>CM065593.1:341903498-344371972 GCA_033119425.1 Bufotes viridis
TTTATTCACACTTGCACGCCACAAATGAAAAGCAGTCTCTTGGTGACAGTTCACACACAGCGGAAATACTGTGGCAAAACAAAACAGGCCAACACAGGGTCCAGTCACCTTGGGTGGTTTAGGTGCTGGGTTCACACCTAGCAGTCGGCTCAGCCGCAGGCGATTCCACCTTCAGATCGCAGGGAAACACCACCTTGCTGAGCTCCTTCCTCCAGGACAGAGAATTCCTCAGCCCTGTTTGCAGGCTCCAGGATAATCACACCCTCAGACACAGCTGCTGGCTGCGTTATATACCCAGCCCAAAACATGGACTGGACCGTGGGGAGCAGCCACCCACCCTACTCTTTAGCTGCTCCCAGTAAGAGCCGGCCCGGATCGGCTTTGCAGCCATGCTATTTAACAGAGCAGCACTAGCTGCTGCAGACCAAAAACCCCGGCTCTTACCTCACCGAGGCCAGCAACCTCGGTGACACGTACCTGCTATCAAATACAACACCTTGCACCCTCTTACACCACCCACCGCCTCACTCTGTCACCGGGTCACTTTTTGGTATCTTGATGCAGCTGCTGCCATCTCCACACTATGTCACCTTTCCATTTTGTGGTCTCCTGATGCTGCTGTTTCCATATCCATACTATGTCACATTGCCTCTATGCGGTATCTTGATGCTGTTGCTGCTGTCATCTACACACTATGTCACCTTGCCACTCTTTGGTATCCTGATGCTGCTGCCTTCTCCACACTCTGTCACCTTGCCACTCTGTAGTATCCTGATGCTGATGCTGCTGCCTCCATCTCACATTATGTCACCTTGCCATTTTGTGGTCTCCTGATGCTGCCATCTCCACACTATTTCACTTTGACACTCTGTGGTAACCTGATGCTGCTGCCACCTTCAGACTCGGTGATTGTGACACTCTGTGGCCTACTCATGCTGCTGCCACCTCCAGACTCTGTCATTGTGCCGCTTTATGGTCTTCTCATGCTGCTGCCACCTCCACACTCAGTCATTGTGCCACTCTGTGGCCTCCTCCTGATGCTGCTGCTGCCGCCACCTCCAGAATCTGTCATTGTGCCGCTCTGTGGTCTCCTCATACTGCTTCCACCTCCGGACCCTGTTATTGGAACACTCTGTGGTCTGCTTATGCTGCTGACACCTCACCACTATGTCATAGGTCCAATCTGTGAACTTCTCACGCTGTTCCCACCCTCCCCACTCCATGACTGGTCCACTATTTTGGCTTTCGGCCTGGCTGACATCATCATTTATTTGAACTTTCTTATGATCTGTCAGAAGCAATGAAAAATAAGATGCACAATGGATCCTGTCTGTGTAACAGCTGTAAGGCCTGTATGGTTCCATCAGAATTGGCTTATGATTTGGTAGCCAAATGTAGGAGTCAGTACAAAACACAGAAGACGTGCAAATATTCCATTCACATGTCATCTCTGTTTTAGATCGACTCCGTTTTTTTTTTTTGCATTATCAATACTGATGGATTATTGAGCAAATGCTGATCAAGTGAAGACGTATGCTCCACAGACAGGATCCGTTTTTTAGGGGTTATTGTTCTGACGTATCAGAGGAAGGGCAATTAATTAGTGACTTCAACACAAACTTAGTACTGACACCCTCTCCACTCTGTCAGGAGGGCTCGACTTGTATAAGCGTTTAATAGAACAGGTTCTGTAGACATATATGTGGAATCAGCTGACGAGGGTGTAAAAGACTGCGCTTCTTCTTCTTCTTTACGCTAACATCTACCTGTAAGGCTGAGTTGATACTTGAGTTATTTGGTCAGTTTTGGCCCCGTGACTGCCCAAATAAGTGAAGTGTGCAGTGAGTCTAACAGTGACCCCTGTCATCTGCATGTCATACTGACTCACTGTATTTTTCACTACCACAGCAGACTCCCTATGCGTGTTACTGCAAGGTACAGTGTTCTACACCACTGTAAAGGCTCTCTGCCGCCAGGAAATAGACATTCTTTAACGCGATTCGCTGCAAATAAATTCGTATCAAAGCAACTTTTTCAAAAAAATTCGCTCATCTCAATATATAATATATGGGTAAAACCAAAAATTTATTACAGGAAATGTGGTCTGGGTAAGGATATCACAACTTTTACTGTTTGACTTCATGAACTATAATCCATCTATGTCAAGTGCCTTTTTTGTCTTATTGAATATGAATCCTTAAAGCTTATATTACAGGTGCGGATATTACTGAAGATCATCGCTAAAGAGCGTTCATATCAATGCTTGTTAGCGATGATCTGACAGTGTAACACTGCCACCAATTACCCGATGAATGAGCAAATGCTTGTTCATCAGGCAATTGGCATCTTTCAGTAGGTATAAAAATCATTGTGCTGTCTAATCATGATCTGCTGCCGACAAACATTGATTTGAGATGCGAGGGACAGGCGATGGCATTAGCGATCGCTCATCCCCATACTGAGGGAAAGATCATTCAGTTTTACTGATTATCGGCAATACATCCCTCATTATACAGGGAGATATGCTGCCAGTAATCGGGTATATTTAATTCAGAGAAAAGATGCAGATCAGCCGAAGACAAGCATTTGCGTTTTTTGGGAATGAGCGTTCCTATGAATGATTGTTCCAGATAATTGGCCTGAAAATCTATTAATCTAACAGGAAAAAAATGCAAAAAACAAAAATGGCCTTTGTCTTGAAGCGGTTAATTTATATTATGTGAAAGAAGTAGACTTTACTTTAAAAAAAAATCAGCAAAATCAGAAATAATAGCAATGAGATGATGTAGGATTTCCATTGGCCTAATTTTGTTATGTCAATACCATTTCAAGTTATGCAAACTCTTACTGAAACTTAATTTAGCCTCCAACATTGCTTTCTGAGAAGATAGTAATTATTTATGTGATTTCCCTGTGCAAATAACCTACCAGCCTAGATCTTTATCCTAGGATTAATATAGCTCTAAGACATGCACAGAGAATTCTGTAAGTGAAGGTTTTATTGAATAAAATGCTATTATGAATGCAAACTTCAGCTTAGCTCATGTTTGTTTATAGACTGTATCCATTCGCTAATTTGCTTGTTAGACGTGGATTCATCTACCTTACTTTGTATGTTATACTATAGCAAAGAGTAAGGGTACTTTCACACTTGTGTTGTTTGATTCCGGTAGGCAGTTCTGCTGCCTGAACTGCCTGCCTGATCAGGAAAACTGTATGCAAATGAATGTCATTTGCAGATTGATCAGGATCCTGATCAGTCTGACAAATGCATTACAATAACGGATCCATTTTTCTGGTGTCACCCGGAAAAACTGATCCAGTATTTATTTTTCTCACATTTTTAAAGGTCTGCACATGCACAGACCGGGAAACCAGATCCGTTTTACCGTAACACTTGATACTGGATCCGGCATTAATACATTTCAATGGAAATTAATGCCGAATCCGGCATTCAGGTAAAGTGATTGAACTGAAGACACCCTGATGCATACTGAATGGATTGCTTTCCATTCAGAATGCATTGGGACAAAACTGATCAGTTTTCTCCCGGTATTGAGCCCTTGGACAGAACTCAATACTGGAAACTTTGAACGCTAGTGTGAAAGTACCCAACACAGTTTTTGAACGAAGAGTAAACCTTCATTACTTGGGTTATACACAACAAGCCACAGCAAGAAATTCTGGAATCGGGCTTTCAAGCATGAAGGAAGCCAGTATAGAGTCCAATTTTAGCCCTTGCTATACCCATTCTTCATTCTTTGGCTACTGTTTAGTATGCACATTATCTTTTGTTTCTTTCATGCTCTACAAGTAGCAGTTCAAAGGTAGCTAATTTATAAATTAAGTATTCGGGTGTTATATGGACAATCATTCATATAAATGTTTGATATGTAATACAATATCTGGATGTCCAGAGTTTCCAAATGCATCATCAGGAGTGTTGGGCGCGAATATTCGAATTGCGAATATTTATCGCGAATATTGCAACTTTGAGAATTCATGAATATTTAGAATATAGTGCTATATATTCATAATTTCAAATATTCTATTCAGTAACCTCCCTCCTGCTTGTGGCGCCAATGAGAAGGCTGCAATGTCTTTGTCTGAGCTTAGCAACATCCCTAGCGACCAATAGGAAGTTTGCCTACCCCTTACTATATAAGGAACCTCCCCAGCAGCCATTTTCTGTAGTGTAATGGAGTTCTGAGAGAGACAGCAGTGTGATTGCTGTGCTCTGTGCTTTGCTGTATAATTAGACAGTTAACTTAGATATATAATTCAGAGAGTTAGGGGGAGATAGTCAGTGTAGGTTACATTGATTTATAGTGCAGCTGATAGGTTCGAGTCCAGGGTGTTAGGTAGGGTTCTGCTGTCCATACATCCATAGTGTTGTGATGTCACCCAGTTGCACGTATTGCACAAAAATATGCGCATCTTTAATTGCCGATTTTCGCAATCGCGAATATATATTTGAGCACTCTACCTGCATATATAAAACTATTGTAATGTTCTGCCATGCCAACCATTATCTGGAGTCTCAGTAAACTTCTAACAACTTAAAAAATATACTCAAAGTGACCCACGACTGTGTTGCGCGCGCATTCCGTGAATATTACATTGGCGATTTTTCGCAATCAAGAAAATTACTGCGAATTCACGAATTTGTGAATATATGCCGAAAAGTCGCCTATATTCGTGAAATATCGCAAAATCGAATATAGCCCCAGCCGCTCATCTCTAGGGATGAGCGAACCCGAACTGGATAGTTCGTGTTCGTACCGAATTTTGGGGTGTTCGGGACCCGGAACCGGACCCGAAACTTTTCAAAAAAGTTCGGGTTCGGGTCCGATGTTCGGCGATTTCTTCCCGGTTTCTGAAGGGCTGCACAGCAGCCAATCAGATAACGTTTTACTTCTTGCCCTTAAGAAGCCATCACAGCCATGCCTACTAATTTCATTGCTGTGATTGGCCAAGTGCAGCATGTGACCCAGCCTCAATTTAAGCTGGAGTCAAGTAGCGCCGCACGTCACACTGCTCTGATTAGTGTAGGGAGAGGACGCAGCTTCTGTGAGGACGAGATTAGGCAGGGAAAAGTCAGCAAAAACACCTAATGAAGTGATTGATCTACAGCTGTGAATCATTCAACTTCTGCTAGTTAATTGCTCACTGGTTTTAGGCTGCACAGAGCGTTTTTCTGTCACTTTGATCGGCGGCCATTTTGTGTCTTGTGGTGCACCAGAACAAGCTGCCACCAAGTCCATCAATCCATCAATACTAGTTTTTTTTTTGCTATATCCTACATCAGGAGCTTGGCTGTGCTTATTGTCACCCCTAGAAACTCAGGATAGAAATTTCTATAGTTTATTGAGGGGTTAAATTCAATTGCCAAAATAGCAATCCCCTAAATCTGGTGTTCCAGCTGTGGCTAGCAGAATGTAATACTGTCTGCTGTCTGGCAAAGGATAGATTTTTTCTGTGGTGAAATTCAATTGCCAAAATAGCAATCCCCTAAACCTGGTGTCCCAGCAGTGGCTGCCAAAGTTTATTAGTGTCCCGCAAAGGATATATTTTGTTCTGGGGTGAAATTCAATAGCCAAAATAGCAATACCGTAAATCTGGTGTCCCAGCAGTGGCTGGCCAAGTTTAATAGTGTCTGGCAAAGGATGGATAATTTTCTGCGGTGAAATTCAATTGCCAAAATAGCAATACCGTAAATCTGGTGTTCCAGCTGTGACTGGACAAGTTTCATAGTGTCCGTCATAGGATATATTATTTTCTGCGGTGAAATTCAGTTGCAAAAATAGAAATACCGTAAATCTGGTGTTCCAGCTGTGGCTGGACAAGTTTCATAGTGTCCGGCAATGGATATATTTTTTTCTGGGGTGAAATTCAATTGCCAAAATAGCAATACCATAAATCAGTGGTTTCAGCTGTGGCTGGCCAAGTTTGATAGTGTCCGTTACAGGATATATTTTTTTCTGGGGTGAAATTTAATTGCCAAAATAGCAATACCCTGAATCTGGTGTTCCAGCTGTGACTGGACAATTTCCCTAGTGTCCGTCAAAGGATATATTATTTTCTGGTGTGAAAGTCAGTAGCAAAAATAGAAATACAGTAAATCTGGTTTTCCAGTTGTGGCTGGACAAGTTTAACAGTGTCCGGCAAAGTATATATTTTTTTCTGGGGTGAAATTCAATTGCCAAAATAGCAATACCATAAATCTGTGATTTCAGCTGTGGCTGGCCAAGTTTAATAGTGTACGGCAAAGGATTTATTATTTTCTGCGGTGAAATTCAATTGCCAAAATAGCAATACCATAAATCAGTGGTTTTAGCTGTGGCTGGCCAAGTTTAATAGTGTCCGTCACAGGATATATTTTTTCTGGGGTGAAATTTAATTGCCAAAATAGCAATACCCTGAATCTGGTGTTCCAGCTGTGACTGGACAATTTCCCTAGTGTCCGTCAAAGGATATATTATTTTCTGGTGTGAAAGTCAGTAGCAAAAATAGAAATACAGTAAATCTGGTTTTCCAGTTGTGGCTGGACAAGTTTTACAGTGTCCGGCAAAGTATATATTTTTTTCTGGGGTGAAATTCAATTGCCAAAATAGCAATACCATAAATCTGTGATTTCAGCTGTGGCTGGCCAAGTTTAATAGTGTACGGCAAAGGATTTATTATTTTCTGCGGTGAAATTTAGTTGCAAAAATAGAAATACAGTAAATCTGTTGTTCCAGCTGTTGCAGGCCTAGTTTAAATCTGTCCGTAAAAGGGTATATTTTTTTTTTGGTGTGAAATTCAATTGCCAAAATAGCAATACCCTGAATCTGGAGTTCCAGAGGTGACTGGACAATTTCCCTAGTGTCCGTCAAAGGATATATTATTTTCTGGGGTAAAATACATTTGCAAAAATAGAAATTCAGTAAATCTGGTGTTCTAGCTGTGACTGGACAAGTTTAATAGTATCCGTCAAAGGATCGATTTTGTTCTGTGGTAAAATACAGTTGCAAAGATATAAATACAGTAAATCTGGTGTTCCAGCAGTGGCTGGCCAAGTTTAATAGTGTCTGTCAAAGGATTTATTATTTTCTGCGGTGAAATTCAGTTGCCAAAATAAAAATACAGTAAATCTGGTGTTCCAGCTGTGACTGGACAAGTTTAATAGTATCCGTCAAAGGATATATTTTGTTCTGGGGTGAAATTCACTTGCCAATATAGCATACGCTGAACTTCACACGCTACCGTGCATCTCAAAGTGTATTTCTGTCCGTTAAAGGGTATATTACACAAAGTGTTAAAATACAATTGCTGAAGGCATATTTTTTCACACGCTACTGTGCATCTCCAAGTCTAAATCTGTCCATAAAAGGATACCTTTTATCCAGGGCCTAAATACTAGGCCTACAATTGATATTCCCCTAAATCAGTGGTTACTGCTGTGCCTGGATTAGTGTAATATGGTACATAAATAAATAGGCAGATAGTGTTAGGTGCCTGTAAAAAAAGGCCTAAATTTGAAATCAATACATTGGGCTAAATATTTTTTTTTCTTATTGTGGTGCGTGGTGAACGGTAACAATAAAAAACATCTAGTAAGGAATGCAGACGCTGTCGTGGTGGTGTTAGTGGACCTTCTGGTGCTGATAGAGGACGTGGCCATTCTGCCACAGCCACACGTCCTAGTGAACCAACTACCTCAGGTTCCAGTACACGCCAGAATTTACAGTGATATTTGGTGGGGCCCAATGCCGTTCTAAGGATGGTAAGGCCTGAGCAGGTACAGGCACTAGTCAATTGGGTGCCAACAGTGGATCCAGCACGTTCACAACATTATCTCCCACCCAGTCTTCTGCAGAAAGCGCACAGGTGGCACCTGAAAACTAAGCCCATCAGTCTGTCACATCACCCCCATGCATATCATGGTCATTCCAACGATCATTTCAACATGCAACATCTTCAAAGTGCAACATTCTAAGTGCTGATATCGAATTATACCAGAATTTAATATTATGGATATGGAATCCACTTTGTCATCACTGCCTACTGACCATCACCCAATTCTCTCCTCTCCAGGTATGTCTACTCTGAAGCTAACTGCTACATCCAGCTTTCCCAGAGTTTGATATCGTCCACACCCCTCCTGTTTCCTTCACATTGCTTGGTATGTCTACTCTGAAGCTAACTGCTACATCCAGCTTTCCCAGAGTCTGATATCGTCCACACCCCTCCTGTTTCCTTCACATTGCTTGGTATGTCTACTCTGAAGCTAACTGCTACATCCAGCTTTCCCAGAGTCTTATATCGTCCACACCCCTCCTGTTTCCTTCACATTGCTTGGTATGTCTACTTTGAAGCATTAATGTCTCTTTCCCTGCTGGATTTATTGAGTATTTGTTTACATTGACTATTTCTGTATCTGGTCCTCCCTTGATTAGGCCATAAGTAGCCCCCTCTCCTCTTGTTCACACCTGATTGAACACTGAGTGGTATAAATCTAAGTTCTTAGGTCATTCCAGACCTCGGTCATTCCAACATGCAACATCTTCAAAGTGCAACATTCTAAGTGCTGATACTGAATTATACAAGAATTTATTCAGAAGGGACCAAAAGGTAACTACAAAAAAGTTAATGTAAACAATGTTTCAATCTTTCATCTTACTCTACCCACTTTTCCTAAACCTCCTAAAATTGCCCCACATCCATTCACCCAGCAAGGAACTATTCAAATCTCCCTCCATCTTGCCTTCTCATCTGACTGATTGCACAAACTTGTTTGGCAACGTAAAACACTTCCTTCCCAAACACACACAGATACCCCCTGCCCTTTCTTTTTATCACCTACTGACACTTTCTCTGATTCTCCTTAGTGCTGGTGATATGTCACCAAATCCAGGCCCCTCTCAGCAAATCTCCACTATCACCTCTACCTCCCCTACTACAAATCTCATTCCACAAATTTCTGCAACCCCTTAAACCTAATAACCATTCCTCTGACCCGTGCTCCTTTGGTTCCTCTTGATGGAGCATTATGGAACTCTCGCTCAGTCTGCAACAAACTGTCCTACATTCATGATCTGTTTATCTTTCAAAAACTTTCCTTTCTGGGTCTCACAGAAACATGGCTGACACCTCCTCCCCTGCTGCACTCTCGTATTGTGAATTTCATTTCACTTACAACCCCCGCCCTGGCAGCAAACATGGTGGAGGAGTTGGTTTTCTCCTATCAGATACCTGCTCCTACAGCCCAACTCCACTGCCGCCCTCCATTGCACCCACTTCATTTGAAGTACACTCTGTTCGCATCTACTCTCCCTCCAACTTCCAAGTAGCTGTTATTTACCGCCCCCCAGGCCCAGCCACCATCTTTCTTGACCACTTTAACACCTGGCTCCTACACTTTCTTTCTGCTGACATCCCCACTATCATCATGGGTGACTTCAACATCCCCATTGACACCTGCCACTCAGCCGCCTCTAAACTTCTATCACTCTCTTCTTCCTTCGGCCTCTCACAGTGGTCTTCCGCTCCCACACACAGAGATGGTCACACTCTGGATCTTATCTTTACCCGCCTCTGCTCCCTATCTAACCTTTCTAATTCGCCTCTCCCTATCCGACCACAACCTACTCACCTTCTCTTCACTCGTCTCTGCTGCTGCGCCCTGGTCCATACACTAGCACACCCTCGCAGGAACCTTAAACATCTTGACTTTCGCTTGCTCTCCGACTCTCTTCTGCCGTCTCTTCAATTTTTTCCTCCAAGACCCAGATACTGCCACCACCCTATATAACACCACAATAAGTGCAGCTCTGGACACTATTGCCCCACTTACACACAACAAAACCAGAAAAATCAACAGACAACCCTGGCACACCAACCTGACCAAAAATCTCAGACAAGCGTCCAGGGCTGCAGAGCGGCGATGGAAGAAATCCCATTCTAAAGATGAATTCACCGCATACAAGCAATCCCTCCTCATTTTCAAATCCTCACTCGCTGATGCAAAACAGGCCTACTTCTCATCTCTCATATCTTCCCTATCCCACAACCCAAAACAACTTTTTAACACCTTTAATTCTCTTCTCCGTCCACCAGCGCCCCCACCCTCTCCTCTCATCTCGGCTGAGGATATTGCCACATTCTTCAAACAAAAGATAGTAAACATCAGAGAAAGCTTCAACACACAGTCTCCACAGACCCTCCACACAGCTGCTCCGTCCTCTTCTCCCAAAACCAGCTTCTCCGCCATTACAGAAGAAAAACTTTCCACTCTACTCTCCAAATCCCATCTCACCACCTGTGCACTTGACCCAATCCCATCCCACCTCATCCCTAACCTCACCACAGTGTTTATCCTAGCCCTAACTCATCTCTTCAACCTATCACTAACCTCTGGTCTCTTCCCCTCTGCTTTTAAACATGCTACAATTAAACCCATCCTCAAAAAGCCTTCACTTGACCCATCTTCTTTGTCCAGTTATCACCCGATATCCCTTCTTCCATATGCCTCAAAGCTACTTGAGCAACATGTCCATTCTGAACTGTCCTCTCATCTCTCCTCCTGCTCCCTCTTTGACCGGCTACAATCTGGCTTCCGACCTCACCACTCAACTGAGACTGTCCTCACCAAAGTCACCAATGACCTACTACTTGCCAAAACCAAAAAACATTACTCTGTCCTCCTTCTCCTTGACTTGTCCTCTGCCTTTGACACTGTCGACCACTCCCTTCTGTTGAAAACCCTCTCATCTCTTGGCATCACTGACCTGGCCCTCTTCTGGATCACATCATACCTCACAGACCGGACATTTAGCGTCTCCCACTCTCACACAACCTCCTCGTCTCATTCCCTCTCTGTTGGTGTCCCGCAAGGCTCCATCCTAGGACCCCTGCTCTTCTCTATCTACACCTTCGGCCTGGGACAGCTTATAGAGTCCCATGGCTTTAATTATCACTTTTATCCTGATGACACACAAATCTACCTCTCTGGTCCAGACATCACCACCTTACTATCCAGAATTAGTGTTGAGCGAACAGTTCGAGAATAGTTCGGGTTCGTAACGAAAAACTGGTGTCCCAGCACTGGCTGGCAAACTATAATAGTGTCCGCCAAAACATATATTTTGTTCTGGGGTGAAATTCAATTGCCAATATAGCAATACCCTGAATCTGGTGTTCCAGCAGTTGCAGGCCAAGTGTTAATCTGTCCGTAAAAGGGTATATTTTGTTTTGGGGTTAAATTCACTTGCCAATATAGCAATACCTTGAATCTGGTGTTCCAGCAGTTGCAGGCCAAGTGTTAATCTGTACGTAAAAGGGTATATTTTGTTCTGGGGTGAAATTCACTTGCCAGTATAGCAATACCCTGAATCTGGTGTTCCAGCTGTTGCAGGCCAAGTGTTAATCTGTCCGTAAAAGGGTATATTACACTCAAGGTGTATATACAAGATCTGAGAGGGTCATCCTCATTAACTTCACACGCTACCGTGCATCTCCCATTGTATTTCTGTCCCTTAAAGGGTATATTACACAAAGTGTTAAAATACAATTGCTGAAGGCATAATCCTACATATTTTTTCTTTTTCTTCTTGCATCTCCAAGTGTAAGGCCCCTTTCACACGAGCGAGCTTTCCGCGTGGGTGCAATGCGTGACATGAACGCATATCATCCGCACTGAATCCTGACCCATTGTGCGATAATGGGCGAAATCTCGTCGCAGCTCTGGGACTAGCCGGTTTGACGCACATCCCTCGCCTGGCGCATGTGCTGAATTTGGTGGTGCAGAAGTTCATTCACAACTGCCCTGATATGTCAGAGCTGCTGCATAAAGTGCGGGCCGTCTGTGCGCGCTTCCGGCGTTCCCATCCTGCCGCTGCTCGCCTGTCTGCGCTACAGCGTAACTTCGGCCTTCCCGCCCACCGCCTCATATGCGACGTGCCCACCAGGTGGAACTCCACCTTGCACATGCTAGCCAGACTGTGCGAGCAGCAGCAGGTGATAGTGGAGTTTCAGCTGCAGCACGCACGGGTTAGTCACACTGCGGCACAGCACCACTTCACACCAATGACTAAGCCTCCATGAGAGATCTGTGTGCCCTGTTGCGCTGTTTTGAGTACTCCACAAACATGACCAGTGGCGATGACGCCGTCATCAGCGTTACAATACCACTTCTATGTCTCCTTGAGAAAACACTTAGGGCGATGATGGAAGAGGAGGTGGCCCAGGAGGAGGAGGAGGATGAGGGATCATTTCTAGCACTTTCAGGCCAGTCTGTTAGAAGTGGCTCAGAGGGAGTTTTTTTGCAACAGCAGAGGCCAGGTACAAATGTGGCCAGCCAGGGCCCACTACTGGAGGACGATGAAGATGAGGAGGAGGTGGAGGAGGATGAGGATGAAGCAGGTTCACAGCGGGGTGGCACCCAACACAGCTCAGGCCCATCACTGGTGCGTGGCTGAGGGGATACGGAGGCCGATGACGATACGCCTCCCACAGAGAACAGCTTGTCCTTACCTCTGGGAAGCCTGGCACACATGAGCGACTACATGCTGCAGTGCCTGCGCAACGACAGCAGAGTTGCCCACATTTTAACGTGTGCGGACTACTGGGTTGCCACCCTGCTGGATCCCCGGTACAAAAACAATGTGCCCACCTTACTTCCTGCACTGGAGCGTGATAGGAAGATGCGCGAGTAAAAGCGCACGCTGGTAGACGCGCTCCTGAGAGCAATCCCAAATGTCACAGGGGAACAGGTGGAAGCCCAATGCAAAGGCAGAGGAGGAGCAAGAGGTCGCCAACGCAGCAGTGTCACGGCCAGCTCCTCTGAGGGCAGGGTCAGTATGGCAGAAATGTGGAAAAGTTTTGTCTCCACTCCACAGCTAACTGCACCACCACCTGATACGGAACGTGTTAGCAGGAGGCACCATTTCACTAACATGGTCGAACAGTACGTGTGCACACCCCTCCACGTACTGACTGATGGTTTGGCCCCATTCAACTTCTGGGTCTCCAAATTGTCCACGAGGCCAGAGCTAGCCTTTTATGCCTTGGAGGTGCTGGCCTGCCCGGCGGCCAGCGTTTTGTCTGAACATGTATTCGGCACGGCAGGGGGCGTCATTCCTGACAAACGCAGCCATCGGTCCACTGCCAACGTGGACAAGCTGACGTTCATAAAAATGAACCAGGCATGGATCCCACAGGACCTGTCCATCCCTTGTGCAGAATAGACATTTATAACTGCCTCCCCCTCAACCATATATTCTTGTACTCCGGGGCACTTCTTTATTGAATCCTCATTTTTAATTTTACCATTATATTGTGGTGCAAACAAAAGTTGAATGAACCTCTCCTCCGTCTAGGTGCCAGGGGCCTAATTATCTGAAAGTGGCCTGTTCCAGTGGTGGGTGACATGACGCCTGATTCTCTGCTATGCGACCTCTGTCCTCTGTCTGGGTGCTGGGGCCTAAATAAATGAAAGTGGCCTTCTCCATTGGTGGGTGACATGACGCCTGATTCTCTGCCATAAGACCTCTCTCCTCCATCTGGGTGCCAGAGGCCTAATTATCGAAAAGTGACCTTCTCCATTGGTGGGTGACATGACGCCGGATTCTCTGCTATGCGACCTCTGTCCTCTGTCTGGGTGCCAGGTGCCTAATTATCGAAAAGTGTCCATCTCCATTGGTGGGTGACATGACGCCTGTTTCTCTGCTATGCGACCTCTGTCCTCTGTCTGGGTGCTGGGGCCTAAATAAATGAAAGTGGCCTTCTCCATTGGTTGGTGACTTGAAGATTGATTCTCTGCTATGGGACCTCTCTCCAATTGATATTGCTTAATTTTTATTTATTTTATGTTATTTTAATTCATTTCCCTATCCACATTTTTTTGCAGGGGATTTACCTACATTTTTCTGCCTTTTTCAGCTCTCTAGCCCTTTCCTGGACTACTTTACAGCCTTTTTAGTGCCCAAAGGTTCGGGTCCCCATTGACTTCAATGGGGTTCGGGATGAAGTTCAGGTCGAGTTCGGATCCCGAACCCGAACATTTTCGGGAAGTTCGGCTGAACTTCTTGAACCAGAAGATCCAGGTGTTCGCTCAACTCTACTCATCACTAATCATCAGCTGTTGTTTTGCTTGGAAGTCAAAGGGATAGTTTGTGTGAGACATCCCTAAATTTAGATTTGTGCACTGAAACAGTGTGGTCTATTCTTTTGCTTCATTAGCTTACATAATCAGCTATATTTTGGTGATAACTGAGCCATGTTAAAAGGGGTCATCCCACAAAAACCTTTATCAACTATTAAAAGGATAGGTGATAAATGTTGGATCGATGGAAAGAATATGGTGCAGCTAAAAACTTGATGGAAACCCACTGAAACTCAAACAAAGCAAGGATTACATTAATCAGAGATTCAACAAAGATACTCATGATAACACTAAAGGAGAAGAAACATCAGGGAGTGGGGCTTTAAGGTAGAGTGACCAGAAAAAAAAATATTGCTTAAAGAAAAACATTAGAAAACATGTTTGGGATGCACAAAGCATCATGTGGTCGACTCTGCAAACACATGGAAGAAAGTTCTGTGGTCGGATGAGAATAAAACTGAACGTTTGGGCCATCATGAGAAATGCTATGTGTGGTGTAAAACCAGCAATTCCAATCACTCCAAGAATACCATTCCTCAGTGAAGCCGAAAAGATGGATGGCAGTAAATAAACGACAATGCTTAATGAGAACCTTTATCAGTCTGCCATTGAGGTGAGTTTGGGAAGGAAATTCACCTTCTAGTAGGACAATGACCCCAAACATACTGCTAAAGCTACCATGGAAAGGTCAGTGTCTAGATGAGCTAAGCTAATAGAGATGTCCAATGAGACTTACATCTGTCACTGCAGCACAAGGTGGTTGCATAAAGTATTGACTTTCAAGGGGTGAATTCTTATGTGTTAGAGTTTTTTTTATTTATTATTTTTTGCATCAAGTAACAAAAAATTTGCCCTTCAAAGTGGTAGACATATTGTGTAAATCAAATTGTACAAATCACCCCAAAATAAATGTAATATTAGGTTGTAATGCAATTAGGTATAAGAAAACTCCAGCTCACCTCCACAACTATGATTGAGTGCACGGATTGGAACCAGGTAAGTCCATACAATTCAAAAAAGGAGGAAAAATCCAGCACTTTAAAATCTTCAATGCAATTTATTTAAAATTGTAGCAAAAATGACTCACAGGAACAAAACCTCCTCCCGGACATGATAGGACGGCATCCAACCTGACCCAAAATGAACAACTTGCTCTGGAGGACTTACAAAAAGACTGGAATATAGTGATCAAGCCCTCGGACAAGGGGGGCAACGTTGTTGTCATGGAAAACAAAAAATATGTGCAAATGTGTACCAGGATATTGGAGGACATAGCATGTTACAGGAGGCTCACTGAGGATTCAACTGAAAAGTTCAAGTTGGAACTAACACAAATCTTCGATCATGGCAAAAGGAAAGGGCTTATAAACAAGGCTGAGTTTGACTTTATGCTCCCTCAACACCCGGTCATGCCATCTTTTTATTCCCTCCCGAAAATACACAAGGGGTTATCACCCCTAAAGGGGAGGCCGATTGTGTCCGGGATAGGGAGTATAACGGAGAAGGCTAGCATATATGTGGATCGCATCTTGAGACCCTTTGTGGTGAGCCTGCCGTCCTATGTCCAGGACACAATGGACGTACTACGGAGGCTAAATGAACTACATTGTGATGCTGGGACGCTGCTTGCTAGCCTTGATGTGGAAGCCCTCTATAGCTTCATTCCACACCAAAAGGGCTGTGAGGCAGCCGCAGCGTTCCTGGCAGAAAGGGGAGTGCGATACCAGCTGCATAATGAATTTGTGATCATATTACTTAAATTAATTCTCAGCCAGAATGTCTTTGCCTTTGACAGACGCTTTTTCCACCAGCTCAGGGGTGTGGCTATGGGGAGCCCATGTGCCCCCACGTTCGCCAACCTATACCTGGGCTGGTGGGAGAAGGAGGTGGTCTTCGGTGAGAGCATGGAACAGTGGGCCTCATCCATTTTGATGTGGATGAGGTTCATTGATGATGTTTTCATCCTATGGAGAGGATCCAAGTCAGAGTTTAATGAATTTGTGGGCCTCCTAAATATCAACGATTGGGGTTTATTTTTTACCCACGAGATTAATGACACCAGTCTGACTTTTTTGGACCTCTCTATAACATTGGATCTGGATGGAAAAATAGTCACTAACATGTTTCGTAAAACGGACCGCTACGAATTCTCTGCTCAGGTGGGAGAGCAGTCATCCAATTCCACTTAAGCATGGAATACCCAAGGGGCAGTACCTCAGGGCAAGGCGCAACTGCTCTGAGTGGGCTGACTTCAGGCAGGCATCTAATGACCTCCATAGGAGGTTCAGACAAAGGGGGTACCAGAAGCCCCTCTCAGAGAGGCATTCCAACATGCAGCCTCGTGTAGGAGAGAGGATCTTCTAGTTCCCAAAACCAGGGCACCCCATGATGGACCTTTTAGGATCATAGGCACATTTGATGCTGCCCACAAAGAGGTACGTAATGTACTGCAGGAAGCCTGGAGTATCCTTAAAACGGACCCAGTGGTGGGTGACCTTGTCGGTGACAGACCGCTTATCACCTACCGTAGAGGTGGGAACTTAGGTGATAGGCTGGTACACAGCACATTTTCCACCCCAGTGAGCAGTACTTGGCTCCCTAGTAGACCACCGGGAACACACAGATGCAGTGGTTGCGTGGCCTGTAAGGCAATCAAAAAGGGCAAGAATGTGATAAGCTCTGCCACAGGACTCACACTGGGTGTGGTATATTTGGCGACGTGCATTTGCCTTAAGCAATATGTTAGTAAAACCAAGAGGGAATTCAAAGGAGAGTGGGGGAGCATCTCTGTGACATCCGGAATCAGGCCATGCACCACCCTGGTATAAGCGATCGCTGCTTTTTGTTCCAGGAAATCGAACATGTCAAACCTTCACCAAGGGGTGGTGATGTGGATAATCGTACTGTTAAGAAAAGAAGCCGAGTGGATCTTCAGGCTTCAAACAGTTAAGCCCCAAGGATTAAATGATTCCATTTCCTTTGCCTGATTTCTGTGAAGATCTATCGCCGTATGCAGCATTGATCCTCCCCACACATTGTAAAGCTTTATCACCTATAACATTATGAGGTGTAACAACGTTGTACATTCCATTGATGTGGTAATTGAGGTGCAACAATTTCATCAGTGTGGTATTTGACCTTGATTATACTTTATCGTATCCTGGCACACAATAACCTACCCCTTTTGCTGTCATTTTTCCTTACCGGTCGGTTCCTGACAGCTTTATCGCACCATATCTCTAATAGTTACAACACTGCTGGCCTATGTCACCATTAATAATCGATTACCCACGGGAGCATGCGATGTATTGGCCTCAGGGGGAGGAGTCACTTGGTCCTATCCTCTGGTCGACGGAACCCTGAGCTAGCTCCTCCCTGATGGGCAGGGCTATGGCTATTTAAACTGCAGCGCCGAGCGGCCGTTCACGGCCGTACTAGCGCCGGAGGCTTGTATCACGTGCACGCCACCAGTGGCGCGCGATGTTTGCAATGTAAATGCGATCTTTTTCTCTCTTGATAGCTCCTGATGAGATGCCCGCAATAGGGCGAGGAAACACGTTGAGCTGTGAATACAGAGAGCTGAGCGAATTATATCAGCAATAAGGATATTAGCAGCCTCACATGATAATTTTTAGTAGGGTTAGTGTGGGAGCACTGTTATGCCAGCTGCTAGCGGTTGAATGCGGATATAACCAGCGCAGCAGCAGCCACCCGAAGCCGCACATACTTTCTTACTATATAGCGGTGCAAACAGTGAGTTATTAGGTATTGGTCACATTGGATCAAACCGCACCCTGGTACACCATACAATTGCATCGGTATATTTACAGTTATCTAGCACAGATAGCTCTTTTTTGATCCCGTGTACCCTAATAAAGATTTATTGTTTTTTCCTAAGCGCTATCTGTTTTTAGTAAATCCTCCCCCCAGACATCAGTTGACACGTATCGAACACAGGTGTGTTCATAGTTGTAATTAAGCATGGCCAACCCTGATGGGCCTTATAATGCTGATGCAGGTGTTGGTCAGACTGACTTGCCACATATAACATACATGTAAAATTATTTAATAAATAACAAAGCATATTCTCCCAATACTTGTATCTACATCAACATCAATTGCTAAAAGTCATGAGAGTTATGAGAAATGCAATGTATAAACAATAATAAAATACATGTTGCTTTGACAAAATGCAACTATAAATCCACTATATCCACTTTTAGTTACGACTAAGAACACACCTGTGTTTGAAACGTGTCAACTGCTGTCCTGGTGGAGGTTTTGTTTCTATGAGTAATTTTTGCTACAATATGTAATGCAATGAAAGAGGAAAAACACCAAGGGGGAGTGAATACTGAAAGGTTGATTATAGATCAGACGTCGCTTCATTCCAAACTTAATTTGAATACTGTACAGAGACTAGTGTTGAGTGAATTGAAGTGTCTGAAGTGGACTTCGATCTGAATTTCAGGGAAAAACTGCGAAGTCGAATTTCCTCGTGCTTTCTGTTAACGAATCGATTTCCCCTCAAATGGAGTAAAAAAAAAAAAATCATACTCACCTCATCCATTTGAGTGCAAAGAGCCCACCGCCGCCATCTTGATTGAAGATCCTGCACAAAATCTTGTGAGTGGTGACACATGATATCATTAGGCGCCGAATGAGATTTCATACTGGATCCTCAATCAAGGTGGCGACGGCAGGCTCTTCGTGATCAAATGGATGGATTTTCTTTTTCTTTGTTATTATAGACCTTAATATTAACCTCTTGCCGACCTAGGACGAGAATGCTCGTTCTAACTGGCCGGTACTTAACTCCTTAGGACGAGCATTCTCTTCCTAGGGTTAACCGGCTGCCTGAGATGCCCTGCTGCAATCAGCAGCAGGGGCCCAGCTGATACTGACAGCCGGGCCCTGCTGTATCCACCAGCATCAGTGGAAACACTGATGCCGGAGGATTAACCCCCTATTTGCCGTGGTCACGTTGACCGCGGAATACAGGGGGTTTGTGGCAGCTTCGTACATCCCCATCGGGTCCCTGTGCTGCGGTGAAGGGGGACCCATGGTTGCTATGGCAGCCCGGCCCTGTAATGTTAAAGTCCCGTAGTGGGATAAAAATAAAAAATGATAAAAGTGAAATAAAAGTGTTTAACAATAAAAAAATAAAGTTTTAATTAAAATGTAAAAATAGAAAAAAAAAGTGTAATACCGAGCGTTTAAAAAGTCATATGTACCCAAAAATAATACCAATCAAACTGGAAACTGGCAAAAAGTTAAACCCTACACAGGACAATCGGCAAAGAAATAAAAAAGATATGGCTGTCAGAAAATAAGACATAAAAACATTTTTTTTTCAAAAATGCTTTCATTGTTTAA
Organism: Bufotes viridis; assembly: GCA_033119425.1. Classification (NCBI taxonomy): domain Eukaryota; kingdom Metazoa; phylum Chordata; class Amphibia; order Anura; family Bufonidae; genus Bufotes; species Bufotes viridis. Next base: position 341,923,018 of record CM065593.1, read on the forward strand.
AACCAAAATATATTTACAAAAACAAAGATACTAGATATCGCCGCATCCATAACAACCTGCTCTATAAAAATATCACATGAGCTAACCCATCCAGTGAACACCGTAAAAAAAAAAAAACGTGCCAAAAATCAATTTTTTGTAACCATATATCTCATAAAGTGTCATTTCAAATGATCAAAAGGTAGTATGTAGCCCAATATAATACCAATCAAACCGTCATCTCATCTCACAAAAAATGAGAGCCTAACTAAGACAATCGCCCAAAAATAAAAAGGATTTAGCTTTCAGAAAATGGAGACGTAAAAACATGATTGTTTTTCTTTCAAAAATGCTTTTATAGTGTAAAACCAAAATAAATATAAAAAATAGACAAATTAGGTGTCGCCACGTCTTTAACAACCGTTTAAAAAAGTGCCCCAAAATCTTTTTTTTTGGCACCATACATCACAAAAAGTGTAATATCAAACGATCAAAAAGTAGTATGTACCCCAAAATAGTACACACCTATCATTAAAGCACAACGCAGGTAATATAAACAAGTAGAGGGATTAACTAGAAATGAATGCAATATTTGCGCTATACGTGATTGAAACAGGATTTACTAAAAACAGATAGCGCTTGGGAGAAAACAATAAATCTTTATTGGGGTATCGGGATAAATAAGAGCTATCCGTGCTAAATAACCATCCGTATATAGCGGTGAAAAATACATCTGTTAGGGTACAGTGTGATCAATACTGAAAAAGTTCCCTATTGCATCACTATATACCAGATACATATGGTTGGGGTGGCTGCTGCTGCGCTGGTTACATGAGGATTAACCCACTAGCAGCTGGCATAATAGTATTTCCACCCTGGCCTTACTAAAATTAGTCAAAGAGGCTGCTAGTTAGTGCTGATACACATCGCTCAGCTCTCAATGTTGCAGCTCAACGCGTTTCATCGCCCTATTGCGGGCATCTCATCAGGAGCTGACAGAGGAGAGATATTATCGTGTTGTAAATTCGCGCGCCACTGATAGCGTGCACGATACAAGCCTCCGCGCTGGTTTGGCCAAACCAGCGCCGGAGGCTTGTATTGCGTGCACGCTATCAGTGGGTTGTGGGTTGTTGGGGTTGTGGGTTGTATCAGTGGGTTATGGGTTGTTTCCACTATGTAAGCCTTTTAAGTGGGTTTTGGAAATTTTCTTAAAAATGTAAAAATTTGCTTCTAAAATTCTAAGCTTTATAAGATACAAAAAAATAAAATCACATTTACATAATGATACAAACATGAAAGTGGACATATGGGGAATGTAAGGTAATAACTATCTTATGATTTATCACTATCTGCCTAAAAGCAGAGAAATTCAAATTAGAAAATTGCTAATTTTTCCAAATAAATTTGGGATTTTTAAAAATAATAAATCAACTAAATTTTTCACTATCATGAAGTACAATTTATCACGAGAAAACAATCTCAGAATGGTTTGGATAAGTAAAAGCATCACCACATAAAGTGACACATGTCAAGTTTCCAAAAAACGGCCTGGTCCTTAAGGGGAAAAATGGCAGGGTCCTGAAGATGTTAATGTCAGATTACAAGAACAGCGATGAACGTGGCATCTTAGGGGTACATTGAAGGGAGCTGCGCAATCGCCGCTCCATGTCATTGCACCCACTATTTACAAAGAAATGTGCTTTGTGACAAAGTAATTTGTCACAAAGCTAATTTTTTTTGTTAAATTCTTCAAAGCAGCCGAATTGAATTTTCAAGAACTTCGCTCATCCCTAACAGAGACCCGTCTCCATACAGGATTCAAATGTATGGGCTTCGCAGAGATGAAATTTGTTATGTCTGAAGTCTCGCTAAACTTGAATAACTTGAATAACGTTGAATAACTTTGGACTTTTATTATTCGAGTTGAAAACTATTTTTAAACTGGGATTCTGAAATCGGCTTCGGTACCTACTGGTACCTCTGTATCCATGTCAACTTCAGATTGCATTTTTAAAACTGTTTTCAAGTTGTATAATTGAATGCCGTAGTTCTTAACGAATTTCACCTCTGCAAAGCCCATACATTTGAATGTTGAACGGAGACAGGTTTCCATACAGCATTTAAACAAAGTTTAGAACAAAGCAACTTCGGATTGATGATTCGAAACGCTCTTTGCTCAACACTACTGAAATGCACTGTATTGGCTCCCAAGTCAGGGGTTTTGGAACTTTATAAATATTGTCTGATAGATTCTAAAAAGAACTTTAAATGTGTTTTCTGAACTGAACATTTCAAGGCCATTGCTTAGAAACGGGACATCATTTTCAAAAATATGTTGTAACTAAACTCATAGAAAATGTGTTAAAACGTCTCCATTTACAACTATTTCATAAACATGACCCACTGTTTAGTAATAATACGGATTATCATTAAATCTCTCCCATCACATCAACGTTTCTAGATAATGGTGGATTTTACCAGGAGAAAAATTGCTCTGCACAGGAGGGCAACAAGTGTTCACATCCATTTGGGTACTTCAAGGAGAGACATTGAAATTGCTGTACATCTTAAGGGATATTATAGGATTAGAAACTGTTAAAATGCACCTTAAACCCAGAAATATTTAATGGTGAGAAAAACAAGCCAAAGTAATTTTCTCTTTGTATTTTCCCTTTCATCCAGCTGCTGGTATAATGACAGCTCTGTTCAGGTATTACCGCTTGCAAAGCTGGGAAAACAAAAGCATTTTCTCAGCAAATAGTCGTTTATCAGTGAGGGAGGCCATGAGAAGTGAATTATTAGCAGGGCTTCCCTTGGATATTTGTTCTTTGTGAAAGTCAGACTTTCCAAGCTCCTGAGTTATAGTTAAGAGTTCACGAGGAATTTATGGGCTATGGCAGTATACTTTTTTGTGTAGAAAAGGTCTCAAAACTTTAGAGTCACAAACATACAAAGACTAAACTTTCATATTCATCTCCAAATTATGATATGTGATTGTTTATCAAAGTGGTTTTCCAAGATTGTGATATTGATGGCCTATCATCAGGATAGGTCATCAATATCAGATCACTGGGGTCCAACTCACGGCACCCCAAAATCAACTTTTTGAAGAGGCAGGTAAGCACCGGTGAGAGCCTTGGCCTCTTCCTAGGTCAGTGACATCAGGTTCATTTTTCACTTGGCCTAGGTTGAACTGCAATATCAAGCATGGCCACTATACAATGGACTGCTCTATCTAATGGACTGTCATGGGAAACAGCTTGTCGGCAACGGGTCCCAGCTGTCAGACGCCCCCCAGTCTGATATTGATGACCCATCGTGAGAATAGGTCATTAATATCAGAATCAGGATTTTTCTAATATTGGTTTTATCAGTACAAATTACACAAAATAATTGACCTGAGCAATAAGGTTCACGTTGACCCATGAGATTTAGATGTGTTTTTTTTTTATAAAAATAACTATGCTACATCTAAAAAGTGTGCCCCAGGTGTTACATTTTGGACAACTGGTAAACATGATGAGATGTTCCTTTCACCTTGCATCTCACGGGCTGACTCATATTTTTCGAGAAGTGTGAATAAGTCATATCTTTTGCAATTGGGCCATCAGTGAAAAAAATCTTTTTATGTTGTGATCATGCAGCTTAATAAGACTGAAAGGGATAGACTAAAAGTTAAAACTAAAGTACTAAATGGGTGAGGCAGGGTTGCTTCAATGACATTCAAAACAAGAGTGGGATAAGGGGTAGGTAGAGTAGGTGGTTGTATAGGGTACAAATAAAGTGTTTATAAATATGTTCATAATGTTATGTCCTAACATTTTAGTGGTACCTTGGAACTAAACCCGAGTTAAGGAAATGTTTTTTTACAGTATAAATCAATTTCTGAAGTTATTATGCGAAATCTCTCGAGACTTCGCGAAGTAATAACTTCTGCTCATCGGAGCCAATACATTCTTTTTTTTTTTTTCTTTTTAAAATTCTTTTTATTAAATTTTCAAATAACAAACAATGCAAATGCAAAAGTGTATTACAGACATATCCATTTAGATAAGGAGATGATAGAAATGTATGCATAATCACTAATGTGTTATATTAGAGGGAAAAAAAACAGCTGTAGTACATCACATGTTACACGTTACATGCAATACATACAATTGAAAACAAAAAGAGTAGGTCTGCGCCATTATATTTATGCGGCTGGTCTGTACTGGAGATTCGGCAATGTAAACAGTAAATGTAACAAGAAAGGAGGGGGGGGGAGAAGGAAGGGAATGGGGGGAGGGGGGAAAAAGAGGGGGGGGAGGGTAACAAACAAACTAGACACCAGACGATTGCAATAGAAGTGAGAAGTTACCACAAGCTCATCTTTATAACAGGATTGTACTAGAGAGCAATAGGCTACAAGCGATATATGCAACAGGCGAAAAACAAATCAGCTAAATCCCAAGTCACTCCAGCGAAGGCCGATAAATCTCAGGGCTCCGAGTGGGAAACACAGCGAGAGGACGGTCTATCTACCCTTCCGGTTCAGCATGAGGTTATTTGAAATGTAGTATGAGAGGGGTTAAGAAAGACTCATTGGACCAGGAGTATCAGTCCTTTTTGTTTTCCAAGGTTCCCAGATTTGTGCAAACTTATTGTGTTGTCTGTATTCCCATGAGGACAATTCCTCTAACCTGGCTATATCATTAATTTTAGCTAACCACTGAGTCCTTTCTGGTACGCATTCAGACTTCCAATGATAAGTGATTAGAAGTCTGGCTGCCACCAGTAGAATTTTACCTAATGATTTAGTTCAAAACGGAAGATCTGGGGGCAAGAGTAATAAGAGTGCAATGTCAGGTTTGTGAGGCAAGTGCTGATCAGAGAGAGTCAATGTGGTTTTAATCTGAGAGAACACATCCGTCCAATAAGCGTTCAATCTAGGGCATGACCACCAAATGTGAAGAAAGTCACCCTTCTGGGTAAGGCATCTGCAGCACCTGTCGGTCGAGGTGGGGTACATCTTGCTCTATTTGTGTGGCGTGAGATACCATCTTGTGATGATTTTATATATGTGTTCTTGCAATAAGACACATCTGGATATTTTCTTGAAGCCAATACATTCTTATACTGTACGGAGGGCACTACGTACAGTATTGAAACAAAGTTTTATGCGAATCGACTTCGGATGTTTCATCCTAAGTCCATTCGCTCATCCCTAATATTGACTCAAATATCTGAAAACCAGAAACAATAAGTCTAGTTGCTCAGATTTCCTAAGCAGATTTCTATTTATCACATACAGAAAGACTAAATATTGTTGGGGAGATTTATCAAAGAGGTGTAAAGTAGAGCTGGCTTAATTGCTCATAACAACCAATCAGATTCCTCCTTTCATTTTCCAAAGTAGCTGTGAAAAATGAAAGGTGTAATTTGATTGGTTGCTATAGGCAACTAAGCCAGTTCTACTTTACAGCACTTTGATAAATCTCCCCCTGTATTCCCAGGTTTTGTTCTACCATAGGTAAAAATATAGTAAAAATTCAGATGCAATGTTACCCCAACAATCCTGATTTCAATGTTCATATTCAACAAAGCTTAACATTTCATGCTTCGGGTGCAATTAGGTAATTAATGCAGATGAATTCTAATGATTAAGCCTAAAATAATAAGCTGGGGAGGCACTGAACTGTTTTAGCTTTTCTTTATAAGATCTGACTTTGATAAAGATGGTTCCGTTCTTGGTCAGGCTTCTCTCCAGCTATTCAGCCAAAACGCCTAAACAGAACACAATTTTCTTTGCTTTGATAAATAACAATGTGTTGAAGCTATTCCAAAAACCTATTGATGTTGTAAAAATGCCAATGTGATTTTTTTCCCGAGGCTTATATAAATGCAAACATTTAGTTTAATCATATGACTAGACCAATTTCGTACTGTCTTGGAGCCCAGCACATCATTTTCAAATGATAAATATCACTTAGTGCTCAGAGTATTGAATCAATACTGTTTCTTACAATATAATTTTTCTTTCTTCAGCTGTTCACTCACGGTAAACCAAAAGCACATGCTGTCTGCTTGCCAAGATCCATTACAATGGGAAAGCTGCTTGCAAAGAATAAATGTTTAACTTTTCAAAACTGTAAGATAAGATATGCATGTTCTCTTCACTGAACCATCAGCCTATGTACTGCCATTCGTGACAGACAAAACACAGCCATGAATGAATACAATGGACCAAGGATTCTGATTTTAATACTCAGAAATGCTCTAAAATTGAAAGAGGGTCATGTGCATTATATTTGTATTATATATATGCATATCCCTTGACTTTCTGATCAGTATACTGTAGGTAGGCAGGCCTTAAAACTAAAGTTAAAAAAATGGTAAGACTTCAACCTTCGTGATAACCATAGTCAATTTAAAGTGTTTTGCTTTCTGAAAATGTTAAAGAGGTTATCTTACTAAAATATTCAACGTTTTTCAAACCAGCACCTGGAACTGAATACTTTCATAATGGCATGTAATAAAGCATGTAATATAGCCACTGAGTTATTCAATAAAATGTATCTGTATAGCACCATCTGTTTTTTTCCCTTTTTTCTCTGTCCACCTCACTGAGGTGAATGCACATGCCCAGTTGCATTCTTTAACTGACACTTTTTCTATCTTCTCTTAAAAGCTATAAAAGTTACAGGTAGAGAACTGAAGAAGAAAGGACACACTCCTTGAGAAATAACACCCCCCTGAGGTACTAGCTTGAAATAAATCAAGCAAAGCAATTCCAGCAATGAATGGGGAGAGCACTGGATCTATGTGAGGTGCATAACTGGTTCTAGCTTTGGAAAAAATAGATAGTCATGTACTATATGATGTCTGATTTTCAATTTTTTTTCATTAAAGGGGTTATCGAAGACCTATAATGCCCCCCCTATATGCCCTGACCCCTCACAGAGGTTGTACTCTCCCCGTTGCACGGATGATAACATCCGGCATCGGTGGGGGGGAGGATAAGGTCACAACGGGAACAAGCTTTCCTAGCGTCACTCACGATGCCGTATAACTAGCACCCCTCTCTAATTAAATTGTCGGTTAGAAAGACAGGGGCCATATGATGTTTGGGTGTTCCCTGTATTGTGATAGCAATCACTCTGTCTATACATGTCGCCACAAACTCATTGCAATATAATTTTTGATGTCCAGTGGAAGATCATGGGTTTATTTGCCTGAATATTTAACATTGAGTACACAAGAAAGTCTAAAAAATACAGATCAAAGTCATGTTACAAAGAGCCCCAATGCTAGCTACAGTCCTGGTGTTTGTAACTATGCTGGTGTATATGTAATTTTATTTCTGTAACATTAATAAAGCCAATTATGGTTTCAGCAAATCTTGCCAACGTTTTTTTCCAATATAATAAACAATTTCACAGGAGAAATAGCACATCTTCATTTTTGGTGAAATAGTAACAAGCATCATTGGTCTGAAGACCACATGGCAGAGAAACTCTAATATATTCAATCCATTGCTCATTCTACTTCAGAAGTTTATAACTGAAAAGGTAAGTTCTGCTTGTCATATTTATCCAGTACACAAGCTTTTAGTGGAAATCAAATCTGGATTGAGGATACTAAAAGGGACAAAAAACAAGGTTAAACAGAAATGATGTCAACATTCACACAAAATAGTGGACCTCTCCTAAAAAACAGATAACTGCAGAAGTAAACATTTAGTTATACAGTGACATTATATGCATATATGGGTGCTTCTCAATAAATTAGAATATGATTGAAAAGTTAATTTATTTCAGTAGTTAAATTCAAAAAGTGAAACTCATATATATGAAGATTCATTACATGTGGAATCATCTATTTCAAGCATTTATTTCTTTTAATGTTGATGATTATGAATTACAGCTAATAAAAATCCAAATGTCTGTATGTCAGAAAATAAGAATATTGTGTAAAAGTTCAATATTGTGGACTTATCAGCTAATCAATACAAAACACATGAAAAGTTTCCTAAGCCTTTAAATAGTATCCCAGTCTGGTTCAGTAGGCTATACAAAGGGAAGACTGCTGACTGAGTTGTCCTGAAGACAGTAGTAGAAAAAAGTGAACAACAACAAGGATAACCAGAGCCAAGGGTTGTCAAGGAAATGCCATTCAAGAATTTAGTGTGGATTCCTAAGGAGTGGACTGTGGTGGAAATCAGGGCTTCAAGAGCCACCAGACACAGATGTATCCAGGACATGGGCTACAACTGTCACATTCCTCAAGAAGGTATGGGTGCTCCTGGGAGTGTAGTGGCCTTCTCCGTGCTTACCTTAGTATAGTGCAATACGTTGTATAGCTCTCAGCCCCATTGAAGTGAAAACTCCTTTATCTTGAGGCAAGGATGAGAATAATAACATTTACTTTTTATTTACCATATTTTTGTCCCATAAGATGCACTCCCTCCCCCCCCAAAGTGTGGGAAAAATGTCACTGCATCTTATGGGGTGGATACTAATGCAGTGTTCCCAGGCATCTGTACTCACTGCTTCCTGGTCCTCTGCCATCAGCTATGCTGTGACTGCGCTCAGCACGAGGATGCTCAGTGACCTCACGCTATGAGCGGTGTCCAGAGCAGGAGTGGTAAGATGTTTTTTAAATTGTATTTGCTCTGAGGCATGGCGGTCTCATTTGAGGTATGGGGGTCTCATCGGAGGTCTGAATGGGAGGTCTTATTTATATTGGAGCTCTTATCTGAGGTCTGATTGGGGGTCATTCAAATTGGGGTCTGAACTGAGGTCTGATTGTGGATCTGATCTGAGGTCTTACTGGGGTCTTATTAACATTGGGGGTCTGTTCTGAGGTCTAATTGAATGTCTTATTAACAATGGGGGTCTGATTCAGGCTGTGAGCTGAGGTCCAATTAACATTGAGGGTCTGATTGGAGGTCTGATCTGAGGTCTAATAAAACATTTTTTTTCTTATTTTTTCTTTATATGAATCCTTAACAAATGAGAATTGAAAAAAGTAAAATATTTTTCTATTGAATATCCCACCTATACAGATGCTGGAGACTAGGTTATTACAAAACACAGTACATTTCCCCTCCCCTCTCCTTTCTTTCATTCATGTCATCTTCTTATTTGAACTTGATAGACATAGGTCAATCACACGGTACTATTTGACTATGTAACAATTCTAAAAGATAGGACAATAGATGCCTCTTCTCTTAACCATCCAACTTACACCACAAACTGATTGTGTTAGGAAGTATGAAGGTCACAATTCGAACTAGAGCCAATGAACCCCAAAATTGCTACAAACATTAAAAAAACACTCCAGGTGGTAGGAAGCTAAAGCTTCTCATAAGTTCTTCACCAGAGCCTGTTGCAAGTCCAGATGGACTTTGCTATTAGGGACCCATGTTATGTCTGCAGAGTGAATAACAGAGAACTGGTGATGACACAATAGTAGCAGACTTTCCAAAATGAACAGGAAGGTACAAAGGTAAGTCAGAATGCAGGGTAAAATCCAGGAGAGATAGAGACATGATAAATGGATAATCCAGATACAACCCAAGGTCAGTTACAATGACAGTCTATATAAGCTGAAACAGCAGCCACATGGTAAATCCAAAGACAGGCCAGAAGTCAGTTACCAGAAAAGTCACATAATATGGAGCCTAAAAACAAACAAAATCACAAACAAGTCATTTAGGAAACAGTAGTCTTAAATCCCGCCTAACTCTGGGATTGGACACAGTGTCAAAAGCCTGATTGGATCTGCTTTCAGTTACACTGATAGGTAACCAGCTGGGACTTGGCTGGACACATGGCAACCCTTCCCGCACAGCCCTGCATAGTGATGTGGCTGGGAGAACTCCTGACAGATTGCCTTACATCGAGATCCCTACATTTTCATAATACAATATGATCTAAAATACTATACATAAAAGCCCATTTAGTGTTTTAAAACTAGTGTGTTTTAAAAAATTGCAATGGGGTCCATGTCCATATAAGAATATTCAACTACCATAGCAGAAGGAAGTATTTTCATGATGGCACAGACACAAATGATCTTTTCATAACAGGCCCATAACTTTACACTCTGAAAACTTTGGTAGTAAACATATTCTACAGATGCTAATTTCTTTCAAAAATTGTCCATAGATATCTGTTTTGGTGTAATTGTCCCCTATCAGTACTGAGCAGGGTACTGGTTGACTGGATGCCTTAGATGCAGCTCTGGAATACTGTATCTCATTGAAGAGTCAGTGTTTGGAGACTTATTTCTTAGACAAGTCTATTTTGCATACTTTTTTTCTTATTAGGTACTGCCTGAAAAATGTATCTATACACTGCTTTATCTCTCCAATGAAAAACAGTACCCATCCAGAGCTGCAATCAACCAGTACCCTGCTCAGTACTGATGAGGGGCTAAAACACTGTCTCCAGATGGATGTCTCTGGTTTAACTAGTATGAGTTATTTGAAATAGTTTTTTCTCCATGGCGCATTGCCTAAAATATAAGCCTCCATACACAAAACTATAAACAAAAATGAAGAGTTTTCTTTCCAAAGTTAGCTTTTGAAATAAAACCTGATTTCGTTATTTACATGAAAGTCAAGACTTTTTTTTTCTTGTAAGTTACACCTTAAGGTCAAGAGTTTGGTAATATCCAAATATCATTTGAGTAGTGAAATGTCTTGCCTATTTTACTAATGCTATTGATGTGAAAATAGCTGCAACCCTTGCAATTATCACATGTTATTATGGCTTCCATAATATCTATCATATTTCTTGTAAAAGGGATACAAAATATAATAACATATAATGGCAGTAATTGATGTAATTTCTACAAAATAGTCGAAACTATTACAAGCCTCGGCCTCTTCCATATTCCGTATACACATGTGAGCTGTATATATACATAACCATAGAAAAATAAATGTTAATCCCCCTGCAGCTTTTTGGGTAGAGATAACATCAAGCATTCCAAAACAATTAGCAATTATTGGAACATGACTTGATGGCTCAGTGACTGGTAATGGAGACAGACATAGACTAGAATAATATGGGTTTTCATGTAGCGCTTGAAGGTCAGGTAAATTGAGCCTGAGCCTAGATATGAATGTTAGTTTAGAGTTACCAGACATTGATTTTCCCAGTGACAATTCTATTTTTTAGGTCCACCACTGAATATAATGTATTAATGACAAATAATAAAATGTCTCTATTTCAGCAATGCTCTGTAATAAATTTGTATAATTAGCCCACAAGTACAGGGAACTGAAGGGCTATCTATCTTTTTCAATATCACATATTCACTGTAAATTATAGACGCCCTGTAGATTTTATTATAAGACCAATTGATTTGTTCTTGGCTGGATTTTGGAAAATATGCTGGTTATTAAGGGCTATGGTATGTGAGGAATCGCAGGGTTCAACTGTGTGCACAAATTAGTAATTCAAGGAATGTTCTAGCCTTTAGGGCAGGGATGCACAACCTGTGACTCGAAGCCACGTGCAGTCCACGATGTCATTCGCCCCAAACATCTAGTTGCAGGCCTTCTTATTGGTGTCTATTGGCTGCTAAAATGTATTTTCTTTTAGAGAGAAGAAAAATGGCATATACACTGAACAAAAATATAAAAGCAACACTTTCGGTTTTGCTCCCAGAGACGAACTCAAAGATCTGAAACTTTTTCTACATACACAAAAGACCCATTACTCTCAAATATTGTTCACAAATCTGTCTAAATCTGTGTTAGTGAGCACTTCTCCTTTGCCGGGATAATACATCCCACCTCACAGGTGTGGCATATCAAGGTGCTTATTAGACAGCATGAATATTGCGAAGGTTTGCCTTAGACTGCCCACAATAAAAGCCCACTCTGAAATATGCAGTTTTATCACACAGCACAATGCCACAGATGTTCTAACATTTGAGGGAGCATGCACTTGGCATACTGACTGCAGGAATGTCTTTCAGAGCTATTGCCTGTGCAATGAATGTCAATTTAATGATTTCTCTACCATAAGCCTTCTCCAAAGGCGTTTCAGAGAACTTGGCAGTACATCCAACCGGCCTCACAACCGCAGACCACGTGTAACCACACCAGAGCAGGACCTCCACATCCAGCATCCTGTCTGCCATCTGCCCTGAACAGTGAAAAACGGGACTCATCCGTGAACAGAATGCCTCTCCAACGTGCCAGACGCTATAGAATGTGAGCATTTGCCCACTCAAGTCGGTTTCGATGAGACCCCAATGAGGACGACGAGTATGCAGATGAGCTTCCCTGAGACGGTTTATGCAAACCGATTTTTGCTGCAGCTATCCGGTTGGCTGGTCTCAGACGATCATGGAGGTGAATATGCTGGATGTGGAGGTCCTGGTGTCGTTACACATGGTCTGCGGTTGTGAGCCCAGTTAGATGTACTGCCAAATTCTCTAAAACACATTTGGAGATGGCATATGGTAGAGAAATTAACATTCATTGCACGGGCAACAGCTCTGGTAGACATTCCTGCAGTCAGCATGCCAATTGCACGCTCCCTCAAACGCTGCAACATTTGTGGCATTGTGCTGTGGGATCAAACTGCACATTTTAGAGTGGCCTTTTATAGGGGGAAGTCTAAGGCACATGCTGTCTAATCAGCACCTTGATATGCCATACCTGTGAGGTGGGTTGGATTATCTCGGCAAAGGAGAAGTGCTCGCTAACACAGATTTAGACATATTTGTGAACAATATTTGAGAGTAATGGGTCTTTTGTGTATGTAGAAAATGTTTCAGATCTTTGAGTTCAGCTCATGCAAAATGGGAGCAAAACCAAAAGTGTTGTGTTTATATTTTTGTTCAGTGTAGCATTGGAGAAGAATTAGTAGTAATAGGAAACTGTGTGGTCATCTTTGGGATTCCATATGGTGTCAGTGTAGGAGTCTTCTTACCCCTGTTTGGCACTTCAAAAAGGAGTATATGATGTGGAGAGGTGCAGATCTATGCAATGGAATTTATAGGAGTAGTGAAGAAGGGATGCAAATGAGCTCCAAAAAAGCTTTCTCTAATGCCACCAAATATAAAGCAGCTATCCTATAAAGCAATGTTTGACCCTTTTAAACAGGCCATGAGACATTACTTGGATAATAATTAAGCTAGTACCTCATTTGCAGACACCATTTTTGGGGTTATAGCCCCTCATCAGTGCAGAGTTGAGAGTACTGGCTTAACTGGGTGAGAGGTCTAGGTCAGGATTTGAGAGATACTCTATTTTCTTATGGAGAGGAGTCTGATAGGCCAGGCAACACTCCTCTTGAATTCTGCATGGTATGCAAATGAGCTCTTAGCAAGTTCTGCCTCTAATGCAACAAGATGTAAAGTATCTATCCTATACAGTAAGTCAATGTTAGGAGTAGTTAAACACTCAACTGTTTCAGCCTCTCACATACAATACAATGTGGAGGGATGTATAAAGGTAGAGTCTTTTTCGTTTTTGAGTTTGAAAGCAGGAGAAAGAGGCCTCTATTCTCCTAATGGGTGAAAGTCCTGACTGTGATACTGGCACCTATAAGGAATTTATGGCCGATGTTTTCAATATGCCGTAAGTATCTCAGATCATAATACTGTACTTCATTCCACTTTTATTGTGGCTCTTTCAATCAATTCAGTTTGACTTTGTAGCAAAAAATTTGTTCAGCCCCTTCTTTAGGGCATTTCCAAAAGTTCCAGATGTTACATTAACCAATATAACCAATATTAACCAAGCCACAACTAGTGATGAGTTATGAAACTTTTGATTTTGGCTTTTTTGCCGAATTTCACAAAAAATTTGATTTGTTGTAAATGACTTTGTCACTAATCGCATTCCATTGTAAGTAGTGGGAGATCGTGAAACATCCCCCGTCATTGAACCCCTGAGATCACAGGATCTGATGTTAAAATTGTTCCCTTTCAGGGGTTAATTAGGGTTAAAAAAAAGACATACTCACTTTATACATTTGTTTGTGTCACAGCCAGCTTGATTGAAGAACCCAGCGACAGGATGACGTCATCAGAATGGCCTCTCCGTGAGTGAATGGATGCGAGGTGAGTAGTTTTTTTTTCACTTCCATTTCAGGAAAAATACAGTACATTCATTACCATGAAGCACGAGGAAATTTGGCTGTGTGGCAAATCAAATTTTTACTGAAATTCTGATTAGTCAATTTGTTTGGCTTCGATTCTCTCAACACTAGTCACAACCAATGGGCACTGCTTACTTTCTCTATTTTATTTAGGGGGCATTCAATACTCAGGACTCCTGTACTGCTAAGGATTCTGCAAATCAATTTTGCAGAATCCTTAGCAGTACAGGAGTCCTGAGGGCCAAAGTGGCCCATGACCTTTATGTGATATGTTTTCTCCAAAGGTATTTTGCGATAGATGCTTTCATTTTTAGTATTGCATGATACTATCTATGAAAACAGAGAAAGTTAAGCAACTAAAACAGTTGTTTACTGCAACAAATGATTGTCAACTATTCAGAAGCATACGATGGAGGTGTCTTTTCAGAGACTAGAGATTAATGGGTCTACCTGCAGTTCTTGCACAGGATCCATCTGCTTTCTGCATTTATCCCTCTTTGCTTTAGTATTGGTTGCTGTGATCAGTGGCATTTCACCATCTATCTATCAAATCCTGATTTGTCCCTTGCTTTGTAAATTAGCTCTGCCTTTTCTAATTGGCTGCTGTATGTAAGCACAAGATTTAAAGAAAAAACAACAAAAATAGTGCATTAGGGGCTTAGGCAAAGAAGCCTTACAAAGACTAGGAAATCAGCTAGTCGCTAATAACATATTATCAGGAATTTTATTCAATAAAATAAAGTAAGGTATTTTGCATCTAGTTTATTTAAATGTCCTTCTATCCTAAGTAGAAGGGCATCTGTCACCAGGAAATTCACTGTTACACCAGGCACTACCTGTAGGACTATCTCAGCTGAATGTAATGATGCCTTTAACTTAGCGATCTGTTGCTTCATCCTGTAGAAAAAATGCTTTAAATCCATATGCAAATGAGCAGTTAAGTGCACTGGAAATGGGCCCAAGCCACTCTGTGCACCCTTGCTCCTCCTGCTCCTTCTGAATGGAGATGAGCTGCACCTAGACCACAGAATCGATGGTTGTGATGTCACCAGCCTAGTGTAAGCAGCGAGAAGGCTGCAGCACTCAAAACCCGCATCAATTAGATGCTGATGATCTATCCAGAGGATAGGTCATTAGTTACAAATAGTCGTATAACCACCTTTAAATAATATGGCTAATGTACTTCTTGTTGCTCTCCCAAAAGTATAGCAAGGGGGAACTGGCAGGGAATTTTCCAAGGGTAGTGAAGTGTCAACTAGATTTTCCATATTAAAGCAGTTTAACCAGTATTTTGATATTTATGGTCTATACTTATTGATAGGCCAACAATATCAGCTTATAGTGAATGGAGCTGATTAGTGTTGAGCATCCGAAACGGAATTCGACACAAAGTTTAGAAAAAATTTGAGTCGCCATGAAGCTGACTTTCCTCGCACTTTGTGGTAGCAAATAATTTTTCACTAAATGGTGGCTAAAGTTGTCTTAGAAAGAACAGAATAAAAAATAGTCATCTCATCCACTTGCTCACATAGAGGCAGCCTGCTCCTCTCTAGGGTTTTAACATAGCAATTAATGACTAATTAATTTGTAAAAATCTAATTTCTTGTCAATATTCGGCGAAGCTGCCAAATCGAACTTCGCTCATCTTTGGGGCTGATTAATGCGGTGCTGCACCCATTCAGTTGAACGAAAGCAGCTCAGCAGTAACCACACAATTTAAGAAGCTGTGTTGCTCTGGTGTCTACTTCAAACACTGCAGCAACTTACAAAGAGCTGATTGGCACGGGGTGAAGGGTGTCGGACCCTTACGGTCTGTATATCAAAACATGAAAAACTTCTTTAAGACAGTGGTGGTGCAGCAAACTCTTTGCTCTGAATAATCAACACCCACCTCTATCCCCATGTAATCCAAAGAACAGGCCCGCTAGATCCTCTCTCAAGTTATGCTTTTGGATATGACAATTAGAGATGAGCAAATTGAAGCTGACGAACTGGAATTTGATCCGAATTTCAGGAAAAATTTGATTCACAATGAATGCGAATTTCCTCGCCCTTCATGGTTTACGAATCGCATTTTTCCTAAAATGGCTGCTGCATGTGTGAGGATGTGGAGAAAGGAAGTATGGGAAGGTGGCATCACCTAGACTGACATGCATGATGCAGCCAATCAGCAGCCAGTCAGCCCTGTGATGTTACAGCCCTAGAAATACGGCGGCCATCTTAGAGTCAGACATTTTCCAGTGTTCTGAGTGCAGGGACGGATGTGAGAAGGCGCTAGGGACAGCAATTGGAAAAACTTCATTGTGAAAAAAAACAACCTCAAAAAATGATTTATAAGTGCAGGGAAAGGATAGGGAGCAATCATTTTACAGCATCTTAGCGCAGGGAGAGATGTCAGAAGGTGCTAGGGACAGTGCTAGATAAGCGATTTACAAATGCAAGGAAAGGATAGGGAGGAATCATTTCAAACCATCTTAGTGCAGTGAGAGACATCAGAAGGTGCTAGGGACAGTGCTAGAAAAGCGATTTACAAGTGCAGGGAAAGATTATTTGGGGATCCAAATAGCCATTATACAGCTCTGTCATTCCAGCAATTTGTTCTTGGGGTGCAAAGTGCTATGTTGAAAAGCCTTTAGTGGCTTATATCTGTGGAAAAAGAAAATATATACGCAGTTCACTTCTGCAGCTATATGTGTTGAAAGCATTTAGTGGCGTATTTCATTACAAAAAGAAAAATATATACTCAGTTCACTTCTGCAGCTATATGTGTTGAAAGCGTTTAGTGGCGTATTCCATTACAAAAAGAAAATTATATTCTCATTTCACTTCTGCATCTATATGTTGTGAAATGCGTTTAGTTGTGTATTTCAGTGGAAAAAGAAAAATATATATGTAGTTCACTTCTGCAGCTATATGTGGTGAAAGCGTTTAGTGGTGTATTTCAGTACATAAAGACAAGTATTTACACAGTTCACTTCTGCAGCTATATGTGTTGAAAGCGTTTATTGGCTGTTAAGGGGGAATATTAATTATCAATATTTATGCAAATATCAATAATTAATATTCATAAATACGCGTAGATCGTCTATTGATAACTCCGCCTATTTATACCTTAAATAAAGATAAAACCTCACTTGCCTTACACTACAGTGAAAACTAACTGCAACTTACTGAGCTATTGATACTATAATAACAGACTAGACACTATGTAAAATAATAAAGAAATATTTATTAATACAATACACGTCTATATTCTAAATATTGCTATAATTATATATATCCATATAAAGGGAATATGAATATATATATTAATAGCCGCACAGTAATACAGTCAGTCAATTACAACACTACTATATATACAATATTCCTAACTACACTACACAATCCCAAATTCCTCCCCAAAATCTAACTATACATTCAGTTACACTTCAAGAGCAGCCCATGCACCTGACTACACACAGGGTACAGTGTCCTTACAGGGTAGAAAGGTTTAATACAAATTACAATGCAGTCGAGGGATAATGGCACTGCAAGGGTTAACACAACATGGGCTGCAGGGGTCAATCTGCACACAGAAGCCTTGAAGGGGTTCAGGGTTACAGGGCTGCTGGGCACTGCAAGGGTTCCGGGCTGGGGTACCGCTGGGTTGGATAAGGGCTGCAGCAGTTAAGGGGTTAATAAGGGGTTAAGGGGTACACAGTAGCAGGAGTTGATGCTGCTGGGCAGGGAAGGTGTACATGGGAATGCAAGGATATGGGAAATCAGGGCAGGGTTATAAGGGGTACTCAGCCATCTCCAAGTTCCATCTGAGTGTCCTTCCTCTCTGTGTGGTGCTGAGCTCAGAAGAGACCCCCTTTGTCCTGGCATGGACTAATATAAGTCCTTTGCCCCCCCCCCCCTTTCTCCTCCACCCAAGGTGTAGGGATATCACATCACTCTACTGAAGTCCACTTTACCTTATGAGCCCTCCCCCCAAGTAGTTTGGCCATGTGGAGATGTAGGGGGGAAGGAAACAGGTTTAGCATGTAAGCCATGTGCTGATCAAAAGGTGCCATAAAGTCTGCAATCTCCTGTCCTGGACCCACATCCTAGTTAGCATCTCTATGCTAACTACCCCCCAGGGACAGTTGGGCTATTTAACAGGAACTACGCAGACAGCGTGTCTTGAATAAATTAACAATGCAAGCCATGGCCTACAGGCTAAACATGGGCCTGTATCAAGTTAAGAGTTGATATTATATATATACATTAAAGGGGCCATGTAAAAAGGGGTTATTAAAAGGGGAAACGTCCTATGGAAAGAGGGGGCATATATGGGATATATATATGAAAGGGGACATTATATACATGTATGCATATAACCCGGTCACATTTCCCAGGATCCATGCACACATATACATATGGAGCACACATAGAGATGCATGCCATCCAGGGACGTACATACATCCCTATGTATGAGCCTACCCCGGGTCCCATCTTAGGGGCCATTTGTATATGCACATATATTATATATGTATGCACAGTGTTCGAATGCATATATATTTATGCATATTTTTCAACCCTTCCTCAACAGTGGCGTATTTCATTACAAAAAGAAAAATATATTCTCAGTTCACTTCTGCAGCTATATGTGGTGAAAGCATTTAGTGGCGAATTTCAGTACATAAAGACAAATATTTACACAGTTCATTTCTGCAGCTATATGTGTTGAAAGCGTTTAGTGGCGTATTTTATTACAAAAAGAAAAATATATTCTCAGTTCAGTTCTGCAGCTATATGTGGTGAAAGCGTTTAGTGGCGTATTTCATTACAAAAAGAAAAATATATACGCAGTTTGATTCTGCAGTTTTATGTGGTGAAAGTGTTTAGTAATGTATTTCAGTACAAAAAGAAAAATATATACGCAGTTTACTGTTGCAGTTATTTGCGCCAAAAGCATTTAGTGGCGTATTTCATTGCAAAAAGAAAACTATATTCCCAGTTCACTTCTGCATCTATATGAGGTAAAAGTGTTTAGTGGCGTATTTCAGTAGAAAAAGAAAAATATATACGCAGTTCACTTCTGCAGTTATACGTGGTAATAGTGTTTAGTGACTTATTTCAGTACAAAAAGAAAAATATATATGCAGTTCACTGTCGCAGTTATTTGTGGTAAAAGTGTTTAGTGACGTATTTCAGTACTAAAAGAAAAATATATTCTCAGTTCACTTCTGCAGTCATATGTGTTGAAAGACTTTAGTGGCCTATTTCAGTACAAAAATAAAAAAATATTCTCTCTTCACTTCGGCAGTTATATGTGGTGAAAGCGTTTAGTGACGTATTTAAGTACAAAAAGAAAAATATATGCACAGCTCACTGTTGCAGTTATTTGTGGTAAAAGCGTTTAGTGACTTATTTCAGTACCGTATAAGACGCACTGGCCCATAAGACGCACCTAGGAGGAAAATAAGAAAAAAAATATTTTGAACCAACAGGTTTGCCTTTCGTGGGTTTTGAACTAATGGTGGTCTGTGGATGACACTATTATGGGGGATCTGTGGATGACACTGTTATGGGGGATCTGTGGATGACATTGTTATGGAGGGGATCTGTGGATGACACTTATAGGGGGAATCTGTGGATGGCACTGTTATGGGGGATCTGTGGATGACACTATTATGGGGGATCTGAGGATGGCACTGTTATGGTGGATCTGTGGATGGCACTATTATGGGGGATCTATGGATGACACTTATGGGGGGATCTGTGGATGACACTGTTATGGAGAGAATCTGTGGATGACACTGTTATGGAGAGAATCTGTGGATGACACTGTTATGGAGAGGGGGATCTGTGGATCACACTGTTATGGGGGGAATCTGTGAATGACACTGTTATAGGGAGGGGATCTGTGGATGACACTACTATGGGGGATCTGTGGATGACACATACCGTATATAGCATCTTATGCTATATGTGTCATCCACAGATCCTCCTCCCTATAACAGTGCCATCCACAGATCCCCCCATAACAGTGCCATCCACAGATCCCCCATAGTAGTGTCATCCACAGAACCCCCCCATAAGTGTCAGCTACAGATCTACCCAATGACAGTGTACCCCACCACTCACAGCAGTGTACATTTCTAAATAGTAATCCTTAACCTCCAGTAACCTTAACTTTAAAGCAGCGCTATACTCTTTACTACCTTACAATCAAGCTACGGTAACATGCAGTGCGGGTGGTGGCGTAACTTCACTCACAGCAGGTGGTGCCTGCTCCACCTGCTTCATTCATAATGTGGAAGGAGCAGGCGCATCACGTATCGGAGCTTGATTGCAAAGTAGCAAAGAGGATAGTGCTGCTTTAAAGTTAAGGTTACTGGAGGTTAAAGTATAACTGTCAATTTTTTTTTTTTTTTACTATTGGATTCTGGTGATTAATATCACCTTGTTGGCCCTGTTTTAATTTCTGATTCTTAAATAAATAACCCCTAAAAGCCACCTAAAAGTCCCCAGTATTGGCTATATTTACCTGAGATAAAATCAGGTTGCTATGCTCCTTCCGTCTACCAGATGAGGACGGAGCACGCTGCGTGCACTGGGAACTGATAGTGAGTCAACATTGTAAGGGAATGTATAAAAGCCAGGTTCTTCCTGACAGGAGATAACAGTGCTGGGCTGTGTGTGTGAACTTCTCCACATGCCTGTGCTTGGCAGACACTCCCTTAGCAGTGAAGGACAATGTAGAGCCCAGTGTATAAATGACAGCCTTATCTGATAAGAGGAGAGCTTGTAGAAGGACTACAGGCTTCAGCCAGACCTGGGAACTTCACTGCAAGACCCCCTATACAGAGCTGGTCTTCACTAACTTCACTGCAGGCGTCCTATGGATTAGCCTCAGGGCTGAGGGCGGCCATCTTAACAGAATAGTGAAATTGCAGTTTTATGCAGACTGGTTGCTAAGGGCTGAATCTTATTAAATAAGGGGTAAGTAAGTCTAACAGTTATTGATTCAGGTATATTATCATATTAGTAACTACATATATGAAAACTGAAATTAGTGTCTAAATGTGACAGTTATCCTTTAAGGATTACTATTTAGAAATGTACACTGCTGTGAGCGGTGGGGTACACTGTCATGGGGTGGATCTGTAGATGACACTTATGGGGGGTTCTGTGGCTGACACTACTATGGGGGATCTGTTACTGAAGGTTAAGGATGACTGTTTAGAAATGTATACTGCTGTGAGCGGCCGATGTAAGAATACAGTGACTGCAGCGGCCCCCCCGCGAGTTGCCTCCAGCCCCTCCTCCCTCCCTGCTGATACATCGCCGATCTGTGCAGCATCGCAGCCGGCAATGTGTCAGCATTAGCGATGCAAAAATTTCAGTATTCATCCTATAAGACGCACTGCCATTTTCCTGGACTTTTTTTGGGGGGGAGTGTGTCTTATGGGGGCAAAAAATACGGTACTAAAAAAATATATACACAGTTCACTGTTGCAGTTATATGTGGTGAAAGCATTTAGTGACGTATTTCAGTACAAAAAGAAAAATATATACGCAGTTCACTGTTGCAGGTGTCTGCGGTAAAAGTGTTTAGTGACGTATTTCAGTACTAAAAGAAAAATATCTACTCAGTTCACTGTTGCAGTTAATTTTGGTAAAAGCTTTTAGTGGCGTATTTCATTACGAAAAGAAAAACATATAAGCAGTTCACTTCTGCAATTATATGTGGTGAATGCGATTAGTGACGTATTTCAGTACAAAAAGAAAAATATTTAGAATACAGGAAAAAGCAGCTCTCACCTGTTCCACCTGTTGTGAGCTCGGATTACAGCCTGGACATGGCTGTGTTGCAACTGAAGAAATAGGTACGAAATCCATCTATTGACAAACAAGTGGTTCTTTATTTGCAGTGCGGTAAAAACTTCCAACAGACAAATGCAAAAGTGTCTATCGGTTTCGGACCCTTGTATCCCAATCCTTACTCATAACATGTATAACAAACAATAAGCAGTTTCCTATATGCCCCTCTTACACCTATCCACAGGGATTCTGGTGTCACATGATCGGAATAGGAAACTGATTAATAAAATCTGAACACATGGTATAAACTGTAATATTCTTCAATAAGAAGTCTCATAAAACATCAAAATGTAAAAGAATGCAATATACGGCAGGGACATTTTTCCATATAGAATTCATAACACATATGAGAGTAGTGCACCAATATTGATATAATTTGGAAGAGTTCTAATATCCGGACCCAGACCTTCTAACAATGAATAGAGTGTTCTAAATCCATGGAAAAGAATAATCAGCATGGATACTGTGTCATTTTTATACATATGTTTTTTATAAACATATATATCTTTTATTTTATTTTATTATTTTTATTGTTTATTGACATTTGATGTAGTTATTTTAATTTTATTGCATAAATTATATCAATATTGGTGCACTACTCACATATGTGTTATGAATTCTATATGGAAAAAAACCTCTATACCCATCTGAAATTCCAGACTAAGGCGGATCCATTACGCCTTTTCTCAAGCATCCCAACTCATTTGCATAATGAGGATCAATTACCTACAGCCTTAGGAGTTTAAAAGGAGGACAGACAGCAATAAGGGGATACCACTGAGGAAGGGGAGAGGATACTCCCGAAACGCGTATGGGACCCCAGGCTGTCACCCTTTACTAAGTTAAGGATACCAATACTGGCCGGCCAGAAAAAAGACGCTCCAAACTACGTTAAAGCGCCGCAGTGCGATTATACCAGTCATCCCGGACGCGCCCGCTGTACTCAGAGGAAAAAGCAAGTGATGTCACCACCACGTGGGACGCCGAAGCGATCGTATACAGCACGCGCGCGGGGAACCTTTGGCTCTGACAGTGCCGACACACTACCTTAGAGGACAGACAGCGGTGGAAGTGAAAGGTAATAAATGTGGGACGCCACATTAAACTCCACTTTCATACAGAACATATACATTGTTATATCCAGGCTGTGATTGGTAACCCCTCTATTAACCATTGCCAACAATTGATGATATGGACATTATGATATACTGAATCCATCCAAAGGACACCTGCAAATAACTGAATTATTCACTATATAAGTGGAACCATATATCGGAATCTTCTTTTACTACGTTTGTTTCTGTCAAAGCCTTCACCGCCGCAATTCCTGCTGCTTTAATGGATGCTGATACAGGTTGTAAATTAGAATGATGGACTTAACTATGAACTTGTTATCCTCCTAGGTATATGAATTCAGGATTACCAGTACGGTTTTCAATTTTTATCTTTGTGTTTTAAAAAAAAAGTTTTATATATATTAAAATACATTGGAACATATTGAGTTTAATCTCCACTTTCTATGAGATGTAAGTGTGCCGGTTGCTATTCTCTTATATGATATATCCTATGCTCCAACATTTTACTAACTTTAGTGGACTCATGCAAGAATGTTTCAGTGTCAGTACAATTACGCCTGGCACGTATCATTTCCCCTTTGGGGATATTACGAGTCACATGAGGAGGATGACATGACGTTGCCAGAAGTGTTGTATTACCCGCTGTCTCCTTTCTGTAAGTAAAGGTGCATACCTTTGATGCCACCGTATCACCCCTCAGACATAAGTCCAAGAAGTGAATAGATGATGCATCGAAGTGCAGACTAAAGGACAAGGTATCCAAACATTGGTTCAGATAAACATAGAAAGATGGTATGGCTGCCAAATCGCCCGACCATACAATCAACAAGTCATCGATGTAACGGCCATAACACCGTATGTTCTCAAAAAAGGGATGCGTGTCCATGAGGAGGAAGCTCCTCTCCCACCACGCCATAAATATATTTGCGATGGATAGGGAGAACTTGGCCCCCATGGACCCGCCTGAGACCTGCAAATAAAAAACACTGTCAAAAATAAATAAAAATTATTGTTGAGGAAAAAATCCACTACCATTTTAATATATTCCTGGAGTGCCATCGTATAAGTACATCAAGTCAGCCGTAATCCAGGAGTCTGTTTCATTCCATTCAAAGTTATTAAACACCTGGAATACTGACCTGGTGTCCTTAAGGTGTCCAGGAATAAATGGAACAAGTGGTTGGAGAAGGGAATCAACCCATTCTGATAATCTTTCTGAAAATGATCCTATCCCCACTACAATAGGTCTCATTGGTGGAGGAAAAATATCTTTATGTACTTTTGGCAGTGAGTGAAATATAGAAATAACAGGGTGCTGTACATGAATATATTCTACATCTTTATTACTGAGAATTCCCAATTCCAAACCCTTGTGTAGGATCTGAGAGATTTTTATTTGAAAAATGGGGAGGGGGTTGCTAGTCAGCCATGTATATACAGTAGTATCCTCCAACATTTTAAGATTCTGTATTTTATAAATTTGCCCCCCCCCCTCCTTATCTTCCTGCTTGATGACCAGATCCTGTCTCAGTTTAAGCTCCTGTAAAGCCCTAAATTCATTGTGGGAAATATTTTTACCTGTCTTAGAAATAGAGTTTGTTTCATCATAATTGCTATTAGATTTTATTTTGTCATACAATAAGCAGAGATTTTTTTCCACTAAATCTTGGTAGCGATCCAGGGCAGGGTATCGCGATTGCAAGAGATAAAAATCCCTATTGGTAGTTTTGAAATCCATTGTGGTATTAATCAATGCCGCGTTCCCCTGCTCAGATCGCATCTCCTGCAAAAAAACGTGTCATTTCTTTGAAGTTCATATTGGTGCATGAGGTCTCATATGGGTTAACAGCCCCCACATCTTCAGTGGACACAGACTGATAAAGCATCTTGTGCCATGTCACTACCCACTTGAAAATCTTTTTTCAAAGTTAAATTACAAGCCAAGCGATTAACATCTAGAATAGTCTGATATAAATCAAAACGGTAAGTAGGCGAGAACATTCATCTGATCATGCGATAATATGGTCGCTGATAAATTAATAACTTGAAGATCTTCTACAGCTTCTTGTGGTGTGATGGATATCGTCGACCTTTTCTTATGCTTTCTGCCTGCCCTCCGTTTTTTTAAGTCCTTTTATGCTGTGAAAATAAAGTGCAGGATACAGGTACAGACCCATCATGCAGGTTAGTGAAGTCTTGGCCATTGTCAGGTGCCGAATCCGAAGACTCTAAGTCTGTAGAGCTAAAGGAGATTCTGGTGGTATATTTCTTTTAGGATTGATACCTTCTTAAAATAGAACGTAGTGTGTGGTCTGTAAATTTTGAGTCTAACGCAAATGGCAAACAATTTGAGGTAAAAACATATCTGAACTGCAATACGAAATTTGCAGTGTACCTGATTACATGTGACATATGTCTGCTTCAATATGTAGGATGTATCACAAATTAGATAAAAACTAGAATAAGGTAACATATTTTGGATGTACCGCATTTTAAAACACAAAGTGTTTCAGCTGCTAGTCTGCACTTTGCCCTAGTACATAGGGGCGACACCTCAGCTTTGAGTGCACAAGGCATAGAAAGAGTTACAGCTCATCTGCAGGGTGGTGATCACAGGAGGAAGCTTCTCAACAGAGAAGCTTTTTGGATGTTTCAATTGAGTTCATGTTCTCCTATGGGTTTGAATAAAAGACAGGATTTGATATTACAGTATCATTGATTAAAAATTCCCTGCCGTATATTGCATTATGTTACATTTTGATGTTTTATGGGACTTCTTATTGAAGAATATTACAGTTTATACCATGTGTTCAGATTTTATTAATTAGTTTCGTATTCTGATCATGTGACACCAGAATCCATGTGGATATATGTAAGAGGGGTATATAGGAAAGCATTTAGTGGCGCATTTCAGTACAAAATGAAAAGTATATACGCAGTTCACTGTGGCCGTTATTTAAGGTAAAAGCATTTAGTGGCCTATTTCAGCACAAAAAGAAAAATATATACGCAGTTCACTTCTGCAGTTATATGTGGTTTCAAATTTGTTATATGAAACAGGCTTTTTTTCGTCACATTTATGGGTCATTGTACACCTCCTTTTGCAGTATAGACCAAATTACTTAGTGGTGAAATTCTTAATGTGACGCTGTTTTTTTTTTGTTGAAAATGTATGGGTGATTGTACACCTCCTTTTGCAGTATGGACCAAATTACTTAGTGGTTAAATTCTTTATGTGATGACACAGACTTGATGAGTTTCACGACTCTTTTGGGCTCCAAGCAATCTTGAATCTTTGTCTTCTCATTGCCTGTAGCTACTAGAGGCCTGTTCATGCCAGGCAGGTTCCCACAGAGGTATTTGGCTAGATGAGCAACCAATACTGCACTTGCATCAATCTTGACAGGATTGGTCTCTAGGTGGAGAGAAATAGTTTTTTGTAATGCTTTCTCCATCTCAACCACGTCGTCGAATAAACAGAAGACTGGCTGATTCTCTCCTGTCTTAGGCAACACAATTTTTTTTTAATTATATTTATTTAATATTAAATTTAACCAAAACTTGATTAAAAGGATAAGAAACTAAACTTAAATTCGCCAATATATTATCCCAATCTTCGAGGGATATTCCCAGACAATCAATTTCCCAATCCTTTTGTGCCAGAGAACGTGTATTATTAAATCATGTTTTAAGCAACACTTTATAAAGTGTTTTAAAAGAAATTTTAACCTTCTGTTCTGTCCCGTATTCCCTATAAAGGAATAGACAAAGGGGCGTTCTGTGGCTTCCTCATGCTGCTGCCATCTCCGCAATCTCTCGTCGTCGTGCCACTCTTTTGCCTCCTCGTGCTGCTGCTACCTCCGCAATATCTTGTTGTCGTGCCACTCTGTGGCTCTTTATGCTGCTGCCACCTCTGCAATCTCTCATCATCGAGCCACTCTGTGGCCTCCTCATACTGCTGCCAACTCCAGACTCTGTCATTGTGCCACTCGGTGGCCTTCTTCTGATTCTGCTGCTGCCACCACCTCTATGCTCTGTCATTGTGCCACTCGGTGGCCTTCTCCTGATGCTGCCAACTCCAGACTCTGTCATTGTGCCACTTAGTGACCCTCTTTTGATGCTGCTAACTCCAGACTCTGTCATTGTGCCACTCGGTGGCCTTCTCCTGATGCTGCTTCTGCCGCCACCTCCAGGCTCTGCCATTGTGCCATTTGGTGGCCTTCTCTTGATGCTGCCAACTCCAGACTCTGTCATTGTGCCATTTGGTGGCCTTCTCCTGATGATGCCAACTCCAGACTCTGTCATTGTGCCACTCAGTGGCCTTCTCCTGATGCTGCCAATTCCAGACTCTGACATTTTGCCACTTGGTGGTCTCCTCATCCTGCTGCCACTTTCAGACTATGTCATTGTGCCACTCGGTGGCCTTCTCCTGGTTCTGCCAACTCCAGATTCTGTCATTGTGCCACTCAGTGGCCTTCTCCTGATGCTGCTGCTGCCGCCACCTCCAGGCTCTGTCATTGTGCCACTCGATAGCCTTCTCTTGATGCTGCCAACTCCAGACTGTGTCATTGTGCCACTCAGTGGCCTTCTCCTGATGCTGCCAATTCCAGACTCTGTCATTGTGCCACTTGGTGGCCTTCTCCCGATGCTGCTGCGGCCATCTCCACACTCTGTCATTGTGCCACTCGGTGGCCTTCTCCTGATGCTGCCAATTCCAGACTCTGTCATTGTGCCACTCGGTGGCCTTCTCTTGATGCTGCCGACTCCAGACTCTGTCATGGTGCTACTTGGTGGCCTCCTCATACTGCTGCCAACTCCAGAATCTGTCATGGTGCCACTCGGTGGCTCCTCACACTGCTGCCACCTCCACATTTTGTCATTGTGCCACTCAGTGGCCTCCTCGTACTGCTGCCAACTCCAGACTCTGTCATTGTCCCACTTGGTGGCCTTCTCCTAATGCTGCCAACTCCAGATTGTGTCATTGTGCCACTCGGTGGCCTCCTCATACTTCTGCCACCTCCGGAACCTTTCTCCTCATGCTGCTTCCACCTCACCACTATGTCATAGGTCCACTCTGTTGCTTTACTCATCAGAATTGGCTTATGATTTGGTAGCCAAAAGCAGGAGTGGGTAAAAAACACATAAGATATGCAAATATACCATTCAAGTGTCATCTCTTTTTTTGATCCACTCCTGTTTTTTTGGCACTATTTGGTCAGTTTTGGGCCCATGGCTGCCCAAATAAGTGAAGTATGCAGTGATTCTAAGAGCGACCCCTGTCATCTGAAAGTCATACTGACTCACAGTATTTGTCCACCACCACAGCAGACTCTCTATGCATGTTACTGTAAGCACAGTATTCTACACCCCTATAAAGGCTCTCTGCAGCCCGTAAATTGCCGTTTTTTACGTAATTTGCTGCAAATAAATCAGATCGAAGGGAATTTGGCGAACCGGCCGAATCACATTTTTAAGAAATTCGCTCATCTCTAATGACAATGATAAAAAAAAATCCTGAAAATGCCGTGTCCTGCAGTAAAATATTACAGTGATCAAAATGCAGCAAAAACAGTAGATGTGAACATCCCTTAGCAATATCTGTAAGTCTGCAATAGTTGATCAGGTTGGAGGAGAGAAGTCGCTCTGCAGGAGAGTGCTGCCTAGGATGAGAGGATTAAACATTGCCTCTTATCTATAATTGGTACACCTTTTTTGTTGCAGTTTTTTACAATTCAACAGACATAGAACAAAAACAGTAGGCCAGTTGCTCAGCAACAACAGCTAGTACAATTTATTTTCGAGGCACTCAGAAGATAATCAGGTTTTATTCTTAGATGCTGTAAATATTCATCTGGATTTTGCATTCAGTTTTACTATTCAGGTTAGAAAACATAATATTTAAATGAGCCTTTTGGGGTATTGACTTCTCAGAATCCCTGCAGTTTTATGACTTAGTGTTGTCTTTTAACTATTCTCAGGGAAAGATCTCTGGTGCCTAACTGTGCACAGATGTAAATAATGTACGGTATATAGATTAACTGATGTCACAAAGAACAATTAAGGATTTGCATAACTGCTAACACCTGCCGCCCTTCACATCAGGTTGGTGGAAAGCAGAGCTTCTGGGATATTCAGCAGGGAGAGGTCTGCAGGAATTCAGGCACTAGAAATAACTCAGCCAACACATAATCAATGGGCAAGCACCAGACTCTCTAATTGTTGGTTGAGAAGCCAACAGTGCAGAATATTGCATCAAAATAAAGGCCCCATCTACATGACCATAGTTTGGATATATGTGGTTCAGATCCATAGTGTGGCCGCCATGTGTATCTCAATTGTTCTTTTTTATTCCTCCAATTCTAGGTGTACATCCTAGATATGAGCAAATCGATTCTAATGAATCAGTTTGTAGGTCAGTAGGGCTTTTTTGCCAGTGGGATTTTTAGGTGAAGAAGTGCCTACCCTCCCTTTCTTTGCTAATCAAAGCAGAGGCGCAGGCAGGAAATTGTCAGAGCCATGCTACATATCCAGCCCCATCAGGCAGGTGGGCACTTCTTTACCTGCAGGGGCAGTCACCCAGTGGTGGAGAAGCCCTGCTGATAAATTGATTCATTAGGATCTCTAGTACACACCTAAAAGGGGTTGTCCAGAATTGATTTGTTTTTAAAATTTTCCACCCACTGGACCTGTGAAGAGAACCATACCTTCCTGCACCTAACTGCTCAGTCCTCACTGCACTTCGAACCCCACATTTAAACTTTCAGCATAAGTCAGGGTCATTTGTGCCACTGCAGCCAATGACTGGCCTCAGTGGTGACGTGTACCCAAGCGGCTCATGACCCGGCAGTGATATGCTATTTGGGGATACATCACAGTTGAGGCCAGTTTTTGGCTGCAGAGACACACATGATATGTCTATGCTGAAAGTTTGCATGCTGGGACCAAAGTGCAGTGAAGACAGCAAGGGACCCATGGAGCTGAAACCAAATGGTGAGGAGAAGTTAATGATACTTCCCTTCACAGAAAACTGGTATAAATTATGAATAAAATCTACTCCAGCTCGATTGTAAGCCATGTCCCATGACTGCTAAACCCCACCATTCACACCCCAAAAACTATGTGAAACATTTAGTTAATATGGTGTGAAGCATGTACATCAGGGTTTATTTTTTTGCAAATTGAGCCAGAATTCTGGCACATTTAGCATAGAAAATCTCCCCAAATGTGTTTAAACATTGCACTGCAGTAAGAGTGAGCAATAACATCATGTTCAGGGTAGGCCTTATTGGGACCTCTAGCATAGCTTTCAGGCCGTGGTATAGTGATGTATGAGTCAGCTTGTCCTGGACTCCAAGTGTTCCCAAGGTACAGTATTTTAAAGGGGCTAATCAGCTGGATTGAATATTCTATATAAGGCTCAAAGTGGGTTAACAAAGTTGTTACTCATCCCCCCACCCCCACCCAGTGCTGCCATTCTGCCTCCTTCAAGATCCCAGCTGCTGTCAACATCCTCATGCTAGCTCGACACATGGTGATCAGCTTGGCGGGCATTCTCCATGCATGCATAATGAGCTGTAACCAGGAAGTAAAGAACAGTAGGGGCCAATATAGCGGAATATAGTAAGGGTAATAATGTGTCTTTTTATCCTACTTTTCACCATAAAGAAAAGGTAAAATCCCACTGGACAAAAAGTTTAAACCTCTGAATAACTGCTTCAAAGATGTAGGGTCAGGCTCATTCTTAAGTAGCTCTTGGGATGGAGTCTGACGAGAAAGGCCTCCTCATGTATTATATAATAGGGCTGGCTGATA
This sequence comes from Bufotes viridis, assembly GCA_033119425.1. Taxonomy (NCBI): domain Eukaryota; kingdom Metazoa; phylum Chordata; class Amphibia; order Anura; family Bufonidae; genus Bufotes; species Bufotes viridis. Next base: position 341,953,841 of record CM065593.1, read on the forward strand.
AAGTGTTCTTTGTCTATTTGATTCCCTGTGAAAAAACAGGTGCTTAAGGGTCCATTCACACGTCCGTGATGTGTTGCGGATCTGCAACACACCCGGCCGGCACCCCCATAGAGCAGCCTATTCTTGTCCATGGCTGCGGACAAGAATAGGACATGTTCTATTTTTTTCCGAAGCCGCGGACCGGAAGTTCGGTGTTCACACAGTGTGCTCTCCGCATCCATTCCGTCCCCATTCAGAATGAATGGGTCCACACCCGTCTCGCATAATTGCGGAACGGGTGCGGACACTGAATGAGGACATGTGAATGGACCCTAAAATGGGGCAATGGTGAAGGTCTGTCGCCCTCCCCAATCATCATTATTATCAGCTTCCAAACAACATACATTATATAATGGCAACAGATACACATTGTTGTACAGAGATTGTCATCACTCATCAGAGTACAGGAGGAAACCTGTGTACCAGAAAGCATGTATGGATATTTATTTATTTCACGCACTTATATAGAGCTGCTATATTCCGCAGCGCCTTACAGACATTAGCACCAAGCTGTCCCCAACAGGGCTCAGAATATAAGTTCCCTATCAGTATGCCTTTTAGAGTGTGGGAGGAAACCAGAGAACCTGGTGGAAATGCAAACATACAAACTCCATGCAGATGTTGTCCTTGGTCAGATTTAAACCTAGGACCCCAGCATTGCAAAGCACTAGTGCTTACCACTGAGCCACTGTGCTGCCCTGGAGTGGTTCCTATAAATATACTGCTCTTTTTAATCAGAACTCTTTTGTTAACTTTTTGTATACTTATATTGCGCCCCCTTCCCTTATGTGCGCTATCACTTTGTACTTATTTGTTCCTGTCCTTGTGTTGTACTGATTGGGGTGGCGAAGCACAACACAACCTAACATAGCTGATGACTGTGACTGTTGCCAAGTCCTCTTCATTGCTCCTCCTCTCTAGTGATAATCTGGTGAATCATTAGAAAGATATGTGCAGGGTGGTCTCAACTGCCAATATTTTTGTAAACTAAGGCAGTCGGGGAGAGGAACCTTGATAGTGGATATGGAGATGCCATCTTGTTCTTGTTAAGACTGTATACCAAAGATCAGTAGGAGAAGACTGATTATACAGAATCCGTGAAATGAGACTGAGATCCTGTCTCTTTTAGAGACTCATGCAGGATTATACAGCTACTTGTCCATATTTCAGAACTGTTGTGCTGTGGCCCATAAGAAAATAGGGAAGATATTGTTCTACAATTCATATAATTTGCAAGGAGAACATTGTCAAGTGAGCATGTTTTGACCAAAATCGTTAGGCTAGGGTGACCCAGTCATCTTGGCCATGACACTCGTTGACCAAAGATTGCACTTCCGCTGCGCTACATGGAAGCATAGTGAAAGTGAATGGAGTCATATTGATCTTGGATTGCCGCAACCACGACAATACACTCATGAGAAATCCATAAATCCGTTCATGGTAGCAGACGAATCTCAGAAGAACTTCATCAGTGTAAAAATGCGAACCTCGGTTTCGCAATAGGTTTCATGGTCATGAACAGTGCATATGCTGGGAGCCCCTGTTGAGCTGGTGCAAAGGACAGGAGTGGTAGTGGCTAGTGATGAGCGGCAGGGGAAATATTCAAATTCGCGATATTTCACGAATATGTGGTAGAATATTCGTCATATATTGGCGAATATTTGTATTCGAGATTATTCTCTTGATTGCGAAAAATTGGCTATGTAAAAATCGCATAATGTGAATTTGTAACATGAAATACAGGCGTGGGTCACTTTGGCTACATTTTTCAAACTGCTAGAAGTTTCCTGAGTTTATCATGAGACTTGAGAAAATGGTTGGCACAGCAGAACATTACAATAGCTTTATATGCACATAGAGTGCTCCAATACATTCGCAATTGCACAAATTAGAATATTTTTTCGCACTACGTGCAACTACACATTTTAGCAGGTCTGAATTCATATTACTGACTGTATTGTTGTGAACTTGACATTGCTGCCTTCTCATTGGCCCACAAGTAAGAAGCAGGGAGGAATCCTGTTTTCAGATGGAAGAAAAATTACAAATATTCAAAATTACGAATATTTAGCACTATATTCTAAATATTTGCAAATTCTCGAAGTTGCGATATTCACGATTAAACTTCGCTATTCGAATATTCGCACTCAACACTAGTAGTTGCCCTGATGAGGTGTTCTGTCACGGTGTACTCCCTCAGGCCATTGCTCCCTGGGGATCGGTGCAGTGGAAATGTAGTTTGAAGAATCAGGCCGGAGGTAGATTGTAGATTGCAAGCTCTTGCGGGCAGGGTCCTCTCCCCCACAGCACCAGGTATAATGAGCGCCATTGAATTAATGTTGTTTTCAAATAGATGATAATGATAATGATAATGATAATAATAATAATAATAATAATAATAATATAAACTTAAAACAGCCTCTCTTTCCAAAATACTGTATAACTTGTGGCACACCCAGCAATATTAAATACAAAGTGCAGATGCTCTGGCCCCAGATGAGGGGGCATAGTGGCAGGTTGGATGGTTATTAACTGTGGATATAGGTGTCCCCTGTAATACAGGCTTGTTATTTGTCTGGCCTAGTGGTGTTTCGTGTTATGGATGACTCTGTTCCGGCCTACCGTTGTCAACCACAGCCTTCTCTGCTGGAACACACAGCCAAAACATTGCAAGTTATCGCAGAGAGCATTAAAAGCTTTACGACTTGGGTTGAGCGAACCCAAACTGTATAGTTCGGAATTTTGGGGTGTTTGTGACACGGACCCGAACCCGAACATTTACGTAAAAATTCGGGTTTTGGGTTCGGTGTTCGGAGATTTCTATGGCGCATTTTGAAAGCCTGCAAAGCAGCCAATCAACAAGCATCATAATACTTGCCCCAAGAGGCTATCACAGCCATGCCTACTATTGGCATGGCTGTGATTGGCCAAGTGCAGCATGTAACCCAGCCTCTATTTAAGCTGGAGTCACATAGCGCCGCAAGTCAGTCTGCTCTGATTAGTGTAGAGATAGGATGCAGCTGCAGTGAGGGCGAGATTAGACAGGGAAAACTCAGCAAAAACAACTAATGAAGTGATTGATCTACAACTGTGAATCATTCAACTTCTGCTAGTTAATTGCTCACTGGTTTTTAGGCTGACCAGAGCGTTTTTCTGTCACTTTTTTCTGGGGTGATCGGCAGCTATTTTGTGTCTTGTGGTGCACCAGCACAATCTGCCACCAAGTACATCAATCCATCAATACTAGTTTTTTTTTTTTCCTACAACAGGGGCTTGGCTTTGCTTATTGTCACCCCTAGAAACTCAGGATAGAAATTTCTATATTTTATTGAGGGGTGAAATTCAATTGCCAAAATAGCAATCCCCTAAATCTGGTGTTCCAGCTGTGGCTGGCTAAGTTTAATACTGTCCGGCAAAGGTTAGATAATTTTTCTGGGGTGAAATTCAATTGCCAAAATAGCAATACCATAAATCGGTGATTCCAGCTGTGGCCGGCCAAGTTTAATGGTGTCCGGCAAAGGATATTTTTTTTTTCTGGGGTGAAATTCAATTGCCAAAAAATCTATACTGTAAATTGGGGTTTTAGCTGTGGCTGGCCAAGTTTAATAGTGTCCGGCAAAGGATACTTTTTTTCTGGGGTGAACTTCAATTGCCAAAATAGCAATACCGTAAATCTGGTGTTCCAGCTGTGGCTGGCAAGTTTAATAGTGTCTGGCAAAGGATATATTTTGTTCTGGGGTGAAATTCATTTGCAAAAATAGCAATCCCCTAAATCTGGTGTCCCAGCAGTGGCCGGCCAAGTTTATTAGTGTCCGGCAAAGGATATATTTTGTTCTGGGGTGAAATTCAATTGCCAAAATAGCAATACCGTAAATCTGGTGTTCCAGCTGTGGGTGCTCAAGTTTAATAGTGTCCAGCAAAGGATAGATTTTTTTCTGGGGTGAAATTCAATTGCCAAAATAGCAATACCGTAAATCAGTGGTTTCAGCTGTTGCTGGCCAAGTGTAAATCTGTCCGTAAAAGGGTATATTACACTAAGTTTTAAAATACAAGTGCTGAAAACATAATCCTCTACATTTGCACACACTATTGTGCATCTCATAGTGTATTTCTGTCCGTAAAAAGATATATTACTCTCAAGGTGTAAATACAAATGCTGATAGGGTCATCCTCAAGAACTGGTCCTTTGAAATGCTGTCATTCTGTCTGGTGGACAGTTTTAAAAATCTTATGGCGGTGGCTATCCCACAGTACGTGTATCCCAGCCACCACTACTTTTGCAGGCGAGCCATCCCTTCCCTGCACAACCAAGTGGCAGACAAAATCAAGTGTGCACTGTGCAACGCTATCTGTGGCAACGTCCACATAACCAACAACACAGTGGGTAAATGTAGCATTTTTGCGAATGTCATTCCACCCCTGAGGATTGCTGGGCATTTCTCTTTGTATCCTGTTACCTCCTCCTCCTTTTCCTACTCGGCTTCCTCCTCCTCTACCTCCTCCTCATCCACTCAGCGTAACACCTTCACCACCCACAGCAGCACAGCCAGGGGGAAACGACAGCAGGTTGTTCTAAAACTTGTGTATTTGTGGGAGAAATCCCGCACCGCACCATTGGTTGGTGCCACTGAGCCTCCAGCCCGGCCTGCTGTTGTGCGCTAATGGGCGAAATATACTAGCAGGTCTGGGCCTAGCCGGTTTGACACAAATCCCCTGCCTGCCACATGTGCTGAATTTGGGGTGCATAAATTCCTAAACACCAGACAGTAAAAATCAATTCAGTTAATCGAACACACACAACACCCCCACCCCCCCTTTCACTCAAACCATTATCAAGCTATTTACACATTTTCTTTAAAACATATTTAAATAACTATAATGCAGCTAAACTTACTATTTAAAGAAACAAAACTATATACACGCCTTATCCTTAACTTAAGGCCAACCAAATACAAGTGGCTCGGAGGGTGGGTATCTGCACCAACATAGGCCCTGGCCTGGAACACAATTGTCCAGCCAGGGCACAGTTCTGGAGGATGAGGAAGAGGAGTAAGAGGAAGGCTGGGGGATACAGAGGACACAGACGATATACCTCCCTCAAAGAGGATAGCTTGTCCTTGCCTCTGGGCAGCCTGGCAGACATGAGCGACACTGCACAACGACCGCCAAGTTACTGCCACATTCTAACTTTTGCTGATTACTGGGTGGCCACCTTGCTGCATCCCCGTTACAAGGACAACGTGCTGTTAATTCCCTCACTGGAGTGTAATAGGAAGATGAGCCTGCTAGTAGACACGCTGCTGATGGCATTCACACCTGACACCGGGGACTCAGTGGAAGCACAAGGTGAAGGCAGAGGAGGAAGAGGAAGAATTTGCCAATGCAGCTGGGTCACCACCAACACCTCAGAAGGTAGGTTTATCATTGGCAAAATGTGGAAAAGCTTTGTCATCACGCCACAACAACCTGCACCACCAGCAGATCTGGAACATCTTAGCAGGAGGCAGCATTTCAGCAACATGGTGGAACAGTACACGTACTGACTGATGGGTCTGCCTAGGGGAAAAGCTACAGGGGAAGCATGGAAAGCAACTGCTTTGGGGCCGTAACCTGGAAAGGGCCCATCCAGGAGGAGGAGAAGGACTAACAGTATTATACAATGAAATTATATACAGTGGCACTATAGACAGTGTAGAAAGCGAATGGAACAGCTGCTGGGCCTGGTCTGAGAGAGCGATCTTTAGTAGCCACAGGCATAGCGGCATGAAAGGAAGGGGTTTGCGCAAAAATTACTGGAGATGGGGGGCCCCATTCAAAAAGTTACTGTGGTACCCAATCATTTCTAGCTACTCCACTGGGTCGGCCCCATTCAACTTCTGGGTCATCAAATTGGGCACATGTCCTGAGGTTGCACTTTAGGCCTTGGAGGTGCTGGCCTACCCTGCAGCCACTGTATTGTCTGAACGTGTGTTTAGCATGGCTGGTGGCATTATCACAGACAAGCGCAGCCGCCTGTCCGCAGACAATGTGGGCAAGCTTTCGTTTATTAAAAAGAACCAGACATGGATCCCACAGGACTTGTTTGTACCTTATGCAGAATAGACATGTATACCGGCCTCACCCAACCACTGTTATACTACCGTGCACTTAAAACACTTTGTTTTATTTTTATATTTTCCTTATGTTTTGGGGTCTACACTAATTTATTTAAAAAAATAAAAAATAAAAAAAACTGTTATTGGTGACTACCTTTGGCTTCACTGCCCAAAAAGGCTTTATTTTTTATGCAAGAATGTAACCGCCAATTGTATGTTCCCTGTCAGTTATGCAGTGCAGGGGTTTGTACCTGGCAAAAATATTTCACCCAACAATTTAAAATCTATGCTTTGCCGGACAGAATTAAACTTGGCCAGCCACAGCTGAAACCACTGATTAACGGTATTGCTATTTTGGCAATTGAATTTCACGCCAGAACAAAATCTATCCTTTGCCGGACACTATTAAACTTGGCCAGCCACTGCTGGGACACCAGATTTAGGGGATTGCTATTTTGGCAATAGAATTTCACCCCAAAACAAAATTTACCATTTGCCGGACACTATTAAACTTGGCCAGCCACTGCTGGGACCACTGATTTACGGCATTGCTATTTTGGCAATTGAATTTCACGCCAGAACAAAATCTATCCTTTGCCGGACACTATAAAACTTGGCCAGCCACTGCTGGGACACCAGATTTAGGGGATTGCTATTTTGGCAATATAATTTCACCCCAGAACAAAATTTACCATTTGCCGGACACTATTAAACTTGGCCAGCCACTGCTGGGACCACTGATTTACGGTATTGCTATTTTGGCAATTGAATTTCACCCCAGAAAATAATATATCCTTTGATGGACACTATGAAACTCGTCCAGTCACAGCTGGAACACCAGATTTACGGTATTGCTATTTTGGTAATTGAATTTCACCCCAGAAAAAAAGCTATCCTTTGATGGACACTATAAAACTTGTCCTGCCACATCAGAAGCCACTTATTTAGGGTATTGATATTTTGGCTTCTGAATTTCACCCCAGAAAATAATATATACTTTGATGGACACTATGAAACTTGTCCAGTCACAGCTGGAACACCAGATTTACGGTATTTCTATTTTTGCAACTGAATTTCACCCCAGAAAATAATATATCCTTTGACGGACACTATGAAACTTGTCCAGTCACAGTTGGAACACCAGATTTACGGTATTTATATTTCACCCCAGAAAAAAATATATCCTTTGACGGACACTATTAAACTTGATCAATCACAGCTGAAAACACTGATTTATGGTATTGCTATTTTGGCAATTGAATTTCACCCCATAAAAAAATATATATTTTGCCGGATACTATTAAACTTGGCCAGCCACTGCTGGGACACCAGATTTAGGGGATTGCTATTTTGGCTATTAAATTTCACCCCAGAACAAAATATATCCTTTGCCGGACACTATTAAACTTGGCCAGCCACTGCTAGAACAACAGATTAAGGGAATTTCTATTTTTGCAACTGAATTTCACCCCAGAAAATAATATATGCTTTGACGAACACTATGAAACTTGTCCAGTCACAGCTGGAACACCAGATTTACGGTATTTCTAGTTTTGCAACTGAATTTCACCCCAGAAAAACATATATCCTTTGCCGGACACTATTGAACTTGGCCATCCACAGCTGAAACCACTGATTTACGGTGTTGCTATTTTGGCAATTGAATTTCACCCCAGAACAAAATATATCCTTTGCCGGACACTCTAAAACTTGGCCAGCCACTGCTGGAACACCAGATTTACGGTATTGCTATTTTGGCAATTGAATTTCACCCCAGAACAAAATATATCCTTTGCCAGACACTATTAAACTTGGCCAGCCACAGCTGAAACCACTGATTTACGGTATTGTTTCTAGGGGTGACAATAAGCACAGCCAAGCCCCTGATGTAGGATATAGCAAAAAAAAAAAACTAGTATTGATGGATTGATGGTGCACCACAAGACACAAAATGGCCACCGATCACCCCAGAAAAAAGGGACAGAAAAACGCTCTGTGCAGCCTAAAAACCAGTGAGCAATTAACTAGCATAATTTGAATGATTCACAGCTGTATATCGATCACTTCATTAGGTGTTTTTGCTGCCTAATCTCACCCTCACAGCAGCTGCATCCTATCCCTACACTAATCAGAGAAGAGTGAAGTTCGGCGCTACGTGACTCCAGCTTAAATAGAGCATATTAGGGAAACTGTATGAGCCTCAAGTTATGCAGAAGTCTCTTATGCTGTTTGAAGACTCTGCTGGCAGGGTTTCCCAAGGGAATCCACCTAGCCTTTCCCCAGCGGTGGAAGACATAGAATGCACTGACGCACAACCGCTTATGTTTCCTGATAATGAGGGCATGGGAATACTACCTCATCAGAGTCTGCACGTCTCTGATGATGACGAAGCACAGGTGCCAACTGCTGCGTCTTTCTGCAGTGTGCAGACTGAACAGGAGGTCAGGGAGGAAGACTGTGTGGAAGACGATGCAGGGGATGATGAGGTCCTAGACCCCACAGGGAATGAAGTTCGCGCCACTGACTTTCATAGTTCAGAGGAATAGGCAGTGGTGAGACCGAGCCAACAGCATAGCAAAATAGGGAGCAGGGGGCAAAAGCAGAACAGCCGACAAGAGAGTTCTCCTGCTACTGGCAACCGCCACCAGGGACCAAGCACCCCAAAGGCAGCTTCAAGGAGTTCCCTGGCATGGCACTTCTTCAAACAATGTGCTGATGACAAGACTCGAGTGGTTTGCACGCTGTGCCATCAGAGCCTGAAGCGAGGCATTAACGTTCTGAACCTGTCACGGCAGGAGGTGGGGAAAACCCCCCGCCGTGCAATGTCCGCGGCCGCTGGGCCAAACAAGGGCTAAAAGCAGGGACAAGGGAACCGCTAATCTAGCATGTCCCTAAAGCTGGCCCTGGTCTCCTACGAGTATGGGCCGACCCCAAGGGTGGGAGGACCCATACGACAGGAACCTAAAGCCCTGGACAACCCTGCTCGACCCTGGAACTAACAGGGCAGAGACCACCTGCTCCCCCAGAGACACGGAGGAGCAGAAGTCTCCCGAGGCCCCTCTGCAGCCGGGACCCGAACAGTGTGAGCCCGCACGGCAGGCAAGTAACATAGGAAACATATACAAGGAACCCACACTTACCTGCCGTGCTGAAGACTGAGAAGCAGCGCCAGGACCTCCCGGACCCCCAAGCGGACATCAGATGCCTGGGGGGAGGCCTGGCCGGGCAACACACCATCCGGTATAAGCTATACCCCTCCGGGTAAGCAAGCCCCTTCCGGAGCAACATACCAACTAACTGCAACATACAAACCCACAACAAAGACATAACCAAGTGAGGGAAAGGGTAAGCAGAAGCACACAGGAGGGGAGTACAAACAAACAGAGAAAACAATATAACAAATAAGGGTGGCTCACGCAGACATAAAGGTGGGATCCAAACACACTCCAGCCATGCTCACACCATGGCTGGACAAACAAACTGACCTCAGGTTCCACACACAAGGTAATAAGGAGGCCTGAGGTCACACCCACAATGCAGCCACACCTTAGCCACACCTTAACCCCGTGCACGCCACAACTACACAGAAGAAACTAAACAAGGGAATCGTGCACAGGAAAGGGGGAATGACACATATGCACCACAAGTACCAGCGGCAACCACATGTGAGGCAACAAACACACAGCCCTCACATGCGGCAAGAACACCTCGCCGCCGGAAAGTGCATGCGGCACAACAAACACGACCGAAGCCTCGGTCGTGGCGCGCTGGTTGCCAACGGCAACCGCATGCCGCAATCACGAGTCACGACCCCAACGCGGGTCGTGACAGAACCTTAGCACAACCTGCATGACCAGGCATCTACATGCAAGGCATGAACTGCAGTGGAGTAAACACCTTAAAAACAAGGAACTCACTCATGCTCTTTCTGCTCCTTCTTCTGCTGCTGCCTCGGCCTCTTCCTCCGCCTCGGGAGGAATGTTGGCACCTGCCGCCCAGCAAACAGAGGATGTGCCACCAACACCACCACCTTCATCACCAAGCCTCTCCACCATGTCACACGGTAGCGTTCAGCTCTCCATCTCACAAACCTTAGAGAGAAAGCGTAAATTCCCACCTAGCCACCCTCGAGCCCTGGGCCTGAATGCCAGCATTTCTAAACTACTGGCCTTTGAAATGCTGTCATTCAGGCTGATGGACACGGACAGCTTCAAACAGCTGATGGCAGTGGTTGTCCCACAGTACATTGTTCCCAGCCGCCACTACTTCTTCAAGAGAGCCGTGCCTTCCCTGCACAAACAAGTATCCGATAAAATCAAGTGTGTACTGCGCAACGCCATCTGTGGCAAGGTCCATCTAACCACAGATACGTGGACCAGTAAGCACGGCCAGGTACGCTATATCTCCCTAACTGCACACTGAGTAAATGTAGTGGGCCCCAGGCGGAGAGTTGTTTGGCACATGTCCTTCCGCCGATAAGGATACCAAGGCATTATTCTTTGCCTCCTGTTGCCTCCTCCTCCTACTCGGCTTCCTCCTCCTGTTCTTCCACCTTCTCATCCAGTCAGCCACACACCTTCACCACCAACTTCAGCACAGCCCGGGGTAAACGTCAGCAGGCCATTATGAAACTCATATGTTTGGGGGACAGGCCCCACACCGCGCATGACGAGTGGTTGCTGCCGGTGAGCCAGAAGCCCGGCCTGGTGGTGTGCGATACTGGGCAAAATCTCGTCGCAGCTCTGGGACTAGCCTGTTTGATGCACATCCCTTGCCTGGCGCATGTGCTGAATTTGGTGGTGCAGAAGTTCATTCACAACTACCCTGACATGTCAGAACTGCTGCATAAAATGCTGGCCGTCTGTGCACACTTTCGGCGTTCACATCCTGCCGCTGCTCGTCTGTCTGCGCTACAGCGTAACTTTGGCCTTCCCGCCCACCGCCTCATATGCGACGTGCCCACCAGGTGGAACTCCACCTTGCACATGCTGGAGAGACTGTGCGAGCAGCAGCAGGCCATAGTGGAGTTTCAGCTGCAGCACGCATGCGTCAGTCGCACTGCGGAACAGCACCACTTCACCACCAATGACTGGGCCTCCTTGCGAGACCTGTGTGCCCCGTTGCGCTGTTTCGAGTACTCCACCAACATGGCTAGTGGCGATGACGCCGTTATCAGCATTACAAAACCACTTCTATGTCTCCTTGAGAAAACACTTAGGGCGATGATGGAAGAGGATGTGGCCCAGGAGGAGGAGGAGGAGGAAGAATTTTTAGCACTTTCAGGCAAGTCTCTTAGAACTGGCACAGAGGGAGGTTTTTGCAAAAGCAGAGACCAGGTACAAATTTGGCCAGCCAGGGCCCACTACTGGAGGACGAGGAGGCGGTGAGGGGGATGAGTATGAAGCATGTTCACAGCGGGGTGGCTCAGGCCATCACTGCAGCGTGGCTGGGGGGAAACGGAGGAAGATGACGATACGCCTCCCACAGAGGACAGCTTGTCCTTACCTCTGGGCAGCCCAGCACACATGACCGACTACATGCTTCAGTGCCTGCGCAACGACAGCAGATTTGCCCACATTTTAACGTGTGCGGACTACTGGCCATCCTGCTGGATCCCCGGTAAAAAGACAATGTAACATAGTAACATAGTAACGTAGTATATAAGACCGAAAAAAGACATTTGTCCATCCAGTTCGGCCTGTTTCCTACAAGTTGATCCAGAGGAAGGCAAAAAACCCCTGTGCCCACCTTAATTCCTGCACTGGACCGTGATAGGAAGATGCGCGGGTACAAGGGCATTCTGGTAGACGCGCTCCTGAGAGCATTCCCAAATGTCACGGGGAACAAGTGGAAGCCCAAGGCGAAGGCAGGGGAGGAGCAAGAGGTCGGCAGCGCAGCTGTGTCACTGCCAGCTCCTCTTAGGGCAGGGTTAGCTTGGCAAAGATGTGGAAAAGTTTTGTCACCACGCCACAGCTAACTGCACCACCACCTGATACGGAACGTGTTAGCAGGAGGCAGCATTTCAGTAACATGGTGAAACAGTACGTGTGCACACCCTTATACGTACTGACTGATGGTTCGGCTCCATTCAACTTCTGGGTCTCCAAATTGTCCACATGGCCAGAGCTAGCCTTTTATGCCTTGGAGGTGCTGGCCTGCCCGGCGGCCAGCGTTTTGTCTGAATGTGTATTTCAGCACGGCAGGTGGCGTCATTTTTGACAAACGCAGCCGCCTGTCCACAGAAAACGTGGACAAGCTGAAGTTCATAAAAATGAACCAGGCGTGGATCCCATATGACCTGTCCATCCCTTGTGCAGAATACACATTTATAACTACCTCCCTGGGGCCTAAATAACTAAAAGTGGCCTTCTCCGTTGGTGGGTGACATGAAACCTGATTCTCTGCTATGGGATGTCTCTCCTCTGTCTGGGTGCTGGGGCCTAAATAACTAAAAGTGGCCTTCTCCATTGGTGGGTGACATGATGCCTCTTTTGCTGCTACAGGAGCTCTCTTCTCTTTCTTGGTGTCAGGGGCCTAACTTTCACTTACTTGCTTGCTGTCTTGGTGAGTGATATTAAACTCTTTTTACTGTCAAATTACCTCTCCTTTGTCTGGGTGTCAGGGGCCTGCATAAATGATAATGGCCTGTTCCATTGCAGGTTGACCTGAGGCCTGTGTTGCTGTTACAGGACCGCTCTCGTGTGCCATGGCCCTGAGTCTGTGAATGAGGCCTGTGGCACTGCAGGCAGACATGAATCCTTTTTGGCTGTGATGAGAACTTCAACTCCCATAGCATTCCACCTGATGCCACCCCAACCTCCTATTCCACCTCCTCCTCCAAGTTGCCAATTGATATTTGTTAATTTTTATTTATTTATTTTTTTAATTCATTTCCCTATCCACATTTGTTTGCAGGGGATTTACCTACATTTTGCTGCCTTTTGCAGCCCTCTAGGCCTTTTCTGGGCTATTCTACAGCCTTTTTAGTGCCCAAAAGTTCGGGTCCCCATTGACTTCAATGGGGTTCGGGTTTGGGGTGAAGTTCGGGTCGAGTTCGGATCCCGAAACCGAACATTTTCGTGAAGTTCGGCCGAACCGATCCAGGTGTTCGCTCAATTCTATTCATGACATAAATTACAGTTGTTATGCAAAATGAATATCAACCTGACAGATCCCTGTTACAAACCCACACAAACATGGGGAGGGCATAATACTACATTGCTGCAAATATCCCAATAAAGTTTGCAAATTTTTCTTTAAACTTCAAGTGATTCAAAATTTCCTTTTTAAAAAAAACAATTCAGTGACAGAATAAGTGACCTTGAACTTTTTCTCTTCTTTGGCACTAAACACAAAAGTTTAATGTGGGGAACTGAATACCTTTGACAAACCCAGGTGCCAATACTTTATCCTAAGAAAAGCTGATGTATAGTACCACACTGTGCATGCAAAGAAAAAACATCTTTCCCAATGCCTTACATCCAACAGGGGGTACTTTATCTTATACATTAAGAAAATCAGAGCACTATTGTAAGGAATTCCATACATTTCCAGACATTTCAAGTAACTTTAATCTGTTCATTACTGGATGGCTTGCAAAGAATTGACCACTAAAAAAAGGTTACATGCAGCTTTATTATGTAGTAAATGTCAGGCACGTCAATAGTGAATTAATCATGGATTACCCTGCCAAAGCTATGTTACTTTTAAACAATACTAGAGGTAAAAAAGCAACTTAAATCTCTATGAACTGCAGTTTAATAGAAACGGCGCTGACAAAAGAAGCCAGTCTCCACGGAAGGTTCAAACTTTTCATTAGCACTTTATGAAGAAGCTTTAACAGCTTGGTGTCTATCATGTATTACTAATATTAACACTTTATGGTTAAAGATGTCCTGCCAAGATTTAGTGTGCATTAAAGTTAGCTCCCTAGGGATCTAAATCTTGTTATTGTGTGTATTGAAGTACCAGACAGAGACATCAGCATTTCTACTGCTTGCAGACAGGCTACAACACCCAACAGCAGGGAAGTGACTGTGGTTCTGTAGTTGCTTTGGTCAAGAGGCAATTTTTGTACAAAATTGTGATAAAATTTGGACAAAAACAAATACAATGCAGTAGAATATAGATAATCTGAAGATGAGCTGGATTTATTGGTAGGACAAAGTCCACAGCTGTACACGTTCATAAGCTGTTGTGTTGGGTTTATACATCCATCACGCACATAGCTGCCTTGGTCTAAGGGGCAAGGTTCAGAGTTGTTGACACTTAAAGCGAATGGGTCATCAGAAAATGACCAATTGTAAAAACACGTTTGTTAAGCATATGTTGGTGAGTTTTTTGTTACCATGTCACTATCTATATATTTTTCCTGCAGTGCTCACACTGGTGCCTAAGCCTAATAATATGCTCACACTTCCAGTTGTGTACAGATTGCTTTTTCAGTGATTATCTCATTATCATCACAGGTAGGATTACAATGATAGATATCACTTGTGTACAGATAAAAACAGATTCCACCATTTATAATAGGTTATGGTCACAGCTTATCTACTCCCCGTACCTGTAAAATAGCCTCTCAACAGGTCACATTGCATGTCTAGAAAACTCTGCCTTGAAAGGCCATGAGTCCCATCCAGTCTATTGTGTCTATGACCCAAGTGACTGCTATAAAGCATATCTATAAATGCTGTAAAAGAAGTTCTTTAGCTTATAGATATTAATGACCTATCCTCAGAACAGAATAGGTCATCAACTTCAGATGGGTGGGGTTCTCACACTCCGTACCCCAACCAATTATCTGTTTGCAGCAGCCACCGCTTCTGAAAACATATCAGAGGATGAAGACAGAAGCAGAAGTCTCTGTCCACTATGTAGTGGCCATGCCAGGGTACTGCAGTTCAGCTCCCATTCACTTGACTCAGAACTGACCTGCAGTATGGTGCCATGGCTTGAGCACACTGGACAGAGCCTCCCACGTTAAGCCCTGTTCACTGTTATGTTTCTGCCACCAGTGACTGCTATAAATATCTATTCAGTGGGGATGATTTCAAATTATCTTTTTTATTAATGCAACATGCATGTTGTTAGACTCTACGACTTGGGTAACGGGTTCTATTCTGCCTTGACCAAGTTATCTGGATACAAGGCCAGGGCAGCAAACTCAGTTTGTCCCCCAGGTCAACTACTATAATACATAATGATGAGCTTATGTTTATTATATCCTTTTCATTTATTTCTGCTTTAATAAAATTTTGGTATAAAAGATGTTAAGATTAGGATTATTACCTCTAACAACTATACTTTTCCATCCACATATGAAGAGTCAAATGAAAGTGATTCCAGTAGAAGATTCCATTTGGTAAATTCCCCAACCCACCACTTATATGACAATGAATCACATTCATAAATCTAAACCTTGAGATCTTGATATCATAGCAACATATTTAATGCCTCATCTAATGAACACTTTGTCAAATTTGTAAAACACTACAGATATCTCCACCCTTAATAGCTCTGGGTTTCTGAACATTTTCAGACATCACTTTGCTTTGAAAGTGGTCATTAGTGAGATTTTTGCCAAGGGATGTGTTCCTTGCACCCAGCTGAATGTTGACCTACAAACACTGCTGCTGTGAGCTCCTTTTGAAACCTCTTCTATCTGATCTCCCTTCAAAGGTTTTGTAACTCTTGAAGACAACAAAACAACTGAAGGACATTTTTCACTCAAATGTTTTAAATCTGGAATGACTGAGTTCTAGAAGTTTGCAGTTTAGTGACTTTCAAAATACTTCTTATGTACTAAACACTGTAGGGGTCATTTTCTAAGACTGATGTTTTAGACGCCAGTCTGAATAACCTCTATATCTGGTGGTGGATCCGCCAAAGTTATGAAAGTTTCTACATAACTTCGGCACATCCACGCTGGTCTAAATCTACGCCACCTTCCTTGCTGGCTTAAATTTAGACCATTTTCTACACCTAAAACAGGCATAGAAAATGATAATTTAGATGAACCTATCATCCTGTCCCCTTCCCAGCTCACGCCCCCTTTTTTTAGACCTGGCGTGAGCAGGTAAAATGTTGCAGATTGCGTAGACGGTGTCTGCTGCATTACATTACATTACATTACCTGTGCTACATCTCCTGTATAAAGTTTGCATATCCAAAATATCAGTTAGATTCAGTCTATTTTTTTGCTGCTGGTGGCAGCGACATTACCTACGCTATATCTCCAGTATACCGTTAGCGCATCCGAAATATCAGTGACATTCAGTGTAATTTTTTTCGCCGCTGGTGACAGGGACATTATCTGCGCTACATCTCCTGTGTAACATGTGTGCAGCCTAAAAATATCTGTGACATCCAGTGTACTTCTTCTGTAGACGGTGTCCGCTGCAGACAGTTACATTACCTGTGCTACATCTCCTGTATAACATTTGCGTATCCTAAATATCAGTGACATTCAGTCAATTTTTTTTGCTGCTGGTGGAAGCGACATTACCTGCACTACACCTCCTGTATATCGTTTGCCCATCCTAAATATCAGTGACATTAATTCAGTGTAATTTTTTATTAGCTGGTGGAGACAGCGACATTGCTTGTGCTACACCTCCTGTATAACGTTTTTGCATCCTAAATATCAGTGACATTCATTCAGTGTAATTTTTTTCTAAGCCGGTGGTGACAGCGACATTACTTGGGATATACCTCCTGTATAACGTTTGTGCATCCTAAATATCAGTGACATTAATTTAGTGTCATTTTTTATTAGCCAGTGGTGACAGTGACATTACTTGTGCTATACCTCCTGTATAACGTTTGTGCATCCTAAATATCAGTGACACTCATTCAGTGCAATTTTTTATTAGCCGATTGTGACAGAGACATTACTTGCACTATACCTCCTATATAACGTTTGCGTATCCTAAAATTATCTCTGACATTCAGTGTACCTTTTTCATAGACACTGCAGACAGCGACATTATATGTGTTACATCTACTGTTTAACATGTGAGCATCCGAAAAATATCTGTGACATTCTATGTACTTTATTTGCGCATACACTTACAAAACCTGCGCTACTGTATGCGTGACATACTTGCAAGTATATGTACCATTTAATATGCGCAAGGCGAGCAGTAAGCGACGGGGAAGTGGCCGTGATGCTGATGGTGCCCGCAGAGGCCGTGGCCTTGGGCAAGGTGAAACTGTGACTGCTGCCAGAGCACAAGAAACGCACTCATCCATGATACCTAGCTTCATGTCCCAGATTGCAGGGCGGCGCAGGACACTACTCTCGAAGTCAGACCAGTGCAACCAGGTGGACGGTTGGATTGCAGCAGATAATGCTTCCAGTCGGTTAAGCACCATCCTGTCTTCCACAAAGTCCAGTCTCAGTAGCCAAGTGTCTGGTCAACAGAATCCTCACCCTGATACTCCTTCCACCCACCATGGAGAATTTTGGCAAACAAGTGATCCCACACTTGGATATTCCGAGGAGCTCTTTTCATCACCATTCCTTAATTTGAGCCTCCAGACAAGCCCTCTTGAAGAGGGACATGAGGAGATCTTGTGCCCTGATTCACAAACTCTTGAGCAAACACAGTCTGAAGAAGATGGTGGTGGGGAACAGCAATTAGTATTTCACGAGGTGGATGATGATGATGAGACACAGTTGCCAATAAGTCAACCGCAATTAGTGTCTCAAGAGGTTCATGATGAGGATGAGACACAGTTGTCAATAACTGAGGTTGTTGTTAGATCAACAAATCAGGAGGATGACCAGAGTGAGGAAGTGGAGATGGTGAATGATGAAAACACTGACCCAACCTGGGAAGGTGAAAAGCCGAGCAAGGACAGCAGTACAGAGAGGGAGGGATCCACAGCACCTCAACAGGCTGGAAGAGGCAGTGGGGTGGCAAAAGGGAGAAGTCGGGCTACACCAAATAGGCCCGCAACTGTTCCCCAGAGCACCCCCTTCCGGAAATCTCCCTTGCCAAGGATTAGGTGTTCCTCAGTCTGGCACTTTTTTAGGACGATAAAAGAATTGTCATTTGCAACCTGTGCCGTACCAAAATGAGCAGGGGAGTGAACATTAGCAACCTCACCACCACCAGTATTATTCGCCAAATGGCATCAAAGCTCCCTAATAGGTGGGCCGAACGCCTGGGTCCACAATCAGTTTCTGCGGGTCACATCACTGCCTCCTTTTACCCTGTGTTATGTGCTGGCCAATCCCCTGTCGAAGACGCAGGCCCGGATGCCTCCCGCCATGCACCTGGATCTTGGCAAGTACTATCAGCTAGCACATCCACTTCAGTGTCCCAGCGCAGCGTACAGATGTCTATACCTCAGGCCTTTGAATGAAAGTGCAAATACCCAGCCACCCACCCACAAGCCATAGCACTAAATGCAAAACTTTCAAAATTGTTGGCCCTGGAAATGTTGCCATTTAGGCTTGTGGACACTAAGGCTTTCTGCAGCCTGATGGCGGCAGCCTTCCACGTTACTCTGTCCCCAACCGCCAATATTTTTCATGGTGTGCAGTCCCATCCTTACACCAGCATGTGTCCCATAATATCACCCGTGCCCTGACCAACGCAGTTATTGGGAAAGTGCACTTAACGACTGACACATAGACAAGTTCTTTTTGCCAGGGACGCTATATTTCCCTGACGGCGCACTGGGTGAACATTGTGGAGGCCGGGAGCGAGTCATACCCTGGGATGGCACAGGTGCTACCGACACAAAAGATTACGGGCCCTACTTCCATCAGGGTTTCCGCCGCCACCTACGTCAGTGGATGAAACCCCCCCTTCTCCTTGTTTGCCTCCTCCTCCACTTCCACCTCTGAATTATCATCTTGTAGCACCAGTCAGCCATAAGTCATTATATGGAAGCAGTGTAGCACTGCAGTGGGGAAGTGGCAACAGGCGTGCCTAAACTGATCTGCTTAGGTGACAAGCAGAACACCGCTGCAGAGCTGTGGCAGTGGATAAGGGACTAGACTGAACTGTGGCTCTCACCACTCAGCCTACAACCAGGCATGGTTGTGTCTGATAATGGCTGTAACTTGGTGGGAGCTTTGGAGCTCGGCAAGCTCACACACATACCATGCCTAGCCCATGTTTTCAACCTAGTGGTTCAGCGGTTTCTCAAAACCTACCCCAATTTGCCTGAGCTACTGGTGAAGGTGAGCTGCATGTGTGCGCATTTCCGCAAGTCATTGGCAGCTTCCGCCGGTCTGGCAACGCTGCAGCAGCGCTTGCAATTGCCAGCTCACCGATTGTTGTGCAACGTGAACACGCATTGGAACTCGATGTTCCACATGTTGGCCAGGCTTTGTGAGCAACAGATGGTAGTAGTGGAATACCAGCTGCAACATGGTAGTTGCCTTTCCAGTCAGCTTCCGCTCTTCAGAAGCAATGAGTGGGCATTGATGTCAGACATGTGTGAGGTTTTACGCAGCTTTGAGGAATCAACACAGATGGTGAGAGGCATTAACGCTATTATCAGCGTAACCACTTCTGTATCTACTCAAACGCTCGCTGCGTACAATTACGAAATGGATGGGTAGAAGAGAAAGAATAGGATGAGGAGATTGAGAGTCATCCTCCTGATGAGGACAGCGAAGTCTTGTTTGTTGGGATTCTGCCACACATGGCTGACTTTATGTTAGGCTGCCTTTCTCGTGACCCTCGCATTGTACGCATTTTGGCCAACACCGAGTAGTGGTTGTTCACCCTTTTCGACCCCCGCTACAAAGAGAACTTTTCATCTCTCATTCCTGTGGTGGAAAGGACGAGCAAAATGGTGTGATAACAAAAGGTCCTTGTGGAAAAATTGCTCCAAAAATTTCCAGCTGACAACGCTAGCTGCAGAGTACATTGATCCTTGGCCAACCGAGGAGGGGAGACGACGGAAACAAACAGCAGTTCCAGCAGAGGCAGGGCAACATTCTCCAAGGCCTGGGACAGTTTTATGACACCCCGCACCCTCAACCTGATGCGTGGGTTAGTGTCACAAGGAGGGAAACATTTTGAAAGATGGTGAAGGAGTATGTAGCAGACCGTGTCAGCGTGCTTAGTGATCCCTCTGTGCCTTACAACTATTGGGTGTCAAAGCTGGACAAGTGGCACGAATTGGCGCTCTACTCCTTGGAGGTGCTGGCCTGCCCCATCGCCAGCATTTTGTCAGAGCGTTTATTTAGTGCTGCTGGGGGCATAATAACTAATAAGTGCATCTACCTGCCAACTGAAAATGCTGACCGGTTGACTCTTATAAAAATGAACAAGGCCAGGATTGCCCCTGACTTTTCTACTCCACCAGAGGAAAGCAGGTGAACAAAAAGGCACTCTAAATGTGGCTTTTATGGTGTATTAAGTACACTGTATTCCCATGCACCCCTACCTCAGCAGCAGACCCTTATGCCTAATTTTTTACATGGTCAGCTCTGTAGCAGGCCCACGCCCATAATGTTTTAGATGGTCCGCTCGGCAGCAGGCCTTCGCCCCTAATGTTTTAGATGATCAGATGAGCAGCAGGCCCTCGCCCCTAATGTTTTAGAGGGTCAACAGCAGGCCATCAATCATAATTTCAAGGGTGAATATGATGCCCTCCTTTATGTGTAATAAAGGGTGTATTGTAGTGTCGGTTCCTTGTAATTTTTGGCAGCCCTTTCACTTAGTGCATAGGCTTTATGAGTGTAGAAGTCCCACTACCTGAACAATTGTACCACAATGTGAATGAGGCCCTCCTTTATGTGGTATACAGGTTGTGCCTCTTCCTTGTAGTTTTTGGCAGCACTTGCACTTCATATACAAGGAAAGAATGTTTCCTAACAATTTTTCCTCTAAAAGCGATTTTATCTTCGGTTTTGTGCGTATTATTGTCAGTCTTTAAACGTGGCGTATTAGTATGGACTGAAAGAATTTTCACTATACAGCAGTATTTTATGGATTATAAATACTTTCCTTACACAATACTATAGTTAAAACTCAGTAATTTCTTTTTACAGTTGTCCGGTATAGGAGTAGGAGTACTTTCTTTATATAGAATTCCAGTGAGGACTAGAAGTATTGTTTTTGTAAACTATCTATTCTATAGATGTCCGGTATAGTACTTTTGCTTAATACTATATGAAATATTTATACACTATAGAAGTTCAGTTAGGACTATGCACTTAAAAGGTATGGACTATGACTACATTCTTTATATACTTTCATAGAATAGACACTAAGTATCATTATATAGAAGTATGGATTATCAGTACTTTCATTAATATAGTGGAAAAGAAACTTTCTTTAAAAAGTAGTGTATGGACTATCAGCACCTTCTTAATACAGTTGTCCAGTTTGGACTACCATTACTTTTTTTTAGACAGTTGTCCAGTATGGACTGTCAGCACTTTTTTTTTATAGCACTACCATAGAGACTGCAAATTATTTCTATAGTAGTACTATCCAGTCTGTAAGTGTTTTCTTTATATAGTAGTATGGACTATCAATACTTTCTATTTATAGCACTTCTTTATACTAGAACTGTATAGACTATAAGTATTAGTGATGAGCGGAAGGGGCAATATTCGAATTCACGATATTTTGTGAATATTTGGGCGAATATTCAACATAAATTTGTGAATTCAAGAATTTGCGATTATTTTCTTGATTGCGAAAATAGGCAATGTAATATGCACCTAATGCACATGCATTACAGGCGTGGGTCACTATTGCTATATTTTTCAAGCTGCTAGAAGTTTCCTGAGACTGGAGAACATGTTTGGCACTGCAGAACATTAAAATAGCTTTACATGCAGATAGAGTGCTCCGATATATTTGTGATTGAGAAAATCGGCAATTAATGATGCGCATATTTTTGTGCAATACGTGCAACTTCGCATTTTAGCAGGTCTGACTACATATTAGTGATTGGTGCACTAAGTATTGTTGTGAACTTGTGACATCACAGCACTATGTCTGTAGCATGTATGTATGGACAGCAAAACCTATCACACTACCTAACACCCTGCACTGGAACCTATCAGCTACACTACATCAATATCTAACCTACACTGACTATCTCCCACTAACTATCTGTATTATATATCTAAGCTAACTAACTAACTAACTAACTATCTAATGTTATGTGACATGGCAAAGCACAGAGCACAGCAATGACACTGTTGTCTCTCTCAGAACTGAAAATAAACTGCAGAAAATGGCTGCTGGGGAGGTTCTTAAATAGTAAGGGGTAGGCAACTTTCCTATTGGTTGCTAGGGATGTTGCTAAGCTCAGACAAAGACATTGCAGCCTTCTCATTGGCTCACAAGCAAGAAGCAGGGAGGGACTATGTGTTCAAAGGAAAAAAAATCTAGAATATTCGTGAATACGAACATATATAGCACTATATTCTAAATCTTCGCAAATTCTCGAAGTGGCGATATTCGCAATTAAAATTCGTGATGCGAATATTCGCGCCCAACACTAATAGGTTTGTTATTGAAATAGTACTATGGAATATTACTACTTGAACAACATGGATCTTTAGTACATTTCTGCTACACTTCTATAAAAACACAAACCAACTAGAAATCTATGACCCAGTGTCATCTAGTCAAACTATATCACACAATCGACCATATCCATCCACATATATTTTCCAGCTACTATACAGCGATATTAACCTACTCAGTGGATTCAATTTCATAAAACTTTTGAGACATATCGAAGATTTTGATCGGTGGGAGGCCTAAGTGCTTAGACATCCACAGGTCACTAGAATGGGGAGAGAGAAGCACTCACATAGCGTGCTCTCTGTTCTCGCTGCAGGAGATGGAATCTACATGGACCCCTAGATTCACTATTGAGTCCATCTCACTTCCTCTCCCCTGCAGTGAGGAGAGAGAGCGTGATATGCAAGCACTTCTCACTCCTCAGTTTAGCGATCAGTGGGGGGGGGGGGGGGGTCTCAGCACTCAGATATCCCACTGATTAAAACATTTGCTATGTATCTATGACCTATTAAAATTTTATGACAACTCAATGACCCTTAACATTTTTCATGTTCACGTTAAGAAACATAACTAACCCCAAACGTTCTTCATGCTGTTATTCTAATACCTTACTCTCGATTAGAGTCACATGTTGTTTGCTATGCATTTAACTGTTTTCTTGTTAGTTTTCACTTTAACAACTCTTGTTAAATTATATATACTTGTAGGAAACTAGACAAACAATGTGCACATCATTTGAACCAACATATTCTAAAAATTCCTGCAATTTCATGCCAGTAAAAAACAAGTTTTAAGACACCTTGGCAAACAAATGGCTTGTGATTATCCACATAAAATGCTTAGATGAGTTGCCTAAGGCCATAGCGCAATAGATTTAATTATTTAGCATTATTTTTGCACTGCATTTACCATTTAACATACTTTATATTTTTCCACTTCCTTCCAATCAATGCTGATTTCTGCCAGGGAAGTATAAGGATTGGCACTGGAAGGAATATCTGAGTCTGAAGTAATTACTGAGCAACGGTTCTCATTATCAGCAATCATGGTTCTTTATCTGCATTGCATTCCTGCATTACAAATGAAATTAATTCTTGCAGTCACTTGTATTTATCCAGGAACTGCACCACTATAATACAACAACTCAGTTTAGAGAAACTTTTTGGTTTTTGATAGCAAAACACAGTAAATGAATGAATTGTACTTTCTCAGAGGTGGAATGTTCCTAATTTTATATATACAGAGATGACTATCTGTGCCTTGCAATATTACACAAGAAAAAAAACCTATTGCCTGTATATCAATAAAGGTGAAAAATGCCTTTCCTGCCACAGGGAAAAAGATTACGCGGCTGTTTTCTATCTAAAGGGTACGAAGCTGACAATAAAACAAGCGAGATAAGCCACAGATCTGGTCTGATATATAATAATAAGCAGTTTCCCCTGTTAGGGTGGGTTCACAAAAGCATTATGGATTCCGTTTTTGTTTTCCGTTATAACATGGAACCCACCCTTATTCGTACTTTTTTTTACTGAAAATAAAGATTTATTTTGTTTTTAAAGAGAACTCTGGATTAACTTATGGCAGCCCCTATTTTAGTTTGCAGGTGTGCTGCATATATACACAAGGATTATCTTTTCTACAGGGTTCACATATTCTGCAAAGAAGGGAAGTCAATTAAAGATTCTTTATCATTTTTTTGCCAACATTCAGATATTGCAGATTTCTTCAGGATTTTTGAAGTGGCTTTCACAACCAAAACCTTCAACAAAGTACCATAAGAGTAAACGTGACTGTGTTTTTTTCAATTCTATTCATATGTTGCAGCGGCTCTCATGCGAGTGTTGTATCCTCTTCATTGTTTAAAGGGGTTTTCTGGGATTTTAATATTGATGGCCTGTCCTTAGGACAAGTCATCAATATCAGGTCAGCAGGGATCTGACTCTCGGGACCCCCAGATGACTGGAGTGGCTGCTGGCAGTCAGACCCCAATCTGATATTATGACAAGGCACAATGCCTTTAATGACTTAATTGTACCACCTCCCAACTCTGGAATATGTTGGTCTTATATAAATAAAGATTGTTTGAAAGGAAGGGATGTGAGCAGTGAACATTAATCAGTTCCTCATATTCCAGTATGAGAATCATGGAGAGCATGGGAATGGGATTACATGAACTAGCTCCAGAAGGGTCACCTCATTTTTTTATAGAGCCTTTTCACTCAATAAAAAAAGAATCTGGTAACCATGTTAATCCTCCAATATTTGTTAGCGTTTTAGTTTGAGAACGGCAAGGGGGTGGAGTAGAAGGTAATTATTGATCTATAAGAAATGTTTTTAAAAATGACAAATGACCCACCAGTCCCACCCTTATAGGTGTGTGGTGAATCTGCCATAACCTGGTGTTCTTTTTTGAAAAAATTTGGTAAATGTTGTCTTGCAGCACTGATGTCCTGGGTTTAAATCCAACCCAGGGCATAGGTTTCTTCTGGGTCATAGTGATGAGCGGCAGGGGCAATATTCAAATGTGAGATATTTCGCGAATATGTGGTAGAATAGAGATTATTCTCTTGATTGCGAAAAATCCGCAATGTAATATGCGTGTTAATCGAGTAAGGGGGGGTTATAGTCAACTTTCCTATTGGGTTGGCTTGCTAGAATTCGCGAATATGTAGAATATAGTCTGATATATATTCTTAAAAACTAATATTTGTCTTTTTTTTTTCATTTGAACCCATTACATTTACTAATGGGTTTAGATTAAAAAAAACGAATATTCGTTTTTACGAATATATATCGCACTATATTCTACATATTCGCGAATTCTAGAAAACCAACCCAATAGGAAAGTTGCCTATAACCCACCCTTACTCAATTAACGCGCATATTACATTGCGGATTTTTCGCAATCAAGAGAATAATCTCTATTCTACCACATATTCGCGAAATATCTCAAATTCGAATACTGCCCCTGCCGCTCATCACTATGACCCAGAAAAAACCTATGCCCTGGGTTGGATTTAACTCGCCCTTACTCGATTAACGTGCATATTACATTGCCAATTTTTCGCATAGGATGAAATAAATTAAATAATGAAGATAGAATATTCTAATTCACTACAGACTATGATAATGCAGCCTTCTCCCATTGGCCCACAAGCAAGAAGCAGGCAGGTAATGGGTTCAGATGGAAAAAAATATACAAATATTAGTTTTTACGAATATATATCACTATATTCGAAATATTAGCGAATTCTCAAAGTGCTGATATTCGCGATAATAATTCAAAATGCGAATACTCAACACTACTGGGTCATCCAGTATCCTATATAAAAGCCTGTCTGGGTGACAGTGGCATAGAAGAAATTGACTGGCCCACACAGATCCCCAACCTCAATCTCATCAAACACCTTTGGGATGAACTCGAATGGAGATTGCGAGCTAGGCCATGTCATCCAACCTCTGACCTCACAAATGTTCTTCTGAATGAATGTTCAAACATTCCTAGAGACAGTACAAAATCTTGTAGAAGTCCTTCCCAGAAAAGTGAATGCTGTTTACGCTATAAAAGAGGGATTAACTCTATATTAATGCCTAAGGATTTAGAATTGGAAGTCACAGAAGCTCCTGTCCAGTAGGTGTAATATATAGGTGTCCCAAAACTTTTGCCCATATAGTGTATATATGGCTCCTGATGAAGCATACACTTCAGAGTCATTCAGAGAAAATCAATGGCATATAGAGGAGCAATAAAAGAAGGCCACATGTGCTTCTATGAGTGGCTCCAAACACCATTAGTAGCTAACACATGTGAATTTTGTACAGTACATTAAATAATTACAATATTTAAAGTCTCATGCCTTTAATGTATTCATTTTCTTTGAAAAATGTATATTTTTATACTTGTGAAATACAGTAGTTACTCCTAAGAGGTTTTCTAGATTCAACACTTCTTATTTAAAATTAATTAGAAATTGAATGTAATGTAACATTTTACGATTACCTCTTGAATTTAGCAACTCATTTCTTAATTTCCTTAACATATTATTTTTGGAATTTTATATTTAGTCATTTTTCCTAACATGACATTTAGCATCCAGCTTTACCTTAGCACAATTATACTGTGTATTTAATGCATTAAAGTGGTTCTCTGGACTATTTATAAAAACTGGCCTCTTTTCTAACCAGTGGAAGAAAGATCATTTGGTTGCCCGTTACTTGCCCGTTTCTAACTCCACCGATATAACCATTCCAAATGCTCTCACACAGGCTCTTCTGCATGGGTCCTGACTCGGTGTGTGCCCTTCTCCTTCTGTTCATCTACATTTACTATTGCACAGCTGAACTCAGGCAGAAGAGCCCACAGTCCCTATGATGTGCAGCAGAAATGTCAGCATCAACAGAGGGAGGGATAAGTAAGTATTAGTCAAACAATCTTCTGCAGCTTAGAAGGAAGGCTAATTGTAATAAAAAGCCCAGAGAAACCTTTTAGAGGATGTTCAAACAGTTGATTTTGCTCCAGAAGTTTGGGATATTGTTTTACAGACCTGTACAACACATTTCTGTGCAAGAGGCCTTTATTTCATTGTAGCTTTCTTTGTATCTAACAGAATTGCTGCAAGCCCCAAAGGATTCCATACCAGAAGCACATCATCGATGTAGCACCCATACTATTTAATACAATGCTTATATGCCTCTGTTGACATTGCTTGTGCTTTAGCTACACTACAATATTCATTTTATCAGATGCCTAATGTGTTTTTTTCTGCAACGACAGATCCAGATAGGTCTTTCTCTATGTACCACAAAAAAGGATGGGTCTGATGCATTGGTGTAACCCCTTTTGCTTTTGAATAGTATGTAAGTGTATTAAGTATTATACCATGAACAAGGAATTTGGAAGGAGTGCGAAACACATAGGTTATTGGTGAACTTATTCTGTACCGCTAATTTTATTCAGAAGATTAAATAAAAGTTGTATGATTTTAACAAAGGATAGGAGGTAATTGTAGGGCGGCTCACTCTGGCTGGAAAAATGGAATGAGGTGCTCAATCCAGGCAAAGCGTACCCAGCGCTTCTAGTATGGAACAATAGATGTATGAGTATAGGGATGGCACTCTAGTCATAGGTTAGGCATGGAAATATCTATTTATTAAATCAAGAAAAGCTATGTGGCCAAATAACATATAAACAATAAGGTTAAAATGTGTAGATATACAAACAGGTAAATCGGACAGAAGATATGTCTAATATCATGCGCAGATATTAAAAGAAAAAAGGTTATAAAATTGTGAATAAATTATAAAAAATATGGAAAATAGAAAATAAAAAATAGAAGATAAAAATTGAAGATAAAAAATAAGGTATTGTTCTGACAGTCCAACTAGAGATATGTTTAAACCTCCAGTCAAATGATAAAATCTCCAGGAATGAATAGAGTAATCAGTGCCTCTTAAATTACTTGTAAGGTAAATGTTCACTTTCAATCAATAGCCCATATAATTGTAATCCCGTAATTTGTTGAATATTGAGATAATATTTTACGATAGTGTTGGTAAGTTTCAGCAAACAGGAATAAGGGCAAAGAGTATGTTGTTTTTAGTACATTACCCTCCTGGTGTCTAGTGGTAGGCTGGTGATTGGCTCGTGGCAGGAGGATGGCGTCCTCGTGTAGTCAACCTGCCAGCGGGGCTGGGTGCTCTGCCTTGTGGTTTTCGGTTGCCCATTACTACCGGTGATGTCACTCCCGCTCGATCGCACTCCCGCTCAAACTCATTTGGCGTTCCATGTGGAGGCTGCTGGCGGGAAAACTTTAAAGACCTTGAAGATAGGTATTTGCTCCGGAACTTTGTTGGTAGGATTCTTTCTGGTGTAGCTAGCTAGTTTGAGTAAGGCTAACTCAATCTATTGATTTTAACAAAGGCTTCTGATTTGGCTTTCTGAAACATCAATATAAATGGCAGGACAATCCCTTTAAATAATATCTGTCTCATATAGACTTATATGCATGTAGGCAATACATAAAGAGTACTATTATTATTTTGACACCTTTACATGTTGCAGATTTTGTTGTAAAATGTGTTAAGTCTAATATCTCCAGCCTTTTGTTGTATGAGAGATCTACCATCACCTCTATTATTTTAGTTGACTTAATTTCCAACTTTTTTATGTACTTTTTAAAATGTGGACCCCAAAACTGAATGCCATGTTTAAGATGTGGTCTAACAAAAGATTTAGAGAGGCAATATGACATTTGGATTACAAGTTTTTATCTCTTTTTATGCATACAAACTAGTTCTTATTTGCTTTTGGAGCTGCTCCCTGACATTGAGTACTGCTGCTGAGTTTACTTGTACTGAACTTCTTGTGTCCTGCTATCCCTAACTGTATTCTATATATATATACAGTTGTGTTCAAAATTATTCCACCCCCACTGAAATTGAGTGTTTTGGCCAGTTTGACATTGATTTTGATCATTTTAGTCATCTTGTTTACAATTAAATCAAAGAGGCACTTGTAAGTCAGACAAATATAACATAACATTTATAATGAAAATAACTACAAATGTCTTTTCTGTGCTCACATCATTATCAGTTTTATTCAACCCCCAAGTGACATTCAAACTTAGTACTTAGTACAACATCCTTTTCCAGTTATAACAGCTTTTAAACGTGAAGCATAGCTTGACACAAGTGTTTTGCAGCAATCTACGGGTATCTTCGCCTATTCTTTATGGGCAAAAGCCTCTAGTTCAGTCACATTCTTAGGCTTGCGTGCCGCAACTGCTTTCTTTAAGTCCCACCAGAGGTTCTCAATCGGATTTAAGTCTGGTGACTGCGATGGCCACTTCAAAATGTTCCAGCCTTCAATCTGCAACCATGCTCTTGTGGACTTGGAGGTATGCTTGGGATCATTGTCCTGTTGAAAGGTCCAACATCTCCCAAACCACAGGTTTGTGACGGACTGCATCACATTTTCATCCAATATCTCCTGGTACTGAAGAGAATTCATGGTACCTTGCACACGCTGAAGCTTCCCTGTAGAAGCAAAACAGCCCCAAAGCATGATTGACCCCCCACCATGCTTCACAGTAGGCAAGGTGTTCTTTTCTTCATAGGCCTTGTTCTTTCTCCTCCAAACATAGCGTTGATCCATGGGCCCAAACAGTTCTAATTTTGTTTTATCAGTCCACAGAACACTATCCCAAAACTTTTGTGGTTTGTCCACATGACTTTTGGCATACTGCAGTCGACTCTTCTTATTCTTTGGAGACAGCAAGGGGGTGCGCCTGGGAGTTCTGGCATGGAGGCCTTCATTACGCAGTGTGCGCCTTATTGTCTGAGCTGAAACTTCAGTACCCGCATCTGACAAATCTTTTTTCAGTTCCTCAGCAGTCACACGGGGACTTTTCTCCACTTTGCGATTCAGGTAGCGCACAGCAGTCAAAGTCAGCATCTTCTTTCTGCCACGACCAGGTAGCATTTCAACAGTGCCCTTTGCCTTGAATTTGTGAATGATGCTTCCTATGGTGTCTCTTGGTATGTTTAACATCTTTGCAATCTTCTTATAGCCATTGCCCTTCCTGTGAAGAGAAATCACCTCTTCTCTTGTCCTCCTGGACCATTCTCTTGACTTCACCATGTCTGTAAACACACCAGTAAATGTCTAGAAGGAGCTGAGTATCACAGTCATTTTACATCTGCCTAATTGGTGCTTAATCATGTTCCGACATGTCAACCGTCAGTGGGTGAGATAGAAAGTGATAATGTAGCTTGAAGTGCATCACCGAGAGATTATCACTAAAATATAGCTTTTAATTCAACTTTTAAAAAATGGAACAATATGATACAGAGTCTCCAATCCGAGTAGGGAGGGGAGGTGGCGGTGGAGGGAAATAAATAACCCTAGTCTGTCCACTACACACTATCGACCCTGCCTATAAACGGAATAGCCGCCCCGATAGGGGCGATCCCGTGTCAGGAACCTCCTAGTGTCCCTAATAAGGCCCTGACACAAAAAAGTACCCACCACCTATATACAAGTGCAAAAGGTCAAACACAGTCTGTCAAAAGTCAAATATAGTGTATTTCATACAACAGACTCACTAGATATTATTTCATATGGACCAAATATAGCGGTTCCTTACTGGTATTCAAAAAATCCCAACGCGTTTCACTGCAACCATGCAATGGGTTGCAGATCATCAGGGGACCAACTTCACAACGATGGTGTCTTAAATTATCACAAGCACCATCCATCAAATAGATTCGCTCAATCTGCTGGATCACAAATTCAATGACCAACTTGCAATTTATACCAACATTAAATACCCCTCACATACACAGGATATGTATGAGATATAATATGACCGGCAGGGGAGTAGTTGATGTACCTATCAACTATTATGCTTGATTGCTGCTCCTTGACATCCACAGAGGTTTTCAATACCTGATCGAAAACACTTGAATGAACCTCTGTTCTTAAGAGTGGTAGTCTTTAAGGGGTTGAATAATTGTGTCAATGAAGAAATCACAAAAAAAAACATTTAATACTGTATTACAAAAACAATTGATGTCATTTTTAATTGCATTTGGTTTTTTAAAAAGTCCTTGTAAGATTTCATTCTGAGCACAATTACAAATGTACACCAAATTCCCTAAAACCCTTCACAGCATTGGGGGTTGAATAATTTTGAACACAACTGTATATATATATATATATATATATATATATTGTGGTAAGGTGCAAGGTACTGTGGTCGACGGGAGGTACGTGTCACCGAGGTTCCTGGCCTCGGTGAGGTAAGAGCCGGATTTTTGGTGTGTCAGCAGCAGCTAGTGCTGCTTGACACCTTGCTATTTAGTTTGGCTGCAAAGCCAATCCGGGCCGGCTCTTACTGGGAGTAGGCAAAGAGTTGGGTGGGTGCCTACTCCCCACGGTCCAGGCCGGGTTTTCCAGGGCCTTTATAACACAGCCAGCAGCTGGGTGTGGAGGGTGTGATTGTCCTGGAGCTGCTGTTAGACTGTTTCACTTGTGTTTGGAAGTTCTCTGGGCTGGAAGCAAGAGCCCAGCAAGGAGGAGTGCAGACGACCTGGAAGCCTGACGGCGACTGTCTTACGGCTGGACTGACAGCCAGGTGTGAACCTGCTTCTAAAAACCTCCCAGGTGACTGGAGCCTGTTTTGGACTGTCTTGTTTTTCCGCTTGATTTCTTATGTGTGTGAATTAACACCAAGAGACTGTTTTATTTTGTGCAAGTGTTAATAAAACACTGTTTATTGCACTATCTGGACTCCCTGTTTTGCCTCTATACTGCACCCGCACTGCTATCTACCAGAGCGACTCCCCACATTTGGTGGAGGATGCGCGCATGCGCAGTGAGGCTGGCGTGACCGCCGAAGTTTGTTTTGTTTTGCTGGGCACAAGTGCATGGCATATATTAAGCCAGCAAAGCTACAAGTAGGAGTTGCTGGCAACATGGAGGCGGCTGTGAAAGCTCTCATAGAGGCTAACGTGCAGCAGCGGGAGACCAACCAGCTACTGTTACAGCACGTGATGGCGTTACAAGCTGCAGGAGCGTCCCACCACGACCATGATGCCCGGAAAGCGGTCCGTGCGGCGATTCCAAAGATGACCCCTTCGGACGACGTTGAGACATATCTGGCGGTCTTTGAGAAGGTAGCCGTGAGGGAAAAGTTACCCCGTGACCAGTGGGCCGAGGTGGTCGCTCCGTTCCTGGCATCCGGGCCCCAGCAAGTTTTTGACTTGGCAGATGCCCAGGCTGCTGATTACCCCACGGTGAAGGGGAGATCCTGGCCAGATTGGGGGTAAACGTGTTGGTCCGGGCTCAGCGGGTCCACCAGTGGGACTTTAAAGCGGCTGAACCCGCCAGGCCGCAGTACTATGAGTTGCTGCATCGGTTTCAAAAGTGGCTGCAGCCTGATGTTCTAAGTCCGACTGCTATGCTGGACCGTCTACTGGCCGACATGTTCTGAAGGGCCCTGCCTTATCCCTCCAACACTGGGTCGGCCAGGCGTCTCCGGTAAGTTCCCTGGAGATGGTCGACCTGGTGGAGCGTTACGAGGCCACCAGAAACCTGCAGGCGAATCTTGCTGGGAAGGGGTCAGTCAAACCCCGGAGGCCTCCGCCCCAGTTCCGACGTCCGGCGACAGAGTGGCCTGCACGGAATATACCCCTGCGGATCCGCCTCCTGTGGTATGCTGGAGGTGTCAGGAGCCAGGCCACATCAGGGCCGACTGTCCGCATCGGGATGAGCCGATGGATGTGAACTATGGTTATCGCC
The DNA here is from genome assembly GCA_033119425.1 of Bufotes viridis. Taxonomy (NCBI): domain Eukaryota; kingdom Metazoa; phylum Chordata; class Amphibia; order Anura; family Bufonidae; genus Bufotes; species Bufotes viridis. The sequence continues at coordinate 341,986,792 of CM065593.1, forward strand.
ACTCCCTGTATGCACGGAAGCTGTGTGCAACTGGCACCCGTGAGGGGCAGGACAATAACCACCTGTGTCAGGTAGAGGTGGGAGATTCTCTGGCGGTGGCCCTGCTGGACTCCGGGAGTCTAGTCTCCCTGGTAAGGGCTGCCCTGAGTACGGCCTGTGGAGTATACCGGCTGTAAAATCGGGGTCCTGTGCATCCACGGAGACCTAAAAGACAACCCCACTGAGTGTAATGGTGGGAGACACGGAGGACTTGCCACCGGGACCTGAGCTGGCAGACCTCAATGTCTCCGGGGAAAATTTTGGGACCGCACAACACCGGGACCAAACCCTAACCAGGGCCTGGGAAAGTGTCATAATAATTGATGGTAAACCCCAGAAACCTGGGGCTGAATTAATGTTTCCGCGATTCATTGTTCTTCAGGATATGTTGTATCGAGTGAACCAAATCCGAGGTGAGCCTGTTGAACAGTTGGTGGTGCCCACAGCGTATCGCAAGCTGGTCATGGAGCTTGCCCACCAACATGTTCTTGGGGGACACCTGGGGTGGCAGAAAACGCAGGACCGCATACTACAGCGATTTTACTGGCCCGGTTTGTTTAAGGAAGTAGAAGAGTATTGTAAGTCCTGTCCCACCTGTCAGATAAATAGCCCCCAGCCACATTTCCGTAGTCCTCTGGTACCTCTTCCAATTATTGAGGTCCCGTTTGAGCGAATCGCTATGGATCTAATTGGGCCTGTACCAAAGTCTGCCAGGGGCCACCAACACATTCTGGTAGTTCTCGACTATGCCACTCGATATCCGGAGGCGGTGCCTCTGCGACATACCTCAGCTAAGCTCATTGCCAAAGAGTTAATGGAAATGTTTTCCCGTGTGGGCCTGCCAAAAGAGGTTCTGACAGACCAAGGGACCCCTTTTATGTCCAAAGTTATGAGGGAACTGTGTAAATTGTTGCGTATAAAGCAGTTACGGACGTCCGTTTACCATCCACAAACAGACGGTCTTGTCGAGAGGTTTAATCAAACTTTAAAAAACATGTTAAAAAGGGTGGTGTCTAGAGATGGGAAGGACTGGGATCTGCTTCTGCCCTATCTCATGTTCGCAGTGCGAGAGGTGCCCCAGGCCTCTACTGGGTTCTCGCCCTTCGAACTGCTTTATGGCAGACACCCTCGGGGCCTGTTGGATATCGCCAAGGAAGTGTGGGAACAACAGCCTGTCCCCCACAAAAGTGTCATTGAGTATGTCACCCAGATGCAGGAACGGATGGAAAGGGTGTTGCCGCTGGTCCGGGAGCATATGGAGGCAGCGCAACAAGCCCAGAGTAGGGTGTACAATCGTCAGGCTCGGGTACGGAGCTTCAACCCGGGAGATCGGGTTTTGGTTCTGGTGCCCACCCTTGACAGCAAGTTCCTAGCCAGGTGGCAGGGCCCCTATGAGGTTATTGAGAAGGTAGGGAAAGTAAATTACAAAGTACACCAGCCGGGGCGGCGCAAGCCGGAGCAGGTGTACCACGTGAATTTACTGAAGCCGTGGAAAGACAGGGACACGGCCGACGACAACAGCCCCCGGCCAGGGCTTCTAGGTGACAAGGGTCCAGCCCCACAGTTCGAGGCCTGCGAGCGGTAACCACGGTAAAAATCGCAGACAGCCTGTCTTCCAAACAAGTTCAGGATGTCAGGGAGTTCGTCAGTCGGAACACGGATGTGTTCTCGGACCTCCCTGGCCGCACGTCTCTCATCCAACATGACATCGTCACTGAGCCTCAGGCCAAGATCCGGTTAAAACCCTACCGGGTACCCGAGGCTCGCGACAGGCCATCGCGGAGGAAGTGCAGTTAATGTTGAAGCTTGATGTCATTGAGGAGTCGAAAAGTGAGTGGGCCAGTCCCATAGTTCTAATACCCAAGCCGGATGGGACGTTGCGGTTCTGCAACGATTTTCGCAAATTAAATGAAGTGTCCAAGTTCGTCGTATCCCATGCCCGGGTAGACAAGCTTGTTGAGAATTTAGGGCAAGCCCGTTATTTTTCTGTGCTAGACCTCACTAAAGGATACTGGCAGGTACCCTTAACGGAGGCGGCCAAGGAAAAAACCGCTTTGTTACCCGCAGGGCCTGTATCATTACAAGGTGTTACCCTTTGGCCTGCATGGCGCCCCGCCACCTTCCAAGGTTAATGGATATTGTACTGCGACCTCATCGTCGGTGCAGCTTCGGCCTACTTAGATGATGTAATCATCCACAGCACCGACTGGGAAAGCCATTTGCCCAAAGTGCAGGCGGTTGTGGATGCCCTGAGGAAAGCTGGACTAACCGCCAATCCAAAGAAGTGTGCGATTGGGTTGGAAGAGACCAAATACCTGGGATATGTTATTGGGCGGGGAGTCATCAAGCCGCAGGTAACTAAAGTAGAAGCCATACGTAACTGGCCCCGACCGGTCACTACCAGGCAGGTAAAATCGTTCCTGGGGATTGTAGGGTACTACATGAGGTTTGTGCCCCACTTTGCCACGATAGCAGCACCATTGACAGACCTATTGAAGGGACGAAAGTCCGGAAAGGTTCACTGGAGTGAGAAGGCAGAAGAGGCTTTCTCTGCATTGAAGTTGGCCCTGTGTGGGTCCCCGGTTTTGGTGACACCCGACTTCAACAGGGAATTCATAGTACAGACGGATGCCTCAGAGGTAGGCCTCGGTGCTGTACTGTTACAGCACGTGATGGCGTTACAAGCTGCAGGAGCGTCCCACCACGACCATGATGCCCGGAGCGGTCCGTGCGGCGATTCCAAAGATGACCCCTTCGGACGGCGTTGAGACATATCTGGCGGTCTTTGAGAAGGTAGCCGTGAGGAAAAGTTACCCCGTGACCAGTGGGCCGAGGTGGTCGCTCCGTTCCTGGCATCCGGGCCCCAGCAAGTTTTTGACTTGGCAGATGCCCAGGCTGCTGATTACCACGGTGAAGGGGAGATCCTGGCCAGATTGGGGGTAACGTGTTGGTCCGGGCTCAGCGGGTCCACCAGTGGGACTTTAAGCGGCTGAACCCGCCAGGCCGCAGTACTATGAGTTGCTGCATCGGTTTCAAAAGTGGCTGCAGCCTGATGTTCTAAGTCCGACTGCTATGCTGGACCGTCTACTGGCCGACATGTTCTGAAGGGCCCTGCCTTATCCCTCCAACACTGGGTCGGCCAGGCGTCTCCGGTAAGTTCCCTGGAGATGGTCGACCTGGTGGAGCGTTACGAGGCCACCAGAAACCTGCAGGCGAATCTTGCTGGGAAGGGGTCAGTCAAACCCCGGAGGCCTCCGCCCCAGTTCCGACGTCCGGCGACAGAGTGGCCTGCACGGAATATACCCCCTGCGGATCCGCCTCCGTGGTATGCTGGAGGTGTCAGGAGCCAGGCCACATCAGGGCCGACTGTCCGCATCGGGATGAGCCGATGGATGTGAACTATGGTTATCGCCACTCCCTGTATGCACGGAAGCTGTGTGCAACTGGCACCCGTGAGGGGCAGGACAATAACCACCTGTGTCAGGTAGAGGTGGGAGATTCTCTGGCGGTGGCCCTGCTGGACTCCGGGAGTCTAGTCTCCCTGGTAAGGGCTGCCCTGGTACGGCCTGTGGAGTATACCGGCTGTAAAATCGGGGTCCTGTGCATCCACGGAGACCTAAAAGACAACCCCACTGAGTGTAATGGTGGGAGACACGGAGGACTTGCCACCGGGACCTGAGCTGGCAGACCTCAATGTCTCCGGGGAAAATTTTGGGACCGCACAACACCGGGACCAAACCCTAACCAGGGCCTGGGAAAGTGTCATAATAATTGATGGTAAACCCCAGAAACCTGGGGCTGAATTAATGTTTCCGCGATTCATTGTTCTTCAGGATATGTTGTATCGAGTGAACCAAATCCGAGGTGAGCCTGTTGAACAGTTGGTGGTGCCCACAGCGTATCGCAAGCTGGTCATGGAGCTTGCCCACCAACATGTTCTTGGGGACACCTGGGGTGGCAGAAAACGCAGGACCGCATACTACAGCGATTTTACTGGCCCGGTTTGTTTAAGGAAGTAGAAGAGTATTGTAAGTCCTGTCCCACCTGTCAGATAAATAGCCCCCAGCCACATTTCCGTAGTCCTCTGGTACCTCTTCCAATTATTGAGGTCCCGTTTGAGCGAATCGCTATGGATCTAGTTGGGCCTGTACCAAAGTCTGCCAGGGGCCACCAGCACATTCTGGTAGTTCTCGACTATGCCACTCGATATCCGGAGGCGGTGCCTCTGCGACATACCTCAGCTAAGCTCATTGCCAAAGAGTTAATGGAAATGTTTTCCCGTGTGGGCCTGCCAAAAGAGGTTCTGACAGACCAAGGGACCCCTTTTATGTCCAAAGTTATGAGGGAACTGTGTAAATTGTTGCGTATAAAGCAGTTACGGACGTCCGTTTACCATCCACAAACAGACGGTCTTGTCGAGAGGTTTAATCAAACTTTAAAAAACATGTTAAAAGGGTGGTGTCTAGAGATGGGAAGGACTGGGATCTGCTTCTGCCCTATCTCATGTTCGCAGTGCGAGAGGTGCCCCAGGCCTCTACTGGGTTCTCGCCCTTCGAACTGCTTTATAGCAGACACCCTCGGGGCCTGTTGGATATCGCCAAGGAAGCGTGGGAACAACAGCCTGTCCCCCACAAAAGTGTCATTGAGTATGTCACCCAGATGCAGGAACGGATGGAAAGGGTGTTGCCGCTGGTCCGGGAGCATATGGAGGCAGCGCAACAAGCCCAGAGTAGGGTGTACAATCGTCAGGCTCGGTGCAGAGCTTCAACCCGGGAGATCGGGTTTTGGTTCTAGTGCCCACCCTTGACAGCAAGTTCCTAGCCAGGTGGCAGGGCCCCTATGAGGTTATTGAGAAGGTAGGGAAGTAAATTACAAAGTACACCAGCCGGGCGGCGCAAGCGGAGCAGGTGTACCACGTGAATTTACTGAAGCCGTGGAAAGACAGGGACACGGCCGGCGACAACAGCCCCGGCCAGGGCTTCTAGGTGACAAGGGTCCAGCCCCACAGTTCGAGGCCTGCGGAGCGGTAACCACGGTAAAAATCGCAGACAGCCTGTCTTCCAAACAAGTTCAGGATGTCAGGGAGTTCGTCAGTCGGAACACGGATGTGTTCTCGGACCTCCCTGGCCGCACGTCTCTCATCCAACATGACATCGTCACTGAGCCTCAGGCCAAGATCGGTTAAAACCCTACCGGGTACCCGAGGCTCGGCGACAGGCCATCGCGGAGGAAGTGCAGTTAATGTTGAAGCTTGATGTCATTGAGGAGTCGAAAAGTGAGTGGGCCAGTCCCATAGTTCTAATACCCAAGCCGGATGGGGCGTTGCGGTTCTGCAACGATTTTCGCAAATTAAATGAAGTGTCCAAGTTCGATCGTATCCCATGCCCGGGTAGACAAGCTTGTTGAGAATTTAGGGCAAGCCCGTTATTTTTCTGTGCTAGACCTCACTAAAGGATACTGGCAGGTACCCTTAACGGAGGCGGCCAAGGAAAAAACCGCTTTGTTACCCGCAGGGCCTGTATCATTACAAGGTGTTACCCTTTGGCCTGCATGGCGCCCCGCCACCTTCCAAGGTTAATGGATATTGTACTGCGACCTCATCGTCGGTGCAGCTTCGGCCTACTTAGATGATGTAATCATCCACAGCACCGACTGGGAAAGCCATTTGCCCAAAGTGCAGGCGGTTGTGGATGCCCTGAGGAAAGCTGGACTAACCGCCAATCCAAAGAAGTGTGCGATTGGGTTGGAAGAGACCAAATACCTGGGATATGTTATTGGGCGGGGAGTCATCAAGCCGCAGGTAACTAAAGTAGAAGCCATACGTAACTGGCCCCGACCGGTCACTACCAGGCAGGTAAAATCGTTCCTGGGGATTGTAGGGTACTACATGAGGTTTGTGCCCCACTTTGCCACGATAGCAGCACCATTGACAGACCTATTGAAGGGACGAAAGTCCGGAAAGGTTCACTGGAGTGAGAAGGCAGAAGAGGCTTTCTCTGCATTGAAGTTGGCCCTGTGTGGGTCCCCGGTTTTGGTGACACCCGACTTCAACAGGGAATTCATAGTACAGACGGATGCCTCAGAGGTAGGCCTCGGTGCTGTACTGTCTCAGGAGGTCAACGGGAAGAACATCCCGTTGTCTTCCTGAGCCGTAAGCTCAGTCCCGCCGAGGCCAGGTATAGCATAGTGGAGAGGAGTGCCTGGCTATCAAGTGGGCACTCGAATCTCTCCGCTACTACCTGTTAGGGAGGAGGTTCCGTCTGGTGACCGACCATTCCCCTCTCAAGTGGATGAGCCAGGCAAAGGAGAGGAATGCTCGGGTCACCAGGTGGTTCCTATCCCTGCAGAACTTCAAGTTCTCCGTGGAACACAGGGCAGGCCGCTTGCAGGGTAACGCAGATGCCCTGTCCCGCGTCCACTGCCTCACATGTGTTCACCCCCTCAGGGTTGAACAAAGGGGGGGGGTATGTGGTAAGGTGCAAGGTACTGTGGTCGACGGGGGGTACGTGTCACCGAGGTTCCTGGCCTCGGTGAGGTAAGAGCTGGATTTTTGGTGTGTCAGCAGCAGCTAGTGCTGCTTGACACCTTGCTATTTAGTTTGGCTGCAAATAGAGATGAGCGAACACCTGGATGTTCGGGTTCGACGAGTTCGGCCGAACTTTCGAAAAATGTTCGGGTTCGTGATCCGAACTCGACCCGAACTTCATCCCGAACCCGAACCCCATAGAAGTCAATGGGGACCCGAACTTTTGGGCACTAAAAAGGCTGTAAAACACACCCGGAAAGGGCTAGAGGGCTGCAAAAGGCAGCAAAATGTAGTTAAATCCCCTGCAAACAAATGTAGATAGGGAAATGATGAGTTAACATAAAATAAATAAAAATTAAACAATATTAATTGGAGTGAGGTCCCATAGCACAGAATCAGGCTTCAAGTCACCCACCAATGGAGAAGGTCACTTACTATTATTTTGACCACAGCACCCAGACAAAGGAGAGAGGTCCCACAGCAGAGAACCAGGCATCATATCACCCACCACAGGAGTAGGCCACCATTTAGTTACTTTGACCCCTACACCCAGACGGAGGAGAGGTTACACAGCAGAGAATCAGGCATTTAGATCACCCACCACAGGAGTAGGCCACCATTGAATCAGACCCCGGCAACCATGTCAGATGGCACAAGCATAAGCTTTATATCAATCAGCACAGGAGAAGGCGACTTTGACAGACTTTGACCCCTACACCCGGACGGAGGAGAGAGGTTTCAAAGCAGAGAATCAGGCATTTAGATCACCCACCACAGGAGTAGGCCCCAATTTAATGGGACCCCGGCAACCATGTCAGATGGCACAACCATCAGCTTCATATCAATCAGCACAGGAGAAGGCGACTTTGAAAGACTTTGACCCCTACACCCAGACGGAGGAGAGAGGTTTCACAGCAGAGAATCAGGCATTTAGATCACCCACCACAGGAGTAGGCCCCCATTGAATCAGACCCTGGCAACCATGTCAGATGGCACAACCATCAGCTTTATATCAATCAGCACAGGAGAAGCGACTTTGAAAGACTTTGACCCCTACACCCAGATGGAGGAGAGAGGTTTCACAGCAGAGAATCAGGCATCATATCAACCACCACAGGAGAAGCCACCATTTAGTTACTTTGACCCCTGCACCCAGGAAGAGGAGAGAGGCACCACAGCACATATTCTGGCATCATATCAGCCACCACAGGAGAAGCCACCATTGAGTTACTTTGACCCCTGCACCCAGGAAGAGGAGAGAGGCCCCACAGCACATATTCTGGCATCATATCAGCCACCACAGGAGAAGCCACCATTGAGTTACTTTGACCCCTGCACCCAGGAAGAGGAGAGAGGCCCCACAGCACATATTCTGGCATCATATCAGCCACCACAGGAGAAGCCACCATTGAGTTACTTTGACCCCTGCACCCAGGAAGAGGAGAGGCACCACAGCACATATTCTGGCATCATATCAGCCACCACAGGAGAAGCCACCATTGAGTTACTTTGACCCCTGCACCCAGGAAGAGGAGAGAGGCCCCACAGCACATATTCTGGCATCATATCTAGCCACCACAGGAGAAGCCACCATTGAGTTACTTTGACCCCTGCACCCAGGAAGAGGAGAGAGGCACCACAGCACATATTCTGGCATCATATCAGCCACCACAGGAGAAGCCACCATTGAGTTACTTTGACCCCTGCACCCAGGAAGAGAGAGAGGCACCACAGCACATATTCTGGCATCATATCAGCCACCACAGGAGAAGCCACCATTGAGTTACTTTGACCCCTGCACCCAGGAAGAGGAGAGAGGCCCCACAGCACATATTCTGGCATCATATCTAACCACCACAGGAGAAGCCACCATTGAGTTACTTTGACCCCTGCACCCAGGAAGAGGAGAGAGGCCCCACAGCACATATTCTGGCATCATATCAGCCACCACAGGAGAAGCCACCATTGAGTTACTTTGACCCCGCACCCAGGAAGAGGAGAGAGGCACCACAGCACATATTCTGGCATCATATCAGCCACCACAGGAGAAGCCACCATTGAGTTACTTTGACCCCGCACCCAGGAAGAGAGAGAGGCACCACAGCACATATTCTGGCATCATATCAGCCACCACAGGAGAAGCCACCATTGAGTTACTTTGACCCCTGCACCCAGGAAGAGGAGAGAGGCCCCACAGCACATATTCTGGCATCATATCAGCCACCACAGGAGAAGCCACCATTGAGTTACTTTGACCCCTTCACCCAAACAGAGGAGAGAGGTTCCACATCAGAGAATCAGGCATCATATCAACCACCACAGGAGTAGGCCCCAATTTAATGGGACCCCGGCAACCATGTCAGATGGCACAACCATCAGCTTCATATCAATCAGCACAGGAGAAGGCGACTTTGAAAGACTTTGACCCCTACACCCAGATGGAGGAGAGAGGTTTCACAGCAGAGAATCAGGCATCATATCAACCACCACAGGAGAAGCCACCATTTAGTTACTTTGACCCCTGCACCCAGGAAGAGGAGAGAGGCACCACAGCACATATTCTGGCATCATATCAGCCACCACAGGAGAAGCCACCATTGAGTTACTTTGACCCCTGCACCCAGGAAGAGGAGAGAGGCCCCACAGCACATATTCTGGCATCATACTAACCACCACAGGAGAAGCCACCATTGAGTTACTTTGACCCCTGCACCCAGGAAGAGGAGAGAGGCCCCACAGCACATATTCTGGCATCATATCAGCCACCACAGGAGAAGCCACCATTGAGTTACTTTGACCCCTGCACCCAGGAAGAGGAGAGAGGCACCACAGCACATATTCTGGCATCATATCAGCCACCACAGGAGAAGCCACCATTGAGTTACTTTGACCCCTGCAGCCAGGAAGAGGAGAGAGGCCCCACAGCACATATTCTGGCATCATATCTAACCACCACAGGAGAAGCCACCATTGAGTTACTTTGACCCCTGCACCCAGGAAGAGGAGAGAGGCCCCACAGCACATATTCTGGCATCATATCAGCCACCACAGGAGAAGCCACCATTGAGTTACTTTGACCCCTGCACCCAGGAAGAGGAGAGAGGCCCCACAGCACATATTCTGGCATCATATCAGCCACCACAGGAGAAGCCACCATTGAGTTACTTTGACCCCTTCACCCAAACAGAGGAGAGAGGTTCCACATCAGAGAATCAGGCATCATATCAACCACCACAGGAGTAGGCCCCAATTTAATGGGACCCCGGCAACCATGTCAGATGGCACAACCATCAGCTTCATATCAATCAGCACAGGAGAAGGCGACTTTGAAAGACTTTGACCCCTACACCCAGACGGAGGAGAGAGGTTTCACAGCAGAGAATCAGGCATTTAGATCACCCACCACAGGAGTAGGCCCCCATTGAATCAGACCCTGGCAGCCATGTCAGATGGCACAACCATCAGCTTTATATCAATCAGCACAGGAGAAGGCGACTTTGAAAGACTTTGACCCTACACCCAGATGGAGGAGAGAGGTTTCACAGCAGAGAATCAGGCATCATATCAACCACCACAGGAGAAGCCACCATTTAGTTACTTTGACCCCTGCACCCAGGAAGAGGAGAGAGGCACCACAGCACATATTCTGGCATCATATCAACCACCACAGGAGAAGCCACCATTGAATGTGACCCTGCACCCATGTAAGATGGCACAGCCATCGGCATCATATCAATCAGCACAGGAGAAGCGACCATTGAGACTTTGACCCTGCACCCAGGAAGGAGAGGTTTCACAGCATATTCTGGCATCATATCAGCCACCACAGGAGAAGCCACCATTGAGTTACTTTGACCCCTGCACCCAGGAAGAGGAGAGAGGCACCACAGCACATATTCTGGCATCATATCAGCCACCACAGGAGAAGCCACCATTGAGTTACTTTGACCCCTGCACCCAGGAAGAGGAGAGAGGCACCACAGCACATATTCTGGCATCATACTCAGCCACCACAGGAGAAGCCACCATTGAGTTACTTTGACCCCTGCACCCAGGAAGAGGAGAGGCCCCACAGCACATATTCTGGCATCATATCAGCCACCACAGGAGAAGCCACCATTGAGTTACTTTGACCCCTGCACCCAGGAAGAGGAGAGAGGCACCACAGCACATATTCTGGCATCATATCAGCCACCACAGGAGAAGCCACCATTGAGTTACTTTGACCCCTGCACCCAGGAAGAGGAGAGAGGCACCACAGCACATATTCTGGCATCATATCAGCCACCACAGGAGAAGCCACCATTGAGTTACTTTGACCCTGCACCCAGGAAGAGGAGAGAGGCCCCACAGCACATATTCTGGCATCATATCAGCCACCACAGGAGAAGCCACCATTGAGTTACTTTGACCCCTTCACCCAAACAGAGGAGAGAGGTTCCACATCAGAGAATCAGGCATCATATCAGCCACCACAGGAGTAGGCCCCAATTTAATGGGACCCCGGCAGCCATGTCAGATGGCACAACCATCAGCTTCATATCAATCAGCACAGGAGAAGGCGACTTTGAAAGACTTTGACCCTACACCCAGATGGAGAGAGAGGTTTCACAGCAGAGAATCAGGCATCATATCAGCCACCACAGGAGAAGCCACCATTTAGTTACTTTGACCCCTGCACCCAGGAAGAGGAGAGAGGCACCACAGCACATATTCTGGCATCATATCAGCCACCACAGGAGAAGCCACCATTGAGTTACTTTGACCCCTGCACCCAGGAAGAGGAGAGAGGCCCCACAGCACATATTCTGGCATCATACTAACCACCACAGGAGAAGCCACCATTGAGTTACTTTGACCCCTGCACCCAGGAAGAGGAGAGAGGCCCCACAGCACATATTCTGGCATCATATCAGCCACCACAGGAGAAGCCACCATTGAGTTACTTTGACCCCTGCACCCAGGAAGAGAGAGAGGCACCACAGCACATATTCTGGCATCATATCAGCCACCACAGGAGAAGCCACCATTGAGTTACTTTGACCCCTGCACCCAGGAAGAGGAGAGAGGCCCCACAGCACATATTCTGGCATCATATCTAGCCACCACAGGAGAAGCCACCATTGAGTTACTTTGACCCCTTCACCCAAACAGAGGAGAGAGGTTCCACATCAGAGAATCAGGCATCATATCACCCACCACAGGAGTAGGCCCCAATTTAATGGGACCCCGGCAGCCATGTCAGATGGCACAACCATCAGCTTCATATCAATCAGCACAGGAGAAGGCGACTTTGAAAGACTTTGACCCCTACACCCAGACGGAGGAGAGAGGTTTCACAGCAGAGAATCAGGCATTTAGATCACCCACCACAGGAGTAGGCCCCCATTGAATCAGACCCTGGCAACCATGTCAGATGGCACAACCATCAGCTTTATATCAATCAGCACAGGAGAAGGCGACTTTGAAAGACTTTGACCCCTACACCCAGATGGAGGAGAGAGGTTTCACAGCAGAGAATCAGGCATCATATCAACCACCACAGGAGAAGCCACCATTTAGTTACTTTGACCCCTGCACCCAGGAAGAGGAGAGAGGCACCACAGCACATATTCTGGCATCATATCAGCCACCACAGGAGAAGCCACCATTGAGTTACTTTGACCCCTGCACCCAGGAAGAGGAGAGAGGCCCCACAGCACATATTCTGGCATCATATCAGCCACCACAGGAGAAGCCACCATTGAGTTACTTTGACCCCGCACCCAGGAAGAGGAGAGAGGCACCACAGCACATATTCTGGCATCATATCAGCCACCACAGGAGAAGCCACCATTGAGTTACTTTGACCCCTGCACCCAGGAAGAGGAGAGAGGCCCCACAGCACATATTCTGGCATCATACTAACCACCACAGGAGAAGCCACCATTGAGTTACTTTGACCCCTGCACCCAGGAAGAGGAGAGAGGCCCCACAGCACATATTCTGGCATCATATCTAACCACCACAGGAGAAGCCACCATTGAGTTACTTTGACCCCTGCACCCAGGAAGAGGAGAGAGGCCCCACAGCACATATTCTGGCATCATATCAGCCACCACAGGAGAAGCCACCATTGAGTTACTTTGACCCCTGCACCCAGGAAGAGGAGAGAGGCACCACAGCACATATTCTGGCATCATATCAGCCACCACAGGAGAAGCCACCATTGAGTTACTTTGACCCCTGCACCCAGGAAGAGGAGAGAGGCACCACAGCACATATTCTGGCATCATATCAGCCACCACAGGAGAAGCCACCATTGAGTTACTTTGACCCCTGCACCCAGGAAGAGGAGAGAGGCCCCACAGCACATATTCTGGCATCATATCAGCCACCACAGGAGAAGCCACCATTGAGTTACTTTGACCCCTTCACCCAAACAGAGGAGAGAGGTTCCACATCAGAGAATCAGGCATCATATCAACCACCACAGGAGTAGGCCCCAATTTAATGGGACCCGGCAACCATGTCAGATGGCACAACCATCAGCTTCATATCAATCAGCACAGGAGAGGCGACTTTGAAAGACTTTGACCCCTACACCCAGATGGAGGAGAGAGGTTTCACAGCAGAGAATCAGGCATCATATCAACCACCACAGGAGAAGCCACCATTTAGTTGCTTTGACCCCTGCACCCAGGAAGAGGAGAGAGGCACCACAGCACATATTCTGGCATCATATCAGCCACCACAGGAGAAGCCACCATTGAGTTGCTTTGACCCCTGCACCCAGGAAGAGGAGAGAGGCCCCACAGCACATATTCTGGCATCATATCTAACCACCACAGGAGAAGCCACCATTGAGTTACTTTGACCCCTGCACCCAGGAAGAGAGAGAGGCCCCACAGCACATATTCTGGCATCATATCAGCCACCACAGGAGAAGCCACCATTGAGTTACTTTGACCCCTGCACCCAGGAAGAGGAGAGAGGCACCACAGCACATATTCTGGCATCATATCAGCCACCACAGGAGAAGCCACCATTGAGTTACTTTGACCCCTGCACCCAGGAAGAGGAGAGGCACCACAGCACATATTCTGGCATCATATCAGCCACCACAGGAGAAGCCACCATTGAGTTACTTTGACCCCTGCACCCAGGAAGAGGAGAGAGGCCCCACAGCACATATTCTGGCATCATATCAGCCACCACAGGAGAAGCCACCATTGAGTTACTTTGACCCCTGCACCCAGGAAGAGGAGAGAGGCCCCACAGCACATATTCTGGCATCATATCAGCCACCACAGGAGAAGCCACCATTGAGTTACTTTGACCCCTTCACCCAAACAGAGGAGAGGTTCCACATCAGAGAATCAGGCATCATATCAACCACCACAGGAGTAGGCCACAATTTAATGGGACCCCGGCAGCCATGTCAGATGGCACAACCATCAGCTTCATATCAATCAGCACAGGAGAAGGCGACTTTGAAAGACTTTGACCCCTACACCCAGACGGAGGAGAGGTTTCACAGCAGAGAATCAGGCATTTAGATCACCCACCACAGGAGTAGGCCCCCATTGAATCAGACCCTGGCAGCCATGTCAGATGGCACAACCATCAGCTTTATATCAATCAGCACAGGAGAAGGCGACTTTGAAAGACTTTGACCCCTACACCCAGATGGAGGAGAGAGGTTTCACAGCAGAGAATCAGGCATCATATCAACCACCACAGGAGAAGCCACCATTTAGTTACTTTGACCCCTGCACCCAGGAAGAGAGAGAGGCACCACAGCACATATTCTGGCATCATATCAGCCACCACAGGAGAAGCCACCATTGAGTTACTTTGACCCCTGCACCCAGGAAGAGGAGAGAGGCCCCACAGCACATATTCTGGCATCATACTCAGCCACCACAGGAGAAGCCACCATTGAGTTACTTTGACCCCTGCACCCAGGAAGAGGAGAGGCCCCACAGCACATATTCTGGCATCATATCAGCCACCACAGGAGAAGCCACCATTGAGTTACTTTGACCCCGCACCCAGGAAGAGGAGAGAGGCACCACAGCACATATTCTGGCATCATATCAGCCACCACAGGAGAAGCCACCATTGAGTTACTTTGACCCCTGCACCCAGGAAGAGGAGAGAGGCACCACAGCACATATTCTGGCATCATATCAGCCACCACAGGAGAAGCCACCATTGAGTTACTTTGACCCCTGCACCCAGGAAGAGGAGAGAGGCCCCACAGCACATATTCTGGCATCATATCAGCCACCACAGGAGAAGCCACCATTGAGTTACTTTGACCCCTTCACCCAAACAGAGGAGAGAGGTTCCACATCAGAGAATCAGGCATCATATCAACCACCACAGGAGTAGGCCCCAATTTAATGGGACCCGGCAACCATGTCAGATGGCACAACCATCAGCTTCATATCAATCAGCACAGGAGAAGCGACTTTGAAAGACTTTGACCCTACACCCAGATGGAGGAGAGAGGTTTCACAGCAGAGAATCAGGCATCATATCAACCACCACAGGAGAAGCCACCATTTAGTTACTTTGACCCCTGCACCCAGGAAGAGGAGAGAGGCACCACAGCACATATTCTGGCATCATATCAGCCACCACAGGAGAAGCCACCATTGAGTTACTTTGACCCCTGCACCCAGGAAGAGGAGAGAGGCCCCACAGCACATATTCTGGCATCATATCTAACCACCACAGGAGAAGCCACCATTGAGTTACTTTGACCCCTGCACCCAGGAAGAGGAGAGAGGCCCCACAGCACATATTCTGGCATCATATCAGCCACCACAGGAGAAGCCACCATTGAGTTACTTTGACCCCGCACCCAGGAAGAGGAGAGAGGCACCACAGCACATATTCTGGCATCATATCAGCCACCACAGGAGAAGCCACCATTGAGTTACTTTGACCCCTGCACCCAGGAAGAGGAGAGAGCCCCACAGCACATATTCTGGCATCATATCTAGCCACCACAGGAGAAGCCACCATTGAGTTACTTTGACCCCTTCACCCAAACAGAGGAGAGGTTCCACATCAGAGAATCAGGCATCATATCAACCACCACAGGAGTAGGCCACAATTTAGTTTATTTGACCCCTGCACCCAGGAAGAGGAGAGAGGCCCCACAGCACATATTCTGGCATCATATCACACACCACAGGAGAAGGCCTCTTTCAGTGATTTAGGCCTTTGGACCCAGACAGAGGAGAGAGGTCAGAGATTAGCTTCATATCCCCAGCACAGCAGAAGACCGCTTTATTTGACTTAGGCCTCAGCACCCAGACAGAAGACAGAGGTAGCATGGCAGAGGTTATGGCTTCATGTCACCCGTTAGTTTAACCGGCCACTTTCATCTGGTTAGGCCCGGCGCCCAGACAGAGAAGAGTTTCATTCAACTGTGGGTTTCATAAAATTTGTATCAAATAAAGAAGTGGCCCGTAGCACAACAAGACATGTTTTAGGCAGTTAATAAGGACTACTCTGCACAAGGGAGGGACAGGTCCTGTGGGATCCATGCCTGGTTCATCTTTATGAAGGTCAGCTTGTCCACGTTGGCTGTGGACAGGCGGCTGCGCTTGTCAGTAATGGCGCCCCCTGCCGTGCTGAATACGCGTTCAGATAAAGCGCTGGCCGCCCGGGCAGGAAAGCACCTCAAGGCATAACATGCTAACTCTGGCCACGTGGACAATTTGAAACCCAGTAGTTGAATGGGGCCGAACCATCCGTCAGGATGTGGAGGGTGTGCAGACATACTGTTCAACCATGTTAGTGAAATGCTGCCTCCTGCTAACACGTTCCGTATCAGGTGTCGGTGCAGATAGCTGTGGCGTGGAGACAAAACTTTTCCACATTTCTGCCATGCTAACCCTGCCCTCAGATGAGCTGGCCGTGACACAGCTGCGTTGGCGACCTCTTGCCACTCCTCTGCCTTCACCTTCCACCTGTTCCCCTGTGACATGTGGGAATGCTCTCAAGAGCGCCTCTATCAGCGTGCGCTTGTACTCGCGCATCTTACGGTCGCGCTCCAGTTCAGGAATTAAAGTGGGCACATTGTCTTTATACCGGGGATCCAGCAGGGTGGCCACCCAGTAGTCTGCACACGTTAAAGCGTGGGCAACTCTGCTAGTCGTTGCGCAGGCATTGGAGCATATATTCGCTCATGTGGGCCAGGCTACCCATGGGTAGGACAAGCTGTCCTCTGTGGGAGCGTATCGTCATCGTCCACCGTATCCCCCAGCCACGCACCAGTGATGGGCCTGGGCTGCCACCCGCTGTGAACTTGCGTCATCCTCGTCCCCCTCCACCTCCTCCTCCTCATCCTCCTCGTCCTCCAGTACAGTGCCTTGGCTGGCGACTTGTGAACCTGTCCTCTGCTGCTTAAACAAACCTCCCTCTGAGCCAATTCGAGACAGACTGGCCCGAAAGTGTTAGAAACGAGCCCTCATCCTCCTCCTCCTCCTCCACCTGGGCCACCTCCTCTAACATCATTGCCCTAAGTGTTTTCTCAAGGAGACATAGAAGTGGTATTGTAACGCTGATAACAGTGTCATCGCCACTGGCCATGTTGGTGGAGTACTCGAAACAGCGCAGCAGGGCACACAGGTCTCGCATGGAGGCCCAATCATTGAGTGGTGAAGTGGTGCTGTTCGGCAGTACGACTGACGCGGCGTGCTGCAGCTGAAACTCCACTATGGCCTGCTGCTGCTCGCACAGTCTCTCCAGCATGTGCAAGGTGGAGTTCCACCGGGTGGGCACGTCGCATATGAGGCGGTGGCGGGAAGGCCGAAGTTCCGCTGTAGCGCAGACAGGCGAGCAGCGGCAGGATGTGAGCGGCGGAGCGCGCACAGGCGGCCCGCACTTTATGCAGCAGCTCTGACATGTTGGGGTAGTGGTGAATGAACCTCTGCACCACCAAGTTCAGCACATGCGCCAGGCAAGGGATGTGCGTCAAACCGGCTAGTCCCAGAGCTGCCACGAGATTTCGCCCATTATCGCATACCACCAGGCCTGGCTTGAGGCCCACCGGCAGAAACCACTCGTCGGTCTGTTGTTCAATACCCCGCCACAACTCCTTTGCGCTGTGGGGCCTGTCCCCCAAACATATGAGTTTCAGAATGGCCTGCTGACGTTTACCGGGCTGTGCTGAAGTTGGTGGTGAAGGTGTGTGGCTGACCGGATGAGCTGGTGGAAGCAGTGGAGGAGGAAGCCGAGTAGGAGGAGGAGGCTACAGGAGGCAGAGAATGATGCCCTGCGATCCTAGGGGCGGAAGGACGTGCGCCAAGGAACTGTCCGCCGGGGGCCCAGCCGCCACTACATTCATCCAGTGTGCAGTTAGTGAGATATAGCGTCCCTGGCCGTGCTTACTGGTCCACGTATCTGTGGTTAGGTGGACCTTGCCACAAATGGCGTTGCGCAGTGCACACTTGATTTTATCGGACACTTGCATGTGCAGGGAAGGCACGGCTGTCTTGGAGAAGTAGTGGCGGCTGGGAACCACATACTGCGGGACAGCCATGGCCATCAGCTGTTTGAAGCTGTCTGTGTCCACCAGCCGGAATGACAGCATTTCAAAGGCCAGCAGTTTAGAAATGCTGGCGTTCAGGCCAAGGGCTCGAGGGTGACTCGGGGAATTTGCGCTTCCTCTCTAAGGTTTGAGATATTGAGAGCTGAGCGCTGCTGTGTGATATAGTGGAGACGCTAGTTGGCGGTGGCGGTGGTGGTGGTGTCGGTGGCACATCCTCTGTTTGCTGCTCGGCAGGTGGCAACATTCCTCTCGAGGCGGAAGCCGAGGCAGCAGCGGTAGAGGGAGCAGGGAGCCTCAGCGAGTGCCTGGTTTTTAAGGTGTGTACCCCACTGCAGTTCATGCTTTGCATGTAGATGCCTGGTCATGCAGGTTGTGCTGAGGTTCAGAACGTTAATGCCTCGCCTCAGGCTCTGATGGCAGAGCGTGCAAGTCACTCGGGTCTTGTCGGTAGGACATTGTTTAAGAAGTGCCATGCCAGGAACTCTTTGAAGCTGCCTTTGTGGGGCTGGGTCCCTGTTGGCGATGTCCAGTAGCAGAGCGAACTCTGGGGCGGCGGCTCGTCTGCTTTGGCCCCTGCTCCCTCTTTGGCTTCGCTGTTGTCTCGGTCTCACCACTACCTCTTCCTCTGAACTGTGAAAGTCATCGCCACGACCTTCCAGTCCATGTGGGGTCTAAGACCTCATCGTCCTCTGCATCGTCTTCCACCCAGTCTCCCTCCTGACCTCCTCCTGTTCAGTCTGCACACTGCAAAAGACGCGGCAGTGGGCACCTGTGTTCGTCATCATCAGAGAGTCGCGTGACTCTGCTGTGGTGGTATTCCCATGTCCTCTTCATCTGGAGACATAAGTGGTTGTGCGTCAGTGCATGGTATGTCTTCCTCCACTGGGGAAGGGCTGGGTGGGCGCCCCTGGGAAACCCTGGAAGCAGAGTCTTCAAACAGAAGAAGAGACTGCTGCATAACTTGTAGCTCAGACCGTTTCCCTGATATGCTTGGGGGTGATGTGACAGACTGATGGGCTTGGTTTTCAGGTGCCACCTGTGCGCTTTCCGCAGAAGACTGGGTGGAAGACCATGTGGTGAACGTGCTGGAAGCACTGTCGGCCACCAATCGATTAATGCCTGTACCTGCTCAGGCCTTACCATCCTAAGAGCGGCATTGGGCCCCACGAGATATTGCGGTACATTCTGCCGGCTAGTTGAGGAGTTCGTTCCCTACTGTGTGCGCCTGGGGCTGAGCGGCCACGTCCTCTACCAGCAACAGAGGCTCCACGGACACCACCACGACCGCGTCCTCGTCCCTTAATAGTATTTTTCTTCATTGTTGCGATTCAACTCGCACCACAATGAAATATATTATTTTATAAGCAAAATCCCCTCACTGGAATACTTTCAGTCTTTTGACTGTATGGATTACAGATGGAATGACTGTTATATGTGAGTACCGCTTTCTTTGACAGATTCTAGTATGGGTACATATATGTTTTCCCAACCCCAGCACATTAGTTTGCTAATTCCAGATGTATGAAACATGAGGCCTAACTGTATCTAGTATATTGAGCATCAGATAAACTAACTTGGCCTTTTTAAATAAAAAAAATTCCCTCACTGGAATACTTTCAGTCTTTTGACTGTATGGATTACAGATGGAATGACTGTTATATGTGAGTACCGCTTTCTTTGACAGATTCTAGTATGGGTACATATATGTTTTCCCAACCCCAGCACATTAGTTTGCTAATTCCAGATGTATGAAAGCATGAGCCTAACTGTATCTAGTATATTGAGCGCCAGATAAACTAACTTGGCCTTTTTAAATAAAAAAATTCCCTCACTGGAATACTTTCAGTCTTTTGACTGTATGGATTACAGATGGAATGACTGTTATATGTGAGTACCGCTTTCTTTGACAGATTCTAGTATGGGTACATATATGTTTTCCCAACCCCAGCACATTAGTTTGCTAATTCCAGATGTATGAAGCATAGGCCTAACTGTATCTAGTATATTGAGCATCAGATAAACTAACTTGGCCTTTTTAAATAAAAAAATTCCCTCACTGGAATACTTTCAGTCTTTTGACTGTATGGATTACAGATGGAATGACTGTTATATGTGAGTACCGCTTTCTTTGACAGATTCTAGTATGGGTACATATATGTTTTCCCAACCCCAGCACATTAGTTTGCTAATTCCAGATGTATGAAACGCATGAGCCTAACTGTATCTAGTATATTGAGCGCCAGATAAACTAACTTGGCCTTTTTAAATAAAAAAAAATTCCCTCACTGGAATACTTTCAGTCTTTTGACTGTATGGATTACAGATGGAATGACTGTTATATGTGAGTACCGCTTTCTTTGACAGATTCTAGTATGGGTACATATATGTTTTCCCAACCCCAGCACATTAGTTTGCTAATTCCAGATGTATGAAAGCATGAGGCCTAACTGTATCTAGTATATTGAGCATCAGATAAACTAACTTGGCCTTTTTAAATAAAAAAAATTCCCTCACTGGAATACTTTCAGTCTTTTGACTGTATGGATTACAGATGGAATGACTGTTATATGTGAGTACCGCTTTCTTTGACAGATTCTAGTATGGGTACATATATGTTTTCCCAACCCCAGCACATTAGTTTGCTAATTCCAGATGTATGAAAGCATAGGCCTAACTGTATCTAGTATATTGAGCGCCAGATAAACTAACTTGGCCTTTTTAAATAAAAAAATTCCCTCACTGGAATACTTTCAGTCTTTTGACTGTATGGATTACAGATGGAATGACTGTTATATGTGAGTACCGCTTTCTTTGACAGATTCTAGTATGGGTACATATATGTTTTCCCAACCCCAGCACATTAGTTTGCTAATTCCAGATGTATGAAAGCATGAGCCTAACTGTATCTAGTATATTGAGCGTCAGATAAACTAACTTGGCCTTTTTTAAATAAAAAAATTCCCTCACTGGAATACTTTCAGTCTTTTGACTGTATGGATTACAGATGGAATGACTGTTATATGTGAGTACCGCTTTCTTTGACAGATTCTAGTATGGGTACATATATGTTTTCCCAACCCCAGCACATTAGTTTGCTAATTCCAGATGTATGAAGCATGAGGCCTAACTGTATCTAGTATATTGAGCATCAGATAAACTAACTTGGCCTTTTTAAATAAAAAAATTCCCTCACTGGAATACTTTCAGTCTTTTGACTGTATGGATTACAGATGGAATGACTGTTATATGTGAGTACCGCTTTCTTTGACAGATTCTAGTATGGGTACATATATGTTTTCCCAACCCCAGCACATTAGTTTGCTAATTCCAGATGTATGAAAGCATGAGGCCTAACTGTATCTAGTATATTGAGCGCCAGATAAACTAACTTGGCCTTTTTAAATAAAAAAAATTCCCTCACTGGAATACTTTCAGTCTTTTGACTGTATGGATTACAGATGGAATGACTGTTATATGTGAGTACCGCTTTCTTTGACAGATTCTAGTATGGGTACATATATGTTTTCCCAACCCCAGCACATTAGTTTGCTAATTCCAGATGTATGAAGCATGAGGCCTAACTGTATCTAGTATATTGAGCATCAGATAAACTAACTTGGCCTTTTTAAATAAAAAAAATTCCCTCACTGGAATACTTTCAGTCTTTTGACTGTATGGATTACAGATGGAATGACTGTTATATGTGAGTACCGCTTTCTTTGACAGATTCTAGTATGGGTACATATATGTTTTCCCAACCCCAGCACATTAGTTTGCTAATTCCAGATGTATGAAAGCATGAGGCCTAACTGTATCTAGTATATTGAGCATCAGATAAACTAACTTGGCCTTTTTAAATAAAAAAATTCCCTCACTGGAATACTTTCAGTCTTTTGACTGTATGGATTACAGATGGAATGACTGTTATATGTGAGTACCGCTTTCTTTGACAGATTCTAGTATGGGTACATATATGTTTTCCCAACCCCAGCACATTAGTTTGCTAATTCCAGATGTATGAAAGCATGAGCCTAACTGTATCTAGTATATTGAGCATCAGATAAACTAACTTGGCCTTTTTAAATAAAAAAAAATTCCCTCACTGGAATACTTTCAGTCTTTTGACTGTATGGATTACAGATGGAATGACTGTTATATGTGAGTACCGCTTTCTTTGACAGATTCTAGTATGGGTACATATATGTTTTCCCAACCCCAGCACATTAGTTTGCTAATTCCAGATGTATGAAAGCATAGGCCTAACTGTATCTAGTATATTGAGCATCAGATAAACTAACTTGGCCTTTTTAAATAAAAAAAAATTCCCTCACTGGAATACTTTCAGTCTTTTGACTGTATGGATTACAGATGGAATGACTGTTATATGTGAGTACCGCTTTCTTTGACAGATTCTAGTATGGGTACATATATGTTTTCCCAACCCCAGCACATTAGTTTGCTAATTCCAGATGTATGAAAGCATGAGCCTAACTGTATCTAGTATATTGAGCATCAGATAAACTAACTTGGCCTTTTTAAATAAAAAAATTCCCTCACTGGAATACTTTCAGTCTTTTGACTGTATGGATTACAGATGGAATGACTGTTATATGTGAGTACCGCTTTCTTTGACAGATTCTAGTATGGGTACATATATGTTTTCCCAACCCCAGCACATTAGTTTGCTAATTCCAGATGTATGAAAGCATAGGCCTAACTGTATCTAGTATATTGAGCATCAGATAAACTAACTTGGCCTTTTTAAATAAAAAAAAATTCCCTCACTGGAATACTTTCATGTCTTTTGACTGTATGGATTACAGGTGGACTGGTATTAGTAGGGGTGACACAAGCACACCCAAGTCCCTGATGTAGGATTTCTATGGCACAGACCACTATTACAAGTGATTAATGGACGTTGGGAGAGATTGTGCTGCAGCACTAGTCCCAAGATGGCCGCCGCCTATCAGCCCAGTAACATGTGCCACAAAATGGTCTGCACAACCTTTAAAAAAAATAGCCTTGGACTGTGCTGCTAAATCGCTATTGGTCTGAATCCCAGGTGTAGATGTCTGACTTGTTTGGAGCTTTGGAATGCACACTGTGGCAGCTTCTGCTGCAGCACTACAAGTCGCAAAATGGCGGCGGCGGTCAGCCTAGGTACATGTGGATGGAAAAATCACTCTGGCCACTCTAAAAATAGCCAATCCCTATCAAAAAGCAGCTCAGCTGCAGTTGTTCAGATGAATCACAGGTGGAGGAGAGAAATTTGCTTCCAGTTATTCAATTATCCCTGCCTATTCTCGCCCTAGCATCAGCTGCGTCTATCCCTGTTCTATTCACATCGGGAGTGAGCACGTCCCGGCGTGCGCTGAAAGCTTATAAAGAGGCTGAGTCACATGCTGCACTCGGCCAATCACAGCCTTGCCAATAGTAGGCATGGCTGCGATGGCATCTTAGGGCAAGTAGTATGATGCATGTTGATTGGCTGCTTTGCAGCCTTTCAAAATGCGCCAAAATACATGCCGAGCAGCGAACCCGAACCGAACTTTACGAAAAGTTCGGGTTCGGTCCGTGTCACGAACACCCCAAAATTCGATGCGGACCCGAGCTATGCTCGAACTGTTCGCTCAACACTAGCTGCAAAAGCCAATCCGGGCCGGCTCTTACTGGGAGTAGGCAAAGAGTTGGGTGGGTGCCTACTCCACGGTCCAGGCCGGGTTTCCAGGCCTTTATAACACAGCCAGCAGCTGGGTGTGGAGGGTATGATTGTCCTGGAGCTGCTGTTAGACTGTTTCACTTGTGTTTGGAAGTTCTCTGGGCTGGAAGCAAGAGCCCAGCAAGGAGGGTGCAGACGACCTGGAAGCCTGACGGCGACTGTCTTACGGCTGGACTGACAGCCAGGTGTGAACCTGCTTCTAAAAACCTCCCCAGGTGACTGGAGCCTGTTTTGGACTGTCTTGTTTTTCCGGCTTGATTTCTTATGTGTGTGAATTAACACCAAGAGACTGTTTTATTTTGTGCAAGTGTGAATAAAACACTGTTTATTGCACTATCTGGACTCCCTGTTTTGCCTCTATACTGCACCCGCACTGCTATCTACCAGAAGCGACTCCCACAATATATATACAATACTACTGCTGTGATCTAGGCACATTACAATCATTGTGTTTCTTAATTTTATTTTCATTTTTACTGATGACTAATCCTCAGGATAGGTCATCAATTTCAGATCGACATCCGGCATCCATGCTGATAAGCTGGTTGAAGAGAGGCGTGGTTCGCTACCAGCATAGCCTTCCCTTCATTCTTTACCTGCTCGCCCGTCGTAACTGCAGTGGTGAGAAGATTTAACTACAAGAAGCAGGAAAAAGACCTGAGAAAGGTTGTGCAGAAATGCATCACTAGTATGTGGCAATAAACGATTGTTCTATATAAGATGATCAGTGGGTTCCGATCCTTCATTATTGCTATCCTGAGGATTGGTCATCAATAGGAATAAATGGGACAAGCCTTTTAAAAGCTACAGTGAAACATGTTTTATAACCCTTTGAGAGTTCTGAATATTTACAGCTCAGCTGCAGTTGTTCAGATGAATCACAGGTGGAGGAGAGAAATTTGCTTCCAGTTATTCAATTATCCCTGCCTATTCTCGCCCTAGCATCAGCTGCGTCTATCCCTGTTCTATTCACATCGGGAGTGAGCACGTCCCGACGTGCGCACAAGCTTATAAGGAGGCTGAGTCACATGCTGCACTTGGCCAATCACAGCCTTGCCAATAGTAGGCATGGCTGCGATGGCATCTTAGGGCAAGTAGTATGATGCATGTTGATTGGCTGCTTTGCAGCCTTTCAAAATGCGCCAAAATACATGCCGAACGACGAACCCGAACCCGAACTTTTACGAAAAAGTTCGGGTTCGGGTCCGTGTCACGAACACCCCAAAATTCGGTACGGACCCGAACTATGCTCGAACTGTTCGCTCAACACTAGCTGCAAAGCCAATCCGGGCCGGCTCTTACTGGGAGTAGGCAAAGAGTTGGGTGGGTGCCTACTCCCCACGGTCCAGGCCGGGTTTTCCAGGCCTTTATAACACAGCCAGCAGCTGGGTGTGGAGGGTATGATTGTCCTGGAGCTGCTGTTAGACTGTTTCACTTGTGTTTGGAAGTTCTCTGGGCTGGAAGCAAGAGCCCAGCAAGGAGGAGTGCAGACGACCTGGAAGCCTGACGGCGACTGTCTTACGGCTGGACTGACAGCCAGGTGTGAACCTGCTTCTAAAAACCTCCCAGGTGACTGGAGCCTGTTTTGGACTGTCTTGTTTTTCCGCTTGATTTCTTATGTGTGTGAATTAACACCAAGAGACTGTTTTATTTTGTGCAAGTGTGAATAAAACACTGTTTATTGCACTATCTGGACTCCCTGTTTTGCCTCTATACTGCACCCGCACTGCTATCTACCAGAGCGACTCCCCACAATATATATACAATAATACTACTGCTGTGATCTAGGCACATTACAATCATTGTGTTTCTTAATTTTTATTTTCATTTTTACTGATGACTAATCCTCAGGATAGGTCATCAATTTCAGATCGGCATCCGGCATCCATGCTGATAAGCTGGTTGAAGAGAAGGCGTGGTTCATACCAGCATAGCCTTCCCTTCATTCTTTACCTGCTCGCCGTCGTAACTGCAGTGGTGAGAAGATTTAACTACAAGAAGCAGGAAAAAAGACCTGAGAAAGGTTGTGCAGAAATGCATCACTAGTATGTGGCAATAAACGATTGTTCTATATAAGATGATCAGTGGGTTCCGATCCTTCATTATTGCTATCCTGAGGATTGGTCATCAATAGGAATAAATGGGACAAGCCTTTTAAAAATACAGTGAAACATGTTTTATAACCCTTTGAGAGTTCTGAATATTTAGCAATCCATCACCTATCAGACCCCATTAGGCTACTTGTACACAGATGCAGGTTTTACAAACAGATTTTTGTGCAGCTTTATCTGAATTTCCACACCAAATCTGCATCTGATGTGTATTTGCTTGGATCTCACACTTGGCATTTCAAAGAGAGAAATATTCACTAAAAATCCACAGAAACAATTAACATGCTGCTGGTATCAAAATCCGCAAAGCAGGTCAATTTCAGCATGGAAAAAAGACGCAAAGTGTACATAAGATTTGTCAAATATAATTAACTTTGCTGGTACTGTATCACTGTGTTTTTTCCGCACAAAAATTTGCTATAAAAAAATGCACATTATCTGTGCAGGTAGGCTTAATGTTGGATTACAAATAGAGATGAGTTAATTTGTTTAAATTTGATGTGCGTCAAATTCGAAAGTGGTGCTCGAAAGTTCTCTGAAAATTAGCTAATGAAAATAAAACATTGCTTTTAAATTGTGGTTTAACAGAATAATTTATAAAACAACCTAATAAAATTGGTCTGGACAAGAATGATGGTACCCTTAACGTAATACTTTGTTGCACAACCTTTTGAACCAATCACTGCAATCATGCAATTTCAATGATACTTCTGCACCTGCCCACAGGTATTTTGGCCCACTCCTGCTCCAGCTGTCTCAGGTTTGAAAGGTGCCTTCTTCAGATTGCATGTTTAAGCTCCTTCCACAGATTTTAAAAAGGATTTAGATTAGGGCTGATAGAAGACCACTTCAGAACAGTCTGAAGCTTTGCTCTTAGCCATTCTTAGATGTTTTTAGCTATTTATCTTGGATCATTATCCTGTTGGAGGACCCATAACCTGCAACTGAGACAAGGCTTTCTGATGCTGGGCAGCATATTTTGCTTCAGAATGCCTTGATAGTCTTAAGATTTCATTGTTCCTGGCACAGATTCAAGACACCCTGTGCCAGATGCAGCAAAGCAGCCCCAATACATAACCGAGTCTCCACCATGTTTTACAGTGGGTACAATGTTTTTTTATTTGCAAAGGGCATTCTCCTAGAAGCTTTGCGGTTTGTCAATATCCATTTTTACAAATTCCGGTCTCACATTTTTAAGGATTACTTTAAACAGTGGTTTCCTCCTCAGTCGTCTTCCATTAAATTAACTTTGGCTACGACACCGATGGATGTTGCGATCTTACACTGATGTACATTGACCTTGGAGTTCACCTCTAATCCCTTTGGAAGTTGTTCTGGATTCTTTGTTTACCATTCGTATTATCCATCTCTTCAATTTGTCATCCATCAATTTTCCTCTTGCAGTCTCATCCAGGGAGGTTGGCTACAGTCCTGTAAATCTTAAACGTCTGACTAACATGTGCAACTGTAGTAACCAGAACATCAAGCTGTTTAGAGATGGTTTTATAGCCTTTACCTTAAACTTGTTTGTCTCTAATTTTCTTTTTAATCTTCTGAGACAACTTTCTCTGTAGCTTTCTTTGGTCCATGTTCAGTATTGTACACACCATGATACCAAATAGCACAGTTTTCACCCTTTGAATAGACAGACTGCTTACAATTTTGAAGACCCCTGTGATGCTAATTGCAGGACACAGCTAAGTGTAACATGTCCCTATGATCAAATTATTTTTACTCTTTTCTAGGGGGCCATTATTTTTGTCCAGGCTCGTTTCAAATCATTCTGTTTAACCACAATTCAATAGCAATGTCTGAATTTCATTAGCTGAACTTCAGTAAATGTTTATTTATTATTACTTTTGTCAGTTTCAAGTTGTTTCAGTGACCATTGTGTTTTTTTTTTCTTTAACGGAAGGGTACCAACATTTGGCCATCTGCCCAATATAAACATTCCAAAAAAGGTTATTGAAAGCAATAAAAAATACTAATGATAAATTTATGATGTACTGTATTTCAAACATAAATAAATACTGTAGCTTTTGTAATGTAGGTTTCCCTAAAATATTCTTCGACCAGTTGAGGAAGTACAGAAAGATTGCTATCATTCTAACTAATTGCCGGCATTAAGCTGCCAAAGAAGAGTAAGGCAAGAGCAGTTCTGATATACTATGAAATATATATTGGTTTTCAAAGAGGCAATAAAACCTCAGATGGTGCATGAGGAATAGTAAATTTATGAATTGAATGTAGGAGGTGAATGCATTCAATTCAGCTGAAGTTTATTTGACTATCCTGTGAATGGTATTGTTCAGAACAGGTTTCATTGTATACATGTCCCTTAAAAACACACAAATATATGGTTATGTGTTAATCCATTTTTCAAATTGTAACATGATATTGCATACAGTATATGTGATTTTATATCTGCTACTATAAAATATACTAAGTTTCTGCTAAATTTTCATTACAGATATATATTTACACAGAGCATCATATGGATGTGAAAACCCCCATAGCGGAGTCATAGCTACACTTTCCTTCAAAGGGTAAAAATTTAACTTTCTGCCCAAGCCCTGTTTAAATATATCCTGGCTGAAACAGAATGACTTTTTGGCACCTTCCTGGCACCAAGCACCTGAGCCCAGTCAGTACCCCCTCTTAACTACGCCCTTTGTCCATATGGTAACATTACCGCTATATACAGCTGTGATATGGTTATGTACATGAGGTCTCATTCTACTGATATGAATCAAACTCATTCAATAAGTGCATCCTGACAAGACAAAAATAAATTCTGTCCAGTTAGCAATCAAATTGAAATTCAAATGCTCATTTCTGCCTCCCAGCAGCCTAATTTTTCATATATAACAAGGTGTTTCCATATTATTTTAATAGAGTGCCTGGACAGAAAAGGATGTGCTGCAGATTTTCAAGTGAATCAAGAGCAAAAATTTGCAACAAGGTACAGTAGTTCAATAATGTAAAGGTTTCTATTGAACAGCCATTCTGTGTCCACTTCAGAAAATGTGCTGAGGTGGACACACATACTCATTCTTGACTCTCTCTCTCTCTGCTCCTTTGGATATGTAGAGGGATCCTGGTGTGGTGAGCCTGCTACTTCTGATGCCTCAGCGTCTTCTCTGTTTCTCAGAGGACATATAGAGCAAATGAGAAGGTTGTGTTCATGTTGTGATAATGTGTAAAGATCACAACACTACACAACAGAACCAAAGAAAGTACGATGGCATGACTGTAATTGCACTTGCCCTTTATCCTCTCAGAGAAGCAGAGAAGACACTGCAACTTCAGAAGCAATCTGCTCACCAGGAATCCCTCCTGCCTACCCAAAGAAGCAGAGAGAAAGGCAAGACTGAGTATGTGTGTCCACTTCAGTACATTTACTATGGTGGACATGAAAAAGCTGTTGAATAGAAACAGCTAGTGGCACCACACTAACTTCATTCCTGGAACATCTGGAGATATTTTAATAAAAAAAAAATGCTGATGATAAATAATGTCCTTTATGAGACACTCCTATAAATGTCCTACTGCAACAGTACCAATGCTCCCACTGTCCCCACTGCCATCTTTGTTTATTTTACAGTGGTGACATTCTATACCAGGAAATGACAGCTTCAGCCAATCACTGCCCTCATTGGTCATGTGACATACTTATTGGAATCACTGATGAGTCGGATAATTAGCTGAACCATTCGTGTAAAGGTACAGCACATCATTCCTGTTGGAACAGTAAACAAAGACCGGCAGACTACCATCAGAAAATTGGTGCTGGAGCGGCAGGGAATTTAACATTGGCTACTGCCATTAGTGTTTTTGTTTTTTGTTTTACTCTGAGAAAACCCCTTTAATTATTCAATAATGTCTAAGGTTTTGATCGTGTGATTTGAGCCAGTTTAGGAATGGCCAATGTAGTCTATGGGAGACAATGCTCAGGAGTAGAGATCTAGCTTTTTCACTCGTATGGCATACTTCTATCCTGGTCCTGGCTGAGATTTTGGGGACTTTATAAGTGTTTTTGCTTTTGTTCAATGAGTAAGGTAGATACGTTTTTCAATCAAATTAAAAATGTTTGGCATGTTCTAGTTGAACCATTCTAATGAAAAAAAATAAAAAATGAAAAGCTTCTGGTCAGGCCTGGAGTAGTTAAACTTCTGGATTTGACTACTTCATTTCTTATCAGCTTGTCTTACAGTTCATACATAGTGTTGCTCAAAACCAGAAAACCAAACACTTTAATTATCACTTTATTTCATTATTTTCCACTGTATTGATTCCAGAAGATTTATTCTAGCCTCACAATTGTAAATATATTTAGCATTAAAAATTAAATCTGCAGTATTGATTGGGAAAGATTCAAACTGATGCCAGAGGATTACACAGATAACAGTGAGAACAAGGCTGAAAGTATTGAGTATGCTATTAAAACTTTAATTCCCAGAAAAAGTTAGCCTGCTTCCTACAAGACTTTCTAAACCTCAGTGCTACAACACCTTCTGCATGGGATATTTACAGTTGGGAACGTTTTAACTTCTAAATGAGGGATGAGCGAATTGATTTGCATAAATCGATTCATTCATCTAACTGAAGTTACACTTGTGAGGAAGGGTCACCACAGCTCTAGACGCTCCCTCTGACGGCAGATTAATGCAGCTGCACATCTCATATGACCTTGATAATCCCGCACATGTGCTGTTACTGAGAGTTTCGGTGCATGAGTGGATGATATGCTTAAAAAACTGCAACAACTAATTTTCATGCACTGCTAAACAAATATTGATACTCACAGCAAAGAGCATGAGTGAGATTGTCAAGGTCGATTAAAAGAATTTGATACTGACGGCCTATTCTCAGGAAAAGTCATCAATATCAGATCAGAAAAGATCATCTGTTGGAAAGTGCTGCAGCTCTCCATAAGTGCTTAGGCCTCTTCCTAGCCCAGTGACATCACCGTGCATTGGTCAAGTGACCTGCGCGTAGCTCATTCCAATTCAAGTGAATGGGGCTGAGCTGCAGTAGCATGCACATGCACAGTAGGGAATTGTCTGTTAAGAGGCAATCCCTCATAGATTGAACACTTGTTCAGATGAATGAATCGCTAATCATCCCTATTCTAAATGCTTCAGGCCTCCAGAACATGGTGTATGACATCTCATTGCATGCTACAAGCTGCATGGCACCCATAGAAGATCTGCAATAGTGGAGATCATGGTTGTCACCCAGATTTACAGGTAGAAGATTTAAGAAACTTGGTTGAATATAATTAGAAAATTAAATTCTGTGTAACTAGAAGGCAGACTTTAAATGGATTGTCCAGGATTTTGATAATTATAGCCTATTTTCAGCATAATCTATCAATATCATATTGATGGGGGTCCGACATCTCTCACCCCCACGATCAATTATTACCTTGTAGCTCAGGCACCATTCTCTTCAATGGGAGAAGCACTGCAGTTACTAGCCTTGTCCACTAGATAGTGGATGGAGCTGTGTACACTAGTTCTGGCGCCAACATCCAGCAGTGCAGCTACAAGGTAACAGTTGATTTGCAGGGATGCGGAATCCTAGCAGATCTGATATTGATGGACTTTCTAGGAGATCAATATCAAATTCCTGAACAAACTCTTTAAAGAAATTCTTTATTATACAGAAATTGTTGAATCATAGACCTATGAAGAGAAGGTAGGAGAGGAATGGTGTTCACAAGAAGGACAGTTGAATTGATGACCAAGTGATGAATTCTAATTATTGTTTCTAGGAGACAGTGTTATGTATAAATAAATGCCTGACATTGGCGGTTCAGACTTCTCCTCTTCTTTTATTTTACTCCTGGTTTTGGCTTCCAAAACTGCATTAGGTGTGGCAGCACCCATATGATCAGTCAGCTGTCAGTTGATATCTCATTTGGTTGAAAGCTATCACTCCTTATGCCCTCATATACATTCCTGATTACTTGTTCTGAGTAAGAAGAACAGAAGGATGCCACTGCCAGATTCCTCTAACAACAGCTTATCTCCCCAAAAACAAAACATCTGGGTAGATGAAATCCAACTTGGCAGAGAGTCAGGAGGCCCCCATTCACATCAGATGGTTGTTTGGTCGCACTAAAACCAGCATCTAATGTGTATGACAGCTTAAAGGTTATATGCACCTTTGGGGAACTATTGCATTGTACTCAGTTTGAGCTTTATTAAAGGTTTTGAGCCCCTTTCTCTGTGCAGGCTTGAGAATATTTTTAATAAGGACCAATTTAAACAATTATTTATAGCCCAAAATGAGGCAATTCCAATTATAAAAATTGCTCCCGAAGGTATAACCCACAGACAGTACAGAGTAGGGGGCAGATGGAAGAGACGAGTATGTGAGTATAGGGTCTCATTTGTTTTGCTTTCTGCATAATAAAAAAAAACTTCCAAAAATTTGCTTCAGTCTATTTAGTCCGAGTCAGACAAAAAACTCAATTCAGGTGCGAATCGATTCCACCTGAACTGAAAGTGGTTTTAAAAGCTATATTCACCTTCAGGGGTCAATTTTTTTAATAATTTCATTTTACTAATTTTGGGGTAAAAATAATTTTTTCAATTGTTCTTTATTAAAAATATTCAGTGGTTCTGTCACAAAGGGTTAACCATCTTGCTGTGCGAATTGTACTTTCAGTTTTTGCAGGTTATCAAATAAACCTTATCTCTAAATTATTAAAAGGTCATTAACACTAATTTAAGGCCAAATTCTTTAAGATAAGAATTGAGTTGTAATGAGTGTTTATAAAGTCAGGAGCCATCAGCTGAGCTGCCTGATGGAACACAGTAAAAACACAGAGCATGCTACTAGAGAATCTCAAGGCTGTACAGAGAAATGGGCTCAACATTTTTAATAAAGACCAATTGAAAAATTTTTTTTACAGTAGCTCAAAATGAATTCAGTGCAATAATAAAAAAAAATGCTCCCAAAGGTGTCCATAGCCTTTAAAAGCCTGGGAATTGTCTCTCTCTTCTCTTTCTTTCTTCTTTCTCTCTTGAAAAATTCCACCCAAATGAATTTGGAGAAATTGTGATTCCATCAAATCAGAATCTTTTAAAGAATGTGGGTCGAATTTCTATTCTAACGAATCGATTCGCTCATCCTTACTGCATATTATTATTATTATTATTATTATTAATAATAATAGTCTTTGCCATTATTATTATTATTATTATTATTATTATAAATAATAATAAATCCATAAACATCGACTAGTTTTTCTCTTACTCTCAAAATTCAGGACATTTTGGTGGGAAATTATGTTAGAATTTCAACATTTTAATTGCTCACTGTTCGCTTGGTTAATGACTGATTCTTGCTTATTTGTAAACCTGAGAAGGAATAATAGAATACAGTTATTATCAGCTGTAAGACACAAATTACTGACTGGCCCTGGCCTTTTATTCAGAGAAAAAAGAGAGGTGCCATTATTTATTTTCTGTCTCAGTATGCTCCGGTTTACAATATGCTGGAAAAGAACATTATGAATGATGCTGCAGAGAGTAATAATTGTACAGTTAGTTTCCATTCTTACCAATTCATGGAGAAGATGAGTGATGCTGAATCTGGCTGCTAATAGATTTATATAATTTGGAATATATTGGCATATATCACTGATGAAATTACAGAATAAGGGATGTTTTACTGTTCTAAATTAATAATAGGGAGCTTCTCGTTGACCAACTCAAAAAGGTAAATGCTTAAAGGGTTTGTCCAGGATTAGAAAAAAAGGTCTGCTTTTTTTTTCCAGAAACAGAGCCACTCTTGTTCATAGTCTGTGTCTGGTATTGCAGCTTAGTCCTTTCAAGTGATTGTAGCCTAGCTGCAATGCCAGACACAAACTATATGAAGGAGTGGTGCTTTTACTGAGAAAAATAAGATCCTTTTTGGGATATTATAAAAAAAAAGTTGAGGTTGATTTATTTATTTTTACAGAAACTTTGCCACCCTTGTCAATATCCTGGCATTATAGTCTTCACTTAAATAGTGATCGGCTGCAATTCCAGGCACAGCTCATGGACTCGAGTTTTTTGACAGGCTACTTTCACATCTGTGTCGCAGGCTCCGGTTCGGTCAGTTATTACATTTGGAAATTAAGCAATTCCTCTATTTTCATTCTTCTGCTCCTATGAAAGAGCCGAAGAATGGAAATAAATAGTGCTAAGGTGAAATTTTACTTAGAGTGCATTCACACGACAGTATGTATTTGCAATTTGCAAAATGCAGATCCTCAAAAAAATACAGATGTCCGTGTTGCATCCGTTATTTTTTGGGCCCATTCTTACAATGCCTATTCTTGTCTGCAAAATGAACAAGAATAGGACATGGTCTATCTATTTTGCAGGACTGCGGAATGGACACACGGATGTGAACAGCGCACGTGTGCTTTTTGCACTTTTTGCGGCCCCATTGAAATGAATTGGGGATCAGATGGGACCAAATATATGGTTGTGGAAATGGGGCCTTCTTCTGATGCAAACAGGCAGATGTATAGTTTGTGTGCTGTCTGCCCAGCAGACTTGTCACTATATTCCGCCCTTAAATAGGAAATATATTATGGTGACAGACCTGTAGCACAGGGTGGCCTACAAAAAGGAGCCTGCCTCTAGCGATAGTATGACAAGATTAAAGAGCAAGTGTTTTTTTTGTTTTTTTTAATTACCCACAAGTCACAAAAGATGCTGAAAGTGGTCATGTTCACGTCTATGCATCTTTTGGGCAGGTCGGATTATGTTGGCTGATACTGCCTGCAGCTCTTCAGCAGAACAA
This sequence comes from Bufotes viridis, assembly GCA_033119425.1. Taxonomy (NCBI): domain Eukaryota; kingdom Metazoa; phylum Chordata; class Amphibia; order Anura; family Bufonidae; genus Bufotes; species Bufotes viridis. Next base: position 342,021,546 of record CM065593.1, read on the forward strand.
TCAACTTGCTTGTTCATCTTGTCATACTATCGCTGGAGGCGGGCTACTTTTTTGTGGGCCACCCTATATAATATATAATACTAGACATTAGGCCCGTTACAATAACGGGCGCTAGAACATTAGTTCTGACAGTGTTATGGGGGATCTGTGGATGACACTTTTATGGGGGGGATCTGTGGATGTCACTGTTATGGGGGATCTGTGGATGTCACTGTTATGGGGGGATCTGTGGCTGGCACTGTTATGGGGGGATCTGTGGCTGGCACTGTTATGGGGGATCTGTGGATGGCACTGTTATGGGGGATCTGTGGCTGGCACTGTTATGGGGGCACTGTGGATGTCACTGTTATGGGGATCTGTGGCTGACACTGTTATGGGAGGGATCTGTGGCTGACACTGTTATTGGGGTCTGTGACTGACACTGTTATGGGGGGGTCTGTGGCTGACACTGTTATGGGGGGGTCTGTGGCTGACACTGTTATGGGGGGTCTGTGGCTGACACTGTTATGGGGGGTCTGTGGCTGAAACTGTTATGGGGGGTCTGTGGCTGACACTGTTATGGGGGGTCTGTGGCTGACACTGTTATGGGGGGTCTGTGGCTGAAACTGTTATGGGGGGTCTGTGGCTGACACTGTTATGGGAGGGATCTGTGGCTGACACTGTTATTGGGGTCTGTGACTGACACTGTTATGGGAGTATCTGTAGATGACACATAGCATCGTATGATATGTTTAATCCACAGATTCCCCCATAACAGTGTCGATTGGAGTTTTCTCCCCCATAACAGTGTTGATTGGAGTTTTCTCCCCCATAACAGTGTCGATTGGAGTTTTCTCCAATCCGATGGCATATTTTAACTTCAAGTGTCCCCATCACTATGGGGACGCCTCTATGTTAGAATATACCATCGGATCTGAGTTAGATCGTGAAAACTCATATCCGACAGTATATTCTAACACAGAGGCGTTCCCATAGTGATGGGGACGCTTCAAGTTAGAATATAATGAGAAGTCTGTATATACCGGCCCCCTGCCGCCTGGCAGCACCCGACCTCTTACAGGGGGCTGTGATCCGCACAATTAACCCCTCAGGTGCCGCATCCCCTCCCCCTATTAAAATCATTGGTGGCCAGTGTGCGGCCTCCCCTTCCCCCCCATTAAAATCATTGGTGGCCAGTGTGCGGCCTCCCCTCCCCCCTATTAAAATCATTGGTGGCCAGTGTGCGCCCCCCCTCCCCCATTAAAATCATTGGTGGCCAGTGTGCGGCCTTTCTCGCCCCCCCCCATTACACTTATTGGTGGCCAGTTTGTGTGGCCTCCCCCCCCCTATTAAAATCATTGGTGGCCAGAGTGTGCGCCTCCCTCCCCCTATTAAAATCATTGGTGGCCAGTGTGCGGCCTCCCCCTATTAAAATCATTGGTGGCCAGTGTGCGGCCTTCCTTCCCCCCTCCCCATTAAAATCATTGGTGGCCAGTGTGCGGCCTTTCTCGCCCCCATTACACTCATTGGTGGCCAGTTTGTGTGGCCTCCTCTCCCCCTATTAAAATCATTGGTGGCCAGAGTGTGCGCCTCCCCTCCCCTATTAAAATCATTGGTGGCCAGTGCGTGCAGCCTCCTCTCCCCCTAGTTAAAATCATTGGTGGCCAGTGCGGGCCCCCTATTAAAATCATTGGTGGCAGTGGCACTCTCATCATTGGTGGCGCAGCGGCAGTTCTGATCGGAGTCCCAGTGTAATCGCCGCGGCTCGATCGGTTACCATGGCAGCCAGGACGCTACTGAAGTCCTGGCTGCCATGGTCACTAGCAGCCTTATACTTACCTGCGCTGCTGTGTCACGCCGGCGCTCCTTCTGCTGGTAAGTGACAGGTCTGTGCGGCGCATTGCTTATAGCACAGACCCGTCACTTACCAGCAGAAGGAGCGCCGGGCGGACACAGACAGCGCAGGTAAGTATAACACTGCTAAGTGACCATGGCAGCCAGGACTTCGGTAGCGTCCTGGCTGCCATGGTAACCGATCGGAGCCCCGGCGATTACACTGGGACTCCGATCAGAACTGCCGCTCCGTTGCCACCAATGATGGGGGGGGGGTGTTAACCTGTGGCCACTGCCACCAATGATTTTAACAGGGGGGGAGGCCGCACTGGGTCCCAATGATTTTAATAGGGGGAGGAGGGGGGGGCCGCACACTGGCCAATGATTTTAATACTGGGGAGGGAGGGGGGTCTGTCCCCCTGCTGCCTGGCAGCACCCGACCTTTTACAGGGGGCTGTGATCCCCACAATTAACCCCACAGCCCCCTGTAAGAGGTCGGGTGCTGCCAGACGGCAGGGGGCCGGTATATACAGACTTCTCAGTATATTCTAACTTGAAGCGTCCCCATCACTATAGGAATGCCTCTGTGTTAGAATATACTGTCGGATCTGAGTTTTCACGATCTAACTCAGATCCGATGGTATATTCTAACACAGAGGCGTTCCCATAGTGATGGGGACGCTTCAAGTTAGAATATACTGAGAAGTCTGTATATACCGGACCCCAGCTGTCTGGCAGCATCTCAACAGTGTCCGTTGAGTGTGTGCCAAATGCTGTGTGCGCCGCGCATGCGCACTTTAGAATTCGGCACACACGCACGGACGCGCAGTCACACAGGGCTTTTATTAGTATAGATGCACTCTGTATGTACTATGGCATTACTGTGTTTCTTACTCCTGTACTGTGACATCACTGTGTGCTTTATCTTTGTATTTTGATGATTTATAATTTTTAAGCTGGGACATAATTGATTGTACCTTCTTTCAGCTTTATTACCGTGTTTGTTAGCCCTGTATTGTGACATCTGTGTCCATCGCCCCTGTAAAGTGACACAACTGTGTGCAATATCCCAGTAATGTGACATGAAGCAGATGAGAACAGCTCTTCCTGTTGATGGCAGTGTGAAATATATAGAATGCACACAAAAGCTGTCCCCATTTTATGTACTGTTTCAGTTTTTTGCAAAACTTTGAAATATGAGCACACTGTGATTTCACTATATTTATTATCCCTTTTCTGTAACATCACTGTGCACATTGATCCCATACTGTGACAATACTGTGTGCATTAAACCTTTTCCATGTTCTGTGACATTACTGCATTCATGATTCCTGTAATGTGACATCACTGTGGTCCTTAGCAATCACAGTAGCTGTGACATTAATTTTGATGTTCCAGTTCTGTGCACATTATTCCTGTACTGTGACATCACTGAACAACTTTGGTGTTTGTGATCACGATTTTGTGATATCACAGTATCCAGGTACTGTAATACATGTGACTACGATCACTGTTAGTGTTGAGTGAATCAAAGCTAACGTTTGATCCGAATTTCAGGAAAAATTTGATTTACCACAAAGCCGAATTTCCTCGCGGTTCATGGTAACGAATCAAATTTTCCCTGAAATGGAAAAAATACATACTCACCTCATCCATTTGCTTGCGGAGAGGCTGTCACATCCATCTTGACTGAGGAAACTGCACGAAATCTCTTGCACGGTGACGTGTGACATCACCAAGCCAGCGTGCTGGCCAGGCGCAGTGACGCCATTAGTGATGAGAAATTTCGCTGGTACCTCAGTACCGAAGTCGACTTCAGATTTAAGTATTAAAATGTTTTTCAAGTTTAAAAATCGAAGTCCGAAGTTATTCATCGAAGTCTCGAGACTTTGGAGATAACGAATTTCACCTTAAATGCTGTACGGAGACGGATCTCACAAAGTTTTGACCGAAGGGACTTCGCTTCGCTCAACACTAGTCAATAACTCTGCACTGTGACATCACTGATCCTGTGCAGTGACATAACTATGTTCATTTTCAGGAATAGAAGCAACAAGCAGTTGTTGCAGATGCAGTGGACAAATGTTCCCTATGCCCCATAAAATAATAATAGTAATATAATTAACATGCTAATTAGGGATGCTACAGATTTTGAATCAGGGTCTGAGGACTTCAGGCTAAACCTCTGGTATAAGAATTCATGATGTGAACAAAGCCTAACATATTCATTTTAATAAACCTTCAGAAAGAATATCTATAACACTTCTTTCATTCGCTGGCCAGCATCCCGGCTGAGGTGAGCGCGGCAGATAAGCAGCTAATTACATATTCCTTTATTAGATAGCTTTAATCATGTGTCAGGTAATACAGTAATTATTCCTAGACTGTGCTTTGGCTGCAAGGAACATTAAATCAGCGATCTACAGGAGCATGTTGTTTCATCTACACATTCAGACAACAGCTATCCAGCATGTTGTCATATACAGCACTGTACAGATACAGGAGCGAGAACAGAACAATTTAAAATTTTTGCATTTTTGTTTTTTACTCCCTGAATTTCTGAGCCATAACTTTTTTATTTTTTCACTCACATAGCAATATGAGGGTAGGTTTTGCGCAGTACAAGTTGAGTTTTCTATATTTTATATTGCACACAATGTAGTGGGAGGTTGGTCCATGTGAGAAATTGGGAAGAAAAAATGCACTTCTGCCTTAATATTATGGGTTTATGGATTACCTTCCTTTTTCCGGGTCAGTACAATTACAGCAATACTACATTTATATAGTGTTTTGTGTTTAAATAATTAAAAAAATAAAACTATGAAATAAAAGTTTCTTTGTATCATCATATTCTGAGTCTCCATAGCTTTTTTATATTTATGTCTATGCATCTGTGTGAGGGATTTTTTTTTTTTCTTTTTGCTGGGCCATCTGTAGTTTTTAGCGATACCATGTTGAAGTGTGTGACTTTTTGATCACTTTTTATTCAATATTTTTGGGGTAAGTAAAGTAAAAAAAAAAGGAAAATCGTCCATTTTTTTTCTATTACAGTGTTTACCGTACAGGATAATTATATTGATATTTTAATAGTTTGGGCATTTTGAGACCTGGCAATGTAAACCGGCAAGTAACATTTACTGTGATAGGCAGCTGAACACCCCAATAACAATAGAATTATACAGGTTTTTCACCCCTAATGAAACTGCTTATGTAATAAACAAAGTGGGCACACCACTAACAAAATAGAACAAGACAGGTTATTCACCCCAATCAAGACCTAATAGAATTGTTTATCTATTAAACAAGGTGGACACCCCGATAACAATAAAATTCACACCAATTTGAGAATCAAGGCCTAATAGAATTGCTTATCTATTAAACAAAGTGGACACCCCAATAACAGTAAAATTAGACAGCCTATTCAAATATATTTGAGAATCAAGGCCTAAAAGAATTGCTTATCTATTAAACAAGGATGACACTGTTCAATTAGATAACTCTGTGCTCTACATAGGGATTGATGCAAACTGCGCTGTCTCCTATGGATCCTTCAGATTACAGTCCCTGCACTGTCCCTGCAGTCTCCCTATGCTATCCTTATACTCTGCCTACAGTGTGTAAAAACTCTTGCTACAATCTCCCTACACAGTCCCTGCACTCTCCCTGTCCAATATTCCACAAGTAAAAGCTTTTAGCAACACTGTCCCTAACACTTGTCACATCTCTTCCTATGCTCAGCTCACAGTAAAATGGCAGAGACCGCAAGGGATGAGGCTTTTATAGGGTTGTGACCTCACAGGGGCTGGCTAGCTGCTGATTGGCTATCTACATGTCATTATGGGTGATATCGCGTTCCTGGGCTTCTTACTTTCAGTTTGTGACACATGTCGCTGCCATTTTAGGAGAAAAACTATTAGTTACCAGAAAGGAAATTCGGATTTTTTGTGAATACATTTTTTCCTAAACCTAGGATCCAATTCCACTTCAGATGCTTCAATTTGCTCAACAATAGTAAGAGTCCATGAGGGTGGTCCTTCGGTCAGGTCAATGCATACTAGTGAGCGCTTCCATAATGAAAGCGCTCACTAGTATTCACGTTGTAAGATGCACAGCCATTTTCCCCCTACTTCTAGGGGTAAAAAAGTGCATCTAATAAAGTAAAAAATACAGAAACTATTTATTTTATGCACTTATATAGCGCTGACATATTCCGCAGCACTTTAAAGACATTAGCATCACAGTGTCACCAATGCGGCTTACAATCTAAGGTCCCTATCAGTGTGTCTTTTAAGTGTGGGAGGAAACCGGAGTACCCGGAGGAAACCCACGCAGACACGGAGAGAACATACACACTCCATGCAGATATTGTCATTGCGCTGCAAGCGCTTCAAAGCAACAGTGCTAACTACTGAACCACCATGTTGCATACATCATTGTAATATACAAGCAAAGTATGGACACTGGTAATATTACAAGGTATATGACAAAATAAAATGCAACCTCTAGGGCAAAACATGGGTATTTAAAAACCTACTGGTCTATAACCAAGACATTCACACAAGGCAAGGAATATTTAGTAATTTTCACTAGTAAACTACTGGCTAAAGCACAAGCTCTGGCAATTCCACTGGTCTACCTCCCAAATATCTGTAAAATACAGGGAATCGAATGAATGCTGGATATCTACTCTTCAATGTTAGTGAGATAACCAGATGGTGGTAGTCTTCAGATCCCAACAAGAAATATTTCAAACCACAAGACCCCTAGGAACAGGTTTGGCTAAAACCACCTGAAAATGTGCACTAGGACAAATGTAAGAAGATGGAGTGGAACTGAGCCACTTGAAACAAGTATGCATTGGAATCACTAGAGTAGGGGACATTGGGTCATCATGGACCCTCTCTTTCAACATCTGTATGACCAATACTCACCCACTGCATTCGAACTAATGAGTGGGAACCAGGATTTAAGTAGGGTGTGTGGGTCCCTGTGACTCTCTCTGTAGCTATGTGCCTGATCTGCGGATTTACTACAGCAAGCACCTAGAGCAACATATATGTCCCCATGCAGCAGAGGCAACACACAGGTCCTTAAGCAGAGATGTCTCAATTTCTAACAAAACTACTGCTTGTAAGTTGTCTGGCCTCATCAGTACTATTGCAACAGCTTCTTTAGTAACTGAGACGTCCCTGCAAGTTATATACCTATAGAGTACTACAAAAATTATGTGTATAGTCTAAGTCTCAGGGGGATTTTTAGTTCTAGATGTACTAGATTTGATATCTGTGAAAAATAAATTAAGGTCTGTAAATTATTTAAGTTCCAGCAGACACAATGTATTACATTAATACAGCTATAATTAAATGCAGCTCTTGGGGCACAACTAGATGGACAGATTCCCATTTCCTAGTAACATTTGCATACAAGTAAAAATATGCAGAATATAAACCTTGATTTCATCAACTGCCCTAGAGTTCTGGCTGTACAGCCGTCTCATTTCTGAGAAGGAATATTTTGGTAATGATTTAGAGCCTATGAAGCTCCTGGATCATGTCCCATCTTCTATTGCTCTTCCAGTAGAACAATTCACTGGGTATATAGTTAGTTTTATGGTTTAAATCAATGAATTCCAGGTATAGGAAGATAATTAGTATACATAGAATGCTTTCCTTTTGGCCGTTTCTTCAATTTAAGGGCAATCTTTCATCTGGTTTGGGACTACTAAACCATCAGCATTCCATTATTCAGCTGGGGTTTAGGGCCTCAAATCTACCAATAACACACCCATCTGTCCCTGCAGAAGAAAATAAATGAAATTCAAATTTACTGAGGAAATAGTTGGGGACTCTTCCCCAGCAGCATCAGGTACAGTACATGTGCACTGCATCCATGGACATGAGGATGATACACCTGGCTACACTGTTCACGTCATTCTCATGTCCAGTGATGCAAGGTGTACAGTCCTCGGTTTCCTCGGCGCTGTAAGCATGCACCTGATGCTGTTGGACTCTTCTCCTGGTAAGTTTGAATTTTGGTTACAGTATTTTATTTTGATAGGATAGAAGGAGTTTGTTATTAGCAGATTTGAGATCTTAAAGCCTATACTGGTGGAATAGTGCCCCCAAAGGAAGTGGCAGGTTCCCTTTGATAGGTGAATCTTAATGTGCATCCTTATTTCAAGATGTACATGTGTGTCCTAGTAACAAACATTATTTTCAGATAAATAACATTACTGACATAATAATGTTGTCTACATTGATGTCACCACAGATAGAATTCCAAGTGGAGTACCACACATGAATAATGTTGGCCAAAACCAGGTATGCAATTTAAAGAAAGTAATGGGCTTTGCTAAAAAGGGCCTATAGTATGAGTCTTCTGCTTTCTATGGTGGTAACAAGCAATGGTAGCAGCCTTAGGGTACGGCCACACAATCAAGTTACCTGATGCAGTTTTCGAAGCCAAAACCAGTCGTATCTGTCCTCTACACGTTATCTCATTTTATAATCTACTCCTGATTTTGGCTTCTAAAACTGTATACAGAAACATGACAGCGTGGCTATATCCTAAATGACACTAGGTGAAACGAAAACCAAGAAGATAAAGCAATAAGTACATGAATGGTCATGTTGAGTTAAGGTACCTTCACACGAGCCAATTATCGTATAAATGATTGTTAAATCGAGCGAAACTTCATGATTATTGAGCAGTGTAAAAGCAATGAACGATAGATAGAGTGACAACCAGTTCAATTGTTTAAATGATTTTGTGAATGATAATCAGCGCATCAAAAGATTTATTGTTGAAATGTTCACTGCACCAAGAAACAACTTGTTCGTCGCTCAATCGTACCGATCAACGCCTCGTGTAAAGGTACCATTAGACAGGGCAAGGCCAGCCACATAAACCAAAATCAGAACAAAAAGGTAGAAATGTAGGTTAGATTAGCCTGCCAAAAATGAGAGTGCTTGATACAGTCATGGTATCCCAATTAGGGATGAGCGAACCGACGGAACCCGAACTTGACCCAAACTTGACCCTGAACCCCATTGAAGTCAATGGGGACCCAAACTTCACTTTATTATTTTCCATTATAACATGGTTATAGCGGAAAATAATAGCATTTTTAAGACAGAATGCAAAAGAATATGTCAATTAAGGGGTTAAAAAAATGAAAAAACACTCACCTCCACTTGATCGCGCTGCCGCAGTGTCTTTTATCTTCTTACTATCAAATCACGAGGGTAACTTGCGGAGGTTTCAAATCCCACTTTTTGGTCTACCACTGAGGAAGGGGTGAATGAACAAACCCCAAAACGCGTCTGGTGCCACAATCCCGAAAAAAGTGGGATTTGAAACCTCTGCAGGTTACCTGCGTGATTTGACGGCCAAACACAAGTAAGGACCGGGACACTTACCTGCTCTCGTGTGGATTAACAAGCCGCCAGCGTGGTCTTCCCGAGAGGAAAGTGCTCCTGACATCGTAGTGCGACGACATCATCAGCACGACGCAGGGAGCATCAATACCTCATGGTTCGGGTAAGATTGACTCGAGGAAAGCTGGATGAAAGGTAAACTCATTGTTGCTTCCAAGCATATAAAGTAGCGGGACGCCACTACTCATCCTGTTTGAGCATGACGCCGCTCTGTGTACATTAGTAACCTAAAGTTCAGGATTGGCATCGGTGCGAATATTACTAAGGCTTTTAAGATACACTATTTGAATGACACAGACCCATAATGGGATCTGATTGAATGCCTTATGGATACCATCATACATTAGAACTTCTGATTGTCAATATCTGACTCTTTCATATATTATACAAAGGTGGACTTGATACATACCTTTGTTTTTAGTTTAATTTTACATGCAGTGCGCGCTGCTTACTACTGTTTTTAACATTGTCTAGATATTATTTGTTGACAATTTAATCCCATTTAGTATTTATGTTTTTACAGCTAGTTTTATTGATTTGTAGTATTTAGGATAAATAAGCATACCATTTTATATTGGTTCTCTAAATGGTCCGAAATTTCTGAGAGTGCCCAGCCCTTTTTCTTATATTCATTTACCCTAGGAACACACCTAAGCGTTTTTCAGCGCGTTCAAACGTGCTGTAAAACGCACAACATGTGGAAAGCCATGCTTCCCTATGGGCATGGTTCACCTTTGGGCGTTTTACAGCGTGTTAGAATGCGCTGAAAAACGCCAAACGCTGTCGCTTCAGCATGAGCTTCTTTTGGGCATTTTAACGCGCCTATGGACCATGCTGAAATAGGGGAGAATCACTGAATCGCGCGTATGATGCGCGTTTCTTAGTTACAAAAACTCGCATCCAAAAACGCGCGTAAAACGCGCGTCATACGCACGATTCAGAAACGCTTAGGTGTGTTCCCAGCCTTAGTGATCGAGTGAGTGTTTTCGATTGGTAAGGTGCACTTCCCTTGGTTTTCAGTTATTCTTGTGTGACATTTAACCCTGTTTACCAGATCATCAAGAAATCGTTTATAGCCTTTCTCTGTTCGTATATTCGGTCCAACATATGGAGGGTGGAATTCCAATGGGTGGAAACGTTGCATATCAGCCTATGTTGTGGGATTGCGTTCTGCCGCTGCAGCTTAAGGGGGGTGTGCTTTGCGGTGTATGAGTGGCTGAAGTGCACGCAATGTCTTGCAGATGGGTGGAAGACTTCAGGAACTGCTTGACAACCAGATTGAACATGTGTGCCATGCAGGATGCATGGCTCAACCCTCCTTGACGCAGCGTCGACACCCTGTTTTTACCGTTGTCGGTCACCATGGTTCCGATTTTGAGTTGTTGTGGAGAAAGCCAGGATTCGATTTCTTGATGAAGGACACAGAGCAGTTCCTCCCCTATGTGACTCCGTGCGCCCAGGAAAATGAGGTGCACGTGCTTTGCACATGTGGTATGCTGGAGGAGAACTGTGAATTGTCCCTGCAGTGGAGGCTGAGGACACGGTGGAGGATGAGGAGGCAGAGGCGGATATTGTCACATGACCATTTGTGTGAGAACGTGGAGGTGGAAGCAGCGTCACCTGGCCAAGTAGCTGGCGTTGCTGTGCAGGAACCACATTCACCCAGTTGGCGGTAAAGGACATGTATTGTCCTTGACCTTAGTTACATCTCCACAAGTCGGCACAGCCATGCACTTTGGCAGACACCGACAGTCTCAAGGACTGGCCCACCTTCTGTTCTACATATGTGTGCAGGGCTGGTACTGTCTTTTTTGCAAATAAATGACGGCTTGGGACTTTCCACCTCGTCTCGGCACAAGCCATCAGTTCTCTGAAAGTTGCAGAGTCCACCATTTGGAAGAGGGAATGCGGCACCAGCAACTTGGCCAGAAGCACATTCAGCTTCTGCGGAGTTGGATGAGTGCACGCATACTGTTATCTTTTGGCAATCTCTTCGGTGATCGATTGCTGATGGAATGACTGACGAGGAGTAGGAGGAGATGCAGGAGCATCAGGACCAGCAGATAATGGGAAGAACAGACAGCTCCCTTCGGCTGAGGTGGTGGAGCCTTGACTGCCTGAAATCAGGTGCGTGCCACTGGGTGATGCAGCGGTTGCTGCGGCAGGCTGGACCACCACATCAGAGCCACGGTTCTCCCAGGTCACTTTATAGTGACGCGTCATATGTTGACGCGGGGCCATGGTGCCAACATATTCACCCCCTCCAGCGGCTTCACAAAAAACTGCCACACCGCTGAGTAAGTAATTTTACCCCAACACTCCGCACTGACTGACTGCTACCGCCACTGTTTCCGTGAACACCTGCACCTCTACTTTCTGGGCAGGTAGGCTTCTGCGAAGTGGGTTGTCTAAGCCGGGCACGTTCGGCTCCCAACCAGCCACTGCTGCCACCCTGCTGACTCCCGGCCATGATAGCAACTTGTTTCGTCCACTGCTGCCTCACGGGCAAGCTGCCACCCTCTTCTCCCGATGATGATAAAGCCTCTAATTCACCCGGCTCCCGTGCGATCAGCTACATCATCATCATTGAGTACTGTCTGCACGTCACTGATGTCTCTGGGTAATTAGCCTGACCGCTCGCAACAGCAGCTCCCAGGCCACTCTCCTCATCACTACTTGGCTGCCTACCGGAGGAAGCGGCGGATGTATCCTCCACATCTTGGCTGGCCAGTAGCTGTTGACTGTCCTCTAGTAGCTCGTCCTCACTGTATAGTGGAGCAGAACCCACAGCATTTAATACTTGTCTGGCTGAGGGAACAGAAAAGGACAGAGGCAAGTTGAGGACAGGTGAGGGCACAGGTCCTGCTCCCGGGTTAGGCTAATTAAGGGTTGTGTCTGACAAACCCACTGACTGTTGGCTGGGGGTGTCTGATGTCACTCGGGATGAAGTGGATGACCGAGTCAACCATTCAAGAACCGCTAGGTTGCTGGTTAAGACACGACTGCTAGATGACACCGGGAGCTCAGGCCTCTCACTGCGACTCCTGCTGTCACGCCCCCTTACTCTGCTGCGACCTGTGCCAGAAACATTTTGGCCTCTGCCATTCCCCGTTGCATGGCCTTGCAGTTCTCTGCCTGACACAAAAAATAAAAAGGAAAAAAAAACACCCCAAAAAAGTGTGTAATTTTCTCACTTTACCAGACAACGGCTAATAAGCCCTTTTTTTCCCACTAATACACGCCAAAAAAGGCTTTAGAACATATAACTGCACCCTTGAATGGCAAATAGGCCCATATTTTTTTCCATTTACAGTATACACGCCACAAAAGGCTTTAGAACATATAACTGTACCGCTGAATGGCAAATAGGCACTTACTTTTATTAGCTTATACATGCAAAAAAAGCTTAAGAATAGAGGTGGGATGGCGAATCTAATGAATCCACGAATCCCACGAATCTTGCAGGATTCGTGGGATTCTTGGACTCGAATCCCCACCTCTTAAATGTCCCCTACGAATCCCAAGTACCGCGTCCGCACTGCTATTCACTGGCGGCAGCAGGGCCGCAAGTACTAACCTTTTTGCAGTGCAGGCGGCAACTCCTCCTCCCTCTAGGCGGTGCAGGGCAGGCGCCAGTGTGTGACGTCAGTTACTGCCTGCACCGCCGCCTCGTGCTCTGCCGCCGCCTGCGCTGATCCTCGTTCCTCCGCTCCTAGCAATACCTCTGCTGAGGTATTTATTCATCACAGGGGCCCTAATATGGAAGGGGATATGATGGGACATCTGTGGATGGTTGGTGGTGGTGGGTCTGTGGGTGACACTGGGGGTCTGTAGATGACACTGGGGGATCTGTGGGTGACACTGGGGGATCTGTGGGTGACACTGGGGGATCTGTGGGTGACACTGGGGGTCTGTGGGTGACACTGGGGGTCTGTGGGTGACACTGGGGGATCTGTGGATGACACTGGGGGGTCTGTGGATGACACAGGGGGGTCTGTGGATGATACAGGGGGATCTGTGAATGACACTGGGGGATCTGTGGATGACATTGGGGGATCTGTAAATGACACAGGGGGGTCTGTGGATGACACAGGGGGGTCTGTTGATGATGGGGGGTCTGTGGGTGACACTGGGGGTCTGTGGATGACACTGGGGGATCTGTGAATGACACAGGGGGGTCTGTTGATGATGGGGGGTCTGTGGATGACACTGGGGGTCTATGCACAGGATTCGTAAGATTCGAGAATCGAAAGATTCGAGATATTGGAGAACCTTTTCGGATTCGGTTTTGGATTCGGATTCGAAAAAAATATGGATTCGTCCCATCTCTACTTAAGAACATATAACTGCACCGTTGAATGGCAAATAATATATATATTTTTTGCCACTAATACACACCAAAAAGGGCTTTACAACATATAACTGCACCGCTGAACGGCAAATATATATTTTTTTGCCACTAATGCAAACCATAAAAGGTTTCAGAAAATATAACTGCACCATGAATGGCAAATATTTTTTTTGCCACTAATACACATCAAAAAGGGCTTCAGAAAATATAACTGCACCCTGAATGGCAAATATATATTTTTTTGCCACTAATACATGCCAAAAAGGGCTGCAATTTTCTCACTTCACAACACAACGGCAAATACTTTTTTTGTGCCACTAATACATGCCAAAAAGGGCTTTACAACATTTAACTGCACTGCTGAACAGCAAATATATATTTATTTTGCACCTAATACACAACAAAAAAGTGCTGTAATTTTCTCACTTCACCACACAACTTTAAATACTTTTTTTGTGCCACTAATACACACCAAAAAGGGCTTTAGAACATATAACTGCACCGCTGAATGGCCAATATATTTTTTTTGCAACTAATACACACCAAAAATGGCTTTAGAACATATAACTGCACAGCTGAACGGCAAATATAAATATTTTTTGCCACTAATACACGCCAAAAACGGCTGTATTTTTCTCAGTTCACCACACAATGGCAAATTCTCTTTTTTTGTGCCGTTAATCCATGCAAAAAAGTGCTTTAGAACATATAATTGCACCGCTGAACAGCAAATAGGCCCTTACTATTTTTCCACTTATACACTCCATAAAAGTAGAGATGTCCCGAACTATTTGCCGGCGAACAGTTCCCGGCGAACATCGTATGTTCGTGTTCGCTGTGGCGGGCGAACATATGCGATGTTCGCGTTCGCCCCTATACGTCATCATTGAGCAAACTTTGACCCTGTACCTCACAGTCAGCAGACACATTCCAGCCAATCAGCATACCCTCCCTCCCAAACCCTCCCACCTCCTATCAAAAAGCAAGGACAGCATCCATCTTGGATTCATTCTGAAGCTGCAGTGTTAGTTAGAGCAGGGAGAGTGCTGCTGCTGAATTAATAGGGAAAGCGTTAGGCACTTTCACATCAGCGTTTTTGCATTCCGTCCTAGAGTTCTGTCCTCGGGGCTCTAGGACGGAAAGATACTGATCAGGATTATCCTAATGCATTTTGAATGGAGAGAAATCCGTTCAGGATGCATCAGGATGTCTTCCGTTCAGTATGTGAACGTTTTTTGGACGTTGAAAAAATCCGGAAGACATGCCGCAAGGCGTCCTGGCTGCCATGGTTACCTGAAAGCATATTGAAGACTGATCAGTCTTCAATATGCTTTCAGTTGTCTTGCGTTGTGATGGATCCAGCGGGCATTTCCGGCAACGTAGGTGCACGCCGGACCTCACAACGCAAGTGTGAAAGAGACCTTAGCTAGGCAAGTGTTCTGTGTCCACTCCAGTCCTCAAAGTCTCATCTGCTGTCAGGACAGCGTCCTGACAGCACCCCAAAAAGCCCTTTTTAGGGCTGGTACATCAGTCTGCTTATATATATATATATATATATATATATATATATTGCAGTTGCCTGCCCGTGTGAGAGAGGCCACAGGCCCACAGACTGTACTGTGCGCACACCACTCATATAGGGTGGCACAGTACCTTGCAGATAAAAAAAGTCATTTAATTTTTACCCTTTAATATAATTGCAGTTGCCTGCCAGTGTGTGACAGGCCCACAGACTGTACTGTGCCCACTGCCCACCACTCATATAGGGTGGCACAGTACAATGCACGGCGCACGCGCAGTGACCTAACATTCAAACAGAGCGGACCGAGCATGGGTCTTTTTCCATCTCCCGGTTCCAAAAATATATTCACTACACCAGCCCTGGCCCTGATAAGGGACAAAACAGAGATTAAACTGATAGGAATAGTACTTAGTTAACACTAGTTGCATTGGTGGCAAATTCCATTGCAAGTGCCCAAAATTAGAAGAAAGCAGACAGAGCAAGCTTTTTTTCTCTATCTCCCCATGCAAGGATTCAATACAATACACGTCCTCTGATAGGGAACAGAACAAAGATTAAAATAGTAAGAATAGTAGTAGAACAGATTTTTTTAATTAAAAAAAAGAGGACGGCCTCTGCGGAGCTGGGTATTTTTTGGCTGCATTACTGAACGCTCATGCACAATGGCTGTAGGCTCATGCGTCCTTTTGCGGAGGTGACAAACCTGGTCAGTCAAACCCAAAACAACATAATTGACCTCATCCCATATGTGTTTTTTCTGGAACATGCCCTGCGAAGAGTGCTGGATCAGGCCATAGATGAGCATTAAGAGGAAGAGTTGTGGTCACCATCACCACCAGAAGATGCCTTGTCATCGTTGATTGCTGGACCTGCGGCAACGCAGAGAGAGGAGTCTGAAGAAGAGGAGTCAGAGGAGGAAGGTGGCTTTAAGGAGGTGGAAGACCAACCACAGCAGGCGTCCCAGGGGGCTTGTTGTCACCTTTCGGGGATCCTTGGTGTTGTACGTGGCTGGCTGGAGGAAGAGACCTTCAATGACGTCAGTGAGGACAAGGAACGGGACATGGCTAGCTTGGTATCCAACCTTGTGCAAATGGGGAGTTTGCTGTTGTGCAAATGGACTGTTTGCGGTTGTTTGAGGTGCGTTAAACGGGGAGTTTGGTCTGTCAGAGTTTGGTCTGTCATTGTGAAGCGGGCGTAACCCTTACACTACCTGATCGATACAACATCATACCTGATCGTATACACACACTGGATGTTTTAAAGCACGTTATTCCAAACAATTTAGGAATGTTAGGTGATTTATGCCCTTTATGGATTAAAACTTGACTCTGCGTCAACTACGTAACTTTCCATGGGAGTTTTGCAATGGATCCCCCTCCAGCATGCCACAGTCCAGGTGTTAGTCCATTTGAAACAACTTTTCCATCACTATTGTGGCCAGAAATAGTCCCTGTGGGTTTTAAAATTAGCATGCCTATTGAAGTCTATGGCGGTTTGCCCGTTCGCAAACATTTGGGGAAGTTCGCGTTCGCCGTTCGCGAACGGAAAATTTTATGTTCGTGACATCTTTACATAAAAGGCTTTAGAAAATATAACTGGATCACTGAACGGTAAAAAATATATATATTTTTTTGCCACTAATACACGCCAAAAAGGGCTTTAGAACATATAACTGCACCGCTGAACGGCAAATTATATATATATTTTTTGGCACTAAAAAACGCCAAAAAGGTCTTTAGAACATATAACTGCACTGCACAAGGGCAAAGACATAGAAATATTTCCTTGTAATAAACCCTGTTAATGCCTGTATCAAACAGTATTTGCACCCTGATAACAGGAACGGTTTGCTAGAATTACAGAGCTGTAACGGCAATTTGGATCTCAAGTCAGTGCAGCAAGGTGTAATAGCATTGTTCCTATTATCCAAGCTGTAAACTCTGCTACTGAACCCTGTTCTGTTTCAATAGTGTGGAATGTTTCCTGCCTATCCCCAAAATAAAAGTTTTTGCACCGAGGGTAAACTCTATAAGACAGGTGAGCTGGATATCTATGTATTCTTGTACACTGGAAAATGTCTGAATCCAAGATGTCTGAGGCTATTTATAGGGCTGTGACATTGCAGGGCTGGCTGGCTGCTGATTGGCTGCATGCATTGCGGGTGATTTCTCGTTTCCAGAGTTCCTTGCTCCATGTCCTAACATGTGCAGCAGCCATTTTAGGAAAAATGTGATTCGTTACCATGAAGTGTGAGGAAATTCGGATTCGGTGCTTATCTCTAATCTTAGTACTAAGAAAGAGAGAGGAATAGAAAGACCCATCAGCCCCCAGCAATATGAAAAAAATTAACAAAAAAAAATTAAAAGACTAAACATAATTAGTAACGGTGTATTCATAAGGATCTGTACAGTAAAAGTACACATTATTTATGTAGAGTGAACATCATAAAGACAATAAACTTGCTGTCTTTTATTCAAATTATCTAACAAAAACAAACAATAAAAAGTTATCAAAAAGGTACCAATAAAAACTACAGCTTGTGCATCATAAAAAAACAAAAATAATAAATGGCACCAGGCTTTCAATGCAGAGACAGATTATTTTCTTTTTTTTACAAAAGTAGAAAACAAAATACTGTAGCTTTATAAATTTAATGATACTATAATTATACTGACCTGAAGAATAAACTTATCATGTCATTTGTACAGCATAGTGAATTCAATAAAAACAAAACCTAAAAATCAATGGCAGAATTGTTTTTTCATGCTGTTATGCTGTCAACCAAAAAAAATGAATAAGCATTAAAAAATACATTATATTTACCCCAAAATGTTGTCATTTAAAAATATAACTCGTCCTGAAAAAAACAGGCCCTTATATGGCCATGTCAATGGAAAACTAAAAAGTTATGATTTTTGATAGGAGGAAACAAAAAAAAACTAAAAAGTGCTGTGTTGTGAAGTTCAAAATTGGCAGCATGATTCAGGGGTTAAATATAGAAATACAATGGGAAGTTCTATCAATTTCTTCTCTGTGGCATAATTTTTTTCTTTAAAAAAATGCAAGAGTAAATCAATAATAAACACAATGTAGAAATTAAAAAAAAATCACAGAATTAATTAACCAATTTGAACCTAAACTTGGGTAATTGCTAATGTTTCTAGAAGGACCAGTAAGTGATTTACCAGGCGATTTAAGGCCACGTGATCTGGAATTCACATAAAAAAACAAAGGTCTAATTTTTACAAAGTGACCTTTAAACTCCAAAGGGACATTTAAGGTTTAACATTACACCTTCTTTCCTTAGAAAAACAGGCAAATACTGTAATTTATAACATTGTGCACCAGGGTACTGAAACTCAAAACCAGCTCTGGGCAAATGGAAAAAAGTTAAAAACACAGCCAAATAAGTGTATAAAACATTAATCTTTTCAAACACATTTTTAATTTGACTTTGCTCCTGAAAAGACCGTGTGTGTGCAAAATTCCTCAAATGTCTTGAAAAATCAAATTCAGCAGGATGTCTCTCAATTTATTGCAATTCTTATTTATAACGTGTCGATGTTGTCTGCAGCTGGAAACTATGGAGTGTGAAGGCAATATCATAAAATATATAGCACCTATATGGGCGGGCACACACATATTTCACATTAGTCCTGATTTATATACATACAAGTTCATCCTTAAACTACTTGGTTTGCATGAAAACAAAAGAATAAAAAGTGTCCAACTTTGCCCCTAGATGAATAAAATTCTTACATATAGTTAATTTATGGAATGCAGATTAAAGGAATACTCCAAGCTTTTTTAATATTAGGCAGGGAGCAAGAAACTGTGCAAAATTAAAATAAAAAGCCTTACTAATTTTAAAATGTCCCATTGGTCCCATGCCACTGCTGTGGTCCCCATGGGTCCAGTCACCATTGGACCTGTAGGGATGACCTCATGTTAATCATTCACATGACCAATGCAGCCAATCACTAGACTCAGCAGTCACGTCCAGTAGTCACTGCTTCAGTAGTCAGCAGTCACGTGTGCATGAATGCTAAGACCAGTGATTGGCTGCAGCAGTCACAGGAATAATGAAAAGCATGACATTTTTGTAGACCCAGTGGGGATCGGAGCTTCCAAACCAGTGCATCAGTGTGGGAGAAGTGGGACATTTTAAAGGTCTTTTTTTATTTTACATAGCTACAGTTTAAATAATCTTGGAAAATCTCTGAAGGTGTATATACGGTACACCTTCAAGGGCATTTTTTATATTTTTAGTATTATTTTGTTGCAGTTATTATGAAATCTTACCAAACTGACCATTATTTAGCTTAGAGGAGTGTTTATAACCACTGAGGACACTCGAGATAGGCCGACAGACCAGCTTTTGGTGTATGTGTGAAAACAAGCAGCTCTAGAATACATATGGATCTATACTTTAATTAGGAAAAATTATTTTATAGCCATAATAAGTGCAAACTAATAACAATAATAATAGTACCAAAGATGTACATAGACTTTAAATTAACTTCATACTTTATACACAAAACAACTGAAAGGTGGCATGAAGCAGGATGTGCTCAACCCAAAAATGCAGTTGTGCATATGTATACGGGGAGCAGATCCTGCACTTGTGGCCCGTTGCTAATGGCGATCCCCAGCAAAAATGCATACAGTGGAGGATGCCTGAAGCAGACCACAAGTACCACACTAGACATCCTACACAAGATGGCAATTGTGTGGATGTGATAAATAATATAACAATATAGCAATAACAAATGACAAGACAGGTGCACACTGCGGTCTGACATGTGGAGGACATGTCTAAGCCCGAGCACCACGCCAAGGTTTCTCAAGTAGCTTGGGACCTAAAACCTACCTACACCTACACCTACCTGTGCCGTATGGGCAATACCAGGGGCCACCTAGGGACACCTCCAAAACCAGTAAAGGTCTCAGGCTCCTCCTGCTCCCTCTTCTTCTGCAGTCTCGACCTCGTCCTCCACCTCTGGAGTGACAGTGGCACCAGCCACCCCACAAACAGAGGATGTGTCAGCAACACCATCACATCCATCACCTTCAACAAGCAGCACCTCAATATCCCATGGCAGCTGTTCATCTTCTAAACAATGGAGCGAAAGAGGAAGTACCCCCCTACCCACCCTCGATCACTGGCCCTGAATGCCAGCATTTAAAAATTCCTGGCCTTTGAAATTCTGTCATTCCATCTAGTGGAGACGGAGAGTTTTAAAAACCTTATTGCGTCGGCTGTCCCACAGTACGTCGTTCCCAGCCGCCACTACTTTTCTAGGCGAACCATCCCTTACCTGCACAAACAAGTGGGGGACAAAAGCAGGTGTGCACTGCGCAATGCCATCTGTGGCAAGGTCCACATAACTACCGATACGTGGACCAGTAAGCACAGGTAGGGATGTTATATCTCCCTAACAGCACACTGGGTAAATAGGCCTGGGACGGATAGCTGTTTGGCGCATATCCTTCCGCCACCGAGGATTGCAGGGCATTTCTCTTTGCCTCCTGTTGCGTCCACCTCCTACTCCTCTTCCTCCTCTAACACCTCCTCATCCAGTCAGCATAAAACCTTCACCACCAACTTCAGCACAGCCAGGGGAAAACGACAGCAGGCAGTTTTGAAACTCATCTGTTTGGGGGACAAGCCCCACCCCGCGCAGAAGCTGTGGACGGGCATGGAACAACAGAACTATGAGTGGTTGGTGCCACTGAGCCTCAAGCCCGGCCTGGTGGTGTGCCATAATGGGAGAAAACTTGTAGCGGCTCTAGGCCTTTCCGGTTGAACTTGCCTGGCGCTTGTGCTGAATTTGGTGGTGCAGAAATTCCTGAAAAACTACACCGTTATGTCTGAGCTGCTGCAGAAAGTGCGGGCCATCTGTGCACTCTTTTGGCGTTCTCACCCTGCTACTGCTCGCCTGTCTGCGCTGCAGTGTAATTTCGGCCTTTCCGCTCACCGCCTCATATGCAACATGCCCACAAGGTGGAACTCCACCTTGAACATGCTAGAGAGACTGTGTGAGCAGCAGCAGGCAATAGTGGAGTTTCAGCTGCAGCACGCATGGGTGAGTCGCTCTGTGGAACACCACCACTTCACCGCCAATGAGTGGGCCTCCATGCAAGACCTGTGTGCCTTGTTGCACTGTTTCGACTACTCCACCAACATGGCCAGTGCCGATGATGCCTTTCTCAGCGTTACTATCCCACTTCTATGTCTGCTTAAAAAACGCTTAGGGCGATGATGGAAGAGGATGTGGCACAGGAGGAAGAGGAGGAGGAAGAGGGATCATTTCAATGGTTATCAGGCCAGTCATTCACAAGTGGCTCAGAGGGTGGGTTCCTGCACCAACATAGGCCAGCTACACAATTGTCCAGCCAGGGCACAGTTCTGGAGGATGAGGAGGATGAGAAGGAAGGGGTGGATGAGGAGGAACCATGTTCACATCAAGGTGGCACCCAAAGCAGCTCAGGGCCATCACTGCAGCGTGGCTGGGGGGATACCGAGGACACAGACAATACACCTCCTACAGGGGACAGCTTATCCTTACCTCTGGACAGCCTGGCACACATGAGCGACTACATGCTGCAGTGCCTGCGCAACGACCGCCAAGTGGCCCACATTCTAACTTGTTCTGATTACTGGGTGGCCACCCTGCTGGATCTCCACTACAAGGACAGCGTGCCATCCTTATTTCCGTCACTGGAGCGTGATCGGAAGATGCGCGAGTACAAGCGCATGCTGGTAGACACGCTGCTGATGGCATTCCCACCTGACACCGGGGGCTCTGCGGAAGCACAAGGCGAAAGCAGAGGAGGAGGAAGAAGTCCCCAACGCAGCTGGGGCACCGCCAGCACCTCAGAAGGGAGGGTTAGCATGGCCGACATGTGGAATAGCTTTGTCAGCACACCTCAACAATCAGCACCACCAGCTCATATGGATTGTCTTAGTAGGAGGCTGCATTTCAGCAACATGGTGGAACAGTACTACACATACTGACTGATGGGTCTGCCCCATTCAACTTCTGGGTCTCCAAATTGGGCACATGGCCTGAGCCTGCCCTTTACACCTTGGAGGTGCTGGCCTGCCCTGCAGCCAGTGTATTGTCTGAACGTGAATTTATCACGGCAGGAAGCGTTATCACAGACAAGTGCAGCCACCTGTCCAATGCTAATGTGGACAAGCTCACGTTCATTAAAATGAACCAGGCATGGATCCCACAGGACTTGTCTGTACCTTGTGCAACATAGACATTTATAACGGCCTCAACCATCCATTCTTGTACTCAGGTGCACTTATTCTTTGTTTTTTGTTTTTTTTATGTCCCAATATTTTGGAGGCTACCCCAATTAAAAAATAAAAAACAAAAAAACTGTGTTGGCTACCTCCTCCACCTCCACCCTTGCTTCCACCTACACGGCCACAGTCACCACCTCCTCAACCTTCTATGGCACATCCACCTCCTCCTCCTAGTTCAAGATTTTCATTTTTCATTTTTATTTATTTTATTTTAAGTTATTTCCCTATCCACATTTTTTTGCAGAGCACTTACCATGCTCTTAAGCACATTTTGCTGCCTTAAGCAGCCCTCTAGCCCTTTTCATGACATTTTTAGAGGCACTTTAGTGCCCAAAAGTTCGGGTCCCCATTGACTTCAATGGGGTTCGGGTTTGGGGTCAAGTTTGGGTCACGTTCGGGTCCCAAACTCGAACCCGGTGAACCCGAACTTCCAAGTGTTCGCTGAACTCTATTTGAAATAAGTTGAAAATCTTTAGAAGGTGAGCATTTTCAAAACGTTTAGTCATGCAAACCAGGACAGTGAGAGCTGGTGCCATTTTTTGGAGTTCCCTATCCACTGCTGAGAGCAAAGGTTTTTACTAGTTAAGATTGAATGTCTTGATGGGGTTGGCCGGGAGATGGATCCTGATGTATTTGATTGATGTAGTTTTCCTTCTGAAAGGAAAATCCTCACTAAGGTGACACACTTTTGTAGTTGGAAGGGTTATATTCAGTTTTTCTGATTTCTAGAGATTAGTTTTAAAATTTGTAACCTTGCCTAAACTCCTGTAGCATAGTTCGTAAACCCACTCTAGGTGATGGTTCAAGTATTAGAAGGTCATTAGCAAAAAGTGACAGCTTTGAATTAGTGATCTTGGTTGAGGGGGAGGAAGCCCTGTGGTTTATCCTGTCATGTGAGAGCATGGTGAGGATGCATTCTGCTCCAGCACCATCTTGGAGGCCATGGTATCTGTGATCTGTAAAGAACTGATCAATGTGGTAAGTTTTCACTGTCCACATCACCTTTGGCTCCATTCCATCTCATCATCACCCGGTTTTGAAGGGTGAGCATTGCCTGTAACTTTATTGTGCTGGAGAGAGCAGGAGCAACAAGAACAAGTCTCCTACTCTGCCATCAGCAAGCCACACAACCCGTCCATCCCCTCCACCCACGCCAGGATTTTATTACATATTCTTAAAGTAATTTTTAAGAATAAGCTGCCTTGTGGGTGTATATTTAAGTGATTTTTTGCATTTTTAACCAGCTTTTCCCTCTGTAATCTTTTTGTAATTCTTTTTTTTCTGAGCTGGTTATTGGAGAGTAGTAGGGATCATATCTGCCCATACACCACACATAAATAAACAGGATAATTTGATCTCTCACTTTCTGTAGCACAACCTCAGAAGAAGCAGCAGGACATTACACAGTAGTTATTAATTGAACGAATACGTTCAACGTTGATCGCGGCATCTGAGAGTCACATTAAGCTTATCAGGGGGTTAATCAGGGGTTAAAACAAAAAAATACATACTCACCTCATCCATCTGATCACAGAGAGAGGCCATCTCGGCGCACTAATTCTCGCTCGCCCTGATTTGATGACATTGTCATGTCATGGCACTGGGTGTGTTTTCTTCAATCAACATGGCCGCGACGGCCTCTCCACGATCAAATGGATGAGGTTAGTATGTTGTTTCTTTTTTAACACCATTCATGGAAAAATAAATTTGTTACCACGAAGCACCAAGAAATTCACATAACACTAGAAAATATAATAACATCATCTACAATGAACCAGGTTACAAAAAAAAGAATATGCATCAGTATCTTATATTTGTTAGTAAGTTCCTTTTAACTCATTTTCAAGAATTAACCTTAGGCTGCATTCACACAACCGTATGTATTTGCGGATCCGCAAAAAATGGATCCGCATGTCTGCAAAATACTGAAGAGTGTCTTCCGTATGTCATCCGCAAAAAACGGATGAGGAAAAAAAAAAAGGGGAGAGAATAAAATATTATAATAAAAATACGGAAACGGATCCGCAAATTGCGGATGACATACGGAAACCATTCCGTATGTCATCCGCAATTTGCAGACCCATTTACTTCTATGGGGCTGCGGAACGATTTCTGCGGACAATGATAGGACATGCTTCATATTTTTGCGGAGTATAAATGCGGAACCATGGATGCGGACAACATACTGAATGTTGTCCGCATATTTTATTTACCTATAGGAATGAATGGGTCCGCATTTATTCCGCAAAATGCGGATCGGACGCGGGAAAAAAAAGTACGGTCGTGTGAATTGTTTATACAGGGACAAAATTCACAGGATTTTATCTCTTGTTTTAGGCAGTCTGTTTCAATATAGAGTTACTCCCAGTAGACACTGTATTTTACGTGAGTTGATGTTTAGATAAGGAAGGCCCTTAAAAGCTGCTTGAGATATGGGATGAGGGAAAGTAACATACAAGTACACAATGTACTTTAGACAGAAATTCATGCTAGAGGGATTAACAACCTCACAAGAGGGCTGAAAGAAGAGAGTATTGGGAAGCTAAGAGCAGAGCAGCTGGAAGGTTTCTTGAACCGATTGTTTAGAAACTGCTTTTGTCACAAACAAAAATGAAAATATAAATTGTAATAAAAGAAAAACAGACACATGTCATGAAGTAGACTCTTATCTAAAGCAAATAAAAATGCCCCATCAGTTCAAAAGAACAGATGAGATCCCATTATGATTATCCTTCGACTCAGGGACAAATTATGTGCATTGGATATGGAAGATCAAATATCTCTACAATATTCCACTGTCTTTTATATTTAGTATAAAGGGGCACTCAAACTAAATTCTTTTAAACTCTAAGTTATCTCAATGTTCTGTGCAGTTATATTTAATATACCATTTCCTTTTATAAGCCATTCGAGGGTGGAAAGACATTGGCCCAAATTTTACCAATCCTGTCTAAGGCCTCTTGCACATGATCGTATGCCCTCCAAGACATACGGTCTGTGAGTGGGCCATATGTCCCAGAGCGGCATTGATTGTGCGCACGGGAGCACACAGAATCATAGATTACAATGATGCTGTGCACGTCGGTCTGCCTGAGGGACTGCCCGCATTCATATGATCATATCAGTTTCTGGATCCAAAACCAGAAGTGATTTCAAAAAGGAGAAGTTGTATCTGTCTTTTAAACTTTTTCTCCTTTTATGGTTCACTCCTGTTTTTGGCTTACAAAACTGCATCAGCAAACCTGACCGTGTGGCCAGTGTCGGACTGGGATGCCTAGGGCCCACCATTCTGGAGGCATACTGTACAGCGACTTGCAAATATTACCTGCACACACCGAGCAGCAACAAGACACTACAAGATGATTGATTTTGGGGTTCTCTGCAACAACTTCAAAAGGTGGGTTCCAGGGAAAAGAAGATACTGGCTGGCCATCTTAACCTTCCGATGCACCTGTAATAAAAAAAATCAATAGTCTACCAAGTTTTTTATATTGCTATAGGTTATTTTAGATGCTGTGCTGGTGGACTGGGGGCCCACCTTTCTCAGGGAACCACCGGGGGATTCCCCTGTGGGCCAGTCCGAGCCTGCGTGTGGCCATGCCTTAATAGTATCTAGTTCATACCACCTATTAATTGGCTTAACACAAAAAATGTGTTCACATTCCCTGAAAGTCTATCCACATGCCCATGTGAGGCATTACTTAACAACAATCCCAAGAATCCCCCCGATCTCCCAATGTTTAATTAATTCTTAACAATATGGGCCATTTGGGTGGAATTAACCCTTCCAGCTCTTTCTAACACACCTCTGCTATCTATGTAAGAATCTACGGTATGTATACATGTTCGTGAGTGCCAATATTAAGTCTGCCACCCCACAAGAGATCCCTTTCCCCTTCCCTCCCCACGTGGCTTGTCCATTATCACCCATGATTAAATAATGGTAGTGATAACGACAGAATACTGGCCTATACATAATGCTTTATACCCGCTTTCATCTCTACTGCCTTAATACTGTTTGACCATTAGTTCATTGGCTGAGCTGTATGATGGAATACAGAACTGTAACTTACAATTGACCAAATACCACTGAAGGTGCTTGCCATCTGATGTTATCCTTATTTCTATTCACTATACTTCCTTAGTTGGCCATAATGACCATTTTCAGTTTACCACATAGTAGTTAGGGACATTATGCACTATTAGTGCCCACAAATTTTCTCTCCTCATAGTTATACTCTGATTGACAGAATTGTTCTTACCAAATATTTTTAGTCTACTTTGCCATATTCTGTTGGCTATCACTTATACAAAATGTTTAAAATCTTCAATAAAGATGTTTGTAAAAAACAAATGTCTACATGCCCTAAAAACTTTTCCCAGTATGCCAAAATGTTCTCCCAATGCACCAAAAATCTTACTCATTGTACCAAACAATTTTATATCAATGTGCCAAAATTCTGTCCACCAAATACTTTTATCTGTGTCAATTTTATGCATCAGAATTGTGGAACATGGACACTTTTCATGGACCTCATGGGATCTAATTTAGATGGGTATTTTTACCATGTTTGACACCTGCTCTACTTGACTAACCCCTGGTCTTCTGGTGGACGAGTCATGATCATAAATAAAAAAATAAATGCTGCAACCAGAAATGCTCTACAAAGCTCTCTAACGGCTTACCTTTTTGAGAAGACCACCATGATAATTTTTTTCCGGTTCAGACTTTCAGTTATATGTTTATTGGTTCTCTTCTTTTAGAAGACGACCCTTTAGAAGGTCATTTGGTCCCAAAATCTAGGCAGTCATTATAGAGCGATCATTACGTTTCTATGGCAACCATTATTTCTGGTACTCTAGCCCTTTATATAAATACCTTAACGTTGAGTGGCTTCAAGGTGTCTTTCATGGCATTTAGCACCTGAGGCCCATACATACCTCCACCATCCTCCTAGCTATTCTAGTGGGTCATCTCAAAGATATTTCTCTGTATACAATATAACTTTACAATAGACCTCACCTATGAATTATTCTTCAACAGTTTTTATTATCCACTATCCTCTAATAAAGAGCAATACTAATATGCTGAGCTAAAACAGTATTGCAAAGGCAAAGGAAAGCTTGAGTCTAAAGTTTAACTGTAGTAAAGATTTTTTTTTTGTCATCTCAGGTCAAAATGAATTAAAGTAATTTGTGCCTGTTATCAGTCTGCATAACTTTTAAGTAATGTCAATTGGAAGTCTTTGTGCCGTGACATTAATGAGTCCTCACATGGCAGTAATTGATAGCGCCCTGTGGGGAAATGAGGAACAACAGCAAGGCCAATTGTAGTTAACCCCTCTCAGACACTTAAGATGAGATGTGAAAGTGACGACTCTGTACAGTGTGACATTCTGGTGACATACACAGATCAGGATTACTTCAGTTCACATTCTGATGAATACCTATTTAAAATCACTGAGCTCTTAACAAAAAGTAATATATGTGCAAATATTGGATTACGGTGGCTAGTTTTGCAGTCAGGTTTATCGAAAAATCCTTGGAATAGATATTTGTAAAAGTACTGCTTTGTCTTTGGTATGTGTCCTCTGGTCTGTTTCATGCATTGTTGGAGGAACTGGCACAACCTGTAGACAGAGCAAACATAGAAACATATAATGGAAACACGGCAATGCATTGTGTGTATAAAATAATATACAGAAGTCAATGACCTATGTCCAGTCTGCCTAAAAAGATGCTCTCCCATGACAGTGATGTGTGTAAGGAGTACACCTAACAGCTTTTAAAAATGGATACACTAGTAGAAAATTGCCTTTCAGGAGTTAAAAAATATTTTAGAAAACTAATAATACTCACTTCATCCATTTGCACGCTCTGTATAACTCGCTTCTCACAAGATGCAGAACTTAGGACCTGATGCTCCTAGCGTGGTGACGTCATCACGGGTCCTTTCAAGCTACCTCCTGTGAGGAGTAGTGTTGAGCGTGAATATTCGAATAGCAAGTTTTTTTAGCGAATATCGGCACTTCGCAAATTCTCAAATATTTCGAATATAGCGCTATATATTTACTATTTCAAATATTCTTTTTTTTTTTTTTAAGTTGTTAATCCTTGTAGCTCTCTGGTTGTCTTCCCATTTCCCAAATGCTGTTCTTACCTATCCGGAGGATTCCTGGCTCCCTGCCCGCTCCAGTCAATGCCCATTGCAGCTTCTGCCGACTTCCCGTGTGCATGGAGCGTCCCCATCACAATGGGAACGCCTCCATGCTAAAATGTACTGTCGTATGTGAGAATCACAGTCTCACAAATTTTACTAAGTTGTATTCGCAATGCAATTAATATAACCTGTATTACTCGCATTGCACATTCAACTTGCATCTGTGTAGAATTAGCTAATATTGAGAATACAGCACTATATTCTCAATCTTCATTATATTCTAGCAAGCCAACCATTAGGAACTCAGTTCTAAGTTGAATTCGCAATGTGAGTATATGTTCGCATTATAAATTCAACTTAGCACTGGGTCCCTAATGGTTGGATTGCTAGAATTGACAAAGATAACTAAGATATCGAATATAGCACTATGTTCTCAATCTTCTTTATATTCTAGCAAGCCAACCATTAGGAACTTAGCCCTATGTTGAATTCGCGAAGCAAATATATGTTCGCATTGCGAATTCAACTTAGAGCTGAGTTCCTAATGGTTGTATTGCTAGAATATAATGAAGATAGAGAATATAGTGCTATATTCGATATCTTCATTGATTCTACTAAGCTAACTCAATAGTAAATTTGCCTGTATACACTGTTCAAAGTTCAAATCGCAGTACGCAAATATATATTTATAACATTCGCGATATATATGTAGAATAATGACGAATATTCGATTTTGACGAATATATTATGAATATTCGTGAAATATTGCGAAATCGAATATGGCACCTCCCACTCATCACTAGTGAGGAGTGAGTGTCCCCTTTAGTGCATGCAGCAGGACCTGTGATATGTCTCCCCGATGGGAGCATGTCTTGTCCTGTGTATCCAGTGAGGAGCAAGTGTCACTGCACATTTAAAGGATGAGATAAGGGCTTTTTGTTTTTGTTTTTTTAATTAATGTCAGCACAAGCGGGGATGGGGAGAAGGCTGGGGCTCAACGGGTGGCCAGTAGACGATTATATCTACAGGAAGCGCAACTAGATAGATAGATAGACACAATTGTGGGCCATTATAAATAAAGGGGACACAAAAGGGGTGTATTATTTATACTGCAGGCACTATGGGGGAGGCATAATATATACTGTATATGAAGGCCACTGCTGAGGCTGGGGTTTTAGCTTAAAAACCCAATGAACAGCCATTAAAATGGACAGAAAATGGATGCACAAATGGTTGGAAAATGGCCATTAAAAACTGTCCATTTTTAACAGATTTTTTTTTTTTTTTACTATTGTGTGAAGGTAGCCTAGGAGATTACAGATGGGGTGTAGAAATGGTCTTTTAAAGGGCACAAATGTACTAAGAAAAAGGGAGATAAATATTGAAGAAAGATTAGATAGATTAGAAATTAAGGAAACCTTTTGAGATTCGGTTCATTTCAGGTTTAGCAAATCTTTCAAAAAGTTGGGTTCCGAAACAGTTCTACAAGAGAGAGGGAGAGATAGAGATTACAACCAATGCAGCTGACATAACACATCTCACGGTACTTGCCAATCATCTTGAACAAACAGTGTCTTGCTATGT
Source organism: Bufotes viridis (assembly GCA_033119425.1). Classification (NCBI taxonomy): domain Eukaryota; kingdom Metazoa; phylum Chordata; class Amphibia; order Anura; family Bufonidae; genus Bufotes; species Bufotes viridis. The sequence continues at coordinate 342,051,729 of CM065593.1, forward strand.
GATTCTTTTATACCCTCCTAAAAGGCTGGGGCTACGTGGTGATCTTGGCCGTGACAACCGTTCTGTGACTAAAGATCACTTTGTAACACTGCAGACATTGAACTGCATGGAGTCACAGAGCAACTCACAATTTGCCATCACAACAATCTCAGAATCACAAAAAATCCAACATTGCTGTATTTTTTATGACTCTGCAGTGGCAGCCATCAAGAGTTACTCTGTAACCCCATTCATTTCAATAGCTGCACTGCTACACAGCGATCATTGGTCACCCAATGAGTGTCATGGCCAAGATCACTATCTAGCCCCACTCTAACATATCTCAGGGTTACTTAGGTGAGATGAGATACAGTCCTGACCACCTCCCGGCTGGGAAACAGCAGAGCTCTCCCAAGCTAACTGTTTCAGTAGCTCTCATTGCCATGCATGCTAAGAAAACACACACAGCACTGCAAGTTATGATATTTCCCTAACTCAGAAACAGCATAGCTTGCTGTGCTACGCTGTTTCAGTAGCTCTCATGCCGGAGCGCTCTGCTGTTTTCTGGCCAGGATGTGGTCAGAACTGTATCTCATCTCGCCTTAGTAACAGCAAGAACAGACAATTCCTTTAAGAAAGCTTAGAGACCTCTTGAGGAACAAAATGTGAATGTACCTCTTTAGATTAAAGGGCTTATCCCACAATGAATGGAATGTAGGCTGGCAGCTCAATGGGACATGTCCTTTCTGCTGCAGCTATCTCTCTGTATCGGTCACAGTTTCTAACTGTATATACGGATGTTGACACTCAAACTCTTAATTCAAATTAATTTTCTTAACTGAAAAGCAATTGAATGTGTAGGCTTAACACAACATGGCTAGTGGCAGTTGGAAGATGGAACTGAGCATGTGCGACCAACTCAAAGATATTTCTCAGGTGGGCAGAGAAGTAAGAAAAATAAAAAACAGCATGTGGTGCTATACAGATGTTATTGAATTTAGTGGCTATATTAAATTTTTATTACAAACAATTGCCACAGTATTCAGATGCTAGTTTAAAAAATCTAGAATATTTTTCTTGGGATGAACTCTTTAAGAAAAAGAAACAAATGACAGTATTGCCTAATCCAATTATCGGATTCAATCAGGGTCATAAATCCTTGAGAAAAAGTATAGTCCTATTAAGGTAAGCAACAAGCATTGGCAATAGTGTATTTCCCTGTATGGTGTTCAATAGCACAATTGTCTATCATTATTGTGTTTATAACTGCAGCTAGATAAAGCCAATTTTTCATAGAGTTGAACACAATATGACTGATGCCAATTCATTATAGCGTGCACCGAAACATCCTGAGTGCTGAATTGGAGATGCGGCCAGTGAGAGAGATAAAGGATGTAATAAACTGTGGGTTACAATGTTAACACAAACCTGCCAAGAAATTGTATTAATATATCATTTTGAAATATATTTTTCCAATCTGTTTGGGGTGTTTACTTTGATAAAACTTGTTTTTCCATATCTTAACAATTCATCTGTTTGCACTCACATTTTAACTATCTAGATGTCAAAAATGATTAGATATTTCTTAATACTTTCTGTCCTAAAACTAAAGAGCATTTATACTCATTCCATAGATATAAACATGGATAATCAAGAACAAAAAAATAGGCATCAAAGGCATCGCAGGCGTCTGTAGGTGTACATTGTTTGGCGATATACTAAAAGGAATTTATCACCAGCAACCTCCCTATCCAGATGTTTGCATAGACACATAGCTGAGGTTGATCTGATTAAAACACAGTTTTTCTTTTGTTGATCTGAGGCTCTGTTCCCGAGTTATGATACCTTTACTTAATAGGCAAATTAGGTCTTTGGTGTAATGAGGGTGTGACCATTGCTCTTGCTGCACCCAAGCTCCACTCATTTCTGTGGCTGGCCTCTCCCTTACTGGTTTGCCACTGCCTGGCCCTGTCAATCAAATCAGTGAGGCAGTGGCTGGCCACAGAATGAAGTGGAGCTTGGGTGCAACAAGAGCAATAGTGACACCCTCATTGCATCAAGTGCCTAATTTGCCTATTAAGAAAAAGTATCATAACTCAGGAATGGCGCCTCAGATCAACAAATGAAAAAGAGCATCTTAAACAGGTAAACCACAGCTACAGTACATGTCTATGCAAACAGGTGGATAGGGAGGTCGCTGGTGAAAGGTTATCCTTAATGCATCTTGCTGAAACTGCTGAGCTATCACAAATCCTGGCAGTTTAATCCATTAGATGCCTTTAAGTGGTTGACAGATGAGTCCTCTGTATTCAACAATCCCCGCTGTACTGCACATTAAGCTCTGCTTCATCGCTGTAACTGAACCCTAAAAAATGTCCTGATTATTGTTGCTTCTGTACCAGGTACCAAGCTCTGCTAAGACATTGGCAAAAAAAAATAGTCATGGAATCAGGGAACTGGGTATACTCCAGAGATTTAAATAAACACCAACCAAATAGTGACCAACTGGTCACCCACTGTGTGATAAGCATAAAACACCTACAAACACATACTACACAGTCAAGTAATCAATCAAATGTTACTTTATTGAACAACAATTTATATAAAACATGACCCTCAAACATATACAGCAGGATTGGCAGACATAAAAGAGGTGGAGAAAAAGTACCTCCCTAGAAGACATACACTGGTCTGGATAAATGCATTGAACAGGGAGAGAGGCATGGAACATGTATACAAGGAATGTCCACATACATGGGGTTAAACTACAGAGCGCTAAAGTGCATAAGTGCTACATGGCATGTGAGAAACCCTAACAGTAAACTGCCCACTCTCCACATAAAGTTCATAAGAAAAGCATACCGACCAGTGTGACCACCCGACGACCGTTTCGCTTGACTGGCTTCCTCAAGGGTGTAACACCCTTGAGGAAGCCAGTCAGGCGAAACGGTCGTTTAACCCCATGTATGTGGACATTCCTTGTATACATGTTCCATGCCTCTCTCCCTGTTCAATGCATCTATCTAGACCAGTGTATGTCTTCTAAGGAGGTACTTTTCCTCCACCTCTTTTATGTCTGCCAATCCTGCTGTATATGTTTGGGGGTCATGTTTTTTTATAAACTGTTGTTCAATAAAGTAACATTTGCTTGATTATTTGACTGTGTAGTATGAACGAGCCATAAATCATTGTTTTATATAATGAAGGGAACGCATGGTGGCCAGGTTCCATTCATTGTAAAAAATAGTGTTATGTGCAATTAACTAAAGTTTTCTTACCTGATATTAGGTCTCCTGTGAAGGCAACGGTCTTTGTGATCGGGTGCCATGGTTCTGGTCTCCTGTTGGTGGTCAGGCAAACGTTCCTTTCGTGCAGGTACCTATAAAAGAAGAAGAAAAACGGTTATGGCGCATTCTCGGCGCTGATATATTCAGATCCCGCCCCCCCACCCCAAATTCAAGGAAATAATTTCTGTCGCGATGTTCTCAATTCATATGGGGTAAGTCCTTCACGAGGTGAGTGGACTATATTGGAGTAATGTTATCGTATTTGTTGGTTATAACAGGTAATAACAGAACATCGCAGTCTATTCATGCCACTATACTTATGTTGCTATTGTTTTAGAATTGAATAAAGAATTATAAACCCTTTTCAGGTTTGGAGTTGTGGTATGTATTTTGGAAACTAGGCCACCATGTGTTTGTATACTGCAGAGACTGGCCATAGTTTAGGTAGGCCCAAACCTGGGTGTTGAGGCAGGAGCTGTAGGCTTACTGACTGGCCTCAGCCGGGCGTGGCATGTGGAAAAATTGCTCCATCATGTTGAGGAGACTGAAAGGCTGCTGCTACTTCTGCTGCTCGTGGCAGCCTAAGGGGTGTGACAGGGGCCGGGCAGTCGCCTCCTTTTCAGAAATCAGGTTGAATACCCGCGCTGGCACAGAGAGGGGTAAAGAGTCATAGACATACACAGGCCCCTCACTAACAGTCCCCCAATGTATAATGTTAAAGTCTCTACCTGTGTATGTGAATGATCGTTCAGTGGTGTAGTCCTACTGTTCCGAGTAGTGCTCCTGGACTCATCCCTGCAGGCTCCTCCACGCATGTGCTAGCTGCCGGCCCGGAGCAGCGCGCGAAGTGTGAGTAGAGCCAGAAGCGCCCTGTACGAACTGCCAGCGCTACTCGGAAAAGTAGGACTACACCACTGAACGATCATTCACATACACAGGTAGAGACTTTAACATTATACATTGGGGGACTGTTAGTGAGGGGCCTGTGTATGTCTATGACTCTTTAACCCTCTCTGTGCCAGCGCGGGATTTCAAACTGAATGTGTAACGTTTAGATACCCAAGATCAGTGAGATTAGGCTGGACACTCACCCATAATACCAGGCAGCAGCATCTCTGGTGCAGACACCAGTTGCAGAAAGAATAACACGGCAGCGCAAGTGTCATCCACCTTGTAACCTCCTTTTCAAAAATGCTGGCGGACAGCAAGACGCGTCACCATGGTCCCCAGCTGCATGAGCGTCAGCGTCTGTTCTAAGATAAATATGAGAGAGATTACATTGTTCACGCCGCAGTTGTCCTTGCTGACAAACTTTGTGGCCTCTTCAAAGGGTCGTCAGCAACCGACAGGGGTCTCGGATAAGCTGCCACTGCTTGAAATTGAAGTAACACATGCTCCCTGCTGCTGAGGCTGTCTGGTGCATGACAAAATCATTCATAGCTTTCTGCTACTCGTACAAATGTTTGAGTATGTGCAATGTAAAATTCCAGCGAGTTGGCACGTCGCGGATTAAGAGTTGTAGCAGCAGGCTGTTCTGTTGCTGCAGGTCTAGGAGAGCGTTCCTCGAGATGTAAGTGGCTGAAGTGCTTGGACAGTCTCCTGGACTTTGCCAGGACCTTCCACAAGCCAGTGTTCTTATTTAGAAAGTGCTGCACCTTGCATGTGTTATTTCACCCAGGTTCAGGGCAGCCAGGATTTTGTGCTTATCGCCGCTGACCATCTTGCCCAACTGGAATCAGTTAGGCGACAGCCAGCAGGATGTTGTACTCGAGCAAATGCTCACTGGCTACTCTCTCCCAGGCCGATCAGCTCCAACACGGTCTGGCAATGCTTGACCTGACACATGTGATATGAAGAAGGGGTAGTGTGAGCAACCCTGTGCCCAGGTGGAGGAGCCAGATAAGTGCCTAGTGTGGCAGCCAGGCCAACAAAGTCATAAGGGGGACTGGGAGAAGGAGGGAACTCCTGCTGCGGTGGCTGGCTGCCACCTCTGTTTGCCCTCGGGATGGGGTAATGCCAGTTCATGTGGTTCAAAATAACTATGGTGCCTACGTTTGTGTTTGCCTGCCCATATCTTATTTTGCTCTTGTACAAGGCAATGCTTTTGTCTTCCTGCAGAGTGGAGAAAAAAAAGCAGAACAGGAGATACTCGCACGGCAGGAGTAGAGGCAGCCGACCTGGGCCTAGCTCTGGCACATTTAGAGCCTAACCCACCCACCTTCATTGTGTCCCCCTCACAGTGGATATGTCCTCATTGCACCCCTGAACAGTAGTTATGCCCACATTTTGCTCCCTCACTGTAGATATACCTTTATAGTGCTCCCTCCACAGTAGTTATGGACTCATTGTGCCCCCTCCACAGTAGTTATGCCCCTCATTGTGCCCCCTCACAGTAGTTATGCCCTCATTGCGCCCCTTCACAGTAGTTATGCTCTCTTTATGCTCCTTCACAATAGTTGTGCCCACATTCTGCCCCTTTATGGTAGTTCTGCCCATATTGTGTCCCCTCACAGTAGTTATGCCACACTGTGCCCCCTCACAGTATTTATGCCCTTATTGTGCCCCTTCACAGTAGTTATGCCCACATTGTGCCCCCTCACAGAAGTTATGCCGACATTATGCCCCCTCACAGTAGTTATGCCCAAATTGTGCCCACTTACAGTAGTTACACCCTCTCTGTGCTCCCATAACAGTTGTTATGCCTCCTCGCAGTAGTAATGCCCACCCTATACACATGCACACCACATTGTATAGATAACACACTATTCACACACACCTTATGCACATGACACCCTATTCACACAAAACACATAGATGACATCCTATTTACACACACCATATGACACTTAGGCTTAAAATTGTAGAAGCAATTATTAAAATGTAAGAACATTTCCAAAACCCACTTTTTTTAAGGACCAGTTCAGTTATGAAGGTACTTTGTGGGGCTTAAATGGTAGAAACTACCCATAAATTACATTTTGGAAACTAGTTATTCCAAACTGATTTTACAAACTTTGTTACCCTTTAGGTTTTAAACAATAATTAAAGGAAAATGGAAATTACATTTCTAAATTTCATTATTTTGGCTGATTTTCCATTTCCATTTTCCATTTCCTGTAACACAGGAAGGGTAAACAGTCAAACAAAACTCAATATCTATTACCCTGATTCTGCAGTTTACAGAAACACCCCACATGTGGTGGTAAACTACCAATTCACCCAGTTTCCTCCTCCTGTGCAGCGCTTGACCATAACATCACGCAAGGTCCTGCAGCTTCTGCTTTCTGTAAATGGTGAGCTGTTCCCTAAATAGAATGTGAGGTTGTAGCCCACTCTCCAGTCCTCTTCTGGCTGAGAGATAGTTGGGTGGAGGGGAGCAGAGGACTGGGCTGGTGCTGGATCTGAAGAAGTGGCATCCCTAGGGAGGATTATAAACTGCGCAGCAAGACAGAAAGCAGGCTGTCAGGGAGGAGGAATCCTATAGCTGTTCATCTCTTACCTGACAGCCTGCTGTCTGCAACATGTGCTGTGGCGCCCCCTTCACAGCTGGCACAGCTGGAAGCTCACTGCCCTTATTTTCTCTCTTAGTGTATGGGCCACGAATAGAGATAAAAAAATCTCTCAAAATTAAAATCGGGTTCGATTCAGCCGACTCGATTCTGCCTGAATCTAACGTGTTCCAATTGGCTTTAAAATTTGTGTATGACAGAGTTCTCATAGGAATCATATTTTTTTCTCTTGTCTCTCGCTTTTTTTAAGTCTACTTTCACACTCACGTTTTAGGGTACTTTCACACTAGCGTTATTCTTTTCCAGCATAGAGTTCCGTCAAAAGGGCTCTATGCCGGAAAAGAACTGATCAGGCATATTCCCATGCACTCTGAATGGAAAGAAATCCATTCAGTTTGCATCAGTATGCCTTCAGTTCAGTCACTGTCAGGCGTTATGTCCGTCCAAAATGCCTGATCAATCGCCGGAATGACAAATGCGGCATTAATTTACATTGACTTGTATTAGTGCCGGAACCGACATTGCGAAACAACTGAAGGACGTATCCGTCCTTCTGGTCTGCGCATGCGCAGACCGGGAAAACTGTGAAAAAGAGTGCAGAATGGATTCGTCTATCCGCATGACAAGCGGAGGGACGAATCCAGTCTTGCAATGCATTTGTAGACGGATCCACATCCGGATCTGTCTACAAATGCTGTCAGTTGTGACACTAAACGGCGGTTCTGGCATGCAGCTCCGACGACGGAACTGCTTGCCGGATACAAGTGCCGCAAGTGTGAAAGTAGCCTTAGCTTCCCGTTTGTGAGATCTGTTCAGGGCTTTCACAAGCGGTCCAAAACGGATCAGTTTGCATTCTAATGCATTCTGAATGGAAAAGGATCCGCTCAGAATGCATCAGTTTGCATTAGTTCAGTCTCCATTCCACTTTGGAGATGGACACCAAACGCTGCTTGTGTCTGTCTGATGAAACTGAGCCAAACGGATCCATCCTGGCACACAATGTAAGTCAATAGGGATCGATCTGTTTTCACTGACACAATCTGGCACAATCTATCGTCTTGGCTATGTTAAAGATAATACAAGCGGATCCGTTCTGAACGGATGCAGACGGTTGCATTATCTGAACAGATCCATCCATGACGGATCTGCACAAAATGCGAGTGTGAAAGTAGCCTAACTTAGTTTCTATCTCTTTTTCTCTATCTCTCTCTTGATCTTTTGCCCAGTTTGAACTATTCAATATTTATTTATTTATTTTTTTCCACTGTTTTTGTGTTGTTAATTTCTTCTTCAAGCAGATACATTTTGCGTGAAAATAGACGATGGAAGTGATAGGAAATTCCTTTTCTTTGGTTCCATATTTGGTTCTAGCAAATTCTTTATTAACCTTTTCCCGACCAGCACCGCAAATGTATGACGCTGATCAGGACTTTATAGATGGGGCCTGCTTGCGAGCGCAGTGGGCGCCATAGCCACCGGGTGCCCGCTGATTCATACAGCAGACACCCATGGCTAATGTCTATGACTGGGGGTAATGCCGGTCGCGGACTTTTAAACTTTCCGAGGCCGTGGTCAAATGTAACTACAGCATCTGGACACGCTAAAACCCAGAAGCGCATGCTGGATCGGGGACCCAGATGTAGTGTGTGGCAGCCACTGTCCTCCTGCGTGACAACAAGGGTGCTGCACATTAGTTCCTATGGAATCCCTGTCTGTGGCAGGGCTCCATAGGAATATAGCATAATCCCCATAGACTCCAATGCCAATGAAAGAAGCAATCTAATGACTGCTTGTTATAATTCCCGATGGAAATTATAAAAAAAAGTGCAAAAAAATACATGCTTTTAAAAAATATAAACATTCAAATCACCCCCTTTCTCTAAAATGAAAATAAAAAAACATAAAAAATAAAAAAGTACACATCATGGGCATCCCTGCATGAAAAAATGCACTATTAAAATATGAAAATATTTATCCTATACAGAAAACAGCAAAATGGAAAAAAGTCTAAATAGCCGACTCACCATTTCGCCGTTCCGTCGTCCGCTTCTCCTTCCACAAAAAATGTAATAAAAATGATCAAAAAGTTGTACACACCCCAATATGGTTTCAATCAAAAGTACAGATTGCACTGCAAAAATAAAGCCCTACACAGCTGCAGACACATAACTACATAAAAATTAAAGCGGTCAGAATATGGTGACGAATAGAAAAAAAAAATGTTTTCAAGTTTTTTTTTATCAGTATAAGAAAAACTATACATATGTGGTATCACCACAATCGTTCTGACTTGGAGAATGAAAGAACCTGGTCAGTTTTGCCATATAGAGAATGCTATGAAAACAAAACCCATGAAACTGTGGAATTGCGTTTTTTTTTCCAATTTTACATTTACACTTTATTATGTAGAGATGAGTAAACTTTTGGAAAATTTGATTTGGCTGCTTCGGCGAATTTTACAAACAAATTTGCTTTAAGGAGAATTACTTCATCACAAAGCGCATTTTTTGTAAGTAGCGGATGCAATGATAAGCAGCTGCAATAGCACTGCTCCCCATCATTAAGCCCCTAAGATGATGAGAGTAATAATACAGTTTAAAATTAACGACGGCCCGTCGCAAGCATACGGAGGAGATAAGTATGATTTTTTTTGTTTTTTTAACCCAATTTCAGGTTAAATCGATTTGCTACCACGAAGCATGAGGAAATTCGGCTTCATGGCAAATCGAATTTATCCTGAAATTCGGATCAAATTACACTTCATTGGATTTGATTTGCTCATCTCTAATCATATGCAAAATTGAATGGTGAAAGTGCAACTTGTCCCACAAAAAACAAGCCCTCATATGGCTATGTGAACAGAAAAATAAAAAAGTTATGGCCTCAGAAAGGCAGGAAGTGAAAAATGTAAATGAAAAAACTTCAGGGCTTAAAGGGTTAAATTGGGAATTGTTAAATTCCAAATTTGAAAGGTCAATTTTTAATAAAAATTATTTGAAATAAATGGCAGGCTGAAAAAGGTCTGTGACTTACTTTCAGGTCTGTACTGTACTGCACTCTATAGCAAACATCTATTTTTATATATACATATTTAGAAGTTCATTTTCCATTTTTAAAAGTTTTGGAAGTGAACAATGATTTACTTTAGAAGCCCCAGCCTGGTACAAATTGCATTCTTTTTACAGTTGATTGTACCTTAATTACTCTATTACTTTTCTTTGCCTTTTTTTCAATTTTGTTTCTGTCCATTTAACATTAGAATTCAGAGAATAATATCTCTGTTCATTTTGAGCACAGATTTTATCTAAACCTTCTGTTTTTATTTTTGAGCAATTTTCAATTTCCCGATGTACAGAAACCAACTGTCTGCCATGAAAAATAGAATGAAGGATTGGAGCTTTTCATCAAAAATTCTCTAGAGGAAGCGTTAGATATACAGTTTCATGTAGTATTTGCTGGCATTAGGAAAAATATATATCATGCTGATTTACACAGCTGTTCAATGCCTGTTGCATAACAGATGGACATCACCTTAATCTCTTCTAGGAGAAATTGCTGTAATAAGATCATTCCTATGGACAAGGATGGTTTTGTTTAGACTTTGGTGGTTTTCATGTATCACAACTGGATACGTCCATATAACTTTTGCTATATTCAGTTACATATTGGTTTCAGCAGTGGTAATTCAGTTAATCAAGACATGACTGAGACTTCAACTACTCTAAGGTGGTCTCCTAACCCCCGTACATGTAAGTGATGACAAGCCATTGAGTCCAGATCTCCAGACCATATCCTCATACTTTGAAAATGTTACTCCCTCAAAGATAAGAGACAGCAATTATTTTGTGGGATAATTGCCTCTTAGAAGATGTAACAAAAGGAAATTGTTTGTGTGCATTTCTAAGGCAACTAGTTTGCTGTTCCATCTAACTTCCCAATTGATTTTGATGGAAAAGTATCATATTTTCTAGTCTCTTCTTTCAGCCGTCTGAGATGAATGAACTGTGAATTGAAAAGTTGATTGCATACAGTTTAAAAGGAGACATGCAAATTGAAGAAAGTATGCATACATTTCTATATCCTATATTACTGGAAGAAGCTGCATATCCGATGTACAAAATGTAACTTTTTTTTTTTTTAAATCTGCGAAGGCTTGCACATTTAGGTTACCTGAAAATGATGAGGCCACAAAGGCAATAGCATGACCACCTGTCTTAAAACATTAAAAAAAGAAAAATAAGAAACAACATAAAACACAATAAATGAATATGTATTATCAGGGGTGTCATATCCAACCCCCATGGTGTTGGTGAAGAATCTTAGTGCAGACTGTAAAGTTAAGTACTGTCTGAGGCATCTATATAGATATATTATTTGCCGTTCAGCGGTGCAGTTATATGTTTTAAAGCCCTTTTTGGTGTGTATTAGTGGCAAAAAATATATATTATTTGCTGTTCTGTGGTCGCCGTTATATGTTCTAAAGGCTTTTGTGATGTGTATAAGTGGAAAAAAGTAAGGGCCTATTTGCCGTTCAGCGATGCAGTTATATATTCTAAAGCCCTTTTTGGCATGTATTAGTGGCACAAAAAGAAATATTTGCCGTTGTGTGGTAAAGTGAGAAAATTAAAGCCCTTTTTGGCATGTATTAGTGGAAAAAATATATATATTATTTGCAGTTCTGTGGTCGCTGTTATATGTTCTAAAGCCTTTTGTGGAGTGTATAAATGGAAAAAAATTAAGAGCCTATTTGCCATTCAACAGTGCAGTTATATGTTCTAAAGCCCTTTTTGGCGTGTATTAGTAAAAAAAAAAAAATTGTTTGCCATTCAATGGTGCAGTTATATGTTCTAAAGCCCTTTTTGGAGTGTATTATTGGCAAAAACATATATATTATTTGCCGTTCAGCAGTGCAGTTATATGTTCTAAAGTCTTTTATGGAGTGTATAAGTGGAAAAAAGTAAGGGCCTATTTGCCGTTAAGCAGTGCAGTTATATATTCTAAAGCCCTTTTTGGCATGTATTAGTGGCACAAAAAAATATATGTCGTTGTGTGGAAAAAATATGTCGTTGGTTTGTATCAGTGGAAAGAAATATATATTTGCCGTTCAGTGGTGCAGTTATATGTTCTAAAGCCTTTTGTGGTGTGTATAATTGGAAAAAATAAGGGACTATTTGCCATTCAGCAGTGCAGTTGTACGTTCTAAAGCCCTTTTTGGTGTGTATTAGTGGCAAAAAATATATATATTATTTGCCATTATTGTTTGCCGTTCAGTGGTGCAGTTTTATTTTCTAAAGCCCTTTTTGGCTTGTATTAGTGGCACAAAAATATATATTATTTGCCGCTCAGTGGTGTAGTTATGTTCTAAACCTCTTTTGGCGTGTATTACTAGCAAAAAATATATATTATTTGCCATTCAGTGGTGCAGTTATATGTTCTAAAGCCATTTTTGGCATGTATTAGTGGCAAAAAAATATATATTAATTTGTTTAGTGCTGCACCTATATGTTCTAAAGCCCTTTTTGGCATGAATAAGTGGTGCAAAAAAGTATTTTCCGTTGTATGGTGAAGTGAGAAAATGACAGCCCTTTTTAGCGTGCATTAGTGGAAAAAATATTTATATTTGCCATTTAGTGGTGCAGTTAAATGTTCTAAAGCTTTTTGTAGTGTGTATAAGTGGCAAAAAAATATATATTATTTGCCGGTTAGCGGTGCAGTTATATGTTCTAAAGCCTTTTGTGGCGTGTATAAGTGGAAAAAAATAAGGACCTATTTGCCATTTAGCGTTGCAGTTATATGTTCAAAAGCCCGTTTTGGTATGTATTACTGGAAAAAAGTAAGGGCCTATTTCACATTCAGCGGTGCAGTCATATGTTCTAAAGCCTTTTGTGGTATGTATAAGTGGAAAAAAGTAAGGGCCTATTTGTCATTCAGCGGTCCAGTTATAAGTTCAAATGCCCTTTTTGGCGTGTATTAGTGGCAAAAAAATATATCTTATTTGCCGTTCTGAAGTGCAGTTATATGTTCTAAAGCCTTTTGTGGCATGCATAAGTGGAAAAAATATGGGCCTATTTGCTGTTCAGCGGTGCAGTTATATGTTCTAAAGCTCTTGTTGGTGTGCATTAGTGGTGCAAAAAAAACTATTTGCCGTTGTGTGGTGAAGTGAGAAAATTAAAGCCCTTTTTGGTGTGTATTAGTGGCAAAAAAATATATATTTGCCTTCAGCGGAGCAGTTATATGTTCTAAAGCCCTTTTTGGCATGCATTAGTGGTAAAAAATATATATATAATTTGGCGTTCAACGGTGCAGTTATATGTTCTAAAGCCTTTTGTGGAGTGTATTAGTGGCAAAAAAAATATACATTATTTGCCATTCTGCGGAGCAGTTATATGTTCTAAAGCCTTTTGTAGCATGTATAAGTTGTAAAATATAAGGCCTCTTTCACACGGGCGTTGCGGGTGCACTCCGTCAAACAGTGCGGGTGCGTTGCGGGAATCGCCGCGATTTTTCCCTGCGAATGCAAAGCGCTGTCATGCGTTTTGCACGCGCGGGAGAAAAATCGGCACTTTTGGTACCCAGACCTGAACCTGCACTTCTTCACAGAAGTGCATGTTTGGGTCAGAAATTGTCCCGCTGGTATTATTTCACATTATAACATAGTTATAATGTAAAATAATACCCTTGGCCATCTCCCTAATGTTTAAACTGGTGCAGAATGGGTTAAAATAATAAACTAATAATTACTTACCTGTTCCATTTGATCGCGAAGCCCGGCCTCCTCTCCGTTAGCTTGAAAGATGTAAAGGACCTGTGATGATGTCACAGCATCACATGGCCCAATCACCTGCTCCATCACTATGGTGATGGAGCATGTGATTGGTCCATGTGTACATCATCCAAGGTCCTCAACCACTATCCACAGCCTGAGGATAGTGGTTAGGACCTTGGATGATGTCACATGGACATGAATCACATGCTCCATCACCATAGTGATGGAGCAGGTGATTGGGCCATGTGATGCTGTGACATCATCACAGGTCCTTTACATCTTAGATGCTGCAGGGAAGAGAGGAGAGATCGCGACTACGCGATCAAGTGGCTAAGGTAAGTTAACTTTATTATTTTTAACCCCTTCCTCATCATTTAACAATGCATTCTTTATTAAGAATGCTATTATTTCCTTATAACCATGTTATAAGGGAAATATTAGAGATTGGGTCCCGTTGCTAAGCAACAATGCGGGAAAATCGCAACGCATCCGCACTTGGTTGCGGATGCTTGCGATTTTCCAGCAGCCCCATTCACTTCTATGGGGCCTGCGTTGCGTGAAAACGCAGAATATAGAACATGCTGCGATTTTCACGCAACGCAGAAGTGATGCGTGAAAATCACCGCTCATGTGCACAGCCCCATAGAAATGAATGGGTCCGGATTCAGTGCGGGTGCAATGCGTCCTCCTCACGCATTGCACCCGCGCGGAAAACTCGCCCGTGTGAAAGGGGCCTAAGGGTCTTTTTGTAGTTCAGCAGTGTAGTTATATTTTCTTTTTGGCATGTATTAGTGGCAATATATATTATTTGCTTTTCAGCAATACAGTTATATGTTCTAAAGCCCTTGTTGGTGTGTATTAGTGCCACAAAAAAAATTATTTGCCGTCGTGTGGTGAAGTGAGAAAATTAAAGCCCTCTTTGGTGTGTATTAGTGGTACAAAATAAAGTATTTGCTGTTCAGTGGTGCAGATATATGTTCTAAACCCCTTTTTGGCATCTATTAGTGGCAAAAAATATATATATTTGTCCTTTAGAGGTGCAGTTATATGTTCTAAAGCACTTTTTGGCATGTATAAGTGGCACAAAAAAAAAGTATTTGCCATTGTGTGGTGTAGTGAGAAAATTGCTGCCCTTTTTGGCTTGTATTAGTGGCAAAAATATATATATTATTTGCCGTTGAGTGGTGCAGTTATATGTTTTAAAGACCTTTTTGGCATGTATTAGTGGCAAAAAATATATATTCTAAGGCCTTTTGTGGTGTGTATTAGTGGAAAAAAGTAAGGGCCTATTTGCCGTTCAGCTGTGCAGTTATATGTTTTAAAGCCCTTTTTGGCATGTATTAGTGGAAAAGAAATATATATTATTTGCCGTTTAGCACTGCAGTCATATTTTCTAAATCATTTCGTGTTGTGGAAAAGTGGAAAAAAGTAAGGGCTTATTTCCCGTTCAGCGGTGCAGTTATCTGTATTAAACGCCTTTTGTGGCATGTATAAGTGGAAAAAAGTAAGGTCCTATTTGCCATTCAGTTGCGCAGTTATATGTTCTAAAGCGTTCTTTGGCGAATATTAGTGGGGGGGGAGGCTTATTAGCCATTGTGTGGTAAAGTGAGAAAATTACAGACATTTTTGGGTGTTTTAAGTTCCTTTTTATTTATTTATTTAATCTAACAATATGTCAGACAGAGAAGTGCCAGGCTCTTCACAGGGAAGTGGCAGAGGTCTAAATGTTTCTGGCGCAGGCACAGGTAGAGTAAGAGGTCGTGGCAGCAGGAGTCACAGTGACAGGCCTGAGCTCCTAGTGTCATCTAGCAGTCGTGTCTTGACCAGCAACCCAGCGTTACTTGAATGGTTGATTCGGTCATCCACTTCGTCCCAAGTGACATCAGACACCCCCAACCAACAGTCGGTGGGTTTGTCAGACACAACATTTAGCCCGGGAGCAAGCCCTGTGCCCTCACCTGTCCTCAACCTGCTTTGGTCCTTTTCTGTCCCCTTATCCAGACAAGTATTAAATGCTGTGGGCTCAGCTCCACTATGCAGCGAGGACGAGCTACTAGAGGACAGTCAGCAGCTACTGGCCAGCTAAGATGTGGAGGAGACATCCGCCGCTTCCTCTGGAAGGCGGGCAAGTAATGATGAGGAGAGTGGCGTGGGAGCTGGTGTTTTGCGAGCGGTCAGGTCCTGACCCAAAGATAGTTGAAGAGGACATCAGTGACGTGCAGACAGTACTCGATGATGATGATGTACCTGATCGCACTTGGGAGCCGGGTGAATTTGGGGCTTCATCCTCATCAGAAGAGGGTGGGAGCTCGCCCATGAGCCAGCGGTGGAGCCAGCAAGTCGCTAGCATGGTCGGCAGTCAGCAGGGTGGCAGAAGTGGAAGGTCGGGAGCTTCGCAGGAGCCTACCTGCCTGGAAAGTAGTGGTGCAGGGGTTCACGGAAGCAGCAGCAGTAGCAGTCAGTCAGTGCAGAGTGTTCGGGGTAAAATCACTTACTCGGCGGTGTGGCAGTTTTTTGTTAAGCCGCTGGAGGAGGTGCACATGGCCATTTGTAGAATCTGTGGGCAGTAGGTGAACTGTTGCCAGGGTGCCAATGTTGGCACCACGGCCCTGCGTCAACATATGCAGCATCACCATAAAGTGGCCTGAGAGAACCTTGGCTCTGATGTGGTGTTCCAGCCTGCAGCATCACCCAGTGGCACACACCCGATTTCAGGCACGCTATGCTCCACCACCTCAGCTGAAGGGAGCTGTCTGTCCTTCCCATTATCTGCTGGTCCTGATGCTCCTACTCTTACTCCTCATCAGTCATTACATCAGCAATCGATCACCAAAGCAATTGCCAAGAGACAACAGTATGCGTGCACTCGTCCAACGGCGCAGAAGCTGAATGTGCTCCTGGCCAAGTTGACCAAGTGGTGGACTCTACACCTTTCAGAGAACTGATAGCTTGTGCTGAGCAGAGGTGGAGAGTCCCGTCAGTTCTTTGAAAAAAAGGCAGTACGAGCCCTATACACATATGTAGAACAGAAAGTGGGCCAGTCCTTGAGCCTGTCGGTGTCTGCCAAAGTGCACGGCAGCACCAACATGTGGAGCTATACCTACAGTCAGGGACCCTATATGTCCTTTACAGCCCACTGGGTGAATGTGGTTCCTGCACAGCCATAACAGCAACTTGGCCAGTTGACGCCGTTTCTGCCACCACATTCTCACGCCATTGGTCTTGTCACAATGTCTGTCTCTGCCTCCTCATCTTCCACTGTGTCCTCAGCCTCCACTGCAGGGACAATTTACAGTGCCCCTCCAGCATATCACATGTGCAGAGCACGGCGGTGTCACACTGTTCTGCCCCTTGTTTGCCTGGGCGAACGGAGTCACACAGGGGAGGAACTCCTCCATGTCTTTCATCAAGAAATCGAATCTGGGCTTTCTCCACGACAAGTCAAAGTCGGAACCATGGTGACCGACAATAAAAAAAACATGGTGTCGGCGCTGCATCAAAGAGGGCTGAGCCATGTGCCCTGCATGGCACACATGTTCAATCTGGTTGTCAAGCGTTTCCTTAAGTCTTCCAGCCATCTGCAATACATCCTAAAAATGGGCAGGAAACTTTGCATGCACTTCAGCCACTCGTAAAACTCAATGCACACCCTCCTTGAGCTCTAGTGGCAGAACGGCATCCCCCAACATAGGCTGATATTCGTCGTTTCCACCCGTTGGAATTCCACCCTCCATATGTTGGACTGACTATATGATAAACGATTTCTTGATGATCCAAATGGACAGGAGTACTCCCCTGTGTAACTTCAATGTCAGCCAGTGGCAGCTCTTGCTCAGGCCCTTTGAGGACACCACGTTATTTGTCAGTCTCCAGGACTACGGGATGTACAACGTCATTCCACTGCTTCCTGTCCTGGAACAGATACTGCTAAATCTGGCTGTTCAGGGGACAGGAGATGTGGCGCCTAGATCTCATGGCCACATGAGCCCTGTGGGGGCTGAACTGGAGGAGGAAGAGGAAATTGGAGCAAAAGCAATGTGTAGCGAACTGGGTGGTTTTTATACACAGGTCAAAGGAGAGGAGGAGCAGGAGCAGCCAGAGGAGCTATAGGGCGATAATGAAGACGAGGCAGAGAACTCAGACACACCGTGGCAGTATGCAGTGGAGATGGAGGTAGGGAGTCCCTACAAGTCACTTGCACAAATGGCTCGATGCATGCTTGCTTGCGTAGTGACAGCCGAATTGTCAGCATTCGGCAGAAAGATGACTTCTGGCTCTCCACCCTCGCTACCGGTCCAAAATGTGAGCCTTTTTTTACACCCGCTGAGTGGGAGGACAAACTGAACTACTATAGAGACATCCTATGTAGTCAGTTGGCCACTGCCTATCTGTGCCATTGTCCATCCTCTCGCAGGTCTGACCGGGGGGGCCCTCTGCACTCACGTTTCTCTGCCATGGCTGCTGTGGCAGGGTGTGGGGGGGGGGTATGAGCAGTTCCAGCTCTATCAGCAGCAACTTGAGTCTAGAGTAGCTGATGAGCTGCTCTCTTCACTCACTTAGTGAAGAAACTTTGGGCCTATGCATGGTTCTTTATACCTAGCGCTAACATAGACCTGTAAGGCTGAGTTCACATTTGGTCAGTTTCGGTCCCATAACTGCCCAAATAAGTGAAGTGTGCAGTGATTCTAAGAGCAACGCCTGTCATCTACATGTCATACTGACTCACAGTATTGTTTACTACCACAGCAAACTCCCTTTGCATGTTACTGCAAGGCACAGTGTTCTACACCACTATAAAGGTTCTCTGCAGCCAGGAAATAAATGGCAAATCAAATTCGCCACGAATAAATTTGGATCAAACCAAATTTTTTGGGAAAATTCTGCGAACAGGCCAAATCGAATTTTTTAGAAATTCGTTCATCTCTAACGAGTACTCAATCAATTCACTTGTGAGTATGTAAGTAAGGACAGAAAAGGACAGTAAGCCTTAAGGCTACAATCCAGCCTGCTTTCCCTACATACTTGCAGTACAAGCCCTAGATAGTGTGGGGAGTCGCTCTGGTAGATAGCGGTGCGGGTGCAGTACAGAGGCAAAACAGGGAGTCCAGAAGGTGCAATGAACAGTGTTTTATTCACACTTGCACAAAAACAAACGATATAAACAGTCTCTTGGTGTTTGTTCACACATACCAGAAATCATGAGGCAAAACAAAACAGTCCAAATCAGGTTCTAGTCACCTGGGAGGTTTTAGGTGCAGGTTCGCACCTGGCTGTCAGTCCAGCCGCAAGACAGTCGCCGTCAGGCTTCCAGGTCGTCTGCAATCCTCCTTGCTGGGCTCTTGCGTCCAGCCCAGAGAACTTCCAAACACAAGTGACTCCACAGCCTAACAGCAGCTCCAGGACAATCACACCCACCTGCTGGTGCTGGCTGTGTTTTAAAGCCCAGCAAAGTCCGGCCTGGACCGTGGGGAGTAGTCACCCACCCAACTCTTTGCCTACTCCCAGTAAGAGCCAGCCCAGATTGGCTTTGCAGCCAAACTAACTATAAATGTCAAGCAGCACTAGCTGCTGCTGACACATAAAACCCGGCTCTCACCTCACCGAGGCCAGGAACCTCGGTGACACGTACCTCCCATCGATAACGGTACCTTGCACCTTACCACAATAGCTAGACTGCAACTGGTCAACGTTCTCTATGCTATTAAGCACAGAGATAGACAAACAGAAAAGTCAGACAAACACAATACCAGAGTTGTACGTAAATGGGTCAGAATTAGAAAAGCTATGCAGTACCAAACGAGAGACAGAGAGTGGTCAGAAAACAAGCTGAGTTCAGAACCAGGCAGACAACGAGCAATTCAATAAGCACAGGAACAAGGAACCAGGAGCATAGCTAGTGAGTCAGAGACAATCACTGGTACTGGTGAATGGCCAGGAATTGTGTAAATAGAGTACCGAGTCCCTGGATCAAAACCTGATAGATCCTTGACTTGGCACTCCATTAGTTAGAAACATTAGCACACAGTAACAGAGCAGCCAAGCAATCAGCTAATTTCCCCCATCACATGCCTGCTGCGGGGAGAAAGACAGCATTGCATCCTATTGCTAAGGATGCTGTCGCATCAACAGGACTCGTGGGTCAGCAGCGCCTTTCTCCCAGGGTGGCCTCCCCAAGGCTGAGGATCACACTGCTGGAGCTCGGACAGGCAAGTTTCTTACATTACCTTCATCGTAGGAGGCGCCACTGGACCCCCAACATAAGGAGCAGCTTTCAATGGAAACTCGAGATAAAACTTCCTAGCCAGACAAGAAGCATGAACAACCCATATTTTCCTCTTCACCACATCCCTTCCAATGGATAAACTACTGAAGAAAGCCCTGAACTCTGCAGGAGTTAAGAATTTTCTCTAATTTGTACTCTTGTTCACCTATGGGCCAAAAAAATTCAGAGTGGGTTTACCAGACGGGACCCTAAGGCGCTAATTCTTATTAGAAAGCCATACAAGTTCCCCTAGAACAAAATTCGGTCCCAAGGAATATTTCTTAATGGCTTGTTGACACTGGATGCTTTGAGCTTTTTCCAGGCTCTTTCGAGCCTGGGCCCAAAATGTGTACAGATCATTCATGCAACTAAACTAGCAGAACTAAATGCAGACACTGAAGAAAACCAAGATTAAACAAATAATTGCAATAGAAAGGCGAGAAGCCACTAGAGGAGTTGATGTGGTTGTTGATAGCAAACTCTGCTAGTGACAAAAATGCTTGCCATTTATTTAGACAATCAGATACAAAGCACTTCAAAAACTTCTCCAAAATCTGGTTGACCCTTTCAGTTTGTCCATTTGTGTCAGGATTGAATGTTGAAGAGAAGGACATTTTGATTCCCAACCTTTTGCTAAATCTCTCCAGGATCTTAAGACAAATTGTACTCCCCTATTTGAGACAATGGACTCCCATGCAATTTGAGAATATTATAAATGAAAAAAATGTCTTAGCATCAGGAAGCTTCTTTAGTGTAAGCAGATGACACATCTTGGAAAATCAGTCAATGACTAACCAAATAACAGTCTTCCCCTGAGATGGGGGAATAACTATTATAAATTTCATAGAGAGGTGGGTCCAGGGTCTCTGTAGAATGGGCAAGGGACAAACTAGACCCGCAGGATGTCTCCTGGGTACCTTAGCCCTTGTGCAAACATCATGAGCTGAAGGCAATCCCATCTCGTGACCAAGTTGGCCACCAATAAGCTCTGGAGACCAAAAGTACTGTTAGTCCCTGCAACTCCCAGAGGACCTTCAAGTACTGAGCAATGAGACTTCTACAAAACTTCAAGAGGAAGATTTGAAGGCACAAGCAATTTACCAAAAGGAAGATTACTGAGAGCTAAATCCTGATAATATTGAATTTCAGAGACAAGATAAGGATTAATGGCAGCAATGACAATATCAGAAGGAAGAATGTTAACAGGTTTAGTATCAATAGACTCACTGGTCCCAAAACTACATGACAAGGCATCTGCTTTCACATTACCAGACACAGGACAATACATAACAATAAACTTAAACCGAGTGAACAACAAGGCCCAGCGACTAACAGATCCCTCAGAGTGTCTGAGAGGCCCAGTCTAAACTGTGATCTAAGGGCCGGATTCCAGCCAGGTGCAGTACACCACCTGTGAAACTTGTAGCAATACTCCTCGACAGGCTGCCTGCCTTGATGCAAAAAGAAGCTGACTTTCAGCATAGGCACCGAGAGCAGAAGAAAAACCTTCTACAGAATACCGCTCAAGGGAATTAGGTCTCATTGACGTACGGAGACGAAAGGACGTTCCTGCGACAGGTGGTACGAGATCTGTGATACTGGAAACATGTGGTTTGATCTGACATGTTTTCCTTTTGGATGAAATGACGTCTGTGTTGTTTCTGGTGCTGGCCCCAGGTGTGGCTAATGTGGTCATTTAACCTTCTCTATTTATTGTCGTTTCTCCCACTATGCAATGCGGTTTATAGCTTTTGTTGGACTTGTGGTTAGCTTGTGTTTGTTTCTCGGCTGAGTTCCTGTTGCTACCAAAACTTCATTGAAGATAAGTGTTTCGTTTCCCTTTTGTATTTTGTTTATATATATGTGTGTGTGTGTTGCCTTTCCTTTTTGTTTGTCATTAGGCCTGAGGGAGACTACTGTCTGTCCTTCCCTTTGGAGTATACAGGTAGATTCAGTCCTGACATTAGTTCCAGGGTCCTATAGGGTGAGATAGGATTCATTCTAGGTATACGGTGTATGAACCTGCCTACCTTTGGGGTCTGTTCATACTGGTAGTCTGTCAGGACTGGAGTTATGGTTTTCTCTAGGAGGTTTCCATCTTCCTTCCCTAGTTTCTAGGCCTTATTCCGGTATCTCATTTCCCTCCTATGCTCGGTGTGGTGTTTTCCTCCCACACATGAGCATGACATGCAGAAGTGCAAATGCCCACTCTTGGGGGTCATCTTGCAACAGAGACATGAAAATACAGTTTATAACTTTCCCTAAAAGTTGAAAAACCCTTATGGTCACCAAAGAAGTGGTCTGGGAGCATGATCTTAGGCTTCATCAGTGACGGGGTTGCAGAAGCAGGGGCACTGGTCTGACGGTACTCCTGCTGTCTGACTCTCTCAACTAAATCCTGCACCAACTAAGAAATGCCCTACATCGGTAAAGGCTAAAGCTGCCATGGCGTCCATAGTAGTGCAGATGCCAAGTCTTTTTATTTTAGCCAGTGATAATGTTACAACTGTAGGTAGGGACAGACAAGGACAATGAGTCTAGAGTAAAGCTAGAATCCAGCCCACTTTCCCTACCTACTTGCAGTACAAACCCTAGATAGCTAGACTGCAACTGGTCAATGGTCCCTACGCTATTTAAGTGCAGAGAAGGACAAACCACAAAGACAAACAGAATAACATAGTCATATGTAAATGGATCAGAATCAGACAGGCGATTCAGTACCTAATGAGGGACAGCGAGTGGTCAGAAGGCAAGCTGAGATCAGAACCAGATGGACAATGCTGTACTAAACGAGAGACAGAGTGGTCAGAGGACAAGCCAGGGTAAGAGGAACGAGCAATCCAATAAGAACAGGAACAAGGAATCAGGAACATAGATAGTAAGTCAGAGACTATCACTGGCACTGGTGTATGGCAAGGTAGTGTTTTAACTAGATCGCCAAGTACCTGGATAAGATCCTGATAGGTCCATGACTTGGCACTCCATTAGAAACACTAGAACACAGTAATAGAGCAGTTGAGCAATCAGCCCACTGCTAATCTCCCCCAGCACACAACCGCTGCAGGGAGATACAGAACATTACATCTTGTTGATAAGGATGTTGTGTCATCACCAGGGGTCATGGGCCTGGCCACACCAAGGCTGAGGATCATGCTGCTGGAGTTGGGACAGTTAAGTTTCTTACAGAGTACTTGCAATTACACTACAACGCATCTGGTCAGGAGATGATGCATAGTCTAATGGCCAGGAAGCTCATTCAACCCCTTTAAATCAGCTCAGAGGATTACTGTATACAATAAAGAGACTTTCAGTTTAGGCACACAGACTGAAGAGGCCTGCACCTCCTTATAAATTGAGCACATCCTCCAGCAGTGCAGGGGATATTAAACATAACATTTTCCATGTATGAAAATTAGCTCTCTTTACAAAAAAACAAACTAGCTACTATACTGTAAGTTAATGTTCAACCTTTCAAATAGGCCTTGAGCTAAACTTATAGCTCAGCCAGTACTTCATCTGCAGACAGCTGATTCCGAGTGATTACACCCATTGGTGCAGAGCAGAAAAACTGGCTTAACTGGGTGAGAGGCCTTTGTGTTATGCTTTAGGACAGCTTCTGCGACATATGATTTTGAGGTCCTCAATAACAAAAACTTGTAAGGTAGATTTATCAAAACTGGTGTAAAGGAAAACTGGCTGAGTTGCCCATAGTAACCAATCAGATTCCACCTTTAATTTTCCAAAGGAGCTCTGAAAAATGAAAGGTGGAATGTGATTCCTTGCTATGGGCAACTTAGCCAGATTTCCATTACACCAGTTTTAGTAAATCTCACCAGGAATGTATAAGATCAGAAGCATGCTTTAGTGCACAGTAGATACTAGTTGTATATACTAGTAGATAGCCCATCCTAGCACAGTGGCTGTAATTAGGGATGAGCGGACCCGTGCATGTTTGGGTTCGACGGGTTCAGCCGCAGTTTAGTTCAAAGTTCGGTCCGGGTACCCGAACTAGACCTGAACTCGAACCCAAACTTCATAGAAGTCAATGGGGACCTGAATTTTGGGGCTGTAAAATGGCAGTAAAATAGTCATAGTAAGGTCTAGAGGGCTGCAAAAGGAAGGAAAATGGGAGTAAAGGCAGGGCAATTGCCCTGTTAACAAATGTAGGTAGAGAAATGCACCCAAAAAAATGGTTATGTCACACGCAGAATTCTCAAATTAACTATTGTATTTTTGTATTACAGGTGCAAAGGAGCTGTATCTCACTCAAAAAATGAGTTTATGTCACCCACAGAATTAACAGACAGATTAACTATTGTATCCCTGTGTCACAGGTGCAAAGGAATTAACAGACAGATTAACAGTCTAACACTGTCCCACCAGTGGCGTACACACAATCTATGGGGCCCCGGTGCGAAACTGATCCATGGGGCCCCCTCCTCGTCACCCCCCCCCCCCCCTCATTTCTGAGAGCGCTGCTAATGGCCATTTCAGCCCCAGTTTACTACTAAAATTATTTTGGTAAATAAAGTATATTACAAAAATGCAACCTATCACTTGCCATTTCCATGCGGCTAATCCGCTGCGTGAAAGAGTGCCAAGCCCTGCTCCAGACAGCAGAGAACAGAGCACTAACAGGATTGATAATGCTCTGTGCCTCTCTGTAATCTTTTAACTACAAAATCACGGTGACAACTTTATCTCACTGTGATTTTGTAGTAAAAAGATCACAGAGAGGCACGGAGCAGTATCAATCCTGTTAGTGTGGGGCTTGGCACTCATTCACACAGCAGATTACCCGTACAGGATGTTAAAGAGCCCTAACCCCAATGCACGGCTACACTCACCCAGTCCTAACTAATAAAATCTGGTCCTACCTCATCCAGAGTGTAGCTGGTGTAGGCGTGATGTCAGCTGGATCCAGAACAAGGTCCCTGTGGTGAGAAAAAAAAAATAATCACATCAGGAAGGGATGGCGACTGCCCCTGTGAAATCACCAGCAGGGGGCGCTGTGCTGGCCTTTAAGACTGAGCCATGCCAATGTATAGCAGAGTAATCTAGTGCTACCACACAGTACTAATGCCCACCTTGAGGCCCCTCACAGTACTAATGCCCACCTTTGTTCCTGTAACAGTAAGTATACTCAGATATGGGCCCCCTCACAGTAGTTATGCCCAGTTATGTGTCCCCTCACAGTAGTAATGCCAAATATGTGCCCCCTCACAGTAGTAATGACCAGAATATGTGTCCCCTCACAGTAATATGCCCAGATATGTGCCCCGTCACAGTAGTAATGCCAAATATGTTCCCCTCTCACTGTAGTAATGCCAGATTATTTGTCTCCTCACAGTAATATGCCCAGATATGTGCCCCCTCACAGTAGTAATGACCAGATTATGTGTCTCCTCACAGTAATATGCCCAGATATGTGCCCCCTTACAGTAGTAATGCCCAGAATATGTGCCCCTCACAGTAGTAATGCCAAATATGTGCCCCCTCACAGTAGTAATGCCAGATTATGTGTCCCCTCACAGTAATATGCCCAGATATGTGCCCCCTCACAGTAGTAATGCCAAATATGTGCCCCCTCACAGTAGTAATGACCAGAATATGTGCCCCTTCACAGTATTTATGCTAGTTATGTGCCCCCTCAAAGTAGATATGCCCAGATATGTGCCCCCTCAGAATGGTTATGCCAGATTATGTGCCCCTTCAAAATATTTATGCCCAGATATGTGCCCCCTCACAGTAGTTATGCCACATTATGTGTCCCTCAAATTAGATATGCCCACATATGTGCCCCTTCACAGTAGTTATGCTTTCATATGTGCCCCCTCAATCCTCATAGTTATGCCTTCATATGTCCCCCCCCCCTCCTCACAGTAATGCCTGATCAGGTGCCCCCTCAAATTAGTTATGCCCCCCCCCTCTTGCCCTTTGCCCCCAGTCTGCAGCCTTAGAAAAGGGAAAAAAACATACTTACCTTCTTCCCTGATGACAGGCTCCCTCACTCATCTCGGTGCTGGCTGTGCTGAAGGCAGATTCCCGGGTCTTCAGATCTCCTCCCACAGCCAGCAGCCCGATCTGGGGCCAGCAGGGGGAGCTCCTGAGCTGTGAAGATCGTGAAGCAGGGATGAAAGAGGTTTCCCTGCTTCACTACAGAAAAGAAATGCCGGCCGGGTGTGTGAGTGCGCGCACCCCCCCCCCCCTCGCTCCACATTATACATGTAATGGAGCGCTCTGTACTTTGTGCTGGGCCCCATCAGAGCACTCCATTACATGTGAGTACATTATTTAGGGTAGCCTGCTGGCCTGGGGGGTGGGTCCACAGGCGGCCGGGCCCCCTGGAGTGCCGGGCCTGGTCGCAACTGCGACCCCTGCGACCCCTGTATGTACGCCACTGTGTCCCACACTCGAGCTGTGTCCCCTTCCCATACACTAGTTAGTTACAGGCCAGATCACGTGCTGTGCCGGCCAATCGTAGCCATGAATATATAGAGTGTGATGGTTTCCAAGTGCCCACAGCTAAAAAGCTTGTTGATTGGCTGCACTGCAGCCTTCCAACAAGCTTTATTCAGCATTCTAACACCGAACCCAAACAAGGACTTCTGTTCGGTGTCCGAACCCTTGATGTTTTCAGTACGAACCCGAACTTTATAGTTTGTTTTCGCTCATCTCTAGCTGTAATAGAAAATGCACCCACTTAAGGCCAGAATACCCATAAAAATTATTTACTAGTGGAATTAGCAATAATACTTATAATCCAAAGACATAATCTATTTCAAATACACAAAATATCCAGGGCAAACCAATGTGGAGGTTCCTTAAAGTGTTGTCCCACTGGCCTACTTTCATGTCTTATTCTGCAAGTTACAAATCTCTAAAAAACCACAATAACTTTAAAAATTCATTTTATTAGTAATTAGTCTCTAAGAGTATTAATGTACTGTCTGAATATTGCTCACGGTCTGTAAAATGGTACGTTGTGTAACACTTGATGGAGACGCTGGTGTTTTAATGCTAAATTTACATATTTTCTGGAAAGAATCCTAACATTATGAAAATATAATGATACAAAAATATCCCCCCACCACCCTTACCAGAGCCACCTGACGTGTCCTAAGTGTAAAAATAGGAGACAGACAGGAAACAAATTAATTCAGTTATGAACTTACTGATAAATTGTGTGGGATGTCAAGACTCAATGCATAGTAAATTAAAAACCCAGCTCTGGGTCTTGTACCCTAGTGATAATTCTCTGTGTTATCTGGACACCAGTGATGTCATCACACCGATTGAATAATATACTTTAAACAGTCTGGAACTGATGTCACCTGTCAGATTTATAGATATATATTTTATTATTGTAATATGTATGTTTTCTTTTTGTTTGAAATGCATTTGAAGCACTTGTCCAATGTGACTCAGTATGACCAAGTGGCTAATGAATTTTAACTATAGTGTAATATTACATTTGCACACCTAAAGTCATTAATCATGGGTTTCGTTATCAGATATTAACAACAGCTGAGCTCTGCCGACCAACGCATCAGCTCCATGACAGTAAATACTTCCCAATGGAGCAGACGGCTAGACATGAAAGATAAGCAAAAAAGCTAATGACCTGCCTATGAATTCAGTACATTAGTAAGTCTCAGTCATTTTTCATGGTCTTTCAAGAAGTACATCCTGAAATCCATTCAGCCTATGCAATACATCAACACAGGCCACTGAGGATACTTACCTGTATACATGAAACCATAGAATACATGTCGTTTAATAGTTACCATGGAGCATCCAAACAACTGTGCTCATAGATGGTCATACATAGGGGTCATATGCCTGGGTGTTTCTCTACTACTTTACTAACAAACTAATATATAAACATATTAAGCCCTTCACCGCAGGAGGATTTTCTAGTTTTGTGTTTTCCACTCCCTGCCTTTCCAGAGCCATAGCTTTTTTATTTTTCTGTTAAAATAGCCATATAAGGGCTTATGATGTAGTGGGAAGCAGGAAAAAAATATAAATGGAATTTGATTTACTATTACGATGTTGACTAGGCAGTAAAACTGAACAGGGGCCTTTATTCACCAGGTCAATATGATTACTGCGATACCACATTTGTATAGATTTTCTTGTTTTAATACTGAAAAAAGAATAAAAAAACTTTCTTTTCAACGTCATATTCTGACCCCTATAACTTTTTTTGTAGTTATCTATACAGAGCTGTGGGAAAACTCATTTTTCAGGGGTGAGCTCTTTGCCCTCTGGGATAAATATTTTTATATTTTAATAGTATGGGTGTTTTCACACGCTGTGATGCCTATTTTTTTATTGTTTATCTATTTTTATTTTTATTTTGGGGGAGGGGGGTTTATTTGAATTTTTATATATTTTTCTAATTTTTAAAAACATTTTTTGCACTTTTTTAAAAGTTCCCTTAGGGAACTTGAACAAGCAATCATTAGATCGCTTCTGTCATAGAATACAATGCATTGGAATCTATAAGAATTTTATTATGTTCCTATAAAACCCTGCCTCAGGCATTGTCTCCATAGGAACATATCTGTGGCAGCTTCAGATCATTCAGGAGGACTGAGGCTGCTGCACACAGTTGCAAGCTCCCCCCAATGACTGCTAGGGGTCACCGTTGCAGTCACTAGAGTACAGGCTCCCCCTTTTTTTAGCTCCCAGTTGTGGCAGTCACATTTGACCACAGCCTCTTAGGGGTCAAATGTCTGCAATCAATGTTATTGTCAATCACAGACTTTAGGCAGGATGTCTGCTGTTTAAAATAGCAGACACCCGGAAGCTATGGAGCTTGCTGCACTCGCAAGCTGGTGAAACCTTTAAAGACACTCCCAGCTCCATACATGTACGGCACTACGGCACTGGGTGGGAAGAGGTTAAAAAGGGTATTCACAGATTTTATTGGGTTCCATAGCAAAACCTCCTAAAGTTTCCCAGTATCTGTGCACCAAACACTCCAAGGCTACGCAAAATGCAAAACATGGTTTCCAAGTTTTCTGATAAATTTGCAATGTTTTTATTAACTGGAACAAATTTGAATTTAAAAAATTCACCTTCCGAATGATAAGTGCATGAATGGATCTTCATGAATATTTTATACCAGTGCAACCTTATACTTTAGCATTCCTGCTTTTCTGTCGTTTTAACCCACCTTGTATTGTTTTAACCCGCCTTTTCTATGACTTATAGATAGAGTTTCCAGTGTGAAATCCATATGCTCTAATAAGACATATGGATTTGTTAAGATGAAATGAACAATAAAATTACTTTAAAAAGGGTTATCCAAACATTAAATATTATTTTAATATTACTGAGTATGGAAAATCAATTAGCTTTATAATTTATTTTCTGTTACAAACATGCCCCCGTTGCAAGACTTTCCTTTTACGTCATTGTAATAGCACGCCCTGGTGTTCTATTTGTATTGAAATATTCATGTCGTCCTACTGAGCTGAATGGGTAGGTTACACAAGCTCAGTTCTATCTTTCAATTGCCAACAGCTGGATCTTTTTTCAGAAGGGCTATTAGAAAATGTCACCTTGTCTGTTGGTTTCTCTTCTATGGAGGGAAAGCCTTGTACTGTGTACGGAGATTACATAGTAGTAGATGGAGAATCACACAAAAAGCAAAACATTATATATATATGTTTATTATAAAATTATGGTTTAAAAAAATTGATCATTTTCTGATGACACATTCCCTTTAGGGTCCATTCACACGTCCGCATTTTTTTTCCGCATCTATTCCGTTTTTTGCGGAATAGATGCAGAACATATGCGGACCCATTCATTTTCTATGGCTCCTGAAAAAATGCGGAAAGCACAATAAGTGCTTTCCGCATCCGTCATTCCGTTCCGCAAGTCCGCAAAAATATAAAACATGTCCTATTATAATCCGCAAAATGCGGTCCGTTCTGCAATAGAAATGAATGGGTCCGCAAAATGCGGAACATATACGGATGTCATTCCGTATGTCTTCCGCAAAATGCGGATTCCGTTCCAGGAAATAAAGTCCTGCCCACTGATATCAAAGTGCAAGGCCCAGGAAGAGCAGCAGCCTGATCAGCAGTGCTCCCTTGGTGCAGAGAAGCTCACTTCAAAAATGCCATCCATGGACGTGGAGAAACTAATTACGCTC
Organism: Bufotes viridis; assembly: GCA_033119425.1. Lineage (NCBI taxonomy): Eukaryota > Metazoa > Chordata > Amphibia > Anura > Bufonidae > Bufotes > Bufotes viridis. Next base: position 342,081,703 of record CM065593.1, read on the forward strand.
ATAGAAGAGCGCCCTAACTTGTGGGACACCCGGTCAGACCTATATCCTGACCGAATTTTCTATATCCTGACAGGGCGTGGCAGGAGATTGGCCAGGAAATGTTCAGTGAGGAATGGGAGAAGGCTGATTCTAAGAAAAAAAGTGCTATCAGTGAGTATAATCATATTGTGATTTATCTATGGGCTCATGCCCCATTCCTCCCATATTCGGTCCCATATTCGAATTCGCGATATTTCGCGAATATTCGCAAGAATATTCGTTTTATATTCGCGAATATTCGAATTCGAGATTAATTTTGGAATTGCGATTTTATTCGAATTTATTCGCAATATTGCCATATATTCTTGTTTTAGAATATGACGAATATAGCGAATATATTCGCTTTTTAGAATATTCGTCTTTTTTGATAATGCTGGAGCGCACAGAGTCTTGGGTTGCTATGACGCCGTGCGCTTCATGCCGCTGCACGCATACAGTAATACACCCATATGGGTGTATTACTATATCTATCCTGTGGCGGCATGAAGTGCACAGCGTCATAGCAACCCAAGACTCCAGCAGGCAGAGGAATGTCAGGCCGGGTTTCCACGGTCCGCACATGGCTGTGGAACACGGCTGTGGGCATGAGCCCTATGTGGAATTCAGCTGTGCACAGACCATGATGTTTTCAGGTCTGTAATCCCTAGCAACCAATGACAGCATGCGCTCTCATCCTGTCATGTGGATTACAGGGTGAAAAACCAGGGTCCGTGCATGAAACCTGAAACTTTAATCGTATAGTTTTTGCATATATTAGTTTTGTATACTCATGTTTTTTTTTTTGTTTTTTTTTTATAGTTTCGAAGATCAAGTGCCGATGGTACTCCTATCATGACCAATTTAAATGGGAGTGTAATGTTAAACTAAGAAGTGGTGACGGCAGCCTAAAAAAGAAGCCATACTTATACACCCAACAACTCCAGTTTTTGCGTCCAATAATGGAGAGTGGGCCGTAAGTACATTTTATTTTATATAAATTTTAAAATAAATGTTTTTTAGTGCTTTGTCACACTATCGCTTTTTTTTTAAGGCATAGAGTTCCGTTGTCGGGGCTCTATGCCTGAAAAATCCTGAACTGGATCATCCCCATGCATTCTGAATGGAGGGAAGTCCTTTCAGGATCCATCAGGATGTCTTCAATTCAGGACCGGAACGTTTTATGGACGGCGAAAATACAGCAGCATACTGCGCTTTTTTCTCCGGCCAAAAATCTTGAACACTTTCCACAAGGACAGATCCGGAATTAATGCCCATTGAAAAGCATTAAACCGGATCCGGCCTTAAGCTAAACTTTATTTTGGCGCATCAGCGGATCCAACGTTTAGCTTTTTGGGAATGGTTACCATGGCAGACAGGACGCTACTATGGTTGCCAAAGTAGTATTGGGGAGTAGTGTTGATCACGAATATTCGAATTGCGAATTTTAATCGCGAATATCGGCAATTCGATAATTCACGAATATTTAGAATATCGCAAAAATATTCGCAATCGCTAAACCGCAATCGCCTGCTAAACGCACTACAAAAGTCAACACGCACGCGTAAAAATTGCGCATTAATGGTGCGTCAAACATGACGCCTGTGTGAAAGAGGCCTTACAATCAATTATTGAAGTTAAATGAAAGTTAGATAATATTAAAAGAAAAAATTAAAAAATGTATTATTTTTTATATTTTTTGAAATAGAACTGTGGATAACTTGAGTGAAGATGCCGAGGAATCATCTAGTCAGGGAGCAGGAACTTCTGGACTGGCTTCGTGTCAAAAAGAGATGGGACCTCAACCGGAGAGATCAGAAGAAACTGCCCTAGAAGAGGCTTCTGAAATGACCCGGGCTGCGGCTCCTTCTCTTGTAGCGGAACAACAAGACTTACCTGTTCGCCAGTCTTCTGGTAGACGCAGGGGCCCTTCTCCTCGCGATTCCGGTTTAGATACCAGAACCATTGTAGAGTCCCAAGTTATGGATTATCTGAACCGGAATCGCGAGGAGAATCCGGAAGAGCAAGCAGCAAGAAGCTTGATCCCTTACATCAGGAAAATTCCAGAAGAAAGAAGGGCACGTTGCATGGCTTCTGTTCTAATTTTAATTGATTTATTTGCAGGCCCTTTTGAACCGGTGAGCACCGTGCATAATCTGGAGAGGGATCGGGATGCCATGTTAAACTGGCAAGCAAGACAGAGTTCTTAAATAGCTCCACAATTTAATGTGCCATCCCAGGGAAGTCGCCCCCCCCCCCTCATCCAATCCTGGCCCTTTTTCAAGGGATCTTTTTGACCTTTAATTTTTTTTCAATTGTTTAATTTATGATTAATGTTTATTGTTAGAATGTTTGTATGATTTCAAAAAAAAAAAGAGTTATCTTTTAAAGATTTTATTATTCTTAAAAAAACGTCTTATGTGTTTATTTTGAATAAATGTATGGAGTAGTATTTGCTTTAAAAAAAAAATTGGGAAATTTATTAAAATGAGACAATTTTCCATAAATTTTTTTTTTATTGTACTATTGTGTATCATTGAAAGGGTATAGTGTATCAGAGGTTTCACACGGGCGTATATGGCCCATGCCATATTGTTGACCGCATTTGTGGAACCACAATATACGGGCAGGGGTCTTTAGCCCTTCTGCATCTCTGATGCGGACCGATTCATTTAATGTGTCCACAAATTCTGAGATGCGGAATGGAAGGACGGGAGGAACACTACTGAAGCACTACGCAGTGCTTTCAGAGGTTCGGTTCCGTCCTGCCGCACCGCAAAAAAATTGAGCATGCTCTATCTTTTTGCAGAACGGAGGGATTGCGGACCCATTCAAATGAATGGAGCTACGATCCCCTTGCTGATTTAAAACATTATGTGCTCGTGCCTTGCGGCCCACAATTTGTAGGCCACAGCACGGGATACAAACGCCCGTGTGAAACCGCCCTAAAAAATGATGAAATAGGAGTGAGGGGCGATGAGGTATTAGAAGGTATTTTAACCAAAATCCTAAATATAGATAACATTATCTACAAAAATTTAATAAAATTAATTATAATAGTTAATTTAGGAAGTTGGTGAATACCCCAGCCCGCAAGCCAACGTCAAGGCTCCTCATCATACTGCGAGTCCCTAAACTAATCTAAAAAAAGGGGATCTATCTAAACTAAAAAATTTAATTGTTTTAGAAAATTTAAATCCAGAACCAAGCTGAAATCAACGACTACCACGGATGGCATCCATCTGCCATGGTAATGCCCCCTCTGTGCTGCAGAAATAGTCGGCATAGACTTCCCGAATAGCTAGTCCTGCCGTTCCAGGTCGCCCAGTCCGGCTTTGATCAAAAATGACTGTAGATGTCATATTTTGATCAATATCTGCATCAGAGGTGGCATCATGTATCCTGGTGAAGTTGTGTAGTATTACACAAGCCTGTATCACCAGCATGGCATTGTCCGGATTCATTTGTATGGATGACTGGAATACTCTCCATTTACTGGAGAGTATTCCAAAGCGCACTCCACATACCGACGGGCGCGAGTCAATCGATAGTTAAAGATACGCTTCCTGTCATCCAGATCGCGTCTTGGGAAGGGCCGCATCAGGTGGGGTGACAATGCAAACCCTTCGTCAGCCACGATCACAAATGGAGCCGGCGGACCTGCAGATCCGGGTAGTCTTCTTGGCTCTGGTAGGGCAAGCTGGTTTTGGCGAAGCCGTTCACCCATTCTGGAAGCACTAAAGATGCGGCTGTCAGAAGAGCTCCCATAGGCCCCGATATCAACAATTACAAACCTGTAATTACTGTCAGCCAAGGCCATCAGTACAACAGAATAATATTGCTTGTAATTGAAGTATCGGGACCCTGAGTGAGGCGGCTTCTTCACACGGATGTGTTTACCGTCCAGTGCCCCGATGCAGTTAGGAAACTGCGCTGATTTGAAAAACCCTCAGCGATACGGAGCCAATCTTCCGCCTTGGGGGTGGGCATGACCGCTTCTCTGAGATGCTGCCATATCACTTTGCAGGTATGACAGACAATCCCAGAGATAGTTGAGATTCCCAGCAAAAACTCGTAGTGCAGCGATGCAAAGGAATTTCCTGTGGCAAGGAATCTGTGGAGAAAAAAAAAATTGTAATAACTATAATTACATTTATAATTAATATCATTACAAAAATTAAGATTTTTTACCTCAAAGTGACAATAAGTCTTTGTTCTGCAGAGATGCTACGCCGCATGTTCGTGTCCATGAAGGTTAAATGAGGGTGTAAAGAAGACAAGAGATTGTCAAAAGCCTCCATGGACATGCGGCAGTAATTTCTGAACTTGAAGGGGTCCTGACGCAGGTCATTATAAATTGTATGGAACTGTCCCTTCAGATGACGTTGAGCGACAATGGGGTGAATCCACTGTCTCCTCCTACGCCTCCTCTCCGGCTCTTCGTCCACCAACGCTGCTTGATGTCCAAAAAGCCGAAATAGGATCCAATGGAAAAGTTCTCCATCCAAATCTCTAGGCATGATATCGTTGTAGAGGATAATGTATGAAAATAATGCTTATCCAACAAAATTTCCACACACAGATGCTCACTACACGACAAACCAAACAAAATGGCACCAGAGATGTCTCTGACAGAAATTTTATCATTAACCATTCATCTATTTTTTTCCCTTTTTTTTAAATAAACTTTATTGCTGATTTGAAATTTTATAAATTTTTAAGACTCCTCTTTCCGTTTTTGCGGATCCGCAAAAAACGGATAAAAAACGGAAACCAATTATAGAAAACGGATCCGCAAAAAACGGACCGCAATTATAGTTATAGAAAAATACTGAATACGGTTATAGGAAAATACTGACGTGTGAATGGACCCTTAAATGTATAAACTACCTTTTCTACCAGTCAAAATTATATGAAGCATTCTTGAAGTCTCCATTTTCTACCAGTTTAAATGTCAGAAAGCACCAAATTATGAGACAAAGGAATCAATAATATGCCACCTAGAACAAAATGAATAATTATACCTGTTCTTATAGCTAACTTAATAGACATCCCATATGTAGTGAACCTGAGCAGATTGGTGGAGGTGGTAAGTGGTACAGATATAAATAACCCAAGACAAGAACAGAACAGAATAGAGGGAGCTGAAACCTTATATGAACTACGTTATGTCTTGGCACATACAACAAGCTTATTTCCAGCCGAGAATATTTTTCCAGCTCTGCATCAATAATCACAGGTAAAATTGTGAAAACAACAGTGCCTCTGTACTATGTGAATGAGGATCGCTGCCACTGATGCCTGCGGTTTGTTCCATATGCTGTGTGTTATAAATAAAGTAAATGTTCTGATGAATAAACTTCATTATGTTCCCCTCATTTCGGTAACTTAGAGATGGCTAGAATGAAAATTAGCTACTATTTCTGATCATAGCAAAATGCAAGTAAATTCACATAGCTCCAAATGACGTTGCAATTTTGGGGGAGATTAGTACCACTGAAGGCATTAGCCTGTGAAGATTTAAGTTTCCCAACACTGTAAAGCTTTGTATTTACAGCGATCACCTCCACAGTATGAGAACGAGCGATCGCTATTGTGATCGCTCATCCTCATACAGCTGCATTGTTCCTGGGCAGCAGATCGCTGTTTAGACACCACTATCTGCTGCCCAGAAGAACACATCCCTAGATAAATGATACTTTTCCAGAAATATGGAAACCATAACTTTTAAAATTGTTAAACTCCAGAAATGCATCCAGGCCCCTCTTATTCCAAGAATAATGTAAATAATGAAAATCAGACATCATATAATATATCATAAGCTCTTTTTAACAAAGCTAGAACCAGCCCTGTACCTCACATGGATCCAGAAATCTCCCCATTCATTGCTCCAATTCCTCTGCTAGATTTATATCTACTGTCCTTTCCCAGGAGGCATGTCTTTCTTCTGTAGATCTCTCCCTATCACAGATCAGGAGGCAGTTGTAGGATGAAACTGAGCATGTGTGACATTTTCAGTAAGGGTACTTTCACACTTGCATTATTCTTTTCCGGCATAGAGTTCCGTCAAAAGGGCTCTGTGCCGGAAAAGAACTGATCAGGCATATCCCCATGCAATCTGAATGGATAGAAATCCATTCAGTTTGCATTAGTATGCCTTCCGTTCAGTCACTGTCAGGCGTTTTGGCCGGACATAATACCGCAGCATGCTGCAGTATTATGTCCGTCCAAAATGTCTGATCAGTCGCCGGAATGCCGGCATTAATTTACATTGACTTGTATTAGTGCCGGATCCGGCATTGAGAAACAACTGAAGGACGGATCCGTCCTTCTGGTCTGCACATGCGCAGACCGGGAAAACTGTGAAAAAGGCTGCAGGACGGATCGGCCCTTCAGTGTGACAACTGACAGCATTTGTAGACGGATCCGGCAGGCAGCTCCGACGACGGAACTGCCTGCCAGATCACACTAACGCAAGTGTGAAAGTACCCTAAGTAGGAAATTAAAGCAGCAGGTGGCGATATACAGATACATTTTATTGAATAACTCAGTGGCTATACTAAATTTTAAATGACATGCTATTACAAAATTATTGCTGGTTTGAAAACTGTAGAATATTTTTCATGGGACAACTCCTTGAACTCTTTTAGTGAATTCACCATCACAGTCTCCTCTGGCAGAAACCTCCACAGTCTGATTTAGGCTTGAGTGAATCGATCTTCGGATCATAGATCGAAAGTTGATTTGTTCACAAACTTTGTTGTTAATGCTCTTTCCGTACAGCATTAAAATATATTGGCTCAGTGGAGCCAAATTTCATCTTGCCCAAAGTCGCGTGAGACTTCAGGGAATTACTACTTAATTCATATCTGCAGATTTAAAAACAATTTAAAATAGGAATCCGAAGTGGGCTTTGGTACTGGTTGGTACCTCGGTACTAAAGCCCACTTTGGATTCCGATTTAAAATAATTTAAATACGCAGATAGGAATACCGTAGTAATTCACTGAAGTCTCGTGCAACTTCAGCCGAGACAAAGTTTGGCTACACGAAGCCAATATATTTTAATGCTGTACAAAAACAGCATTAACATTGAAGTTTTTGAACAAATCAACTTCGGATTTTTGATCTAAAGGTCAATTTGCTCCAGCCTGGACTCATTGGTCTTAGAGTAATGAATCCATTACAATGTTGGACACCGAGAATGCACCCTTGTTAAAGTTTATATGCAGTTCTCCGCAGAGAATGCGGGGATTGGCCAACAGTCTAATGTGTGTGGGGAGCTCCCAACTCTCCCCCAACAGATTATGTTGGGAAATGAAAGATCAGGTGAGATTAATAATTTTGCCATTTTCTTTTGATCTCATGGGAGATTGTCAGAAGTGTCTAAGAGGACTTTCTCCGGTCACATGATTGAATACACACATTCGGTGAAGTAGATCATTAGCAAATAGAGAAAATCTGTGTAGTACATTGCATGCTCTGTATGCACAGAGAATATTCTATGTCCCCTTCGGGCATATGAACATCACCTGAAGGGCTTCCATGCTATTTTACATTTCTTTGTAGTGATCACTGCAGGGACAATAGATGGCCAGCCAGTTTCTCATGTGATAATTGCTACTCACTGGGGATTTCAGTAGTGTATTATGTTAAAGAGGTTGTGCAGGATTAGAAGAACATGGCTACCTTCTTCCAAAAGCAGGCACACATCTGTCCATAGGTTGTACACAGTATTGTAACTGAACCCCACTCCTTTTAGTAAAGTGGAGCTGCAATACCAGAGGCAACACATGCACCAGTGTTCAAGGAAGGAAACTGCCATATATTTCTAATCTTATATGACCCCTTTAATATTGATTTACTCAAGTACCAATGATATCAAATAAATGATTATAAAACAATAATAAAATTAATAAATTACAATTTAACTAAGACACGCTTCTCTATATCTGGGAGCAAGCTACAAGTTACCCGGAAGGATTTGTCATAGCTATCGATAATAGCTCAATTTTTTTTTTTTTATTTCCTGGAGCCTGACACAAAGAAAAATCCAAATAACAATGTTAATGTAGCTTGGAGGCAAATAGGTAAGTGATTACATGTATAAAGAAAACTCCTGATACAATGAGGGTATTGAATAGGTTTTTTTGATTTGTGTTTTAAGGTATGAAAATGGAAATCTCAGTGAGAACATTCCATTCATAATGTATGCACTGCAATGACAAGTACGCATGCAAGAAGGACCATAATAGGCGTCTTTTGTTCCTCTTATGAAGGCTGACATTACTCATGACATTTCAGAGCAGCGGAGTTGGCTTTGTTCAAAAACAAATACCCTACTGGCAATGTATGTTCAAGGTTTGTTACCATTGAAATGTTTGAATTTTATCATTACGTGAAAAGTGTCATTGTATTACATATATTGGGACAAAGTTTTGAAAAGCTTCTAAAGTAAGGAGCCACCAATTTTATGAAACAATCTGAAATTACTGTCGGTGCCAGCTAGTTATATGACATCCCAAAAAGTTAGTTGTATTGTACACTCAGGGAGGGTTAGCAGAGCATGTACTACAAGTGCTGTATTCTAAGTGTGCCCACAAGCCACAAACTAGTTTCTGCACTGCAAGCTGGAAAACCCATTTTCATATTAGAGACCCTCCAGCGAACAGCTGTACCAACCACCAAGAAGCAGATAATTTTGCAAGGGAAAGCCTCAACCAGACTTTTTTCGTTGGAGTGACTGCGTAGCGGAAATGTAATATTACATGGCAGCCAGAGAAATGGTGATAAAATACATAGACAGCTCAAAACTAGTATGCTACTCTAGGTTTCTCGATTTATCTTTGTCTCATTTTTTTACAGGACAGAAACCTGACATTTTAACAGGGTTGTGTACACTTTTTATATCCACTGTATCTATATATATAAAGAAGGACGTATATTTATGTGTGTGTATGAATGTATGTTCCGCGATCACTCAAAAACGCAACCATCAATCTCAACGAAACTTGGTATACACATCCCTTGCTACCTGGAATGAAATATTGTTGAGGTCACAGCACTCTAGGATGTATCGTTTCTGAGATATTCCCAAAAAATGACCTGCGTTAGCCAATATAAGCCTGAAAGTCTTTCTCTTCATATGCCAACTGCCATACACATGGTCACATGTCCCTTATCAGCCAATAGAAGCTCGCTGGTCCCTAGCCTTCACATACACACAGTTTTACTACAGGTTTCCTTAACAACCAAGCCCTTTTTCTTCACTGCTGTAGGTCAGCTTTAGGTTAGGGCTACACGACAGTATGTGTCGCGTGACAAATAAGTAGCACGACACATAGGGCACAACTACACTGCTCCAATGTCGCGCGACAATTTTTATAATGATAGTCTATTGTGTTACACTGCGACATGTGACATGCTGCGACTGCGATGCAACATTCATCGAAAAATCCATCTTGAATGTATTTTTTGCAACTGTCGTGTCGCAGTCGCAGCATGTCACATGTTGCAGTGCGACACCATAGCTTATCATTATAAAAATTGTTGAGACAAAATTTTGCGCGACACATGTCATCATGTAGCCCTAGCATTAAAGGGGCAGGGTGCTGTGGAGGTCACTGTTAAAGGGGCGGGCACTGTGGAGGTCACTGTTAAGGGGGTAGGGGCCACTATAAAAAATGGCAACTGCTGTGGAGGTCACTGTTAAGGCAGCAGGGTACTGTAAGGTCACTGTTAAGGTAGCGAGGTACTGTGGAGGTCACTGTTAAGGGGTGGGCCCCTGAGGAGGTCACTGTCAAGGGAGTGGGGTGCTGTAAAACTCACTGGTAAAGGAGCGGGCTACTGTGAAGCTCAAAGTTAAGGGGACGGACTACTGTGGAGGTCCCATTTTAAAGTGGCGGGGCACTATAGAGGTCACTGTTATGTGGATACTGTCGATATCTTTTAACGACACACACAAACATTAAATGAAATAGATTAAATATACCCGTGCAAAGCTGGGTCCGTCTGCTAGTGACCTTATAAAACTGAAGCTCAAGGAATATGTGATTACTAGGGATGAGCTAACTCGAACTTTACAGGTTTGGGTTTGGCGTTAGTAAATGGAATGCCTCTTTAAGACTTTTGTTTTGCATTTCATCTACAAATTCCATTATTTTCCATTATAACAGAATCCATACCAAAATTCCTTCACAGAAATTGGTTGATTTTGGTAGAATCTATTTGGACCTGATTCCTGAATTAAAATATTTTGATCATTTGTTAGCATTAGAGCCGAAAGGAGTGTGAAGAAATTTGCTCATCTCTAGTTAATTGGCTTTTTATGAAATTGTTAATACTGTATGCCTGAGAATTTAGATTGTGAGCTTCACAGTGGACAATAAGTGATTGACAAAAATCTCCATACAGTGTTACAGAATATGTTGGCTTTCAATAAGCAAAGTGAGTGAATAATAGAATATGTGATAGATGATAAGGGTCTGTTTTAATAAGTGAAATAAGATTTGTTCATTAACTGATTTATGTTCTATACCTCTTGTGACTCAAGTGATATACATGTCTAAGCCAGAAATCCAACCTTGGCAATTAGCTACTCTGTCTCCAGTATGACTCATATATGCTATAAGTGACAAATTTGAATTATTGTCAGGAAACATACAGTATGTTGGTGCACTTGAAGCAAGGCCATACTACAAGTGACAGCTCTCTGTCAGGCCAAAAGTCTGATATTTACTTTGCATCAAAAGTTTTTTTAAGTTGTATCTATCATGTGTTTTCAAATACATTGCAGGTTGCTCAGTTCCATTCAGAGGAAAATAATAAGACAGGCTCTCTTTCCTAAATTATCTTTTAGAGTGACATCTCCGACATTTTGTTTATACAGACTGAGTTGGCAGAGAGTTTGTTTGATGGATTTCACTCTCAACAGGACAGAGCAGCCTGCAATGTGTGTGAAAACATTTCTGCTGCAGAGGATTAATGTTGGAAAATATAAAGAATAAAAAAATGATGTAAAGATGTCCATAGTCTTGATTCAACAAAGAACAATAAAGGAAATTAATGATTTATAAGGCGACATTTTATGTGATATGCTGTCACATTAAATGTTCATATACTATATAATAACACGATCATTATGTCATTGCCAGAGATGAGGGAAATGAGCCTAAAAGATTAAATCCAAATTTAGTTAAATTCATGTTGGTCGAATTTTGTTCAGCGAATGAAACAGAAAAAAAATAAAAAACGGTCTAGAAACGAGAGAGAAAACTAGGAGACCTCAAAGTCTCATACACAAATGTTCAGGTCAATTGAAGCGCTTTTTAATTTGGATAGAATCAATTCGGACCCAAATCGGATTGGTTAATAAATTTGGCCAAATTGAATTCTGATTTATTCGCTCATCTCTAATTATTACAGACATTTCCACTTTTCTTTATGCAAAAAAACGGTGGTAATGTGATCCACAAAAAAGGACTAGTGTCCTTTCAGGCTTTAGCACACATTGCAGGGACCATTTATTTAAAGGGATTCTGTCACCTGGAAAATCAATATTAAGCCAAACATAGGTTCTTATAGCTCTTCATACCTTCTTTCCATAGGTGTTCTTTACACTTGGATCTGGCTTTCTACCTTCATGAAAATCTTCTTTTATCTTTATGCTAATGACACCTGAGGGGCGTTATTTTCATTCAAAAAGTGCCCAGGAACGCCTTCCATCCAGTGCCTAGGCCCGCCTCCCCCCGACAGAGCCCAGGCCCGCCCCTCTCTCTGCTCATACCATATGTCCCTGGCATTGTGACTGCCATCAAGCTCCTCCCCCACTGGCTACGTCACTGGTAGCCGATAACCCCGCCCACTCCTTCCCTCCAGCTTCACTAACATCCACTGAGCTGGCTCCTGCGCTTTTCCTGTTTAACTGAGTGCATGCCCAGTGAAACACTTGAGGCTGATGCACATTTTCATGAAGGTAGAAAGCCAGGTCCAAGTGTAAAGAGCACCTATGGAAAGAAGGTATAAAGAGCTATAAGAACCTATGTTTGGCTTAATATTGATTTTCCAGGTGACAGAATCCCTTTAAAGGAAATCTATTATAGAGGCAGATCTCTTTAAAAAGGAATTGTAAGCCATCGTTGTCTCTTTTAATGAACAATTGTAATTTCCATGAAATAATTCTTGACTCTGTAGCATCTTTTCTTTGAACTTTCCACTGTGCCATTACTTTGTTTTTCCTATTGAAAATAGGTATGACCATTTTACTTGTCAACACGGTGTGTCCCTACAGTCTGATACTGTCCAGTCCCTGCTGACAGTGGTATTATGGGTAATATAGATAGCGTAATTGACAAAAGTCGCAAATGGTAGTTATAAACCTTTCTCTTTTAACAAACAGTAGAATATATTTTGATTAGTGACAAGTGAACTTCCCAAAATTTTTTGGATCCAATTTGGTTGAATTGGTAGTCAGATTTAATTCAGTCCAAATAAATTCAGTCAAAGTTGCCCTTAAAAGTCATGCCTGGCATTCTGAAGTCTCCTAGGCCTACATCCAACCCTTTCAAGCTCTTTAATGCCAAGACGGCATTAGAATAATTTCCTCTGGTGTGCCCAAGGAACCCCAGTCCAACACTGGCCAGAAGTGTCTGATAACAGCTTTCTCCTTTCTTCCCACTGAATAAACAAATATATTCAGCCAAACTGAAAAATGTATGTGTATAGTGGAGTTCAGAGAGAGTCGAGAGAGATAGCTTTTTGCCAAATAATGGTTCGGGAGACATACAATGTTTGAGTATGGCTGATTTAAGTGACTTCTGATGCGTTCTCTACTTCTTACAGATGAAAGATGAAGACCTTCCTCTTGGCAAAGAGACACCATTGGTTAGTATTATCAATCAGTATTTTTAGAGTGTCCACTAAAATGTAACTTTTAATGTGTTCTCTACTTTGGTGCAGTTCAGTATTTTGCCAGTGCCTTTGTTCTATACATTATCAATAAACTTACAGAGAGTTCTCCAATAAATTAAGCATTTCATAGTCATAGTCCTTAGGCGCAAGAGTCGAAAATGCTCTTCTATATCAGCATTACCCACAGCCATTACCACTAATTTTGTTTACCCTGCTTATTGGTGAGCAATGGTTGTGAAACCCATTAATTATCAACAGGGAAAAATCTGAAGTTTGTCTTCACATTTAACTATTTGTGTAAAGGTAATGGTCTGTGTGCTACATGGAAGTGGCACACAGGACTTGTTTAATATAGCACATGCAAACTATCACATTCTGACTTATCTTAACCTGTCACAGCTCCGGTAGGAATGCAGTCAATTTTTTGGGACTTTTGCTATGAAAGGCCAAAAAACAACATGTTCCATAGTAGAGATGAGAGAACCACTCAAGGTTTCGGTTCAGGTTTGCCGAAGTTTGGTTCGAACCCGAATCAATTCGGGCCGGACCGAAGTTGCTCCAATTGCCCTGAAAATTGATACAGTATATAACCCCCCTCTAGCCTCCTAAGACTCCTGAATTTTTACAGAAACCTGTTTTCTCTTTTCATTTTTTTTTTTTTGAATTTTTAGATTTTTCACCCTCCTCAACCTCGACCGCAATGACAGCAATAGTAAATGATGTCTGAGTGACACTGACATACATAGCTATGAGTAAACGCATGTTTGACTTCGTTAACATACATCATGTTTAAAAATACACTCGCTGTCATGTGTGACGCTTTAAACACAAATTATGTTTAAACACAATTTTTTTATTTAAGTAGCTTGAGGGACCTTGACAGGGTCAGAATGCCTGCCTATACAACACACACAAGTGTTGATTATCAGAACAAAAAGTGGCTTTTTGTGAATGAACCTACAAATATTCTCCCTTTTAATTGAGAGCAGCAGCAGCGCAGTGTGGATGTTTAAAGAGTACGGATATAGTTGGCAGGCAGCAGCCTGATTGAGGCAGAAGCAGCCATAGAGAAGATGATGGTCAGCAGGCTGCAGCAGTGGCATGATGGCAGTGGTGGCAATATGGAGGCAGCAGCAGCTGTACAGAACATGATGGTTGGCAGGTCACAGCAGTGGCAGGATGGCGGCGTGGCATGATGGAGGCAGCAGCCTTACGGAAGATGATGGTTGGCAGGCCGAAGAGTTGCCATGATTGCCTAGGTGGCATAATGGAAACAGCAGTAACTGTACAAGACATGATGATTGGCAAGTCACAGCAGTGGCATGATGCTAGCAGTGGAATGATGGAGGCAGCAACAGCCTTACAAAAGAGGATGGTCGGCAAGCCGCTGCAGTGGCATGATGGTGGATAATGGAGGCGGCAGCAGCAGCCGTAGGGAACATAGTGGTTGGCAGGTTGCGGCAGGGGCATAATGGCGGTAGTGGCATGATGGAGGCAGCAGCAGCCGAATGGAACATGATGTTTGGCAGGTCTCAGTAGGGACATGATGGCGGCAGTGGCATGATGGAGGCAGGCAGCAAGGCCAGATCTATTTATCAGCCTCAGCCAGAGGAGTGTAAAACTACTCCTGAATCCAGAAATGGTTCATTTTGATAAAAGTGATGTTTTGGACATGGGTGGAGGACAACTTAGTCAGTTTGCGTGTCACCATTCCCCTTGTGGTGCTGAAAACCCTCTCCAAGATGACACTGGAGACTGGGCAAGAAAGAAGAGAGAGCATGCTGTGGTAGTTCAGGCCACTGTTCCAGTCTGCCTGCCCAGTAATCCATGGGGTCAGGGAACCAGGTATGCACAGACAGACCAGAGTTTAGGTAGCTTCTGACTGGCCTCAGCTTGGCACGGAATGTGGAAAAACTGATCCACCATGCTGCTGCGGCTTCTGCTGCTTATGGTGGCAGGAGGGGAGTGACTCTGTGGGGGGCAGAGAGGGACCTCCCCTTTAAAAACACTGGCAACAGGCGTCTGTTCACCGTAAGTTACGGAAAGCTGCGTACACAGTGTTTCCTGGTTATAACTTGTCCTCCTCTGTTATAATTTGTCCTCCTCTTTTGTGAAAGGGAGGCATTCCTCCATTTTCTAAAAGTATAGCTACCCAGTAATCATCAGACTCCTTGATGTCAACGATACGCCTGTCACTGCGTAAGCGAGCGAGCATACAGGTCGCCATTTTGGCCAGCATGCCAGAGGAGCCAGTTCTTTCCAGCTCCGCTCCCCACTGAGACAATTGGGTGTCTTGGCCAGAGTCACTATCATCATTGTCCTCTCGCCCTTCCACCTCCAACTCCTCCTCCCCCTCTTGCAGTGACAGCTTCTCATCCACCTCCTCTATGACAGATTCTCTTTGTGTGTCTCCAACAGCTATAGGGCAGACTGCAAGATGTGTCAGCTGCTCTTCTTCCACTGTGGTCCCCTGCTGCATGAGTGTCAGAATCTGTTCTAAGATAAATATGAGTGGGATGACTTTGTTCATGCTGCAGTTGTCCCTGCTGACAAACTTAGTGGCCTCTTCAAAGGGCTTCAGCACCCAATAGGCGTTTTGGATGAGCTGCCACTTCCTAACCTTGAAGGAACACATGCTCCCTTCTGCTATGGCTGTCTAGTGCATGTCAAAATCGTTCATGGCTTTCTGCTGCTTGTACAGACATTTGAGCATGTGCAATGTGGAATTCCTGCAAATTGGCATGTCGCGGATTAAGCATTGTAGTGGTAGGCTATTCTGTCACTGCAGGTCCAGAAGAGCTTTCCTCGCCACGTAAGAGTGGCTACAGTGCTTTGACAGTATCTTAGACTTTGCCAGAACCGTGCGCAAGTCAATGTACTTTTTTAGAAAGCATTGCCCCACTAGAATGATCACATGACCCATGCAGGGAGCATGTGTTATTTTGCCCAGGTTCAAGGTGACCAGGATGTTGCACCCATTGTCGCTGACCACCTTGCCCAGTTGGAGTCGGCAGGGTGACAGCCAGTGGGATGTTTGCCTCTTGATATACTTTAGCGACTGCTCGCCAGTGTGGCTACTCTCTCCCAGGCCAATCAGCTCCAACACAACGTAGCAATGCTTGACTTGACAAGTGATAAGAAGGTGGTGTAGTGCGGGAAACTCTGTGCCCTGCTACTCTTGAAGATGAACCAGTGTCCATGGAGGAGGAGGCGGATCAGTGCCTGGTGTGGGCGCCAGGCCTACACAATCGTGAGGGGTCAAAAGGACATAGTCTTGTAGCCGGGAAGAACTGGCTCCTCTACCAGAAAAAACATTGACCCAGTAGCCCGTGAAAGACATGTACTGTTCCTGCCTGTAAGAGCTGCTCCAAGTGTCCAGAGTGGTGTAAACCTTACCGCTCAGTGAGAATTGCGGGGAGTTGCTCACATTGTCTGCCATGAGAGTACAAGGCAGGGATGGCTTTTTGGGAGAAACTATGCCAGCTAGGTATCTTCGAGCGAGACTGAGCACATTAGCTCACTAAAGGCAGCAGACTTGACTAAATGGTACGGCAGCAACTGCACCACCAGGAACTTGGGCAGGTGGGAATTAAGCATGTGCACCATCAGTGTGTAGAATTATTTCCTGGCCATGCATTACCTTACCGATGGCTGACGATGGAGCGGAGGAGGAGGAGCTGGAGAAGCAGAAAGGGATAATGATGATGTGAAACACACTACTACCCATGGATGCGGCCTGGCTGTCCCAAGGGGAGCAGAGAGAAGGAGGGAATCCCTGTTGCGGTAGCTAGCTACCACCTCTATTTGCCCATGGGATGGGGTGATGCCTCTTCATATGGTAGCTGTGATGCCTATGTTTGTGTTTGCCTCTCTAAGTCTTATTTTGCTCTTGCAGAGCTTGCATAAGGCAATGCTTTTGTCTTCCGGCAGTGTGGAGAAAAAAATGCCGGACAGGAGATACTTGCGCAGCATAGGTAGAGGCAGCCGAGTTCGGCTTAGCTCCGGCATGTTTTGGGCCTAACCCATCAACAACATTAATGGCATCACCAGATCCCAAAGCAGAAGTTGCCTTAACTGTTCTTTGGGAGGTATGTTGCCTATGCTCTTTGTTGCTGCCGCCATCACCCTCCTTCTCTGATGTTGCCTCCTCCTCAGCACTCTGATCCCAGGTACTGTCCACAACACAATTGTCATTGGAGTCCTTACCATCCCGGCTGCTTCTATCAGACTGTTGGATATCATGGTGGATTCTTTGGCTCCCCTCCCTGCTCTTCCCTGACTGCCACTGTCGCTGTTCTTATCAGCAATACCACAACTAAGGAGCCTCTACTACCACCATCAACATGGCTATGCCTGGGGTTTGCAGCCTCCACCTCCTTCTGAGGGCAGTACAAACGCTGACTACTCTCACACAAGTCGTCAACAGTGACACTCTCTTGACTATCTTCCGTAAGGCGTGATGCAGTTTTCTTGCCACTATTTAGGAAAATGGGCAGTGAAGTCTGAGAGGCCTTCTCTGGTGCTGCAAGGAGAATGAGCAGGAATTACACTGTGACCCCTGGCTCCATGGCATGGTCTCAGACTCCAGACTCAGACTCCTTCTCTGGTGCTGCAAGGAGAATGAGCAGGAATTACACTGTGACCCCTGGCTCCATGGCATGGTCTCAGACTCCAAAGTCACCTCAACGTCATCTTGCTGCAACTGACAGGAGGAATTAGCCATCCGATCCACAATATCATCCTCTTTCTCCTCAACAATAATGTTGCAACTTTCCAAAGCCAGCAGGGACCACTGTAGCCAACTACTACTACTACTTCTGGCTAGATAGCTGATGCTGCTACTGCCCACATTTTGGCTTTGGGTCTTTCCTTTGAAACCCTTCTGTAGCCGTGACATATTTGGGCCTCTTAGATAATACTGTGCACTACCCTGTGTATTGGTGTAATAATCACGTATATGCTGGTTTTAATAATTTCAACAAGCCCCCCAAAAAATTTTGATTGGAAACATGACAGAAATAAATGTAAACATAGTTAGGCCTAAATTTGTTTTCACTCACAGATAATTTTGCGCTCTACCGTGTGTATTGGTGTAGTAATCATTTATATGGTCGTTTTAATAATTTCAAAAATTCCTCCAAAAAAATGACACCATATGGAGATAAAAATTCAAGGGAAATGGATTTAGGTCTAAATTCGTTATCACTCACAGGTAAATTGTTGCCCTATCCTGTGTATTCGTATATATATAGGTGTAATAATCACCTATATGCTGGTTTAATTAAATTGAACAAGTCCCAAAAAAATGATATTCCAACCTTGTGGAAATCCAGTAGACTGAAACAGACAATTGAGGCCTGATGCTCAGTTTCAAGTTAACACTGACAGGTAAAGTGTTGCCCTAGCCTGTGTATTGGTATACTGATCGCCTATATGTTGAATTAATTAAATTAAACAAGTCCCCAAAAAAATTAAATTACAACCTTGAAGATGTAGAATAAAAAGAAACCGATGGTGTGTGTGTGTAGAGATAATAAACATATTTAACCCTAATATTTTGTTCTCAATCACTGATGTATAAAGTTTTTTAAACTAAAACAGAAAAATGTAATTAAATATGTGAGATCATCTGACACAGAGTTCTCACTAGCATTCTATATGCTATGCTAGATTAATAGTGGAACAAGTGTTGTACAGTTTTCGTTTATTCCATTCAACACCCCACCCAAAAAAAGGATTTCTGTGAAAATTAGGAAAAAAACTGAAAGGACTTCCTTGAAAGTAGCTGCTTTTGAGTTTTGCAGCAGTTGCAGTTGTGCTAGTAGGAACAGCCAGCCTCAGCTCCTCTCTTCTTACTCCCTGGCTGCCAGTTTCCCTGCTTGTCCCTATTCTACACACAATTCTTATTTTTAATTGTAATTCTAGCCTCTCCCTTTACTCCCCCTGGCAGTAAAATACAAGCTTATTTAATTTCTGACTGTCCCTGACTCCCTAAGATCGATTTTCTGGCAGATTCTGCTACACTCGACCATCCTCATGCACAGCTCAGCAGATAATAATGTTCTGCTCATTCTGCTAGAGCACCTCCCTGTCTGCTGCAGCACTGATTGGCTCCCAGGCTGACAGACAACCTGGATGAGTCAATCAGAGCAAGTCTTCTCCTCCACACTTCCTCTCAGGGTCATGTGAGAACCCTTCTTCTTCCTCCTTGGTGCTTTTTTCCTACTGACATGGACACTAAAATGGTGTTCCATTTCAGTGGATTCACCCAAAATGAACCTGAAAAGGTTTGGGTTTGTGTGCTGTCCAAAAAATAGCAAATAGGCTCGCTTCACAGGAAGGAACAAAAAATAACTTCAATATGTTTATATCTTTTATAACATTACACATTGAAAACTTTGTGCTCTGCATAACATTTTAGTCATTGACAATGTGAAACCCTCAGGAGGTAATTCCCTCATTTTATTGATTGAATGAAAACTCCATAATGTGTATTTTATGTGTTTTTTCAGGTCAATTGACTTTGGCCCGTTCAGACTATTGATAACTGTGTCTTACGATGAAAACAATAGAAAAGTCACAATTTACTCCAAAATAAAGACAAAACCAGTTTGATAAAATCAGAGCCATAGCGTTTCTAATTATTTGATATAAACATTTGATATAAATTTAAAAAAAAGAAGCTACAAACATTTGAAAACTGCAGCAAGTTTTTTTTGCCAAGCTATACGAATACTGCATAATTGGAGCGACACATTTGCAAATTGCTTCTATTGTGTGAATTTCAGTTCACCTTTGTAAAGTAAAAGCGGGAGTCAGAAGATACAGCCACTCATGCTTACAAATTTCCATCCACTTTATAGGTTTTTCGTTTTATGCTTTCTGCATCTTTTAGTCTCACAAGACAATTGTCAAATTCTGCTGTAGGGCAGCCAGGAGTAATTATGGGGAACTCCAGCTGGTAGTAAATGCTTTCCTATTTCTTGGTGCATGTCAGATGTACCTTTATTAACTCTGACATGACCTTTGTTTGGTTTCCTGAACTAACAAATTAACTCTGTGGCAACAGGACTTCCCACTGACCAATGTATGAAAGGGAAGCAGCAGAACGCTTTTTAAAATATACACTATAAGAATGAAAATGAGCAGTCATTAGGGTACTAACTTTTCTTTTCTGGAACCCGTCACAGCCAAATTCCCTCATTAGGCGTCGGATTCCCAATACAAAGACCAAAAGACTTTTTTTTTCACAAATGTATTCCATTTCCTCCCCTGGTAAGAAATCTTTTTTAGGCCAATATTTGTCTGCAACATCACCCGAGACCATTTGTTTATGTGATTATAACAAAGGTTGTAGGTCCATTTGTATCTTTCAACTGAGTATATGATCAATGGAGGATGATGAACATAGGCAGTGTTACAGTATATTCAAGAGCCTTATCAGGTGTGAAACCATTCATCTTCAGTCCCTGGTGGATCATGCTGTCAATTCTAAGAAAATGCTTAAAAACATTGAAGCACGTCTTTCTCTTAATACTTTGATGAAAAATCAGCCATTTGGAGATATTATAGGTTGGCTTGTAAAACAGAAATTATACAATGCATTCAGAAAGTCTTCAGACCTTTTCAGTTTTTATACATTATGTTGTTTTGGCATTGTGATAAAAAAAAAAATAAAGCCTTCCCCATTATTCTGCACTCAATACCTCACAATGAGATTTTTTTTAGAAATATTTGCAAATTTATTAAAAAAGGGAATATTAAAATACATGGACATAAATATTCAGACACTTTGCTATGGGCCTCCCATTTCTCTTGAACATCTTTGAGATGTTTCTGCACCTTGATTGGAGTTTACCTGTCGTAAATTCTGTTGATTGGACCTGATTTGGAAAGACACATCCCTGTCTATATAAGGTCTCAAAGCGCACAATGCATATCAGAGCAAAAACCAAGCCATGAGGAGGAAATAACTGCCTGTAGTGAGGGATATAAAACATTTCTGCTGTGCACTGAAAGTCCCCAAGAGCACAGGGGCCTTCGTAATTCTTAAATGGAAGAAGTTTGAACCAGGGCTCTTCCTAAAGCTAGCCATCCCACCAATCTAAATAAACTGGGGAGAAGGGTAAGATAGGTGACCAAGAACCCAATGGTCACTCTGATTGACCTCTAAAGAACCTGTGTCCAGACAGGTGAAACTTCCAGAAGATCAACCATCACTTCAGCACTCCTTCAATTTGGGCTTTATGGCAGAGTTTGGGGGAAAAAGGCACCTAAAGGATTCTCAGACTGTGAAAAACAAGATGATGTGGTCTGATGAAACCAAGATTAAACTTTGTGATCTCAAGCATCATGTCTGGAGAAAATCAGGCACTGCTTATCACCTGCCCAATGCCACACCTGCGATGAAGCATGCTGTTGGTAGCATCATGCTGTGAGGGTCTTTTTCAGTGGCTGAGGCAGGAAGACTGGTCAGGTATTAGGGACAGCTGAATAGAGCAAAGTACAGAGATATTCTTAATAAAACCATATCTATAGTAATCTGGACCCCAAATTGGAATGAGCGTTCACCTTCTAACAAGGCAACGACCCTAAGCACACAGCCAAGACAACATAGGAGTGGCTTAGGGCTTGATTAGCCCAGCCAGAGCCCTGACTTGAACCCAATTAAACATCTCTATAGAGAACTGATAATGGCTGTCCACCAGCGGTCCCCATCCAACCTGACAGAGCTTGAGAGGATCTTCAGAGACGAAAATCCAGGTTTTCAATCTTTGTGACATCATACCCAAGAAGACTGGAGGCAGTAAATGCTGTCAAATGTGCTTCAAGTAAATACTGAATAAAGGGCAGAATCAAGGGCGGACTGGGAAATTAAAGTGGCCCCGGAAATAAACATAAAAGTGGCCCCATGTTGTATGTGGGTCCAAACTGACAGAAGGTGGGACAACAGAAGTAGGCGAGGCCAGCAATAGCACAGTGCAGCACAAAATACTGCCTCGGCAAAACCAAATACCATAATACAGCACAAAATGCTGCCACCTGTACCACAGTATGAAACTGTATCATCATCCTGAGGATGGTCATACAGTTGAAATCGAGAGGGCACCTGTGGCCGCTGCCTAGGTGCATAAGTGCCTAATCCTCCTACATTAATCAATGCTGAGAAAGGCTTTGGTGGCCCTCTGGGAAACTTCCCTGTAGGGTCTATGGTCAGTCCACCAGTCCATGGGCAGAATACTTATTTCAATGCAAGATTTTAGTTTTTCCTTTTCAATAAATTAGCAAACATTTCAAACATTCTGCTTTCACTTTGTAATTATGATATATTGAGTGCAGATATGGAAAAACGTGATTTTTTATTTTATTTTAGCACAAGACGGCAGCATAGCAAAATGTGAATATCGATATATATTGATGAGGCCAGCGATTGACTGCTGCATTGTATGTGAGCCTGGCATTGCTGCACCCTAGAAGTGGACATAACGGCTGAAGTGATAAGGGGGAAAGGAGGGATGCACTGGAAGTGGCAGGAGGTAAAATAGATGAGTATATTTTCTTCTTTTATTATTTTATGAAAATTTCGGCTTTACCATGAAAAAAAAACTGCATGTAGACGGAGTCATATAAAATGGGACTGGAATTAGATACAGTAAGGAGACCACAAATGAACGTTTCCCAAGCAGAACAATTAATGAAGGTTTTCTTGCTTTCTTCTGATGGGATTAAATCACTAGAACTAACTTTTTAGATTCCATCAAGCCGCTTTCACACAACACTATTTTGGTCAGTATATTGTATCCGTATGTGTAAGGCAAAACCAGAGGTGGATCCAAATCATGGAAGGTAGAAATCTTTCAATTATACTTTTTCTCCGTGTAGGTTCTGCTTTTAGATTTAAATGCACTCAGCTATTTTCAGAAATCCCATAGCTGTGAATAGATATAACCATGCATGCACAACCTTCTCTCCATTCCTGACAGCTTAAATTGGGGCCTCATTCTTGAGCTATGAGTGGGTCGCAGAGATGAGGCACACATCTATCAGACATTTAAGGCCTATCATGGGGATATGTCACAGATGTCAAGATGGTACAAACTGTTTAATACAGCCACATTTTAGGGTCTCCATTACATCCATAAGAGCTAGTCCCTTCTCCACAGTTTCAATGAATTGAACTTAGATCAATATAGGGTTCTTTGGTTGGTCTGCCTGTTGCTTACCCTAAAATGTGTCTTATAAAATGGATTGTCCAGTTTTAAGAGGAAAGCGGTAAACTCAGGGGCTCAACCTGTAACAGAGAATAGATTATCCTGACTGAACCTGTGCTGTTGCTCCAGTTCTTCAGTAGGTCTCTGTTTTCCAAGCTGCAGCAGTGACATCAGATTAACAACATGTGACTGCTGCAGCCAATCACTGGCCTCAATGGTGCACTGAAGAGGACAGTGGATTGGCTGTCGGAGTCATTTGTTTTAGACGTGATATCACCACTGCTGCCGGTTTTACAGAGAACATCTAGGAGAACTGGAGCAGTAGCATGGTATCTATCAGGTAAGTAATCATCTATTCTTTGTTACTGGTTGACCCGCTGAGTTGTCCAGTTTCCTCTTGAAACTGGATTACCTCTTTGAGCCTATAAGTGTAGTCACAGTAAACTGAAAAACTATGCCAAGATGTCATCCTTATCCTCATATTTCAAGCTTTTGTTTCTGTCAATCTATGACTTTAAATGTGATTTTAATAAAAAAACATTTCACTTTACTGATCTTGTAAAAAAAAATACTAATTGTAATGGAAATGTGCATATGCACATTTAGAGGTAGTCACTGATAGTACCATGGCTTATGGTACATAACATACTTGTCTAGTAAGCAGCCATGCAAAATACTTTTACAAATGTTTTACTTAAATAAACAAAGTTTGCAAACAAGAAAAAAAAAATGAAAAATCAGCTTTTTTTGTATAAAAACAATATCATCTTCATATATTATTTTGGTCAATTCAGGCCCTACTTTCCCAACAAGACGGCTGTCTGGGAATTGTCTAATTCAGCAAAACTTCTGTAAGTGTCTACAGAAGGATTTATGTGGTTATAAGATTGGTTTGAATCCTGTATTTTACCTTCTTTCACATTTTCAATTTAAATGTCAACATGTTAAAAAACAAAAGTCTGTTTTTGCTTAAGGAGGGAGATGAGGTGAGTGTACATAGCTCAAAATAGCCACAAATTAAAATCACAACCTATAGACCATGCAAAATAACACATATTTCCGTTTCAATCAGAAGTGTCTCGTGTAAAAATTTGGCTTCCATTTGGTGAGTAACTGCAAACACTCCCAGAAATGTTTGAAAATGGACTTGCATCTGGCAGACATTCAAACCAAGCAGCCAGGAGAGTTGTCGTCTGCTCGTCCTCGTGTTCAGAATGCTTGCCATCAAATGTTCCAAGGTTTTGAAAAATGAAATAAAGAAACTGACTATGGGCACATTTATCACCAATTCTAAAGTTATTTTCATCCAAATGATTAGATGGTTGTCCCTCTAACAAGGCCAAGGGTATTAGAAAATATAGGATTATGTGCTTAAAATAACAACATAAATTAATTTGAAAACAATTACAGATTCTGTTACAATGTATCGAGAGACTTCAATTCTAAAATGTACAGGATAAAAACATGTATGGAGTTGGAAATAGTCTGTTTTATTCATGATACATTATATCCAGCGTATATTTATATATTCCACGATATGGCACATATAGATGTAGAAGACAGTAGTCAGACTTTTATTCCAGCACGGAAATGATTCAGTTTGCTGTGCTAGACCTATATCTAACTCTTTCCCCAACTCCATTCATGTGTGGCACAGGTGGGAGGTAAATCATTGCACTGGTGGATCAAGCAAATCATAGTCCTAAGGTAAGTCCAAAAACTCATACCTTCTTAAATAAATTCAAACCCCAGACCAGACCTCCTAAATACAGACCTCCAAGCTAATACAGGCTCCAGATGAGACCTTATAAATACAGAACAGACTAACTATATGAATACACGGAAACCCTACATATAGACCGCAGACCAGAAATATGTATGAAGAAGACTCGCTTTAAAGGAAATGCATCACCGATTTTTTCTGCCAGTTTAAAACCAGATAGCAGCACACTTTGACCTATTTTAATTTTCTGATTGCAGATCTATCTCTTCTATTTCCTGAACATGATTATGGGCTCAGCCATCTTGCATTTGTAGAAAGCATTATGTCAGCACAGTAGTGTAGGAACACACAGAGAGTGAGTCCTAACTGCAACTCAGCCCGTTTTCCCAGCCTAGTTGCAGTGCAAGCCCTAGGCGGCAAGTCTAAAACTGGTCGACGTTCCCTACTCTGCTAGGTGCAGGACTGACACATATGTAGCGATCGGGACCACAGAGGAAATATGTGGGTGTGGTGGTCTGATGGGTGTAGTATTTGGTACTCATGTTTCTGCAGCTCCCTCGACCGGTATACAGTGACAGGATGAAAGGCACCAGATTCCTTCAGGCATACTCTGGTGTTGAGGGATCTCCTGCCAGATGTTGGTTGAGGTGCCTTTGATGGTACAGAGTTTAAGGTGCAGGGATGTTGTGACGCAAATAATTAATTGGAACTTTTACTAAGAATCTCTTGCCTTGAGGTAGGTGTACAGATTATTGCACTGCAAAGTGGTAGGTATAATCTATTTAAAGGACATCAAAAGTCAGTTGTATCTGTAATCGTAATAACAGGCTCTTGGTGAAGTATTGACTCTGGTCACATTCAGGCTACTGTAACTTCTGGCTGACTGTCTATCTTCCAGGTGTGGAGTATGCATCAGTAAACCTCTCTGTTTCACATGGCTGGTACATACAGTATATCTTGCCTTCCTGGCTTACTCACCATTTCCAATAACACGTCCACACTGTCCATAGGGGAATGTTGCTCAAAATTCAGTTTTGGTCTTAACTGCAGAACATGAACAGGCAACGTAGGCTAACTCCTATCTCACATTAGGTTCTAATAGAGTCTATAGACTGAGGTAACACTCTCGTATTCACTAGTCTCTCTTTATACTCTCTGAACACACTGGTATTTTGTTATTCCTCTCTTGAGGCCTACCCTTGGTCTGAGCACAACTCAGAGGGGTAGCTAATTGTCAGCCCTTCTAGGTTCCACAGGTCCAACCCTAGCTTTGGTCGAACTCTGCAGTCTGGCTGAGGAATTTGACTTTTAAGTCTAACTCCAGACGTAGTGTTCCTTGGCTGTGGACTAAACTGATGGTACCCCTTTCTTTAGGTAAACAATTTTCCTTGCTTTCTGCACTTCACTTCTAACATAGTAACATAGTAACATAGTATATAAGACCGAAAAAAGACATTTTTCCATCCAGTTCGGCCTGTTTCCTACAAGTTGATCCAGAGGAAAGTAAAAAAAAAACCCTGTGAGGCAGAAGCCAATTTTCCCCACTTAAGGGGAAAGAAATTCCTTCCCGACTCCAATCAGGCAATCAGATTAACTCCCTGGATCAATGACCCCTCTCTAGTAGCTGTAGCCTGTAATATTACTACACTCCAGAAATAAATCCAGTCCCTTCTTGAATTCCTTTATTGTACTCACCATCACCACTTCCTCAGGCAGAGAGTTCCATAGTCTCACTGCTCTTACAGTGAAGAATCCTTTTCTATGTTTGTGTACAAACCTTCTTTCCTCCAGACGCAGAGGATGTCCCCTTGTCACAGTCATAGTCCTGGGGATAAATAGATGATGGGACAGATCTCTGTACTGATCCCTGATATATTTATACATATTTATTAGATCTCCCCTCAGTCGTCTTTTTTCTAAAGTGAATAACCCTAATTTTGATAACCTTTCAGGGTACTGTAGATCCCTCATTCCAGTTATCACTTTAGTTGCCCTCCTCTGAACCCTCTCCAGCTCTGCTATGTCTGTATTGTTCACAGAAGCCCAGAACTGTACACTGTACTCCATGTGTGGTCTGACTAGTAATTTGTAAAGTGGTAGGACTATGTTCTCATCACGGGCGTCTATGCCCCTTTTGATGCAACCCATTATCTTATTGGCCTTGGCAGTAGCTGCCTGACACTGGTTTTTGCATCTTAATTTGCTGTTTATTAAAATTCCTAGATCCTTTTCCATGTCAGTGTTACCGAGTGTTTTACCATTTAATATGTACGGGTGACTTGCATTATTCCTTCCCATGTGCATAACTTTACATTTGTCAGTGTTAAACCTCATCTGCCATTTTTCTACCCAAGCCTCCAATCTATCCAGATCCCTCTGTAGCAGAAAACTGTCCTCTTCAGTGTTAATTACTTTACACAGTTTAGTGTCATCTGCAAAAATAGATATTTTACTGTGCAGGCCTTCTACTAGATCATTAATAAATATATTGAAGAGAATAGGGCCCAATACTGACCCCTGAGGTACCCCACTAGTTACAGTGACCCAATCTGAGTATCTACCGTTAATAACCACCATCTGTTTTCTGTCACTTAGCCAGTTACTTACCCACATACAGACATTTTCTCCCAGTCCGAGCATCCTCATTTTATATACTAACCTTTTATGAGGTACGGTGTCAAATGCTTTGGAGAAGTCCAGATATACGACATCCATTGATTTGCCGCTGTCAAGTCTGGAACTTACCTCCTCATAGAAGCTGATTAACTTCGTTTGGCATGACCGATCCCTCATGAAGACATGGTGATATGGCGTTATTTGCTTATTTTCATTGAGATACTCCAAAATAGCATCTTTTAGAAACCCTTCAAACAGTTTACCAACAATAGATGTTAAACTTACCGGCCTATAATTTCCAGGCTTTGTTTTTGGACCCTTTTTGAATATTGGCACCACATTTGCTATGCGCCAATCCTATGGAACATTCCCTGTTATTATAGAGTCCGTAAATATCAGAAATAATGGTCTGGCTATGACATTACTTAATTCCCTTAGGATACGGGGGTGTATGCCATCCGGTCCTGGCGATTTGTCTATTTTAATCTTTTTAAGTCACTGTTGTACTTCTTCCTGTGTCTCAACTGCACAGTTCCAGCTCCACACACTAACTTCCTTATCCCCCTGTTCTACATTTATATGTGGTGCCAGCACCACCTAGAGGTGACAGGGTGTATCTACATGAAAAAGAGCACTAGCCTGTTAGAAGGAATTACATCAATATACATACATATTATAAAATGACATATTGCAAATACACATATGTATACAGGGCCCCACTACTGATACAGAGTGGCACACTGCACACACACACAGAAGAAACTACACAAAGACGAAGTCATACAAGAATGGGTCAGAGCCCAGTGGACAATGCAGTACCAAACCAGACGACAGAGAGTAGTCAGAATAGCCAAGCCTAAGTTAAAGCCAGATGGGAAACACAGTACCAAATCACGAGACAGAAAGTGGTCAAAGGCAAGCCAAGGTTAATCCAAAATGCAATCCAAACTCACACAGAACACAGAACTGAATTGGGAGCACAGCTAGGGAGTAAAAACCTATCACTGGCAATGGTATCTGGCCAGGAGGGGGTTTTAAATAGAGCACTAAATCCCAGGATCAGAACCTGATAGCTCTTGACTTGGCGCTCCATTAGTCAGAACAATAGAACACAGGAATAGAACAGCTGAGCAATCAGTGGGGAGAAAAAGAGGACATGGCTTCACAACGCATCTTTCCTGGTGCGGTCACACTGAAGTTGTAGATCTTGCCGCTGGGGCCGAACAGGTACATTTGTGACACATTAAGAAAGCCACATGGGCCATAGACACATTGGACTGGAGGGGACCTCATTGACTTCTATGGGAGGGTTTTCTAGGCATGTTCTGTGACCTGTGCAGAGTTCATTGAAGAAAGGAAGAACAGATAAGTTCCTACCTATTGTGAATGGTGGATCCTGTCTTATCTATCATTCTCATCCTGCTTGGAATGATATCACCTCAGTGGATAGATAAGCAGAAACTGCAGTAAAGTAATCTGTACAGACCAAGAGGTGAGGCTATTATTAGTAACATAGTAACATAGTATATAAGACCGAAAAAAGACATTTGTCCATCCAATTCGGCCTGTTTCCTACAAGTTGATCCAGAGGAAGGCAAAAAACCCCTGTGAGGCAGAAGCCAATTTTCCCCACTTAAGGGGAAAAAATTCCTTCCCGACTCCAATCAGGCAATCAGAATAACTCCCTGGATCAACGACCCATCTCTAGTAGCTATAGCCTGTAATATTATTACACTCCAGAAATACATCCAGGCCCCTCTTGAATTCCTTTATTGTACTCACCATCAGCACCTCCTCAGGCAGAGAGTTCCATAGTCTTACTGCTCTTACCGTAAAGAATACTTTTCTATGTTTGTATGACGCAGAGGATGTCCCCTCGTCACAGTCACAGTCCTGGGGATTAGGCTTAGTGGTCAGTACGAAAACTGCAGGATTTTATGGTTTTTGTTTAAATATTGATATTGACATGGAAAATTAGAAATAACATAATCAAAAATTACTGAAAAATATGTTAAACATAAAAACATTATTTAAACAATAGGTCATTTTCTGATTACACATTTCCTTTAATGCTCGAGTGTGTATTAAAGATGTACAATTTGTTTTGTCTGAGGGACACACTGTCATGTTGTTCTGACTCAAGGGCCTATAATGCAATTTTTGCCTCAGTGTGACAGCAGTAACACTTTTTTCTATGTTTGTAAATATATGAGGTCTTTTTTAGTTTTGTAGTAGTGATGAGCGAGCATGCTTGGCCGAGTACCGGTTCAGCTCGAGCATCGCTATGCTCGGCCCATGGCGGTACTCAGCAGAGTACCACGTGTGCTTCATAAAAATGCTCAAGTCTCCTCCCCTACGTTTGGCGCCTCCTAAGCAGCCAATCAACGTGCAGGTAAGTAATGCCCTTCAGTATAATGCCGTAGCCATGTTAGCTACTGGCATTACACTGATTAGCTGGCCGCAACGCGTCATCGGGTGCTAATACAGCTTCAGGGAAAGCAGAGTGTAGACAGGGAAACATAGTGTGTGAAGCGAAATTTAACAGATTTTATTAGAAATAGGATTTGCAAAGACCCAAAAGTCCTTTTAAGGACAACAGTGTGTGTGTGTTTGAGAGCAGTAATATATTTTTAGTACCTGCGCTCAATTGATCAGTCTCAGGGACAGCCGTGCTGAGGAAGAGACACAGTGCAGGGAGAAAAATCGCTGTTTTAACAACTACCTAAAGCTTTTCATGCAACATATAATCCTTTTAAGGGCTAGTGTGTGTGTTTGACCGCAGAAATATATTTTTCTTTAATACCTATTAGTGACAAATACTGTACATCATTGGCAGACTGTGTATTTTTGCGTAAATTCAAGAATATATTATTAATAGTTTGCACGTTCAATGTAAATTATTTGTGCAACATCTACTGTGTGTGTATTTCATACATATCACTGACATATACTGTACTTTATCCGCAGACGATGTATGCTAGTCTGTGACACTATCAGGACTACATCTCCTGTGTAAAGTGTGCACATCCCAAGTTCCTTTTTTTTTATTTATTGGCGCATACACTTACAAATCCTACGCTACTGTATGTGTGACATACTTTTAAGCATATATAACATTTAATATTAAGAATGCAGCCAGTAAGGGACATGCAAGTGGCCATGATGCTGATGGTGCACACAGAGGCCGTGGACCTGGGCGCAATGAAACTGAGTAAAAGAATGTAGCTGAGGGCCTCCAGGTGCGCTAACCCTCTAAAACAATGATGGCAATGGGGAACCTTTTAGAGACTGAGTGCCGAAACTGCAACCCAAAACCCATTTATTTATCGCAAAGTGCCCACACGGTTATTTACCCTGAATGCTACAGTCTAATATAGTGTATCTTCCATGTTTCCTATTATTTAGCTATAGCTGTAGAGTGCCAATCCGTGCCACGTGTCCAGCTTGGACATCCAGTAGTTGTAAGGCACAGAGGGATCACTGAGGACGCTGACACAGTCTGCTATGTACTTTTTCACCATCTTCCAAATTTTTTCATCTTTGTGACACTAGGTCGCGCATCAAGGTGAGGGTGCTGGAGGGGTGTCATGAAACTGTCCCAGGCCTTGGAGAGTGTTTTCCTGCCTCTGTTGGAACTGCTGTGTGTTCCCCTCGTCTCCCCTCCTGGGTTGCCCAAGGAACTACGTACTCTGCCACCGGCATTGTCAAATGGAAATTTATGGAGCAGGGGGGGCGTGGCCTGACTGAGGATGTGAGAGGACGCATGGCGCTTGGCTCCCAGCTTAGTATCCTGTAAATACCCTGCTACCCCTGCTTATTTGGGGTTTCATCGATCCTGACCTGCCTAGAGAGTGTCCGGCTAGGCTCTGCATCCCTCCGGCGGCATAATGAGGCGACAAAAGGCGAAAGAGAGAGGGAAAGGACTGTGAAGGTGCCACGCCAGTGAGGCAAGATGGCGCTGGTCCGGCAGGACGGCCCCTAGATGTGGCGGCACGGCTGGAGCGCTTCGCCCACTCTGCAGAGCCTGTGTCTTAAGCTCTGGCCCCTGATATTTGGGCTAACAATGCTGGCTCCAACTTACCTGCAGCTGTGTCCAGTGAGGCCCCAGCAACAACACCTCCTGAGGTCAGTGATTCTGGCACCAGTCTGGGAGCTTCAGTGATGGAACCTACCTTGAAAGATGTCTTTGCGGCGGTGGCGCAGTGTAATCTTGCGCTGGCTGCGCTTAATACTAATGTGGGCAGCCTTAAGGAGGACATTGGTCTCTTTAGACAAGATATGAGACAAGTTAAGAAGTGGATGGGGGAAGTGGAGGGCCGCCTCAGTACCCTTGAAGATATGCCCCCAGTTAAAAGGGACATGCAAAGAGTGATTCACAATGTTACTATGCTTATAGCCAAAACCGACGACCTGGAAAACAGGCTGCGCCATAATAATGTGCGCATGATTGGTGTCCCTGAACGCACTTAGGGGACAGACACAGTTCTTTTTGTAGAAAAATGGCTAATGGAGAAGATTGGGAAAGAAAAGTTGTCTCAGCTTTTTTCTGTGGAAAGGGCGCATCGTGTCCCATTCCGCCCTCCACCACCTTGGGCGCCACCGCGACCGCTGCTTATTAAAGTTCTACACTTTCGGGAGCGCGACGCCATCCTGAGAGGGGCCAGGGAGTGCACGGATCTTACCATTGATGGCAACCGGATCTCTCTGTTCCCGGATTTCTCCGGCGAAGTTCAGAAGAAGGGAGCACATTTTTTTTAGTTATTAAACGCCATCTGCGGCAATTACATCTGCCCTCTCTACCATATATCCAGCCCGCTTGAGAGTAGTGGCGAAGGATAAAACACACATGTTTGAAGATCCGGCAACGGCGTGCCAATGGCTGGACAATATGGAACAGGAGCTCCGCAGTGGCACCTGAATTGTGTCATAACTTTCCATGCTGTGCCTGCCGGGCAGGTCTCTCACTCACTTAGAGTGCACCTGACAGTAGTCAGGGATTAACCTAATGTTCCTACATATACTTATCACTATGCAACATAAGATGTTATGTATATGGTCACAGCTCCCTTTGTTTTTTACCTCGCCAATTGTGGGGTCTGTCTGATTACTGTTTAATATGGTTTATTCTCCTGAGGGGGCAGTTATATGTAATCTACTGAAGATGCCGGGGTTGTCCGCTGGGTGCGCTATTGACTGACATCTGTTTTCACATTTACATAGGGTATTGCATGTCTCTGAGTTCGGGTTTTCTCTTTTACCCCAGCTGTTTTCTACATCTGTACAATGTTACTGCTGGTTTTGTTGGGGGGGGGGGGCAGGGGATGGGAAGGGGACGGAGACCTACTACCTTAGGGACGAACATGTCCTCTTAGATGGCCAGAGAGAAGTTTGGAGGGGGACTGTGCAATTATGGTTTAACTGTATCAATGGGTACCCTTAAAATTGTGGCCTGGAATGTAAGAGGGATGAATCCATCTGCCAAACGTAATGCTGTCTTTTATGCACTTCAGTCGCACCAGTCGGCCATCTTCTGCTTATCTGAGACTCACCTTACTCCTGAAACGTCAAAATTCGTCCACAGGGTTTGGTCGACGAACAATTTCCAGCTACCTTTTCCTCTAGAGGGGTGAGTGTCCTTGTACATAGATCGATTCCGTTTGTTCTAGGGAGGTCTGTGTGGACGCTGATGGCCGGTTTGTGTGTATTGATTGCTCTGTCTTCTCGTTTCATCTGCTATTGGTGGCGGTATATATACCTCCCCCATATTCCTGTGTAGTTTTTAAACAAGTGCTGTCATTCACTGCTAAGTATCCGAATGTACTGGTTTTAGTAGTGGGTGACTTTAATATGTATCTAGATAAATCTTCGAATAATTTCCAGCCGGATGGGGGGGTTGTAGCCTCTTTCCCTACATCATTGGATAGGTCACTTTCTGAGGTGGACATGCTGGATCTTTGGAGATATAAGAATCCGTCAGTCAGACAATATTCCTGCTTTTCGTCTCCACATAACGCCTTATCTAGACTAGATTTGGTAGTGGGATCATCCATGTTGTTAGACAAAGTACGGGAAATTGCCTACTTGCCTCGCAGCATATCTGATCACTCCCCTATCTTGGTAAGGTTAAATTTGGGAGTAAATGCCATGGTGCCACGACAATCTTGGCGTCTTAACTCATTCTGGATGCAGTTGGTGGATACCTGGGATACGTTTCTGACTGCTTTGAGGGAGTTTTTTAACACTAATGTGGGGTCCGCTAGCTACTCGGTCGTCTGGGATACTATGAAGGCATTCCTTAGGGGACTATATATTAAACATATCAGTATTCATAAATCTAAAAGCAGGGCCCTTATGACGAAGCTGTCAGACAGGGTTCGTGTAACTGAGGCCCAGTATATTGCTAACCCAACGGTGGACAATGTCTCTCGGTGGGTGGAAGCACAAAAATTACTAGGGGACCATCAAACTAGTAAGGCGGGAGACAAACAGTTTTTTAAGAAACAACGCTATTTTATGGAGGGAGAAAGCGCGGGTCATCTGTTGGCCACTATTGTTAAATCACAATCCGGTTCATCCAATATAGCTAATATTGTGAATGACATGGGAGTCTTGGTAACTGGAGATAATAATATTATGCAAGTATTTCATGCCCATTATATGGAAGTTTATAAATCCAAGTTATCTGTTAGAGATAGATATTTACAACAGATTCATATGCCCTGTCTATCGGATGCCCAAAGAGATATGCTAGTTAATGCCATTCAGTTGGAGGAACTGGAGGAGGCTGTATGCTCCCTTCCTAATGAGAAAGTGCCGGGTAGTGACGGACTACCAAGGGATTTTTATAAAAAGCATCAAGAGACTATACTCCCGCATATGCTTCGGGTCTTTAATGAGGCTGCGGAGGTTGGTGTCTTGCCTAGCTCTATGCGAGAAGCCGTGGTGGTAGTGCTTCCCAAACCGGGTAAGGACCCTACTATAGTGGATTTATATAGGCCTATCTCACTCTTACAGTAGACATCAAGCTATTGGCTAAAGTTTTGGCTAATAGGCTGCTGTCTGTGATTACTCAACTTGTCCATGAAGATCAGTGCGGCTTTATGCCCGGTAAGTCTACTTCACTGAATCTCAGAAGATTGTTTCATAACCTACAATTGGTGACGGGGGGAGGGTTGTTCGACGGTGGTCTCACTCGACGCTGCCTAGGCGTTTGATAGCGTCGAGTGGGACTACCTGTGGTCGGTTATGCTGGAGTTGGGGTTTGGCCCAGGTTTTATAGGCTGGGTCAAACTACTTTATACTCAGCCTAAAGCTAGGCTTCGGATTAATGGGAAGTTGTCTCCGGTGATGGATTTGGAGAGAGGCACCAGACAGGGCTTTCCCTTGTCGCCCCTTCTATTTGCCATTGCCATAGAACCTTTGGCATGTGTCTTACGCTCTGCTGATGGCATTAGGGGGTTGTGCAGAGGGGAACTGGAGGAAAGGGTGTCGCTCTATGCGGACGATATGTTATTATATGTAGAAGACTTAGCCTCGTCCATTGATTCCATTATTTCATAAGTTTTGGATTTTGGGCATCAATCAGGCTTACTTAATAATTGGAACAAGTCCGTTATTCTCCCTTTGTCCCCAGCTTCTCAATCTCTTAATTTAGGTAATATCAATCTAAAAGTGGTCTCCTCTTTTAAATACTTAGGTATTAATATATCTGCTAACCCCCAAACGTTTATTGCTGATGACCTGCAACCATTATTACAGATATTCAATTTGAAGATGACTGTCTGGCATAAACTTCCGCTGTCCGTGATAGGTAGAGGTAACCTCCTTAAAATGATTTTCATGCCTCAGCTGCTATATATTATACATAATTCACCGGTCTGGATACCCAAACACTATTTCTATAAGATTCAACAAACCTTTAGATCTTTGGTATGGGGCAAGAATAAGCCTAGTAGAATTAGCTATGAGACCTTACAAAGGAACAAAGAAAGGGGTGGTTTAGCGCTCCCAGTCCCTAACCCTTTTCTATATTTTTTGGCTGCGCAATTACAACATTTTAAGGGTTGGGTAGCTCGGGAAATAGTGGATAGGAGTGGAACTTTGGTGTGCTGGGCTGCCAAGTGCTGTCCTCCTCTCTCGATCCTGGAAAGGAACCTACCTGGCCAGATTTAATCTTTACCTACGTTAACTCTCATGAAAAAAGTTTGGGTAAAGACCAAGGAAATGTTGGGGGTTCAGTCTTTTAAACTTGTCTCCGGTTTGGGGTAATCCAGGGTTGCCGGAATTGGTGAAATTGCAAGAGTTCTCTGCATGGGAGAAAAAGGGGCTGTGGAATTTGGGTCAGCTGTACTCTCAGGGTATCTTGAAAGAGTTCTCACAACTGTGTACTGACTTTGGGCTGGAACCAAATCGGTTCTATCAGTATTTGCAGTTGCGACATGCCTTGGATACCCAGTTTCAGGATACCTCGACAAATTTTAACTCTCATCCACTTCTCACTAAATTGGCGTCACTAGGGCCTGGTAGGGGAGCTATATCGGCTGCGTTCAAAGAAATCCTGACCGAATATTTGAAGAAGTTTCCACTGAATGTCCGGGCAAAGTGGGAGAAGGATGTTGGAGCTCTTTCACTCTCAGGGGGAGGGCGTACTGGCTCTTACCCCGGTGCTTTCTCTCAGTGAAGCAGCGAGGTTGTCCCAACTCTATATGTTTCATAGGGTGTACAGATCTCCGATCTTCTTGTGGAGGATAGGGGTTAGATCGGATTCTTCTGGTCAGAGATGTGGGGAGGAGGCGGCAGGTATATTCCGTATGTTGTGGAGTTGCTCAGAATTACAGAACTACTGGGCAGGTATACTATCTTTAATAAACAAGATATACAACACTACTTACACGAGGGAGTCCAAATTGTGTTTGCTCGGGATTATTGATTCCGATAATCTACTGGCATCTACTGTCACTGGCATTAATAGGATTCTATATCAGGCACGGAAAACAATAGCTGCCAGATGGATACAGCCACTTCCCCCAAATATCTCTGAATTTACAGCTAGAATGAATGATGTTATACGCCTCGAAAGAGGTATTTATTTGAAACGTAACTGTCTTGCCAAGTTTAGCAATATCTGGGGTCCCTGGATAGACAGCTCTGGGGTTTGTAGCACCTGGCTGATCCTTCAAGATAGGATGAATCTTATTGGTGGGCCCAAGAATCCTACTAAATTATTACAATACATACTGGGTGTCTAATGAAATACCATATAAGTCCTTTATATCCCTCTCTTACATAGGCTGGTGTCATAAGCGCATGTAGCTTAACTCTCTTTCTACTTTGAAATTTTAGACTTCTAAAAGGTACATGGTATCTGTGGGGTGGCCATCGCTGGTTCCATGGTAGTGGGTCTCCGGTGGGTGGGGGGGGGGGGGGTTCTTTAAGAATGTAGCTGTGTTTAACATGTGACTGATAGGTGCCCACTATGTGGTGTTTCTTATACTACAATCCGATACTTCGTTCTGTGACAGTGTTTGCGGTGTATATCTGTACTGTGCAAGTATGCTGTACAAATGAAACGGACACAATGCTATTTTGCATTATACAGCCTTGTTTATTTGAAACTGAAAAATCTATGAAATATTATCTGATCAAAAAATAAATTTATGGAGAAATTTTTCAAGAAGGACCCTCTGGTATTGCACCATTTTGCTCGTTCTCTCCACACAGGAATGAGATATTAGAAGTTCTCTTTGTAGCAGGGGTCGAGACGAGTGAACTGAACAACCAGTAATCGCTGTGCAAAATGCATAGAATGCGAGGGTCACACCCTGTGTAATGTCTTCCCCCAGTTCCACCGCTTTCATTGTTAGCAGCCAGCGTTTCAGTAGACACAGAAGTGGGATGGTTAGGCTGATAATAGCGGCATCACCACTCAACATCTGTGTTTATCACTCAAAGTTGCATAAAACCTCACAGAGGTCAGACATACAAGACTATGTTGCACCTGGATTCCACTACTTCCTTCTGCTGCTCACAAAGCCTGGGCAACATGTGTAATGTGGAATTCCAGCGTGTGCTCATGTCGCACAACAGTCGGTTAGCTGGCAAATACAAGTGCTGCAGCAGCTTTGCCAGACCGTCGGCAGATGTAGATGACTTTCTGAAATGGGCAAACACACTGCGCACCTTCACCAGTAGCTCAAGCAAATTGGGGTAAGTTTTGACAAATTTCAGAATACAGCCTAGGCATGGTATGGCCGGATCCAAGACATTAAAGAGGGATCCACATGGCCATATCAGCATTTGTCCAATGTACAATTTTGCCTTCTTCACTGGGCAGAGGTTGTTTTCTGCCCAGCGATTAAGATTCCATTATTAGGACAGTTTTTGAGGGACAATTTCCCGACATTTTGCTGTGGTCACTGGGCAGAGTTGTCATTCTGCCTAGTGAGGGCCGTGTTTGGCTGAGGGCTGGGCCTGTTATGGTTTGAGTTTTTATTGTTATGGTTTGATTTTGAGTTTATGATTACGCTGTAAAATATGTTATGGTTATTTGGTTATTTATTTGTTCTTAAACAGGCCATGCCATTAGTTTACCTCAACTCTCGTGTGTTATGTTTTTATTTATATCAATGTATAAGTTTGGGATGTTTGTTGTGCATGGTACATATATGCTGTATGATTGCCATGTGTGAGCTTGCTGAGCTACAAAGCTGCTAACAAGTTATGACCATTATCAGACACAACCAAACTGGTCCCTTATACCCTGCCATAGCTCTGCGGCAGTGTGCTGTTTGTCAACCAAGCAAATGAGTTTCAGCACGGCCTGTTGCCGCTTGCCCACTGCCGTGCTACACTGCTTTCAGCTACTAACTGATGGTTGACTGCTGCTACAAGATGAGAATTCAGAGTTTGCAGTTGAGGAGGAGGTGGAGGCGGAGGAGGAGAAGGGGGGGTTGCAGCCACTAATGTAGGTGGTGGTGGAAATCCTCATGGAAGTAGGGTCCGCAATCCTTAGCATCGGTAGCACCTGTGCCATCCCAGGGTACGACTCTCTACCGGCCTCCAAAAGGTTCACCCAGTGTGCCGTCACGGAAATGTAGCATCCCTGGCCAAAAGCACTTGTCCATGTGTCCATCGTTAAGTGGACCTTCCCAATAACTGCGTTGGTCAGGGCACGGGTGATGTTACGGGACACAACTGCTGGTGTAATGCGGGGATGGCACACCAAGAAAAATAGTGGCAGCTGGGGACTGAGTAACGAAGAACGGCCGCCACCATGAGGCTGAGGAAAGACTCAGTGTCCACAGGCCTAAATGGCAGCATTTCCAGGGCCAGAAATTTTGAAAGGTGCGCATTTAGTGCTATGGCCTGTGGGTGGGTGGCTGGGTATTTGCGCTTACGTTCAAAGGCCTGGGGTAAGGACATCTGTACGCTTTGCTTGGACACAGAAGTGGGTGTGCTAGCTGATGGTGCTTGGGAAGGCCCTGCTGCAGGGCGGGAGTCATCCAGGCCTGCGTCTAGGACAGAGGATTGGCCATCACGTAACACAGGGGTTTGGCCCATCTATTAGGGTGCTTTGATGCCATGTGCCGGATCATGCTGGTGGTGGTGAGGTTGCTAGTATTCACACCCCTACTCATTTTGCCCCCAGTGTACTGTCTTCCCCCATTATGTTCCCGTGTTTGAGTTTTTATTGTTATGGTTTGATTAAAAGTTTATGAATAGGATGTAAAATATGTTATGGTTATTTGGTTATTTATGAGTTCTTATTTTGGTATGGCGCAGTTTGCAAATTATAATTCTTTTATCGTCCGCACTTTCGTCAAAAAAGCGCCAGACTGCGGAACATCTACCCCTTAGCAAGAGAGATTTCTGCAAGGGGGAACAGTTGCAGGCCTGTTTGGTGTGACCCTCCTTCTTCCTTTTGCCACCCCACAGCCTCTTCCAGCCTGTTGCGGTGCTGTGGATCCCTCCCCCTCTGTCTTACTGTCCTCGCTTGGCTTGCCACCTTTCCAGGTTGGGTCAGTGATGTCATCGTCCCCCAACTCCTCTTCCACTTCCTCACTCTGGTCATCCTCCTAACTTGTGTTGACCTAACAAGACCCTCACTTATTGACAACTGTGTCTCATCCACATCATCCACCTCGCGAAACAGTAATTGCTATTCCCCACCGTCATCTTCTTCTAACTATGGATGCTGAAGAGTTTGTGATCTTCTCATGTCCCTTTTCAGGGAGGGTTAGCTCACCTGCAGGCCCTCACCTACAATCTTTTACAGGGCAATCAAAAAATATTCTTAAATTTCAATAAAAAAATTTTGTAGCCGGTGCTGACCGCCATTCCTTGCGCTAACTCTGCAATGTAACATTACCGCAAGCAAAAATTATTTTTAAAATTCAATAAAATTTTATCATGGCCAGTGTTTTTGATAATATCTCTGCAATGTCCTTGCACTGGCAGCCGGGGGTGACATAACTCGTTAGCACAGAGGAATCCCGTTGGTTATCGGAATGAACCAGACAAACCGCTTCACCCACTCACAACGGCCATGCACCACCACCCACAGAATCGAAAAATGGGTATTAATCTGTCAATCCTTTCAGTGTCCGTGCCGGGTGAGGTTTCCCATGTGGAATCAAATTAAGCTGCAGGCTCCACTCCTGGTGGTTCCCTTCCATCAATTAGTTTAAGTTTCAGCTTTGCAACCATACTTCCCTCAGAACCCAAAGACTTTGGTTTCCAGGAAAATGCTCGGTAGATAATGGGTATAAGGCTGCCAGATCGTGTGTCGGATCGTTTTCAAACCAGGTTACAAATTTTATCTAAGATTAATGAAAACATTCTTGGAAAATGCTTTCAGAGTGGTTCTTCTGGTGCCAGTCAAAGAATGTCACCAATAACAGCGCAATACTGATACCTCTGGTCGTCCATCTTAATCATGGCCCCAGTTCTGAAAAAAAACTAAATTTTTGGCAGCACTTGCACTTTATATACAATTGAATATACAGAAAAGAATGTTTCCTAACAATTTTTCCTGTAAAATTTTGGGGGGGTTTGGGGCGTATTTTTGTCAGTCTAGGACAATATGGTTCCCATCAGCAACCTGCATCCAGACATGTGCCCCATGCTGTTCCCGATCAATTTTGGTGGTGTTTCTTTCACTTTCTGAGCTTTTCCTATGAACCAGGCACCCTCCCCTCCTCAGAGCAGGGGGTGCCTGGTTGTCTCCCATTGACTTCCATTATACTCCGGTGCTTGGCTGAGCACACGAACATAGCAATGTGTTTGGCCTGAACATCCAAACACCCGAATACTTTGGTGCACGATTATCACTATTTTGAAGGACAAGTTATAATATTTAAAGGGCATCTGTCAGAAGATTTGCACCTATGAAACTGACAGACCTGTTATATATGCACTTGGCACCTGAAGACATCTGTGTTGGTCCCATGTTCATATGTGCCCGCATTGCTGAGAAAACTGATGTTTTAATTTTAACATATGCAAATGACCCTCAAGGAGCAACGGGGGCATTGCCGTTACATCTAGAGGCTGAGCTCTCTCTGCAACTGCCAAACACTTTTCACTTTCCCAAGTTTGGGTTGTCAAGTTCCCATCTCACTGTTCCAGTCTTCAGCCTCTTACTGAGTGAACTACTGCAATATATGCTGATTGGCAATAGTAGAAAAACATTCACAGAGGATGGCATTTTGTGATGGGGCTGAAAATTCAAGACACCTTCACTTTTTAGTAAGCATTGTATTTGCAAACACTTTGGCAGCTTATTAACTTCACATCTAGAAAATCCTCTTCCTTCCATGTTTGATGTGTTCCTCCGTTTTGTGCACATAGCTTTAATAACTTGGCAGCTTGAAGTCCAGGTGAGGAAACAAAGAGGATAAACCAAAGCTAAAGATGGAGATATATTACATAAGGGGTTTCCTGAGACTTAGATATTGATGTCCTATCCCAGTGCAATAAATAATAAAGGTCCTAGATGCGGGTGGCAAGGGGCAAAGGGGGGCAAGCTTAATCCATAAAACTTAACTTTTACTAAGTCTAAATAAAATACCATATGGGTACACAAAAATGCCTAAAAATCACCATGCCAGATCTGGCACATAAACCAACTCAAATGATTCTCTTCCAAGAACCAGTCAGCACTGCCTCATTGGAAATGAAAAAATAACAAAGCCAACTTATTTAGTGACGGTGATCATATGAGATGGCTTTGGCTCAAGGCACACAGGTCAGGGTGAACCACCATACAGATAAAAGGACTTATTGACAGCGTAGGGTAGATGGTCTAGCAGTCCCTAGTGCCGCCCTACTTGTCCTATCCCACCCTTCACCTATCAACAGTGTCCTACCCCGCAAGGAGTAGCACCGTTACCGGAACCTGATCCTGGGTAAGCTATCCCTGGTGTAGTCCTACTCGGTATAGAAAAACTCCTGTCGTTCATAGAGAGAAGTGAGTAAAATATGGGGCAATAGTGTGAGGATCTACAATGTCAAACTCCACAACATCTAAACCAAATGCCTCATTAAACAGTTCAAAAAGAAACAAAATATGCTCAACAAGAAGTGTGTCAATACTCTCCTATATTATGTCCCATCGTCACCTTTAGCCATACAAAAAATGTCCCGACGTGTTTCATCGATCATAAGCTAAGGAGATGGCTCCACGATTCATCAGGGCACAAAGGGCCATCAATGGACATTAGAGTGACAGTCAAAAGTAGACCTTCATATATTCGTCATATGAGTCAGAGTGGCGTATGGCCACGACATCTGCGCTCACAAAAGAGCCCAGTGGGAGCGGGTGTCTCCCGTGCACCAACTTAGTAGGCTTAGTAGCAGCGCAGCCTACTAAGTTGGTGCACGGGATAGTGCACCCTGACCTTTCACCTGTGTGCCTTGAGCCAAAGCCCTCTCATATGATGACCGTCACTAAATAAGTTGGCTTTGTTATTTTTTCATTTCCGATGAGGCAGTGCTGACTGGTTCTTGGAAGAGAATCATTTGAGTTGGTTTATGTGCCAGATCTGGCATAGTGATTTTTTTGTGTA
The DNA here is from genome assembly GCA_033119425.1 of Bufotes viridis. Classification (NCBI taxonomy): domain Eukaryota; kingdom Metazoa; phylum Chordata; class Amphibia; order Anura; family Bufonidae; genus Bufotes; species Bufotes viridis. Next base: position 342,124,241 of record CM065593.1, read on the forward strand.
CCCATATGGTATTTTATTTAGACTTAAAAGTTAAGTTTTATGTATTAAGCTTGCCCCCCCTTTTTTCATTATATTCTATCCCAGTGCAACCCAAAACCCACTTATTTATGGCAAAGTGCCAATACGGCAATTTACCCTGAATACTACAGTCCAATATATTATATCTTCCATGTGCTTTACCATTTATCTATAATAGCCTGCCTATATTCAGTACGCTGCCTGTGCTGTTCATAGTGCACCCTGCACCAATGAATTGCAGGAAAAGTCTAAGGCATACTGGTACTTCTTCGACTTTTTCAGGGTCTGGGTGCCCACAGAGAGGGCTCTAAATGCCTTCTCTGGCACCTGTGCCATAGGTTCGTCCCCACTGTGCTGTCCTATGAATTGATTCTCTCATCTCTAGTCCCTGGCCCAGAGCACTGTAGGCAGCATACCGTATTGAATATGTTCCCATTTGTCCTGGAGGATTTTGCTAGCCCTATGCCTCCTCCATGATCAAACCAAGTGAAAAAAATCGCTGGAACCCTGGCACCTAAGATAGACTTTTTTTAAAAACCCATGTTTAAAATTTTACTAACTTTATATTCGATTTTCAACTTTATTTTAACAACATGTTGTGCTTTTCAGTTGGTCCCTTGTTTGTCAAGAAACTTTTTATTACTGGCAAAAATTGCCTCATTTTTAACTGCTAGTTAAGTTGCTAAGGGCAACAGTTTGACCACAAGGCATAATGTGAAACTCCTGGGCCCCAATGGAAATCAAAAGGCCTCTTATAATACTGGAGTCTTGTTATGTAGTACCATTGCTACTCAGGAACCGGGCCCTGGTTCAACAGTTGCCTCTGTCTGTAGCTCCTAAAGCAATGCCACTGGTTGGAACACATAGGCCTCAGCAGGCAAAAATGGTCATTGCAACTGATTTCTGTTTTTTTTCTACCACAGCTCGGCGATCCCAATGGTAGCCATAGGCTACTTTTACTTCTCTGCACATGATGCTTTGTATGAATAGGAATATTTGCTACATTTTTACAAAACTTTAACATAATAGAGCAGAAATATCACTTTCTCTCTTTGTAGTAGTTATAAGAGAAAAAATGTTTTACGTGTTAAATTATTTTCTCTCTGTAGTTCCTTTCAAAAACTTGCCTTGAGGTAATTTTGCAAACTCAGTAACGTTTGCAGCCAGAGCTGTCAATCCTCAAGAAATGCATTTTAATCATCCTCTCCCTGCTCGCCCAATTTAAATTGATTCTCTACAGCGCTGTAATGTTGTCACCAAACAAGTGATTGTGGTCGGCCTAAAACCAGACAATATTCTGATGTTACGGGATTCAGAGATTAAGAACCAATTTGATTTACTTCCAAAAGATTTTCAGTCACTGCTCATTCTCACAAGCAGATAGTAATAAAGAATCTTGGCGGTCCTCTGATGTTACAGCCTGTCACTTATTGATTCCTCGCTCCAGTTTTACTCCCTGTTTCTAGGAGTTTAAATAATTGGGTTATAACAACTGTAATCATTATTATATGTGGTATAAAGTATCACTTGCTATAAATTATAATATATAAAAAAAATATCTTGTAAAACACACCTTATATAATATTCCATTTTCATTGAAATGGGAGTTTCCAGTTTACCACTGATTGATAGAGATGAAAAGACCTGGGAAATGAACCCACCTATAATAAAAAGGAGAAGAGACAATATGTCTTCCTGTCCCACAGGGTTCTGGTAGTGTTAACTGGTGTTTTGGCTATGGGTGACACCATATGCTATGTTGTTTTCTGAGCAACAGGAGCACAGAAATGGATAATACATATTGTAAATGCCAGTCAATAAGTGTATAGAAGAAGAGATCTAGACGTATACTGTTCCAGCAAGAAGAAATAAGAGTGGCCTAATTGATGCCACTCCTCTCTGTATAGTCCTCAGGTTCTATCATCAGAATGTGATGTTTGTACAAATGTTATTTACAGACACGTCAATGGAAAATTTCCATCAACTTGTATTATTCTTTCATAAGGTCTGCCTCTGGAACTACTAAATATAGTAAGTCCTAGGTGGCTTCTGGTGCAGGACTAGAAACTTTCTTCGTGTTTTTCCTATTAGTTGCAAGTAATAAATTATACAAGTTCATAATCGCAAAGGGCTCCGGCGCAGCACTGCTGTCGGACCTGTAATTATACCTTCTGTACACAGTCAATTTTTTAGCTCCAAATGAAAGGTGTTTTGTGTTATTCGGGACTGCTTTTGCTACAGGCAAAAAAGCAATATCCTTTTTGTTTAAGGTTTTATTTTTCACTTTCAAGACAGAGAAGCAGAAACAGAAACTTAAGACCAACAGTCAGGAGCTTCGTAGAATACAATGCCCCAGATTTACTAAACCTGTAGATCAGGCATGTCCAAACTCCGGCCCTCCAGATGTTGCAAAACTACAACTCCCATCATTCCTGGACAACCTACAGCTATCAACCTACAGAAGGGCATGATGGGAGTTGTAGTTCTGCAACACCTGGAGGGCCAGAGTTTGGACATGCCTGCTGTAGATGGTGTAAGCTTAGACAGGCTTTCTAGGCTAGCACAGGATTTATCACAGGGACTGGGGCTGAATGATACGTGGTTTCTCAAAGTAAGCCAACCAGTAGTTTATACAGAGTCAGAGAAAAGTGTCTATCCCTGACACTTTTCTCTGACTCTGTATAAACTATTGGTTGGCTTACTTTGAGAAAGCTTCTCACACCAGAATTTTTCAGCAAAATGGTGCATCTTGGGCCCCTTCACCACAACGCTCAGCCATTTCCGTCAAGCCCCACCTTCTTGTCAAGGATGTCGGAAAAAAGTGTAGAAACCCTAGATGTGTCAAATTGCGCCAATTTGCACCATTTTGCTACACTTTTTTTTTTTTTAATTTGCGCAGATATCATCCTTCCTTTTATTTTCTGCTGCATTGTTTTTTATTTCAGGTAAATATTAAAAAAAACTATACCACCTATATAGTATAACTCCCCCAGCCCCGCACAGTATATAGCATAATACCTTGAGCCCCACACAGTATATAGAATAACATCCCCAGCTCCACACAGTATATAGCATCCCCAATCTTACACAGTATATAGTATAACACCCCCAGCCCTTCAAAGTACATAATGCGACATCCAGGGCCCTCATAGTATATAACACCGGCCTCTTGCTAGGCCAGTGACATCACATTCATCAGTTACATAGCCTCAGTTCAGCTCAGTTCCATTCCAGTGGATGGTCCTGTACTGCAAAGCCAAGCATGTCCACTATAAAATAAATGGCACTGTGCTTAGTGTGCTTTGAGGAAAGTGCCACAGCTGGTCAAAAAGCTGATCGGTGGGAGTGCCAGGAGTTGGACCTCCACTAATTAAATATTGATGACCTATTATAAGGAAAGGTCATCCATATTCTATTTCTGGAAAAACCCCTAAACTTGTAGAGGTTGACTGGGTGTTTTCATAAGCAAAACAACAACAACAAAAACATATTTTCAGTGGACTTTTTGCATTGTGTTGAATCTGGAACCTTCCCATTTGACTTGCCAGATGTTCCAAACTTTTTCAGGACATATTTTCTTATTAAATAAAAGATTTTTTTACTACTTAAAAAATAAAGATACTTCGTACTTAATGAACTATTTTCATCTCAAATAGTCTGGAAATTCAATGGGATATACCTAGCCAGAGCTGAGCAGTAATGGATATTGTATAAATTATAGGTGTAACATGAAGAGTCTTGGCCCCAATCTGTAACACATCTGTAACAGTGCCCCCTCCCTCCCATATGTGATTTATAGTACTGCTATCTTCCAATGTGGCAGAGAGGTTTTTGCCCTCTCACACAACCTATAGCTATGCCACATCTCAGCTTAAAAAAAAATTCAGTTGAAAAGCAAAAAATAAAAATGTAATCAAAAGGCCTTAGTATGAGTATAACAAGACATCAATGCGTTTCTTCCTACTTGCCCCCTCTGCCGCTAGTGCATGTGTAAATAACAAAAGGGTAGGGAATAATTCTGCCTGTAACAGAATCCTGGCACGCTAAACTCCACCCTGGCAAACAGCAGAGTGCTGTTGCATATAGGCATTTTGCAACCATGAAGGGGTTAATATAACATGCTCAGTGCAATTTCATACATTTATGGAGGCAGCATTTTTTTACCTTGGAAACACAAGCCATTTAACATTTAACATTTCCATAGATTTTCATCTCCACTTCAGTCATCCATTATTGCTTTATGCACTTGGCGTTATTGTTCTCACCAGATTAAAAGCAATTAATTATTTGACTGCAGGAACTTTGCTATTCTGGTGTAAACACGAGGCCTCTAGAACCACTCGTTCCTCTGTTTCCGTTCTGTATTGTAATAACCAAGCCATTTTATATGTTGTCCCAGCAATAATGATTCATGCTCATTGTGAAAATCAATAAATTAATTTACTGCACACAATATGAGTCAAAACAAGTCCATCTTCCTAACGGAACATGATCACACCAGGTTCCTGAGATAAATTATTAGTCATATTCTGCAGTCCCGCCAGAGCAATTTTATGTTTTACAAGTAATAATGATTAATCTCTCATAGAAAAAGTTTATAAGACTGCTGCTCAATAAAGCGTGAACTTCTTCCCACTTTCCTTTATACAATATATAACTTATTTTTCCTTAAATATGAACTAGATCAGCCTACATTTCTTTATAAGATATTTTATTTTACAGGAAAGAGCATACAGCACATAGAGGGCAAGAATACACTTGCGATGGGGCTCTTGGAGAGAGAATGCACAGCCCTCAGGTTTTGAAGGCATGAGAACTATCCAATGCGTCACCATTAGCTGCCTCTCCTGTAGTGCAGAATTCTTTACATGACATTTACATCCCATAGAGGCAGGCCAATCATCTTCTGTGGGGCCCCTGAAGTCCTGAGTGGACCCATTTTAGTGCACCTTTTCCATAGGAACTGCATTGTCATGAGTAAGAGGATTAGGTATTGGCCTGAAGGTTAGAGAAGGGGCAAGGACACAAATACCCGGACCTTCTATCCTGAGTATTTAAAACCATAACTTGGTGACCTTATTTTCTATGTCCACAAGTAGTTGCTGCTAAATTATGTGATGTAATTGGTGCTAACATCACCAAAAATTATGTTTCGTACAGGGTTAGTTGAGCAAAGCTTTCAAAACATGCATAGCTAATCCTTTCTGATTGTGAAACACAGTTGCTGTGTGTTAGAATGACAGACAGGTCACATATATGGATGTGCGCATCATCGTGAAAGCTTCCAATATTCCTAGCTAATCCCTTCTGTTAAACCAAAAGCATAGAGCAGCCTTCAGTAAAGCAAAGAAACACTGTACGCCCCCGCAGGAGCTGTGTCCAAATGACTAGTGGAACAAAATAAACACATGGAGGCAGTGCCAAAAAAGTAGTGGAGAAAAAAAAAGTTGTTTTGATCCATGTTGTGGCAGTGCAAACACATGCTTTTGAATCCCTCCTGTTAGCTGTAGAATAAATGTGGGTCACTATTAGGCTCAGTTCACACTTCAGTTATTTGGTCAGGTATTCTCAGTATTTATTGTCAGCCAAAAGCAGGTCAAACCCATGGAACAGCTGAACAGCCATTCATACCTTATTCTAGAGTAGGCTTGGCTCCTGAATTTGACAATAGTGTACCTATAACAGATTGGGAAGGGTGGCAACAGCATGAAGAGTCACAATAGTGGCCTCTTAACAGACTGATGAGGGTTGCAACAGCATGAAGAGTCCAAATAATGGCCCCTTAACAGACTGGGAAGGGTGGCAACAGCATGAAGAGTCACAATAATGGCCGCATAACAGACTGGTGAGGGTGGCAACAGCATGAAGAGTCACAAAAAAGCACATTTAAAAAATACAAATCTGAGGGGTCAGCTATAGCGTTTGAAGTTTTCAAAGGGCTTAATAAAATCCGTAAAATATATAAATGCTTAAAAACCAAGGTCTGAGCAGGTAGGTTCCCTAAATAATGGTAAAGGGTGGTTAGTCACTGAAGATAGGGAAAAGGCAGAGTTACTAAATGTTTTTTTTTAGCTCTGTATATACAAAAGAAGAGAAAGGAGCTGATATCTGTGGTGCTGGGGCTGTTAGTACATCCAGTAATATACTCAATTGGCTAACTGTAGATATGGTCCAAGATAAGTTAAATAAGGTCAATTTAATTCATTTATTAATGATATTGAGGACAGGATTAATAGCACTATTTCTATTTTTGCAGATTACACTAAGCTATGTAGTACTGTAAAGTCTATAGAAGATGTCTATAAACTACAAGCTAACTTGGACACTCTGAGTGATTGGCCATCAACTTGGCAAATGAGGTTCAATGTGGATAAATGTAAAGTTATGCATCTTGGTAGTAATAATCTCTGTGCTTCATATGTCCTAGGGGATGTAACACTGAGGGAGTCACTTGTAGAGAAGGATTTGGGTGTCCTTGTAGATCATAGATTGAATAACAGCATACAATGTCAATCAGCTGCTTCTAAGGCTACAAGGATATTGTCATGCATTAAACGAGGCATGGACTCGTGGGGCAGGGCTGTAATATTACCACTTTACAAAGCATTGGTGGGGCCTCATCTGGAATATGCAGTTCAGCTCTGGGCACCAGTCCATAGAAAGGACGCACGGCAGCTGGAAAAAGTACAGAGGAGAGCGACTAAACTGATAAGGGGCATGGAGGGACTTGGTTATGAAGAAAGAATAAAAGAATTTATTTAGTCTTGAGAAGAGACGTCTAAGGGGGGACATGATTAACCTGTACAAATATATAAATGGACCATACAAAAAATACGGTGAAAAACTGTTCCATGTAAATTACCCTCAAAAGACAAGGGAGCACTGCCTCTGACTGGAGAAGAAAAAGTTCAATCTCCAGAAGTGTCAAAACTTCTATACTGTAAGAACTGTGAAACTGTGGAATTGACTACCTCAGGACGTGGTCACAGCAGGAACAGTGGACAGTTTTCAAAAGGGTTTAGATTAATTCTTAAAAGTAAACAACATTAATGCTTATAAAAACGTGTAGAAATCTGAGTCTCATTTCTTTCTGGATTCGTGTCCCTGTTTATCCCTTGATTGAACTTGATGGACTTATGTCTCTTTTCAACTGTATTAACTATGTAACTATGTAATAGTGGCCCCAGAACAGACTGGTGACGGTGGGAACATCATGAAGAGTCAAAATAGTGGCCCCAGGGAGTGGAAGGAAGCAACAGTAGTGGCAGTAACAGCACAAGATGGCGGAAGATCACAGTAGGAGCAGATGGCAGGCAGGTGGCAGCATCAGAATAGTGGCAGCAACACGAGGGCAGAAGTAATGGGCAATTTGTCACAATGTTTCAGTGTGGCAGCACTCTACAGTCAGATCATTACTGCCAGAATGATCTAGTCTGTGTCATCAGGCACCAGTGTCTTCAAATCCTGAATGATCCATGCCTGATTCCTCTTTATAAAGGTTAGTCTCGTAACATTTTATGTTGAAAGGCGAGTTCTCTTTGGGATAACTATGTCGCCTGCCACACTGAACACCCGCTCTGATGCCACACTACTGGCCAGTCAGGAAAGCTTGTACAGGGCAAACTCGGCTAGTTGCAGCCACAATTCAAATTTGGTTCACCAGTAGTCCAAGGGATCTGGGGTGACAGTGCAATCCAAATACGCCACCAACTGCTGGTTCAGGTTATGCTCCATGTCCTGCTGATGCTGGGTGATTTCTTCAGTAGGGGGCTGAAGGAAAGTGCTCATCAGAGACTCAAGACTTAAGTTGCTGCTTATGGAGCTGGTGCTGCTCCTGCCCCTTACCCCCACTCCCCTCTAGCAGTCATGCAGTGGAGCATCAGCTCAGAGTGTCCCCCCCAGTTAGACCTTTGTGAGGATAGGTGATAGCGAACGTAGGCAGCGACCAACCGACTACAATGGATGTCTTGATAGTGATTGAATTTTTCATCCCTCACAGAAGGTGTAAAAAAGGCCCCCATTTTGGACCAGTAGTGAGGGTCTAACATTGTGAAGAGCCAGTAGTCATCCCACTGCCAAATGGTGATAATGCAGCTGTCACTACGCAAGCAGCTCAGCATACATCTGGCCATTTGTGGAAGAGACTCGGAGGGACTCCATCTCCACTGCATTCTATCCCGGACTGTCAGGGTTATCTTTCATCATCTTCATTGTCACCATCTAGCTCCTCCTGCTTCTCTCCTGTTACTTGGGCAGATAAACCACCTAGTTCTGTATAGAAATCCTGGGCGTTTATGTCCTCCTCCTCATCCTCCTCCTGTGCCAGTTTAGCCTCCACAGTGCTCAGGTGGCCATGAGATGTAGATGCTAGTCAGATTTATCAGAATTCCCTGGATGAGGTAAAGGAGTAGAATGAAATCATTCAGCCTCTTCAAATGGCCTGAGCAAGTGGCAGGTGTCATGCATGAGCTACCACTGTCTAATGTTGAAGTTGCACTGGGGAGTAATTCTGTCCATTTGCATCATCTAGAAATTGGTGACAAGTTTCCTCTGCTCATATAGTTGGTCCAACACGGGGAGCTGGAGTTCCGACGTATGGAAATACCGCACATATGAGGTGATGTTGGGAAACACCATTCTGCCTTTGCAGCTCAAGGAGGGCTTATTTTGCATGGTAAGAGTGGCTGAAGTGTATGTACGGTTTTCTTGACATTTTCAAGAAATCCTGCATGTCATGGGTGAAAGTCTTCAGGAACCAGGTGACATCAGATTGAGTCAACACTCCCTGATGCAGCGCATACAGAATATTCTTCAAGTTATCGTTGACCATGGTTCCTATCTCCAATTGGTAAGGAGACAGCCAGGATTTCATTTCTTGGTTGATGATGCAGAGAAACTCCTCCCCGCTGTGACTCCAATCACCAAGCAGAACCAAGTGACAATGCAGTGCTTTGGATAGGTTATATGGTGAAGGACCAATCTGAACTGAGCCTACAGTGCAGGCTGAGGGCAAGGTCGATAATGATGATGCAGATGAGGTCATTGGTGCAGAAATCCTATGATTAATAATCCCATGAGAAGTAATGTGTAGAGTGTACGCATATTGTTGTCTCTTTGCAATCACCTCGGTGATCGATTGCTGGTGAAACTCTTGATGAGGAGTAGGAGGGGGAGCATCAAGACCAATAAAAGAAGGAAAGGAACAACAGCCTCTTTCTGCTGACGTTCAGGAGCCCTGACTGCTGGAGAAGGGATGCGGACCACTGTACCACTACATTAGTGCCATGGTTTTCTTAAGCCACTTTATGGTGACATTCCATGTGTTGACCTAGGGCTGTGATGCTAACATAATCACCCTGACTGCGCTTCAACTTCAGCCCACATATCCTGCATACCACCACACTTGCATCCTTCAATGACTTGATGTTGTTGGCAGGTCTAAATTGAGGGAAGGCGGGGGCAACACAAGTAAGCAGGGTCAGCAATACCATAGCACAAAATAAGATCCCATAAGATCTAACTTGTTTTCTCACAGATAGGCTCCTGGGTAGAAAACGGTCTACCACGGGCACGTTTGGCTCCAGTTTTCTTACTTGATCATTGGCATGCTGCCACCCTGCTGCTGTCTCACGGACCTGCTGCCACCCTCACCCCCTGATGATGATGATGCCCCGTCTTTACCCAGCTCTCACATGCAATTGGTTTCATTATCATCCACTGCTGTCTGGTCGTTACTAATGTAACCCTGACCAGTCTCATTGACATGTCCCTGACTACTCGCAACATGTGCGCCCACCCGACTGTCATCATCGCTAGTTGCACGCCTAAAGGAGGACACAGGGGACCTCTCCTCCAAGTCTGTGCTAGCCTGTAGCTGCTGACTGTCCTCACTAAGCTCGTCCTTGCTGAAAAGTGGAGCAGAGCCGGCAGCATACATTACTTCCCAAGCAGAAGGAGCAGCAAAAGGAAGGGTCAGTTGCAGGACAGATGAGGGCACAGAAGTCCTGGGCCATGCCAACTAGGTGTGGTGTCAGAGGATACCACAGATTCCTGGCTGTGTGTGTCTGACATCACTTGAGATGAAGTTGAAAAGCCATTCCAGTACAGCTGGATTGTTTGTCAAAACATAACTGCTGGATTAGTGGCAGCTCTGGCCTGTTGCTGTGGCTGATGCTTTCACCATCACTTCTTCTGCTGCTACTTTTGCCGCTACTGCAACATTTTTGCCACTGCCGGTTCCTTTTGAGGGCCCAGGCAACTGTCTGTTGGCCATAGTGTACAGTAACTGAATTAGTAATGTAACTATGTAGCTAAGTATAAGTGGTGCAGCAGTTGAACTAGAAATAAAGCGATTATATATATGACTGCCTGTGGACACTGAGTCTGATGCACAGTAAGTCTGTGTATAACAGATAAAGTATTAATGGCGCAGCAAGTGAACTAGATAAATGGGCCAATATATTAGACCGTCGGTTGACACTGAGTCTGACACAACCAACCCCTAAAAGAGGCTGAGATGTTTTTACCATAGTGATTCCACCACAGACAGGTGACATGTTGTCTCTATGGACAATACATTATCATTAGAGATGAGTGAATCGAAGCTGACGAATTTCAGGAAAGATTTGATTCTGAACGAATGCAAATTTCCTCGCGCTTCGTGGTAACAAATCACAATTTTCCTAACATGACGACTAGCTGGCTACAATGGCGGTTAAAATTGAGGCTACACGTGTGAGGGCATGGGGCAAGGAACTCTGGGAAGGCGGGATGACCCATAATGCCATGCATGCAGCCAATCAGCAGCCAGCCCTGTGATGTCACAGCCCTATAAATATGGCGGCCATCTTAGATTCTGCCATTCACAATCGTACATTTTTCAGGGACGCTAGGGAGAGTGAAAGAAAAACTAGTTGTTAAAAAAAAAAGGAAAGAAGAGATTTATTAGTGCAGGGAAAGGATAGTGAGAGGAATAATTTCACAGGCAGAGAGAGTCATGTGCAGATGCTAGGGAGAGTCATAGGAAAATCCTCATTGTGAAAAAAAGCTATTTACAAGTGCAGGAAAACATTACTTGGGGATCCAGATAGTCTCATAATACAGCTCTGTCATTCCAGCAATTAGTTATTGGAGTGCAAGTGCTATGTTGAAAAGCCTTTACTTGCTTTTATCTGTGGAAAAAGATAAATATATACGCAGGTCACTTTTGTTGTTTTTTGCGCTAAAAGCGTTTATTGCCATATTTCTAGAGAAAAATAGGATAATTTCATATTTGCTGTTATTTGCACTAAAAGCGTTTCCTGTCACATTTCACTACACTACGAGAAAAATTGACGCAGTTCACATTTGGTGTTATTTGCACGGAAAGCGTTTAGTGTCATATTTCACTAGATTACGAGAAAAATAGACGCAGTTCACATTTGGTGTTATTTGTGCTAAAAGCGTTTATTGCCATATTTCACTACAATACGAGAAAAATAGACTAAGTTCATATTTGGTGTTATTTGCGCTAAAAACGTTTATTGCCATATTTCACTACAATACGAGAAAAAATAGACGCAGTTCACATTTGGTTTTATTTGTTCTGAAAGCGTTTCTTGTCATATTTCACAACAATACGAGAAAAAGAGACGCAGTTCACATTTGGTATTATTTGCGCTGAAAGCCTTTATTGCTATATTTTACTACAATACGTTAAAAATAGACTTAGTTCATATTTGGTGTTATTTGGGCTGAAAGCGTTTATTGTCATATTTCACTACAATACATGAAAAATAGACGTAGTTCACATTTGGTGCTATTTGCGCTAAAAGCGTTTATTGCCAAATTTAACTACAATACGAGAAAAAAAAGACTACGTTCATATTTTGCGTTATTTGCGCTAAAAGGGTTTATTGCCATATTTCACTCCAATACGAGAAAAATAGATGCAGTTCACATTTGGTGTTATTTGCGCTAAAATAGTTTATCGCCATATTGCTAGAGAAAAATAGACTTAGTTCATATTTGGTGTTATTTGCGCTAAAAGCGTTTATTGCCATATTTCACTACAATACGACACAAATAGACGCAGTTCACATTCGGTGTTATTTGCGCTGAAAGCGTTTTTTTGCCATATTTCACTCCCATACAAGAAATATAGACACAGTTCACATTTGGGGTTATTTGCACGGAAAGCATTTATTGCCATATTTCGGTCCAATATGAGAAAAATAGACGCAGTTCACATTTGGTGTTAGTTGCACTGAAAGTGTTTCTTGTCATATTTCACTACAGTACAAGAAAAATAGATGCAGTTCACATTTGGTGCTATTTGCGCTAAAAGCATTTCTTGTCATATTTTACTCCAATACCAGGAAAATAGAAGCAGTTCCCATTTGCTGTTATTTGCACTAAAAGCCTTTATTGTCCTATTTCTAGAGAAAAAGAGAAAATATACGCAGTTCACTTTTTCTGTTATTTACTTAGAAATCGTTTAGTGGCCTATTTTAGTCCAATACGAGAAATATATACGCAGTTGACTTATGCTGTTATTTACGCTGAAGTTGTTTCATTGCCAATTTCAAATTCTTTAGTTGCCTATCTCAGTAAAGTAAAAATATATATATATATTTGGCGCTTTTAGGGGTGTTTTAATTTGCATTTAATTTATTTAGTTCAGAGAAGTGCCAGGCCCTGCACAGGGGAGTGGCAGAGGTGTAAATGATTCTGGCACAGGCACAGGTCGCAGCAGAGTAAGGGGGCATGACAGCAGGGGTTTCTTCCCGAGGCCTTGGGTCCACATGTCAACTAGCGGTCGTGTCTTATCCAGTAACCCAGTGGTTCTTGATCGGTTGACTCGATCTTCGACTTTGTCGCAAGTGACAGCAGCACCAGCAGCCTGAGTCTAGAGTCGCTGATGAGCAGCTTTCTTCACCCGCATAGTGAAGAAACTACTATTAACCAGCAGCAGCAGGTAGACCTGGAGCAGGACCTGAACCAGCAGGTGGTGGCATACTTTGAGAGCACACTGCCAGCCGTCATTGAAGATCCGCTGGACTACTGGGAGGCCAAACTGGATTTGTGGCCATAACTGGCTGAGTTTGTCCTGGAAAAGCTGTCCTGCCTGGCCAGTTGTGTGGCATCAGAGCGGGTGTTTAGTGCAGCGGGGGCATAGAGGCTCTGCCCTGCCTCTATGCTAGAAGTTAATAGAGGCGTCAGTGTACATTTTGATCAAAAAGTGATAAGCCACTCGCCGTGCCAAGGTGCATGCTAGATCCACCTTGCTTATTAACCCTTTTTGGTGCCATAACAGCCTCCATTAGATCTAGGGATGCAGGTACCAACATGCATGCTGAGCTCACTATGTACTCCTCCTGGAGTCAAATGGCTATTAGTAGGTACTATGAGTCCAAGTTCAGTTTTATACTTACTCTGGTTAAAACCAGCCTCTAGGGCAGAAAAACTAGTCAGGTGTGCACGACTGAATGGAGGCCACCACACCTCCAGTATATGTTGCACAGAAAATAAGGGGGTCAGTCAGCACGTCCATGTATGCAGGTGCACATGGCCATGGCAAAATATACATACAAACACAGAAATGCAACAGCACTCTGCAACCAGCACTCTGCCCTGCCTTTATGCTAGAAGTTAACAGAGGCGTCAGTGTACATTTTGATCAAAAAGTAATAGGCCACTCACCGCACCAAGGCCGCCTCTATGAGTGGTCCTGATGCTGCCGCCACCTCCAGACCCTGTCATTGTTCCACTTGGTCTCATCATCCTGCTTCTACCTCACCACTATGTCATAGGGCCACTCTGTGGACTTCTCATGCTGTTACCACCCTCCCCACTCTATGACGGGGTCGCTATTGTCCTTGTTTTGCCTTCTTGAAATCACCATTTATTTGACCTTTCTTCTGATCGGTCAGAAGGAAGGAAAAATGAGACGCGCCACGGATCCTGTCTGTGTAGCAGCTGTAAGGCCTGTATGATCCCATCAGAATTGGCTTATGATTTGGTAGCCAAAAGCAGGAGTGGGTACAAAACACAGAAGATAATGCAAATATTACCTTCACCTGTCATCTCTGTTTTAGATCCACTCCTGTTTTTTTTTTGCATTAGCAATACTGATGTATAACTGAGCAAATGGTGACCGAGTGAAGGCGTATGCTCCCCAGACAGGATCCATTTTTTGTGAGTTACTGTTCTGATGAATAAGGGGAAGGGCAAATTAATCAGTGACGTCAACACAAACTTACTGCTGACACCCTCTTCACTCTGTCGGGGGCTCTACTTGTCTAAGCGTTTAATAGAACAGGTTCTGTAGACATCTATGTGGAATCAGCTGACGAGGGTGCCCTTCTTGACACTAACATGGACCTGTAAGGCTGAGTTCATACTTGAGTTATTTGGTCAGGTTTGGCGAGTTTAAGTATACTTTCTTATAATTTTAATCAAGTTTTGGTTCAATTTAATATTAAATATTTAATGAATTTACTAATAAACATTACATTTGCCTAAGACAGGAGAGAATCGGCCAGTCTTCTGTTTATTCAAGGACGTGGTGTTGCGATGGAGAAAGCATGCAATGAAAACAATTCTCTATCTGGAGATAAATCCTGTCAAGATTGCTGCAAGTGCGGTATTGGCTGCTTATTGACCAAGATACTTCTGGGGGCAACCTGCCTGGCATGAACAGGCCTCCAGTAGCTATAGATAATGTAAAGACAAAGGTTCAAGATAGCTTGGAGCCCGGAAGAGTCGCAAAGTTAGTCAAGATTCAAACCACCAACCAGGCCCGGTCTCATCGTCTGGTGAAAACATCATGGGTTCCCAGTCTTCATGGAAATCAAAAGGAGGACATCCTGTGGTGCACGGAGATGGAGAGGGTCTTCGGATTCCCCCTGAACTATACGGACATCTTAGAAATGAACCGCTGCTCCTGACAGCTGCTCCTTGGAGGGTCATGGAGCGTCCCGGTCATCCGGCATCTATTCACCCTGCTGAAGGATTATTTTAAAAATGTGTAGAAGCCAACATGGGGCCCCCACGCTGCAGATTTATCATGGAGACACCGGATTTTACAATATTAAATTATTTTGTGCATTAGCAATACTGATGGATTATTGCACAAATGTTGACCGAGTGAAGGTGGGTGCTCGTCCGACAGGATCCATTTTTTGTGAGTTATTGTTCTGACGGATCAGAGGAAGGACAAAATAATCAGTGACTTCAACACAAACTTACTGCTGACACCCCCTCCACTCTGTCAGGGAGGCTCTACTTGTATAAACGTTTAATAGGACAGGTTCTGTAGACACCTATGTGGAATCAGCTGACGAGGGTGTAAAAGGAGTGCGCTTCTTCTTGACGCTAAAGTGGACCTGTAAGGCTGAGTTAATACTGGCGTTATTTGGTCAGTTTTGGCCCCGTGACTGCCCAAATAAGTGAAGTGTGCAGCGATGCCTGTCATCTGCATGTCATACTGAATCACAGTATTATTTCACTACCCCAGCACACTCCCTATGCGTGTTACTGCAAGGCACAGTGTTCTACACCCATATAAAGGCTCTATGCAGCCTGCAAATAGCTGTTTTTAATGAGATCCATCGGGGATTAAATAGGATCGAAGCAAATTTTTCTGGAAAATTCAGTGAACCGGCCAAATCCAATTTTTTAGAAATTCGCTCATCTCTAGTTATCATGCAATCTCCCTTACACTGGTCACAAATATCCCATATAAGTTTTACCACCAGTCTAGTCCACCAGTCTACATATATGGAGAAGACTGAAAGAGTGAAGGATATACTGCTCCTAATAAAACCACATAGAATCAACAACAGACTTGGCCTGCATGGAAAAACATCAAGCCATCAGTGTTACAAACATAAACTGCCTCTTTATGTAATTGATCTGTAATGGCTATGTTTATGTCCAGAGTGTTCGCAGTTTAGTCTCTTTAGGATATCTCTCACTCCATTAAATTGTAAAATCTGTCATGGGCTACCCAGGTTATTGACAACTCTATAAGTTAACTGATGGCAACACACAATGCATATTGCTCCTAGCTTCATAAACCCACATCTACAATATATGTTCATTTAGCAAATGTAGAGAGTTGGGAAAGGAAGAAAGAAGATAATATTGGTCTAGTTGAGATAAGCCCTGTACACTGACATCACAAATACATGCTGTTTTTAGTGAAAACCGCTATTAAAGGGGTTGGGCAACAAAAAATATTCTACATTTTTCAAACAGCACCAGGATCTGAATACTTTTGTAATTGCATGCCATTAAAATTGGTGTATAGCCACTGAGTTATTCAATAAAACGTATCTGTATAGAGCCACCTAACCAAAGCTGGGCTGGCATAAGGAAAGTTCTGCAGCTGCCAGCCTGAAATAAATCTACAGTAGCAGAACAATTGGAGCAATTAATGGGGAGATCTCTGGTTCTATGTGAGGTACTGGACTGATTCTTGCATCAATCATGGCATAACCCCCTTAAAGGGGGGGGGGGGGGGGTCTACTATCCACCTGGGCAGAGTAACAAAAGTTCATTGAACACTTGGGTACAATATGAGAAGAGTGTTGAAGGTTATGGATACCTTTCCACTATATTTTTTTTTTTTATTTGCTACCTAAACAAAAAGATTAAGCAGCCTATTAAATAATCTTCATAAAAAAAGTCATTACTATTTTGCTTCTGCAGTGTATGTAAGTCTTACATGCTGATGCAGCTGAATCGGACAAAAATTTGCCAGCACTTTCCCTCTGCTTTCCCCTTCTCTTCTCTCAGTGTTAAAAGTAGCAGCTAGGAGGAAAAATGAGAGCCTCAAATGCAAACTAGATTATTTCACATAATAACAACTGACTACAATGATGATAAAATTACATTTCAAAGTAATTTTATCACCATAGTAGCAAGTAATGCATGGAATATGACTAGGAAAAGTCATAATTTGTTACTTGGTGGAGATCCTACTTCTGGGACTCCAGGGATGCACAGTATGAACCAATTTCATACTGTGCTTTCACCACAGCCTTATTCACTTTATTGGAGCCAGGTTGGAGCCAGGAAGGAGGTTTTCATTCTCAATTTAGGTAGGGGGTCCCAGAAGTTGGACCTCCATGATCACAATGTTATGTCATATCCTAGCATATGACATAACATTATATGATGGGAATAGCTCTCGAGGAATGTTGTGGAATACTGTACATGTTATGTGTCAGAATTGCTATAGAAATAATGGTATAACGATGACAAATAGAACTTTCTTTCTCTCCAATTGTTACTTTTACTGTGATACCAAGCAAAACGTCCTTACATATAATTATTCTCTGAGCAATCTCTGCTTAAAATATCTCATCCTTCATTCATCAAAGTGCTGCCACTGACAAATCTAGACGTCTTTGTTCTCACCTTACAGGTCGCTGCACACATTGTTATTCACATTGGTACCAGTTATTAAAGCTCAATGTGAAAGGTTAATAAAATAGATTAAAATACAATGGCTTAATGCAAGCATTTCGGGGTGTTGTCACATGTTGATGATACTTTTGTTTAACAACTGATAATAATCTTAGTAGATCTGAAATAGTAATGAGAAAATGGTTTTAGACAAAGTAAGGGTATTTATCATAGACCAGTGTTTTTTGCCAGAATCCTCATTCTGATGGAATGGTTTATGGGAATTATGACTGCATATTGTCATTGCTTATTATTGCCATTTAGTAATGTATGAAGCATTCTGCCTCCATCGGTATTCAAGTGTTATTCTACAACAGGCATAACTTGGGTCAGTGCATACTATGTGACAGGAACCCTCACCTGCAGTGACAATTTATAATACTGGTGTCTTTGTATGTGTTAAAGGAACTGGAGATGAGCGAAGTTTTGTAAAATTCGATTCAGCAGCTTCTCCAAATTTTACAAAAAAATCCACTTTGTGATGAATTACTTCGTCACGAAGTGCATTTTGTAAGTAGTGGGTGCAATGAGAGGGAGCCGTGATTGCTGCGTTCCCCGCCATTGCCACTTTCATACACAATCGCGGCATCTTAGATACATAAGTGTGTAAAAGTTTAAAAAATAAATAAATATTTACCTGTTCCATTTGCTCACGACGGGCTGGTGCCGCCATCTTGCTTAAAGGTCTGATGCAAAATCTTTTGTGGCCCGGAATGACATCATCACGCCTGGCGGTGTGGTGACATAATGCATGGGATTTCAGCCTAGATCTTCAAGCAAGATGGTGATGGCAGCCCATTGCGAGCAAATGGTTAAATTGATTCGCTACCACGAAGCACGAGGAAATTCAGCTTCACGGTGAATCAAATTTATCCTGAAATTCAGATCGAAGTCCACCTGCTATAGCTAGGCCCGTGTTCTACCATACAGAGGAGATCTTAGATTTTGGTGAATTTTTTAAAACCCCTTTATTGTGCTTGTTGTAGAAAGGAATCTTTTTTAAATATTCTTTCAGTCTTGAAAGGTTTTCATGGCAAGATTGGTCTTTGTTGTCATGTAACATCACTATTACATCATTTTACTACCTGATGTAAAAGGAAGATTTGCAGCACAGGTGTACTGGCCATAGATACTACATGGAAATTTCAGCGTGGGTCACCCAAGCCCTTCTCATGACCACCACCCAAGTTCATAATGATCTGATGCTATTAGCTTTGATGCCAGGGGCATCAGGGACTTATGCACTTGGCCAATGGCCACAGGACGGTGATACAGTTGAAGACCGAGGTGGGGGTGTTTTTATTTTTGTGCTGTACTGTGATATTTGGTTCTGCTGAGGTGGTAATTTGTGCTGCACTATGGTCTTGCAGGCCCTGCCTACTTTTGTTGTCCATGCCTACTTGGGTGTCTTGTCTTCAATTTGGACCCATCTACAACATGAGGCCTCTTAGGTTTTTATCAAGGGCCACTTTAGGTTCATAGTCTGTACCGACTTGCAGCAAGAGTTTCCAGTAACTGAAATATAACATATTAAGATAGTTTATAAGGCTTAAAAAGACATCTGTCCATCCAGTTCAGCCTTGTATCCTGCAAGTTCCTTCAAGTTGATCCAGAGGAAGGCAAAAAAAACTGTGAGTTAGAAGCTAATTTTCCCCACTTTAGGGGAAAAAAATTCATTCCCGACTCCAATCAGGCAATCAGAATAACTCCCTGGATCAACGACCCCTTTCTAGTAGCTATAAACAGTAATATCATTACACTCTAAAAATACATCCAGGCCCTCTTGAATTCCTTTATTGTACTCACCATCACCACCTCCTCAGGCAGAGAGTTCCATAGTCTCACTGCTCTTACCGTAAAGAATACTCTTCTATGTTTGTGTACAAACCTCGTCACAGTCCTGGGGATAAATAGATGATGGGATAGATCTCTGTACTGACCCCTAATATATTTATACATAGTTATTAGATCTCCTATCAGTCATCTTTTTTCTAAAGTGAATAATCCTAAGACAAAAGCAATCAAGAGCTAATGACATAAATTACCATTTTAAAAAATGATCACAGATGCTTTTTTGTTTGGTCAGGGGCACTAAGAAGATTGTGTCCAGTAAAAGCTACGAAGACCCTTGTGTTTCTAAGGGTACGTTCACACGACGACATTTGTCGCGCGACACTAAGTCGCGTGATAAATAGGGCACAACTTCACTGCAACATTTGTCGCGCTACATTTTTATAATGGGAGTCTATGGTGTCGCATTGCAACATGCAACATGCTGCGGCTGCATCTTGAATATATTTTTTGCGAGTGTAACGTAGCAGTCGCAGCATGTCGCATAGACTCCCATTATAAAAATTATCGTGCGACATTGGTGCGACAAATGTCCTCGTGTGAACGTACCCTAAGTGTCAGAGAAGGCTTTCTAAGGTGCTGGGTGAACATAACCATTGAGGAAACACTAGTGTTTCTAGTGTCACCAGACATAATACTATCCCTTCACAAGAAAAGCCAGAAAATGAAATCGTTAATACAGGAGGTCACTATTTCTTAACCCATCTATGACTTAACCCATTACTCTGGAGACTTGAAGGCTCTCCAGGGTACTTTGCAAACAAGCTATTAAACCCTTCAAGGCCCTGCGATATTGCATTTTCGCATTTTCATTTTTACTTCTTGCCTTCCCGGAGCCATAACATTCTTATTTTTCAATGTACAGTCGTGGCCAAAAGTTTTGAGAATTACATAAATATTGGAATTTGGAAAAGTTGCTGCTTAAGTTTTTATAATAGCAATTTGCATATACTCCAGAATGTTATAAAGAGTGATCAGATGAATTGCATAGTCCTTCTTTGCCATGAAAATTAACTTAATCTCAAAAAAAACTTTCCACTGCATTTAATTGCTGTCATTAAAGGACCTGCTGAGATCATTTCAGTAATAGTCTTGTTAACTCAGGTGAGAATGTTGACGAGCACAAGGCTGGAGATCATTATGTCAGGCTGATTCGGTTAAAATGGCAGACTTGACATGTTAAAAGGAGAGTGATACTTGAAATCATTGTTCTTCCATTGTTAACCATAGTGACCTGCAAAGAAACGCATGCAGCCATCACTGCGTTGCATAAAAATGGCTTCACAGGCAAGGATATTGTGGCTACTAAGATTGCACCTCAATCAACAATTTATAGGATCATCAAGAACTTCAAGGAAAGAGGTTCAATTCTTGTTAAGAAGGCTTCAGGGCGTCCAAGAAAGTCCAGCAAGCGCCAGGATCGTCTCCTAAAGAGGATTCAGCTGCGGGATCGGAGTGCCACCAGTGCAAAGCTTGCTCAGGAATGGCAGCAGGCAGGTGTGAGCGCACCTGCATGCACAGTGAGGCGAAGACTTTTGGAAGATAGCCTGGTGTCAAGAAGGCCAGCAAAGAAGCCACTTCTCTCCAAAAAAAAACATCAGGGACAGATTGATTTTCTGCAGAAAGTATGGTGAATATACTGCTGAGGACTAGGGCAAAGTCATATTCTCCGATGAAGCCTCTTTCCGATTGTTTGGGTCATCTGGAAAAAGGCTTGTCTGGAGAAGAAAAGGTGAGCGCTACCATCAGTCCTGTGTCATGACAACAGTAAAGCATCCTGAGACCATTCATGTGTGGAGTTGCTTCTCATCCAAGGGAGTGGGTCACTCACAATTTTGCCCAAAAACACAACCATGAATAAAGAATGGAACCAAAACACGCTCCAACAGCAACTTCTTCAAACTATCCAACAACAGTTTGGTGAAGAACAATGCATTTTCCAGCACGATGGAGCACCGCGCCATAAGGCAAAAGTGATAACTACGTGGCTCAGGGACCAAAACATTGACATTTTGGGTCTATGGCCTAGAAATTCCCCAGATCTTAATCCCATTGAGAACTTGTGGTCAATCCTCAAGAGGCGGATGGACAAACAAAAAACCCACTAATTCTGACAAACTTCTTTCATAATCACTTCTGACAAAGAAGTGATTATGAAAGAATGGGTTGCTATCAGTGAGGATTTGGCCCAGAAGTTGATTGAGAGCATGCCCAGTCGAATTGCAGAGGTCCTGAAAAAGAAGGGCCAACACTGCAAATACTGACTCTTTGCTTAAATATCATGTAATTGTCGATAAAAGCCTTTGAAACGTATGAAGTGCGTGTAATTATATTTCACTACATCACAGAAACAACTGAAACAAAGATCTAAAAGCAGTTTTGCAGCAAACTTTGTGAAAACTAATATTTGTGTCATTCTCAAAACTTTTGGCCACGACTGTACATAGCCATATGAAGGTTTGTTTTTCACAGGATAAGTTGCACTTTCTAATGGCACCATTTAGTATTACATACAATGTAGTGAGGAGTTGAAAAAAAATTCCAAACGGGATGGAATTGTGGAAAAAAAACGCAATTCCAACACATTTTTTGGGTTTCGTTTATACGGCGTTCCCTATGCAGTAAAACCGATCTGTTATCTTCATCGTGCAAGTCAGTACGATTACAGCAATACCACATTTATATAGTTTTTACACTGTGTTATGATAACCAGACGCACTGCCACATACTGCACCTGATTTATGATGAGGCGTGCACCTCATGATAAATTAGGCTCAGCATCTGGCAGTCCATGTGCCTGAACTGAGATCTACGGCAGCCAGTGTTCTTCAATGCCAGAAAACTGCCATAGAAGATGATGGCCCCATCCTTTCCATGTCACTTTTATGGTTAAATGGTGAGGTCAGTGGAGAAACACCACTTATGCAAGAATTTTTGTGCAAGTAGCATTGAAAAAGTAACAAATGCAGTTTGCGCCTTTTTGACGGCTTGAAAATGGTGTATCTATATTCAGGGGCATAGCTATAGGGGGTGCAGAGGTAGCAGTCGCCCAGGAGAGAACACCAAAAAATTCATCCGGAATAAACCAAAATAATCTTTATTAATATATTCGTATATATAAAATCATGATACTGACATAAAAATAGCAGTAAACAAGAACTGGTGGTATAAAAAGCACTAGAGGTATATCAGGAGAATAATAATGTACAAATGACAGCGTATAGTATATGGTAATCAACCTATATAAGGAAACACATAATACAATGTAAAGTGCCTAGTGCAACATAAGTAAAATGAGAGTAATCTCCAAAAAGGTCAGACTACCTGATGTAAACACGTAACGATCTCCTGCGTCCCCAACCCGACGTACGTTTCACCAAAGCGGCTTCTTCAAGGGTATAAAGTCGCCCAGGAGCCTGAAGGGACCCAAAGACACTTGTGCCGCATAAGAAGACAAACAAAATACTGAGGGAAGGGGGGCCCAAGCTGAACTCTTGCACCAGGGCCCATGAGCCTTTAGCTACGCACCTGTCTGTAATGATAAATTTACCCTATGTGTATTACATGTTAGAGCGGGTTCACATCAGCGTTATGGATTCCGTTATGGCTTTCCATTATAACATGTGTAGAACGGAAAATAACGGAATCCATAAGATGAAAGTCAAAATGGAAGTCTTTAAGAGGCATTCCGTTTTGATCCGTCATAATTGAAGTCTATGGGAATCATAACGAATCCGCCTGGTTCCCGTTATGCAAGACGGAAAACAACAGGACAGGACAGGACTTTTTTTTCTATTCTGCATAACGGAAACAGGACGGATCCGTTATAATTCCTGTAGACATCTATTATGATGGAAAGGCTTCCGTTATTCATTCCGTCATAATACAAATCGGTAGCATAATGGATCCGTCCCATTTCCATTATGCAGGACTGGACACTTGCATAATGGAAACCAGGACAGATCCGTTCTGCTGCCCATATACTTGTATTATGAAGGATCAAAACAGAATGCCTCTAGTCTTAACGGCTTCCGTTTAGACTTCCGTCTTATGGATTCCGTTATTTTCCGTTATAACCATGTTATAATGGAAAGCCATAAAGTAATCCATAATGCTGATGTGAACCCACCCTTAGGCCCCTTTCACACGGGCGAGTTTTCCGTGCAGGTGCAATGCGTGAGGAGGACGCATTGCACCCGCACTGAATCCGGACCCATTCATTTCTATGGGGCTGTGCACATGAGCGGTGATTTTCACGCATCACTTCTGCATTGCGTGAAAATCGCAGCATGCTCTATATTGTGCGTTTTTCATGCAACGCAGGCCCCATAGAAGTGAATGGGGCTGCGGGAAAATCGCAAGCATCCACAAGCAAGTGCGGATGCAGTGCAATTTTCCCGCATGGTTGCTTAGCAACGGGACCAGATCTGACTTCACATCACATGGACCTGTGATGACGTCACATCACATGGTCCAATCACATGGTCCATCTTACCATGGTGATGGACCATGTGATTGGACCATGTGATGTGACGTCATCACAGGTCCTTTAGTTCTTAGCTGATGCTGGGAAAGAGAGGACAGATCTCAACTACGCGATCAAGTGGCTAAGGTAAGTTAACTTTTATTATTTTTTTATTTATTTTATTTATTTTACTATGCATTCTTTATTAAGAATGCTATTATTTCCCCTTATAACCATGTTATAAGGGAAAATAATAAATTCTCCAGAAGACCCGAAACCAGACTTTAGTGTTAAAGTCCAGCTTCGGGTCTGGGTACCAAACATGGCAATTTTTCTCACGCGCGTGCAAAACGCATTACAAACGTTTGCACTCGCGCGGGAAAATCGAGCATATTCCCGCAACGCACCCGCTTCTTATCCGGGCGTCAAACATGACGCCCGTGTGAAAGAGGCCTTAGACTTATTTTCTCCTCTGTTTTGGTTTTGATTGTTTTTTACGTTCTGTAGCTGGTAGACAATTATCCGGCAGTGCTTTATACTATGCACTTCACCACGCCTTTATTTGTGCATTATGGGGGACATTTAGCTAAACTGGTGCTAAGTAAAACTGGCTTAATTACTCATAGCAACCAATCAGATCGATCCTTTCATTTTCAAAAAGAGCTCTGAAAAATGAAAGCTTGAATCTGATTGTTGCTATGGGCAACTGAGATAGTTTTCTCCTTATGTGTATGTAACCTCTGACCACTTGACATTATTCAGTTTTTTGTGTGTTTTTCACCTCCTTTTTTTTCTTTTGGTTTAAATATTGTTTTTTATATTAAAAACATACTGTTTATTGAATTTTTTGGTATTGTCTACCATTTCTTTGGTGAAGTTGTACGGTATATCTTATTGAGTTAACCATTTAAAGGACATCAATTTATGTCCATGTTTGTAGGTTTATTATTACCTCTTGAGTCAGATTGGAAGCGCATTATTATTGCATCTGTTTACATGCCCCAACCCAGATAAATATATTTTAAACGATGTGTTAAAAATGGAACACAAGTTCAGATATTTACTTGAAAGATATTTTGGTGGACGATAAAATGATGGAATATGGAATATTCGATTAAGAAATTGATATTGTTTCCACCAATTTCTCTTAAGGAATATTCCCCACTAAGGGTACATCTTGGGTCACTAAACATTAGCCCTTCACCAATATTAAGGCCCAAAGGGCTCTCCAAACTAATTCTAGAGAAAAGTCCAATTTCACACAGTATTTTAATAATATATTCACAATTGCATGAAGATAACCCTCCCCCGGTATACTTAGAAGGATGGGCTAAGGAATTGGGAAAGTCTTTCAACGACAGAGAGAAGCAAAGCATATTAACCTCAGCAACCCCTAATGTCACATCAACCAGGCTACAAGAGGTACACTATAATTTACTCTCGAGATGGTACCGTACGCCAGTCCTACTCAATAGAATAAATGACAATATCTCACCATATTGTTGGAGATGTGGGAATCAAAGGGGTTCTCTTTCACACATTTGAGTTACTTGCCACAAAATTATACCAATTTGGGATAAATTTAGTCAAATTTTAACAGAAATATATGGTTACTCCATTAAATTAAATAAAGATATGATACTACTGGGATTATTTACTCAGGATTCCCGTTTATTGAGAGATAAATTATTCCCCTTCTTGTTGATAACTTTTAAAGCTATAATCCCCAGACACTGGATGAGCGACAAGGTACCGACTATAAATGAATGGCTTTTGGAGATTAACTTAACTAACAGTTTCGAAAGAATCAAATGGTCTATTATGGGAAAGCATAAAAAATACTCGAAGATCTGGTCAAGGTGGTATGATTACATTCTTACGGACAAGATAGTAAAATATTTGGATTAATGGGCGATCTTCGTCCATCTGACAGGTGGATAATATTTGTATAAACATTTGACAATGTTCTTGTTTTCCATGCGTTAGATTGTTCGTTTACTTTGTTCCCATGCCCCTCTTTCCCTCTCTCCCCTCCTTCCTACCCCCCCTATACCCTCCCTCTCCCTTTCCTATTTACCTACATATAACATTTTTACACACGTATACACTTCAACTCTAATTGCGAATATCTCTATGACCAGTACACGTTTGTTTTCTGTTTTTATGTAAGCTGATTGCTGATATTTTATTTCATACATTCTTATGGTGTTTAATGTAGATCGATAATAATTTTGGACAAGTAATTTCAGATTGCGTTGATACTCACTCAGAAAGACATATTTGCCTTATGGGACTTATCCTTTTTGAGCGGAATTGTAATGATGCTTTTATGTGTACTTCTTAATTGGAACCTGTATGTATGTACGTATGTACCCATGTTTATGTTTTTATTGTATTTTTCTGAAAAATTTAATAAACTTAAATTTACAAGAAATTCATCTCTTTCTCCTTCTTCTCCTTCTTTTTCTTCTTCTTCTTTCTATTATTATTAATATTTTATATTACTCATTTACTACTCAATACATTAAATATGTGCCTAAACTGCATTGTTCATACTGACAAATAAATTGATTACACAACAACCGAATTGATTATCTCGGACACTTTTTAAAAATAACACACGTGACAAGCTGTGCTGTATAATCTGCTTTCAATGTGGTGGACATATTTTGCTGCACAATTAATCTATCTTCCTAATGCTACTCTTTGTAGAGGAAAAAATTGTTGCCTATACTCATAAGAGGCCAATTAAAAAATATCTCTCTGTAAGCAAAAGTGGGCTCAATAAACATGTGTGCTGCTATTGTGGAACCATCTGGCAAATTTCTGATTAACTGGCAAACTTCCATTTCTTTTTTTCCCTTATAGAATTGTTCCCATCGCATGTGGCATTCAAACAAAATCAAAAACCTAATAGCTATTTATTATTTATACACAGCGCTGATGGCGGAATACAAATGTGGGCGGCAATAGGAAAAAAAATAAAAGTATTTTTGTGTAATTAAAAAGCCTCAGATTGTTATTGTATGAGAAATTATCTACAGCTACACATTGGGAAGGCTATTTTGTATCAGTAGCAAAGAACATTTTTCTTTTATTCTTTTCCTGTGGTTTACATAGCAGCAACATATTCCATAGCACTGTTCACAGGATGCAGTCACCCATATCAGTCCTCACTGGCGACCACATTAAGTTACTTATTTCAGGCCCACACTATGGCCAATGTCATAGAAAGCCAACTAAAAGCCAAGATATAAGGGTGCCTTTACAACAAGCAGATCAAAAAATGTCTCTCTGATGGGACCGTTAAAGGGCGTCTGTCAGCAGATTTGTACCTATGACACCGGCGGGCCAGTTACATGTGCGCTTGGCAGCTGAAGGCATCTGTGTTGCCATTGCTGAAAAAAATGATGTTTTAATATATGCAAATGAGCCTCTAGGATAAATGGGGACGATGCCTAGGTTCTTCTCTCTCTGCAACTGTAACGCCCTCTGCACTTTGATTGCCAGAGGCAGGCATGATCATGTTCATACTTTCTTGCCCTGTCAATCAAAGTGCAGAGGACATGGCAGTTGCAGAGACTGTAGAGTCTCTAGGTGTAATGACAACACCCCGTTGCTCCTAGAGGATTATTTGAAAGTATTTAAACATCATTTTTCTGAGTAATGCGGACACATATGAACATGGGACCAACACAGATGCCTTCAGCTGCCAAGCGCACATGTAACAGGTCAGCCAGTTTCATAGGTACAAAACTGCTGACAGATGTCCTTTTAAGATCATCTAAAATCTGTGGGTACCCTGACAGCAAATATTTATTTCCCTGAAGTGCCACCAGAGGCAAGATTAGCCAGTGCCCATGTTGGTATCATTGGGCACATAGGTCATATCACTAATACAATTAATAGCTAAAAGTGTACCTAAATGTAAGGCCAAACCATCTAGCCAGCCATACGCAGTCAGCTTTAAATCTTGATCCATTAAGGGTCATTACAGTAAAGAACTGGGCCCACTGGAGGATCCACTGTTATTTAGGTGGACAGTCCAATTCTGATCGTTGGTTTTGATCCAAGCATCCCATTTTTGCAAGACAACAGTGTAGCCTCTGAGATACTTTACATTGTGTACTACACAATGATTTCGTTTTTTTTATGAAAACTAATGAATAAACTGGACTTGTTCATTTTCAATTATTTTACATTGAGAAAGTGGTTCTGCACGTTCTCAATGTATGGGGCCAAGAAATGTGTGTTAGTGACAGATTGTTTTAAGTGGGGTGGTATCCTATGTATCACCTTAATCCAACAAACTTTTAGACACATAGTTCCCTGATCCCCACTGCAAAACTTATAACATTGACCCGCCCACCATGATCTTTGGGCCTCATAGGGCATTAGGGGCAAGTATGAAGACTAGAGATGAACGAATTATTGGAAAACTTGATTCGGTGGCTTCACTGAATTTTACAAAAACATTTACTTTGTGACAAATTACTTAGTCACGAAGCAAATTTCTTTGTAAGTGGGTGCAATGACAGGGAGCAGTGATCGCGCCACTCCCCGTCATTGAACCCATCAGATGCCACGTTCATCGCTGATTATGGCATCTGATACAAAAAACAGTGTATAATTAAAAAAAAAAAATCATACTTACCTCATTCACTTGCTTACGACGGGCCGGCCGCTGCCATCGTGCTTAAAGATCTGATGTGAAATTGCATGGGATGGGATTTTGTGCGAGATCTTAGAGCAAGATAAAGATGGCCAGCCCATCGCAAGCAAATTAATGAGTTAATTTGATTGTTTGTTCTTTTCTACACTAATCGATTTGCTGTCACAAAGCACAAGGAAATTCTACTTTGCGGCGAATCAAATTTATCCTGAAATTCAGATCAGAGTCCACTTTGTGGACTTCGATTCGCTCATCACTAATGAAGACATCTCTGCACCCCCTAATGTTAAGCCCCAGAGCTATTTATTATTTTATGTGGCTTTATATTACTGACAAGTGTACTTTCCATGCCAAAAATGATTACAGGTAAAAGAATAGAGAAAAGTAAATTGCAAAATATTTGTTTTGCAAGTTTAGCAATCAGTGGAGCGTTGTATTCATCACATTTTCTCTGCTTCAGGTTGCTCTGTGTGATAAGCAGACTCTACTTGGCCGTAAAAGAGCCAACACTGATCAGCGGGAACATAGTATGATATTTAATCATCTCTTGCAGCAAAACACCTGCTGCTTGTCTGCACTAGGTAAGACCTGGCACAGAAGAAGTGCGGTGTGATTTGCCAGTACATTTTACAAATGCTGTGTTTTTCACCTTTTTCACTGCAAGCAATCTGTTTTTCTGTAATAATTTTGTGCTACACTTCTTCTTAACGTTTCCTAGGCCTAAAGAGCTAAATAAGGGCTTTAAAGGGGTATTACAGTTAAATCATGTTACCATTAATCCACAGAATAGGGGGCTAAAATTATCAGATTGGTGAAAGTCTGACCAATGGGATCACGACCCTACACCACCCCGAACCCGAATCCGAATCTGTAAAGTTCAGGTTTGCTCATCCCTAATAGCAACACATACTCTATTTTTCTAATTAGTTAGTTTATTTTCTGATTGTAGACTTAATTTATGTTTCCTGGACATGATTATTGGGGCAGCCATCTTGCCTGACCGGTTCTTAACAGCATTTAACAATATGCTTTACAGTCACCATAGGTACAATGGACAAGAGGTGTCCTCAATGACTTCCATGGGATAATTTTCTAGGCATGCTCTGTGACCCGAGGTCAGAGGGCAGTAGATAAGCTGTGATATCCCCTAATCTGGATGGTGGATCCTGTGTTATCTAAATATAGGTGATATCTGTAATCCTGCCTTTAATGATAAGCAGATAGCTTCAGTAAAATGATCTTAACAAAATAAGAATTAACGCTTAATAGTGGCTAGTGCGAAAAATGGCAGGATTTTAGTTTTTTGTATGTAGATATTGGAAAATTAAAAATAGCATTACCAAGAATGTAAAAAAAAATATGTTTAACATAAAAAACATGATTAAAACAATAGGTCATTTTCTGCTGACACATTCCCTTTAAATATATTGTGTTTACAGAAGACACATAGATGAGGCGCTTATTATGTTCACATATTTATTATAGAAGATTGAGGGCTCCTGATAAGTCAGTAAGGCTCTTCATTAACCAATTAGAGTTAATACATAGAGCACACAGTAAGAACTCATAGGTGCTCTCATGAATACATTATATCATTTATATGACTTCTCGCTGGACTTGTTTACTTGTTAAATCTCTAGGACCATCACACACAGAAATTTTCTATTATCCGACTTGAATGCAAGGCAGAAACTGGTGTTAACAATGTAACAATATAGAGGTACCCACCAACATGCACAGCCCTTCTGTTATCTGCGTCCTTTCAAAAGATTAGAGTCCTTTCTCAAGGGAAAGAATTGCCTTTCCTACCATGTGTTTTTCGATTTGTAAAGCTTATTGTGCTGTGATTTCCTGAACTATACATTGGTGCCTCTGAATGAAATGGAAATACACACAAATGCCTCATGCACGTCTCTATACAGAGGAACAATTGATTCTGTCAGGAATGTTTTTTGGCTGCTTATCAGAGGTCTTCATAAACCTCTAAGGGATCGAAAAATTAAAAAAATTAAAAATCGTAATACTGCAATCGTAATGAAAGGCAGAAGTGGCAGCCAGTGTCACCTTTGCCTAGCTTGGTTAACATACAGGTTTTTTTATTTGGTGAGTGCTCTTAATCCAGTTACCATTTTTCTCACTGAGACAAGATTTTAGGCAATCTCAGACTAGACAAGTTCTCTATAAATGCAATCTTGTAATATTTCTGTGTCTAAAACTCACTAATACACTTGTATTGTATCCTCCATCATACATGGCAAGCAATAATATTTGTAGTCCTACATAATATATTTATTTCTCTTGCTTAATTATATAGCGCCATCATATTCCACAGCACTTTACAGACATTGTCATCACTTTCCCCAGTAGAGCTCACAATCTAAATTACCTACCAATATGCCTTTGAAGTATAGAAGAAAATCAGAGAATGCGGAGGAAACCCACGCATGGGGACAATGTCCAAACTCTATGTAGCTGCTGCTCTTGGTTGGATTTAAATCAAGACTCCAGTGCTAGAAGGCACCAGTGCTAACCACTGAGCCACCGTACAACCCCTACAGAGCGATTGTGCCTCCCTCACTGAGCTACCATTCCTCTCTGTTGTATAGCATAGATATACTGTATGTACTGTAGCTTCAGTTATGCTCACAATCTAATTTACAACTGCCACATACACTAGAACCAATTTCCTGCAAAATAATTGAAAGCAGAATTTAAGATCTCTCAGGGTACATCCAAACCTGCAAGATTTGTTGCATATGTACTTTAGCTGTAGATACTAGTACATTATACATTGTAATTTTGAAGAATACTGTTGAGGTTTTTAGTCACATAAAATCCTTCTGTAGACTAAGCCTGTGGCTTAACTGGTAAATTTCAACCTCCCATATAGTCAATCCTGGGTTCCAGACCCAGCAGAGATTATCTTGGAAAACAAAAAGTAATACAAATTAAGTATACAGGGGTGTCCTCATGCAGAATGCTGAAAACTCATCCCTCTTCATGTGAGAATGCTTATTCTGGGACTCCAATGAAAAGAGCAGGGAGTCCTTAGAGTTTAGCTGTAAACTGCCTTAGAGTGGCTGAGTTTGCCCCCACACTGCAAGCTCCAGGGCAACTGTGTGGTCTGCCTGTCTTGAAACTTTCTGGCAAATTATCAGTTACCTTCTTCTCACATGACCAGTTAGGGGGGCTAAAGAATGACTAAATCCCTTTATAAATATCATATCAAGATACAGCCTTGCAAAAACACATTGTTACATCAGCAGTACGTGTCCGTTGCTATTAAGAAGATTATTCATTGAGCTACTCCTACTCCCATTTCTACTACCACCTCTCCCCTCTGCTCCTTGCTGCTTGCAGTTGCAAAGCTGATTCTAATTGTAATCATCTTCTGGTATAAATGCCACTCTGCCCTTTCACTCCTTGCCAGAGCTTATGTTCCTAGTTTACTAGTTAACCAGTGATGGTGTGCTATTCTATCCATGTACCAAACTTCTGCCTGTTTACTGACTCTGTTTACTGACTCTAACCCTCTGCTGCCAAACCATGGCCTCATATTAGTTTCTCGGATACGCATGAACGCTGCCTGCCCTGACCTTGGATTAGTTTATTGAATATACACAAACAGTGCCTGTCCTAACCTCAGTTTAGTTTCTGAAATGTGCATGAATTCTGCCTGCCCTGATCTCAGATTAGTTTCTTGGAAATGCATGAACCTAGCATTAGCATTCCCTAATTCTTGGTACTTTGTACCAGTGTCTCTGACCCTCATGGGTCAGCTGCAAAGTACATTGACTATTCTAGGAGGTGGCAGCCTGGTTGGTTCACTGTAGCGAAGTCCTTATCCTTGTGCAGGGGTTAGAGGGTGAATGTCAGGGGACCTCCACAACTGCATCCTTAGGTTAAGACCAAAGCCAAATAATTTTTTGGCATAGTGGGTCCATGCCCACAGTCGGTAACACACATGAAGATGCAATCAGGATTTTAAGCTATTTCTCCCCATCTAGTTAGTAAGAAGTCTGTTATTCTTTCATTTTATTGTATTGTTTTTATAACTGTTTTGCTTTCTGTGTATATCACAGTTATTTCATAGTATTTGTAACCTTTCTTAAGCACCGTGCTTTTGTATATTAAATCCGAATTAAAAAGTTACTCAGTTGTCACCCTGAAAGAGAAATAGAGTATGTGCTTAGCTTTGTTAACCCCTTAAATACCAATGTGCTAGAAGTTGACCAGCTTTATGTTAGAGATCGCAGTGTGTGCCCGGGTGTACTTTTGCATTCAAGTGATGGCATCTCATGGGTGGTAACGAGCGGTGGCAGCATTTTGTGTGGATATCTGGACTGGCATTGGGGTCTGCTTAACACAAAAAGTGTATGAAAGAGTGAGTGTGAAAAGCTGAGTAACCCCTTCCAGTTGCATACAGGTCAGATGTGCGGTCAGTGGGGTACATGACACACTGGGGCACCTTGTGTTTCACCTTCTCACCAGAGAAAATATTTTTGAGGGCTACTGTTAATCAGTAAATCAGTACATAAAATATTGTATGTTCACCTCCATTTCTAATTGTATATTAAATTTTGATGAATCTCGTTGATTTGGAAATCAGTAGAAGATATCTCTATGACAATTGTATGTCCTCCCATATTTGCATGAGATTTATCTAGGTGCTCTGTTTCCTCCCAAACTCCAAAAACATACTGGCAATTAAATTTCCATTCTGTGAAATTGGCCCTATTGTGCTTATGCTTAAGATCATACAAAGGTTTCCATCACTCAACCCCCATTTATAAGCAAAAGCAGACTGCTGCTAATGTACTCCAACTCATGATCCAGTTGACTTTCATATATCACATGGACAGCCATTCATTTGAATGGTTACATGTACTACTACATTCCCCCTTTAGAAGCCACTACATTTAAAACATTAGGCTACTGCTATATGGTGGCGTTGGTGACACGTCATCAAGTGAAACCAAAATACGAGGCTATGTTCGGAAGTAAAAATACATGTGCTGTTAGTGGTGTTCCATCAAACATGTAGTGGATAAGCCCCAAAAAATGCACTTCAATGCATTTTACCCTCTTTCCTTTCAATGCAATAGGGAACATTTTGTCAAAAAAGCAACATGCCACTTCTGAAGAGTTTTTGAAAGTAGATTTGCAAAAGTTAATCCCATTTAAATCAATGGGAGGATATTTGGTAGCGTTTTAAATATGTATTGTACTGTGGACTATAGACATTTTACTAGACAAAATATGTAGCGTTTTTTTTTTTTCTCCCACGTGAACATAGCCTGATTGTGATTTGCCTGTGCCTGTTTTAGGCTAAGATCTTGAGCAACATGGCACTAGTCCTAATATTTACATGTGATGTCTTCATGCAACTTTGTAATCTTAAAGTGGTGTGTCCAAAGTCATTGTGTAGTCCTGGCCTTGAGACATGAGACTGACAATCTTGGGTCACCATTTCTGAGGTTTAAGAAGGAGTCTTCCGGAACAATAGCAATAACACTGATAACAATGGGGCCTCACATTCCTTAAGATTCCCATTATCTTTTGCTTTTGCTCTTATTTTTTTACGAAGGACGCTCAAAGAAATATGTCTGATGCTCAAAGAAATATGTCTTGAATCACGTAAAAGTCGTATTAAGATCTGGCTAAGCCTGCTTTGATGAATTGATGAGCTGCACGGTCTTTATAATTGCCAATTTTTCCTGCTTTAATCTGCTCCTAATCCTCTAGTAGTGTTGACCTTTGGGATTTGTTGTGAACCCAGCGAGATTTCAATGATATAGTAATCAGAAGCTAAATGCCATGTGGGCTTTTTACACAGCTTTATTTGCAGGTTTTTATGCTTTGTTTAAAAGCAAAATGACAACTGTGAGGATTATTTTCTCCTGTCTCCAGCATTTTCAATATATAGAAGATAACATCATACATCTGGTTGGTTCTGATAAGTAAGCAAGTCCGTGACAAAATGAGAAATCTCATACATATAGAGGTAATATTTCAGTGTAAGAATTTACTTTAAATTTACATGAAAGACAACTTGGAAGAACTTTCAAGTTTTTTTCTTCTTCCATGTGCAGAAAAATAGTCTGAGATCGTGTGACGTTATCACTGATGATGTCACCGCGCCTGGCCACTGCGCTGACATGGTCATGTCACATGTCACCATGCACAAGATTTTGCATGGTTTCTTTAATCAAGATGGCCTCTCCATGAGAAAATGGATGAGGTAAGTATGTTCTGTGTGCACAAAAATAGTCTGAGATTGTGTTGATTGTATGTTTATTATGTTTATATCTTGCAAGTATTTCTGTTAGTTTAAGGGGGTTTTCCGGATCATCCATATAAGAAGGTCAGAAGGCCGCCAGGCTCCAGTGAGTGCCATCTTCTCCTCATAGTACTGTCCACTGCATAGCAGCTGTGCTTCATATTGCAGCTCAGGCCCATTCACTGAATGGGACAGAGCTCTACATACGCCATGTGACATCACTGGCCTAGGGAGAGACCACAGCACTTACCGGGGTGCTGCAGTCTCTTCAAACAACTGGGGGTGTCGGGAGTCGGTCCCCACTGATCTGATTTTGATACTGTAGGCCATCAATATGAAAATTTCAGAAAACCCTATTTAACAATTATTGGGAATAAAGATTCATATTAACCTTTGTTCCCAATTAGAGATGAACGAAGTTATCAAAAATTCTTTTTTGTTGCTTTGCTTTGTCACGAATCGCATTGCATTGCATGTAGTAAGTGCAATGACAGAGAACAGTGATCACGCTGCCCCCGTATCATTGTACTCCTCAGATTCCACGTTCATTGCTGATCGCGGCATCTGACAATAACATTGAGGCCTTTCAGGGGTTAATTAGCAGTAAAAAAATACATACTCACCTCTTCCATTTGCTTGTGGAGAGGCCACCACAGCCATCTTGATTGAAGAAACTGTGCAAAATGTTGCACACAGTGACATGATGACGCCACCATGTCATAACGCTAGCCTGGCGTGGTGACGTCATCACTGATGAAGCCACCGTGACAGGCTAGCATGCGCAAGATTTTGCACAGTTTCTTCAATCAAGATGGTCTTAACGGCCTATCTGCGAGCGAATGGATGATGTGAATATGTGAATATGCTTTTGTTTTCTTTTTTTATGGCCTTTTATGAAAAATGTATTCGTTACCACGAAGAACGAGGAAATTCGGCTTCATGGTGAATCGGATTTTTCCTGAAATTTGGATTGAAGTCAATTTGTTTCACTTTGATTCGCTCCACACTATTCCCAATAATTCGCCGGTGTCAAGGTGCCGCTGGACACCTGGCACATGAGCAAATGCTTGTTTGTTGTGAGAGTGCATCATTAATGCCGCATCAAAAATCTTTATAAGCAGTACATTGCCCTGTGACGGGGATATGCTGCCAACAAACAAGGGTATTGTATGGGGACAAACAATCATAGTGACGATCATTCATTCATATAGTGGTCATCATTGCTGCATGTAACTGCAGCTAAACAAGCAAGCAATTATCATGAATAAATATTCCTCATTCCCAGTCATTGCCTGGATTGGCCCAGCTTTAGTGATAATGTCCCAACAACCTTTTAAATAAAATAAAAAGAAGTGAACTCATTGAGGTCAGTACACCTCTTTTTCATGTATTTTTCCCCTGAAAAACCCTTTCAAATAAAATAAAAAGAGATTGTTACACACAACTGGAAGCAATTGCCTACAGTAACATTTTATCCAAAAAAGAACATAGATATTTGATAAATCCAAAAACATCTTAAAAAGTTTAAGAAACACTTAACTTCATCAAATCTGGAAGAGTAGTAAATTCCTCTCACATTTCATACAATCAGCCTGAGAGAGGACAGAATTGTACTGTGGGCCGGACAGTGCAGCATGTGGTCCTGAAAAGTAAAAAGCAGCCAAACTGAAGTGATTAGTTGGGAGTTCATGATTAAGCTTGATTCTCTGTCCCAGACCGAAGTCTGCAAATGGCCGTGAAGTGATGAAAATGCACACTCTGTACATGAGAGCTACAGTCAATATTCTATCCATAAGACAAAATATTCATGTTAGAACTTCTTCAGCTTTTGATGTTAGTCTATCTTTAAATAACGTTCCATTGTGAACTATCCATTAATGGCTCTTCGCCATCGTCATTCATATTCCCAGTCATGCCATGAAATGATATTGCATGCACAGTAATTGGTTTTGACAAGAGAGTTTCAGGTTAGAAAAGGTCAATCAACATGAGAGGACTTTTGGACAGTAAATAAGGAACATAATCAACCACCTGGAGACACTACTTCGTGCATCAACATTCCCTGTGGTGTGTAAGTAGGACTGGCATGTTTTGTGGGGGATGAAGAACAAGCAGACTCCATAAACGATAAGTGAAAATGGGAATCACTTTATTTTATGTCTTTAAGAAAACATCTGCCTAGCTAATGCACTTTGATGTTCCAGACCATCACCTTTTATACCTCCACTAGCATGTGATAAAATAAAGTAAGTCAACACATGGTGGAGATATCTGCTACAGGTTGGGATCTCAACAATTTATCAAGTACAAAGCAGCACAGCAATATTACAGATCTGTCGTCAAGATGTCTAACAGGTTTACCATACTTATAGTATATCAATATAAATAAAGATGTGATACAGTAATAAAACTGAGCTGTTTTAGAATATAAAACATACCCCTTGACTAGCTATAGAAATTGCTTGGAATATAAAACCACGTAGAATGGTTGACAACAGCTGCTCCATGTGAAAATGTCTACCTTCCTTAGAGTCTAACATGTAAACAGTCCACAAATGATAAGATGATCATATAGTGTCCTGTTTCATGGACCCACAACAATTAGCTGTAATCTGTGAAGGAACCAAATGGCAAGTGCTCTACTATTTCCCTGCAGCATCTCCTCAGGAAAAAGAAAGCACTGGAACTTTTTGTGTTGAAATCAATAGGCAGATTAATGTAATGCATTGACATTCTGGGACCTCCAGAGTCAAACAGACATAACTGGTTGTATCCTCTCATAGTTCTAATAGATGAGGAATGGGAGAAACCCTTTATTAACTCTTCGTGTTAGGAAGTGTGATATATTCTGCATTTTTAAACAATGCATTGAAAAAAAGACAAAAGCCTATTAAATGCAACTTCTTCTACTTAGAAAAGTCCGAGATGATTCACTGTTAGATAAAAATAAAAATGACCCAACAAAGACCATTGTGCCACACAATGGAGAAAGATCCTTCCTGACCTTCTACTGGCAATCTGACAGTTTTGTGGAGCAACAATATACATTGATGCTAATAACTATGTATATTGTATAGTTTTACAGTCTAGACAGAGATGAGCGAATCAAGCTTAAATTAACTAGATTCTGACGCAGCATAGGCAAAATGTTAACCAGTTGGTGAAGAGACCACCAGTGTTCAACTTCTTTATGGAGGCTGCAGCAGTGTGGCTCCGTTCGGCCAGGCTGACGAGGTGCAGAACCGCGTGACAATGCCTAGCTTTGCATAGATGATATGCTGGTGGACAAATGTGAACTCTGTGTAGAGGGGAGGGTGAGGACAAGGTGGAGGATGAGGAGACAGATAAGATAAGATAATCCTTTAATAGACCCACAACAACCATCACCTTGCCAAGTTGCTGGTGTGCCTGATCCACAACCACATTTACCCAGTGGGCTATGAACGACATATATTGTCCTTGATCATAGTTACAACACCGTACCAGACACAGAAAGGCCCAGGGACTGGCCCATCTTCTGTTAAACATACGTGTGCAGGGCTGGTACAGCTTTTTTGAAAAAGTAATGTCAGCTTGGGATTCTCCACCTTGGCAGGGTACAAGCCATCAGTTCTCTGAAATGTAAAGAGTCAACCACATGGAAAGGGAGGCTTTGTAGTACCAGCAACTTGGCAAGGTGCACGATCAGCTTCTGCGCCGTTGGATGCACGCATACAGTTGTCTTTTTGCAATCACCTTGGTGATCGAATGCTGTCGAAACAAGTGACCAGGAGTAGTAGTAGAAGGTGGAGGAGCAATAGACACAATTGAAGTTGATGGGAAGGAACAACAGCTTCCTTCTGCTGACTTGACGAGTCCTGATTGCTTGAGGGGGGGGTGTGGTTACTGCATCAGGCTGTAGCACTGGTAAAATACTACCAGCCTCAGAAAAATCACAGACACGTCTTTTTCTTTTCTTGGACACAGGAAAAAAGTTTCCTATTTTTATGGACTGTCTATAGACTTCTGGATGGTTGGTGTTATGCAAGAGGGTGTGGACCCACTGCGCCACTGACTGGGTATAGTCTGGAGGGGCGTAACTAAGCAGCTACCTGGTATTCACTAGAGGCCCTGGAGGTGGGGATAGGCTTAGGCCGTAGGGTAGCTGCCGGGTGCCACTCCAGAGTAGTCACCAAGTCAGTGGCAGCTGACCAGGGGGTCAGAATACTCGAGCACCGAGGGGACTTGCGAGGCCTGGAGGTAATGGGTCTGGACAGGCAGAAAACAAAGTCCATAAACAAGATCCGAGGTCAGGGGCCAGCGGCAAAACGAAATCTGGAGTCAGAGGCAGGTGGCAATCAGGCAAAGTCCAGGAGTACAATAGCAGGAGTCAGTAGACGGAAAAGCAGACAAGATAACACACCTTTGCACAGGAGCTAGACACTGAGGTTGCTCAGGCAACTTCCTGTAGGAAGTGCCTTTATATACCATCTGCAATCCAGCCATAGGCTGCTGAGACAGAGGGCGTGTATGTGTTGCCTCATAGGTGAAGAGAGACACACCCATGCAAGATTGAACACTAATGCAAGTCTCCAGCAGGAAGGAAACTCTGGCATGGAACACATGCAGCTGAGTTAACCAAGTTGCTGCCCATGTTTGTCAGCAGGGCGGCAGGAGGAAAGAGAGGGAGCCCAGGGCCCGTGCCGGCGGTTAGGGGCAGCATCGCTGGCACGGACTGCTGACCTAACAATTGGCAACCCTGGTCCTGAAAGCATCATAGACAAATTTTCAGGTCAATTGAAGCACTTTTGATTCGAGTAGACTGATTCAGCTAAATTGAACCAACATTTTGACCAATTCACTCAGCTCTAGCTACAGATAAAATACTATCTTACATAAAGCAATGAACCAGAATCTACATGGTATTACTCACCTTTTCCGGCTCCAGGGCCGCTCAGTCTTTCCAACTTTTGCCACAGCCGTTCTTCTTAGGGCAGGTGGTGCTATTCAACCTATAATACCCACATCCTTTCCTCCCAGAATCACCATCCAGGCTCTCAATTCCAAGGTTCCTCTATAGCTGCGATTGATTCAAAGGTCAAACAATAACCCGGCCATGCTCCGCTGGACATACTTCTTCCACATACAGATAATAGACTCAAGTAGTTGACCATCACTTTAAGCTCTTCACAAAATTTACCAACAGTAAAAAAATAAATAAACTAACAGTTAATAAATAACTAAATGATCACATATAAATCAGAAATGAAAAGCTCACAGAATACTTTGTAGCTCAGTCCAAATCCCTTTTGTGTCTAAGACTGTTTCACTAATTGCAATCAATGCTTGTTTGTTCCAACGCATTCACAAGTTCTGTCCCAAGTCCAGTACAGCAAAAATATATAGCAAGATGGGCTGATATAGAAATATAGCTATAAATAGCAGAAACGTATTCACCCCCCCCCCCTCCTCCCTCTCTCACAAAAATAAAATAAAATAACAACTTGAAGACCTCTGAGCCATAATACTTTTTGGCTTTGAGATTGATGGAAATGTTGTTGGAAATCTCCCGCTACTTTCATAACAAAAAAAAATTAAACCTCATTGCATGATAAAAATGAAATCTCTTCAGGCCTGTCTGTTTCTATGCAATAGGTTTAACTATGGGCTAAATCCCTTTAAGGGAGCATAAGGGGGCAGGTGCAAAAGGTTTAGAGCAAGTTAGGTATTGATAATAATACGGTGGTGGCAGGTTTAAGTTTAGGAAAACAGAGCTGATCTACAGGATGTCTATAAGGGGTGGGGTGAGGAATAATAGAGAGGGCATTTCATCAGGAGACGGCAAACGGATTGGTTATTGAAATGGTGGGCAGACAGGTAAAGGGGTGTAAAGGGGTTTCCCCCACAGGAGTGGATGCG
This sequence comes from Bufotes viridis, assembly GCA_033119425.1. Lineage (NCBI taxonomy): Eukaryota > Metazoa > Chordata > Amphibia > Anura > Bufonidae > Bufotes > Bufotes viridis. The sequence continues at coordinate 342,164,876 of CM065593.1, forward strand.
TCTGATCTACGGTGGTCTGACTGTTGCGGCACCTGTTGACCCAAGTTCCCCAGTTCAAATGGACTAGCCACGAATATGCATATCAGACCCTCCATTCAAATGGGGGAAGATGAGCCCATGTTCTACTGATTGTTGCGGGCCCCAGCAGTGGCACCACCAGTGATCTACAAACTGATTTGTTTGCAATCTGTCTCTGTCTGGTAACTCACTTTTAGCATGGACATGTGTAATACATTGGAGACTCTGGCATTGTTGGTACAAAGAAAACTTTTCTACATACTTCCACATTTACCCAAATCACTTTCTTAAAAGGAATCTTGTGCCGTTTACAGCTCAGACCAGTGACTGGTTGCAGCAGTCATATGCCATGTGCCGCTATGCCATCACTGCAGCCTGTAAATGCAAATCAGAGAGGAGGACCAGAACAGCCTCACTGGAAACGATGTAGGAAAAAGTGGTGGTTATAACATATTTTATTATTTTTACACATTCAGGGGCTTAGGGGAGATTTTCAAAGTCGGACATCCCTTTAATGGCAAAACTTACTTTTGGAAAATTACATCTACAAATTCACAGTGTGCGTCTAAGAGCTGGATTGTTTTATATAGTCTGGACCATTAAAGAAGCACTCGTTTTTTTTTTCTATTTTAAGGTGGGTTCACATCAGGTTTTTGCTATCCGTTGGGAAAAAAAAGGGATACAAAAGTGTAGAACACTACGCTTTTCCAACCTGCAGATTACTGCATACATTAATGCATGCGTTTTTCTTTTTTTACAGTGGAACATGCGTCTGAGGCCGCGATTAACGTATACTTTTTTGTATATGTTAAACTGATGGCAAAAAAAACTTGTTGTGCACCCAGCCTTTCATATATTACTAACTCACCACTAGTATTCTACCAGTGTAATTTGTTTCAGCCTAGCTTATCTGCATCCATACAGTTTAAACCTTTTCATTATGGAAACCTGGTCACGTGACCTCAAGTCTGACATCTTGCTGTAATGTGTAAACAGGAACTCGGTCTCTCCCTGTGACTAACTTCCTGTGAACTCAATCAAATCCCTGGCTGCTCTCAGGCCCCGCCCTTCCTCATATTTCTTTGTATATCTCTGCATTCTGTTGAAGATAAAATGTCTCCCAGAATTAGCTGTAGTTATATAAAACTCCTGACTCCCACTGCCTGCCTGTACTATCTGTGTGCTGACTCTCCAGTGAAGTTCTATGAGATGTAGCTTCACTCTGGTCTCCCTGCCTCCTGCATGTAAGAAGCGACAGAGGAGAAAGATGACAGGACAGAGAGGGGGACAGGCTCAAGCTGCATCACATAGGAAAACATGTAGATCCTGCAGTATAAGGGGATTAAAGAAGCACATGACGAATCTGTCATGTCTGCCATTACACAGGCCAATGCAGTGGGGTGAGACTCTGCCCCCTCTGTCTCTGCAAAGCCAGACATTATGGGAAATGTAGGATTTATTAGGAAAACCATATCCGAGGAGAAAATGAATCTAAATGGCTGATAACCCACACATTACACATCAAATAAAACAGGTATACACAAGGCATACAGAAGAGCTTCTATCATATTCTGCAATAATGTCGCACCCTGCACTATATAGACAAAAAATGTCCCAGAGTGCTTCTTTAAATAAAGCAATACAAATGTGGAAATGTTAAATAGAGATGTATGAAATCATTATAATTGAGACTACTTCTCCTTTAAGAAACAATAACAGTACGTCTATGATGAAAAGCATAATGTAGGTCTTTATAGCACAGAATTGATGTGCCGGAGATGTGATCAGTGATTTAATGCTTTATTCCCATTCTTCCCAAAGATAAGAATGATTAATATTACCAGGATATTATAAATGGTGCAATAAATGAATTCTTATTCTGTGAAAATCACATTAAATGTGACAATGTAGTATCATTGTGAAACAAATGTTCCCGTACAATACATATTATAGGCTACAAACTGAACAAGGGCTTTAGCGTTATTTGTATTACAACTTCTTAAGGATGCCATTCAGTTGCTTAAAATATGTTTCCTGTTATTAAAGTCATTGCCTCCAGCAGGATTTTTGATGCATAACATAAATCCACAGAGACTTGTCTCTTATTGTGTGAGAGGCTATTCTTCAGTGATTTCAGATACACATGCCACCAGCACAGACATCCAGGTTAAATGGAGGAAGAGAAAACTAGAAGACTGGTAGAATATGTTTAAAGGGGTTGTCCTCAGGATAGGCATTCAGATCGACATGGACCCAATCGCTGGCACCCCCAACAATAAGCTGTTTGAAGAGACTGCAGCACTCGTGCAGTCTATTCACTGCTTACCTGCTCACTGTCGACATTGAAGCAGAGAGCAGTGTAATTACAGCTCCTTCGTCCTATTCATTTCAAGTGAACAGGACTGAGCTATTTCATTGATGTGAATGGGGATGGAGAAGCTGTAATTACACCTACTCGCTGCTGCAATGTCGACCGCGAGCAGGTAAACAGGGAAGAGAAGGTAGCACTTGTATGAGTGCTGCGGTCTCTTCAAACAGCTAATCAGCAGGAGTACTAGCAATCAGGCCCTCGCTAATCTGATGTTGATGACTAATGTTGGGCGAATCGAACTCCACGAATTTCAGGGAAAATTCTATTTGCAGCGAAGCCAAATTGCTTTGTGCTTCATGGTAGAAAATAGATTCTCCCTGTTTGGGCTATAAAATAAAATAAAAAACATACTTAACTCATCCGTTTGAGTGCGAAAAGCCAGCCGTCATCTTGATTCAAGATCTCTCATGAAATCCTGTGCTCGGTGACTTATGGCATCACAATGCCGGCCGAGGTGATGATGTCATCACGGGCCGCACAAGGTTTTGCTCTAGATCTTCAATCAAGATGGGAGCGGTCGGCTCTTCGCGATCAAACGGATAAAGTAAGTATGATTTGTAACAGTGGCTGCAGTGCATAGCGGGGCCGGGCGCCGTGTTCAGCGGTGATCTGCTGCCAGTGTTTCCTTTCAGCCCTGGCCACAACATGCTTGCTGCTTGTTTCCTGCAGCATTTCCTTAAGGGCCAGTGTGTGTCACTTCCTGTGTTCTATGGGTTGGATCATCTGACCTCGCCAACCAATCCTAGCCCTCCTGCACATATATAAGTGGACCAGCCCCCTTCCCAGATGCCTCAGTGTCAAGGTCCTTGTGTCCTGCTAAGGCTCCTGATAACCGCTTGTGTTCCTGTGTTCCTGAGTCGTACTTGTGTTCCTGGATTCTGCTACCCATTTGATCCCTGTCTGCTTGCCTTGACTCTCCTGTTGCTGACCCTGGTTGCCTGACTTCTACCTGTGCCACCTACCCTGACCTATTGCCTGTCTCACTTCACCTCTGCCTCATCCTTCGGTCCTGCACTGTTTCTGCTGGTTATGACTTCGCTATGAATGTGGCATCTGAGGAGTACAATGGCGGGGGGCAGCACAATCTCCACTCCTTGTCATTGAACCTGATATTTACAACGAAATGCGCTTCATGACAAAGTAATTTTTCAGGAAGCAAATCTTTTTGTAAAATTTGGTGAAGCAGTAGAATCACATTTTTTAATACTTCGCTCACAAATTATAGTTAATCTCAAGGGCCACTACTTCCCGATAAGCCCCACTCCCTTTTCTCACGACTAGAGGAGATGAGAGAAGCTCAAAAAGTTACAAATCATTGTCCAATTTTGGAATGTTCCAATTTACAATAGTGGCATAAATAGCTTAATAAATGCCCCCTATGTCTGAATTTGACCAGCTCCTACTGTATTAGAAATAACCGCCCCCTCATGGGGAGCATTTGGCACAACTAGGCGTAACATGGTGGACCAGTCTTTATTATTATTTTGAGGTGGAAAAAATACTGATTATTGTGAAATAGACCTGAATATTCAAAGCCAACACAACCACTTCATGGAAGAAGAACAGCATTGCATCTGAAATATGCATAAAGGAGTTGCCCAAAAGCTGATAGATGGGAGTTTGACACTGCTGATCAGTAGTTCGATAAGGCATCAGGATTCGCAGTAGCACAGCGGCCTTCTCGCAGCTTTGCCATGGTCATGTGACGTCACATGCCCTATGCGCAGTTTAGCCTCATTGAAGTCAATTTCGATACCAAATACAGCCTCGGTCAGTCTATGTACAGTACTGTGCTTGGTGAACTGAGAGAAGGCCACAGTGTTACTGTGAGCGAAGATACCATCTCAAACAGCTGATAGTGGGGGTTCTGGGTGTCAGACCCCCCACCGATCAAATACTGTTGACATATTCAGAGGCAGAAATCACAATCCCTTTAAGTATGACATAAGACTTTGGCAAATTCAAGTCTTGAATTGCCTTAAAATGGTCAAAACAAAGGATGGGGAGTAGATGTTTAGAAACAACATGCATAGACATGTAGACATACTGGAAGACCCACTTGATGTTGCAGCTGCATGATTTCTCTCCCTCTTTAAGTTTCTTCCTTCTAAACAACACGTACAAAGAAAGAGTCCACAATATAAGTGTATGACAGTAAAATACTATGGTCATGAATGAAGTTGAGGACCTTGTTTATAAGATATCCAGGTGGTTGTATGGCTTTGGGTCCTTATGAGTTTTCCTCAAGTACCTCGCTACTTACTGTTACTATGTTTAGATCTAGAGCTACCAAGCTGCTGCCCATAACCATTTTTCCTTTGTTCTCCACAAATGCAGCCTCAAGACATCCAAACAATACTATGGATTACTTCTTCTTGAGATATTTTCCCTCATGGGTTTTTAACTGTTATTCATTTGGATCTAGACTATGTAAACTATTAAAATCCATTGGCGGACAGGCTGGGGTTCATTTTTTACTTGAAGCCGAAATGTGATGGAAAAATGAGTCTAGCCAGCAAAGGAGACATATGGACAATCACAATACATTACTGTAGGAAGTGGCTTGTATTAACTTTCTCTACATGATAAATGCCATTTGCTAAAGGGAATATGTCCACAGAAAATTACCTATTGTTTAACCACTTCAGCCCCCCTAGCTTAAACACCCTTAATGACCAGGCCACTTTTTACAATTCCGCACTACACTACTTTACCCGTTTATTGCTCCGTCATGCAACTTACCACCCAAATGAATTTTACCTCCTTTTCTTCTCACTAATAGAGCTTTCATTTGGTGGTATTTCATTGCTGCTGACATTTTTACTTTTTTTGCTATTAATCAAAAATTACCGAAATTTTTGCAAAAAAATGACATTTTTCACTTTCTGTTGTAAAATTTTTAAAAAAAAACTACATTTCTATATAAATTTTTCTCTAAATTTATTGTTCTACATGTCTTTGATAAAAAAAAAATCCAATAAGTGTATATTTATTGGTTTGGGTAAAAGTTATAGCGTTTACAAACTATGGTGCAAAAAAGTGAATTTCGGCATTTTGAAGAAGCTCTGACTTTCTGAGCACCTGTCATGTTCTTCAGGTGCTAGAATGTCAGGATAGTATAAATAACCCCCAAATCACACCATTTTAGAAAGAAGACACCCCAAAGTATTCGCGGAGGGGCTTGGTGAGTTCATGTATCATTTCATTTTTTTTCACAAGTTAGCGGAAAATGACACTGAGAAAAAAAAAAAAAAGTTTCAATTTCTGATAACTTCTGGCAAAAAAAAAAAAATCTCAGACGGACTCACTATGCCCCTCAGTGAATACCTTGGGGTGTCTACTTTCCGAAATGGGGTCATTTGTGGGGTGTGTTTACTGTTCTGGCATTTTGGGCGGGGCTAAATTGTGAGCCGCCATGTAAAACCTAAAGGTACTCGTTGGAATTTGGGCCCTTTGCGCACCCAGGCTGCAAAAAGCGGCACTTATGTGGTATCGCCGTACTCAGGAGAAGTAGGGCAATGTGTTTTGGGGTGTATTTTACATATACCCATGTTGGGTGAGAGAAATATCTCTGTAAATTGTCAACTTTGTATAAAAATTTTTAAAAGTTGTTGTTTACAGAGATATTTTCACACAAAATATGGGTATATATAAAATACACCCCAAAACACATTGCCCTACTTCTCCTGAGTACAGCGATACCACATGTGTGCCACTTTTGCAGCCTGGTGCAAAGGGCCCTAAACCAATGAGTACCTTTAGGATTTCACAGGGCATTTTACGCATTTGGATTCCAGACTTCTTCTCACGCTTTAGGGGCCCCTAAAATGCCAGGACAGTATAAATACCCCACATGTGACCCCATTTTGGAAGAAGACACCCAAGGTATTCTGTGAGGGGTATGGTGAGTTCATGTAAAATTTTATTTTTGTCACAAGTTAGTGGAATATGAGACTTTGTAAAAACAAAATTAAAAAAAAAAAAAAAATTTCCGCTGACTTGTGCCAAAAAATAAAAATTCTGTGGACTCACCATGCCCCTCACGGAATACCTTGGGGTGTCTTCTTTCCAAAATGGGGTCACATGTGGGGTATTTATACTCACCTGGCATTTTAGGGGCCCCTAAAGTGTGAGAATCCAAATGCATAAAAATGCCCTGTGAAATCCTAAAGGTACTCATTGGTTTTAGGGCCCCTTTGCGCATCTTGGCTGCAAAAAAGTGTCACTCATGTGGTATCGCCGTACTCAGGAGAAGTAGGGCAATGTGTTTTGGGGTGTATTTTTACATATAACCATACTGGGTGAGAGAAATATCGCTGTAAACGACAACTTTTTACATTTTTTTATTCAAAGTTGTCAGTTTACAGAGATATTTCTCTCACCCAGCATGGGTATATGTAAAAATACACCCCAAACACATTGCCCTACTTCTCCTGAGTACGCGATACCACATGTGTGACACTTTTTGCAGCCAAGATGCGAAAGGCCCAAATTCCAATGAGTACCTTTTAGGAGGGCATTTTTAAGCATTTTCTTCTCACGCTTTAGGGCCTTAAAATGCCAGGACAGTATAAATACCCACATGTGACCCCATTTTGAAAGAAGACACCCCAAGGTATTCTGTGAGGGGCATGGCGAGTTCATAGAATATTTTTTTTGGCACAAGTTAGTGGAAATTGATTTTTTATTGTTTTTTCTCACAAAGTCTCCCTTTCCGCTAACTTTTGACAAAAAGTTTAATTTTTCATGAACTCATTATGCCCCTCAGCGAATACCTTGGGGTGTCTTCTTTCCAAAATGTGGTCACATGTGGGGTATTTATACTGCCCTGGCATTTTAGGGGCCATAAAGCGTGAGAAGAAAAATGCATCTTGGCTGCAAAAAAGTGTCACACATGTGGCATCGCCGTACTCAGGAGAAGTAGGGCGATGTGTTTTGGGGTGTATTTTTACATATACCCATGCTGGGTGAGAGAAATATCTCTGTATATTGACAACTTTGAATAAAAAAATGTAAAAATTTGTAGTTTACAGCGATATTTCTCACACCCAGCATGGGTATATGTAAAAATACACCCTAAAACACATTCCCTACTTCTCCTGAGTACGGCGATACCACATGAGTGACACTTTTGCAGCCAAGATGCGCAAAGAGCCCTAAAACCAATGAGTACCTTTAGGATTTCACAGGCCATTTTTACGCATTTGGATTCTCACGCTTTAGCACCCTAAAATGCCAGGGCAGTATAAATACCCCACATGTGACCCCATTGTGGAAAGAAGACACCCCAAGGTATTCTGTGAGGGGTATGGCGAGTTCACAGAAAAAAAATTTGGCACAAGTTAGCGGAAATTGTTTTTTTTTTTTACAGTCTCATATTCCACTAACTTGTGACAAAAAATAAAATTTTCCATGAACTCACCATACCCCTCACGGAATACCTTGGGGTGTCTTCTTTCTAAAATGGGGTCACATGTGGGGTTTTTGTACTGCCCTGGCATTTGAGGGTCTCCGCAATCATTACACGTATGGCCAGCATGAGGAGTTTCTGCGATTCTCCGTATATTGAGCATACGGGTAATGAGATTTTTTTTTTTTCCGTTCAGCCGCTGGGCTAAAAAAAAAAAAAAAATGAACGGCACAGATTTTTTCATTCGCATCAATCAATGTGGATGAAAAAATCTGACTGCGGTGCGGTGGGCTGGGCGCTAGCTACCTAACAAGTAGCTAACTAACTGGCCGTGATAAGGGACCCTTATGCCCCATGGGTTAGTGTAGTGTTTGGTGCAACTTTACTGTGTTACCTGGTCCTCTGGTGGTCGATCCCAGAAAATGGGACCACCAGAGGACCAGGTAGCAGCTATATCAGACGCTGTTCATAAAACAGCGTCTGATATAGCTGTTTGATGCGATTTATATCGCATCTACAGCCTGCCAGCGATTGATCATCGCTGGCAGGCTGTAGTCCAACTCTTGAGACGCGACGATGGAGCGCGCGCGCTCTCTCGCGAGATGACGCACCGGCGCGTCCGAACAGAAGAGCAGGACCGCCCGCAGGACGCAATCCTGCGTACGGCGGTCCTGAAGCAGTTAAATTATGTTTTTATGTTAAACATTTTGTGAATTTTTTTTTTTAGAATTTTAGTTTTTTATTTTCACGTCACTATCTGTATTATAAATTGTATGTAATCCTGCAATTAGGCCACTAGGCCTAAAATATGTTAAGACTTTCTGTTCTTTGAGAGCTGCTACATTGGCCACAGACACAATGGATAGGACATTAACTTCTATGGTAGAGTTTTTTAGGCATGCTCTGTGACCTGTGCAGAGGTCAGGAGGGAGTAGATAAGCTGTAATATCACCTATTGTGAATGGTGGATCCTGTGTTATCTCTGCAGAGTCATTGTCATTGTAATTTTTCCTGTAATGATAACGAGATAGCTACTGAAACGTTACCTGTGCCTAACAGGAAATCATGACCTATTATTGGACCTAGTGGTCAGTTTGACGATTGAAGGATTAGGAAATGCAAATTATCTCTCAAAGGAGATATTATTCTGCTTGATTACAGTATTATATACATTTTTGAAACTATAGTGACATGAAAAAAATTTAAAAACATTGTTTAATTGAGGTGAAAGACTCCTTTAAAATACCTTATTCATGATTGCCAGTCTTCCCATTTATGAGTACCCATATAGAGATAGCTGTCAATCACTAAGCAGGACAGACTTTAACTAGGGAGATAGGTATAATGGGTGCAGTTATATCCAGCCCTTGGCGGAGAACAAGACCACTCTATCACATTGTGAATGGCACATTGTAGGTGGGGGTCCAGATACAGTTTTTGCACTGGAGCCCAGGAGTTTCCAGTTGCTCTTCTGAAATTGATATGCAAAAGGATTGTAGCATATTTAGTTACTTTTTACTGTGGTATATATATAGGCATTTAGTTAACTTTCACTGTATGTCAAAAACATTTGACAATTCCACAATTCAAAAAAAAAAAACCCAACAGCAAATATTCGCAGAGGTGCCATTATCATTTAATGTATCTATACACAGAAATACATCTGTAACCAATGCAAACAATGTAAAGTTTGCTGATGGCTTATGAAGTTCACCTTGAACTTGGACTTTTGTTAAAAAATTATTTTAAATCTCAGGTAGGCAATGAGGAATAGGTCAGTATCCTACATACATTACCATGTGACTGGGTTCCAATAATAGGTGTCACAAGTGACAGCATACGTGGAAACCTAAGCTGCTGAACATTCCTGGAATACAAGACGTTGGTCATGTGTGAATACCATACTATAGATCTGTGTAAAATATCAGATGTACATTTCATTAAGTGACCAAGGAAGTGGTGTACTATACTGTAGGTACCTGCTGACTTTTCCATTCTACAGTATATACAGGCAATCTGAGTTTTCATGTACAGAAATAGTCTGACACATCAAATATATTCAATAAACCTCCAATTGTTATGAATAAATTGTACTTTATTGAATATAATTCATACAAATATAAAAATTCGTAAAAAGAATAGCAGCAAGTGTCGACCCCTAGGGAGGAAAAGGAGGGGGCGGCAGAGTCTGTCCACCACAATACATATTCATTTAGGGTAGTAGCTAACACAATATGCTAATGATACACAACTATAGTGGTCAAAGGCAGCTCTTCCATAAGGCCACTAAGGCCTCGCGCTGGTGGGGGCCTCGTTCTGGCTCCCACCCGACACCGCCACAGGCAGGGGTGGATTGATCGGTCGAGCACTTCGGAACATGGTCCGAGGGGGGCTCGTGACGGCAGGTCACAGGGAGATGAACGCTTCCGCTGTGGAAGCGTTCATCTCCATAGTCATCTGTATTGCCGTCCTCAGGACAGCGATACAGATTGCTGTGTTGTGGGGCAGGGGAGGGAGAGATGTCTCCCTTCACTGTTCCTCTGATAGGCCGGTGCAGGCGGCGCTATGACATCATCGCGCCGCCTGAGCCGTACAGCGCAGGACACAGGCCGGAAGAGGCCTGCATTGCATCGCTGCCATGGAGGCAAGTAAAAGTGTTTTTTTTCTTATACCGGACTATCTGTTACTGGCACATGGGGGGGGGGGGGTAGAGGCACTTGTTTCTGGCACATGAGGGGAAGAGAGACACTTGTTACTGGCATATGGGGGGAAAGGCACTTGTTACTAGGAGGCACTTGTTACTGGCATATGGGGGTAAGAGAGGCACTTGTTACTGGCAAATATGGGGGAGAGGAGCTTTATACTGGCGCATAGGGGGAGGGGAGAGGCACTTGTTACTGGCACATGGGGGGAAAGAGAGGCACTTGTTACTGGCACATGGGGGGCGGAGGCACTTGTTACTGGCACATGGAGGAAAATAGGCACATGTTACTGGCACATCGGGGGAGAAGAGAGGCACTTTTTACTGGCACATGGGGGAAGAGAGGCCCTCATTACTGGCACATGGGGGGCATGGAGAGGCAATTGTTACTGACACATTATTATGGGGCACTATGGGGGCTTCTACTGAGGCCACAAAGAAGGGGTATTTTATATGGGGGGCTCTGTGTGGTACTAGTATTATATGGGGTATTATCTGTTTCTGCAGTATAGTATTTGGGAGCACAGTGGCACAGTATTGGGGGTAGTAGGATGATTTGTCCAGAAGATGGGAGGATGATCGAAAAGTAGTAAACTAAGATTCTTTTTTGTTGTCAAACTGAGAGAAAAATGGTGGTCTGGTCTGAAGGTCTGAAAGGAGAAGACGAGAACAGAGAACATCTACATCAAAAGAGACGTTACTGGATGTAAGAGGTATGGCATGCTGTATTTCTGTAGTCATGGGATCAGAGGCGTAACGATCGCGTTGTGACCATGACCAGGGGGTGGAGGTGGGATATGGGTGTGTCTGGAGGTGGAACATGGGCGTGGCTGGAGCTTGCTGCCGCACAGGCACGTCTTCTGAACGTTGCCACTTTCCAGCTCAGCCCACAGAGCGCTGCACAGCCATGTAGGGGAGAAGAAGAAGGAGCCAGGGCCCTCACCTCAGTCCGTGTCTGGCTGCCGCCCACAGACAGTCAGTGGTGCCCGACCAGTACTAGGTGCTGCAAGCATGCAGCTGCTTAACCCTGACTGTGACATCACTGTGTATACCCTGTACTGTGATGTCACTCACTGTGCATGTTAACCCTGTACTGTTAGTCACAGTACAGGGTTAATATGCACAGCGATGTCACATACAGTACAGCCAGGGTTAATGCAATGTGACATCACAGTACAGGGTTAATATGCACTGTGACATCTCAGTATAGCCAGGGTTAATGCAAATTGTTAATATGTTCTCACCCATAGTTATTTTGTTTTTAAGTACACCTTCTAGCTACAGCTCAAGGGAACAGCTATAGGGCGGCCTGTGCGCTGTCCTTCGAAAACCTGTTCTTAGGGCTGTGGGAGAGGGAGGTCTTTCTTACGGATTCTGTTCCTGACATCAGCGGCATCGAAATGTGGGCCCGCTACATAGATGGTATCTTCATTGTGTGGCAGGGCTCACGGTCTGGGTTCGGCCGGCTAAAGGAATCATTGAATCAGAATAATTTGCATATAAAATTGACTTACAGGGTGGATAAATCGAGTCTGGATTTTCTCGACGTCAAGATTTTGGTGGATACTGAAGGGCGGTTGACTAGTGACCTTCTCAGAAAAGAGACATCTACAAATGCATTGCTGCATGCGAACTCTTGCCACCTTCGGAATCTCATTCATAATGTACCATACAGTCTGTTTTGACGACTCAGGCGGATATGCTCTACAGAGGAGTGTTTTGAAATACAAGCCAAGAATCTTTTGGATCGTCTTCGAGAAAGGGGCTACCCAAAGACATGTGTGGCAGAAGGATATACAAAGGCAAAGGCAACAAATAGCGATGACCTTCTTCAATTTCGCAATAAACAACAGACAAATTAAGAAAATAAAGTGCGATTCATATCCACATAAAATCCTCAGTGGAAAAAGATGAGATCTGCCCTAATGAAATATTGGGAAGTGCTTCGATTGGATCCATGTTTGGAAAAAGCCCTTCCGATAGTCCCATCCATCACCTATCGGCGATCCAAAAATCTGAAGGTTATTTTGGTGAAGAGCTACCACCCAGGTGAGCACCCATCTAAGATCTTGTGGGAAATGTGTAGCCTGTGTGAATGTTAACACAGCATCTGATTTTTCGAACCCTGTGAAATTTAAGAGATCGTACAAAATCATCCACTATATAACTTGTGGTACACCAGGGGTTATATATTTGGTGTTATGTTCATGCCAAAGCATCTACGTCGGTATGACTTCAAGGGAATTGAGGAGACGTGTCCACAAACACGTTTGGGGTATAGAAGGAGCAAAAGAAGAAGATGATCTAACAAAATTGAAAACTATCCCCAGACACTTCAAAGAATTCCATAACTGCGATAGTTCCGGTTTCCGATTCAGAGGCATTGATAGAGTATTTATATCTCCACGAGGTGGTGACTGGAAGAACTTACTAGCACAAAAAGAGATAAGATGGATATATGAATTAGACTGTGTGGTACCGGGAGGGTTAAATGAATAGCTATCCTTTTCACCATATTTAAAAGTATATCTAATAATTTGTTTATTTCTTTTGATATTTTGTTTGATCTGTGGACATGTATTTTTAATGCTTTTTTACTTCTTTTTGTTTTTAATTTTTTATGTGGTTTGATTAAATGAGTTTGACTTCTATCAACGGTGGCAGCTTGAAAGCTAGGAGAAAAAATTGGGATGTTTGAGGAAACAATTCGATACAGTGATGGCATGACAGATATACGAAATATGAACCAAAAATGGTTGTTTTATTGATTTTATATGGAGTTAAAACTGGATTTTGGCACCTCACTTTTTGTGTTTGCACGTTGTGTAGCACTGAGCGCTATCACTTTCACTCCGTGTTTCTACGATTTTTCACCGTAGTATGATTAATATGATTTGAGGTTGGATTTATCATGATTATGTCTGTGATTTTAGTATCACGTATACCATAAATATATGTATCTGTTTTATTTATAACATATTCACACGATTACCTATAGTAGGTATCATCCACTGTATTTTCTATGAATCATATTTATGGGGTATTTATACATTTTATATTTTTATGTATTATTCATTTATCTCTATATTTAAAGACAACATAGATATCACTAGTTTCACTAATATAGGTAATTTGTACATGTTTTAATGATACATGCTGTAGGTTTGATTGGTTCATATATTTCGGATATTTTGTTTATTTACAATCATGTTAAGGGTTTCATTCTGTATCGTACATCCAATCATATTTCAAACAAAAACGTTTCAATCTTTACACTGTATTGCATTCGCAGACACACTAATATATAGGGACATACATTGGCAGTATTAGTGGTTTTGAGTATTGAAGTCTCCCTGCTTAAAGGGACGGTGTTTTCTTGGGTTTCAAGCTGGAGCGTTCTGAACTTCCTGTTTGGCCGGTGGTGCTCTCCAGCGTCGAACGCATTGCCACTTCCTTGTTTGGTGGGCGGTGGCTTTTTGCATCTCACGCTGGAGCGCTGGGTACTTCCGGTTTGGCTGAATGTGCGCTCCAGCGTGGAACGCATAGCCGCTTCCTCTCTTAGCCGGATGCGACATGCCCGCTAAGAGCCTCATTTTGGCCCTGTGTGAACCGCATAGTGGTAAACCCCCTCTAATGGGTGATCCACCCCTCGTGATAATTAATTGATAACCGCTGTGTTAAGATATAAAAGAGGAGGTTTTGCATGTAAACCTTAATCCCCGGAAGAAGCCTGGTTGGCGAAACGGCATCGGGTGGAGGCGGCTGCCGTGTCACGTTCCCACATCTAGTATGGCTATAATGGTTGGCTGCTTTGTTTATTGCTCTTAATACACAATATAATATTGGTATATCCTTATGATGCAATGTGTCTGGGACACTGCTGCTTACTTACTATATAAATAGTTGATATTGGGTATTCTCTTGGTATGGCCCATGGGCCTAAAGTACCACTATAGTTGTGTATCATTAGCATATTGTGTTAGCTACTACCCTAAGTAAATATGGATTGTGGTGGACAGACTCTGCCGCCCCCTCCTTGTCCTCCCTAGGGGTTGATACTTGCTGCTATTCTTTTTATGAATTTTTATATTTGTGTGAATTATATACAATAAAGTACAATTTATTCATAACAATTGGAGGTTTATTTAAAAAAAAAATTGGTGGAGCATACTTAACATAATTACCTCCATCTCTAAGCTTATGTGAAGGCCTATATTTATCGTTTTGTGTATATCAGAATTTATTGGGTTCCTGATTTTCAATTTGTGTATAGATTATTCTTGATTCCATTAGGGTAAAAAAGGCAGTATTATGAAAGTCAGCATTAATAACGTAGAGGCATCAGGCATCTGCCTCCTTCTGTTGTCCCTGCCTACTTGTGTTGCCCTACCTTCTGTCAGTTTGGACCAACCTACATGGGGCCACTTTTAGTTTTTGTTCCAGGGCCATTTAAGTTCCCAGTCTGCCCCTGAATAAAGTGTCAGTGGAGGTTTACCTAAAAGCTGTGCTACTTAGTAGGCATAATACTATTACAAAGAGGTTCCGAGGCACTATCTCCAATGGAAGAGCAGCTTGTGGTACCCCACTGAGCCAGTTACTTACCTTCATCCGCCCCCATCTTAAGTATTTTTATTTTATGCACCAATCTTTTATGATTAGTAGATAATCTATGGAATCCACTTGGCTAGGTTAACAAAGGGGTAAATCAAGCATTCTTGGTGACTGTTGCATGGCTTTCAGAATTTGTAAACCCAAGACCAGTAAATTTTAGCATGGTTTGTTACTTAGGCATCATCCCCCAGCACCTATAGCATTATCAGCAGCTTGCTCACAATTGGATATACAAAGAAATGTAAAGGTAGAGCATTATTAAAACCATGAATTGTACCCCAAACTGAGTGGACGCCAACATGACCACCTCTTCTACGTACACCTTGTCAAGGTCAGACTAGCCCATCAGATTACCAGAGAATCCACCAGTAGCCTACCACTCTGATACTATAATGGGGCCCAAAGATCCAGGACAAAAAATAATATGGCTGCCTTTTAAGACCATCATCTGCCACTATGGTGCATTTAGTTGATTTAAAACCTTATGATTAGGGCGTGGACCTCAAAAATAATTTCCTCTGGTGGGCCCCAGGAACCCCAATCCGACACTGCCTCGTCCTGGCTTTACACTTGATGATTCTCCATATATACCTACCAAAAACTTGATATAATAATAATGGCCAGGCCCAGGATGATTGAGGGATTTCTACAAAGAATTATGTATGAATTTAGTACGTAGCACAATTTAAAATGCTTTGGAAAAATATAACAAATGTAACATCCAACGATTCAACCTGGTCCAGTCTAGACATGACCTCCTGGTAGAAGCTTATACCCTCTTATAGAAACTGATTTTCATCTCTCATTAATTAGAATATACTTATTTAATGCGTTTTTGACAATAAGAATTAAGAGATAATATTCAAAATAACCTTGGCAAAATTAATTTCCAAGTGTTCGAGTTGTCAATAGAATTAGCAAAATATGTTTGGAGTCCATTGTTTCAGAGATACACAGTAAGATTACAAAAACTTTTTATTTTTCCAATACGCTTTTTATTAGTACAGATTTCTAAACCAGAGGACATGTTTTATTATTTTATGCCTGAGAGCATTTTCAAATACTGTGAATACCCTTGAACATGTAGCACATACACTTGTTAATAGAAATGTATTAAAGAGGTTTTCCAGGTACACAAAAAATAACACCAGGACAAAAGTATATCTGTTGGTGGCTCACCTAAATGTATATCAGGACCTAACGGTGCTCACCCCTTTGGGTGAAACTTGAAATTTGAACAGCCTGACACAGGGGGAAGCAGCACGACACAATAGGAACGTGTGGACTTGATCTACGGTCGCACGTTGCTATATTTGATGTGTGAGGCTTCGTTCACACCTTAGGCTGACCAATAGCAGTGTATATGAATTTACAGGACACCAGACTATACTTGCAAATATTTTCTGCCTATGATACATATGTTATTACTTCACCAGTAAGAAGCATCCTGTCTAGGAGAGTACTTTTTTATGATATCTAACCCGTTTTTTAAAATATTAGAATAAAAAGACTTATTTATTACCATACCTTTTGCATCTATATACTGTCAGAGCACTGAGTGCCCCCCACTTATTTGTCTGTTTCAAAAAAATAACACCAGCATTCAATCTTACTGTATTATATAAGTCAAGGTACATTCACACTTGCGGCATGGCTATCCGGCAGGCTGTTCTGGCGGGTCTGCCATGCCGCAAGTACCCGTGTGCTGCCGCTCCATCCTTATTTACTATAATGGGGGCGGGGGGGGGCTATGACGCAGCACGGCAGTGATCGCCAGACCAAAAAGTCGGACCTGCAGTACTTTTAGTCCAGCATTCTCTGAACGTGCACTGCCATGCTGCACCGTAGCTCTGCCCCCACCCTCATTATAGTCAATGGGGACGGAGCGGCTGCACGGCAGCACACGGGTACTTGCAGCATGGCGGATCCTGCCGGATAGCCATGCCGCAAGTGTGAAAGTACCCTCAGATGATGAAGTTCTGATTGCCGTCTGACTCCTCCAGGATTATTGTGATCTGTGACGTGCACCCTGTGTTCACATCCCGGCACAAGATTTGCAGTGAGAGTATGTAGTATTGGGTCCCTGCCTCTCCTTTCCCTCCCAGCGTAAACATCACAGATCCAAGCCTGCTTGAAGCCCTGCTTGAAAAACCCCATCCTAAGATAAACATCATTGCTGAGATCACGTCTACAGTGCAGAACACTGCTCTCAGAGGCAAGGTCATTGATGATACTGTGTCTACAGGGCAGAGCCTTACAAGCCTTACCACACCTCAGATGTAGACAGGGAACCAACACAACTGAAAATTTCATTTGACCATGATTGAGTGCAGAAAAACAGGGCATTACTGATAAACAAAAAATGTTAGTAAGTGATAATATGCATTATTTCTTGTCAATTGATGCTGAAAATTGCAAAACCAGTATACCCCTTTAAATATGAATGTTGACCTAGTTTGATCGCAACGTGAGGTAAGGAAGGAATTTTCCCTCTTAGGACAGATTCTTATGCCTTATGGATTTTATTTGTGCCTTCCTAGCAGCAATTAGGGAAAAAGTTCTAAGACCTACCTCCGTGTCTTCCTTTTATCTACTTCCTCACCAGTCACCAGGTTCTACTTGATAACTAATTCCTTATTTTTTAAATCATACTAACTATAAAAATAACAGATACTTAAAGAGACAGATCGCTCTGCAGAAAGTCCTATGTGTACATAGAAATCTCTAGGGCCAACAGGATCTCAACAAGAAATTACATGTTGGGTAATAGCCCATGAGCAATAATAGCAAAAATCTTGTTGTTGTCAAAGGACCAGGATTAGAGTTGAGCAAACACCTGGAAGTTCGGGTTCGCCTGGTTTCGCCGAACTTAGTCTCAAAGAACTTGACCCCCAATGGGGGACAATGGGGACCCGAACTTTGGGGCACTAAAATGGCTCTAAAAAAGTAATGGAAAGGGCTAGAGGGCTGCAAAAGGAAGCGAAATGAGGGTAAGAGCTGGACAATTGCCCTGCAAACAAATGTGGATAGGGAAATGACTTAAAATAATATAAAATACATAAAAAATAAAAATAATAATCTTGAACTAGGAGGAGGAGGTCCATATAGATTATGAGGTTGAGGAGGCGGTGGACGTGGCGGTGTAGGTGGAACCAGTGGTGGAGGAGGTAGTCGCCAACAACACTGTTTTTTGTTTGCTTTTTTTAAATTTGAGTAGACCCCAAAACATTGGGAAATATAGAAGAGAAAACAAAGAGAAAGTGCGCTGGAGTATAACAAAGGCTGGGTGAGGCCGGTATACATGCCTATTCTGCACAAGGTACAGACAAGTCCTGTGGGATCCATGCCTGGTTCATTTTAATGAACGTGAGCTTGTCCACATTGCCCCAGCTGCATTGGCGACTTCTTCCTTCTCCTCTGCCTTCGCCTTGTGCTTCCATTGAGGCCCCTGTGTCAGGTAGGAATGCCATCAGCAGCGCATCTACCTGCGTGCAGAATATATTTCTCAGTCAGGTATGCAGTGCAGGGGTAGTTTGAAAGAAAAAAGGGGTACAGATCACCTCGCAATCTAAACGCCACCAAATTTACAGAATATATTTCCCAATCAGGTATGCAGTGTAGGGGTAGTTTGAAAGAAAAAAGGGGTACAGATCACCCATCAATCTAAACGCCGCCGAATTTACAGAATATATTTCGCAGTCAGGTATGCAGCGCAGGGGTAGTTTGAAAGAAAAAAGGGGTACAGATTACCCATCAATCTAAACGCCGCCGAATTTACAGAATTTTTTTCACAGTCAGGTATGCAGTGCAGCAGGAACACACCCTCCAAGCCACTTGTGAATGACTGGCCTGATAACCATGGAGATGTCCCCCCCAGAATCTAGCAGATTGATTTACTGAATTAATTTCCCTGTCAGATACACAGCGCAGGCCACTGGGGTACTTGACCGCCAAAAAAAGTGAATTTGCCCCCCCAGAATCTAACAGATGGTTTTACTAAATTGTTTTCACTGTCAGGTATGCAGTGCAGGCCACAGGGGTACTTGACCGCCCAAAAAAGTGAATTTGTCCCCCCAGAATCTAACAGATGGATTTACTGAATTGATTTCATTGTCAGGTATGCAGTGCAGGCCGTAGGGGTACTTGACCACCACTTGCAGTGCAGGGGCACTTAAAAAATGTGAATATGTCGCCCACTGAACTACAAGAACAGGAATAAATTATTGTACCTGGCACATATGCAGATGCAAGTGCACTGCACTTGCACAAAATGGCCGCCGACACCCATCTAATTAACAGACGGATTAAAACTTATTCTTCTGTGTCACTGGGCTCAGGGCAGGGTACAAAAATGTTGCATTGCACCCACCCAAAAAAAATTGCTGCATATCACAGACTTAACACCAAGCTCTGATATCAGATTCTTTCCTAATCTCTTCCTCACAGCAGCAGCATCCTATCCCTACACTAGTAAGAGCTGACGTGACATGCAGCACTACGTGACTCCAGCTTAAATAGAGGCTGGGTGACATGCTACACTGGCCAATCACAGCCATGCCATTAGTAGGCATGGCTGTGATAGCTTCTAAGGGCACACATCTTAAACGCTTGTTGATTGGCTGCCCTGCAGCCTTTCAACAAGCTTTATTAAACGGCCAAACACCGAACTCGAACCCGAACTTTTACAGAAACGTTCGGGTTCGGGTCCGGGTACAAAAAAAAACTAAAGTCTGGTACGAACCCAAACTTTACAATTCAGGTTCGCTCAACACTAAACAGGATGTAATCAGAAAGGGTGTAAGATCCTTTTTGCTTATTGAAATTAATAGATCAAAGGTCATGATATTTTTGAATTAATCCATAATGTATAAACAGCTCTAGAGGGAAACAGAATTTGCAAGTTCCCAAATAATATTTCGGGATTACCAGGGATACTGCCCAGGTTTAGGGACAGGTATTCGGATGGAGTCGCCCCTGTCGGGGCGGGTTCTCTGTGTAGATAGGCAGGGTATTTTCTAGCCCCCTTCCACCTGTTTTTAGGGCTAGTTAGGGCTAGAACACCCTTGTGCCTGTGTACCACAGTGGCTGACCAGATACCAAGTCCTCTACATCTTCTGGGACTGCACCTTCCTCTGTTTGAATCATGTTGCCTTTCAGTATTGGAAAGAAGTTTTCAATTTTTTTAAGCAGAGCTGAACAAATGCCCCGCTTGAGATAATTGATTGGTATGCTGATTTGGACGTATTTTTTTCTTTATATATATTTTCTGGTGTTTGTGTATGTCATACCATGGTGTAGCGATTTTATATTAGATACTAGTAAAAGTAAAATGTTATCTCCCTATCTTCACCTTCCTTCGGAGGTGATTTGGTGTGGGATTACTCCATAATGACACAAAAAGCAAAGAGAAATTAGTTGAGGTAAACAAGCAGAATGCAGTACTTACTCTTGCATCACGCCACCAATTTCTTTATCTCTGTGATCATGTAACAGCCAAACTGGCTCATCTCTTTCACTAAAGTTCTAACTAGATGTGCTTCAGTTTCTTCCCGTTAGGGCTCATGCACACAGCCATAAGTGTTTTGCAGTCCGCAAATTACAGATCCAGGCCGTGTGCATGCTAACATTTATTTTTTAACTTCTGTGAATTTAAATTATTTAAATTATTTAAATGATTGGGTCTGTGTCTAATGTACAAAAAAATGCAGATGCAGATAGAAACTACAGCAATGTGTATGAGCCCATGAGCTGCATTTACATTGTGAGACTTTTTTTTAACTCTCTTAAGGACCAGATCCTTTTCCTAGTGAAAATAGTTGCAAAGGATTAGAGTTTAAAGGTTATACTTACTGTATTTAGGTGTCTGGGACCCAGTGAGCTGGAACAGAGTGGCAGGGAAGAGGTGAGTATATTTCTTTTCAACAGGTACAGCTAGATGGGCTTTAAATGTGCAAACAGCTAGAAAACACCATTAAGGGAAGAAGATGGGTACATTCAGGATTTAGCTTTGAAATATTTGCAGGTCCAGGCAGTAGTAAGAGGAATGAAACGTAAAGAAGTTATTACTATAAGTAGTCACAAATTGGTGAATTTAATATTTGGGTGGAAGGGTCAAGGAGGTAAATTAATTAACTTTGCTATTATACAGTAGAGTTAATGAGTTAGCAAACAAAGTAGTCATGTCAACAAGTAAATCTAAGGATTTCGGATACAAGATCAGTCTCCAGTGGCATAATATTTTTACAAACATAAATTCCAATCCAAACCTGTCTCACATAATGACATATTTTAACATTCTTCATCGGTTATACTATACCCCAAAATGGATGTATGAATCAAGAATTAGAGTATCAGCAGACTGCCCTAGGTGTAGTGTGTTAGATGTAGACAACACTCAGATGTGGTGAAGATGCTCTAAGATTTTTAACTGCTGAATACAGAACACAATTGAGACCTGTATTCCGGGAGATTTGCTGTGTCTGGAAAACGAGGCAATGTAATATAAAAGTTGTTATTCTTTGCCCGCCTGATTATGGCTAGAAGTTGCATGCGCCCTGCGGTGCCAACTGCTGAGGAGTGGATACAGAATGTAAACAGGTTTAGAGCACTGGAAGAACGGTGGTTTGTGGGAAAGAACAAAATTCATATTCACAATTCACAATGGACCCATTGGGAGATATATACAGAAAGGAAATACAGAATAATACTGGAACATTTTCCTCACCCTGTGCTCAAATCGGGATGGGGATGAGGGTTATGGAATTGAGGATTATGAATTATTGGTTAATAAAATATATAATAAAAATATTAAATCACTTTCATAGTAATGATATAAATGAATATGAGGTATTAGCAAATATTTTGATGAAACTGATTAGTTCCCATCCACCACGGCAAGGTAACTTCTTTTAGATATTAACCTATTCCAAAGTGACTCAACTCTCCTTGTGCCAGTAGGCCTCAAATGAATTCAGGAACAGTACTTTCCCTTAATTCATTTGAGGCATAGCCTAGGTAGAAGTGAATCACCATAGAGTAGGGTCACATCAAAAAGAAGTCACCTGCTGGGTGGGCACTAATGATTTTGATCCAAATGCTTTAAAATACCTCATATTCAGTTATATAGTGACTATAGCATTAGTATCATGTATAATCCATATAGTCAATGTTTGCAGAGTGCTCTTGCATTGTATGCTTGCTTTTGTATTTCAGCCACAGCGACATGCACCAACACATTTATCTCATTTTACAGGACATTCTGACCTTGGTTTTGTTTTTGCAAAGATACAAATAAACACCCGCATCTCTGCAACCGTGGCCCCTGAGATCAGCTCTCAAGAGAGAACCGTTTAACATTAAAGCAATAAAAAGTTATGCTTTCTTTTCTAAGAAGATGCACCATTCCTAGGCTGTGTCTGCTATTGCAGCCAGTATCGGACTGGCCTAAAGCACCAGGAGATCCTCTGGTGGGCCCAGGCTTTGCTATTACAGTGGCCCACAAAGGTCCAGTATCTTTTTGGAGTTGCCTTTTGAGCCAATCCCTTGCCACTAGGGACTGTTTATTTGAATGTAAACCAATTGGACATTATTGATCACATGGGGTTTGGCCCCAAGTATAATTTTCTCTTTTGGGCCCAAAGAACCTCAGTTCGACCCTGATTGCAGCCTCAAGAGCATATCTGCAGCACTAGGCATAGCCTATAAACAAGAAATGACTGTTTCTAGAATAGATGGAAAAACAGAAGAACTTTTTTTTCTTATCTCAGACAACCCCTTTAACATGCATAATTTTAGTAAACGAGAGCACTATATTTGCATAATTACAAGAATTACCTTAAGGCTATTTTGCATGGGAACCAAGCCCCTGTAATACTCTCAGTGTTGTGCATATCATATACAGTAAATACTGCACCTGCAAACTCATACTCTATCTTAAGAAACACTTTAGAAAGTTCAGTCTTAACCGTCAAGTTCTATGCATCACACAAATAGTTTTGTGGGAAAATGTGCCCTCTTTTTATGCAATCAATTTGATGCATAAAATTAAGTAAATTACAAAAACTGATTAAATTGCACGGAAGACATTGATGCATGAAATCATTTTGGCTCATACATATTACTAAGTGTTAATTGAGGTGATGAACACATTTTGCTTTGGGTTTTATCTGGGGCACCAATGAATCCCTTTATTTCATTTCTATTTTTGAGCTGATGATAAGCGTATTCTGTTATTGGCAGACTGAAACATTTTGATGCAAATAATATAATTGTATGTCAGAAAGGACTGAGAAATGACAGAGTGAATCAATATGAATTAGAGGTGATTACAATTTCTGGCTGATTGGGCGCAGCCAAAAAATTCTTTCCAATTTGTTCTTGGATACTCTGATTAAATATATTTATATTAATGGGATATTCTGAGAATTTTATCAGGGGGTCCTACCACTGGGACACCCACCCATCACAAGGACAGAGTGGCAGGTTGAGCATGTGCACTGCTGCATCTGCTACTCCATTCATCTCTATGAGACTGTTGGAGATAGCTGACTCTGAGTACAGTGCTTGGCTAAATTCTTGCAGGTCCTATAGAGATGTATGGATTGGCAGCATGCCTGCTTGACCTGTTGCTCTATTCATTTCAGGGGGCCCTGTGAGGCACAGTGTCCTCAGTCTCATGATCAGTGGGTGTCCCCGCTGTTGGGCCCCAACTAATCTAATAGTTATCACCTATACTGTGGATAGGGGATAACTTCACATTTTTGGAAAAATGCTTTAGTAGAGTTGAGATTATAAAAACATGGCTGCTTTTTTTTCGAAACAGTGCCACTCTTCTCCGTGGATTGCATCTGGTATTGTAGCTCATCTCTATTCAGTTGACATTCCAATGCAACTCATGGAGAGGAATTCCTGGATTCTTCAGGAAAGAATAATCCCTTCTACCATCCGCAGCACAGACTCAGGGCTGGAGGTTTTGCTGAGCACCCGCACGTAGTGAAGAGACAAATGCTGGGCACAGGATCTTCCCTCCTCATCCTGCAGACACAGAGCTGACAGACTGGAAGGGTTCTGCAGAGCTTTGCACAAGAACAGGTAGGGGAAAGATCCTGTGTGTATCAGCAGTGTCATTGTACTGCACAGCTGGAACTTGAAGTCCTACACATAAAACAGTGATGAGCGTGAGGTGCCATATTCGATTTCACGATATTTCGCAAATATTCGATTAAATATTTGTCATATATTCGTCAAAATTGAATATTCGTAATTATTCTATATCTTGGGAATGTTACGCGAATTTATATTCGCGTATTGCGATTTGAACTTTGAACAGTGTATACAAGCAAATTTCCTATTAGGTTAGCTTAGTAGAATCAGCAAAGATATCGAATATAGCACTATATTCTCAATCTTCGTTATATTCTAGCAAGCCAGCCATTAGGAACTCAGTTCTAAGTTGAATTCGCAATACGAACATATACTCGAATTGCGAATTCAACTTAGAACTGAGTTCCTAATGGTTGGCTTGCTAGAATATAACGAAGATTGAGAATATAGTGCTATATTCGATATCTTCTTTATCTCCGTCACTTCTAGCAATCCAACCATTAGGGACCCAGTGCTAAGTTGAATTCGCAATGCGAACATATACTCGCATTGCGACTTCAACTTAGAGCTGAGTTCCTAATGGTTGTATTGCTAGAATATAACAAAGATAACGAATATCAAATATAACACTATATTCTCAATCTTCGTTATATTTAGTGATGAGCGAGAGGTGCCATATTCGATTTCGCGATATTTCGCGAATATTCGATTGAATATTCGTCATATATTCGTCGAAATCGAATATTCGTCATTATTCTATATATTGCAAATGTTACGCGAATTTATATTCGCATCGCGAATTAAACTTAGAGCTGAGTTCCTAATGGTTGTAACTCTTGCATTGCTATAATTGACGAAGATAACGAATATCACGAATATAGCACTATATTCTCAATCTTCGTTATATTCTGGCAATACAACCATTAGGAACCCAGCTCTAAGTTGAATTTGCGATGCGAGTAATATAACCTGTATTACTCGCATTGCGAATTCAACTTAGAGCTGGGTTCCTAATGGCTGTATTGCTAGAATATAACGAATATCACGAATATAGCACTATATTCTCAATCTTCGTTATATTCTAGAAACGACCATTAGGAACTCAGCTCAAAGTTTCATTCGCAAAGCGAACATATACTCGCATTGCGAATTTATCTTACAGCTAAATTCCTAATGGTTGTATTGCTAGAATATAACGAAGACGACGAATATCACGAATAAACGAATATAGCACTATATTCTCAATCTTCGTTATATTCTAGCAATACAACCATTATGAACTCAGCTCTAAGTTGAATTCGCAATGCGATTAATATAACCTGTATTGCTCGCATTGCGAATTCAACTTAAAGCTGGGTTCCTAATGGTTGTATTGCTAGAATATAACGAATATCGCAATGCGAATAATTCAGGTTATACTAATCGAATTGCAATTGCAACCTAGTCAAATTTGTGAGATCGTGATTCTCACATCCGACAGTACATTTTAGCATGGAGGCGTTCCCATGCACACAGGGAGTCGGCAGAAGCGGCAACGGGCATTGACTGGAGCGGGCAGGGAGCCAGGAATCCTCCGGACAGGTAAGAACAGCTTTTGGGAAGTGGGAAGACAACTAGAGAGCGGAATGGATTAACATCTAAAAAAAAAAAAAACTAATATTCGTGAACTATCGAATTTGCGATATTCGCAATAAAAATTTGCTATTTGAATATTCGCGCTCAACACTAGTTATATTCTAGCAAGCCAATCATTAGGAACTCAACTCTAAGTTGAATTCGCAATGCGAGTATATGTTCGCATTGTGAATTCAACTTAGAACTGGGTTCCTGATGGTTGGCTTGCTAGAATATAACAAAGATTGAGAATATAGTGCTATATTCTCAATATTAGTTAATTCTACACAGATGCAAGTTGAATTTGCAATGCGAGTAATACAGGTTATATTATCCGCATTGCGAATACAACTTAGTCAAATTTGTGAGATCGTGATCCTCACATCCGACAGTACATTTTAGCATGGGGGTGTTCCCATTGTGATGGGGATGCTCCATGCACGTAGAAAGTCAGCAGAAGTGGCAACGGGCATTGAATGGAGCGGGCAGGGAGCCAGGAATCCTCCGGACAGGTAAAAGCAGCTTTTGGGAAGTGGGAAGACAACCAGAGAGCAACAAGGATTAACAACTTTAAAAAAAAAACGAATATTCGAAATAGCGAATATATAGTGCTATATTCGCAAATTAGCGAAGTGCTGATATTCGCTAAAAAAAATTCGCTATTCAAATATTCGCGCTGAGTATCCGAGCAGTCAGACATTTCACTCAGGGCAGCACTTTTTATTCACTTTTATTTTATATTGCAGAGCAGGGCGGGGGGGGGGGGGGCAGTATTTTTTGACGCCCACAAATATTCACGAGGAAAACCTCTGAGATTGTTGTTATTGCAGGTAAACAAAGGGCCAGAAGAGAACGAGGGCAATAAGGAAATAGAACTTTTTTTTTGGCCTAAAACTTGCTTAGCTTATGTATATATTGCAGACCATCAGATTTACGTTGCTGTATTTTTTTTTTTTTATATAACTCAGACAACCCCTTTATTAATGTTGCTCTGGAGTTAGGAGTCCTTTAGAGGTCCGACCATTTGTAGGTGATAGGGCTAAAAAGGGTTGGCTCCTTCTCTCCAAGGATCAAACAACAGCAGCATGATGTGTCTCTATACAATATATATTCTTGGCCAAATATATGACAAAAAGCGTCCTTTTGGAAGTGCATGGCTGAAAGTAGAAAGGGCAATATGACTGCCCTAAGGCACGATGAGCACTAACCTAACATAATTCACAATATATATTGAATAAAATACTTTAGAGATAATATATATCTAATGTGTATGGCACTGTTCTTAATTTCCCTCAGAAGATGTTAGAAGAGAGAAGGATCAGGATATTGAGTTGCCCTTTTTACTCTCAGGTTAGACTAGAAGCTAGCCAGGAGTCTCTGGTAGTGGCATTCTCTACTATTCTCACTCAGCACACATGCTTGCTCAGCCAATCCAAGCGTGCATGTATATAGGGGAATATGAACATAAGGAGTGCTCTGACCAGATATCTGAAGTATATACCCAGCCTCAAGAAAGAATACAAACTAGGTATTTATTTGTAGATACACGAGACTGTTTGGTTTTTCTATGGATTCTTCCTCCCAGCCCCAGGGTGTAACTTTTTATATTGTTCTTGTAAGCTCTTGTTTACTCTAATTCCCTGTTGAAGAATAAGAGTTTTAACAGGGTCTCTTGTTTGTTTTAATGCTGTTTTCCTTTCTTACGTTAACCCATGTCCTCATCTTCCTTCCTGCATGGGCATTGTATGCTTCTCTGTGTCAGCTATCATCAAATCTTAATTCTTGCTTGGAATTTACTTAAAGCTTATTCATCCTCTCATAAAATCAGAGCAGTGTCTCAAAAAATGTTTTCTTTTAGCAGATGTTCCTGCACCACCCATTAGACCAGGAAATAGTAAAGAATAGCTAACGTTTAACTAATGTGGTAGAGCCTTATTTCTAATATTGCACCTTGTAGGACTAAGATAGAGGACAAGTTTATTCAAGAAGATGCTGAGTTGTTCCTGGTCTAGCCAATGTCTTTTTTATGTATTTTTCGACCAAATACAGCTACAAGTCTTTTGGGATATGTAACTACCAGCTTTGCACATCTAGAGGCTGAAATTTTTGCCCATTCTTCTTTGCAACATAGCAAAAGCTCAATCAGATTGGATGCAGAGCGTCTGTGAACAGCAATTTTAAAGTCTTGCCACAGATTCGCAATAGGATTTCGAGTGGGCCATTCTAACACAGGAATATGCTTTGATCGAAACCATTCCATTGTAGCTTTGGTTGTATGTTTAGAGTCATTGTCCTGCTGGAAGGTGAACCTCTGCCCCAGTTTCAAGTCTTTTGCAGCATCTACCAGGTTTTCCTACAGGATTGTCCTGTATTTAGCTCCATACACTTTCCCATTAACTCTGACCAGCTTCCCTGTCCCTGCTGAAGAAAATCATCCCCACACCATGATGCTGCCACCACTATGTTTCACAATGGAGACAGTATGTTTAGGGTGATGTGCAGTGTTGGTTTTCTGCCACAAATAGCGTTTTGCATTTATACCTAAAAGTTAAACTTTTGTCTCATCTGACCACAGCACCTCCCCCTACATGTTTGCTGTGTCTCCTACATGGCTTGTGGAAAACTGCAAATGTATGGACTTTTTATGCCTTGCTTTTAAAATGGCTTTCTTCTTGCCACTTGTCCATAAAAGTCCGATTTGTCGAGTACACAACTAATAGTTGTCCTGTGGACAGATTCTCTCACCTGAGCTCTGAATCTCTTCAGCACCTCCAGAGTTACTATGGACCTCTTGGCTGCTTCTCTAATTAGAGCTCTCCTAGTCTGGGCTGTCAGTTTAGGTGGACGGCCATGTCTTGGTTTGCAATTGTGCCATACTCCTTCCATTTTTGGATGAGCGATTGAACAGTCTTCCGTGAGATTTTCAGAGATTGGGATATTTATTTATAACCTAACCCTGCTTTTATACTTCTCCATAACTTTATGCCTGACCTGTTTGGTGTGTTCCTTGGTTTTCATGATGTTGTTTGATCATAAATGTTCACAAACAAACCTCTGAGGCCTTCATAGAACATCTGTAGTAATACTGAGAATAAATTACACACAGATGGACTCTATTTACTAATTAGGTGACTTCTCAGGGAAATTGGTCACACTGGATTTTATTTAGGGGCATCAGAATACAGGGGGCTGAATACAAATGCACACTTTTCCGATTTTTATGTGTTAAAAATTTTGAAAACCATGAATCATTTTCTTTTCACTTCACACATACGTACTTCCTACTTTGTGTTGGCCTATCACATAAAATCACAGTTAAATACATTTACATTTATGGGTGAATTTGGAATAAATGGGGAAAAGTAGCAGTATGAATACTTTTTCCAGGTACTGTATTGCATAGTACAGAATAAAATATGAGTTAAAAAAATCCAGTCATTTCAGAAACAGCTATTCAGACTTTATCATCTATTCACTGTGGATCTTGTAAGCGCTGTCTGCTTCACTTCACTGAGTTTATCAGCACAGTTGGGCTGTGCCTGGCATAGCAAATAAATTATTACTGCTAATCGATTTCTCTGCTTCCTTCACATCTATTTATGAGACTTTGAACTAAAGCCTTTTTTAGTACAGAATATGTGATACATAGATAGACAAACAGACAAAACCGGCAGATAGATAGATAGATAGATAGATAGATAGATAGAGTGCTTTCAAAAAGTATTCATACTCCTTGAACTACAACTTCATCAGTATGTGTGAAGTGAAAATAAAATGATACATGGTTTTAAAAAAATTATATATGAAAATCTGAAAAATGTTGCATGCATTTGTATTCAGCCCTCTGTACCCCTAAAGAAAATCCAGTGTGGCCATCTACCTTCAGAGGTCACCTAATTAGAAAATATAGTCCACCCATGTGTAATTTATTCTCAGTATAACTACAACTGTTCTGTGAAGGCCTCAGAGATTTGTTAATAAACATCAGTGATCAAAAAGCGTCATGAAAATCAAAGCACTAAGCAGACAGGGCTAAAATTGTGGAAAAGTGTAAAGCAGGGTTAGATTATAAAAAAATATCCAAAGCTCTGATCATCTAATGGAGCACTGTTCAATGCATCATCTGAAAATGGAAGCAGTATGGCACAACTGCAAACCAAGACATGGCCATCCACCTAAAATGACAGCCCAGGCAAGGAGAGATCGAATTAGAGAAGCAGCCCAGAGGTCCATGGTAAAACTGGAGGCGCTGCAGAGATCCACATCTCAGGTGGGAGAATCTGTCCACAGGACAACTATTAGTTCTGTACTCGACAAATATGGCCTTTATGGAACAGTGGCAAGAAGAAAGCCATTTTTGTAAGCAAGACATAAAAAATCCAGTTTGCAGTTTGCCACAAGCCATGTAGGGTACACAGCAAGCATGTGGGAGAATGTGCTGTGGTCAGATGGCCTAAAGGCAAAACGCTATGTGTGGCGGAAAACTAACACTGTACATCACCCTAAACACACCGTCCTCATCGGGAAATATAGTGGTGGCAGCATCATGCTGTGGGGATGCTTTTCTTCAGAAGGGAGAGGGAAGCTTGTCAGAGTTGATGGAAGGATGGATGGAGCTAAATACAGGGCAATCCTGTAAGAAAACCTGGTAGATGCTGCAAAAGACTTCAGACTGTGCCAGAGGTTCACCTACCAGCAGGACAACAACCCTAAACATACAGCCAGAGCTACAATGGAACAGTTTAGATCAAAGCATATATATGTGTTAGAATGGCCCACTCAGAATCCAGACCTAAATCCCATTTAGAATCTGTGACAAGACTTGAAAATTACTGTTCAGAGATGATCTCCATCCAATCTGACTGACCTTGAGCTATTTTGCAAAGAAGAATGGGCGCAAATTTCAGCCTCTAGATTGCAAAGCTGGTAGATAGATACTCCCAAAGACTTGCAGTTGTAATTTCAGCAAAAGGCAGTCCTACAAAGTATTGACTCAGGGGGCTGAATTACAAATGCACGCCATGCTTTCCATATTTTTATGAATTAATTATTTGAAAATCATTAAATCATTTTCTTTTCACTTCAAGCATACTTGTTACTTTGTGTTGGTCTATCACATAAAATTCTAATAAAATACATTTAAGTTTGTGGATGTAAAGTGAAAAAACGTGGACAAGTTCAAGGGGTAGAAGTACTTTTTCAAGGCAATGGAGATAACTAGAGCAGCACTTCTTAGGAAGATATAGGAGTTGATGCCAGCATCAGCAGATCCTGATCCGATCAACAATCCATATGAAAGAAAATCCTCAGCACTCCATGTAAAAACTGCAATGTTTCTATCCTATCACAGGACCTTTATCAAGCATGAAAAAGTTCCTGTATAGGACATAAATGTTGCAGATTTCATGTAAATACATTACATTCTGTCATCAAATTCTCTTCTTTGATTCAAACATCTTGAACAGAAACATTCTAAATTATTCCAGACTGTTGCTAGTTTTATCATCATCATATTAGTATTCAAACCCACTGTGTCCTCATGTAAGAAAGTGTGACCATTCTCAATGATTTCAACTGAATTTATTTTAAATTTTAGTGGCTCGCAAGACAATTGGTCCATTGACATTCATTACAACCTTGTTCATCATGGAAATACACTATATGGAGAAAAACATTCGGACACACCTCTTAATCATTAACTTCATGTGTAGCATTCAAACCCATTGCCACAGGTGCATAAAATTCTGCCCTTAGCCATGCAGTCTGCCTTTAGAAACAATTTGGAAAGAATGGCTTATTCTAAAGAACTCACTAAATTCAAGTATGGTCCTATAATAGGATGTCACAGCTGCCACATCAGTTCCTGAAATTTCTTCACATCTAGATATTCCATCATCATCTGTGAGTGGTCTTATTGTAAAGTGGAAATGTAGGAACCACAGCAACTCAGCCATGAAGTGGAGACCACGTAAAATTGCAGAGTGGGGACACTGAGTGCTGAGGCGCATAGTGCATACAATTCACCACCGCTCTGCTGACTTCATAACTGTAGAGTCCAAACCTCCTCTGGTATTACCATGAGCACAAAAACTGTGCAACTGGAGCTTAACGACATGGGTTTTCCATGGTCGAGCAGCTGCATGCAAGCCTTACATTGCCAAGCACATTGCTCAGCGTCGAATAGAGTGGTGAAAAGCACACTGCCACTGGACTCTGGAGCAGCGAAAACATGTTCTGTGGAGTGATGAATCACACTTCTCTATCTGGCAGTCTGATGGACAAGTGTGAGTTTGGCGAATGCAAGGACAACATTACTTCCCTGACTGCATTGTGTCAACAAGTTTGGTGGAGATAATTCTATGGGGTGTTTTTCAGTGGTCAGCCTAGGCCCTTTAGTTCCAGTGTCCAGTGAAGGGAGATCTTAATACTTCAGCATACCACGACTGTGCCCCAGTGCACAAAGCAAGGTCCATAAAAGCATGGTTGGGTGAGTTTGATGTGGAAGAACTTGACTGGCCTACATAGAGCTATGATCTCAACCTCATCCAACACCTTTGAGATTAACTAGAATGAAGATGGTGATCCAAACCTTCTCATCTAACATTAGTTTCTGGATGGCAAAAATGTTATTCTGGATGAATAGGCACAAATTCCCACAGACTCACTCCAACATCTTGTAGAAAACCTTCCCAGAACAGTGGAAGCTGTTTTATCAGCAAACCAGGGATCAACTCCACATTAAAACCTATGGGTTTAGGTTGTGATTTCTTAAAAGCTCCTGTAGGTGTGATGTGTAGATGTCCCAATTCTATTGCCCACATAGTGTATGTTCAATATAGAACTTTTCTACCACATCAGACTATGTGACTGGCACCTGGAAGGAGTAGTCTGCGTGAAAATGTAAGGCTCTGTAAGGTCATAACTAGGGATGAGCGAACTTGTGTTTTCAAGTTCCACGTACAAGGTTCGGGTCATCTAAGAATTCCATTATGGATTCCGCTACCACGGAACATAAGTTATGGTCCGTGGTAGACGAATCCATAACAGAATTCTTAGATAACCCGATACCGAACCTTGTACGCCGAACTTGAAAACACAACATGCTTAGTCATGACAGCTACAGGGGAGCTGTTTTTTCATGGATCCTAATGAATGCTGGCAGATCCTGTCTACCCACCACCCAAGACCAAAGAGCCAAATGTATTATGCATTACGTCTGCATTCTGCTAGTAATATCACTACTTGTTCCTGATTCAGGTTCTTTTTATTGACTTTCCATTGTGGTCAACTTTTACTTTTAGTCCCTGGTCAGCTTCTTGGTTATCATGCATGTAGTCTCTGAGAAGATATTACCTTTAACACCTTACTAAAAATAATTGATTGTGTGACGTGTCCTCCAAGCTGCATGTGACTGCAGTGACGTGCCACTTTGGTATAAATTACCACTGCAGCCAGTTATTGGCTGCAGAGGCACATGTGACCCGTCTATGGCGTATGTTTACATGCATGGACCAAAGCGTAGTAAAGGCAGCAGTGGAACCACTGAGACACAATTGAGTGCCAGGATGCAGGTAACTATACTTACCTTAACAAGTCTTGCTGGTTGGAGGAGTTATTTTAAAAACACTTGGAATTTGGACAACCCCTTTACAGAGAAGCTGTTTCCTGTCCTTGCATGACTTTTTTTAATAAATACTTTTATTCGCTATGAAATAACAATTCTGGAGCTTCTTTTCTTAAAGCTCCACATTATGCAAATCATCTGTTATTCCAATTCAGAATTTGTGAGTAAATGGACAACTGTGGATTACCAGTTGGGAAAGTGTCCCTACACAATCTGACACTGACCAATCAGTGTTGTCCGTATCAGCCTGTGAAGGGACACACCCAAGAGTAATGGTAAAAACCTGTTGTTTATTTATTCATAAATGTGCAGACGGAATAAAAGAGGAACGGCAACAATAGATGTTTCAGAACTGTTCTTTCATGAGGAAGAACATGAAACAAGAACTTATTAACCACCTCAGCCCCCCTAGCTTAAACACCCTTAATGACCAGGCCACTTTTTTCAATTCTGCAGTACACTACTTTCACCGTTTATTGCTCCGTCATGCAACTTATCATGCAAAAAACTCACTATGCCCATCAGCGAATACCTTAGGGTGTCTACTTTCCGGAATGGAGTCACTTGTGGGGTATAGTATTTTTTACTGCCCTGGCATTTTAGGGGCCCCTACAGCGTGAGAATCCAAATGCGTAAAAATGCCCTGTGAAATCCTAAAGGTACTCATTGGATTTAGGGCCCCTTTGCGCATCTTGGCTGCAAAAAAGTGGCACACATGTGGTATCGCCGTACTCAGGAGAAGTAGGGCAATGTAATTCGGGGTGTATTTTTACATATACCCATGTTGGGTGAGAGAAATATCTCTGTAACTTGACAACTTTGTATAAAAAAATTACATGTATGGCCAGCATTAGGAGTTTCTGCTATTCTCCTTATATGGAGCATACGGGTAATGAGATTTTTTTTCCGTTCAGCCTCTGGGCTGAAAGAAAAAATGAACGGCACAGATTTCCTCATTCGCATCGATTGATGTGGATGAAAAAATCTCTGCCAAAAATATGCAAGAAGAAAAAGAGGGGCCTGGCGATTGCCAGGACATAGGGGCTCCGCCCAAATATCCATACCCACTTCAGCTCCTATGTCCTGGCAAACATGATTTCTCCATTCACATCGATCAATCGATCGTTGTGGAGGAAGACATCTTTGCCAGATTTTTGATACAAAGTGTTTGCCAAAGCATATGAACTCCAACACCTATCCTCAGCTCATATGCCTGGGCAAACGTACCTGCAATGCAGAGGAGAAATCTCGTCTTGCAGCGCCGCATACACCGACTTCACGTGTCTTCTGACAGCAGCGCAATGCTTCTCTCAGAATGCACATCAGTGCTGCAGCGTTTTCGTCGGTTGGTCCGTTTGTCTACCTGGAAAATAAAGGGTGGTTAGGGGGAAAGAAAAAAAAGAAGAAAAAACAGGCAGCAGGCTCATAAACTTGAACGTTACAAACTTTATAAAACCTGAACATAAAACTTTTTTTATCAAACCTGATCAAAACTTTTAAAACCTGAACTAACTCAAGATTTTTTTTTCTTGCTACCTGTTTAATTTTTTTTTTTTTAACCATTTCACTCTTTATTTTCCTAGCAGAAACCTCTCCTTTCCCATGGGACAATGTGTAAAGTGTAAATCACACAGAGATGGTGCAAAGTACATTATGCACTTTATCCCAAGTGAAAGGAGAGGTTTCTACCGTTTCACATTTCTGCTGTAGCACACCAGCACCCCTATGTGTTAGGGTCTCTCAAAACCTACTATCCTGAGAGACCCTAGAGCCTGAGTGGAAAAACTACCTGTGTTGTGCTGTCCCTATATCCCTAAGTGTACCTAAGTGTGGTACTTCCGGAAGCACTCCCCTAGGCATAGGGCAGGGTGGTCAGGACAATCAGGACAGAAATAACGGGTGTCACGCCTTATTCCACTCCTGCTACAGAAACGACATCTTTTTCGGGGTGGCGGTTGGTTTAAGGTACCAGCAACGACATTGGGGAAATGTCACTCATGTAGACGGCTCACTACACTGGTGGTTGGGGCCACGGAACCTCCTGGATACAGGAGGTTCTCGATGATCTCTTCCTAAAATTTGAGGAAGGATCCTGTTCTCCCAGCCTTACTGTAGAGAACAAAACTAAATTAAATATACAGACACCTTCTTATACCAGCGTCTGGTCCTGTGGGAAAGCAAATAAGGGGCCAACATCTGGTCATTGAAGTCCGCCCCTCCCATGAGCAAATTATAGTCGTGGACCGAGAGGGGCTTTTCAATGACACTGGTTGCCCGTTCAATTTGGACTGTCGTGTCTGCATGAATGGAGGAGAGCAAGTAAATGTCACGCTTGTCTCTCCATTTCACCGCGAGACGGGTGGTAAGGAGCCGTTGGGGAAGCCCCGACAACTAGGTCACGTGGTGCCACAGCAGACAATCTGTTTTTGGAACAAATGCCTGAAGAGGGGCACACTTGTGTAAAAATTGTCCACATAAAGATGGTATCCCTTGCCGAATAAGGGTGACACCAAGTCCCAGACTATCTTCCCACTGCTCCCCAGGTAGTCAGGGCAATCGACCAGCTCCAGGGTCTGATCTTTTCCCTCATAGATCCGAAATTTGTGTGTATAGCCTGTGGCCCTTTCACAGAGCTTATACAATTTGACCCCATACCACGCTTGCTTGGGATGTACTGTTTGAAGCCAAGGCACCCGGTAAAATGTATAAGGGACTCGTCTACGCAGATGTTTTGTGCAGGGGTATACAAATCTGCAAATTTCTGGTTGAAGTAGTCTATGAGGGACCGAATTTTGTGGAACCGGTCAAAAGCTGGGTGGCCTCTGGGACGGGAGGTGGTGTTGTCGCTAAAGTGCAGGAAACGCAGGATGGTCTCAAATCGTGTCCTGGACATGGCAGCAGAGTACATGGGCATGTGATGAATTGGGTTCGTGGACCAATATGACCGCAATTCATGCTTTTTGGTTAGGCCCATGTTGAGGAGAAGGCCCAGAAAAGTTTTAAATTCGGAAACTTGGACTGGTTTCCACCAGAAAGACTAGGCATATGAGCTTCCCGGGTTGGCGTTTATAAATTGAGTGGCATACCGATTTGTTTCTGCCACGACTAAGTCATAGAGCTCCGCAGTGAAGAACAGCTCAAAAAACCCCAGTGCCGATCTTATCTGAGCTGTCTCCACCCGAACTCCTGACTGGGAGGTGAAAGGGGGAACTAATGGTGCTGCTGAAGTTGGGGGCTGCCAATCAGGGTTTGCCAGCACCTCAGGGACTCTAAGGGCTCTACGGGCCTGTCTGCGCGGTGGCATAACTGCTTGTGCCACCGTACCAGCTTCAACTGCCCTTCTGGTGCTCGCCACTTCACCATGTTGTACGGCAGTGCTGGTAGAAGGTCCAGGATGGGCTGCGCTGCTGGTGTATGCTTCACCACGTAATCCGGCAGCGCCAGCCCCACTCTGCTGCCCTTGAAACGGATCCTGCGCTACCTGTGGTCTAGCAACACGGGGCCGGGTACGCCTGGTGCTATCAGGGACCTCAACCTCCTCGTCCGAACTTTGGGTCAAACTGCCACTGCTTTCTACAGGTTCATATTCTGATCCGCTAGATTCGTCAGATGAGGGCTCCCATTCCTCATCCGACTGGGTCAGAATCCTATAGGCCTCTTCAGGAGAATACCCCTTATTTGACATTTGGGCGACTAAATTTAGGGGGTATTCCCTGAGACTACCCAAGAAAAAGAGCAAGCCTGTCTTACAAATGGGAGGCTAGCGAAGTACAGGAAGCCGCTCTGATTTATCACCGCAGCGCTTGTGAAGTGATTGTGCAGTGATAAAAAAAAAAAAGTTATTGTCACTGCCGGCGGGGTGGGCGTGGGTGAACGCACGTGTGGGCGACCGATCAGGCCTGATCGGGCAAACACTGCGTTTTGGGTGGGGGGCAAACTAAGGTGACACTAATACTATTATAGATCTGACCGTGATCAGTTCTGATCACTTACAGATACTATAAAAGTACAAATGCTGATTAGCGCTACGCTAATCAGCGAATCGGTGACTGCGGTGCTGTGGGCTGGGCGCTAACGGAAGCTAACTACCTACCAAAGGGACCTAAACTAAACTAAACCTAACAGTCAATACTAGTGAAAAAAAAAAGTAACAGTTTACACTGATCACTTTTTTCCCTTTCACTAGTGATTGACAGGTGATTGAAAGGGGTGATCAAGGGGTTAATTGGGGTGATGGGGGGTGATCAGGGCCTGAAGTGTGGTGCTTGGTGTCCTTACAGTAGAGGTGTGCTCTCTCCTGGGTCCAACCGACGAAAAGGACCCAGGAGAGGGCACAGAAGCCATTTAACACATTATATTTATAAATATAATGTGTTAGATGGCTTGCGATTTGTTTTTTTTAAAAATCATCAGCCTGCCAGCGATGATCATTGGCTGGCAGGCTGATGACCTCTTCTTGAACTTGTCCTTTAACTTTTCACCGGCGCGGCGGCATCAGCGCGAAATCTCGCATCTCGCGAGATGACGCGCCGATGCGTCCACTCAGAGGAAGAGGACCGCCCGCCGGACGCATTCGTGCGTTAGGCGGTCCTCAGGTGGTTAAAGCAGACATGTTAGGAGAGGTGACAGGTGCTCCTCAAGCAGATGTTTTGAGGTTTCACAAAAATAGTCTGCGCTCAGGAAGAGGCTACGTGTTCAGTGACAAACACACGAGCGCTAAAAAATTAACAATGACAATGTTTGGTCAGTTGAAGGCCAAAGACATATCAAACTCCATTTATCCTTCTTCACTGAAGACAGATCTATACCAACCACCAATTATCCCAACGTAGCACCAGCTGTTGCGACTGACTAACAGCCGGCTGTCATTATGCAACTCTACATCCTTCACATTTCAAAATGATCGCAATGAATTACAAAGGCATTAAATAGAGGAATAATTTATGAATTATGAATTGCTAGTTCGCAGCCAAGGGATTCATTGCAGTTCATAAATGCACACATTTACATAAAACAGAACAGAGTTTTCATTGTGTGCTCCGTGCGGGGAACTAGTTGGTGATAAGACTTTTATCCAAGCTGCGTGGAGCATGGAGTGGCGCTACTTTCTCACAGCTAAGGCCTGTAATTATCAGCACGCAGCCATCTGACGGACAATGCCAACCCTATGCAAAACAATAAGAAGTGAGTGCGTGTGCACTTAATGATGCATCAAATTCCATTAACTTGTCACTGTGTTCCAAGGGCCAAATGTTATCAATGCCAAAGTCTTGTGTCAACATGTTGAAAATAATTGCTTTCTATAATGTTCCATTGGAAAGATTTAGCCAACATCAAGCATGTCAGATTGGCAATATAGAGCAACAAGTTGCTTTGTAATCCAGTGTTTTCAAATGAACTAAAAGGTGTATTTTAAAAAAAAAACTTAAAGGGGTTTTGGGGGCTTTTAGTTTAAAAACAAACAAATAAACAGTTCTTTCTTCTAATCTGTGGAAGAAAGATCGTTGGATTAACATTTGCCTGTCCCTTGCTCCACCAATACTGCTTTCCCTGATGTACTCATACAGGATGCGGGCACTTCTGCCAAGGTCCTGACCCAATGTGTGCACCTCTTTTCCTGTTCAGCTGCATAGTAGTCCAGCAGAGATGGCAGCGAAGGACAGGTAAGTAACAACCTTTCTTTTACAGATTAGAAGAAAGAACTTTTTTTTTTGTTAGCACATAAATGTAAAACTCTTTTTTTACTCATTTATTTGGAAGACTTTCTTCCCTTTCTGTAGGCAGGCAGCAGCTCACATGAGTAAATCAAGCAGCTGCTCTTGTTAATCTCTTTCTCCCCAGAATTTAAAATAGTCTATTTATTTATTTTACTCTCTTATATAGCGCTGACATATTTCGCAGCGCTTTACAGACATTAGCATGAGGCTGCCCTCAATGGGGCTGATAATCTAAGTTCCCTATCAGTATGTCTTTGAAGTGTGGGTGGAAACTGGAGAACCCGGAGAAACCCACACAAACATGGGGAGAACATACAAACTCCATGCAGGTGTTGTCCTTGGTCGGATTTGAACGTAGGACTTCAACACTGCAAGGCACCACTGAGTCACTATGCTCACCCTAATATATAACATCAAAGATACATATGGCATATAATGTCACTACAATATCTTTCTCCATCTGGATTATGCAGTTCAGTTCTGGGCACCAGTCCATAGAAAGGATGCTTTGGAATTGGAAATAGTACAAAGGAGAGCGACTAAACTGATAAGGGGCATGGAGGGTCTTAGTTATGAAGAAAGATGAAAAGAATTACATTTATTTAGTCTTGAGAAGAGACGTCTAAGGGGGGACATGATTAACCTATACAAATATATAATGCCTCCGACTGGAGAAGAAAAAGTTCTGTCTCCAGAGGAGTCAAGGCTTCTTTACTGTAAGTAATGCGAATCTGTGGAATAGACTTCCTTAGGACGTGTTCACAGCAAGAACAGTGGACAGTTTAAATAGTACATGACATTAATACTTATGAAAATGTGTAGAAATATGAGTCTCACTTCCTTCTGGGATTCACGTCCCCACCTATCCCTTGGTTGAACTTGATGGACTTGTGCCTTTTTTCAACCATATAAACTATGTAACTATTATATAAGTAACTGTCTAGAGAGAGTTATAGCTATCTATTTCTTAGAATTTTGAAGTAGGGATGAATGAATTAAAAGTGTCTGGGCCGCTTCACCTGCTTCTCTATGAGATCACTGCAACAGCACTGAGGTGAGGGAAAGGAAGCAGGGAAGCTGCTGTTAGTCCATCACTGAAAAGGTGAAGGTGGAAAATGGATAAACAGCAGGAGGCACTACCAAAGAGAACATGAAATATACATATAAAAAAACAAGCAATGTTTTTGTTAGGTGTATTTTGCAATAATACTTCATTTGAAATGTCCTATTCATTGCATAGTAATACTTTTCTTGGAATAACCATTTCAAGAATTTCTCTGTATCAGGGAACGCATATAGCCACATACCTTTAACCAGGGTTAACAGGCAGAAGAACAGTGCTACCCTTTTATAGGGATGTGATTCTACCAAGGAAGATCCATTTAAGGAATGTCTTTGGTTGTCCCAGAAGTGCCATTTTTTGTGAAATAATGCTAAATGACACTTATATTTCATCTTCACATCCTATTACCAAATAATGAGATATCTAATTTCAACAGTCCCACCATTCCCTAAGTCAACTAATTTGTCAAAAGCAAGGGACTTACATAGATATATTTAGTTATGACAGTCTAGTTAATCCTTTAGCAGCTCACCAACAATTTTGAACCAGAGTAATCATGACCCTAGTCCCTTGGACAATAGGAGAACATACAAGTATTTTAGTGCCTCCATGTTCCCTTTCCTGCTGTCTACATGACACCTACATGACACCCCTAACAATGGTCATAGACATTAGATTAATGCGATATTTCAGAAAGACTGTCTGACCATGCAATGTGTATTCAGGCCTCCCAACTGTTCTCTGGCCTCTGATGTTAGGGAAAGAAGGGTTTAGATTTCAACATGCTGGACCCTTTTGTCAGGGACGATAAGTCATTACCAAAGGTGTTTGACAGTGAATTAGTCAAGTCACCCCTTTGAAAACACATGCGTGCTTAAATGAGATGAAAGTGCATGCCTATTTGGATGACCAGGTTAAGGCATAGTATGTATTTTTACACTGTTTCCTTAGCCTGGAACAAATATATTCAGGTCATTGCATAGAGACACACACTCACTATAATGCAAAAGGACCAACAGAGTGTATAAATTGCATGCCACCACCAGTCTTGGACCCAGGAGCTGAGGGAGGCCAATTTCAGCCGATTCCCACAGTCGGAAACAAGTCTTCCTGGTTTCCCAACATGGCCATTGGAAGGTGGGGACCTTCTCTTTAAATAAGACATTTTTTTTTGTTTCTAATATATAGAGTTATAAAATATGTAAGCGGTATATAAACAAATAAAAATAAAAATCAAATACACAGCAAATGAGCGTCACTCTTGGGCTACAAAAAAACTATTCTCATAAGGAACTCTCAGGAAGCCATGCCTTGAATTACTTTCTTCATTGTGGAGCTGCATTGTATGCACACACTGTACAAGGAAGACATGATGGAAAACTACGCTTCTGTTCATGCAGCAAGTTCGTAACATGTTTTTCAATAATCCTAGAAATCTACAGAGTCTGTTCAAGGTTATTTTCTTCCACCGTATGTAATTTCTCACAGTGACCGATTATTGTGTTCAACTGGCACAACCCACCTGTATCCAGACAGCAGGGTTGCAGAATTTAGAATTTACAAGGTCTGTCTTTTTGTGCTTTTGTCCTGGAAGGAGTGGTTGCTTCTCAGAAGATAATACATTGGTGATTTTTCTACCACCATAAAACACGAATTCTACAAAGAAGCCTTCGAGCCATTTCTAAATTCTATAATAGCTTTGATTAAACAGGCAGTAGGAAATAGTGAATACCGGGGTTAACATTTGAGATGGATGTCTTCTAGAAAACCTCTTCCAGAATGTGGAGCCCAAAATAGAGGGCATTTTCAACATATTTTATTAGCAATGACCTAAGTCATATCCAGATAGGAAAGTGCAAAATGAATGAACTTATGAATGGTGCAGGGTCCATGATTGTCATTACTCAGTATTTGATTCTGACTTCATATCTACAATCTATGGGAGCCTCTAGAAATAACTATCAATATTATATTTCTTTGAAAAGGTTTCTGCAGAGAAACATCACTTTCCATATAAAATCTAATCATCTGGATAATGTAAGAGGTTCTGTAGAACTAGTTTACACAAAGAGAGTGCCCTTGACCATAATTAATTTGAGGTCAGACTCTATAATACAAGCAGAGGTTAGTACTGATTAAAATATTCAAAAACACTTGAAATTAGATTTCTTTAATCAATTTCTGTGAAAAAAGCGCATTTTCAGACTCAGTCTACCATAGGTTCTAGCACTCTCATCAAACTTTTAATGGCTTTCTAACAGTGTATAGTTTGTAGAGAATCAATACAGGTTCATGTCTTTGCATTTATAAAAATCATAATTGTATTTCAGATATAGACAAGATACAAAAACCACATACATTAAAGGAACACTACAGGAAATGTGACGATAGTACATTATGTTATAGCTAGTGCAAAGCCTAATGGGCTTCTTTCTTTGTTTTCGACTCCCTATCATGCCCGTATCCCAACACGACGGGATTAAAATTGCTAATGGAATGTGTATAGGTGTTGTCATAAAACCTTTTTCTTACATAATGTCTCAGCAAGTTTTAGACCTATATATGAAGAAAATGAGCCAAAAAGAACACTGGGGAAGATTTAATATTGAAAATGTGCCAGTTTTTCAATAGTAAATATTTCCAATAAAGCCACACCCCAAAAAAGTGATGTGCTTTGCATCACATTTGCTAACAGTTTTACACCCTTTTCCAATCATATTACTCTTCATTTGACAAGGAAGCATGGTTTCACTGGAAAGGGGCATGAATTCATTGGAAAGGGGTGTGGCTTAAATACAGCTCAATTTGCCAAAAATATGCCAACATTTTGGCCTATTTTTTTAGTCAAACTTATAGGCGGTGTAAACTTAGACTAGACTGTTTTTTTGGTTCATGAACACGTTTTGGTGCACAGACAATTTTTTTGGCCCTACATGGACAAATTTTTGGTGCACAGACCAAATTCAGGCACATGGCCAAATCTTTGGTGCACAAACAGAATTCTAGCATAAATCTGGTGCAGGATTTATAATACTCAAAATTTACAAAAATGTGCCAGAATAGTAAATTTGTGTGATATTAGACTGTTACCTGTTCAGTTTTTCAGCTTGACTTAAGATGCAATAAAGTACCAAAATAGTGGCACAAAATAAGCCAAACAATAGCTGGTATAAAGTTAGATAAAAGTGTCTAGCCGTTCACAGGACTTTAATACATTGTGAGCCACTGTGAATAATTGGGTGGACCTTTAGACTGCCTGTTTATGGCTAGATTCACATCATATTTGTGCCTTACTTTTAGCATATACAAAAAGCATATTACGTTAAATGAATGCCTCCTACGGATGCCATACAATGTCAAGATGCATCACCATAAAATTCCATTTTTTTAAAAAGTGTATGTTAACATATACACTGACGAGCAACAGGGTAACAATGTTTAAAAATTTTGACTTTCAGGCTCTATATCTTACCATCCAATACAGCTTTGAACCTGAGAGTACCATAATTTTTATAGAAAATCATCGTGTCTATCTCATACATAAATTAGACTTGCAACTATTTAGCATATGATTAGTTATGCAGATTCCTCCTAAAATTCGAAATTTTTATTTTTATTATTTTGTTAGTATTTTGTAAATCCACCTTTAGCTTTCAATACTACCTGAATCCTTCTGGGCATGCTTTCGATAAAATTGAAGCATGTCTCAACCGAAATCTGTTCCAAGGTCTCTTCTACCATGTTGGTGCATACTGGTCAACTCACTTTATACAGCTTTTTCTTCAACTCTACCCACAAGTGTTCGATTGGGTTGAGGTCTGGGGACTGTGGAGGGCCAATCCAGCACCTCTACTTCATTGTCATCAAACCATTTATTTGCAAATCTTTATGTATGCTTTGTGTCGTTGTCCTGCTGGAACACTAAGTCATCCTTTTCATACCCATAGTATTTGAGTGTACAAAGTAAGTCTCCTTTGTAGGATAGTCACATATAGCTAAGCATTAAGACCACCATCAATCCTGGTCAAGTATACAATGTCTTTGGCTGTGAAACAACTTCATATCATCAGGTTTCTTCCACCAAACTTGACAGTTCCTTCAATTTCTCGATCAGTTAGCCCCTTTTTCCTTGTTTCTTCCAGACCCATTTGCACCCATCAGAGCCCAGTCTATTGACTTTTGTCTCATTGTTCCAAATCACCCATTTCCAATCTTCTACTGTTCATTGTTTGTACTTTTTTGCAAACTCAAGCTGACGCTTCTTATGACGATATTAAAGTCAAGACTCCTTCACAATTTTTCAGGCCACAATTCCAGACTTGTGTAATGCATGTTGCACAGTGATTGAAAGGACTTCTGTGATCTCACTATTATAAAGCATACTAGCCACCTCCACTGCCATGTTGCTCTAGAACTGAGAGAGACCTTCTGATGAGCCAACTTGTTGACTCCGATATTTTGCCTGGACGTCCACCTATTGGCTTTAGGATGGATGGACGGACTTCAATTCATATTCTACCAACTGTCGGACGGACTTCAATTCATATTCTACCAACTGTCATGGCAATCACATGATGCAGTTTGACAATTTTCTTGGCC
This sequence comes from Bufotes viridis, assembly GCA_033119425.1. Classification (NCBI taxonomy): domain Eukaryota; kingdom Metazoa; phylum Chordata; class Amphibia; order Anura; family Bufonidae; genus Bufotes; species Bufotes viridis. The sequence goes on from CM065593.1 coordinate 342,209,706, forward strand.
GAGATACCTCGATTTGAACCAGTGAGCTTTCGCTTGGGAACAGCCTAATAACACACTGAGCTATTAGGGAATGTGAGAACAGGTTGTAATTTGAAGAATACAAGAAAAAGATTGTTCCACCGCCAGGAGCAAAACAATAACAGTGGAGGTACAAGAATCTGCATAACTGATCATATGCAAAATAATTGCAAGTCCAATTTATGTATGAGATAGCCAAGATGATTGTCTATAGGATGGTGTGACCTAAGCGGACGGTAAAACAATCTGCACCACATCTACAGACAAAACCATTAATATGAAGAAGGTGAGCACAAAGGGCCGTGGCCCTGGGCGTGATGCTAATGGTGCAAGCAGGGGCCGTGGCCCTGGGTGCAATGAAACTGTGCCTGCTGCCAGTGCACCATAAAAAACTAAAAATCCACCTTACCCAGCTTCATGTCCAACTTAGCTTGGTGGTCAGACCAGTGCGAACAGGAGGTTGGTTGGATTGTAGAAGATAATGCTTCCAGTCGGATAAGCACCCTCTCTTCCACTAAGTCCAGTCTCTGTAGCCAAGAGTCTGGTCAACCGAATCCTCACTCTGATCCTTCCTCCTCCCACCATGTTGCTGCCTAGCCAAACAAGTGATCCCACACTCGGATATTCACATGACTTCTTTTCATCGCCTTTACTTGGTTTGGCTCTCTCGCCAAGCACACTTGAAAAGGTACCTGAGATATTGTGCCCGGATTCCCAACCTCTTGAGGTGGTGGACGATGAGGTCACTGACCCAACATGGGAAGGTTAAAAGCCGAACGAGGACAGCAGTACAGAGGGGGAGGGATCCGCAGCACAGCAACAGTCTGGAAGAGGCAGTGGGGTTGCAAAAGGGAGACATCGGCCCACACCAAACAGGCCCACAACCGTTACACCGAGCACCCCCATGCGTAAATCTACCTTGCCAAGAGGTAGGTGTTCTGCAGTGCGCATTTTTGAGGAAAGTGCAGACGACAAAAGAGTGGTAGTTTGCAACCTGTGCCATATCAAAATGAGCCTGGCGTGAACACTAGCAACCTCACCAGCATGATCCAACACATGTCATCCAAGCACCCTAAGTGGGCCGAACACCTGGGTCCACAATCTGGGTCCGCGGGTCCCAGCACTGCCTCCTCTTCCCCTGTGTTACGCACTGCTGGCTAATCCCCTGTCGAAGGCACAGGCCCAGATGCCCCTCACCCTGCACCTGGGTCTTCGCATGAACCATCAGAAACAACATCCACTTCCCTGTCCCAGCGGAGCATCCAAATGTTGATAACACAGGCATTTGAACGCAAGCACAAAAACCCACCCACCCACAGGCCATAGCACTAAATGTGAAACTTTCGAAATTACTGGCCCTTGAAATGTTGCCATTTAGGCTTGTCGAAACCGAGGCCTTCCGCAGCCTGATGTCGGCGACCGTCCCTTGGTAAGCATTCCCCAGCCGCCACTATTTTTCATGGTGTGCCGTGCCCGCCTTACAACAGCATGTGTCCCAGAACATTACCAACGCACTTACTGGGAAGGTCCACCTCACCACGGACACATGGACAAGTGCTGGTGGCCAGGGACGCTACATTTCCCTGACCTCACACTGGGTGAATGTTGTTGAGGCCGGGAGTGAGTCGTACCCTGGGATGGCACAGGTGCTACCCATGCCCAGGATTTTGGGCCCTTTGTCCATCAGGGTCTCCGCCAGCAGCTATGTTACTGGCTCCAACCCCGATTCTCCTCCTCCGCTGCTGCCTCCTCCTCCACTTCCACCTCCAACAGCAGTCAGCCATCAGTCGCTAGCTGGAAGCAGTGTAACACTGCTGTGGGTAAGCGTCAACAGGCCGTGCTCAAGCTGATCTGTTTAGGGGACAAACAGCACACCGCCACAGAGCTGTGGCACCGTATAAGGGACCAGAGCGAGCTGTGGCTCTCGCCACTCAACCTACAAACAGGCATGGTTGTGTCTGACAATAGCCGTAAATTGGTGGCAGCTTTGGAGCTCAGCAACCTGACACACGTTCCATGCCTAGCCCGCATCTTAAACTTAGTGGTTCAGCGGTTTTTCAAAACCTATCCCAATTTGTAGGAGCTACTAGTGAAGGCACGCCGCTTGTGTGCCCATTTCCAAAAGTCGTCCACAGCTTTAGCTGGTCTGTCAACGCTGCAGCAGCGCTTGCAGCTTCCAGCTCACCAACTGTTGTGCGACGTGAGCACGCACTGGAACTCTAAGTTCTACATGTTGGCCAGGCTTTGTGAGCAGCAGAGGGCAGTTGTGGAATACCAGATGCAACATGGTTGTCGCCTTTCCAGTGACCTGCCACTATTCACAAGCGAGGAGTGGGCATTGATGTCAGACCTTTGTGAGGTTTTAAAAAACTTTGATGAATGCACACAGATGGTTAGTGGCGATAACGCTATTATCAGCGTAACCATCCCACTGCTGTGTCTACTCAAACGATCGCTGCTCACAATTAAGGAGGATGCTTTGAATGTGGCAGACGAGGTAATGGGGGAGGAGATGACACAGGGTAATAGCCAGACCTCCCCCAGTTTGTCTTCTCAGTGCGAATTGGGCCATAAAGAGGAGGAGCTGGAGACAATTGCCTCTGCTACAGAGGCTAGTACGCATGGAACTTTAATTCTATCTGTTCAGCGTGGATGAGCAGAAGAGGAGGAGGAGGAGGGTATGGAGAGTTATCCTGAAGTTGACATCGACGTCTTGCCTGTTGGTACTCTGGCACATATGGCTGACTTCATGTTAGGCTGCCTTTCCCGTGACCCTCGCGTTATACACATTTTATGTAACACAGATTACTGGGTGTTCGCCCTTCTCGACCCCCTGCTACAAAGAGAACTTCTCATCTCTCATTCCTATGGTGGAGAGGACGAGTAAAACAGTGCAATGGAGTGCAAGGGAGACAAGGGGAACACACAGTAGCTCCAACAGAGGCAGGGCAACAGAAGCAGTGTTCAAGGCATGGGACACTTTCATGACACCCCGCCAGCAACCTCACCCTGAAGCTCAGCCTAGTGCTACAAGGAGGGAAAAGTTTTGGAAGATGGTGAAGGAATACATTGCAGACCATGTCAACGTCCTAAATGATCCCTCAGTGCCTTACAACTACTGTGTGTCCAAGCTGGATACGTGGCAAGAACTTGCGCTCTACGCCTTGGAGGTGCCGGCCTGCCGTGCTGCCAGCGTATTGTCTGAGCGTGTAATTAGTGCTGCTGGTGGCACTTTATCACAGATAAGCGTATCCGCTTGTCCACTGACAATGCTGACAGGTTGCCCCTGACTTCTCCACTCCACCAGAGGAAAGCTGAGCTAATAATGTACTCAATCCACAAGATTCAGATGCACCCTTTTCATCGCAAAAACAGGGTATTTGTTTGAATCTTGTTTTCTCATCCACCTCCTCCTCTTCCATACAGAAAATATATGCCCTCACTACAATGTTTTGTAGGGTTCGCTCGGCTTCAGCCCCTCACCTCCAATGTTTTATACGGTCTGCTCACCTGTAGGCCATCACTGCAATGTTTTATGGGTTTCGCTCAGCTTCAGGCCCTCACCTCTAATGTTTTATGCAGTCTGCTCACCTGTAGGCCATCACTGCAATGTTTTAAGGGTTTGCTCGGCTTCAGGCCCTCACCTCTAATGTTTTATATGGTCTGCTCACCTGTAGGCCATTACTGCAATGTTTTATGGGGTTCGCTCACCTTTAGGCCCTCACCTCCAATGTTGTATATGGTCTGCTCACCTGTAGGCCATTACTGCAATGTTTTATGGGGTTCGATCACCTTCAGGCCCTCACCTTCAATGTTTTATATGGTCTTCTCACCTGTAGGCCATGCTGTTCCAGATCCATTTTGGTGGTGTTTCTGTCACTTTCTGACCTTTTCCAATGGACCAGGTACCCTCCCCTTATCCGAGCAGGGGTTGTCTCCCATAGACTTCTATTATACTCAGGTGCTCAGCCGAGCGCACGAATATCGCCATGTGTTCGGACCGAGTACACGAACACCCGAACACTTTCGTGCTCGCTCATCACTACTTATATATTAAAACAGGGCAGCCACCCAAAATAAATGAATCAGGCCTAGGGGTAGATGCAGTATTATACTGGGACACAAATCAAAATGAGTTCCCTAATGATATGTTACTGCTGGTGTGCACAGGACATTTAGACAGCACCCCTACCCCAGCACATAAGTACAGGAGCGTGTATCACTGTTCTCACACTTTTATATATCTAATTCCAGACACACAGTGACCCTTTATTGCTGTATATTGGACACTCGGGTCAACTGTATGCCAGTATCATTTACATAAACACTGCAGGAGCAATCTCTCTGCAGTGTATCAGCCCCACCACAACCAGATGCTGTCAACACTGTATAGTGAACCCCCAGCAGGAGTATCTCTCTGCCCTCAGGATAAGTTTGACACCAACTAACTAGACATAATCTGTGGGAGCTGCCTTTCTGCCGTTTTAATTGACAGGTTACACAACAATCAGCCTGGTGTCCCCACATGCTCAAAGCGTTTTTGTAGTGGGTATAGCCCCACTCATTATCAGGAGCTCGTACAAGGAGATTAGGTAAATTTAGTGCATGCCGCAGCTGGTGATGTACAGTCAGCAAATCGGCAGTGTGGCTGCCGTGAGCACGAAGCCCAAACTGTGGCAATTTAAGGGGAAGCCAAACACACCTACCAAGATCAGTAATCACCGTGCTGCCAATCAGGGACATGGGTGTGGAAGCAAGCCACACACCCCGATAAGACAGGCCGGCCTGGTACAACAATGGGCGTAGCTATAGGGGGTGCAGAGGTAGCAGTCGCTACCGGGACCAGGAGCCTGAGGGGGGCCCAAAACCCTTGTGCCGCATAAGAAGACATACAAAGCACTGAGGGAAGGGCGGCCCAAGATGAACTCTTGCACCAGGGCCCAAGAGCCGTTAGCTACTAACCCCTGGGTACAACCCACCATCGAATAGGAAGCGCATGCTGCGCTGACATCACAGGAGGAGCCTCAAGGCGATTCCTGTCATATGGATACCAGATGACTCTATGGCCGGAATCCGGAAAGTAAGTATATATCAATCTATCACCAGTATACTGGACAGTCATTGAAGCAACAAAGCACATAGGATCACTTGTAGCCCTTCAAGCGCATTATAGTATATAATGTAAGCGGCAACAAGGTCATAATGGCAAACTCGTTGTGATGGACATAAACACACTTCAGTCCATCACCAGTATGCTGGCAAATAGGCACATAGGACAGCTTTTAACCTCTCAGGTGCATTGCAGTGTATATTGTGAGTGGCACCCTGGCTATAATGACAATCTGGCCATGATATATAGCGTGGATTTCACCAGATGGCCATGTTATTCCTATATTTATTTATCACAAGATATACACATCTGAAATCCTGTCTTAGCAGAGCACAATAATAGTGGTACACCACTTATGATCATAATGGAGCTTGCAGCATTAAAACAGTAGTAAAAGCGTAAATCGAGAAATCTCTCTACTCCATATTACCCAAAATAATTGCTAGGCACACAGATAACCCAAAGATACAGTGTGAACAGAGCTGTGTATGTGTCACCCCACATTGCCAATAAGGGGGGAAGGGGGCACCATTTAAGGACAGGGGACTCACATCACTTTTTTATTAGAAGAAACAGGCATATGTTATCATTCAGTCCTTTAGGTTTCATTGGATAGAGTTTGAAAATCCAGTGAGCTTCCTTCCTAAGAAGCAGGGTGTCTGAGTTACCCACTCATGGGGACCTATGTATACGCTCAATGCCCTGAAATTTCATGGCATTAGTATTGCCCCCATGGGTCTCATAGATATGACGGGCAATGGAATTGTCCTTGTTGTTCCTCACATCTGAAACATGGTCCAAAATTCTTCTCTTTAATTCCGTTGTGGTCTTGCCCATGTATTGGATTCCGCATGCACAGGTCATAATATACACTACCCCCACCATTTTACAGTTGATTAATGAACAGATCTGGTAGCTTGAGCCTGAGGTGGAACTAATAAACTCATTGCCTCTCTTGATATATCTACATGCAATACAAGTGCCACGTTGGAACGTGCACTTACAGTAGGTGTAAAGTCTAACAAGTACCCTGTTGTGGTGCTTGGTAAAAACTGTGAACCAACTTGTCCTGCAGAACCAACAGTTGGGTGATCTGGAACCAGATGACCAATATCTGGATGTGATTTAAACATACTCCAATGGGTATCAAGTATTTGTCTCACCTCCCTATGTGCTTTATGAGAGGTACCAATGATCCGAGACATTTGATTAACCCCCTCCTCTTTAGGTGCTCTAGGGTTCAGCAAATCATCCTGTTTACAGCTAGCTGAAAATTGGTATGCCGTTTGGAGGGTCCCCCAGGGGTAAACTCTCCTACTGATTCGTGTTTGTAGGTCCTTAGGTCCTTGGCAGCTACTCTAAAATCTGCAAAGTCAGAGCAGTTTCTGCGGGCTCTGAATTATTAGCCCTTTGGAACACCACACTTTAGGGATTTTGGATGCCCACTGTCCCAGAGCAGTAAATTATTTGTTGCTGTACTCCTACATTGCATATTTGTAGTAAACTTGCCATTACTGTTGATGGAAATGAATAAATCCAAAATGATATGATATGATATGTTGACATCATTGATTTCTGATGTGAAAAACAGGCCAACTTGGTTATGGTTCAGTACGGAAGCCCTCTCCTTGAATTAGTTTTGATCACCATTCCATAGCAGCAAAATGTCATCTATATAACGAATCTATAACAGGATTCACGATGTCCAATGGTCTATGGCGTCACAGAAAACTGCTTCCTTCTCCTAAGAGTCCAGTAACAGTTTGACATACGTAGGGGCACACGGACTTCCCATTGCCACGTCCCTGAGCTGGTGGAAGATCTTCTTGTTCAACAGAAACACATTATGTTCAAGAATGAACCTGGTGAGATTCTTGACAAACACATTATGTTTAGAGAGGTGCTCACCTCTTTGTTGTATAAAGGTGTGCACTGCTCTACAGCCCAGATCATTAGATATGGAGCTGTAGAGTACCTCTCCATTGAGGCTAGCCAGGAAGATTAATAAATAAGCATTAACCCCTTACCATCATCTGATCAATCTCAGATTGTCAGGTCTCCGACACCCCACACATTTCTGCCGATCAGTTGTTCATGAGTAGCTGCACTGTGAGGTGGACAGAATTGTTTAGAGCAGTGCTGCTTCATTTAGGGTGGTTTCACACTACAGTTCTATTTTCAAAAAAATCGACATGACTTTTGTTTCCCTCCTAAATAACCATGACGGAATGCAGCTGTCCGTTTTTTTCCACATAGACTTTTCAAAACAAATGCCTTCCATTTTCAATTCCGTTTAGCCAATTCCGTTATTTTCCGTTTTAATTACAATTAAACGGATTGACAGGATCCCGGACATTATGGAGGGATCCACATGTGATTATGGTCATCCCTATGTTGGGTCCCTCTTGGTATTTTGGTGGCACTTTTCCTGCCAAATTTAGGGTTGTCATCACTGGGCAGATTGCCCAGGATGGCGACAAGATTCTGAATGGTGCTGACATTGCTTGGGGCAGATTTGCCCCAGCATGGCAACGTGTATTTTATTGGTAAATTAGGAGGCCCAATGGGTTTGGGCCATGGGCAGTATTCATTGCCCCCAGTTACAAGGTTTTCATTTGTGGCCAATGGCTGGCTAGGGGGGTAAATATGTGAGATATTAGGTTAGGACCACAGTACCTCATCAGATGAAGCTGAGGATTGTAGGCCCCTCCCGCCCGCCCAATTTTATTCTGATGAACGTTGCAGACTTTTTTTGTCAACCTGGGGTGTATGAAGTATGAAGTAATCTTCAAGTGAGCTCGAGCTTATGGCTGAGCTTGTTTGTTTTTTGATGGTTTATTGATTTCGAGTTATTTTACATATGTTTTGGTACTGAGTTATTAGGTTATTTGCACAGGCCCCAAAAAAATTTGGAAATATTTTCCAATCATGTTTTGTGTCCTAGTTGTTATTTCAATATTTGGTTTAAGTTCAATTATAACATAATGTAGGGTATGACCTATCATCCCACAAACTGAAGCCATGCTGCAGTAACCTGCTCCATTGGCTGTTCAATGGACACAGCTATTCCAGCTGCAGAGCTACTCCACAACAGCTGATTAGCAGTGGTTTGGTGTGACTAAAAGCAACCTGAGGATAGATCATCAATATAAAAAGCACGCATTTAAGCCCACTGTGTATCTTACCAGACATATGTACAGGGCGAAGGGTTAGTAAATCTGTCCTAGAGATCTAGAAAGATATGGCCGAACTGTAATTTTGTAGTAAATGCAAGAATTTACTAAAACAGATGCGTCAGAATTGCAGCCTTCAATCATAAGTGGTCACAGGGTGTCATCTTCAACAGTCCCAGTAACTTTTCATTTCTAATAACACCATAATTCAATAAAGTTTCATTACTTACATTTTGCCTTAATGCTATACCTAATTTATAGTTTCCTCCTACTACAGATGTTATGCTTTCATTTAATTATCCGCCATGTCTTAGTTAACCAAAGGCAGAATATCAAGGAGTGAATCTACCTTAATCACTATATTAATAACTGGGATGGCAGGAATATCGGTCACACAATAATCAGGAAACATTCACAGTCATCATGAGAAATAGACTCACAATTCTGATTAGATTGCATGACTAATCCAGACAGCCAATGTCCAGGTTGAATTATTAATAAATCCAGGTTACCTATTACCCTTTTCATACATTCAAATTATTCATACATTTTTTAATTTACCAGTAAGCATTGTTTGAGATGTATTTTTTTCTGATGGATGAAACATACGACATAGTAGATAATGCCACTGCCTACGCAGTGGAGTTCTATCAACTATTGGCCTACAGCTTAAAGAGTTGTCTCCGTATAGATATTGGTCAGCATATCATTAGGACATGCCACCATTGTCTGATCAAAGGTAGGTTCAAGCATTGATTCTCACTTACTCTTGTAGCGCTGCTGAGTCTTTGTTCCAGTGGTCCACAGGCAGCATATAGAGCAGGAGGAGTTGACTCCGTTATAGGAGCAGAACAGAGAGGACGGCTTCGGCACACGACTGAGCCGAATAGAGCCTACGGACCTCATAGACTATAATGGGGTCCGTTAGGTTTCCTCTCAGAGGAAGATTTATGAAGAGGAGACAAAAGACCTAATGGAGGAAACCTAATGAATCACATTATAGTCTATGGGGCCCATGGGCTCCATTCGGCTCAGCTATGTGCCAAATCCGTGCTTTCCGTTCTCTCCTATAACGGAGCAGGAAAACGGAAAGGCTGAACGATGTGAACTCAGCCTAAGTATCACACTGAAAAAATGTGTGTGATACACTTTTACCGTAGTGCTCTTGCTACCACTCTGTTTACTTATGCGGCAGTAGTTTGATATAGGTATGAATTAACTGAAACATCACGTTTGTAGATGTTCATAAATAAACCTTCGCTTTGCATCTTTAGAATATGGGGTGGGAACTCTACTTTCACCACATTCACAGACCTTTTCAATAAATTTAAACTAAGCATCTTCATGCTGCTGCTACAATGCACTAAAAGGTAAAATCTGTGCTGGACATGCTCCGTAGTAAGGCTTTAGCTGAGTAGTTGGACTATTTCCATGATGGTGATGAATAGAGATGAGCGAATCGAAGCTGACAAAGTGGAATTCGATACGAATTTGAAGAAAAATTAGATTCTGCCATTCACCAGCGTACTTAGTGCAGGGAGAGACGTGTCTTCAGGTACAGCGCGCCATGGGTGAGATGTCGACCGGGGGTTCCTTTAAGATGTTATAAATATGGGTTAAAAGTTTGTTGTGACGCCAGTTGCAATTCAGCAAAGATGGACTACGTCCCCCTAAGTACATGGTAGTGGTGGAACCCAGTGTAGGAATGCCAAAGTGGTGTAACGGTCGCCTTTAATGTCTCTTAATGGTGTGGCTTGCACGTGTAACAGTGCTCCTACCTGGATATCCCAGAACCCCAGGCGTTGTCGTCCATAGTGGTGCAACTAAGATGGATAGGTGATAAGGGTGAGGGTGAAATAACTTGAGTCCAGACTTGTATTAACATTGAACACAGCTTTACTTGAATAAACTTTCATCAGGGAACAATCTTCCAACGTTATCTTGGTCATCAGCAGGTTTTGGCATAAATCTGGCAGGAAAACACATTCAGCTCTGCTACATCTGTACTCTCTCAGCTCTGCTATGCTGGCTGGATTAAATAGGAACTTTTCCTAGGCTGCTTTCTGCTGCAACTTCTCTCTTTGACTATCTTTATCTGGATCTGGATCTTTATCTTTATCCAGGTAATATTTCTTCCTGGCTTGTGAAGCTTTCAGTTATTCTCCTTTGGCCTAACAGAGCAGACGGTGCTCTGCTGGCTGGCACACACAGGGTAAGCTAGACTGACTTCTGCAGGCTTGTCCAGCAAGGACGAGGGCCTGCTGCTTCCCCTTACAGGGGGTAAGCTACTCTGACCTTCATTCTAGAGAGGGCTAGAATATATAGAAGGTTCCATTCTAGGAAAACTGGTTCTGCCAAATTTGCTGCCACCTTCTGGTAACCCAGGCACATTACACGTTACCATAACATTAAAGGAAAATATACATACACATTATGCAGGATCTGGAATAAATACACAGGATCACACAGGATCCATTGTTAAAGATAGTGATGGGGTGAAAAGAGTGGTAATACCCCCCTAGCGGGGTGTTACAAAGGCACTAGGGACAGTGATAGGAAAGACTTGATTGTGGTGAAAAAAAATAATTTACAAGTGCAGGGAAAGATTATTCAAGGTGTAGGGAAAGGATAGGGAGGAATCATTCTACCAGCATTTGTGTTGAACAGGGTTTAGTCGGGGAGGTGACAGCATGGGTAATAGGAACAATCCGATTACACCTTGCTGCACTGACTGGGGATCCAAATTGCCATTATACAGCTCTGTCATTCCAGCAAACCTGACTTATTAGGGTGCAAGTGCTGTTTGATACAGGCATTAACAGGGTTTACTACAATACAAGGAAATATTTATATTTTTTATTTGCCCTTGTGCGTTGCAGTTATATGTTCTAAAGCATTTTTTGGCTTGTATTAGTGGGAAAAAAGGGCTTATTAGCAGTTGTGTGGTGAAGTGCAAAAATTACAGCCCTTTTTGTCGTGTATTAGTGGCAAAAGTAAAATATATTTGCCGCTCAGTGGTGCAGTTATCTGTTCTAAAGCCCTTTTTTCCATGTATTAGTGTAAAAAGAAAATATATATTTGCCGCTCAGCAGTGCAGTTATCTGTTTTACAGCCATTTTTTGTGTTTATTAGTGGAAAAAGGAAAAAAATCTTTGCCGCTCAGCGGTGCAGCTATCTGTTTTAAAGCCCTTTTTTGCGTGTATTAGTGGAAAAAGGAAAAATATCTTTGCCAATTAACTGAGCAGTTATCTGTTTTAAAGCCCTTTTTTGCATATATTAGTGGAAAAAGGAAACATATCTTTGCCGCTCAGTGGTGCAGTTATCTGTTCTAAAGACCTTTTTTCTGTGTATTAGTGGAAAAGAAAAAAATATATTTGCCGCTCAGCGGTGCAATTATCTGTTCATTTATTTTCCAAAAAGGCAGTACCAGCCCTGCACACACATGTAGAACAGAAGGTGGGCCAGTCTTTGAGCCTGTCGATGTCTGCCAAAGTGCACGACAGCGGCGACGTTTGGAGCTGTAACTATGGGCAGGGACAATACATGTCCTTTACGGCCCACCGGATGAATGTGGTTCCTGCACAGCCACACCAGCAACTTGGCCAGGTGATGCCGCTTCCGCCTCAACGTTGCCACGCCATTGGTCCTGCGACAATGTCCGCCTCTGCCTCCTCATCCTCCACCGTGTCCTCAGCCTCCACTGCAGGGACAATTCACAGGGGCCCTCCAGCATACCACATGTGCAGGGCACGGCAGTGTCACACTTTTCTGCACCTCGTTTCTCTGGGCGAACGGAGTCACACAGGGGAGGAACTGCTCCGTGTCCTTCATCATGAAATAGAATCCTGATTTTCTCTGCGACAACTCAAAATCGGAACCATGGTGACCGACAACGGGAAGAACATTGTATTGGCACTGCGTCAAGGAGGGCTGCGCTATGTGCCCTGCATTGCACACATGTTCAATCTGGTTGTCTTCCACCCATCTGCAAAATATCCTAAACATGTCCAGGAAACTTTGCATGCACTTCAGCCACTCGAACACCTTAAAGCACACTCTCTTTGAGCTGTAGCGACAGAACAGCATCCCCCAACATAGGCTGATATGCGACGTTTCCACCCGTTGGAAACCCACCCTCCATATGTGGTCCAACACGACTATACGAACAGAGAAAGGCCATAAACGATTTCTTGATGATCCAAGCGGACAGGAGTACTCCCCTATGTAACTTCAATGTCAGCCGGTGGTAGATGGGTGGTAACAATGGCTGCCTAGATCTCACGGCCACATGAGCCCTGTAAGGGCTGAATTGGATTAGGAGGCCATTGGAGCACCACATTTCTACACCGGTGACAGGAGAGGAGAAGCAGGAGCAGCCAGAGGATCTACAGGGCGATGAGGAAGATGAGGCAGAGATCCCAGACACACTGTGGCAGTATGCAGTGGAGATGGAGCTATGGAGTCCCTCCGAGTCACTTGCACAAATGGCCCAATGCATGCTCACTTGCTTGCGTAGTGACAGCTGAATTGTCACCATTCGGCAGATGTATTACTTCTGGCTCTCCACCTTGTTAGACCCTCGCTACCGGTCTAAAATGGGGGCCTTTTTTTACATCCGCTGAGAGGGAGGACAAACTAAACTACTATAGAGACATCCTAAGTAGTCAGTTGGCCTATCTGCGCCATCGTCCATCCTCTCGCAAGGTCCGACCAGGGGGGCCCTTATGCACTCGCGTTCCACTGCCATGGCTGCTGGGGAGGGGTGGGGTGGCAGGAACCATAACAGCTCTATCAATAGCAGCCTGAGTCTAGAGTTGCTGATGAGCAGCTTTCTTAACTCGCATAGTGAATAAACTACTCACCAGCAGCAGCAGTTAGACCTGGAGCAGGACCTGAACCAGCAGGTGGTGGCATACTTGCACAGGACCCTGCCACCCCACATTGAATATTTGCTGGACTACTGGGCAGCCAAACCGGATTTGTGGCCGCAACTAGCAGAGTTTGCCCTGGAAAAGCTGGCCTGCCCAGCCAGTAGTGTGGCATCAGAGGGGGTGTTTCATGCGGAGGGGGCCATAGTTATCCCAAACAGAACTCGCCTGTCCACCCAAAATGTGGAGAGACTGTCTTTTGTCAAGATGAATCAGGCGTAGATCAGCCAGGATTTCCACACACCAATGCCTGATGCATCAGATTAGATCATCTATTCTGCCTCACCTAAACCTTGACAAAAGAGACCGATTTCTTTTGGCAATCTGCCACAGCTACTATCATCAGCTGGTACTGTTATTGCCACCCACCTCCACACTCTGTTGTCGTGCCACTCTGTGGCCTCCTCATGCTGCTTCCACCTCACCACTATGTCATAGGGCCACTCTGTGGACTTCTCATGCTGTTCCCACCTTTCCCACTTTATGACTGGGACACTATTTAGCCTTTTTGGCCTGGCTGTCATCATCTTTTATTTGACCCTTTTTCTGATCTGTCAGAAGCAAGGAAAAATGAGACGCACATCGGATCCTCTGTGTGTAGCAGCTGTAAGGCCCTTATGGTCCCGTCAGAATTGGCTTGTGATTTGGTAGCCAAAACCAGGCGTGGGTACAAAACACAGAAGACATGCAAATATTCAGTTCATGTGTCATCTCTGTTTGGATCCACTCCCCCACTCCAGTTTTTTTGGGCATTACAATACTGATGGATAACTGACCAAATGCTGACTGAGTGAAGGCGGATGCTCCACAGACAGAATACGTGTTTTGTGGGTTATTATTCTGACACATCAGAGGAAGGGCAAAATAATCAGTGACGTCAACACAAACTTACTGCTAACACCCTCTCCACTCTGTCGGGGGGCTCTACTTTTATAAGCGTTTAATAGAAAAGGTTCTATAGACATCAATGTGGAATCAGCTGACGAGGGTGTAAAAGGACTGCGCTTCTTCTTAGCACTAACATCCACCTGTAAGGCGCAGCAGAATGACGTAGGACGTTCTGCGGGCTCCTCCCACCCTCACCGTTGCTCTGAACCGCTTCGTCTTCTCTGCCTTCTTCTGACTCCTGCTGACTGACTGCTGCTAGACATGGTGGCTCTGGATGGCCAGTGTGCCGAGCGGTACTACACCCGGGCTGGCGCTTGACGCAATCCGCGCCTGATGCAAGCTGTGATGGGAATCGCTACACAAACGGAGGTGCCAGGCTGTGAGAGGGAACTGCAGGTGGTCTGTGCGGCGCATGAACTCCCAGGAGAGCGTTAACTCGGCGTCTCAGGTGGAGGTGGCGTTTTTTTGCAGATGGGACCACAGTGACCCTGGAGAGTATCGCTGGCCCTGATCCACCAACCGACTGACCGACCGGCTGGCCGACCGCTCCCAGGACGGGCAAGTTTCGTGAAGTTTTGTGAAGTGAAACTCTCTGTTTAATTATATCACTAACACTGCCATTAATTGGACCTCGGACCGGTTCTCAGGTCAAAACAGGCCACTACTTGTGGAATAATCCAGCTGACCCATTAACAATACTAATAAATAGATCGGTTTTTGAATAGCTGGTACTATAAAGAAACTGCCTGAGACATATATTGACATATATATTGACATACATTGAAATTGTCTGAGATATACCCTGAAACCGCTCCACTTAAGGTGACAGCGATCACCTATTTCTGTGTTAAGAGGTTCCCTAAATAAGCTGGCGGTTAGAGGGATACAATGCAGAACTATATTGGGGGCAATTCTCTCATGTGACTGATTATTTCATCAATTAAAGGCTGAAACATGGCCCCTAAAAATAGGAAATCTTTGGGAAATACATCTCCGAAAGCTTCAGAAATCAAAAGCCCAAAACCTAATATAGAGAGGTACTTAAGATCCTCACCCACAAAAACAAGAGGTACACTTAAACCTTCTGTTCGTCTAGAGGAAAAGGAAGGGGTCAGAAATACCTTAGAGCCCACCGATAACAGCAGAAAGGAGTCTATGGACAATCGGATACATTCGCGTATGGAAATAATTGAGCAAAAAGGCCCAGGCGTTGTATAAGAGGAGCATGAGACTTTATTATCGTGCACCATGGGGAGGGGTGGGTTGATGGAGGGAAATTCACTGTTGTGGGATCAGGCGTAGAATTGGGGAGGGGAGCGGACAATTCTGACCATCCACCAATACTAAATAAATGCCACGTATTTTGACATAGAATGTTCGCGGACTTGCGGACAAGTTTAAACGGAGGGTGGTTGACAACATTATTTCTAGACATCTACCTGCTATTGTGGGCTTAGTTGAGACGCATTTAACTGCTGAAAAACTGCATTATAGGCCAAAATCTTGGACGCAGTACGAGTACCATTCCCACTATTCGGTCTATGCCCATGGTGTAAGTGTCTATATCCACAGGAATGTGGACTATGACCCATATGACCAATGGATTGACCAGGAGGGAAGATTTGTATTCTTATATGGCCGATGGATGGGTGTGGTATGCGTGCTTGCATTTGAATATATCCCGCCCCCTTTTTCCTCTGAAGTTATGAGGAAACTTGCTGAATATGTCTGTAAGAGGGATGGGTGCCCTTTATTGGTGTTGGGAGACTTTAATGCAGTTATGGATAACAAGGACAGAGTTTCAGGGCTTAGAAGTGGGGGGAGCTCCACTGGGCAACCTACAATCCTTAACAGGATCTGCCAGGAGATGGGACTTATTGATGTTTGGCAGTATCTGTACGGAAAAAAGATTACCTTTTCCTGTTATAGCAGATCTTGTGAGGTTATGTCCAGAATAGATCTGTCCTTGGCGAATGTAGGATTTCTGGGCAGGATCCGAAAAATTAAATATGAGCCACATGGCATCTCTGACCATACCCCAATGTTGCTGTCGATGGTGGACCCAGTACCTCTCAATGGCAGAAAACCCTTTAAGCTAAATCCACATTGGATCTATGTGGTTGGCGAACAAGAAAGGTTTGGAAAGGACATCTTAGAATTTTGGGTACAGAATTATTGTTCCACACATATACATTATGTGTGGGACTCTCTAAAGGCTATACTGTATTAGAATTAGCAGAAAAAGGGTAGAATATGCTAAGTCAGAAAAAGAACTGGCTGTGAGGGTGGGGGATCTGGAGGCAGCTTTAGCCAGTCAAAATAGGGAAAATACTCGACTATTATTAATGGAGGCAAAGAGGAAATATCAGTTCTTCCTTTATGAAAAAGCTCAACATAAATCCTTCTTTGCGGGCCAGGAAGACTTTATAGAAAAAGGTAAAACAGGCAGAATGCTAGCATCTGTAATTGCTAACTAAAAGATCCAAATCACAATAAGATCTATTAAACTGTCCTCTGGTACCTTAACCAATGATCATCTAAATATTATATCAGCTTTCACAAAACATTTCACTAAATTATACCAGTCAGACTTCGGGGAGGGCGATGGAGCCCTTGCTATCTTCTTACCGACCATGATTGTACAGGCTTAAATCTACCAATCACCCTTGAGGAGCTGGAGACAACCGTCGACAGCATTAAGGGTAATACGGCTCCAGGCAGAGATGGTCTACCCTTTGAATTTTATAGAGTACACCGTAAAGCTATATTGCCCCTCCTCCTTCAAACGCTTAATGACTCTTGGAGAAATGGTTTGCTTCCCCCATCTTTGAGGGAGGCTTCGATCTCTCTGATTTTGAAAAAGGATAAAGATAAAATGGATATTGGGTCGTATCGCCCAATATCATTACTTAACACTGATTACAAGATATTAGCCAAACTCTTAGCCAATAGGTTCAGGAGGGTTATTCATTCTCTGGTACACCCAGACCAGACGGGGTTTATCCCCAAACGAAATATACAATCTAATATTCGTTGAGCTCTCCTAAATATTTACATCGGAGACGGGGAGGACCGCTCCATCCTGTCCTTGGATGCCGAGAAGGCCTTCGACAGGGTGGAGTGGTCCTTCCTGTGGGGAACTATGGACAGGATGAACCTGGGTGGAAATTTTATCAAATGGGTGCAACTACTTTATTGTGGATCCACAGCCAGTGTTAAGATAAATGGAACTGACTCCGAACAGTTCCCCCTACAGCGAAGTACGCAGCAGGGCTGTCCCCTATCACCTTTGATTTTTGCCTTGGCCCTGGAACCCCTTGCATGTAAAATTCGACAGTCTAATAAGATCATCGGCTTTGCAGGGAAAGGAGAGGAAGATAAAATTAGTTTATATGCGGACGACATTTTGGTCTTCTTGAAACAAGGATGGAAGGCAGTTCCCTCCGCTATTAACATCTTAGAAGAATATGGTCTATTTTCTGGATATAAAGTAAATTGGGATAAATCTGAAATCCTCCCTCTTGTTCGAGCGCCCCCTGTTGGCCCTTTAGGTATTAGGCCACTTGCACCCACGGATACTATTCGATATTTAGGCATTAGAATTAGCGCGGACTTGTCTAAATATAATCATTTAAATATTACCCCTATGATTAATAAGGTGAGGGAGAAGATCTGTACTTGGCAAAAGCTGCCATTATCACAAGATGAAAGGATTGCATTAGTTCTTCCTATCGCTCTTTACCCTCTGACTGCCTGTCCGATATGGATTGATGACTCCTTCTTCGGCCTCCTGGAGAGACTGCTGAATGAGTTAATCTGGGGGAGGAGTAGGGTCAGAATTAAACAGAAATTTATTTGGCTCTCTGAGCGAGATGGGGGGCTTTCCCTCCCCTTTCTCCAGGGATATTATATTTCAGCTCAGATATTGTGGTGTGTGGGATGGGGGAGGATTACCAAAACGCCCCTCTGATAAGTATTTTGTCAAAGGATTTTCAGGGGCCATGTGGAGATATTTTCTCCATATTGGAGACTGGCCATTTGGGGAAAAAGGAAAAAAAACTTTGTTTAATTAGCGATACACTAAATAAGGTCTGGAATAAAATCAAAAAGATATTAGGCATAACACACTCTACTCATTTTTCCCCACTTTGGCAAAACCCTAACCTAAAAGGATTTATGTTAATCTCAGACTATGAATATTGGAATTCACGCGGCATTAACTGATTAATTCACATTTCGTCTTACGGCAATATTATCTCTCTAGATAACTTGACAAAAGACACCAAAGTCACTTTTTTAGATAGGTATAGGTATGCACAAATTAGCCATGCATATATGAAAACTCAGGATAAACGTCTCCTGACTATTAGGGCAAACTCTTTTTTGGATTATTGTTTTAAGCTCAAAGGGGCACAAATCACACTTTCTCAAATATATCACAGATTTCGGGATTCTCTTGGTGAAATTACAACATATAAAAGCGAGGGAGGCTGGGGAGCTGAATTGGGCGCTGGGGATACCCTGGATTGGGAAATAATATATAAAAATATTTAAAAAGTATCAATCTCTCAGAAATATAGACTGATCCAGTTCAAGATCGTACATCGCCTATATTACTCCCCCGCCTTCCTCGCCCAAAAAATATATAAAGAAAAAAAGAGTGAGTGTTGGAAATGCCTGTCAGAAAATGCTGATCTGAGTCATATATTATGGAGGTGTCCAGAGATAAGTAGTTTCTAGACCCATATCCATGAGGAACTATCCAGACGATATAATGTCCAACTGGTCCGCTGTTTTTTGCAGGCAATACTGAGTCTCTTCCCCCCTGGTAACTTAACGTCCCATCAGAGATGTTCCTGTATGGAGGGCTTTATGGCTGCAAAAGTCCTGATAGTTAAATATTGGGGCACTAATAATAGCCCTAGTTATTCTGAATGGCTGACTCTGATGGACACTATTGATGCCTATAGCAAAATAGCAAGGAAATCAATCTAGAATGGATGGGATTGCCGCTTCTTAATCCTCGTATCCCTGGCTAATATAAAAGTGTCAAAAAAAGGTTTGGCCTGACCTCGCAACGGTGAATAAGGGTGAGTGGGTGATTAATATTATAATATCCCTATGTATAATTATTATATATATATTTTGTTTTTCTTTATTTGTAAGCTCTTTGTTGTGAGATTTTATATTTCTATTGAGAAAATAATAAAGCTATTTAAAAAATATATATATATATAAAACATCCACCTGTAAGGCTTAGTTCATACTTGAGGTATTTGGTCAGTGTTGGCCCCGTGACTGCCCAAATAAGTGAAGTGTGCAGTGATTCTAAGAGCAATGCCTGTCATTTGCATGTCATGCGGACTCACAGTATTATTTGACTACCAAAGCAGACTCACTATGTGCGTTACTGCAAGGCACAGTGTTCTACATCACTATAAAGGCTCTCAGCAGCCAGGAAATAGATGATTTTTTACGAAATTTGCCGCAAATATATTCGGATCGAGCTAAATTTTTTCCGCTCATCTCTAGTGATGAAAGGCTTGATGTTGTGATTTTATTACTGTATATTGGTTATTACAAATTATTATACATGAGTCATTTATCAAGTAGTCGGAGCTGGAGTCAGATTAGTGTGGAAAAATAGAGTCAGAAATGGAAGTTCAGCATAGGTCTGCTCCTAAGCTCAGAATGGGCAAAAATATAAATTAATAAAGTTTAAACAAGTTTGGGTGCATTCGCACAACCATATGTATTTTTTGGTCCACAAAATGCAGATCCGCAAAAAATATGGATGTGTGAATGGGGCCTTATAAAAAAACTTTTTTCCACAGTGCAGGGAGAGACACTTGCTGTTTTTACTACCAAAAGCTATTCAAAGACCTCAAAGTCCTTTTAAGGACTACTGTGTGTGTTTAAAAGCAGCAAGATATTTTTTTTATACCTATTGACATATACTGTACTATATACTGTACCTAGTGACATATACTGTACATCATCTGCAGACTGTGTCTTTAATAATCTGGGCCTCATCTAGTGTCCATAATCTGTGGTGTTCTGTAACCAATAGTGTAGAACATCTGCAAACAGTGTCTGTATTACAAATTCCAATAATCTGGGCCACATCTAGTGTCCATATTCTGTGGGCTTCTGTGACATATACTGTCCTGAAGCCATAAACTGTATCTCTAGCGGACATTAAAACAATCTGCGCCACATCTACTGACAAAACCATTAATATCAAAAAGGCGAGCACTAAGGGACGGGGAAGTGGGAGTGATGCTGATAGTGCATGCAAAGGCCGTGGCCCTGGGTGCAATGAAATTGTGCCTGCTGCCAGTGCACCAGAAAAAAAAAACATCCACCGTACCCAGCTTCATTTCCAACTTAGCTGGGCGGCACAGGACAACACTGTACAAGTTGGACCAGTGCGAACAGTTGGTCGGTTGGAATGCTGAAGATAATGCTTCCAGTTGGTTAAGCACCAACCTCTCGTCGAGACTCTATAGCCAAGAGTCTGGTCAACCGAATCCTCACTCTGATCATCCTTCCTCCCACCATGGTGAGGCTTGCCAAACGAGTGATCCCACACTCAGATATTCTAAGGGGCTTTTTCCAGCGCCACTATTAGATTTGGCCTTCTCGCCCAGCACGCTTGAAGAGGGACCTGAGATATTGTGCCCTGATTCCCTACCTCTTGAGCCTTCACAGTCTCAAGAAGATGACGGTGGTGAACGGCAATCATTCGTTCAAGAGTTGGATGATGATGAGACACAGTTGCCAATCACTGAAGTGGTGGTTAGGTCAAGTCAGGAGGATGAGCAGAGTGAAGAAGTGGAAGAGGAGGTGGTGGACGATGAGGTCACTGACCCAACATGGGAAGGTTAAAAGCCGAGCGAGGACAGCAGTACAGAGGGGACGGATCCGCAGCAACCAGTGGGGTTGCAAAAGGGAGACATCGTCCCACACCAAACAGGCCCGCAACGGTTACACCAAGCACCCCATGCGTAAATATGCAGGTGTTCTGCAGTATGGCGCTTTTTTGAGGAAAGTGCAGACGACAAAAGAGTGGTAGTTTGCAACCTGTGCCGTACCAAAATGAGTCGGAGCGTGAACACTAGCAACCTCACCACCTCCAGCATGATCCGCCACATGGCATCCAAGCATCCTAATAAGTGGGCTGAATGCCTGGGTCCACAATCAGTGTCTGCGGGTCACACCACTGCCTCCTCTTCCCCTGTGTTACGCACTGCTGGCCAATCCCCTGTCGAAGGCGGATGCCCCTCGCCCTGCAACTGGACCTTCACATGAACCGTCAGCAGCAACATTCACTTGTCCCAGCGCAGCATCCAAATGTCGATAACACAGGCATTTGAACGCAAGCGCAAATACCCACTCACAGGCCATAGCACTAAATGCGCAACTTTCGAAATAATGGCCCTTGAAATGTTGCCATTTAGGCTTGTGGACACTGAGGCCTTCCGCAGCCTGATGTCGGAATCTGTCCCTCGGTACGCAGTCCCCAGCCGCCACTATTTTTCACGGTATGCCGTGCCCGCCTTACACCAGCATGTGTCCCAGAACATCACCCGTGCCCTGACCAACGCACTTACTGGGAAGGTCCACTTCACCACGGACACATGGACAAGTGCTGGTGGCCAGGGACGCTACATTTCCCTGACTGCACACTGGGTGAATGTTGTGGAGGCTGGGAGTGAGTCGTACCCTGGGATGGCATGGGTGCTACCCATGCCCAGGATTGCGGGCCCTACATCCATCAGGGTCTCCGCCAGCAGCTATATTACTGGCTCCAAACCCCCACTTCTCCTCCTCTGCCGCCTCCTCCTCCACTTCCATCTCCTGCAGCAGTCAGCCATCAGTCGCTAGGTGGAAGGAGTGTAGCACTGCTGTGGGTAAACGTCAACAGGCCGTGTTGAAGCTGAACTGCTTAGGGGAAAAGCAGCACACCGCCGCAGAGCTGTGGCAGGGTATAAGGGACCAGATGGAAGTGTGGCTCTTGCCACTCAACCTACAACCAGGTATGGTTGTGTCTGACAATGGCCATAACTTGGTGGCGGCTTTGGAGCTCAGCAACCTGACACACATTCCATGCCTAGCCCACATCTAAAACTTAGTGGTTCAGCTGTTTATCAAAACCTAACCCCAATTTGCAAGAACTACTAGTGAAGGCGCGCCATGTGTGTGCCCATTTCCACAAGTTGTCCACAGCTTCAGCCGGTCTGTCAACGCTGCAGCAGCGCTGTTGTGCGACATGAGCACGTACTGGAACTCTACGTTCTACATGTTGGCCAGGCTTTGTGAGCAGCAGAGGGCAGTTGTGGAATACCAGCTGCAACATGGTCGTCGCCTTTCGAGTCAACTGCAACTATTCACAAGCGAGGAGTGGGCATTGATGTCAGACCTCTGTGAAGGTTTAAAAAACTTTGATGAATCCACACAGATGGTTAGTGGTGATAACGCTATTATCAGCGTAACCATCCCACTGCTGTATCTACTCAAATGATCGCTGCTCACAATTAAGGAGGACGCTCTGAATGTGGCAGACGAGGAAATGGGGGAGGACATTACACAGGGTGATAGCCAGACCACCCACAGTTCGTCTTCTCAGCACAAATTGGACCATTAAGAGGAGGAGGAGCTGGAGACAGTTGCCTCTGCTAAAGAGGGTAGTACCCATGGAACTTTAATTCCATCTGTTCAGCGTGGATGGGGAGAAGAGGACGAGGAGGATGAGGAGATGGAGAGTCATCCTGATGTCGACATTGACGTCTTGCCTGTTGGTACTCTGGCACACATGGCTGACTTCAAGTTAGGCTGCCTTTCCAGCGACTCTCGCGTTATACGAATTTTAGATAACACAGATTACTGGGTGTTCATCCTTCTCGACCCCCTCTACAAAGATAACTTCACAGCTCTCTTTCCTGTGGTGGAGAGTTGAGTAAAACGGTGCAATACCAGAAGGTACTTGTTGAGAGATTTCTCCCAAATTTTCCATCTGACAACGCGTCTGCCAGAGTCCGTACTTCCTTAGGCAACCAAGGAAGGGAGACAATAGGAACACACAGCAGTTCCAACAGAGGCAGGGCAACACTCTCCAAGGTTTGGGACACTTTCATGACACCCCGCCAGCAACCTCACCCTGAAGCACAGCCTAGTGGTACAAGCAGGGAAACGTTTTGGAAGATGGCGAAGGAATACATAGCAGACCGTGTCAGCATCCTAAATGATCCCTCAGTGCCTTACAACTACTGGATGTCCAAGCTGGATATGTGGCACAAACTTGCTCTCTATGCCTTGGAGGTGCTGGCCTGCCCTGCCGCCAGCGTTTTGTCTGAGCGTGTATTTAGTGCTGCTGGTGGCATTATAACAGATAAGCGTATCCACTTGTTGACTGGCAATGCTGACAGGTTGATTCAGATAAAAAGGAACAAGGCCTGGATTGCCCCTGACTTCTCAACTCCACCAGAGGAGAGCTGAGGTAATTATGGCGATTTCAATCTATCATTTATAATATACTCGATCTACTGTAGTGTATTCCCATGCACCTTTTCCACCACAAAAAAAAGGAGTAAATGGCTGAATCTTGTTTTCTCCTCCTCCTCCTCCAGATTGTTTCCTCCACTGTAATTTTTTTTATGGGGTCAGCTCAACTGCAGGCCCTCAACTCAAATGTACAGCATGCACTCGCAGATAATGTCTTAGAGCGTCATTTAAACAGTATGCACTCGCATATAATGTTTTAGATCGTCAGCTCACCTGCAGGCACTAGCATATAATGTTTTAGAGCATCAGCTCCCCTGCAGGCATTTGGATATAATGTTTTAGAGCATCAGCTCCCCTGCAGGCACTCGCATATAATGTTTTAGTGTCAGCTCACCTCCAGGCACTATAATGTTTTAGAGCATCAGCTCACCAGAAGGCCCTCGCCCCTAATGTTCTAGAGGGTCAGCTCAGCAGCAGGCCCTAGCCCCTAATGTTTCAGAGCAGAGATTAGCAACCTTCAGCACTCCAGCTGTTGTAAAACTACAATTCCCAGCATGCTCCATTCATTTCTATGTGAGTTCTTAGAAGAGCAGAGCAAGTGTGCATGCTGGGAGTTGTGGTTTCACAACAGCTGGAGTGCCGGAGGTTGCCTACCCCTGTTTTAGAGAGTCACCAGCAAGCCCTTGCTCTAAATGTTTTTGAGGGTCACCAGCAGGCCACCAATCATAATTTTTCAAGGGTGTGTATGATGCCCTCCTTTATGTGTAATAATCGGTGTATTGTAGTGCCGGTTCCTTGTAATTTTTGGCAGCCCTTTCACTTAGTGCATAGGCTTTATGAGTGTAGGAGTCCCACTACCTGAACAATTGTTCCACAATGTGAATGATTCCCTCCTTTATGTGATATACAGGCTGTTTCAGAGTGCCTCTTGCTTGTAATTTTTGCCAGCACCTGCACTTTATGTACAATTGAGATCCATTATACTCGGGTGCTCGGCTGAGAACACGAATATAGCAATGTGTTTGGGCCGAACACCCAAATACTTTGGTGCTCGATCGTTACTAGTAAACACATGGTAGGCAATGGTAACAATCAGCCTGTTTAACAGATTCTGTCACCTACTTTTAGCATTCTAGACCACTCATGTTGCGTTATGGCGCAGTTCTCCATCATTTAAACAGTACCTTTGTTGTATATGTTCCACATGGAGAAGCTGAAAAAATTAGTTTATAACAATATACTAATTAGGTCTCACAAGTGCCCAGGACACTTGCTAATGAGCCCACCTAACCACTCCCCTTGCAGTCCTCTCGCCCACCCTGCCTCTGAGATCTCACGCCTGCACCGTCCACCGCTGAACTAGGAGGGCAGGGCGGGCCAGAAGACTGCATGGGAAGTGTTTAGGGGGGCACATCAGTGAGGGGCTTGGGCACTTGCAAGACTTAATTAATGTACTGTTATAAACTAGTTTTTGGTTTTTTTTCAGCTTTTCTGCGTGATACATATACAATAAAGGTACTGTTTAAATGAGGGGGAACTGTGCAATAATGCGATCTGAGCCGTCTAGAATGCTAAAGTAGGTGGCAGACTCTCTTTATTAACACACTACACAGTCAAATTTTTTATACTTTTATTTTTAAAAAGGGTCTAAAGGTCATCTTTTTTGACTGGGGTCATCTTTCCTGTCTTCTGATCAGAAAAATGGCTAAAAATTCAGATTCTACAGAATCAGAATTTTTGCAAAATTCTGGCGATTCGAATCAAACTGAATAAATTTGCTCATTTCTAGCTGTATGTATATTGAAGACATACATTCAGCATTGCATGTTTTTTAATGGCGGATTGCCAATTAATATTTTTTGGATCTAAGTTGGTACACTGAACAAAAGACAAATCAAACAATAAAAATACAAAAAAATGAAATTAGAAAATTCACCAATATCATGCTTCAGAACATACAAAGAATCCCGTGCAACTTTCACTCCAGCCTAACCCTATCCATTAACACCAACTGCCTTGCAATGAAAAAGTTGATCTGGATAATGACTGCTGGAAGAGCTAATGAAAGACATAAACAATTGAATGTAATATCTGGAATAATGCCACTTCATTAGAATGCAGCACATTAACAGATAAACAAAAAGAAACACCAAGATTATAATCTCCGTTCCAGCTATGAAGGACAGGTTCTTATCACGCACGTATTGGAAGGCATTGTTTTGTGAAATATATTTCAGCCTGAATTACCACAGTTTGAAGATTATTTGACTTCGTCTTCTCTTTGTGAGAAGAAAAAAAATAATAATTATTTGTGCACAGCCTTGACAGACGTTGGACGCGGTAAAAAGGGTTATGACAGAAATCCATTCGAGGAGAGATGCAAGGTTCCTGTGATGTGATTTAGATCTGGTTTACACATGGCAGGATGCTCTCAATCTTTTTAACCTATGTAATGAAAATGATAATTGCCGTGGAGAACGAGGGATGTGTGTTTGTATCTAGTGCAAGTCACATGCAGGTGGAGTCTGGCGGCCATCAGGTACTGATAAATATGCATGAAGCTGCTCTGGAGGCCGACCTGATGAGAATCAACATGAAAGATTCAGCAAAACTCAGTCAGTGACAGAGAAAATCATACGACATCAATAGCTTATGGGGAAAGAGGATAGTATTTGTATTATGCACATAGAGAGAAATGATAGATAGATAGATAGATAGATAGATAGATAGATAGATAGATAGATAGATAGATAGATAGATAGATAGATAGCATAATTTGAAAGCATTGGCCTGTACTTGGGAGATCCATGACAGGGTACTGGTTATTGCCACTCGACCCCTAATTCTCATCCAGCTATACCTCCGTGCCCATTCCTACCTAATACCCTCCTCCTTCCCTCTCCCCCAAATAAAACACCGACATGTGGATGAAATAAATTGGCCACAGCAGCCTTTTATTTAACAAAACATACATATAAAATAACCCAACATTAACCTAACGCAGGGGAGGTCCTTGAAGCCTGAAACCTTGGAAACCATGCCGGGGTGGGCCGACCTTACCTCCAGCCGTTGCCCGCTAGCTCGGAGGCACCGTGGTTGACTCACCCCAACAATTCCGCCACCACCACCGTGGGGCCCTCGCATCCTCGTCCTCTGAAAAAAACACCGACTCCAAGGACCTCCCACCGCCCTCCAAGCCGCCATGACAATCATCCCCCCCCCCTTTTTTTTTTTTTTTTTTTATAGATAAAACCCAGAACTCGACTCTCTCCAAAAGCCCGTGAACCAAACACCCCCCCCTCCCCCACGTCTCAACCCCAGGGGTGGGTGGGCGGGAGTTCACTCGCACCAAAATTTCCCCTCACATCTGCCTCAACTCCCCTTTACCACCTCCTGACTCCCCCCATCCACTCAAATCCCCCAATCCCTAACTTCCCAAGGGGGGGGGGGTCTCCTTAAACCACCCCCCATCATGGTCGCCTCCCCCCAGGCTGCACCCCAAGTCCAGCTCCTATTTAAGGGGGTAGCAGAATTTCATAATTCCCCCCCCCCTTTTTTTTCCCACAGAAAAACCTCAAGGATCAACGTGCAGATATTGGCCCTAAGAAAACAAGCAGGCAGTCCACACTGGCACAAGTAGGGTTGGGCTGTTTTCCATGCTTAAATTGCGTGAATTGTAAATTCATATGTAAAGGAAAGGTCTTTTAACATCCGGGTACAGGTGCCACTTTCCCTATACGTTTCCATTTGACTTGTAACTCAGATCATGTCATCTATGTATTAACATGTCCGTGTCATCTATTATATGTCGGCGAAACAAC
Source organism: Bufotes viridis (assembly GCA_033119425.1). Lineage (NCBI taxonomy): Eukaryota > Metazoa > Chordata > Amphibia > Anura > Bufonidae > Bufotes > Bufotes viridis. The sequence goes on from CM065593.1 coordinate 342,237,148, forward strand.
AACCGATTTCTGGGACATCATTGGTTGGCAGTTGCAAAGGGAGCTGCCAGCAGTGGATCTTGATGATTTGTGTGTCCAAGTGCATTCAGAGTGGCAGAACATTCCTCTGGCAACCATTAATAACCTCATTGATAGCATGCCAAGGCATGTAAGCGCATGCATTTTTGTACTCATCTCAATACTGAATAAATTGAGATGTTTTAAATATTTAGCTTTTTTTAACATTTGCATATCATTAACATATCTTTTGATCACACGATTTCGATCATTCGAAGACCTTTCCTTGCAGGTTCAATGTTGAGAAGTGTAGATTAATATGAGCTAGATAGATTGACAGATACTTGGTAGGCAATGGGGCTCCATTTTTGTCCTAATACAGACCCCCTGCTTCTACTTATACACAAAATAAATTTTGACTGCTTGCGGCAACCTCTAAGGGCTTATCTCATAGACATCATGCAGTAGGCTCCAAGGTCCCCCATAGCGGTGCCTACAGCCAGGCAAAACATTTTCATGCAATTAAATTAGTAAAGAAGCAGATTTGCTGATCTGTATCTAATAAAAGCGGCTCTGACCCCTACAAAGATATATTAGAATATTGATAACCAAGAAATGTGTGACTAAAATGACATGGTGCAATTAAAGCTGGCTATACACATTAGATAAAACAGGCAAAACATAGCAGATAAAATTTGACCCAACATGATAATTTTGTGCATGGAGGGATTTCCTGGCACCCCCTGATGGCAGATTTCTGGGGAAATTGTGAATTCTAAAATGACAGATCCTTTGTGCCCACAGGAGATATGCCTCTGCCGGAGTTGTCTGGTTGCAACTTCATCCTCTTTCGGTACTAGTTTACATGTTCATTGCTTGGTTATCTAAAGTGTATGGCCAACATAAAGCATTTTTGACTCCTGAAATCGATGACATGATGACTTAGGATACGTCATTAATATCTAATAGGTGAGGTTCACCCATATCGGGGGCCTGAAAACCCTGTTTAAGGTAGTGCATAGGAACCTTGTTCCCCAACATGCAGGTTTTCTCAAGAAAAGGCTTTATGAAATGAGGTGGTACAAGTCCAAGTGAGCATATAGTCATATGGCGAGTATCTGTTCAAGGGAAATATTGCTCAGGTTACATACTGTTCACTCTTAATGACCGTACATCGAAATGGTACATTTGAAGAATCTTGCATAAAATGTTTTATATACTCCATGCTGAGCTAGGTGTAAAGCTAATGGAAAATCCCAACATTAATTAAAACCTAACGTAGAAATCTTACCAATCTGCTGGTGGGTGTATTTTATGTCTTGGCAAAGCAGTCCAAGATTTTTAATGTTCTGGGGCCTATATATTTTAACCCACGTACTGGTGGGCTATGGCCAATAAAAACATGAGGTAATAGTATAGTGTAATGTCAACAGTAACTTTCTAAACCTGATTGGGGGCTATCCAAGAGCCTGTCCTGGATGGTGCTCAGTCAGGGCCTGTTTTGGCTTACTAATATATCAGACCAGGGCTCTTAATAAAGAGCAGGTTTAAATAACAAGGGGAGTCCAGGTTTTTCGCATTCTTGTTGTAGTTATGAAATACTTCCTAAGAGACACATGAGCTTTCAGTTTTCTTTTACCAGTTAAGATGACTGGTAGGTTGGCATGAGCGAGCAGGTGAATATACATTGTATTTTCTTCTGCCCATGGATGACTTAACCAATAATTATAAATCCTATGTCCTCTGTTTTGTTATCCAGGTTTCCTATAGTGCTTTAAGAGGACATCCACTTTGGTGAAGACCCAGAAAGCTTCCCAATGATAAGATTTTCATGAAAAATACCACTGCTAGCACCCCAGTCAGTTGCAATTCTGCAATAAGGGATTGTTTTCCCTGCTGCGCCTCCACAGGAGAAATTTGGCATTACACGATAGCCATTGAGATGAAGAAACAAAAATTAATGTAAAAGAAAGAGTATAACAAGCACAATATATATATATATATATATATATATATATAGTAATTCCGGCAGCACTCGCTTTTGTAATTTTCAGGTACACGCGTCTCACCCTTGACATCAGGTATGTATATCCATGAAAAATCAACACAGCACTCTTCTTGTGAAAAAACTGCAGTGTCTTTATTCACACATGTGACACAAAATAGGCAACGTTTCAATCCCCTTCCGGCATCCTTCTCAAGCTAAGTGCACAGACCAACACAATTCTAGTGTCTATATACATATCCAGCATTTCATTACATGTGTACATAATTATTTAATCAACTGATTACAATTAGTAACAAATGGTGCAAAATCAAGTGTTGTGAAAAAATTCAGTCCATTCAAGTATTTCAGGTATCTTCTCATATAGTGTTCTTAATACATATCCCCATGGATGTCATTATATAAAGTGCTTTGTGCAAGAAAGTGCACATCCAAATAAAAATCTTTATAAATGTTTTATATATATATATATATATATATATATATATATATACATATATATATATATATATTGTAATGGACAAAAAATTTAAGGGAAGGGAGATTATTAGTTGATAACTACAATAGTACACCATCAGATTTGCTTCTACAGTACCTCTATATAGTATGCATACCACAGTAACATACAATGCACGCAGCCGGGTAGAAAAGCACTCTTTGCATGTTATGCATTGTTACCATCAATGCAACTTCAGTCTATAGGACCTATTAGGGCAAATAGACATAAGAGAGGGAATTGCCCAGTTGGGGTCCTCTATTTTGGCAAGAGTGAAGAGGTGCAATAAATAGGGCTTAGCAATAGTATTACATGGGGACATTCCGGTTCCTCTAACTTGATGATATCCCTGAGGACAGGGTCATCATCAGCCTTGCTGAAATCTTGCCTGTGCACTGCCATGCAGGATGTGTAGTGAAGAAGGGCATACTTGCTCTGGCTTCAGCGGTGCTCTGCCCATGCAACAGAAGCTGGAAAGTCTGCAGGACTTTGTTTTCCGTACCGCATAACGGAAACCAGACGGATACGTTATGCTTGCGCATTAGACTTCTATTATGACGGATTAAAATGGAATGCCTCTTAAAGGCTTCTGGTTTGCATTCCATCATCGAATTCCGCTGTATTCCGTTATAAACAGAACCTATAACGGAATACCCTAATGCAAGTGTTAACCCACCCTAAGGTAATGTGCACTAATAAGGATTTAACGCCCTGTCTGTAACAAGGCACAGCAGAAAATGTATTGGTAACTATACATCTAGCTTGTGGTGGCATATATGGCATCAAAAGCTTTGGAAAGGATGTCGATTGGCATTGCAAGTGAACACCGCCAAAATAGTTGCCTAGTTAGTACGTTCCTACAAGGCATAAAAAGAAGAGCAGGCAGACCCTTGTGGAGGAGAGACCAAGAAGGAGACAAATCACTGAGAGAATGAGTCTGCATGTAGCTAACCAGCAGCTGAGGTGAGTGGTACTCGCCATAAAGGTGCACCAGGACCTAGAGAAGGCAAGTCACAACTGAAGAATTTGAGGTGGGAGTTAAAGGTAAAAGACAGTTGCCTAGCCCTCACATCCTGATAAAAGTTGTAACCCCTATGTACTAGTCAGATGTAAGACCAAGTCTAAGCAGCCAGCTTGCCATGTGTGATCAATACTGTGTGAGAGACTGTGTGCCATGCTGTAGAGATCCCACAGATAGATTTACATTGTGTATAGTGTGCAGGCGAGGTCACGTGGAGCAAGGGCCATGGTAGAAAGCTGAAATCTTCATTACTGACAATCAGAGGGGACTTTAGCTAGAGTGTAACCATTTGCTTGTTACAGAACGATAAGGTAGTGTTGGCAGTTTAGGGCAAAATGCTTCTGATAGGTTCTATTTAAATGTATAAGTACAAAAAGGTTGAATATGAATTATCACATTCTAAATATATATATGAGCTTCTTCTACCACAACAGTAGATTAGGAATAATGGAAGAAAAAAATAATGAGCACCAACATTTTTACAATATTATACATGGAAATATTTTCTATAAAAATTACAAAAATACTTTTTTGCTTTTCACTCATCAAGCTGTGTAAGTGCTAAATTCATGATCTTTACAAACTACTATTATTGAAGGTCATGTAGAGCCACAGCAGGTCATAGCTCATATTAGAGCCGAGTTTAGCTTTAAAGTACTGTTGATTACCTATCCCTTGAGTAAAAGGTGTGATTCTGGCTTCAGGCTAAAAAAGGAACAAAAATATTATAGATCAGACAGATTGGTTTGCACGTTAAAATGGAATATCTTTGTTATGAGAGTGGGTTTGAATCCACTGTGTCAATCGAACAGATTTTACTTTGGCTACTCATAACAGCCTTTTTCTGGCTCTCTCCTGGTTTTTACCCTTTAATCCCTATTCAGGGCTCTGGACTTTGCTGCAGGGGAACCACCAGGCTACTACCTCCTTGAGTAGTCTCTGGTTGAGTGCACACCCACTGCGATCAAGAGACACTGGTGTGGAGCACAGAGGGATAAGGAAAAATAGTATTCAAGGACAGGCTTAGGTCAGAGTAGGTAGGCACAGTACATGCAGTCTGATGAACAGTCTGAGGGCAGTCAGTGAAGGGTAAAATCCAGAAACTAGGCAGTCGGTACCTGGGCAAACAAACAAAACTATGGCACCTTTGCAGGGAACGAGCAAGCTAAACAACCAACCCACAGGGAAAGGTGCCTTAAGCACTCAAAGGTGACCAGTCATTTGCTGGTGTGAATTAGGGTGCTCACGTGCTGGCCCTGCAAGAGCCAGGGAAGGCCTTGCAGGCAAGAAGCAGGATGCGACTGGCTAGGACGAAGACACGGGTGTTTCCAGTGGCCAGGCCTGCCGCAAGAGAGCTGAAAAAGGCCAATAGGTCCAAGCCGCCAGAGCAGGAGAAGCAAGGTGAGGGATTTATCCCCATACCTGCCTCAGAAAGTGGGGTAGCAGCAGACACAAGCCATCAACATAACATTCTGATTCCATTTATTTTAGAAAACGTGGTGTAGTGTTTAACAAGCAGGATGTGCTCAACCCATATGCAGTTGTGCATGTATATAGTGGAGCACATCCTGCACTTGTAGTCCGTTGCTAGGGGCAATCAACAGCAAAAAATGCATACAATGGAAGATGCCAGCAACGGACTACAAGTACCACAATAACCATCCTACATACGATAACGATAATGTGGATGTGGAGAACAATCAAAAACATAACCATAGCAAAGGCAGGTGCACTCTGCGGCAATACTAAACCCTCACACTGATAAAATTGAGAAGTTAGTTCGACATATCCCACTAGGAGGACATGTCTTAAGCTCGGACACCACGGCAAGGTCTCTCAAGTAGCCCGAGGCCCTACCACTTAACCTACCTGTGCCGTATGGGCGATACCAGGAGCCGTTGGGCATTACGGGAGCGTAAGGCCTGACTCACAGACAGTTCACCAGTAACCTCCAGCATGTAACCATGCTTGCAATGGGAGGTGGAAGGTGCCTGTGAGCCCCACCAGAGACCGGCTGATATGGTCCAGAGCCTCCCAGGTGCACCTGAATGTAGCCTGTAGATGAAAAGCAGGCACATTTAAATCAGAGTTTATACACCTCCAAACATATTTTGCAAACCATTAGAAAACATGGTGTGGTGTTTAACAAGCAGGATGTGCTCAACCCATATGCAGTTGTGCATGTATATAGGGGAGCACATCCTGCACTTGTAGTCCGTTGCTAGGGGCAATCAACAGCAAAAAATGCATACAATGGAAGATGCCAGCAACGGATTACAAGTACCATTTATTTTAGCTTTAATAATCAAATGTAAGTCTCTAGAAAAGAAATAATGTATAGTGAGGAGAGAGCTTAAGGACAACAAACGTTAGGGATGATTTAATCAATGCAAATATTTTGAAATGTAACAGTTTTGTTTTTTTTCATCTCTGTTTATGTATTATTGCAGTCTCCAGAAAGTGATGTACAGCTCCAGCTACCTGAGACTGAAGTGACAGGTGAGCAGCAGACGGAGCATCATCTGTGTAAAGAGTTACCTCCTTGCCTTATTTAGGCCTCTAGAAGCAAAGTTGCCAGTGAATCTTTTTTTTTTTGCTCATACTGCTCACACTGTCCCAATCTACAGTACACAGCAAAGCAGACAAGTAGAGTTGGCAGTGAATCTTCTGCTGTTTACCCATGGGTGCACCTAGCCTTTCTGCTGCCTGGGGCAAAAATTGAAATGGCGCCCCCCTTCCCGTACCAAATTCTCACCCTAACCCCTTCTCTCCAGCCCTACTGTTAAAGACATACTTGAAAAACATTACATACAGCACTACAAAACATACAGGGTAAAACAGCGCCACATACCTCTTACATTCAGGGATGTCTCTTCTTATGGAGAAAAGCAAATGGAGGGTTGGCTCACCACAAGGTGGATTATGTTGGGTGCTTGAAACTCAACGGATCTTCTATATCAAGGATTATTCAAACGGGGACTTTAGGCTGCAATCAACCATCATACAGCCACAAATTTTTTTCTGAACTAACATACACTCCAATTCAATTCATGTTGCAGCTTTAAGATGGACTCCACTACCGTATATTGATAATCTGTACGCCGAAGAGTTGTACTATCGAGTGAGCTTCAGGAATTTGGTTGTTGTTATTGGTTGTTAATATTTTATTCAGGTTCTTATCTTTTTTATCTTTTTTATTTATTTTATGTTGGATTTAACCATATTAAACTTGTCATGTCTTCATAGTGCCGATGTTGTGAGTGCTTACTCGTTCTATGTCTCTTCTTATGTCGATATTCTCTTATCTTCTCCATTAGGACCAGACTTCCTTGATGACTTTTTCAGCCGCTTCTTGTCTCTGCAGAGTTTGGCACACAGACATTTTATATTCCTTACTTTTTTATCATCCTTCTCTTCCGGGTGCTACTGTGCAATTCCTGGGCTCCCAGCCTGCTCTAAATTGTAATAGTGCCACCTACAGTATACTTAATAGTCATAATATATTTGCGGCGAATTACATAAAAAAAAACTACTATTTCCTGGCTGCTGAGAGCCTTTATAGTGGTGTAGAACACTGTGTCTTACACTAACACGCATAGGAAGTCTGCTTGGGAAGAGAATAATAATAATACTGTCCGTATGATATGCAGATGACAAGCCTTGATCTTAGAATCACTGCACACTTCACTTATTTGGGCAGTCACGGGCCAAAACTGACCAAATGACGTATGAAGTATGAACTCAGCCTTACAGGTCGATGTTAGTGCCAAGAAGAAGCGCACTTCTTTTACACCCTCGTCATCTGATTCCACATAGATGTCTACAGAACCTGTTCTATTAAACGCTTATACAAGTAGAGCCCCCCCGACAGAGTGGAGAGAGTGTCAGCAGTAAGTTTGTGTTGACGTCACTGATTAATTTGCCGTTCATCTGATTCGTCAGAACACGAACCCACAAAAGACAGATCCTGTCTGTGGAGCATCTGCCTTCACTCGGTCACAGGCCTTACAGCTATTACACAGACAGGATCCGTTGTGCGTCTCATTTTTCCATCCTTCTGACAGATCAGAAGGGTCAAATAAATGATGATGTCAGCCAGGTCGAAAGACAAAATAGTGGCCCAGTCATGAAGGAGGGGGGGTGGGAAGAGCATGAGAAGTCCACAGAGTGGCACTATGATATAGTAGTGACGTGGAAGCAGCATGAGGAGACCACAGAGTGGCCCAATGACAGAGTTTGGAGGTGGCAGCAGCATCAGGAGGAGGCCACAGAGTGGCACAATGACAGTGTGGAGGTGGCGAAGAATCAGGAGGCCACAGAGTGGCACAATGACAGAGTCTGGAGGTGGTGGATGCAGCAGTAGCAGCATCAAGAGAAGGCCACCGAGTGGCAAAATGACAGATTCTGGAGGTGGCAGCAGTATGAGGAGACCACCGAATGACACAATGACAGAGTATGGAGGTGGCAGCATCCAGAGAAGGCTACCGAGTGACACAATGACAGAGTATGGAGTTGGCAGCAGTTTGAGAAGGCCACCGAGTGGCACAATGAGTCTGGAGGTGGCAAAAGCAGCAGTAGCAGAATCAGGATAAGGCTACCGAATCTGCACAATGACAGAGTCTGGAGGTGGCAACAGAAGCAGTAGCAGCATCAGGAGAAGGCCACTGAGTGTCACATTGAAAGAGTCTGGAGGTAGCAGCATCAGGAGAAGGCCACCGAGTGGCACAATGACCCAGTCTGGAGTTGGCAGCAGTATGAGGAGGCCACCGAGTGGCACAGTGACAGAGCTTGGAGGTGGCGGCTGTATCAGGAGACCACAAAGTGGCCCAATGACTAAGTCTGGAGGTAGCAACAACAGCAGCAACAGGAGGATACCACAGAGTGGCAAGGTGACATAGTGTGGATATGGCAGCAGCATCAGGATACCACAGAGGGGCGATGTGGGGCAATACTAGTACCCTCTGACAAAGATGAGTGAAAGAAGAAGCACTTGGGATCAGATGTGTGGCATCAGGTGGGTGGCAGCATCAGAGTAGTAGCTGAGGCAGGTAGCCAGTAGAAACCTGTCTCTTTTTTCAAGGTTTGGGTGAGGTGACATGAATGATCTAATCAGATGCATCAGGAATTGGTGGGTGGAAATCCTGACTAATCCATCTTGACAGAGGTCAGTCTCTCCACGTTTTGGGTGGACAGGAGAGTTCTCCTTGGAGTAACTATGGCCCTCGCCACACTAAACACCCGCTCTAATGCCACACCACTGGCCGGGCAGGACAGCTTTTCCAGGGCAAACTCTGCCAGTTGTGGCCACAAATCCTGTTTGGCTGCCCAGTAGTCCAATGTGGGGTGTCAGGGTGCTGTCCAAGTATGCCACCACCTGCTGGTTCAGGTCCTGCTCCAGGTCTTCCTCCTGCTTTTGTAGACTCAGGCTGCTGCTGATGGAGCTGGTACTGCTCTGCCACCCCACCCCTCCCAAGCAGGCATGGCAGTGGAACCTGAGCTCAGAGGCCCCCCCCCCACCCCCCGGTCAGACCTGCAAGAGGATGGACTATGGCACAGATAGGCAGCGGCCAACTGACTACATAGGATGTCTCTGTAGTAATTAAGTTTGTCCTCCCTCTCAGTGGGTGTAAAAAAGGCCCCCATTTTGGACTGGTAGCAAGGGTCCAATAAGGCGGAGAGCCAGAAGTTATTCCTCTGCCAAATGGTGACAATTCGGCTGTCACTACGTAAGCAAGTGAGCATGCATCAGGCCCTTTGTGTAAGTGACTCAGAGGGACTCCCTGCCTCCATCTCCACTGCATACTGCCACAGTGTGTCTGGGTCCTCTGTCTCGTCTTCCTCATCGCCCTGTAGCTCCTCTGGCTGCTCCTGCTCCTCCTCTACTGTCAGCTGAGTAGAAAAACCACCCATTTCGCTACACATTGCCTGTGCTCCAATGTCCTCTTCCCCTTCCTCCTCCTCTTTCAGTTCAGCCTCCCACAGGGCTCATGTGGCCGTGAGATCTAGGCGCCACGTCTCTTGTCCCCTGACCAGCTATTGCTACCACGATCTGTTCCAGGACATGAAGCAGTGGAATGACGTTGTTCATCCCGTACTCCTGGCGACTGACAAATAACGTGAACTGTGTATATATTTTTCTTTTTTTAATGAAATACACTACTAAACGCTTTCACCTCATATAGCTGTAGAAGTGAACTGTGTATATATATTTTTTTCCACAGATTTAAGCCACTAAAGGCTTTTCAACATAGCACTTGCACCTCAAGAACAAATTGCTGGAATGATAGAGCTGTCTAATGGGCCTTGTAAATCGTTATTTTTTTTCACAATTAGGTTTTTCCTATTGCTGTCCCTAGCGCCTTCTCACGTCTGTCCTTGCACTCTGTCTGAATCCATGATGGCCACCGTATTTATAGGGCTGTGACATCACAGGCCTGGCTGGCTGCTGATTCCCAGAGTTTCTTGCCCCATGTCCTCACACGTGTAGCTGCCGTTTTAGCCGCCATTTTAGGAAAAATTGTGATTCATTACCATGAAGCGCGAGGAAATTCGCATTCATTTTACTAGAATACAGAGTGATGATTGCAGTTTATGTGTATATACACACCCACACGTATATATATTTATGTGTGTGTAACGTACAAAATCAGCCGGTTACATCATATATCTGTACCTCGCTGTGTGAAAAGGTTTAATCTTCTAGGCTCAAAGTGTCACACTCTAGTCAGCTAATTAATCCATACCCCCTGAGCAAAGTGTAGCTGAGATGTCTTTGGGGTTTTCATTAGCTGTAAGCCATAATCATCCAAATTATAACAAATGAAGGCTTGAAATATGCATGTAATGACTATCTCATATATTAGTTTCACCTTTTAAGTTGCATTACGTAACGAAGTCCACTTCGTCAGCTTCGACTTGCTCATCTCTAGTGATAATGCTCCCCAAGAGCACCCCAGTAGTAGCAAAGTCCTCAATAATAGTTTGGGCATTTTGGGACATGGCCAATGCCAATGTTCTTTATTTTTTTATTTTTAATATGGGGAAAAGGTGTGAATTGTTATATTTTTATTATTTTTTAAAACTTTTTAAAACTTTAACCCCTAGGATACTTCAACATGCTATCGTCTAATCACTTCTCTTAATGAATTAACATTGCAGCCTATAGGAGATTCACTGTGTTCCTATCAGCCACAGACAGGACTCCAAAGGAATATAGATATGGCAGGCTTTGGATGTTTCCGAAGGCCTGAGGCTGCCATAGCAACCTAATGACTCCCGCAATCTCCGTACAGGGGAGCCATTTAGTTTCCAGGGAAAGACTGCTCAGATGCTGTGGTAGCAATGACCACGGCATCTGAGGGGTTAAATGTCCGGATACTGCCTTCAGGTGTCTGTTCTGTAAAAAAAAGCAGGCATTTGGCGGCTACAGCACCAGCTCAGCTTCTGGCAGATTTGTACCTAGGACACTGGCTGACCTGTTACATGTGCACTTGGAAGCTGAAGACATCTGCGTTGGTTCCATGTTCAAATGTCTCGCATTACTGAGAAAAATTTGACCTGGCCCTGTCAATCAAAGTGCAGACAGCACGTGAGTTATAGAGAGAGCGGAGCCTCTAGGTGTAATGGTAACACCCCCGTTGCTCCTGGAGGCTAATTTATATATATTAAAACATTATTTTTTTCAGCAATGCAGGCACATATGAACATGGGGCCAACACAGATGCCTTCAGCTGCCAAGCAGTCAGGCAGTCAGGGCAGCAAGGCAAGACAAAGGACACTGATGGACGTGGACCCTGTACACAGCATACTCTTCTCTTCTGCAACATCTCTGGTTCTTGTTTGGCTCACTCGACAACATAAGAGGTGGAGCACAGCATATTATATGGTCAGACTTGGTCACATTGTCTTTCACAAAAAATGTGATAAGTGATCAAAAATTCATACATACACTATGGTATCAGCTGACATGATTTTAAAATATGAAGCTATAGGTGTCAGAATTTGGGGATGCAAAGAGAATTGTGAAAAGAAAAAAAAAACATAATTAGCAATTTAGCAAACATAACAAATTACAGTTTTAGTATCACCAGAATCATACTGACCAGCAGAATAAAGTTAAAGGGATTCTGTCACCAGTTCTTAGCCTATAGAGCTGCGGACATGCACAGCTAGATCGCCGCTAGCATGTCCGCAATATACCTGTCCCATAGCTCTGTGTGCTTTTATTTTGCTTAAAAAATGATTTTATTTATATGTAAATTCATCTGTTAAGGTGCCCAAGGGGCTGTACTAACCTTCTTGGTGCCCAGCCACCCCCCCCCCCCTTGTGAAGGAGCCCAGCACCGCCTGCGTCCGCCGAATCTCCTCCTTGCTCACTTGCCCGCCGTAATGCGCAGTTCTTTCCCTGAGGCTGATGCCAGCACAGGGAAAGAACACCATGCCGACACTTCGCATGCGCAAGCTCGCGCATCGCAAGATTACAGCGATCTAACTGTGAGCAAGGAGGATATTCGGCAGACAGGTGCTGGGCTCCTCAGGCCAGAGGCCTATGTGGTAGTGAAATCCCGGTGCAGGTGTGCCTGATGACGTACGTCATCGCGTGTGCCTGGACGCAGCAGCACAGTGAAGTGTGCGAGCAAGCTCCTGGACATAGGTAAGTATTTAGCCTTTAGTTTTTCTTTTCTTTTTTTCCCTTTTATGTGCCAAGTAACTTTGGGGGACACAGAGGACCTGTTGGGGAAAATATTATGGTGGGAGGTGGGATACTGTGTGGGGCAAATAATTATGGGAGGGATTACTATGTGGGGGACAAATTACTAATTGGGGGCAATATGGGGGAAATTATTGTGTGGGACAAATTACTATATGGGGGCAATTACTGTGTGGGGGCAGTGTGGGGTATTTTACTGTGTGGGGGCAGTGTGGGGGACACTACTGTGTGAGGGACAGTGTGGGGGAAATTACTGTGTGGGGGAAACTACTGTGTGGGGGCAGTGTGGGGTAAAGTACACTACAGTGTGGGGTGCAGTGTGGAGGACACTACTGTGTGGGGGATACTACTGTGTGGGGGCAGTGTGGGGGACACTACTGTGTGGGGGGCAGTATGGGGGACACTACTGTGTGGGGGGCAGTGTAGGGGACACTACTGTGTGGGGGCAGTGTGCCGGAGACTATTGTATGAGAGCAGTGTTGAGGAAACTACTGTCTGCTGCAAATTACTATATGAGGGCAGTGTGGGGGAAATTACTATATGGGGGCAGCGTGGGGGGCCTTGCTATTGGGGAGGCATTGTAGGGGGAATTTTTCGGGACAATACACAGGAATTATTGCCTGGAGCACAAAATAGGGTGTAATTATTATTATTAGAGGCACTCTAGGGGACATTATAGCTGCTGTGGACACTATAGGGACATTTGGGGTAGTTCAGCAAACTGGTGTAAAGTAGAACTGGCTTAGTTGTCGATAGCAGCCAATCAGATTCCACCATTCATATTTGACAGCTCTTTTGGAAATCCAGCTCTACTGTACACCAGTTTGCTAAATTACCCCAATAATGTCTATTAGGATCACTATTTTTTTCAGCAGTATAGTACTTGGGGCAGGATGACACTGTGGGGACACCAGGATGCGGACACTGATGGAAAAATTGAGAAATCTAACGTGTCTGTATTACAAACTCTGTAGAGACGAGATGCGGCTGAAATAATTTGTCATGGCGGTCTAACGGAGGAAAAGAGGAAAGAAAAACTCTACATGACAGGAGATGTCCCTGGATGTAAGAGGTATGTGGTCAAGTATTAGGGGGGGGGGAGGCCAAGGAAGGACTCGCCCCGGGTGCCAAACACACTAGGCACGCCACTGATTATTACCCAGCAAATTATGAAATATTCAGGTGTTCTGATTTGTTAGAATAATTAAGGCTAGGGCCCAACAGTGACTTAGTGTTGCAGCATTACCAGGATTCTCAAGCAACCTCAGTCTTACCCTATTGACGACTTGTGACAATCACATAAATTCCAACCAACTTTACTTTCCACTAGAAAAGATTTATGCAGTGTGCGACTTGCAATACACAGAACACCCCACGGAGCCGTAATCTAAAACCGGTTTATAAAGTGCAACACATTTGCTGATAAACAATGCGTGATTAATACTCAATTCCCATCATTTTTTCTTCTCACAAAGACGAAACTATTCATTTGCTTGTGTATTTATATTTTACTTGCAATTAATTATCTCTGTTAATTATATTTCTTTGATTTCTTCCCCCATGTTAAATGGGTTCCTGCCTGAAAGTACATTGAAGTAATGGAAAGTTAATGCATTGCAATAATGAAAGTATACAACATAGATTTTAAAATCTAATTTTTATCAACCCTGGTACTATTGGCATGCGGCTAACCACAGTTCTGCTGGAAGTCATTCAATTATTGTCTCTCTCTCCTCTACCTTGTCCATTAAATTAGGCAAACAACAAAGAAAACTTGATGAATAATTCTTTTTTTTCTTTTTTCGGTACCCTGTGCCAACAAAGCCGCGGTTCCCCTGATCTGACTATTTCAAGTGCTAATGGGCACTACGCTTTGAAGAAAGCCTTGAATGGGATTTACATTTGAATACAAGGCGTTTCTGTATTTGTTAGGGAAGAAACAAAATTATGTAATTTTTATGCAAATTTGCTTCCATTAAAATACCAGTATGATTACCTTTCATTGTGTAGTCCTGCTACTGGTAAGGTACATCGGTTAGTTTAGCTTTTGAAGGAAAGCTAGGACAGCTGTTTGCAGGATCAGGCGTTGCCATCATTATGCATTAGCCTAATCCAATTTATCTCAGAGGATAATGGTACTTCCTAAGCCGTCATGGAGAAATACGTGAAAGAACCCACTCTGGCCAGCCATGCGCAGTGCTTTCCTGTCTAGAAATTATTGTAATAATTGTAGGTATCAGTAGGCTTGTGTTTACTTTATGTGTGTGTCTGGATTCAGGTTTGGACTGGATTTGAATACAAATGCTCGAAAAAGAGGTAATGAAAGGCAGACAAGGGCATCCGTCATTGCCTTCCCTCCGGGGAATCAGACAGATAGGCCTGAACTTTTATAATGGAATATTGTGTAAGTGACAGGCTAGTGCCCGGTTAATGAACTCAAGGCCAGGGTGAGATGTTCGAATTTGGAATGTGCCGTAACCAACTTTACTACAAAGTAACATATGAAGATATCAGAATCTTCAGCTCTGAAAAATGATTATATTATATAGCACAGGACAGACATATTAAAGGGGTTGGCCCACCTCACTCATTGGGTGGGTCCCACCTCTGCTCTCAAAGAGAAGGATAGTGCACAATCCAATGTGCTTGACCGCACTCAACTATTTTCGAAACTCCTATAGAAGTGATTGGAGAGCACACTACGCAAGCGTGGCCACCTTTCCATTCACCTATATTGGAGATCCAGAAATAGCCGAGCTGGCACTCAACTATTTTTGGAACTCCAATAGAAGTGAATGAGGGGGGGGCCACTTGCGTGACTTGTCCTTATTCACTTTGGGGTCCAATTCTAGAGATACTGCAGGTGTGAGTCCCTGAGGTGAGACCCAGCCGTGTCTGATATTGGTGGCATATCCTAGTGCTATGCCACCAATGTGTGAGATGGGCCAATCCCTTTAAAATCAGATTGGGGGAGATGGATGAAACAGTGCAAAAAAAAAACTATCCTTGCTGTTACTTATAGCAACCAAATTAAATCTGTGCTGAGACTGGGTGTTATGGTCAGCATGCACAATATTTTTACATAGTTTTCATAAATGTTTCCCATGTATTAATAAATACCCATGGCCCGACACATACCAACCAAATTACCAGTCTGCCCTGGGATAGCTGACATAAGGAAAACCATGTAGTAGAACCTATCTTGCCATCACTATATTTTAATCCATTCATTCAAATATTTCTAGTCAAAAGTAATAAGGTTCATGGAACCACTCTTATTGTTGGGTTCAAAATGCAGTATAGGAATTACAAAGCTGGTTGTTTAGATTGGCATAGAATGTTTTTTGTGGTGTTTTTTGGGTTGGTGGACCTATGAATCAAAATCATACTTGTAAGCTCTCACTGGAACATCTCAGAAGCTTCCAGACTCACAGAGGAGTTGGCAACTCTCACCACATTACACTACCTGTATGTGTTGCCAGGATGCTACATCACTGTTGGAAATCACTGACCAAACACTGGCCAAATCACTAAAATGTGAATGTTGTCTTAAACGGGTTATCCGATGAAAAATATTCAGCAGTTTTTTAAACCAGCACCTGGATCTGAATACTTTTGTAATTTCATGTAATTAAAAATTTAGAATATCAGTAGAACACAGAGTTGACCACAGCACTCTACCAAGTAGCTTTTGTGGGGGCGCATCCCCGGGTTGGTCTCTCTCTACCAGGATCACCAGGTATACTTATATATTTATGTAGGAGAGAGCACGCCAATGAGTTTTTTTTTATTGCTTCTTTTATTTTATTTTATATTAGATATTTTTCAACACCAGTGGTAGTATATGTATATATATATCAGTGCAACATTTTGGGGTGGTAAAAAGTTGGGGGGGGGGGGGGTGTACCTGTATACCTAAACATGACAGCACTGATTGGATTGAATGAGTGTGTGCAGGTACACACCCCAAACGTGTTACCACCCCTCTGTACCCTTATTGAAGGCTAATAGCAATTCAATTATAACTTCTAGCAGGAATAATAAAGTAACGCCACTATATAGAGTCATAACAATAGATGCTTCTGAATTGTTATTGCATGGGGAATGCATGAAGCTATTAAAAAAGCCATGTCAGGAGTGATGACAGGTCCAGTTTAAAGAAGCTACATATTACATATGTGCTCAGTTAACTGCATTAGGGAAATTAGAAGTGGCATAACTGGCCTTTACAAATAATCCTAATCCACTTGTTTTTCAACTACTTATGCAAATACAAGGAGGAATCGGATTGGTTGCTATCGTCAACTATGACATTTCTAATTTAAACATTGCTACAAATTACATTACCCACATAGTAAACAAACAGTGTATTGATAAACATGTAGTCGTCATTGTTTATAATGAACTTACGGACGCAGCTCTATTAATGGACGGAGGAACATAAGTTGGTCCCGGTAAATTTACGACCTTTTCTTAGTTGCCCTGGACCCACTGTGGCCTTGCTGCCATATATGTCTTCATTGCATGTAACTAAACATATTATACAGACACTAAGTCATTCAATAAAATATCTGTATAGTGACACCTGCTGTTTGTTCTTTTTCCTATTTCTTTGTCCTGCTCACTGAGATGGCCGCACATGCTCAGTTTCATCCTTCAACTGCCTTCCAAGTTGTGATAGGGAGAGCTGTTCTTCATGTGAGACTATATTTCTCACCATAGACTTGAATGTGACTGTTCGAAACAGGCAAATGAACTTTTTGGGGTATTACCTGGTTCAGGGTAGGCGCATCCTGCTCTGCAGCCAAGAATGGGGACTAATGGCCACTCATTCTCAGCCATGGTAGAGATCAAGAGATTGGACCCCCAGATAAGTTATTTTTATAGGCTGTATGATGGATTCCCTCCAGATCATATATTGTATGTACAAAATTATAAATGATCTTTTGCAGTGGTCCTCAACCTGTGGTTCTCCAGCTGTTGCCAGACTGCAATATATGTATATAACTTTAAGCCAATTGAAATAAGTGGAAATAGGCTTTCTTACATCACAAAAAGGAGGCAGAATTTAGAAATTAGGAAAACAATGGGGCAGAGCTTGAAACCGTCTGTATTTCCTGCATTTATAAGGTTAATATTTTATTTACTTCCGTCTAAAATTAATTGGATAAGTGCCTTCCATTTTAATTCTTGTGGGACTCGATTTGATTTGTCAATGCAACAAGCCTAGCAACCCAAAATTTTGTTCTCTTCTGCTTATACAGGATAGGAACAAATGTTCTTGGCAGCAAGCAGAGAACTAGAAAAGTGATTTCCAATCAAACAACTATTTTTCTGAGAAAAAGGGATCTACCAAGTGCCAAATTCTACACTCATTTGCATGGCTGAGTTTGCCGAGCACACATTGTAAATCATAAGTTTTGTTCATTATCAGATGATAATAGAGACGCACATCTGTTAAACTAAGAAGGAACATCTTTTCTCCATGCAAAGTAATTATTTAGTGTACAGCTATTCATGCTTTTAAGTGACAAAACAAAACAAAACAAAAAAAATTGCATCGAGCTGGAATTCACATACCATCTTCTGTCTAGAGGCCCAAAAAATAATGTCCTATCAGAGCAAGCTGTGATTTATAGACCATCTAGCAGCTGGGGGAACAAAGACACACTGAGATTAAACCCTATATTTGTATGGGAAGACAATTATTTCAGCATAGTACAGCTCTGACACAAAAATTGAAGAGGTCCTTGCAAGAACTTCTGTACTGTCTTTTTAAATGTGCCACGAAAATAGTAAATAGAGATAATAGATTTCAGATAGATAGATGATAGAAGACCAATAGATATGAGATAGATAGATAGATAGATAGATAGATAGATAGATAGATAGATAGATAGACAGGTATGAGATAGCTACGGCCAGTGTCGGACTGGGGTGCCTAGGGCCCACCAGTAATATTTATTTTGGGGGCGCACCGTACGGATATATTCAAATATTACCTGCTCGCATGGCAGCAAGATGCTACCAGATGACAGAATATGGGGATTCCTGCAACAACTTTGAGAAGGTAGGTCCTGGGGAGAAGAGGACAATGGTAATTTTCCTCTATACCTAGGAGTCATCTCAGCTCTGATCGGGTCTATAATAATAAACTGGGAAGTTTCTATCAAGTTTTTGTATATGAACATAGGCAGGTGGAGGTGCTGTACACTGTATATATGTATGTAGTGC
The DNA here is from genome assembly GCA_033119425.1 of Bufotes viridis. Classification (NCBI taxonomy): domain Eukaryota; kingdom Metazoa; phylum Chordata; class Amphibia; order Anura; family Bufonidae; genus Bufotes; species Bufotes viridis. Next base: position 342,255,611 of record CM065593.1, read on the forward strand.
AGTAAGTTTAATGTGTTATGTGCCACTTGTGCAGGGGGTGGGAGACTAGGGGCCCACCTTGCTCAGGGGCCCACCGGGAGATTCACCTGTGCCCCTGTGGGCCAGTCTGAGCCTGATAGATATTAGATAGATAGATAGATAGATAGATAGATAGATAGATAGATAGATCTATCTGTTTGTCTTTAACAATCCACCACTAATTCTGAGATTTCAAATTTACTGGTTCTTGTATGCAGGTTGGTAGACAGTAGGGAGCTGCTGTAAGGTGGCAGTGGATCTCTTTATCACTTGTGCTACAGCACTGGTTTCACATATGGTATGTCCACCCTACTATAGGTATTAGATAATCTAGTAGTAAATCTTCTGGTAACGTATCCCTGTACCACATTCACTTTCACTGCACTATGGGTTGTAGGAGCTTACACTTGGCACCTTCTCTCTACAAAAAAAGAAAGCAAATTAAGGGAGGGATCAGAGATTCAAGCCATGATGATATCCCTCTAATGTGGATCAACTTCTGGACCCTCCTGTGTCTGAAAAGATGGGTATCATGGCATGGGACACTTTGAATTTTGCTTTGAGGTCAATTAGCTACTATTAATTTGTATATACTGTATACACTGAAAATGTCCCCAGAAATCTACATTGCCCTTACATTTCTGTATGAACAGTATGTTTTTAGACCTTCTCAAGAAGATTTCTTTTCATTCCAGTCTGCAGAGTCTACTATGCTTAATAAATATGTATGTTTTCACATCGCGCTTCCAGTTTTGGTAAGTTAAAAGCCATGACAGATTTATTCTGCAGATAGAAGCAGTCCTATTTTGCCCAAAGTAAATGTATAATGCTCAGTATTTCAGTTCCTTATCCACAGATATAAATGTCATCCTGGTGCTAGAGACTCAGTGCAGTTGACGTAAAATAAATATACCTTATAGCGGTCTTTACACATGAATGCATCCACTTTTTATTAATATTAAAGAATAGTAAATAAGCCTGACTGCTTCCATAATCACAGGCTGACATTTGAATATATATATATATGATACCAGCTGCCCCTGATGAAATGGTCACCTGAGGGGCACCCTTAGGGGACATGGCTCCATGCATACATTCAGCACCCAACACATCATTGCATGGTGGCACATGGAGTCTCTGCGGCAATGTGTACCACTCTCGGGGTGTGCACCAGCACTAAATTTGACAGTTTTGCTAATATTCATTTTCACATGCAGTTAAACAGTCAACCAAACTGTTTCCACTTTCCATATGGCTTCAGAAAAATGAGAGTTGGAACCAGACTTGTTACTATGGGGAACTGCTCTAGTCCTCTATTGCACATTTGACAGTTGTAAATTTGGAGAACCATTTACAGAGAAAAAGAGAAACATAAAATGAGGAAAGGGGGAAATCTATTGGACTCCCAAAAGAGAAGACAAGTCTTTGAGGCACATCAGCCTCTTCAAAGAGAGTCTGTCTTCATGAAATGCAATGTAACCTGCAGGCAGTAGGTTAGAGAGCAGAAGTAGCTGAGCAGATTGATGTATAATTTTGTGAAAAAAAGATTTAATAAAACTTGTATTTTATTACATTTCAGGGCAATGTAGGATCCAGCTATACTATGTTCTGTTTAAAAGCCTACATTGCAATGAAATATTTAGGCCTAGGCCCTTGAGAGGCAAATCTGATAGTGTAGGTTCCCATCTGCAGAAACCACCTTGCCATTCGTAGATGGGTCTGACACAATTTTGATAAAAAATGTGCACAAAGAGCATTTAATTTTTCTGTATAGTAAGTATAGCGCTGCAGTAAACAGATTTGCACAGGTTTCCATTGTTTGCATGTGTATTTGCGTAAGGGGCAGTGTGCTGCTACACGTAATGTTTGCTTGCTTTAACACTGCAATTGTAGTAGCATGCACCTGTACTTTATTTCATATTGTTTGGAGGTGCTGGTCTAATATAAATTTTTGTATTGTACATATAAAAGGGGGGCGGCTGCCTCAATTTGGAATGTGCCCTCATGACCATCTGTCCAAGGCTTTTATATAGAGCATAGTATAGTACATTGCCTTCAATTTTGTAGGCCTATGTCCAGGAGAGGAAAGTCTGATAGTGTTGGTTTCTGTATGCAGACATCACTTTGCCGTTGGTAGATGGGCCTGACACAATTTTGATCAAGACTTTCTAGTTTTTATGTAACATAAGTATAGCAGTAATGCAATTCAGATGCATCCATGATTCCAGTGTTTGCATGTGTCTCTACACATGGAGCAGGGTGCTGCTGCATATAGTGTTTGCTTTTGCATGTCAGCCATGGTAGCATGCACCTGTACTTAGTTTCATATTGTTTGGACGTGCTGGTCTAACTTTGAGTTTTGCATAGGAAAAGATGGAGATCCTGCAGTATGAGGGGACAGAAGTTCTGTGTCACTGATCTGTCATGCCTGTCCTTACACAGGACACGGAGAAGAGCAGTGTGGTGAGACTTTTCTGTCTCAGCAAAGCCAGGGAAGATGGGAAATGTACGATTCATTAGAAAAAACATATCTGAGAGAAAGAAGAAATCAAGATGGCAGACAACCAACAAATGTCCCTCTGGATAGGTCATCAGTATCTGATCGGTGGGAGTCCGACAATCGGGACCCCTGATGATCAGCTGTTTGAGAAGGTAGCTGCACTCCTGCTTTACCTAGGCTGAGTGATGACATGTTTATGTGTCACGTGGACTTGGTGCAGTTCAGTCCCATTCACGTGATTCCAAGCAAAGCCGCTATACAATGTTCGGCGTTGTGCTTGGTAAGCTAAAAGAAGGCAGTGCCGGTGCCTTCTCAAACAGCTGATCGACAGGGGTCCTAGGTGTAGAACCCCCACTGATCAGATACTGATGACCTTTCCAGAGGATAGATTATCAGTTAAAAAATCCTGGAAAACCCATTTAAATGTACACAGGTTTTACGGATTTTTCCCACAAAACTAAAATATCAATCTGCTCAGCTCCTCCTACTCTGTAAAATGATGCCTGCGGATTGCACTGCATTCCATGGTGATAGACATGGTCTGTCTCAGCACCTGGGAAAGATGAAGGCTGTGAATGGCAAGAACAAGGGACGGGGGGTGATTCTTGTTGGGGTCTGTATTTATAGAGGGGTCTAGTGTGAGAACTGTATTAATTTAGGGGTGGGGGGTTGTATTGTAAAGTTATGCTGGCCTCTACATAACTTTGGTGTATCCAGCGCCGCTTTTAAATGTAAGACAGCTTCCTTGCTGTCCTATATTTAGACCATTTTCTACGCCTAAACCAGGCGTAGAAAATGATGAATGAGACTGGCCTGCTGGCCGATCCCTGCCCACACCAAACACCGTTTTTAGACTTAGCATGAGCGGGGAAGAAGTTGCATATTCTGCCGCAACATGGCATGTGACAGAATCTGCACCAAAAGTGGCATATATCTGTTCATAAATGACCCCCTATATTTTTTTAAGAGGTGTGGTCTGCGGTCTATATTTATTTAGGAGGTATGGTCTGAGGCTTGTATTTATTTAGGGTTCTGGTCTACAGTTTTGTGTTTCTTCAGTGGATCTGAGGTCTGTATTTATTTAGGAGGTATGGTCTATGATCTGTATTTATTTAGGAGGCCTGAGGTCTAGTCTGAAGTCTGTATTATTTTAGGGTACTGGTCAAGAGTTCTCTATTTCTTTAGGGGAGGTCTGTATTTGATCATGCCCTCTAGGTTTTGCATTTATATTAGTCTGGGTCTATTTTGTGGGGACTTGGTCTAGGTCTGTATTTGTTAGATTGTGTAGATTAAAGGAATCTAGTCTGGGTGTAATAAAATGGGCTATATGCATTACTTGGGATTCTATATAAATGCTTTTCAAGAAATATTTCTGATATCAGCTCTCAAAAGCTGGTGTTAGGGCACCTAATACATGTATTCATTTATAGAGATCTGGCTGCTGACAACTCCTTTAGATAGGCCCAGATCAGTATTACTGTCTAGCTATTCCAGTAAGCCTACAACAATTACTATAAATGTATATACTTTCTTTACCGCATAAAGAGAAATTGGCACTGATCATACAGTATTTTTGTGTTACAGTATCTTTATGTAGAATTGTTTTACAGACACATTTTAAATGCTTTATGCGCTCGCTATATCTCTGTGCCAAACTGTTTAATTGGATTGACACGCATTGAACCGACTGATTGAATAACATCCCAGTAAACAAAAGAGATATTTACTTGGTGATAATAACAAGCAGATACCTGCAGAGAGTGCTTAGGATTTTGTTAATATTGTCTTCTGTAATTCCTAAGACACCTCTGTCTATAATACGAAAAACCCTTTCTTATTTCTTTATTTTTCCCTAATGTTCGATGCACACTGCTCTATCATGGCTCTACACATTTCGGTGATGTACAACAGAGTAAGTCACTTTTAGAAATCTGTGGTCCCATACTGTATCTCTTTATGACTCTCATTTTAGGGTCCTTTCACACTAGCGTTCTCAGGATCCGGCATAGAGAGTTCCGTCGTCGGGGCTCTATGCCAGAAAGAAACGCTTCAGTTACAGATAATACAACCGCATGCATCCGTTTGAATGGATCCGCTTGTATTAACTTTAACAATTTTTTAACATTGCCAAAACGGATCCATCATGAACTCCACTGAAAGTCAATGGAGGACAGATCGGTTTTCTATTGAGGCAGATTGTGCCAGAATAAACTTGCTTGACTTGCATTGGGGGTCATGACGGATCTATTTTGCCCCACATCCCAGGACGGGAATAATACCGCAGCATGCTGCCGTATTTTCTCCGTCCAAAAAACGTTCAGTGACTGAACTGAAGACATCCTGATGCATCCTGAACGGATTTCTCTCCATTCAGAGTGCATGGGGATACTCCTGATCAGAATTTATCCGGCATAGAGCCCCGACAATGGAACTCTATGCCGGATCCTGAAAACGCCAGTGTGAAAGGGCCCTTATACAGAGGTACGCAGAGTTTTTTATTCTGTTGTATTAATATTGAATTAAGTTGTGCAATGCGGTATTATGTGTAGCTACATCAAGAGTTTATAATTTAGACATATTTATATAGAAATGTGTTTGTGTATAAACACAGCCCCATCCTCTAGCAACCATAGTGTTCTAGATTCGCCCTTGAGGAACAAGTTGCTCCAAGAAGTTGGATCACATTTAGCCTTAGGTCAGCTAAGATCTATTCCTACAAAAAACAAGAAACCTTTTAACACCAAAATCTCAATATAATAATGAACTTTCCGGGTATAATTCTAACAATAATCTTGAGTCTCATAGGCCCCCCACTACACAAAAATTAACAAGGCCCCCACCTACCATGTGACACTTATCATACTGGTGTTAAGGGGCAACTCCCATATGTCCCCCCTCTCACTTATGCCTCTCACTATTATGTTGTCTTCCAAGAGAGTTCTGATTTGTGCCCTAGCTTACAGATTTATTAAGACCGGTGTTTTAGACATGAGTCTTAATACGCCCTATACCTAGCGGGGATACGACAGAGTTATGAAGAGGCGCAGTCCTCTACTTAACTTTGGCGGATCCACCACCGCATCTAAATGTAAGACATCCGAGTTTTCTTACACTTAGACCATTTTCTATGCCTAAACCAGGCACAGAAAATGGTACATAAGATGGGTCTACCGGCCCATCCCCTTACCCGCCCACTTTTTTAGACCTCAAGTGAGCAGGGAGAAGTCACAGATTTACGGCTAATTTAGGCGTATTTTACCCCCTATATATTCACCTTGTACCATTTGTGTGGATTCACTCTGGTAGACAGGGTAAGCGGTCGCAGAACAGAGGTACCAAAAACAAAATTTGATCCAACTGCAGTGTTTATTCACACAAGCAGGTATTAACGGTTAACAGTTCAGTAATCAACTTCATCTTAGTTGACAAAGTCCAGGTGTTCATTCACACCATGCTGCAGTTTTTTCCATACAGAGTCCAAATACAGGCATTAAGCAACATGTTTTTCCCAAACCAGTCGCAAGCACACATATAAGCACAGGTTCCCCTCCTGCTGCCATCCAGCTGACTCTTAAGACAGCTAGGTGCGGTGCTTGACCTCACCTGGCTGTCAATTAGTCCAACAGCACATGCTGGGAGGAAAATACCTTCCCCTCCAGACCAAACCATTTACTGTGTCACATAACATATCTTATTGATCTGGGGTTTAATGACTCCGCGTCCAATGACATACCCTAAGTATCGTGCCTCCCCCGAAATGGTTTTTCGCTGAGCCATGGGCACTCGGTATGGTTTTAACTGGACTTTCGCCTGGGGCTCTGTGACAATACCACGTCGGATTGCGGAAGTATGTCCAAGGAGGTCGAGAACACATCTGTGCCCTGACTAATGAACTCCCTGGCCTCTTGAGCCTGCTTAGAGGAAAGGCTATCAGCAAAAAGCACTGTGGCAGCTGCTTTACCTACAACAGACAGAAGTGCCATAATCTCTTCCCCTAGACATACAGACCGCGGGTTGTTCTTAGTACAGGTCTCCCTATCCTTCCAAGGCTTCAGTTAATTGACATGGTAGACTTGCCACGGTCAGTACAAGAACAAGGACCCAATCTCCAGGGTTAAAGTTCTGGACCCGAGCACCTTGATTATAGACCTGACTCCCTGTGTTATAGCACTCCGACTGAGACAGGCCTCTCCACTGGAGCTTTCCCTATCTCTTGGGTATCAGTAGGTATAATAGCTATAATTCCTTTGCTATAATTCCTCAGCACAGACCGCCGGGCTTGGGGTGGGGATTTTCTGGGATTTATTACCCCCTTACCTAGAGTTCCCTGGAGTTCCTCGGTAGCCCCATACCACTCTACCAGGTCTACCATCTCCAGGGTACTAACAGGGGACGCCTGGCCAACCCAGCACTGGAGGGGTTGTGGCAACGCCCTCCAGAACTTGTCAGCTACAACACGATCCAGCATGGCAGTAAGTTTCAGTACTACTGCTGTAACCATTTCTGCAACAGGTGTACCAAGTCATAATACTGTAATCTCGCTGGCTTACCACCTCCTCGTCTCGACTAGAGATGAGTGAATCAAAGCTGACCAAGTGGAATTCGATACGAATTTCAGGAATTATTCGATTCGCATTGAAGCCGAATTTCCTCACACTTCATGATAGCGAATTGCATTTTTTCCTAAAATGGCTGCTGCACGTGTGAGTACATGGAGAGAGGAACTCTGGGAAGGCGGGGTCACCTATAATGCCATGCATGCAGCCAATCAGCGGACATCCAGCCCTGTGATGTCACAGCCCTATAAATAGATTCAGCCATCTTAGATTTTGCCATTTACCAGTATACTTAGTGCAGGGAGAGACGTCTGCAGGAGCTAGGGACAGTAATAGGAAAGACTTGATTGTGGTGAAAAAACTATTTATAAGTGCAGGGAAAGGATAAAGAGGAATTTTTCCACAGCATTTTTGTAGAACAGGGTTCAGTCGGGGAGGTTACAGACTGGGTAATAGGAACAATCCTATTACACCTTGCTGCACTGACTGGGGATCCAAATTGCCATTATACAGCTCTGTCATTCCAGCAAACCGTTCTTGTTATTAGGGTGCAAGGGTTGTTTGATACAGGCATTAACAGGGTTTATTACAAGGAAATATTTCTACAGTACGTCTTATTTGCCCTAGTGCAGTGCGGTTATATGTTGTAAAGCCCTTTTAGCCGTGTATTAGTGGCAAAAGAAAAAAATATTTGCCCTTGTGCGGTGCAGTGATATATTCTAAAGCCCTGTTTGCCGTGTATTAATGGCGAAACAAAAATATATTCTCCGTTCAGCATTGCACTTATTTGTTGAAAAGCCTTTGTGTTGTGTAAAAGTTGAAAAAAATTAGGGCCTTATTGCCATTCAGTGGTGCAGTGATATATTTTAAATCATATATATGTATTAAGCAAGTATGGCTGTGTTTGTGGGAGGGGAGGCTCACTACAAGGCTATTTATATGCAGCTGTGGGCCTAGGCTGGCTGATTGCTAGGCTATTTATAGGCACCTGTGGGCCCAGGCTGACGCTGATTCAGCTGATTTCACTACCTCTGGGTCAGCCCTAGGATACAGCAGCATGGTGTGGAGGCTCCTTACAGCTGGGCGATGGCAGACTCTCTCAGGAAGGCACTGGTATTCATGATAGGATCGGAGTGGTTTGCACAGGACCCACACTGTGGTCCGCGACATGTAGTGCTCTGGGATGAAGCAGAGTTTGGGCGCTAATGCTCAAACGATGGCGTCAGTATTGTTTGTCTGGCTTTTCAGAGGCCTGCGGGGGCCATTGCATACAGTTATCCGGGTAGCATGCGCCTAGAGTAGGTATGGTTGTATGTCTCTGATACCTGGTTTGCATTTGGGGTGCGTGTCTACAGTTGGCTCAAGCTATGTATGCTGTGTTTAAGTGTTGTGTATCAATGGTGAATGAGGCAAAGAAAAAAAAAAAAAACACGCAGCTGCATCGTGTGCAGGCTCATTCACGCCTGGGCAGCGACAAAGTGTCAGACGAGTGCTGGCATTCACTGTAGAATCGCACTTGTTGGCACGAGACCCACACTGCTGTATGCGATTCGTAATACTCTGGCACGAAGCAAAGTTGGGCGCAATGGTCAAGAGACTGTTAGTATTTTTGTCCGGCTGTTTAGGGGATTGTTGGGGGCTATTGCATATAGTTAGTGGTGTTGCATGCGCCTAGAGTAGGTATGGTCGCATGTTTTCTGATATCTGTATCATACGGGACGCGTGTCTCCAAGCTACGCACACTGTGTTTAAGTGATGGTATTATTTAGATATCTCTCTGGAAGGGTCATGTATCAAGTGTCATTAAAAAAGAAAAAAAAGAAAAAAAAAGTGCATGTTTTTCTGTCACCTGTTGTACATGTGGGGCGCACGGCCGCAGTTAGCGCCAGACATGCAAGGTGTTAGTGAATGTGTATCAGTGGTCCATATATGGGGGCACTAGCAGGTTGATCAAGGCGCCTGTATTTGAGTACTGATGCTCTGGTAAGTGTGTTTAATCTATAAATTGTATGTTTTGGGCCCGCATGTGTCAGCGGTTCTGTGCTATTGTGTTGATTAATTGGCGTTGCATCAGGGTTTATGTTGAACCACGTTTATGTTTTCTTACAGGAACACGAGGTGGTGTTGTGGTGACAATCATTTAAAAAAAAAAATCCTGCAGCATTATGTGAAGGTTCATTCGCACCTGGGCAATGGCAGAAGGTGCCAGGCGAGTGCTGGCATTCACGGTGGGATCGGACTTGATTACACGGTCCGTGACTTGTAGCGCTCTGGGGCGAAGGGGGTTGGGCACTAATGGTAGAATGATCATGGCTAGGTACGTTACCTGCAAACGCTACGTCTGTGTGTCTGCATTTACATTTTGTCCTATACTCCATTCACTACCAGAGCTGCGTTCATGCATCTGTTGTATCACGTTAATACTCTGCTCACTTTAGATTGCATTCATACGGCTGCTGTAAATCATGCTCTTCATGCTCACACTCAGAGCTGCGCCCATACCATGTGTTGGACGCTACTCACATCCAGAGCTGCAGTCACCTACCTGTTCTTACACCATGTGTTTATACACTGCTTCCACTTATAGCTACATTTTCCTTTTTATTTCGACATCATGGTTAGCCAGTATTTTCACTAGGGCAGTCAGCACACTGCTCTGACACTGCTCTCCCGATAAACATAATAGCTGCATTCTTTTCAGGCTTGCTTATTTCCTGGTTGGTTTGTTACAATCCGAAGGCCTACTTCTGCTTTTTTCTGTTCACTTCAGTAAAAAAAAAAAAAAGAGAGAAAAGGAAAAAAAAAATGTTTTGTGTGTTTCAGTCCTGGTTTGCATTTACTTAGACTGGTCCGCTTTACTTCTGGTTCATATTCACTCAGATTGGTCTCTTGCCCCAGTTAACCAAATAGCTTCTCAGTGGTCAGTGGGCCAATAGGAGTACGTTTCCTACTATATTTTCACAAATCCTTCATTTGTCAAGATAAGGGTCTTCTCTTAGCGAACTGCAAGGCCTCTGGCTCTTCGTTTTCTCCCATCTATTCAAATTCACGGATGGTTAATGTTTATTTATGCACGTGGTTCGCTTCACTAATGTCTTTGCATATCCTATCGGGTCTGGCTCACATTTAATTACTTATCGTCACTGTAAAGTCATTCAGTTCAGTCTCATGGCTTCGAGGGGTCTCATGGCTTCGGGGGGCCTTTTGACCGTCCTTCATGTTGTTCGTTAGGGGTACCATATGGTTGTAGGCTGTTTAGTGTCTTAGGTTCCCTGTCAAAGGGGTTCATGGTTACGCGAGTTCCCAAGTCATACTGGTGCTGCATAAGTGCTTTATTAAAAATAAAAATAAAAAAAATCTGCCATTAGAGTCTCGCATGTATGGCTCCGCCATTAGTCTCCCACGCATGGCTTCTCCGTTTATGTTTTACTCACATGACTCCGCCATTAGGGTCTCACGCATGACTTCTCAGATTTAGTGTTACACATATGACTCCGCCATCAGAGTCTCTTGCGCATGGTTTTTCCAAATAAGTGTTACACATATGACTCCGCCATTATAGTCTCTCAAGCAATGCTTCTCCGATTAAGTGTCCGCCATTAGAGTCCCTCACGCATAACTTCTCCGATTAAGTGTTTGACTTCGCCGTTAGAGTCTCTCACGCATGACACCGCCATTACAGTCTCTCACGCATGGCCTCTCCGTTTTATGTTTTACACACATGACTCCGCCATTATAGTCTCTCAAGCAATGCTTCTCTGATTTAGTGTTACACATATGACTCCGCCATCAGTCTCTCACGCATGGCTTCTCCAATTAAGTGTCCGCCATTAGAGTCTCTCACGCATGGCACTGCCATTAGAGTCTCACGCATGGCTTCCCGCGATTAAGTGTTACACATATGACTTCGCCATTAGAGTCTCTCACGCATGGCTTCTCCGTTTGTTTTACACACATGACTCCGCCATTAGAGTCTCTCACGCATGGCTTCTCTAATTAGGTTTTGCACATATGACTCCGCCATTAGTCTCCCACGCATGGCTTCTCCGATTTAGTGTTACACGTATGACTCCGCCATCAGAGTCTCTCACGCATGGCTTCTCCAATTAAGTATCTGCCATTAGAGTCTCTCACACATGGCACTGCCATTAGAGTCTCTCACGCATGGCTTCTCTGTTTATGTTTTACACACATGACTCCGCCATTAGTCTCTCACGCATGGCTTCCCGCGGTTAAGCCTTTGACATATGACTCCGCCATTAGTCTCACGCATAGCTTCTCTGTTATGTTTTACACACATGACTCCACCATTAGAGTCTCTCATGCATGGCTTCTCCAATTAGGTGTTTGACATATGACTCCGCCATTAGAGTCTCACGCATGACACTGCCATTACAGTCTCTCACGCATGGCCTCTCCAATTAAGTGTTACACATATGACTCCGCCATCAGAGTCTCTCACGCATGGCTTCTCCAATTAGGTGTTTGACATATGACTTCGCCATTTGAGTCTCTCACGCATGGCACCACCATTAGTGTCTCTCACGCATGGCTTCTCCGATTAAGTGGTTCATATATGACTTCACCATTTGAGGTCGGCCACGTGGCTCCACCACAAGTAGGTTTCATGTCTTTTTCCGCCACTCGGGCTGAGGGGGTTGGTGTCGGGCCTAAGTCCTGGGTATCAGTCCGTCTTCCAGTAGTAAGTACAGAAATAGGCGCAATTCACAATGTCTCACGTCTACAGACACGACAAGTCCAATCACGCAGCATACATAGTTATCACAACCTTAAGCTTATTTCCTGTCACAACTGCAGGTATGGTGTGTGCGTTCTCTGTCCTCATTACAGGCAACATTAGCTCGTTAATTGAAATAGCCATGTATTCGTGTTGATGGTTCCCCAGGCCTGGTGAGCTAATACATTCCACTTAATCTACTAATAGAGAAAGACGGCATACGCCATGTTCTAACTTCTTGGCCCCTGATATATATAAGGTGTGGCCTGGGGAATAAGTAGAGGTGCAGTAGTTTGCAACCAGGAACAGTTGGTGCCCGATCAGGGCCCTCGGCGAATGCTTGGAATCCATTTAGGCCTTCCAACAGTTTCACCATTGTTTGTTTCAGTCTGCAGCTCTCAGGATTCAGACCTTCTCGTAATATGTTCACATGTTGTTAGTATACATAGGAGTAAATCGTTTCTGATTACCGGCCACTCCTTCAATCGCATCAGCCACCTCCAAGAACGATGTGCCGGTTCACATGACAAAGAGGTAAGGTAGATGGTAGTCACTGTGGTATGTATGATATATTTCGCACCTTCATCAGGAAATGTCTTTTACGTTCAAAGTGGGTGTACTAATGGTATGTATATTTTACTCTAACCTAAGGTCTGCTCTTTTTGGCCCCTTTAGGCTGCCCTACCGCAGCAGTTATGGCACAATTCTACTGCTTGTTGTAGATGGGGTTAGATAGGTTAGGTACACCTTTCTGATAGCCGATCCGACCACAAATATATAAAAGCTAACTAACTATCTAATGTAATGTGACAGAGGAAAGCATAGAGCACAGCAATGACACTGCTGTCTCTCTATGAACTGTAATAAACTGTAGAAAATAGCTGCTGGGGAGGTTCCTATATAGTAAGGGCTGGGTAGGCTACTTTCCTATTGGTTGCCAGGGATGTCGCTACGCTCAGCCATAGACATTGCAGTCTTCTCATTGGCCCACACCAAAAAAAGAGGTTACTGATGAAAATAAAATGTAGAATATTCGAAAATACAAATATATATCACTATATTCTAAATATTCACGAATTCTCGAAGTTGCGATATTCATGATTAAAAGTCACGATTCGAATATTCGCACCCAACACTAGTCTTGACCAGCAACCCAGCGGTTCTTGAATGGTTGACTCGATCTTCGACTTCGTTGCAAGTGACATCGGACACCCCCAGCCAAGAGTTGGTGGGTTCGTCAGACACAACCCTTAGTTGGCATGGCCCGGGAGCAGGCCCTGTGCCCTCACCTGTCCTCAACCTACCTCTGTCCTTTTCTGTTCATTCAGCTAGAGAAGTATTGTAGCCCCTCAGCTCCACTATACAGTGAGGGCGAGCTACTAGAGGACAGTCAGCAGCAGCTACTGGCAAGCCAAGATGTGGAGGAGACATCCGCCACTTTCTCCTCTAGGTGTGCAAGTAGTGATGAGGAGAGTGGCGTGGAAGCTGGTGTTGCGAGCGGTCAGGCTCCTGACCCAGAGACGGTTGAGGAGGACATCAGTGTGAGCTGGGTGATGAAGGGGCTTAATTTTTTCTTTTTTTTCCCTTTATATAATAATGTAATATTTTAAAATCCAGTGTCTCCATGATAAATCTGCAGCATGGGGGCCCAGTATGGCTTCTACACATTTTCAAAATAATCCTTCAGCGGGACGAATAGATGCCAGAACCGGGGCGCTCCATGACCTTCCCAGGAGCTTGTGTCGGGAGCAGCGGTTCATTTCGGAGACGTCCGTATAGTGCGGAGGAATCCGAAGACCCCTCCATCTCCGTGCACCACAGGATGTCTTCCTTTCCATCTATGATGACTGGGAACTTGTAATGCTTTCCCTGACGAAGAGACCAGGGGCTGTTAGTTATGGTTTGAATCTTGATGAACTTCGCGACTCTTCCGGGCTCCAAGCAATCTTGAAGCTTTGTCTTCTCATTGTCTCTACCTACTAGAGGCCTGTTTATGCCAGGCAGGTTCCCCCAGAAGTATCTGGCTCGATGAGCAGCCGATATCGCACTTGCATCAATCTTGACAGGATTCGTCTCCAGGTGGAGAGAAATTGTTTTTTGGAATGCTTTCTCCATCGCAACCACGTTCTCGAATAACCAGAAGACTGCACGATTCTCTCCTGTCTTAGGCAACATTTTATTGAGTAATTGTGGAAAGTCAGAAAACAGTTGTCCCCTAACCCCTTAAAGGCCTATCCGGTGCGGGTTAACCACAGATAAGTCATTACAAGGACTGCCGATAATTATCAGATCGAATTGTCCCCATTCTTCAATCCGTTTCCTGGTTATATTCTGTATGTCGCCCACATATACAATTTGCCCTGGATGGCGTACCCGTCCTATTGTCATGGCGTCCTCACACACCTCTGATGCCATATATTTTTCAACGTTGATTTTAAGCTTTTTCCATGATGACTGGGAAATTGTGATGTTTTCCCTTATGTAGAGACCAGGGGCTGGTAGTTATGGTTTGAATCTTGAATCTTTGTCTTCTCATTGTCTGTAGCTACTAAAGGCCTGTTCATGCCAGGCAGGTTCCCCCAGAAGCATCTGGCTCGATGAGCAGCCGATACCGCACTTGATTCTAAGCTTTTTGAGAGCCATTAGTCCTTTCTGTCCTTTCCAACACAACCAGCACACTCCTGCAATACTCTGTGCTGCTGGGGACCCTGCTCTTTCCACCTTGCAACTTTTAGTCCACAATCTTCAACAAGATCAGCACACTCCTCTCCTGAAATACTCTGCACTGCTGAGGAATGCTGCTCCTACGGTGTCCATATTAGGACATCGTCAGACATCATCCACAACTCCATCCTCCGTCAGGCAAAACACCCTCCTTCGTCAGTCCAAACTCCAGCAGTCCTCTTCCCTCAGGCAAAACTCCATCCTCTGTCAGCCAAAACTCCTTTCTTCCTCATCCAAAACTGCCTCCTCCCTCAGACATCAGCCAAAATGCCCTCCTCCCTCATCCAAAACTGCCTCCTCCCTCAGAACTCAGACAAAACGCCTTCCTCCCTCATACAAAACTCCATCAGATGTCAGCCAAAATTCCCTCAAACATCAGCCAAATCTCCCTCATACAAAACTGCCTCCTCCCTCAGACCTCAGACAAAACGCCTTCCTCCCTCATACAAAACTCCATCAGATGTCAGCCAAAATTCCCTCAAACATCAGCCAAATCTCCCTCATCCAAAACTGCCTCCTCCCTCAGACCTCAGCCAAATCGCCCTCCTCCCTCATCTAAAACTCCATCAGATGTCAGACAAAACTCCCTCAGACATCAGCCAAACCTCCCTCATCCAAAACTCCATCAGATGTCAGACAAAACTCCCTTCTCCCTCAGAAGTCAGTCAAAATTCCCTCCTCCCTAACTCAAAAGTATGTAATACACAAACTCTTAGCCCGAAGAAGCTGCTAGCTGCTGGAAAGGCAAAGGACCTGTGATAATGTCATGACCATGTGATGAGTCATGTGTGTGGGAGGAGTCAGATTTCACAGCAGCTGTGTACAGAACTGTAGTCCTCAAATAGAGCTGTGTATTAGAGATGTGTGTACTGTGTAATAGAGATGTGTGTGTATACTGCATTTAGCAGAGCTGTGTACTGTGTAAGGCCTCTTTCACACTTGCGTTCTGAGGATCCGGCAGGCACTTCCGTCCCGCCGGATCCGTCAGAACGCAAGTCGCCTGAAAGCATTAGAAGACTGATCAGGATCCTGATCAGTCTTATGCTTTGAGGTTACTATGGCAGCCAGGACGCTATTAAAGTCCTGGTTGCCATAGTAGTAGTGGGGAGCGGGGGAGCAGTATACTTACTGTCCGTGCGGCTCCCGGGGCGCTCCAGAATGACGTCAGAGCGCCCCATGCGCATGGATCACGTGATCCATGCGATCACGTGATCCATGCGTGTGGGGCGCCCCGACATCACTCTGGAGCGCCCCGGGGGCCGCACGGACTGTAAGTATACCGCTCCCCACTACACTTTACCATGGCAGCCGGGACTTTAGCGTCCTGGCTGCCATGGTAACTATTCAGAAAAAGCTAAATGTCGGATCCGGCGATGCGCCGAAACGACGTTTAGCTTAAGGCCGGATCCGGATTAATGCCTTTCAATGGGCATTAATTCCGGTTCCGGCCTTGCGGCAAGTGTTCAGGATTTTTGGCCGGATCAAAAAGCGCAGCAGGCTGCGGTATTTTCTCCGGCCAAAAAACGTTCCGGTCCTGAACTGAAGACATCCTGATGCATCCTGAACGGATTTCTCTCCATTCAGAATGCATTAGGATAATCCCGATCAGGATTTTTCCGGCATAGAGCCCCGACGACGGATCTCTATGCCGGAAAACAAAAATGCAAGTGTGAAAGAGCCCTAATAGAGATAGGATACACACATATCTCTCTTACATAGTACAGACATCTCTAATACACATCTCTATTGGATGACTACAGTTCTGTACACAGCCGCTGTGAAATCTGACCCCTCCCACACACATCACTCATCACATGGTCATGACATCATCACAGGTCCTTTGCCTTTCCAGCAGCTAGCAGCTTCTTCAGGCTAAGAGTTGTGTATTACATACTTTTGAGTTAGGGAGGAGGGAGTTTTGTCTGACATCTGATGGAGTTTTGGATGAGGGAGGAGGGTGTTTTGGTTGAAGTCTGAGGGAGGAGGCAGTTTTGGATGAGGGAGGTTTGTCTGAGGGAGGAGGCAGTTTTGGCTGAGGTCTGACGGAATTTTTGGCTGAGGTCTGAGGGAGTTTTGGCTGACATCTGATGGAGTTTTAGATGAGGGAGGAGGGCGTTTTGGCTGAGGTCTGAGGGAGAAGGCAGTTTTGGATGAGGGAGGAGGGCATTTTGGCTGATGTCTGAGGGAGGAGGCAGTTTTGGATGAGGAAGAAGGGAGTTTTGGCTGACAGAGGATGGAGTTTTGCCTGAGGGAAGAGGACTGCTGGAGTTTGGGCTGACGCAGGAGGGCGTTTTGCCTGATGGAGGATGGAGTCGTGGATGATGTCTGACGATGTCCTAATATGGACACTGTATGCTCCTTTCACTCTCAGTGTGTGATATGCTACTCATCTTTTTTTATTTTATTTAAAATGTATTTAAAATGTAAATAACATGTGAACATGCAGGAGTAATATACGTCCTAGAATGTCCCTGTCACCTTTAGTACGTGGCCAGGACTTTAAGAAAATTAAATCATAAGGCTTGGTAGTTTTCTCCTTAGTTTCCTCCATAGGCGTGTGCACGGCGTGTATCTAGTGTGCCTGGGCATACCCTAATCATCACCTCTGTGCTGCCCTGCCATCTGCCAACTCCTGATCCGATCCTTCTCATAGGCTTCAGGCTAGTGGTCTGAAGCCTATGAGACAGTAGAGCACTAGAATGGAGATGCTCCAGGGAGGTATGATATCGGAGGAAGAGGTGGAGTCTGGTCATACAGGGGGCGGGGCCTCAAGATGTGCAGGAGATTTAACAGAGCAGGTTGTTTGAGAGAGGAGCAGAAGCTGCAGGTCGGTGAGTGGAGGAGAAGAGTGACTGTTCTGTTTACTTGGGGGGCTTTTTGCAGGGGCTGAAGGGAGGAGTAATAATTCTTATACTGGAGACTGTATGTTAGAGGGGTCTGAAGAGAGGGGGTGAAGTGATATAATTTACATGGGGACTGTATGCTGGAGGGGCTGAAGGCAGGAGAGTGATGCATTTTACATGGGACTGTATGCTGGAGGGGCTGAAGGCAGGAAGGGTGATATTATTTGACATGAGACTGTATGCTAGAAGGGCTGAAGGCAGGGGGAGTTTTGCATTTTACATGGGACTGTATGTTGGAGGGGCTGAAGGCGGGGAGTGATGTATTTTACATGAGACTGTATGCTGGAGGGGCTGAAGGGCGCCATCATTATTACTATTAGGGTCCATTCACACGTCCGTAGTGTTTTGCGGATCCGCAATACACACAGACGGCACCCCCATAGAACAGCCTATTCTTGTCCGGAGCTGCAGACAAGAATAGGATATCTTCTATTTTTTTCCGGCGCCACGGACCGGAAGTTCAGCAGGCCGCTCCAGAAATGCGAATGCGAAGAGCACACTGTGTGCTCTCCGCATCGATTCCGTCCCCATAGAGAATGAATGGGTCCGCACCCGTTCCGCACAATTGCAGAACATATGCGGACACATTCTGCGGACGTGTGAATGGAGCCTAATACAACGGGGGCCATTATAATATTAAGAATAATAATAACACAGAGGGGCCATTATAAATTATAATTATACAGAGGGCATTATACTTATGGGCACTATGGGGGGAGGGGAGGTCCGTTATCTGAGGATGATAGTAAAGTGAGAAATCTAAAAAGAATTCTGTGAAACTCTGTGCAGACACGCGGCTGAATGAAGATGTCATGGCGGTCTTACCTCCGAATGAAGACGTTGAGGAAAGTCTACATCACAGGAGTAGAGATGAGCGAACACCTGGATGTTCGGGTTCGAGAGGTTCGGCCGAACTTCCGGAAAATGTCCGGGTTCGTGATCCGAACTCAACCCGAACTTCATCCCGAACCCCATAGAAGTCAACGGGGACCCGAACTTTTGGGCACTAAAAAGGCTGTAAAAGACTCCCGGAAAGGGCTAGAGGGCTGCAAAAGGCAGCAAAATGTAGGTAAATCCCCTGCAAACAAATGTAGATAGGGAAATGAATTAAAATAAAATAAAATAAATAAAAATTAACCAATATCAATTGGAGAGAGGTCCCACCGCAAAGAATCATGCGTCATATCATTCACCACTGGAGAAGGCCACTCTCATTTATTTGGGACCAGCACCCAGACAGAGGATACAGGTCCCACAGCAAGGAATCATGCTTCATATCAACCACCACTGGAGATGGCCACTCTCATGTATTTTGGACCAGCACCCAGACAGAGGATACAGGTCCCACAGCAAGGAATAAGGCGTCATATCAACCACCACCGGAGAAGGCCACTCTCATGTATTTTGGACCAGCACCCAGACAGAGGATACAGGTCCCACAGCAAGGAATAAGGCGTCATATCAACCACCACCGGAGAAGGCCACTCTCATTTATTTTGGACCAGCACCCAGACAGAGGAGAGAGGTCCCACATCAAGGAATCATGCGTCATATCAACCCCCACAGGAGAAGGCCACTCTCATGTATTTTGGACCAGCACCCAGACAGAGGATACAGGTCCCACAGCAAGGAATCAGGCGTCATATCAACCACCACCGGAGAAGGCCACTCTCATTTATTTTGGACCAGCACCCAGACAGAGGAGATAGGTCCCACAGCAAGGAATCATGCACTCATATCAACCACCAACGGAGAAGGCCACTCATTTATTTTGGACCCAGCACCCAGACAGAGGATACAGGTCCCACAGCAAGGAATCATGCGTCATATCAACCACCACCGGAGAAGGCCACTCTCATGTATTTTGGACCAGCACCCAGACAGAGGAGAGAGGTTTTCACAGCAGAGAATCATGCATTTAGATCACCCACCACAGGAGTAGGCCACCATTTAATGGGACCCCGGCAACCATGTCAGATGGCACAAACATCAGCTTCACATCACCCAGCACAAGAGAAGGCCACTTTGAGAGACTTTGACCCCTGCACCCAGACGGAGGAGAGAGGTTTTCACAGCAGAGAATCATGCATTTAGATCACCCACCACAGGTGTAGGCCACCATTTAATGGGACCCCGGCAACCATGTCAGATGGCACAAACATCAGCTTCACATCACCCAGCACAAGAGAAGGCCACTTTGAGAGACTTTGACCCCTGCATCCAGACGGAGGAGAGAGGTTTTCACAGCAGAGAATCATGCATTTAGATCACCCACCACAGGAGTAGGCCACCATTTAATGGGACCCCGGCAACCATGTCAGATGGCATAAACATCAGCTTCACATCACCCAGCACAAGAGAAGGCCACTTTGAGAGACTTTGACCCCTGCACCCAGACGGAGGAGAGAGGTTTTCACAGCAGAGAATCATGCATTTAGATCACCCACCACAGGAGTAGGCCACCATTTAATGGGACCCGGCAACCATGTCAGATGGCACAAACATCAGCTTCACATCACCCAGCACAAGAGAAGGCCACTTTGAGAGACTTTGACCCCTGCACCCAGACGGAGGAGAGAGGTTTTCACAGCAGAGAATCATGCATTTAGATCACCCACCACAGGAGTAGGCCACCATTTAATGGGACCCCGGCAACCATGTCAGATGGCACAAACATCAGCTTCACATCACCCAGCACAAGCGAAGGCCACTTTGAGAGACTTTGACCCCTGCACCCAGACGGAGGAGAGAGGTTTTCACAGCAGAGAATCATGCATTTAGATCACCCACCACAGGAGTAGGCCACCATTTAATGGGACCCCGGCAACCATGTCAGATGGCACAAACATCAGCTTCACATCACCCAGCACAAGAGAAGGCCACTTTGAGAGACTTTTACCCCTGCACCCAGACGGAGGAGAGAGGTCCCACAGCAGAGATTCAGGCATTTATATCAGCCAGCACAGGAGAAGGCCGCTTTCAGTGACTTAGGCCTTAGCACCGACACAGAGGAGACAGGTCAGATAGCACAAGCATCAGTTTCACATCAACCACCACAGGAGAATGGCACTTTCAGAGACTTTGACCCCTGCACCCAGACAGAGGAGAGAGGTCCCACAGCAGAGATTCAGGCATTTATATCAGCCAGAACAGGAGAAGGCCGCTTTCAGTGACTTAGGCCTTAGCACCGACACAGAGGAGACAGGTCAGATAGCACAAGCATCAGTTTCACATCAACCACCACAGGAGAATGGCACTTTTAGAGACTTTGACCCCTGCACCCAGACGGAGGAGAGAGGTCCCACAGCAGAGATTCAGGCATTTATATCAGCCAGAACAGGAGAAGGCCGCTTTCAGTGACTTAGGCCTTAGCACCGACACAGAGGAGACAGGTCAGATAGCACAAGCATCAGTTTCACATCAACCACCACAGGAGAATGGCACTTTCAGAGACTTTGACCCCTGCAGCCACACGGAGGAGAGAGGTCCCACAGCAGAGAATCAGGCATTTATATCAGCCAGAACAGGAGAAGGCCGCTTTCAGTGACTTAGGCCTTAGCACCGACACAGAGGAGACAGGTCAGATAGCACAAGCATCAGTTTCACATCAACCACCACAGGAGAAGGGCACTTTCAGAGACTTTGACCCCTGCACCCAGAAAGAGGAGAGAGGTCCCACAGCAGAGAATCAGGCATCATGTCAACCACCACAGGAGTAGGCCACCTTTTGTTTCTTTGACCCCTGCACCCAGAAAGAGGAGAGAGGTCCCACAGCAGTGAATCAGGCATTTATATCAGCCACCACAGGAGAAGGCCGCTTTCAGTGACTTTGGCCCCTGCACCCACACAAAGGAGACATGTCAGACAGCACAAGTATAACATTCATATCACCCAGCACAGGAGAAGGACACTTTCATGTACTTTGGCCCCGGCACCCAGACAGAGGGAAGGTTCATTCAACTCTGGGTTGCACCCCA
Source organism: Bufotes viridis (assembly GCA_033119425.1). Lineage (NCBI taxonomy): Eukaryota > Metazoa > Chordata > Amphibia > Anura > Bufonidae > Bufotes > Bufotes viridis. The sequence goes on from CM065593.1 coordinate 342,277,027, forward strand.
AGATCCTACTTAATTTCAAAATTGATTTTTCAATGAAGAAGTGGCCAGGAGTACAAGACAACATGGTTTAAGGCAGTTATTAAGGACTACTCTGCACAAGGGAGGGTCAGGTCTTGTGGGATCCATGCCTGGTTCATTTTTATAAACGTCAGCTTGTCCACGTTGGCTGCGGACAGGCGGCTGCGTTTGTCAGTAATGACGCCCCTGCCGTGCTGAATACACGTTCAGATAAAACGCTGGCCGCCGGGCAGGCCAGCACCTCCAAGGCATAACATGCTAATTCTGGCCACGTGGACAATTTGGAAACCCAGAAGTTGAATGGGGCCGAACCATCCGTCAGTATGTGGAGTTGTGTGCAGATGTACTGTTCAACCATGTTAGTGAAATGTTGCCTCCTGCTAACACGCTCCGTATCAGGTGGTGGGGCAGTTAGCTGTGGCGTGGAGACAAAACTTTTCCACATTTCTGCCATGCTAACCCTGCCCTCAGAGGAGCTGGCCGTGACACTGCTGCGTGGGCGACCTCTAGCTCCTCCTCTGCCTTGGCCTTGGCCTTCCACCTGTTCCCCTGTGACAGTTGGGAATGCTCTCAGGAGCGCGTCTACCAGTGTGCGCTTGTACTCACGCATCTTCCTATCACGCTCCAGTGCAGGAAGTAAAGTGGGCACATTGTCTTTGTACCGTGGATCCAGCAGGGTGGCCACCCAGTAGTCAGCACACGTTAAAATGTGGGCAACTCTGCTGTCGCTGCGCAGGCACTGCAGCATGTAATCGCTCATGTGTGCCAGGCTCCCCAGAGGTAAGGACAAGCTGTCCTCTGTGGGAGGCGTATCGTCATCATCCTCTGTATCCCCCAGCCACGCACCAGGGATGTGCCTGCGCTGTGCTGGGTGCCACCCCGCTGTGAACCTGCTTCATCCTCATCCTCCTCCACCTCCTCCTCATCCTCCTCATCCTCCAGTAGTGGTCCCTGGCTGGCCACATTTGTACCTGCCCTCTGCTGTTGCAAAAACCTCCCTCTGAGCCACTTCTAACAGACTGGCCTGAAAGTGCTAAAACGACCTGTCATCCTCCTCCTCCTCCTCCTGGCCCTGGCCCACCTCCTCTTCCATCATCGCCCTAAGCGTTTCTCTAGGAGACATAGAATTGGTATCGTCACGCTGATAACTGTGGCATCGCCACTGGCCATGTTGGTGGCGTACTCTAAACAGCGCAACAGGGCACACAGGTCTCGCATGGAGGCCCAATCATTGGTGGTGAAGTGGTGCTGTTCCGCAGTGCGACTGACTCGTGCGTGCTGCAGCTGAAACTCCACTATGGCCTGCTGCTGCTCGCACAGTCTCTCCAGCATGTGCAAGGTGGAGTTCCACCGGGTGGGCACGCCGCATATTAGGCGGTGAGCGGGAAGGCCGAAGTTCCGCTGTAGCGCTGACAGGCGAGCAGCGGCAGGATGTGAACGCCGGAAGCGCGCACAGACGGCCCGCACTTTATGCAGCAGCTCTGACATGTCTGGGTAGTTGTGAATGAACTTTTGCACCACCAAATTCAGCACATGCGCCAGGCAAGGGATGTGCGCCAAACCGGCTAGTCCCAGAGCTGCCACGAGATTTCGCCCATTATCGCACACCACCAGGCCGGGCTTGAGGCCCACCGGCAGCAACCACTGGTCGGTCTGTTGTTCAATACCCCGCCACAACTCCTGCGCGGTGTGGGGCCTGTCTCCCAAACATATGAGTTTCAGAATGGCCTGCTGACGCTTACCCCGGGCTGTGCTGAAGTTGGTGGTGAAGGTGTGTGGCTGACTGGATGAGCTGGTGGAAGCAGAGGAGGAGGAGGAGGAAGCCGAGTAGGAGGAGGAGGCTACAGGAGGCAAAGAATGATGCCCTGTGATCCTTGGCGGCGGAAGGACGTGCGCCAAGGAACTCTCCGCCTGGGGCCCAGCCGCCACTACATTTACCCAGTGTGCAGTTAGGGAGATATAGTGTCCCTGGCCGTGCTTACTGGTCCACGTATCTGTGGTTAGGTGGACCTTGCCACAAATGGCGTTGCGCAGTGCACACTTGATTTTATCGGACACTTGCATGTGCAGGGAAGGCACGGCTGTCTTGGAGAAGTAGTGGCGGCTGGGAACCACATACTGGGGGACAGCCATGGCCATCAGCTGTTTGAAGCTGTCTGTGTCCACCAGCCGGAATGACAGCATTTCAAAGGCCAGTAGTTTAGAAATGCTGGCATTCAGGCCAAGGGCTCGAGGGTGACTAGGTGGGAATTTGCGCTTCCTCTCAAAGGTTTGAGAGATGGAGAGCTGAACGCTGCTGTGTGAAATAGTGGAGACGCTAGGTGACGGTGGCGGTGGTGGTGGTGGTGTCGGTGGCACATCCTCTGTTTGCTGCCTCGGCAGGTGGCAACATTCCTCTCGAGGCGGAAGCCGAGGCAGCAGCGCTAAAGGGAGCAGGGGGAGCCTGAGCGGGTTCCTTGTTTTTAAGGTGTGTACTCCACTGCAGTTCATGCTTTGCATGTAGATGCCTGATCATGCAGGTGGTGCTCAGGTTAAGAACGTCAATGCCTCGCCTCAGGGTCTGATGGCACAGCGTGCAAACCACTCTGGTCTTGTCCTCAGCACATTGTTTGAAGAAGTGCCATGCCAGGGAACTCCTTGAAGATGCCTTTGGGGTGCTGGGTCCCTGTTGGCGCTGGCCAATAGCAGGCGAACTCTCTGGACGGCGGCTGTTCTGCTTTTGCCCCTGCTCCCTCTTTGGCTTCGCTGTTGTCTCGGTCTCACCACTGCCTCTTCCTCTGAACTATTTAAGTCAGCGGCACGACCTTCAGTCCATGTGGGGTCTAAGACCTCATCGTCCTCTGCATCGTCTTCCACCCAGTCTTCCTCCCTGACCTCCTCCTGTTCAGTCTGCACACTGCAATAAGACGCGGCAGTGGGCACCTGTGTTTCGTCATCATCAGACACTCGGTCACTCTGCTGTGGTGGTATTCCCATGTCCTCATCATCTGGATACATAAGTGGTTGTGCGTCAGTGCATGGAATGTCTTCCACCGCTGGGGAAGGGATAGGTGGACGCCCCTGAAAACCGTGGGAGCAGAGTCTTCAAACAGAAGAAGAGACTGCTGCATAACTTGAGGCTCAGCCAGTTTCCCTGATATGCATGGGGGTGATGTGACAGACTGATGGGCTTGGTTTTCAGGTGCCACCTGTGCGCTTCCGCAGAAGACTGGGCGGAAGACAATGTGGTGAACGTGCTGGAAGCACTGTCGGCCACCCAATCGACTAATGCCTGTACCTGCTCAGGCCTTACCATCCTCATAACGGCATTGGGCCCCACCAAATATCGCTGTAAATTCTGCCGGCTACTTGAGGGAGTTGTTTCACTACTTTGTGCGCCTGAGGCCGAACGGCCACGTCCTCTGCCAGCAACAGAGGCTCCACGGACACCACCACGACCGCGTCCTCGTCCCTTAATAGAATGTTTCCTCATTGTTGCGATTCAACTCGCACCACAATAAAATATATTATTTTTTAGCCCCAAAATTCCCACACTGGAAGATATAATTCCTTTTTCCGGTATTAATTACAAGAACACTGCAGCTAATTGGACACCAGATTTTTTATACTGCTAGTTTTGGTACATAGATTCCACACGGGGAGATATAATTCCTTTTTACAGGAGTAAAAACGTGAGGCCTAGTTTTTCTGGTCTACCAAACACCAGATTGATTAAATTGGCCTTTTTTTCAGCAAAATTACAACACTGGACAATAATGCCTTTTGGCGGTATTAATTACAAGAACACTGCTGCTAATTGGACACCAGATTTTTTATAATGCTAGTTTTGGTACATAGATCCCCACACGGGGAAATATAATTGCTTTTTAGAGGAGTGAAAACGTGAGGCCTAGTTTTTCTGGTCTAACAAACACCAGATTGATTAAATTGGCCTTTTTTTCAGCAAAATTACAACACTGGACAATAATGCCTTTTGGCGGTATTAATTACAAGAACACTGCTGCTAATTGGACACCAGATTTTTATAATGCTAGTTTTGGTACATAGATCCCCACACGGGGAAATATAATTGCTTTTTAGAGGAGTGAAAACGTGAGGCCTAGTTTTTCTGGTCTAACAAACACCAGATTGATTAAATTGGCCTTTTTTCAGCAAAATTACAACACTGGACAATAATGCCTTTTGGCGGTATTAATTACAAGAACACTGCTGCTAATTGGACACCAGATTTTTTATAATGCTAGTTTTGGTACATAGATCCCCACACGGGTAAATATAATTCCTTTTAGAGGAGTGAAAACGTGAGGCCTAGTTTTTCTGGTCTAACAAACACCAGATTGATTAAATTGGCCTTTTTTCACCAAAATTACAACACTGGACGATATAATGCCTTTTGGCGGTATTAATTACAAGAGGACTGCTGGTATTTCAGAACACCGGAATTGTTAAAATGCTAGTTTTGCTAGATAAATTTCCCACACTGGGAGAAATATTGCCTAAGCCTTTTTACAGTATTAATTACAACAGGAGTGCTTCTTTTGGTCTAACACCAGAATAATTTTATTATTACGGTGAAAGCTTTTTCTAATTTATATTTCTGGCACATAAAAAAAAAAATATTTCTGGCTGACAGTATTGGACAAAGTAGTGGCACTGGCTAGCCTAGCTGGAACAGCACATTCATGGGATTTGCTATCCAAGTGGGTTTCTTTCAGTTTCACCACTGATATATTAAATATCTTTGCAGTTAGTATGGGTGACACAAGCACAGCCAAACCCCTGATGTATTATATCTATGAAAAAATCGACTATTACATTAGATTAATTGACGTTGTGGCAGCTTTTGCTGTAGCACCACAAGTCCCAAAATGGCCGCCGCCTATCAGCCAAGTAACATGTGCCAGTCTGCCCAGCCAGAAAAAAAATTGACTTTGACTGAGCAGCTGAATCGCTGTTGTTCTGATTCACAGGTGTAGATTTTTAACTTCTTTGGAGCTTTGGTTTACACTCTGTGGCAGCAAGTGCTGGCGCACCACAAGTCCCAAAATGGCCACTGCCGGTCAGCCCAGTTACATGTGCCAGTAAAAATCGCTCTGGCCAGTCTCAACAAAATAGTGACTTTCAGTGAACAGCTCAGCTGAGTTGTTCTGATGCACAGGTGTAGAAAGGTAGATCATTCAATCACTTCTTTATCCCTGCCTATCTCGCCCTCACAGAAGCTGCATCCTCTCCCTACACTAGTCAGAGCAGTGTGACGTGCGGCGCTACATGACTCCAGCTTAAATAGAGGCTGGGTCACATGCTGCACTTGGCCAATCACAGCCATGCCATTAGTAGGCATGGCTGTGATGGGCTCTTAGGGCAAGAAGTAAAACGCTAGCTGATTGGCTGCTGTGCAGCCCTTCAGAAAGCGGGAAGTAATCGACGAACACCGGACCCAGAACCCGAACTTTTTTGAAAATGTCCGGGTTCGGGTCCGTGTCACGGACACCCCAAAATTCGGTACGGACCCGAACGATTCTCGAACTGTTCGCTCAACACTACACAGGAGATGTCACTGGATGTAACGGGTATGTGCTGTATTCTCCTGTATATTGTGTACCATTATATGTAATGTCCATACACATATCTGTTTGGGGGGGGGGGGTTGGCTATAGGATTTGGCCCACACTGCTGAAGCCTGTCCCCAGACTTCAAGTCACACTGTACGTGTTCTGAATTCTGGGGCCTCGCACCCCTCTACTACATTATCTGTACTCAGTTATCACTGTTATCTGTGGTGTTACATAGGACTGCAAGTGACATCTAATTTATAAAAAGGGGCATGTGCAGAGGTTGGGGGGTGCAATACTTGGTTTGCCCCGGGTGCTGGCAACCTACGCTACGCCACTGGAACTCTGCCCTGATTGAGAGTCACTCCCCATATAAGTTAGTTATACAATGTTAAGTTAATGCATAGAGCAGGCATCCTCAAACTGCGGCCCTCCAGATGTTGTAAAACTACAACTCCCAGAATCCCCTGCTGTAGGCTGATACCTGTAGGCTGTTCGCGCATGCTGGGAGTTGCAGTTTTGCAACAGCTGGAGGGCCGCAGTTTGAGGATGCCTGGCATAAAGCATGTTCGCTGCTGCTTGCTACCCCTCCTCATTTATAACCCTGTATAATGTACCCTGATACCCCTCAGTTATATGATACCGTATAATTGAGGGGTATCGGGGTAAATTACAGGGGGTAATATAACTGAGGGATCAGGGTAAATTATACAGAGGGTAAAACTAAGGGGTATCAGGGTACATTATTATACAGGGGTAATATTACTGAGGAGGGCTATTTCAGGGGACATGAAAAAGGGGTAATATAACTTATATAATAAAAGTTATATTACCCCTGTATAATGTCCCTGATAGCCCTCCTCAGTTATATTACTCCTGTATAATTTACCTTGATACCACCAAGTTATATTACCCCTGTATAATATTGTATCCTGATACCCCTTAGTGTATTTGTGTATATATATTGTGGGGAGTCGCTCTGGTAGATAGCAGTGCGGGTGCAGTATAGAGTCCAGAAAGTGTAGCAAACAGTGTTTAATTCACACTTGTAGCAAATACACAGCAAACAGTCACTTGGTGTTAATTCACACCCAACAGAAAACGTGCAGCAAAACAAAATAGTTAAAAACAGGTTCCAGTCACCTGGGAGGCTTTAGGTGCAGGTTCGCACCTGGCTGTCAGTCCAGCCACAAGGCGATCGACCTCCGGCTTCCAGGCCGTCTGCACTCCTCCTTGCTTGGGGTCTTGCTTCCAGCCCAGAGAACTCCACACAGCACAGCATGGATCAGCACTCCCAAACTCAAGTGATTCCACAGCCTAACAGCAGCTCCAGGACAATCACACTCAGCTGCTGAGGAGGCTGCCTTTTAAAGGCCCGGATAAAGTCCGGCCTGGACCGTGGGGAATAGGCACCCACCCAACTCTTTGCCTACTCCCAGTAAGAGCCGGCCCGGATTGGCTTTGCAGCCAAACTAAAAACAAGGTGTCAAACAGCACTAGCTGCTGCTGACACACGAAAACCCGGCTCTTACCTCACCGAGGCCAGGAACCTCGGTCACACGTACCTGCCATCGACCACGGTACCTTGCACCCTCTTACAATATATATATATATATATATATATATATATATATATTGTGTATATAATATACAGTTGCAATAAAAAGTATGTGAACCCTTTGGAATGATATGGATTTCTGCACAAATTGGTCATTAAATGTGATCTGATCTTCATCTAAGTCACAACAATAGACAATCACAGTCTTCTAAAACTAATAACACACAAAGAATTAAATGTTACCATGTTTTTATTGAACACACCATGTAAACATTCACAGTGCAGGTGGAAAAAGTATGTGAACCCTTGGATTTAATAACTGGTTGAACCTCCTTTGGCAGCAATAACTTCAACCAAACGTTTCCTGCAGCTACAGATCAGACGTGCACAACGGTCAGGAGTAATTCTTGACCATTCCTCTTTACAGAACTGTTTCAGTTCAGCAATATTCTTGGGATGTCTGGTGTGAATCGCTTTCTTCAGGTCATGCCACAGCATCTCAATCTGGTTGAGGTCAGGACTGTGACTGGGCCACTCCAGAAGGCGTATTTTCTTCTGTTTAAGCCATTCTGTTGTTGATTTATTTCTATGCTTTGGGTCGTTGACCTGTTGCAACACCCTTCTTCTGCTAAGCTTCAGCTGGTGGACAGATGGCCTTAAAGAGGACCTTTCACCAATATAATAACCCCCAAATAACCCTCCTACCAGATAGTGCGTCATCCACTGATGTTCCCCATATTTTTTTTAAATCGACCCCCTAATTCCTTCCTAATCGCCCCGTTTCTTCTGCCGCCTCATATGCAAATAAGGCGGACTTTTGTACGGGGCGTTGCTAAACATCCTGGTTGGGGGCGTGTGTGCTGGCTTCCCCGGCTGAGAGAGCAGCCAATCGCAGCGCTGGTCTCTCAGCTATGGAGAAGGAGCTCAAGGCCCCTTTTACATCTGCGTTGTGAGGATCCAGCGTGCACTTCCGTCGTCGGAAATGCCCGCTGGATCTGTCACAACGCAAGACAACTGAAAGCATTTGGAGACTGATCAGTCTTCAATATGCTTTCAGGTTACCATGGCAGCCAGGACGCTACTAAAGTAATGGCTGCCATGGAAAAGAAGCGGGGAGCCGGGGGAGAAGCTACTACCTTCCGTGCGGCGGCCGGGGCGCTCCTCGATGACGTCACCGGGTCCCTGCGCCACACGGATCACATAGCTATGCTATGTGAGCAATGCTCTGTACAATTCATACGGCGCATTGCTTACATACCATAGCTATGTGAACCATGCGACGCAGGGACCCGGTTACGTCATCGAGGAGCGGCCCGGCCGCCACACGGAAGGTAAGTAGCTTCTCCCCCGGCTCCCCACTGCTTTTCCATGGCAGCCAGGACTTTAGTACCATCCTGGCTGCCATGGTTACCATTCTTAAAAGCTAAACGTCGGATACGGCGATGCGCCGTAACGACGTTTAGCTTAAAGTTGGATCCGGATTAATGCTTTTCAATGGGCATTAATTCCGGCATGTCTTCAGGATATTTGGCCAGAGGAAAATCCGCAGCATGCTCCAGATTTTGCTACGGCCAAAAAACATGTCAGTACTGAACTGAAGACATACTGATGCATCCTGAACGGATTTCTTTGCTCAGTATCTTTCCGTCCTAGAGCCCTGAGGACGGAACTCTAAAACAGAAAGGAAAAACGCAGATGTGAAAGGGGCTTAAACTTGGAAATTCGTTTTTCCTTCGATGATAGCAATCTGTCCAGGCCCTGTAGCAGCTAAGCAGCCCCAAACAATGATGCCACCACCACCCTACTTCAGGTTTTGATGTTGGTGTGCTGTGCCTCTTTTTCTCCACACGTAGTGTTGTGTGTTACTTCCAAACAACTCAACTTTGGTTTCATCTGTCCACAGAATATTTTGTACTGTACAGTACTGCTGTGGAACATCCAGGTGATCTTGTGCAAACTGTAAACGTGCAACAATGTTTTTTTTGGACAGCAGTGGCTTCCTCTATGGATGTTAGCATATACCAGAGACTTTTCTAAGTCTTTAGCTGACACTCTAGCTTTCTTCTTTATCTCATTGAGCAGTCTGCTCTGTGCTCTTGCAGTCATCTTTACAGGACCACCACTCCTAGGGAGAGTAGCAGCAGTGCTGAACTTTCTCCATTTATAGACAATTTGTCTTTCCGTGGACTGATTAACAGCAAGGCTTTTGGAGATACTTTTATAAACCTTTCCAGCTTTATGCAAGTCAACAATTCTTAATCGTAGGTCTTCTGAGAGCTCTTTTGTGCGAGGCATCAGTCACACCAGGCAATGCTTCTTGGGAAAAGCAAACCCAGAACTGGTGTGTTATTTATAGGGCAGCTGTAACCAACACCTCCAATCTCATCTCATTGATTTGACTCCAGTTGGCTGACACCTCACTCCAATTAGCTCTTGGAGATGTCATTAGTGTAGGGGTTCACATACTTTTTCCACCTGCATGTTGTTTACACGGTGTGTTCAATAAAAACATGGTAACATTTAATTCTTTGTGTGCTATTAGTTTAATCAGACTGTGATTGTCCATTGTTGTGACTTAGATGAAGATCAGATCACATTTTATGACCAAATTGTACAGAAATCCACATCATTCCAAAGGGTTCACATACTTTTTCTTGCAACTGTATATATACATACGTGCGAGCGGTGTGTGTGTTTGTGCTTTAGGGTGCACACCTTAATGCAATGGGCTGTGCACGCCTATGGTTTCCTCCATAAAGGGGAACTGGTGAACATCAGTAAGTAGGTGGGGAGAGAATGAGCTCCTGAAGAACCATGACTCTTCTCAGGCAGCAATGACTCTTTTCCAGGCTTGGGCTGCAATGATTATAAATCTGGTCCTCAGTGCAGTATGCTGGCAGCCCACTGTATATGCAGTAGCATTATGCATCTTCTATTTCAAAAGTTGCCTGTGGTGGTTGGTAGGGGGTTGACTTGCATTAGTAAAGTAGAGTGAACAGTTTGTACAAACATCCGCCTCATCCTTGTGTGCATCAACATCTGCATTATCAAAGTACCACCTTGTTTTTAAAGCACTAGGACCCCTGACTTGTACTTCAAAACTTATCTTCACCAAGGACACCCCAACTTACACCAAGCAGGAGAAACCCCATACCAGGAAATGCCCAAAGGGATAAACGTTGTGACCTTTCCTATCACTGCATGGCCTAGGGAAGCTTTTGATTTGTTTACACTTAGCCCCTTGACTGCCCAAATAAGTGAAGTATGCAGTGATTCTAAGAGCGACGCTTGTCATCTGCATGTATTACGGACTCACAGTATAATTTTACTATCAAAGCAGACTCCCTATGCGTGTTACTGCAAGGCAAAATGTTCTACATTACTATAAAGGCTCTCTGCAGCAAGGAAATAGCAGTTTTTAAACGAAATTTGCCGCAAATACATTCGTATTGAACCAAATTTTTTCTAAAAAATTTGGCGATCCGGTGAATTGATTTTTGGAAAAAGTCTAGTCTCGACCTCATCTATTGGAGGCATTTTGGGGATCCGGGAAAACTTTGAAAAAGACTGCAAGACGGATTCGTCCATCCGCATGACAAGCGGAGAGACGAATCCGTTCTTGCAATGCATTTGTAGACGGATCCGCACCCGGATCCGTCTACAAATGCTGTCAGTTGTCACACTGATCGGCGGACCCGGCAGGCAGCTCCGACGACGGAACTGCCTGCCGGATCACACTAACGCAAGTGTGAAAGTACCCTAAAGACTTCAGTTGGAGTAGTCAGTACAGTGAAATTGAAAGCTTAAAAAAAAAAAGTTACATTTTTTTAATAAAGATCAGTTGGAAAAAATAATCATTAGCCTAAAATTAGTACAATGCAATGATAAAAAAATAAAAATCTATAGCCTTTAAGTGTAAGAGCAATGACGTTAAGTATATTGAATAGTAGAGAAAATTTAACAGGAATAAGAAAATAAAAGCTTTAAGTCTGACAAATCTCATACACATTATTATATGAGAGTGAATATTAAAATTCTGAAGAACAATAGAATTTTCTAACTCTATAAAAATGAAATCATTCTTGGTACAAAGCAGAGTAATGACTTTAAACCTGTACACGATGCACCTCACATCCAATATTTCACCCTTTTTTCTAAAGGATGTGTCTAAGTATGAAATTAGATCACAGCATGAAGCCCTTGCAAAGATAGATAATCAATACACGGCCTTCTCAAATTTTTCTTATGACAGGAGCGACCTGCAGTTTTATGAAACTCTACGAAAATCATTGGTCCATTAGATAATCTGGCAGCCATTCCAATTAAATCACCATCTCTGCAAACTGCTGATGTAATACGGCATGACAACTTGTCAATATCACTGGTTGCTGTCATGGTTAACCATGAAATATAGAGTATATGGTGAGCAGATAATATTGTATGAGTATGATCAAGCAAAGGCCTAACAATTACTAGGTAGTGGATTGATTTACAGGTATAGAGAAATAATTTCATTAGAATGGGGAAAATATTGGGAAAAATTTTATTAATCAATTAATAATTATAGGGGGTTTGGTTTTGGTATTGATGGCCTGTCCTCAGGATAAGTCACCAATATCTGATCATTTGGGTTTTGACCCCGAGCACCCCCTTCATTAGCCGTTTGAAGAGCTTAATAATATTTAAAGGGAGTCTGTCACCTCCATACGGCCATATAGAGCACTTACATGGCTCTGTAGCACACCTATACAGGATTGAACCTTTGTTCTTTTCTTTAGGCGTGCACATTACTTCGCCGGGCAGTGGTTGGGGAGGAGTAAAGTGAAAAGAAGGCACAGCAGCGAGAAGTGTGGATCCGCAATTGCGGACCCAGGCGGGACATCGTCTGTCCCCATAGGAATGAATGGGAATGAATGGGTCCACAATTCCGTTCCGCAAAATGCGGAACAGAATTGCGGACATGTGAATGGGGCCTATACCTGTGATTTTCTTGTTATTTTTTTTTGTGTGCGTTTTCTGTATCTGAATCTACTGGTGCTTGCACCAGAGACCCTAACCCTTTCGGATCAGCTGCCAACTTACACCGTGACTATCCCAGTAGCGGTCCAGTTGCTTCCCTGCAGTAAAGGCCAGATTTCTGTATAGGGGTTAAAGGATGAATACCAGGGGAGCCATAGCCAAACCAGTTAGTTGGCACAGCGGGTCCACACTTGCTGATCCATAGCAACTGGTTCCTGGCTATGACTACACATCTGTTCCTTCAGTATCACAATGTTAATTCAACACTATTCTTGAGACAGAAAACTCGGCTTTTCTCTGCAGCAAAGTCAATACTTCCATGCAGATGTTAAAGGGAGTTTGTCAGCAGTTTCAACTGCAGACAGTGCCAGGTAGTGGCTGAGGAAAGCTATACAAACATACATTTTATGGGGCTTTTATCATCAGGAAAAGTATGAATATGCAATTATATTCTGCCAGGTTCTCTTCTTGCAAATACACTGGAGGTGGGGCTTCACAGCTCCTTCCCTCTGCTCTGAGTGACAACTGTAGCATCCAAACCAGGAGGCCTGCCAGAGTAGGGGAAAATTGTTTATTGTCATGAATATTATTTGGTTCTTTGTTCTGATGTATTGTTTTGTACCTGCATATTTTATATGAACAAGTCAGAGTTAACAATCCTGTCTTTGCCATTGAAGGTGGCTAGGGTATGGACCTAGGTCCGCCCCTAGTTTAGTGTGTGAGTTTTAGTGTTAGCTGAGGAAGAGATAGGAGCTACATGTGCTCACTTATTGGAGAAACTAGTCATAGAAAACTAGAAAAGCGGGGACATTTTAAACTCCACACACCAGTCTAGCTTTTTCCAAATGCATTATAACTTAGAGGTTTAACACTTTTATATGTAATTTTAACAAGCAGTACTTCTACTCCCTGTGTTGCTTGCATGTCTCTCTCCACAATTCCCATACACCTTGAAAGAGTTGTCCAGCATCAGTATCTGATCAGTGGGAGTCCAACACCCAGGACCCCCGCCGATCAGCTGTTTAAGAAGGCACCAGCTCTTCTGTGAGCGCCACAGCCTTCTCACAGCTTACCAGCCACAGTGCTGTACATTCTATAGCGGCTGTTCTTGGTATTGTGCTCAGCCCTATTCACTTGAATCTGGCTGAGCTGCTCCTAGGCCACTTGACCGATGAACGTGTCATCACTGGCCTTAGGAGAAGCCGTGAGAAGGCCGCAGCACTAGCGCAAGTGCATCTGCTTCTCAAACAGCTGATCGGCAAGGGTCTTGAGTGTCAGGCTTCCACAGATACTGATGGTCATCAGTATAAAACCTCTGAAACCCCCTTTAATAGAGGCAGCCACTCAATAGTATGGCCACGTCTCTATCGAAACTACTGCAATAGGTGGCAAAAACAGGGATCAGGGGACCGCCATTCTCCAAATAGGACATGAACACTTGAAGTAATAGATACATATAAAAAAAAATGATTACAGTGCGAATACCCATTTAAGGCTACCTCCACATTTGCGTTGTTAATTACGGTTTTGAGATCTGGCAGAGGATCTCAATACCAGAATTAAACAGATCCATTTTGATTTTGCACATCAGGATGCGTCCGTTCCATTAGGATGCGTTTGTGTGAAATCAAAGCTAAAAAAAACAGATCCACCACTAAATCCATTGAAAGTCAATGGGTGACGGATCCGTTTTTTTAGGTTCTTAAAGAAAACGGATCTGTCATCATTGACTGACATTGTTTTCAATTCTGAATCCGTTTTTATGACCAGACACAAAACCGCAGCTTGCAGCAGTTTTGTGTCCGGGTCATAAAACGGAACGCTGCCGGAACAGAAGAGACCCTGATGCATCCTGAATAGATCTCTTCCCATTTGGAATGCATGAGGACCAAACGGAAACGTTTTTTTCCAGTATTGAGATCCTCTGCCGAATCTCAATACCGGAAAACAACAATGCAAGTGTGAAAGTAGCCTAATACCTCCTTGCCAGACTGTTGTTTTATAGAGACGCTACACTTTTTCAATCCCACTAATCAAAGGCAAAGCAAAGCAAAACTATCAAAGGATAAATCATTTTTTCATTAAATAAAAGATTGTATTTTTTTCAAAAACAAGCAAAATTTCTGCTGTAATTAATAGAAACTATAGATTTATCAACACCAGATGTTCCCCATCATTAACAACAAAAATAATCATCAGACATCAACATAAATTAAAATCCTATCATCAGCAGATCCACATTACAATGCAGGTGTTTAGATGTTTAATTAAATCTTAAATGTTGTAACTTACTGTCTTTCCCACACTCAACTAGCTTCTAATAATTACTAGATGATAGTGCAGAGCTGGAGCAGTAAGTACACATATCATGAAATGTCTACATACTGTAGATGATGTAATGAGAACACTTTACATAAAACACCTCACAATGCTATACAACAAACAGAGATGGATTTACGCAGACCACAAGACTGATGCCGAATCAATAAAGCAGATAATCATTTTTGTATTTATTCATGTTGTTTATTATATAATGCATATACATATACTTATTCCGAAGCCATCACTCACACCAGTCCCTGTTCCCAATGGAGTTCACAATCTCGTTTCCAATTTCATAGCAATTTCATGAATCAGTATGTTTTTAGAGTGTGTAAGGGAACCCACATAAGCAAAGTTTCAAGGGACCTCCCTCTTTGTCAAGCACCATTTGAGGGATGCCCCTCAAACCTTTGGATAGAGGTTGCTGTGTGATGCCCTGTCGCTGGTGAAAATATGGCAGAAGAGACGCCAAAGCTGAGTGCTCGTATGAATGCATGAAAATGCTGGCAAGGACTGAGGATATCCAGATGGAACATATGGACTCAGGTTTTATATTTAAGTAATGCAACAATACTGTTGTATTGAATAAAGGAAGGTGTCAAGGAGATGCACTTTATTGCAGTGTTTGTGCTCTGTGTGTCTTTGGACTTTGTTGGCCACATATTGATTCGATTCTTTGGAGATCTATTCTTAAGATAGGTCATAAATATCAGATTGGTGGGGGTCCAACTCCTGGGACTCACACCGATCAACTGCGAAGAGGCACTGGCACTCCCTAAGTGCTTAGGCATCTTCCTAGACTATGCAACATCACATTTATTGATCACATTGCCTAGGTGCAGCTCGCCCCTTTGGTAATCTGCGAGGAGGCCTCTGATGAGAGCCACAGCTTTCTCAAATAGCTGATAGCATGATTAATGCTTTATATTATGTTTTGTATGTATTCCAAAAGGCTGTCAATAGGTGGAAATGTTTAGTTAAATATGCCTTAAATTGGCAGAGGGAACTAGCTTTCCCCTCTGTGTGAGGAGCTTTCTAGTTGGTATTGCATCAGACAATTCTGTGAGAATATGGAGGCAAGGAAAGAGACTGCTTCTCCAGGAGGAACATCATTTCTGTGAAGGAGAGAATCCCAGAGAGGAGGAGGAACAGACATCTAAATCATTTCTAGGATTACAAGGCTATGCGTGTTAGCAAGGTATTTGCTCGTTATGGCTATAGACTTTGCTGCTTGTGTTAGGCAGTTAATTAGCTCTTTTGATACTTATATAATGAATTGGCCAACTGTAGGATTTGCAGCCAGCTGTTGGAACTTCAAACTGTTTAGACGGAGCTCAGGGAATCAGGAGCCCCAATATTAGTGTGTGCCCCGAGAGAAGAAAAGGTGTGCCCCCCTGTCACTGCCCATCCCTAGGAACCATCGGTTTATGGATTGCCACTGTAAAAAATTATTGCAGACAGAGCCACTACAACTCACATCCTCCATAACTGCTCCTCCAGGGCCTGCGGTAGCTGTTTGAGGAAGCCACGATCTTGAGGATAGGTTATCAACATGTAAATCCCAGAGAACCTCTTTAAAGGGGTATTCCCATCACAGACAATGGGGGCATATCGCACCTAAGTCGAGAACGGAGTGGGAAGAGTGGTGGCTGATGGACCTCGTGTTTCCTGGGGTCCCGCCACCACCAAGTGCTCTCTCCATACAAGTGAATAAGAGCACACCGAGCTTGCACGGCCACCATTCCCATTCATGTCTATGGGGTCGACGGAAATAGCCAAGATAGCGCTCGGCTATTTTCGGCAGCCTCATAGAAATGAATGGAGGGTGGCTGCGCATGCGTAGTGCGCCCTCCATCACCTTGCCCTCTCCGTTTTCTGTGAAGGTGCGGATCCCTATTAGACAATGAGAGCATATCCTAGCAAAATGCCACTGTTGTTTGTGATGGAAATACCCCTTTTAAGGTTGTAGACATGTTTCTTTTACCCAATTAAGATACTTGACATTCAGACTATAAGTAACTATTTTACATGTAAAAAAAATAGGTAAAAACTCATTCCACCATCTCTTACCCATGTTTCAATTAAATCCAACTTTTTAAGAGTCTACAAGTTCAAAGAATTAGTCGACCTTGCCTGGCTTTAAAATGTGCATCCTTTCATACAGTGATAAAGGACCCAATCTTAATTAAAGACAAAACCTTGGTGTCATGATAATATTGTTCATCAGAACTGAAGCTTGACTTCTAAAATGTAACATCTATAATCTAAAGGTTAATTCTAATGAAATATAGCAAAATGTAAGATCTCTGCTCTTGAAAATAAAAAGCCTCACCCACTGGCACACTGAAAGTCAAGGGTATATATCTAGTTCTATTCACATTGAGAAAGTCATAGTAAGGATGGCAAACGTATCAATTTTCTTCTGTTAAAAATCATATACAGAGTTATTCCATGACTGTAAAAGGAGTTTGTATTTGTCCTTTACACCTGTTTGCTTTTGATCATAAAGCACATTAGATTTGTTATAACAAGTTGTAACTAAATATGTCCTGCTACCATATTACTGCCAAACTAGGCAGAAGTCATTCTATTGATGCTTCTTGACAACCACTATGGGGGCCCCAACACCAGTCAAATGGTTATTTACTATAGCTTTTACAGAAGAATTCTGGCATTGAAAAGTCACAAATGTCGTCGCTAAAGATGAGCAAATCGAAACTGACAAAGTGGAATTAGATCAGAATTTCAGAAAAAATTTGATTCGTACCAAATCCGAATTACCTCGCGCTTCATGGTAACAAATCGCATTTTTTCCTAAAGTGGCTGCTGCACATGTGAGGACAAAGGACAAGGAGCAGGGAAATCTGGGAAGGCGGGATCACCCTTAATGCCATGCATGCAGAAAATCAGCAGCCAGACAGCCCTGTCATGTCACAGCCCTATAAATAGCCTCAGCCATCTTGGAT
Organism: Bufotes viridis; assembly: GCA_033119425.1. Taxonomy (NCBI): domain Eukaryota; kingdom Metazoa; phylum Chordata; class Amphibia; order Anura; family Bufonidae; genus Bufotes; species Bufotes viridis. Next base: position 342,294,462 of record CM065593.1, read on the forward strand.
TCCGCCATTTTCCAGTGTACTTACACCTTGCTGCACTGACTGGGGACCCAAATTGACATTATACAGCTCTGTAATTACAGCAAACCGTTATTGTTATTGGGGTTCAAGTGCTATTTGATACAGCCATGAACAGGGTTTATTACAAGGAATTATTTGTACGCCTTATTTGCCCTTGTGCGGTGCAGTTATATGTTCTAAAGCATTTTTGGCTTGTACTAGTGGGGAAAAAAGGGCTTATTAGCCATTGTGTGGTGAAGTGAGAAAATTTCAGGCCTTTTTGTCATGTATTAGTGGCAAAAGAAAAATAAATATATTTGCCGTTCAGTGGTGCAGTTATATGTTCTTCTAAAGCCTTTTGTGGTGTGTATTAGTGGCAAAAGAAAAATATATTTGCCGTTCAGCGGTGCAGTTATATGTTCTAAAGCCCTTTTTGTCATGTATTAGTGGGGAAATAAAGAGCTTGTGGTTGGGGCTACATTATACGTAACCGTCTACCTGCCTAACTAACTAAACGAAGCGACTTGAGTTGTGCCATAACTGCTGCGTAGGAGGAATGCCTAAAAGGGGGGATACCCTGCAAGGTGTTTATGAAAAAGAAGGGCGGGTTGGGAGGGTACACAGCAACGTTGACACGCCCAAGGGAGGCACCTGCCTGGTATAAATGTGCTACTAACGCCCTCCCACAAATACAGGCCAATAAATCGGCCTTCACACTTGTTGTCGGGGCTACATGACACGTAACCGTCTACCTGCCTAACTAACTAAACTAAGCGGCTTGAGTTGTGCCATAACCGCTGCGTAGGAGGAATGCCTAAAAGGGGGCAAAAACCCACAACTAAATGATACACAATAGTACATAGCAACAACACTAACATGACCAACCTCTGGAATGCAAGAACATCTCGACTAGATTGAGGTATGAACCTAATGAACATGCAGAACGCCATCGACCTAACTTTCGGATAATATGGGCCAGAACTTTTGATCCTAAAGGCAGCATATGCTGCACCTCACCTGAAGGAAAGGCCCGATAGCTGTTGCTTTTAACCCTAAATTGGACACTGGCATAACACCGGCATAAGGACATGCCACACAACTGAGAGGTGGTAAGTAGTGATGAGCGCAAAGACCCATATTCGACATCACGATATTTGACTAACAATTCGCATCATATTGGTCACTCATCCGCGATCTCGCAATATTCGTTATTTCGCATTCAATATCATGACTTGCGATAGATTTTTTCAAGTTATATTCACGTGCGCATAGAATCTATTCGTTATTGATAATGTTTAAACAGCTTTACATGTATTGAAAGCTTGAAATGGCGGGAGTCATTTGTGCGAATGAAAGTTGCGAAAAGACATATACAAATTTTCGCAATACATGCAGCGTACTGGAAGGTAAGGAAATACAAATCGCAAATAGATTAATGCGAATATTCAAGTGACGATTATTCGCAGGACAGTTTTACCTATAAAGTCTTTACTCTGACAGGAATAGTGGAAATTGTTAAAGAAAGCAATTAAGGTTGGGGGAATTATGTCTTAATTTTTTATTTTCAAGATACAGTTTCCCTATCACCCATTATCCATCTTAAGAGCGAATATTCGTAATTGCGAATATGGGGTCATGTATTTGACATATTCGCTAAATCACGAAATTCAAGACCAAAAACTCGCCCTGCGAATACTCGTGCCCAACACCGGTTGGGAGGGGTGCCGTGGGAACCACAACACTCTCAAGGTCTTGGCCTGTTACTTCTGCCAGTAATTGCACGAACCGGGCACCCTGAATGGAATGTCGGAAAGAAAATGATTATATTGGGGGCCAAGAAATGGCAACAAAACCAGTGCCAGCATCAGAAAAAACAAACAGTTGAAACCGCTGTGACCTGAGCGACGTGTCCGGTTTGATTTTGTGATACTGCAAACTGATGAAAAATGTGACTTACCCAAGACTCTGAACCTATAGCAACATTTGAAGAAATGTCAAGCAGCGAGTTTGTAAGCTAATAAAGTTTTAGGGTTTTTTTTTTCAGTTATTTTTTATCTTACTACCTGAGCAAAAGATGTAATTGAGCACACCAACTGAGAATGGAGAGCTGTGACAGGACCTGAAAAGCAAAAATGACATGCAATGATGATCCTGGCTGTGGTAGTATGCTGACACTGACAAGAGGCATGCAGGCATCAGAAACCAACAAAATGGTTGAAACCGCCGAGGCCTGAGTGACGGGTCAGGTCTGATGTTGTGACACCGCAAACTGATAAAAATGTAACTTACCCAACATTCTAAACCTATAACAACCTTAAAATAAAACGTCAAGTAGCAAAGCCCGTAACCTAATGGGAAATCCATCCGTAATGTGATATTTTTTTCTCTTTAAATCCCTTTTTTTCCCGTCCTACTACCTTAGTAAAAGACGTAATTGACCAAACCAACTGACAATGGCGAGCTGTGACGTGATCTGAAAGCAAAAATGACATGCAAATACGATCCTGGCTGTGGTAGTATGCTGACACTGACATGAGGCATGCACTAATATAAACCACCTGCAACACACCACGCTGCTATAGATGAGTGCATATAAATGATGCAACCATCAGCCCTTACCCCCTGTTGAGATGTGGGTGTATATGCCGTTAAAACAATCTAAACTCAGTTCTTGGCAAAAGCCACGCTCATATCAATTTTGAGCAATATAAAAGCAACAAAACAAGGCAAAATAACAAAATAAATGGTCCTTATGGGTCTCTGCAATTACCTTTCTAGAAAGTAGCTCCCTCAGTGTCCAGCTAACATTCTGAACTGAAGATGGATTCCCAGCACCTTGTACAGGTGCTTTTACATATCACAAAATAGCATTTACACTAAAGAAACAATAACACTCTGTTAAAAGCAACTCTGCTTCACCTGGATTAATTAGCTGCCTGCACCTCACCCTCTATAATGCAAGTAAGGGGATAATGCTGGATGTCAGTGTGAACAAGGCCTAAGTCTGTCTGCAGAAATAATAGCGGATAGCGAGAGAGGTTTGCTGGCGAGCAGGGAAGTGAAAGCAGACAAGAAAGACATACAGATATACACAGACAAACTGATGACATATTCAACCCCTAAACACCCCCCACCCCCGAGGGGGCGCCACGGACCATAGCGATATGCCATGGCACAACCGAGGTCCATGCCGCTAAATACAAAAAGCAACTGGTGCTACCACCCATGTGCTGCTGACATGAATGTGTAAAACATCATTATAGCAATGGCATGTACCCTACCATCCAGCCCCCCCCCCTCTCCCCTAGCGAAGCAAGGTGGCCCGTGCAAGACATAGAAACCTGAGAGAAAACGAGACAGAGTCACGCTGACACCTGCTGCCTAACCGTACTGCCTCGTTGGCTGCCAGGAAGATCGCTCCGGTGCTGTTCCTCCTCACCAAAGGAACCGACACACCGCCACAAGAACTGTAACCGGACGATGCTGCACGAGCTTGCAGCAAACCCTCACCCGACCGCAAGGACCTCAGCTGGGTTCTCGAACGCCGACTGGGTACGGAATAAGCTGATGTAGCCCATGTGCTGCATCAGATGGCTCGGACTGCACATAACCACGCAGCAACGTCGACACGCCCAAGGGAGGCACCTGCTTGGCATAAATGTGATACTAATATTGGCTGCTGTGTGGTTAGATGAGAAAATTACAGCCCTTTTTGTCGTGTATTAGTGGCGAAAGAAAAATATATTTGCCGTTCAGCGGTGCAGTTATACACTCACCTAAAGAATTATTAGGAACACCTGTTCTATTTCTCATTAATACAATTATCTAGTCAACCAATCACATGGCAGTTGCTTCAATGCATTTAGGGGTGTGGTCCTGGTCAAGACAATCTCCTGAACTCCAAACTGAATGTCAGAATCGGAAAGAAAGGTCATTTAAGCAATTTTGAGCGTGGTATGGTTGTTGGTGCCAGACGGGCCGGTCTGAGTATTTCACAATCTGCTCAGTTACTGGGATTTTCACACACAACCATTTATAGGGTTTACAAAGAATGGTGTGAAAAGGGAAAAACATCCAGTATGCGGAAGTCCTGTGGGCGAAAATGCCTTGTTGATGCTAGAGGTCAGAGGAGAATGGGCCGACTGATTCAAGCTGATAGAAGAGCAAATTTGACTGAAATAACCACTCGATACAACCGAGGTATGCAGCAAAGCATTTGTGAAGCCCCAACACGCACAACCTTGAGGCGGATGGGCTACAACAGCAGAAGACCCCACCGGGTACCACTCATCTCCACTACAAATAGGAAAAAGAGGCTACAATTTGCACAAGCTCACCAAAATTGGACTGTTGAAGACTGGAAAAATGTTGCCTGGTCTGATGAGTCTCAATGTCTGTTGAGACATTCAAATGGTAGAGTCCAAATTTGGCGTAAACAGAATGAGAACATGTATCCATCATGCCTTGTTACCACTGTGCAGGCTGGTGGTGGTGGTGTAATGGTGTGGGGGATGTTTTCTGGGCACACTTTAAGCCCCTTAGTGCCAATTGGCCATCGTTTAAATGCCACGGGCTACCTGAGCATTGTTTCTGACCATTTCCATCCCTTCATGACCATCAGCAGAGCAGTTATATGTTCTAAAGCCCTTTTTTGTGTGTATTAGTGGGGGAGAAAAAGGGTTGGTCGTTGTGTGGTGAAGTGAGAAAATTACAGACTTTTTTGGGGTGTTTTAATTTTCTATTTATATATTTGATCTAGAAGTGCCAGGCCCTGCACAGGGGAGTGGCAGAGGCCTAAATGTTTCTGGTGCAGGCAGAGTTCGCAGCAGAGTAAGGGGCTGTGGCAGCAGGGGTCACTTCAAGAGGCCTGAGCTCCCAGTGTCAGCTAGCAGTCATGTTTTGACCAGCAACCCAGTGGTTCTTGAATGGTTGACTCGATCTTTGACTTCGTCGCAAGTGACATCCCCATCCCCAGACACCCCCAGCAAAGAGTCAGTGGGTTCATCAGACACAACCCTTAGTTGCCATGGCCCGGGAGCAGGCCCTGTGCCCTCACCTGTCCTCAACCTGCCCCTGTCCTTTTCCGTTCCCTCAGCCAGAGAAGTATTGTATTCTATGGGCTTTACTCCCCTATACAGTGAGGACGAGCTACTAGAAGACAGTCAGCAGCTACTGGCAAGCCAAGATGTGGAGAAGACATCCGCCGCTTTCTCCACTAGGCGGGCAAGTAGTGATGAGGAGAGTGGCGTGGGAGCTGGTGTTGCCAGCGGTCAGGCTCCTGACCCAAAGACGGTTGAGGAGGACATCAGTGGGAGCTGGGAGACGAAGGGGCTTAATTTTATTTATTTTTTCCTTTATATAATAATGTAATATTTTAAAATCCGGTGTCTCCATGATAAATCTGCAGCGTGGGAGCCCAGTGTGGTTTCTACACACTTTGAAAATAATCCTTCAGCAGGAGGAATAAATGCCGGATGACCGGGAAGGTCCATGACTTTCCCAGGAGCTTCTGTCAGGAGTAGTGGTTCTTTTCTAAGACATCCGTATAGTGTGGGGGAAATCCGAAGACCCTCTCCATCTCCGTGTACCACAGGATGTCCTCCTTCACATCTGCCACCTCCACACTATGTCACCTTTCCACTCTGTGGTTTTCTGAAGCTGCTGCCACCTCCACACTATGTCACCTTGCCACTTTGTGGTCTACTCATGCAGCTGCCACCTCCACACTAAAAAAATAAGACGCACAATGGATCCTGTCTGTGTAGCAGCTGTAAGGCCTGTATGGTTCCATCAGAATTGGATTTTGTTTTGGTAGCCAAAAGCAGGAGTGGATACAAAACACAGAAGACATGCAAATATTCCATTCACGTGTGATCTCTGTTTTGGATCCACTCCTGTTTTTTTTGGCATTAGCAATACTGATGGATTACTGACCAAATGCTGACAGAGTGAAGGTGGATGCTTTTTTGTGTGTTATTGTTCTGACGGATCAGAGGAAGAACAAATTAATCAGTGACGTCAACACAAACTTACTGCTGACACCCTCTCTACTCTGTCGGGGGGCTCTACTTGTATAAGCGTTTAATAGAACAGGTTCTGTAGACATCTATGTCGAACCAGCTGACGACTGTGTAAAAGGAGTGCGCTTTTTCTTGGCGCTAACATCGATCTGTAAGGCTGAGTTCAAACTTGAGTTATTTGGTCAGTTTTGGCCCAGTGACTGCCCAAATAAGTGAAGTGTGCAGTGATTCTAAGAGCGATGCCTGTCAACTGCATGTCATACTGACTCACAGTATTATTTCACTAGCAAAGCAGACTCCCTATGCGTGTTACTGCAAGGCACAGTGTTCTACATCACTGTAAAGGCTTTCTAAAGCTAGGAAATAGCCATTTTTTAACGCGATTCGTCACTAATAAATTCGTATCGAACGAATTTAAAAAAAAAATTGGCGGACTGGCTGAATCGAATTTTAGTAAAATTTGCTCATCTCTAGTCGTCGCACTCTGTATTTTCTGTCGAGTTTGTGACTTTTTGGCTTTTCAGAAGTACAGTGAAAAGCGGGGCATTGCAAGGGTGGGGAGGGGTGGTTCAGACATCTGTCTTTATTCACTGCAGTTCTCTGGTGTAAATAAAGATAGAAACATTCAGCAGCTAGGAGGCTGCAGTAGATTTAAGTGTGTCGCACAGCCTGCCAGAGGATGTGACAAAGTCACAAAAAGCCGATTTTCCCACCTAATTTTAGCTGCAGTGCTGGTCCGTAACGTGTAGTTTTCATATTGATCTAGTTGTCAGCAATAGTGCACTATATCTAGGAGGTGAATCAGCTCATCTTCATTTGCACACTATGTGCCACTGTATTGTGACACCGTAAGCAATGGAGTCACACCTGGGCAATATAACTTTTTTTATGAAATTAGTTTTTATTATCCACATACAGTCATGTGAAAAAATTAGGACACCCTTTGAAAGCATGTGGTTTTTTGTAACATTTTTAATAAATGGTTATTTCATCTCCGTTTCAACAATACAGAGAGATTAAAGTAATCCGACTAAACAAAGAAAACTGAAGAAAAGTCTTTTCAAGATCTTCTGTAAATGTCATTCTACAAAAATGCCTATTCTAACTGAGGAAAAAGATTGGACACCCTTGCCCCTAATAGCGAGTGTTACCTCCTTTGGCTGAAATAACTGCAGTGAGACGGTTCTTGTAGCCATCTACCAGTCTTCGACATCGGTCTGAGGAAATTTTACCCCACTCCTCAATGCAGAACTTTTTCAGCTGTGAGATGTTTGAGGGTTTCTTGCACGTACAGCCCTTTTCAAGTCACCCCACAGCATCTCAATGGGATTCAAATCTGGACTTTGACTTGGCCATTCCAGGACTCTCCATTTCTTCTTTTTCAGCCAATCTTTGGTTGATTTACTAGTATGTTTTGGGTCATTGTCATGTTGCATGGTCCAGTTCCGGTTCAGCTTTAATTTTCTAACTGATGGTCTCACATGTTCTTCAAGCACCTTCTGATACACAGTAGAATTCATCGTGGATTCTATGATGGTGAGCTGACCAGGTCCTGCTGCAGCAAAGCAGCCCCAAACCATGACACTTCCACCTCCATGCTTCACAGTTGGTATGAGGTTCTTTTCTTGGAATGCTGTGTTTGGTTTACGCCAAACATGTCCTCTGCTGTTGTGTCCAAATAATTCAATTTTGGACTCATCTGTCCAAAGAACATTATTCCAGAAGTCCTGGTCTTTGTCAACTTTATCTCTGGCAAATGTCAGTCTGGCCTCGATGTTTCTCTTGGAAAGCAAAGGTTTCCTCCTTGCACACCTCCCATGCAAGTTAAACTTGTACAGTCTCTTTCTGATTGTAGAGGCATGTACTTCTACATCAACAGTAGCCAGAGCCTGCTGTAGTTCTCGAGATGACACTTTAGGGTTTTTGGAGACCTCTTTTAGCATCTTGCGGTCTGCTCTTGGGGTGAACTTGCTGGGGCGACCAGTCCTGGGCATGTTGGCAGTTGTTTTGAAAGCCCTCCACTTGTAGACTATCTTCCGGACAGTGGAATGGCTGATTTCAAAATCTTTGAGATCTTTTTAAATCCCTTCCCAGACTCATAGTCTGCTACAATCTTTTTCTGAAGTCCTCTGACAGCTCTTTGCTCTCACCATGGTGCTCACTCTCACTTCAACAGTCAGGAGCACACCAAACTAAATGTCTGAGGTTTAAATAGGGCAAGCCTCATTCAACATGCAGAGTAACGATCTACTAATTATGTGCACCTGGTGTGATATACCTGTGTGAGATCTGAGCCAATTTAAGAGGGAATACATGTGAGGGTGTCCTATCTTTTTCCTCAGTTAGAATAGGCATTTTTGTAGAATGACATTTACAGAAGATCTTGAAAAGACTTTTCTTCAGTTTTCTTTGTTTAGTTGGATTACTTTAATCTCTCTGTATTGTTGAAACGGAGATGAAATAACCATTTATTAAAAATGTTACAAAAAACCACATGCTTTCAAAGGGTGTCCTAATTTTTTCACATGACTGTATTGTAGCATCGCTGTTTGTTACGTGACATTATTATGAAAATGAACACTGTGTGCATTATCCCAGCACTCTGATATCACTGTGATGGCTACTCCTGTGCTGTTATGTAACCTTTCCCCTTTCCATATGCAGTTACCTTACTGTCTTTATTATTAGAGATGAGTGAATTTCAAATTTTGAAATTCGTTCATGCTTCGTTTGGTGGTAAAAGCAGAATTGCGTTATGGATTCTGTTCCCACGGACCATAATGCAATTCTATAACGGAATGCATGACAGAATGCCTTTAGAGGCATTCCGTTATTCATTCCGTCATAATAGAAATATATGGGCTGCAAAACTGATCCATCCCAGTTTCGTTATGCAGGCATATTACTGTTTATTATCTCTTTATTATGACATCACTGTATTTGCTATCCTTATATATTTATATCACTGTTAACCTGGTACTGTGATATTAGTCTGTTTATTAACTCTGTATTATGACATCACTTTACTAGCTAACTTTATATATCTACATCACTGTGTATATAAACCTTTTACTGTGGCATCACAAATGCAGTGGAAAATTATTATGTGCATTATCTAGCTTTTATGACCTGTGAGAATTTTTCCTGTGTAGTCACACCACTGTGTAGTGTGCTGTTATGAGATGCAGAGGATGCCCAGTGGTTCCCCTGTCCAGTGGCGTTGCTAGGTCTGGTGTCACCCGGTGCGGTAGGAAATGGTGTCACCCCCCCAAGCCCCCCCCCCCCCCCCCCCCCCGAAGCAATAATTTTGAAGTCATATAACCAAAAATATGTTAAAATAAATCAAAGTAAATTATTTAAAAAAAAATAATTTTTATTTTAAATCCAACCTTTACTGAATAAATAGCCACATTTTACAACACTAAATTTAACAGGAAAAAATTATAAATAATTAAATAACACAAAATTCAACATGAACAATAAATAAATAAATAAATATTTATATTTATTAATATAAATGCACTTAAAGAATATCTCAATCAATTCAGAACGTTGCCAAATTATAAGGGAAATAATAAAGATCATTCTGGTCCCCATTCTGATCGTCTCCTAGCAACCATGCGTGAAAATTGCACCGTATCCGCACTTGCTTGTGGATGCTTGCGATTTTCCCGCAGCCCCATTCACTTCTATGGTGCCTGTGTTGCGTGAAAAACACAGAAAGTAGAGCATGCTGCGATTTCGCATAACGCAAAAGTGATGCGGGAAAAACACCGCTTATGTGCACAGCCCCATAGAAATGAATGGGTCTGGATTCAGTGCGGGTGCAATGTGTTCACTTCACGCATTGCACCCGCGCGGAAATCACACCCGTGTGAAAGGGGCCTAAGGGTTCACTGTTATTGCACTAGTAGCAGAATTCGCGTTGATACAATAATAGTTGATAACCAGAAATGGTCTGCAGAGTCCCCAAAAGTATCTCCAATGGCGGTATAATCAGTACAGATACGCACTAGTGCTTAGTTAGTAATTTTCTCTCAGTCTGGTGTGTACAAAGTGTCTTCACATTATATAATGAGGAATTACTGCTGTTATGTTAATGAATGCTATAACATTGCACCATCCTTTTGAACATACACATCTGTCATCCGCCTTACCTCATGATCCTGGAGCTGTGCTGTAGAGCGACCGCTGAGCTCTACAGCATAGCTCCAGGATCATGAGGTAAGGTGTGTGTGTATGTTCAGAAGGATGGTGCAATGTTATAGCAGCCATTAACATAACAGCAGCAATTCTGGGCTGGTTCAGGCTGTGCTGTGCCTGTGTGAGTGAGTCACTGCGAAACACCCCGCCCCCCCCAACCCCCCACCACGCGCAGCTCACCTGGTCCAGGTCCTGTCTGCAGCAGCTGGCTTCTCCTCTGTGTGGTCCTGGTATCTTCGCTCTGCTTCAATCGCTGGTTTGAGGGCTGTACTTTTCGCCCTATAAGACGCACATAGATTTTAGAGGAGTATAACAAGAAACAATAATTTCCATCATACCTCAGGTCAGACCACCAATCAGACCCCAATGTTAGTCACACCTCAGATCAGCCCCCATGTCAGCCCCCATCCATCATGCCCCCCATGTCAGCCATCAGCCCTCATCCATCATGCCCCCCCATGTCAGCCGTCAGCCCCCATCCATCATGCCCCCCCATGTCAGCCGTCAGCCCTCATACCCCCATGTCAGTCATCATGCCCTCATGTCAGCCCCCATCCATCATACTAGGGTTGGGCAATATACCGCGGTATTAAGAAACGGCGATATTGAAGTTTATTAATAACCGTGGTATTTAATGATGTCATAGAAGCAGTCGCATATGTGCTGACCGCTTCTAGAATGTCCAGGTCCTGCCCCCTGCTTACATGTCCCTCCCCACAGCGGATGCACCCTCCTAGTTCTAAGACCTCCAGTTGCAGGTTGGCTATGTATAGGGCGGTCATGGTGGTTTTGTGGTGCTCAGGGTCCATTTCCTCCTGCATATAACGCAGTTGGATAAGTGCTGGTGCAGGAGACTCCTCTGGGAACGGGCACTGTGCAATCATTGGCCTCTGCGTCCTGCATTACTACTAGCGTGTGGAGGGCTGGACGCTGCTGCAAGTGCACTGGAGGGAGGGGGTGAACGGGCTTTTATTTATTTTTTTACATTAAACTTTATATATACTTTTACAAACAAGCTGTATGTTAATGGAGGCTCCATGACCCGCGGACACAGTTCTAACATAAACTGCAGCGCAGGTGCTCTTATGTGAGGTGAGGTCTGTTATTTTTTCCCCTGTTTTTTTTAGAGAGCATTTTTCACATAAAGCCTGTCCACAGCTATTGGTCATATACTACAAAACAACCAGAGCATAAGCATGACAGTGCCAGCCTGGGTGCCTCCAAAATAGTGTACATCAAATTACAAGCATGACAGCATGCAATATAACGTCTCTTTGTGGCCCCCATAAAGTATAATGTCTCCTTGCGCTGCCCCCATACAGTATAACGTCTCCTTGTGGCTGCCCCCATACAGTATAACATCTCCTTGTGGCTGCCCCCATACAGTATAACGTCTCCTTGTTGCTGCCCCACATACAGTATACAGCCCCCATCCATCATGCCCCACGTCAGCCGTCAGCCCCCCATGTCAGCAGTCAGCCCCCCATGTCAGCCGTCAGCCCCCATCCATCATGCCCCACGTCAGCCGTCAGCCCCCCATGTCAGCCGTCAGGCCCCCATGTTAGCTGTCAGCCCCCATCCATCATGCTCCCTAATGGGGGACAATGTTGGAGTCTGTGCCAAGGAAGGGGGGGTGACATGATGTCACCCCCCCCCTTCCATGGCACAGACTCCAACATTGTCCCAGGTCGACGGGTCCCCTCATCATGTCACCCCCTCCCCCATGGGTGGCACATTTCTTTACTTCCCTTCCAGGCTCTATGGCACAGACTTCTTTTCTCCCCTCTTTTACAATACAGAGACCCCCCAACTAACTCAGCAGCCCCTCTGGGCTGAGATCATTACTTAGTACTTACCTACCAATGTATATCACTGGGGCCTGGCTGGAGTGGGGTCGGTTCCTCCTGTCTCTGGCTCTCCAAAAGCCTGTCAGTCTCTGGGTTCTTCTGCTGCCAGCCCAGCCTGGAGAGGCAGCTTTTAACAGGCCACAGCAGAGCAGCTCCGCTCCATCGCCCTCCCTCCATCCAGAGTCCTGACAGACAGCTCATCTGCAGCCGTCCGCCGCGGCCCCACTGCTGGTCACGCCTCCTTGAGCCTGAGCACCGCACGGCACTCACGTAGGAGACCGTAGCAGACGCAGCCAGAGCCAGACCAAGGTGATTAACTCATGATGATTTGATTTGCGGTCTGACAGTGAACAGGCCGGTGGGGGTGGGTGACAGTCAGAAAACACAATAGCAGGCGCGCTGCAGCCAGACCAACTGTTACTCCAAGGTGATTGATTTTACACATTAGATTTGCGGTCAGACTCAGTGAACAGTGCGGGTGCGGGTGACACCCCATCACACTGGTGTCACCCGGTGCGGCCCGCACCCCCCGCACCCCCCTCGCAACGCCACTGCCCCTGTCACATAAGAGTATACCAGTGCAGTAACCCAGAATCAGTGCCCTGCAAACTGTTAATGTGGTACATTACTAAAATGATTAATGCTTTATATTAAGTGTTGAATGAATTCCCTTCCCTGTTTATTTAATTATACAGGGAATTAGCAGAGGGAACTAGCTTTCCCCTCTGAAGGAGGAGCCTTTTAGTTAGTATTTCATCAGCCACTTCTGTTTAGCTCTGCCTGCCATACAGGGCAGATGCTAGTTTGTTTTGGTCTTTGTTTACGAGACAATCAGATGCCTATAGCCCTGTGAGAATCTGGAGGCAAGGAAAGAGAATATATCTCCAGGAGAAACATAATTCCAAGGAAAAAATACCTGAGAGAAAGAGGAACAGATATCTAAAGACTGTATAGGATCACAAGGCTGCACGTGTTAACAAAGTATTTGCTCATTATGGCTAAAGACATTGCTGCTTGTGGCAGGATTAACTGCACCTTTCACACTTATATAACACATATTGTATGCCACTGTGCAAGCTGCAGTACTTAGTTTTGAGAGTTTTGCACACCTGTGTTCATCTTGGAAAGGTTGCAAAGTATTTAGAAGGAGGTCAGTAATCATCATTGCTGTCATTTGTCTATATACAGCTATTGTGACTTAACTTGGAACTGTGCTTTGATATTGTTGAAAGTACTACAACTCCCATTTTTCACTTTAGTAAAGAGTGACTTGTTTATTTACAATCTGCCTGTTTACTGACTCCAGCATATTTTGCCAGCCACAGAACCCACATCTCCTGCCTTGCACCCGTACAACTCTCATAAAACTAAGGACGGACACCCCAACTACCATCATGAAGGAGAATGTGCCCCGAGGGATGAAAGGGTGCACAATCCTGTCACCACCCAACCCTAGGGAGCATCTGTGTGAGGATTGCCACTGTGAATAATTATTGCCACCAAAACCACTACCACTCACATCCTTCTCCCCAGTACTATAAACTGTATAAAAAGTTGGGAGGACCTGTTACAGATTTTGCATCTAGGCCCAGGAACTATGTCTGTCCATGTAGCACACCTACATGGAAGCAACGGTTCAAGGGGAAAAACCTCAGTGTGCCTCCACACGCATAGGTACATTATAGACCCATCACAATCTATGGACTTCAAACTACAGATCCAAAATAAAGAATCTAAAAAACAACTCAGACTAATAAACTCCTCGAAAGAACTTTATTTACTTATCTTCTCTCTTTTTTACCCTGTATATATTTGCTCTTTATCGCCAAATATTACTGGTGGACACTAGAGATGAGCGAACTTTAAAAAAAAGTCCGGCGTTCGGCGTTCGGGTTGCGGTAAGTCGCACATCCCGTTATGGATTCCACTATAGTGGCATATGGAATCCATAAGGGGCGGCTGCCACCAACCCGAACTGTTGAACAGCCGAAGGACCTGGGGTGACGTCACTGTCATGTGATCAGTGCAGGGGGCGTGGCTCAGCACTGGATTTGATCCCGTGCTGAGCCACGCCCCCTGCACTGATCACATGACAGTGACGTCACCTCAGGTCCTTCGGCTGTTCAACAGTTCGGGTTGGTGGCAGTCGCCCCTTATGGATTCCATACGCCGCTATAGTGGAATCCATAACGGGATGCGCGACTTACCACAACCCGAACGCCGAACACCGGACTTTTTTTTAATGTTCGCTCATCTCTAGTGGACACCCATTGATTAGATTTCTCATATGTTAAGAGCAGGAAAATCCAATAGCCATTTTTTTTTTACTATATAAAATGTAAGTAATGAACCTGTGACAGATGAATGGCTTTTGGATAGATTTTTGAATGAACCGTTGTTCGTCTTTTTTTAAGTAAAATCAACGCACCCTTTTGGCAGCTCATCACATGTCCCTCTCCAATTTGTTAAGAAATACTGAGAAGTCTATTTTAATGAAGTGCAGGTGAGACAGGTTAAAGACTGCCTTTAATGTGTCAAAAGGCATTAAGTAACTCACTCTTTAAGCAAATCGAGAATGAGCGGTGTAATGGCATTTCCAATAATAATAATGAAGTTGATTGTCCTGAAACATCTCATTGATCTTCTATGATACTCTAAATCTGTGTTGCAAACAGAAAATGCACAGGCTTGATTTTTCACCTAATTTCCATTTAGAAACATTTAGCAGAACAGAAGCCAGTAAACACATTGGTTGCTTTGCTTACCGTACAGCAGGTGACCATACAGAATTCGCACATATTGGGGGGGAATATATCATGAGGGTAATATTTGAAGCTAGAGTCTGTGTTGGCATACTTTCTGCCAAATTTATCAAATGCCCCCAACTGTTTGTTAGATCTGGTGCAGATCTACGCCTAACAGTTTTGTTTCCAACGCTACCGCCAATTGGTGTGAGTTTGCAACTTTTAAAAAAAGTTGCAGAGATAAATTTGTGGTGAAACTTATTAATTTGGGAAGCCATGCCCCGTTTCCTACCCATTTTTCAAAACTGGAGTCTTGTAAAAATGCAAAAAATATTTTAAAGTATTTCCAAAAAGTCACAATGCCCTTTTTGGGGACTTTTTGAAGACAGAATTCTGGAGTGCAGGGCTTGATAGATTGCCCCAACCACCCCACCCAAGATAGAGATTTGGTGTTGAGAAGAAAAAGAGAGTTGCAGGAAAAAAATATAATGGTCGTAGAATAGAAATTTATCCTGATTTTTTAAGAGAAACACAGAATAAATTCTGAGAATATTGAAAGAAGACTTATGCAGGCTAAAATTAAATATTCCATGTTATATCCGGCAAAACTGAGAATAATTTATAAGGATCAAGTTTTTTCTTTCCTAAACCTGAAGAACCTGTGGAATGGTTAGAAACTAAGGGATTATGAATCTACACTTCTGTTTATGTGGAGTTATGAGGATGTAGGTACATTTATGTATTTATGCGGGGGGGGGTTGTGTGCGGAGATAGGTAGATGGTAAGAGGTTTATGAGGTGGTTTGTCCTTGTCAACCATAAAGATGGGTTGAGGGGAGGGGGTGGGAAGGAGGGATGGAGAGTGGATGGGAGGGAGTTGTCGGAGGACCCACTGAGGGAAATAACTGAGGGAATGTAAAAGTAAATTCCCAATTAAAAGTGCATTGTCTGACCCAGGAAGCAGTACAGCAGCGTCTCAAAAAGATTAAAATAGACAAATCGCCAGGACCAGATGGCATACACCCCTGTATCCTAAGAGAATTAAGTAATGTCATAGCCAGACCCTTATTTCTGATATTTAAGGACTATACTGACAGGGAGTGTTCCACAGGATTGGCGCACATCAAATGTGGTGCCAATATTCAAATAGGGTAAAAAAAAACAGAGCCCGGAAACTATAGGCTGGTAAGTTTAACATCTGTTGAGGGTAAACTGTTTGAAGGTTTTCTAAGAGATGCTATCGTACTCCACTCCTCAATGAAAATAAGCAAATTATGCCATATCAGCATGGCTTCATGAGGGATCGGTCATGTCAAACTAATTTAATCAGTTTCTATGACGAGGTAAATTCTAGACTTGACAGTGGCAAATCAATGGATGTCGTATATCTTGACTTCTCCAAAGCATTTGACACTGTACCGAATAAAAGGTTAGTATATAAAATGAGAATGCTTGGACTGGGAGAAAATGTCTGCATGTGGGTAAGTAACTAGCTCATTGATAGAAAACAGAGGGTAGTTATTAATGGTACACACTCAGATTGGGTCACTGTCACTAGTGGAGTACCACAGGGGTTAGTATTGGGCCCTATTCTCTTCAATATATTTATTAATGATCTTGTAGAAGGCTTGCACAGTAAAATATAAATTTTTGCAGATGACACTAAACTGTGTAAAGTAATTAGCATGGAAGAGGACAGTATACTGCTAAGATGGATCTGAATAGATTGGAGGCTTGGGCAGAGAAGTGGCAGATGAGGTTTAACACTGACAAATGTAAGGTTATTCACATGGGAAGGAATAATGCAAGTCACCAGTACATACTAAATGATAAAACACCCAGTAACACTGACATGGAAAAGGATCTAGGAATTTTAGTGAACAGCAAACTAAGCTGTAGAAGCCAGTGTCAGGCAGCTGCTGCCAAGGCCAATAAGATAATGGGTTGCATCAAAAGATAAGAACATAGTCCTACCACTTTACAAATCGCTAGTCAGACCACACATGGAGTACTGTGTACAGTTCGGGGCTCCTGTGAACAAGGCAGACATAGCAGAGCTGGAGAGGGTTCAGAGGAGGGCAACTAAAGTAATCACTGGAATTGGGCACCTACAGTACCCTGAAAGATTATCAAAATTAGGGCTATTCACTTTAGAAAAAAGACGACTGAGAGGAGATCTAATAACTATGTATAAATATATCAGGAGTCAGTACAGAGATCTCTCCTATAATCTATTTATCCCCAGGACTGTGATGAGGGGACATCCTCTGCGTATGGAGGAAAGAAGGTTTGTACACAAACATAGAAGAGGATTCTTTACGGTAAGAGCAGTGAGACTATGGAACTCTCTGCCTGAGGAGGTGGTGATGGTGAGTACAATAAAGGAATTCAAGAGGGGCCTGGATGTATTTCTGGAGTGTAATAATATTACAGGTTATAGCTGCTAGAGAGGTGTCGTTGATCCAGGGAGTTATTCTGATTGCCTGATTGGATTCGGGAAGGATATTTTTTCCCTTAAGTGAGGAAAATTGGCTCCTACCTCACATTTTTTTTTTTTGGCTTCCTCTGAATCAATTTGCAGGATAACAGGGCGAACTGGATGGACAGATGTCTTTTTTCTGCCCTATAAACTATGTTACTATGTTACTTAATAAATAGATGGTAGAAAAGGTTTTTCCACTCAGGATTGGGTTGTGTTACAGTTCATTATAATCTAGGGACATGACACATAGGGTATAATGTGAGAGGGTTGGGGGATAAGACAAAAAGGAGAGCGGTTTATGACCTAGTAACTCAATATCTTCCGGCGATTGTAGGTTTAGTTTAAACTCACTTGACATCAGAGAATATGGACTACATGTAAAAGAAATGGGCCCAGTATGAATATCATTCATGTAGACACGTGGGGTGAGTGTATATATACATAAGAAGGTAGAAGATGAACCAATCGTACAGATGATAGATAGGGAGGGAAGATTTGTTTTTTTATATTCTCGATGGTATGGGATGATTTGTTTGTTGGCTTTTGTATATATTCCTCCTCCATTTGCAATGCAGGTTATGTCACGGTTAGCTGAATTTGCATGTAGTAAGAGTAAATGTCCATTATTAGTGGTGGGAGATTTTAATTGTGTAATGGAGAAGGATAGAGTCTCTACCATACCTGATCGGAAAGAAACAACAGGAGGTAACACCCTGTTTTTTAAAACATGTCAGGAAATGGCATTAATTGATATCTGGCGCTATTTATATGGAGATAGGAAAGCATTCTCATGCTATAGTAGTTCATATAATGCTATGTCAAGAATGAATCTTGCATTGACCAGCCCTGATTTTATAGAGAAGGTCGTTAGCATGAAATATGAAGCACACAGTGTCTCCATAATGCTGGTGGTGAAAGAAAGGGAAATAGATAGGGAGGTTAAGAGGTTCAGATTGATCGCTTATTGGATCTTGTTAATTAAAGAACAACATCTTATTAATAAAAAGATAAAGGAGTTTTGGAATAGAAATGTTGGATCAACTTATATTCATTTTGTCTGGGATGCATTGAAAGCATTCCTCAGGGGAATATATTTTTGCTAAAATGGAGAAGCAGTTAGAGGAGAGGGTTAGCGGATTAGAGAAAGAGATTATAAATAATAATATAGAAATTCAACAACAGTTAACAACAGCCAGGGAGGAATGTGAAAGGTACTTACTTAATAAAGCACAACAGAGAATTTTTTTCTCTGGTCAGAGATATTTCTGTGAAGTAGGGAAACCTATTAGCATTGATAGGGCAAAATCAAAAAGAGAATAACAAAATTAGGTCTATCAAGATGAAGGATGGAAATATAACTTAAAGCTGGGAACTTATAAGGCGGTAGTTCGTTGGTTATTGTTCAACATGATATAAATCTGAGGTGGGAGGGAAAGATGAGGAAATAGATTCATATAACCTCAGTAAAGAGGAAACTGAGGCACTAGAGCAACTGTACAATATGAATGAGATTGTTATTCGGAAAGCAGATAAGGGGGGGGCGGTTGTGATCTTAGACAGCAATGTATATGAGGAACAGATCCGAAAAATGTTGAATGATAATAGTACATATTTGCTGCTTGGATCCAATCCACTCCTCCTTTATCAGAAAAAACTTTCTGACGTTTTGTTGGAGGGATGTAGACTAGGCATATTGTCAAATAAGGAATCTGAATACATGTATGTGGAATTCCCTATAATTTCTGTATTTCACGCACTTCCCAAAGTTCACAAGGAGGGTTTCCCTCCCCCCATGCGACTAATTGTAGCGGGTATCGGGTCGTACTCTGAGAAATTGTCAGAGTGGACCGACTCCCTGCTTCAACCTCTGGTGCCTTTGATACCTGGCTATTTGAGGGATAGCTGCTCAGTATTAAAAAACTTTTATAATTTTGAATGGTGTGAGAAATACATGTGGGTAACTGCTGATATCACTGCCTTATACACCAGCATCCCTCAGGACCAGGCTATCATAGCTTTAAAATGGTTTTTGGTACATTACAGCAATTACACGATAGAACTACAAGATTTTTTATGCAGAAGTGTTTCTTTTCTTATGGGACATAATTTTTTTATGTTCGATAGAAAATACTACCTTCAATTGACTGGTGTTTCTATGGGGGCGAAGCATTCGCCTCAATAGCAAACATATATATGGCATGGTGGGAGAGGCAATTTTTGTTTTCGGAGAAAACCCTTTGCAAACTGCATTAAATGGTATGGGAGATATATTGATGATATGCTGTGGGTCTGGCAGGGGAGGTGGAGATTTTGACTCAGTGCATACACTATTTAAGTGGTTGCACTGATTCTATAAAATTGACACATGTAAGTGATCAGGTCAAAATTGACTTTTGGACCTACATCTGGAAGTGAATTCTTCTGATAATATGGTCAATACTTGTACCTACAGAAAGAAAACGTCGGGGAATACCATTCTCCAGGCCTCCTCCTGCCACCCACCGCATGTCATTAAAAATATTCCCACAGGAGAAATGATGAGAGCTAGACGAAACTGCTCCACAGAAGCATTATTTGACCAGGAAGCAGTAGACATTATGCGTAGACTCATTGTCAGAGGTTACATTAAGGATAACATACTTAAAAGTATAGAATATGTTAAATCCAAGGATAGAGAGTCCCTGATTTTTTCTACAGATAATAAGAATAAGAGAATGAATACAAGGAATCACAATGCAAAAACTGAATGGAAAATGTGTAGACCACGTGAGGACACACCCACAACATTTATTACTAGCTATAGCAGGGAGTATTATCAAATCTGCCGTATTTTGCGGAAACATCTCCCAGTATTGAATTTTGATGAGGAATGGAAGGATACAGTGTCAAATGGCATTAGATGCATATCTAGAAAAGCTCCCACAATAGGACAAAAAGTAAGTCCAAGTTTGTTTGTCAGCAATGTTCCACGTATATGTCCATGGCCAAAAACGCATGGCAATTATAAATGTGGTAGCAGGAGATGCATCTGCTGCCAACATATGCATGTGACAAAAGAGGTTGTTTCAATGGCTAATAACAATGTATTTGCTCTCAAACAGTATATTAATTGCAATACTGAATTTGTAGTTTATGTCATCTCGTGCAAGCTGTGCAAACTTCAATATGTGGGATGCACTACAAAAGAATTGAAAACACGTATTAGGAAACATCTGAGTGACATCCCACATTTTTCAACACGGAATGTCTCTGCAGCAACACTTCACTTTGCCACTGTTCACAAAGGGAATACTGCAGGTTTTTGTGCACAGGGCATTGAAGTTGTGACACTACCTATGAGAGGGGGAGACAGAAAGCGGAAGCTCCTCAGTAGGGAAACTTTTGGATGTTCTCTTTAGATACATGTATACCTAAGGGGTTAAACAGGAAACATGACCTGATCTTGCAATATGATTAGTGTTTTTTTTTCCTTTGTTTTTAATGTGATAAATCACCTGTCTGATCTGATCTCCTCCCCTGGAGCCTGGGGAGGTAGCTAGGACCCAGGTCCCAGGTGAGGACTATTAGATCAATCAAGATGGGGGTGGTTATCTGCCTCTTTATGCTGATGTATATAAGTTCTGGTTTTATGCACATTCTATGTCTGATGAAGGGCATGATTCTGTAAGCCCGAAACGCGTCACCTTGTGTGTACTCTGACATTGTCCGTGGATTTTACGTATACAAGAAATCAATAAAGGAATCGGTTTTAAGGAAAGCTGGATTGGATTTTTTTCTATGAATATACCGCAAGGACCTGGTTCGGGTCTCTCATCCGTGCTTCCAGAGCTAAAGGGTGGAGGTGAGCGCTGCAGCAATTTGTTTGTATGAGTATCAGATTCATATTTAAATATGATAGATATACCAGTCTTTATGGATGCGGAAAGAGAGATACTAAATGCTCCTATACAGCTATGTGATTTAATGGAATCTATAACAGATAATCAAAATCTATAGGCAATATGGAGAGGTGTTGTTACCATGTCTGTATCAAGTCTTGAATGAATCTAGTGAAGTACTGTAGGCAATCTACCACCCTCTTTATCGGAAGAGGTTATTATGCTTCTCCTAAAGAAAGATAAAGATGGACAGAAAATAGGATCATATAGACCTATATCTCTATTAAATATGGACTTTAAAATATGCTCAAAAAAATTTGCAGATAGGATTAAGAAAGTGATCAAGCAGGGTTTATGCCTAAAAGGCATGCCCAAACAAATATCCGCAGAGTATTGGTAAATATTCAACAAGGGGAGGGGGAGGACAGCTCCATCCTGTCGATGGATGCAGCGAAAGCATTCGACAGAGTGGAGTGGAAATTTCTTTGGAGGGTGATGTATAAAATGAAGATGGGGAAAATTTAATTATGTGGGTGCGGTTATTGTATAGTTGTCCAACTACTAGAATAAATGTTGATGTTGTATGGTCAGAGTCATTTAACTTACACCGAGGTACTAGACACCAATGTTCTTTCTCCATTATTATTTGCGATCTTCTTAGAACCACTTGCGTGTAAAATCAGGATGGATGATATGATAGTGGGATTTGGGGAAGGTGGGAATAGAGATAAAATGATCCTATGATGTTTTGATTTTTTTGAAGGAGGGATGGAATATCCTTCCTTATGCTATGAGGATTGTAAATGACTTTGGTGTTGTATCTGGCTTTGAAATAAACTCCTCAAAATCGGTATTATTACCACTGAACTGACAAGTTGGTGGCAATGTTACAGATGTTTGAATACTTAAACCTACAGAACAGTTTGAGTGCCTGGGGATCAAAATCACTGCTAATTTAAAGGATTATAATAAATTACATTTATCCTCCATGATGAAAAGGTAAAAGATAAGATAAGAGTATGGCAGAAGCTCCCGCTGGTCTGAGTGGAAAGAAAAGCTTTAGTGAAAATGGTATTATTCCCGCAAGTCCTATATGTATTGACCGCATGCCCAATTTCAATAGAAGATTCCTTTTTTAATTTGTTGGAAAATATAATAAATGATCTGATATGGCGAAGAGAGTCTGGATTAAGCAAACATATTTATGGTTAGCAGAGGAGGAGGACAGTCTTGCCCTCCCTTATATGCAAGGTTATAACATAGCGGCACAGATTCAATGGTGTATTGGTTATGGTGGGGATAGATTTATTCAGCATTTAATAAGTGAATATTAAGGGACCCAGAAAGATATTTTTAGTATGTTAGAAGCCGGGTATATGGGAGTCTTGGGGAAAAAAATGGCAGATAAGTAGAATGTTGCAGAATGTATGGAATAAAATCTGAAAGATATTTGGGCTGTCTCAAGCTCTTCAGTACTACACCCCATTATGGCAGAATGTAGACCTAGGGGAATTTTTGTTATTGGAAGATTAAAGATTTTGGGAAAGAGGGATATAGTGATGGTTTCACAGTTAGTCACACAAGGGAGAATAAGGTCACTTAAGGAGTTGTGTTTAGGGGAAGGGGTTGATAAATTGACTGAGTTTAAGTATGCACAATTAAAACATGCATATGACTGTACAAAGGATAAGAGATATTTCACAATTAGAGACCATGAGTTTACGGATTTTTGTTATAACTTTAAAGATATTAGGATTACAATATCAGAAATATATAAAAGAATTAGGAAGGGATTAAGTAAGATGGTTAGGTTTAGGAGTGAGAATAAATGGGAACGGAAGTTTGGAGGTAGGAGTGCACTACAATGGCAAAATGTTTATAAAAATATAAAAAGGGGGGGGGGAGATTAGAAAGCAACTCCAAAATTCCACCCTGACAAACTTGCAGACTTCGGTCAGCATTTGTCTCTAGTCCCTCTAGTTATGTGTTTTATAACAGGATCAGTCAGGTTTCCATTGGGATTCATGTCTTTTTTTTTATGCCAAAAATAATGCCAATGTCTAAACCATTTTTGCCCTCAAAAATACCAAAGCCTCTTGTGGTAGGCAGTCTAAATCTACCCTAACAATCTTTACACACAAATAAGTCAAGGCAGAGTGAGATAATCCTTCATTAGTGTGAACTTTAACAAAAACTGAGCAGAATACAAGTTTGACTAGGACATCAGTATTTTTTATATTGTAACAAGAAATATTCACTGCAGGTGGAGGTGACTTAACGAAAGGAAGTTCTAAAGAGCAATATTCACTACACTGTTCTACATCTTACTGCTCATTAACCTTTTTCAGCAGACAGTTTCTTACAATGTGCTAAAGCTTTACATGTAAGTGTTAATCCGAGGTGAAGTATTTTGTCAGGAATTGATGGAAATCATCATTAGAAGTATAAAATCATTAAGTACTGTGTATCTGTTCTATGCACATTACTTGGATAAAGATAGACTTTTTTTTATATCCCCACCTCCTCCTCCAATCCCTCCTTTCCATTAAAACAAACATAAAAGGTCCTTATACACTCACACATTTTTGTCTGGCAATTTTTTAACCAGTAAAAAACACCTGAAAAAAACACAAGAATGTTTTTGGACATCTGCATTTTTCTCTCCATTTTTGTGGCCTTTTTTCTGGCATTTTTAGAAGACACTATATTCATTAATACTAAAGATGGTACAAGCACCAGATTTATCCCAGTGGTTTAGACTGGATGATACATGTGATGAAGGGATAAACACGTTTCTGATTCCGACAACTAGGCTTTGAAACAGGTTTACTTTGAGACACATTTTTAGGACAGAATTGTAGCACAATTTTGGAGCACAATTAGTGAAAAATGGTGCGTCTTAGACATGCCCCCTTTCTGCAAAGCCCTGCTACTTGGAGGAGCGGAATGGCCATAGAGCCGACAGGGACATTTCCAGGTGGGCCGATGCCCAGAGGGCCACCCGAGCCCTTCTCATGACTACCAGCCAGATACATAACAATCTGATACTCTCAGCATTAATTAATACAATGTGCATTATGTACTTAGGCGTTTGGCCGGCAACGAGGTGTTCTTCTGAATTCAACTGTATCGCCACCCTCAGGATAGTGATATGGTTTAATACTGTGGCTGGGGAGGCAGTATTTTGTGCTGCACTGTGGTATTTGGTTCTGCTGGGGCAGTATTTTTTGTTGCACCATGGTAGTGTGGGTCTCACCTACTTGTGTTGGCCCTGCCTATGTATGTTGGTCCTGCCTACTTATGCTGCCCCAAGACCCCCATTAATCTGGACCCGCCTGCAACATAGACCACTTTTAGCTTTTTTCCCAAGGGCATATTAAGTTCCCAATCCACCCCTGGCAACTTGTATGGCATGTTGGAAAAATGTAGAAAGTTTAGATGTGATAAAATTGCTTCAAATTACACAACTTATTAGGGTACCTGCACACTGTTTAGATTTGTTTCCAAGAAACCTGCTCAAAACTGCCCCTGCCCCCCTCCCCCCAAAAAAAAACTTAAATCCACACTATTGTGGTTTTTTGTGTGATTTTATGCGGTTTCTAGTGTGGAATTTCATTCAGATTTTCTGTTTATGTAAAAAAAAATTGAAGTGAGGAAGCCACTATACAGAAGGTGCCAAATTGCACAAACAGTTAATATGCTGCAAATTTCTAAATCCGCACAACAAGTCAATTTCCACACCTAAGAAAAGCAGCACGTACGTGAGATTTAGCAAATCTCATTCACTTTGCTAGTACTGTACTAGTAACATAGTACTGCAGTTTTTCAGCAGAAAAATCGTGCATAATCCACATCGTATGCAGCCACCCTTAGGGTCCATTCACACATCTGTGTGTGTTTTGAGGATCCGCAAAACACGGACAATGGCAATGTGCATTTTGAGGACCGCACATCGCCGGCACTCTCATAGAAAATGCCTTTTCTTGTCCGCAATTGCGGACAAGAATAGGACATGTTCTATTTTTTTGCGGAACGGAAGTGCGGATCCATAGTGTGTCCCCATAGAAATGAATGGGTCCGCAATTCCGTTTCGCAAAATGCGGAACAGAATTGCGGACGTGTGAATGGACGTGTGAATGGAGCCTTATACAGATTTTTGGCACACACACTAGTAAATATGGACCAGTGTGTTTTCCCACTAGAAATTTCGGCAAGGAGTTTTTCCTCTATAGATAAGGTAATGTGAAAAAAAATGAAAAACAACAAGGGCTCCAGCATGCTACGTGTTTGAAACAAAGCCAGAAAGACAAAAATCACTACCTAATTAGCAAAAATGCCAGTGTCCTCATTTCATATGTATTTCCCATAGACCTTCAGCCAACATCTGGAGCTGATGTTTTTGCTGCAAAAAAAAAATGCACCAAAAACTCCACTCATAATGCAAAAGTGCAGCAAAGCCTTTACGTGAACCCACCCAAATCCAAATGTTCTAATTTGCTACAATGTATCAGTCAGGTCCAGGCTGTTTAAACTCGCAGACCATTGCCTAGACTGGATACAACTGTATCCTCTCCTCAGCTGAGGACATTAAGGTCTTATTCACACGTCCGTATTTTTTTTTCCCGCATTATGTCCACAAAAATGAGGAAATAATGCGGAAGATATGCGGACCCATTCATTTCAATGGGTCCGCAAAAGATGCGGAGAGCATTCCGTATGCTCTCCGCATCCGCAAATCCAAGCTTTTCCGCAATGCGGAACCGTAAAAAAAAGTAGAGCATGTCCTACTTTTGTCCGCAATTTGCGGACTGTAGCCCCATTGAAGTGAATGGATCTGCATAAATCAGGATGACATGTGGAAAGGTGACAAAAGTCATCCGCAGGTCATCCGTATTTGCGGATCCGTAATTACGGATCCACAGGAAATTTTTAAAAAAAGGTCACATGTCAGAGGTTGTCTAGACAGCAGACAACCAGCTCATCACTACCTCAGACATAGAAAGGCTGACATCATGGATGTCGAGCAATTAATTTGCCTGATTCAAGAGAGGCCGGTGTTGTGGGACTCCCGCTGTGAGTCCTACCATGAAAGGACCCTGAAGGACCAGGCATGGGTGGAAGTCTGCACGGCATTGATGGGTGAAGAATGGGCCGCTGCATCCAAAGAGCGTCGTAAAAAACTTTGTAAGTAATGTGTATTTTTCATAAATTGTAATATGTCAAGTATATTTGCGCACATTTTCTGTATACATGGCCTGCCATGAAGTGTTTATGCTTGAGCATGTGTTGTCATAGTTTTCTCTAGTGACATATGCTTTAGTATAAGTTACCTCATGCTTGACCTAGTACAGTGTTTCTCAACCACTGTTCCTCCAGCTGTTGCCAAAGTACAACTCCCAGCATGCCTGCACAGAGAGTCGCTGTCCAGACACGCTGGTAGTTGTAGTTTTACTGCTGCTGGGGGCATGCTGGTTGGCAAACATAGGCCTAGTACACACAGATGATGCTACATCTTGTGTGTTAATGTTAACGTACTTTTTTAACCTTTTTATTCACGTATTGTGTTTTGACAGTGGACCAGGTTAAGAAGCATTGGAATACCTGCAGGGACCAATTCCGCAGGGAGTTAGTGCAAAAAGGGAGAAGCGGAGATGGTGCTCCCAAGAAAAAAAAGCTGTATATGTACACGAGACAGCTTTCATTTCTCAAAGACATAATGGACGTCAGACCGTAAGTATAGTTTTGTTATTACACGAGTGCATGTTAAAGTTAAAGTATGCTTGTATTTAATTTATTGTTTTTGTCTTTTTTTTCATGCAGAACTGTGGACAGCTTAAGTAAGGCCTCTCATTCGGCTTCCGTGGAGGATGCACTTCCTGCCTCACAGGCGGATGAGGGAACCACTCAGGTTTCAGTGCAGGAAGAAGAAGAGCAGGCCACTGCGGAGCTGTCCAGTATAACGGATGTCCCTCCCTCTGCAGAGGATTCTCAATTGTTGGCGGGGCCATCACACTCCACGCCTGCAGACATACCTCAGGTAAGCCGTTCCTCTGGCAGACGAGCCCGTCGGTCCGATTCCAGAGCAGATATCCATGGCCAAGTCAATTTAATGGTCATTGAGTATCTGAACCTGAATCGGGCCGATGGCAATGAGGAGACTGCCCTCAAAGGGCTTGGTCCTGCTTTGCGCCCTGTGCCAGAGGAGCGGCATACACGTTGTATCAGGGCGTTAAATTTTGTAATTGATCTGTTTGCGGGCCCTGAAGAGCCTCATTATTTTTCAGACTATCTGTTGCGGTGCAGAGACATGATGCTTCACATTCCACCAACAGCAACAGCTCCACCTCCACCAGTCTCGCATCCTAGTGGTCATCAGCCGGGACCATATGTGCGTGATTTGTATGATTTATGAGTGACTGTTATTATGTTTATATATGCGTGATATTTTTGATGTAAAAAGTAACCTCCCAAAATGTTCTATGGAGGTGAATTCAAACATTCAAAGATTTTATTTTCCTATTTGGAGATTTGACTTCATTCATTTTGAGATTTTAGTTGTGTGAGGTAATGTATACTCTGTATAGGTTATCCTAAGCAGATTGGATGTTGTAGGAACCCTTTGAAGGCAGGAATTTGGAATTATTAGATTACAGTACATCTACTGTCTGCAACTCTGCCTTTGCAAATGGTAACACATGCCCAGTGACGTAAGTACTTACGTAAGTACTTTCGTCACTAGGCATGTTCCAAATAATCTGTGTAAAGTCCAACGAGATTGTCTGGGTTAATTTATGTCATTCATTGTCAATGGGGACACAACTGAACATAGTCCAAAAAAATACATTCAGGTCTGTTGCATGTTGCTGGTTTCGTTCCATCCTAGGATGTGGTGCAAAATTGGCCACTCATGACCCACAATGAAACTCAATTATGCAGGAACCTTTTTCAGTGCAACAATAGAAAATGGATCCTTGCACAATTGAATGTCATTGACCTCTCCTGCTCGCAGATTCACGTTGGTGATCATGGTTCCTTGGTGCCTAGGTGCTTGGCCTGGGCTGTTCCCATAGTTGTGCCCAACAGTGATCAAATGTACATTACATAAATTACAAATTTACACAAAATATATATGTGTGGGATGAATACCATGAAGCTACTGTGAACACCATCTACCCTGGTCCTGTCTGCAGCTGCCCCTCCCCCCTATACAAGCAAATTGTATGAAAAAGCTGGTTGTCCTGAAATCATTACATTGTCCCCACTGAACTGCATCCAGAGCTCATGATGAACAGAGGGACCACAAGTGTCAGGGTAGTTGCGGCAGGCCGACATTTTGTTTTTTTCCCAAAAAAACATATCCAAGATACATTTTAAGTTTTATCTTCAAAGTACTTTAAATTTCACATGAGGATTAGAAGGTATTTATACCAAAAAATTGGATTTTACAAAATACCTCAGCCCGCAAGCCACGTCAAGGCTCCTCATTCTCTTGAGAGTCCCTAAGCTAAACTAAACACAAGGGATCTAACTAATCTAAAGAGTTTCAAAATTTCCAAAAATTAAAACTAGATTCCAGCTGAAATCAACGGCTACCACGGATGGCATCCATCTGCCACGACAATGCCCCCTCAGGGCTGCTGAAGTAGTCTGCAAAGATTTCCCAAACAGCTAGTCCAGCTGTTCCAGGTCGTCCAGGCCGGCTCAAGTCTAAACTGACTCAAGAGGTCATATTTAGGCCCAAATCAGCATCTGTAGAGGCATCCTGGATCCTGGTGAAGTTGTGTAGCATGACACTAGCCTGTATCACCAGGGTGACATTATCCGGTTTCATCTGTATGGAGGACTGAAATACTCTCCATTTACTGGACAGTATTTTAAAAGCGCACTCCACATATCGACGGGCGCGAGTCAATCGATAGTTGAAGATGCGCTTCCTGTCATCCAGATCGCGTCTAGGGAAGGGCCGCATGAGGTGGGGGGACAATGCAAACCCTTCGTCCGCCACGATCACAAATGAAGCCGGCGGACTTGCAGATCCGGGTAGCCTACTGGGCTCTGGCAGGGCAAGCTGGTTTTGACGAAGCCTCTGACCCATTCTGGAAGCATTCTCAAGATGCGGCTGTCTGAAGTGTTCCCATAGGCCCGGATATCTACAATTACAAACTTGTAGTCACTGTCAGCAAGAGCCATCAGTACTACTGAAAAATATTGCTTGTAATTAAAATACTGGGACCCTGAGTGTGACGGCTTCTTTACACGAATGTGCTTACCATCCAGTGCCCCATTGCAGTTAGGAAACTGCGCAGATTGGTTAAACCCATCGGCAATCCGAAACCAATCTGCTGCCATGGGGGTGGGCATGACCGCTTCTCTAAGACGCTGCCATATCACTTTACAGGTATGGCAGACAATCCCAGAGATAGTAGAGATTCCAAGCAAAAACTCAAAATGCAGTGAGGCAAAGGAATTTCCAGTTGCAAGGAATCTAAAAAAGAGAAAACAAAAAAAAAAATATCAAATAAACGTTTCAAAAAATCTAAGGCATATATAGTGTACACCAGTAGAAGTGTCCCTTACCTCAGAGTGACTAACAAGCGCTGTTCAGCTGAAATGCTACGCCGCATACTTGTGTCCACAAAATTAAGGTCAGGATGGAGACAAATGAGTAGATGATCAAAAGTTTTGATGGACATCCGGCAGTAGCTTTTAAATTTGTTTGCGTCTTGACGGAGATCATTAAACAGTTTATGAAACTGTCCTTTCTGTTGCCGTTGAGCCACAATTGGATGGACCCAAAGCCGTCTCCTCTTCCTTCCCAGTTCATCGCCCAGCATGGATGTGGGCTGTCCGAATTGCCGAGAGAGAACCCAAGAAAAAAGGACTTTATCGATGTCTTCAGTCATGATGTTCGCTGAGAATACGGTGGGAAACTATGCCAGCCAAGCAGAGATTTCACACACAGCTCCAAACGACACCACAAGCACATTAAAATGGCACCTGGAATCTAAAATGTCCACTATTTAAACCCTTTTTTTTTTTTTTTTTTAATCAAGTTACCATAGGAACCATTTTTTTTTTATTCTTTTCCCAGTTCTTCATGATTTTTGCGGAAAAACGGACATACGGAATAACGGAAGGTATACGGAAACACTAAAATAAAAAAACTGAAGCATTTTGCGGAACAACGGATCCGCAAAAAACGGACCGTGATTCTGGAAAGAAAAATTACTGCTGTGTGAATGAGGCCTAAGGGTACGTCCACAAGATTCAGTCATGATCCGTTCGGTTCGCGGTCAGCTGTGGTCAAGAACTGTGCAGCCAATTAGACCACAGCTGGCTGATATTCAAATAACGAACTTGCAGAAAAACCTCAGGCAAAAATAGCATATATGGGTACTTTGAAATGTAGATCAAGCAAGTAACCTTTGACCTCAAATCCCCATATGAATCAGAAAAGGACAGGGTCAGACTGGCCCACTAGAGTGCCAGAGGATTCTCCATTGGGATCAGGCTCTAATACCAAAGGTCCAGGTGGAAAAAACTCATTTGGCGTCCTTTGAAGGTATTCACTTGTTATTAGGGTTGATTTCTTAGATTTTTAGACCTATTAGACTTTGTTGATGATATAGAGGTTGGACCTTGAGAATAATTTTCTCTAGTGAGCCCAAGGAACCCCAGTCCGACACTGGACAAGGAACATCCATGGACTACTATCAGACAAAAGCACACAGCTGCTACATGGAGCCAAAACCCTCCTACTGACAACCACCACTGACCCCTGATTTTGTTGGTACCATGGAAGGAAGGGTATTTGACTGCATGTGAAAGCCAGAGCATATAGACCCAGCCATATTCCTTGTCTTAAATTTCCTTATGGTGCTGACATCCCCCATACCTATCACTCGAGATAAACTAAATTTACAGATTACATGAAAACAAAACACTACAGACAACCTTGAGCAGTGAACAAGATTTGTGATTTAGAATCGGAGGAGGGTGAATGTGCTTTGCCTTTAATATGACCCAGATGCTGTTGATTACACTTTAATCAACTGCTCACTAGAGGTATGTTGGGAAGTGATCTGGAAAGCAGCAGGGGATTGTATATGGCTCATAATGTCTCCACAATCCCAAAAATAAAGACAATAAAAAATTAGACCCATTTATCATAAGCAAAAATAAGACTACGTGCAAGAAAGTAAAATTAATGTGTAAAAATATTACAATGGCCGGTATATTTCATGTGATTCTCGTTACTATTTTATATACAGAAAAGAACGAAATGAAATGAAGCAAGTATAATAAAGGTCGGGAAAATACAAGGGAAATCACTGGAATGTTGCAGACTTTTATTTTATCCTTTATCCAATTATTAAAAGGGTCATTAATTGCATTTCGCTAGGATATACCATCAATATCAGATAGATGTGAGTCCCAGCCTCTGGGACCCAATTCTATCTCCACTTCTATCGCTATCCTCTATTCAATGATACAGGAGGTCTGAAAATAGGCAGACGCCAACTCTCTTTAATTTCATGGGCCTCTTTTGAAGATAGGAGCCGGTCCCAGAGGTGAGACCCACATCTATCTGACATTGATGACATATCCTAGTAATATGCAATCAGTGGCGGATTAACATAGGGGCGTTCGGGTCGGCAGCCCCGGGCCCGGCATCACTGGGGGGCCCAATGTCGACCCGAGCGCCCACATACTGCGGCGGGGCACAGGAGCGCATAGTTCCCTGCCCCGCCGCCGATCAACACCATAGGCTTCAGGCCTAGTAGGCCTGAGGCCTATGTGGTAGTATATTCCCGGTGCAGGCGTGCGTGATGACATCATCACGTGCCTGCGCCGGGGCGCAGGACAATGAGGATTGCGCGCCTGTGGCCTGCCTCACCATCCCGAACCCAGGTAAGTATTAGCTTTTAGTTGTTGTTTTTTTTTCTGTGTGTGCCTTTGGGGACCAGAGGAGGACATGGGGGCAGTGTGGGGCACAGTATAGGTGCAGATTATTACATGGGGGCAAATAATTTCATTGGGAGCAGATTATTACATGGGGGCAAATTACTTCATAGGGGTGCAGTGTGGGGCAAATTACTTCATGGGGGCAGTGTGGGGGCAAATTAC
This sequence comes from Bufotes viridis, assembly GCA_033119425.1. Lineage (NCBI taxonomy): Eukaryota > Metazoa > Chordata > Amphibia > Anura > Bufonidae > Bufotes > Bufotes viridis. The sequence goes on from CM065593.1 coordinate 342,326,759, forward strand.
TTTATGGGGGCAGTGTGACGACAAATTACTTCATGGGGGCAGTGTGGGGAAAATTACTTCATGGGGGCAGTGTGGGGCAAATATTTTCATGGGAGGGCAGTGTGGAGGCGAATTACTTTATGGGAGCAGTGTGGAGGAAATTACTATATGGGGCAGTGTGGAGGAAATTACTATATGGAGCAGTATAGGGAAATTACTATATGGGGGCAGTGTGGGGAAATTATTATATGGGGCAGTGTGGGGAAATTATTATATGGGGCAGTGTAGGGGAAATTATTATATGGGGGCAGTGTGGGGGGAAATAACTATATGGGGCAGTGTGGGGAAATTATTATATGTGGCAGTGTGGGGAAAATGATTGTATGGGGCAGTGTAGGGGAAATTATTATATGGGGGCAGTGTAGGGGAAATTATTATATGGGGGCAGTGTAGGGGAAATTATTATATGGGGGCAGTGTAGGGGAAATTATTATATGGGGGCAGTGTGTCGGAAATTATTATGTGGGAGCAGTGTGGGGGAAATTAGGGGCATTGTTATTAGGGGACATTATTTTTGGGGACACTATACAGGCATTATTACCTGGAGCACAATACAGGGTGTTGTTGTTATTACTGGGGGCACTCTAGGGGACATTATAACTGCTGTAGACACTATAGGGACCTTTGGGATAATTTATAAGGTGGTGTAGTAGACCTGGCTTAGTAGCTCACAGCAACAGATTCCACCTTTCATTTTTCGCAGCTCCTTTGGAAAATGAAAGGTGGAATCTGATTGGTTGCTATGGGCAACTAAGCCAGTTCTACTTTACACCAGTTTGATAAATGACCCCAATTATGAGAAATCTAATGTGTCTGTGTAACAAACTCTGTAGAGACGAGATGTGGCGGAAAGAATTTGTCATGCCGTACTAAGTCAAACGGAGGAGAAGAGGAAAGAGAAGGTCTACATGACAGGAGATGTCCCTGGATGTAAGAGGTATGTGGTGCTGTATTCTCCTATATGTAGAGGTGGCTCACTACTGTGACCTGCCTCTCATCTTCTCCTCCAAGTTTTTTTATCATAATCATATGTATTTTAAATTTGGCAACTAAAATTTTAATTTGTCACCTGCAGTCCTATGTAACAGCCCAGATAATAGTCATAACTTTCTTTGTGCAGATAATGTAGTAGATATCCATGCAGTCCTATAGCACCCCACATAACACAATAGTTCACTGTGTTATGTGGGGTGTTACATAGGACTGCAGGTAACATCTATGACATCTGTACTCAGAGAGTTATGAGATGGTGGGGGTATGATTCCTGGCACCCCCGCCAATCCGTTGTTTGAGGAGACTGCGATGTTCCAGTGAGCGCCGCAGCCTCTTTGCTACTTAACAAGCACAGCGATGTCCATTTGATAGCAGTGTGCTAGGTATTTCAGATCATCCCCAATCACTTAGATGGGACTGAGCTACACCTAGACCATGTGAACGATGAATTTGATGTCATATGGCCTAGAAAGAGACTGATGCTCACGAAGCACCGCAGCCTCTTCATACAGAAAAAAATTAAACTAAAATGGATGGAGGGGCCCGAGTTGGGTAGACAGCACTTAATCCGCCCCTGTATGCAATCAATAGGCCAACCCCTTTAATCTCCAATTAAGCAAAAGAATTATTGAGGAATATACAGGTCCTTCTAAAAAAATTAGCATATTGTGATAAAGTTCATTATTTTCTGTAATGTACTGATAAACATTAGACTTTCATATATTTTAGATTCATTACACACAACTGAAGTAGTTGAAGACTTTTATTGTTTTAATATTGATGATTTTGGCATACAGCTCATGAAAACCCAAAATTCCTAAAAATTAGCATATCATGAAAAGGTTCTCTAAACGAGCTATTAACCTAATCATCTGAATCAACTAATTAACTCTAAACACCTGCAAAAGATTCCTGAAGCTTTTAAAAACTCCCAGCCTGGTTCATTATTCAAAACCGCAATCATGGGTAAGACTGCCGACCTGACTGCTGTCCAGAAGGCAATCATTGACACCCTCAAGCAAGAGGGTAAGACACAGAAAGAAATTTCTGAACGAATAGGCTGTTCCCAGAGTGCTGTATCATGGCGCCTCAGTGGGAATTCTGTGGGAAGGAAAAAGTGTGGCAGAAAACACTGCACAATGAGAAGAGGTGACCGGACCCTGAGGAAGATTGTGGAGAAGGACCGATTCCAGACCTTGGGGGACCTGCGGAAGCAGTGGACTGAGTCTGGAGTAGAAACATCCAGAGCCACCGTGTACAGGCGTGTGCAGGAAATGGGCTACAGGTGCCGCATTCCCCAGGTCAAGCCACTTTTGAACCAGAAACAGCGGCAGAAGCGCCTGACCTGGGCTACTGAGAAGCAGCACTGGACTGTTGCTCAGTGGTCCAAAGTATTTTTTTCGGATGAAAGCAAATTTTGCATGTCATTCGGAAATCAAGGTGCCAGAGTCTGGAGGAAGACTGGGGAGAGGGAAATGCCAAAATGCCTGAAGTCCAGTGTCAAGTACCCACAGTCAGTGATGGTCTGGGGTGCCATGTCAGCTGCTGGTGTTGGTCCACTGTGTTTTATCAAGGGCAGGGTCAATGCAGCTAGCTATCAGGAGATTTTGGAACACTTCATGCTTCCATCTGCTGAAAAGCTTTATGGAGATGAAGATTTCATTTTTCAGCACGACCTGGCACCTGCTCACAGTGCCAAAACCACTGGTAAATGGTTTACTGACCATGGTATTACTATGCTCAATTGGCCTGCCAACTCTCCGGACCTGAACCCCATAGAGAATCTGTGGGATATTGGGAAGAGAAAGTTGAGAGACACAAGACCCAACACTCTGGATGAGCTTAAGGCCGCTATCGAAGCATCCTGGGCCTCCATAACACCTCAGCAGTGCCACAGGCTGATTGCCTCCATGCCATGCCGCATTGAAGCAGTCATTTCTAAAAAAGGATTCCCGACCAAGTATTGAGTGCATAACTGAACATAATTATTTGAAGGTTGACTTTTTTTGTATTAAAAACACTTTTCTTTTATTGGTCGGATGAAATATGCAAATTTTTTGAGATAGGAATTTGGGGTTTTCATGAGCTGTATGCCAAAATCATCAATATTAAAACAATAAAAGGCTTGAACTACTTCAGTTGTGTGTAATGAATCTAAAATATATGAAAGTCTAATGTTTATCAGTACATTACAGAAAATAATGAACTTTATCACAATATGCTAATTTTTTGAGAAGGACCTGTACATAACAAAACTGTGTATATGTGTAGTGTCCAACTAGGACATGACTAGTGGCTAAAGAGTATATCTTACCATGTTTTTAGCTGTTTTTCACTCTTTTACATTTGTTTGATTGGTTCACACTGCGGAATTAGGTGACTGACACGTGTTATCTGCCTCTCATTGTTTTCAATGAGAGGTAGCGTTACAATTCACAACAGCGTCAAAAAGTGACATGTCCCGTCTTGATCCGGTGTGCAGACTGATACTGCTTGAAGCCGCATAATGTGTCTATTTGTGAATTTGCTCCATTCAATGGAGCTAAGCCACGAACATATACTTGGCATTCAAGGTCAACAACCATGGCAGAAACTGTGGCGGACTGCCTTGGCTAAAAAAACTGCCTTGGCTAAAGGCTTCAGAGCAATTGACTGGGTTTTTGGCTTCTGGTTGCTCTATCATATTTGTCTGAACCATGCATTTCTGCTTATGAATCTGCCCACAGAAGGAAATGCAGAGAAAATTTTGGCGGGAATATATCAACAGGGTATTATTTGAAGTCAGTTTTGCTTGAGTCTAGCATACATTGTGCCAAATTTGTCAAACAGTATACATCATTAAATTTGGATCATCTTTAAACCAAACACTTTTGTCTAGAAATGCGATTCTAGTTTTTTGCATCACCCCCTACTAGGGTAGCATTGGGACCTTTTTGTGACTTCAAGAAGTCACAAAAGCGCTATTTGGTAAATTTTTAGGGAAAGAATTCTGGCTTGCAGGGCTTGATAAATTACCCAATTTAGATTAAGTGTGCACATCTCTGCTGGAATTTCTATTTTAGGTATTACATCTCAGAGAACGGTGGAACCTTGCTTTAGCCAAATCATCGTTGGAACTATTTTGCCAAGTAATGAATGTCAAGAAAATGTTAACTGACTTTTCAATGGATTCCAATGACTTTTGTCACAAAGATTGTAACATGTGTAATCAGAGTCAATTTTAGCTCAGCTACATCTGTATGTGGACATGTTTTGGATTTTTCTACTCAGTAAAGACTGTGAAGGAAATTTCTCAAGCCCTGCACTTGCAGCAATCAGTTGGTTCACTGCTAAAGGGTTAATGTTATAATACACTATGGGTCACTTTTAAAATTGTTGAAATGTTTACTGAGATGCTAACTATGAACTTCCAGTGGTAAAATGGCTATTATGACTTTACTATGCACTATGTATCTCAAAAGGCTGAGTATGGGTAGGAAATAGTTAAACGGCAGTCCTTAATAATAATTGTGGAGTAATGGTCTGGCCCTACTTTCCCTTGGCTAGTGAGTTGTTTGCAGGAAAGTCAAAAGTAAAGCTTTTAATGTAGTTACTGGTTTGTAACCCTTTAACCCTAATACAGGGATCTGAACTTCTCTGCAGGGAATCATTAGCATTCCACCTCTTGGAGTAGTCCAAGTGTGGCTGACAGCTGACCCACCAGGGTCAGAGACACCATTGTGAAGCACTGAGGAATTAGGCAGAGCCCATAGTCAGCAATTCCTGAGGTCAGGGCAGTAAGAGTATATGCAATTCAGATAATACAGGACTCTGGCAGACAACCCGACTACTCAAAAGCAGGGAAGGATCAATAGTAGTGGCAGGATGTGTGATGTGGCACCCTGGGTCGACGACAGATCGTAGAACAGAGGTGGACACGAAGCGCCACTATGACACAAGCAGAAACTAAATCAAGGGAAACTCCATCCCTGTGTGATTTCAAGTTGCCTGAAAAAACAACTATGCTATGAACTAACCTCTGATGGAGAGAAGAACAGACTTTTTACAGAAGGTTGAGGACCAATTAAATGGGACAGTGCTTGGACAAAGACAGTAAAGATAACTTTACTGACTGTTGTTTGGATTATATTGTTTTCGGTTATCCTATCTAGGACTGCACCCCACTGTTTCACTTAGCAAAGATATATTGAGAGAAATTACATGCCTTTTGGTAGATTAGGAAGATTGCTTGTAATTATAGAAAATAGACTCATGGAGGACCATCATAGTAGCCATCTACTATACACAGCCTTTGGGAAAAGCCTCCTCTGTGACATACTGAGAACTGTGCCTACTGCTTGTATTAGCATTGTGACTCCTATCATCCAATCAGTATAAGAGAGACTACTTATTACTATACCCAACCTGGTCTGGTCATTATGTTTACATATCTAACCTGCTGCTCGCTGCTCACCTAAGATCAAGGGCACACGAGCCACCACCAGACAGGAGACCCCAGAAATCTACTGTGTGCCCCAAGGGGAAGAACGGTTGCTCAATTCCAAGCACTGCACGCCCAGTCTGAGAGAGCCCTAGAGCAGGGTTAACCACTGGGAGGACTAGAATGATACTCCCAGGATAAAATAGAAGCGCATTTGTAGTGTACGGGAGCTGTAATGCCCGTCACTACAGAAGGGTCACTTGTGTGTTGTCGTTCCCCTCAGTTTTGAGGAGATTGGTGTAATACATCTTCATGTAATGCAATACTGTGTATTTCCCTGTTACTGTGAAATTTGCCATGTGCAGGCCTGCTAGGGGTGTCATTCCAGCTCTAGGTCACTAGAGGGAGCTAGGGAGCCCTAGTTTATAAATAGGCCCAGTCAGGGGAAGAAAAGGCAGATTAGACTGTGTCTAAGTGAAGTGCAGGCCATGAGCCTGTGAAGTCCAGCTCAGGCCTTGAGCCTGTGAAGGCAAGGCCCAGGCCTTGTGCCCGCTGAAGTCAGCCCAGGCCCTATCGCCTGTGGGGGTCCAGCCTAGGAAGATTCATGCCCTAGGATGAGCAGTCCAGACCCTAGTACTAGTGGAGAAGTGTTGCCTCCTTAGTCAAGCTGCAAGCAGGACAAGTATCCCTGGAGAGAGAGGACAGTTGCCTGAAGTGTGTTGCTGCATTAAGAGTAAGATTAAAGCCCGATCTTAGGAGGCCTGTCTTGAGGATGGCCCTTTGGGACTGTGATTACTAACTTGAACCACATCTGTGACTGTATTGTAACGTGTGGAACATTCTGGAGCTGTACCTGATAACTGTTCATCTGTCTGCAACTACGTTCAGTAAAGTTATCCCGTTATTTAAAGATACAGAGACTCCTCAATTATTCCACCTATCACTACACGGTGTGCCACCGTTCAATTGGCACTGGTGTCACGACATTCATCATCTGCCTGTTCCAGTGCTGACCCGATTGAAGACGACAGTCGGTCCCAGGTTAGTGGGTTGCCCTGCACTACAAAGCCCAGCATACCTAAAGCTACACTACTGACCCCCTGGGACACTGCACATTCACTCTTGAAGGTGTCACTCCCTCAAGTGTATACTACAAACTAAACAAAAATCACAGAGAAAAGATAAAAAACAAAAATAAAAACATCCTGCACGATATGATAAATAAATATGCAGATGACCATGGCTACATTTATGAAAAAAATCACAGAAAACAATAGAAAATAATGCACTAACACAACAGATGCAAGCCTTATATATGGACTAAGCCCTCGTTCTGATATTATAAAATCTGAGACTTTCAGCCAATATATTTTGATCAAAACACATCTGTGCCCACCTACCAGTGCCAAGATCCTGCTCTAAACCTACCTATGCCATTGGGCATCTATGTTCAAGAGAGCAGACTCTGCACATATAGTGTGCTGCTCCTAGTCACCTCTGTGTGCATCCAGCAACCGATGAGAGAAGGAGCATGCACAGCTATAAATGCCACCTAATCAAGGTCGCCTGTTAGATAGGAAGGGCAAAAATGCACAAGAATGCTACTCCCAGGATAAAATAGAAGTGCATTCATACTTGAAGGTGCCACTCTCTCAAGTGTATACTGTAACTAAACAAAAATCAAAGAGAAAAGAAATTCAGTGATTTTTTTTCTTCCATAAATGTAGCCATGGACATCCGCATATTTATTTGTCATATCGTGCAGGATGTTTTTTTTGTTTGTTTGTTTTTTTATATTCTCTCAGTGATTTTTGTTTAGGTTGTAGTATACACTTGAGAGAGTGGCACCTTCAAGCGCTTCTATGCTGGGAGTAGCATTCCTGTGCACTTTTGCCCCACCTATCTTATAGGCGACCTTGATTAGGTGGTACATATAGCTGTACTATAGCTGTTCCTCCTCTCTTCGGTTGCTGGGTGCACATAGAGGTGACTATAACCACCCTTATTGCTACAGCCACCACTCCTATCCTCTCCACCTCACAGCTCCTCTGTGGGCTGGCGTGCTGCACATTCCAGAATTCTGGCGTTAAAAGGTTACAAAATAGATATTTGTGACCTTTGGGATCACTTCCACAAATATTTAGCAATTTTTACACCTTTCTCCTCACTGCAGGACAGGAAGTGAGATGGACTCAATAGAAAGTCTATGGGCCCGTCTCGCTCCCGTCTCTTTTAGATCCCACCGATCTTAACATTTGATAGAGGTCCCTATGACATATCAAACGCTTACTGAAAGTACAGTGCCACTTTAAGCATTATTAGATGTAATAACGCAGTAAATACTAATAATCAAGACTTGAGTACAATAAGTCATAATTTATTCTTTCCCTTTATGCTGGCATCAATCATGTTTGCTGCCTCAGGTATTATTACCGAAACGTTTGTATTCTTTTTTCAGGTTGAACTTAGACATGAAAAAGGGCAAATTTTCCACAATTAATAAATCATCCACAACAATGATAAAAATACAAACGTAATAACACAATACATGAGGTAAAAAAAAATAGGCAATTATAACAAAGTATTAAGTGGATGGGAGAAAAAACAAAGGTTATGTCATTCTCCTCTCCAGGCTCCTCTTCTACTGTCAAGCTACAACAATGTTAAGAAAGTAAGAGATTTATCAGTGATAAGTAGGGAGCAGATAAGCGCTAATCTTAAGTCATTGAAATCTAATGATTAATGAGTTTTACACTGTTCATGTTTTCAGGTGGGACAGCTGTTTAAAGATCAATTAACATTTCTTTAATAAGCTTAGTGAATTACAGATTTGCATTAATGTGAAGTTAACATTGCATTAACGGCCTAGATCAGCCTAGTGAATATGGTCTACTGTACTAAATATTGCATTTTAACAATTGATGATTTGTAAATGGGATGTAGCAGCTGGAACAATTAAAGCAGGCTTAACAAACCCGCTGCAATATTATATGCAATATTATGAACCAAATTTATTTCGCGCAGTTTAGAAGGGAAATTATCGTTAGTTCAGGCAATTTCGGAAAATGAATATGAAGAATCTGGTCACAAAGACCTCAGATTGTGAGGCAGATACTGTCAGAGGCATAATACTGAGAGTTAATGCACACTACATAATATCACTAGGCTATAACTATCATTACTAGACCTAAATTAACTCTCAATGGATTATCGGAGGCAGGCAGGAAAGTGACTTTAACCCTTTATTATTTTATAATGCTTGGAAGACGATGTACAAATGTTACACTCTTAGGGCTCCTTCACACAGTTTAGGTCCTGACATTGATTAGCATTGTTATGGTGCCTGTAAAGTGTTTATTAGCACCAGCGTTTTTTAAAGGCGTTTTTTGTATGACTGTCTTTTTTTAAAGGGAAGTATGTAAACGCCCCGAAATTTCACCTGCTTTCTACAGCTGTATAGGAAAAAAGCATTGTTAAAAAAGCCATTGAAAACACTATTAACATATGCATTATTTTGAAGCTGCAAAAAAAAAAAAATGCATATCTGTGGATGAAAAACACCAGACAATGAAGGGAAATGCAATTTTTAAAAAATGCCACTGACACAAAAAAAACACATCAACATTTTTTTTTATATTTCCCATAGGCTTCCATACAACATCTGGGGCTGGTGGTTTTGCCTAACAAAAAACAAAATGCAAAAAATGCTAACAAAATATAAAAAAAACACAAAAAACCACAAAAGCCATAAAAATGCCAGAAAAAGCTAACGTCTGACAGTAGCCTAAATTTTTACAATTTTGCTATCATAGTACCCACAGGCCATATGTTGAGTGATGCTCTTCCGTCAAGTTAAGGGTCCATTCAGACATCCGTAGTTCTGGGTCCGCATCCCCAGACCCATTCACCTCATTGGGGCCATAAAAGATGCGGACAGCAAACCATGTGTTTTCCGCATCCGTAGTTCCGTTCCATGGCCCCTCAATCATGGACAAGAATAGATATTTCTATCATAGTGCCGGCCATGTGCGGTCCGTAAAATGCGGACTGCAAAATACTTATGGATGTCAGAATGGACCCTAATATGTATGCTATTCAGATATTTTTTGCTGTCTAATAACCAATATGGACAACATTACAGCTCACATGGGGGTTGTAACCTTGCGTTCAAAGACTACATGGAAATTTAGTCAGTATCGGTTACATCCATGCATCACAGACTCAGACCTGCCTACTCTCACATTTTTTCCTGGGAGTTACTCGGGTTTTGAGGCCCCTCTTCTGGGCACCCAGTCACCGGGATGATTCTCAAGGTTTCTGGGGCCCCCATGACCTCAATTATATCTGTTTCACCAGAACACAACTGAGCATCTGCTTCAATGCTGCTGGGACAAGAAGACCATTATTTCTCTGCCCGCCTTTGGTTGATTTTTTGTGAACCAGCCAGTGTGATGATGTCAGTGTGCCACCTGAATGGTTTACAGTAGCAGGCAGTATGATTGTACAGAGTGTGAGGGCACTAGACATAAGAGGCACTATATAAAGGGGGTACAGAGTGTGTGGCATTATCTCAAGGGCACACAGTGTGTGGCACAACCTTAAGGTGCACTGTGTTGTGTGGCTCTTTATTTTAAAGGGCATTATATATGTACATATTGTATGATAACTGTACTGAGCAGTTTTTTACGCTGGTGCTGTATATATGTACCATTCTTGGTTCTGGTTTTGTATTTATGTATGAGCTTGGTTCTGTATATATGTACTGTGCTTGGTTCTGGTGGTGTATTTATGTAATGAGGTTGGTATGGCATCGTATATAAGCGACTGTATCTTAAATAAAAGATTAGCCACGTCCTATTATGTGAGCCACAACCCTCAAAAAAAAATCCCATTTTTTTCTATGCATGTAATATGAAGGGCTCTCCTAAGTCACAAGGTTTTCATATCCACAAAGGAGGAGATTTATCAAAACTGGTGTAAAGAAAAACTGGCTTATTTGCTGATGGCAACCAATCAGATTCCACCTTTCATTTTTCAGAGCAAATTTCGAAAATGCAAGGTGGAATCTGATTGGTTACTTTGAGCAACTAAGCCAGTTTTACTTTACAGCAGTTTTGATAAATTTTCCCCAAAGAGTCAGATTTATATAAAAGAACAAACAATCCATCTAAATAATCACAACACATCTTTTATTTTCAAAAGCAGAAAATGAAATGAAAGCTGTGCCATGATTGGTTGCTATGGGCAACTAAGACAGTTTTTCTTTTAGACAATTTCATAAATTTCCCCCAAATATATAGGCATAGTTCTAAAAAATTGCAACATTTGAATGTTTAGCTTTATACAGGGTGGACTGCAAAGAACATACCTATCTTCCCTTGTTTGGTCTGTAATGGATGATACTTAATAGTCTCCAAAACTGTCTTTACAGTCTTTGTTGCTTATAGCAACCAATCAATGCTGTCCATAGCAACCAATCAGAGCTCAGCTTTAATTTTACCAAAGCAGTTTAAGAAATGAATGAGGCCCATGGTATTCTTCTCTACCAGTCAAATGGTGCTTTCTGCAGAGAGCTGTAGTATTTTGTGTGATTCCAAAACACAGTATTATAATGGAGGCCTACTCTCTGGTTCATTCAAATAAATGCAGGACTGTATTGATGGCGAATTTCAGGACTTCCTATTTCAGTAAAAAAACAGTATACATGGTTTGGTGTAGAAATGGTGGTAACACAGGATCTATGGCCGGTGACAAAAAAAAAGTCCACCATGTGTTGGGACACCCATTGTTATTGCAGACATTTAGGAGAGGATTATGAGAAGTCAGAGGAAATGAAAGCAAAAATAATCATAGTATGCGGACGTGTGTAGCAAAGTATTTAGTGGCCCTTTTTCCTTTAATTCCTTGTAATGTAGTTGGTTAGTGATACAGTACCTGGTTCCTTGCCGCATTCCTGAGGTCTGAAGTTACTGTGCATGTGTACTGCACACTGAGGACCTTTAGGAGAGGCCAGAAGGCTAGAAAATAGCTAGCTGACAAAGAACTGAGCTCAATTAAGGACATCATCACCGTAAGATGTGTCTTGCTACCACCACCTCTCTTTGTATCATATGGACATCATCCAGGTGCCATGTTGGGCACTGGTCGATGGGGAGCTCGCTCATTTTTCCCGACTTTGGTGACTGTTACTTATTTTACTCTGTATGTTATCTTTTGTATATACAACTACTCACAAAAAGTTAGGGATATTTGGCTTGTGAGTGAAGTTTCAGTATGAACCTAAAATGGACTCTAAGCTTTACAGGTAAACTTAATGTGACCTTCTCTAAACTTTTGAATGCACATGTCCAACTGTTCAATGTTTCAGTACTTTTTGCACAACTTGCTGTTCTCTAACAAGGAGCTTAACAGCAAAATTCCATGAATTTGATCCAGGAATCGCCCAATAAATTTCCTGGTTCAATTAGAATTGATATTTAAACAGTCCTCCTCATCATGCTGTTCACATTTTGACATCATGAGACAAAGGTAACACCTAAAAATTGATTGCCATTGCGAGGCTTCAAGCTGGATGTGCTCAGGTGGAAGTCTGAGCTTAGAGTGTCACAGAGAGTCATCAGCAGGTTGCAAAATAGATACATAGATACTGGAAGGATACAGAAAGGCTTAGAAGTGGATTTCCTTTAGCCACATCCCACAATGATGACCTCTTCATTATGATTATGAACAATGCTCTGTGGTAGCGGATGATTAATGCCACACAACTCCAGGCACATTTAAGGGAGGTGATTTTGATCATTCAATACTGTTTACATCAGCGTTGTGTGAGTGCTAGATGAGCTACCACAGGCATCATTGTCTTGCATCGGCCAGGGGGCATCTATGCTGGACGGGGGACCAGTGGGCCTCAGTGCTGTTCACTGATGAAAATCAATTCACACTGAGCAGAAATGGTAGCCGCCAACGAAGTTGGAGATGTCAAGGAGAGCGCTATGTATCAGCCACTGTTGTCACCAAATGAGCCTTTGGTGGGTTGTTACAGTGTGGGCAGGTTTGTCAAATCAATACAGAACTGCCCTACACTTTGTGAACGGTACACTGACAAGGCCATACTACTTAAATAACATCATTAATCGAGTCATTGTGCCTCTGCATGAACAACAGAGGCCTAATTTCATCTTCATGGATGACAATCCGCAAGCTCATTGAGGTCGTATCATTACGAAACGACTGCTGGAGATTGGGGTACCTCAAATGGAGTGGCCTGCACTTTATCAGGACCTGAATCCCATTAAAAACTTATGGGATCAACTGAGAAGCCATGTAGAGGCTCGTAACTCTGTACCCCAGAATCTCAATGACTTGAGGGCCGCCCTTCAAGAAGAGTGGGATGCCATGTCTCAGCATTCAATAAGTCAACTTGTGAACAGCATGAGACATCATTGTCAAGCTGTAATTGATGCCCAAGGCAATATGACAAGTTATTGAGACATTGACATTTTTTGTGGGGTATACCCACCACTGGTGTTGGCTTTTGTTTCAATAAATTGTTTGAGATGAGGAAATCAGCATTGCTGCTTCTACTTAAATGCCAGACTTTCATGATAAAATATCACTGTAGTGTGAAATTTTTACATTTTCCATAAATTTCACCCGAGTAGTGTATTTTTTGTCATAGTCTACTAAACGTTTTATGCAAGTTGTGTTAAGCCTATTTTTCTCAAATCTCAGGATTCATGGTAATACAGCACATCAGCAGAACAACATTATGTGTACTGAAACTGGTTCATCTGAAGGCATCCCAAGGGTCAGAAGTGCACCAGTTGAAGGAGGGGGATAAACAGCAGTATGTTGCATATTGGAATTAGTAGGAATGGGAATTGGATCCTAGACAGACATTTAAATCTGTTGCAATACCTCATGTTTGAAAAAGTGTGGTTCTATCGAACTGTAATTGAATGCAGAGCTAACTGATCACACACATGAGTATTCCTTCTTTCAGCAAGACAGGGCGACTTGCCATATGTCACACGTGTCACTGTGTGAGTTCATTGCAAAGGGCTGTGGCTCCCACGGTCACTAAATCTAACACTGTGCAACTTTTATCCTGTTATTTTGTTCACATTCAAAACAATTTTTCTATGCTTTCAAAGGGAGTTGTTGCAAAATGTAAGTCCAGTGGTCAGTTCCCCACCAATCACAAGAACAGGGGTCCCATGACTCACTCTATGAATGGAGCAAGGGTCAGGCATGAGAACTGCGGCTGCATTCATCTCTGAGGGACTACCAGGGATAGTCCTGAGATGTTATGCTTCTCTTCAGCAGTCCCACAGAGATGAATAGAGATGGCAGTAATATTCAGGATCAGTAGTGGTCATCAGACATATCTCCTATTCTGTGGATAGTGAATAAGTTAAATAATAAATCTTGGAACAACCTCTTTAACATTTTCTTTGCTCTAAATGGGATCATATCAGCTGGTTATGTCAGAATCAATTGTTTGTAGAATTGGGATAATATAACAGCTCTGTTGTTCTCTTGATCGGCCTAGATAAAGAAGCCCACAGAAGAACATTGTACTCATTAGTGTAATGTGCAATGCTCTGACTGAGACACTCACCCCCCTTCCCTCTCTGACCACAGTGAATGGTCTGACTGAGAAACTTAATGGCTGTGTGCTATGCCAAAAGTCCAAACAAATAAGAAATTAAAGAGCCAGGACAGGAAGTAGAACACATGGAGTGACTTAAAAAAATTATATCGAGAAAATGAATCACACTTTTTTTTATTTAAAAAAAAATATTCACATATAGGCTGTTAATATGTGATCAGAAAACATTGATGAAAGATTCCCTTTTAACAAACATACCTGGCCCTCCATAGAGAGAGAAATGCATGGTAGACCTTCTCTGATCAACTAGTAAATGTGGAAATGGGTTTTCTATCTCTTTAATATCTGTGGCCTTTTAGTCCTTCGTTAATAGGCCTATGGCCTAGCTATAGACTGTGGCTAACTGGTAGAGGATTATCAATTGGGGACCAACTTTATAAATTACCTAAATGACCTATAGCTGAGCTACGATCAAAATGGAAGAGTCACATGAGAAAGAATTGAATGAATACTCATATTTGATAAGGCAGAATCAGGTCACCAGTTCCACGATACTAATCCATTTCTAAATCGTAGACATTGAGAATATGTCAACATCCTCAAGAAAATGAAAATGTATTGAAGACAAACAGAATATAACACTTATTTAAGCATATTGTTAACTTTGGGATTTGTTTCGTGTCATGTTAAATTTATTCTGCATAAATATTAAAATCCATTATGGGCAGGATAAATGACCCTAGAGTTCCAGAGATGTGATCTTAAATAAATTAGGCAAACATTAGGATTAAGCTAATTTGTATAGCCAGAGAGAACAGTGCTAAAAAAGAAACAACTCGTTTGGAAATACATGGAACAGATTATCTTTTAACTAAATGTTGTTTTTATTCATTTTTGTCTCAAGATTTTCATTTTGAGCTAATCCTTCAGAATGAAATGTCCATTGATGAATACAAATGTGGTTTGAAGCTCATCTTTTTGAATTTTGAGATCTGTTTTTGCTGATTGCTCTGATGTTACAATGTAACCAAAGTTGGAATATTATTGAGGCAATTGATCTATCCCACTGATACATGCTGGGACCTAGTCGCATCTAGGGTCAAAGTTATTAAGAGAGGGGTTCTGTATTCAGGTTTTCATTTCTGTAGCACTGGTGTGAGATGTGCAACTTAAAGGGAATCTGTCACCTGGAAAATCAATATTAAACCAAACATAGGTCCTTACAGCTCTTCATACCTTCTTTCCATAGGTGTTCTTTACACTTGGATCTGGCTTTCTTCTATCTTCATAAAAATCCTCTTTTATCTTTATGCTAATGACCCCTGAAGGTGCCCAGAAGGGCGATATTTTCATTTAAAAAGTGCCCAGGAACGCCTTCCATCCAGTGCCCGCCCCCCCCCCTATAGAGCCCAGGCCCGTCTCTCTCTCCGCTAATAAAATATGTCTCCAGCATTGCGAATGCCATCATGCCCAGCCCCCAGCTACATCACTAGTAGCCGATAACCCTGCCCACTCCTTCACTTCAGCTTTACAGGGCCTGGGCACTGTATAGAAGGCATTCCTGGGCACTTTTTTAATTGAAAATAACGCCCCTCTGGGCACCTTCAGGGGTCATTAGCATAAAAATAAAAGAGGATTTTTATGAAGATAGAAAGCCAGATCCAAGTGTAAAGAACACCTATGGAAAGAAGGTATGAAGAGCTATAAGGACCTATGTTTGGCTTTATATTGATTTTCCAGGTGACAGATTCCCTTTAATAATTGTTCCACATCTTGGGTGATTGGTGCAGCAGAAATGAAATCTACATCAGTTATAATTTACTCTAATTTTCTGCCATAAATTATAATAAATGTGCAGGGTTGGCTAGGTCCAGCCTCCATGATTCCCACTTTTTGAAAAGTGGCCCAAAAGTCACAAATTTTTGCTCATGCATAAGGGGGTTTGATAAATGTGGCCAAGGTTCATGTGGCCCAGTGATAAGCCAATCACTGAACAGAAGTAATCCACATTAGAGACCAAAAGACGTCCATACATATACCCTCCAGAGAATTCGCAATTTATTAAGGTATGTGAGGATGCGTTGTCTTGGTGACGGAGGAAAGCTTCTTCTTTAAACTGTTCAATAACCAATCAGGGTTCATATGTCACAATCCATTAGCAGTTGATCAGAGGAAAAGTATGTGTATATTGAATAAAGTGTACCCCATTATGTACGGTTTGCAGTAGAAGCAGTGATAAAAGGGGTGCTGGAAAACAAAAAAGTTAGTATTTCCTTGGTTATCCAGTTATTCATTCACACTCATGACGCTCACCTGGCTAAACTGTGTTATTAGAATGGGCACAAATGAAAAGCAGACATAGCAAATCTCACACAATCCAGAGTAATAGTAGCTGCAGGCTCCAGAGGCAAATAGCATTCATCTCTTCCTTTGAGATAATGTCTTCAAAAGAGTGTAGTAAAAGTTAGAAATGCTTCCATAGGTTTGGCGTTGCCACTTGCTTGTTCCAGAGGAAAAGCACAGGCTCCCAATTAAAAATGTGGCAAAAATGGCAGATGGCTTAATAAAAACACTTGACTGTAAAAAGAAAGGCGTCTATTTCCACGTGGACCAGTACCTTCCTCAGGTCTAAGCAGATGTATGCTTCAATATGTAACGTACATTTTAAGTGTTTAGATACATCTAGTGCACTACTGACTCTGTACTGGGGACACCCAAAACTCCTCCTCCAGTTTCTAATAACCTTGATGATTCTTGGAAAGATGCAGAAGTTTTGCCTTTGGATAGTACAGGAATGATTGTGGTGTTACAACATTCACTCTTTTATTTCACAGATATTTGCGGTGATTTGTTACACTAGCTTGAGAAAGGCTCAACTGTAGCTGAAACGTTGCTCATTTTTGTATGTTTTATGCCTTATTAAATTATTTTTTATGGATATGCTGACATCTTTTGGTATCTACATGAATCTTCTAGCAAAATGTTTTACCTTACCTGGGTGAATGTACTGTTGCATTTTTCCTAGTGGGACTGATTGTCATGGTTCCATTTTTCCATTTCTATCAGAGGACGATATATCATGATATATTATGATATGTGTTACAGACAGTGAGTGTGGACCCACTGTGCCAGCCAACTGTGTTGACTTTGAGCTAGTCTTGGTGTTATCCTGATGTTATCTTTGCGGTCCCCTGGTTTTCATTCTTTAGCCCATATACAGGGCTCTAGCCTTCATTGCAGGGGAGCCACCAAGCCGCTAACTTTTGAAATAGTCCTGTTGTGGTTGGCTGTTGATCCAATGGGGTTAGAGACACCAAAGCAAAGCACAGGGGGATCATGCAATACATATTCAGGAAACAGGAAGAGGTCAGGGAAAGTCAAGATCCAGGAAACAGGCAGTAGTTGGTACATAGAAAGACACATGAATTATAGCTCTTTTAGCAGGGCCTAGAAAGCAAGTGAAACCAAAAGTAATCTTTTGTTCAGGCAAGGGGTGGAACAAACAGCGCACCATATATTCAAGAGCTGATAAGCACATTGGCACAACTGAAAACAGAGCAAAAACACTAATTAACCCTGCAGTGTTGCAGGGAGAGGTTCAAGTAATAGACAAAAGTACACACACACAGGAAAAGGCGTAGCAGCCAGGCTCCAGCCTGCAGCATGTGCAGTGAGCCCCTGAGAGCTGGAGCAGAGGATTGGAGTATTAGTTGCTCTGACTATCACAGTGGTTTCCCTTAGACTGATGCTCCCTAGGGCCGGTACAGCAAGTAAAAGTTGTTGAGCGAATCGCTCACCACAAGGTTCTATTTCTTTGATTCAAAACCTGTTAGCCTTTATTGATGATATTGAGCTTGAGTCTTGATAATAATTTCCTCTGGTGAGCGCAAGGAACCCAAGCACCAATTGGTAAAATGTGAGTTGTTAGTTTGAATATGGCACATTCTCAAATACACTACATAGGGTTCCTCATGAGGAAAACCATTTCTGAAAAAGAATTTCACATCAACTGATCCCCTTGGTCCACTTCACTAACTATCTGCAATCAGTGGAGGAATTCTGGCCATTCAAATGAATGGAGATCCACAAAATGTATAGACACAACAGGTTCACCAAAGTGGAATCTCTCCATTAGGGCACTTAGAGTGGCTCCCAAGAAGGGGACCCTCTCTATGACAGCCATACACCCTAAAGGATTGCTTTTTTGGCATGGCCATCGATGTTGTCACTTATGTCCTTTGAATTCACCACCCAAAGGCTGATTTATATTGTAGTTTACAAAATTGCTCTACAGTTTTACTGTTAAATTAAATAATCTATAGGGAAGACAAACAATGTGTGTTCAAATTCTCTGCAGCACCACCACAGATGAAAATGAGCATTACACAGATCAATAGGTGCTGGGTCCTCCATGCTCTTTACAGATAACTTCTGCTCTGACTTGTAGGTGAGGGTCCTAATTAGGCACCACCCTTCTATTAACTCATTTAACCCCACTATTAACTCAGTATACACTAAAGGAGTATTTGAAAATGGCCTTTTTTAACCCAGAAAACCTTTTAAGGTGATATACTGTACATTGACCTCTGCTGTTACAGTTTTGTAAGAAATATCTTAAATCACATGGAGAATTACATGAAGATTTAAGTCTGATAAAATAAGCAGCATAGAAAATGTAATCAAAATAATACCTTTATTCTCTTGGCCAGGTTGTTGTTTGAGCAGCTATGCAGAGCGACACACAGCATAACAAAATGGCAAAGAGCTAAAAGGAAAAAGGAATCAGCGTGATAACACTTGCCACCACAAATGTTAAAATGACCCTGCTGGGCAATAAAAATAATGTAATCCAAAATGTTACCAGTGGAGAGAAGTGATTAAGAGAAATCTTTAGAAAAGGCGAAAAAATAAGAGAATGTTATCATCGTGAGAAGGGGACAAAAAGGAAACCATGCCAGATAATTTAAAGGCTGATTGAATGTAGCTTCCAAAGAGAGACATCAGGGAAAAGAAACGGTACAGGACTGATGAAAAAAATCGTGAATAAAAAATATACATATTGGAAATTTAATTGCATAAAAACTTGTATGATTGCTCAGCGTTCAAGTTCTGGGATTTAAAAGTTACTATTCATTTATAGAACATACTATCATTTAATAAAAAAGAAAGGCGAAGAAAATGACTAATACACCAATGACTCCAGTGACTGGAAGGTGTGACATCTTGGTCATCGGGTAAACAACCATGTCTTGTCATTGACCCCCTAACATGACATAATGTTTAGGGCCATGACAAAGAGTAAGTGAGGCAGGCACCAGAGGGGGCAATATCATGAATATGTCTTCTAAGCAGCAAATTTGCTCCACAATATTCATCAATGTCTTCTCTTTTGGGAGGGAAGCATTAAAGGGGTATTCTGGTAGTGACAAGTTATCCTCTATCCACAGGATAGAAGATAACAAGGCGAACGGTGGGGGTCCTACCACTAGGACCCTTACTGATCATGAGAACGGAGACCCCATACCCCTGTGGGCCCCAAAAATGAATGGAGCCACAGGTTGAGCTTGCACACTGTGATTCTTTTCATTTCTACAGGAGTTCTGCAAATAGTTTGTGATCAGTTTGGCTTGATTGACAGGTCTATCCCTATACACAATGTAAGGATCACTCTCTCTGCCTGGGGTGGCGATGACAGACTTCTTATCAAACGGGGGTTTTTAAATCTCAAATGGTGCTTTAGGGCTCATGCACACAAACATATTTTCTTTCCGTGTCTCCGCTCCGTTTCTTTTGAGGACCGTATGTGGAACCATTTATTTCAATGGGTCCGCAAAAAAAAGGAAGTTATTCCATGTGCATTCCATGTCCGTATGTCCGTTCTGCAAAAAAAAATAGAACATGTCCTATTATTGTCCATATCACGGACTATGATAGTACTAGTCTATTAGGGGCCAGCTGTTCCGTTCCGCAAAATACGGAATGCACACGGACATCATCCATATTTTTGGGGGATCGTTTTTTTGCTACATGGGGTCGTATGCATGAGCCCTTATTCCAACACTTCAGCATATCAATGTGGCATCCAAGTTAAAACATGAAACAAACGCCTGCTTGTCTAATGGCTAACTATACAGAGGTCTCCCTAACTCACCACTAAGACCGTGTTCATACTGACAGCTTCTTAGCTGCAATCCCACCACACATGGGGCTCGATCCACCCGCCCCCCTGACGGCGACCATGAAAAAGCCTTAGGGGGGATACGGTTCACTAGTACTCTCTACTCTCACCATACGACACCTCTCATCCTTAGGCGTCACTGGGCCCCCAACATTCAGGATTTACTCAGCCTTGTAGTACCCCAGCTGGGATTACATGGAGTATCTGGCTTCCTTCTCTTTCTCTGAATTCCTCCCACACGCACACACTGAGGATTGCTCTATCCCTCAGTGATTATCACCATTGGCCTCACCTCCAGCTAGGGGAATACCTGTAGTGGACTAGGGGTGTGGACTGAGAGACTCCCAGTACCAACCTGCCTCCCAGTCTAAAGAAACCCAGCTATATAACTTAACAAAAGATCTCCAGCTGAAGCAAAAAATATCTCTGGATTTCTGCTACCTCACACAACTAAACTGGAACCCAGGTAAGATATACACCACCTTCACACCACGACTGTATACTTCACCACAACAAGTATATTTAATTCGATGAATAACGCTGGTAGTGAAAAGCAGCTATTTTTGAAGCGTAATATTGTAGGATTAGGTGGTTCTTTTCTATATGTGCCTCATCTAGTGTGGCACTGGAAAAGAGGGCGCCGGAATGAAAGGGGAAGTACATTAGCTTGGCTTGAACACCTCTCCCTCCATGCTGGGTGGAACTGAATGCAGGTTATAATAAGAGACGTTTTACCTCCCACCAGGGATAAAATAGTTAGTGTCAATCATAGAGTCAGCTTAAGACCTTAAGCACTGACCTGTTGGGTTTGCCACAGCAAGCAGAGCTATATTGAGGATGCAGGTACAGTAGTACTTTAGCTTTAGGCTGTGAGGGATACACAGGACAGAGCATTGCAGATTTTAATGAAATATTGCCAGTGAGACATTGGAACTTTTGGATCTTTGTGAATCTAGTAGGACTGCATCTGAGTTGCCCCTGTTGCCAGCCTCTTGTGTACTGTTTGCCAAGTTTACGCCCTTAATCCATCTGTGTGAGAAGCTACTAACAATAAAGACTTGCAATGAATCCTCTGGATTCCAGTTTTTCTGCCCCTCTATTTAATTGCAACACCCTGTTTTACAACCACACCACTGGGTCATGTAATTCAGCCCATTGGACAATTTTTCCTATGTTCGGTTCTTTTTGAAATGATGTTTTCACTAAAATACCTCGGGAATTTCTAATTAAAACATGGGGACACATTTATTAAGATGCCAAAAGAACCAAAGTGGATCCAGTGAATAAAAGCAAGAAAGTCTTTATTTCTTCTGTTTAAAATATACAAAACAGTAACCCTCCTGTAATAACCTGTCGCGTTTCAACCTATACAGGTCTTAATCATAGATCGTAGTAATATGAATGCATAGCCAGAACATGGTCAATATTTAAATAAACTGGGAAGTACGGAATCTCAAATGATTGCCGCTGTAGGGAAATCTACTTGATTTTGTATAATCACAATTAGAGATGAGCGAATTTCATGTCTTGAAATTCGTTCATGCTTCGCTTGCTGGTAAAAGCAGAACTGCGTTATGGATTCTGTTGCCACGGACCATAACGCAATTCTATGATGGAATGTATAACGGAATGCCTTTAGAGGTGTTCCGTTATTCATTCCATCGTAATAGAAGTCCATGGCCTGCATAATGGATCCATCCCATTTCCATTATGCAGGAGAGGACTCCCCTGCATAACTGAAACGGTACGGATCCGTTATGCAGGCCATAGACTTCTATTATGATGAAATTAATAACGGAATGGCTCTAAAGGCATTCCGTTATACATTCCATCATAAAATTGCGTTATGGTCCATGGTAACAGAATCCATAACGCAATTCAGTTCACCTTTTACCAGCAAACGAAGCATGAACGAATTTCAAGACATGAAATTCGCTCTTCTCTAGTTGGAATAATACAAAATCAAGTAGAAATATGAAATTCGCTCATCTCTAATCACAACCCCCAGTATATTTAACTATTTAAGTCACGTTTTTGGCTTTATATGATTCCATTAAAAAGAAACAAATATACAAAAAATATATACCTGCAAATAAATAAATGTGCATTAATAATGTAGCAAAATATCTGAACGATAGTTCATTCCATGCTGATACACTGTATTTAAATTAAAAATCCAATATGCTTCTCTTTCTAATATTAACTTTTTGAAATCTCCACCTCTCCTACCTTTTCAATACCAGTAATTTTAAGGGAAGCTGTCCTACTTTCATGTATTTCTATAAAATGATTTGATGCTCTGGAAAGGCTGCGTTTTTTATTTTTATTGGATATATCATTTAGATGCTCCAGAAAGCGTGTTTTTAGTTTTCTGGTGGTGCTCCCTATATAGGTTACATTACAGTCTGTGCAAAAGATCTTATAGATGACACCATGGGTATTGAAATTAATATAATTTTTTATTTTATATTGCGTTTTTTTTTTTTTTTTTTACAAAGCTATAACATCACAACTAAGCCAATTATTGGCATTCATCAACCATCATGAATTCACTTTGTTTTTGATCAAATACTCCCAAAGAAAGACCTTCAGTAAGCAAATTTGTCATTTGTTTTAGACTTTTAGTATCTTATTAGGGCACTTTCACACTTGCGTTAAACTTTTCCGGTATTGAGTTCTGTCCTATGGGCTCAATACCGGGAAAAAAATGATCATTTTTATCCTAATGCATTCTGAATGGAAAGAAAGCCATTCAGTATGCATCAGGATGTCTTCAGTTCAATCATTGTACGGTTTTTGGATGAAGAAAATACCGCAGCATGCTGCGGTATTTTCTCTATCCAAAATTCCGGAACACTTGCCGGAATGCCGGATCCGGCATTATTTTCCATTGAAACGCATTAATTCCGGATCCGGCCCCAAGTGTTCCGGAAAAACGTGTCCGGTGTGAAAAAGATAAATACCGGATCCGTTTTTCTGGATGAAAACCGAAGAGACGCATCTGGTATTGCAAGGCATTTGTGAGACGGATCCGCATCCGGATTCGTCTACAAATGGTATCTGTTTGCATATAGATTGCCGGATCTGGCAGGCAGTTCCGGCAACGCAAGTGTGAAAGTACCCTTGGTAGGATTATAAGGCAAAACTTCATACATATCAGATTGAGTTAACATGTTGCCAATCTTTTGTTCATATTGTGGTGTGTCCATCACAACCACAGGACCACTATTATCTGCAATTTTAATAGTAATAGAATATTTCTGTTGCAATTCACATACGTTTTTGTGATGGGCACTGGTGTCATCATATTGTGAAAAAAAATTCCTAATATCCCTTATGAGTATGGCTTGGAATCTGTCCATGAACTCTTGAATGTACAGGATAAAAATCACGATTTGTTATTTTAAAGTCCATGGACATATTCACATCATGAGCTGATGCACCCAGGCTCAGACTGGCCCACAGGGATACAGGTGAATCCCCCGGTGGGCCCCCGAACAAGGTGGGCTCCTAGTATCCCACCCCCTGCACAAGTGGCACATAACACAGTAGACACAGTAGGCACATAACACAGTAGACTTACTGCATTACATACATATATTCAGTGTACAGCACCTCAACCAGCCTATATTCATGTAAAAACCTTAGATTATTAACCCCTTAAGGACTCGGCCCTATTTCACCTTAAGGACTCGGCCATTTTTTGCAAATCTGACCAGTGTCACTTTATGTGGTGATAACTTTAAAATGCTTTTTCTTATCCAGGCCATTCTGAGATTGTTTTTTCGTCACATATTGTACTTCATGACAGTGGTAAAAGGAAGTCGAAAAATTTCATTTTTATTTATAAAAAAATATCAAATTTACCACAAATTTGGAAAAATTAGCAATTTTCCAAGTTTCAATTTCTCTACTTCTATAATACATAGTAATACCGCCCAAAAAAGTTATTGATTTACATTCCCCATATGTCTACTTCATGTATGGATCATTTTGGGAATGCCATTTTATTTTTTGGGGACGTTACAAGGCTTAGAAGTTTAGAAGCAAATCTTGAAATTTTTCAGAAATTTTCAAAAACACACTTTTTAGGGACCAGTTCAGGTCTGAAGTCACTTTGTGAGGCTTACATAATAGAAACCACCCAAAAATGACCCCATTCTAGAAACAACACCCCTCAAGGTATTAGAAACTGATTTTACAAACGTTATTAACCCTTTAGGTTTCCCACAAGAGTTAATGGCAAATGGAGATAAAATTTCAGAATTTCGATTTTTTGGAAAATTTTGAATCCATTTTTTCCAGTAACAAAGCAAGGGTTAACAGCCAAACAAAACTCAATATTTATTGCCCCGATTCTGTAGTTTGCAGAAACACCCCATATGTGGGCGTAAACTGCTGTATGGCCAAACTGCAGGGCGTAGAAGGAAAGGAGCGAAGTGTGGTTTTTGGAAGGTGGATTTTGCTGGACTGGATTTTTGACACCATGTCCCATTCGAAGCCCCCTGATGCACCCCTAGAGTAGTACCAAATATGGCTACTTTTTGGGGGTTTGTTTCAGTTTTACATAATACAGCATTTTTGAAAAAAATGATTTTTTTTAGTGTCTTCACATTCTGAAAGCCATATTTTATTTTTATTTTTTGGGCGACTGTCTTATGTAGGGGCTCATTTTTTGCGGGATGAGTTTTTGGTTTGATTGGAACTATCTTGGGGTGCATATGACATTTTGGTCGCTTGCTATTACACTTTTTGTGATGTAAGGTGACAAAAATGGCTTTTGACATTGTTTTTTTTTTTTTTTGTGTTCACCTGAGGGGTTTAATCATGTGTAATTTTTATAGAGCAGGTTGCGACGAACGTGCCGATACCAAATATGTATACTTTTTACTTATTTATTTATTTAAGTTTTACACAATATTATCATTTTTTTAAAACAAAACAAACTCCATAGTCTGAGAGCCATATTTTTTTTATTTTTTTTATTTTTTTGGGGTGATTGTCCTATGTTGGGTATCATTTTTTGCGGGATGAGATGACGGTTTGATTGGCACTATTTTTGGGTGCATATAACTTTTTGATCGCTTGCTATTACAGTTTTTGAGATGTGAGGTGACAAAAATGTTTTTTTTTACATTGTTTTTATTTTATTTTTGTAATGGTATTTACCTGAGGGGTTAGATAATGTGATATTTTTATAGAGCAGGTTTTTACGGACGCGGCGATACATAATATGTATACTTTTTATTTATTTATTTTACTTTAACACAATAATAGAATTTTAGAAAAAAAAATATGTTTTAGTGTCTCCATAGTCTGAGAGCCATATTTTTTTTTTTTGGGGAGATTGTCCTATGTAAGGACTCATTTTTTGTGGGATGAGATGGCGGTTTTATTGGTACTATTTTGGGAGGCATACGCCTTTTTGATCACTTGGTATTATACTTTTTGTGATGCAAGGTGACAAAAAATTGCTTTTTTACACCATTTTTTGGGGGTTTTTTTTACTGCATTTGCGTGAGGGGTTAGGTCATGTGATATTTTTATAGAGGAGATTTTTACGGACGTGGCGATACCTAATATGTGTAGTGTATTTGATTTTTTTAATTTTTATTCAGTGATATGTATTTTTCTTATTTTTGCATTTTTTTCACTTTTTTGACATTTTTTTTTGACCCAGACCCACCTGGTTCTTGTAGATCCAGTGGATCTGGTGTCTATATAATACAGTAAGTACACTATATAGTATACTTACTGTATTTTTTACTTTACAAAGTCTGAATAGGCTTTTGCCTTTAGCAAAAGCCCATTCAGAGTTTCAGTGCCATGGAGAGCAGGACGCTTCTGAAAGCGTCCTGCTGCCATAGTAACCATCACCCGCTGCCATAACAGAGCAGCGGGTGATGGAAAGAGAGGAGCTCCCTCCCTCTGCTATCCTATCCTGTCGGGGGCTGCAAGGTACAGCAGCCCCCGATGGAAGAGGAGGGAGCTCCCTCCATGTTAACACCTTCTATACCGCGGTCCATACGGACCGCGGTATAAAGGGTTAAACTGCTGACATCTGCAGCACAGATGTCAGCAGTTTATAGCAGGGGGTCAGCAATGTGCTGACCCCCTGCTATACCCACTAGACACCAGGGAAAGCCTCCCGCGCCGCCCACCGGCAGCACCGCCCGCAATCCTCCCCCCCTGCACCGCCCGGGGGGACACTAATATGGCGGGGTGCAGGGGGGTGGTTAAAATTTATAAGTTTGGGGCATTTTTTAGTCTCTGATCCCTCAGAGACTGCAGAAAGCGCAGCAAACCGCAGGTCTGAATTGACCTACGGTTTGCTGCGATCGCTGACATGGGGGGGTCACAGGACGCCCCTGGGCATTGTGCCAAGGTGCCTGCTGATTGATTTCAGCAGGCATCTTGTTCCGATCACCGCCACGTGCGCAGCGGTGATCGGATATTCACAGGGTGTACATGTACGCCCTGGGTCCTTAAGTACCAGGACACAAGGGCGTACATGTACACCCTGCGTCCTAAAGAGGTTAAAGAAACTCCCCAGTTTATTATTATAGACACGATCAGAGCTGAGACGACTTTTGGGTATAGAGGAAATCCACCACTGTCCTCATCTCCCCAGGACCTACCTTCTCAAAGTTGCTACAGGAATCCCCATATTCAATCATCTGGTAGCATCTTGCTGCCCTGTGAGCAGGTAATATTTGAATGTATCCGTACGGTGGGTCCCCAAAATACATTTTACTGGTGGGCCCTAGACCTCAGTCTGACACTGGATGCACCCCCATTAGCTTACAATTTCTCAAGATTAATAATAGATAATTGTTCTAGAAAATCTTGATTCTGATGTGTATTATTACATTGTATCTGAACATCATTTAGTTGTAGATGGCAATAATGCTCATTATCCAATGGTTGCAGAGTAGTATATAAAAGAGCTTCTACAATAGGTCAAAAAGTCGCGACCCTAAAAATTCAAAAATTAAACCCTGTGTTAACCCTGTGGCAACCATCTATGTAAAACCTGCACGTATGTACAGCCCACCAAGGAGTTCATACATACCAATAAAAAAAGGCAATATAAAATAAAAAATTATATTAATTGCAATATCGAAGTTGTCATCTATAAGATCTTTTGCACAGACTGTAATGTAGCTTATATAAGGAGCACCACCAGAAAACTAAAAACACACTTTCTGGAGCATCTAAATGATATATCCAATAAAAATAAAAACTGCAGCGCTTCCAGGGCGTCAACACATTTTATTGAAATACATAAAAGTAGAACAGCTTCCCTTAAAATTACTGGTATTGAAAAGGTGACACTTTATAGGAGAGGTGGAGATTTCAAAAAGTTTATATTAGAAAGAGAAGCATATCGGATTTTTACTTTAAATACAGTGTATCCACATGGAATGAACTATAGTTCAGATACTTTGCTACATTATTAGTGCACATTTATTTATATATAGGTATATATTTTTTGTATGTTTTACATAATTGTTTCTTTTGAATGGAATCATATATAGCCAAAAACGTGACTTAGGGTGGGTTCACACTAGCATTATGGAGTCAGTTATGGCTTTCCGTTATAACATAGTTATAACAGAAAATAACGGAATCCATAAGACTAGAGGACAGATCCGTTTTGCTGCCCATAGACTTGCATTATGACGGAATGCAAAACGGAAGCCTTTAAAAGACATTCCGTTTGCTTTCTATCATAATAGAGGTCTATGGGAGAACATAACGGATCCGTCTGGTTCCCGTTATGCAAGACGGAAAACAAAGTCCTGTCGACAGAGAAAGACATAATAAAGTCTTAATAAATCAGACAAACAGAAAGTTTTTCAGACTGTTATACTCTATTCATCAGGCATGGCTTAAAGGGAATCTGTTACCAGCGACCTCCCTATCAAACTGTTTGCCTAGACACAAAGCTTTGGTTCACCTGATTAACACACTGTTTTTCTTTTGTTGATCTGAGGCTCAGTTCCCGAGTTATGATACTTTTTCTTAATATGCTAATTAGGCCGTTGGTGCAATGTGAATGTGGCTAGCTACTCCCTGGCTGCTTTGATTGACACGGCCAGGCTGTGGCAACTGGTGTTCTTAATTAGTGTTAAAAACACTGGTGTTTTTTGTCTTTCTCCTTTTCAAAAATGCATCATGCTGCAGCTCTTTTTTTCTGGCATTTCACCAACACCTTCTTTATAGCAGAAAAGTACCATGAAGTAAACACTTGCGGTAAAATACAACAAGGGACATTTATCATTCTATTTGCCTATCAAGTCACAAATGATGCCGGAAGCCGCCACATAGCTGTCCTACTTCATTAACTATAATGGGGACCAGTGAAGATCCAGCAGCAACCTTTTCATCCAGTCGATTCTCGTCATGTTTGTGTGGTTGTGTCCAGATCTCCGTCAGTCCCCATTACAAACAAAAGGGGCCGGCTGGTATCAGGTATAGTCTAGCAGTGCCAGATCCAGACATCTCTGGCAGGCTGCTCCCTGCCTACCTGAAATGTCTATCGCTAGGCTAAGCCACTACCAGACACATTTGGCGGTGGCTTATCTCCCCAGAGAACAAACAATTGGGAGATTAAACTCAAAATGCCTAATTCTTCTTTCCCCAATCAGGAAAAGCCTACCCATCCCCATACACCTCAGATAGTCAATCAGTCCCACAGAAATCAGCAGGTTTGACCTACTTTTGCATAAGGACCTTTACAGTAACATAACAGCATCATTAAAGCTAAATAGTCACAGGCGGTGCTATAACACAGGACAAATGACCATGCTTTAGGTATATAACAATTATTTTCTTTCTAAGGTTAACCATGTCCATTATGTGTCTGTGCAGAGACCACAAGCTGTGGGCACTACGCTAGATAAAATCAAATAAAAATAGACATGAAATATAGATCATTTGTATTCCTTACATGGAAGCAGATTTCCGGGAGAAACAGCTTATCTTTGAAGCAAGACATCACAGTGCTTACAATTTGTCCAGGACTTTTACATTCATAACCTCAAGCCTTTTTGGTTACATTTACATTTTTATTAACATTCTGTGCTAAGTGCTTTGGCTTCTGTTTCACTTGCTCATTAGCTATTATTAGTTGTTATTCAAATTTCTGTGATGATGTCTTTGTGTAGCCGTAAGGCTATAAGGCATATAGTAATTAAAGGAGATAAAAATATTGACTCAGGTATAAAGTTAAATAAAGCGAAACACATGAAGTTCTGCTCTACATTTAACATGTCATTTACAATGAGTCCACTGAGGGTCACAGGTAATGAGAAGGTTTTGTATTGTATATTCCTATAATACCTACAATTGTAGCAAGTAAAAAATATTTTTTAGGAAATGCGATGTTTTAATAACCTTTTGGCAAACCCCCCCTTCTGGAAAAACCTGCAAAATGGAAGTATACTTACCTTCTCCCCATTGGTGGGCCCCAGCTTTTTCGCTTTCCTTCCTTGGCTGCTTTGCTCAGTTTCCCTGCTGTAAACATACAATTTGTCTCCACTACCAACGACGTGTCAATTAGTCACCCAAGTGGGGTCAAGTTACCACTGCAGCAAGTCATTGGTTTCAGCAAAGCGGATGTATACAGTGGAGTACCGAAGCAAGGCAGTCGAGTCCTGGGGGTAAAGGAGCCAGGTTAAATGTTGAGACCCAAGCAAGGCAACCAAGGGCCAGGGAGTGAAGGAGCCTGGACCCTGCTGGTGGGAGCCGTTGAATTTCTATTTGCAGGTCTGACCAGGAGCAGAGATTGCCAAAAACTCCCAAAAGGGTGGCCAACTCTTTTAAGTAACTGTTAGCCAAACAATAATCTGTCCTATAGATATTCCTTCCATAACAACACCACCACCACCACTCGGCCAAGTTTGGGGAAAATGGTGACAGAGGAATAAAGTCTAAATGCCCGAAAGTCTAATCTGGTGGTGGCTTCACTGGCTTATCTCCCATACAAATAAAGAACCCTGCATATTGAAATTCAACATTGACCATTCATCACACCAAGGGGTCAGGTCATAACTTTAGATGTTTGGCTGGTTTGACGGATGTTCATCTAGAATGTATAGGCTCCTTAATTCTTACATTTCCAATTCTTGCATGAGAAATTCCTTTAGCTTAATAATAATTTTACCAAAAAACGAATCAACTTCAGTTGGGTCTGTTGTAAGACATTACAGTTTTACAAGAGCGGTTTCCCAACCATTGTTTCTAGGAGTCTGGTTAGGGCTTCCTTGGAAGACAGAAACAACTTTTACGGCATTAAATGGTTTTAGACATTCACTAAGAGGAAACATTTTTAGAGCTTCCCCATGGTCAAACTCACTGACACTGAAACACATGCCAGAATATCTATTCAAGTCCTAAAAGGCCCAATTTACATTTATTTTTGTTTTTGTTTTCTTCTCTCCCCTTACCTAAATTATTTCAGTTTGTTTTTCAATTGAGTGATACAGTTTATAGGTCACATTAAAGGTGGAAAAAGTTCTGAAATGATTTATCTTTGTCTCATTTTTTTACAGCACAGAAACCTGACATTTTAACAGGGGTGTGTAGACTTTTTATATCCACTGTAGATTTTGCCAGATTTCTCAGACAATTTTATCAATTTTGATAATTTTGCCTCAATGAAAGACTCCCTGTCACTATATAGAAAAATGATCACATTTACAGGAGCCTACATCCCATTCTAAATCCATAGGCATCCATAGGCATTAATATGGAGATGCTAGCCCTTCGCAGCTAAAGCACTTTAACTCTCCTAGGAAGTCTTTCTACAAGATTTTTGTGTGTCTGTAGGATTTTTTTGCCCGTTCATCCTGAAGAACATTTGTGAGGTCAGACACTGATGTTGGACAAGAGGACCTGGCTTGCAATCTCCATTCTAGTTGAATGCAAAGGTGTTTGCTGGGGTTGAGGGTGAGTTGCCATGGTCCCTAAACACTTCCACATTGCAGTAATACCTCTGTGGAATATGTAGAAGCGAAGAAATCTCACAAACCGCCTTGTGGCATCCTATTAAAGGACCACACTGGAAGTCAGTGAGCTGTTTAGGACGAACCCTTCTTTCACAATTGTTTGTAAAGGCAGACTCAACGGCTAAGTGCTGGATTTTATACACCTTTGGTAAAATGTGTGTCCCAATATTTTTGTCCATGTAGTGGTTCTAGCCTAACTAATATTAAATCTAGGCCATTATTTCCACATTCCCTGCACTCTGCCAGAGAGACTACCCTTTCTCTGTCATATATTTTGATTAACTGTAAATTCAAATTAAAATTCTCTACCTTTATATGATCTTCTGTGTAAATTCCTCACAGACAGCAGAATATGCATATACTGACATTTTCATTTTATGTTTGCAATATGTAATTCAAACAAATGAAACTAAATTGATCTCTTTGGAATAAGAGATTAGGTATAAGTAGGTGCGACAAGCTTTGTATTGATCACTTTTTGAAATTTGGAATTGGAAATGTGAGGATTACTGATGGTAAACCCATAGTGTTACATCCACCCTCTGAGACATTACTCTGGTGTCAAGCCTGCATAAGACTGCATGGCCAAGCTTTCCAGCCCTTGGGGAACCTATACTGGATGATAATACTTGCTTGATGCCCACAGTTTAGTTACTGTGAAGTGTGGCAGGGTGCCAGTCCACGTGTTAATCCTTAGTGACCAGCCTGTTCAGCTGAAAAAACACCAGACTGGAAAGTAGAGGTGATCCTACACACCAACCCTACTGGGTCCCACCTACCTATTAAAGAAAGATACAGACTTATACCACCAGCCATATACCAGCAGGTAAAACAGCAGGTGAATGATATGAAAGTCTTGAATGTAATTTGTGACAGTCATAGCCCTTGGTCCGCACCCTTAGTGCTTGTGTGGAAAATAGACAGTGTAATACGATTTTTTGTGGACTACCACAACTTAAATAGCCTCATCCATAAGAATGCATACACCTTACCTCAAATAGAGGAGTCCTGAACCCTGGGCTCTGCAGCATTCTTTTCTACATTTGACTTAACTAGTGGGTAATGGCAGGTCCCCATGGATCCTGAGGACCGGTAAAAGGCAGTATTTACCATACCTATGGGGCTTTATGAGTTCAATTATATGCAGGTTCGGCCTGTTTAATGCACCAGCTACCTGCTAGCATCTTATGGAGTATTGGGTCTCAAGAACTTGGAGACTGTGGTATTGTATCTGGATATCATTATCATATACTTCAAAATGTATGAAGACCATTTACACCTGTATGAGTTATTTGCTATGCTATTATAAAACATGATCATAAAGTAAAGCAATCCAAATTCCACTTATTGCCATCTGAGGTGCACTGTCTAGGGCATGAGGTCCCTGACCCCAATAAAATCACTGCAGTTATGAATTGGCATGCGCCTACTAATATCTACAAGGTGAAGAAGTTTCTAGGCTTTGCTGGATACTATAGGAGATTTATTGAGCAATTTACTAAAAATGAAGCCTCTGTGCAGAATGTGTTGAAAGGCCAGCCTAAATTTTTTTTTAAAAAGGTTCAAATTAGACTGCTATTGTGTGGACTTCTGTTCTGGATACAGAGGAAGATTGACCATAGACCTTACAGGGAAATTACCCAGTGGGTCGATGCCCAGGGGCCGCCCAAGCCCTCCTCTCTCCCTCTAGCTGGGTACACACTGAGCTCTCAGCAGTAATTGAAGCTGTGAGAATCATGTACCCTGCCAATGACCACACATGCCCTCCTGAATTCAACTATGGCCTGGATCTCACTTTTTAAGCCTGCTGCTCCATATTTTAATTAGAGACAATTGGAGGAGGACAGAAAATGGCATCTATTGATGGCCACCACAGAGGGACAGCTTTTGGGGCAATATTTGGTGTTTCAACATAGTATATGGTTCTGATGGGACGGTATTTTGCACTATCGTATTGCTTATCCCTACTTGTGTTGCCCTGCCTTCCATCAGTTTGGACCCAGCAACAACATGGGGCCACTTTTAGGTTTATTTCCAGGGCCACTTTAGGTTCCTAGTCTGCCCCTGTCTAGATAAATCTTTTAATGATCTGGAGTGTACAGTATGTCAATGCAATACTTTAGATTTTCCTTCAATAAATTAGCAAAGATTTTGAACATTCTGTTTTCACTCTCTGATTATAGGGTATCGATTTCAGAATGATGGAGAAAAACTTAATTTATTAATTTTTTTTAGCACAACGTCCCAACATAATAAGATTTGAAAAAAGTTTGAAGACTTTCCAAGTGCACTGTCAATGGAGTTTTCTCTTGCTCTGATGACCAGGCAAAGATCACGAATACACGGTTCGTTCATGATAATTGCTTGCAAAATCAGCCCTTGTAGAGGTCTTTACATACTGTCTGTAACTGGTGTATGTTCCATTTCCAATTATCAATACCACATGAGCTAATATGTTATATTGAGCTGGGCACTTTATCAAAAAGATGGTTCTTGAGAATTCCAAGATTAACATATAGTACCCCTGGGCTCAAGAAGAGATGTCCCAACCTAATGAACACCATTAAACTTATCTAAATACGTTTTTTCAATGTAGGTGTATTAGTTTTTTTCCATCTAGAAATGGATGAATGAAGTAACCTCCATTTATGGATTTTTTTTTTCCAGATTCTGCAGTACTTCAATGCAAATATTGTTTTTAAGACTAAGGATTGCTGTAAGCCTTGAAAATAAAACCTTCACAAGTGGCAAGTCTTATAGTTTGGTCATGGTCCCTCTGAGATTGGAGGCATTTGCCCGGTGTTTATGAGCTGAAGAGTTTTGAAGGTCACATCTGAACTAGAACCGCTTATTGTCTGCTTTTCGTCCTATCATCATTACTGTTGCATACAGCATTTTGAAGCCCGCTATCTCCTGAAGGTAATATTTTCACAATCCACTTTCATCTCACCCTCTGGTATAGTATTTATCAGCTTGTGTTTACATCTGCAGGTACTGATAAGGTAGAAAATGCTACCTGACTAACATTATTAAGACGCCTTTCTTTTTTTTCCCTTTAAACTGAGCTACTTTCAAATGATTATCGCCTGCGGGCATTTAATAGTTATGAGCTATAAGATAGTGTTAATTTTCTCATGCTTCCTTCATCACTTTGAAGCCCTGAAATTGCTAAGCTGACATATATTTTTTCAGTGTGACAAAGAAATACACTGTGCAGTAGCGGAAAAAAGCAACACAGTAAAATTATATTCCGGGAAACCCTGAATTCTATTTTATGTTAAGTAATTATGTTGAGTGAATGTGACATTGTGCAAAACATGAGCCGAACAATGGAATTTCCAAAATCAAATATATCGCCATGTAACATATAGAAGCAATTGTTTTTCTTTTTATTTCCTATAATAATGTTAAACTATTGGGCTTATGATTTGTCATGATAATTGAGAATTTTATTACTATGCCAAAGAAGAATGTATAGCACTGAGCACAATGGCATTTTATGGAAATGAGGTAAGCACAATACGAATTTTGCACCAGACCAAATTCAGTAGTGGATGGGGAAGCTTTGAGCTTGTCTTTTTGAGATCCAGTCCAAGGATCCAGTACTTTGCATCGATTAATCAAGCTGCAAGTGAATCAGCTGTATTAATATCTACTTACGATAATTGTCAAGAACTTGGTACAAAAGCCGAGTAGTGATTCCTAGCAATAGCTTGCCTGCAAACACATTCCTTAAAGGCCTCTTTAGATGGGTTGACACAGCAGGCAATTATTGGGAACGATCCATTTGTTCCTGATAACTGCCTGCTCGTCAGAGGAAGTGAGGGCTGCATTTACATGAAGTAATCACTTCCGCTGTATGAGGATGAGGGACCATTTCCCCAGTCGCTCATCACCACAGAGAATCATTGTTTCCGGACAGCAGATCACTGTTTAGACAGCATGATCTGCTGCCCAGAAACATTGATTTTGGTGACTCCATCAGCGACACTTAACCTAATAAAAATGAGATTGCTCGTTGAGTGGGTATCAGCAGTACCTTTCCACAAAGGGCATTATCGGGAACAAGTATTTTTGTGAACAGTCCTTCCCAATATTTGCCCCAATCATCGGCCATGTAAAGTGGCCTTCGGGATAGAGAAAGGAGCTCAGTGATTAGGACAATATGCCAGGAGCTAATAAAATCGATGGTGGCCAATGGCCAGATATACCTGAAACAGAATATGAAGGACAGCAGTGGTGGGTTCTCTCAAGAGGCACTCACAGACTGTGATGTGTATCAATGCATAGAGACAGCTAGAGCAGAGTATGCTAGATTACGATGTCTAGTACTCTTGAACAGTTCTTACAGAATGCTAAGGCCTAACAACTACAGCGTAGAGACAAATCAAGCAGTGTATGGCAGACAGCAGAGGCTGGCTCTCTGGAGTGCCACTTGTAACTAAACCCAGACATCAGACTGCCACATTCATACAATGTGGCAAACAATCCTACCAGCAACATGCCAGACTCAACTGACCATTCCTACTTTTCCAAATGATGACCAATTTTGGACAACTTTCATCTCATGTGTATAGCCAGTTTACCAAAGCTTTGTCAGCTGGCATGTACAGGCAGCTTGAGCAGACTTTTTTGACATGGCCAAGTTCAGGGTCAAGTCAGTTACATGTAAGTGATAGGAAATCAGAGAAATCAGTAAAGACCATTGGTATCCTTTGTGTTTCCTAGGACATCAAAGATAACCTCATGCAACCTCTTTTGAGACTTTGCCTGCATCTTAGCTACAAGTTACCTCGTAGCTCACACAATGTTGGATCGGGAGCCGACGACAGTTATATAGAAACTTACCTGAAATACAACAGATATGAAACAAACTTTTATGGGGATATATCGGTCCCCAATAAGAAACTTAGAAAATATTCTAAGTACATAAAACCATGGTGACATTTGCAGGAACTTGGCGCAGGCTGTTTGCCTTCTGAGTTGATTTCTTCTTTAATAATGCTTGAAACACTGGATGAACTTTCCTGCATCGCACCTCATTGTTCATTTGCTCTTTGGAAGTAAATATCAAACTAAATGCAAAGATTTGCTCCTGTTGTTTGTTTGGAAACGGACTTGAAAAATGTGTTTCCATGTGACGAGAGGCCGCTGCTTCCCTCCGTCTCACACGGATTCAAGGCATTATTTATTTGGCTTGGTGACTAATTTATTCCTAAGAAAACAATAAAAAGATACTAATTAATAGATTATTATTTCGTTATGATAAAGCATTCATAGCGGGGCATCAAGCAGCTGTTCTGTAATTATGGTGTGTCAAAAACAGCATGTTCTGAAAGATATGCAGCGTCCTTTAAATCTTACTGACATCTTCTTGCTCATAAATGTATTCATGCATAATAAACAATAAAACAACTCCAGCAACAAAAATGCTATGACAGCATAGTAAACCACCTGTTCTCCAGCCTGAGAGCAGAACATCTCTATGGTAACTTTACTATAAAGCATAGGGTCTTTTCCATACGGTTCCATCCATACAGTACCGTGGTCCATATAGAAGAAAGTCTAAAAATATAAAAAAGTACTATACTATTTTTATACAGTAAAAAAAGTACATTAATCAGACATTGATGGAACTGGGCAGGTGGTGGATAATCAAATATTCTGATATTAATGGATTCCATTGAAAGTAAAGAAAACTAACTTGTGAGGGCTGAAACTTCTGGTCTTCTGAAATCCCACATTATATTGTAAACAGTTGCTGGATTATCATACTTTTTGACAGGCTAAAATAAAGGGAGTCAATCACCTCCAAGATTGTTTTCAAAGTATATAGCTATGTAGCGTAGGTGATGTGAAACATAGCCATATCTTTCTTGTGAAATTACAGCCCTCTGAGAATTATTTATTTAGATTTTTATGCAAATAAGGTCGGTGCACCAAGGGCACTTCTGCTCCATGTAGTGTACCATTGTTCAACCATAAAGGCTCCCAGTGCACCCCCCTCATGTTTATTTGACAGTCCTTGAGATTTTAGAGCTGATGGAGATGACACAGGGAAAGGCAGATGTACTAAATGGAACAGAACTGCCCCACCCATAGTTCACTGAAAACCTTATTTGCATAAAAAAATTATTCTCAGAATCAGAGGACCAGCTTTTCACAAGAAAGGTGGTGTTATGCTTCTGGGCACCTACTCTACATGGTGGTGTCCTTGACAGACTCTTAAGGACACAGGACGTACGGGTAAGTCCTGTGTCCAGTCTTTAAAGATGGCCTCCGCTCCTGCCCGATGCGGGCACCATAGCCGCGGGTGGCCGCCTGCTTCTTGAAGCAGACACCCGCGGCTCATGACATTTAACCCCTCAGATGCCGTGGTCAATCCTGACCACGGCATCTGAGCGTGCACAAACCGAAAGTTTTACTTTCGGTTTGTTCTCCTGCTCCCCCGTGTGGCGATCGGAGGAGCCGGAGCGCGCCTGCAGCAGCCTGGGTCTCTATGAATGATTCCCAGGCCGCTGCATAGTATTTCCTATGGAGCCTAACCTGTAATAGGCTTCATAGGAAATATGCGATTTTCTCATATATTCCAATGCTATTACATTTGAGTATATGAGAATAGCAATCCGATCATTGATTGTTATAGTTCCCTATGGGAACTATCGGAAAGTGTAAAAAAAAGTTTTAAAATAAAATAAATAAAAAACATAAAATCAAATCACCCCCCTTTTGCCAAAATGAAAAAATACGCCCATACTATAAAAATATTAAAAAAATATTCCCCATAGGGTAAACAGAAAAACGGAAAAAAGCGTCCAAATGGCCGATTCGCCATTTTTGGACTCTTCATTTCTTAAAAAAAAATTTAATAAAAGGTGATCAAAAAGTCATACACACACCAGAATGGTATCAATAACAAGTTCAGATTGCCCAGCAAAAAATGAGCCCCCATACAGCTCCGTACACATAATTACAAAAAAGTTATAAGGGTCAAAATATGGCGACAAAAAAGTAAACTTTAGATTTTTTTTTCACTATCAAAACGCAAGAAAACCTACACATATAGGGTATCGCCGGATTCGTACTGACCTGTAGAATAAAACTAACTGGTCAGCTTTATCGCATATCAAACATCGGAATTTAAAAACCCGCAAAACTGTGGTGAAATTGCTTTTTTTTTCTTACAATTTCACCCAATTTGGAATTTTTTTCCTGCTTCCCACTACATCATATGCAATATTAAATAGTGGCGTTGGAAAGTACAACTTGTCCCGCGAAAAACAAGCCCTCAAATGGCCTTGTGAACCAATAAATAAAAAGTTATGGCTCTTGGAAGGCAGGGAGCATAAAAAGAAAACGCAAAAAAAAAAAACTCCGGTCCTTAAGGGGTTAAAGGTGTTTCAGTAACTAGTAATTAACGAAGTGTTACAGCAGTGGGTGTGGCACTACAGTGTCAACCAAGAGATTTGACTTTGGGCTACTTCTTAGGGCATTATCCTGGCAGTCCCCTAGTATTCACCCTTTAACTCCTGTACAAGGATTTGGACTTTGCTGCAGGAGAACCACCAGGCCACTATCTCTTGGAGCAGTCTCTGTGTGAATGATAGCTGACCCGATGGGGTCAGAGAGACCAGTGCACATCACCGAGGAGTCAGGCAAAATCATAGTCAGGGACAGGCCAAGGTTAGGGCAGACAGAAGAGGGTCAATACGGAGGTCAAGCATAGAGCAGGTCAGGCAGTGGAGGGTCAGAATTCAGAGGGGAGATATTCTCTGCACAGGCAGACAACAGAGACAGCACACCTTTACAAAAACTTAACAAGTTATGGAACCAATTGCTCAGGCACACTTCCATTGGGGAAGGTGCCTTATGTAACCCAAGGAATCCAGCAATAGGCTGAAACAGATTTAGGTGCCATCATGAAGGCACATTAAGGGCCGGAGGGGGAGAGTGTGTATACCCTATGGTTACAGGAAGAGTGGCCTCGCCTGTGGGAAAGGGACAGCATGTGGGCAGTCTGCACCGCTGGGATACAGAACTCTGGGACTGGTGAGTTAAGCAACAGCTGCCTTGGGCTGTTTGTGTAACACTTAGCATAGTGCATATAACATGTACCATACAACCACTTACTGTAATCAGAAATGGAATTTTTGACTGCTCTGAATACATAGTGTCTTCCAATACAGGAAAAATTGTAACATTTGTCATAGACACATAATGGTGTTTCTTCAGTCTATGAGAGTCTATTCTGAGGACCTAGTGACAAGTGATTGGCTTTAAAGTCAGCTCCAAATGATGTTGTCTGGCTACATAGCTAAGGTGGCAGCCATATTGGTCATAGGTCATTTTTTACAGAAGCAAGAATGATTATGAAACAGCTAAACCAAATTTTGAAAACTTAACAGAAGAGGTCAAGTTAATTTTTTTCTCTTTAAAGGGTCTCATCTTGACAAAAAAAATGCTTATTTTCTTAAAAAAAGCCATCCCAGTGATCCTTTGACAAGCTTCTGAAATCTTTAGAAAGCAGCTGAATTACCCGGATGGGCACCTAAATTATTCACATGTCAGTGATTTCCAGGTGCAGTTGAGAAAGGCTGAACTAGCCGAAACGTCCTGTGAACCGTTGTGTGTGGAATAAAGTATACCATTGAGAGCAAGTACGTCTGCTGGGATTATCTTTTACCATTCATATAGGGATTGCTTCTTTCCCGTGCAGACATCGATTTGAATGTTGTGAGCTGTCTGATTTGAAATTTAGTGATTTCCATCAGTGATTGTGAGCAAAAACCAGGAGTGAAGCCTACAGAGAGGTAAGGTATAAGGGAAAGTTTTGTACCTGTTCTTTGTTTAGAGCCGCATCTAGTTTTGGCTTAAAATCACTGATGGAAATCACTGACCAAACATTGACTTGTGAATAAGGCATAAGTGACATCCATTTATCCATTACATCCATTACAACTGAGCTGGGTCCACCACAGAACAAAAGAGAAATGACCTTCTATGATGTTCATGTGCCTTAACAAGTTATGGAAAAGAGATGGCTTACTTAGAAAAACTCTTTGATGACCTTTAAGATTCCAGATTGTCTTTAAAAACATCCCTCTACTTTAAGAGAAAATGTAATCTCTAAACTATTCCATAAAATGGTCATCAAATAGTCTCCCATAATTATTTCACATTCATTATCAGTGTTCTATTTCGTTACAGTGTCTCTACCGTCCCAAATCTAAAGACTAGGTGCACTCTCCATGGCATACCCACTGTCTTAATGTGCTTAACCCAATCATACTATTATCCCCCCTGTCTGCCTTTCCTATACTTTTAAAAAACATTTGTAAATTGATATGTAAATTACCTGACTTTGTGCCCAAGAGGCGGTTCCTTTTCCAGCTTTGTGCCCAGCAAAGGCAGACATGGGGGATAATAGTATTATTGGGTTAAGCACATTAAGACCGATCGTATGATATAAAACACTTTATATGCTGTACCGACCTGTCAGTGTACCTTTTTAAATCCCATGATTTGCAATTTCATGATTCCATGGTATAATTAATAATTCATATTATCACGTGATACAAACCAGTGATATTCTCAAATAAAAAAATTAAATAAATCAAGTTACAATTATTATTCAAACGGCACTATAAACATAAATGACTGAATATGTGATACGTTTTAGTTGGTTCTCATATAATTGGCCAGCTGGTATTGAAATGTAGTAATATTTAAATCTCCAGTTTGTCTCATATAACTCCCCTTGTATAATTCTCAATTTCGCTGACGTCAGTCTATTAGTATTGTATTAGGGGTAATTGATGTCCCCTCTATGGAGGCAGCTTTTTGTTGTTTATGTTCTTTGGATAACTGTCATTTGTTAAAATTATTAATTGTTAAATGTGGTTAGTGTAACATAAATTTGCAATTA
Source organism: Bufotes viridis (assembly GCA_033119425.1). NCBI lineage: Eukaryota > Metazoa > Chordata > Amphibia > Anura > Bufonidae > Bufotes > Bufotes viridis. The sequence goes on from CM065593.1 coordinate 342,367,937, forward strand.
AGTTACCAATCCTTGGTATAGCGAGGAGACTCTGCGTCTGGAGCGGAGCTGTAATGCTATGGTCGCTAAGCTGTGCCGGCTCGGCTCTTGCAAGTAAGTAGTTGATGTGGATCGCTCCTCATACTATGAAAAGTTTCATTGTAAAAAGTTCAGTTGTAAAAGGACAACCAAGCCATCTCCGTAATATAATAGTCTAGAAGCAAGTTATAGCCACTCTCATGTTCACTGTCAGCGAAATATACACCAAACGCGTTTCAAAGCCGTATTGCTTCTTCTTCAGTGGCCAGCAGTGAACATCCTAATGGGTCATTTTTAAACGTGATTCCTTAATTGGGGGGAGGTATTTGTTGTAGTCCATGTTCATATGAAAGTGTGGACTCTATTTTCTTAGTTGTATAGATGATAATTTAATGCCTCGATCCAGATTGAGAGGAAACATGAACATATAATATTATATATACAGAAACTGTGACCTTACATAAATAAGACAAAGGTAAACATCTAGTAAAGATTAGTATATGACCTACAAATTTTTAGAGCCCATAAAAGGGTATAATCATCAAACTAACGCACCAGCGTTATTGATGTGTTTTTAGTGCATTTTTACCATTAAAGGTATTTATAGCTTGTTAGATGAGTTATATTAATCTAAAAAGCTTATTACTTGTATAATGAGATCTTATTCTGTAAAAAGTTATAAAATATGGAATCTCTTTGTATGTTGTTATGTTATGTGATTCTTTTTTCCCTCCTCTATCCTCTTTTGTTTTCTTTTTCCATTCTTCTCTCTTTTTTTTTTACTTTACAGGTATACTTCCCAAATACAGAGCACTTTATTAGGCTATAGACGTAAGTGGGGATTGGGGCCTTCCAAGGAGGGGAAATCAAGGTGCTGGTAAAACAGCTGGACTTCGATGTCCGGTCCCTGACTGGCACCCATCCCAAATCTACAAGAATCCGAACAGTTCCATCTCTGCATTTAGCCTGCAGGAATTATGGTGTTGAATTCGAAAATTCTTCTTGGTCAGTATCTAAAATTACAATTGCTCCTCCTTTGTCCGCTGGTCTAATTGTAATATTCTGTAAAGATTGTAATTGTTTTATAGCTTCTACCTCTTTTCTTGTTAAGATATTGAATACTGTATTCTTTTTCAATTTCCCTATATCTGTTTCTACATTTTTTCGGAATGCAACCATTTCTTGTCCTATTTCTTGTTTGGGATGGTTTTTAGATTTTTCTTTTACGTCTGTATGTTCGTATTTTTCACGGTAAATTGTGACCATAGCACTGTTACCTTGTCAATTTGTCTGTCGCAAAAAGAAAATGAACAATGACTCAGTGGTGTCCAAAGTGGGAGTAAAATTGTGGAAAATGCTAGGATTAATTTCCAGTACAAATTACCCATGTATACAACCTTTTTTAAAAGCCATCTTCATTTTCTGTAATTGACCATAGTAATTTTTCTATAGAGAGTAATGAATAGCACCTGGTCAAAGCCTGTAAACTCCTAGGCAACAAAACGGTTGGCAATGTTGTATTAAGGTCAAAATTCTGCTGTTTTTGCTATAGTGAATTCCCCATATAACATACTGGATTTGGAATAGGCTATCTACAATATTTAGCTTCTAACAAATGACAATGAATTGGATTTAGCATAGAAGTAAGGCTACGGGGTTAACACACATGCTTTATGAGACATGGTATCTAAACTAAATGCAACTAAATGTGTTAAGCCATTGCTTTTTAATGGCTTTTGTTTCAAGACAACGTGATGAGTTAAGAAATTTGAGTTAAGAGTGTGGTGTTACCCCTGCTACATCTGTACATTAACACATGGCAGATCTATTCCAGAAATTTCTGTGACTGACCCATTCATCTGAATGGCACTTACAGAAATCCATTCACATCAATCCACCCAGAAAGGTTGTCAAATTTATGGTTATTTAGTTTACAAAAAAGACGACTGAGGGGAGATCTAATAACTATGTATAAATTAGGGCTGCACGATATGGGAATTTTGTGCGATTGCGATTAGGGCCCTAAAAATTGCGATAACGATATGCGATGCGATATTTTAAGGGAATTGTGCTAAAGGTCTATCTGCTTGGATTTTCAAGGTAAAAGCGCACACAGATGACTGATAATGTGAAATGTAGTTATGCTGAACTCAAGAACTGAAAAATAAAATACATATTTGCATTACTGCAAAAGTACAAAATACAAAACTTGCCATTTTCTTTGATAGCACTGCACAGAACAGATAAATAAAATAGATAAAAGAACATGTGTTCATTAAAGAGGACCTTTCACTGGTCCACAGTTTATTAGGCAAAGCTATGTACATGGAGAGCGGCACCCAGGGATGACCCTGCACTTACTTGTATCCCTGGGTGCCGCTCCGTTCGTCCTCTGTAGCCCCGGTATCATATCCTGAATATGAGCTGAGCGCTGCGATTGGCCAGCGCTCCAGCCCTGGGAGAAGGAGACGCCCAGGGCAAAAGAAGAAGTCTCCGCCCAGGCAAAATTGGAGAAGCAGGAGCGCCGGTACCGGGGCTACAGAGGACGAACGGAGCGGCACCCAGGGATACAAGTAAGTGCAGGGTCATCCCTGGGTGCCGCTCTCCATGTACATACCTTTGCCTAATAAACTGTGGACCAGTGAAAGGTCCTCTTTAAAATAACGACTTTCCACCAGCCCCTCCCCGCACTGTAACTGATGTATCGCTGGCCGCGCTGTGCAGCATAGCGGCCGGAGATACAGTGTCAGTGTCACGTAGAAAGTCAACCATCGCTTTATAAGACGCACTGCCATTGCCCCCCACACTTTTGGGGGGAAAAAAGTGTGTCTTATAAAGCGAAAAATACGGTAATATAATTGCAGCATTTTTGGGTCAGCAAATTGCGATTGCGATATGGCGATTAATTGCGATTACGATGTCTTTCGCGATATATTGTGCAGGCCTAGTATAAATATATCAGGGGTCAGTACAGAGATCATCTATTTATCCCCAGGACAGTGACTGTGACGAGGGGACATCCTCTGCGTCTGGAGGAAAGAAGGTTTGTACACAAACATAGAAAAGGATTCTTCATGGTAAGAGCAGTGAGACTATGGAACTCTCTGCCTGAGGAGGTGGTGATGGTGAGTACAATAAAGGAATTTAGGAGGGGCCTGGATGTATTTCTGGAGTGTAATAATATTACAGGCTACAGCTACTAGAGAGGGGTCATTGATCCAGGGAGTTATTCTGATTGCCTGATTGGAGTCGGGAAGGAATTATTTCCCCCTAAAATAAGGAAAATTTGTTTTTCCTTCATGTTTTTTTTTTTTTGCCTTCCTCTGGATCAACTTGCAGGGAAAAAAAACTGGCTGAACTGGATGGACAGATGTCTTTTTTCAGCCTTACAGACTAAGGGGCACATTTACTAAGACGCCGGTCTCAATAAAGCCCCATAGCTGTTGGTGGATCTGTCAGAGTTATGAAGAGGCGCAGGCCTGTCATCCTCCCCGCCCACGCCATGCCCACAATTTTAGACCTGGCATGAGCAGGGAAAAGCTCCACAGCCAACTGCACCTGAAATACGTCTAATTTAGGCGTATTTCAGATTAGTAAATGATGTTACTATGCTGTCCTATAAACAACCCTATTAACATGTGGGGACCTACCTTTTAGTTGTAGAAATTTCTCCACAAAATCTGTTGTGTGTGAATAAATCCTTAAAGGGACACTTCATCAAACTTTTTTACAACATATTAACAATAGAGATGGCCCGAACTATTCGCCGGCGAACAGTTCCCGGCGAACATAGCTTGTTCGCGTCCGCCGCGGCAGGTGAACTTATTCGATGTTCGCGTTCGCCCCTATACTGTATTATTGAGCAAACTTTGACCCTGTACCTCACAGTCAGCAGACACATTCCAGCCAATCAGCAGCATACCCTCCCTCCCAGACCCTCCCACCTCCTATCTAAACGCAAGGACAGCATCCATCTTAGATTAATTCTGAAGGTGCAGTGTTAGTAATTGTAAATCACAATGCGATTAATATAACCTGTATTATTCGCATTGCGATTACAACTTAGATCTGAGTTCCTAACGGTTGTATTGCTAGAATATAACGAAGATAACGAATATAGCACTATATTCTCAATCTTCGTTATATTCTAGCAATACAACAACCATTAGGAACTCAGATCTAAGTTGAATTCTCAATGCGATTAATATAACCTGCATTAATCGCATTGCAAATTCAACTTAGAGCTGAGTTCCTAATGGTTGTTGTATTGCTAGAATATACGTTATATTCTAGCAATACAACCATTAGGAACTCAGCTCTAAGTTGTAATCGCAATGCGAATAATACTTACAATTATTAATCGCTTTGCGAATCCATTTGATGCCTCTATTTGATTGTATATGACGGTTGACTAGGACTACCACCAACATTCTGCTGCCTCCAAAGCAAGATATCTGAACCCCCCAGGGGCCATTTGGGCATTTCTTATAGAAAACGCATAAAAAACGCATTTGCGTTTTTATAATTTTTTCATTTTTTAGTTTATTTTTTTGTGTATTTTGCCACATTTGGTTGCATATTTACATTTGGTATAGGCAAATATGGTAGTCTAGATCAGGCCTGCTCAACCTGCGGCCCTCCAGCTGTTGTAAAACTACAACTCCCACAATACCCTTCTATAGGATAATAGCTGTAGGCTATCAGGGAATGATGGGAGTTGTGGTTTTGCAACAGCTGGAGGGCCGCAGGTTGAGCATGCCTGGTCTAGATCATTACTCTGCCCAAATCTATATTCAGCTACATGGCTTAGAAAATATGCTGTCAAACAATGATCCTAGGTTTTGGTATAGACACATGATCTAGACTACCATATTTGTGTTATATATATAGATATATAACGTATATTCTAGCAATACAACCATTAGGAACTCAGCTCTAAGTTGAATTCGCAATGCGATTAGTGCAGGTTATATTAATCGCATTGCGAATTCGACTTAGAGCTGGGTTCCTAATGGTTGTATTGCTAGAATTATATAACGAAGATTGAGAATATAGCGCTAAATTCTCAATCTTCGTTATATTCTAGCAATACAACCATTAGGAACCCATCTCTAAGTTGAATTCGCAAATAAGATGTCCCAAACTATTCACCGGCGAATAGTTCCCGCGAACATAGCTTGTGCGCGTTTGTCGCGGCGGGCGAACATATGCGATGTTAGGTCCACCCCCTATCATTGAGTAAACTTTGACCCTGTACCTCACAGTCAGCAGACACATTCCAGCCAATTACCATACCCTCCCTCCCAGACCCTCCCATCTCCTGGACAGCATCCATTTTAGATTTATTCGGAAGCTGCAGTCTTAGTGAGAGGAGGGACAGTGTAGTTGCTACTGATTTAATAGGGAAATCGATAGCTAGGCTAGTGTATTCAGTGTCCACTCCAGTCCTGAAAGACCCATCTGATCTTTGCTGTAAGGACAGCGTCCTGACAGCACCCCAAAAAGCCCTTTTTAGGGCTAGTACATCAGTCTCCCTCCCAGACCCTCCCACCTCCTATCAAAAAGCAAGGACGGCATCCATCTTAGATTCATTCTGAAGCTGCAGTGTTAGTAGTTGTAATCACAATGCGATTAATATAACCTGTATTAATCGCATTGGGATTACAACTTAGATCTGTTCCTAATGGTTGTATTGGTAGAATATAACGAAGATTGAGAATATAGCGCTATATTCTGAATGTTCGTTATATTCTAGCAATACAACCATTAGGAACAGATCTAAGTTGTAATCCCAATGCGATTAATACAGGTTATATTAATCGCATTGCGAATTTAACTTAGAGCTCGGTTCCTAATGGTTGTATTGCTAGAATTTCTAGCAATACAGCCATTAGCAACCCAGCTCTAAGTTGAATTCGCAATGCAATTAATACAACCTGTATTAATCGCATTGCGATTACAACTACCACACTCTGCGTCAACTAGGTATTTTTTCATGGGAGTTTTGCCATGGATCCCCCTCCGGCATGCCACAGTCCAGGTGTTAGTCCCCTTGAAACAACTTTTCCATCACTATTGTGGCCAGAAGGAGTCCCTTTGGTTTTTAAAATTCGCCTGTCTATTGAAGTCTATGGCGGTTCGCATTGTTCGCACGTTCGCGAACATTTGCAGAAGTTCGCCGTTTGCAAACGGAAAATTTTTTGTTCGCAACATCACTAATTAACAACCCATATGTGAGTATGTGAAAATTATGATTTTTTTTTAAGCCTCTCCATGTAGAATATTTTTTTTTTTTTGGGACATCACCTTTAAGCCTCAAAATTCCTTAAAAACTAGGAAGACAAAGAATGACTGATTTATAATTTCCATAACCAAGGCCCAAATTAATTCCACCCAAATCCTGTAACTATAACCTACAGGAGTCTTCTCTGTTGGGGGTTGCTCTGATTCATTAAAGATAAATATTCCAAGTATATTATCTTAGTAACATGACCAATTGCTCTGTATGAATATTTTAACTCATGAATATATAAGCCATTAGCCAGAAAGAGATGAAAATAGACAAAATTCTGAGGTATCCTTGATATGTGTGTAAGAAAACAGATTTGAAAAAGCCGTGCAGTATCCTTGCTTGTATGGAAGGAGATGAAAGATGTTTCTGATTAGCAGAGATAAAATAATCATGAGGAGGGAAGTTAAAATGCATGTCAGATTTCTGGAACATCAGAATAAAAGCCAGAAAGGACTAATCCTCTGGTACCAAGTTTGGCCAAATGAGGTCGGACATGTTTCAGTTCTGTATAGGCTGTACAGAGTATGAGAAAATCAGTTTGATCCAAGACAAGTCTGGGGAAAAAAATATATATATAATGCACTACCCAAGAGTAGTAATTGAATGGAATAAACAATATAATTAAGCAGCGAGTCTAGGTTTGCTTGTGTGCCATTTCATTCGGAACAGCTCCTACAATTACATCAACAGCTACTGATATCGGCAGATAATGAGCCTTAATGGGGGGGGGGGGCACTTTGTCTGGAAATATTGTTCTTTTGCATCTGTAAAATAGTCTTTCTTGATCAGGAATGAAATACCAAAAAATGTTAGGCCAAGTTCCCACTTAACGTATTTGGTTACTGTCATCAGTGATTGTGAGCTAAAGCCAGGTGTGGGTCAAAAACACAGAGCAGGAGCAGATCTTTCCATTATGCTTTATCTCTATGTAGGCTTCTCTACTGGTTTTGGCTCACAATACCTGATGGAAGTAACCGATCAAATAAGTCTACTTTCACACTCGCGTTTTGGCTTTCCGTTCAGGGATCTCAGAAGCGGTCCAAAATGGATCAGTTTTCTCCTAATGCATTCTGAATGGAAAAAGATCCGCTCAGAATGCATCAGTTCAGTCTCCATTCCGCTTTGGAGACGGACGCCAAACGCTGCTTGCAGCATTCTGGTGTCCGTCTGATGAAACTGAGCCAAATGGATCCGTCCTGGCACACAATGTAAGTCAATGGGGACGGATCCATTTTCACTGACACAATCTGGCACAAAAGAAAACGGATCAGTCCCCGAATGACTTTCAATGGTGTTTAAAACGGATCCCTCTTGGCTATGTTAAAAATAATACAAATGGATCAGTTCTGAAAGGATGGAGACGGTTGTATTATCTGAACGGATCCGTCCATGACGGATCCGCACAAAACCGAGTGTGAAAGTAGCCTAACAGAAGTGTGAGCTCAGCCTTCAAATGTGTTACAGAATACCAGGGGAGGAGATAAGACAGTGCATGGTGATTGAGAAATATGGCACAGCTAATAAGCTACAGCAGGTGGCTTGGCTATTTCCGTTGGCCCCATAGAAATGAATGGGAGTGGGGGCCACTTAAGTGCTGTGCACTCCTATTCACTTGTCTGAGGAGAGAGCTTGATAGTGGATGGACCCTGGGAAACCTGGGTTCCTTCAGTGACTACTCTCCCTGCTCAGTTCTCGGTGTAGGCATGGATCCCAGAGGTGGGACCCGCACCAATCAGACAGTTGGGGCATATCCTAGCGATATGCCCCCACTGTCTGTGATGGGAATACCCTTCAACTAGGCATTAAAAAATGTACATTTGTTTCCAAATGGATTTACAAACCAAGCTCCAATTGGCCCTTTAAGAGGCATTCCATTTTGATCTGTCAAAATAGTAGTATATGGGCAATCATAAAGGATCCGTTGTGCAAGACGGAAAACAAAATCCTGTCGACAGTATTTTCTTCACGTTCTGCATAACGGAAACCAGACGGATCCGTTATGCTTGCCCATAGACTTCTATTAGGACAGCAAAATAGAATGCCTTTTAAAGGCTTCCGTTTTGCATTCCATCATAATACAAGTCTATGGGAAACATAACGAATCAGACCTGGTTTCCGTTCCGCAGGACTGGACTCCTGCATAATGGAAACCAGGACGGATCCGTTATGCTGCCCATAGACCTGTATTATGAAGGATCAAAACCAAATGCCTCTTAAAGGCTTCCGTTTTGACTTCCGTCTTATAGATTCTGTTATTTTCTGTTATAACCATGTTATAACGGAAAACAATAGGGGAATCCATAACGGTGATGTGAACAAGCCCTAACATGGGTATAAGAATACATTTTTGCAGTAAAATGTCTTAGAACTACACGGTCGGTTGCAGTATTACAATACATTTTTTGCAGTAAAAATAAAATGTGATCAAGAACATAGGTATAAAATGTCTTTACTGCAGCCTTGCTTTTGTTGTAACTACCCATTATCATATAGCAATAGACACCATGTTTAATAACAGGAGTATAAAAATTGTATTATTTTAGTACAGTAACTTTCCATTATCTTGTAGTAATATTCAAAGCATTCAGGAACACAAGTATAATGCCCTCATATGCCCATATGCCCAATTACAAATGGGAAATTTACACTGGTTTTTAGAAGGAAACAATTGCGCAATAGCTCAGCATTACGGGGAGAATGTGTGCTATTGTGGTTCTGGCAATAAGCCTATAAACTGCACAAACTAGAGACTAGGTTTAAAAAAAGGCATGCTGTCTTTTCATTTACAGAAAATTAGTGGCTTGCGTCTGTAATAGCTTTTTCTCAGACAGTACCACAAGACACCCTTCCAGATCCCAAGCTGAAGACAGAATGGCAATTCTTTTATCTGAACAAGAGCTTCTCTCTCAGCTTCATGGTATCTCTGACAATTGTAACAGTAAAATTACACGGGGTGCCATTTTTATGCAATTTATCCAATGTGAATTGCAAAGACTTTTGGTTTAGTTTGACAGATTCATTTTTATGGAATTCTTAAGGAATCCAATTTGTTTAGAATTGATTTATTCATTTCTTTTTTTTTTAAATCAGATATTTTTTATTGAAAAATATAACACAGGAGATAATACACAGAAATGCAGTTTCCCGCATACGATACACTAATACATAAGCAGTGCAACAGAAATATAGTGATGATAAAAATATAACTTGACCGACAGTGCATCGTAGCATAATAAGTCTTGACCCGTAGACATTCTCCTGTGCCAAGTAACATTTTTGCTTTTCAACATGGATAACTCAAAGTCCAAGCGATTAACAAAAATAAAGCTCCTGAGTGGAGCTATAGGAACCAATAACTGGTAGCCCCCTCCCTCTTCCCCTCTGTGCGGTATCCCCATGAGCCCCTTATTGTATAGGAATCAAAACCTGACCTGAGAAGGCACTATATAACCCCCGGCAACGACATGGCATCTCGCAGCCATGACCTCCGCAACTCCTGTGAAGCTACACCAGAAAGCGTAACCCAGCTTTCCCACTGTTTTCGGAACTTCTTGATGGCTCCTCTTTTTTTGTATATACCTCTTTCCAGACTGACTAAAGAGTTGGCTGCCCCACCCATTCTTGTATACTCGGGCCAACTGGCTGGATCCAGTATTTCGCGATCAGGCGTCGTGCACAAAAGAGTAGCCTAGCAGCTGCCACCTTACTGCTTTTGGGAATTCCCAATTCCTGAACATGGCCTAAAACCCCTACCACCGGCGTCCTAGGAATAACAACTGCAAAGGTTTTGTCTAAAACATCAAAGACAGCTTTCCAGAAGGCTTCCAATCCATTGCAGAGCCACATTATGTGAATAAGATCTGCTTCGCCCACTATACACCTAGGACAGTTAGCATTTGGACGTAAACCCATTTTGCATAACATCAAGGGAGTTCGATACACTCTGTGCAATAAAAATTGTTGAGGCCGATGTTGCGCCTCACTGAGAGACAGTTTAGGCGTAAACTCCAGGATATCCCGCCACTGTGCCTCAGTGAGAGCTCCAACATCACTCCCCCATCTATCTTTAAGCCCCACTATCAGGGCATTTTTCCTTAAGGAAGCTGTAGGCAAAAGATATAAGCTTATATGACGTCGAAGCTCTCACTACCTGATCAAACAGAGCTGATTTAGCAATAGACATAGGGACAGTTTTTGCCTGACATTGTATCGCATGTCTCAGCTGCAAAAATGCAAAGAACATGTTATTGGGAAGGCCAAAATCCTTCTGTAACTGCTGAAAGGATTTCAGGGTGTCCCCCTCCATCACCAGTGACACATGTTTAACACCCCTCTGAATCCATTCCTCTGACCCCTCCAACATGAAAATTTCTCCTAACCAAGGATTGTGCCATAACGGGGTGTATTTAGTGCATCCCTTTATTTCCAGCATATCTCTGACAGTCCACCACACCTTATGCATAAGTTGAAGCGTAGGCATAGTCGGCACATGCAATTTTAGCGTGTGTGCCTCTAAAGCCTCTATAGGAGGGTGCTGGCCAGTCAGAGCTGCAATCAGACCTTTCCTGGAATCTGGTTTATCCATCCGCTCCCACCCCTGCATATGTTGGAGCTGTGCAGCTAAGAAGTACGACCACGGATGTGGCAGCGCCACCCCACCTTCATCTTTGGGATTTACTCATTTCTAATGGTATATGGAGAAACTTTAATCTGAATTTCAATCTTGTAATACTACAGCTCTCCTGCAGTATCTCATTGTCATTGGGATGGTGACTGGTACCCAGGAGTCTTTACAGGGGAATTTCATATACTATTATAATATATATAGCAGTATCAACGTATTACCAGTGGCGGCCTTAACACCATACATACCATGCAAAGGCTTGGGGCCCCAGAGATCACAAGTTGGTGGCTGAGATATCACTCCCAGTTCAGTAACATAGGAAAACAGGGGAGGAGAGGCACTTCCAAGTTCCAGACAACAGCAGAAGCATCCAGGCTGCACTACTAAACTGAGAGTGAGGCTTTGCTGACAGATGGGGCAAAGTATAGTGGACTGATAGGGTAGAGCGTAGGAAAGATGATGGGGAGGAGATAATTATGATGGAGCAGACCTTACCTCGACAACTACACTTTAAACTGGCACATGGTAAAAATCCGGCAGGTCTGAAGTCTAGTGGGTTGGAAAAGGTTGAGAGAAAATGGCGTGGAGAAGATCCAGTTGCTAATATTAATCGCAAAGAAGTAGGATGGATTTACAAATTGGGGACGCTGAGACCGGGAGGGTTGAATATTGAATTTGACCTTAAACCATGTCTAGTTGAATGAAAATATATGAGATATGGTATATTGCTGCTATCTGTGGTTACTTGAATCAGTCGTTGTTTTCTTCCTGAGTAGATATGGTAGTAGTAGGCTGTGATTGGTTTATGGAAAGCACATGATCAGATGCTTGTCACGTGACGTCTTTATGAATGAAAAGGGGTGTTGACTAGGCTGGATCTAGATGGAATGAACGCTATGGATGGTAAAACAATCAAAGATTTATGTAAAGACCGCTATCTTGTTTTTTATTTTGATATGTACTATGCTGAGTTACTAATGGATTAAAACATGTATTCATTTAATGTATTTATAGATGTAAAAGATATAAAAAAAGTTTATTTTTGAATGGGAGGGCGGTTCATTGTCCATCCTTCGCCCATAAGTACCGCACCTGTGACGGGAGGTACTATCGCCCCTGACGAAGCTGGACTGACGAAACCCGGGTCGGGTGGACTTTGGAGATACGGACATTTGAATTTTTTTTACAAGGCATTCTGTCCATGTCTATCTTGTAAGTACAATAAATGTGCTTTTAAGTGAAAACACCTGATGGAACTTCACTATTGTGCAAAATACTTCCTTCTAGGGTGAGGGCGTGCGGGAGTACACTGGCCCCTGGAAATCTATTGTTTGGCTACAAAGCGAGATATCTGCGCATTGGAGAGAAAGAAAGAAAATATCTGGGAAGGATTCCTACACTTATAGGCAGCGCGATCCTTATCTTTTTGGAACTTTTAAATGTGAAGCGATTTTACCCACATTATCGCTTAGTGGATCTGCAGCGCCGATTGATTTACAACTACGGAATATAGAGACACTTTTACTGGTTTACCTCAACAACTGAATGGAGCGTGGCAGCAAGAAGGATGCCCTTTGACAAAAGTTCACTTGGGGCAAATCTGCCCATGCATTTGACATGGTTAGTATTATTCTAAGACAACCCCTTTAATGCCATTTTTTCTATGCAAATATCCCTGGAAAATTAATTATTAGCATAGGTAAATATGGTTCAATATGGCGATAGATGTATTGCACTAGATATTTTGCCTACTTGGCTCCCAGCAGTGCACATGGGAATTTTTGTAGCGCTGTTCTGAACAGGGGCCCCCCAGAATATTTTTTTTACCTTGGGCCTTCATCAAATACGACCTCATCTAGGTAGTCCAACTGAAGGAAACCAAGATAGGTAAGTGAATAGCATAAAAAGTTCCCAAAAATGCTCTGTGATGCAGTTCCAAACCTGTACAATAATCATTTAGTCTTGGCCCTCTTCTGACCATGCCACTATTATCTTTATGTAAGAACACAAAAGTCTTGACCTAGTTCTCTCTATAGAAACAGAACAGCTTGAGTAACAGGAAATATTATCTAGACGTTCATGCTTCATGCTGGGCCCCATTCTGTTTTCCCTTTGCACATTCTCTGTTGGAAAAACTCTCAGCAGGGTTGGTTTTCCAAACTGATGACACCCAACTGTACATTTCCTCTCATAAAATTTCTCTTGATCTCCAGAGTACACGTCACTACTGTCATGTCCTATATATCTCAGAATTCTAAAACTCTGTTTCTTTTTCATATTCTATATGTGCTAAATAGGAAATTCTGAATTCTCTTTGCAATGCAACCATTCATACTAAAAGTCAGGTTACGTCTTGGAGGTCCATCTGAACCCCTATAGATATTATTCTGCTTTCAGTCATTATAAAACGTAACCATTTCTTTATGAATAAAGTTCAAAACTTGGTTAAACATCTCTCTTTACTGAAGCTCAAAATATGAGTTGTACTACAACTGTACACGGCGCGATCCTTGCCAGATAACAATGTATGGATTTAGGCAAAGATAGGAGTACTTGCTCTCATCCCTTTTTTATTTGTGTGAAGTCTCTTCTTGCAGAATCTATGGTGTACAAAATTGCTCTTGTAATGGTGGCTGTTAGTGTTGATCAAATCAAAGCCAAACGAATTGACTTTGATGCAAATTTTAGGAAACATTTGATTTGCTGCAAAGCCAAATTTCCTCGTGATTCGTGGTAACAAATCAATTTTTTCTGAAATGGCTATAAAAATAAAAAAATACATACCTCATCCATTGGCATGAGAAAAGGGCGTCTCGGCCATCTTGATTGCAGAAACCACATGAGGGGTTTAACCACCTGAGGACCGCCTAACGCACGGATGCGTACGGTGGTCCTCTTACTCTGGCTCGATGCATCTGCGCATCATCTCGCGAGACTCGAGATTAGCTGTGAACGCGCGCGCGTTCACAGTGGCGCGCGTCTCGGCGGTTATACTGCAGCCTGCCAGCGATGGTCAATCGCTAGCAGGCTGTAGATGCGAAATAAATCGCATCAAAGATGTATATCAGACGCTGTTTTGTTAACAGCGTCTGATATACCTGCTACCTGGTCCTCTGGTGGTCCCATTTACTGGGATCGACCACCAGAGGACCAGGTAGCTATGTAAAGTTGCACCAAGCACCACACCACACTACACTACCCCCCCCGTCACTTATTAACCCCTTGTTAACCCCTTGATTACCCCATATAGACTCCCTGATCACTCCCCTGTCACTGATCACCCCCCTGTAAGGCTCCATTCACATGTCCCCATAGAAATGTCGCTGCAAACGACAACTTTTTAATTTTTTTTATACAAAGTTGTCAATTTACAGAGATATTTCTCTCACCCAACATGGGTATATGTAAAAATACACCCCAAAACACATTGCCCTACTTCTCCTGAGTACGGCGATACCACATGAGTGACACTTTTTTGCAGCCTGGGTGCGCAAAGGGGCCCAAATTCCAACGAGTACCTTTAGGTTTTACAGGGCTGCTCACAATTTAGCCCCACCCAAAATGCCAGAACAGTACAAACACCCCACAAATGACCCCATTTTGGAAAGAAGACACCCCAAGGTATTCGCTGAGGGGCATAGTGAGTCCATGAAAAATTGAACTTTTTTTAAAAGTTAGCGGAAAGGGAGACTTTGTGAGAAAAAACAATAAAAAATCTATTTCCGCTAACTTGTGCCAAAAAAAAATCTTCTATGAACTCGCCATGCCCCTCACGGAATACCTTGGGGCGTCTTCTTTCCAAAATGGGGTCACATGTGGGGTATTTATACTGCCCTGGAATTTTAGAGGCCCTAAAGCGTGGGAAGAAAAATGCGCAAAAATGCGCTCCTAAAAGGTACTCATTGGAATTTGGGCCCCTTTGCGCATCTTGGCTGCAAAAAAGCGTCACACATGTGGTATCGCCGTACTCAGGAGAAGTAAGGCAATGTGTTTTGGGGTGTATTTTTACATATACCCATGCTGGGTGAGAAAAAATATCTCTGTAAATTGACACCTTTGTATAAAAATATTTAAAAAGTTGTCATTTACAGAGATATTTCTCACACACAGTATGGGTATATATAAAAATACACCCCAAAACACATTGCCCTACTTCTCCTGAGTACAGCGATACCACATGTGTGACACTTTATTGCAGCCAAGATGCGCGAAGGGGCCCTAATTCCAATGAGTACCTTTAGGATTTCACAGGGCATTTTTACGCATTTGGATTCTCACGCTTTAGGGCCCCTAAAATGCCAGGGCAGTATAAATACCCCACAAGTGACCCCATTTTGGAAAGAATACACCCCAAGGTATTCCGTGAGGGGCATGTCGAGTTCACAGAATTATTTTTTTTTTTGGCACATATTTTTTTTTTTTTTTACAAAGTCTCATATTTCACTAACTTGTGACAAAAAATAAAATTTTACATGAACTCACCATACCCCTCACGGAAAACGTTGGGATGTCTTCTTTCTAAAATGGGGTCAGTTGTGGGGTATTTATACTGCCCTGGCATTTTAGGGGTCTCTAAAGCGTGAGAAGAAGTCTGGAATCTAAATGCGTAAAAATGCCCTGTGAAATCCTAAAGGTACTCATTGGAATTAGGGCCTTTGCGCATCCAGGCTGCAAAAGTGTCACACATGTGGTATCGCTTACTCAGGAGAGTAGGCAATGTGTTTGAGGTGTATTTTTACATATACCCCTGCTGGGTGTGAGAAATATCTCTGTAAATGACAACGTTTTACATTTTTTTATACAAAGTTGTCAGTTTACAGAGATATTTCTCTCACCGAACATGGGTATATGTAAAAATACACCCCAAAACACATTGCCCTACTTCTCCTGAGTACGGCGATAACACATGAGTGACACTTTTTTGCAGTCTGGGTGCGCAAAGGGGCCCAAATTCCAACGAGTACCTTTAGGTTTTACATGGCTTCTCACAATTTAGCCCCGCCCAAATTGCCAGAACAGTAAACACACCCCACAAATGACTCCATTTTGGAAAGTAGACACCCCAAGGTATTCACTGAGGGGCAAAGTGAGTCCGTGGGAGATTTTTTTTTTTTTTTGCCAGAAGTTAGCAGAAATGGAAACTTTATAATTTTTTTTTTCCTCAGAAAGTGTCATTTTCCGCTAACTTGTGAAAAAAAATGAAATGATACATGAACTCACCATGCCCCTCCGCGAATACTTTGGGGTGTCTTCTTTCTAAAATGGTGTAATTTAGGGGGTATTTATACTATCCTGGCATTCTAGCACCTGAAGAAACATGACAGGTGCTCAGAAAGTCAGAGCTGCTTCAAAATGCGGAAATTCACTTTTTTGCACCATAGTTTGTAAACACTATAACTTTTACCCAAACCAATAAATATACACTTATTGGATTTTTTTTATCAAAGACATGTAGAACAATACATTTTGTGAAAAATTTATATAGAGATGTAGTTGTTTTTTTTTTAAATTTTACAACAGAAAGTGAAAAATGTCATTTTTTTGCAAAAATTTCGGTCATTTTTGATTAATAGCAAAAAAAGTAAAAATGTCAGCAGCAATGAAATACCACCAAATGAAAGCTCTATTAGTGAGAAGAAAAGGAGGTAAAATTCATTTGGGTGGTAAGTTGCATGACGGAGCAATAAACGGTGAAAGTAGTGTAGTGCAGAATTGTAAAAAGTGGCCTGGTCATTAAGGGTGTTTAAGCTAGGGGGGCTGAGGGGTTTAATGACTGGGTGCAGCGCGATCGCTGTTCCCCATCATTGCATCCGCTACATACAAAGGAATGCACTTTGTGACAAATAATTAATCACAATTCGAATTTCTTTTTGAAATTCAGCAAAGCAGCCGAATCAAATATTTCAGAACTTCGCTCATCTCTAGTGGCTATCATGCCCTCTGAGTGATACACGGCTTTAGAGATATGACTGACCAGGTCATGTTCAGGTAGGAAGACTGTCTTAACAGTGTCCCTCACTGGAGTAAAGTCTTAACAGGTTTTGTTAGCAGGTTATTTTACTGACCCCAATGCTTGGCCATGCAGATTCTAAGTTTTTGAGTTCTCTTCTTTGTCTTACTCCTTCTATAGATCATTGAGAGATCAGTTATCCTCTGTAGCTTTTTTGGGCCTAAGAGAAGGGAGCATAAGCTTACTCTTTCTTTGAACTCCAGCCTAGACTGACCTAAGGTTAGGGGTGGGGCCAGCCCGCACCTAAACCTCTACAAGTGCCAAGCTAGGATTGTTAACCCCAGCTGTGCTATCCATATATAGTTATGCTGGGTACAATACATAATATAATACATAACAGTATATTACATAACTGATCATTTGCAGATATCCCCTGCTCTAGGGTACTGCACTTTTTTACTTGATTATCAAGCACATGCCACGAATGCTCAGATTGATTTGGATCTAGGGGATTGAGAATCTAAGTCAAACCTTGAACTCTTTGTCATGTTGCTCGAACCATTTCTGATCAAGTTTTGCAGTGTGGCCAGGGGCATTGTACTTTGCACTCTGCATTAATGTTTGTACAGTGGTGCTTGAAAGCTTGTGAACCCAAATTTTCAATATTTATGCATAAATCTGACCTAAAGCTACTTAGTTAATTCTACCAAAGAATGGTTAAAGTAAAAGTCCCAACCTTAATTGAGTAGAAAAGTCTTGCAAGGCCTGGAAGCAAACAGTTCATGGGAGGAAACCCACCGACATAACCGAGCTGATGCTGTTTTGTACAGAGGAATGGGCTAAGATTTCTCCAAGCTGATGTGCAGGTCTAATCAGGGGCGTAGCTAATAGTGTTGAGCGCGAATATTCGAATATCGAATTTTTATTGTGAATATCGCAACTTCGATAATTCGCGAATATTGCGAATATAGCGCTATATATTCGCAATTTCGAATATTCGTTTTTTGTTTTTTTTAGATGTTAATCCTTGTTGCTCTCTGGTTGTCTTTCCACTTCCCAAAAGCTGTTCTTACCTGTCCGGAGGATTCCTGGCTCCCTGCCCGCTCCAGTTAATACCCGTTGCCACTTCTGCTGACTTCCTGTGTGCATGGAGCGTCCCCATCCCAATGGGAATGCCTCCATGCTAAAATGTACTGTCGGATGTGAGAATCACGATCTCACAAATTTGACTAAGTTGTGATCGCAATGCGATTAATATAACCTGAATTATTCGCATTGCGATATTTGTTATATTCTAGCAATACAACCATTAGGAACCCAGCTTTAAGTTGAATTCGCAATGCGATTAATACAGGTTATGGGGTTATGGCTAATTCAACTTAGAGCTGAGTTCCTAATGGTTGTGTTGCTAGAATATAGCGAAGATTAAGAATATAGTGCTATATTCGTGAATTTGTGATATTTGTCATCTCAATTCGCAATGCGAGTATATGTTCGCTTCGTGAATGAAACTTAGAGCTAAGTTCCTAATGGTCGTTGCTAGAATATAATGAAGATTCAGAATATAGTGCTATATTCATGATATTCGTTATATTCTAGCAATACAACCTTTAGGAAACCAGCTCTAAGTTGAATTCGCAATGCGAGTAATACAGGTTATATTAATCGCATGGCGAATTCAACTTAGAGGTGAGTTCCTAATGGTTGTATTGCTAAAATATAACGAAGATTGAGAATATAGTGCTATATTCGTGAAATTCGTTAAATACTAGCAATACAACCATTAGGAACCCAGCTCTAAGTTGAATTCGCAATGCGAGTAATACAGGTTATATTAATCACATTGCGAATTCAACTTAGAGCTGAGTTCCTAATGGTAGTTGCTAGAATATAACGAAGATTGAGAATATAGTGCTATATTTGTGATATTCGTTATCTTCGTCAATTCTAGCAATGCAAGTTACAACCTGCTCTGTTTAATATAGAATAATGACGAATATTCAATTTTGACGAATATTCAATCAAATATTCGCGAAATATCGCGAAATCGAATATGGCACCTCCCGCTCATCACTAGTAGCTAAAGACTCATGGGCCCTGATGCAAGAGTTCAGCTTGGGCCCCCCTTCCCTCAGTGCTTTGTGGCCAGGGGCAGGGTAGCACATTGCCTTCGTGCTGCCTGAAGCAAAAATTGAACTAGCTACCACCCCCATCCCACATGCCAAAGTTTTGACCTAACCCCTTCGCTCCAGCCAGAGGTGTAATTTGACCAACATTCACTTTCTAAAATACCGGTGTCTTCTTATGTGGCACAAGGGTCTTTGGGCCCCCTCAGGCTTCTGGATCCGGTAGTGACTGCTATCTCTGCACTCCCTATAGTTACGCCCCTGTGACTAATCAACTATTACCAGAAATGTTTAGTTGCAGTTATTGCTGCACAAGGGGGTCACTAGTTACTGAAAGCAAAGGTTCACATACTTCTGCTACTCACAGACATGTGATATTGGATCATTTTCCTCAATTAATAAATGACAAAGTTGTTATCTATATCTACTTTTAGGATTTGTGTGAAAATCTGATGTAGTTTTATGTAAAAATTTCATTTCACCAGTCAGTGGCTTTAATGGTAGGGCTGATTGCTTAATATATTCCATTGTGTGGTTGGCCCAATATCCATGTATGGTGCAACAAGAATGTTGAAAGCCAGTTTACATTGGCAGAGCAAAAAGTAGGGGACAAGGAGAAAACATACTACATATGGTTTGTCTGTGGTCTGTAATAGAGACACATTTGCATCGTAGCTGTCAACATGGCATGTGAGGCAGTTGCAGAGCGAGCTGAGCCTCTAGGTGTAATGGCAACGCCCCCGTTGCTCCTAGAGGTTCATTTGCATATATTAAAACTTCATTTTTCTCAGCAATTTTGACACATATGAACATGGGACCAACACAGATGCCTTAAGCTGCCAAGTGCACATGTAACAGGTCAGCCAGTATATTTCATTGGTTTGTGCGTTTCTAATAACTGGGATTTTGTAATTTTGTTCACAAACGTATGGTTATTAGTATATAATCGTGATAAATTGTAATTTTCAGTGGCAACGTGATACAGTTATCCTGCAGGATTCCACTCCTGATGCTCTACTGGTCTCACCTCACACAAGACCTCTGGGAAGTTCAATGAGATCTTAGGTGGACTGGATGCAGTTTCATGAGCAGGTAGGGACACTCAATAAATGTGACTTTAATCAATTTTTTATATGGATCTTCTTATTAATATTAATGAACAGTTTATTGTTTTTGGCCTTCAACTTTATATTTTATAGGTTAATGGGGTGTTTATCCGCAAAATACATGTATACACTGGGATGGTTTGTTGGTGCAGGTTATTTATGGCAAGATTCATTATCGATGCTTCATTAACAAGATGTCTGCTGGGATCTGTTTTCTTTAAAATTTAGAGCCGTCTGTAAGGAGAAATGAATGAATATTCCTAGCTCATAAATTTCGACATGAAACTTTATTGTTTCTTCCTCCCTCACATCTGTGTTGTGTCTTATATCATAATGTAGTTTGGTAGAAAAACAGTGCCTGGTCTCAGCAGAGAAGTTTCAAATTATATGGTCCAAGAGGAGCCCATGAAAAACAATTCTATCATCAGACCGTGCTAGCGGGACCTATTGAACTGTGACTTTGTACGTTCTAAATTGGCTAATAAAAGGGATGTACTTTATATGGTAAAAATCTGTTTTTGTTTTCCAGGAATGTTATGACAAATAAAAACTAAAATGTCTGCATCTTGTCTCATCACATTACAAAAAGATTCCATAAAAAAATAAATTAGCTCAATGGTGTTGTCTATGTCATGTGTCCCTATACAGTATATGTTCATGAAAGTTAAATTAGTAAATGAGATCATTGCCTCACAATAGTTACATTCTGAACAATAGTGTATTTTTACTGCTTGTACTGGGCCGGGTTCACTTCACCATTTCGTTTTATATTCTTCTGATCAGTCAGAAGAACAGAAAACAAAAAGAAAAACTATCCTTTATTTTAAGAATTCATTATGCTCAGTTATGTTCATTTGACATCCGTTTTAGCCATTTCTGCCTGGGATCTGTTATTATAGACAAAAACAAAATCCTACACAAAGTGTTTTTTAACATCTAAGATAACTGATCTCAGACGGAAATGGCTAAAACGGATGCAAAATGTGTATAACGGAGCATAACGAAAGGTTAAGGATCCATTTTTTCAGTGATGTGAACCTAGCCTAGTTTCCACTTGTGCACACAAACCTGCAAAGTCATGGCGTCCTATGTGACGCACAGTACACGGGCCCAGGAGAGAAAGAATAACCTTCTGCTCTCCTATCAGCTCCAGTTGTCGGCAGAGATATTAGTTACACTGAGCAGTGAGCTGGACAATACCACGGACTCTGCAGCTGTTAAATCACACTGTCCTTACTGTCTCCTGCCCAGGATTGATCTGTACGGTATAATATAAAAAATGGCGCGTGCGTCACTTTTCCTGCTGATCTTATGCCTGTTTCTCAGCAACATTGTTTGAAACAGTTACTATACCATTGCCTTACGCCTGAATATGGTACTCTTATCAACGTGCTTATTCTGGTGTTTGCTGGGAGAGTTGATTGATTGTTATACTAAAATACCTTTAGTTTCTGTGCCCCATTGCAGGGTATAGTAACAGCTCTGTGCAGTTTCTTTTCAGATTCTTGAATCCTTGTTCATTGGCATTGAGTGCAACCTTGATATTTGTAATTTCACAGTCTTATTTTTTTCTATATTGTGGTTGTGTTTTTGTGGGTTCAGCTTTCTGTTTGCTGTGCATATTGACTTTTTACTGTTTTATTGAACTTAGCAGTCCAGGGTCAGTTTCTACTAGGTTTTGTTCATTTTACCTACATTCGTCACTCTCCACCTGTATGCCATTGTCATCTGCCATCAGTTCCATTGCGGGACTTCATCTTTCTCATCCATTGCCATTCTCATCCAGTTTATGCTATCTATCAGTGAGTTTATTATTCTGTATCTTTTGCTGTCAATCTGGTGCAGGCTTTGTATATCTTTTCTAATGACCAACCAGCTTATATGAATTATCAATTCTCAATTTATTGCAAGGTTAGAAAATACGTGGATGTGTAGTGGAACACCCTGCCATACACCATGTACATAAGACCATATTTCATATATAAACAATATTTTAATAAGACAATATGTTCTGTAGTTGCAGTTATAGTACACAACTACAGAACATATTGTCTTCTTAAAATATTGTTTATATATATGAAATACGGTTTAATGTACATGGTGGATGGCAGGGTGATCCACTACACATCCACGTATTTTCTAACCTTGCAATAAATTGAGAATTGATAATTCATATAAGCTGACTATCTCTAATCCATACAGCACTGGATAGCCGAGTGCCCCCCAACTAAGCCTCCCTATATAGTAATCCTTTCCTAACGACAGGGGGGGGGTGTTGTGAGGAGTGCACCAAACCACAGTTTCCCAAGTTGGTTGAGGCACTGACTTTGTTACAAAGATTTTGGACTTGGGAAGGGCAACTGCTATAGGTGAAGTCAAGATCTTTAGTCTTGAAAACAACAGGTATTCTTACAGCTGCCCAGGGCCCCATTTTATATAAAACCAACCCTACAAACATGCAAGGTCATCTCTAGCATTTTTATGGGATGGTCTCAAAATAGCTTTCACATATTCCTTGTTACGCCATTATGGAAGTACACATGATTTGTAGAGTAACTAGATGTTGATGACCTTAACTCGATCGATATACATGCCTTGCAGCTCCTATAGGGCCATAGAGATTGGACTTATTTTCACTATAAGCGAAAGTACATGTGACAAGAAAGAACTGCCCTTCCCCTCAATGTAAGAGTGGAGGAAACCACACATGTGAATGTATCCTGCAAAAGTGGGTTAATCCTGTTCAAGTTGGTGTAATAGTTAGAACCAGCATCAGGAATAAGGGCTTATTTTGCCTTGAGATGTCCCCTCCTCTAAGTACCATTACCAATGGTACCATAGATACCATTCCTTAGTGAGCCATTTCTTTTGCCCTGATTTATCAAGCCTTCACCCCAGAATTCTCACTTCAAAAAGACCCAAAATGTACAACTTTCTGGACTCATTTACACAAAAATTTAGCTCCATTTGTGTTTTCACACCACTCGCAGCCGTTGAAACACCAGTTGAAATTCGGGTGAGAAAGTGGTGTGGTTAGCTATGTTAATGAGTTTCTCTCCAGTTTTATCACTAAAACTATATTAAAAAGTCATAGTCTTACTCCAGGATGGTGGAGTAGGAAAACTGGAGTAGCTTGTCTAGACAAAAGTGTTAGGTTTGAGGATAAGACAAATTTATCAAACATACATTTGATAAATGTAGCATAAAGTACGCCAATACAGGCTCAAGAAACACTATACTTCTCATATTTCTCTCATGATGAATTCCCCCCAAAGCCTTTAGCTCTATCTGATCGGTCTGATATATTGACTAGTCATTAGAAACTGTGGGATTTTTTTCAGATCTTACTGAAAGAGCTTGTATGAGATTAGAAAAAGTTCCCTGTTTTGTTCTAGAAACAGGATCATTTTTGTACACGGGCTGCTTTTTGGCAGCACAGAGTGATCCAATGATATAACCAGTGCTCAGGCTTCCAAATCCAGTGTAGAACATCCATTACCACAGCCACAAGATGAAGGATTTGTCAACGCAGACTGAGTCTAATTGGGGGAGATGATTTCCAGAAAATGGTTTTGGATTTTATTTGCTGCAGTATAACATTACTGGCCTATGTTTCTAGTGACTTCTTATTGTTGGGCTACTTTTACACTAGCTTTTTGGCTTTCTATTTGTGGAATCCGTTCAGGGAGCTCACAAGCGGTCCAAAACGGATCAGTTTTGCCCTAATGCATCCTGAATGGAAAAGGATCCGCTCAGAATGCATCAGTTTGCCTCCAATCAGTCTCCATTCCGCTCTGGAGGCTGCCTGCAGTGTTTTGCTGTTCTCTGGACGAAGCGGAGCCAAACAGATCCGTCCTGGCACACAATGTAAGTCAATGGAGACGGATCCGTTTTCTGTGACACAATCTGGCACAATAGAAAACGGATCCGTCCCCCATTAACTTTCAATGGTGTTCATGACGGATCCGTCATGGCTATAGAAGACATAATACAACCTGATCCATTCATGATGGATGCATGCGGTTGTATTATTGTAATGGAAGCGTTTTTGCAGATCCATAATGGATCTGCAAAAAACACTAGTGTAAAACTAGCCTTACTCTATTATGGTTAACATATGTCATTAGCATGTCAGTGACAGGATCACATCTCACACTTCCAGATGATGGAAAGTTAAATGAAAGAAAGGCAGATTCATCAGACAAATAAATGTAATGTTCCACAAGCCTTTAAAATGTTAGTCTTCACAGTCTTAGTGAATGAGTCATTCTTATAAAAGGAAAGAAAAGTCAATTAAAAGTCATGACCAAAATTATTTTTGAAACATTACAGAATTCGGTGAATGAGTAAGCAGAATTTCCATTACACATAACGATGAGAGAACAAGCTCATTTTGTTCTTCCGACTTTATGGCACTTTAATTCAAACTGAAAATTGAAGGGGTTGTCCCCTATCTATAGGATAAAGAATTAATGTTTGATCAGTGAAGGTCTGACTGCTGGGATCCCCACCAAACACAAAAATTTGGTGCAGGAGTCCCTGGAGTGAATGGAGTGAATGGAGTGCTGCCACCGCATTCAACTGTATGGAACAGCCGAAAAGAAGCAAAGCACAGAAATCAGGCCCATAGAGTTGAATGGAGTGACCAAATGCGTGACCACTGCTACGTTCACTCTGGGGACTCTTGCACCTCATTTTAGTGATCTGTGGGTGTCTCAGCAGTCGGACCCCCACTAATCAATTCCTTATTCCCTATCGTGTGACTAGGGGATCATTTCTTATGGTGGGACAACCCCTTGAATGTAAAATTCTAGCCAAAGCAACCCATTGTTTTTACCTCACCTAACAAAATATTACTTGATTCCACAAGGTGGATATCTCCTAGCCTTCTCTGCTGCATAACTCAAAAGTAATTAGATTTTTTTTTTTATTTCACTGGATTTCAGTAATATGAATGAGATTCGGGATAAGATGAAGGGTTGCTAGAAGGGTCAAGTAGTAAAATGCAAAAATTTTACTTGAACCTGTCTAGGATTCTTCTCTACTGAATGAACCTACAGGGCAATTATTGATCCCTTGCAGAGGCATAACAAAGCTCCATAGCCCTAATGCCAAATCTAAAATAGGGCCCCCAGCCTACCAATGCACTTCTATAATAATGGCTGCCTTTGGCCCACCTCAGGCACCAATGGTAACTATTACCCCAAAGCCCAAGAGCAACTATCACCTCTTCACCCCTAAAACTACTCCCCTGCCCCCTGCCCAGCCATGATACCCTTTATTAAACCATGAGTCATGGTAATGATGGATTCTCAGCAGTGACCAACACTCTGATCTCCAACTGACACAGGACAGGAAGTCAGTAACTTCTCTATTCATTCCTATGAGACTGACATTGAGTATTAGGAATACATACAGAAACTGGCTTCCTGTCCACACATGAGATGCTGTGTTATTTGGGGAGTCAGAGTGCTGGTCACATGACACAGAAGAGGATCAGAAGGGAGGTTATAACTCACAAATACAGTCACTTGTAAGAAGGTAATCTTCACTACAGTTTTTCATCATGTAGCTTTCTAACAGGTCGGAGAATAAAAATGTTTATGTGAGTGCTCCTTTAATTACATTAGTTATTTCATTTTACAAAATATTGAAGGACATTTGACCCTATCAGTCATTACACCCTAATATCCACATATTACTTGTATGTCAAATACTGAATGCTATTTTTATTTTTTACGAAACATCAAAAACTAATTTGAAATGT
Organism: Bufotes viridis; assembly: GCA_033119425.1. Lineage (NCBI taxonomy): Eukaryota > Metazoa > Chordata > Amphibia > Anura > Bufonidae > Bufotes > Bufotes viridis. Next base: position 342,393,820 of record CM065593.1, read on the forward strand.
TGCTTCATTGCTGCGGAACTATTTTCCGCACTACAGAGGACTGAACGCTGATAGCAGATGACTACATCTTGCGGTTCAATTAGACTACATTTAGAGCGGCCCCGTAAGATAAAACACTGACCATGGCGAGCTAGATATTAATGTAATTTTTGGCTTGGCAGCACAGTCTGTAATGTGCACGCCACTTAAAGAAACTTTGAAAGCACTTCAGAATCTTAAGACGTATATAAATGGCATATTGTATCTTACCAGTAGTTATGATTTTATGAACGCTGCTCTCATATGTCAAGTGTCACGCTACCAGCCCTGTGTTTCCCAGAAATATTACTTTATATTCAAGTAAGTAAAGTTTGTACTGTTGCATTAACCAAAATAATGCTATTTTTCTTTCAAGAGTCAATCCGAGCACTCTCGCAGCAGTCTGTCCTCAAAGTGCCTCGTCTTTATTCAATTTTTTTTCCCGTTTGATGTATTAGGCTGTTGCCCTATTAAACAGGAGAGTGATGACAAACAATAGGTCATATATAGATATTGATCTGATGAAAGCCTCCTTTTCGAGGATGCAGACTGCAGCGAATTCTCCATCTGAAACCTGCAATATGAGCTCCTCAGTGGTAATAACCCCAGTGCAAGCCACCTTAATGAAAATATATCACCGTTTTAACCTGACCTGGAGTGCATTCGGCTATATGTTTTCTGTCAATAGTCCAATATCTGGCACTTTCCAGACACCACGTCAATAAAGCAGGACTGTTAATGATGAGATGAAGAACATACTTGTATTTCTCATGGACTACAATGCTGGAACACAGTTTCTTACAACTTGGCATCATATGGGGATCACGCAGCTAAACTAGTCACACTTCTTACCCGGCTGAGTGCACATATGTTCTCAATAGGTCAATGTCATTGTCAGACACCTCTGGCGGTACTGTATCTATTGTGAGAACAAAGGAATAGGCATATTGAAATTCAATATCTTCATTCTTGTTTTTGGAACAACCCATTTATTTTAGATAGCCCTCCTCACAAAAATCTCAAGTTTAGCTGACGTTCATCTTTGTGCATGGGTTTCTAGATGAAGTTTGAAGCACAGTGGAATGTGTTACTATAGAAACTGTATATATCATCTGACCACCATAGCACAAGTAGGTTGGAAGAGTAGGCACTCTATAAATCCAGTGCATGGAGATAACGCCAAATCAACTCCCTAGAGAGATCAGGATCACACGCCAGCACCAGGAAAATTACAATTCAGGTGTATACTTATTCACATTAAAATGTGGCAAAATTGTTGGAAGGTAGAATAACTGAGTATATTGACAACTGGCTGTTACCAGTCCCCATGGCAATATTGTGTGTTGTCAATTTATTCATACCGTTCCAGGCGTACATAACAGAGGAGCAGCACCAGGCAGAGTTCTACAACTTTTATTACGTTTTTTTTGCATGTATATCAAGAGAACATAAAATGTCAACAACACATAGCCTTAAGTAACAATAAGGATGTGCATTTCTTGTGAGGAGAAGCCTGTCTGTACAACAGAGAAAGAGAGAGAGCAGAGTTATTGAATTTGCCTGCCAGTTTATGCCAAAGCCTGCTGGAGCCAAGACAAAGCCTGCAAATCATTTGGATGAAAGTTTATTCAAGTAAAGCTGCCGTTGAACTTCCCTACAAGGTCTGGACTCAAGTTATTTTCCTTCATCCCTCAATTATTGTCCTTTTTAATGCTTTGGAGCCTAAGCCTGGGGTCCCACTGTATCCATGTAGGGGCACTGTGATGCATTTAGGCCGCACCACACCACTCAGCATTCCACTAAACCTGGGACGTGATAGGGCCCTGGGGGGCTGTGCATTGCACACCCAACCTACCAAAAACTATTATTATAGACATAGCACCCTTATGGTTATGTAAAACATTGGTTTTTCCTTTCAGGACATGGCCAGTTATTGTATTTTACTTGCAATCCTTGATATGTCATGTCTTCCACTGGACTTCCACTTCTAGAGCAGACATATGGGAGGAATTGGGTTAATGTGTGTTCCTTGTATATTGTATGGTCTTGTTTTTGTGATTGTAAGGAAAGTGTCCAGTCATGTAGTTTTACGTGGGATGGCAGCTCTTCATTTTAGTGCATGTTCTTAATGCAGGCATTGGTGGATTGCCCATAGACCCTACAGGAAAATTCCTCCGTGGGCCAATGCCCAGGGAGCCCCGTAATCCCTCCTTTTGGCCATCAGCAAGGTACATAAAGATCTGATCAGCATTGATTAATGTAGGAGCATTGGGCACTTATGCACTTGGCCAGAGGAGCAGGTGCCCTCCTGTATTGAATGATATTGCACTCCTCAGGACGATGATACAGCTTCATACTGTGGGATGGGTGGCAGTATTTTGTGTCGCACTGTGGTATTTGTCTCTGCTGATGCATTATTTAGACATGGTGGTATCCGGCTCTAGTAGTGCAGTATTTTGTCCTGCAGTACGATATTGCTGGTCCCAATTTCTTATGTTGTTCCACCCAGTTTGGACCCTCCAACAACAAGAGGCCACTTTTAGGTCTTTTTCCAGGGCCACTTTATGTTCCCAAGCCGCCCCTGAATGCAGGGTTAATAGACCTGGAAATAAAAGTTTTTTTTGGGCTACCTGCAAGGTGGTTGGTAGAGTTTGCAAAGGTGTAGCAGCTCATAAAGAGTGGCAGTACACCTGCAGAACTGCAGAGACCCACTAGACCACTGCTAGTGGTTGGAACAGGACTATTTTGGAAGAGTTTATGTTATATGCTAAGTGATTCATGGTTTGGCCTCTCCTATAGCATGTTAGTGCAGTCAGAGGCAGGATTGTATTGAACTAAGCAACCTCCAGTCCTGTCACTAGAAACAACTTGTTTGAGACCCAAGGAGGACTCCCTGGAGCATGCCCTGGGATGGTATGCAAATAAAGAGGCCCTGAGACTGCTGATCAACTGACAAAAGTTTGAGATTTAGTCTATGATGGGTAATGCCGTCTATGGCTAATAGACCTCACAACCTTGGTTAGGGTGTTTTTGGTTTCTGGCTACCCTTTCCATTTCACAGATTGGAACTGCAGACATTACTAGAGAAGTTGGACTGAGTTGGTATATACGGCATTGTTCAGTATAAGACTGTTTTTCAAAGAAGAAAACTCTAGCTTCAGCCAGAAACGGTTGGAACTGTTTAAGACTTGTGCCTCCAACTGGTGTGGAAGTGTTTGTAGCTTTGCGCTTTAGTAAAGACTCTTCATTTTGTTCAGCTACACTCTGCTGCCTGTCTCCTGCCTTTTAGTCACACTGCAACACCAAGGGCACCCCACCTTCCATCAAGAGGGGTGTGTTCAGAGGGAAAAGTAATTACTATTCAAATCATCCAGGTGCACCCCCACTTCACTGTGATAACCCTGGAAGCAAAGGAGAAGGATACAGTCACCATGAGTACCCTGACCACCACCACCTTCCACATCATAACCACTTCCATCCTACCCTCTCACTCCCAGTGGGTGTTTCAGAAGTGAGCTAGAGACAAATTGAATGGTGGAAGTTGTCTACTGATCTGAAAGTCCTTGACATAAGAAGAAGAATCTGCCACCCTGTGATGCCTGTTGTGTGCCGAGATCTGACCTTTTTCAGACCCATGTCTTCCACTCCTAACACAAATAGGAAGGTCTCTTAGATGTTCACCACTAATAGTACCCTACTAAGACATCCGTCTTGATTTTAATAAAAGTCAGTGGCATGTCTACTATGAGGGGTTCATGGCATGGAAAAGGGAAAGCTCACTGTTTAATGGAATTGTCTCACATCTTATCTTCATGTATTATTTTTCTGCTCACAGGGATCAGAAGAAGAAGTCACACATGAGTGGCTACTGGGAAGAATACTACATGGACACCCTAAAAGGTAATTTTTCATATTTTTTTTTGTATTTTACATGGTCTCCATGGCTGGTACAGCACTTCTACACTGTTGTTTACCCCAAACATTATATGCGGGTTTCTAATGATCATAAACTAGCCCAACCTTTCAAAAAGTCCTGTCTATGCCACTGCTATCGTTTATATTCCTGGCAGAGAAAGGCGCTTTGATGTTAGCCGTAATTAACAAGTGAGGTTTGAGCTTCTGATATTAACATCCATTGAAGTTCTGTAATGCTTTCCTCTTAAAAACTTTTAGCATTCACAGAAATCGTGTTGATAATGGAACAGACTCATTTGTGCTTGCGGCTTGCATAATGATCTGTAATGCATGGGTTGTAAAATCCTACCTATAGAAATGACTGCTCTCATGTAATAATGAAGCAGGAGGCTGTATTTTCATAATGCTATGTCTGTAATTGACCATGGTAAAGCTGCAACAGTGAATACAGTGGTTAAAAATAAATATTATGCCGCTTGCGTGTATAGCTGGTAATTTAGCAAGCACGTAGAAGTGATTCAGCTCCCTTTCTTACTGTATTTTGTGCTCCATGCAATGCATGTGAGTCATAGCCATGCAGTAGGTGAGTAATAGGGTATGGTATGTGGAGCATACATTTATTGTGTTGTCCATTTCACATACCGCATGTGTCATCTTTGTAGTGTTGTAGAAAGAATTGTGGAAAAAGTGATAAAACTGCACAGAGAATGACCACAAATGGGAGCAGGAATGCACTGAAACATGAGACTCAACATGAGACTCAACATGTTCCCCCCATATCTATTTCCAATGTAGTACTCGTACTCGGAGTATTGGAATACAGGAATTCACTGAGTGAGAAACCGAATAAAAATAATTTCCAATATTAGTGACTTTGGCTAATACAATACGAGTACTACATTGGAAACTATATAGATTGCAATATTATTAACATTGTATCCTAATTATTGGCTATTGTTACAGTTTTGCCATACATATATACTGATCCTCCTGGCAATCAGTCTGGACATAAGCGACCAACACTGCCAATTCAATCTTGATTATGTTGTATGCAGCTTCTCCAGACTGCTATTTTGGATAAGACTTTGTATGATTGGTTATAATTTTTTTTTATATTATGCTATTTGATGGACTTATGAATACGTTTCTCAGGGAGTAATATCATTGTTCGTCTACTTACACTCTGATTGATTCTTGTGTAAGTACTGTACCTAATATTGTGTTTGAAACAATGAATACTCAATATCATACACCCTGGGATACATATATACATGGTTTTTTAAGGGGATCGATCCACCTAGCATCTATTGCCTTTTATTGATTTTAGTAGTTGCTGTTTTTGATCTTATGGTTCTGGACACATGGCCATCAAGGTTGTCCTTTTAATAAAAGTTTTCTGTGTTTATACCCATATATGAGTGCCAGTCTTACTGAATAATATTTACATCTATTTTTTTCATGGACACAGGAAAAAAGTTGCCTTTTTTTTACACACTGTCCAGAAATCTCTTAACGTTTGGCAACTCTGACTGTGATAACAGCCTTGTACCAGCCAACCTATTTCTTTGCATGGTGTACCTAAGGCAACACTGCCAAAGGGTAGTGACCACAACAAGTTTTTTTTACAGTTTTCTCATCTTTATACATATACAATTCTTTATGATATTGTTTTTATTGCATCCTCGCTATAAATAATTTATATACCAAAGACTTGTGCAGACTTCTGTAGATACAGTAGATAGATAGGTAGATCATAGATGTGACCCCTGACTCAGATGGAAAAGCAAGTCTTATGGAGACTCTGAATCCAAAGTCACTGCAGCGAGCTGGACCGCAAGGGCAACACGTGAGGCTAAGGTGGGCCGATGGAGGCAACAGTTCATTTTGGTTATTCACGGTGAGCAGGGCCTCCCCGGGTCGACTCGACAGTGCAGTGAATGGGAAGACAGCACGAAATCCTCCGGGGTCACTTTCGGTTGCAGGGAACACCAGCCAGATGTTGGTTGAGGTGCCATTTATGGTGATGGTGTTTAGGGTGCTTTGGCGACTGGGTCCCTGTGTTTGTGACGCCAGCACTGCTAGGTGCGACTATTGATTGTAGTAGTAGAAATGATGCAGAGGCGGTGGTAACAAAACAGTTGAACATTTACTAAATCACTTGTCTCCAGGCAGTCAACACAGACATAGTTCATCAGTATGGTATAAGCAATGACTCAGAAATAGGTTCAGTTGTATTACTTATAATATGAATATATAAATGAGTGGCGCCAGCACCACCTAGGGGCGAGTGGGTGAAATGACATTGCCAGCCTGATAAATAGGAAATACCATACATTCAATACATTAGATGAATACAGAGATTTAAAGTGTCCCTTTCACAGAAATGTGGGATGCTGCATCACTACTACACTACTTCAGTATCAGGGAAGGATTACAAGATTTATTGCACTGCAGTGGAGAACCATCATTTCTACTTTTGCCCATTGCCATTTGTAAGTTGAGATTTTATTGCAGCATTATAAGAACTCTGTGTAAGAGAAAATATGTTTGGCTGGATAGTAGGCCACCCTGGCCACACTGATACCCTGAAATATTTCTTGGAACAATCTAGGGATCGACCGATTATCGGTTTTCAAAGTTATCAGCATTTATTTTGCCGATATGCCGATAACGAATCGGGAACATGTATCATACTGCTGTCCGCGTGGCCATGTTCCCTTAGCAGCACAGGGGAGAATGAAGCACTCTCTCCCTCCCCCCTGTGCCGCTGCCACCAATGAGAGTGCAGAGAAGATGAGGAGGGGAGGGGATGAGGCCACTGACTGCACCACTAATGAGGTTTACTCACTCATTCATTCAAATTCAACAGGAGGTTGGCTGGCTGCAGAATCATATAGCCGCACCCGACCTCTATGACAAGTAGCTGAGATCCGCGGCAGTTAACCCCTGCCACACCTGAGTGGTTAACTGCCGCAGATCGCAGCTACTGCTCATAGAGGTTGGTTGTGGCTATATGATTCTGCAGCAAGCAACCGCCTCCTGTATTTGAAGTAATTATCTTCATGGGTGGGCAGTGCGCCCTCTGCCCCCCCCCCAAACCCCAGTATTAAAAACACTGGTGGCGCAGTACGCCCCCCCCCCACCCAAGCCACCAAGTATTAATCACTGGTGGCAGTGGCCACAAGGTCCCCTCTCCCCTCCTCATTGGTCGCAGTGGCAGTTCGGATCGGAGCTCCAGAAGTGTAAGCCTGGGGCTCCGATCAGTTACCATGGCAGCCAGGACGCTACTAAACCCCTTACTGCCCTAGTCAGCTCCCTGCTGCTCTATGCACAGAGCACAGGGCAGCAGGGAGAGTGTGAAGTCCTATTCACCCTGATAGAGCTCTATTAGGGTTAATAGGACAAGGGTTCTAGCCCCTAAGGGGGCTAATAGTTAGTAAAAAAAAAAAAAAAAGTAAAAAAAAAACACAAACACCAAAATATTAAGTATAAATGAAAAAGACGATTTACAAAAAAAAGCTAAAGGTTTACAACGAACATGTTAATTTTCAGCAGATTTGTGTAGGAATTTTTTTTTTCAAAAATGAAAATGCACAGAATATTGGTATAAATTATCGGCTATCGGCCTGAAAGTTCACAGATTATCGGTATCGGCTCTAAAAAATCAATATCGTCGATCCCTAGAACAATCTCTAAATTTAACAGTAAAGTTGTTGCATTTCACTCTGTGTCCACCTGCCATTCTTCTGCGCCATCAGAGATCCTCATGGTGGTACTTCATTAAAATAAATTTGCTTGCTATGGACTTAGGCCCCTTTCACGCGCGGGTGAGGTGAACGCATTGCACCCGCACTGAATGCGGACCCATTCATTTCTATGGGGCTACGCACATGAGCAGAGAATTCACGCATCACTTCTGCGTTTTTCATGCAACGCAGGCCCCATAGAAGCGAATGGGGCTGCGGGAAAATCGCAAGCATCCGCAAGCAAGTGCGGATGCAGTGCAATTTTCCTGCATGGTTGCTAAGAGACAGGGCCCAATCTTTATTATTTTCCCTTATAACATGGTTATAAGGGAAAATAATAGTATTCTCAATACAGAATGCTTTGTAAAATGTGGATTAAGGGGTTAAAAATAAAAAAATTAACTAACCTTAGCCACTTGATCGCGTAGTTGCCGATCTCTTCTGTCTTCTTCAAGCATTAGCTGCCATCTAAAGGACCTGTGGAAACGTCACATCACATGGTCCAATCACATGGTCCAATCACATGGTGATGGACCATTTGATTGGACCATGTGATGATCTCGGTGACGTCATCACAGGTCCTTTAGTCGGCAGCTAATGCTTGAAGAAGACAGAAGAGATCGCAACTACGCGATCAAGTGGATAAGGGGAGTTAATTTTTTAATTTTTAACCCCTTAATCCACATTTTACTAAGCATTCTGTTTTGAGAATGCTATTATTTGCCTTATAACCATGTTATAAGGGAAAATAATAAAATCTACAGAATACTGAACCTAAATCCGAACTTCAGTGATGAAGACCGGGTTAGGGTCTGGGTACCAAACATGACAATTTTTCCCACGCGCGTGCAAAACGCATTAAAACGCATTGCACTCGCTCAGAAAAATCGCGCATTTTCCCGCAACGCACCCGCCTCTTATCTGGGCATCAAACGTGACGCCCATGCGAAAGAGGTCTTAGGCTTCGTTCACATCCCCGTTCAGCCCTTCCATTCGTACTTTTGTCTCAGCTCCAAAATCAGCTTCTCAGCGGACACCTAACGTACCCTATTATAGTCTATGGGGTCTTTAGGCTCTGTTCGGCTCAGTTATGTCCCGAATCCATCCTTTCTGTTCTCCTGCTCCTAAACGGAACAGTGAACGGTGAATGAAGCCTTACTCTGTTACTCTGTCCCTCAATTACTTACCATCTTCAATATGACTACTTACTGTCAGTAAACATTTACAGTCAGAGACTGAAAATCTGCCCTGTTTCCTCCTGTTTACCAGCTGCTGGCATATTATACTGTATCAGTGGTGGTTAACGATGGTACAATGGGGCAAGTAAAAGGATTCGTGCTGACCAGGGCCTCTAAGATTATTAAAAATGATTACAACTGGAACTCATCTAACCAGAACATGAGAACATGATTATGACTTGCTGTCAGCGCTGGTTGAATTCCCAGTCCAAATGAAAATGTTGCTAAATTGATCTTTCATTGGTCTCCAGAACCCAGTATACCATTACAATAAGCTCAAAAGCAATCAATTATGTTGCCAATTCACAGAATATGTTCACATGCGACAGATTTCTTGCAGACATGTCTGTGACTATCACATTTATCTGAATAGGGTTTGCAGAAATCCTTGGACATGCTACAGGGATAATCCCCTTTAAAGGGGTCTCATTTCAGCAAAAGGCTTATCATGTAGCTAACGTTAATATAAGGCACTTACTAATGTATTGTGATTGTCCATATTGCCTCCTTTGCTGGCTGGATTCATTTTCCCATCATATTATACACTGCTAGTTTCCAGGGGTTGTGACCACCCTGCAATCCATCTGCAGTGGCCATGCTTGCACACTATAGGAAAAAATACTGGCCTATGCACACTCACGTTGTACCAGCCACCAGAGATGCTGCAGCTTTTTCCTATAGTGTGCAAGCACGACCACTGCTGCTGTATTGCAGGGTGGTCGTAACCATGGAAATGAGCAGTGTATAATGGAAAAATGAATCCAGCCAGCAAAGGAGGCAATATGGATAATCACAATACATTAATAAGTGCCTTGTATTAACTTTCTCTACATGATACATACCATTTTTTGAAGTGAGACAAATCCATTAAGAAGTTCCCTGGACCTAAGCTAAGTCATCTTTATGAGTTTTGGAGGGTTCAGACTCCTGGTTTGGGGAGGCCGCGGTGCTCCAGTGAGCTCTACGGCCTCCTTGCAGCTTAACAAGCATAGCGTTGTACGTTGTATAGTGGCTGTGCTTGGTATTGCAGCTGAAGCCCATTCACTTGAATGGGACTGAGCTGCACCTAGGCCATGTGACTGATGATTGTGACATCACATGACCTAGGAAGAAGCCGGCCACAGCCTCTATGTACAATCGATCATTGGCGGTCCGGGGAGTCGGACCCTTGATCTTATATTGATGATGTATCCTGAGGATAGGCCGCCATTATTAAATCCTGAAAACCCGAAAAGAGTAACTGTTGTTTCAGTTTATTTTTTAATATAGTGTAGGAGCAGGGATGTTAAACTTTTTTGAAATATACATTATTAGGGAAAGAAATTTCTTGTCAAAAAACAAGGTAAACTCTTTATAACCGGTGACTCTTTATAACTTTGGCAGAACCATTGCCCCAATGGTTGTGCCAAAGTTATAAAGAGTCACCGGCCAGTTCTTCTGAGCTGTCTTACATTTAGACCATTTTCTACGCCTAAAACAGGCATAGAAAATGGTAAATGAGACATGAAGAGGCACCGTCCTCTCCATAACTTCAGCGCATCCAGCGCCAGTCATACATCTGTCCCCTTCCCCGCCGACAATTTTAGACCTGGTGTGAGCAGGGAGAAGTCGCAGATAGCGGCGCAACTAACTGTAAAAGCGTATTTTAGTATAATAAATGACCCACTTAATGCCCTGTTTTCTAATGCAAAGAAAAATCTTTCCCTAATAAAGTATATTACAAAAATGTTTAACATCCCTATCCCTGCACCAAATATAAAAACAAATGTAAATGCTAATGACACTTTAAGAGCTGTGTGGCTTATTTTAATAGAAATCACGTTCCGATGTCAACCGTCAGTAGGTAAGATAGTAAGTGATAATAAAGTAATAGCAAATCACCGAAGCTGTTATCACCATAAAATATAACTTTTAATGTAGTTATTTAAAAAGATAGACAATTTAATCAAGGAAACCTCCAATCCGAGTAGGGGGGAAGTAGCAATGGGCTAGAAAATAAATGTCCCTAATCTGTCCACTGCATACTAGGCAACCCTGCCTACAAAACGGAATAGCCGCCCCGATAGGGGCGATCCCGTGTCTGGAACCTCCTAGTGTCCCTAATGAGGCCCTGACACAGGAAAGTACCCACCACCTGTATGAAGTGCATAAGTCACAAACGAGAGTCAGTCTGTAGTCAGCATCGATAAATTGCCTGGGGAATCACACAGAGCACGAGGCACAGTAACCAGAGGTAATGTCTCTCACTCCTGGTGGTTCTCCCAGTTCAACAAAGCACTAATCAGACACTCCAGAAGTCAATACAAACATATAGTAGTCCCTAAATGGTATATAGTATCCCGACGCGTTTCACTACAACCGTATGTTGTGTTGTAGATCATCAGGGGACATACAAAAAGTCAAGGTGTCACAATGTCACAGACACCAGATATTATTAAAGATACAAGTTGTGCCAGAGATATTTGTTTCTCCCGAATACCTTTAAGGTATATGACCGGCAGGGGACTGTGGCATGAGATGTACCTAAACAGCAGGAGCTATATCAGATTATACATATCAGAGTCACAGTTAACACTAGAGATCAGTGTAGCAATAATGGTGACAAGTCTACTAGTGCAATGTAAGGAAGGCAAGATAACTTCCCTTATCCATCAGCGGTGTGATGAAGGTGCTACCGGAATACAAAGGTGGATTCCATCGGTCAGCCAGGACGTCAGAACTCTGGTATCTCCTGTTGTTAGGGCCGGTGGTGAGTAGCAATCGCCACTCACCTTAAATAGCGCGCTGATGTGTCTGAGCTTCCGGTCACGTGATCGCAACCTGTCACGTGAACAACCGCAGGTGACGCACTAGGCAAAGCGCTGCGTTCCACAGCGGCTCCCAGTGCGTTCCATGTCACTGCGCTGTGTTCCACAGGCATTCTACATGCGTTCCACCTGCTTCAAACCACGCAGAGGGTGATTAATATTGGAAAATAGATAACTTAAGATAAATTGTCCTTGATTGTTCATATTATAGGGATAATTATATATCCACTAAGAACCCTATATATAGGGATATAAAGATGGGGGCTAAAAATAACTAGTTACATAAAGGTGTCTGGGGCACACAAAAAAGTGAGTGTCCTCAGGTACCTACAGCAGTATAGCAGATGATGCAGTACTGCCGCCACCCAACACAGATAAACAAAAGACCCATCATTTAGCTAAAACATGTGTAGTCAATATATTCATTGAGTCCCAACGGGGCCCGAATTTCCAGCCTATAAGTCCAGCGTGCTTCCTTTTGTTTGAGAATTTGATCAGCATTCCCTCCTCTAATTGAGGGTCGTATAACTTCAATGGCAGAAAAGGAGACATCTACTTTATCATCTCTATGTTCAAGAAGGATATGTTTGGGGATAGCTTTATCTCGTTTATTCCGAATGTCCCCAATATGTTCCAATATCCGAATCTTGAACTCCCTGCAGGTCTTTCCCACATACATCTTTCCACATCCACATCTCATTAAGTAGATGACTCCCCTCGTGTTGCAGTTGGCAAAGCACCTTTGTTTAAATGTGGTCTGGCCTCTTGCATCACAGAAGGAGTCACCCAGCTTTATATATTTACAGGCCTTACAGTGTCCACATCTGAAAGTACCAGTAGATCTGTTAAGGAGCCAGCAATCCTTTTGTGGGGATTCAAAATGGCTGTGTACCACAAAATCCCGAATGTTTCGACCCCTTCTATATGTAATCGAAGGGTATTCAGGGAGGAAATCTTTTAGATCTGGATCCGTTTTTAAAAGTGACCAGTATCTGTTTAGTATCTCCCTAATCTGGTCTGAGGCCGCATCAAAAGTTCCAATAATACGTATAACCTCATCAGTTTTCTTTTTCTGGGGCTGCAACAGGGTGTGTCTTTCCTTCTCACGGGCATGGTTTGCCGCTTGAGTTAGACAGTACTCAGGGTAACCCCTTACCCTGAATCTGTCAGACAGTTTTAAAGCTTCTCTCTCAAAGTCTTCCTGGGTGGAGCAGTTTCGTCTAATCCTGAGGAACTGGCCTTCGGGATACCCTTACGTAAGGGTTTAGGATGGAAACTGTTCCACCTCAGGAGACTGTTTTGTAGCAGTCTTCTTTCGGTACAGGGTGGTTTTAAGGGACTGATGTTCGTCCTTACTTATTAGAACATCCAAGAAGGAAATCGAATGTTCCTGGATTTCAGATGTGAAAAAGAGACCTATTTGGTTGTTGTTTAAAAGAGACATGAAAGTTTTAAATCCTTCCCTGGGGCCGGTCCATAGCAACAGAATGTCATCAATGAACCGGACCCACAGGGGGATATACTGGGTCCACTCTAACATTTCATCAGTGATGACCACTGTGTCCTCCCACCAGCCCAGGAGCAGATTAGCATAAGTCGGCGCACAGGGACTCCCCATCGCCGTGCCCCTGAGCTGGTGGAAGAACTTGGAGTCAAAGACAAAATGTTTGAAATCTTGGTGGGAAGCACAATCCCTTGAGAATTATATTAAACACTCAATTGTCCCACGTGGACTAAGAATTCTTGTACGTCCAGCTAAACGAGTCACTACCCCTGAGTTCCTATTGAAGTGGGAACAAGAGGCTACAGACAGCTCTCTGAGATTTATGAAACTACTACTGACTCAGGAGCAAGGTAAACTCTTAGAACTTGAGAAAGAACTAGGTGAAGCCGTTAAAACTGCGGAAGAATTCAGGGATCATTCAGAATTTCCTAATAGGCAATCTGAATTACAAAACAACATAGAGAGACTGAAGAACTCTCTAATTGAAAGGAAACATCGACAATTTCTGAATGATCTCATTGAATTCAAAGATAAAACAGCATATACTTTTAATTTAGAATCAAAAGATTCCGCTACAGAAACTTCTGCATCTGAGCAGGAACACTCGGATAGTGACTCTAACACCTATCGTGGACGACCATATCAGAGGTCAAACTATAGGGGGAGAAGACGGAGGGGGGGGCGCTCTGGAAATAGAAACTATTCGTCCTTTAGAGGAGAAGATAGAGGCAAACAACAGGCTTCTAACTTGAACTCGCAATCATGGAGAGAGAATGCAAACAGGGACTTTACCTGATCCTCCTCTGCCTCCTCCTTGGTTACAAAAACAAAGGAGAATACAGTGGGCGATCAGACTTTTTTAGATCCAGGCGACCGAAACCCTTACGGGTTGCGGAATCGCCCACACAAAAACTAACCACTTGTGATGAGTCTATAATTGTGAATCTATCTGGCAAAACATTGTCTGAATTTGAGACAGGTGTTATATCAAAAGGACTAACCTTTGTTCCTACTAATAAATATGACTGCTTTGGTTGGATAAAAGATCTTAATCTTTTTATTCGAAAAATCAAATGGCGCAAAACGACAATTCGACAAATTGAAATGTAGTGAAATAGGTTTAGAGATGTCGGATCTTCAGCGTTACAATGAACTTCTGAGTCTGTTAGAGGATAATGAAAAAATATTGGGTACGGGCCCCTTTACCAACCTGGGGAATAAAAGTACCAAAAGCCCACCAAGGGGTAATGAAGCACACATCGATTTATTTTTGAGCTCAGTAACTAGGGATCTACAAAAACTTACTTCCATGAATGGATGTAAAAATTATACATTTCCAGAAATGGAAGCTTTACAAAGCCTTAGTAGAAATAAAGAGCTAGTTATTAAACCCTCTGACAAAGGGGGAAATATTGTTGTACTGAACTACAAACAATATAAATCGATGTGTTTGAGCCTCTTGAATGATAAAACAAACTATGAGATACTTAGGAACGATCCTACCATACAATATCGTTTGGAGTTGAAACAGATTCTTAAAGTGGCCCTAGAAGAAAGACTAATTAATAAAAGGGAGTATGAGTATCTCTTTCCTGAATATCCGAGAATCTCCACCTTTTATTGCCTTCCGAAAATACATAAAGGCTTGGACTCATTGAAGGGTCGTCCAATTGTCTCTGGAATTGGGAATTTGACCCAAAATTTGGGTACATACATTGACCAGATCTCGTGACCTTTTTTTACTTACGTTGCCCTCATACCTGCGAGATACAACTGACCTCTTACAGAGACTTGAGGGGATACACATTGAAGCAGATACATACTTGGCCTCAATTGATGTTGAGGCCCTGTATACATCTATACCCCATGAGAGGGGGACTGAAGCGGCCAGATACTATCTTGCCTCAAGGAGTGTGGACTTTAAAAATCATAATGATTTTGTCCTGCATCTCCTCAGATTTGTGTTAACACACAATTATTTTGTCTTTGACTCCAAGTTCTTCCACCAGCTCAGGGGCACGGCGATGGGGAGTCCCTGTGCGCCGACTTATGCTAATATGCTCCTGGGCTGGTGGGAGGACACAGTGGTCTTCACTGATGAAATGTTAGAGTGGACCCAGTATATCCCCCTGTGGGTCCAGTTCATTGATGACATTCTGTTGCTATGGACCGGCCCCAGGGAAGGATTTAACAATTTCATGTCTCTTTTAAACAACAACCAAATAGGTCTCTTTTTCACATCTGAAATCCAGGAACATTCGATTTCCTTCTTGGATGTTCTAATAAGTAAGGACGAACATCAGTCCCTTAAAACCACCCTGTACCGTAAGAAGACTGCTACAAAACAGTCTCCTGAGGTGGAACAGTTTCCATCCTAAACCCTTACGTAAGGGTATCCCGAAGGGCCAGTTCCTCAGGATTAGACGAAACTGCTCCACCCAGGAAGACTTTGAGAGAGAAGCTTTAAAACTGTCTGACAGATTCAGGGTAAGAGGTTACCCTGAGTACTGTCTAACTCAAGCGGCAAACCATGCCCGTGAGAAGGAAAGACACACCCTGTTGCAGCCCCAGAAAAAGAAAACTGATGAAGTTATACGTATTATTGGAACTTTTGATGCGGCCTCAGACCAGATTAGGGAGATACTAAACAGATACTGGTCACTTTTAAAAACGGATCCAGATCTAAAAGATTTCCTCCCTGAATACCCTTCGATTACATATAGAAGGGGTCGAAACATTCGGGATTTTGTGGTACATAGCCATTTTGAATCCCCACAAAAGGATTGCTGGCTCCTTAACAGATCTACTGGTACTTTCAGATGTGGACACTGTAAGGCCTGTAAATATATAAAGCTGGGTGACTCCTTCTGTGATGCAAGAGGCCAGACCACATTTAAACAAAGGTGCTTTGCCAACTGCAACACGAGGGGAGTCATCTACTTAATGAGATGTGGATGTGGAAAGATGTATGTGGGAAAGACCTGCAGGGAGTTCAAGATTCGGATATTGGAACATATTGGGGACATTCGGAATAAACGAGATAAAGCTATCCCCAAACATATCCTTCTTGAACATAGAGATGATAAAGTAGATGTCTCCTTTTCTGCCATTGAAGTTATACGACCCTCAATTAGAGGAGGGAATGCTGATCAAATTCTCAAACAAAAGGAAGCACGCTGGACTTATAGGCTGGAAACTCGGGCCCCGTTGGGACTCAATGAATATATTGACTACACATGTTTTAGCTAAATGATGGGTCTTTTGTTTATCTGTGTTGGGTGGCGGCAGTACTGCATCATCTGCTATACTGCTGTAGGTACCTGAGGACACTCACTTTTTTGTGTGCCCCAGACACCTTTATGTAACTAGTCATTTTTAGCCCCCATCTTTATATCCCTATATATAGGGTTCTTAGTGGATATATAATTATCCCTATAATATGAACAATCAAGGACAATTTATCTTAAGTTATCTATTTTCCAATATTAATCACCCTCTGCGTGGTTTGAAGCAGGTGGAACGCATGTAGAATGCCTGTGGAACACAGCGCAGTGACATGGAACGCACTGGGAGCCGCTGTGGAACGCAGCGCTTTGCCTAGTGCGTCACCTGCGGTTGTTCACGTGACAGAAGGCTCAGACACATCAGCGCACGCTATTTAAGGTGAGTGGCGATTGCTACTCACCACCGGCCCTAACAACAGGAGATACCAGAGTTCTGACGTCCTGGCTGACCGATGGAATCCACCTTTGTATTCCTGTAGCACCTTCATCACACCGCTGATGGATAAGGGAAGTTATCTTGCCTTCCTTACTTTGCACTAGTAGACTTGTCACCATTATTGCTACACTGATCTCTAGTGTTAACTGTGACTCTGATATGTATGATCTGATATAGCTCCAGCTGTTTAGGTACATCTCATGCCACAGTCCCCTGCCGGTCATATACCTTAAAGGTATTCGGGAGAAACAAATATCTCTGGCACAACTTGTATCTTTAATAATATCTGGTGTCTGTGACATTGTGACACCTTGACTTTTTGTATGTCCCCTGATGATCTACAACACAACATACGGTTGTAGTGAAACGCGTCGGGATACTATATACCATTTAGGGACTACTATATGTTTGTATTGACTTCTGGAGTGTCTGATTAGTGCTTTGTTGAACCGGGAGAACCACCAGGAGTGAGAGACATTACCTCTGGTTACTGTGCCTCGCGCTCTGTGTGATTCCCCAGGCAATTTATCGATGCTGACTACAGACTGACTCTCGTTTGTGACTTATGCACTTCATACAGGTGGTGGGTACTTTCCTGTGTCAGGGCCTCATTAGGGACACTAGGAGGTTCCAGACACGGGATCGCCCCTATCGGGGCGGCTATTCCGTTTTGTAGGCAGGGTTGCCTAGTATGCAGTGGACAGTTTAGGAACATTTGTTTTCTAGCCCATTGCTACTTCCCCCCTACTCGGATTGGAGGTTTCCTTGATTAAATTGTCTATCTTTTTAAATAACTACATTAAAAGTTATATTTTATGGTGATAACAGCTTCGGTGATTTGCTTATTTTAATGTCACCTTCAAGACCACCTAGCCATTTCCTACGTCAGGCATCCACATTGGTTTACCCACAAAGCAATAATGGCTGATTGTACTTTGTCTTAGTCTGAGCGATCTGCAGAATGACATGTTAACGGGGGATAAAGAGGAACAATGGCCAAGTTCAGCCATGTATACTTGAAAGTAAAGCAGGCGACAAGGTTCGAAAGGGATCACCACTGGTGAATACGTTATTCCATGAAGACATGGCACATGACTAAGAAAGATTAAATAGATTACATTGATAGAGACTGGAGGGTCAGACATACTTGGCCTTGTACAAATCAGCCTTAATTGCCCCCCTTTGTACAGAACACATAGAGAGAGCCCCATGATCCATGTCCTGGAAATTGTTAAGGGCTTTAATGAACCTCTCGAGTATGTTTTGCACATTTATGTCTCCGAGGATTAAATGTAAACATTTCATCCCGAAATACTGGGAGTGACCAGCGATATTTCATTAGTAGAAGAAGACCCTATAATATGTTCAGTCTCTCAGACATGGATTTGTTAAGTGAGAAGATAAATGATGGGAAAAAGTTCTGATTATCCCTCCACACGGACACATTACATTTCTAGGTGATTATAGAGAAAATAATTCTTGTGTCTTTCGGTTCTTCCATCCTGAAATTAATATTCTTATTAAAAGGACTCCAGTTTAAAGACTGGATTTGGAAATTTTACAAATAGCAATATCTTCAGACGTTATCACTGGCAGCACAGGTGGAATAGTGATACTGTAGCTTGCATAGCTGCAGAGTATTTCTGATTTTCTTAGTTTGCATTGCAGAGGTTTTCAGCAGAATACAGGCTGTACAGGGACTGATGGAGATCATAATTTGGGTCTTCATTGTATTGAGGCTACTACAGTCCATAGCATAGTATATAGGGCAAGTGGGTGTTTACCCTTGTAGAAAGGGAGAGTTTCAGATAAAAACAAAATATATTTACGTTAATTTTAAAGCGCTGGTATAAAGTCCCCATGTGCATTAGATTATGGTCGTCCGCACCCCCCCAATATTGGCAGTGCTAGCTAACTGCTGAGTGTGTGTAAGAGCCTCCCGAATCTTCCACAACAGATGATCCTTTTGTTCTGGCAGTGAATAAGTCAACACCAAAGGCGTCTGGCTGTGGCTTTCTCATCTCTTTTCATTGAAAACACATGGATGCTGGGCCAAACCAAGTTGGAAGGATTAGCTTTTGGCAGAATGACAGCTACTGAAGGCTTATAAGCACTTTAATGGGTATCTCCTATCAACCTTCTGTGAGATTCTTATTTGGTATTGCAGCTCTGCCTCATTCACTGTAAGCTACAACAGGGCCGCCATCAGGGCAGTATTGTCATCAAGGGTCCAGAGAAGCTGGGGGGGCCAGGCACAACCATTTAGTGTCTGTGACATTGTCAGTCTCATTAGCATTACCTTCAATGCAGTAAATAATAAGGACCAGAAATACTAATGAAGCAGTGTGCCCTTCAGCTCAATATGACACCACATAGACATTTACTAAACAAATTATTTTACAGGTCTTAAGTGGGAATTGAACGCCCTGACCTACTGTGCGGCAGGCAGCAGATTTACCACTACACTACAGACCTGCACTGTTGTAAGGATAGGATTTCCTGTGCTTAAAATGCTACTAACTAGCATTGCTGTTTTCTTCACTGCATATTAAAAATTAATATTAAATAGTATAAATAGTATTACTGAAATGAAGGGAAAAAATTGTGTTATTTTCATTTACTCCGTTTAACAATCAGTGATCACAGTTTGCTTGTATGCGGTCCTGAAACAACTGATAGCAGCCCTAAACTACAATACCAGGTACAGAACACAGACAAAAATGACACTGTTCCTGCTAAATAAGCTGCCCCCCTTTTTCAAACTTATCTGAGACAAGCCAAACAAGGAGCAGTCTATTTTTAAACTTTAGGACCATAGAACCAAATTTTTGTCAGTTTTTACCTATCATCATACCACGGATTATAAACTTTCTATATATAACTTTTTGTCTTGATAGGTTTTTATTGTTGTTTTGTTCTCTTTAGGGTTTTAGCATATTTTAGGCACAATGAAGCTGGTATGAAATTCAGCTTACTATATATAAGTATCCTGATAGTAAGTGCTGAGTGATTCCCCGTGACAGATCCGTGTTGGGTCCGTGGGTTCATTTTTTGCTGTCCGTGTGCCATCCGTGTTTCACTGACACTGAGCAGCTGGAAAATAATTTTAAAAGCATCTTTTCTTAATGATCCATGAAACACGGATGCAACACAGATGGCATCTGTGTTGCATCCGTGGTTTTCACGGACTTATTGACTATAATGGGCGTGAACAATCAAACAGTGATCAGCCGGCACTCCGTTTCAAGGCGTGGTGCACGTGTCAGAGATAGCAATCTCAGCATATAGTGTAAGGAAAGACCGGCACTCACTTGATCTTTGTATTATTATGCTGCTGAGCCTTCCTGTTTGAGGAAGGCTCAGATTGTGAGCCAAAACACACGCGTCACAGAATCCTACATGTGACTAATAAAAGCATCATAAGAATACGAAGATCAAGTGAGTGCCGGTCTTTCCTTACACTATAATGGGCGTGAGGGATCCAGGAACATGGACCAAGATAGGACATGCATCCATGCTGAAAACACGGACCCACGGACCGTGCTAAAACACTGTTGTGTGAATACACACATTCAAATGAATGGGGCTGTTTGGTGTGCGTGGAGAACATGTATATGCACATGTACGTTAGACACTGACGTGTGAATGAGGTATTATCCACTACTTATAGATATGACACTGGGACCCTGCTGGTTCTTCAGAGGAAGTTGAGCAGCATCTGTGAACACTAGTCATATACTTATGAGGGTATGGCCACCTAAAGGATAAATTAGGGGATCATTTATCAAGACCGGCACCGGCCTCTCCATAACGTTGGCGTATCCACCGCCGGTCTTAATGTAAGCCAGCTTCCTTGCTGGATTCAATTTAGACCTAAAACAGGCACAAAAATTGATGAATGAGAGGGACCTGCTGGCCCTTCCCCACCCATGCGATGCCGACATTTTCAAACCTGGAGTGAGCGGGGAAAAGTCTCAATCTGTGCCAGAAATACCCCTAATATAGGCATATTTCTGATCATAAGTGACTCCCAAAGTTTTGGAAGCCAAAATCAGGACTAAATCATAAAAGGAGAGAAAGTATAAAGGACAGATACAACTTTTCTTATATTTTCAATTCACTCCTGCTTTTATCTTCTAAAACTGCATCAAGAAACCTGAATGTACAGCTGTACCCTTAAATTGTCACTGCACCCCAAATCTCACGACCACTGGATGTGGAAATACACATTATGAAGGCAGAATGTTACAGTGACCAAAGTAAAGTGCATGACACCCAAAGAATCTAGTTGATCTTTCGAAGATAGACTGAGTGATTGCACCAATTGGATATCTTTGTAAATCACAATGAATTCACATGCAAATAATACAAACCAATAAGGCCGGGTTCACATGATCATTTCGTTTTCCATTCTTCTAATCCATCAGAAGAACAGAAAAAAACAAAACAAAAGTGTACCTTCTTTTGAACATCCGTTATGCTCATTTTGCATCCGTTTTAGTCATTTCTATCTGAGTTCCGTTATTTTAGAAGGAAGCAAAAGCCCTCCACGAGTACTTTTTCTTCCGTCTAAAATAACAGATCTAGACGGAAATGGCTAAAATGGATGCACAATGACCATAACGGATGCTCAAAATAATGGATACTTTTTGGGTTTTGTTTGTTTTTTGTTCTTCTGACAGATCAGAAGAACAGAAAACTAAGCGGTGATGTGAGCCTAGTCTAACTTGCATTCTATTGATAGTGCATGTGCCTGATGGATTCTATGGGCAGTAATCTCTCCCTGCTCAATAAAATACTTTGGATCCAGTTTTATTAGGCTGGCACCACGTTTTTTAATGCAGTTTTTGAAGTAAAAACCAGAAGTGGATTCAGTTGTATCTATCCCTAAAGGGGTAAAGGGGTTGTCCCACAAAAAAATATTCTACATTTTTCAAAACAGCATCTGCATCTGAATACTTTTGTAATTGCATGTAATTAAAAACGGCATTGAATGACGTTATGGATTCCATGATAACGGAATCCATTACGTAATTCACTTAAAACACGAACCCGAACTCGAACCTGCCAAAAGGCAGGTTCACTCAACTCTAGTAGTGACCTTGCAGGTCATTATCCAAATCCTCCTACAGCTAAAGAATAGTGATAACATGATACTGCACCCTTGTCATTCACCAGCATACGTAAATATTTTTCTTATATTTACTGTACATACAGACTTCTGTGTAAGACTTGTTTGCATCTGTCATTCTGCAGAGAAATCCAATTTTCCATTTATTACACTAATTTAGGAACAGCCAGGCAAGGAAAGATGAAGCAAAGCTGCAGCCCAGCGCTCTGTGGCAACGCAAATGGATTCAGCAATGTGGAAGGAACATGTGTAGAGTGACAGACACAGAAAGTTGTTTCATGCAAGATAGGTAATGCAAAGTACACTGTGACATCCCAATCAGGAGCCAAGGCAAGCCAAGCCATGTATAAAATTGTACACTTTCTTCAGCATGCTGCTTCATTAGCTGGAATTGAGGGCACAGGGTACTGCACTGCACATGCGCTCCCAGGGACTCCAGCATGGTGACATCTCATCACTGCTTGGTCTTTGTTTTAAGATGTTCTCCACAAAGATCAGAAAATACTTCAGTATGATATAACATACTGTATGCAAGAAATGGGTATTCATTCAGATAGGTCACTGTCAACATTTAAAATACAGGACAAGAAGTCACCCAACAAAATGTGCATTTTATTTTTACTTTTGTATGTGCAATGAACATATGATCCAAGGCTGACATAATATGAACACGTATTACTATGGCCTCCATATACAGATGTCTTGTGGTCTACTGAACTGGATTTCACTTACAGTAGATCACGATAGGATTCATAGGTCCAGACATTCCAGCATTAATAGGTACACTGAGATGCCTCAATAATAAGACCCCTGAACAGAACAGAGGTCTTATATAGGAATATTGAGGGGATTTTACGAAGACTACTGTTTCCTTAGGTGGTCTTCATCCAAAGTACGCTGGAGTAAAATGCACCAATTTTATCAAAATTTGGTGCATCTTTTTGTTTGCCCAAAGTAAGGCCTAATTCACACGTCCGTCGTGTTTTGCGGATCCACGAATCCGCGGATCCGCAAAACACGGACATCGGCGATGTGCGTTCCGCAATTTGCGGACCGCACATCGCCGGCACTCTCATAGAAAATGCCTTTTCTTGTCCGCAATTGCGGACAAGAATAGGACATGCTCTATTTTTTTCGGGAACGCAATTGCGGACCCGGAAGTGCGGATCCGCAATTGCGGACCCGGCCGGGACATCGCCTGTCCCCATTGAAACTAATGGGTCCGCAATTCTGTTCCGCAAAATGCGGAACAGAATTGCGGACGTGTGAATAAGGCCTAACTCTATGAATGAATATTGCACAGGTGTGCCTTAGACTGCCCACAATAAAAGTTCACTCTGAAATGTGCAGTTTGATCACACAGCACAATGCCACAGATGTCGCAACGTGCAATTGGCATGCTGACTGCAGGAATGTCTACCAGAGCTGTTGCCCATGCAATGAATGTTAATTTCTCCACAAAGTGTCAGAAACCATCTCAGGGAAGCTCATCTGCATGTTCACGTCGTCCTCATCGGGGTCTGGACCTGACTGCAGTTCATCGTCGTAACCGACTTGAGTAGGCAAATGCTCACATTCGATGGCGTCTAGCACGTTGGAGAGGCGTTCTGTTCACGGATGAGTCCCGGTTTTCACTGTTCAGGGCAGATAGCAGACAGGATGCTGGATGTGGAGGTCCTGGGCTGCTGTGGTTACACGTGGTCTGCGTTTGTGAGGCCGGTTGGATGTACTGCCAAATTCTCTGAAACGCTTTTGAAGACAGCTTATGATAGAGAAATGAACATTCATTGCACGGGCAACAGCTCTGGTAGACATTACTGCAGTCAGCATGCCAATTGCACGTTGCAACATCTGTGGCATTGTGCTGTGTGATCAAACTGCACATTTCAGAGTGGCCTTTATTGTGGGCAGTCTAAGGCACTCCTGTGCAATATTCATGCTGTCTAATCAGCACCTTGATATGCCACACCTGTGAGGTGGGGTGGATTATCTCGGCAAAAGAGAAGTGCTCACTAACAAAGATTTAGACAGATTTGTGAACAATATTTAAGAGTAATGGGTCTTTTGTGTATGTAGAAAATGTTTCAGATCTTTGAGTTCAGCTCATGCAAAATGGGAGCAAAACCGAAAGTGTTGTGTTTGTATTTTTGTTCAGTGTATAAGCCTACGGGAAAATGCATAAAGTATCGCCAAACCTGGAGCATGCGGAGTTAAAAAAAATGCCAGTCAGCAAAAAAAATACACGAGAAGTGAAGACAAACAGACTTAGAGAGTGCTTCATATTTCCCTATTGACTTACAGCTAACATCTGGCTGCAGCACTTTTTGAATAAAAAAAAAGGCAGGGAAAATCACTCAAAAATTTGAGAAAAATGCTGCAATAAAATGAATCATTCTTCTAAAAACAGCTATGGGGGAGATTTATGAACTCTGGTGTAATGTAGAACTGGCTTAGTTGCCCATAGCAACCAATCAGATTCCATATTTCATTTTCAAAGCTTTTTTGGAAAATGGAAGATGGAATCTGATTATAACAGTTTAGATAAATCTCTCTCTAAGTGTCAAACCACTCTTATGCTGGACTTCCACACATCGCCTGTAAAAACGACCGCCGTTCCTGCAACAGACGATCCAATTTTGCTTTTGCATTCTACTCTAAAGGTCCCCATACACATTAGTGTATTATCGTCAGAACCCGCTGAGAATGGTGGCTTTAGTTTAATGTGTATGGGAAGCTCCCAACTCTACTGTGATTAGGGTGGCCACTTGCTGAGCCCCAAAAAGGAGGGCATCAAGCCCGAAAAGGAGGACATTGCAACTGGGACAGGCCTTATTCACACGACCGCATATATGTCTGCATGTATTCCGCAATTCTGCGGAATACATGCGGACCCATTGACTGTAAATGGGGCACGGAATGATGCAGAGAGCACACACTGTGCTCTCCGCATCAGTTTTTGCGGAGCGCGCCACCGAAAAAAGTAGAGCATGTCCTATTCTATGGGGCTGCCGGCCGGGTGTGTTTATGGATCCGCAATTTGCGGATCCATAAACACTACGGATGTGTGAATAAGGCCTCAGTACCAGGGCTAGGGCTGTGTGTGGACACAATAAGTAAGTCAGGGTCAGGCAAAGGAACGGAAGACTGGAAGAGGCACCGAGCGGTGCTGGACCGGAGTGGACTCTGGAAGTGGCACCCTCGCTCAGCTCTTTCCTGCTGCAGATAACAGTTTCAGGCAGCGCTGGATGACGTTGTGAAGTCACATCATGCACTGCACAGTGCACTGTTCCGTCAACATGCTGCCTGCCCCCTACCATGGATATACTTAACCCCTTAGTGACCAGCCTGTTTTTGGCCTTACTGACCAAGCGATTTTCTTCTGTTTTTCATCGTCGCATTCCAAGAGCTATAACTTTTTAATAATTTTTCCATCTATATAGCTGTATGAGGGCTAGTTTTTTGCAGGAAAAGTAGTTGTTTTTAATGGCGCCATTTTGGGGTACACATAACTTTCTGATTAACTTTTATTAACTCTTTCTGGGAGGGAGATGGAAAAACTATAATTTTGCCACTGTGTTTTTGCGTTATAAATTTTCTGGTGTTCATTTTCCGATATAAATAACATAATATCTTTATTCTCTGGGTCAGTAAGATAACAGTGATGCCAAATACATATATTATTTTTTGACGTTTTACTACGTTTTTGCAATAAAACCCCTTTTTTTAAAAGGAAAAACATGTTTTTGCATCACTGATTGCCAAGACCCATAACTTATTTTATTTTTCTTTCTATGGAGATGTGTAAGGGCTTGATTTTTGCCGACTTTTATTCTTCATTGGTATCATTTTTGAGTAAATTTACACTTTTTGATCGCTTGTTATTAAGTTTTTTTGGTGGCAACTAAGAATAAATGAGCAATTATGTTATTTATTTATTTTTTTACGGCGTTCACCGTAGGGTATAATTTACATGATTTTTATGTAGTCCGGGTGGTTACGAACAGCAATACCAAACATATCGGGGAGAATTTTTTTTTGCAATTTTTTTTCATTGAAAAGCGTATTTTCAATGGGAAAAAAAAAGCTTTTTTAAATGGAATTTTTTATTTAATGAATGTGTTATTTTTTTACTACTTAATAGTCTCACAAGAGGACTATAACGGACAGTATCTTGATTGTTTGTAAAATGCAATGCACTATCCCTAGACTGGGCCGCCGTAAAAAAGCGGAGGCCCAGCCTAAGGCCCTTTAGTGACCGCCGTAAAAACACGTATGGGTGGGTTAAAGGGACCCTGACCCTGTACCACACTATTAAGGAGGACTTCTGGCCAACCGTCCTGGCCTTGCGCCAGATGGAGGACCAGTAGTCTTAAAAAAAACGGACTGTCCGGTCTAAAACCTGACATCTGGCCATCCTACTCCCGACAGATGATGTCGGGAGAGAGTAGAATTGGTCAAAATCAATAATTTCATCTGATCTTTTTGTTCTCCTGGAACATAAACCACCACCAAAAGTGTCTGGCTGACAATGTCTTTCTCCCTCTCCCCACTGAATACACAAATACTTTTAGCTGAGCCAAACATGTAGGTATTTGAGGGCATTGTGAGGGGGCTGGGAGAGATAGTAGTCAGCCAAACGATCGTTTGAATGTGTATGGCTGCCCTAAGTCACAGAATCTCACTATGAAAGTTCCCTGAAAAAGCAGTCTAGATACCATTAGGGTTTTAGACTACAGAAGTGTCTAGTGCAAAGCTGGAATTAAAGGGAGTCTGCTTCCAAAACTGAGGCATTATTCTTAAGATATTAGCCTTTGCTATGCAAATGAGTCATTAGGTGCAACAGGGGCATCACCGTTGCTCACATTGAATCAACGCTCCGCTCATATGCCGTAGCTTCACATATCGGCAAGCACAGTACAGGCCTGATTCTTGCCAGGGCTGCATTTGTAATGACGTAGACCAGAAAAAACAGACCTTGGCATCAATTTAATGGTACATGTGCAGGCAGTTTCAGCCCTAGCTAGAATCAGGGTAGGTGCAAAGGTATGGTCCACGAGCAAGGACACAGGACCAGGCCACATTACATGCCACTGACTCGTCCTGTCAATTAAATTAAGAAGAAAGGGGCTGGTCGCTCAACAAAGCCGAGCTTTAATTCAACAAGAGCAACGGTGACAACCTCAATGCACCAAACTGCTTATTTGCATATTTGGGAGAGGCTCATATCTCAGGAATTGAGCCCTGCATCGGGAACCAGAAAATAATGTGGAGTGTCGTGAAATACAATTCAAAACATTAAAACTGTTAATATAATTGTATTTCATGTATTATGTGCATGTACTACAAATCCCATAAGGTTGTATAGGGAGTGGAGATCCCATGAGGCTAGTCAGGGCTGGCTGCACCCTTTCTCTCTAGGAGTAAGATTCTAAAGTTAATGATTGACTGCTGAGGATCGAACACCTCAGAGCCTCAAAGAGCAGCTCTTGTAGGGAGATTCCATTCCTCTACAGACCACAAGCAACTTATGTGCCAGCCCACAGAAGGGGAAGATCTACAGAAGGTTTAGCTGATAGAAAGGGATTGCAGATTTTGTCAAAGAAGGTAATCACTGTTAATCTGGCTACAGCCTCCTCTGCATGTGGCGGAAACACTGTAAATTACATGCTGCCCACCATAATCAAAGGATAGGAGGGCCCCCTGTTCATAGACTGTATTCCTCTGAGAATGCTGTGGATATACATCATATCTGATGCTAGAGAAAGTGCCTCGCTTTAGGCTGCGAAAAAAAGAGATTGACCAGTCTGATAGAGAGAGAAAGAGAAGCTAGCCTCCATATACAACCTTTTGGAACTACTTGAATCGACTGTAAAGACTGCAGTTCCTGTGAATAGAGCTTGTGTGGATCACCTGCTGACCAGCTTCAGTAAAGTACTGTGGATTTGTTATACCAACACCAGCCCCATCATTATACCACACTACATTTGCACCACAAGGTGCTGGCATCACGACAATCGGGAGTCTGCCAGCACCGTAAAACAGCAACATCAAGGATACCACAACCACCATCCGACAGGAGAACCCCAGAACCACAGTATGCCCTGAAGGGAAGAACCGTTGTGCCCTTCCCGTCACTGCACACTGACCCTGCAGCCCGGTCACTGCAAATGTTTTATTCAAGTGACCTAAAGCTATTTATCTATGCTCATGATTTGATCCATAGGTCACTGGTGACAGCAGGGGCGGATTGGCCGTAGACCTTACAGGGAAATATCCCGGTGGCCCGATGCCCAGGGGCACCTAAGTCCTACTCACGCACTGCCAGTGGAAGTTTTTGGGGAAGTATTTTGTGATGCACTGTGGTATTTGGCACTGTTGGGGTGGTATAATGTGCCACAATATAGTATTGCTGGCCCTGTCTTCCATCGATTTGGATCCGACTACAAAATGGTGCCACTTTTAGCATTTTTTCCAGGGCCACTTTCAGTTTCCAATCCGCCCGGGGATGACAGACCTTAACCTCATCAGCCAGCACCCCCATCTGTGTCCCAGCACCCCCAGGTTAGGTTAGGTTAGGCAGGGATATACAGGGAAAGTTAGTGGGAAAAAAAAGTTTTTGTTGCATCACCCTAAAATCGGGTGTCTGGGGTCCACAGCACAACTGTGACCCTAGACCCCCCAGGGGTGCTGCACATGGGCCTAGTCAAGAAACCCAGTGTCAGGCATTACTGTAGTGGGGACGTCCTCTATCAGAGCCCACTTTACAGTACGACCATTACACGCACCCGGTTTGAGGCCATACGGAAATGCCTGCATTATGCAGACAATGCAGCATGGGCCCCCCCCCCCCCCCAAGGTGATCCTGGCTATGACCGCCTGTACAAAATTAGGCCGGTCATCGATCACTTTGGGGCCAAATTTGTGCAGGCCTATGTACCTAGAAGGGAGGTGGCGGTTGATGAGTCTCTCATTGCTTTCAAGGGGAGACTCATTTTCCGCCAATATGTTCCCTCTAAGCGGGCGAGGTATGGCTTGAAGCTGTGCAAACTTTGTGAGAGTACCTCAGGGTACACTTACAAGTTTCGTATCTACAAGTTTCGCATCTATTGAACCC
Source organism: Bufotes viridis (assembly GCA_033119425.1). Classification (NCBI taxonomy): domain Eukaryota; kingdom Metazoa; phylum Chordata; class Amphibia; order Anura; family Bufonidae; genus Bufotes; species Bufotes viridis. The sequence goes on from CM065593.1 coordinate 342,423,013, forward strand.
CCAGAATGTCCCCCCACTCTGGGTGTTAGCGGGAAACTTGTGTGGGACCTTATGCACCCACTGATAGATACCACCTGTATGTGGATAACTTTTATACTAGTATCCCCTTGTTCCAGTCCCTCGCCGCCAGATCCACGTCCTCAACGCGGCTACCCTACCCACCCCCTCCAGGTACCTATCCCCAGGGGTGAGGCCCATGCCCTTACCAGTGGAAACCTGTTACTGGTCAGATATAAGGACAAGAGGGATGTCCTTGTACTGTCCACAATTCACGGTAACGGCATCACCCCTGTCCCTGTGCGAAATACCGCGGCAATGGTCCTCAAGCCCGATTGTATCGTCGACTACAATCGGTATATGGGAGGAGTTGATCTCTCTGATCAAGTCCTCAAGCCATATAATGCCATGCGCAAAACCCGGGCATGGTACAAAAAAGTTGCCAAGTCTACTTGGCGCAGGTTGCCATGTACAATTCTTTTGTGCTGTCCCGGAGCGCTGGCAACACAGGGACATTCCTTCAGTTCTATGAGGCAGTCCTCAAGGACCTGATCTTCTCTGACCGGGAAAGAGCAGGCCGGAGTACCTCGGGAACTGGAGGCGCCCGGATCGTCCCTGGCCAACACTTTCCAGGTGTGGTCTCCCATACTGGAAAGAAGGGACGAACCCAAAAAAGGTGCAGAATGTGTCACAGGAGGAAGATACGGAAGGACACCACCACTTAGCGTGACACGTGCCCCGATCATCCGGGCCTCTGCATTATTGGTTGCTTCAGGGAGTACGACACTTCCATGGAGTACTAAATTTATTACCCCTTTTTCCATGTAGCCACTGACAATCAGATAAAAAACTATGGTTCTCAGACTTTGATCAGGGCAGGGGGCGTGGCTCAGCACTGGATATGATCCCGTGCTGAGCCATGCCCCCTGCACTGATCACATGACGGTGACGTCACCCCAGGTCCTTCAGCTTTTCAACAGTTCGGGTTCGTGGAAGCTGCCCCTTATGGATTCCATATGCCGGGATAGTCCGCGGTAGTGGAATCCATAACGGGATGCGGCAATTACCACAACCCTAACACCGAACTATTTTTTAAAGTTTGCTCATCTCTATTTATAAATCTAAAAGAATTAAAAAAAGAATTAAAAAAGTACACAAATTAGGTATCGCCACGTCTGTAATAATCTGCTCTATAAAAATACCCCATGACCTAACCCCTTAGATTAACACGGTAAAAAAAAAAAGTGCAAAAAAAGGAACTTTTTGGTCACCCTACATAACAAAACGCGTAATAGCAAGTGATCAAAAAGTCATATGACCCCCAAAATAGTGCCAATAAAACCGTGCTCTCATCCCGCAAAAAATGAGACCCTACCTAAGACAATCGGGTAAAATCTTAAAAAAAACTCTTAGACAGTGTAGATTGTTACATTTTTTTAGTCTGTTTCAAATAGGATAATATAGTGTTAAAAATTTAAAAACATAGACAAATTAGGTATTGCCGCGTCCATAATAATCTGCTCTATGAAAATATCCCATGACCTAACCCCTCAGATTAACACGGTCAAATAAATAAAATAAAAACTGTGCCAAAAGAGCTATTTTTTGGCAAATTTTCCATTTTAATCCATTTTTTCCAGTAACAAAGCAAGGGTTAACAGCCAAATAAAACTTAAAATTTATTGCCCTGATTCTGCAGTTTACAGAAACACCCCATATGTGGTGATAAACTGCTGTACAGGCACACGGTAGGGCGCAGAATGAAAGGAACGCCATATGGTTCCTGGAATGCAGATTTTGATGGCCTTTTTTTTTGACACCATGTCCCTTTTGAAGAACCCCTGATGCACCCCTAAAGTAGAAACTCCATAAAAGTGACCCCATCTAATAAACCCCTCAAGGTATTCAAAACTTATTTTACAAAATTTGTTAACCCTTTAGGTGTTCCTCCAGAGTTTATGGCAAATGGAGATGAAATTTCCAAATTTCGATTTTTGGTAACCTTGCGTCACAAGAATGTAATTAAGAGCAAGCAAAAATTATATGTACCCTAAAAATAGTCCCAACAAAACAGCCTCCTTATCCCGTAGTTTCCAAAATGGGGTCACTTTTAGGGAGTTTCTACTCTGGGGGGCTTCAAATTGGACATGATATAGATAAACCAGTCCAGCAAAATCGGCCTTCCAAAAAAAACACGGTGCTCCTTTTCCTCTACGCCCTGCTTCGTGGTCATACAGTAGTATACAACCACATATGGGGTGTTTCTGCAAACTACAGAATCAGGGCAATAAAAATTGGGGGTTTTTTGGCTGTTAACCCTTGCTTAGATACTGGAAAAAAAGGATTAAAATGGAAAATTTGCCCAAAAAAAATCTAAATTCTGAAATTTTAGCCCCATATCCCATTAACTCTTGTGAAACACCTAAAGGGTTAACGACGTTTGTAAAATCAGTTTTAAATACCTTGAGGGGCGTAGTTTCTAGAATGTGGTCATTTTTTGGGTCGTTTCTATTATGTAAGCCTCACAAGGTGACTTCAAACCTGAACTGGTCCCTAAAAAGTGTGTTTTTGAAAGTTTCTGAAAATTTTCAAGATTTGCTTTGAAACTTCTAAGCCTTGTAACGTCCCCAAAAAATATAATGGCATTCCCCAAATGATCCATACATGAAATAGACATATGGGGAATTTAAATTAATAACTTTTTTTGGCGGTATTACTATGTATTATAGAGGTAGAGAAATTGAAGCTTGGAAAATTGCTAATTTTTCCCAATTTTTGGTAAATCTGGTATTTTTTTATAAATAAAAATGAATTTTTTTTACTCCATTTTACCAGTGTCATGCAGTACAATATGTGATGAAAAAAACTATCTCAGAATGGCCTGGATAAGTAAAAGCGTTTTAAAGTTATTCACACATAAAGTGACACTGGTCAGATTTGCAAAAAATGGCCTGGTCCATAGGGTGAAAATGAGCCCGGTCCATAGGGGTTAAAGGGGTTGGCTACTTGTGACCAATGTGTTGGTAAGATGACTATGCTGCACTTGCTAACATAGCCTTCTCCTCCCTGACAGAAAAGTCTTTTACTGAGCAGTGGTTGGAGTCTGGAGCTGTATTTAACCGCTTCAGGACCGCCGTACGCAGGATTGCGTCCTGCGGGCGGTCCTGTTCTTCTGATCGGACGCGCCGGGGCGTCATCTCGCGAGACGCGAGACTTCCTGTGAACGCGCGCGCGGAGCCGCGCGCTCACAGCGCCTGGCGCCTGAAGAGTTGTACTACAGCCTGCCAGCGATGATCAATCGCTGGCAGGCTGTAGATGCGATATAAATCGCATCAAACAGCTATATCAGACGCTGTTTTATGAACAGCGTCTGATATAGCTGTTACTCTGGTCCTCTGGTGGTCCCATTTTCTGGGATCGACCACCAGAGGACCAGGTAACACAGTAAAGTTGCACCAAACACTACACTAACCCCCCACCCCCTCACCTATTAACCCCTTGATCACCCCATCTAGACCCCTGATCACCCCCTGTCATTGATCACACCCCTTGTAAGGCTCCATTCAGACGTCCATATGTGTTTTTGCGGATCCGTGGATTCACAGATCCGTGGATTCACGGATCCGCTGGATCCGATCCGCGGATCCGATCCGCGGATCCTCAAAACACGGACACCGGCAATGTGCTTTCCGCATTTTGCAGATCCGCACATTGCCAGAACTATATAGAAAATGCTTTTCTTGTCCGCAATTGCGGACAAGAATAGGACATGTTCTATATTTTTGCGGAACGGAAGTGCAGACCCGAAGCGCGGATCCGTAATTCCGGATCCGAGCGGGACAAAGTCTGTCCCCATAGAAATGAATGGGTCCGCAATTCCGCTCCGCAAACAGAATTGCGGACGTGTGAATGGGGCATAAGGGTCCCTTATCACGGCCAGTTAGTTAGCTACTTGTTAGGTAGCTAGCGCCCAGCCCACCGCACCGCAGTCACTGATTTTGGCAGAGATTTATTCATCCACATTGATCGATGCGAATGAAGAAATCTGTGCCGTTTCATTTTTTTTTTTTTTTTTGACGCAGCGGCTGAACGGAAAAAAATCTCACACCCGTATGCTCAATATACGGAGAATCGCAGAAACTCCTAATGCTGGCCATACGTGTAATGATTGCGGAGACCCTCAAATGCCAGTGCAGTACAAAAACCCCACATGTGACCCCATTTTAGAAAGAAGACACCCCAAGGTATTCCATGAGGGGTATGGTGAGTTCATGCAAAATTTTATTTTTGTCACAAGTTAGTGGAATATGAGACTGTAAAAAAAAAAAAAAAAAAACAGTTTCCGCTAACTTGTGCCAAATTTTTTTTTCTGTGAACTCGCCATGCCCCTCACGGAATACCTTGGGGTGTCTTCTTCCACAATGGGGTCACATGTGGGGTATTTATACTGCCCTGGCATTTTAGGAGTGCTAAAGCGTGAGAATCCAAAATGCGTAAAATGGCCTGTAAAATCCTAAAGGTACTCATTGGTTTTAGGGCCCTTTGCGCATCTTGGCTGCAAAAGTGTCACTCATGTGGTATTGCCGTACTCAGGAGAAGTAGGGCAAGTGTTTTGGGTGTATTTTTACATATACCCATGCTGGGTGTGAGAAATATCGCTGTAAACGACAACTTTTACATTTTTTTATTCAAAGTTGTCAATATACAGAGATATTTCTCTCACCCAGCATGGGTATATGTAAAATACACCCCAAACACATCGCCCTACTTCTCCTGAGTACTGGCGATACCACATGAGTGACACTTTTGCAGCCAAGATGCAAAGGGCCCAAATTCCAACGAGTACCTTTTAGGAGGGTATTTTTACGCATTTTCTTCTCACGCTTTAGGGCCCCTAAAATGCCAGGGCAGTATAAATACCTCACATGTGACCCATTTTGGAAAGAAGACACCCCAAGGTATTCACTGAGGGGCATAATGAGTTCATGAAAAATTAAACTTTTTGTCAAAAGTTAGCGGAAAGGGAGACTTTGTGAGAAAAACAATAAAAATCAATTTCCACTAACTTGTGCCAAAAAAATATTCTATGAACTCGCCATGCCCTCATGGAATACCTTGGGGTGTCTTCTTCCAAAATGGGGTCACATGTGGGTATTTATACTGCCCTGGCATTTTAGGGGCCCTAAAGCGTGAGAAGAAAATGCGTAAAAATGCCCTCCTAAAAGGTACTCATTGGAATTTAGGCCTTTGCGCATCTTGGCTGCAAAAAGTGTCACACATGTGGTATCGCCGTACTCAGGAGAAGTAGGGCAATGTGTCTTGGGTGTATTTTTACATATACCCATGCTGGGTGAGAGAAATATCTCTGTAAACTGACAACTTTGAATAAAAAATGTAAAAAGTTGTCGTTACAGCTGATATTTCTCACACGCAGCATGGGTATATGTAAAAATACACCCCAAAACACATTGCCCTACTTCTCCTGAGTACGGCGATACCACATGAGTGACACTTTTTTGCAGCCAACATGCGCAAAGGGGCCCTAAAACCAACGAGTACCTTTAGGATTTCACAGGGCATTTTTATGCATTTGGATTCTCACACTTTAGGGGCCCCTAAAATGCCAGGTGAGTATAAATACCCCACATGTGACCCCATTTTGGAAAGAAGACACCCCAAGGTATTCCGTGAGGGGCATGGTGAGTCCACAGAATTTTTATTTTTTGCCACAAGTCAGCGGAAATAGTTTTTTTATTTTTTTTATTTTGTTTTTACAAAGTCTCATATTCCACTAACTTGTGACAAAAATAAAATTTTACATGAACTCACCATACCCCTCACAGAATAATTTGAGGTGTCTTCTTTCCAAAATGGGGTCACATGTGGGGTATTTATACTGTCCTGGCATTTTAGGGGCCCCTAAAGCGTGAGAAGAAGTCTGGAATCCAAATGCGTAAAAATGCCCTGTGAAATCCTAAAGGTACTCATTGGTTGCAAAAGTGGCACACATGTGGTATCGCCAGTACTCAGGAGAAGTAGGGCAATGTGCTTTGGGGTGTATTTTTATATATACCTATACTGTGTGTGAAAATATCTCTGTAAACGACAACTTTTAAAAATTTTATACAAAGTTGTCAGTTTACAGAGATATTTCTCTCACCCAACATGGGTATATGTAAAAATACACCCCAAAACACATTGCCCTACTTCTCCTGAGTACAGCGATACCACATGTGTGACACTTTTTGCAGCCTGGGTGCGCAAAGGGGCCCAAATTCCAACGAGTACCTTTAGATTTTACATGGCGGCTCACAATTTAGCCCCGCCCAAAATGCCAGAACAGTAAACACACCCCACAAATGACCCCTTTCGGAAAGTAGACACCCTGAGGTATTCACTGAGGGGCATAGTGAGTCCGTCTGAGATTTCTTTTTTTGCCAGAAGTTAGCAGAAATTGAAACTTTTTTATTTATTTATTTTCTCAGAAAGTGTCATTTTCCGCTAACTTGTGAAAAAAATGAAATGATACATGAACTCACCATGCCCCCGCGAATACTTTGGGGTGTCTTCTTTCTAAAATGGTGTGATTTGGGGGTATTTATACCATCCTGACATTCTAGCACCTGAAGAAACATGACAGGTGCTCAGAAAGTCAGAGCTGCTTCAAAATGCCGAAATTCACTTTTTGCACCATAGTTTGTAAACGCTATAACTTTTACCCAAACCAATAAATATATACTTATTGGACTTTTTTTATCAAAGACATGTAGAACAATAAATTTAGAGAAAAATTTATATAGAAATGTAGTTTTTTTTAAAAAATTTTACAACAGAAAGTGAAAAATGTCATTTTTTTGTAAAAATTTCGGTAATTTTTGATTAATAGCAAAAAAAGTAAAAATGTCAGCAGCAATGAAATACCACCAAATGAAAGCTCTATTAGTGAGAAGAAAAGGAGGTAAAATTCATTTGGGTGGTAAGTTGCATGACGGAGCAATAAACGGGTAAAGTAGTGTAGTGAGGAATTGTAAAAAGTGGCCTGGTCTTTAAGGGTGTTTAAGCTAGGGGGGCTGAAGTGGTTAATGAGTTTACACCCATAGCCATTCAGCAACCTTAAAGTCCCCGTACACATTAAACTATTGGTTAACCTCAGGGAGTGGTGCCACCAACCAGCTCCATGCAACTAAATAACAATCCTGTTTTTTTTAAAACCACACACCCCAGCAGATTCATTATGGCTAGATACTCGCAATTTTCCAAAGCTAATTTTGATTTTATGCCTATTATGCCCAGTGACTGTTACTAATCACTGAGAAGAGGCCTCCTCAATAGATACTTGGAGACCTGAGTGAGCTGTAGAAAGTACAAAATTAACAAAATATTCAAGCATTTCTTTGAAATAAAGAAATAAAATGGTGTTACTAGTTAAAATATAGAAGAAAAACACATCACTCTTGAATATTCTTTTTTCCATATAATTGCCTGTGGTCACCCTTGTTTGAAAGCCCCCGTTAGATTACAGGATTTGTTGTATGTAAATTGAGGACTAAATGCATGGTAGCACCTTTCAGCTCTGCAATGCTGGAAATTAGTTTTTTAATCGGAAATTAGATTAGTAATATTTTAGTCAACAACAAAAAAAATTCAGCATAAAGATGAGAAAATTATTCAAGCAATCAGACTTCTAGATCCACGAATGAGCAATTGTCAAAATCCTTGTCATCTACTTTCTACAGACTCGGGCGTTCTGTAGAGAGATGTGTGGAGCTACCGTTAGCATCTCGAGCTACTGGCCTGAAAAGAGCATCAATAGCTCGATCGGTATCAACAGAAGTCATTTGATGATCCTCTGGGGACACAATAAGAGCCCAATATAGGCAATGGTTTAGACTCTGCTGACATTGTAACCACAAACAGAACATCTGAAGCTGAAAAACAGGAGCACAATAATAGCAAGTGACAAAAAGCTTACAAAAATGGAGAAAGTTCAGAGGTGTAACTTCGCCTGATGCCAAATCTGTAAAAAGGACCCTAAGGCTAGCTTCACACTAGTGCTAAATGTTCTGGCAGGCTGTTTTGGTAGGGGAACAGCCTGCCAGAGTTTATCATATTTGGATACTGCCTTTCCGGATAGCCAGATGCTATCTTTTCCTGTCTGAACCCACTGACTACAATGGGACCCGGCAGAAATTCGGCCTGTTTTCGGCATTAGTGCCGGGATTCGTCTGGACAAAAATCTCAGCACTAATGCCAGAAACAGGTTGGATCCCTGCTGGGTCCCATTGTAGTCAGTGGTGCCTGGTGGTGCTCCAGCAGATTCCAGCTATGCCGGGTGCAATAAACTCCATCAGGCTGCTCCTCTGCCGGAAGAGCCTGCTGGAACATTTCAGCACTAGTGTAAAACTAGCCTAAGTATCGTGTAATTTACAGTACTGATCTCATATTGTGCAGACTGACCTTTATTGAACTCTGATGCTCAAAAGACATGATCCGACTGCAACCTCTGGACCCCCTATTTTTGTTACACCCTGAAGCGTCTTCACCATCTGCCCTTCCTATGTTCTCTTCTTCACTCTCTATATAAAAAAATGATTAGTACTTACTTTCATACTTCTGTCCAGTGATGAGTATGTGCAGCAATGGCGGATTATAATTGGAGGACTGTGGTGGTAGAAGCCCGACGTGAGCGATGACATCATCGCGCAGCGCGCGTGATGACGTCATCATGCGCCTGAATAGTGGCGCGCGCGCACGCTCTGATGTACACGCACCTGCCGCACCATTCAGCATACAGGTAAGTATTAGTTTATTTTTTGTGTGTGCTAACTTGGGAGGAGGGGGGGGGGGGAGAGGAGATATTAAGGGACAGTGGGGCAAGTTTCCATGGGGGCAAATTAAGGGATGGCAGTTGTGGGGGCAAATTAATGGATGGCAGTGTGGGGGCAAATTAATTAATGGATCATAGTGTGGGGGCAAATAAATTAATGGATGGCAGTATGGGGGCAACTTCATTAATGGATGGCAGTTGTGGGGGCAAATTAATAAATGGCAGTATGGGGGAAAATTAATTAATGGATGGCAGTGTGGGGGCAAATTAATGGATGGCAATGTGGGGGCAAATTAATTAATGGATGACAGTGTGGGAGCAAATTAATGGATGGCGGTGTGGGGAGATTACTATATGGGGAAGTGTGGGGGAAATTATTATTTGGGGGCAGTGTGGGGGAAATTATTAGATGGGGGCATTGTGGGGGAGATTACTATATGAAGCAGTGTGGGGGAAATTACTATATGGGGGCAGTGTGGGGGAAATTACTATATGGGGGCAGTGTGGGGAAAGTACTATATGGGGGCAGTGTGGGGAAAATACTATATAGGGGCAGTGTGGGGAAATTACTATATGGGGAGCAGTGTGGGAAATTACTCTATGGGGGCAGTGTGGGGGAGATTACTATATGGAGCAGTGTGGGGGAAATTACTATATGGGGCCTTGTGGGGGAAATTACTATATGGGGGCCTTGTGGGGAAATTACTATATGAGGGAGATTACTATATGGGGGCAGTGTGGGGAGATTACTATATGGGGCAGTGTGGGGGAATTGCTATATGGGGCAGTGTGGGGAAATTGCTATATAGGGCAGTGTGGGGAAATTACTATATGGGGCAGTGTGGGGAAATTACTATATGGGGGCAGTGTGGGGAAATTACTAAAATGGGGCAGTGTGAGGGAAATTGCTATATGGGGCAGTGTGTGGGAAATTACTATATGGGGCAGTGTAGGGGAAATTACTATATATGGGGCAGTGTGGGGGAAATTACTATATGGGGCAGTGTGGGGAAAATTACTATATGGGGCAGTGTAGGGGAAATTACTATATGGGGGCAGTGTGGGGAAATTACTATATGGGGGCAGTGTGGGAAATTACTATATGGGGCAGTGTGGGGAAAATACTATATAGGGGCAGTGTGAGGGAAATTGCTATATGGGGGCAGTGTGGGAAGATTACTATATGGAGCAGTGTGGGGGAAATACTATATGGGGCCTTGTGGGGAAATTACTATATGTGGGGCCTTGTTGGGGGAAATTACTATATGGGGCAGTGTGGGGAGATTACTATATGCAGGGAGATTACTATATGGGTGCAGTGTGGGGAGATTACATATATGGGCAGTGTGGGGGCAGGGCAGTGTGGGGAGATTACTATATGGGGTACAGTAGTGGGGAGATTACTATATATGGGGCAGTGTGGGGAAAGGCAGTGTACTATATGGGGGCAGTGTGGAAATTATTATATGGGGGTAGTGTGGGGGAAATTACTATATGGGGGTAGTGTGGGGGAAATTACTAAAATGGGGAAGTGTGAGGGGAAATTGCTATATGGGGCAGTGTGTGAAAAATTACTATATGGGGCAGTGTGGGGGAAATTACTATATGGGGCAGTGCGGGGGAAATTACTAAAAGGGGGCAGTGTGGGGGAAATTACTATATGGGGCAGTGTGGGGGAAATTACTATATGGGGGCAGTGTGGGGGAAATTACTATATGGGGGCAGTGTAGGGGAAATTACTATATGGGGGCAGTGTGGGGAAAATACTATATGGGGGCAGTGTGGGGAAATTGCTATATGGGGGCAGTGTGGGAAATTACTAAATGGGGGCAGTGTGGGGTAAATTACTACATGGGGCAGTGTGAGGAAAATTACTATATGGAGGCAGTGTGGGGTAAATTACTATATGGAGGCAGTGTGGGAAAAATTACTATATGGGGCCTTGTGGGGGAAATTACTATATGGGGCCTTGTGGGGGAAATTACTATATGGGGGCAGTGTGGGGGAGATTACTATATGAGGGAAATTACTATATGGGTGCAGTGTGGGGGGAATTACTTAAATGGGGCAGTGTGAGGGGAAATTGCTATATGGGGGCAGTGTGGGGGAAATACTATATGGGGCAGTGTAGGGGAAATTACTATATGGGGGGCAGTGTGGGGGAAATTACTAAAAGGGGGCAGTGTGGGGGAAATTACTATATGGGGGCAGTGTGGGGGAAATAACTATATGGGGGCAGTGTGGGGACATTGCTATTGGGGGACTTTATTTTTGGGGACCCTATATAGGGATTATTAGCTGGAGCACAATACAGGGTGTTGTTGTTATTACTGGGGGCACTCTAGGGGACATTATAACTGCTGTAGACACTATAGGGATTTTTGGGGTCATTTATCAAACTGTTGTAGTAGACCTGGCTTAGTTGCCCATAGCAACAGATTCCACCTTTCATTTTTGACAGCTCCTCTGGAAAAGGAAAGGTGGAATCTGATTGGTTGCTATGGGCAACTAAGCCAGTTCTAATTTACACCAGTTTGATAAATTACCTCAATTATGAGAATTCTAATGTGTCTGTGTAACACACTGTAGAGACGAAATGAGGCTGGAGAAATTAGTCATGGAGGTCTGGGTCAAACAGAGGAGAAGAGGAAAGAAAGGATCTACATGACAGGAGATGTCCCTGGATGTAAGAGGTATGTGGTGCTGTATTCTCACTACTGTAAGCTGCGTCTCATCTTCTCCTTCAAGTCTTTATCATAAATAATCATATGTATTTCAAATTTTGAAACTAAAATTTTAATTTGTCATCTGTAGTCCTATGTAACAGCCCAGATAACAGTGATAACCTTCTGTGTGCAGATAATGTTGTACATGTTCCCTGCAGTCCTGTGTAACATCCCACATAACACAATAGTTCACTGTGTTATGTGGGGTGTTACATAGGACTGCAGGTAACATCTATGACATCTGTACTCAGAGAGCTATGAGATGGTGGGGGTCCAACTCCTGGCAGCCCCGCCAATCCGCTGTTAGAAGAGACCGCAATGTTCCAGTGAGCTCCGCAGCCTCTTTGCTCCTTACCAAGCACAGCTCTGTCCATTTGATAGCACTGCGCTTTGTATTGCAGCTCAGCCCCAATCACTCAGATGGGACAGAGCTGCACCTCGGCCACGTGAACGATGAATGTGATGTCATATGGCCGAGGAAGAGACAGTGACGCTTACAAAGCACCCACAGCCTCTTCATACAGAAAAAAAACCTGAAACTTAAAATGGAGGGGAGAGGGAGGGGTGGGGCAAGTTGGGTAGACAGCCCCGAGCCTATCATGTACTTAATCCGCCCCTGATGTGCCGTCCATTTCAGTCAAAGTCCTGGATGAAGAACTCTCAGCACCTCCACCGATCAGCTGTGTGTGCTGCAGTCTCCTCAATGCTTACTTTGATTCGTACACCAGAATGCTCGAAACTTAGTTGAGGCTCTTCTGTATGTTTCGGAGTTGTCCCATTTCTTAGGTTTGGGCTAAACCTAAGGGAATTTTTCTAGCAGTTCCCTGGTATTCACCTTTAACCCCTATACAAAGACCTGGACTTCGCTGTAGTGAACAAACCAGTCCGCTACCTTCTGGAGTAGTCCTGGTGTAGTTGGCTGGTGACCCACGGGGTCAGAGACACAGGCACCGAGAACTCAGGAAAAAGGTATAGTCTGAACACAGTGCAAGATCAGGGCAGGCTATGTATGTACGTATTCCAAACAGCAATTCCAAGGTCGGGGCATCTTGCCCATGCATCTTGTTTGAATGCTGCAACATTCATAGCTAATCTGTTACTTTACTGATAGACTTACTGTGACTCAGTATTAAAGGGCGGTATAAAATATCGTTGCTTGCATCTTGTTCAACTGCTGCGACAGTCATAGTTAATCCGTTACTTTAGAGATAGACATACTTGGGGTCATTTATCAAACTGGTGTAAAGTAGAACTGGCTTAGTTGCCAATAGCAGCCAATCAGATTCCACTGTTCATTTTTGAGAGCTCCTTAATAGACCATGACAGTGTGCAGTGGAGATGGAGGAAGGGAGCCCCTCTGAGTCCCTTGTGCAAATGGCCAGATGCATGTTTTCTTGTTTGCATAGTGACAGCCAGATTGTCAGGATTTGGCAGAGGGATTACTACTGGCTATCCACATTCTAAGACCCTTGCTACCGGTCAAAAATGGGGGCATTTTTTAGACCTTCTGAGAGAGATGCAAAAATAGACTACTATGGAGACATGCTGTATAATCGGTTGGTCGCTGCCTAAAAGCACCATTGCCCGTCCTCAGGAAGGTCTGACCAGGGGAACCCTCTGCGCTCATGCTCCACTACCATGACTTGGGGCGGGAGCAGAAGCAGCACAAGGTAAATATGCAGCAACTTGAGTGTGGAATCTATGATGAGCGGTTTTCTTCAGCCGCCTACTGAAGAATCCACCCAGCAGCAACCAACAGGTGGTGGCATACTTGGACTGCACCCTGTCGCCCATGATCCAAGATCCCCATGACTACTGGCCATGCAAACTTAAAATGTAACCAACTGGCCAAGTTTGCCATGGGAATGCTTTGTTGCCCTGCCAGTAGTGTGGCATCAGAGCGGGTGTTCAGTGCTGCGGTAGCATAGTTACCCCTAAGAGAACTCTCCTTTATTCCCAAAACATTGAGAGGCTGACTTTCGTAAAAATTAATCAGGCGTGGATCAACCAGGATTTCCTGACACCGGTGCCTGATGCAACAGAATAGATAGATCATTCTGCCACTAATGATCAGACTGGATTATTGTGTAAAATGGGCCGTTACTTCTGGCCACATGCTGCTGCCACCATTCTGATGCTGCCATCCGCCTGATGCTACCCACCCGCTGTCTCTACTGCCATTTCCACAAAGGGGCTTCTTGACCTACTGATACGTACAACATTTTGACAAAAGATATGCATGTCACTGGGCCTTGCTATTACACTGCTGTTGTTGAGTTCTGCTACTACTTTGATCTGCCACCATCTTGTACTGTATGCCACTGCTGCTGACACTCTTCCCACTGTGTTATCGGGTCACTATTGTCCCTGTTACTGCCACTGCTGTTGGCCCCCATCCCCACTCTGTTATGGAGCCACGATTGTCACTGTTATTGCCACTGCTGCCATCCTCCCCAGCTGCTGCTGCCACCCTGGGGCCACTACTTGAATCTTGGGGCACTGCACGGTTAAAAGCAAGGTGATAAATTAGACCTGACAGTAACAGTGTCCTGTCATACTGACTCACAGTAAAACTACAGCTAACAGAAGGGCTTAAAAAGCATGTGTTTGGACTGCGACAACATGTATTAAAAGGACCTTTTTTTTCCTCCACTACGTTATTGGTGCTGCCTCCATTTCTTTAATTTGTTCCACTATGGAGCCATTTGGACGCAGCTTATGCAGAGGTGTGCACCAGTTTTTGGCTTTACTGAAGGGTGCTGTATGCTTTTCTTTTTGTTTAACAGAAGGTATTAGCTATGAATCGGTGCATAGCACAGTGATATCGATGGCGATAAATTACACCTGCAATACTGATGGTACAATATATGATTATGTAGACACCAGTAATATATGATAGCTCATAAGCATAGAAACAATATGTATCTCTATGTGGTGCTGCTATAGCTTGGTGATTTTGAATGTAGGTATCCCAGGTTTGAATCCCATAAGAAAAAGGCTATGTCCTTTTTATATTGAGAATAATAGTTTTTTTGTAGAAAGCTAATACATGTATTGGTTTCTTTATAATCATATATTATGTTTGGGAATAAAGCAGTAATAGGTTTTAGCAAAAAAACAAACAAAACACTATTTTCAATATAGTAAGGCCTTTTTATCATTATTATTATTATAATTATTTATTATAGTATAGCCTTTTAATATGGTTTTGAATAAGAGAAGAAAAAAATAACAGAAAGAAAAAATATCTATCTTCTGGGATTTGAACCTTAGATAAGCTATAACATGTATTTTCTATGCCTCTAAGCTATCATATTACTGGTGTCTATCTAGTCATAAATTCGGCCTGTGAATAAAGCAGTAATATGTAGATTAGCTTTCTGAGAAGATCTCAGTGTGGTGAAGCTATAGTGTATGTGATATTTACATGATTGCACACAGCTCCTGGACAGGGCTTTGCCCTTAGCCTAATGTCTAGCCCTGTCAATCAATGGGAGGGGACGTGTGCAGAGCACAGGGGGTGTTACATAACAGTGCTTAGACGGTTCAGCCCTGCCTCCTAGTGCTCCAATTGCTCATTTGCATATGGATTAAAACATATATTTCTCTGTAGCCGTTTATCATACAGACAAAAGAAAAAGTTTGGCCAATTGTCAAAATCGAATTTAGTAAAATCTCTAGCTGGCACCTCTCTTTTATTTCATAAAGAAAGGATTTTCTTTAGACTTATATTAGTAATGAAAATGCAGTCACTTGGTTAGATTTTCACTTAAATATGATAGAGTTTCTGATCCCTATTTTGTATGAAAAACCTTTCAAACAAGAATATTCAGTTAGCACAAAAATGTCTACCCCCACATGTGATTTAAGATAACACTGGAGAATTACTGACGTCGTCATAGGAGACCTGTCACTCTTAAGTAAAAATATTACTGTCTACTATCCGCTCCACATGTACTTTTCAAGACTGCGATCAGAAAGGATTTGTCTGTAAAAAAAGAAATCATTACGACAAATTAAATTGTTATAATTACCTTCATTATGACACCGGGCTGACAGATTCTCCTTTTACTTCTGCTTGGAAAGTCAGTGGCAATGAGGTTCAACACTCTCACAGACGAAGGCAACTATTATAGCAGTTATTTCCAGTCTTCGCATATTTAAAAAAAAAAGCTCAATCCTACATTATATTATGATTCCTGTATTGTTTTTACAGAAATTACCACCATAAAAAAAATTAAGGTGTTGAGTAACTTTTTTTTATTTAAAGGGGTTGGGCACTTTTTGGTTACTCTTGACAATTGTGTTTGTAAGATGATTTTATGGCACTTAATAATATAGTCTTTGTTGGAATTCCGCACCAATTTCTCTATTTTATAAGATATGCCTCCTTCTTCACAAAGTCTTTTGTGCTGTCCACATAGAGGTCCTGTCCATAAAATGGCTGCTGATGGAGGTTCATGTGACCAAACAAATCCCTTCCATGTGATGTCTCTTCCATTCAAACACACTGCACCTGCACTAAACTCCCAACAATACAAGTGCAGATGGCACCTGTAGTGTATATGAATGGAGAAGATATAACATAGAGGTGATTTGCCTCGTCATATGATCCTCCATCAGCACAAAAGACTTTGTAAACAAGGGGACATGACTTATGAAATATAGAAAATGGTGCAGAATTTCAACAAAGGATATCAAGTGCCATTTGGTTGTCTTAAAAGCACATTGGTCAACAATGACCAGAAAGTGGACAGCCCCTTTAACCCCTTTGCCAAAGAGTTAACATTTTTAAAGGAATGAATGTGTATATTAGAAAATAGTGATGCGTAACAAAATAAGAGGTAGGCGGAGGACAAGACATGAGACAGAAAACAATTACATTAATTTACTAGAATCTCCAATCTTAATAACTGCAAACCAGGATAGGGAATAGCTCAGCAGTCATGTAGAGCCCAGCATTCATCCCATGGAGCCCAGATCCTGTCAGATGTTAAGTAACTTTTTGATATAACTTTTTCTATGCTGCACCATTTTTAGTTCTCTCAATGAAACCAACAACATGAACAAGAAATGTTCCCATTCGGATTGCCCGAGTTTCATGCAATGATATGCATGCAAGCAAGTCCTAGCTACAGTATTACACAGATATACCAACATTACATTGGTAAAGTTTATTAGGCATGGCTAGACTGGTAAACTAATAAAATCCAGTGTCAAGACACATCTCACCATACTTTACAAGTGACTCACTTTTGGAGAGACAGATAGTCCCTACTTTGAACTCAATTCTTGTCCTCTCTCTCTAAAACTAGAAGGGGTTTTCTGGGATTGCTATGGTTTTAGCCAATATGCTCATGTACAGTGACGTACAAAGAGAAGTAAGGGCCCATAGTAAGAATCAAACCAGGCCCCCCACACAGGATAGAAGGGTTTCTGACACTTGGGCCATTTTTCCACGGTTTCATCTGCTAAAAGTTGATCCTTTAGAGGGTAGAGTCTTGACCAAGTTTTCACCTCCAGTAGAAGAGGAGATAATCCCAACTAAGACTGGGCCCCCTCTTGCCCTGAGCCCCATAGCAGTCGCATGGTCTGCCGCTATGGTACTTATGCCCATGCTCATGTAGTTGATTACCTCATGTACATCTTCACTAGAGATGAGCAAATCAAAGTTGACGAAGTGGAATTCGATCAGAATTTCAGGAAACATTCGAGATGCACCCAATCCGAATTTCCTCATGCCAATCAGCCAATCAGCAGCCATCCATCCCTGTGATGTCACAGCTCTATAAATAACCTCAGCCATCTTGGACTGAGCCATTTTCCAGTGCATTTAGTTCAGGGAGAGACGTCGGCAGGCGCTAGGGAAAGTGGTAGAAAAGACTTTAAAACTTTTTTTTTGCTGTATAGAAGTTCAGAGAAAGGATAGGGAAGAATCATTCAACAGTATTGAAGCAGAACCGGGTTTAGTAGGGGAGGTTGCAGCCTGGATAATAGGAACACCTGGCTGCACTGACTGGGGATCCAAATTGCCATTATACAGCTCTGTAATTCCAGCAAACCGTTCTTGTTATTGGGATGCATGTGCTGTTTGATACAGCCATTAACAGGGTTTATTACAAGGAAATATTTCTATGTCTTATTTGCCCTTGTGCGGTGCAGTTATATGTTCTGAAGCATTTTTCGACTTGTATTAGTGGGAAAAAAGGGCTTATTAGCCGTTGTGTGGTGAAGTGAGAAAAGTACAGCCGTTTTTGGCGTGTATTAGTGGCAAAAAAATATATATTTTCAGTTCAGCGGTGCAGTTATATGTTCTCAAGCCCTTTTTTGTGTGTATTAGAGGCACAGAAAAAAGTATTTGCCGTTGTGTGGTGAAGTGAGAAAATTACAGCCCTTTTTGGTGTGTATTAGTGGCAAATAAATATATATCATTTGCCGTTTAGCAGTGCAGTTATTTGTTCTAAAGTCCTTTTTGGCATGTATTAGTGGCACAAAAATATATATTATTTGATGATCCCATCTCTGTGGGGCGACGCAAGTTTATATTTTTTACAGCGAAGTTTCCACACTTTATATTGATTGTAATGTATGTCTTCATGGTGTTGAGAATTTTTATATAATTACTACTAAAAGTTTGTTTTAAACTTCCTATACTTCCTGGTCTGCAGGTCTCTGTAATATTTTGCCATTGGGATTATTGTGGGGAGATTATACTATTCTCCTCTGGTTTCTTGCTTTGTGTATATGGTCTAAAGCCCATTAGTGCCGATTTGCGCAATATATTGGAGCACTCTATCTGCATATAAAGCTATTGTAATGTTCTGCCGTGCCAACCATTTTCTCCAGTCTCAGGAAACTTCTAGCAGCTTGAAAAAAGTAGCAAAAGTGACCCACGACTGTATTGCGCGTGCAATCTGCACATATTACATTGCCGATTTTTGCAATATCGAATTAGCGAATATATGACGAATGTTCTACCAAATATTCGCGAAATATCGCAAATTTGAATATTGCCCCTGCCTCTCACCACTAGTGGCGTGTGAGCTGGTGTTGCGAGCAGTCAAGCTCCTGACCCAGAGACCATTGAGGAGGACATCAGTAACGTGCATACAGTACTCGAGGATGATGATGTAGCTGATCGCACTTGGGAACTGGCTGAAATAGGGGCTTCATCATCATCAGGAGAAGAGGGTGGCAGCTTGCCCTTGAGGCATAGGCGGAGCCAGGAAGTCGCTAGCGTGCCCGGGAGTCAGCAGGGTGGCAGCAGTGGCAGGTCAGTAGCCAAATGTGCCCTGGGTAGACCACAATCTTCGCATGAGCCTACCTGCCCAGAAAGGAGTGGTGCAGGGGTTCACAGAAGCAGCGGCAGTAGCAGTCAGTCAGTGAGGAGTGTTGGGGGAAAAATCACCTACTGGCAGTTTTTTGTTAAGCCGCCGGAGGAGGTGAACATGGCCATTGGTAGAATCTGTGGGCAGAAGGTGAAGCCTAACTAGGGTGCCAATGTTGGCACCACAGCCCTGCATAAACATATGCAGCGTCACCATGATGCGGCCTGGGAGAACCTTGGCTCTGATGTGGTGGTCCAGCCTGCCTCAGCAACCGCTGCATCACCCAGTGGCACGCATCCGATTTCAGGCAGTCAAGGCTCCACCACCTCAGCCAAAGGGAGCTATCTGTCCTTCCCATCATCTGCTGGTCCTAATGCTCCTGCTCCTCGTCAGTCATTCCGTCAGCAATCGATCATCGAAGCGATTGCCACGAGACAACAGTATGCGTGCACTAATCCAACGGCGCAGAAGCTGAATGTGCTCCTGGCCAAGTTGCTGGTGCTGCAGTCCCTCCCTTTCCAAGTGGTGGACTGTGCACCTGTCAGAGAACTGATGGCTGGTGCCGAGCCGAGGTGGAGAGTCCCAAGCCGTCATTTCTTTGCCAAAAAGGCAGTAGAAGTCCTGCAGACGTATGTAGAACAGAAGGTGGGCTGTTCCTTGAGCCTATCGGTGTCTGCCAAAATGCACGGTAGCGCCGACGTGTGGAGGTGTAACTACGGTCAGGGACAATACATGTCCTTTATGGCCCACTGGGTGAATGTGGTTCCTGCACAGCCACACCAGCAACTTGGCAAGGTGACGCCGCTTCCGCCTCAACATTCTCATACTGTTTGTCCTGTGACAATGTCCGCCTCTGCCTCCTCATCCTCCACTGTGTCCTCAGCCTACACTGCAGGGACAATGAACAGTGCCCCTCCAGCATACCACATGTGCAAGGCACGGCGGTTAGACAAGAGCGTTGAACGGCACACCTCTACAATAAGGGTGGTGCTCAGTGGTACATTAAAGCTTCGCAAATTCAAGATAAACCAGGATGTCTAAGGTATGTACCCATGACCACCAATGTATTTATAAACTATGTCAAATTGAGGAACGCACCCACTGACCACCAATGGATCTATAAACTATCATTTCTTATACAATTTATTATATATAGCAGCGCCACCCATTATATCAGCGCTACTTATTTTGTACATTGCGTGCTCTATATACAGTTGCAAGAAAAAGTATGTGAACCCTTTGGAATGATATAGATTTCTGCACAAGTTGGTCATAAAATGTGATCTGATCTTCATCTAAGTCACAACAATAGACAATCACAGTCTGCTTAAACTAATAACACACAAAGAATTAAATGTTACCTTGTTTTTATTGAACACACCATGTAAACATTCACAGTGCAGGTGGAAAAAGTATGTGAACCCTTGGATTTAATAACTGGTTGAACCTCCTTTGGCAGCAATAACTTCAACCAAACGTTTCCTATAGTTGCAGATCAGATGTGCACAATTGTCAGGAGTAATTCTTGACCATGGCCTTAAGTTCTCCTGCAAAATGTCTTGATAAACTTGGGAATTCATTTTTCCTTCGATGATAGCAATCCGTCCAGGCCCACACAGCAAAGCAGCCCCAAACCATGATGCCCCCACCACCATACTTTACAGTTGGGATGAGGTTTTGATGTTGGTGTGCTGTGCCTCTTTTTCTCCACACATAGTGTTGTGTGTTTCTTCGAAAACAACTTAACTTTGGTTTCATCTGTCCACAGAATATTTTGCCAGTACTGCTGTGGAACATCCAGGTGCTCTTGTGCAAACTGTAAACGTGCAGCAATGTTTTTTTTGGACAGAAGTGGCTTCCTCTGTGGTATCCTCCCATGAAATCCATTCTTGTTTAGTGTTTTACGTATCATAGATTCTCTAACAGGGATGTTAGCATATGCCAGAGACTTTTGTAAGTCTTTAGCTGACACTCTTTTTCCTTCACCTCATTGAGCAGTCTGCTCTGTGCTCTTGCAGTCATCTTTACAGGACCACCACTCCTAGGGAGCGTAGCAGCAGTGCTGAACTTTCTCCATTTATAGACAATTTGTCTAACCGTGGACTGATGAACAGCAAGGCTTTTGGAGACGCTTAATCTAATAATTAATAGGTCTTCTGAGAGCTCTTTTGTGTGAGGCATCATTCACATCAGGCAATGCTTCTTGTGAAAAGCAAATCCAGAACTGGTGTGTGTTTTTTATAGGGCAGGGCAGCTGTAACCAACAACTCCAATCTCATCTCATTCATTGGACTCCAGTTGGCTGACACCTCAGTTTAATTAGCTCTTGGAGAGGTCATTAGTCTAGGGGTTCACATACTTTTTCCACCTGCACTGTGAATGTTTACATGGTGTGTTCAATAAAAACATGGTAACATTTAATTCTTTGTGTGTTATTAGTTTAAGCAGACTGTGATTGTCTATTGTTGTGACTTCGATGAAAATCAGATCACATTTTATGACCAATTTGTGCAGAAATCCATATCATTCCTAAGGGTTCACATACTTTTTCTTGCAACTGTACATCTATATACATATCCTATATATATATATATATATATATATATATATATATATATATATATATATATATATATAGTTGTGTTCAAAATTATTCAACCCCCAATGCTTTAAAGGGTTTTAGGGAATTTAGTGTACATTTGTAATTGGGTTCAGAATGAAATCTTACAAGGACTTCTTAAAGAACCAAATGCAACTAAAATGACATCAATTGTTTTTGTAATACATTATTAAATGTTTTTTTTTTTGTGATTTCTTCATTGACATAATTATTCAACCCCTTAAAGACTACCACTCTTAAGAACAGAGGTTCATTTAAGTGTTTTCGATCAGGTATTGAAAACACCTCTGGATGTCAAGGAGCAGCAATCAAGCATAATAAGCACCAATTAGGCAGATGTAAAATGACTGTGATACTCAGCTCCTTCTAGACATTTACTGGTGTGTTTACAAACATGGTGAAGTCAAGAGAATGGTCCAGGAAGACAAGAGAAGAGGTGATTTCTCTTCACAGGAAGGGCAATGGCTATAAGAAGATTGCAAAGATGTTAAACATACCAAGAGACACCATAGGAAGCATCATTCGCAAATTCAAGGCAAAGGGCACTGTTGAAACTTTACCTAGTCGTGGCAGAAAGAAGATGCTGACTTTGACTGCTGTGCGCTACCTGAAGCGCAAAGTGGAGAAAAGTCCACGTGTGACTGCTGAGGAACTGAAAAAAGATTTGTCAGATGCGGGTACTGAAGTTTCAGCTCAGACAATAAGGCGCACACTGCGTAATGAAGGCCTCCATGACAGAACTCCCAGGCGCACCCCCTTGCTGTCTCCAAAGAATAAGAAGAGTCGACTGCAGTATGCCAAAAGTCATGTGGACAAACCACAAAAGTTTTGGGATAGTGTTCTGTGGACTGATGAAACAAAATTAGAACTGTTTGGGCTCATGGATCAACGCTATGTTTGGAGGAGGAAGAACAAGGCCTATGAAGAAAAGAACACCATGCCTACTGTGAAGCATGGCGGGGGGTCAATCATTCTTTGGGGCTGTTTTGCTTTTACAGGTACAGGGAAGCTTCAGCGTGTGCAAGGTACCATGAATTCTCTTCAGTACCAGGAGATATTGGATGAAAATTTGATGCAGTCCGTCACAAACCTGAGGCTTGGGAGACGTTGGACCTTTCAATAGGACAATGATCCTAAGCATACCTCCAAGTCCACTAGAGCATGGTGGCAGATTAAAGGCTGGAACATTTTGAAGTGGCCATCGCAGTCACCAGACTTAAATCCGATTGAGAACCTCTGGTGGGACTTACAGAAAGCAGTTGCTGCGCGCAAGCCTAAGAATGTGACTGAACTGGAGGCTTTTGCCCATGAAGAATGGGCGAAGATACCCGTAGATCGCTGCAAGACACTTGTGTCAAGCTATGCTTCACGTTTAAAAGCTGTTATAGCTGGAAAAGGATGTTGTACTAAGTATTAAGATTGAATGTCACTTGGGGGTTGAATAAAACTGATAATGATGTGAGCACAGAAAAGACATTTGTGGTTATTTCATTATAAATGTTATGTTATATTTGTCTGACTTACAAGTGCCTCTTTGATTTAATTGTAAACAAGATGACTGAAATGATCAAAATCAATGTCAAACTGGCCAAAACACTCAATTTCAGTGGGGGTTGAATAATTTTGAACATAACTGTATATGCCATGTCTGCTGTGGCACTGATTAGCAGCTTTCTTCCCCCGCATAGTGAAGAAACTACTCACCAGCAGCAGCAGGTAGACCTGGAGCAGGACCTGAACCAGCAGGTGGTGGCATACTTGGACAGCACCCTGCCACCCTGCATTGAAGATCCGCTGGAGTACTGGGCAACCAAACTGGATATGTGGCCGCAACTGACAGAGTTTGCCCTGGAAAAGCTGTCCTGCCCGGCCAGTAGTGTGGCATCAGAGTGGGTGTTTAATGTGGCGGGGGCCATAGTTACCCCAAAAGAACTTGCCTGTCCACCCAAAATGTGGAGAGACTGACCTTTGTTAAGATGAATCAGGCGTGGATTAGCCAGGATTTCCACCCACCAATGCCTGATACATCAGACTAGATCATCCATGGTGCCACACCAACACTTTGACAAAAGAGAACGTTTTTTCTGGCTACCTGCCTCAGCTACTATTCTGATGCTGCCACCCACCTGATGCCACATATCTGATGCCAAGTGCTCCTTCTTTCCCTGGTATTGCCACCCACCTCCCTACTATGTCACTGGGTCACTCTGTGGTCTCCTGATGCTGCTGCTACCTCCACACTATGTCACCTTGCTACTCTGTGGTCTCCTGATGCTGCTGCCACCTCCACACAATGTCACCTTGCCACTCTGTGGTCTCCTGATGCTGCTGCCACCTCCACACTATGTCACCTTTCCATTCTGTGGTCTCCTGATGCTGCTTCCACCTCCACACTATGTCACCTTGCCACTCTGCGGTCTCCTGATGCTGCTGCTACCTCAACACTATGTCAGCTTGCCACTCTATGGCCTCCTGATGATGCTGCTGCCACCTCTACACTGTCATTGTGCCACTCTGTGGCCTCCTGATGCTGCTGCTTCCACCTCCACACTGTCATTGAGACACTCTGTGGCCTCCTCCTGATGCTGCTGCTGCCAGCACCTCCACATTTTGTCATTGTGCCACTCTGTGGCCTCCTGATGATGCTGCTGCCACCTCCACACTGGCATTGTGCCACTCTTTGGCCTCCTCCTGATGCTGCTGCCACCTCCAGACTCTGTCATTGGGCCACTCTGGGGTCTCCTCATGCTGCTTCCCCCTCCCCACTTCATGACTGGGCCACTATTTTGCCTTTCGGCCTTGCTGACATCATCATTTATTTGACCCTTCTTCTGATCTGTCAGAAGGAAGGAAAAATGAGACGCACAACGGATCCTATGTAACAACGGTAAGGCCTGCATGACATGCTCCCTATTTTGCATCAGAATTGGCTTATGATTTGGTAGCCAGGACTGGGTACAAAACACAGAAGACATGCAAATATTCCATTCACGTGTCATTTCTGTTTTGGATCCACTCCTGTTTTTGGCTTTAGCAATACTGATGGATTGACCAAATGCTGACCAAGTGGAGGCGGGTGCTTCACAGACAGGATCCGTTTTTTGGGGGTTATTGTTCTAAAGGATCAGAGGAAGGGCAAAATAATCAGTGACGTCAAGACAAACTTACTGCTGACACCCTCTCCACTCTGTCGGGGTGCTCTACTTGTATAAGCGTTTAATAGAACAAATTCTGTAGATATCTCTGTGAAATCAGCAGCTGACGGTGTAAAAGGAGTGCGCTTCTTCTCGACGCTAACACTGACCTGTAAAGCTGAGTTCACACTTGAGTTATTTGGTCAGTTTTGGCCCTGTTACTGTCCAAATAAGTGAAGTGTGCCATGAGTCTAAGAGCAACGCCTGTCCTCTGCATGTCATACTGAATCACAGTATTATTTTACTACCACAGCAGACTCCCTATGCGTGTTACTGACTGCAAGACACAGTATTCTACATCACTATAAAGGCTCTCTGCAGCCAGGAAATAGCTGTTTTTTAACATGGTTCGCCACAAATAAATTCGGATCTAACTTTTTCCGAAAAATTCGGCTAACCGGCCAAATCGAATTTTTGAGAAATTCGCTCATCTCTAATCTTCACCATGTCTTTTTTTCCAATTTGGATTCTCCTGACCACATTTCACTATGTAAATCAATCCCTCTGGTTTTTATACATCTTCTATGTATCCTTCCTGTTGCTGTATCCAACCAAAGCCATGATGCACTTCTCCTTCCTCTGCTCCAGCACCGCCCCTAACATCCAGCTAGTTTATAGCTCCTCCCACCAGCTAGTTACATAGACACTCCCCTATGACTGCCCCTAACATCCAGCTAGTTTATAGCTCCTCCCACCAGCTAGTTACATAGACACTCCCCTATGACTGCCCCTAACATCCAGCTAGTTTATAGCTCCTCCCACCAGCTAGTTACATAGACACTCCCCTATCACTGCCCCTAACAACACCCAGCTAGTTTATAGCTCCTCCCACCAGCTAGTTAACTAGACACTCCCCTATCACTGCTCTAACACCGCCCAGCTACTTTATAGCTCCTCCCACCCAAATACATTCCAGAATTACAGCTTCCTTTATAACCTAGTATTTTAAGGGATCTTGCTGCACACCAGAAAACCCCTTTGAAGGCTATGGATATATATATATATATATATATATTATTATTATTTTTTGCGTTGGCTGTATTATGGAATAAAAACATATTTGCAATTATTTTATATTAACTCCTACTCACTCTGTGCAGTACTATTACTTTACAGTTAATGCCCTGAGCAGTAACAGTGCATCCCAGTGATAGAGCGGAATACGGTTCTCACTTACAGAGGAAACTGTGATCCTGGCAGTTTAACCCCTCAAATGCTGTGGTTAATAGAGATCACAGCATCTGAGCAGTTAGATAGAGTGGGAGCTCCCTCTGTCCCCCAGTTGGAAACCTGGTCCTGAGTATTTGGCAGGGCAGCCAGGAGTCTTCTGAATGTCCCCAGACTTGCTATGTCCTGGCTGCTAATACATCCTGCCCCAACCTGTCAATATGACTTTATATATAATACAAGACTATTAAAATGTGACTGCCATTTATTTTATTTTTTTCCAATGTGCAGGGACAGTGATAGCGAACATTTTTCTAAGACACTTTATTTAGATCCCCAACATGTCCCTTTCTAACTAAGTGTTGCTAAGGCATCTACACAGCACAGAGCAGCGTTCAGCTGGGGTTAATTCTTTTTTCCTCCCTGCTGGCTCCTATATATTTCTAGAAATTAACATCTGTACAATACATATATATTTTCTCTGCCCTCCGGCTTATTGATACTGATCAGCTTTGCCAGCACCGACACTGGTTAATTAATCTGTATCCCCGGAGTCGCTGAGAGATGCAGGGCAGATTGTGCAGTCAGCAATGATATGGAGAAGGAGAGAGAGAGAGAGGGAGTAGCTGATCTACAACATATAAGGACAGTATATACAGGGTGGCCCACAAAAAAGTAGCCCACCTCCAATACCTCCAAATCAAACTGCCTGATAGTAAATCTGTCTTAGTTGCCCATAGCAACCAATCAGTGCTCAGAATTCATTTCCTACAGGGTTCTGAGAAAATATAAGCTGAGCTCTGATTGGTTGTTATGGACAACTAAGGCAGATTTACTATTATACATATATATATGTAGTGCCCTCGAGCAGGGAGTACTTTGACATTTGGACATTTGTGGACATTTGCCTATATCTCCTATGCAAAGTTAAAACTTCTTACCTTATTTCTCCTGAAAGGGTTAACTTATACTGTTTAATACTGTGTACCTGCATTTTATATGTTGTGAAATATATCCTGTAACTTGTTTTTGTCTGGAAAACCTGCTGTGTCATTAACATTGAAGCTCTAATGTAAGTCTATACCAGACGGGAGCTGAAACAATGTATCTGTTTGTGCTGAGTATCTCCACTCCAGCCCTCCCACTAGAAGGTTCTAGTCTAGCAAAAACGGTATACAAGGAAAGCAGTCAGCGCCCCTAGTGTGCTGCAGTTAGGGAACAGTGCTTGGAAGAGGAGACTCTGCCAGACTACTGAGTGACCAGGGAGAAGACTGGATAAGCCAGCCCTATGCCTCGCCTGTATTGTTTTGTACCTGAATTCCTCCAGTAAAGAAGCACACTGGTTTACTGCAGACCCTGACTCTCTGGACTTATTTCCTATTGGGGTGCACCACGCCTTACCATCCCTTCCTCAACAGAGTCCGGGGGGCACCCAGCGTAGCGTTGGGGCCACCTCAAACCCGGCCACTGCATATATATTTTTATATATATATATATATATATATACACACAAAAGGTCTACGGCACTTCCTTCAATAAAAACGTGTCTTTATTTTACCAGGTGCGACGTTTCAGTTTACATACTAAAACATTGCACCTGGTGAAATAAAGACACGTTTTTATTGAAGGAAGTGCCGTGGACCTTTTGTGGATATCGACTTGGGAACACGGGATCACTCCAACAGCCGCTGGCACCCAGTCTCTTTGCACTTGCAGCAGTGCAGTTCACAACCCCTTGCTATTACATATATATATATATATATATATATATATATCAGCTACTCCTTGTCTTTCCTCCTCCATAGCCATTGTTGACTTAACGATCTGCCCTGCATCTCCCGAAGGCTGATTAGTTACTCAGTATTACTCCAGTATTTCTGGAGCCATCGTTCTATACAGAACTTAGGCCCCTATTAGAGCAGATGATTTTAGGGCCAATTATCAGAAAAAAAACATTCATAGAAACGCTTGTTCCTTATAATTGGTCTCTTTAATTGAGCAGTTGATCAACTGATGAACAAGCAAACGCTCTTTTGTCGGCTGATGGGCATCTTTATCAGGATGAAGGACGCGCGATTATTGGCAGGACATCCCCCTGTATAATCAGCGGTGTGCTGCCGATAATCAACAGAACTGAATGAGGGACCTGTGTAATCAGGCCAATGCAAATGTGATGTGTTATCATCCATCAGCGCTCACACTGCTGATACATCCGCCAGTGGAATACAGCCTGTATTCTATGACCTTGCTGATAAGAATGTAACTGTGCAGACAAGAACATGAAACCACACATGTGCATACGTGACAGTCTTCCTGAAGGCACATGTGGAGCGCTCGCACCCTGACACATGTGCTATTAATAGCCCAAACACAATAAAGCAGTCATGATTTTCCGTAGCGTGATGATGTCACCTCCACAAAGCGCCTTCTAGAACATTGTGGCGCTTTATTGCAGTCATTTTGTATTCATTGGAGGAAGGTTTCAATTACGCGCACCTGCTGTGCCTCCGAATGTGTCCCGTTGTATTTGGATAAATATTATTGCTACATTTCATTGAAATTGTAATGTAAATTATACGCACTTCAAGGGAAATGTGGAATACGGAAAAAAATCTTGAGGGGAGCTATAAAACAAATGTAGTTGGAAGCCATAAATCCAGAAATTGCATTCAACAAGCGCAGCAAACCACAGCTTTATTTGGCATTAAAGCCACAGATCCATTACACGTAATTTAGGGAAATTTAGACTCCGGCGAAGTACGAAAATTCAGACTGGGGGGAACTGATTTATTTATTTTTTTATAGTAATTAATTCAGAACAGACTAGAGATGAATGTCAAATATTTAATTCAGATTTGTGTTTTATAACCCTCTGGGAGAATGATCCTTGTGCCGCCTCAGACTGGAGTGAGCGTCCCTCCCTAAAGGATTGCTCCATCTTTCACCTGCAAGAGACACATACATTGCGTTATATGAAAGGTAACATTACAGTCTCAGCAATTAAATGTTGTTTATTTGTTTTTTATTTTTGTAAAATGAAAAATGCAATTTTCCAATGTACTTCCTGTATCAATTCCTCATGGTTTTCAAGATCTCTACTTGATGTTAGTCAGTGGGAACCTTCATTTTACAAAAAGACCTGTCCTGGCCATGTGATAGACATACTATTAGGACACAATCTTCATGATTTGGGCTCCGCATGCCACCACATTGGATTTGAAACAAAACAACTGAGATGCAATTCCACTGTAGGTCTAATTTAAGGGGTTGAACAGAACTGCAACCTATTGCTACAAAGCCTCCTCATTTTAGGGGCTCAAAAGTAACTGGACAAATTAACATTACCATGAATAAAATGTTCATTTTTCATACTTTATAGAGAATCCTTTGCAGGCAATGACAGCTTTAAGTCTGGAACCCATGAACATCACTAAACGCTGGGTTTCCTCCTTTGTGATGCTTTGCCAGGCCTTTACTGCAGCTGTCTTTAGCTGTTGCTTGTTTGTGGAGCTTTCTGCCTTAGGCCTCATGCATACGGCCGTTGTTTTGGTCCGCGTCCGAGCCAGCTCGGGTGCGGACCCATTCACTTCAATGGGGCTGCAAAAGATGCGGACAGCACTCGTGTAATTTCCAGGTTCATGGTTGGTTGGCTGTAGTTAAGCATTGAGGGGGTCATTTATTATCCAAACATACACCTATACTAGATGTATTCCTGGTGCAGACTGCCGCGCAATGGTTATTTGCACCGCAATCTGCGATTTTTCCCCGCTCACACCAGGTCTAAAAAAGTAGGTGTGGCATGGACAATGACTCCCTGAGTTTGTACTGGCCTTGTAATGTTCTGGGTGATAGGTGTCTTAGCTGTAGTCCCTCACTGTACAGCAGTGTCGGTAGATGCTAGTTATAGCTGTTCACTCTTCTGTCGAGCTTCTCAAGACTTCACTTGAGGCTGAAGAATACATGATCACTGGATAGGAACTTCCCCTCTTGGAAGAGAGCAGGTCCAACTTACTCCTACCTAGAGGGGAGGGACAGGGTGGTTATCCCTGCTCCTTACCAACCTTTGCCACCCAGTCCAAGCTGGTAGCTACGTCCAGAAGTAAAACAATAAAATACATTATACAATACAAAAGTGCACACAATGCAGTACCCCCAGGTCTGGTAGTAGACATTTGCAATGACCAGGATAGGGGTTAACTTTAATCTCAGTCATCTAACCCCTCAGATGCCGCAACTATTAACAAACATGGCATCTGAGCATTTAGACAGTGGGAAGAGGCTCCCTCTGCCCTCCGATCAGAGCCTCGAAAAGAAATCGAGGGGCTCCAATCTGTTGCTATAACAACCTGGGGCCTTGTGAACTATTAAATTATAAAAATACTTATCCAGTACAGTAAATGTTGTAATAGAAAAATAATAATTTTAGTCACTTCGCCCCTTCCCTCCAAAACAATGCTAAGAAAAAGTGATCAAAAGGGTGTATGTACCCCAAAATGGTTCCAATAAAGACCACAGCTTGACCTGCAAAAAATAAGCTCTCACACAGCTCTGTAGACACAAATATAAAAAGTCATGGCTGGTTCAGAGGTTTCTTTTTTTCTTAAAAGCAGTAAAGCATATTAAAAACTATATACGGTAAATCTGGTATCGCCATATTCATACTAATCCACAGAATAAAGTCATCATGACGTATTTTTTAGCATACAGAAAATGCAGTACAAACAAATCCCCATAACAATGGCAGAATTGTGTTTTTATTTAACCCAACAAACATTTTTTTCCTTGTTTTGCAATACATGATATGGTGATATAAATGGCGCCATTAAAAATACAACTGGTCCTACAATAAAAAAAAAAAAAAAAAAAAGCCATCTCATGGCTATTTGAATATAAAAGTAACAAGAAATGAAAGTAAAAAGATGAAAATGGGGGTTGTTAGGACTATCCTTTTTGATTGAGACCCCTATTAGCAGATTCTGGTGTTCGGCATCATTTTTGATTCTCTGACGTCAGGAGAGAGAGACCCAATCAAGACACGCTTTTTCGTGTTGATTCAAATCCTCTCTAAAATCTTTATTTAACAGCATGAGGTATATATAGCAGTAATGAATGGCATGATGTTTAAGTTTAACCAATCACAGATCACAGAGTAACATACGCCTTTTCGTGTATTTTCTGTCATCTCATCATATGTCAACAAAATAGGTTGTTCTCACGTAATAGAACCCGCATGTGCCTATATGTCAACAAAATAGTTTGTTTTCACATAATAGAACCCGCATGTGCCTGTACAGCTTATAGATATTGGACTGCAATATAACCAGTTTTACTGCTACATTGCAGTCCAAAGTTCATTCCATACAAACTACAACCTTCTGTCTATATATTGAAACTAAAGCTTATAAAAATAGACCCTCCACTGTAATACAGCTGTGATAGACCCTTTCAATCCCTCTTAAAAACACCTAATTATAATGTGTTTTTTTTTCCTTTATTATTCATTTATGTTGTTCCTTTCTTGTTTCTTTCTTTCAAAATATTTCTGTAAATATTTTTGGTAATCTTCTGGAGACCCAGGGTTTTCTTGAGTTACCTGAATGTATGCAGCTTGTGGTGTATCTGGGACTCGCCTACATCTCATAAATGTATTAACTAATGAGGGTATACATTGGATACAGTAACAACACATGTTTGTATAAGGTCTCGTGGACTCTGTAAATCTGTAAGGCACGATGAGCTAACATTTAGGGCCTTCACTATCCTGATTATACTATTCTGTTCAGAGTATAAGGGGCCAGGAACAACTGGATCTTGCTCCTGAGCTCCTTTAGAGACTGTGTGATTATTTGGTGCACCACATAATAAACTCATCTCTTCTGGATGATAAATACAAGTGGTAATAAGTCCGATTGGCAAGAGAACAGAAAGATTAATAATCAGCAGCAGACAAACAAATCTCCCAGAATATTGTGGGGTCTTCATCTTCAGCCTGTGGCAAGGCTTCTTCTGAGCTCCGCTCTTGTCTTCGTTGGACACTGGAGAAAACGCCTCAGGGATCCTTTTCACTCTGCTAGCATGAATCCAGACCGGAGCCTCCTCTGTGAGAATCGCCGTTCTAGTGACTGCTACCACCGTGGTAGGGGGTCCGAATGCCAGCTCCTTGGGATCTTTTCCTTTACGTAGTACCCTGACCACCACCGTGTCTCCAGCTTTGAAGGGGTGCGTTGGTTCCTGTGGAAGAGAGGGAGACTTACAAGCAACTTTTTCTTCAGTTTCACTAAGAACTTTAATCAGTTTTGTGACATATTCTTCCCTAATTTGGTCTATGTCGCCTTCCTGTACCACTAGGGGTGGCTTGCCCAAGGAGTTGGAA
This sequence comes from Bufotes viridis, assembly GCA_033119425.1. Taxonomy (NCBI): domain Eukaryota; kingdom Metazoa; phylum Chordata; class Amphibia; order Anura; family Bufonidae; genus Bufotes; species Bufotes viridis. The sequence goes on from CM065593.1 coordinate 342,455,245, forward strand.
AGGGCCTACCCATAAGAATTTCAAAGGGTGACAATCCTAACCTCTTATTAGGAGTCATCCTTATTTCTGCCAATATAATAGGTAGGATTTGTTTCCATTTCTCAAAAGTACCTGCTGTGGCTTTCCTGTAGCAATCTGGCTATTTCTCTATTTAACTTGGATGTAAATGCTGGCCCCGATCTGATTCAATGACCAGGGGACATCCCCATCTCGGAATTATCTGCTGAGTGATAATCCTTGCTGTGGTCTTGGCATCTTCTGCCTTTGTAGGGAATACCTCTGGCCATCTGGAAAACATGTCCACTATGACCAGAGCGTATTCTTGCTTACCCTTTGTCTTGGGGATATGTGTGTAGTCAACCTGTAAATGGGTGAATGGAGTTGTGGGATAATCAAGATGTTGGTGTACTATCCTATGTGGATTACCAGGATTAGCTCGAAGGCAGATCAGGCATCTGCCTATGTAGTCTGCAACCAAATGTTGCATGTTTGTTATGTAGAAATTTTGACTCAATAGGGTGCATGTTGTTTTGATGCTGTTGTGTCCTACTCCATGAAAATGTGCTATGAAAAGTGCAGCGCTGTGCTGGGGTATACATGGCTTCCCTCTTGCAGATCAATCCAGTTCGTGGATTTTTCTGCAAAACAGGGTAAACCCAGTCTTTTCTTCTTCCTCTGTGACATATCTCTGGAGTTCTGTCAGCATGTGTGTGGAGCTTAGGGATGGAGGCTGTAGGCAAGCCATTGCCCAAGGGTCTGGATCATGGATCCGATTGGGATGTTTTTGGGCCGTTTCTTTTGCCACCTTGTCAGCCAGGGCATTGCCCTGGGAAATCCTGTCTTTACCTCGAGTGTGTGCCTTGCAGTGTATAACAGCTATTTGTGAGGGAAGCTGGAGGGCGGCCAACAGATCAACTATAAGCTGGGAATGTGATATTTTCTTACCATCAGCTGTGGTGAAACCCCTGCGTAGCCAGATTACCCCATGGTCCCACACAACCCCGTATGCATATCTGCTGTCTGTGTATATGGTGACAGGTTTGCCTTTGTGTATTTGACATGCCCTTATAAGCGCTATCAATTCTGCAGCTTGGGCTGATTGCACATGAATGGGTCGTGACTCAAGGATAATATCTGGCAGCATCACTACTGCATATGCTGCACAGTAGACGGTGTCCAGTGGACGTGAACATGAACCGTCTACAAACACTTCTGGTGCGTCTGGTATGGGGGTGGCTGACAAGTCTAATCTGGGGAGGTTTCGTATTCTAGGACCTTGAGACAGTCATGTTCGTCTGGCAAGGAGTCTTCTGTCCCTTTCAGTCCTAGTAATGCATTCAGTATCGGTGCTGGTCCTGCTGTATGTGAGGCATATTTAATCTGTAATGATGGATCACTGAGTAAAAGGACTTCATATCCTGACAACCTTTGTGCTGACATGTGCTGCGTATGAATACCTCTGAGTAGTCCCACTACGTCATGTGTGGTATGTAAGACAGTGTGGTGTCCCAGCGTAAAAGGTGTGGCCAATTCCACCATCATCGCACAGGCCGCAAGAGTACGCAGACATGCCGGCATCCCTTGTACAGGGACAGGCATTACCTTTGAGAAAAAGGCACAAGGACGCAACTTTCCCCATGTTCTTGAGTGAGTACCCCGCCATGGTTTTACAGTTTTGTCGTGCAAACATGTGGAATGGTAGGTTATAATCAGGGAGGCCCAATCCTGGGCTACACATCAATGAACATTTCAGAGTGTCGAAAGCATTCAACATTTCTTTTGACCATCTTATTAGCTCTGGGGATTCTTCCAGAGTGGCTTGCCTCAAAATATTGTCATAATAAGAACAGTCGGGGATCCATTGTCTACAGTAGTTTATCATACCAAGAAAGGACAGCATTTCCTTCTTGGTATGTGGGGTGACCAGGCCCGCAATAGACTGGATTCTCCCGGGACTGATTCTTCTTTCCCCTGTGTGAGGACAAAGCCCAAGTATTCAACCTGCTTTTGCACCACTGCAGTTTCTTTAACGACACTTTATGACCACATTCTGACAACCATTTCAACAAGGATATACCATCATTTACACTTGCCTCCACTGACATGCTGCACAACAGTAGATCATCAACATATTGTATCAGGATGGAACCTTGGGGGTGCCAGGGTTTCAAAGTGGCTTGGAGGACAATGCTGTACACAACTGGTGAATCAGCATACCCCTGTGGCATTCTACCCCAGGTCAGTTGACGTCCCTCAAAGGAAAAAGCAAAAATAAGTCGGGTACTCTTTTTAACTGGGATTGAGAAGAAAGCATTTTTCAAATCAATCACGCTAAAACAGACGGCTTCGCGAGGATGGAGGAAAGGAGAGTTGTGACATCAGGAACCACCGGGGCTATGGGTACAATGAGATTGTTGATTGCCCTCAAATCCTGGACAAAGCGGGTAGTACCATCTGCCTTTGTCACAGGATTGATAGGGGTGGAGTAAGGTGAAATCACCTCCTCGAGAATTCCTTTTTCAGAAATTCTTCTATCATTGGCCGTAGCCCCTCAATCTTTTCCTTGGACAGTGGGTACTGTTTTTGATACACCGGTGTAGCACCTGGTTTAAGATGTGCTTGATAAGGTGTGCAATCAATCAGGCCCGTGTCATAGTCGCCCTGTGACCATAGTGAAGGGTTTATGTCCCCTAACTCAGGGTGGTCCTGTAAACTAACAAAAGTACATGTAGCTGGGGTCACTATGGGCATGGTGGCTGAGTGAATACTTAATCCGTCATTTTTACTGTCACCCCCAAATCCAATTTCACAAACAGGTCCCTTCCCAATAGACTTACAGGGCAATCTGGTATGATGCTGAAGATATGGTCCGTGATGTATTCACCGTCCACTGTCTCTATTGGGAGGGCATGTGTTTTATATGTTTTAGTTAATACCCCATTAATTCCCATAGAGGGGTCAGACTTTCTTAAAGGTCCCTTGTACATGTCTTTGTTTAACACACTGGAGGTGGCGCCGCTATCTACCATGAATCCTACCTTCCTTCCTGCAACTTTAAGCAAAATAATCGGTGTATCTTTCCAGTGGGTGGTGACCTGTGTGAAAGCTGGGGTGACTCCCTCCGGGCCCCGTCAGTAGGGTTGTTGCTGATTCCAATCAATGGGGAACCTGGGCTGAGTCTGCGTACCCTGTCTATCTGTATTCTGTCCCCTTTGTGTCATGGGCTGTTGTTGGCTGTGTGCTCCCTGATTCTGCGTGTCTCTCCTGGGTGTTGTGCACTGTCTAGCTCAAAGTCCCTGCTGTCCACAGTTATAACAGCGGTTATTCATGATTTGGAAGTCTTGGTTTCTATCATTTGATCTATGAAAGTTTCCTGCTGTCTGTCGCATATTTCTCCCTTTACAGGCTTTCTTTAAATAAGCCACTGTGCCAGACGGAGCCACAGTAGGCTTGGGGCAGTGTTTAATAATTTTATTAAGGTCATCTATGTCCAAAGCCTTTTTCATCAGTTGATTACCAACTGTCAAAAAGGCATGGATGTCTCAGGTCCCCTTATCTCACTATCCTTTTCCACTTAACCCTTGTTCCTTAAATTATATCTCGATACAATTGGGGGTGGGGGTTGTTTACTAACTGCATGTCCTGCTATTATGTGACTGGCTGCTATTAAATCCTGAGCGCTAAACAGTTAATTTTATGTACATATGAAGGTGGGGGATACATCTGTTGTTTTGTATCATTTTCCTTCTTAGTCTGTATCTCATGTAGTTTTCTATCGTCTTTTGATCTTTTTAAACCTTTTGTCTTGCACATGCTAGGATCATACCAGTGAGGAGCTATCTCTAGCCATTGTTCTCCTCCTTTCTGCATATAATCCATATCCCATGAAGGGTCAGGTTCAAAATATGGCCAGGCGGCAGTGTCGCCTAAGCATAGACCCTTGACCATGTCCATGTGATATATGCTATTGTCTCCTTCCCTGGGAAAGGGGTCTACCGCTTCCATTGCCTCTGTCCATCCTGCCAAATTATCCACCCATGGGTTAACAAGATAATAATTTGTAGGACTGACTCGGGCAACATATTATTTACATGATTTCTCCTGGTTCTGGTCTAGGGTATTCTGTCTTTGATTTTTGACTACCCATAATCAAAACTTATTTTCTTTACAAAAAGAAATTCAAAACAGTAATAGCAAAAAACAAAAACAAAAACAAAACAAAACAGACAGTTTGTAGGATGACAGCTGTACACTTACCACCCAGCTTGTCACTTCCTCCTATATAACTACGGTAGACAAAACAACTTATCATGCAAAACTTCTACAATTATCAAACAATTTAGCATGCAGACATTTATAATTATCAAACAACTTATCATGCAAACTTCTAAAACTATCCTATTAAGAATCAAAAATGAAGCCGAAAACCTTCTGCTCCCTAAACAGTTTTTTTTTTTTTTATAGGGGATTGCCTGGGCCCTTCTGAAGTACAGTTTTACGGGGTACTTCCCAGAGTACCTCACTTACTGTGTACAACTCCCAGAGTTGTAACAAACGTGTCCCTGACACGTAGTGCACTTATCAGACTCCCTGAGTCTATGTAACTGTGTACAACTCCCAGAGTTGTAACAAACGTGTCCCTGACACTTAGTGCACTTATCAGACTCCCTGAGTCTATGTATCCCAGATACAAAATTCTGTACTTACGTATATTGCGAGTGTAGCCAGTGCCTCGGACCCGGCAAGGAAGGGAACAAAATTGATGTCACCTCTTACCAGAGCGTCAAGGATGGCTTCTCGATCCCGGATCACGAGCCCCCAAATTGTTAGGACTATCCTTTCTGATTGAGACCCCTATTAGCAGATTCTGGTGTTCGGCATCATTTTAGATTCTCTGACGTCAGGAGAGAGAGACCCAATCAAGACACGCTTTTTCGTGTTGATTCAAATCCTCTCTAAAATCTTTATTTAACAGCATGAGGTATATATAGCAGTAATGAATGGCATGATGTTTAAGTTTAACCAATCACAGATCACAGAGTAACATACGCCTTTTCGTGTATTTTCTGTCATCTCATCATATGTCAACAAAATAGGTTGTTCTCACGTAATAGAACCCGCATGTGCCTATATGTCAACAAAATAGTTTGTTTTCACATAATAGAACCCGCATGTGCCTGTACAGCTTATAGATATTGGACTGCAATATAACCAGTTTTACTGCTACATTGCAGTCCAAAGTTCATTCCATACAAACTACAACCTTCTGTCTATATATTGAAACTAAAGCTTATAAAAAATAGACCCTCCACTGTAATACAGCTGTGATAGACCCTTTCAGGGGTCATTTAGTATATCCTTAACTGGCATAAAACAGTTGCAAACCATGGGTTTGCGATGAAATTTAGTCGCTGTTGGCCCTTCTATGGCTCCCTATTTTCTAAAAAGTGGTGTGGCCTATGCGGGGGCAGATTTACCATCTTCACTGCCCATCACCCTTCTTATCTGACTTGTTACACACAGATGTCTTCAGCAGTCAGTAGTACTGAAGACTGAAGATGGACTTACCCTAGTGAGACTCTTTACAGCCATCTTCCCTATGAAAGTATATAACACAAATATTTAACATCCCTGTCCATGCACTATATTAAATCTAAACTGAAACCACCATTAGGTCTCATGCACACGACAGTGAAAAAAAACATCCATTAAAAACAGACACACTTTTTCATAGCCATTTTGCATCAGTGTGTGCATCCATTTTCTGGCCGTGTGTTAGTTTTTTAGTCCGTTTTGCATCAGTTTTTCATGTCCTTTGAAAACGGACATGAAAATTGGATGAATTTGATTGGCAGTTAATTCTAGACCCACCTTTCTGAGAACAACCACAGTATGGTAGGCCCCCAGCTAAATTAATGTCCCCCATAGTGTAGGTAGTGTAATTTTTTATTTTTTTTTGCTGCCCCCAGCTTTAATAATGTCCCCCATAGTGTGTGATTTTATTTTATTTTTACCACCCCCAGTTTTAATAATGCCCCCATGTAGGCCCCCATCTTAAATAATATCCCCCATAGTGTAGGAATTTTTTTTTCACCGCCCCCAGCTTTAATAATGTCTCCAATATAGGGCCTCATTTAAATAATTTCCCTCATAGTGTAGGATTTTTTTTAAACGCCCACAGCTTTATAATGTCCCTGATGGTTTAAATAATGCCCCCATAGTGTCCCACAGCCAAAAACAAAAAACCTCTTCTTATCCACTTGCTCGCGCTGCAACAGTCTCTTCTCTCTTCACAGAATGGGACCTGCCGAAGGCACTTTACTGTGCGCTTCCACGTGGTTATCTCACCACGCATATCGCAGGTCCTTCGGCAGGTCCTGCTCAATGAAGAGAGAAAGAGACTGCCTCACCGCGAGCAAGTGGATGAGGTGAAATTATTATTTTTTTTAACCACTAAATGGCCTGTGTACCCGTTTTTAACGGCCGTTAGACGGGTGCACTCCTGTCAATCGGCCATTAAAAACTGTCTTATTGATTTCAATGGGTCCGTCTGACCATGAAAACGGCTTTTATCTACTGTGGGAGTCCAGTGGGAGGGAGAGGTTCTGCTTGTCACAGTATTGTCCTGCACTGCTACCACTACATGATTTGTGTTCTGTGTATTTGTTATAATATGTTTTTTAAACAATAAAGAATGATGTGACATTATATGTGTGTAATTGTATATTTGGTGTACTACTGACGAAGCTATTCACTGGTCGTTAAACGAACGGCCATGTGAATAGCCCCATAGACTTTCATTGGTGCTAAAAGTGGCCGTGTGACGGCCGCTACTTAGACGGCTGTCATACGGCCATTATTCACTGTCGTGTGCATAAGGCCTTACACTTTAAGCACATGCATGGGGGTATCAAGGCCAGCGTGCAAAATGTCCCTGAAGTAACTGCATAACCTGATCATACATGAGCCCTTCATCATTTAGCAATTACCAGGGAAAATCCTGTTCTGAAAAGTTAATTAGAAAGCATTGTAATCCCTTGTAATATATTTCGCACACATGCGCAGGATTTTGGTAAATCCGGTAGGTATTGCGACAATTAGACATTCTGGGCAATCCGTGCCAGGCCATTAAGGGAATGCTGTAAATAACTGCCATGGTGGCCTAGTTTCCATTACTACACACCACAACTCCACACCAAGATTAGTTTATAACTTTTATGTAATAATAAATAATGAGAACAATAATAATGAAATCTAGTGTATAAACAATGAGTTAGGGCTCATTCATTCAGCTCCTACTAAATCAGGCCTATGATTCACAGATTCCTCAGCAGTTGATCCTGGCATAGCTCTACATTGCCACCGTGCCCTAGCAACTGTTTGCTAAGCATTAAGATGTACCCGGCTTCCACGAGGTCATGTTTGTTTAGCTGACTTGAAATGAGTTAGTCGCTGCCAACTGTTAGCAGCACTTTCTGCTCTAGTCTGCATAATAAGCGCCACTTCTCCATCTGTGTCTCTTGGACATGAGCAGAGACTCCAAATACTGACTGACAAAGGGGAATAAGGAGAAAGCAGTGCAGGCACAAAGGGAAGAAAACAAACAAGCTTTATACTGGCAGCTAATCTGACTCATGTACAAAAGGTGCTAATGCTGTGAGCCAGTCTATAAATGCTTAAAAAACTTGTGCTGTCTTTAAGATGGAAAAAACTGCCGCCTGGACAAGTAATGGAAAGCTCAGCCTGGATCATCTCTTACCTTGTGGCCAAACTCATGGTGACAGCACTCTCCTAATTTATGGCTTTTAGCTGGTGCCTTCTTCTGTCCCCTTCTCACTATCCGGACCAAAAAAGTCCAAGCAATCCAATATGAGACAGTACGCCATAATTCAATTTCCATGAGTTAGTTTTTTGGTCCACCCGAACAGTGCATTAGAGAGAATAGGTGCAGTATATGGAACTTTTTGGGACTTGGACAGTCCACGTTGAGGAGCACATTTGTATCAGTGGAGCTTGAAAAAGGGCTTCTAACCCCAAGGCCTGAAGCCTTGCATATACTGCATTTAATGTCTTTTATGCACTGCCTGGCTAGACCAATAAATGAAATTAGAAATCAGAATCAGAAATGAAAATAGAATTATGGTGCAAATTCTGATGTATAGACCAGTATATGCTATTCATTACTATACTGGTTTCTAAAACAGTAGTAATCCTCGCCATGTTTATAAGGCTACTTTCACACCTCCAGCATGTCTATTTCGGTGCTCTGTCTAAGAATAACGGTCGGCCAGACAAAAACCCATGCATGCACCTGGAGCTTGGTTCCCAATTTCATACTTGGTGCCTGAACCTATAGAAAGACTGGTTCCAACTACATTTCCTAGTTTTTGATTGGGCAGTCTTATTCAGGCAACTGTCTGTCAGTTTGATTTGAACCCGGTATCACTGAATTATTTGGTTAAAGGGTTTATTGCCTGAATGGGCAGAATGGTGGCTCAGTAGTTAGCACTGGTGCCTGCACACTCCAAAGACATACTGATAGGGAACTTAGATTGTGAGCCCTATTGGGGACAGTGTGATGCTAATGTCTGTAAAGCGCTGTGGAATATGTAAGCGCTATATAAGTGAGTATAATAAAATAAATTAAACAATATACACATAAATTTTCTGTCTCGAAGACCTTTATTTTAACTATATCAGTCCAAATAAAATGCTGCTATCCAGTGTAACGTTTATCCTTTTTAGGTTCTTTACTCACCTCTCTGCAGCTCCTGTGTCTTCACTTTCTGTGGGTGGGCAGCAGCTCATCCATTGTGACCATCAAGCACCTGTATCTCCACATTGCGGTCCACAATGCATGGGCACCGGCCGTGTGAATTCCATATTGCGGCGTGTACCCATTGACTTGAATTGGTCTGCAATTCGCCATATACGGCAAAAGATAAGACATGTCCTATCTTTTGCTGTGCGGAGACACGGACCAAAAAGCCCACATAAGTGCTTCTGAACTGTGCCTCCACTCCGGGCTGTATCTTGAGGATTGCGGACCCATTCAAGTCAAAAGGTCCGCATCCATGATACGGGATTCACACGACCAGTCTGCAGTACGGGCACAGATGGCCTACAGTCGTGTGAATGAACCCTAAACCAGTTGGTTGAAGAAAACACGTGAGGTCCAGGTCTTGTGTCCATAATATATGGATGCAAATATGTGATTGGGCTAAAAATCCAAACATTGCTACAGAAAAATCCATACAGATGGTTAAAAAATGTACAAGTTTGGGGCTTCCAAAGGTGAGATGTATGAGACCTTTTTGTCTGCAGCAGGGGTAAAAACTGGAATGTGTTTTTGATATACCATAGTTGCCAATTTGCAGGGACTGTCCCTAATTTTCGGAGACAGCTAAATCTGGGTTGAAAATGTGTGGCCACTGAAAGGCAATTTAGCATGTGTTAATGCATAGGGTTAAATGGGTCTTCTGTTCTGGGCTGTGGTCACATGACCGTGTCCATGCAGCTCTTTCTTATTTCCTGTGATGTTATGTCCATGGACGTGTCAAAGCAGCAACGGCAGTGATAGGGGAGTGTCTATGTAACTAGCTGGTGGGAGGAGCTATAAACTAGCTGGGTGTTGCTAGGGGCAGTGATAGGGGAGTGTCTATGTAACTAGCTGGGTGGGAGGAGCTATAAACTAGCTGGGTGTTGTTAGGGGCGGTGCTGGAGCTGTGGCAGAGGAAGGAGAAGTGCATCATGGGTTTGTTGTGATACAGGAACAGGAAGTGCTACATACAGGATGGAAACAATCCAACATGGTGAAAGTGGGTGAGAAGAATCTAAACTGAAAAAGGCATGGGGCAGATGTACATGAGGTAAGCAACTACATGACCATATCTGTTAAACACCATAGTAATCCTGAAAAACCTCTTTAAATTCACATACCTCCCAACCGTCCCAGATCCGGCGGGACAGTCCTGGATTTTAGTGGCTGTCTTGCGGTCACGGTACAGCTAAGGTACTGGATGTTTCGCTCTTAGGCAACTGACAGTTGCTTGTTATGGTGAGGCAAGGAGCCATCCGTTTCCCACTTTACTATCCAGATCAGCAGCAGCCTGATGCCCTCACACATCGCGCTGCTGGTCTGGACAGGAGAAGTCTGCCGGCCGGGAATCAGCCTGTGTACTCCTATACAGCAAGCACGATGAGTAACAGTTTCCTGGCAGTCTGTTGGGGATAGCGGGGCGAGCTGTGATCATCAAAGGAACCAGGTGAATATTGACTGTTTTACACACATCTGGGCATAACTACTGTGGAGGGGGCACATGTGAGCATTACTACTGTGAAGGGGGCACATCTGGGCATAAAGACTGTAAGGGGCATAACTATTGTGAAAGGCGCACATGTGGGCATTACAACTATGAAGGGGGCACTGTGTGGCCATTACTACTGTGTGCTTTCACAAAGGGGGAATAATTACTATGTGGGGGCATTAAGGGGACTGTGTGTGTATAATTATGCTGTGTGCTGAGTTAGAGTTAACAAAGTCATAACATGTTAACTATATTAAGTGTTGGAGTACCGCACACTAGGTAGTTCCGGTGCAAGCAAGGACTTGACAGTCAATGATAAGTAGTATAAATATGGGGCACTCAGGATAGTCTTTGCAATTTAAAATAATTTATTGTATGGTTTCACATCAAAGGTTCATGATCCAGTTACAGAAAATAAATAAATGACCACTTGTCATGTTGTAAAACTGACCGTTTCGCACACGGACCTTCCTCAGTGGGTTTAGGTTCTGTGGTCTTGAATGCTATCAGATTAAAGGCTGGGATTCTTACCGCATTCAAGACCACAGAAACCCACTGAGGAAGGTCTGTGTGGGCCGAAACATTCAGTTTTACAACATGACAAGTGGTCATTTATTTATTTTCTGTAACTGGATTCTGAACCTTTGATGTGAAACCATACAATAAAGAAATAAAAAAAATTATGCCTAAATGGGAGGAACTGCTCGAAAACCCCAAACACTGTAGGGTGTTTCTAACCGGGGGAGCAGATCCTCCGCATGTGATCCGCTGCTAACGGCAATCCCCAGCAAAAATGCATACAATGGAAGATGTTGGCGCGGACCACATGCACCACAAAAGCATCCTACACAATAATGTGTGGATGGAAATATTAAAATACATAAATCACTGAAAAGGTGCACCACAAGGATAAGCAACTAACAATGCTGGCTAATCCCTCAAGCTAATGTTAAAAGCTGAGACTTTTGCCAACATATTCCAGTCAGAAACATATCAGAGCCCTTTTGTACCACCGTCAAGGCGTCACACTGTGGCAATGGGTCCTACCACTAGACTACCAGGGCTCCGATATGTTCCTGACTGGAATATGTTGGCAAAAGTCTCAGCTTTTAACATCAGCTTGAGGGATTAGCCAGCATTGTTAGTTGCTTATCATTGTGGTGCACCTTTTTCAGTGATTTACATACAATAAATTTCTTTAAGTTGCAAAGACTATCCTGGGTGTCTCATATTTATACTACATAACGCATGAACTAGATGTGATAACTCACCATGTATGTGTGTTAACTCTGCTACATCCATGGTATGAAAAAAACACTGTCTCTCTTTGCAATTTTCAAAAGTTGGGAGGTATGAATTCACAGACAGGAGACTTGTTGAAGAACTTTCTGTCCCTTTCACCCGAAAGGCTCTTTCAGAAATCCAGGCACCTGCTGTAGAGACATCCCTATGTACATGTACTGTATGGGATAGATTTTCAGTTGAAGAAATCTGCTCCATGTGAATATACTCATATATGTAATATGTAGTAATATGGGCTTAACTCCACTTGCAGACAATTCCTGTGACTTGGTAATAGAAAGTCAGCACAAAGCGAGACGTCACGTAATAGGAAGTCTTATTTTAAGCTCTGCCACCAGGGATATAGCACAGGACATACAGCAGGAAGTTTGGGCCACTTACATACGTCATGCAGAAGTTGGTATTTGGTGTGAAGTAGTGAATGTGTTAACATAGGCCTTACTGACTGATAAATGACTTTCCAGCCTAAGTGATGCCTCCATAATGATGAATGTCCTCAAGGACAATGGAGCAGAGCTGATAAGGGTCTGTCTAAAAACCTGACAGCCACATCACATCAGGTTCCAAAGTCCAGGGCTGGAAAACTCAATCAGATATGGCCTGGAGGAAATATCTGTCAAGCTTGCAGTTCTTAAACAAAACCTGACGTATCTCTCGTGGAGACCCCTTACTGAGCTGTCCCTCTCTCCAGCCCTAATGGGCACTGAATATGTGGAGATAATGAACACAAATGGCTTGTGGGCTGGTTAGAACATCATTACAGCCATCAAAGGTAATGTACAAAGACAAAGCAAGGCCTCCTCAGACACTTGTCTCCTTTAGGTGAATTTCGCAGACAGTGGGCTACAGTACCTACAACACAAAAGGGATATCACTGTGAAAAGTCTCTTGTCTGTGGAGAAAAAATAAAACCTTAAAATGATGGAGAAATCGACAGCTACAAAGCCTTCAACAGTGTAAATGTGAAGCAGCCCTCTAACATACCTCTCAAGTTTTGGGACATTCAAAGAGGGACACTTATGGTTCATTCTGTGAAAGATGCATTTTTCCTGGATATCTATACACCTCAATAGTTTCCTCTCACAAAATAGTGCAAAAATTATCTGAGTATAGAAATTTCAAAAATTCAAATTGCGTCAAATAATGAAATAATATACAAGGAGGGCTTTAATATGCACATTGGAACCAAACACTTTCTGGATCAATATTGTTAATGTAATAATAAAAATCTATACCTCAGATCAAAAGGAGGGACATTTATGAAGCAAAGAGGGACAGGGGGACTTGAATCAAAAAGAGGGACACTTGGGAGGTCTGCTCTAATATAAGGCCGGTTGAAGCGGCTGTGCCCAAATTCAGTAGTAAATTAAGTTATGTGCATGAATCTGACTAGTTTTTGCAGAGGGCAGCAGTCCTTGATACATATACAGTGTGAACTACGTTCTGCATATCTCTCTTTCAATGTGGAACTGCATCGATCCAATTTATATAGAAATATAGGAAATTGTTGTGACTCTCATTGATACTTATCTTTTCTTCAGTTTTCCCCTTTTTATTATCTAATAGATCACATTACTTACAGTATAGGGGTTTTATGACATTTCCAAAGCCCCAGTATAAGGTCTCATGCACACGATTGTATTTTTCATTTGCATTTTTTGCTGATAGCACACTAAACCCATTCATTTTGATGGGGCCATGCACACATCCATATGTCATCCACATTTCCCAGTGGGCCAATGTCCAGGGAGCCACTGAGCCCTCCTCCTGGTCGTCAGCAATGTACATAAAAATCTGATGCTCTCAGAATTAATTAATGTAGGAGCATCAGGCACTTATGCACTTGGCCAGTGGCTGCAGGTGCCCTCCTGAATTCAATGACATTGCCATCCCCAGGACGATGATGCAGCTTGATACTGTGGAGCGGGTGGCAGCATTTTTTGCTGAACTATGGTATCTGGTTCTGCTAGGGTAGTATATTGTGTGGAACTGTGGTATCTGGTTCTGCAGAGGCAGTATATTGTGTTGCACTGTGGTATCTGGTTCTGCTGAGGCAGTATTTTATGTTGCACTGTTGTATTTGGTTATTTTAGGGCAGTATATTGTGTTGCACTGTGGTATCTGGTTCTGCTAAGGCAGTATATTGCGTTACACTGTGGTATCTGGTTCTGCTGGGGAAGTATTTTGTGCTGCTCTGTGGTATCTGGTTATTCTAGGGCAGTATATTTTGTTGCACTGTGGTATCTGGTTCTGCTAGGGCAGTAGATTGTGTTGCATTGTGGTATCTGGTTCTGCTGAGGCCGTATTTTGTGCTGTATTGTGGTATCTAGATCTGCTAGGGCAATATATTGTGCTGCACTGTGGTATCTGGTTCTGCTGGGGCAGTAAATTGTGCTTCACTGTGGTATCTGGATCTGCTAGGGCAGTATTTTGTGCTGCACTGTGGTATTTGGATTTTCTTAGGCAGTATATTGTGTTGCACTTTGGTATCTGGTTCTACTGGGGCAGTATTTTGTGCTGCTCTGTGGTATCTGGTTATTCTATGGCAGTATATTGCTTTGCACTGTGGTATCTGGTTCTGCTAGGGCAGCAGATTGTGTTGCACTGTGGTATCTGGTTCTGCTGAGGCAGTATTTTGTGCTGCATTGTGGTATCTAGATCTGCTAGGGCAATATATTGTACTGCACTGTGGTATCTGGTTCTGCTGAGGCAGTATATTGTGTTGCACTGTGGTATCTGGTTCTGCTGAGGCAGTATATTGTGCTGCACTGTGGTATCTGGTTCTGCTGGGGCAGTATATTGTGTTGCACTGTGGTATCTGGTTCTGCTGGGGCAGTATATTGTGTTGCACTGTGGTATCTGGTTCTGCTGGGGCAGTATCTTGTGCTGCACTGTGGTATTTGGATCTTCTTAGGCAGTATCTTGTGCTGCACTGTGGTATTTGGATCTTCTTAGGCAGTATATTGTGTTGCACTGTGGTATCTGGTTCTGCTGAGGCAGTATATTGTGCTGCACTGCAGTATCTGGTTCTGCCGAGGCATTATTTAGTGTTGTACTGTGGTATATGGTTCTGCTGGGGTGGTATTTTGTGTTGCACTAACGTATTGCAGGCCCTTCCTAATTCTATTGCTCCGCCTTCTATCAATTTGGACCTGCCTAAAACATGAGGCCACTTTTAGTTTTAGTTTTTTTCCAGGGCCACTTTAAGTTCCCAGTTCACTCCTGCATGTGGCTGTACCGCAAATTATGGAACACGTCCTATTCTGGTCCATATTGCAGACAAGAATAGTCCTATCTATTGATGGGAGTGAGAAAAATGCAGAATATACACAGAAGGTATCCGTAGTGTGTGGACCGAAATTGTCATATACATGACAAGTCCTCCTCCTTGTGTGTTGAAGGTTTTACGGTCATCTGACGGTCTTTGGTTACTTTTTGGGGGGGGGACTTTTCCAGTAAAGGGTCTTATTTTTTATATTTATTCCAGCTCAGTGGTTGTTTGCACGCCCTCTCTCCCTTCTTTACATTTATGCACGTTTATTGTTTAGGGTGTGGTGGTTTCAGTGCTTATACGATACACAGCTCTGCCTGCTCAACTTTTTTTGGACTTCCTCCACCCGATCAACATCTTCACACATTCTGATGTATCCAAACATTTTATTTACCCCTCCACATCAGCAGCACACACGCTTAGAACTTCCTTTCATAAGTTTCCCTAAACATTTCCCACACTTCAAGAAAACACATAGAAACCATTGTCCTCGAGGCAAGAGGAAATGTCCCTTCCGGAGCTTTTCTTATTTTTATCTCACCATCTTCTCAACACTTATGGTAACACCTATGCTGACAGGACAGTAACGGGGCGAGATTTATTCGAGTCTGCAAATTGTACCAAGTTTATCAAACGCGACACGCAGAGATGAACAAAGTTATGAAAAATTCAATTTGTCTGCTTTGCCAAATTTCACAAAGAAATTTGATTTGTGACGAATTACTTCGCAACGATGCGCATTCCTTTGTATGTAGTGGGTGCAATAACGAGGAACCCCTCAGATGCAACGTTCATTGCTGATTGCGGCATCTGAGGCTACAATTTAAGCCTTTAGGGCTTAATCAGGGTTAAAAAAAAATACTCACCTTATCCATTTGCTCATGTAAAGACTATTGCGGCCATCTTGATCGAAGATCCATCGCAAAATCACGCATGGTAAGGTGATGACTGCAACTGGAACAATGAATGGGGAGATCTCTGGACCCATGTGAGGTACAGGGCTGGTTCCAGTTTTGTTAGAAAGGTATTGTCATGTACTATACTATATGACTGATTTTATTTTTTACATCAATCATGGCATAACCCATTTAAAAGGGTTGCCTCTTCTCATACTTATAACATGTCACTAGGATATGCCATCAAAGTCAGACATGTGCGGCGCCCACCTGTGGGACCTGCTCCTAGCTCCAAAACCGGCCCCTGAAGTGAAGGAGGTCACACCATGCATGCATGGCCACCCTCCATTCACGACTATGGGAGTTCTGAAAATAGCAAGAGCGCTGGCTCGGCTATTTCCAACAGTCCTATATATGTGAATGGAGAGTTGCGGCTATTTTTGGAACTCCCATAGCAGTGAATAGAGAGCACATGCATCCGCAGTGGATTCTCCTTCACTTGGGGGGACCTGTTCTGAAGATACCAGGTGCCAGAGGTGGGAGCTGCATGTACCAGACTTTGATGGCATATCGCTAGCGATATGCCATCAAAGTCTGAGATGAGACAACCCCTTTAAGTAATATTAGTGAATAAACTGCAAAGTGATACATAATGTAGAAGTGGTTTTCCTCTTATCATCCCTGTGGTTTGTACTTGCAGAGCTCAGCCACTTCCACCACATAATCATTAGCATATCCTAATGCAGAATAACCACATAAAGCACATTACTGTTATCGTTGTGGTAAAAGAGTCTGAAAAATAAAACCAAACAATAATAATAATAAAAGAAATAGAATCCGCCGACTGAAGCTCATTCAGCTCCCCTCCAAGGCTGTGCATTTCTGCTTTTCTTCCTCCGTTGACACATTCCAGTTGCTGCCAGATACCTGTGAATTCCATATTATCTCTCCTTCCCAAGCTGCTCTTTGCTCTTTTGCTGCCTCGAAGCCCGAGCCTCTTTTCCCTGGAACGTTTCAGTGTTGACTCCTCCACATCCCACCACTTATTCTGTGTGCACTAAGGTGAGACAAAGCTTTTCTCTGGATAATCTTCAGTGTCAGGGGAGAATCAGGTGAAGGATTCGGTGCCAGCTTGTTGCTATGTGGATGAATACCAGTCGCGCACCCAGGGGGGTGGTCCAACGGGTCTGGACCCCCCCTAGAACCATTCCTTTTTATTTTTTTAATTCTCCAGGGCCGCACCACCGATCGCACAGGCGGCACGGCACTGGTTCTAATTGCACTACGGCGGGGAGCATAGTTCCCTGCGCCGCCGCCTATCACCACTATAGGCTTCGGGCCGTGTAGGCCTGAGGCCTAAGTGGTGGTAGAAGCCTGGCGCCGCACAATTACATCATGGTGCGATGGAGCATCTAGTGGCACTGGCATCATAGGAGCATTATTTGGGGGCTCTAAAGGGGACTTTTTTAATGGCAAATTAGGGGAGGCACTAGAGGGGAGAGTGGCACTATAGGAGCATTATTTGGGGGCACTATGGGGAAGTGAAGCACTATGGGGGAATTTGGTGGCTCTAAAGGGGACTTTTTAAAATGCATATTATGGGGGGCACTATGGCATTTTTTACTGGCACATTATTAGAGGCACTATAGGGGAGAGTAACACTATAGGAGCATGATTTGGGGGCACTATGGGAGAGTGGAGCACTATGCGCGCATTTGGTGGCTCTAAAGGGGACTTTTTTAACTGCATATTATGGGGGGCACTATGGCATTTTTTACTGGCACATTATTAGAGGCCCTATAAGAGCATTATTTGGGGGCACTATGGGGCATTTTGGGGCTCTATTTTATACTGGCACATTATAGGGGGTCTGAATTCATGGATAATTAGATAAGGAGGTATGCGTCTCAAAGAAGAAGGATTCACGGAAAGCAAAGGGATGCTAAAACTACACTTTATTGTTACATTTAAAAACAAGGGAAGATTCCTGATCAATATAAAGAAGACCAGGGTATGTATACACATAAAAGATACACAAATGCACGTCCTGGGACTTATGCAGTGAGGTCCCTGAAGTGCATGGACCAAACAACGGAGGTGTCAGGCGTAAGGTGTGAGACAAATGGTCAAAGAAGGCTGGATGTGGCGGCCTGCCTGCTGAGTATGGTGAGATTGAGGGCTAATTTTTGCCCAAAAACAACAAATGTAGGTATTCTTAACCAGCCAGCCACATGCAGCAGCTTCACAGGAGGTGCCAGGTGTTCAATAACCCATACACCTAACAATCAAGACCCAGTAAAAAAACAAGGATCCCCACCAAAGGGAGGAGACTATTTGTAAGTACTCGTCTGGGGGGGGGGTACCATGGAGGGAATGGAGGTGCAAAACCCCCAAAAAACACTCAGGGGGATGCACACAATCCCAAAGGGAGATGCTGGTTCTAAAAACCTAGAATGCTCATAGACCGGCTGTAAAAGGCTGCCCACTGCTCAATGCGTTTCGTCTACAAGAAGACTCATCAGGAGCGCAGAGACCCTGCCTGCCGTGTACACTAAAGAGCAAGAGCTGTACTACTGGGGTGGTGACAGCGTCCGGCGCTAGTTCGGCCGTTAATGTGTGTACGAGTTAATGAACACCTGGCACCCCCTGTGACGCTGCTGCATGTGGCTGGCTGGTTGACACTGCGTTCACACCTGAGCGCTTTACAGCGCGTACAAACACGCTGTAAAACGCCCTACGCCCAAAGAAGTACAGGAGCTTCTTTGGGGCGTTTTGTCGCGCGTATTGTGATTGACGCCAGAGTGGTCAATCACACGATCGCGAGTCTAAGGCACGTTTCCTATTTCCAAAAACGCGCTGTAATACGCGCGACTAAAACGCACATAAAAGCGCGTATCAAATACGCTCAAGTGTGAACCCAGCGTGAGAATACCTACGTTTGGTGTTTTTGGGCAAAAATTAGCCCTCAATCTCACCTTACTCAGCAGGCAGGCCGCCACATCCAGCCTTCTTTGACCATTTGTCTCACACCTAACGCCTGACACCTCCGGTGTTTGGTCCATGCACTCCAGGGACCTCACTGCATAAGTCCCAGGACGTGCATTTGTGTATCTTTTATGTGTATACATACCCTGGTCTTCTTTATATTGTTCAGGAATCTTCCCCTGTTTTTAAATGTAACAATAAAGTGTAGTTTTAGCGTCCCTTTGCTTTCCGTGAATCACACTATAGGGGGCACTAAGGAAGCATTTTTTTTTACTGGCACATGGGAGACACTATAGGGGAGAGCAGCACTATGGGGCATCTGGTGGCATTAAGAGGCATTTTTAACTGGCACATTATGGAGGCACTATAGGGGCATCTTTTAGCATTAAGAAGGGGAATTTTTAGTGGCACATTTTGGGGGCATCTGGTAGCATTAAGAAGGGGGATTTTTTTACTGGTACATTTTGGCGGGCACTAAGAAGGGTAATTTTTTTACTGGCACATTATGGGGAAGAGGAGTACTATAGGGGCATCTTCTGGGGGCACTAAAAAGAGGAATTTTGTTACTGGCAAATAATGGGGGGCACTATGGGGAATGGGGAGAGGAGCACAATGGAGGCATGTGCTGGGGGCACTAAGATGGGGTATTTTATACTGGCACATCATGGGGGCAATATGGGGAAGGGGGAAAGGAGCAATATGGGAGCATTTACTGGGACACTATATAGGTGTATTTTATAGTGGCAAACATTATGGGGACATTAGCTGAACTGTGGGCACTAAGTGGGGGTATTTCTTTAATTGACATATTATAAGGAAAAGTATTACTACAAGGTGGCATTATGGTGAGCTTTACTACTACTACTGGGGGCTATAGGGAGCATGATTACTAGTATGAGCACTATGGGGGCAATATTACTACTAAGTGTGCTCTGGCAGAGAATTATTTCTATTGTGGCATTTTGGGCATAACTGCTATTTTGGTGGGCACCCTGGCACAGTATCAGCTTAGCACAATTACTTTTGGGGACATTATGTTTATACTACTAGTGTCCGGGATACCAAATACTTTTTTTAGAGCACTGTGTGGCAATAATATCTGAAGGGGCTACTATCTGTGTGATACATATTTTTGTCAGGGGGCAGTTTCTGCAGTATAGTATTGGGGAACACAGTGTTCATAGGATTGGGGATGGCAGGATGGGGTGTTCAGAAGATGTGATGATAGAAAAGTGGGAAACTAATGTCCGTTTGTCAATCTCTGCAGAGACTGGAGATGGCTGAAAAATTATCATGGCGGTCTGGTCTGAATGGAGAAGATGAGGAAAGAGAACATCTACATCAAAGGTGACATCATTGGATGTAGGAGGTATGTGGCGCTATCTAGGAGAGGAGATGCTCCAGCTCCTCCCTCTGCCATTTGCAGAAGGAGGATTCAGAGCTGGATGAGGACAGCCAAAGGGGGCAGCAGGCCACGGGTGGGTGGCGGATGGTGAGGGGAACCACAGGCCTTGAGCAGGATCTGGGGAGGGAGGAGAGCGGAGGAGCTTCTTGGCTGTAGCCTGCTGTTGTCTATTGTATAATGTGAAGGAGGCAGTGCAGCCAGGACAGGCCCTCCCTTCTCTGTAAGATGTGTAGAGCCGGGCCCCCACCCGGACCTACACACCTTCCTCCTACTCCACTCCTCTTTTGACGCCTTCAGGACTAGGAGGGAGGAAGTGAAACTGCAACAGCTCCTGCCACTGAGCTACGTGGGGGACAGTGTGAGTACAGCAGCATTATGTCAGCCCCCTAAGTATTAAGTACAGTGCATCTGTAGGATGAGGGTAAGACTCTTACCTTCAACCTCAACAATATAATTTCAGCTGTGCATTGTTTGTTGGGAGGGGCTTAAACAATGGGCGGGGCCAACAATTTTTTTCTTTTCGGACCCCGTCTAGACAAAATTCCTGGGTGCTCCCCTGATGAATACTGACATGTAAGGCTGGCTTCACACGCTCGTTAACACGGACGTGAACTGTCCATGGTAATCTGGGCTGGATTCCTACTTAATGCAGGAGCGCACGGCATCATTAGTTGCTATGATGCCGAGCGCTTCCTGCCGCCGCTGCAGTACAGTAATACAGTCGTATAGATCATACCAGTGTATCACTGTACTGCAGGGGCAGCAGGAAGCGCAGCAGAAAGGAAGCGCATGGCATCATAGCAACTAATGACGCCGTGCGGTCCTGCTCTAAGCAGGAATCCAGCCCAGGTTAGCACGGACAGTTCACTTCCGTGTTAAACGGACGTGTGAAGCCAGCCTAATACGGGGAAAGAAGTACCCTGACTGCCATGTGAACGTCATGTTCTATGTTTTTGCTGCTAGATTTGTACTTGTATTTTAAAATAAATGTCTCCTTTTCATCATGGTGTTAAAAATGCTCAGGTACTTTGCAATCCATTTGTCTGGCTTCTGTGTGAGCCTGCAACACACTGAGAGTATCATGGTGCCTGATCTTACCTCACAGACTACAATCCCTAGCTTTCCTGCTGTGAGTGTTGATGTTTATTGATTGGCTGCCTGATATCACAGTCCGATCACGCCCCCTCTACTCAGTAATCACCAGCACACTAAAACATCCTTTGTTTCACAAGTAGAGTTGAGTGAACACCAGGAAGTTCGGGTTCGCTGGGTTCGGCCGAACTTCGTCACAAAGTTCGAGTTCGGGATGCGAACTTGACATCGAACCCCATTGAAGTCAATGGGGACCCGAACTTTGGGGCACTGGAAAGGGCTGTAAAAGGAAGAAAAATAGGGGTAAGAGCTGGACAATTGCCATGCAAACAAATGTGGATAGGGAAATGACTTAAAATAACATAAAATACATAAAAATAATAATCTTGAACTAGGAGGAGGAGGCCATATGGAGTAGGAGGTTAAGGAGGCGGTGGACATGGCAGTATAGGTGGAAGTGGTGGTGGAGGAGGTAGTCGCCAACAACACAGTTTTTTGTTTTTAACTTTTTTTATTTGGGTAGACCCCAAAACATTGGGAAATATAGTAAAGAAAACAAAGAGAAAGTGCGCTGGAGTATAGCAAAGGCTGGGTGAGGCCGGTATACATATCTATTCTGCACAAGGTACGGACAAGTCCTGTGGGATCCATGCCTGGTTCATTTTAATGAGTGCTAAACACACGTTCAGACAATACACTGGCTGCAGGGCAGGCCAGCACCTCCTAGGCGAAAAGGACAAGCTCCGGCAATGTCCCCAATTTGGAGACCCATCAGTTAGTACATGGTAGGCGTGTGCACACATACTGTTCCACCATGTTGCTGAAATGCTGCCTCCTCCTAAGACATTCCATATCAGCTGGTGGTGCTGGTTGTTGTGACGTGCTGACAAAGCTTTTCCACATTTCGGACATGCTAACCCTGCCTTCTGGGGTGCTGGTGGTGCCGCAGCTGCGTTGGCGACTTCTTCCTCCTCCTCTGCCTTCGCCTTGTGCTTCCACTGAGGCCCTGGTGTCAGGTGGGAATGCCATTAGCAACGTGTCTACGAGTGCGCAGAATATATTTCCTAGTCAGGTGTGCAGTGCAGGGGTAGTGTGAAAGAAAATCGGGGTACAGATCACCCGCCGAATTTACAGAATATATTTCCCAGTCAGGTATGCAGGGCAGGGGTAGTGTGAAAGAAAAAAGGGTTACAGATCACCCTGCAATCTAAATGCTGTCGAATTTACAGAATATATTTCCCAGTCAGGTATGTAGTGCAGGGGTAGTTTGAAAGAAAAAAGGGGTCATGGAGTGTCCCCGTCATCCGGCATATATTCGCCCCGCATATAACTACAGCACCCAACAACGTAAACGCCGCCGAATTAACAGAATATATTTCCCAGTCAGGTATGCAGGAAAGGGGTAGTGTGAAAGAAAAAATGGGTACAGATCACCCAACAATCTAAACGCCGCCGAATTTACAGAATATATTTACCTGTCAGTTATGCAGTGCAGCAGGAACACACCCTCCAAGCCACTTGTGAATGACTGGTCTGATAACCGTGGAAATGTCAACCCACAATCTAAGAGCCGGATTTACTGATTGAATTTCACTCTCAGAAATGCAGTGCAGGCCGCAAATGTACTTTATGGCAAAAAATAAGTGATTTTTCTTTTTTTTCACCAACAATGTCACAGTTGTATTTACTGGTTATATTTCACTCTCAGGGATACAGTGCAGGTCGCAAATGTACTTTATTGCAAAATTAAAAAGATTTTTTTTACCCACAATGTCACAGTTGTATTTACTGGTTATATTTCACTCTCAAATACAGTGCAGGCCGCAAACGTACTTTTTAGCAAAAAAAATTTAATTTGTCCCCCCAGATTCTAACAGATGGATTTACTGAATTGATTACACTGCTACATATGCAGCACAGGGGTACTTTACAGAAAAAAATGTGAATATGTCACCCCCTGGGTCCCTGAACTTACAGACGGATTACCTATATTATTTTCCCTTCCCCTGGCACATATGCAGTGCAGGTGCACTTAAAAAAAAAAGTGTCGCCCACTGAACTACAAGAACAGGATTAAATTATTGTTCCTGGCAATATTGTCACTTGCACAAAATGGCCGCCGACGCCCACCTAACTAACAGACGGGTTAAAACTTATTTTTTCGTGTCACTGGGCTCAGGGCGGGGTACAAAAATGTTGCATTGCACCCACAAAAAAAAAAAAAAAAAAAACGATGTAGATCGCAGACTTAACACCAAGCTCTGATAACAGATTCTTTCCTAATCTCTCCCTCACAGCAGCAGCATCCTATCCCTACACTAGTAAGAGCTGACGTGACGCACGGCGTAACGTGACTCCAGCTTATATAGAGGCTGGGTCACATGCTCCACTGACCAATCACAGCCATGCCATTAGTAGGCATGGCTGTGATGACTTCTAAGGGCGCACATCTTAAACGCTTGTTGATTGGCTGCCCTGCAGCCTTTCAACAAGCTTTATTAAACGGCCGAACAACGAACTCGAACTTTTACGGAAATGTTCGGGTTCGGGTACCAAAAACCCTAAAGTTCGGGTTCGCTCAACACTATTCACAAGACATTTACCTAGACAACTAATACCAATACACTGAGCATGCTCGACCTAACAAAGGCTCAGAACTACAGGTTGATGCCATGGTATAGTATGAGAAAACAGTGGGTAGCAGAGGAAGAAAACTATTTTTATAACTGCTTAACAGTAAATATGTGACATTTACATTATATTAGGTAATTATTGATGATGAATTAGTCTAAAACATAACTTATATTTATGGTAACCAGAATACCCCTTTAAGGAATAAATTCCTTGGAGTCAGGTTCCCACCCCACTAGATAATATTAAACAAACTCCAGGAAATATCAGATTTATGTGCTTTCTCTTAAAATGCAAGTTTTATTTCTTCTATATGCAGCGGTTTAGTTACGTTTCAGCCATTCAAGGTCTTTTTCAAACTGGTGGCGCTGGTAAGGAAAATGATCAGAGATGCGTGCTCAGTCGGCTACATGTGCGTCCGCACTGTAGTTTGTGAGACACATATATATTATTATCCTTTTCATCATTGTCATTTTTCTAGGTCTAAAATTCTATGTTTTATTTTTTTAATATTACTGTCGTAGCGGATACATATCTCTAATTCCCTGTACATAGAGGTAAGGCTGTAAAATTCAGTCTTCCATAAACTTCCACTAGGGGGAGCATGATATCTTACTGCATACTGTTCTATTATTAAGTTCCATGTATAAGTATGAAATAAGATCATAAGCTCCCTCTTGTGGTGGCTGCAGGTAGACAGAATTTTCAGTTTCAAAGTAAGAATACTATCATGTCACGTAGAGGCCCTGAACATAACCATAAGGTTTTTTGTGAAAATGTGGTCCTCTTTTCTACTGAGAAATACATCTCTTTATTTTTAAGGTTTTCAGAGCACAGTGAGCAGGACCACTCTGTTCAGTGCACCTAACATCTCCTGTGTCATCACTAACAGCTCTAAAATCTGGGACTGGAAAGAAAACAAGAGAAGACTTGCTGGGCATCATTACTGGTGGAGCAATGGTCGGCTCATAAATTGGAATGGCTCTGCCCATGGTGCAACAAAAACCTTGTCTACATAAAAGTAAAAAAATAAAAATTAGAGAACCGGATTTTAACAAGCAAGGTATGATTATGCTTCAGGGCACCTACACTACAAGGCGGTATGTTTACCCTGAAACAGAATTTGGAAGTGACCCCCTTTAATTCTGGGTCTAGGTAAATGGAGTTCGAGGAATGCAAAATGAAAAAATGAGCACTGGCCTCAAACTTGGAATCATTCTTCACAAGTTATTGAGGGACATTTACATAGCTCTTTATGCCAATATTGCAGAATATGGTGCACAGCTTCTAAGCAAATGTCCCTAATTTATTGAGTCACCTGCCCCTCAGTGGCTAATTATTTAAACAGGGTTCTTTTAATCGTACTGCAAACATTCTCGAGATTAATTGTGTAATGTGTGAACACTGCCAGTTGCTGAAAGGAGCAATAAATCCAGAAAACAAGACAGCAGAGTTAGGGTACTTTTACACTTGCGGCAGGACGGATCCGGCAGGCTATTCAGCCTCCCGGATCCGTCCTGCTGCAAGTGCCCATTGACTATAATGGGGCGGAGCTACGGCGCAGCACGGCAGCGGCCAGAGTTCACCGGACTATAAGTCCTGCATGTCTGACTTTTCAGTCCGGCGATCTTTACCGTGCTGCGCCGTAGCTCCGCCCCCGACACATTATAGTCAATGGGGACGGAGCGGCAGCACGGCAGTGCACGGGCACTTGCGGCAGGACGGATCCGGCAGGCTGAATAGCCTGCCGGATCCGTCCTGCTGCAAGTGTAGAAGTACCCTTAGTAAAAAATAAAATAGGGAATGGTTTATTCACCCATAGCAAACTAAGAGCTCATGCACACTTTCGTGGTTATTGTTGGCATCTGATTCGTCTCTGTTGCTGGTTGGATTTGGACCTATTCACTTCAATAGGGCCGTAAAAGATGCATAAAGCACGCCGTGTGCTGCCCCCATCTGTATGTCTGTTTTGCAGCACCCGCAAAAAATTAGAACATGTCCTATACTTGTCCGTTTTACGGACAAGAATAGGATTGTTCTATAAAATGGCAGAATATTCTGTTCCGCAAAATGTGGCACGCACGCCGCCAGCATCCCTGTTTTTCGAATCTGCAATTTGCATGCATGTATGAGCCCAAACTCTGCTGTGCTGCCTCGTTTTCTGGATTTATTTTTGAGGCCTTTTTTTAATCTTGTTGGTTGATATAACAACATTATATTATAAAATACTTATTTAAAAGGATACTGATGACCTATCCTCAGGACAGGTCATCAGTACCTGATTGGAGGGGGTCCGACACCTGGGACCCCCTGCTGATCAGCTGTGAGAAGACACCGGCTGCTTGGCCTTCTCTCTGCTCACTAACCACAGCCGCTACACAATGTATGGCGCTGTGCTTGATGAGCAAAAAGGAGGCTGCGCCACTCAGAGGAACGTCGGTGCCTTCTCAAAAGATGATAAGCCGGGGTCACGGGTGTAGGACCCCCACCAATCAGATATTGATGACCTATCTTGAGGTTATTGGTAACTATCATTTCCTAAAAGTTTCAAAATGTCATAGTAAAATGTCATTATGCTACTTTGCATAGTACCCACCTACAAAACAGCCTAGGGCAGCGCTATAGACCACCCATTTCTGCTGATGACATCACCGGGCTCACTGCTAGGTGGAAGTCTCCATCTAGCATAGTGATGTGAAGCCTGATGCATCACAGGCAGTAAACAAACAGACCTTGCTCTGCGTGATGCGGTGCAAGGCAAAGGGGAGCATCGGAGCAAGGAAATGCTCTGATGCTCCACTCATATATAGTAAAAGAATAAAAAATAGCTGCTACCTGAGCACTTCATGGTTCATAGATGTCTCACCCTTTTTTCAAAAATTCTGACACGTCATTATGAAATGTGAAAAGATTTATGAAACAATAGTTAAACCTTAAAGGAGGTTTTCTGGGAGGAAAATATTGATGACCTATCTTCAGAACAGGTCATCAATATCTAATCGGTGGGATTCCACTGCCGCCACCGATCAGCTGTTTAGAAAGGTCGCAGCACTCTGGTGAGCACCGAGGCTTCTTCACAGTCTACAAACCACAGAACTGTACATTGTATAGCGGCTGT
This sequence comes from Bufotes viridis, assembly GCA_033119425.1. Taxonomy (NCBI): domain Eukaryota; kingdom Metazoa; phylum Chordata; class Amphibia; order Anura; family Bufonidae; genus Bufotes; species Bufotes viridis. Next base: position 342,482,252 of record CM065593.1, read on the forward strand.
GATTGGTATTACAGCTCGAGCCCATTCAATTAAATGGGACTGAGCTGCCCCTAGACTATGTGACCAAATAAATGTGACTGGCCTAGGTAGAGGTCATGGCGACCACTGGAGTGCAGCAGCCTCTTCAAACAGCTGATGGGTGGCGTTAGATCCCTATGGATCAGATATCGAAGACCTACTCGGAGCATAGGCCATCAATATAAAAACTGCCAGAAAACCCCTATGACAAAACTAGTACACAGCTTGGACATAATGTGGGTAAATCTCTGCAATTTGTTTTTCGCTCTTCAGCTACTGTGTAACTATAACTCCCAGCATGCACAAAGCTACAGGTTGCAATTCAGTGCTGTATGACAAGTATCACAATATCAGAATAATTACTTTAAGCGGTGGTGTCATGTATTCTACATTTTTCAAACCAGCACCTGTAACTGTATACTTTTGCAATTACATGTAATTAAAAATGTAGTATAGCCAGTGAGCTATTTAATAAAATGTATCTATATAGCGCCACCTGCTGTTTGTTCTTTCCTTATTTTTTGTGTCCATCTCACTGGGTGGGTCAAACATTCTCAGTTTAATTCTTCAATTGCCACCAGCCATTAGTTCTGTTAGAAGCTGGAGCAGTTACAGGGAGACAGATGGAGAAAAAGGACACACCCCTGAGTTGCCAGGCTGAAAATAATCTAGCGGAAAAATTGATGCAGTGATTGTGGCGATCTCTGGACCCATGTGAGGTACAGGGCCGGCTCTGGCTCTGTTAGAAAGAGATTTTCATGTACTTCATTTTTTACATTAGTCATAGAATAACCCCTTTAAGTGTGTGTGTTCAAGGGATAAACAACCTCTCTCTAGGTCATTGGTGTGTGATTGGTGGGGAGGGGAGTCTGAACTCTGGAACCTGCACTGATCAGTATGAAGTGGATACGGTATTTTCTGTGGCCCCTTTATCAGTTGTTCAGGCCTGGTGGCCCATACATACATGTGTCTGTGCTTACTATCGTAGCACAAAGTCTCTTCATTCTGTTCGTCGGATCACCACTGATCACATCTAGATAGCCGATTGTAAGGACAGCTTACCATTGCCATTAAATATAACCGATATTAAAACAGAAAACAATTTCGTAATGAGACCACACTAGGACAAGAAATGAATTTTATTCTATTGATTTATATACAAGTATAAGGCGAATTTCGCTCTTTTTCTTTCACCCGCTATAAAAGAGAGCGTTAGTCATCCCGTATCACTGTGCTTACATTAGTTATCATTGAAACACTGCAGTACAATAACAAAAACCTCTCTGATAGACAGTTACATGTGCTTCAGATTGACAATTCTTTGTAACTTTAAAAAAAATTTTTTATTACAAGCTTGTGTGACAATGAAAGTGTAAGTAACCAAATATTAATAATTCTACTTTATTATTAAGCATGTTTTTTATTTATTTCTTTTTTTGTATTTTTTCTTCTCCGCCCCCCCCCCCCATTTTCAACATGATATCTTCAGCTTGTTTTTCTTATTCAGAAGAGGATTTATAGGCACTTTCGCAAGTGGTATACACAGAACATTTTATGTAACAGATTGCCTGTGAAGTAGATTAACAGAAAGACATGACTCCCTTAAAGTTTTCCATAGAAATGAGAGTAGCCACGATGGGAAAAAACATTACAGTGGATCTTATGCATATAAACTAGTGCAGAGAAACAGCCGAACAATTGTCCATAGACACAACTGGTTGGAAGCTTCCGGCGCCAGTTACCTGGTGACTACGGAAAGCTCCTGGGCAGCCATGGCCAGATCTAGGTAACGATTAAGCATTGTCACTTGCTGATCACATATACCCGTCTTTATACACATTCACTGCTATCCACAATTATAACAGATCGTCCAGCCTCTAACAGTGGTTTACAGCATATCTCTTTGAACATAAGATAGTCACAGTGTGCCTGGAAAGATCATTTGTGGTGATCTGAAGACCACAAACCTTGCTCAGATCTTTGTGGTTTTGTGCATCCAATGTACAATGTCCACAGGTTAAAATGTCTCCAAGTGAAGTATTGGCAGAACCACATGAATCATTTCACCGTTATGGCATGGAAGATAATGGTACTGGATGACCATCGGTACTGGATGACTTAACTATGGCAAGATGAGGAATGGAGGTTATTATAAAAAGCAAAGAAATCAATATTTGTAATTCCTTCGAAGGGTGATGATCTTATCACGGATGATGATAAATCACTTTGAATAGTGGTTGTGGTGGGGGATTTGAGGCAGAAGGGTGATTTTGTATAAGACAAAGCCATCAAGAAGCTCTAGAAAAAAGCTGAGGGACAGGGCAAAGAAATACCCATAATATAGGAGAGATTGGCAGTAACAAAAGTAGGAGAGTGCCCATGAGAAGATGTGATTAAAGCTAACCATACATGGAAAGATTTCTTGATGAAAGAAGCAGCCATACACTTAAAGGGTCACTGAGTTTTCATAAAACTTTTGATATGCCATAGAGAAAAAGGTTTGACTGGTGAGGGTCTGAGTGCTGAGACTCCCACGAAACACTAGAACGAGGAGAAACGTTTGCATATTACGCTCTCTCTTTCTCTGCCCATCTTGATTCCGTCCCCTGCAACGAGGAGAGAGTGATAGGTGAGCGCTTCACTCTCCTTATCATAGCAATCAGTTAGATTCTCAGTATTCAGACCCCCACCATCAAAATTTTTTGATATGTCATAGGGATGAGAGAATTGATTCGTACTAATGAATTCTTTCATCTTAACAAATTTACACTTGTGAGGGAGCATTCCCACAGATCTAGACACTTCTGCCGGCAGATTACCATGGCCACATATCTCACGTGGCCTTGATATGGCAAGATTGACATGGTCTTGCGAGATGTTTATACTTCACAGACGGAGAATTTGTTCAGATGAACAAATCGATTTGTTCATCCATAATATGTTTCTATGGCAGATCAAAAGTTTTATGAAAACTCAGTGACCCTTTAAGATAGTTGCCAGCTGAATACTTGTGTGGCCAGCCGCTGTTTCCACATAAATTTACACACTGGGCTCCTCCAATCAGGCACATGCTTTGAGTGAGAAGAGGGAAATAAGCAGCCGCCAGACCCTTCTGCAGTGGCTTATCTCTGGAGGAAACAAAGGACTGTGTCTGTGAAACACTGGCTTAGGACAAGCTTGGCAAACCTTTATTTCACACGTATGGCCGTCTGAAGATGGTTGGTTAAACATACTTCTATTCTCAGATCTCAGTTATCTTTAAATAAGTGAGGATCAGGTTAGCAAAAAAACACTTTGATAAAAAGTACTTTAGGTCATCAGAAGAGGATATCTTCCCATACACAGCCTGAGGCTCAGTTTGTGGACAGCTTACCCTATACAAACAACAACCTGTCGTTGAGGTTGTTCTTGACTGATCCTATTTTGGGATGGGAAGCTGTCAAAAATATTCTCCTCCACCTGATGAAACAACGCACCAGTCATGGTAGCACAGTCACCAAAGCCAACCATGTAAATAGGAGAATCTGGGTTGATAGCGGCTAAAGGAACCAGCCACCACGGTTCATGAATGGTGGTTTAATCAAAAAAGGAATAACAAGTGTAAGAGGTAACTGACCGATATAAAGAATATGCATGATTATGGGGATATATATGGAATATGTATGATTTATTACTTTTCTGCACAACGTCTAAAACTGTGTCACCAGCATCTTCAGAAGAGCTTGGGGCAGTACCAGGATGATAGTACATGCCAGCTTATCGAGTATATGAGCAGTAACTCCCTGTATCAAGGGAATGCTCATTGCTTAACACTTCAGTGTTACTATAAAATCTGATATCTATGTCATTAATATTAGCCAAAGCTTTAAGCTTCATTGTGTGTTTCTGGCAAGATTCAGATCCCCATGTAACAGTTTTCTCCATTCTCCTTTCATTCACACACTGTCAACACATTAAGCAAGGCATATGGAAGCACAAGACAGCATTGTCTACATACCCTTGGTGCAATGTTACACTATTAATATTTTTCATTTTTTTTTCTCTTTGTTCTTATTCAAACCTTTCTCTCAATCTGTTTGGACAGTAAAGGGCTTGCATACTGCAAGGGCGGCCATTTTGTAGATTCAGTGAGAATGCAGCCACCCAATTTAATTAAAACAAGTAGCTTAATTAATAGGTAAAACAGAAAACGGTCTTATACAGGTTTGGTTTGATCCCCTTAGAACACAAAATTATACCTAGGGTTCTTCATGTGGGGAAGATTTTCCTAGCCTGCTTGCTCCCAATCATGATGACTTGGTGGCTTACATGAAGTGATGCAAAAATCCACTTCATCATTTTCATGAATACTCATCCAGCAACATATTACAGGACACATCAGAAAAAATATTCATCCCAAGGACAGGTATAACTGCACAGACCCCCCAGATATTGTGCTTTAGAGGAAACAGGCCAGGAGAACATCTACTATAGCCACATTAAGAAGCTTCAGTTAAGATCTTGAGTTGGGAGAATGTCCCAAACTTGTATTCACTTTGACATCCCAGATGTCATGGAATCTGGATGAACTACCAGGCTGCATTAAGTGGAGAATTCATGGTGCCCACCTAAATAGATCTAGAGCAATAGTCTCAAATATGGATTGCACCTTTAGTGGAAACAAACAATCATTTTTTCACAAACGTCTCTGAGATGAAAGGCATTAAAGACAGTGAAACTATCACATACATTAAATACATCAAAATATAACAGTATTAGGTTTATCCATGATTAAAAACAAAAAGTATCGCAACATAAGTAGTGTCAATGATTACATGAGCAATTACGGGTTGTCTGATAACACAGAAATAATACTTTAGTAAACCATCCAACATAAGTATAAAAAAGTAAAAGAAACCATTGAGTACAAACCAACTCATTCCTTTCCCACAATATATTATGTCAGTAAAAAAAAATGCATAGCAAAATAAAACTGAGCGCAGCATGGCAGACTCTTGACATTTCATGAAACTGAGCTGAACGATATGATTCTAGGGGGCAGACGTAATGTCGCCTGTGATTGTCTTATCGTGAAACATCCTTCTGTGTACCTATCAATTCAGTCCAAGAGAACAAAGTCAGTGAAGAGGTCCACTGTTACATTGCCCAAAATGCAAAAGGCACTGAAACAAACATGATATGCACCATAGTACCGTCCAATTAAAAAAATTATACAAAGTCTTTCATGAAAAATCTGTTATTGCCGTTTTATTTAGTGTTCATTGTCCCTCAGGAGTAAAATGGTCGGCCCTGTTCTTGTGGTAATCTGTTGAGCCGGGCTACCTGAGATGGGGACGGTGGTACATCCTGGCGCAAAGGACCTTTAGCCTGGGCATAATTAGGATCAGAGACCTTTTTATAAGAGTCATAATTATTTGATGCATCTGAGGGCATTTTCTTTTTGAGTTGTTGTTCTTTTCGTCTCTGCTCCTGTCTGAGAAGTTCTTGAGCTTCCATCATAACTCTGGCATTAAATCCATGTCCACCCATGTAACCGTTCCGAGATCCCTGATAACTGGAATACCTGGGATTCTCCTTGGCAGTCTGAAAACCTTCTCCAGGAGCATAAGCTTGCTCCCACGAATCTTGAGACACAGAACTGGGATTCTTTCTACTTTGCCTGGACAGACACAAATAAAAATTAGATTTATGTACTGAATCCACTAAATTGTTGGTATATATTACCATACACAAATGTTGTAATTATATACTCAGAATACAAGCACAACACATAAAAGAGAAAAGCACAGCAAGTTACCTATGCAAAAAAAAAAGGCAACACATTACGTAAAGAATACAAACATAACATATTACCTATACAAGAGGACCACAAGGACAAGGCCAATAAAGGGATAACACACCACAACTGTTCAATGGGTAATCCTACAATTTAAACAAACCCTACAACCAACATGAACCGTCTAACGAGATAACAGTATGTTGTCTAGGTATCTAAAATTAAACATAATTAACAAATAAATATGTTTTAGACTAATGTGGGCTTCTCACAGCTTCTTGGTTAGTCACTCGATAGGCAAGTCTAACCAGTTTTCCTAGCAGGGCTTACTACATGGATGACTTTTTGATCAATTCCTATGGATTTAGTGGCCAGGAGGAGAGGCGGTCCACCAAAATCTAAAAGTTCATAGTTTTTAGGCTATATGGGTGCTGTCCTAATCTTAATTACAAGCTCCACTTAAGGAGGAAAAATTTGAATCAGCTCTGACAAAAGTGATCGAGCATCTTTGGTGCCAAGGTGACATATTTCAAAGAGGCATCACTGACAACTAAAGCGCTGCTTTCAACTTGTTTCCTGTCCTTCATCATTTCTGATGGATTACGTTACATTTGTCCACTTCCAGCAGCCAGCAGTACTCCCTTGTTGCTGGCATTTCCCTCACAAGTGGTATTCCTGACAGTTGTGTCTGGGCCAGTTCAATACGCCGTGCCAAGCTACATTAAGTTACAGTACTGTAGGAAGCAGAGCCGTTTGAGAACTCCTGTAGACACGAGGTCATTGAAGTTACTGCCTCAAGGTATGCAAAGCACAGCGTATGCCAAAAAACCTTTCTGTTCTATGAAGGTCAGTCTATGAAACAACTGCTGCTCTCACTGGTAGTTAAAGAAAAACACTGGGCTGCTATATATAGTCAAAGACAGCCTGAAATCTCCTGCATAGCAAGACCCGGTAGCCAAGAATTGCTCCTGGCCATACAGTCAACAGGGTAGGCAACTATAGTAGATTACCTAAAGGAAAGTTTTTAAAAATTACAATAAAGGTTATGTATGAAAAGAAACCTAATTACAAAAGTGTTGTAAGAATGAAGACAAAGAGCATTAAATTGCACTCTCTTTTCTTGGACATTGTCTATTACTATTCAACATTCGGTTGTTTCATATTGACCTTCGTCTTCTAAATAATTAACAGAACCACCACGGGAATTTTTTGACTTTAGAAATGGTCACCAAGCATACGTAATAGGGTTATGATCATGGGTAGGATGGGAAGGTACTGCCTACACACAGATGACTATCTGTCCAGTAATCCAAGAGTTTACTTCCAAATAGGGCAGGGGCACCTAATTAAATAATTGCAGGTGCATCATTAGGAGATATTTCATTGGGGCGGGCATGCATATGTATCATATGGTTATATCTCATTGTCACGCCAGGTAGCAACAACCATAATATAAATATATTATCCATTTCCATTGAGAATTTTTAACAGTAAGATTTATTTCTTAAATATGTCAGGCTAGTGATATACGACTCTCAAATGAAACGTCTACTTGCAAGAGCAGCCAAGTGACTAAAAATTTCATAGAAATGTACTGTATTTGACAGGACAATATGTGCACATTTAGGCTGGACACTCTCTTAAAGATAGCCGTCAGCCAAAGGCTCATTTCACCGACTGCCATCATTCCTGATCCCCCATAAACGTACATGCTTGACTCAGCCAAACATGCATGCCAGTAGAAAGAGGGTAGAAAGCAGCTGCCAAACAACTCCATGCTGGGTTATGTCCGCAAGACCAAAAGGATTGGGTAGTTGAGATCCATCACGCTCAATCCGGTAGGTGTCAGGAGTCAAGTAAAATCCATATACTCTAGATGGTTGGTGAGTCCCATTGAAATCCCTGGTTTCAGCTGACAAACAGCTAATGAATGTGGCCAGTTTAAGAGCCTCCGGTCAATGGTGACCTTTGCACAGTTTACTACTCATGTGTGACTCTCCATAGCAGGGTTCCCTGGAAGACCATATCAGCAGTCTCTTTTCTCATTTCAGCCTGCTTGACATGGGATGCAATTAAAGCAGTCAACAAATCTTGACCAGAAGGTAGAATTATATGACACTTGACCAGACCTTACAGGACGCGTTTCTAATGCAATATTGTTCATACAGTTCTCTAATGGTAATACGGTTGTGAATTATTGCTCCTTAGAGTCAGTTGAAATCAACAACAACAAGAAAGTCCCATTGACTTCTTCGGTATAGAGGAGAGTCATACTGCCCAAAAGTGTTCAACCAACAAAACAATGATGTGAACGTCAGAAGTTTAATCATAATGGTAGGAGACCTGGCCGGTCAGGCTGATTGATTAACTCTACGATGCTAGAGGTCTTCTTCTCAAGAGAGGTGCTTCTGCACTACATGGACATGGCAATTGAACAACCTACTATCACTTTAAAACTGCTTGGCAGGAGGCACTGCTGGCAATCACATTGAAAGCACAGTATACTTCATCTTCAAGGATTTCGATTTTACCAATTTTTTTGAAGCACGGAGCACATAATGGAACAAGTATTTCTATTAAGTTCTGCTGTTATAAATTTAAATTCAAATATTCAATTTATTTCTGCTTAGGCCACATATACCTATAAATCTAAATAAAACCGTTGCGTGTGGTTTAATACCCAGCAAAGCCGAACGCCCGGCATATTACAGCCATGGCAAAGTGGTTAAAATGATTTTAATAGCGAAGAAGCCAAGTTCTAGCTCTCATTGCTTTCCCATTGATGTCCTTTAATTTAATTTGGGATCACAAAGCATTACTGAATTTTCATTAAAGCCAGGGCCCTTCGATCACCATATCGCTAATTGGAATCGGATCAGCCGCTCATCTCATCCAAGTATAATATCAATATATTTTCATTACTGTACGTGAAATAAGAAAACAGCTCCACGCAGCCAGCCCGGGGTTTAATGAGAGGCGTAATCGACTGCATGTCTGCCTTCATGAGGACATTTCGAGATTTAGTGTTCTCTGATCCCAGCCACTATAAATGCTTCATATACAACTTATATATTTAGTTGGCATAAACCGCAATGTATAAAAAAGGAAAAACTGACATTGAGCATGTTGCCAGCGCAGGATCATTAATCACACCACATTAATGAAATTATTTGGAAATAAATGTTCTGTGACTAATGCCAATTTTGCCTGGAAAGCAAGACGCAAATCCACAAATATTGCCTAATATGTAATAAAGAACAAATGTGGAATAGAATAAACGACACTGTATTTGGCAAGTAAGGAGCTTAACCACTTACACACTGCATGCTCAGTGTCAGACTGAAGAGCCTAAGGCCCACCATTTTGGGGGCCCGCTGTACAACTATATACAAGTATTACCCCATCCCTGTTCACAAATCCCTAAAACTTCACCAACACAATGTTTTCACTACTAGTATGCTATTTAGCCTGTGAATCAGACTGTTCTGCCCTGGAGATCCTGTGAGTAATCTGATGACTGGCTCCTGCCTTGGACTAGGACCCACATAGCTATGTGAGCCAGGAACACATGCTCAACAAGCGGCAGGGAGCAGCAAGATGCTGCAAGATGATAAATTATGGGGAATCTCTGCAGAAACTTCAAGAAGGTAGGTCCCTGAGAGGATACTGGTTGGCATGCCTCTCTGTCTAAAGTCTCCTCAGCCTCCTGATCATCTTACTGGATAGTTTGTTAAAATCTACCCAGTTTTTCTATAAACGTAGACCAGTTGAGATGCATATTCTGCCTACTCTCGATATGTTGTGAAGTCAGCTACTGTGTGATTCGTCACTTCTGTAAGGTTGGGGACTAGGGGTCCATCTTGCCCAGGGGCTAAGTGGGGGATTTACCTGTTCCCCTGTGGGCCAGTCTGAGTCTGTGCATGCTTTATGTTGGGTTTACCGGGACTACACTTTCCTTAAGATAGGCCATTACTGTATGATCATTGATGGTCCAATGTATCCACAATGGGCAGCACAAACAGCCCATGGCTTCACTGCAGTGCCACAGCACTTTTCTGATCGATAGGGGTCCAGGATGTCAGAACCCCAAAAAATGATGCTTTGATGGCCTACACTAAGAGTATGTCATCAATGGTATATTTCCAGAACAGGGGGATGTATAAGCCAGAACAGAGAGGTGCTCTGTATGACCAGTTTATGTTGAGTTGAGTTGAGTTGTCCATGTATTACATGGGCCGCCATTCATTAGAATGGTCACCATATTTTACTACATTTCCAGTGCACCAGATCAGTTGCTTGCTGGGGGTGCCAGGATTGAGACCTGGGTTCATTGCCTCTGAGGCTTCATTCTCATGAGACAACTGCAGCTGCAATGCAGGTATATTATAGATGCCAATGGGGGAAAGATTCTAGTTATAGGTCAAGTGCACATATTTATTCCATGCAGAACAAAGGACAGGACCAACTGAAATCTGTCAATATTTCCGATCCTTGTTTTCCTGAAACCTGCCTTTGGGGTGATAGTTAGTAGGAGGTCCACAAGCACATTAGATTATTGGGGCATCTGGAGGTTTATGGCTCATGACGACATCCATATTACAGATCTGTGATGTACTAAACCGAAATAAGCATAAAGCCTGCTGCTATGGGCCTATTCCAGTGGTGGCGAATGACATGGGTGCCAGAAGTGGCACTCAGAGCCCTCTCAGTGGGCACTCGCACCCTGGAAAAAGTCTGTGGTGACCCAATATGCCTTGGACTTTTCCTGCCATTCATCAGCGCAGGACGGGCTATGAACAGCACAGGCAGTGCACTGAATATATAGGCAGCTATTATAGCTAAGTGATAAAGTGCATGGAAGATACACTATACTGGACTGTAGTATTCAGGTTAGATTGCCATGTTGGCACTTTGCGATAAATAAGTGGGTTTTGGGTTACAGTTTGGGCACTCGGTCTGTAAAAGGTTCACCATCACTGGCCTATCCTATGCCTCCATGTGCCTCTATTATGTATATGCTCTCCAGCACATGCCATATTATGGAAACATTTTCCCCTAGTAATAGTACCTCTGGCAAAGAACCGTGTGCTACATGGAGACATCATACAGTGTAATGACCATAGGTCTGTATTAAGCTATTATGTGCTTGGACCCTCAGACTGTAACTGTGCTGATTACTGGTGGTACTGGGTCTATAATTAAACAGGCTGGCAGGAATAATGTGTATGCCTCTGACCACTATTTTAAAACTATTTTTGATGACATTTAAATGCCTTCTGTTTTATGGACATTATTCCATATAACATCTTGTTGAAAATGTTGAAAATGGCAGGCTTTCCCTTGGTATACAGCACATCTAAAATAAATGAAAGTTTTTTTTATGACTTGAAGGTATTTTCCAGACTCCCGATAGTAATAACCCATCCTCAGGATAGGTAAATAAATAATCGATTGGTGAGGGTCTTATACCCCAAACCCCCACCAATCAGCTGTTCGCTGTAGCCTCCGTCATTGGAACTAGCACTGTGAAAGGAAAGGGAACCAGAGATCCATTCAAAGTGTAGTGGTCGCGCCAGGTTATGGCAGCTCGACTCCCATTCACTTCAAAGAAAGTTGAGGTGCAGTAACTCAGCACGGCCACTACACATTGAAGGGTCTATGTCTCCTGATCTACTGACAGTGCTAATTCCGTCGCTGGCGGCTGCAGGGTACCGCTGATCGTGGGGAGGATGTTGGGCCCTCAACAGTCGCATATTAATTACCTATACTGAGGAGAATTGGGAGCATTGACTGAAAATACATGTGTATGGCATGGTCATCCGAATTAGGCCACTCATTTACCATTGTGCTAAAGGACCATGGAGTCCCCTTGGTCACCTAGTCTGGCATGTTGCCGGTAGCATTGTTCCCCCAAATGATTCCATGGACGACTGATCAGCCACAATCAATCATTGTCTAAAGTATATGGCCATGACTAAGGACTAGACATATCGTCTGTTCAAAATGCGTTGGCTATCCTTGCTTTTCTACAACATGTTTTCAGTTGATATTCAATAAAGGGATATGTTTCAGTGAAGTACTGGAGAAATTGATATTTTACACATGTTCATTGGAAGCCTACATCAGATCCAGGTTTTCGTCCAAGCACTCTAGCTTCAGGTGGAGGAGAGACAAGGGTGAGCTGACCGTGACTGTTTTACTTTGTACCCTTTAAAGAATGCAATCATCTTATCTCCCACAGTGCATCTGGTAGACTAAACCGAGATTTGTAAGGGCAAACATTGTAAAAAAAAAAAAAAGGGAAAAAAAAAAGAAAGAAAAGTTTTTTTTTAAGGGTGTTACGGCTCTATAGAGCATGCCTTTTAATGAGAGCAGCTTACTTCTAATTAAAAATAATCTTGCTTTATTGGTAACTAACAATGTTTTCAGATTTATATTACCCTTTAATCCAGTTTTCCCCATGATGATATTTTCCTGTAACTGCTTCCTAATGCAGAGGAAAAGCAGAATAATGTATTCCAGCTAATTCTGCCATAATATGCTTAAATGTGTGACAGAGTGCATTCCTTGCATAAGTCATGTTCTTTCTGCTTCCATCAAACCTTATGGAACAGCTGTTCCGGGATCTCCTTCAGGGAACCACCACCTCCAGCTATGGAAGTGTTTACAGAGCATATTATGGGTCAGCACAATGCAGAGATTTATGTTACCTTCTTTCTCCTCCTTTGAGTGGCTGCTTGGAAAAGTTTATCATAATTGTACAACTTTTCAGATCAAAGGCTCGCTGCCAGTGACGAATCGCAATGTAATGCTGCTTTCAAAATGAAATTTATTCTCCAAAAATGCACATTTTGAAAGTTTGTCCAGATTTATAGTGAAGGAAGACACAATTGCTTGTAATGAAACCTGTCTTTCAATGCAGACGCATGCACTTTCCAACTGTAGTCACATAGTCCTCCATATGACTTTTGTCCATTTGGCTTTAAGCAGTAAACATTTTAAAAAGCACCTGACTATATTAAACCAGGCATACTCTCTGGTAGGTTAGATCCTGTGGATTAAAATGAAACATGTCTTGTGAAAATCGGTTGTGTTGATCCTGAGAAGAAAAAAAAACCTCATCATTTATGCAAATTAGGGCTTCAGTGTACAGACGGATGGACCTAGTCCGATGGCGCACATTAGCTTCTTAGATTTCCAGTGCTGGCCTCACCCATCAGTGCACAGAAGCCCTAATTGGCAAAAAGAATATAAGTCTTTATTTTTGGGGGAAAGCTACAATTGAGGACAGGTATCATTTTAATCAGCGGGATCAACCCTACCAAACAGTATGTCTGGTGTAATAGAGTTGATCAGGTGCTCTATAAGTTTAATAAAAGGAATCCTTGGATCATTGATTTAAAACTCTCAAAATGTGACTTTTGGGCATGTAGTCCTATGCAACCTAGTTATTGTTTTATTCTTCTCATAAATATGTACCTGGCAAGACCACAAACTTCCACCAGTGTTGGGTGCATTAAATTTTCAGCACTCTGACAGCTCGATATGGGTTGCAACATCATATTATATAATTGCGTGTCCTCAAAAGCAGAAACTATAGGAAATCAAATTTCAAAACTTAGGTACAATGTTTTTCACCGCCGTCAGTGCTATGGAAAAGCTTGTGTAGTCTTTTAGTTGATGTTTTAAGGATATTCCACAATCTGTAGATGATCCAACATTGTTTTTAGGTCCACAGACTGGATTGAGAGGTGTCGCATAGATTTATGGGCTTTGGTTCACAGTGAGGTGCCAAGTAGTTTTTGAAGAAAAGACTTCACCGCCTGAACACAATCCGTTATTCTACCATGAATGATGGGGGTTATGGAGCCATGTTACCTGGGTAATGAACTGTACTGGCGTTGGGCTTGCTGAAAGCTCTCCCGCTCTTCCTGCCTCTGCCTTTGCATCTGTACTTCCACAGACACCGAATGCCGTCCGCTCTGATTATACGTTGTGTTGTTTGGCTGGAGAAAAACAAGGATTGCAAAAAGTGATTTTCGAGTAAAACACAAGGAAGGCGGTAAGGTTGTTAGTAAGTAGCTCATGAAGTTACAAGATTGGATCTTTTCTCGGTGGAGGACATTAACATGTTATGCTTGACAAGAAATGTCAAACAGTTTGACAAGCCCTTGAAGGCCACTTTGGCAAGGCGTGCTCCCGACTGGTTGTTTAGATTCGCTCATGAAAGTCGGGCAATTGTAAACAATTAGTTTCTGCAAGTTCCAGGATGCTTCATGTAATTAGAGTCGTATGAAACTTTCTAGAAGAAGGTTTCTGGAGTAGGCATGTAAAAATACAACAGAAACATGCACAGGATGATGAAACAGTACAAGTAAGCATATTTGAGACGAAAGTTGGTATAATTAGTAGAACTTCCTCCACCGTATGTCAAAAATATATACATAAAGCAAAAATATTATAAAGCAAAAAATGCACATAAGAAAAAAACACCAAAAACTAGTTCATGTATCTATACAACCTCCCTGTTCCAAAGGAGACTGCAAGTCAGTCACATCTGTATTGTTCCAGATGGATATATCAATTCTTACAAGCCAATGGGCCATTATCATTGTACAGTCATAAAACTGAAATGGAAACATGCTATTTGTCACCACTAGATCAAGATGTTTTCAGAATACCATAAAGCTTCATATAATGGCAATTGGAAAAAAAGAATAAGTATTGTACATGTCACACACAGAATTTCGTAACTTCTATGTCCCACATGTTTAGCTGTACAGTAGCTGGGATCAAGGATGGGTGATGTTGACAAGACCGTAGAGTATTGCACATCAAGTCTTGGTTACATTTTCAGTCTACTGGTTTCCCGTAATGGCTTCATTATATACTCTCATGCTGGGCCTACAAACAACAGAAAAGTCAGCTGAACTGGACAATTTTGACCATTTTGGCCCAACCATTATCTGAAAATTCTACGCAAACTATTGTTCGCAATGGCCAACGACACACCACTGTCTGACAAAAAATGTGATCTGTCAGGTTGGATTCTTTTTGACTACTGTCAGCTGAAGCTACATGTGTATTGCATGGTCAGCCAAATAAGGCTGGTTGTTTGCCACTTTGCACAAACCTACTGTGTTGGTCCACAATTTCTTTTAAACTGACCAGCCACGTTTAGTATGACACATTGATGGCTGGATCTTCTGTGCATGGCCAGC
The DNA here is from genome assembly GCA_033119425.1 of Bufotes viridis. Lineage (NCBI taxonomy): Eukaryota > Metazoa > Chordata > Amphibia > Anura > Bufonidae > Bufotes > Bufotes viridis. The sequence goes on from CM065593.1 coordinate 342,497,267, forward strand.
TTACATAGACAAATTAAAGTCTTGCATAAAACAGCCAAAATGTCCATTTTAAAAAAAGGTCATATAAACTTCAGAGCAATGGATATCTATGCACCTGTGCAAACAATAGGTGTAATTACAAAGCTGCCAATCCATCGAGACAGCTCTCAACTGTGCAGGTCTCATCTGGTTGTGATTGCTGGACTTCAAACTTCTAGGAAAGGAAAAACTCCATAAAAATTGCTCCCATGCATGCATGCATTCTTGTGTTCTAATGAATGCCCATGTAAAGTCATTATCAACAATGAAAAGAAGATGGCCCAGAAAATGAATTTTGTTGGTAAGAAAAAGTGCAGATATAGAGAGGAAGAGATCTATACAACAGAGATCTAGTCTCCTGAATGCTAGAATAGGGTTCTTTGGGTCCAGCAGAGGAGTTTCCTCCATCTATACAAATGTACATATAGGGCAATTCATCAATGCAGTATACTAGGTTACTTGTGAATCGACCCATGAGAAACAGACCCTAGTGAAGTGGTTGGATGTAAAATCACCTCCAAATGGGGTCATTTTCTGGTGAACTCCTGATGGACACTAGTGTTTCAAAGCCTCAGTCCACTGGGTGATCCCCTGGTGCTCAGTACGTTGGGACGGTCTGACCATGGGCAAACTTTACAAGTACTAATAGCAGCTACCAGGTTTCAGATGAATTTCTGTCACTGGCATACTACATGAAAAATATTACATTACTCTATATTGCCATTTTGGAAATCAAATCTCATGCGTGAGGTTAGGAGCCTCTCCCAATTTATAAAAATAGCAGCTGTATGGCTGCTCTGTTCCCAGCAGCCCTCTAAACTACTGAGCTTTTCAAGGCCTTTCAAAGTATTGCTTGGTTTCTGTGTTACAGTCATTAAAAGTTTCTGCATAAATACAGGTTATATAAATCTTAGTGAGCATACAATGTCAGCAGAGCATTTACAAAGCAGTACTGGGACTAATTGGTAATATATAATTATATGATATATTCAGTACACGGAATTGAATTCCAGCCATTGTGCATCAAAATTACAACCCTCTAATTCAATCGCTCCCGAGATGTCCTTGAAAATGTTTTTTCATCTTTCATTTTAAGGTTGCTAAGGGGAACGTGCAAGTTTTTTTTTTTTTTTATTAAAAGCAAGCAGCAATTGGTAGCAGATGTATTAATTCAGACAGAATGCAAGACTTTTGTGTACCCCCTGTGTAGTACACAAGCTGAAATTGAAAGCAATTCTCTGAAGGGCATTATGACTCTTGGCTAATGTACTGCAGGAAGCAGAGAAATGAATGAGTGCCCAAGTAACTGCTGCCTCAAAACGAGATCTTCAAAGAATACGTGCCCCCCAAAAAATGCAGTAAAGCCACTTAAATTCAGGAACATTATTATATTTTTTTTTTTACAAAGTTACTGAACTCTGCGAAAATTGTTCTATTTCAAAGCTTTTGTAAATGACATTTTTATACATGGCAATTGAAATACAAGTCTTTTTCAATTCATTATGTATTTGAGCAACTCATCAAAAACTTTTCACCTTAAAAACTTGCGAAACAGACCAGCCCCCGTGTCTTCTATATCCTGATAAAAAACTAGCATGTTTTTGGAAAAATTACTATAAAGTAGGACTGAAATAAAATGACTTTTCTCATAGGATATCAGCTGTCCTCTACTTGGTCCTACCTCATTCAAGCTGGACACTGTTTTAGGATAACCTAATGGTGCTTCAAAATCCTCCTGGCCATGCATATCCCTTACATGTTAAGCTCAGTGATTAAGGATAAACATAGCAGAAAACACTGTGACCTTTTGGTTTACGGTATAAAATCCTTTATTATGCTGATTCTGGAGTAACCACTTGTAACTTACGTCTAGTCCTCCTAATTCATTTCGGGATTATGCAGAACCCTTCAACACCAACCTTGTAATCATGTAGAAACCTTTATCCAGATCCTTGGCGCCACATTTAAACAACAACCATGCGTCTAGATCACTGAAATCACAAAGAACCATGGATCTCAAACCTTGGAATCATGTATAACTGTGCATCTAGAGCCATGGAATCATGTAGAAGCCTGGCCTGCATCTAGAACCTTGGAATGTTTAACCCTGCATTCCCAAATCATTGGAATCATGTAGAACTCAATCTAAATCGTTGAAATAATGTAAAACCTTGCATCTAGGCCCTTGGAATCACAAGGAACCCTGCATTCTAGACCCTTGGAATCTTACAGAAACTTGCATCTAGAAGATCATTGGAATCACACAGTACCCTACATCAAGATCCTTGAAACCATGTAGAACCCTGTCTCTATATCCGTGTGATCATGTATAACCATGTTGAATCTGGCATTTGGATTCTTGTGATAATATAGAACCCTAAATCTGAATCCTTGGAAACATGAAGAACCCTTTGTCTAGATCCTTGGAATCATGTATCACTCTTTATCTAGATCCTTGAAAATCTAACCATACATCTAGATTCTTCCACTCACAGATAACCCTGCACCTAAATCCTTGGAATGTAGAACCTGCATCTATATCATTAAAATCATGGCAAACCATTTATTTATATCCTTAAAGACTGTAGTATGGTATTAGTGAAACATGGTTGCTCTCGCCTAGGAACAGCACCCCAATTGTTCATTGTCTACGACTGGTATTGCATCTCACTGCCATAGGTGTTAAGCTGCTTGCATGGCAATCATTCTGGAAGAATGCACTCAGTGTTTTCCTAACCCTATAAACCCCATTCATCAGAGTGTAGAATCCTCCATCTACATCTTTGAAATGACGCAGAGCCCTTCATCTGTAACCCTGAACTTATTAACTGTGTCATTCCTGCATGCACGGGTACATACAGGTAGACATGTGCTCTTCTTTGCCCATGACATAGGCTTTAGGAGGGTACAGCTGGCATTCTGTAGAAATCCTCTCTTCAGGACCATAGTGAAATGTATATATTTTGCTTTGGTTAGATCATCATAAAGCTGTTCTTAGCAGCATGCCTTTCGATGGCACATAGTAGAGATGAATCACTCTCTGCAGTAAATGCCAGGTTATAAATCTACCGAGTGGAATGTTCCCACCTGTTCTTGCTATTACATCTGAGGTGCCGTTTACCTCTGTATGCAAACTATTTCATTACGATGATATTTGTCTGGTGGCTTTATTCATCTGGCAGTAAAGCAGTTAAAAATAACAAAGATAATATCGGTTTTAATGTTCCCCTTCAGAAGGACGGCCATCTGCTCACCAAAAGTATTATTTGAAGTCTGAATGTTAAGTATGTAAATCATATTGCTTGCATCCTCCAACACGACACTGGAAAACAGACATCTGCTCAACAAGTATATGAGCCGAGAGCTGCACTGCCACTTACACAAAGGCTTAAGGCTGCTTAGTGATCAAACTACATCTCCCATCATTGCACATGTTGGATTTCGCTGATTCGCTACAACACTGCAGGTAGGAGGTTGTCAATCTAGAGGATACCAGTGTTGGACTTATGTCTGATGTTACCCACAAGTCAACTACTCGACTTGCAATAGTGGAAGACAAAAGTCAGTTCCTCCTTTGGAGGCCATTGCTCAACTGAGGATAGATTAGCAGTCATGCTACGTGCACATTACCTTTTTTTCTTTACGTGTAATGTATAGAGCAGGGAAAGCTCCCAATGAGTACGTACCATGGAGATTGCGAATGCCGCCGACTGTAAAAATGCCATCTGTAACCCATAAGCCATAATGGCATCTGTGGAACGGATACGTCATCGAAAAGCTGATGACATACAGTGCCATCTATTGCCTGCAGGCTCCATGTAAGAAAAATAAGTATTTAACGCCCATTTCTGAGAAAGCCATCAGTGAAAAAATGATTGTTTAAAAAAACTGACCATTTTGCCCTTTTTAATAGACGTTTTCTTTCACTGCTATGTGAATATAGTCTAAAAAAGAAAAGTAAATCATGCGGTATAATTTGTGTTTTCACAGGACTCAGCAGGATGGAATAATTTAGTCTACAGCACTACGTCATACTTTTTTTGCGGTATACTAACGTATACTGGCCAGACTGAGGCCGGAATAACCCTCCTGTCTTTTGTCTGACACCTTTAGATTCTATGTTGAGTGCTTTCCCAGTATAACCACTACATGTAAGCATTGTGGGGGTCAACTCAATAGTGGTAGGCAGAGAGAGACAGCGACACAACGGCACACTTCACACAGGGATTTGCCTGTTTTCTTTATTTTCATCTACAAGCAAAAATATAACGCCTTTACATTCAGGCAAAAACACAAAATAAAATCCTGCTCGGCTGAGCACCAACTACACATAAAATCACCCTTTCTATATGGGTGGCCGACTACCAGCCACACGACACAACTCAAAGTAAACTTGCAGTGTCCTTTTTGTGGTTTTAGCAGACTTCAGCAGCAAGTGGTGAAAGACTCTCTGTTCAACCAGTCCCCCACACACACATGCTCATAGTGCAGACCTTTATAGCCCAGAAATGAGCTGAGCTAAAAGCTTTATAGGAAACCTTTTCTGGGCAGGAAGGGAATGAGAAGTCCCACTACCAAGCTGCTCATCATTCCATAAAAATCCACCATGGTCAACACCATTAACCAAAGTCCTTCAGCAAACAATGTTTTGCTAAGGCAACCCATCTTTCCTGGATTTCTGATATCTCACCCAGCTTTCCTAGTTGAGATATCCACTTCCTGTAGCCTAGTACATTGTATATGAAAGAAACCTAGGCGAAATATAACGATTTTCTACTACTTTTCCAGTCACTGTCTCACAACATATACTTCTATAGATAGAGGAGAAGTATTTACAAAGACTATGCTAGTTGGACAATGCCATATATAAGATGATCTACACTATCTATTAGAAGTAAAAACAAAGTTAAAGGTCAAGGAATAATCTAAAGGTAAGATGATCAATAATAATAGGCAAGTTTTATTGGCCCTTTAACTTCATAAACTTACAACATATTCCATTTGCAGATGAGATGACTTTTATAGACTACATTACCCTGATGACACCGCACAAAAGCTCAGTTATATGGATTCTCATGCTCTATGAACATCCGAAGTCAAGATATAAAACCTGAAACTGGACTTTCGGAAAAGTCTAATGCATAATACTGTATAAATCTTTTGGACTTGTACTCAAGTCCTGTGGGCTTACAGGACAGTTACACTGTAGGCCTGCAGGTCATTAAGATCTCTGGGAACAAGCTCTCGTGTTATCAATGTGTGTTCCCAATCGGGAAAACGGTTTTAATATCCATTTAATCCACTATAAGTAAAAACTGTGGCCCAACGCGTTTCCTATAAACCATTCTGATGTTCTACAACAGACAACTACTTGTACAATATGACCAACCAACAGCTGAACCAAAAAATCAATGTAGCAGATAAAAATTTAGACAGATTTTCAGTGGTTGTTTTGGTTGTCTGCATGAAAAAAGTGATCAATCTGGAAAAGCAACAAAAGCCAACTCTGGGTGCTATGTTAGAGGGCACCTTCGGATTTAAGATGCCCGCACACACACACACACACACACAAAAAAAAAAGCTAAGTTGGCCAACACAACATATGTCAGCAAGACCAGATGACTATCTTATATGTATGGGGATGTGCTAACGCTCCACAACATGACGATAGGGTGAAGGAGAATCAGACATGTTCTCAAGGGAGATAAGTCACCACCAGCAGACATGTCAGCTTCCCACCGTCTCCATACTGAAAACGCATGCATGTATGGCCAAACTAAGCATGGATGTGTACAGGGGCAGTCAGGAAGAATAGCTATCGGGCAAATTCGGCCATTTGGCCAACAGCTATTGAAGGTGTATGGCTTAAGGAATCAAGCAGGTCATAAAGTAAAGGTTTTTGTTCATTAGTAACTCACAAAGGGACTGTTGAAAGTAGCCCTGTCAATCACAAATGAGTGATCACATTAGACGAGGGCCGGCTTGGGTCTTAGATAGGCCACATTCAGGCCTCACGAACATCTATTTTAAAATGCAGTGAAGATGACAGTAGCAGGACTCAATACGGTAAATTTAGAAGAGTCCAGATATTGAATATCGTACATCTAATCCATTATACAGAAAAGCAAAAGAAAATCATTCTTAGGGCTCATTACACTCACACATCCGTGACTTTTGGTTTTGCTTTATTGCAAAACCAACACAATCTGATACAGCCAGAAACAGTGGAATCTGATATCACCTAAATAACTGGGCAGATGGCGAGGTCAGATATGAAATTAAATTATCCATAATGGACACATGCTGTGAGACTAAGGACATAGGTTGAAAGGTCGCAAGTTGGGTGTATGGCACTAATACAACCCGGAGTGAGACCTTATTGATGAATCCCTCCTCCCCACTCCACCGTTAGTTAATGGATATACTAAAGCACTCACCCAAGGTTGTTCAAAACTATATGTACGCCTGCGTTCATCCACATCATCTTCATGCCGGGCTTGTTGGAATTCCTGACGAAGGCGCTGTATCCGGTCATGATTGCTTGGAGTTGATCGATTGCTGAAATAGATATAGAAAATTCATTAATGTCTTTCTGAAGAATACTTGTCCATTGCTTGAGGGTGCAGATGTAACAAGGAAATGTCAAAACACTATAGTACTGGTATAACTACCAACATGGCAAACCTAAGCTAAAGGCTTGAAGGCTCTGGTAAGTGCAAAAGAGACTCAACGAGCTCTAGAAAGATCAGGGGCTTTATGTGACTACCAGACTATTCCACCTAACAGTCACCGCAAAATGCCACTCTGGATCCCTTCCTTCCACCCCTGTCACAAAATAAGTTCAAAGCCCACCTCTGGGTATCTGTTTTGTACTCTAATGGCAGGGACTCCACAATCATATTGGAGGCTCAAAAACATAAAAAGTCAAAGACACAACTGTTTTAACAATTATTTTTTACTGTTTTGGAAACGAAGACCATAAAGGAGAAATTATAAGAAAAAACAAACATTGCCATAAAGGACCTGCACGCTGAACTCTACAAGAAAGGACTTGTCTAGTTTAGAAAACCTATCAGGAAAATCTGAGTTAAATGATGGGGGTCCTATGTTCAGGATCCTCATCTCGTAGAGAAAGGTAACAAAGAGTGCCTCTCACTCTGGAGAACCTGTCCTCCATTACACATTAAATCGACTGAATTGAATGGACACTGTGTAATTCTTCATTTTCCCTGTGGTGGAGCTGCATGGAAATTTACCACTTACTACGAGGCTACCCACAGCATACAGTTGATCACCGGGGTTCTTATCAGGAGGACACTATGTGATCAGCTTACTGACAATGAACCCTTCTATCAAGTACGAACTGCCCAAAAATTACAACTCCTTTCAAGAGGCTATCCACTCTTTCACAAGTGATAGCCTATTCTCAGGATAGGCTATCACTATCTGATCAACGGGAGTCAGACCCCGAGCACAAGTGCCGCTCAGCCGTTCTGAAGTGGCTCTGGTGCTGAATCCACACAGCTCCATCCGTTGTGCAGTGGACGGAGCTGGTTACTGCAGCGCTACTGCCAATCACTAATATAGGAGCACCGCTACAGTAACCAGCTCGGTCCACTGTAATAGGGATGGAGTTGTGTGGCTTTGGTGATGGGGCTAATGCAGAAGAGGTGCAGGGTGTTGGACCCCACTGGTCAGTGATGGCCAATCCGGAGGAGCAGACAACCTCTTTACTAGTTTAATTTTCTCCTGATTCACTATTTGAAATGGAAAGATGAGTTTCTGATGCAGTCCATGTGAGCAAATTACTGGTACCCGGCCCCCCAATGTTCTGACACCGCAGCAAAGATGTTAAATTGTGTTATTACTGAACAGCCACATGCTGGAGTAATATCAATGTCATCAAGCGTTCAACAATAACTAGAAATAACTGTTACAAACTTATGTCAAGAAACGAATGCAAATGATAGAAGAATTAGGCTGTTTTTATACCCTGACATTGAATTAACACTGCAATTAAATTAATAGCCATAAAAATCTTGAACAGAGTGCTTTAAATGTGCATCAAAGGGTGAAAGTTGCTTTCCACGGCCGGGCGTATATTTTCGGCTACTTTATTACCACTGAAGTGATGTGTCGTTCAATGTACTTCCATTGATCAATGATATAAGGTCATCCATTACCTCTCCCTCTAGCTACTACACTTATCTGGTCCATGTCATATTCACTATATAGGAAACCTATTCCATTCCAGAATGCATATCTGGTGCTGACGATTGGCGTAAACCATTCCCTGACAATGCCAAATTTCCCAATAACCAATGATATGAGCTTAGATGGTATATGAAGGCTCAGATATGTTATTGGCATCACAATGAAAATGAGTTTGGGACTCCCTTCAGACCTGGTGGGCTCACGGGGGTCACACATTGATTGATATGAAGTAAACATGATGGTTCAATAGTGAAAATTGCTTCTTAAGACTCACGAGAATATTCAGCTACAGTTTTGATTTTATATTTTCACAGATTAGTCAAATACGGCTTTCTTCACACTAGCATGATGGCTTTCTCTTATGACAACTATGCTAGACCCATTATCAAATGGACCACAATAAAAGCTTTTTACACTTCTGCAAAAGATTCAGTGCTCCCTGATGAACTTTATTGACTTGTCTACGGCGTTGACACACCCGTATATACAAGTGGGAATATGTCATCACTGCAGCCAAGTAAACAAATAGCGGTGGGGAGTACTGGTAATCGAAAAGCGGGATTCAACACATAAGTAACGCTTCTTTTTAAAATTTTATTATGTTATTATTCCACCTTGGCCAATTTTTTGCAGAAATAAAAAAACTCCTTTAAGCTTGGGGTACCTATTGGGGTACATCTAGAACATTCTGTGGTGCATGATAAGGCTACATTCACACGTGCGCAAGTGTTTTGCGGTCCGCAAATTGCAGATCCGCAAAACACGGAAAGCACATGGCCAGCACTCTTATAGAAAATGCCTATTCTTGTCTGTAATTGCGGACAAGAATAGGACATGTTCTATTTTTTTGTGGAAGTGCGGAACGCGAATGCGGACAGAACATTGTGTGCTGTCCGCTTCTTTTGCGGCCCCATTAAAAAACGTGGACCCATTTTGCAGACGTGTGAATGGACCCTTAAACACCCAAGTTCTACCATTGCTTTTTGGGTTTTGTTTTTGTGGTGATCATCATGCCCTAAAAATGACATGATAAATTAAGAGGGTCCGTCTGATTACGCTGTTACCAAATTATATAGTACTGGGAATTTATGTTTTTCTACTTACACTAAAAACAAACAAAAAATGTATTCGTTTGTGTTGCCATATTCAAATACCCATAAAATATTTAGTTTTCGATTACAGAGAGCTTGATTTTGTGGGTCTATTGTGGTTTTCATTGGTGCCATTTTGGGGTATGTGTGAATTTTTGATCACTTTTGATTGCATTTTTCATGAGGCTGAATGACCCAAAATTGATGCCATTTTTTTTATTTATTTGTACGTTGTTAATTATATAAAATTAAAAAAATGTGATCATATTATTGTACAGGCCCTATTGAATCTGATGATATCAATTATGGCAAAGATTTTTTTAATTATCATTTTAAGTAAATAAAGGTGTCTGTCAGTGGAAAAAAGTCATGCATAATATGCATCTATACACAGACCTAGGGCAACGGGGTGAGAGAGGCATCTATATCTCTCTCACTTAGATGGTGTCAGCATTGACAGTGCCATCTAAGGGGTTAAACTGCTGGGATCAGAGTTAAAGGGGTATTTCCGATATTACAAGATATCCCCTATCCACAGGATAGGGGATAATTATCAGATTGGTGGGGGTCCTACTGCTGGGACCCCCACTGATCACAAAAATGGAGGCCTGGTCGGAATGGTGGCTAGCTGGAAGAGTGCACCACTGCTCCATTCATTTCAATGGGAGCGCAGAAGACACTGTACTTAGCCATCTCCGATGCTCCCACAGAAATGAGCCACTCCATCCTTTTCAGGAGGGCTTCACAGGGTGTGGTCTTCCTCGTTCTAGTTCTATTGCTGGGAACCCCACCAATCTGATAGTCATTCAGTATCCTGTAGATAAGTGACAACTTGTTATAACCGGAATACACCATCACAACAGCACGGAACATTACTTATTTAGAGCAACTTAACAGTACAGCGCAAATTGGGAAGGGGTTAATGGGTCCATTAAGGTTCACGTCACTTTGTGAAAGAACAGTGCTGCAGACTACTTTAATACCAGAAAGGCTGATGGGACCCCCTACAGCAGTGATGGCGAACCATTCAGAAACTGGATGCCCAAACTGCAACCCAAAACCCACTTATTTATCGTAAAGTGCCAACACGGCAATTTACCCTGAATACTACAGTCCAATGTAGTATATCTTCCATGTAATTTATCATTTAGTTCCAGCCAAATAACCTATAGACAAGGTAGTGGGGAAATGTGTATACAAAAAAAACTTCCAGCAGTGAGTATTTCCCTTAAAATATAACTTTTAATGTTACTAATAAAAAGGAGTCAAGCAACACTCCAATTGGTACCTCAAAAATGGACACTCTCAAGAGGAGAATCACATGTAGTCACAGTTGATACATTACTAACAGACTGACACAACATAGGATAGTGTAAATGAACTAACATGATACTGTCCCTAAGATTGACCCTAGATAAGCCCTATGCCTGGGGACAACTCCTGATGGTGGAGATTCGCCGTCCTCGAACCTGGACTAACGGGCCCTGGTTAATCCCTGACCTACCGATCCGTCAGGCACATAGGAGAATCACCCACAAAAGTGGGAGATGCTAGGCAAGGTGAGCATTACCTAATGTATCACAATGGTTCGTTATACAGTAATTTAAACAGACACCTCATCCGAGGAGATAACATACATACAATTTGAGGCTCTGTGCTGAGCCATAATACGCTCACAGGCCTCGCAGAGAACCTCCGTGTTAGTAGGCCTCTCAATGTGAGCCTGATGTGGTTCACAAAACCTGAAGCTAAAAACCTCAGGGTCAATCTTAGTGACAGTATCATGTTAGTTCATCTACACTATCCTAAGTATTTTTTCACTGGTGACCACCCTACCTATGTTGTGTCAGTCTGTTAGTATCAACTGTGACTACATGTGATTCTCCTCTTGAGAGTGTCGATTTTTGAGGTACCAATTGGGGTCTTGCTTCCTTTTTATTAGTAACATTAAAAGTTATATTTTAAGGGAAATACTCACTGCTGGAAGTTTTACTTTGTCATTTACCTATAATAACCTGCCTACATTCAGTGCGCTGCCTGTGCTGTTCATACTGCGCCCTGCGCTGATGAATGGCAGGAGAAGTCTAAGGCATATTTGTACGCCACAGACTTTCTAGGGTGCGGGCGCCCACAGAGAGGGCTCTGAGTGCCGCCTCTGGCACCCGTGCCATAGGTTCGCCACCACTGCCCTACAGTAACTCCTATGCTGGCACCCAATCAGACCACTCACCAGTTCCTCTTGCTGAAGGAATGATGGAAAACAAGAAAAGAGTGGCCTGGTTGGGCCTTGTCCTTGTGGGAGCATCACTTATTTTGTGTGTTCAGCAGTGACTTGCCTTGATCACCACCTACTAGAATGGCAGGAGGACCTTCTATAATGCATGCTATAGAAGAAGCAGGAGAAAGTGTCCGCGTCTGAGCTCCTGCTGCCACAATATGTGAGCTTGACAATGAGTTGGAGGACAGCGATTAGTGAATGGCTCCGTACATTCCGCCTTCTCGGTGTGCTGAAGAGCTTTATTTTCTACAGATTCAGAATAAACTTGTTTACTGGAATATTTCGCTGCGTTAGGTCAAGGTGAATGTAAACCATTGACATTTCTAAGTAATGTGATTTCAACAGAAAATCTCATACATATTATGTGCAAGGTAACACTGCAGAAAATGATGCTTTGTGCGCAGCAGCCGATGCAAAACCATGGGCATTCAGACTTCGCTCTGGACTCATGGACCACACTAGTGATGTCACCACATCTGGCGCAGTGGTGTTGTTATACCTACCCAACTACCATCTGAGTAATGTTTAAAGAGCACCCGTTGGCAGGAACAACCCTATTAAACCTGACATACTCCAGGGTTGATCCTGCTAAGTAAAATGATAACTGTCTTGTGAATATCAGATGCAATACTTTATGCATACAAGAGTTTCAGTGCACCAAAGGTTGTGTCTAGTACTGGAAACCTGAGGATCCTCTGGATAGGTCACCAGCGTCTGTCGGTGGGAGTCTAACACCCGGGACACCCACCGATCAGCTTTGTGAGAGGGCACCGGTGCTCATAGTAGCGCTGCGGCCTTCTGTCAGCTCACCAAGCACAACGTCGTACATTGCATGGTGGTCGTGCTTAGTACCACAGCTCATCGTGCGAATAGCCATGTGACTGATGAATGTGACATTACACGGCCTAGGAAAAGCTGCAAGAAGGTCACGGCGCTACTGCAAGCACTGGTGCCTTCTCAAACAGCTGATTGGCGGGGTCCCGGGTGCTGGAGCCCCACCGATCAAATACTGATGAGCTATTCAGAGGATAGGTCAGTAAAAAAATACTTTAAACATATGACTATTATTGCTCTTGGCTCCATTGTGACTAGGCCTAAGATGCAATATCACACACAACCTGTGTGTGATATTTTCTAATCCTGTACCACCCCTTTTATTTGGTTAAAGGGCAACGCCTGGTATAAAATCTAAATCGAAATACTTTAGTTTTATTCATTTTCCCCCTCCACGGGGCACAAAATTCTGCACTAATGTTATTCAAGGACCGAGTCAGAAGAAAGTAAGCTGCTGGCTGTGCACTGCTGTGGTCAATGCACAGATTACACTATATTAGATGGAAAATATCACACCTTGTTATTATATTTGAGGGGGCGGCCATTCATTTACTGGAAATTATATGCTTTAAAACAGATTTCAGTTTTCTGAATACCTCCATCAGAGAACATTATCGGCATGAGATGAAACAAGGTCAGGCCGAGTGTCCGCTGCAATGTCCTGCAGGACGTTCAGCCATTACATTTCTCTCCCTTCACCAGTTCATTTACACATCAAAGCCGCACCGCAAGACCCTTCTTTCCCTCTTTTCCAGATGAATAAACTGCATTTTGCAATGGCCTCTAAGCCCAGGAGATATATGGGCATTTTCACACCTCTACGACACAAATACTGAAAGTTTTCCAAGCAAACAGCGCATTGATCACAATAATCAACCTGGTATTTTCAAGGCCAGACGCTATAAAGACTAAAACATTGTATTAACCTGACAATCTATAGTAAAAGAACTATCTTCGTTAACATTTAAAGAGAAATTAAAATTAAACTTTCATGAAGGCTAATTAAGTTTGCAAAACAACTTTCCACACTGCTATGCCGTAAAGATGGCAGGCGGTAAATTCTGCCGATATTGGATATTTACCCTTTTAACAAGGGCAGCAATGAATTCCGTATTTAAAGCAACCGCCTCAATGTTGCCCTTACATTCTGTAATATCACAGCTGTCGAAATTGCACCCTGGTGAGAAGTGTTGCGCGTAAATGAACACTCTTTTGGCTATATACTATTTTACAAAAATGATGTATAATCAGTGCTTAGGTCTACGAGTCCTACAAGAAAAGCATTGTACCAAATAATTGGTGGTGGGTTGCACTATGTAGGTGTCATGGCGAGGTGTGGGAGGGAACACCACAAACAAAAGGAGGAGAGGGGGGTCGGAAGGTATCTGGCCTGGCTTCTAGGGAGAGGAAAAGCATCTGGCCCGGAAGCTAGGGAGAGGAAAAGTATCTGGCCTGGAAGCTAGGGAGAGGAAAAGTATCTGGCCTGGAAGCTAGGCAGAGGAAAAGGTCACCGCCTAATGAATCCTAATCCTAGCCCTGACTGCTAACCGAATGAACGGACCTCAGTGGTAGGACCGTTAATTCACTGGAACCTAAAGCCTTAATTACCATGTAATGCCCTGAGGTAGTGATAGGGCCCAAAGACAACCCGTTCCCTTCCAGCTGAAGAAACAGTTGTGTCGGCTCAGACCAGATACCAGAAAACAGGGGAAACAACACAAAACAAATACAAAGGAATGAGACACATCTTCTGAAGTAGAAGAACAAGCAGGAACACCAGAGGAGACAACACACACCAGCTCTTCCACTTACAATGAAGCTATACACTGCAAGGAGTTCTGGGAGTAGCCAGACTAAAGAGTAATGACCACTATGCTGCACCTGACTAGAGGTGTGGTCATTACCATCAACAACAAAGTGAAACTAACAGAGGCTGTCAGATGATATCGCGCACAGTCAGTCTTTCAGACATTCTAACACCTAGCCCGGGAGTGACCGTGACAGTACGCAGGTTCATTGTGAACTACTGAAAACCACAGGTTCATGATATTTTTCAAAACCTTAAAGGGGCTGTTCACCCTTGGTGTGTTTTTTTTAAAGACCCCTCAAACGTGACAGGAACCGCAGTGGTAAGCATACTTACCTGATCCACACAGTCAAGTGACTGGCTGACGTGACACATGGGTGGCACATAGTCAGCAGTGATGTGACCCATGTCAAACAGGAAGTTGATGTGGGTAGACCTGGGCCTTGCAGCACCCAAGGAGAAGCAATGGAGCCAGAACCCAACGGCAAGGATCCGGTAAGTATACTCACCATCGTGGGTTTGGCCACGAGAGGGGGGGGAGGGGATGTCTAATTTAAAAGCACACCAAGGTGTGGAGGTCGGGTGTTTTAGGAGGACACCAGATGATAACATATGACTGCTGCAGCCAAACACAGGCCTTAGTGGTGCACTAAAGAGAGCACTGACTGGCTGCAGCAGTCACATTTTGTCGAAGTAACGTCACAGCTACAGCCAGATTCCAGGAGAACCAAAGCAGTGGCGCAGGATCTGCCAGGTAACTAAGGATCATTTCTTTAGTGCAGGCGGATCTCCTGTGTTGTCCAGTTGAAACGGGACAACCTCATTAAGCTGTTCATATATTTTAGACAGCTCCCTGCCGTATGGGTAAGTAGCTGTTCATCCCAGCTCCTCATACACATGCACACTCGTTTCCCATGTCATCTGCTGTTGTGGAAGAGTGGGGACACCACCCCTCACATATTACATGGTGGGTCAGCCTAGCATATATGAGCAGGTTTGGTGATTCATCTAATATGTACCACCATCCTTCAAATGTCTATTTGTAATCATGAGATCTTCCATTTTCTCAAACAAACGTGAAAAAAGCATTGTGTTCCGTCTGTGCTGGTGGTGCCAGGGTGTAGATGCTTTACCAACCATAAGTGTGGCTGAGACATCCCACCATAAACCCAGTCATCTGAGTAAAGCACCTGCTAAACAGAACCGTCCTTATGTAAGAACACACCATACAGGGAACTCAAGTTTTAGATCTGCCGTGTTTCTGGAGATATTTGGGTCTTTAATGTGTTGTTGTTTAGAAAACCATATTCATATGCCCTACTAGAGAAGTAATAGAGGGGTGTCCTCTGCTCAGGACCCTCATTTCTTGACCAAAGTGGAGAGAGTCTTTCACTCTGAAACATCTGCTGTGTCTTGCATTACACACAGGCAACCCACTGGAATGAATGGGAACAGAGTAATACTTAAAGGGGCTGTCTCAACTCGCCGTTACTAAGGCGAGATGATTCTAAATCCCAACAAGCAGGTGGTCTTTGCGTCAAAGCAGCTCTCGCAACAAAATCTATGACTTTTCGACACCAAAAAACAGGCGTACAGTCTTCAAAAACTGCAATTTAGGGAAAACTGACCACATTACATACTGTATATAGTCTCCTATATCTAATTAAAAAAATGAAACATTTGAAGTTGTTCTAAAAATCAGCTAAAAAACATTCCTTGACATATTGGTCTTATTCTAAAAGATGGCGGTAGGATACAATAAAAGACAAGTCGTAATATCCTTCACGAGTCAAAATTAATTGAACCGTTGGAAATATATTATTCTACCTTTGCGTGAACCGGTAATTGAACACATTCTAGCACAACCAGCTTTTAATTTAACAAAGTAAAAAAAATAAAAAAAATAACATAAAAATTCACATTAATTTAATGAAATGATCAAGCGTCGTTATCTGGAAATAAGATGTGAACACAAATATGATTATTGATATGATAATAATGGCAGAAAGTCAGCGTCTTAAAAGTGTTTTATTATTTTCTTTGCAGATCCTTTGAAGCAGAAGATTACTATCATAATTTTTATTTTAATTACCATAAGAGCCAAAGCAAATTGTTTAATGTATAAAACATAAAGATGTTTTATACCGTCACTTGAAGGCGGGGGATGGGAGTCGTAATATCTACCCTTAGAAATGGAGACAATAATTAACAATGTTACTTCCCCATAAACTGCAAATTATTATAATTTTTTATTATTATTATTATATGCAGAATGTGTTAAAGGATTGTATACTTGTAGATTATAAACTCTCGCGGGCGGGGTCTTCCCTCCTTCTGTCTGTCATCTTGTTCATGCTTATTGTACTTGTTTTTGTATTATGTATGTACATTATACCCTTTTTATATGTACAGCGCCCCAGAATAAATGGAGCTTTAATAATAATAAAAAAACAACAACAATAACAATGTATTAGCCAATGTTTTTGGGTGACACTTTGTAATCTCATTTCCTATCAAGCATGTACACAATTTGAAACTTATAGATTAAGATTATTTTTTCCCCAAAGTGGCTTTATGAAAGTCTGGCATTACGTGCAATTATAAGAAGAAGAAGAAAAAAATCTAGCCCTAAAATTGCTGGATAGGCTACCTTGCTCCAAATAATACCTCCCAGTGGGAGCGTGCCGCAGAGAAAAGTGCTAATTTTTGTTTCTGTGCAAGTCGTCCTTGTAGGGGGTGTGACAGAAGAACAATTTGCTCTGAATTTCTCTCGCCTATCCAAACAAAGATAAGACACTAAAATCCCTTCTAAAAAGAGGGGGGGAAATAAAAACAAAAAACCAGCAGACATTTTTATTATTCGCTGTGGGAATACAGAATTCTACTGGAGAAGCTAAGATAGGAAAAAAAAAAGGGGGGGGGGGATGCAATTTAGGCATTTGGAAATTAAGTATAACAAGGTATATAATTGCAAGGCAAGACGCACTACATTTTACCCACTGTGTGCTTTTATAGAAGTGGATACTGAGATTGCCTTTCGAAAAGGTATAATCTTCTGCAATCATTTTTGGTGTTCAAAGCAATTACGAATCAACGGGAAAAGCAGGAAGAGGAACAAAGCGGCCCGGTCCTGGAGGTCTGACCTTCCTAGATTGCTATATTTGGCCAGGTGGGTAGTGGGTGCAGCGCTGGCTGGTAAGTGCTTCCAACACAGAACAGGTCAACTGGAAAATCTGACACAGTTTTCGCGTAAATGTCAAGAAAAACAACACTTACGAGGAATTTTTATTTGGGGGAACAAGAAAAGTATCATTTATAACGTGTCTTAGAACTAAAAAGCCAAATCCCAAAAAACAAGAAAGAAAAGATACTTCTGTTGACGAACAAGCCTTTACGCAGGGCTAAATTTTCGCGATTACGTAATTAAACGGGTTTTTTGGTTTGCATCAACATTATTTAAAATAATCATTTATGAAGGTTGCGGTAATGTATTTCCTTTTGGGCTCATTCACACGGCTGGAATCAATGCTATAGTCGTGTGACTGTACCCTTAACTTGGTCACATGACCATGTCCATGCAGCTCTTTTCTATTTCCTGAAGTGATGTCCATGGGTTGTGTCAGCGATAGGGGAGTGTCTATGTAACTAGCTGGTGGGAGGAGCTATAAACTAGCTGGGTGTTGTTAGGGACAGTGATAGGGGAGTGTCTATGTAACTAGGTGGTGGGAGGAGCTATAAACTAGCTGGGTGTTGTTAGGGACAGTGATAGGGGAGTGTCTATGTAACTAGCTGGTGGGAGGAGCTATAAACTAGCTGGGCGTTGTTAGGGGCAGTGATAGGGGAGTCTCTATGTAACTAGCTGGTGGGAGGAGCTATAAACTAGCTGGGTGTTGTTAGGGGCAGTGATAGGGGAGTGTCTATGTAACTAGATGGGTGGGAGGGGCTATAAACTAGCTGGGTGTTGTTAGGGACAGTGATAGGGGAGTGTCTATGTAACTAGCTGGTGGGAGGAGCTATAAACTAGCTGGGCGTTGTTAGGGGCAGTGATAGGGGAGTGTCTATGTAACTAGCTGGTGGGAGGAGCTATAAACTAGCTGGGTGTTGTTAGGGGCAGTCATAGGGGAGTGTCTATGTAACTAGCTGGTGGGAGGAGCTATAAACTAGCTGGGCATTGTTAGGGGCAGTGATAGGGGAGTGTCTATGTAACTAGATGGGTGGGAGGGGCTATAAACTAGCTGGGTGTTGTTAGGGACAGTGATAGGGGAGTGTCTATGTAACTAGCTGGTGGGAGGAGCTATAAACTAGCTGGGTGTTGTTAGGGACAGTGATAGGGGAGTGTCTATGTAACTAGGTGGTGGGAGGAGCTATAAACTAGCTGGGCGTTGTTAGGGGCAGTGATAGGGGAGTGTCTATGTAACTAGCTGGTGGGAGGAGCTATAAACTAGCTGGGCGTTGTTAGGGGCAGTGATAGGGGAGTGTCTATGTAACTAGCTGGTGGGAGGAGCTATAAACTAGCTGGGCGTTGTTAGGGGCAGTGATAGGGGAGTGTCTATGTAACTAGCTGGTGGGAGGAGCTATAAACTAGCTGGGCGTTGTTAGGGGCAGTGATAGGGGAGTGTCTATGTAACTAGCTGGTGGGAGGAGCTATAAACTAGCTGGGCGTTGTTAGGGGCAGTGATAGGGGAGTACTCAAACACAACAATAGCTGATCTCAGGGAGACCAGCTACAAAAAACACCGCAGAGCCTCACTTAAGAGTCTCAACACAGCAATCCGAAGTGCAAAGTTCCATGGGAAACAGGAATATGCAAAATAAATGTGGAGCCCCAGTTATGGGTCTACAACACAATGAAAGCCAGATATCCCTCAAAGGAAGGAAAACCGAGCAAAGGGGTGTCTCCATTACAGAGATCACCAAATCCACCATATTAAGTGGCCCCTATGTCAAGATCCCGCTTTTTTACAAGCTTTAAGGATGTGACAGGGAAAACCTAAGCCAGTTATCCATCCACAGACAGCTGTTTCGGGGTGTTGCCCCTCCTTCCTTTGTGGGATATCTGGCTTTCATTGTGTTGTAGAGTGATAGGGGAGTGTCTATGTAACTAGCTGGTGGGAAGAGCTATAAACTAGCTGGGTGGTGTTACGGCAGTGATAGGGGAGTGTCTATGTAACTAGCTGGTGGGAGGAGCTATAAACTAGCTGGGTGGTGTTACGGCAGTGATAGGGGAGTGTCTATGTAACTAGCTGGTGGGAGGAGCTATAAACTAGCTGGGTGGTGTTACGGCAGTGATACGGGAGTGTCTATGTAACTAGCTGGTGGAAGGAGCTATAAACTAGCTGGGTGGTGTTAGGGGCAGTGATAGGGGAGTGTCTATGTAACTAGCTGGGTGGGAGGAGCTATAAACTAGCTGGGAGTTGTTAGGGGCAGTGATAGAGGAGTGTCTATGTAACTAGCTGGTGGGAGGAGCTATAAACTAGCTGGGTGGTGTTAGGGGCAGTGATAGGGGAGTGTCTATGTAACTAGCTGGTGGGAGGAGCTATAAACTAGCTGGGTGGTGTTACGGCAGTGATACGGGAGTGTCTATGTAACTAGCTGGGTGGGAGGGGCTATAAACTAGCTGGGCATTGTTAGGGGCAGTGATAGGAGAATATCTATGTAACTAGCTGGTGGAAGGAGCTATAAACTAGCTGGGAGTTGTTAGGGGCAGTGATAGGGGAGTGTCTATGTAACTAGCTGGTGGGAGGAGCTATAAACTAGCTGGGTGTTGTTAGGGGCAGTCATAGGGGAGTGTCTATGTAACTAGCTGGTGGGAGGAGCTATAAACTAGATAGGCATTGTTAGGGGCGGTGCTGGAGCTGTGGCAAAGAAAAGAGAAGTGCATCATGGGTTTGGTTGGATACAGGAACAGGAAGAGCAGGAACTTATTGGATTATACTAATATATATTATAAAAGAAAGCGCCAGGTTCATTGTCTACGTCAGATATATGTATATATCAATTCCATTCACTTCAATGGGGATGAGCAGCAATACAAGATACATACTATGGACAAGCGTGGTACTGTTTCTCGAAAAAAGCAGACCCTTTTTTCTAATCATGAGCAATGCCTCTAAGGCTGGGTTCACACACAGGTTCGTTTTTTGCACTTTTGTATTTCAAGTGACGATTTATGCGGTAAATCCATTTGTGTGATGACGAATGATTGTTAGACAACTTTTCCCAGAGCAGGCAATACAAGTAAGGGTACTTTCACATTTGCGGCATGCCTCAAGTACCCGTGCACTGCCCCGTCCCCATTGACTATAATGGGGGCGGAGCTTCGGCGCAGCACGGCAGTGCACGGCCGGAGATCGCTGGACTAAAGGTACTGCAGGTCCGACTTTTTAGTCCGGCAATCTCCAGCCGTGCACTGCTGTGTTGCGGCGTAGCTCTGCCCCCCGCCCCCATTATAGTCAATGGGGACGGAGCGGCAGCACATGGGTACTTGCCGCATGGCGGATCCGGCAGGCTGTTTACCCGCCGGAACAGCCTGCCGGATAGCTATGCCGCAAATGTGAAAGTACCCTAATACACAGGCAATAAGCAGCCAAAAATTTTTATAAGCATTTTTTATTTAATCAAAATGTTTCCTTCAGGCTCTTTCTACATTGAAGCTATACGCTGTATCTCCAGACGTATACCTCCAATGGTAAGCAGTGACTTTTCCCAATGTACAGGCGTACAGGGAAGTATGTCAGCCATAGGCTCCCATTTCTTTCCTAAAGTATAACACGTGTAGTAAACTGCACAATCTTATACAGTGAAAAAACGTATGACCGGGCCAAAGTATACCAAAAGGACACCGAAGTATACGCCGGGGAAGGCTCCTGACATACACCACCAATAAGCACAAAAAAAGATATGAACAGAGCGCATAAATAGAAAGTTTTATTATACTCAGCCGTTGCGCCATTATTCTAATGTTTAGCTGAAATGAACTTTAAATCCTTCAATTGCTTCAATTACAAACACACACGACGCCAAGAACATAAAATCCGCGGCACAAATCTCCTGCACGGATGCACAACTTGTGACTTTTTGGCAGGAGAAGCGCAACACAATCCGGGTTATTGCGCATAAAGCGTCCTGATGAATAGAACACACCGTCCCCTGAATAAATCATCACAAATCCGCCCAGATAAATGGAGGCAGCGGGTTTGGGCTTCGTCGCGCTCTGCCTTACGGAGAAGAAAAAATGGCAACGAGGGATTTTTATCAGACACTTCACAGGTACTTGGAGAATATCATTTACACCAAGACAATGAGGCAACAGAAGTCGTGTGCGGAGGGATTCATTTCAGAGCCTATTGTACAAAAATACCAAAGTATTACTGAACGCCAATGTCAAAACCTCACCAGGCGCTACATCATTTGTAAATTATTAACGTCCTCCACTAATGAAGAAGCTTCCCTCATTAAATATTTACCAGCTATGTTTTAGGATGTTTGCCAGCGCAGACAGAAGGTGCATATGATGAATACAGCTTCTAGGTTATACCCCCCTCCCCATTGCTTACATTGAGGTGGGATGTTTTCCCATAGTTTTATAGCAGGATACACTCCGGTGTTATTCCGTAAGGGTAGGGAGCAGGTCAGGTCAAAGGGCTGCCCTCTGTTAATGGCAACACATGGTCATGTAACGTGATGCTCCGGCCATGTTTCAATTATGTTTTCCAATTAGTTCCAAGGATCAATGAGTGCACTAAAAAGCCTTCAGGAAGATGACAAGGAGCGGTTGTCGGTTTACATGTGTAACAGCTGTCTGACAAAAGAGTCCACAGGCAGCTATCACTCACAGGAGTCTTAAATATTTTACAAATATCCCCCCACTGACTGCTGGAAGACTTGAGACAGATCACGGGGAGTTCAGGGTGAGAATCCCATCACAACATTTACTGGAGGGTCAGGAGAGGTCAATCACCTGTCACAGACAGAGGTCTCCGGATGACCTCCATCCAACTCCAGGAATAGACATACCGGTACAGGTCAAAGAGAAGAACCGACCAATATCATTGTCTTACCTGGAGCTGACACGTTAATGCTGTGATGGCCAACCTCCGGCACTCCAGCCGTGGTAAAACTACGACTCCCAAGATGTACACTTGCTTGGCTGATTTCAGAACTTCATAGAAATGAATGGAGCATGATGGGAGTCAAAGTTTCACCACTGCTGGAGTGCAGGAGGTTAGCCATCACTGCGGCTAAGGAATGGTACTCAGCAAGGTTTATCAAATATTCTGGATTACTGGGCAGTTGACTGGAATCTTAAAGGGGTTATCCACTGATTAATGTAAAAAAAATGAAAATAAGACATTATCTAGTATATGACAATCTCTTTCAAACATGGCTAGAACTAGTACTGCACCTCACGTAGATCCAGAGCTACCCATTTATTGCTCTGCTAGATTTATTTTAAGATGGCAGCTCAGTGGTGTGCTCTTTCAGCTGCAGCTCTCTTCGTCACAGCTCAGAGGGCGTGTCCTTTCTGGACAGCGGCGCATGCACAGTAATTGCGCTGGTAGCAGCAGAGCCTCTGTATTTGCACCACCACTTGGAGCAGGGGCATAGGCGCAAGATTGTCATGGCATGGTGAAATGTCTGGCCCAGTCAATCAAGTAGCAGAGGGAAGCTTCTTGACCAACGGGGACCGACTGTTACGGCTCAAGAACTCTAGTGCTTGATGAACAAATACATTTGTGTGAGTATGGAGCCTGCAGAGGGGTAAACTGGTCCCCATAGCTCCATACTATGGAACTACAGGCACTTCCGATTGTCACTGTATTGCATATGAAACTGGAGGCATAGGAAAGTACAGTGGGGTCATATAGCTTTACATGGGATATGCTCTATGGCTCTGTACAACTTGGGCACTGTAATGGTGGCGTAACTCAACCACAGATACTAATCGTCTGTGCCGCAAACAACCGTTTGACTATCACACCTTCTGGATTATTAGATTCCAGATTTAGGGAATTTCACCTTCTACGTAAAACTAATATTCAAGAATAAGTTGGGAATCCCACAAATAAAATATGCATTAGCCTTGCCCCCTCCTGGCCCTGGTCTACATTACCAGGTGCACTAAACTCACATCCTGGGATACTAACCACCTACTGCAAGAGAAGCAGGTTTGTTTTTTTAAGAGCCATACATGACATGGATCTAAACAATCAAGGACAGACCCCACTGAGAATTTGGCAGGCTTCTGTCCTTGGCTTCCACCAAGCGATGGAACCCCTGGTGTAGACTTAACACTAATGTGACAAGAACTATCAGGGGTGGTCTATTTGATGGGTAGAGTTCCAGCACTAATCCGAGCCTCCAGGCCTTGGAGATGGAAATCTAGTCCTTCATGTATAAAGGGTGAAGTGACATGAAACTATGTGCAGGAGAACCGAGACCTGGTTTAGGTGCATTGTGGTGACATGTCTACTTTAAGGGCAGTTTGATTTTACATTGATAAATATGGACAGCGGAAATAAAAAGTTGGTTCCTAAAAACTGTTGCAAACAGAAGTTTGCAGTATTTTTTTCTGCAACAAAGCTTCCTTGGGGAGCTCAGAAGTGGAACGCTTGAGGCTAGGAAGCTTTGCTTTGAAGCAACTGGGTCAGCTCTTGAAGGGTTGGGAAGGGAATTCTGCTGTTAAATTCTGCAGTCGGATACCGAAATGTCAAATCATGTCTTTTCACGAGACTAGAAGCAATGGCAATCTCTGTAACACTGCAAATGTATTCAGAAACACATCTCAATAATACATCTTCACCTTTGCACAAAAGTTTGAGAATCCAAGGAAAACTCTGCAGAATGAACAGAAGGAGAGAATCACATATTTTGTAAGAAGGCGGATAATGAAGTCCCATGTCACAGAAATTAAACAGACGGAACTTCACTTGTGGAGGAAGCTTAATCTAACCGGCTCCCCAAATAATACAGACTGGAAATACAATTCTGCCGCTCCGAGTTTTGTCTACGATAAGCACATTTGATTGATATTTCCACTGCAGTTACCTAATCCACAAGCTATATACATTCATATCATAGCTGATTCATCTATTATACACAGTAACTGTATCTTGATAATCTTTGACTGATTTACTAAGACTGGTACCCAAAAGTTAAATTTATAAGCTTTACAGGATTAATACTGTTTATTTTATTTTTTTACATAAATCTCTGGTTCTCTGTAGTCTTTCCAATGTTATGACATAGGTGATCAATATCAGACAATAGCAAGGACGCCAATTTAAGCCTTGCGTAGGTTTAATGGTGCTAGAATCACTGACTAAGCTTTGTATGGCACTGTTACTTGCTCACTGTAAGGCCTGACGCACACAACCATTTCACTGTCCACAAATGGATCAGAAAACATTGATGCGGTGCATGTGCCATCCTCATTTTCTACAGACCAAGTGACTTCAATGGGTTAGTAGTCCACATTTTTTCAAGTGCTTTCCGCATCTGTATGTCCATTCTACAAAAAGATTTAACATGTCCTATATTTGTCCTCAAAATGCAGACCACGGACCAGTCTGAAAAAAATGCAACTGCAACACGAATGGTATCTGTATTTTGCGGATCCGAAATTTGCAGGCTGCAAAATACATACGAAAGGTCGCGAAAGCTTGTGTGCATGAGCCCCAAGGCCAAAAAAGTTAGGTTGCTGTGCAAAATGTTAATGAAAACTGAAGGCAATGATTTGCTAATCTCATAGATCCATATTTTATTCTCAATAGATCATAGAACATATATCAGATGTTGAAAGTGAGACATTTTACCATTTCATGAAAAACATTTACTTAGTTATAACTTGATGGCAGCAACATACATGTCCTAAAAGTAGGGACCGGGCCATGTCTACCATTATGGAGCATCCCCTCTTACCAATAGTCTGAAAATGTCTGGGAAGTGAGACCACCAATTGCTGGAGTTTTGACTGTTGTTCCATTCTTGTCTGATGTAGGATTGCTGGTTGCCTGGCTTATTCTTTCATGATGTGCCAAATGTTTTCTATTGGCCAAAGGTCTGGACTGCAGGCAGGCCAGCTCAGAACCTGGACTCTTCTTCTGCAAAGCCATGCTGTTGTGATGGATGCAGTATGTGGATTAGGATTGTCTTACTGAAATATGCAAGGCCTTTCCTGAACGAGACGTCTGGATGAGAGCATACGTTGCTCTAAATCCTCTATATACTTTCCAGCATTGATAGTGCCTTTCCAGATGCGTTAGATGCCCACGCCATAGGCACTAATGCCACCCCTATTCCATCAGAGATGTAGGCTTTTGAACTGTGCTCTGATAAGCTGGATGGTCCCTCTCCTCGAGTTTTTAGGACACCGTGTCTACGGTTTTCAAGAAGAATTTCAAACTTTGAAATATCTGACCACAGAACAGTTTTCCATTTTGCCATAGTCCATTTTTAAAGACTTTTGGCTAACAGAAGGCGGTTGCATTTCTGGTTTGTGTTGTTCTTCTGATGGTGTATGAATAAGGGTGCATGATACACTTTTTACATGCATTGGTGGATTGCACGGTGAACTTTGTTCACAGACAGTGATTTCTGGAAGCGTTCCTGAGCCCATGCAGTGATTTCCAATACCGAACAATGCCTGGCAAGATGAGTAAGTACACATAGGATGACAATAAATAATATTGTTTTAAAAGTAAACTCTAAATGTGCAGATTAACGGGGTGTTCTCCAAAGACAAAATTACATACACCATGAAGATTGCAACCTGCTCTACAGTTAATCTAAATCCCTGAGTTCCTGCCATGTTTGTAACAAAACTTAAAAGCGATCGGTTCTGTGGAAGTCAATTTAGTGCATCGATTATTACATCTAAATAGCATTATAATGATATTGGATATGACACAGCAGTGTACACAAACTAATGTGGTATGAAATTAATGATCTGAAAAGAAGCTTCCAGATTTTACATTTGCACAGACAATGCAAGTCATATGGGACATGAAGGGTTTGAAGCATTAGAGTTAATATGTGTGTGCACAGAGGCTGATGCCAAGATGTGCTCATAGAAAGTTCTGTAATAGAAACTACTACAGGGCATGAACATCGCTGACGGGAATAGCTTTGGCTTCTATAGATACTTTGGGTTCCATCTAAACATATTAGCTAGGCCAGGCATCAGCAACCTTCGGCTCCCAGATGTTGTGAAACTACAATTCCCAGCATGCTCCATTCATTTCTATGTAAGTTCTTAGAAGAACAGAGCAACTATGCATGCTGGGAGTTGTAGTTTCAAAACAGCTGGGAGCCAAAATTTTAGCACAGATTACGGTACTTTGTGGAGTATAAAACGCAAGTTTTGAAGCCTGCCATCTCATTTAAACTACTACTACTGTAACATACTTTTTTAGAGGAGTTTCCCCAACATCACATGTCCTATTCTCTTTCTAGATAATAAAATAATGAATCATATTTGCATTCATCCACTTAACGTCTAGATCCAGAGAAGAACTGACATTTAATGACACAGTATAGTGCCACCTGGTGTTCACAGTGTATGGCAATGTGCACGTCCATCTAATGAGCTGAGTGCTGCTGGTCACACATGCTCAGTCATCCCCCCACAGCTACATCTCTGCGCAATGATCCTATGTCTACAGCAGAGCAGATGAAAAATTGTTTTCTGCCCCGTTCTGGCCGGAGAGGAGTTACTACAATGTCCATCTTCCCTTCAGAAAGCAATTTCTATTATCTGCTCTGCAATGTATAGAGGATCACTATGCAGATACTTGGCTTTGGAGGGAGTGACTTTGCATGTAGATCAGCTGAGTAGATGGCCGTGCAGACTGCTATACACTTTAAACACCAGGTGGCACCATTAATAGCCATAACTTTTTACTGAATCTTTTTCTTAGCGTGTAAAGGGCAAATATGCTTCATTTTCATGATTTGTAAAAATAAGTCATGAAATGTAATGGTTGGACAACACTTTTAAGCTTGAATGTCTGCAAAATGCATCTGTATTGCAACATTATCACAACTCATGCAAGACTTCCATATGTTGGAAAAAGTTGTGTGACTCAAGGTGACTGCAAGATTTCTCATGTTGCTGTAGAGTCCATGCCTAATAGTTAGGCAGTTTTAGTAAGATTATGAGAAAAAGAAGTGTTTTATTGGAACATATGCACCGATCTTAAGTCTACTGCAAGTTAAATATTTGATTTAACTCCTTGTCGACACAACCTTGCTTGCAATAAGGCGCCTTTCATGGAAATACATTTCTAAATGCATGGGAATGAAGCAATACATCAGCATGGCTGGCAAGTCTTCAATAGTTCATACATAATTTAATAGCGTAACAAATCAGTTCCTTTACACTCTTATTTAATAACAATTCTCAACTGGAAATTAAATCTCACCATCTAACACAATTTAAGACAAATGCTAATATAAGTAAAACCTTTCAAAGATATTTCATCTGCCTTAAATCTGTAAGGAACAAATGGTTCTGTCAGAGCAAGGCCAACTCCCGGGCTGAGAACGAACCTGACATTAACTGTTGTTTAAGCCCCAGACAATTACAATCTAGATACGTTCTGCCATACTAGTCAACCACAAGTCCGGGTACATGGCTTGTCATTGGACAGGTAGGAAAACATATATTCATTCCTCCCTGTGAATTTTCAATGATTTATTTTTAAAAACTACACTTGATATCTCTGATTTACCAGTCTAATTTGGATCACTATACTGATCTGAAGAACCAAGTGCACCTTGCCTGCATATTGATGGAGAAATACTGATGCAACAGGAGGAGGGAATATTCAGGAAACATCTCCTGAAGGTTGATCATCATTCTTAGACATTACACTACCTAAGATGATCTGATTCGGACCATTTTTTCTTCCGTTTGAATTCTACAATCACTATACAAATCTGGGTGGCCAGACCCAGCTTGGGTAAACACTGAAATAAATCTCTAAAGGTGCAGTCAGAAACATCTCAAGGGCAGTTTTGAAACATCTCAAGAAGGTTGATCAGATCACTCCTGGCCATTACCCACCTAAAAGGAGACCTGACCTGGCTATCCATGAACCCTTTTCTTCTGCGTGTAATCACTATATCAGTCTAGGTTCCCCTTGGATGCACACTGATGGAGAACTACTGATCAGATTACTCCTGGTCATTATGGAACTTCTGGGCCTACACAAGTTGCACTATGTCTTATAAGAATAATTTAATAGAATCATTCCTTATGGACAAAGCAATGAACCTAGTAACAAGGTCTTCGGTATTGACAGACATCTGCATTCTGATTGATCCGTATCCTTTTACCAGTCTAATTGATGTAAATGGATTTGAACAAACGACATTAGGTCAGCATATTGAGGCAGCTGTCTATCCGCAGGCTGACTAGTAAGAAGCTCTGGACAACCATCGATGACTACTTCAAGAACTCTTCCTTATGACAATGGTGATATCAACATAAATTAGAGAATGATGCTCTGACCTTCATTCAGTTGAAATAATCTATAATATCTGCATCAGAAAAGCACTGGAATTCATACTGGAGCTCGTGTATCTGTCATATACATATCTATATACTAAAACTATGTGCAATCAAGCATAGAAGAGTCGAAGAAAGGAGCAACATGGAAATTCTACCAGTCTAGTCACATCTGCTTTGTGATGTGATATACATGATCAGTCCTGATACAAAGCCTTTATTATTGCAGTCATACTGTGACAAACGATAACAATATGTCTCCGATCTCCATGTATGAGCATTTACAGATGGGAGGTTTTCGTGGGGCTTAAAAATAATGCAATGACTATTAGACCAAGCCCAAATGAGATGAAAATGCTGCAGACATTACCTCTAGACTTGTGCAGTAGATTAAGGTAAGATTTTAACAAATTTCATCCATAGGCTTTGGAATTTTTCCACACACAATTTGATCTACGATCTGCAGGTTTACATAAGCAGCATGACAATTTCCGTTGTGGATTTGAAGCCTTCCAATGAAGTGGGGTGAAATTTGCAGTGAATTTGCAGAGAAACCTACAAGATACACATGTAGTTTTGCTCCGGATTTATGGGGGAAATATCCGTTGTGTGTGGACCGACCCTGATGGTGAATTTCAAGTGGATTGGGTAGTGATGAGTAGATGTTGCTCAGCTTGCACGAAGTTGCAGAGTTGACAAGAACAGCAGAATGCTCAAGTCCTATTTGCTAGATTAGCTATAAGCATCTTACCATCTAAGCCCCAACCAAAATGTAGACTATCCTGGTGAGAGGAACCTTCTAGAGGACCCCAAAGCAACAACTGTATCATTGCACCCTTAACTTTCAGATAAGGTTGAGTTCTTAGTATTGAAACTGCAACACCAAGGACAAGCCGTAAGGTTCCGCAAATCTACAAAGTACAAGATACCACTAAGATCTGCAGACGATCAACATTTCAAACACCTAGCTGTGGCACGTGGGAGGGGCATAAAAGCCAGACTGAAAGCAAAGTAGTTTAGCCACAAAAATTGGGTCGTCACGTGGGATTATTGTGCGATGCGTCCTTTTCCTAGATGTCAGTTGTCACCACTTGTTGAAAACTGAGAGGGATGGAATCCTTGAACTGGAAGACCTTGGTTTATTACTCTGGCAGATCGCTACATGCCTAGGCTGAGATGTCCACACTGTTCAACGTTGCAGGTCCTGGTGCTTGGGACAACCATGAACTGGAATGATGGCAAGAGATGCACGGAGGCGAACCTCTGCATGGACGGATTGTCAAATTAGAACAATAGTACATAGTGATCCATTCTGAATTTGAATATGACATCCCAAGCCTGGGATAGCAAACATTGTCTACACAAACCATCAGAAGGTGTTCCCATGACACTGAGCTAAGAGCGAGAAATTCAGCTACAGGTGTTCCACTGACCACAGGGCACTGCTCTCAAGGGCTATCCTGGTGCACAGCAAGATGGCAATGGAGGCTGGAATGGACGTCTATCCTCTTCAACGATGTCTCTCACTTTTGTCTCGTACACAATGATAGCTAGAGATAGGTCTGGAGACAACGTGAGCAACGCCATGAAGAGTACTTCACAAGAGAACATTACACAAGTCCTACTCCTGGTATTATGGTGTGTGTGGGGGCATAATATATAGTAGCCAGACCCCGCTAGTCTTCATTTCATGTACACTAACAGTTCGGCATTACATTGATTTGGTTTTGTGAAACGGCATTTTCTCCAAAGTGTCCCAGGAGCCATTTTGAACAGGACATCAGGCTGCATGCTGCTCTTGCTAAATGTCTAAATGTGCTACCATCGTCATCTCTGGACATTGAGCACATCGGGGACATCACTGGCAAAGGGAACTGCCAGCAATGGATCTTAATGATCTGTGTGCCCAAATGCATCCCTCAGACAATCATTAATAACTTCAATCATAGCAGTGCATGCAAAAACATATTTCTGCATATAGCAGTCATTCTTCATACAGAATAAATCGGGATGTTTTAAATATTTTGTTTCCTTTTTTTATAATTTGCATATCATTAACATGATTTCCACAATTCCACGTCTTTTCCGTCTTGGTGTTGCAATTTCAATGTTGAGGAGTGTACTTGCTACAGGGCCCTTATATCGCGTCCCAAATAAAGGAAATGCCGAGTGATGTAGTGCGGCCTGAAAGTCTCTTTATGTGTCCCGGTGCTCCTACCTGGATACTGCTGGACCCCAGGCTTTGGCTCCGATGCAATAAATAGGGGGAATAATTGAGGGATTTGAAAGAAAGATGGAGTCCAGACCTTGTATGTAGCTAAACAGCAGCTTTACTTGAATAAACGTTCATCAGAAACAGTCTTCAAGCTTTGCCTTGGTCCCAGCAGGCTTTAGCATTAAACTGGCAGGCAAACTCAACTCTACTATATCTTTTCCTCACTCTGCTGTACTGACAAGATGACTAGATAACTTGGCTTCTTCTTTATGCTGCACTTCACTTTTTAGTTGTACTTATCTTCAGCCAAGGAATAGGTTAGAATCAAATAGGTTATAAAGGGGGGGAGAATGGAATGGTGAGTTTCATTCTATTAACCTATACCTCTGCTGTGTTTGCTGCCACCTGCTGGTGAACCAGGTAAATTACATTTATAAAAGTTACATAATAGTATAGATGCACATTGTGGTGAATCTGGAACAGAATACATAGATGACATTGTGTTAGCCCAATAAAGACAGTAGCAGGGTGCAGGGGTGGTAACAAAACTCTGGGGTGTTACATACTAATAGAACTTCTCTTATTTTATGGAATCTACTCCCCCTTAAGCAATAGGGCCAGATGTGGCCCGCATACTGTAACCTATTGTAAATCTCGATTTCATCACAGATAACAGGTACAATTTCTGAATTCTTGTTTTCCTGCTCATATTGCCTCATTTCCAAATGTAAAAAGTAATCCTTCTTCAGTTTGCCTCTAATACCACTCGTGTGCACTGTGTTGAGGTTTAAAAACAACGAAAAAGGAGAAAAAAAAAAATCAAAAGACTCTTAATGATGACTTATTTGTCACCGACTTGCGGTCTACAGAGCAATTAGATGAGCTCAGATGTAACGCAGTCCTTGTGTCATTTTGGCAGGTTGATGTGATCAAGGTAAAGCGCCATGACACTGCTGGGGTTCGGAGAGTTGTAAGTGAACATCACAGATGCTTTAATGTGGGAGCAGAGAGAGTGGGAGCTCCAGTCCTCCCCCACAGTGCTTGACAGGAGGGGAGCGGGGAGCTGTCAGACGCTGTCGCTATACACTGATCACTGAGTAAAGCTGATGCTGAGGTCCCTTCGAGACGGAATGGTTGATTAGGATCGATGACTAAGTCTGTAATACAACTGAAGAGCACACAGGCCATTACCATAGGAGGGGATAACAGTGGTAAGAGGTCTATACCACTGAATAGTTCAAGCACCAGGTCCATAGACTTTATTCACATCATCAAAATGTAAAATACTTTCTACTGTCCTTAAACTATAGAAATAAACCAAACTATAGACAGCGATATAATTAAACCTATCAATTAACGCACACCTTCAGTATTTTTTGTTCTATAAGAGGCAACTAATAAGACGCACTTAGGTTTCAGAGGAGAAAAATAAGAAAAAAATATTTTTTTTTTATCAGACCTCAGATTAGATCCCCAGATCAGACCCCCAGATCAAACCCCAGGTGAGACCCCCATATCAGATGCTTAAATATGTCTCCAATCAGAGGTAAAAAAAGTAAGTAAACTTACTCCTGCTCCACCGCAGCTCTGGCAGTCTCTCTTGCAGTCACGCTCCCCAGTCTTCCCTAGCTGCCGCGCTGCACTAACCTGACTGTGTACAACGTCAGGTCATAGTGCACGCACTACGCCCTGACGCTGTACACAGTTGGGAGAGTGCAGAGTGGCACCTGGAGCACCAGGGAGCGGCACTAGTAGCATTTCACTCACTGCTGCCTGAGCCTCCTGAATACTAATGAGTGCTTTCCTAATGGAAGCGCTCATTGGTATTTGCTTTATAAGCTGCACTGTCATTTTCCCCTCACTTTTGGGGAAAACGTGTGTCTTATAAAGTGAAAAATACGTTATATATACTTATATAAAGGAGAAATTTACAACAGTGACAAATTCAAGATGGGTGGTCTCCCTCCTAGTTTGAATGGCATCCCACAGTACAGGTACGTCATCACAAGCCACCTCTAGCTGATATCGGTGCATGTGCACACTTGAGACCAAGGCCAGTACACGGTTCCGTGTACAGTCCCATATGCATTTTCACGTAGAAAATCTGCCGCGTAATATAGTACTGGCTAAGTAGATAAGATTTTAAAAAAGGTGCAAAAATTGACATGTGATGTGGATTTTGACTGTGGATTTTCAGTCCAATGGAAAGGGCAAGATCTGGGTCAAATCCATGTCAAAATCCACGGCAAAACCCACAAGTAATACAAGTCGATCTTGGTGCACAACTGGTGCGGCACCAAAGCAAATTCCACATAAATGACACTGCTGTGTGCACGTACACAAATGTGCCAGATGCTGCTTGAGGTGGCTTATGATGCCATACCCTCTCTGTGGGACATTAATGAAACCAGGAGTGAGATTGACAAGCGTGACTCTTCAGGAGACTGGCTCCACCCTGGTGACTCCTTACTGTCCTTTCAATGCTGTGGTCTGTTACTTTTGTGCTATGATTAGTCTTCTAGAAGATGATCGCGGGAACCTGTCATCATCATCCTGGATAAACCGGCTACACCCTGCTGACAGGTTCCCTTCAAATGCAAAAGTTTTGAGGGCATTTTTATACTGCTGCAATTTTGTAAACCGTGCATTTTCTTTAATATCGTAACTGTTCTGGGTAATATCAATTACTGATGCAGGAGGATGCATAGGGCATTTGTCATAATACACAATGAGCCTTCCTGCTGACAAATGATTCGCTCATAATGGAAAGTACACTGGGAACAGAAAAAAATCAATCCCGCCACAATAAAACAAAATGAACCTTTAGTTTAAGGTCAATCACTGGTTTTAACAAGCTTCTCTTTTTTCCACAAATGCACTGAGTAAACGTAAAAGATAAGTTATGAACGGCTTCCCTGAGTGCCAGTCGAGCATAGGTCTTGTATAACGAGCTGGAAACAGATCTATAAGTCTCCATTACAACTATGTAAAGGATGAGGGAAGGAGCTTTGCTGGTGAGGAGGTTGTCATTTAGCTTCTAAATATGGTGCATCGAAAAGTGACAAAAAGTTGTTTCACTCATTACGCAAAAACACGGACTGTCATTAGGGTTGAGCGAACTTGTCGTTTCAAGTTTGGCGTAGAAGGTTCGGGTTCAGGTTATCTAAGAATCCCGCTATGGATTCCGCTACCACGGACCATGGTTTGTGGCAGCGGAATCCATTACGGAATTCTTAGATAACCCGAACCCTGTACACTGAACTTGAAACCACAAGTTAGCTCAATGCTGTCGTGATTAAGCCACAGGCCTCATGCACACGGCAGACCTGCCCTGTTGGAGGCATACCTTGTCCATACCACTTTATACTATTCAAACCGACCACAGCACTTCAGGGGTTAGCAGAAAAACGCCACACTGCTTTATTCAGACAAGTACGTCTATCAAAAATGTGCAGTGTTTCGGAAGCATACACCTCCTTGAAAACGTTGCCCTTTTTTTAATGGATTTACCTGTCTGAATAAAGCGGTTTGGAGTTTTACCATTAACCACTGAGATGCGGTCTATTCGTCTGTACGGAGCTTCCCGATTGGTTACCTGGTGGGCGAAGGTTCCCTGGCGGATCCGTATACACTGTGTTGTTGGATTTAACACCGACCATGCAGTAGGCACTCCATGGGCCACTTCAGGGTGCACCCGTATGAAATCAGAGGCATTAAAAGGTAGAGCAGAGCTTCAAAAACTTCTATTGGTGCCATGTTACCGTTATAATATGGAGTTGGCTTTAGGATTGGCTATAAATACTTAATAGGTGGGCATCCAACAACCCCATCTCGCAAAGCACAGTGCCATCCCTTGGATGGCGGCTGTGCTTGCTATTGCAACTTAGGGTACTTTCACACTAGCGTTGGTGCGGATCCGTCTATTTATTTTCACAGACGGATCCGCACCTCTAATGCAAACGTTTGTATCCGTTCAGAACGGATCCGTTTGCATTAGGTTTAAAGAAAAATGACAAAGTCCAAAGCGGATCCGTTTTGGATTACATTGAAAGTCAATGGAGAGCGGATCCGTTTTCAAATGCACCATATTGTGTCACTGACAACGGATCCGTCCCCATTGACTTACATTGTAAAAAAGCGGATCCGTTAGGCTCCGCCTCTTCAGACGGACACCAAAATGCTGCATGCTGCGTTTTGGTGTCCGCCTCAAAACGTAATAGAGGCGGAGCGAGCCTAACTGATGCATTCTGAACGGATCCTTATCCATTCAGAATGCATTGGGGCTTAACTGATCCGTTTTGGAACGTTTGTGAGAGCCCTGAAACGGATCTCACAAACGGAATCCAAAACGCTAGAGTGAAAGTACCCTTATCCCCATTCACTGGCCGATCCCACATCCGATCAGCAGTGGTGCTGGGAGTCGGATCCCCACTGATCAGATATTGATTACGTATCCTGGGAAAATGAGCAGAAATTTAAATTAATAAATTACAAATTACCTGAATCTTTTCCCACAAAACTATCAATCTGCTCAGCTCCCCCTGCTCAATAACATGCTGCCTACAGATTACACTGCATTTTCATAGTGACAGGTTCCCTTCAATCATGTCATAAAACACTGTAAACCACAACACTGACACCTACAGGAAAGAGCAGGTACTGCATTTTCCCCCCAAACATTCAGTACAGTATGTGTAAAGGATTCCAAAAGAAAAGGACAACACACCATTGTGTAGGGCAATAGATCAGGACATATGTCTCATACCGCATCATTCTTCATCATTTCAGGATTCAGCAGTATTTCTGGCACCAAAAAAAATTAATCCAGAGCTATAAGGGGGAGATTTATCATTGACCGGCATTTTACAATGCCAGAGAATGCTCCTAATTTATGATGAGGCTCAGAGCTGCTGTAGATTTCAGAAAAATGGCGTAAAAGAAAACAGCTGTGCAGGGCCTGCTGATTGTGCCCCCTTTTGGAAAAAATGCTAAGGGTAGCTTAAAAAAAGGCACTTACACCAAAATTTGTTTAATAGTCACAAACAAAAAACTGCTGCAGGGAGATGATAAATCCCCCCCCAAAAGGTTTGCGCCTTAATAGTTACTTTTCAAAAGGTGACGTGACTGTTGTAAAATGCACCATGTTTACTACTGGGGTGCACCAGTTTTTAGGTGCAAAATACTAGGATAAAGTTTCCCATCCAAGTAGTGAGATAAGAAAGGAAACAAACAAGTGTAAAAGTGGAGTGATAGATCAAACTACGACAGATTCGACATTTCTGCTGTCTAAATGGTCGGCAGTATTAGTAAATCTTCCCCCGTCTTCCAATATTTATGTGTATTTCTGTGCAAGCAAAGCCGAACATGTTATGTGCTATAGAGATAATGATCACTGCATCAAATATTAAACTGCAGTCGTTTACCCGTTCAATATAATGATCTGCCCATACATAACGCTGCGCAGCCACAGGATGTTATCAGCAGAAAAATTAAAATCATCTGCGTTGATCCATCTGTGACACTGATGAGCGTTACCCACAAGCAGGCTCGGACTGGCCCACAGGGGTACAGGGGAATCCCCCTGTGGGCCCCTGAGCAAGGTGGGCCCCTAGTCTCCCACCCCCTGCACAAGTGGCACATAACACAGTAGATTTACTGCACAACATACATATATTCAATATACAGCACCTCAACCTGCCGATGTTCATATAAAAAACGTGTAAAATTATTTATCATATTTGAATGTATCCGTACGTTGGGCCCCCAAAATAAATTTTACTGGTGGGCCTTAGGTACCCCAGTCTGACACTGCCCACAAGGAGCCGAGGTTACTGGGTCAACCATTCCCACCCAGGACAAACGAAACGGCCATTACCCCACCGCAAGTTACTTATTTACCATGCTAGACATAAGGCCGATCTCTTTGATGTCCTCTAAACCAGGACTCCAGGTCACCCCATCTTTAGGTCTACACCTAATCAGAGACCAGTACTAATCAGAGGACAAAGTATGGTTTTAGTACATAGCCCCACTAATCAGAGGACACAGTACGGCTTTAGTACATAGCCATACTAATCAGAGGACATGGTACGGTTTTAGTACATAGCCATACTAATCAGAGGACACAGTACGGTTTTAGTACATAATCCTATTAATCAGAGGACACAGTACGGCTTTAGTACATAGCCCTACTAATCAGAGGACATAGTACGGTTTTAGTACATAGCCCTACTAATCAGAGGACAAAGTATGGCTTTAGTACATAATCCTATTAATCAGAGGACACAGTACGGCTTTAGTACATAGCCCTACTAATCAGAGGACATAGTATGGCTTTAGTACATAGCCGTACTAATCAGAGGACATAGTGCGGCTTTAGTACATAACCCTACTAATCAGAGGACACAGTATGGCTTTAGTACATAGCCCTACTCATCAGAGGACACGGTACAGCTTTAGTACATAGCCCTACTCATCAGAGGACACGGTACAGCTTTAGTACATACCCCTACTAATCAGAGGACACGGTACGGCTTTAGTACATAACCCTACTAATCAGAGGACACAGTACGGTTTTAGTACATAGCCCTACTAATCAGAGGACACGGTATGGCTTTAGTACATACCCCTACTAATCAGAAGACATAGTAGGATTTTAGTACATAGCCCTACTAATCAGAGGACACAGTACGGCTTTAGTACATACCCCTACTAATCAGAGGACACAGTACGGACTTTAGTACATAGCCCTACTAATCAGAGGACATAGTAGGGTTTTAGTACATAGCCCTACTAATCAGAGGACAAATTATGGCTTTAGTACATAGCCTTACTAATCAGAGGACATAGTAGGGTTTTAGTACATAGGGCCTATAAACCTTCAGCGCGTGCTCTACAATGACATTGATTTATAAAATATGTTGCAAAGGAAAAGTAATTGCACACACTCCCCAGTAAAGCACAGCGGCGGGATTACAACAGTGCAGGGTGACAAAATAGTCAATGAAAACAATTAGGGATTTCCTCTTGACCTTCCTTGAGTTAATCAGTAAATACATCAGGATTTATGTCTCAAGGTGTTTTTGTTTCTACTGAGGTGACAACTTTCTCACTCCTTCCACAAGCTACAAAAACACAACTGTAGCCAGACAAAAGGAAGAGATAAGAGCGGAGGAGCCCAACGAATTCTAGAGGATTGAGCAAAAGTCTTCATGACCCATGGAGGCCAGAAGGCTTATCCATGAGGAACAGAGTAACATCCGTATTGTTGGGTTAATACTGTCTTGTAATTCACCTAAGCACAGGCTCCAGGAATAGGCCGTACAGTGTAAGCCGAGACTATCAGACAATGATCCGGCCACCAGCTGATCTCTGTAGACTTCTTAAAATAGCCTGGAGACCATTTTTGATTCTATCTCACTTCAGTCCCACCTTCTCTGACTTCTATGGAGAGCAAGGACAACTCAATGGGGCAGATTTACTAATATTGCCGCACTTTACACAGCCTAAGAAGACAAATCACTGTCTTTATATTAGGCAAATTTACTGTTCTGGCGCACGGAACTTTATAAATGTAGTTTACGGCACCTACAAGTGGGAGCAGTTTAACTCCAAAAATAGGCCAACAATCTGGCTTACTTTCGCACATGGAGGTGCATTTAGGCCACACCGCTTTCCCGCAAATGCCGTGCCCCATTGTCAGATGAGGCATAAAACGAAAAGTATGAAAGTCTGGAAAAGCTAGAAAATGTGATGCAACGCATGCACACCAATTTGTTGGTGCATTTTCCATAGTAAATCTGCTCCAGTATTTTTCTGGATGCAAAGCTGCCTGCTTGTTGTAAACCAGGGCTTATAAACTGGCATCTGCTGGGCTGAGGCTAGACGAGGCTCTGCTCTCTCTGCAGCTGCCGCACCGTCTCCACTGACTGACTTTACGAGAAGTCCAATGAAAAATCCCTTTATTGGGGATCTGCTCACATAAAAAAACGTGATTATAAAAAAGTTGCTACGTTTCGGCTATTCCCAAGCCTTTATCAAGCACGCTGTGATCAATCCATGTTCAAGTTTATAAAGCGTAAGCCACACCTCCTTTCCTAAGCGTGGCCGTGTACCACACGACATACATATCATCAATTCATATAATAGTAAGACTTTACGAGAAGTCGGGGCCAGGTGTGATCATGTTTTCACTGCCTGGCCCCGTCCATCAAAGTGCAATGGGGGCGGGGCAGTTGCAGAGAGAGCTGAGCTTCTAGGGGTAATGGCAACGCCCCCGTTGCTCCTACAGACTCGTTTACATATAATAAAACCTCATTTTTCTCAGCAATGCGGGCACATATGAACATGGGACTAACACAGATGCCTTCAGCTGTCAAGCGCACATGTAACAGGTCAGCCAGTGTCAGGGATAAATCTGCTGACAGACGCCTTTAAGTCTACCGGTTCTTTCATGGCATTCCACCATGACCTGTAGATATTAGCAGCCGGGTACAAGTAGGTGCAAGGGGCCATGGCTGCCAACTGCCACCATCAAGACCTAACCTCACGGGATTAGGTTTACAGCTTTGGAAGAGGGTTCTTCTGGTGCTCCTCTTCATGACTCAGTAATGATGAAAGTGATGTACATTGTGATTTATAACAATACAGAATATGAGGCTTAAAAGTAAAAATCGACACATTGTAAGTGTCTCCGGTTCTTATTTATGACATCCATATGTGCTTTTTTTTATGGTTTCTCAACGCTGATTAACCTTCCTCATTGATTTGCCCGAGAGGATGCGACCCGTGCACTCGTAGATGACAGTCTGACAACCAGCCTTTGTTTTAAAGTGGCAAAACCTTGTTCTCCTCCGCTACTGAGCCTCGCTGTGTGGCCGATGGGAGCATGCACCATTTTATGGGCCCCGTAACCCTGACAATCTGCGACACACGGGACCGGGGCATATGCCGTCTGATTTCTGTCTGCCATCCCAATGACAATTCATGCGAGATTTATAGAAAAGGAGGTAGGTGGGGATCACTGCGGTGGGTTAAGAGCACGATTTATTTATTTTTTTGCGACAGATTTTCCCCGTTTTTGTCCCACTCAGATCTGAGCGTCATGAACAGCAGATAGATAGTATTGGTGCTCCGTCTGATGACCATATTTCCAGGACTGAACTTGCAGCATCATTATGAGTTATGATATCTTGAGTTCCTGCCTGACCACGACTCCACTACAGATTTGTCCCTATGACACTGGCTGACCTGTTACATGTGCACTTGGCAGCTGAAGACGTCTGTGTTGGTCCCATGTTCATATGTGCCTGAACTGCTAAAAAAAATGGCGTTTTAATATATGCAAATGAACCTCTAGGAGCAATGGGGGCGTTACCATTACACCTAGAGGCTCTCCTATCTTTAAAACTGCTGCACCCTCTGCACTTTGACAGGGCCAGGCGGTGAAAACATCATCACTACCTGGCCCTACCAAAGTGCAGAGGGCGCTGCAGAGAGAGCAGAGCCTCTAGGTGTAATGGTAACGCCCCTGTTGCTCTTAGAGGCTCATTTGCATATATTAAAACATCATATTTCTAAGCAATGCGGACACATAGGAACATGGGAGCAACACAGAGGCCTGCATTTAACAAGTCGGCCAGTGTCATAGGGACAAATCTGCTGACATATGGCAATTAAAGAGGACCGTCTCCTCTCCTGACGTGCGTTTCGGTAACTCTTGCATTCCCCATGTAATAACAATCCTGCAGCATCTATTCTTACGACTCTT
Organism: Bufotes viridis; assembly: GCA_033119425.1. NCBI lineage: Eukaryota > Metazoa > Chordata > Amphibia > Anura > Bufonidae > Bufotes > Bufotes viridis. The sequence goes on from CM065593.1 coordinate 342,538,002, forward strand.
TGTTGCGCCATTCCTTTATTATTCCTGCTAGAAGTTATAAATGATTTACCAGCAGTCTGCAATGGGTGCTACAGCACTGAAGGATCGTGTTAGACTGTAGAGGGACACACCCCCAACTAGTAACACCCAGCTGGAGTTTCATGACAAACTGCTGGAAATTCATTCAACAACATCTAACAGGAATAATAGAGAAATGGCACATTGTAAGAATAGATGCCCCAGAATGTTTATTACATGAGGAATGCAGGTAGTTACTGAAACAGACGTGTCAGGAGGGGGGACGGGTCATCTCTAAACGTGGAATAAAAAAAGTTGAGCAGTCCGCTCCCGGAGAGAACTCTACCTAAAATAATGCTATTTGCAGGGACACGCGCCAATGACAAAGCGCCGTACGCTGACAAGGCAGCTGTTTACATTTTTTTAATTCCCCATCACATATTTTTTCATGATAAATGGCCCCTTAATTATCTCTTCTCTACAGTGAATCAACTAAGTACTAATGCAAACAGAAAACCAAATCCTCCGTGAAAGAAAGTCTCTTTTGCATTTTTATTTTATTGACATTACAAAGTGCAGCCATTTTACATGCCGCTTTATTTATTGCTGACATTACCCTGGGAAGCTCGCAAATTGAGAGAATTCACAGCAAGGAAACCAGCCGAATACCGGGAGCCATTTAAAGCTGAGGAAACGGCAACTGTTACACGGCGTGAAGTAGAGATTCTTACATGAATATTAAAGGGGTCTTCCAAGCCTCTGGATAGGTCATCAGTATCTGATCAGTGGGGGGCCGACACCTGGGACCCTCGCCGACCAGCTGTTTGAGAAGGGACCTGCGCTCGCAGTCGCACCGCGGCCATCTATCTGCTCACCAAGCACAGCGCCCTACACTGTATAGCGGCTGTGCCTGGTATCGCAGCCCAGCCCCATTCACTTTAATGGAGCTGAGCTGCACCTAGGTCATGTGACCAATGATCGTGATGTCACATGACCTAAGCAAAGCTGGAGAAGGTAGCGAGCGCCGGGGCCTTCTCAAACAGATGATCGGCGGAGGACCCAGATGTCTGACCCCCACCATCAGTTACAGATGACCTATCCAAAGGATAGGTCACCAGTATAAAAGTCTCAGAAAACTCTCTTAAAGATGTGCAAAACGTATCAAACAAGGAGCAACATTTGGTAAATCTGCTCCAAATTTCTTAGAATTATCAAGCTATATAGCCGAGTGCCATTGCCGAGATCAGGATGTCACTGTGACGTCTCTAGCAGGGATCCCATTGTGACATGGAGCAGAAGAGTATGCTGGGGGTCATTCATCAAACTGGTGGAAAGGAGAACTAGCTTAGTTGCCCCTAGCAACCAATCAGATTTCACTTTTCATTTCCCAATGGAGCTGTGAAAAACGAAAGGAGGAATCTGATTGGTTGCTATGGGCAACTAAGCCAGTTCTACTTTACACCAGTTTGATAAATGGCCCCCGATGTGTGTCATCCAATGCTAGCAGTGATCTAGTCTAAAGTTTTATATGTATAAAGAGAAATGTAGGGGTAAGGCCCTATTCACATGTCAGTGGTCCACCGACGTGTGCGGTCCGTGTTCTCCACGGACAGCACACGCAGCTACTTTTTTTAATGTCCGTGTTTTAGCATGGTCCATGGTTTTATCACGAAAGCATGCTCTATTTTAGTCCGTGATTACAGACCCATCACAGTCTATGGGTCCATTGAAAACACGGACCCAACAAGGGCACCTTCCGTGTTTTAAGGACCATTTACAGGATATGCACTGAAAATTAATTTTCAGTTATGCCGTGTCAACGAAATACAGGTGACACACGGAGAGCAAAAAGCAGACACGTGGACCGAACATGAATCCTTCATGGACATCTTCACGGATGAATCACTGACCATCTTATCACGGATTTCATTACGGACGTGTGAATAAGGCCTAACACTGATTATGTCCTCCCTGCACAAGACCAAAAAAAAAAAAAAGACATTTATTTCTTTTTTTATTCCATTTGCTCCCTTTACCCAATTCATACTGGTTACCACGAAAACAAAGTGTCAATGAAGAGTTAAAGTAAACCTGATGAATGAAAGAAAATATATTGGAAAGTCTCTGGGAAGAGGAGAGTGGAAGACTGCTGACGACAGCTTTGTGGCACCAAATAAAAGATGTCCGGGGTTTTATCTCTGACCTCTGGTAAGTGCCTGGGATCACAAAGTCATGATTCATACGGCAGTCACTGCAATGAGAAGCACTTACCGCGACACCGTTCTGGCGCCATTTGTCTTCTGCTCAGGTGTTGGCCTTCCAGGATTTATTGCAAAGCCTAAGTAATCAACCATGTAATATTCTCCCAAATACAGGAGAATCCACGTGGCAGCTACTCAGGAAAACAACTAAAAACGCCATTATAAGAGCTAACAGATCATCGCTGGCCACGGCAGGCGATCCAGGAAAACAAAGACCATACGGCTGCCTGCAGATTTCCGTGTGGATTTCTCTGCATTTCAGCACCAAAATCTACGTGTTACTTGCATTTTTGTAGTTTGTAGATTTGATGCCGTTTTGCCGCTGATCTCAGCCTTGCATTGAAAAGGGTGAAATCCGAAAAAAAGAACTGCACAAACAATTGACATGCCAAGGATTGTCCGCACACTAGGTCAATTTCCGCACAGAACGAAAGCAAAGTGAACATGAGATTTATCTAATTTCATACAATTTGCTGGTGATGTAGTACACTGCAGTTTATCTGTATGAGAATCAGCGTGGAGAAACCATGCGTAATCTCCAATGTGTGCAGGAGCGCAGAAAAACCATGTGTAATCTGCAAGGTGTGCAGGAGCGCAAAACGACCATACGTTATCTGCAAGGTGTGCAGGAGCGCGGAAAAACCATATATGATCTGCAACGTGGGCAGGAGGGCGGAAAGACCATAAGTAATCTGCTAAGTGTGCAGGAGTGCGGAGAGACCATACGTAATCTCCAAGGTGTGCAGGAGCGCAGAAAGAGCATACGCAATTTGCAACGTGTGCAGGAGTGCAGAAAAACCATGTGTAATCTGCAACGTGTGCAGGAGCGCAGAAAAACTATGTGTAATCTCCAAGGTGTGCGGGAGCGCGGAAAGACCATACGTAATCTGCAAGGTGTGCAGGAGCGCGGAAAGAGCATACGTAATCTGCAACGTGTGCAGGAGCAGAGAAAAACCATGCGTAATTTCCAAGGTGTGCAGGAGCGCGGAAAGAGTATACGCAATCTGCAAGTGTGCAGGGGAGCAGAAAAACCATGTGTAATCTCCAAGGTTTGCAGGAAAGCGTAAAGAGCATACGTAATTTGCAACGTGTGCAGGAGCGCAAAAAAACCATGCATAATCTAAAAGGTGTGCAGGAGCACAGAAAAACCATGTGTAATCTCCAATGTGTGCCCGAGCCCGGAAAAACCATATGTAATCTGCGTGTGCAGGAGCGCAGAAAAACTATGTGTAATCTCCAAGTTGTGCAGGAGCGCGGAAAGACCATACGTAATCTGCAAGGTGTGCAGGAGCGCAGAAAGAGCATACGTAATCTGCAACGAGTGCAGGAGCGCAGAAAAACCATGCGTAATCTCCAAGGTGTGCGGGAGCACGGAAAGACCATACGTAATCTGCAAGGTGTGCAGGAGCGCAAAAAAACCATATGTAATCTGCAACGTGTGCAGGAGCGCAGAAAAATCATGCGTAATCTGCAAGGTGTGCGGGAGCACGGAAAGACCATACGTAATCTGCAAGGTGTGCAGGAGCGCGGAAAAACCATATGTAATCTGCAACGTGTCCAGGAGCGCAGAAAAACCATGCGTAATCTCCAAGGTGTGCGGGAGCGCGGAAAGACTAAACGTAATCTACAAGGTGTGCAGGAGCGCAGAAAAACCATGCGTGATCTCCAAGGTGTGCGGGAGCGCGGAAAGACCATACGTAATCTACAAGGTGTGCAGGAGCGCAGAAAAACCATGTGTAATCTGCAACGTGTGCAGGAGCGCAGAAAAACGTGTCAGGAGGACTAACAGGGAATTGGATAAAGAGCTAATCCCTAATATAGTAAAAGACTTGCTTCCTTTAGCTAATAATTCCCAATATATCATTAGTAGGCAAAAGGGAGTAAGCACAACCCCTGAGAGCTACACTCAAAGGCCTATGTAATCGTTGATGAAGGCTCATTCACACGAACCTAGTGTTCCGTTCCGTGCATTGGGGACGCAATTTGCGGTCCCCAATGCACGGAGAATGTTCGTGAGGCCTCTGGGACAGATCCAGACCCATTCAACTTGAATGAGTCCGCATCCCTCCGTTCCGTAAAATGATAGGACATGTTCTATCTTTTTGTGGTATGGAATGGAACCCCAAAGAAGCCCTTCGTAGTGCTTCCGTTCTCCGCATCTCCTGATTTGGGGACCCATTGAAGTGAATGGGTCCACATCCGCACGGATGCGGAATGCACACAGAACGGTGTACGTTTATTGCAGATCCGCACCGCAATACGGAAACGAAACGCATACGTTCGTGTGAATGAGCCCTAACATTGAAAGCTTTCAGGGGTTAATCCGACAAACAAATAAAAATACTCACCTTATTCATTTGATAGCGCAGAGGCTGCCGAGGCCAGCGCACTGACGTCATACGTCACCACACGCAAGATTTCACACGGGATCTTCAATCAAGATGGCCGCAGCGGCCTCTTCGCACGCGAATGGATGAGGTGAGTATGTATATTTTTTGTTTTTACTGCCATTTCACGACGTGCGAGCAAATTTGACTTTGCAGCGAATCAAATTTTTCCCTAAATTCAGATCGGATGTGATTTGACTCCTGTTACGTCCAACAATCAGCTGTTAGATCGTCTAAGCACCGTAGCTTTTTTTATAAGCCCCCAAGCACAGCGCCGTACATTGGATGGTGGCTGTGCTTGGTATTGCGGCTCAATCACATTCACTTGAATGGGAGTGAGTTGCAGAAGGGCCACGTGACTGACGGGCGGCAGCGATTGCCTGAGTGCCACACTTGAACCCCCACCGATCAGATATTGATGTCCTTATCCTGAGGATAGGCCATTAATATTTAGGACCTGGACAACCCTTTTAAGAATTTACCCAGAAAGATAATTCAAGGCTCTGACAGCAAGCATCTGTAGCTGCTCTGATACAGGAATATGCAGAACCCTACTGCATGGTAATTTAATAAAGCTTTTTCTCAAGGGGCTGTGGAAGATGTCAGTTTCCTATAATTTACAAGGATAAAGATAAGATGACGGCATATGCTTACATGTCTCCACCTAAATTTATGTTTAGAAAAATCTGATTAATAGTTCAAACTGACTGATCATCAATTGTGAAGAGTTGTTTTGTCAAAGACTGTATTAATCAGATTTCTCTAAAAATAAAGTGTATCTGTGCTATAAAACGTGAATGTACAGAAACGATATGGAATTCATCATCCTACCTGCAGTACCTGCGCCTTACATAATAGGTAAAATCACTGCGGTGAATGAATGCGCTACAGACACAAAGAGCGACCCAGGGAGAGAGTCTGACCCCCAGTAGCATTGGAAAAGCAATTTAACAAACTGGTCTTCAGGAATTTATATTATCTGGCCAAGGCTTCCACGAGATTAATGATGCATGAAGAAAATCCAACTGGTGAACCTATCATTAGTGGTTACGGAATTAAAAAGTCGATCAATCCGAGATTGATCACGCAATGGCGAAAACGCAAAAAGATCAGAATGTCTTTCTCCATTGCGAGCAGCTGTTTATTAACATAAGGAGCAGAGGCAGCACACGGCCCCCCACAAAGTGGCTCATTGACAGTCCAGGGAATCAATGTTTCCAGTACAAAGAGCGAGCAGTAAATGACTCCGGCCTCCTGGAAATCAGCCTGTTGTCCTATCGGGTAATGCCGATCCCGTGTACACATTCATTAGGAGGTTTTGCTCCAACAATAGGGACCCTCTCCTACTGCTTTCTACTTTCCAGCACTCATTACAGGTCTAATTCCGAGCAGTGTCTTTGACCCAAGGCTGGTTATACAGAAAACTAGCAATTTGGTTGTTTACTGGAGGAACGGCGGCCATATAGAACAGGCAGAGCGGCTGCCAGCAGGAATCTTTACATGTGACGGAGGAGGGACGTGACGATTAAGTGCACTTATTGAATATGAACGACATTGGCGATATGTCACTGAACATTACAAACTAAAGGGCCTCCATTAGGCTAACCTTTCCTATACACCAATTAACTATCTTAAAAAAGAGGATGGTGCTTCAGGGAGAATGAGCTTGTACAATGCACCTTCTTTGCCGGTAACAGCTGATTCATGGGAGATCTAAGCAGCGAGACCTCAACCATCAGAATGTCTGAAATGGGACATCCGCTTTAAAAGCCATTGTCCGGTACTGGGAAAACATGGCTGCTCAACTCCAGTGAAGTGAATAGGCCTTCGAGGCAATAGCACAAACAGCCTGCGGAAAGGAGCGGGGCAGTTGCTGGAATAAAGTGTTCCATATTTTCCAGATCCTAAAAAACCCCTTTAAAGGGCGTCTGTCAGCAGACTTGTCCCTATGACGCTGGCTGACCTGTTATATGTGCGCTAGGCAGCTAAAGACATCCCATGTTCATATGTGTCCGCATTGCTGAGAAAAATGATAATTTGTTATATGCAAATGAGCCTCTAGGAGCAACAGGGGCGTTGCCATTACACCTAGAGGCTCCGCTCTCTCTGCAACTGCCGCACCCTCTCACTTTGACTGACAGCACTAGACAGTGTAAACGTCACCACACATAAACCTGTCAATCAAAGTGCAGAGGGTGCGGCAGTTGCAGAGCAGAAGCTCTAGGTGTAAGGCCTAATTCACACGTCCGCAAAATGGATACGCATCCCATCTGCAATTTTGCGGAAGGGTTGCAGACCCATTCATTTCAAAGGGGCAGGAATGGATGTGGACAGCACACTATGTGATGTCCGCATCCGCGTTTCTGCAAAAAAATGGAACATGTCCAATTCTTGTCCGCAATTGCGGACAAGAAAAGGCATTCTCTATATAGTGCCAGCAAAATGCGGAATGCACATTGCAGCCGTCCGTGTTTTGCGGATCCGTGTTTCCGCAAAACACACTACGGACGTGTGAATTAGGCCTAACAGTAACGCCCCGTTGCTCCTAGAGGCTCATTTGCATATATTAAAACTTCATTTTTCTCAGCACTTTTTATTTTACAGAGAATCCACTGCATTTTGCTGAACTGAGTGCTATAGATTCACCAAAAAACTGGTACAAAAAGAAAAAAAAAGTGGTGTACTTACCAATAAAAGATATAATTATCTGTTTTTGTTGCAAATGAATAGAATAGAAAAGCTAGCATCAGGCTGCTATGGGCAAGGCCTCCCTTTTTCGCTTGCAGCAGTTTTGATAATTTTCTTGAATTCAGTTATTTTGGTGCAAGAAAGAGACCAGGACTCATTTAGCTCTGCTACGTCTGTGTGTAGAATTGCTTTTAGATTTAGTACTACAGTAAAATTTGACAAAATACCTGTTTAAAAGTAAAAAAAAAAAAATTCCCCAAATTCACTGTGGTTAGAAACTTTCTCCGGTTTATACAGAACAGTTAAATGTTTAACAAAAAATGTCAATGTTCAGCTCAAATAACCTGAAGGCAAAAACGCCACACGAGTAAGAGAAACATAATTTATACGGTGGAAATTTGAGGCACGTGGCCCGGAGTGAATGAGTTCCATGTGGAAGGGATCTTGGAGTTGTCCCTCAGTACCATTATAAATCTCAATAATGCTCCACAGAGGCCGGATCTCTACCAGGGAGATGATCCTTAACCTAAAAAGAAGCCTCCGACATGAAATGGGCCGTATGAAATCTATATAGGAACTGCTGTCCGTAAATCATCCCTGCGATTTACACATAAGCCTCCCATGGGAGGTTGGTCAGTACTGGTCCTACAGGCGGAGATGCTGACGGGATTGAGATACAAGTATACAATGCAGCTCCTGCTTTTACACAGACGGATTACAAATCAGCCGCGGTCCCTGCCGGCTGGTAATTTTCCATGGATCGAGATTTTACTCTTTGGAAGAAGAAGTGACAGCTTAGAAGCCTTGATAATGACAAGAGGACGCAAGGGGGGAAATCTTGGAGGAATATGTCGTCAGAATAAGAACAATTGACCTGATTATGTCATGGAGATTAATAAAACTGCAGCAGCGATATGCAGACAGCTGGTTCATAATGTATCGTTATGTTCAGATTAGGCGGAGAGCAGATATGAAGCAACAAAACTAAGTGGGAAAAATTCGACAAAAAATTACAACAACAACATGGAAGCAAATGGTTCATTAAAGGGGTTCTCTGGGAATTAAGAAAATGAAAATACTTAAATATTACTTCATTATAAATATATTCCCAAATACCTTTGTAAGAGGGCGCAAGGTTCCGTCGTCGACGGGAGGTACGTGTCACCGAGGTTCCTGGCCTCGGTGAGATAAGAGCCGGATTTTTTGTGTCAGCAGCAGCTAGTGCTGCTTGACACGTTGATATTTAGTATGGCTACAAAGCCGATCCGGACCGGCTCTTGTTGGGAATAGTCAAGTGCTGGGTGGGAGACTATTCCCCACGGTCAGGCCGGACTTTTCCGGGCCTTTAAAGGCAGCCACCTCAGCAGGTGGGAGGTGATTATCCTGGAAGCTGCTGGTGTTGCTGTGGAGCTCTCAGGGCTGAGAGCAAGAGTCTGCAAACAGGCGTGCAGTCTACCTGGAAGCCGCTGGTGGAAACTTTGCGTGGCCGACCTAACTGCCAGGTGTGAACTAACACCGACCACTCAGGTGACCTTGCTGTGGGACTTATGTTTTTGCCGGGTGTTTTACCTTGTGTGAACAAGCACTAAAGACTGTTTCTGTTTTGCCTTGTGTGAACAAGCACTAAAGACTGTTTCTGTTTTGCCGAGTGTGAATAAAACACTCCTGCTTTACCCAGAGAACTGTATACCTTGCCTCTATACTGCGTCCGCAAGCCTGTCTACCAGAGCAATTCCCCACACTTACATTAGCTATATTGGCTTGGTTTGTCCTGGGAGCAATCATTGGGGGAAATAAAATGGCTGCTGTCCTTTTAGTACACACAGAACCTGTCCTAATCATATAGGAGGACAAGTTACTTCAGAGCACCTAGCTAAAGAGCTGCCTCATCCTCCTCTCTGCTTGTCAGGGATTATTATTCTGAATACACATGATAAGATCTTTAGATGAATCTCTGGGTACTTTTACACTTGCGGCAGGACGGATCCGGTGGTCTGTAGGGACCACCAAGCAAGAGCCACGAGTGAGCCTAGACTAACATGACCTTCACTACGTACTGACTTTACAGCAAATTAAAGTACATGAGATCTTCTCTTAAACAAAGAGGCATCGATGGCTTTACTGAGTTCATAGAAGGACGTAATGTTATGTGTGTAGAGACTGCCTTTATGATCCCTCAACTGTCGAACAAAGCAGTTTTATTGCAATCACCAAAAACGTTACTTTTGAAGAGGCTCTATGACCTCAAAAGGTATCACTTACAAGATACACATCGCAGAGGCTAATCATTCACACGTGTCCGAAGATCAACAAAAATCCACTTTCACCCTACTAACACTTACTCATATTATAGGCACGGACAGATGGGCTCCTCTCGTTTTTGCTAAATGTCAGTTAAATAGGTCATCCGGGAAAATATATTGATGACCTATCCTCAGGATAGGCCATCAATTTCAGACCTGTGGGGTCCAACACCAGGGATCCCAGCCTTTCAGCTGTTAGAAGAGGCAGGGTGCTCCCTGAGTATTGCAACCTCTTCCTAGGCCATGTGTTGTCACTGTACATCGGTCACATGGCCTAATACCAAGTACAGCCGCTATACAACGTACGGCTCTGTGCATGGTAAGCCTGCCGCGCTCACCAGAGCTCCAGAGTCCAAAGCTCCATGAAATAGGTGATTGGTTTGGACCCCCAAATATGATAATGATGCCTATCCTGAGGACAGGTCATTATTATCAATTCCTGGATAACCCTTTTAATGATATTTGACTTTTTTATTGTCCTTTTTATACATTTATGGCTTCCACTGATTACTATAACTATTCTGAATAAATGCAGATGTTGTAGTAGGAGGTCTTCTGTTTAGGATTCCCTCCCCGAGCCAGTGTGGAGAGCCACGAACAATGGCTGGCAGGTAAGGCTGAGCATATACTTACCCAGCAAGAAACAGGTGAACATGAAAGGTTTCTAAAGCCGTACCCATACCAGCTGGTCATCTGTTGGGTTCATTTCAAAAACGAAATTGTAGATAAAACAACTCACTTTGTTCTACCACATTTTTAAAGGAAAAACAAAATGGAAATTTGCTAAAAATCACAATATGTAACTGAATAACAACCACCACGGGGAAAAAAACACCTAATTCTGAACATCTCTGAGGACACAGCAACTATAACTTGTGTTGGACATGATGCAGTCCACCCCCAGTAAAGATGTCTCATGTTTTCCACTACAATCTGTCATCGGACAGATCGCTGGATAATATCCCGCCGTCACCCGCTCCTCTGCAGTTAAACAGCAGGTGGAGTCTGATTCTCTTAAGTTGGGCTGTAGAGCCTTTAGAAAATTGCTAAATTGTATCATCATGGCCAAATGTTAAATATGTGATCTAGTGTATGCCAAAAACTGGCTCCATACATGACGAATTGACCGTAGTATATGACCCACAGAAGTCGAAAGACGTATAGTAGTACTGCGTAAGGTTTTCCTCAAACTGGGTCTGGTGGACCCCACTGATGTGTAATGGAGTCAGTTGAGGTTTTACTCATTTGGACAGCAAGAACAGTGCTGCGTTGTCCAGCCATATATTGATAGACTATCCTCAAGATGGGTCATCAATATCTGATCGGTGGGGGTCCAACCCCCAGAGATCAGCTGTTTGAAGAGCAAGCTCCACTTCCTGTTCATTACACTATACTTCGTCTCGGACGTGCAGTGTAATGACGAGTACTCGCTCCATTCACTTGAATTGACGACGCATAGAGTAATGACCAGGAAACAGCACAAGCAGAGCGCCGCATACACTTCAAACAGCTGATTGGCAGGGGTGCTGGGTGTCGGACCTCCGCTGATCAGATATTAGCTGTACGGAGACGTCATATGGCTGCTTACAGAATGTCTATGAGAGCTGTAGGAACGCCCAGTTGATACTGTTCAGGCTCAATGTGCACAGCTCTGCCACATGCATTAACCTTTGATTGCAAAATAAAACTAGGCTGAATTTTTCACTGCTGGTGTTTCATAAGTCAGTCTTGATCTAGTTCTGCCTTGGAGTGAAATTCGCCAAATTTGCAGGCCCCTTAACCCCTCAGTGACAAGCAATACACTTCTAGATGCTGCAGTAAATAGCGACCGTGGCATCTAAGTGGAGTAGAGGAAGGGAGCTCCCTGGGTCTACCATCAGCACACCATAAATAAGATCGCGGGGTGCCAACACCTTCACATGGTAGCCTGGGGCCTACCAAAGGCCCCAGGCCTGCCTGCAGTGTATGTCCATGAGGCTGTGGCTTTTTGGCCAGAATATGCCAGAAATACTTTTTTGCCTATTCAGCACCCAAAAAATGGAATAAAAAGTGATCGAAAAGTGTTATTTATAACGTGAAAAGTCAACGGCAGTACTTCCGCCCTTTGTCAGAAATGCCTATTCTTGTGCGCAAGACGGACAAGAATAGCACGTCCTTTTTTTGGCAGATTTACGGATCCACATAGTGGGATGTCTGCCTCTTTTGCTGCCCCATTGAAATACATCGGTCCACATTCAATCCGAAAGTACGGACCCTTATAAAAAGGAACATTACAGGTCGCTGACTGTATGGAAAATTACTTATATTGCAGTAATCAGGTCTGTATTGGAGCGGAATTGATCAATTGACTAATGGTTGTAAACCATCCACTCTGCAAACACGTCCGTTTCTTCAGTTTCCACAGTGTTAAATATGGAAGACATTACACTGCGGATTATTCACTGGATCCCGAGGGTCCCTTACTTTGCGCAGTTGATAAAAATTCATTTCCACGTTCTGTCATAGTGATTTGTTGTCCGTTTCACACCATCTCAGAGCAATAAATCACCACAAATTAAAAGCAGACAGGAATAATATCTGCTTCAAAACAGGCCGCTTATTAACGGCTAATGGAGGGGGGATCTTTTGATGTGATTTCTGCAGTGATGAGGAAGCCACAATGGAGGTCACCTCACTTTTAAGGAGTCTTTCAACTCCTTAGCCCAGATGTTGGCTTCCTGCCGCCCTCAGTGGTCTTTTTTGAAGAAGAAACCTCATTTTACAGCCAGTGAAATCCGAGGAATGCACCCAGGACCTGCTTTTATTATCCTCATCACTCTTCCTGATTAGCCTGTCACTGGGCACATAGACACCAAAGGAATGTCCCCTGCATATATCAAGGGGATTCCTGAAACTGTGAAGGTAGCGGAGCAGTCACTGACCATACGGACTGTCAGGCTGATCACATCCAGGTTCTGTCCATCTCCATTATGGGATGAAGACATGATGTAGTTTCTAGCAGGTGTATATAAAATGCAGTCTACAGAACATATGTGCCAGGAGCTTAAAGGGGCAGTCCACTCTTATGTAACTAAGCTGTAAAAACTTTTCTAAGTTTCGCTGCCTCGGTAATAAGCTCATCGCTGTAGGTCTGGTTGCTGAAGCTAGGGGCGCCATACATCCATGCCTGGCGGGAGCCAAATGAATGGGCGTTCATAAGCTACATAAAAGACTTTGCAGTAGACCCTACCTAACAAAAAGGGGGGGGATCTTAAGTGAGAAGTCTATCTTAACAACATCAATGTGCCCAAATACGTAATTTGATAGGTATTATTCAACCCCTTTAAGAAGTGCTTGTGGCATGGCTTAATAGCCACAGCAGTAGGCACAGTATTTCAAGTATTTCACAGAGTAGGCTTTTCCCAAAGGCTGTGTATGGGAGATGCTATTATAATGGCGGTCCTTCCTGAGTGTTTCTGACACTTGCAATCTGCCCAAATTACCAACGGTGAGCAGTTCCTCAAAGCTTCTCTGCAATGCCCAACTGTGGGGTGCAGTCCTAGGCAGTCCATCTCTGTAGTGTGATGGGAGCCAGAGACAATATAATCCAAACCATAGGCACTAAAGACTAAACCCGTATGCGAGAGTTACCTACCTTTACTGACTTAGTCCAAGCACGGTCCTTTAATTGGTCCTCAACCTACGGCAATAATTCAATTCTTCTTTCCCTAAGGGATAGTTCCCAGCAAAAATGCTTTTGTGGCAGCTTTCACTCACAGGAATGGTGTCCTCCTGAATAAGGATTCTTTCTTGGTTTACTTGGCAGGAGCACCTACAAGATACTTCCTTCTCTCTTGTTTGATCACCTGCAAGCTCCACTATTGGTATTTGCACAGACGGATCCGCACCTATAATGCAAACGTTTGTATCCGTTCAGAACGGATCCGTTTGCATTACTTAAAAGAAAAATGACAAAGTCTAAAACGGATCCGTCTTGACCACCATTGAAAGTCAATGGGGAATGGATCCGTTTTCAAATGCACCATATTGTGTCATTTAAAACGGATCCGTCCCCATTGACTTACATTGTAAGTCAGGACGGATCCGTTTGGCTCAGTTTCGTCAGACGGACACCAAAACGCTGCAAGCAGCGTTTTGTTGTCCGCCTCCAGAGCGGAATGGAGGCGGAACGGAGCCTAACTGATGCATTCTGAACGGATCCTTATCCATTCAGAATGCATTGGGGCTAAACTGATCCGTTTGGGGCCGCTTGTGAGAGCCTTGAAACGGATCTCACAAGCGGATCCCCAAACGCCAGTGTGAAAGTAGCCTAACCAGGGAGAATGGGACCAGCCCACTACCAGGCAACTATAACCAAGGAATGCCAGTTAACTGTTTCTTACCCATACATAACCTTTTTGGGTTAAAGAGCACATAGTATCACAGTAAACACTCTAACAGATTTGATAGTGAACCATAACATTAAGGCTTCAGCAGTGAACCAGCAGGTCACTGCATATGTGGTTGTAAAACTGAACGGCTCACTTTCACCTATGTCTTAAACAAGCCTCCAGAGATTAAATCATTAAAAACAAAGAGGGTGAATCCAGGTTTCAGACAATGAATTCCCCATTGTCTATCTCAAGACTTGCCAGCTGCCGGCCCAGAAGACAGATGTAGGGGCCTAAGGGTATTTCATCTAGTCCCTAAGCCCCACAAATAAATCACATGAGGCAGTTGAGGAAACCAGTGGGAACAATGTACAACAGATGGAAAGTCAAAAGATGACTCCGGGCAAGTGCAAGGCAAAGAACGATTAGGATGAAAACCGGGTGTGAGGAGTTGTGGAGAAGTTTTAAAGCAAAGACATTACTCGAGGAACATGAAAGAGGAAGAAATAACTCTGACCTCTGAGGAGGAAGACAATAGGGTTAATGGGGGGGAAGAACACCCAATTATCAACAAGTTCATTAGGACTTCATCAAAAAGGAGCACTAGTAATGGCCTCAAGTAATGCTGGACAATCAACCCTTTCACATCTGAGTTCTAATCAGGGCCGCACTGGCCTACCGGGATACCGGGAAAATTCCCGGTAGGCCGGTAGCCCTGACTGCCGCACGGCCGGCCGGCGGCCGCAGGCACACTGGGATCCAGTGGCGACGGAGATGAGCGCTTGCATTGCGCTCATCTCCGTGCGGAGCAGCAGCAGAGGAGGGAGAGGCGTGACCTCTCCCTGTTCCTCTGATAGGCTGCCAGCACTAGGCTGGCAGCCTATCAGAGGCCGGCTCGGCGGCGCGATGACATCATCGCGCCGCCGGAGCCGTACAGCTTCGAGACATAGGCCGGAAGAGGCCTGCATCGCATCGCTGGAGGTAAGTATAAGTGTTCTTTTTTTTTTTTTTCTTGGGGCTACTGGCAGCACTAAAGGGGGCTACTGGCAGCACTAAAGGGGCTACTGGCAGCACTAAAGGGGCTACTGGCAGCACTAAAGGGGCTACTGGCAGCACTAAAGGGGCTACTGGCAGCACTAAAGGGGGCTACTGGCAGCACTAAAGGGGCTACTGGCAGATAAAGGGGCTACTGGCAGATAAAGGGGCTACTGCCACTTAAAGCGGGCTACTGCCACTTAAAGGGGCTACTGCCACTTAAAGGGGCTACTGCCACTTAAAGGGGCTACTGGCACCAAACAGGGGCTACTGGCACATAAAGGGCGCTACTGGCACTAAAAGGGGCTACTGGCACTAAAGGGGCTACTGGCACATAAAGGGGCTACTGGCACATAAAGGGGCTACTGGCACATAAAGGGGGCTACTGGCACTAAAGGGGGCTACTGGCACATAAAGGGGCTACTGGCACATAAAGGGGCTACTGGCACATAAAGGAGGCTACTGGCACATAAAAGGGGCTACTGGCACTAAAGGGGCTACTGGCACTAAAGGGGCTACTGGCACATAAAGGGGCTACTGGCACATAAAGGGATGGCTACTGGCACATAAAGGGGCTACTGGCACTAAAGGGGGCTACTGGCACTAAAGGGGCTACTGGCACTAAAGGGGGCTACTGGCACTAAAGGGGGCTACTGGCACTAAAGGGACGGCTACTGGCACATAAAGGGACGGCTACTGGCACATAAAGGGGCTACTGGCACATAAAGGGGCTACTGGCACTAAAGGGGGCTACTGGCACTAAAGGGGCGGCTACTGGCACATAAAGGGCGGCTACTGGCACATAAAGGGACGGCTACTGATACTAAAGGGGCTACTGGCACATAAAGGGGCTACTGGCACTAAAGGGGACGGCTACTGGCACACTGTTATGGGGGCACTGTGGATGTCACTGTTATGGGGGATCTGTGGATGACACTGTTATGGCAGAATCTATGGATGACACTGTTATGGGGAATCTGTGGATGACACTGTTATGGGGAATCTGTGGATGACACTGTTATGGGGAATCTGTGGATGTCACTGTTATGGGGCGCTGTGGATGTCACTGTTATGGGGCGCTGTGGATGTCACTGTTATGGGGCGCTGTGGATGTCACTGTTATGGGGATCTGTGGATGACATACTGTTATGGGGTACTTTCACACCTGCGGCATGGCTATCCGACCTATCGGGCTGTTCACCCTCCTGATCCGCCATGCCGCAAGTACCCGTGCACTGCCGTGCTGCTGCTCTGTCCCCATTGACTATAATAGGGGCAGGTGACGGAGCTATGGCGCAGCACGGCAGAGATCGCCGGACTAAAAAGTACTGCATGTCCGACTTTTTAGTCCGGCGATCTCTGCCATGCTGCACCATAGCTCCGCCCCCTGCCCCTATTATAGTCAATGGGGACAGAGCAGCAGCACGGCAGTGCACGGGTACTTGCGGCATGGCGGATCAGGAGGGTGAACAGCCCGGATAGGTCGGATAGCCATGCCGCAGGTGTAAAAGTACCCCCATAACAGTATGTCATCCACAGATTCCCCCATAACAGTGTCATCCATAGATTCCGCCATAACAGTGTCATCCACAGATCCCCCATAAGTGTGTCATCCACAGATCCCCCATAAGTGTGTCATCCACAGATCCCCCATAAGTGTGTCATCCACAGATCCCCATAACAGTGTGTCATCCACAGATCCCCATAACAGTGTCATCCACAGATCCCCATAACAGTGTGTCATCCACAGATCCCCCATAAAAGTGTGTCATCCACAGATCCCCACAACAGTGTGTCATCCACAGATCCCCCATAAAAGTGTGTCATCCACAGATCCCCATAGCAGTGTATCATCCACAGATCCCCCATAACAGTGTGTCATCCACAGATCCCCCATAACAGTGTGTCATCCACAGATCCCCCATAACAGTGTGTCATCCACAGATCCCCATAGCAGTGTGCCTGCCCTGCGCACTGAGGACAGATTGAAAAGAGGGAAGATCCGTGGAAGCAAGCAGAGGACAGCACAGCAGAAGATGGAATAGGTTCTTTTGTAAGTAAATTATTTTATTATAAATGTATCCCTGCATACCGCAATACTCTCGTATTTTGAATTTATATATACTTATTTCGTTTTTTTTCAGTTGTATGAATTTAAGTGGGGAAAATTATTAGTGCCCCCCCATTTTGACTGTGGTATCTTATGTGCCTCCCATATATTGTTCCTAGAGTTGCCACTGCGCAGAGGCCAAGTCACGGCAACGCTAGGGTAAGGCCCGGCCTGTGTGTGTGTATATAATTATATATATATATATATATATATATATATATATATACACACACATACATACACACGCTCGCGGCGTGTGTGTTTGGGGCTGGTATGCAACTTTTTCCGGGGCTGGTTTTTATCCCCAGTCCGGCCCTGGTTCTGATTCAGTGTAAATTAATAATAAATAAAAAAATGAAATAATCTACGTGTACTGTCCACTTTGGGATAAGACCAGATATTCCCCTTGTCTCATGCACCTGAAAACCCTGCTCACCCATGGTGAATACTGGTCGTATCATTTTGTGGTAAATCTTGCAGTCCTTGGCCCCCACTAGTGGGCAGAGTATGGCATGGCGCAGCATCTGGACTTACATGGTCAGCATGTGGTCTTATCACTGGAAGCTTGTGATATCATAACCACATCTGTAATTAGGGGGAACCTAGATGTCACTTTTCATTCCCCTGCAGTGCCACCGATATAATGATTACACAGTTCCCATGTAATCCATTGATGCTTTTTGTGGCCGCTCTCCAAAAAGCACATTGTTTATGGTATAAACCTCAAACCACGGGCCACCAAGTGTGGGCAAGGTTTTGGACAAAGGCAGCAAAAGATGTAGTCTCAACCTTATATGGGTCCCATAAAACATGGTAACCAAACCTGTAATTTATGGGGGAGGGGGGAGGAGGAGGACACTCTTATGGCTCCTCTCTGGTGGATAGATGAGGATTCTGAATCCTCTAATCAGGGTTGCCCAGTAGGGTATTAGAAAATGAGATTCCTTCAGAAATTCTCAAAGATACCAAAATAGCTTTTCAGAAAGTAGTGGTGTGGCCAATTAAAGTCCCTTTATTGTGCTATTTATTTCTCCCACGACACTAAAGGGCCCTCGGCATGGGCAGCTCGACCAGGCAATTATCAGGAACAGCGGCAATCACCTCCCCTGTATGGGGATGAGCGACTGCAACCACAATTATTCCTCCCCAAACAGATTCATTGTTTCTGAGCACCAGATCCCATCTTTACACACAATAATCTGATCCCCGAAACAATGATCCTAAGGTGCCGCATCAACAATGGGTCAATAATTGGGAATGAGAGTTCGTACTACCGTTCGTTCCCGATAACTAGCCTATGTAAAGTACTGAGAACTAAGAGGTATTGTTACAATTTCTGTGGATGCAGCACAGCTGAATTTGAGCTGAGGCATCCTACAAACTGATACACTAAACAGCAAACTCACCTCTGCTACATCTGCGACCTGTCCTAAATGCCTATCCAATCATCAGAGCATAGGAAGAGCTTATCTGTCGGTGTAAATGTACAGACAATTACACGATGAACGGGCAAAACACACGTTTATTGGGTACTTCAACCGTTCTTGCGCACACAAAAATTATAGTTTGCCGGCAGCAGATCGTGCTGTGTAAACATGATCTCCTGCCGGCAAACAACGAGTGAGTATGGGAAGGAGTCATAGCATTAGCGATCGCTCCTCCCCATACTGTGGAGGAGATCACTGCATGTAAATTTCTCCTCTGCTGAAAGCTTCCTACCCGACTATCTGCTGCTCTGTCATCCCGCGTAAAGGGACCTTTACTTGCCATCACCCAAACAGTATTTGCAATGGGGCGGAACTGGTAGAAAAGAAATTCTGGAAATAAAAGCATTTATAATAAGAGCTTGCATTTAAAAAAAAAAAAAGGGCCCACAACCAAAGCTTGGGTTGTAGAAGCGGAAACGCACAGTAGTCAGGAAGCGTCACATGATGGAGATGTTAACTGACTCAACTCTCAGTGGTGACAATATGATAAGGTCAGCAAAACAGGCAAGTAGGGGATTTGGATAACATGCCACCCCCGGCCTTGCCCTTCAATCTCAGGCTCCTAATGGATGTACGTACAAGGCAGATGTTTTTGATCCAAGAGAGTCTGAATCCCAGGCTCTGAAGACAGCAGGCAAGAGGCTGGGAGGAAATGTGTTGTCTTGCTGGGAGAGTTGCCAAATTTTTCGTCTGTTTGATCTCATACGCAAACGGAGTGGATTTTCCTGTGTTTGCTGGGTCCTCCGTGGTCAACTCCACTCGCTATTAGACTGCGAGAAGTTCCGTTACGGTATTATTACAGACTGCCAGCCTTTGTTCTAAACTTAGACGAGGAGGATGCTGCTCTTTTCAGAGGCTTCCTGTGTGTTCTTCAGCACATTATTTCCCCAGTCCCAACCGCTGAGCTGTTGTAGGACGGTCATCATTAACACGACATCCTGCTGAAACGGTGTCGTAACCGTACGGAAATGGACGACTGTTGATTCAGTAAATAAATGTGGTGGATGAAGTGTTTATTTTATACTGGACAAATGTGTTTACAAGAATGGCTCCAAAAATACCCGGGATCAGTAGTAACATGACGGAGGGGGAAAATATCACCCATTTGCTTATGTTAGAGTGGCATGTCCAATACTGAAGAGCATCAGTTACTGTGATTATACAGACCTAACGCTGGAGTGTAAAATATAGATCATCTCATCTCACTAAAATAGATAGATTGTCCCATTTTACTACCTCCCAATAAATTAAATCCGCATGCTGACGAGCCCAGGAGGAAAGTGTGTGCACACAGCGCTTATAATGAAGTCAAGGGGAAGGAATAGACAGGAAGGAAAGAGAAACAGCCAAAAATATAAATCACCAAATACAACGGATATGTGATAGTAAAATGACAAAAACACAACCAAAATGAAATAAAGATTTAGAAATATACATCATATACACACACAGAGGTGTAGCTTCCCCCTCTAAAAAGTTTTCTGTTCCACCATATACTATGTGGAGACCACCCCCTTTGTAGGGAAGGTATATATATACACATAGAGGGGCGTAGCTAACGGCTCATGGGCCCTGGTGCAAGAGTTCAGCTTGGGCCCCCCTTCCCTTAGTGCTTTGTGTGTCTTCTTATGCGGCACAAGGGTCTTAGGGCCCCCTCAGGCTCCTTGGCCCGGTAGCGACTGCTACCTCTGCACCGCCTATAGCTACGCCCATGTGTATATATATATATATATATATATATATATATATATATATATACACACATACACACACGGTGACCAGTCTTACGCTGGCCAAACATAAGATATATGGTTGGCCAAAACCTTGGATCAATTGACCATCGGATGTGTATGGGGCGTAAAGACTCTTCCAACTGCCCGATTCTTTTATTCTCTGGGAGATAAGCTGCTTCCATAGGTGTCCGGCATCGGCTTTCTCCCTTCTTCCATTCACAACACATGCATGCTCAGGCAAGCATGCATGTGTCTAGGGGAATCAGGATAGAGAGTGGACAAACAGTTATTTCATGTGTATATTCAGCTTTAGTCTAAGGCTACTTTCACACTGGCGTTTTGGATTCCGTTTGTGAGATCCGTTTCAGGGCTCTCACAAACGGTCCAAAACGGATCAGTTCACCCCCAATGCATTCTGAATGGATAAGGATCCGTTCAGAATGCATCAGTTCGGCTCCGTTCCGCCTCTATTCTGTTTTGGAGGCGGACACCAAAACGCAGCTTTCTGCATTTTTGTGTCCGTCTGAAGATGCGGAGCCGAACTGATCCGTTTTGACTTACAATATAAGTCAATGGGGACGGATCCGTCTTCAATGACACAATATGGTGCATTTGAAAACGGATCCGTCCCCCATTGACTTTCAATGTAATTCAAAACGGATCAGTTTTGACTATGACATTTTTCTTTAAAGCTAATGCAAACGGATTCGTTCTGAACGGATACAAACGTTTGCATTATAGGTGCGGATCCGTCTGTGCAGATAACAGACGTATCCGCACCTAACGCAAGTGTGAAAGTAGCCTAATGTGGACACATTTCTTTGGAAGTTGGTCCAAAAGTCGAACTGAAGTAATCCTTGGAGAATATTTATGGACCATGAACTTACAATATAAGTGCATGTGTATGAATATATATATATATATATATATATATATATATGTGTGTGTGTAGTCTTGAAATTGCAGCTATTTCCTGCATGCACTGACACTAAGTCAATCAACTCTTTGCTGCTCTGTCGCCCTCTAATGGACATTAGGAGTACTTTTTGTATCAAATGTATCAAATGTTCATACTTTCAAATGTTCACCAAAAAATAAATGATACAAATGAAAAAATATACATGTGCGGTCAGAAGCTCAATCTGAAAAATACACAAAATTTGGCTTTGGTGCCGAGCAGCTCACTGCAAACCCTAATTCACTTGGAGAGCCTGTATTGGAAATCCTCCTATTTTCTTCCTCTACTGACAAAAGAAAGCGACAGGACTGAGGTGTCAGACCTCAGACATGATATGCAGCAGAGCCTAGGAGCATCTATGTTCTGAACAGCTAATTATGAACTGGTATTTTCAGGGAGGTTTCCCCTTTAAGAATAAACATTGTATCTGAAATGGAAACAACACAAAAATAAGCTAAAAAAAGTGTAAACAAATAATCCGCAAAAGAAATGCTGCTCTCCAGCCAATTAAAGTACCATAGGCCACTAACCAATTGATTGCCTTCCTTGTAAAGGTAGCCGAACTGAAACGTTTGGAATAAATCATGCATTAAAATCATCTTCCAAAGCCGATGCCGAGTGCATATTGATTAATAATTATTTGCACTAACAGACTCGAATAAAGCAATATCATCAATTACTGCAAAATTTCACGACATCAATCACTATCCGTGAGTGAAAAGCTTCAGTACTTTGACATGTTGGAAAGTTTCATTACAGATTCAGCATCTTTTAGCTGAGAGCACCGGGAAGACGCGAGGCTTCTGCAAGTCAGTGAATTTCCATAATGGGTGTGGAGGACAGAGCGAATGTCCTAAGAGCCCCACCACTCACTCTTGAGGAGAAGGAATAAGTTCACGTGAAAGTTCACAGTGTATTTGCTCTTCATGATAACGCACTAGAGACCGGAAAAAGGGAGGAAGCCATGTGAACATGAGAAGTAACATGCACTGTGAGCCTCCGCCACCCCTTTAACACTGGGTTAAGAGCAAGAACAAAAGCTCAAAATGTGGGAAATGATCAAATCTGGAGGAAATCTTCCCATATGTGAAGGAAAATGTTCTCACCGGGAGATACATCACTGTTTGAAGTATCCAGTGAAGATGAGACTTAATAGAACACACATTTCTGATTAGTAACATCTCGAGAACAACGCAGGGGGCCCAAATTAGGGCCAATAACCCAAAGCTTTAACTGGTGTCTTCAGCTAAGGGTACTTTCACACTAGCGTTTTGTATTCCGTTCGTGAGATCCGTTTCAGGGCTCTCACAAACGGTCCAAAACGGATCAGTTCAGCCCCAATGCATTCTGAATGGATAAGGATCCGTTCAGAATGCATCAGTCCGGCTCCGTTCCGCTTCTATTCTGTTTTGGAGACGGACACCAAAACGCAGCTTGCAGCATTTTGGTGTCCGTCTGAAGAGGCGGAGCCTAACGGATCCGTTTTGAATTACAATGTAAGTCAATGGGGACGGATCCGTTTTCAATGACACAATATGGTGCAGTTGAACGGATACAAACGTTTGCATTATAGTGCAAGTGTGAAAGTACCCTAAGAGTACCCGACCACCGCTGGCGGTGGCGGCACAGCCAACAGGACAGCACTGGCATGTGGGGCCCTGGCTAGCTAATTTATACTGAGTAAGAGAAGCAAAAAAAATCTTATTTGTTCCGAAACACTGATAACCAAGGACAGGTTTTTTACCTCATTTTAGTCTTGTTTTCAGCGCCAAGTGAAGGAAGAAGCAGCTAAAAATGGAGTGAAGTGTTTCGGTAGGCGCTGAAGTGGGCAGGGGGTCAGCACAGAGGAGCTTGAGACGGTCAGCAATAAGTGACCTTCTAGTTACGCATTCCAGTCACGCAGCGTTGACGTTATATTCCTGGTTGCAGTCGTGATATCCTGTACACACCTCATGCCCGTGCAACCAGTCGCTGGCCTCAGCAGTGTACAGATTGTGACTGCTGAGGCCAGTAATTGGCTACCACAGTGGTGTGATGTTTATGGGACGTCACTGCTGCAGCCATGAAAACAAACAGGGGCAGAGCGGCTGGGCAGCAAACAGGGGCAGAGCAGCTGGGCAGCAAACAGGGGCAGAGCGGCTGGGCAGCAAACGGGCAGAGCGGCTGGGCAGCAAACAGGGGCAGAGCGGCTGGGCAGCAAACAGGGGCAGAGCGGCTGGGCAGCAAACAGGGGCAGAGCGGCTGGGCAGCAAACAGGGGCAGAGCGGCTGGGCAGCAAACAGGGGCAGAGCGGCTGGGCAGCAAACAGGGGCAGAGCGGCTGGGCAGCAAACAGGGGCAGAGCGGCTGGGCAGCAAACAGGGGCAGAGCGGCTGGGCAGCAAACAGGGGCAGAGCGGCTGGGCAGCAAACGGGCAGAGCGGCTGGGCAGCAAACAGGGGCAGAGCAGCAAACAGGGGCAGAGCAGCAAACAGGGGCAGAGCAGCAAACAGGGGCAGAGCAGCAAACAGGGGCAGAGCAGCAAACAGGGGCAGAGCAGCACACAAACAGGGGCAGAGCAGCACACAAACAGGGGCAGAGCAGCACACAAACAGGGGCAGAGCAGCACACAAACAGGGGCAGAGCAGCACACAAACAGGGGCAGAGCAGCACACAAACAGGGGCAGAGCAGCACACAAACAGGGGCAGAGCAGCACACAAACAGGGGCAGAGCAGCACACAAACAGGGGCAGAGCAGCACACAAACAGGGGCAGAGCAGCACACAAACAGGGGCAGAGCAGCACACAAACAGGGGCAGAGCAGCACACAAACAGGGGCAGAGCAGCACACAAACAGGGGCAGAGCAGCACACAAACAGCGGCAGAGCAGCACACAAACAGCGGCAGAGCAGCACACAAACAGCGGCAGAGCAGCACACAAACAGCGGCAGAGCAGCACACAAAATGCGGCAGAGCAGCAAGAAGGGTCGGGGCAGCAAACTGTGGCGGGAAGGACCAGAGCATGATGTTAGAGGCAGCATGGTGGAAAAGTGTTAAGTATTACTTCTTTGGTTATTTTATCAAAT
Organism: Bufotes viridis; assembly: GCA_033119425.1. Lineage (NCBI taxonomy): Eukaryota > Metazoa > Chordata > Amphibia > Anura > Bufonidae > Bufotes > Bufotes viridis. Next base: position 342,562,394 of record CM065593.1, read on the forward strand.
TTACAGCTCGTGAAAAAATAATAATTTAACTTGGACAACTCCTTTAAGGAAAAGTACCTTAGAAAAATGTAACTACGATAAGAGTGAAAGAATGAACTGCCTTGGTACATTACATGACCATAATGGGCCTATTTTTTTTTTTTTACTAAAAATGAAAATTTGCCAGGACAAAGACATTACGTTATGGAGAAATTCTACACTGAAACAAATACAAGTCCGTCAGCTGGGGCATTAAAAAAAATAATTAGCAAAACCTATTTTGCTAAATATTATTTCACGCCATTCAGAAATAGTAACGACACAAATGCAGTTAATATCAGAGACTGCTCTTTAAATCTGCCGTGCTAAACAGGAGACGATCTCGCAGCGAGCGCAGGGGACAACGCTGAAACAATTTTCCCCTGTTTGCGCACACATTATACTTATGTTACATTTAAAGAGTTACCCGGAACTTGTGCCAACAAGGAACTAATGATTAGGGAATCGTCGACAGCCTCAGACAGCGCGTTCTCTAATTACCAAGCAGATGTAACGCTGAAGTGTTCCACCGAGCTCCCCGTGCAGAAAGTATATCAAAAGCTGAATCCAACAAACAATAACCTACAACTAACATACTGGGACAGCACATAATGAAGCCATTTTATAATCCCTCCATTCATTTTTCCTGCGCTGTCAGAAAAGATTGATGCTCGTGTCTTTCGACATCTTTATTTGCATGTTCTGCGGTCTCAGCAAGTGACCTGTGTAAAACAGCAGCGAGCTGAATTGTGATGGAGACGGCACAATATGGTTTCGGCTCTCCATGGAGGAGGCGACTTGTAGAACTGCTGATTTATCTCTTACGTGAACAGTTGTCGAGAGGACAATGGGAACGTTTGCTTCACATTTGTTTGATCGGGTGACACTTTCAGCAGCACGGCAGCTGCAATATGACCATGCACAGCTCAGCAATTACAGAGTAGCATGCTATGGAAAGGATGCAATTTGTGAATAGAGAGATTAGCGCTGTAACAAATTCAGGCATACATCACTATCTGACATGTACCGAGACCTATCAGAGCATATCGAGCTGAAGGATACTTCATAAATGGGTAGATGGTCATCAGGTCAAGAGGTACGGCCATTAGAAAGAAGTGGAAGCATCATATACGGCATGAAACCATCGCCATTACCAGTCATCGAGGAACAGCAGTCGCTTTCAATACATTATAAGGCAAGGCAATGGTAGGAAGTGTGGAATCCTCTACGGTCGTCATTACGAGTTACGATTACTGTAAGCGATAACGCTGAATTAAGGAATAGCTACACGTGTCCCTCCTAACATTACCTCTTGACTGGAGATATCCTGAGATCAGGGGCGGACTGGTAACGGACCTTACAGGGAAACTTTCCAGTGGGCCAATGCCCAGAGGGACGACTGAGCCCCCCTCAGGTACTAAATTATCTGATGATCTCAGCATTAATTAATGCCAGGATCATCAGGTACTTATCCATGAGGAGCCATCGTGAATTGTACTGTCACCATCATCACAGTGATGCAGCAGAACACTGCAGCGGTGGTATCTAAAAAATATATAGGCGCAACCACAAAGTCTAACAATGCATGTCAGGCGTCACTGATTATATATATGTATGGCCTATAAGTTTCCTCACGCATTATAAGGCGTTCTCTCCCCAAGGAGAGATAGTACCCCACAAATTCTGACTTAGGCTTCTTACCCAGTGAAGCCAGTACTCTACCTCTCATCAGTGCAGAGCAGAATCACCACGAAACAGCTGCCTGCAGATGAGACACTGGCTTATTTAATATCCAAGTCATGTCGCAAGGCCCATTTATTAAGGGTCAAATTCATTTATAGGATAGCTGCCTTACATCTGGTGGCATTAGAGGCACAGCCTGTTAAGAGCTCATTTGCATGTATGGCCTATAAGTCTCCTCAAGCCGATTAAGGCGCTCTCTCCTCAAGGAGAGATAGCACCCCCCAAATCCGTATTACATAAATAAGACAATGGCGTCAGAGGCCACAACCTGAACACATTACATAATATAAAAACCAGGTAGCGCAGTTGTCCCCCCTTCCCCACCCCCCTTCTAGTTCTGCGGATTTTTTAGGAATATGATAGCATTTCTTTTAAGGAGCCATTGTTCATTCCGCTGATATTCAATGCATTTGGCCAATAAGATCAGTTATCTTTGTGGGTAATTGTGCTTTCCATTCTTGGCAATTCAGCAAGTGCTTCCAATCTTTTCCACTTCATACGTATCAGCCGGCGCACAGACTTGCGGGGAGATGCAGCAGACTAATTTAATGTAGACAAGGCGAGCGGTCTACACGAGGGAGAACTGTGCCCTGCAGTAAGTAGTTAATAGCATTTCCAATTGTGCATGGAGAAAGCGGACACTCATGGAGCTGCCGCATACCTGCTCCATTAATACATGCTACGGGTCAGTGCGCACCGTGATAGGACCAAAGCCGGCAATGAAGAAAGACGCAATGTTTCCACAGATAAAGACTGTGGCATTTTAAGAGCTGACATTCCGTTATTCTCTCTCGGCACCACTTTGCCACCTAGTATCTGAGACATGACAAAGCGGAACTCCTGTTTCAGGCTCCCAACACACAAAAGTCTTACGATAAGAAGCCGAGGGCGAATATGACACATATGACCCGAAAGATAATGCAACTAAAGGTGGCTACTCACACCTCAGGCAACGTCTTATCTCCCCCGAGAGCAAAAGCATATGGCATGTGGAAATACAACATTCCCGGCCATATATCTGTAGTCGGCTTTTGGAACAACCCATACACATTAGATGGTTGGCTGGTTTCACCAGCGTGTGGCTGCTGTCATCTAGTTAAAGGGGGTTATCCCATGATTAATGTGGAAAAATATAAAAACCTGATACCATATAGTACATGAGAATATTTTTCTAATAAACTTAGAACCAGCCCTGTACCTCACATGGATCCAGAGATCTCCATTTATTGCACCAATTCCTCTGCAAGATTTATTTCAAGTTGGCAGCTTAAAGGGATGTGCACTCTATCAGGGGTTGTGCCCTGTATGCTGCAGCTGGTGGCAGATGAAGGATGGAACTGAGCATTTAACTACCGCTCAGTGAGCAGGACACAGAAATAAAAAAAGGGCAAACAGCAGGTGGCGCTACTCAGATAGATTTCCGTGTCGGACCCCGTTAACTGTAATGGGATCTGACCGGACAAAAACTGTCGTGTGCAGCGATTTTTGTCTGGCCAGCATTTACACCAGGGAGCAGCCGGATACCATTATGGTCGATGGGGTCTGGTGGGCACACGGCACTATTTGGCTTTGCCCGATCCGGAGAGCCCTGGCAGGCTGTTCTCTGCTAGAAGAGCTGGATTAGGGTTGAAAAGTAGTAATAATAATGAATAAAAATAATCTAAACATAAAGAATAAAAGAGAGACAACAGTGTGAGACCAAACAGAAATTACCTATATAGAGTAAGCACTCACGAGCTGTTAAATGAATCTACAGCTAAAGGAAGATCCGCATATAACACAAATTAACCTACGCTATAATGCTGCCATGTTTCTTTCATTTGCAGAGGAATTTGTATTAAGGAGTGTCAGGGAGGAGAATAAATTGTGCTGGACGATAATGATATTTTATAGGTTTGCTTTCACCTAGGGGATCTTAAACATAAGGGAGAAAAGAAGACCTCTCTTTTGGCCACACATATTGAAATATGACCGCTACGTATCTGCAATAAAAAACGTTTTAGGCTGTGAAAAGAATTCTGTGTAACCTGCTCCTCTGCCAAGAAGTTCAGGATTATCATCCATGTAGGTAGCTGTGCTCACGTTACCTCAGTTTCCAGGGAAAAAAAATAAGTTGCAGGGCGGAAATATTCCTTATTTTCAAATCAGAGAATATTTTAAGTGCCCTGCGAAGGGTAAATAAGAGCCCAAATTTGACACATAGAACTAAAAAATCCTACATGGAAATCTTCACTGACCAATAAATTCACCCTTTATTACAAAAAAAGCTGCAAAAATACACCAAATGCAACAAAAATGTCTAAAAACACAAAAAAAAATTGAACCATCCTTAAATTAGTTTTTACATTTTCAGCTATTAGACTAGAACCCTTAGATAAAATAGAAGCAGGGTCCATAATCTCAACTGGACCCAGAAATCCATTTAAAAATGAATGATCTTAAATGGTCACTAACTTTTCATGGATCAATAGTACAAGCCACCACAACAAATTTTGTAATATATGTCTTATCAGGGAGAAATTTATAGTTCTCATGTTATTACAGCTGCCTATTTCTCTCCCCCTTTTGGTAATAATTGCTTTTCACTTTAAAAAATGCTGCAATCCCATTCAAAATGGATGAGTTCCACAGGAGGATCACATTACATATTGTATGTCAATGCAAGTCTATGGAGAAATGAGGGGGAAAGAGTGAGCAGAAACTATATGAGACACACAAAGACAAGCAGACTGCTGGAGTTACACAGGATGAAATATAACCCCCCCTAAGTACTTTATTCACAACCATATAGGTCAGTACCTCTCTGTAATGTCTTCCGTGATCCCGAGACTGCTCCTGAGTGCATAAGAGAAGGTAAGGAAGCAGATTCTCCTCTACTTTCTGTGCCTCCAGTGGATGGCAGCTAGTCTCCACCCACCATGTCTGAGAGAACTGCAAACTAGACATTCACTATGCACAGAGGAAAACTGCTACAAATGTCAGAGATAAGTGATAAAATGGCCTGAAAGTGTTATTCCTATGTACTACTGATTAATGCAAATTTTGTTTAAAGGTTAGTGATGCTTTAAGTAATGGCTGAATATTTTTAAGACATGATTTCTTCTTGAGCACCTCCATCTTCTGTGTAGCCTTTTACTCAAAGGACTTTTTCGCAACAGAAAAAAAAGCATTCTTAATTCATACTGAATCTAGTTTGAGACTGGCACTCTCACGTGTTCGAATCATCCACAAACTTGATATGGTACAATTAAACGTTTGTTAAATATCAAGGATGATGTAAAAAATTGCATGCTATAGATAGAAAAAAGGTGTGGTTTTTGCCACAAATATCATTGACAATCAGTACTAATAAAAATTGGTAGAAAAATATCTAAAAAGTCCATAAAAATATGAAAAATAAAAAATACATAAAAATCAGCAAACAAATATGCACAAAAATAAGAAAAAAACAGTCCAAGATCTGTTTTTCTGAAATCATTTGAGAGTTCATAGTTCCAACTGTTCAAGTTCTGTATCAAATTGATAATATATATAGCCAGTCAGAAACAAAGTTCTCCATTTTTAGTGTCAAATGTGTCAGCAATAGCTTAATAGTAAATATATTGGAGGATCTACTGGGTAACTGTAGTCTGTACAGGCGATATGGATTACTGCAGGGCTTGACAAATTTCCTTGGAATCTAGGAGCCAGCTAAAAAAGTTAGGAGCCAGGCGGAGCCGCGTCATAAAGCTCCCAATAGATGCCCCCATAGTGCTCCCCCCCCCACTTCTCTATAGAGCCCCCCAATAATGCATGCCAGTAAATAGGGCCCCCAGTAGATGCCCCCATAGTGTTCCTACCCCTGTTTTCCATAGTGCCCCCCATAATGTGCGAGTATATAGGGCCCCCCATAATGCTTCCCCTTTTCAATAGGTTATATAACACGTCAGATGCTGCCAGCGTCTAAGTGATCGCCACTTGCGGCCGCCATGACATGTGGAAACCCTTACAAGGATTACAGGGTCCGGAGGGGAGGGCAGAGGGGTCCGGAGGGGAGGGCAGAGGGGTCCGGAGGGGAGGGCAGAGGGGTCCGGAGGAGAGGGCAGAGGGGTCCGGGAGGGGAGGGCAGAGGGGTCCGGAGGGGAGGGCAGAGGGGTCCGGAGGAGGGAGGGTCAGGGGCAGAGGGGTCCGGAGGGGAGGGCAGAGGGGTCCGGAGGGGAGGGCAGAGGGGTCCGGAGGGGAGGGCAGAGGGGTCCGGAGGGGAGGGCAGAGGGGTCCGGAGGAGAGGGCAGAGGGGTCCGGAGGAGAGGGCAGAGGGGTCCGGAGGAGAGGGCAGAGGGGTCCGGAGGAGAGGGCAGAGGGGTCCGTCTTGTCAATCTCTTTCCCCTTGTCATTCACTTTCTCCCTTGTCAATCATTTTCTCTCACCCCCTTGTCATTCACTTTCTCTCTCCCCCTTGTCATTCATTTCCCCCCCTTGTCATTCACTTTCTCCCCCCCCCTTGTCATTTACTTTCCCCCTCCCCTTGTCATTCACTTTCTCCCTCCCCCCCCCCCTTGTCATTCACTTTCTCCCCCCCCCCACCCCTTGTCATTCACTTTCTCCCTCCCCCACTTGTCATTATCTTCCCCCCCCCTTCCTCCCCTGCCTCTAGTGTAGCGTGGACGAGCTTTGTATGGTCCCACGGGTACAGGAGCTTTAGTTTCCTGTACCCGGGCGGACTGACAGGAAGTGCACACTGTGTGCGCACTTCATGTCAGTCCGGCCGGGTACAGGAGACAGATGCTCCTGTACCACGGACCATACAGGGCTCGGCCACGCTACATTGAGGGACTGACAGGAGGGAGCGCTGAGCGCTTCCCTCCTGTCAGTCCCTCTCTTCATGCTGTGCCCGGGCGGTGCGCCCTCATGGACGTGCCAGCCCGGGCAGTGCTGCAGCCGCCTGAGGCTCTATACAGAGCGCTCGGGCGGCTGCAGCATGAAGGGGGCCGGCGCTCCTAGTCCACGCCGGCCCTGCGCCCGGGCACCTGACAGAACGGGCTGACAACTACCCAGGCGCCTGGGATTTGTCGAGCCCTGTACTTATTGTATTGCTAATAATCCAGATGGGCTATTCATATATGTCCGTTATTTCCAGTTAGTTATACCTCAAGTACCTGGGAGATGTTCTGTCCGGTGTGAGGTTGCTGGAGGGCTGAGTTTGCCCATACCTGGTCTAGCCCTTTAAATATCTCTAAAGTACATGTTATACTTCTGAATTTAAAAAAGGACAAAAATTGTATAAAACTTTCCTTTAGTATTGTGGTTTCTTGTGCCTATGTTTTTAGGAGCAGCATGTGTAATGGCCGTGATGATACATTACTGCCTGGGTGTGGACTTTTCGACAAGGTCTCTAAATAGCAAAATAAAATCAATTTAAAAGCTTACTTTCAGGAAACCACCAGTGAAAACAAGGTCTTAATCTTCAAGACTAATATTGTTTACGGCACATTGAAACAAATTACTGAACTCACCAGTGAACAGATAAAGGAGTGTGCCAAAAAAGATAACGCTGATCACCCACTCTTTCAAGGAGCAGAAGGTCAGGAGAAACTTAAACCCATTCCAAAACTTCTTGTACTTTTTAAGTCAAGCACTTTACTCGCTCTTCACTGGGTGGAAACGCTACCACGATGCAATTAAGCCCTTGACAATGAGCATTTAGCAATAATGCATGGCAGCGGTAGTCGCTTGCACTCCCCCTCCCATAAACTTCACCAATGTATAGAAGAAACACCGAAGTCATATTTTGTGAAGTAAGTGTGTTGCCTGGGTTCCAGCAGAAGCTTAACCTTATCTCCCCATGCCACAGTCTTCCTGAAGTAATTGATGCTCAAAGCCCCCGATTCAACATAAACTGAGGCACAATGTTATTGTATGCAGCAATCAGACGCTTGCAGACAGGAAACTGCACTGAACCCAGATCAATAGACATGTCAACAGTAAGCGGCTTAATCTAATTCTGCCTATCTCATCGTAGGACTGCACACTTGGCAATTTGGCTGCTAGGTCCTTCTGGAGGGAAACAGTTTAAAAAGTTAAGTTTTAAGGTGTTTATAGACAGCCCCAGAACATGTGTTCAGTAAATACCCAATTCTACTGTTTCCACCTTAAATGATGAGTTGTGGATTGTGAATAAGTAATAGCATCTCATAATCATTGCAGTTTTCTGAATAGAGACCTATTAGAGCATGTTTGGTCAAATCAAGTGTGCATGTGTACAGGAGGGTTGGGAGCTGTCAAGCGAACCAAGCATGCACGAGTATAGAAGGGTCCAAAGGAGTAGATTTTGTCACAATGGTCATGCTTACTAAAAGCAGGCAACATCTCCTCCAACTGGGCTGATTAATAGGTAAAAGTGTGCTGCCCAGCAGGGTTAGAGAATCATTACAGATCACGTCTGCCTCAGTCTTTGTATTTCTGAACTGTTTAGTGTGGTTATATCACCATCTTGCTGTGTTAATTTGTATTACACTTTGTTTTTCCTGTTACAATACTACTTCATTGTGGGTGGTGCACTGCCTTGTGGGAAAGCGAAGTCTCCAGGACACAGTACAGAGCTGTTCTATGCATGTTTCCTTCACAAACTCCACCATCCTTGTAAAAGCATATCTGGTGAGAAATCTACCTTTGTTTCAGGGACATCAAGTTATGCAGAGCTGTTCAGCTAGTTGTATTTGTTACTCAGTGAGTTGTTATTACTGTTAGCTAGCCATGCAATCTTAATTACAGGCAGCCATTTTACCATGTGCTTAAGTGTTAATGTAATGTTATAGTACACGCTATGTTTATTTGTATTCTTGTAGTTTCACCAAACAATCCTGTTTTACCAATCATTCAATCACACTTGTACAATCTCTCACTCACGCGCACCGTGCACAGAGTACAACCTGTTGACTAATAAACAAGTTTGACTACAAAGAACAGTCCTCTTATTTGGAAGACAGGAATGGTGTATGCTGAATGTCAGACTGCACACTGTGTGAACGTGTAGGAAGACAGAACAAGAAGCATGAATTCAACTCATCCTCAACTCTAGAAGTCAACCATCTTTGCAGGAAGTCTAGCACTTATTACAGGTATTACTGATCCCAAGAAGACAAAAATCCTCACATATCCAAAATGGAAAGAGTAGCCACCTGACCCTTTTATTACAGCTGAGGATTAGGGCAACTAGTCACTGGCTCTGGATAATTGGACTGTGTAAAGTTGCCACCAGTCATTGGGGTAATGAGGAAACCCTTGTTTGCTGAGGGAGCACATTTTTCATGCAGCACCTAAAGTCTTCATTTGTGGGCAGCACATGGCCCACAGGATATACTACAGAGAATATGCAATGGAGAACGAATGATCGCAACTTTAATAGCGATCATTCCTCCCACACTCACTTAAAATGAGCGCCAACTTGAATATTGTTGATTAGCGGTTGTCATTGGCCCAGCGTAAGCTCTACCCTGAAAATACTCTCTCTTGTGCTGACGAAGCTCCACCAAACCTCTCGTTTTTCATTCTATATAATACATTGAATACTATAAATTAAATGAAACCGAAGACCTAAAGAGCTACAAAGCAAATGGAAAAAGATGCCTAAAAGTATTTCATGATGGACTAAACTTTCAAAGGAAATATTTTTAGTAACGCAACCTTAACCGAGAGGCTTCACTTTCACTATACAGAGTAATCTGTATAAATGTTTACAAAAAAAATATTATACCACCACAAGAGGAGTACGCCTGCCTATGAAACGCCACCAAGTAAAGGCTGTAGTGTATACATTTTAAGATTATGTTTACATCTGTCATGTTTTACAGCCTTCAGAAAAATAAATCTAAGTGAAAGATCAAGTCTTCGCACATGGAAGGCATTTGTCAATGATGTGGCGGCAGGAAAACAAACAAATTTCACAGCGCGATTGTCATCGTCTGAGGTTGGCTCCATTTAAAGCTCCAACAATTTTATGCGTTAATTACTAACAAACTAACGCGCCACTTCAACTTGATTGCCGTATATGTGGCAGGCATTGAGAAGGATCTGCTCTGGATATTCAGGGATAATAGGGAAGGTAATTAAGGAAACTTGTGTGCCCTAAATGATTCCGTCTGGTTTACATTTCAATTGTGGCGACAAAAGATATTTATAAATTTTTTTTTAAAGAAATGGGATAATGTACATAGTATGTAAATATATTGTACAACTACAGGAGATTTTAATTAGTTATTTTTTTATATATTTCTATTTTATTATGTTGCATTGTTAAAGGGGTTTTTCAGGTTACAGATACCCTATCCCCCATTTGAATGTGAGCCGAGATGCTCTAACTCGGCATAGGCACTACAGAGTAGATGGAGTTGCACTTCCAGTTCTGTCCTCCTATATCTTCCACCACTTCCTTATTTCCTTCCTTTCACATTTTCCCAAGCTTACTAAAAACTAGCATACCTGAGTTTTCAAAAATGGTTGTGCTTATTTGTTCAATTATATCTGTGAAGGAACAGGTCTTTTCTGGGGCTTCTCTAAAGTTTTTTTTAGCCATATTATTCCCTGTTTTAGCCGCACAGCTAGATGCATTTCACTCGGAAGCAGGGGTCATCTCCGTTCTGTGAAATCCACCAGCACTGTACTGCTGTGACTTCCTTTCCCTCACTTCTCACTATGTTTGTTTTCAGATTTAGAGCTCACAGAACAGATAACGGGGGGAAGATCAAACTTACAGAAAGGTTGGAGGCTCCTGTGATGTTCAGAAACAGTGTAGAAGCAGTTCTTTTTCAGGCTAGCAATCTCAGCTAGCTCTGACAGCCCACTCAGCTGTCTTTTGTGTCTGTTTCTAGGGACAGATCTTGCCTGACAACAGGCTATGGACTGCAAATTAGGTAGAAGTGAGACTACTATGACTTCACAGCTTTTTTTTCTGTTGGATGCGGGCATATTTTTTAAATAAAGTGATTTAGAAATTTGCTGTATGAAAGTACAGTGACACTCTAAGGATACTTTCACACTAGAGTTATTCTTTTCCGGAATTCAGTTCCGTCCTAGGGGCTTGATACTGGAAAAAATCTGTTTAATCCTAATGCATTCTGAATGGAGAGCATTCCGTTCAGGATGCATAAGTTCAGTCCCTCTTGCGCATGCGCGGACCTTTAAAAATGTGAAGATAAATATTGGATCGGTTTTTCCGGATGACAACCGGAGAGACGGATCCGGTATTGCAATGCATTTGTAAGACGGATCCGCATCCGGATCCATCTACAAATGGTATTTGTTTGCATACAGATTGCCGGATGCGGCAGGCAGTTCCGGTGATGGAACTGCCTGCCAGAATCCAGCAACACAAGTGTGAAAGTACCCTAATAGTCCATTCACACGTCTGTGGTGTGTTGCAGATCCGCAACACACCCGGCCGGCACCCCCCATAGAAATGCCTATTCATGTCCGCAGCAGCGGACAAGAAAAGGACATGTTTTATCTTTTGCGGAGCTGCGGACCGGAAATTCAGGGCCGTGCACCGCAAATGCGGAGAGCACATAGTGTGCTTTCCGCTTCACTTCTGGCCCCATAGAGAATGAATGGGTCCGCACCCGTTCCGCAGAATTGTGGAACGAATGCGGACCCTTTTGCGAACATGTGAATGGAAATCAAGAGGCATAGGTTTCTGGGCCCCAGTGCATGTGTAACCCCAACGTCCCAAACCCCAAACTGCAGAGCTGAGGGGACCACATCTATACCCTCTATTGGGACATCCCTGATGAAACCTACATCCGACAGACCTTTCTATGGTGTGCCTATAAAACTGTACATACAGAGAGAGTAAACTACACCCCATATATCCGCAGGTGGTAGCTAATCCTCAAAGAAGAAAATCTCAGAGTTCACTTTCTGGAAGTCTGAAGCCTCATCTCAATCTCTTTTATCTTGTTTAATCCCTTAATGTAAATCACTGTTTTTATGATTTCTTACAATGCAAGTCCTGAGATGTCAGAAAATTGTCACTTTCTGCTAAAAGTTTCAGTCGCTGTGAAGGTGCAGAATAAACATTGCCACCTACAAGTCGTATCAATGTCTCACTTTCATCTCGCGTAAGAGGCTTAATGATCCGGCCCGAAACGCAGAGAGTGAATGCGAGGCTCCCGAGAATGTAAGGGTACAGTCACACAGTCAGGTTTTCTGATGAAGTTTTGGAAGCCAAAACCAGGGCTGATTTAAATAAAAAAGAAGAGAATTTGTATCTGCCCTTTATACCTTTTCACCTTTTATGATCCACTCCTGTTTTTGGCTTCCAAAACTGCATCAGAAAACCTGACCGTGCCCTAAAGTTTTGCTGCAAACCAGAGTAATGATGCTTTATATCCACCTAATTTGTATCTCCTACCCACAGTATAAACTCAGATTACCATGAAAAACACTAAATAGGAGCTGCAATATTTCTTAGATTGAAACATACGGCATCACAGCACTAAAGCCAGCGATATGAACGCAAAAGCACAAAGATTGGGTAAAAAATGCAACCTTGGCATTAAGGAGGACCTGCCAGCTCCCCTAACTTGTCCTGTGTTACCCTTACAACAATAAATTTGGAGCAGCTTTACTTAGAACTCTGCATTGTGCTATTCCTCTGCTATTCCTCATGGAAATGTAAAATTAAACTGACAACTGGGTATTATTATTCCCCATGTCCATGGGATATGGTCTGATACTGTCCAATCAGCCCTGACAGTGTACGAACATGGCCCTTTAATTGACATTTCCAGGAGGAATAACAGATGTGCAGCACAACGCACACTTATTAACCAGAATTATTATTTGGGTAAATAAAACTATTTCCTAAGAGACGTGTTGGAAGTTGACCTGTCCTCTTTGAAGGGATGCGGCATAACAAGAAACAAGAAGGCAAAAGGAGAGTGAACAGCGCCTGTAAAAGCTTCAATCTAAGGAGTTGTTCACACAGTGTCCTTTCAACATATATGCTGTGAAATTACCCAGCATGCTGTATACCTACAAGGGAAGCCACACAATGGGATACATCCCCCATAGGGTCCCATGGTAAAAGGAAATGCATACAGTGTGGTATACTTCTTTTTACTATATACGATTCTATGGAATAGCATTGTTTCCCATATTCCATACCCATTTTTGTGGTACTGCGACATACACTGACCTAATGTGAACACATCCTACGATTTATGTTCATACTTTTATTCTTAGAGAACCAATGGCTGTTATTACACATGTATTTTTAAAAGGATTTTGCGGGAGCACAATAATATCTTAAAGAGTCGCAGTGCACAGCTGATCGCTGCGGCCTCCTCACAGCATACTAAGAACAAATCATTGTACAGCGGCTGTGCTTAGTACTGCGGTCCAGGCCCATTCACTTGAATAGGACTGAGGCTTTCATATCTCCGGTAACCTGATCCAGCAGGTTGTTCACCGGATATGGCATTGCCAGATACTGCCGGACCCCATAGACCAGTGATGGCTAACCTCTGGAGCTCCAGCTGTGGTTAAACGACGACTTCCAGCATATGTCACGGTAGGTGAGGGAAGGGAAGAAAGCCAAATACAACAGTAGCAAAACACCAGACTAGGCCCCAAAGCTAGGGAAGAGGGAAAGGTCACGGCATGACAATCCCTGAGCCTTTCCCTGTCTGCTGACAGCATGAGCAAATCCTAAAGGTAGAAGTACTCATCCGCTGGAACCTGCTGAAACTGACACGAACCCTCAGCTCGGGAGCAGGAGAAAGACAACTGGTTCCTTCCACAGTGAAGGAACCAGCGTCTCCCTGAGGCCTAGTCAGAACACACAACAAAGGGGAAGGAAAGAGGACTTAGCTTTAGACGGACGGGGAGCAGGAGATCCACCAAACACTAGCTGAGAACTCCAGGAGGAAATATAAACCGCAAGGGCTGCAGTGAGAGGCGGGTATAAATAGAGCCACTAAACAGCTAATGAGCAGAACCTGTGGAGAGGTGGGATCCTGCCCACAACAACAAACAGCAAGGAAAAAGAGAAAGATCTGTCAGATAGACTCACGTGCAGCAAGTCTATCAGATCTTCTCAGGCCTCTCACAGGGCAGACAGTGACAGCTCCATTCAGTTCTATAGAGTTATGAAAAACAGCCAAGCAAGTGTGCATCTTGGGAGTTGTGGTTTTACCACAGCTGGAGTGCCAGAGGTTAGCCATCACATCCATAGACTATGATGTCACATCCCATCATAAGTGCTGGGTTTTGGCTAGACAAAAACAGTTGCATGAAAGGAAACAGTTGCCAGAAAGGGTCCGGATCCCCGCTGGATCCTATTACAGTCTATGGGGTCCGGCAGTGAATGGCAGTGCAGGATTCGGTGAACTCTGGGAGGCTGCTCTGGCAGAGAACTGGAGATGTGAACTCAGCCTGAGCTGCACATTGGGCATGTAACCAATAAATGTGACATCCTAGTCCAAGGAAGGAGCCGCAGCGCTCAACAGAGTGGCGTAGCCTCTTTAAACAGATGATCGGTGACGGTGCCGAGAGTCGGACCCCCACCGATCTATTACTGATGACCTATCCTAAGGATAGATCATCAGTGTTTTACTCCCGGAAACTCCCTTTAAATTTGTTTATGCATTTCTGACCTATAATGGGATCTCAATGGATTTATGAGCACCTGGATTTTTGGCACCAGGCTTAGTGCTGCAGAATATTTTATTCTCGCTGTCAAAAACACTGTAAAACGGTGCGCACAGCCAAAAGGTAACACCCCCACCGTCACCGAAACACTCTAATCCTGCTACTGACATGTCCACCTTTCAACTAATCACATCATTACCCTGAGAAATAAGGGGAATGATAAGGAAAGCACGGGATAATATGAGGTTTGCGATAATAACTATTTGGCAGAGTGAGAAGATATCATATTCCTTCTTTCCTGCGAATACATAATGACCCCAGGACACCCTCCTGTTGTACTGCGTCTCCTGCCATCACCGTGGGTTTGATTTCTATGCAAGCCCTTGTCGCCCATTAAATCCAATACACATCTCGCCATAAGAGAGTCCATGGAAATCACGCTGGGACGCCGGTGACTGACACCTCATCTCGCTATAGCAAAATATTTCAGCAGTTAAATTGCGCTGTAAGGGGCTTGCTGAAGAGAAGATTGGCATGTCAGAGCGGGTATGACAATATGCTCCGCAGAATGAACACAGATTTAAAACATTTATTCCTGTCGCTATTAGTATGTCAGGGTTTCACACTTAAAGGTTCAAATGCCAGAGCGTAGCGTGCCATCTAAGGCTCTTGATGGATGTGAAAAGCCTCATTATGTTGACTGATTTAAAGAAAATCAGCGTATTTACATTCCAAAAACAAAAAGTCCCTGATTTGGGTAATCTCTATTAAGCGATGAATAAGTGCACTCTTACATATGCAAAGCTGTTATCTGCTCACAAGTCGGGAGAGATCTACATAAATCAGAAAAGAATTATTACGAAAAGAAAAAAAAAAAGTTTGCGGTAATTAAGACGCTGTCTGAATATGATGCACGTGAGACACTTCGGCAATTTCATTCAGCGCTTTCCGTTGACCTCCCCGGCAAATGCATCCTTTGTCTTGACTGGACTCGAATAAATGACTTGCAAATGCAAAGAAACATTTTTATGATTCAAGGACTGCTGCCTTCGATTCTGAATGCGAGGTTAAAAGTGGCGAGCGAACCTCTTAAGGTTATTGAAACTAAATTATTAACGCTACATTTCACCTTCCTTTTGTCCTCCCGGTGGTGGTTGAGCTTGTTATTTGCTGCAAGTTTATTCCAAAAAGTTGTAAATCAAATTGTAAGTCTGTCTGAAGCCATAATGTTTAGAAATAAAAGGAGAGATTTCTTTTTAACAGTTGAGTCCAGATGAAATCGGATGTGCAGTTACCGTCCAGTCCGGGAGCCCTGGTCTTGAGGGACTACTGTAGGTGTTGTTGGGAACTGCTGACATGTATGTTAGCAATACAGGAGGTCTACGGTATGTGGAAAGCACAGTTGTCAATTTGTTGGGAATAATTCACATGAGACTTCCGAAAGAAAGGATAGATCCTACTGGAAGAGTTGGCAGGTCTCCAGATTCCGGGCACTGTAACCAACAAGCACATCATTGCTTGTCCACGACGTCAAGGCATAGAGAACCGGTGTATAGAGGACTGCTGGAAGTGGGGGCATGCAGAGGTGAAAGTCTGGTCCAACATATGAAAACACTTAGGGGTCTGAATATATTGTGGCATGATACAAAGGCTACTTTCTAATGAGTAGAATTTCGACTGCTGATGGTGGGATCGGGCAAGTTGAATACGACAGCCCGATCCATTTGTTTATGGTGCACTCTCCCCATACACCACATATGCCAGGAATGGCCAACCAGCGGCTCTCCAGCTGTTGCAAAACTGCAATTCCCAGCAAGCCCAAACTGCCTACAGCTATCAGCCTACAGCAAGGCATGGTAGGAGTTGTAGTTTTACAACAGCTGGAGAGCCTCAGGTTGGCCACCCCTGACATATGCACACTTGGACGAGTGTGAGAGTGGGTAGCGGACAGCAATCTAATGTGTATGGCCAGCTTTACAGCATCATAGGGATCCACGATGCTGTCAGATTGGCCATTGGACCTAAGGTCGCGCTGAGATTTGTGGCCTTGTGATAATATGGGAATAAAAATCCGCAGCTGCATAACTAACCGATTTTGTGTGACCAATCCGAGGGCCCTCTGAATCCCACCACCTCATATACTTTGATAAAACCCTTCTTCAGTTTTAATAAACAGCTTCCCGGTTCGATCTGCTCGGCTACATCTTGGCTTTTCACGCCTGAGCTCTGTTCTGAGGTAAAGACCCCTCACATAACCGTGCTCTGACCTTGGCATTTTCACTATACTGAAAGCTAATGTGATCAACACTGACAATGGAGACTAACTGGTGAGGAAGGAGAACGCTGTGAGTGAGGTCAGTGAACTTAATGGGCGCACACAACAGCGATGTTACCGGTTACCTTACAAGATGATTCACACACAGTGTTACGGGAGAGAACTTTATGCAGGGGGAATTACAGACGCTGCATGGTTTGCTTTCTTCGGATGGGGTTCAGTGTATGAAAAAGCACAGTATACAATAGGAAAGGCAACTAAGGTTACTCTATTTCAAAAGAATAAAAAAACTCAACTGCATGACATTTTAGGGGTACTTTACACCCACATATAACCGATACATGAATATAATAAATGCATGTTCCATTATATTTGCAATAAACTGCTGGTACAATACTTTCGGGTAGACAGGTTTTCCATTTTTTCCTTACTGTCTAAGACCTTAATCACAAGACATGTCATCCATGACATGATGGTCATTGATTCATCAGTAAATAATCCCTGTTTGGTCCGTGCACCCTTTTTTTTACTCTCCGTTTAGCCTTTTTTTTTTTTTACTATCCATGTTTCATCCGTATTCCACGGACAATGCCATCTTTGTTGTGACCGTATTTTTCACGGATCAATAAACTAAAATGAGCATGATGGATAGATAACAAAAGGACAAATATAGGGCATGCTTCCGTGATGAATCACAGATGTGTAAATACATGCATTAATCAATGGGTACATGGGCTGTCCGTGAAGAACACCAATAGTCCACGTCTATGATTCACTGACGTCTCAAGAAGAAGGCCCAATGCAGAATGGAAACTGAGATGCTATGGGAAAGCTACTTAGGCCTAGTTCACATTTCAGTGATCTGGGGAGGGATTTCCATCAGTGATTATGAGCCAAAATCAGAAGTGGAGCCTACAGAGAGATAAGGAACAATTTGCTCCTTTTCAGTGTTTTTGATCCACACCTGGTTTCGGTTCACAATCACTGATGGAAATCACTGACCAAATCACGGAAGTGAAGGTCTTACACTGATCAGTGGTTGTCAAACTTTTAGGTGTATCCCCTACCAACATCTAATTTACCAGGGGGAAGGAGCGATGTTAAATGTACTGGGGCTCAAAAGCCATGGACCCTCTTATCAGCTGGCACAGAGTGGCTACAATGAGTATTATTTACTCAAAGACTAGTGTTGAGCAAACTTGGGTTTTCAAGTTCGGCGTCCAAGGTTCAGATTATCTAAGAATTCTCTTATGGATTCTGCTGCCATGGATAAGTTATGGTCCATGGTAGCAGAACGGAATTCTTAGATAACCCGAACCTTGTACGCCGAACTTCAAAACCCAAGTTCGCTTATCCCTAATGAAGAACCATCATGTCTCTGCATTACATGAGCAGCTCATTCATTTTTACTAAGCACCATGTAATGCTCCATTTCACCTGTGGTGGTGCTGCAGGGGAAATTAGCACTTACTGCTGGTTACCTCTGCAGATCATAGCTGATCGCTGTGGTCCCAGTAGCAGAACATCGTGGTATGATTATTTTTGGGGGGAACTTTGCAAACAAAAGGCTCTTTTTTTTCCTGAAAGTTGGCAACCCCTTCAAGAAATGATTGGCACTCATACTGCACAGCCATTATTATGGAGACTAGAACGGTTCTACTTGGGACAGAGATGTAAGAAAGACTGTGGCATTACTAACAACTATAGAGGAGCGAACTTCTGTTTTAAGTTCGGCTTTCAAAGTTCAGGTTATCGAAGCATCCCATTATGGATTCCGCTACCACGAACCATAACGGCATTTGGAATCCATGAGGGGATTCTTCAATGAACCCGAACCTTGGACAACACGGAGGACCTGGGGTGACGTCACCGTCATGTGATCAGTGCAGGGGGCGTGGCTCAGCACTGGATTAGATAAGAGGTAGTAGCCTGCGACCTCTTATCCAATACAGTACTGAGCCACGCCCCGTGCACTGATCACATGACGGTGACGTCACCCCAGGTTCTTCACCCCGTGTTCCAAATGCCGTTATGGTCCGTGGTAGCCGAATCCATAATGGGATGCTTGGATAACCCGAACCTGAACTTTGAAAGCCGAACTTAAAACAGAAGTTCGCTCAACTCTACTAACATAACGCAGGGTGTAAATCTCCAACCAGCCAGTCCTGATACTGAGCGGGGGCGACAAAGGTACATAGATGGACCAAATATTGAAAGCACCCTCAAACAGATGGTCTTAAAATAAAAACAGTCCAGAGGTAATCATATGAAATCAAAATAACTGGGATAATGTCTGGAGGTACAGTGCAGGCAAGACTTGATTAAGATGAATACTTGTTCAACTAATCCACGGCTGCTCTGCTACACAATTCGAGGCTTCCTCGCCTTGGCGGCTTCTTCGGCATCTGTGTAACAGCACGGTGGGAATTATCACAATGGTAGGTTGGTGTTTCAACACCTGTTGGAAGTGTGCGGCTCATTTTTCTTCTTCCATAGGATGTCAGATGGGATTTACATGGATTTAATTCATATTTAATACAGCTTTCAAGATTAATATGCGGCATTTAAGCAGGAGAATTAGTGATGCTTCTGTCTGCCAGGACCCACAGGCGAGCACGGTGTCCCAGATACCGCATCGTGGCCTAACAATCCGGCGCTGGCTACAAACTGCAAACTAAGATGTGAGATGTTCTTACTATGGAGCAGAAGACAGACATGGTATGAGATAACACCTCTGAGCAGTATACAGCTCTATAGCATTTTATATTGCTAAGGTCACGTTGACACCATAGTACCTGAATACTCCGTATAGACTTTGGATTTAAGACCCAAGTTAACGGGGCATCCGTTTAACGCATATGTTTTTTGTGTATAATAAAGATATGGGGAAAAACGTGATGTGAACCCACCCTTAATTCCCAGTCTGGAGCATCTTTTCTTAGAACTGTACGTTGTGTTGTCCCTGTGTTATTCCTCCTGGAAATATATGACTAAATAGACAACTAGGTTTCCCCACTCAGCAAATAGTGTCTGACTTTGGGGTACACTCTGCGATGACTCCAGAGACAAAGGGAAAGGCAATGGGCACTTGTCCACTACAGGTTAACCAAAATGGAACTAAAATTACCTAAAACTAATATAATCAAAAGCCGCAAACCTATTTTTGCTACTAAAGCACAAATAAACATCATAAATGTAGATCGATCTATATACAAACTAATAACTGCCACATGCCACCGGCTACAGCACAAGAGCCCCCCCCCCCCCCATACGTGACGCATCTCACATTCAGAGGACTGGGGGTATTTCTTGATATAACAGGGTCTTTGCACACATTATAGGAAGATCAAAAAACTGCTTTGTGTTATCCTCCTTAATTTGTTTTCTGCGTTTATAATACAGGCTTTGATGTATTCGATGGTAAAAGCTACTGGGACACAAAAGTGATAGGGAAAATACAATATACAGCATTATGATAAATACAGGCTGTCAGGCCTAGGAAGGTTTCCTCCGCTCTCCACTTATCTCAGGGTTTAATTTCCAATTACAGGTAGAACTATTCATAAATGATGGTTAATCTGATCTTACGGCGAGCATTTACGGAAGAGTCAACCACAAAACTCAACATATTTTAACATGAAAAAAAAAAAACACCTTCACATTTCCTTGAGTTGTCAGTTTTTCAACGGATTGCGCAAATTCTACTGTTTGCTATCTGAAATTCTGGTGACAACCAATACGGCCATCATTACAACTCAAACAGGGTTGTCACCATGCTTTCCTAGTGGACTGAAAGCTGAAACAATCAATCGTAGAGGCTACAGTACATCATTCAGTAATCTGCGTGGTCTAAGTGTTTAACACGGATGACCTATCCTCAGGATAGGTCACAAGTATCTGATCGGTGGGGGTCTGACTGCTGGCAAACCCGCCAATTAGCTGCTTCGATGGGCGCCACAGCCTTCTCACAGCACCGTCCATTAGATAGCAACTGTGTTTGGTATTGAAGCTCAGCCCCAGTCATATGAGCTGCACCTAGGCCACGTGACCGTTGACTGTGACATCAGTGGCCTCACTGAGCACCGCAATCCATTCAAGCAGCTGATCATCAGGGATGTCGGGACGAATACTATCCTGGGATAGGTCATCTGCTGAGAAAAGTGTAAAATAGAAATAGAACTAATACTCAACCCTTACTAATCCCCCAATTCCCTGCTAGTCCCCCAGTGATTGCTGCACCGGCCACATGTCCTTGTCAAGACGGACAGGGACATGAACCCGAAAAATCCCTTTAAATTTGCCATAAAAAAATATAATGCAAAAATGACCGCAGCAACAAGTTCTAACAGCTTATTAGGAAACCACACACGTTCACAAAGCTTCCCGATCTTCCTAGAACAATCTAGAAAATCATAATCGTAATCGTGTAGGGTGAATAACATGATAATAGGGTAAAAATGTAGCTTCCATTGCCCTAAGGATCTACAACAGTGCGGGTGGGCAGATGATGATGTCACCTGCTGTGCTTAAGGTACCTTTACATGAGGCGATTATCATGTAAATTATCGGAAAATCAAGATGAAACTGCAAGATTATGGAGCAGTGTAAAAGCGATGAATGATAGAGCCACAACTGACAATCGGTAGATTTCTTGTTGGTTCGATCGTTTTTGTGGGCACAAAAATCCTCGATGAGCGTAAACAGGAATCATTTATCGCACGCACGATTACACCGTGGATGTGTTTAAGCACGTCACTCAAGTTATCGCTTTGCGTAAATGCAACAGTCTGCTTTACAAATGATGGAATATGCGATAGAAATTATAATTTTGTGAACGATAATCGGTGCGTCTAAAGGGTCATTGTTGAAACATTCACTACACCAAGAAACGGCTTGTTCGTCGCTCAATCGTACCGATCATCGCCTCGTGTATAGGTCCCTTTACACTATTTTCTTTCCCATAGCACTATTGTTGGTAGTCACAACATACACCTCAGGGATGCAACTGTAGAAAAGCTGTGTGGGCTGTTTAGCCCTAATATCACGAGAAGTGATTTTCCTACCAGCCAATCACTATTATCTTCAATTCAACGTAAAAGTAAAAAAAAGAAAAAGGCACAAATTTAATCAATGTGCCAAAACAATGTAAAAAAGGTTGGGAAGAAAAGAAATGTCAGAGTCTGGTGGTATTTTCCACAATCCTACGTGTTGACATCTACCTGACTTGTAGAAATGCCAACAGAGAAATACCACTTGCATAGGACCAAAATTTTTATAAGGACAAATTGAGAAAAGTGCGGGTCATAAATGACTCGCATGTGACAAGCAAACTGTCTAAACAAAACATAAATGAAGAAAAAACACTTTCATTAATCAAGGATTATTTCAGAAAGGTAATGGCTTCAGTAACTTCAAGGAGATTACGAGATGACATTTAACCATATGGTTGATGGGATTCAGAGTCTAGAAACCGTCGCTCTACATAAACAGCTCTTCGCTGCAGTCACAAGAGCCTTGTATATGGGAGCGAACATAAGCTTGGCACAGATATTTGAAAATAACTAATACAAAATAAGTTAGACATGTATGGCGGCCTCCATCCTGGAAGAACAAGAAACCTCTTAAAATTCAGGAAGCACTGGGGTATACATCACAACAGAACAACTCTTTACACGTGACAGAATCCAATTCAAAATGGCTTCCTCATCGTAGGTCTCAGGTGACTGAGATAGTGAAGACTCTGGAGGCCAATCATTACTCTTCACAAGGATTGTCAGGTTTAGAAAACCCATTTTCAAATATTATTTTAGAAAACTCTGTTAATAGAAAGTATAGGGTGGCTACAAAGAGTCTCTCGATCTGGAGGACCCAGCAAGTCCATGCATTGGTTTCTTTGTGTGTAATACCTCATTTCTCCTTTGATGGCGCTATAGTAAAATTAACAACTTGTAGCTGTGGTCCTCAGTTAAATTAAAGTAATTTCTGGGGGTCCCACCATTGAGAAACTTCTGTGATCACCTAATTTTGAGCGAAAACCTTCAAACAAAGGGGATTATCCAACTCTTTTTCGGACATGACTGGCCAATGATAAAGATTCTGAGTGCTAACGACGGGAAGATTGTTAAACTCTGCGGAGCTGTTATTTTAATATATTTGGTTCTTGGGGTTCTGGACAGTGTCAATAGGACTCCCACAGAGTGTGCCCATTTTTTCTATGCTGCCAAGAGGCAAACTTACCTAGGTCATGCAGTAATACATCACAGAAAACCATAGTGTAATAAATGAGACTCCGATAACTTAATGTAATGGCAGCTAGGTGGTTAATCACCTGGTGATCTCCACATCTGACTGTGCATTTACCCTACAGTGGCCTCTTCAGGGGAAATGTGGCATTACATGGCAGCCACTCAAAAATGTGACCCTCCATGTGCAACATCGATGGGACTGGTCTGCCAGATTTGAACCTGCTCTTCATGAGGACCTTCATGAGTTGTCCTCATGAGAAAACCTTTAGTATGTTTGCCTAGGAATCAGACGGAAGCGTCAAACCCTCTGTTCCGACAAAAACAATAGTCACGCAAATTATTTCCTTGTACCAGTCCTGTAATATATGGCGGCTGAAGGACCCAAGTCATGTGACGACAGGACGCATTATTGTGCGGCTATCAGTTGTCACACACGTCAGTCCCTTTAAGTCCATCAAGTTTTAGCGCCAGTTTATTAAAATCCCACAAACAAAGGCAAATAGAAAGAGGCTTGACGTACCCGACAGGACGAGCGAATGTCTACGAGTCTCTGTAACGAGGCGACAAGTGACAGCACCATCCACCCGCCTCCAGACTCGAGCAAAAGATAAAAAATATCTTTTCATATGAACGTTGTGATACTGGTTGGCACCTGATCCAATGCTAAGAACGCATTCACATAGATAGAACACATCTGTCATTCAACTGCCTATACATTACATTACTGAGATAGTAAGTAGAGCCCGAATACAGCTCTTTGTCAGTAGTCCGGATATATGAATAGAATGCCAGCACTGCAGTGTAGACTGACATCTATGGAAGGAGTACCATTCAGGGTGTATGTAAAGCTGGACCCTGAAATCACTGAGATTAGGGTTCATTACTTAAACGCGGTTTGGTATTGTTGAGGTTTACCGTGGGGATGGCTGGATGAAAAAATACCGTTATACCTGTGTTCTACGTTATTCGTATGCTTTCCTATCACACGTTAATAAAACAGTGTAAAGTATGGAATCCATAAACGGCTTTCTCGGAGAAATAAAGCAGTAAAACACATGTGGTACAACACCAAATCAATGGCGCGGCGGCTCATATCTCACGGGGTCTCTGGAGAGGGTTATTTATGAGATCGACATGAACGCTTCCATACTTCTTATATTAATCTTCACTAACTCAAAGGGGGAGATTTATCAAACTGATGTAACGTAGAAGTGGCTTAGATGCCCATAGCAACCAATCAGATTCCACCTTTCATTTTTCACAACTCCTTTTGAAAATGAAAGCTGGAATCTGATTGGTTGCTATGGGCAACTAAGCCAGGTATCCTTTCCACCAGTTTTGGTAAATCTCCCCCAAAGTCTGTAATCACAATGGAGACACAGATCCAGCCCTTGGCGGTCAGATCTACCCTATGGGCTCCTGACATATTAAAAAAAGTCAACAAATAGGTGAAAACCTTCAAAAAGAATCACAAGCAATGTGGCAGCGGGATGATAGGACCATAGACACATGGCAGTGTCACAGATTGGTGTTGTACGGACCACTAATTCGTCCTCTTCATTCCGATTCATTGACAGCAAGCAGAGATCTTGAGTATGGCCAGAAATTAAAACACAAAGTTCAACAGTGTCCACCCACAGTAAAGGAAAATCAGCCAAACCCACAGATTTCGGCGGCATTGGGTGGCTATCTCAGGACTACTGTCCCCAAGGCAGGTATCGGAGGAAAGAAAGAATGGGCATGTCGTACTTCAACATGTCCAATAATTAGACGGCTCATTGTCAGAAGTCTGGCAGCGGCTTAAAGGGATTTTCCAGTTATTAGCATCCTCGGGCACTCCAGCTGGTGTGAAACTACAACTCCCAGCATGCACTTTTACTTGCCTGTTCTTGTAACGCTCATAAAAGTGAAAGGAGGATTCTGGGAGTGGTAGTTTCTAAACAGCTGGAGGTTGCTGACCCCTGTTATACCCTATCCAGAGGACAGGGCATTGCTATTAGATCTGTGGAGGTCCAATGGCTTGTGCTTGACTACCTCCAGCCGTCCCACAGGGATGAATGGAGGGGAAAGTGTGTATAATCGACCTGCTCCTCCATATGATTTGGGGACCCTGTGGGGTACGGAGCCTACATTCTCATGATCGGTGAGGGCCCCAGTGGGCAGACCACCACTGATCTAATAGGTATTCCCTAACCTGTAATAAATGGAATACCCCTTTAAACTTCTCTCCCTATTGAAAACGCATGCACCCTAGGTGGTAATCTAGATGCAACCATCCCGGCAATAGTCCGCAGACGAATCACGTATTGCTATCAGCAGAAAACTCTTGTCAAAGTAACACTGTAAATGGTTCAGATTTCTCATTAGCATTGCAGGACTTCAGGTCCAAATCGTAAAAATCACCTAGCGGACAAGAAAACTTTATGACTTGGCCTGAAAGATTTCTGGAGCCCATCGCCCTGTCACGCCTGGAGCATCAACAATCATATCAAGATATCTAACTTAGGGTCCTTTCACACTTGCGTTCTTTGGATCCGGCGGGCAGTTCAGTCCCGCCGGATCTGTGACAATGCCTGACAACTGAAAGCATTTGTAGACGGATCCGTCTTGCATTTTTGTACAGTTTTAAAGGTCTGCGCAAGCGCAGACCGGAAGGATGGATCCGTCCTTCAGTCTTTTTTTAATTCCGGATCCGGGCCCAATGTAAGTCAATGGGACTTGAGGCCGGATCCGGCGTTCAGGCATGTGTTCCGGATTTTCAGGATGGAGACAAAACCGCAGCATGCTGCGGTTTTGTCAACGTCCTAAAAACGTTCACATACTGAACGGAAGGCATCCTAATGCATCCTGAACGGATTTCTCTCCATTCAGAATGCATGGGGATAATCCTGATCAGTTCCTTTCTGGATTAGAGACCCGACGACGGATCTCTACGCCGGAAAGGAAAAACGCTAGTGTGAAAGTACCCTAACTGGGCCATTCTCTATGCAATAAACAGAAGAGGAAGCCAAGGGGCTCTGTTCACACTGCACACTCAGCCCGTGAAGAGGCGGTAAAACAACAGACAGGAAGAAGAAACCCATTATACGGCAGCGAGTTCCGTCAGGCTCTGTTGGCGACAGATCCGTCAGAGCTTCAATTTAGGTCATGCTCCCATGAACAGAAGTATGTCATTCAGAATGCACAGGTAACATGAGCGCACGTGGCGGTATATTTAATTAACACCAGGGAAAAAGAACACTATAGTAGATGAGGAGCAGGAAAAACAGACGTAAGACTAGCCATGTGTAGAACGCCATAGACATGCACTGCCACTCCATTAATGAACTCCATGCAACCCGCACAATAGACATGGTTGCCTGGAGGGGCTCTTTAATTGTCCAAATCACATTAGCCTCATAATTCATTTGTGATAATAGGAAGCAATAATAATAATAAAAAAAAACATCTCTAATGCTAATTATATTTCCAGTGATCTGGGTGCTAATAAACACGTTATAAAATATTGAGTGCTTTTATTACAGAATTCCACAATTAAAATAAAGACCTGGAAAGTGTCTTCAAGACACGTCTCTAAGGGCTGTTTCACACGAGCGAGTCCATTGCGGAAATCACGCTCCGTTTATGACCGTGATCCTCTGTTCTGCACTTGCAGGAACCCACAGCGTTATACTGATTTATAATGCTATGTGTCTCTTGACCTTTCTTCTACAGGATCATAGTGACATAAGGCGGTCAGTATGATCCTGTATCAGTAAGGTCATGCAGCGGCACATAAATCCGTATAAGGGATCGTTCACACAAACGTTTTTTGCTTTCCGTATACAGAACCATTCATTTCAATGGGTCCGTAAATTAAACGGAATGTACTCCGTATGCATTCCGTTTCGCAACATTTTGAGTCAGGTCCTATTATTGTCTGCAAATCACGTTCAATGTCTCCATTCAAGTCAATTGGTCCTTATAAAAAACGGAATGCATATGGAACACATGTCCATATGGCTACATGCACAAGAACGTTATTTGTTTCCGTGTCCGTTCCGTTTTTTTTTTTTTGCGGATAGGATGCGGACCCATTCATTTCAATGGGTCCGCAAAAAGAACAGACAGCACACCGTGTGCTGTCCGCATCAGTATGTCCGTTCCGGAGCCAGGCAAAAAAAAAAAGATAGAACATGTCCTATTCTTGTCCGTTTTAGGCATTGTTACAATGGATAGGTGAAAAAAAAAACGGATGGCATGCGGCTGTCATCTGTCTGTTTTTTGCGGAACCGCAATTTGCAGACAGCAAAACACATACCGTCGTGTGCATGTAGCCTATGTCATCCGTTTTTTGCGGATCCATGCTGTAGAAATGCTATGCCCAGCCCATTTTGCAGATGTGTTTGGTGTTTGCAATGATTACAAAGTTCCTGTTTTTGCGGAAAAACGGAACGGAAACACAACAGATGCAAAACACGGATCCGTGAAAAACGTACCGCAAAACCATAAGGTTGTGTGAACAAGCTCTGATGCTGTGCGCTCCTGTAAGACAAGCAGTGTCCAGAATGGAGGATCACAGTGCAGCACAAAATACTGCTGATCCTTCTGCAGTATTCAACGGTGTTATCGTCTTCAGGACAGCGATACAGTTCAATTCAGTAGGGCGCTTGTGGCCACCGCCAGGTGCAAGAGTACTGTATTCGATACTCCTAGAATGAATTACTAGTGACGGCATCAGATTGTTAGGTATCCAGTGGGCGGCCATGACAAGTGTTCGAGCCCACCCTGGGCATCGGCTAACTGGGAAATTTTCCTATAGGGTCTTTCACCAGTCCACCCCGGCTTTCTCCAACTCAGAGAGAAAGGAAAAGAAGATCAGAGAGAGACAGCACAGCTAGCTGCAGCGCTCTGTTCAGTCTTGGTCTTCAGCAGGACAGTCAGCTAGGTGAAGGACTAACACATACTTTGCAGCAGCCCAAATGGTAAGTTAGTTACTTATGATAATCATGCATTTAGGAAGCTAATGAACACTAAAAAAAATTCAGTGCAATGGTGTCCACAGGAAGGATCTAGGGTGCAATTTATTAAAGAAAATGAGATCTGGTTTCAGAAAAAAGTCTTGGCAGAGGATGTGATGTATGTTAACACATACAGAAACCATATCATCCCACAGAAGATGAAATAACCAGTAATTATATCATAGGTTGCACAGTGAGAAGTTTCATGAACTCCCAGGAGTAGGAGAAGCCTTTAAATAGATGTCAAATGACATGGAAATTGTTTCATTTCAGTAAACAATGTTGCCTTGCGCTTTGTTAAAAATGTATGAAGCAGGCAGTGAAGCTGTGCCTTTAAATCTACAGCTCACTTGCTTCGCAGCCTGAAAATTAATATTTATGATCCACTGGAAGATGTGAATTTCCATCTATAGTTATAATAGAGTGTCTAAGCTGTTCCTCGAATATGTAGGATGAGGCAGGGATGGGAACGCTCACCATTTCAGCTTCCCATTAAAAGCTAATGCAGCGAGGATCTAGAACTCGGAAAAAGGACATTATATTGGTTGTACGCCAAGAGGCATCATTTTAAAAGACAAATCTGGAAAGATGGTCTGGAATCCTTAACCGTTGCTGTAATTATAGGAATAAAACCTCCAGAAGGTGTTAGAACCTATTATTTGTTGTACTAAGATCTGCAATTGATTGGGCATGTTGCCTCCCCAGTCCATGAACTCTAGTTGAAGGCCACGTGGAAGAACATATAATAGTATATGGTCACATGTGACAACATCAAGCTTAAAGTGCATCTCCACCTTATACCACCATGTTTTTTCAGTCCTGATTATATTCTTAATTTGTCTTTCTAATGACCTGAGCTCAGACTGAGATCCAAATACCCCGCGTAAACATATACCATATATAAAATATAATAGGCTTGCTACCTGGAGCTGCCACTAGAGGGAGATCAGGGGTTTGCCGCATACAGTTTTTCCATTAAAGGGAATCTGTCACCAGCGACTTCTTTATCTAGCTGTTTGCATTGACACATAACTATGATTCAATTGATTAAAAAGCTTTTTTGCTTTGCTTGATCTGAGACTTTGTTCCAAAGTCATGATATTTTTTCATAATATGTAAATTAGGCCTTTGGTGCAATGAGGCCATCACTATTGCTCTTGGTGCATCCAAGCTCCACTCATTTCCGTGGTCAGCCTCTTCCTCACTGGATTGATTGACATGGTTCTATTTTCACAAGGGGTAACAGAAGAAAAGGCACAATTTGTTACCCATTTTCTCTGGAATATGGAAAAACCTCATATGTGGTCGTAAACTGCTGTATGGGCACACCGCAGGGTTCAGAAGGGAAGGAGGGCAATATGGCTTTTGAAGGGCAGATTTTGCTGGAATAGTTTTTGAATGTCATGTCGCATATTGAAAAGAGACCTTGAGGTACCCCTAAAGTGGAAACTCCTAAAAATGTACCCTATTTTGGAAACTAAACCCCTCAAAAAATTTATTAATTGTAGATAGTGCTTTGTCCCCACAAGTGATTTTTAGAGTTTACAAACACTTGGCTGTGGAAATAGAAAACTACATTTTTCCAATAAAATGTTGCTTTAGCCCCGTTTTCATAAGGAGTAAAATCTGAATATAGCAACACCCCATATGTGGTTGTAAACTGCTGTATGGGCACACTACAGAGCTGAGAAGGGAAGTAGTGGCAACTGTATTTTCTAACCTAGAATTTGCAGAAATGATTTTAAAGAGGCATAACTTTTTTTTTTGGACTGAGCTATGCGAGGGCTTATTTTTTTGGAGGACAGCTGCAGTTTTTATTTGCACCATTTTGGGGTACATTTAGCTTTTTGATCACTTTATCTCATCTTTGGAGGAGCTTTTTATCTTTTGGGCTCACCAAGAGGTATATAGGACAACTTTTTTCTGCAGATCAATACGAATAAGGCAATATCAAAGTAAAAATTATTTTTTCATGTTTTACTACTTTTGCTATGTAAAATCGCTTTTTTTTATTAAACATATATATTTTTTTTTTACCATATCTAAGACCCATATTTTTGTTAGATGCCTAGATGGAAGCCATGGGCATGTGAGTCGGTATGTTTGATATGTCTGATTACTTTCAGACCTTTCTGGAGGTTATTAATGAAACAAGCGAGCATGCTCAGCTCACACATGAAGAAATCAAGTTCTCGACATTCACAGGACCGCAATAAATTCACTATGAAAGAGCTTCTTAAGAATTTATAGGCTATGCTTTAAGAAGGCGGCTTGGCTTAAAGTACCTCATGCCTCTTTGATGTGAGTCAATGTATTATAATCATACGACTGCTTACCCGACCCATTGAATAACTTCAGTAAGGCCTGCATAAGGGAATTGTAAAATTTTAACAGCCGTGTCTGATATTGTGGGTGCCCACTCCAGAGGCAGATCGTGGTGGGAGGCCCCGATGAACTTTCTGCAAGAGGGGAAAATATAGTCGAACAAAGCATACAGTAAAATCAATGGACATTTATGGTGGGCAAGAGATGTCCTAGAAGCAGCTTGTCATAAGTATATAGAAGAGAAGGTGAAGGGGTTAACAATAAGGTACAGTAGCGAATCTCCTCCACCTCCATAAGGAAGTACAGTAGGATACAGAAGAGGAGCACCTCCATCAAATGCAGTAGGGTACAGTTGAGGAGCTCCTCCACCTCCATAAGCAAGTACAGTAGAGGGGCACCTCCACCTACGTAAGGAAGTACAGTAGAGAACAGTAGAGTCTCTCCACCTACATAAGGAAGTACAGTAGGGTACAGTAGAGGAGCTCCTCCACCTCCATAAGGAAGTATGGTAGGGTACAGTAGAGCTCCTCCACCTCCATAAGGCAGTATAGTAGGGTATAGTAGAGGAGCTCCTCCACCTCTTTAAAGTACAGTAGGGTACAGTAGAGGAGCTCCTCCACCTCCATAAGGAAGTATGGTAGGGTACAGTAGAGGAGCTCCTCCACCTCCATAAGGCAGTATAGTAGGGTACAGTAGAGGAGTTCCTCCACCTCCATAAGGCAGTATAGTAGGGTACAGTGGAGGAGCTCTTCCACCTCCATAAGGAAGTACAGTAGGGTACAGAAGAGGAGCTCCTCCACCTCCATAAGGCAGTATAGTAGGGTACAGTAGAGGAGCTCCTCCACCTCCATAAGAAAGTATGGTAGGGTACAGTAGAGGAGCACCTCCCCCTCCATAAGGCAGTATAGTAGGGTACAGTAGAGGAGCTCTTCCACCTCCATAAGGAAGTATGGTAGGGTACAGTAGAGGAGTTCCTCCACCTCCATAAGGCAGTATAGTAGGGTACAGTAGAGGAGCTCTTCCACCTCCATAAGGAAGTATGGTAGGATACAGTAGAGGAGCTCCTGCACCTCCATAGAGACTTTTCTTTTCCCACCCTAGCAGAGCGATTCCTCCTGGGTGCAGAACACTGGTCTACAGTATACGCTCACCAGGCTGAGAAAATTTCCTTTAGACGTGAAGCGGCACCTTGCAGGATGATCTTTGCATGCATGTGATTACGTTAAGCTTTAGCCTGACAAGAACACTCTCGGAGGTGAATTTTCTCTAGTTCTCTAGAAACTGCAAAATGAGAATCCATGCGATGTACAGCAATTTGCATTATTTCTCTCTGAAATTACAATTTGCACTGCCTGTGACCCAGCTCCGATCCTGCAGCTGCTGCTAACATGCATATCCAGTCTCCTAGCAACTACATCCCCGTGTCTGCTTATTACTTTGGTGACACCAGAACTTCATTGCATTTTAATATAGAAAGTTCTGTGACAGCCGCCTAAAAATAGACACCCTCCCAACCCAAACATTTCATCATCTACTCGCAGAAGAAAAACTTAGAGAAACTGCTCAATCCTCATTCTTCTTGAGACAGGAAGGCCGGTGACAATGAACAGGGTACTGTTCCATAGCTGTCCTATGCTGATGACATCATACATTATGCCGATGATGTAATGCGCAGTCAAAAAACTGAGGTCATGTGCTGTCTTGTAAAAAAACGATGCACAGAAAGGACAGTGCACTAAAATTTCAGTGTTAAAGTCATATGTCAGCAGATTTGTACCTATGACATCGGCTGACCTGTTACATGTGCGCTTCAGCTGAAGACATCTGTGTTGGTCTCATGTTCATTGTGGTTATGTGACCACATTGCAGAAAAAAGTTTTAATATATGCAAATGACCCCCTAGGAGCAACAGGGGTGTTGCCATTGCACCTAGAGGCTCTGATCTCTCTGCAACTGCAGCACCCTCTCCACTTTGATAGGACCAGGCGTTACAATGTTTTCACTGCCTGGCCCTGTCAATCAAAGTGGAGAGCCTTAACAAGTTGCAGAGAGAGAGCAGAGCCTCTTGGTGTAACGGCAACGCCCCCGTTGCTCCTAGAAGCTCATTTGCATATATTAAAACATAGTTTTTCTCAGCAATGCGGGCACATATGGTCGTAAACTGTTGTATGGAAACAGTGCAGGGTTCAGAAGGGAAGGAGGGCAATATGGCTTTTGAAGGGCAGATTTTGCTGGAATGGTTTTTGGATGCCATGTTGCTCCTAGAGGCTCATTTGCATATATTAAAACTTAGTTTTTTTCAACAATGCGGGCACATATGAACATGGGACCAACACAGATGTCTTCAGCTGCCAAGTACACATGTAACAGGTCAGCCGGTGTCATAGGTACAAATCTGCTGACAGACGCCCTTTAATGCATATGATATATTCGAATCAGCTTTCTTCCAGAAGGAAGAATACTCTCTAGTGCCACCTATAGGTGTCTGACTTAGAGCCTTAGATAGGCATTTCCAACTCAATTATACCCCTTTAAATCAGGGCTGGTTATATGGGCCCAACAAGAGACACCTATCTCTGAAATTCCTAATCATGTTTCAAGGCTCTTAAATGGATCAGACGTGCAATTACATTACATTATTGGTAGTTACCAATAGGTGGCACTAGAGAGTTTTCTTCCTTCTGGAGGAGAGCAAATTTTTATACTGTTCCCCAAGGAGCATTGCCTATAAGACTTTAGCTACATCTGTAATACATACTTTATAGGATAAAGCTCAGACCTGAGGCCCACAGACCATCCCAGGAGTAGAGGTACAGGTATGACAACCCCCCCCCCCCCAGACACAAACACACACACACACACACTCCCTGCACACCTATAGGTGGCCACTGCAACGTGTATGGACGTATAGTATAGGTACAATCAGAATACATAACAGGAACCCATGCCCACAATATTAATTGAAAGGCTTCGGTATTTCCTACATTCTAAATCCGGGGGGCTGTGTGCCTATTTATTTCTAGCGCTGATGAGGTGGGCGGCTGTGGACAGCATTCAGCTACAGTCCCCGGCAGTAGAAGCCGAGAATTAAGCATGCACCTGTTGCTCTGGGATGCACACGGCTTCTGTCTCCATTCCCCATGCTGCTGCTTAATGCCAGTCACACTCCACATAATCCTGTTGCTTGGAAAGAGCTCTGGGCAACATGATGTCTTCTGGCATTACCCAGGCCTGTTAGTATGACTGCAGATATCTGCGCTGACAGACCAGCCGCCAAGACGCCCGGTGTGAAGCTGCTTCATTTCTGGCAGATTACTGGACATGGTCTTCTCTCTGGGTCCAATCACACGGTGCACTAGTCCATCTTTAACGGCTTATAAGATATTGGGTAAACTAATCCGGAATGGGTGTCTTTGTTAATTCCCTGCGACCTCTTCTATCAGCCCATACTTCACATGAACCATCTATGAATGCTACATCTGAAGACTGCGGCAGAAACGGCAAGTCAGGACGCAAGAATGAACACCAACAGACGAGCGGGTGGTTGTGCTAAGAAGTAGAACAGGATTCTTGCATGGTATAGTTTTCAGGAAACAATCTTAAAGGGGCATTCCCATCTCAGACAATGGGGGCATATCGCTAGGATATGCCCCCATTGTCCGATAGGTGCGGGTCCTTCCCTACATTAAGAACGGAGGCCGAAAGTTGTAGAGGGTGCACTGCGCATGCGCAGCCGCCCTCCATTCATTTCTGTGGGGCCGGCGAAAATAACCGAGTGGTGGCTCGGGTATTTCCGTCGGCCCTATAGAAATAAATGAGAGGGGTGGCCGCGCAAGTGCTGTGTGCTCCCATTCAGTACTATGGGAAGAGCGCTCGAGATATGCTCCCATTCTCTCAGATGGGTATATCAATTTAAGGGATTTTTCCAGGAGTACTGCTGACCTATCCTCAGATCGGTGGGGGTCTGACTCCAGGCACCCCCACTGATTAACTGTTTGAAAAGCGATAATACTCTGTTGAGCACTGCGGCTTCTTCATCAGATTACCTAGGTGCAGCTCAGTTCCATTCAGGTGAATGGACCCAGGATGCAATACTATGCACAGCCACTGCACAATGAATGGCGCTGTGCTTGGTAAGCTGTGAAGAGGCCGTCCCTTTAAAACAGCTGATCGGTGGGGTTGGGGGGAGTTGGACCTGCACCGATCTGATATCGATGACCTATCCTGAGGACATACTGTACTTCCATACTGTACACCCCTTTACAGTTGCAGGAAGGTACCCAATATACAATTAAAGGGCTATAGACACCATTGGGGGCATTATTTTCTATTACTGCATTGTACCTATTTTGGGCTAAAAGCATTTTTTCCAATTGGTTTTTACTGGTCCGTTTCGCACTGAAATCCATTAGAGAGCCGTCCTGACAGATTTTACTAAATCCCATAAAGCTAATAAACTAATTGTTTATCTTAGATTCTTATCGACCCAGCTTAAAGGAATGTTTATCAGGATAGCAGAGTTAGGCCTCGTTCACTCGAGCGCGATGGATTGGCTCTGGATGCGTTCAGTGAAACTCAGTCAGTTTTGTCGGCGACTGCGTTCAGTTTTTTCGGAGCAGGTGCAATGCGTTTTGATGCATTTTTCATACTCATGATAAAAAACTGGAGGTTTTTAAACATCTCTTAGCAACCATCAGTGAAAAAAGCACTGCATCTGCACTTGCTCGCGGATGCAATACTTTTTCACACAGCCCCATTCACATCTATGGGGCCAGGGCTACATGAAAAACGCAGAATAAAGAACATGCTGCGTTTTTCACACAACGCAGTACTGATCCGTGTAAAAAAACGTTCATGTACACAGACCAACTGAAATGAATGGGTCAGGATTCAGTGAGGGTGCTATGCATTCATGTCACGCATCGCACCTGAAAGGAAAACTCGCTCGCGTGAAAGAGGCCATAAGGGCTACAGATCTAGGTCAGAGCATCTCTCTGACGGAGATCTCCCAATTCATTGCTCCACGACATTTATTTGAAGCTGGCCTCCCATGGAGGGTGTCTTTTCTCAGTGTATCCTTTGTCAGGGGCCATGTCCTTTCTGCTGCAGCTCTCTCCCTGTAACTGCCACAGCTTCTAACAGACGATATGGTTGATGACAGTTGTAGATTTAAACTGAGCACGTGCGACCACCTACATTTTATTTAACAGCTCCGTGGTGATACCAAATTTCAAGCTAGATGCAATTACAAAAGTATTCAGATCCAGGTGCTGGTTTGAAAAACGTAGACTAATTTTCGTGGCACAACCCCTTTAATTAAGCACACTAAGCACAGTCCTTGACCAAGGCCATCCTACAATAAAACTCCCTTCATCAAAAATGACGTGACCACAGTGAAACTAAGGATTACTGTATTCTTGGCTAGAACTTTTCCGTGAATCACATTTCCACAGTATTCATTCACCCTGCTAAGTGCTGATAATGTGATACACTAAACAGCTACGGGCGGGATTAGTGCACTGGGGAGAAAACGCACGCACAGTAATTGGTCATCTAACGTCAATCAGCTGTCCGGCAGATCATTGACATGGAATGAAGCAAAAGGCAAATGTGCAATTTCAGACGTATTTGGTGGAAGCGTAGACAAGAAAATGGCAGAAAACGCATTCTTGAGAAGTGTCCTTCAGCTTGAATTATTGTTGGCTGCTTATTAACTGAAAACACACTCAATGGCCGCGGCCAAAAGATGAAGTGAAATGATGCGTCAAGTTCTTTGCACCGGAGAACGTACAGTAATAATATTTTAATCAATGAGTCGGTATATAAAGCCTCTAATTGGGGCGAAAAAGGGTCACCCACAATAAGACAACCTGCAAGCGCTGCTGAGCATGGTCACCCATACTAAATATCACGTCCATTATTTCAAAAAATCTTCTACAGTTTATACAAGATGAGGGCTCGTAGACAATGACAAGGGCGAGCACCATCTATGACGGTACAGAGAATCCCTATGGGTCCACCATTCACACCTGTAGGCACTTTCTGTGTCATTGTGTGATGTCCTACAGCACAGTATGTGATGGGGTCTTCTATAATTCAGGGAAGATATGCAAGAAAAAAAATAAACTCTACCTTCCTGAACGGTAAAACCAAAGTCAAACAGATGTACAGTAGGTGTCCAGAGAGCCTAAGGGTGGCATGTTCCTCTAGTACCAGCAGGAGCAGGAATTCGGCTGAAGAGCTGACTACATCCAGGAACATAATTGTAGAGGTGTAGAAGTCCCTCTGGTCCATATAAGGAGACACATTGAAGCACCAGGGTTCGAATCCAACCAAGGGCAACATCTGCATGGGGTTTGCATGCTCTCCTAATGTTTGTGTGGGTTTCCTCCAGATTAAACACTCCAAAACCATGGCTTGGGCCAAGTTCACATCTCTGTGAAGATGTTCTGGCTGCCCGATCTCGCACAAATGCCAGCTATCGGCAGGATCAAAAACCACTGTGGCGAAAGCCGGCATTCACGCCAGAAAGTGGCCGGATCAGAGCCAGGTCCCATTACTGTCAATAGGGATCCAGCGGTGATCCGTTGAATTCTCTGCCGGAACAACCTGCTAGAAACGTCCACCGGAGATGTGAACGGGGCCTAAAGCATTAAGAGCCGGACAGGGGACTGTTGTGAGTGATGTAAGCGCTATATAAATAGATATAATACGTTAGGGGTGGGCGATATGGCCTAAAATTTATATTGCGATATAATATGAAGCATGTGCGATATGCGATATATATCGCGATATATATTTTCTAAATTGGAGGAAGGGTTGTTAAACTTTTTTTTTTCCTTCAACTTTTTATTTAATAACTATTTAGCTTTCTTAGGGGCTAGAACCCTTGTACTATTTACCCTGATAGAGATCTACTGTCCCTGCTGTCCTGGCTGCCATGGTAACGGATCGGAGCCCCAGCATTACACTGCTGGGGCTCTGATCAGAAGCTACCACTGGCACCAATGATCGGGGGGGCCCACTGTGCCACCAATGAGTGAATAGAAACGTAGCCTGCATGTGCCGGCCATATACCATACTGGGCCTCTGTGACTGCACTCTGCGATCCACTGCAATTAACCCCTCAGGTTCTGAGGGGTTAATTGCGGCGGATCGCAGCAGGCAGTCATACAAGCCGGGTGTGGGATATGGCTTGCACATAGGTAGCAGCACATAGGGAGCACTTACTATTATATCTGTGCGGGGCTCCGTTCACCCGCTCTGGCCCCGTCACATGGTGGGAACACCAGGGAGGAGACATCAGCTTCTCTCCCTGGGTGTTCCTCTTCCCTTCCTGTGACGTTCTGCACTGCCCCGCTCTCATTGGTGGCAGTGGCCACAGTCCCTCCCCTCCTTCGCTCTCATTGGTGGCAGTGGCTACAGTCCCTCCCCTCCTCCTCTCTCATTGGTGGCTCTCAGTGGGGAGGGAGGGACTCCCTTCTTCTCCACTGTGCCGGCTCAGGAGAACATGGTATGCGCCGAGAGCGGCGCATACCATGTTCTACCGCGATATGGCGATATAGACAAAATCGATATCGTGGCACAAATTCATATCGCATATCGTCTATATCGCCATATCGTCCCACCCCTATAATACGTTATATTATTCTTTTAAGTTGCGGGTTACCTTGTTAAAAAATGTATCAATGAGCCCATGAATTTCCCATTGCCTGTGCATAGCAACAAATTTTTATTTTATTTTTTATTCTGCTTTAATTTCCAAATGGAAAATTCTAAACACAATAAAGAGTGGTTTTAATTATTAACTTCACGGCACAATCTAAGTGGCGGCATTCACATCCTCACATCCATATTCTATATTTCATCCATCAGGAGAAATGAACTTTATTGAAAGGCTCGGAGAAAAGAAAAAATAAGATTCCAAACACCTGCCAAATACCAGAAAGCAAATCCTGAAAATTTGTAAACTGCTGGCTTGAATTTCTAACATATATAATGTAATGACTGTTTAGAAATGATAAAAACCCCATCAAAAAGACTATTTATTCTGCAAATTTCCTGCTCATAAATAGAATGATATTTGAGAGGTGAGGTTACTCCTCGATACGGCGCATCAATGTCAGGAGCGGAATGTAAATCTGAAAGAAGCATGAAAAATATGTATTTTATGGAAATTCTCCGCAACTAGAACCCGGTGCCTCAGCAAAACTGCCAACAGAAATGGTATAGAAACAGCAAATTACCATACTGCAAGGAGGTCATTAGGAAGCCCTTTGTTTGGGTAATTCTTCACATGGGATCCAGACATACAGTAGGAAATACAAACTAAAGTGACTTATAATTAGTAAAAGTACAGGAATCCAGTATTTCTCCAAAACACGTGTTTAGTCTCCTAGGCCAGGCACAGACAAGAGTGTTCAATGCGAGAAACTCACTGCGTGTGTCAGTGTGACTTCCCAGTATGACCTCTGCGCCTCTGACAGGATCGCACAGTGTTATCATGATTTATAATGCTGTGTGTCCCTGCCAGACCTGGAATCTAATAAATTACACTGACATAATGCTGTCTAAGGGTGCTTTCACACTTGCATTTTTACTTCCCGGCATAGAGATCCGTCGGGTCTCTACAACGGAAAGATACTGATCAGTTTTATCCTAATGCATTCTGAATGGAGAGAAATCATTGTTCAGGATGCATCAGGATTTCTTCCGTTCAGTATTGTAACATTTTTTGTACGTTGAGAAAACCGCAGCATGCTGCGGATTTGTCTCCTTCAAAAAATCCGGAAGACTTGCCGTAACGCGGATCCGGAATTAATGCCCATTGAAGTGCATTAATACGGATCCGGAATTAAGCTAAACGTCGTTTCAGCACATCGCCGGATCCGACGTTTAGCTCCGCGCATGCGCAGCAGCAGTTCCCGATCAGGGCCCCAGTCTAAACTGGGGCTCCGATCGGTTGCCATGGCAGCCAGGACACTACTGAGGTCCTGGCTGCCATGGTAAGTACTCCGCAGCGGTGTACTTACCTGCTCTGCGGCCGCCAGGCGCTCCTTCATCACGTCACAGGTCTGGGTGGCGCATTGATCTATGCACCGCGGGGACCAGTGATGTCATGAAGGCACGACCGGAGGCCGCAGCGCAGGTAAGTACACTGCTGCGGAGTACTTACCATGGCAGCCAGGACCTCAGTAGCGTCCTGGTTGCCATGGTAACCTGAAAGCATTTCGAAGACTGATCAGGATTCAAATGATTTCAGGCGATTTGCGTTCTGACGGATCCTCAGAACCCAAGTGTAAAAGCATCCTAAGGCTACATGCACACGACCGTATGTGTTTTGCGATCCGCAAAGAAAAACGGATGACATCCGTTTTTTTTTGCGGATCCATTGTAACACTGCCTAAAACGGACAAGAATAGGACATGTTTTATTTTTTTTGCGGGGCTACGGAATGGAAATACGGATGCGGATAGCACACGGTGTGATGTCTGCATTTTTTGCGGACCCATTGAAATGAATGGGTCTGCATCCTATCCGCAAAAAACGGAACGGACACAGAAACAAAATACGTTCGTGTGCATGAGGCCTAATTCAGTAGATTTCAGGATTCTCAGGGTGACAGCATAATAAATCATAAATCCTGTCAGAGGAGAGGGTCATAACGGGAAATCACGCTGACACACGCAGCGAGTTTCTCGCATTGAACCTGCTATTCTTATGTCTCTTTGTTGTGCCATTCCTTAATTATTCCTACTGGACGCTTGTGAGTGAATTTCCCGCAGACTGCAATAAATATCCATTACTTGTGTTACACTATCCAATCAGTGCTGCCAATGTCAGACTGTGCAGGGACACACCCCCAACTGGTAATAATCATCAGGACCCTCACTGCTAACTGTTAGCAATTCAATCATAAGTTCTAGCAGGAATAATAAAGAATGGCGCAGCATAGAGTCATAAAACTAGACTCTCCAGAATGTTTATTACATGGGGAATGCAAGCAGTTCCTAAAAAAAAGTCAGGAGATGCGACAGGTCCTTTTTAAAGAGTTATCCCAGGAAACAACCAGGTGGATATTTTCTGGGGTTGTCCCACCCATTTCAGCGAAAAAAGAAAAATACTGGACAAGGGAAACTGCGGCCTGACACTTGCCACGCAGCAAAATGTAATAGGACATGGCATTCATGAGTGGCTCTTCGCTCTGATGCATTGAGGTCGGGGTTCCACCCTATGACATCCATAAGCCTCAATCGGCACATGGAGAAGGGTTGCCGTACAAGGCAAGAGCCTTCCCTCGGCTATCCAGCGCCGCATTATTAGCGCTCTCCTCCATTTCGGCAGTGAAGCCTGACGTGGACGTCAGTGAGCAGCTTAAAAGCCCATGAGTGACTCATGAGACCAAATTGGGCTGATAATCAGTTTCATAGACTTATTCATCATTCTGTTTCGAGGGCCATTATCTAAGCAGACTTCTCATACGGGAATACAAGGGAAAATTCCACTTAAAATGAAATAATCCTTGACTGCTATTATTTCCCTAACATAAATGATTAGTGTCCGCAGAAAGATAAGCTGATTAATAATGCATCATACGCACATTATCAGCCCTCTGTCTGCTCAAGAAACTTTCTCAACTGAAAAAAAAACCTGACCGGCAGCCGAGCCGCCACCGGGTCCGATCTGTGGGAGAGTGGCCGTCGTTACCAAAATCAGGCCAGAGCAGACCCAACAATGGCGGGCTCTTTCTGCCATGGATCTGCTGTGAACAGGTTGCAATGCCACGTCATGCATTGAAAGGAAGAAATGATCAAGATTCCAGCACAATGAGGGGCACGCTCATTTCTGCACTGAATGCCTCCACTACACGTGGATGTGGTTTTCCGAAAACTATCCTGTACGTTGCAGCGGATTATTGGTGCAAACCCACTTTTGCACTAAAATCTACTGCAACCTCGGCTAATCCAGCTGTTGTGAAACTACAACTCCCAGCATGCATACTTGCTCTGCTCTTCTCAGACCTGCCAAAGAAATGAATAGAGCATGCTAGGAATTGTAGTGTCACAACAGCGGCCGTGCCACAGGTTTCTGACCTCTTATCTACAGCATGTCTGAACACGGCCCAAGAGCCTGTAGAAACCATACTGGGAGGCAACCTCATTGAAGAGCGCTACTCAAAATAATGTATAGGTTTACTTAAAGAGCATAGGTCACGTCTCGTGAACAATACATGCATTCCCTGTGTAATAATTCTGGAGCATCTAATCCTATGACTACAGTATGTTGTGCCAATACCTTTATTATTCCTGCTAGAAGTTATGAATACATTGCAAGCAGTTTGCAGTAAAGGTCCAGATAGGTGTTACCAGTTGGGGGGGTGTCCCAGCACAGTCTGACAGAGGCAGCACTGATTGGATAGTCTCAGACTGTGTAGGGACACACCTTCAAGGGGTAACACTCAGCTGGACCTTGTCTGTAATGTCTGTAAATGCCATTCAGTCAATCACAGTCAGAACGGCAGCAGCGGGAACTGGCAAGATTTTTTTTTCCAACGATTTGCAAGCCATGGGGCAGCGTTTCTAATGTGCTGGAATACCCTTTAACCGACTTCTATTGATAGTGGAACTGTCCTTTAGGAGTAGAAATCAGGCCAAGATCATGAGGTCCAGGGACTCGCTGCTTTTTCTTGCACAGGAATCAGAAGATTACCAGGCATTTGCACTACGCCATGTCATTTACTTGGAAACTTTGGCGCGCTATTCACCCCGACAGCTCGGGGAATTCTGCATTCAAGAACCTGCCAGATCTGGAGCATATGGAATAATCCTGATCTATGTATTTCCGCTGCTTATATCATGGTCACTTCTGAACATAAGCCATTTGGTACACAGACCGTACTGTGCAAGGATAGAGGACATATACTAACATCTGGGTACAGGCCGTACTGTGCAGGGATACAGGACATATACTAACATCTGGGTACAGGCCATACTGTGCAGGGATACAGGACATATACTAACATCTGGGTATACAGGCCGTACTGTGCAGGCATACAGGACATATACTAACATCTGGGTACAGGCCGTACTGTGCAGGGATACAGGACGTATACTAACATCTGGGTATATAGGCCGTACTGTGCAGGGATACAGGACATATACTAACATCTGGGTATATAGGCCGTACTGTGCAGGGATACAGGACATATACTAACATCTGGGTATACAGGCCGTACTGTGCAGGGATACAGGACGTATACTAACATCTGGGTATATAGGCCGTACTGTGCAGGGATACAGGACGTATACTAACATCTGGGTATATAGGCCGTACTGTGCAGGGATACAGGACATATACTAACATCTGGGTGTACGGGCCGGACTGTGCAGGGATACAGGACATATACTAACATCTGGGTATACAGGACATATACTAACATCTGGGTATACAGGCCGTACTGTGCAGGGATAGAGGGCATATACTAACATCTGGGTATACAGGCCGTACTGTGCAGGGATATAGGACGTATACTAACATCTGGGTATACAGGCCGTACTGTGCAGGGATACAGGACGTATACTAACATCTGGGTATATAGGCCGTACTGTGCAGGGATACAGGACATATACTAACATCTGGGTATACAGGCCGTACTGTGCAGGGATACAGGACATATACTAACATCTGGGTATACAGGCTATACTGTGCAGCGATACAGGACATATACTAACATCTGGGTATACAGTCTATACTGTGCAGGGATACAGGACGTATACTAACATCTGGGTATACAGGCCGTACTGTGCAGGGATACAGGACATATACTAACATCTGGGTATACAGGCCGTACTGTGAAGGTCATGAGTAAGAGCGGTAACGCTCGAAACGCGTAGACCGCTGCACGGGTGTAATTATGCTGGAAAAACCTATCCTTGTATGTTGATTACATCCACCGAAAATAAAGGATGCCAAGGCTTTTTAACTGAATTTACTGGAGTGCTGGAATCTTTCTTTTTCTGCTACTTCCAAGGATCTCCTGGATCCATCCGTGCACCCTGGGAGAAGGACATTCATGTGGAGGTGAGCTGGACAACCACACTTCTTCTTGTTACTATCTGGGTATACAGGCCGTACTGTGCAGGGATACAGGACATATACTAACATCTGGGTATACAGGCCGTACTGTGCAGGGATACAGGACATATACTAACATCTGGGTATACAGGCCGTACTGTGCAGGGATACAGGACATATACTAACATCTGGGTATACAGGCCGTACTGTGCAGGGATACAGGACATATACTAACATCTGGGTATACAGGCCGTACTGTGCAGGGATACAGGACATATACTAACATCTGAGTATACAGGCCGTACTGTGCAGGGATACAGGACATATACTAACATCTGGGTATACAGGACATATACTAACATCTGGGTATACAGGCCATACTGTGCAGGGATACAGGACATATGCCAGTGTCTGAGCGGTGGCATCACACAGTTAATACTTTGCTGCTTCCTTTCAGGTTCATAAAACGTACCCAGGACAATAAAAAAGAGGAATGAACAAAATCTGATGATACAAAAAATCTTATTATTCATCCTAAATTGAAAAATCGGCTATTTTGTGCCCTCTGTAATACTTGAGGCCAGGGCTGGAGGCTTTGCATA
The DNA here is from genome assembly GCA_033119425.1 of Bufotes viridis. Taxonomy (NCBI): domain Eukaryota; kingdom Metazoa; phylum Chordata; class Amphibia; order Anura; family Bufonidae; genus Bufotes; species Bufotes viridis. Next base: position 342,606,300 of record CM065593.1, read on the forward strand.
AGCCTTTAATTAACGTTACCAAGGGAGCTTATAGCCGTTACAGAGCGATGTGAAAAAATATTAATGAGCATAAGAACATCAAGAACGGGGCCGACAACCCAACCCCCCAGGATGCGCCGCTCTTTAAATTAAATGCCCCTAATAGACAAACCATTAATTTCCAGGGGGTGAAGATGCTGAATGTACAACTGCTCCACCCGGTATACTCTGAGGTGCCGATACGTCCTCCGGCAGCGGAGTGAGGGGGGCTACTGGCTCATTACCATATTAATAGAAGGGGCTGCCAGACACCTCAGACGCTGAAAATAATATCGGACAGGTTAAAATCCAATCCAAGCTCCTCTTATTAGTGGCCAGCCCCTCCCTCGCTGCTTTACCACTGCCGGGCCCTATCAATCAAAGCAGCCAAGGAGGGGCTTGTAACGGAAAGGAGCAGAGCTTGTGCGCAACGGTTACACCATCATTGCACCACAGACCTAATTTGCATATTAACAAAAAGTATCATAACTCGAGAACCGAGCCGCGAATCAACAAAAGAAAAACAGCGTTTTAATCAGGTAAACCAAAGCTGTGTGTCTATGCAAACAGGTGGGTAGGGAGGACAGGTTCCCTTTAAGAACGAAAGGATCAAGCATGCTGAAATCCAACATGCTGATAACCGGCATCCATGGAAAGTCAGGGAAACCCCATACACATTTGATGGTTGGTGGTTCGGCCTTACAACAAACCTGTTAATGGGAAGACATCCACTTCTAAGACAGTTCCATCCCTAATGCTAGCACAGCAAAAAGCTTCTATGTTTTAACCCAATATTCGAAATCTCTTCAACTATTGGTTCATGATGATAATAAAGTTTTTTTTTCGAAAAACTGTGCCACTCAAGTGCAAGGTCACCATCATCACGCACATCAGAGAAGTATCCCCAGTTCCAGTGACTCCCACATATTTCTTAGCACAGAGTGCTTCGAGAGTCTTCTGTACGAAGTCCTCGTAGTTAGAGAACTACCTATTCTCTACGTCCACGACCAGGCACTACACTATTATGAAAAACCCACAAATGCAACATAATTCTCAAACTCAAAAACACATCTGAAAAAAACCCAGATCAATTAGAGAAACACATATCTTCCCATTGTCTGTAGTTTAAAAGGAAGCCATCACCGGATAGAGAGAAAAGAAATCTGGAATTATGTCGGCTGCCCTAATGAATCAGAGCCCAGAAGGTGGTCGGGAGGAATCAGCGGGTTGTGATGAAATATTAAAACTAGCGATTATTGATGAAAAATGAATTAGACTTTTTGATTTCCGCAACCTTTTCAATCATATCCACAGTTCTGGAGCTAATTAAAACAGCTCAGACACATTTGGCTCGCTCCCGAGCAGCCATTTAGAGATCTGCGTAACAAAAGGCTTTTAAGGTCATATTTCCATATGTGCGGGTGTTGTGTATGTGCACGGGGAGGAGGGCTAAAACAATTACATTTCTACGTCAGGGTATTTGATTTGGGAGATCGTGAAGTAGACTTCTCAGCTAATCATATGACCGATTAACCCATTTCCACAAATGTACCTCTGGTGTGTGGTCGATCAATAGAAAAAGTTATTGATGACAATGAGAGTAATGGCTTTAGGCGAAGGCAATACTGGAAAGCAACAGAACTGCTTAGACATCTGTAAAGTACAATAGGATAGCATCATACTGGGGGTGGTAGTGGTGTAACCACCGTAAAGGCAATATAGACAACCACTATACAACCTCCTCCGAACCCAGATCTCTCAGCAAGGGACTAGACCTTAGCACATGTGGCAACCTCCATGAAGCCAATACAGACCAGGAAAGTTTACATGCAAAGAGGTCAACAGATGGTAGGTCATAATTTTGTTTTGAGGCCCACTAAAATAATATAAAAAATAAATCTATATCTGTCTAGAAAATGATCACAGCGCCACATTTAACTAACCAGCTCAAGACTTCCCCATGAGCCTCGAGGGGTTGTCCAGTTTGGAGATCAGATGGGGTCTCCAGTGATCAGTTATAATTTCCCTGCACTGCCACCACAGGCAAAATAAAGAATTACAGTACCCAATAAAATCAATGGACATCCCTGGTCTTCGAGGGTAAGAGACCTCCTAGTAGACGCCCTCCATGGCCTAAAAGATGAGGTTCTAGAACAGTGATGGCTAAGTGCTGGAGGTTAGCCATCACAGGTCTAGAAGGAAAAGACCTTCTCTCTCTCAAAATCTGGATTACCTTTACCAGACAGTCCCCTTTAAGACAGAAATGGAAAACTCTTCCAGGTAACGTGGAGAAATCCAGGGTTATGAACAGGGGCGTAGCTATAGGGGTGCAGAGGTAGCAGTCGCTAACGGGCCCAGGAGCCTGAGGGGCCCCAAAGACACTTGTGCCGCATAAGAAGACACACAAAGCACTGAGGGAAGGGGGGCCCAAGCTGAACTCTTGCACCAGGGCCCATGAGCCTTTAGCTACCCCCCTGGTTATGAATGTGAATGCTGTGTGATCACACTCGCCGATCTGACATTGTCCACGCAATACTTAATGTAATTAAGCTTCTGTTATCAAGCGTATAATATCCAGTGTTGAAAAAAGCAATTAGGTTCATAATCTTCAAGGTTTTAATACCTGCTTTCACTTACATCTATAGTTACTGCAGAGAGTCAATGTTAATGTGACTGTAGTATTATAGGACAGGGCTTTTATTTGACTAGCATCTGGCACAGCAGGGACTAAGCTGTCATCAGCCACCTAGAGGTGGCGCTATTGAATAATTCAATTTCTTTATGCACCATTAGGGTATGCTAATATCATAGAACAAAGTCTAAGACTGGAGAGCTTGGGTATATGAACCACGTACCCACCATGAAGTACTACAGCTTCTCTGGAGCGGGTGTGTTACACTGGCGGCACATGCCCGCCCCTGCTACCCTAACAAGGGCGGGTGTCGCTCCACTTACCATGTGTGTATTGGGGTTAGTGCTCAGTGAACTTCTCTGTGGTACGGCTTGAGTTTATGTTTCCCTCTTGCGCTATGTCCAGCTACTGACTAAAGTGTTTACCAGGTCTCCTATTTATACTAGGCTTTTGGTTATACCGTTTTGCCTTATGTTTACGTATTCTAGTGCTTGCTAGTCCTAGTGAAGGTGTGCTTTTTGGGTCTGTCTACCCACTCTGATCCTCCGCTGCCTGCCCTGACTTCATATTTGTTTTACGGATACACACAAACTCTGCCTAATCTGATTCCAGACCAGTCTTCTGGTTACGAGTAGTCTGCTCCAGTGTCCGTCCCCGGTGGGTCAGCTGCCAACTACACCAGTACTATTCCAGGAGCGGTGTCCCGATTGCATCGAAGGTGGTTGATCATTAGGGGTTAGAAGAACCCAGACTCTACTGGCTTGAAATTACAAAGGCTGATCCCCACCACCCTTTTTCCTAACATTAAGGAAGCTGTGGAGATGGAAGGCCTTGTACAGGTTCACACCACCATACTAAAGAGCTAAAATGCAGCAACATAGGCCATCCATTTCAGTATAATTGCTATATATTCTACCAACCTGGAAACTCCGTATGTGATTATGGTCCTGTCATTTATTTTAAACCAACTCTTAAGGGTCTAATTTTACATCTCATCAGATATTCCCTCTAGGCCAGCTCTGTGGGCAATTTAAATCATGTAATGTATTAAAGGTGATTGGTCTTGAGATATTTTAAGCCATCATTACCCCTCTACAATGAGTTATACCTAATACAAGCTTTCCCAGGGATAGCGGGATTATGGTTTCTATGACTGTAAATGGAAAAGGATGTGTACACCTGCCATGTTGCTGCAGGCCAATATCTGGAATTCATTACCAGCCACTCAGAAGACAGGTAGTACAAGAGCAATGGATGCCGAACGTCACGGACAATGCTCTCTAATCTGTCCGACTAGCATTAATTAGGGGAAGTGGGTAACAGAGAGGCTCCTTTAATCCTTCTTTTATCTTTCCTAGCTGAATTATTTTCATCTCCCTCAACTTCCAGGAAGAGCATTTGCTTTCAGTTAAGTATGAAGCTTTCACTTCTGGTAAGACGTGCTGCAGAGAGTGTTTCATCAACAAGCAAGACTCTGCTATTCCTACATTTCCTGGAGGGAAAAATCTGTATTTGTTGCAGACCGTGAATGGCTTTTGTATCCCTTTTCATATGCCAACCTCATCTAAAGCACTATCATTTTATATGCACTGCTACACATTGAAAACACAAGTTCCATATTTTCATAGTACGGTAACTGAAAATACAAGAGAAAACACATTTCCTCTGCAAGACGATAGAGATCAGTAGTTGTAAGAAGTACAGCCATCCATGTGGTTATGCACTGCTGTAAATATCAGAGGACTGTGGGCATTAATTATAGATACATATCCAATTAACACTTAATATTGACTATTGCAACCCATCACAGATGAGAAAATGGTGGCCAGGAGACTCTGAGAACCTTCATTCAGGGCTGGCCTTAAGTAGGATAGCACCCTATACCATGCCTTCCATTGACGACCCAACCTTAAAGGTTCTCAAATAATTCAGTACCATAAGGGTCCTATTTTACACTACCCAATCAAACTAGGGAACGTAACTGGACCCAATACAGCTTCCCATAGATTTGCATGCCAAGTGTGGGATCAGGGGTTCAAGTTTTAGGAGTCCAGACTGTCGAGAAGAGTGGTTCCCTTTTAGCAATGCATCTGACCACGCACCCTTAGGACGGCCATGTCTTGATGTATATAGAATTTATACTCAATACTTTTTAGAAAGCTTTAACATTGTTTGTCATGGAGGCCAATAAGCTTTCACCAGGGGTGAAATGACCATAGAGCCTACAGGAAAATTTCTGGTGGGCCAAGGTCCAGGAGGCACCCAGCCGAGTAAGTAATTATCTTTTGCTCCCAGAGTTAATTAATGCTGGGGGCGTCAAGTAGTTATGCACCTAGCCGGCGACTAAAGTCGTCCTCCTGATTCCTGAATATAACTGTATTGACATCCTGAGGCAACTGGAGTAGGACAGAACATGGTAGATGGTGCTGGACACCACTGAGGGGCAGCTTCTGAGGAGGTATTTTGTGATGCTGGGGCATCATGTTGTGCAGCACTGTGGTTTCTGATGCTGCCAGGGTAGTTTATTGTTTGCAGTAAGATATTTGGCTCTGCTGGGGCGGTACTTTATGCCGCAATAAGGTATCGTTGGCCCGGTCAACTTGAGTTAGTCTTGCCTTCCGTCAATTGGAACTTGCCATTTTTAGCATTTTTTTTTATTTTCCTAGGCCTCTAAGTTCCCAGTCTGACCCTGGCTTTACCCCTCTTCTTTACATCTTTCCTACTGTATCTCTACCCAAAACTTTCACTGATCCACTCTGTCCTCCAAGAATATCAAAGGACCAAGGGGAGAATATTTAAGTATTCAGAGTAGTGGGTAGATGTGAACGTTGCCTGACCATGACCTGATCACTGGCTATTCCATTGCTGGGACCCCTCCATTATGTAACCATAGACCATATTAGGCTCATATGAGACGATGGAATATAAACAGCACATGTAAAGGATTTAGGATTGAGTACACCATGTAAATGTTAATGAACATTCAGAATTTAACAAACCGTATAGAGAAGTGAGAGCGCCGTAAGTGGCAATCACTATCTGAAATGACAAGACATTAAGCTTTTGGTTCTAAATTCAAGTAGATATAAAAGCTGCACTTGTATTCCACTCTGACTTAATCTGGTTCTGATTTACTATACAGATGGGAATGCCAGAGCTTAGGCTAAGTAAACTGTTATATGGCAAAAAAAGCGGGTGTTTCTGGCATCATTCAGACAGAATGGAAAGCAGATGGCAGAGTGATAGAAGGTGGCAGGAAGATCTTCACTTAGAGGCCAAGAATACGGCCATATTTCCAAAGCAGATGAGCAAGTCTTCCTACCTCGGCAATTACAGACACACTACACAAATGGGAGGCCAAAAGGAACCCAATAAACCCATGAAAGAAGTGACAGAGCCGAGAGAGAAAACATTTGATTATGGGGAACGTAGACAGAACCTTACTCAGCATGAAACTCATGTCCCTGAGTAAGCAATACTAAACTCATACATACTAGTTCTTAATAGTAAATGGCCACTATCCATGCTAAGTGTACATTAAAGGGGTTATCTGATGAGTAATGAAAACCAGACATCACATAGCACATGACAATCTCTTTCTAACAAAGCTAGAACCAGCCCCATACCTCCCATGGATCCAGGCATCCTCCCCCATTCAATGCTCTAATTGCTTCGCTTTAGTTATTTCAAGCTGATATCTAAGGGGTGCATCCTTTCTAGGTGTGTCCTTTCTGCTGCAGATCTCTCCCCAACACAGCTCAGGAGTGTGTCCTTTTGCAGGCTTATGTCCTTTCTGCTGCAGCTCTGTCTCTCTGTAACTGTCACAGCTTTATACAGTAGATACTGCTGGTGGCAGTTGAAAGAGGAAACTCGTCATGTGTGACCACCTTAGCCAGAAGGACATAGAAATAAGGAAAAGACCAAACAGCAGGTGGCGCTATACAGATATACTTTCTTGAATAATTCAGTGCCTATATTACACTTTTAATTAGCATATTTTTCACTTTATAAGACACACTTCTCCCCCCAAAAGTGTGTGTGTGGGGAAATGGCAGTGTGTCTTATAATGCTAATACTAGTGAGCACTGACTAGTATGCAGAAGACATGGGGAGCGGTGCCTGAGCGCTGCTAGCATTGCCGGTACTCACAGCTCCATGGTCTTCCCAGGCTCGCGTTGCGCGTTGTGCGTCTTGGCTGCGTTCAGCATCAGGATATAGTGCTTGCACTATGACCTCTTCTGAATGCAGTCAGTCCACAGTGCAGCTTGGGCCTGGAGAAGACCAGGAGCAGCGACCGCAGAAGAGACTGCCAGACCTGCAGGACGGCGGAGGACCAGGAGAGATAAGTTCATTTTTATCTCGTGAAGGGGGCCTGATCTGAGCTGTGATGGCGTCTAATATGGGGGTCTGTTCTGAGGTCTGATGAAGATTGGGGGTCTATTCTGAGATCTGATTTTAAAATAAAGGTGCGTCTTATAAACCGAACAATATGGTACATCCAATTACTAAACTTCAGATTCAGGTGCTGGTTTAAAAATGTATAATATTTTTCATGTAATAATCCATTTAAATTACTCTTGTAACTTTCAAGGGGTTGTCACATGTTGGACACACCTTTCCAAATGTCCTTTTAGGGCATATCAATAAAATGGAGCAGAGCAGTGGACAGTCTGTCCATGTATTACAACAGATGGATACTCACTTGGTAGAAACAAGCAATACCACACTTCCCCTCTAGTGGGCTCTGCAGGTGAAATGAGCTGCTGACGACCCGATCCACTGAATGCCACTGTGGCTGTCAGATTAAAGGGACTGTCTGTGATAAAGGAAAGGTATAAGGTATAAGGTATAGGTATACCATGCCAATCCCTAGCTCCAATGAAAGCTGGCGAGATGAAAGATGACCTGAAATACCGCTAATATCTGCTTCCCTGAGATGCCCGATTCTGACTGCTACTATGCATCCGCTATAATCAGGGCCTACATCAGCACCATCGGCTAGCAGGTAGAGCATTATTTCAGAAGAAGGATCTAATGGCGGATGCTCCAGAAATCACACCATTTCTCATTAACCATTCTGTAGACACAAGAGAAGGTGAATTAAAAACGTTTAAGGAAACGAGTGATGTAGCAGCGCGGGCTTTCTGCCCTTTCTTTACGCAATCTCCTCTTGACATGTCTGAGTAGCATTTACACCGGGAAGAAATACGCAGTTCGCCAAATGTCTTCTGTCTAAAATGGGCATTTTTCCAACAGTGGTAAAATGCATACTGAAAAACATATGATTACGGCATTTTGTGTCCATTAAAGCATCCGCAGAAAGCCGCTTGTGGCTCGCAGACCACTTGCAGGCTCTTTAGAGTCGCTGTAGCTTTGTGCCAATTTCGTGTCCGTCATGTCTGCCGGAGACAGCACAGCAGAGAAGACGCTTTCACTAGACTCCTGTGCATGTTTTTGGAGGGGATAAACTGGCTGTGTCTTGTGAGATGATGTGGGGCCCCGACACAGTATCACATGGGGCCCCTACACTGTATCAACCTATCACCTGCTACATGTGCTCTGTCAGGATGCAATAAGATAAGCAAACGCTATCTTATATAAAGCAATCGCTGCAGGTCTTGGTCCCGAGGAACATCCTCAGGAGCTGCCGGGTATGGAGGTCCCTGCCAAGACGAAGAAGATCCACACTAGGGAGTCAAAAATCCTTGTGCAAAGGAAACTCTTCAGAGCAGGGTATACTACTACTATAGGGCACCACCTGAGGCAGTCTGAACACATCTCCTGCCTCATCACTGGCTCTGACTGCTGCACCACACAACCCTCATGCTTTACACTGCAGGTGTGCGCTCAGACTGCCATCATGTACATATGCAAAAGCCCAGCACAGGCTCACCAGGAAGTCAGGGTATGACAAGACTATATTCTGAAACCGTCTTCAGACTGCCTTAAAGGGGATGCCTCACGAAAAATATTCAGTTTTTTTAAACCAATACCTATCGGATCTTGAAAATTTAGTGTAGCCACTGAGCCATTAACTGAAATCTATCTGGATAGCGCCACCTGCTGTTTGCTCTTTTTCTAAATTCTCTGTCCTGCTCACTTAAATGAAAGCACATGCTCAGTTCCATCCTTCAACTGTCACCAGCTGCAGCAGAAAGAACACCCCCCGAGAAAGGACACTCCCCTCCACTGAGCTGAGAGCTTGAAATGAATCTAGCAGAGCAATTGCAGCAATGAATAGGGAGATCTTTGGATCCATGTGAAGTACAGGGTGGGTTCTAAGCTTGTTAGAAAGGATTGTCATGTACAATATGATATTTGATTTTCATTTTTACATTAATCATGGGAAAACCTAATTAAATGCAGTCTGTCACCAGGAAGTCCACTAATAAAGCAGGCACAATGCCTTATAGGTCGCTCAGCTGAATGTAATGATAACTTTGACTTAGCAATCTGTTGCTTCATTCTGGGGAAAAAAAAAAGTACTTATAATATATGCAAATGAGCAGTTAAGTGCACTGAGGGCAGGCCCTTGCTCTTACGGCTTTCTCGGACAACCTCTCCTTCTTGATTGACAGATCCCCTTTAATATGACTCCATGTAGGAACTGTCTATCTAGTTCTATTTACAGGACTGCTGCCTGTGGAAGGTTTCCCTGCGTTGTCCCATCTTATAATTCAAGATTTACTGTAAACTTCAAGGAACTAGACCCCAGCGAGAAAAAAATTAATAATGAAAAGATTATGAATAGGTAACTTCTACACAGACAGTAAGGAAAGAAAGTCCGGAGTTCCACTTTAAAGTGGATAGATAAGCTCGTTTGATGCATCAATTGTATTAGACACTTGAATACTCTATATTAAAAAATCTTGAGTACACATTTTGTTAAGAACGATGCATTATGCTATTCCTCTGTTATTCCTCCTGGAACAGTATGAGTAAACTGCCAACTGGGTGTATTATAATTTCTCTTACCAAAGGGGCGTGTCCTTACACAGTCACACAGTCCAATCGGCACTGATGATGCCAATTTAATTTACCGTATATGGGACCGTCCTAATACTTATTAGCTTCATTTGTCTTCAGAAGCTTAAAAAGTAAAATCCCTGCAGCACAAAGCCGTATGGCGATACCGCACCTTATAAGGAGGAAACTGTCGGACTCCAGTCTAATCTACCCTTTCGGGAGGATGCCAGCGATTAGAAAAATTGCCTTTCGGGTTGATCCTGGGGTTTAACATTTTGCAAATTTCCAATTAAACCTAGCTAAGAGCAGACACACTGCGGAGGGGCTTTTATTATTCTGGTGATTCAGACTAGAAGGATCCCCCAGCGGCCTGCATGAGATCTGTGGGTGAAACTTCATGTCAGACCGGAAGATTACAAAGCAGAATTTCCGCAACGCTCTTAATTAGAAGGAGAAAGACTTGTAGTGATGTCAATTACTGCCAAGTGCATCTTCTAACAGACAGGCGAGGGCTACCAGTAAAGCCCCTTTTTACAGAGGGAACTAATTTGGAGCTGGAGAACGTATCAGTGGAGTAAAAAAAATATATATATATACTTAAATATCAAAGGGCTCAGGAAAGAAATCAATAGTCTTCCAGCCCAACAGGACAACGCAATGAAATGCCAGTATAACATGCAGGAGCGGCTGGTGTAATTAGTCATGTTTTCGTCTTGTGATGTAAATTAGATTATAAAAATCGGTCTAAAAAAACTAAAATCCTTTCATATACACTTTGCAGCCCTAGGAAAAAAAAAGAAAGAAAAAGAAAAGGGAATGCATCATCATAAAAGGTCATTCAAATCAGGGGTTGGCATTTTCCAGCTTGGCTGACATTTCCTGTTTTCAGCAGTTCATTTTGTCAGCTTTGCTGTGTAGACTGGGACAGAGTAAGAAGAGGATGGCAGGGCATATAATGTCAGATCTATGGCAGTCTGAAGACCTAGACAAGGCAGGGTAGTAACACTAGACACACACTAGACACCATGCATTTCTCTTAGGCTAGTTTCAAATCTGTGGCTGTCCTCTCCGACAGGCTGTCCCGGCATAGAATGCCAGGAATCGGACAACAAAAGCCACTGTGTGCAGCGTTTTTTGTCCGACCGATTCCCGGCATCGGCCGGATCTCATCATAGTGAATGTGGTCCGGGAAGCAGGTGGCAGTATCCGTCAATGGCAGATCCAGAGAACTCGGCTGTTCCATGTGGGAATACCCTGCTAGACAGGACAGCGGCAGATGTGAAACTAGCCTTACCACTCAATGCAGCCGCCATAAAGCACACAAAGCCCCTACATGCCACACTGGATGTGAGCATCTCTGTTCAATATGGCCGCCATCAAGAAAGTTCAGTATTTTACAAGATACTGAATACCTACAATACTTTTACAAAATTCCAAAGATACCCGGCCTCCTCAACATAATTTGTGAAATAAAAGTTAAATAGATAACACATCCCCTTTAATGTAAATGCAATGAAATAGCATGTACTGTAAGTAGGTTACTGACAACGAACATAAAGACTTTTCATACATAAAATACTTTATTTTAGCTCCATAAAAATATGTAAAAGTTCGCCTAGATACAAAAGATTGCACGAGCCGTATCGGACATCGATGACGGACACGACATAGTTAAAATGTTAGACATTAAGAATTCATGGAAAAACGACGCATTGATTCTTGTCTGGTGCCTACCTGTCTACAGGTGGAGGCTTCGCGTTCCTCGGCTTCTTTACTTGAGCATACAATGCTTCCATTTGCTTGCTCTCTCTTGGACTTTGGGGTCTGCTGTTCATATTTAGGGTGCCGCTGCTGGCCACCGTGTCATAATGACCTGTGCTGGCGTAAGAGGGATCTTCCAGCCCTCCGTAATTCTTTGAGTAATCTGGGATCTCGGCATAGTCCTTTTCTCTGGCTTGTCTTTCGCGAAGCTCACGGGTCTTTGCCTGAATCCTGTAGAGAGAGGAGAGACATACTGGGAATGTTTCATACAAATGAGATGTCTGCCGAGGAAATAAGGCGGAAAAGGTGACACAAAGATTGGTGGACGTGTCGTCAGTGATGAGGAAGGAATGTAGGAGTCTACATCGAGAGAACAAGGCGAAACAAGATCCTTTGCACAAAAGTCTGTAGGCTCATGGTCTTCTGCTATATGAAATGATTATATAATATGTCAGAAGTAGGACTTGTGAATATTACAGGGAACTATGGAAAAGACTCCTATATGGGAAAGGTTCTGCATAACTTGAACTGTATTCATTTAAATCTCTACTCTCTTCATGCCTAGGAGTCAAGTGGGCGGTGCCACACAGTGACTGACAGCTAACTGCATGAATAGGCATACTGGGAAGGCTGTCAATCATTGAGTAGGACCGCCCACATGACTCCTGAGCATAACAAGTGCAGAGATTTTAATGTATAAAATACAAGTTATACTGAATTTTTTTCCATAAACTATTTATTTCTTGTTAGTTCTTCATAGAGAGTGACACTGTGTGTACATTTAAAGGGGTTGGCCGTTCTCATAGATTGGGGGCATATCGCTAGGATATGCATGCAATGTCGGATAGGTGTGAATCCAAACTCTGGGAACAAGCCCTTCTTTCTCTTCAAACAGCTGATCGGCACGGTGTCGGCCCCTCGCCGATCGGATATTGAAGACCTATCCCAGGGATAGGTCATCAATATAACAAAAGTAGAGAACCCCTTAAATGCAACCTGACAGACTTAATTCGAGTGTGTAAGGACTCTTAATGGGGTATTGCAGTTATATAAAGTTATCCTCTATTAAGAAGATAGAGGATAACTATTAGATTAGACCCCCACCAATCATGAAAACAGCAGCCCGCACCCAGTGGAGCCCCCCTGAACTGAACGTAGCGGCTCATTGGGCATGCCTGTCCATTCATTTCTATGGAAGTTCCGGAGATGGCTCTGTTATATAACAGGAATACCCCTTTTAAGGTTCTAACTGGTTTCTAGAATCCATGCCTGCTCGATGGGTAGGAAGCGTTCTCAAATGAGAGAAATCTACAGAAGCAGTAGTACGTAAATCGCGTGGCGGCGGGAGTCAATGTATTCCGCTGGACTGCATTTGCTGCATTATCAAAGACATCCTACTCACCACCTGTAGACCCTGCATAAACGAAACGGGAATCATTTCATAAATTGAATTAAATTAAAACTGGGTCGCTGGATCTTTAGAATTTGGCAAGTGCAGCGTGCACAGAAAATAATTAACCAGTCATTCACGAGACGGAAACGTTTTCCTGTGCGGCTTGTATGGAAACCTTTGAAGGAATGATGGACTGTCCCCTGCAGTGGGCCACGCCGAGCAGTATGAAGGCTTTGGGCACCTTTTTCCATCACGTAGTTGTGACTCTGAAGAAGGTTTCATCCACTCCCGCTAAGCCGCAGGTCCAGATACACTACTTACTGTAAGCTATGCATTTTAAATGCACACATAGGCTTCAAAAAGAAAGTTGAGAAATGTCAAGCCTGACGGATAGTGATTACACCATATACACAGGTGCCAGTCTGATGGACCATTACAGCGTGCTGCAGGGCTGCCGCCCCTCCATAAAGCCCTGACAATTAGGCGAGCTGCTGAGGCTCACGTACTCCGACGAGACGCTATTTTGACAGCCTTCTCTCCTGCACTTCCACATCTCACTGCACATTTCAATCCACAACAAACCTATAAGGCAACATGTACACTGGGGGGGCGCTAAACAAAAGATTCAATAGCAATAAGCACCGCAAGACTACTGATATATACCTTAGGGCTTGTTCATATGGCCGTTGCCGTATTGCGGCCCGCATACGGCGGGTCCGCAATACACAGGGCGCCGGCCGTGTGCATTCCGCATCACGGATGCGGACCCATTCACATGAATGGGTCAGCAAATCCGGAGATGCGGTGCGGAACGTTAGCACGGAACGTAACCCCGCGGAAGCACTATGGAGTGCTTCCTGGGGTTCTGTCCGTGCCTCCGCACTACAGAAAGATAGAACTTGCTTTATCTTTTTGCGGAACGGACGGACAAGGACCCCATTCAAGTGAATGGGTCCGCGATCCGCATGTGGCTGGACCGCGCTCGGTGCCCGTGTATTGCGGACCGCAATTTGTGAAGACAGGCCGATCGGACAAAACCAGAGATAAGACGCGGGGGGTTATTAAGGCAATTAAAGACTTTCACACACTAGGTTCATCGGGGAGGTCTAGACTGGCTCTGGTTCACTCTTATTGGATCTTTGCGACATATTGTATTAGCTAAACTCCTAAAATAAATGCGGCAGATTTACTCTGCACAATTCTCAGGCCAAACGTTACTACAAACTGAGGTCATGAGCCTTTCTTATAGAGCCACATGCCTTGATAATCTATCCCAGCAGATGAATCATTCCGGCTTAATTTCTTTATAAATACGTCTAATATAAGATTTGCCTTCTTGATCCAAAAAAGGGCTAAATTTTAGTGCAAAGAAGGCCAGAATCCAGGCACATCCACAAATTTCCACCCATATTCCACCGTTTTGTGAATTCCTAACAAAACACAGGAGGACAGATAGATTGGCTCCCGACATATATACAGATTGACCATTACTAAGAATCTGACCTCAGCATCATGCACACAGCCATATTACTGCTTTATACAACTTCTAAACTGTATGGAAACGAGATACGGGGCTGAATGCAGCATCACGCTGTGGAACACAAATTCCCTAAATCTCCATAATATAGGCCTGCAGGGGACTCCATATGGCACCTTACACCCTCCTGCACACGTGACTGTGGTGTTCATGATGCCTGAGGATACTGTAGAACAGGGATTCTCAACCTGCAGCCCTCCAGCTATTGCAAAACTACAACTCCCAGCATGCCCAGACAGCTTACAGCAATTAAGGCATGCTGGGAGTTGACGTTTTGCAACAGCTGGAGGGCCAGAGGTTGAGCATCCTTGCTGGAGAAGGTTTCTCGTTTCGGGTTGGTTTCCTACCAACTTATCAGTCGTGGGAACCTACTGTACTAGAGCGCCACCTCTTTGCGAAAGACTCAAGTCTTGCCAACATGATACCAGCTCTTTTGACCTGGGAGGAGTGTGGAGCACCTAGGTGTGGACCCAACGATGGCTTCCCATCTTGAGTTTCCTTCTCCTGCAGTGATAGTCTGCTAAACATAAATCGATTGATTAAATATTTAGGGCAAAGGCTTCAAAGAATTTGAACATAATCAGAAATGTACATTGGTGAGAAATTGGCATCACCAAAAAGTTGCGATATCATCGAAAATTCCAGACATTTAAAGGGCAGGATCACTGAGCGCCAGCCCATACAATGAGCAGATCCATGTGTCATCCCTCGGCAAGCAACATCTGCCCCGTATACTTTTTATTACTGGGATTTTATAGTCACTTTCAATGAGAAAAATCCTCTTAGCTGACCGATCTAATGCAGTAAAACAGAAGACGAAAGTGCACTCTGCCGTCCCCCAAGAAGGAGCCAGTGCAAAAGGTCACAATGTGAAAAGCCAACATAATGGAGAAGGCACGCTATGAGACAAAGGAATATGGCTTTCAGAATTAGCAGCGCCGTAATACTGGAAGTAGCCTGCGGCCATTTACAATTGTGATCGTCACATAAAAATAAACTGAATAATGGAATTACCGGTAAGTAATATTCAGTGTGAAAGGGCGTTCTGAATAAGTAGTTCTCTACCCAGCGCTAAACATGAAATTAAGGACAGCTGAGCAGTCTTACGCTAGGTTCACACTTGAACGTATTTTCTACGCGCGTCTTACGCACATTTTTGCCGCGCGTATTACAGCGCGTTTCTGGAAATAGGAAATGCGTGTTATACGCGCGTTCGTGTGATTGACCACTCTGGCGTCAATCACAATACGCGCGATAAAACGCCTCAAAGAAGCTCCTGTACTTCTTTGGGCGTAGGGCTTTTACAGCGCGTTCATACGAGCTGTAAAACGCTCAGGTGAGAACCATGCCCATAGGGAAACATGGGTTTTCGCCTGTTGAGCGTTTTACAGCAGCGTGGAAAGCGCTGTAAAACGCTCAGGTGAGAACCCAGCGTCAAGCCTGAAATATACAATATTCAACTCTTCTATGAGCCCGATCATTCAGCAAAATCAAAACGCCCCATCACTTAAATTTTATCCCCCTTGATAGTTGGGTAAGGTCTTGGAAGCCCTAACAGAAATCAGATTTCTCAATGGATGCAGGAGAAACCTAGCTAAGGCTACTTTCACACTTGCGCTGCTGTTTTCCGGTATTGAGATCCGGCAGAGGATCTCAATACCAGAAAAAAAAAATTCCGATTAGTCCTCATGCATTCTGCATTGAAAGAGATCCGTTTAGGATCATCAGGATGTCTTCAGTTCCGTTCTGTGACCGGACACAAAACCAATGCAAGCTGCGGTTTTGTGTCTGGTCATAAGAACGGAAAAAACGGTCCAGCACTGAAAATAATGTAAGTCAATGGTGGCAGATCCGTTTTTTTTCGAGTCTAAAAAAACGGATCTGTCACCCATTGACTTTCAATGTATTTTTTTTCCGTTTTGATTTTACACAACTGTATCCTAACGGAACGGATGTGTTCTGATGTGCAAAATCCTTTGCCGAATCTCAAGACCGGAATTAACAACGCAAGTGTGAAAGTGGCCTTTTAGTAACTTTTGGCACTTCAGCTGTTTGGAAACTCCATTCTCTTTTATGCGATTTCTGAGAACAGCTGAGTGTGGACGCTGGGAGTTGTAGCTTCACAACAGCGGGGGCGCTGCAGGATGCTGACCTCTGGACTATAGCTACCGTAAAAGTAATTTCCTAAAAATAAACCAATTAACAGAGTAAGAGCTCATGCACACGACGGTATGTATTTTGCGTACCACAAAAACACGGATCTGAAAAAATGCAGATGACGTCCGTGTGCATTCCGGATTTTGTGGAACGGAACAGCTGGCCCCTAATAGAACAGTCCTCTCCTTGTCCATAGTGCGGACAATAATAGGACATGTTCTAATTTCTTGCGGAATGGACATAAGGAAATGGAATGCCACACAAAATAATCTCTCTTTTTTTTTTTGCGGCCCCACTTAAAAAATAGAAAAAACAAAACGCATACAGAAACAAAAAATCAAAAGATGCCTCTGACGCACGCCCTTCTCCCCTAGGTGCTCACACTTGCCAGGACGGATACATTACATGCCCATAGCAATTCATGGATATGTATTACAGATAGGGACAATGCAGATGAGTAATACAGCTGTGTGCACGCACCCTAATAAAGATAATAAGTGCTTCAGCTAACCTGCTCATTATCATTTTGGGCTTGAACTAACAAGTTTTTTGTTTTTTCTGTATGAAGTTTATATGCTCTCCTCACATTTCCAACAAGATTACAATCCCTATTCAAGTCCAAAACCTGGCAGGTTACCTGGCTTCAGCTAAAGCTGGCCACAGAGTACACATCCTTGGGACATAAATCACTTCGCCAAATCCCCCGGCGATGGAAACAATCTAATTGAATAAATATCCGTATGCAATGCGTCAGCACTTTGTAGATAAATCATAATAATAGCTGGTTATAAAGTACTGCGATCCCAATTTCCATACATATAAAAGGTTGTAGGCGCTGCATGAAACTTATAAGAAGGCGGAACACAACAGTTACGACATATGGGTTCAGGTTAGGAAGAGTTCACATCTGCGCCGAGCGCTCCTTTCTTCTGATCCGTCAGAGGAACAGAAAAATAATGGAACAGTCTTCTTTGAGCATCAGTTTTTTGCAGTTCCGTCCGTCATCCTGCAGGCAGAACTTGTTCGGATGACCAAAACAAAGACGGTTCTGTTATTTTTTATTTTTCTATTCTTTAGATAGATCAGAAGAAGAAAAAAGCTCAACGCAGATGTGAACTCAGCCTTAGGCTGCATTCACACAGGCGAGTTTTCCGTGTGGGTGCAATGATTGATGTGAACGCATTGCACCCACACTGAATCCGGACCCATTCATTTCTATAAGGCTGTACACATGAGCGGTGATTTTCACGCATCACTTCTGCGTTGTGTGAAAATCGCAGCATGCTCTATATACTGCGTTTTTCACACAACGCAGGCCCCATAGAAGTGAATGGGGCTGCGGGAAAATCGCAAGCATCCGCAAGCAAGTGCGGATGCAGTGCGATTTTCCCGCATGGTTGCTAAGCGACGGGAACCGATCTTCATTATTTTCCCTTATAACATGTCCGTGATGGACCATGTGATGGGACATCATCACAGGTCCTTTACACTACAGCTAATGCTTGAAGACAGAAGAGAGATCGCCAACTACGCAATCAAGTGGATAAGGTAAGTTAAGTTTTTTTATTTTTAACCCCTTAATCCTCATTCTACAAAGCATTCTTTATTGAGAATGCTATTATTTTCCCTTATAACCATGTTATAAGGGTTGGCATCTACCCAGTAACTGACTTCCAGGTTGGCATCTACCCAGTAACTCTGTTTTTGGACAAATCCATCTAATTATTTCCACTCAAGGCTCGCTGTACAGGTGAAGGGCTCATGCACACGGCCATAAGTGTTCTGTAGTGCAAAAATCCCAATGGAACATGGATATCAGCCAAGTGCATGCCACGTTTTTTTTTTTACTCCTGCAGGACATGTTCTACACACTGCAGATTTGCATGCTGCAAATATGCTGTATTTCACTGTATGAGCAAAGTGAGTGAGATTTTAAAGGGCGTCTGTCAGCAGATTTGTATCTATGAAACTGGCTGACCTGTTACATGTGCGCTTGGCAGCTGATGGCAACTGTTTTCACTGCCTGGCCCTGTCAATTAAGTGCAGGGGGCGTGACAGTTGCAGAGAGAGCAGAGCCTCTAGGTGCAATAGTAACGCCCCCGTTGCTCCTAGAGGATCATTTGTATATATTACAACATCATTCTTCTCAGCAATGTGGGCACATATGAACATGGGACCAACACAGATGTCTTCAGCTGCCAAGTGCACATGTAACAGGTCAGCCAGTGTCATAGGGACAAATCTGCTGACAGACGCCACTAAGAAAGCTGCACTAAATACGCAGTGTAAGCAGACCTGCAGCACCGATTATAAGTGTGCGGCAAATCAATCTATGCTGTGGATTTCCAAGGTGGATTGCACCCTCTGTAATGAAGAGCTGCCAACCGCAGGCCCAAAATGTAGCAGTAAGGATGCTTTCAGACTTGTGTTCCGAGTATCCGGCAGGCACTTCCGTCCCGCCGGATCCGTCAGAACGCAAGTCGCCTGAAAGCATTTGAAGACTGATCAGGATCCTGATCAGTCTTCGATACGCTCTCAGGTTACCATGGCAGCCAGGGCGCTACTGAAGTCCTGGCTGCCATGGTACACCGCAGCAGTGTACTTACCTGCGCTGCGGCAACTCCTTCACAATGTCACGGGTCCCCGCGGCGCATAGATCAATGCGTCGCCCGGACCTGTGGCGTCATGAAAGAGCTGCGGAGTACTTACCATGGCAGCCAGGACTTCAGTAGCGTCCTGGCTGCCATGGTAACCGATCGGAACTGCTGCTGTGCAGGCGCAGAGTTAAACGTCGGATCCGGCGATGCACCGAAACAACGTTTAGCTTAATTCCGGATTTATGCACTTTAATGGGCATTAATTCCGGATCCAGCGTTACGGCAAGTCCTCCGGATTTTTGGCCGGAGGAAAATCCGCAGCATGCTGCGGATTTTTCTCCATCCAAAAAACGTTTGGGTACTGAATGGATGGCATCCTGAACGGACGACGGGACTCTATGACGAGAAACAAAAACGCTGATGTGAAAGGGCCATAACAGGTGCAAAATGACTGATATTATTTATACACAAAGGTGCGTTCAGTAACAAAGTATCTCGTAATACGGCATTGGTTTTCATGACAAGGAAACTAAAGTTAAAAAGTTTCCAACCATCTGTGGGGTTTGTAAAAACTATTCCGTTACCTCCTATATTGGAAACGAGAAATAAAGCATTAGAGAAAAATGTTTAGGTACAAAAAAAAATTGAAACATTTGCTTTCCTATTTCCTATATAAAAATATTATGATCTTCTGAAAAACTTTATAAAAACACTTAAAAAAGTGCCCTGCTGTTCAACTCTCCTGTAGCTGATGGTGTAAGCGTTCCAGATGGCTGCTGAGGAAAGATGACACCGCTGTATTCTCTGGTGGTGACCTGCGGCCGTCAAGTGGCTCACTTGTTCTTTTTCTTTTTTTTCCCAGGATTTGAAAGAAAGGAGAGGCTAAAATCCTGAAAACTTTCCTCTTAGGATGAGTGATCATTAATGCATAAAAATAACAGGGATCACATACGAAAAGGTTGTTTTAAAATTCTAATCTGAACATGGAAACGGTGTTCCCAAAATGCATCACCTCTTTTTTGTTTTTTCTTTTCACTTAATTGGGGAGATTTATCATAGAACAGCGTTTTATGCCAGTCTAGGATCTCCCCCCGCACTGCTGGCAGACGCCCTTTAAGAGGCACGTCTTTGGCAGTCCGAGCTGCCATAACTGTCTCCTCATTTACACCAGAAAACTTGGTGTAAATGAAGATAAATGGCGAGGACGGGCATAGAAGTGCCACTTGTCACAAAATTTGTGGCAAGTAGTATTTTAAAACTTGCAAACATGAGGTTTTGTGACTTTTTTACAGCAGCTCTATGGCTCGGTGTCGTGGCCCATATCTCACCTCCATTATATCTTAGAGACAACTGAAGAAGGAGGACAGAATGTGGCAGCTCTTGATGGCCACCACAGATGGACAGCTTCTGTGGGATTAGGTTCTGTGGGATGGTGTTATGTGTTGCACTATGGTATTACTGACCCTGCCAAATTGTATTGGCCCCATCTACTTGTGTCTTCCCATCTTCTGGACCAATTTGGGGTCACTGTTAGGTTTTCCCAGGGCCATGTTAAGTTCTCAATCTGTCCCTGCTTTCATATCTTTTACAGTAATTTTCATATTGATTTGAGCTTACATTTTAAAAACATAGTTTTCCAGGATTTGTATTCTGATCGCCTATCCTCAGGATATGCCATCAACACCTGGTCTACGGGTCTCTGACACCCCACACTCCTGCGATCAGCTATCCTTAGTAGCTCCGTCCCCCGCATAGTGGACATAGCTGGTAACTGCAGCGCTGTTCTAAAGGTGCTGCCATACGTTGCGGCTGTGCTCTGCTTTCGGTGCAGCAAAAAACACATGCAGTTTTTACATCTACATACAGGCGTTTATGGTGCGTTTTCGTCCAGCAAAGGGAAAGCTGAACAACATTAGTCAGCATTACATTCAGATAATATATAAACGCAGGTAAGTCGATGCAAAAACTGCATGCGTTTTTTGCCAAGCCAAAAACACTGCCCATCCGCTACGAGTGGCAGCACCCTAGTTCAACTTAAAGGGAGCAGAAAAGCAATAACCATCATCATCCACTACATAATGGACACCGCTGTTTAGTTCCGGCGTCAAAGACGATCGGGAATAGCTGATTGGCAGGGGAGTGATCAGATACTGATGACCTATCCTGAGGATAAGTCATCAATAATAAAAATCCTGAAACCCCCTTTAAACCCTGCATGTTAATCAGGGTGGCATTCTTGGGTATTATAGTTGATTACATATTATATGACGGTGACAACCATGCATGGGCGGTCAGAATAATGTAGCAGTCAGAAGTCAGACCACCTCAGGGGTCAATCAGACTTCATTTACAGGCTCAGCAATAGGTAATTTGTATTTGTATCAGAAACTGCACCACTCTTGGCCATGGACGAAGAATGGTATCGCAGAACGGACCCATTACACTGAATGAAGTTGATGTGCCACACCAAAGTGACATCTGGGAAAAACATACTATTGTAGTAACGTTGTAGATGATTATCAAACCCATATGAATTAGTGTTTAAAATGAGGGTAAATGTAGACAGAGTAAGGTTACCTACGTCCTTAGAAATCCCTAATTTCATATTTTTGTAAAGTCTGTTACAAAAATATGAAATTAGGGATTTCTAAGGACGTAGGTAACCTTACTCTGTCTACATTTACCCTCATTTTAAACACTAATTCATATGGGTTTGATAATCATCTACAACGTTACTACAATAGTATGAATGGTTCATTTACCACTACATACCATTCTGCACAAGAAACAACTGGCTGCATGGCTGCTCACTGACACCAACAGGTACTGGTACTCCAATACTTACCTGCAGAGGCAAAAAAGACCAAGACTGGAGGCGGCCATAGTCACAGAGTGAACGATCAAGACTCTGGCAGACTCCAGCTCTCTAGCGTTTCTTTCTATTTTAAGCCACTATAATATAAATATATAATATTATAACATTTATTTATATCAATATAAAAGTCTATATGTAATAATAAAATATAAAAGTATATGTGTATATATATATGGATATATATATATATATATATATAAATATAATATAAAATTAAATAAATTATTTAAAAGAAAAAAATGCTATCTTGATATTTAATGGCTATAAAAAGAGCAAAAAAGGGCACCTAAACAGTAAGTAAACTGTATCCATTAATTAAAATAAAAGATAGAATACTGCCAAAAATCATAGATTATGGAAACAACAAATGACAACTATTCAACTGCTGGTAAAACTCGAAATCTTATTAGTATAAGCATGACCCACACACCAGGCTTTGGCAGGCAGCACTTTTGTTGTGGCCAATAAAAAAAATAAAAAAAAATGCATGCTAGTTTTTTTGGAAACCTCCTCATTTCTCTAGTAATCAACAAAAGATTCAACCTCAAAAAAGGTAAAAGCGCAATATACAAGACGTAAATATGACACGGATGCAATAATAAGGCTAATTCCTTCCCTGCTGTCACTAAACCCACATTAGCAGTCTCTTTTCAGCTTGACACAAATTAATGATTTTAATTCTAGACACTTGTCACAGTGCTCACTAGCCTTTCTTCTAATTAAAATGGATGAAGCTCCATGATCAAGAATCGGCACCGTTCTTTTTTTTTTTTTTCTTCCAGCGCCGCTTGTTACATTTCTATTCATTAGAGAAGAGCTCCTAGCACCCACGGAGCAGGACAGAACGAGGAAATGCGCGGTGCCAGCTGACATATGGGGGAAGTCGACTTTCCCCAGGGGTGTTGTACAATTGAGGCCCCTGGGAACGTTCAGCGCTAGATCATTTTAATTACTGCATCGTACAAATGGATTCATTACAACACACTGTGATTAGGAATTGGCCTCTTCTCTTTTCGGTGCCAGAGGCCAAGACGACATTTCACAGCGCTGCGTAACACACCCCTTTAATAACCACGTCTCACATTATTCCTGAATGGAAATAACAATAGACTGTCACTGTGCAATTGCAACCAGACAACCTGTATAAAGGGCTAATGGTTAAGTGCTATTTTGCTGTACAGCTGGGAGCAGCGATCGGCGAGTGCATGTCTGAATGTGGGGACCCCCTTCTCCCCTCTTTCCTATGTAACCTCTCCGTCTGCCGAAGAGCAGACACTACAAGGCCATACAGACGCCGACCTAGAATATCCATACCGCATTATAGTCGTGGTTTTCACTGGATATGGTGGTGCCCGTGTATGTACACTGCTTAGCTCTACCCCAATTCTGGTGACCCCTAGAAAACCACTCTCATATATAGCATCAGAAATCGAGAAGACATACACTGCACAGGCGACCCACTGACGGGAATGGACACTGTGTGATGCTGAATCTCTCCAGTGGTGGCGCTACAGGAGAATTTAAAGGGGTTGGTCATTATCTATTGCTAACTGCATAGGAGCTGGAAACAGCATGCAGCCAGTAATAGGTATTAATCCATCAATGTCCAATGCGATAATATGCTTACTTTATGGTTGATTAGGGTACTTTCACACTTGCGTTGTGAGGATCCGGCAATTTGTATGCAAACGGACAGCATTTGTAGACGGATCCGTCTCACAAATGCATTGCAATAACGGATCAGTCTCTCCGGATGTCATCTGGAAAAACGGATCCGATATTTATTTTTTTGCTACATTTTTAAAGGTCTGCGCATGCACAGACCAGAAGAACAGATCCGTCAATGTGGTATTTTTAATGCCAGATCCGGCACTAATACATTTCAATGTAAATTAATGCCAGATCCGGCATTCCGGCAATTGTTCTGGAATTTTGGACGGAGATAATACCGCAGTTCAGCGACTGAACTGAAGACATATTAATGCATACTGAACGGATTTCTCTCCTTTCAGAATGCATGGGGATATGACTGATGAGTTATTTTCCGGTAATGAGCCCCGAGGACGGAACTCAATGCCGGAAAAGAATAACGCTAGTGTGAATGTACCCTTACTAGTCTGCTCTGCTCTCAAAATGGACAATGAGCCCTGATTTAAAGAGGAACCCCACCTAGATTTTGTTTAATCAATCCAGCATATTATTTTCCAGTGAAATGCATATCACAAATAATCTAAAGGTCACTTTACACTGCCTGATGTTCGGAAATTCTTGTTTGTACGAACGCTCGCCAGAGAATCTGTTGGTGTAAAAGTGCCACTGATCACCCGATAAATGATCGAAGCGCTCGGACTTCTGGTAATAGGATCGTTGGTGCGGTCAGCTAGATCCTTGTTTGCTGGCAGAAGATCATGCCGTCTAAACAGCTTCTGCTGCCGGCAAACAATGGTTCTGTATGGAGATGAGGAATGGCATCAGCAATCACTCTTCACCATACTGTAGAGGAGATCACTGCATGTAAATGTCTCCTCCACTGCCGAGCAGGCTTTTGTCAGGAACGAATGCCATCTTCCCAACAATCACTTGTTACATCGGGCCATGTGAAGGTGTTTTTTAAAGGGGTTATCCCACAAATGTAAAACTTTTTTACTCACTTTTCTAGATAACTCTCCTTTCTGCGGGTGGGCAGCAGCTCTTCATGCACCTGCACTGGTTGCGCTGCAATTAGCTTATTAACCTCTTCCTGCCCTGCATATGAAATACCCAATACCCAACAGATAGCCCAAGGGATACAATTTCCTTCTCCGCTGTCTAGAGAGAGATACAGCTATCTATTTCTTATAATTTAGAGGTAGGTATCGGGGCCGCTTCACCTGCTTCTCTGTGAAATCGCTATCCAAGCAATGGAGGAAGGGAGCAGGGAAGCGACTGAGCATGTCAGTCCACATCTGAATACAGGGGAAGATGGACCAGAAGGATAAACAGCAGGGGGCGCTACCACCTTATTCACTGAATAGCAATACTTTTTATGGGATAAGGCCTTTAAGTGTCAATAGGTGCCTGATCTATATGTATGGAGGAATTGTCTACTACCTACCATGGGAAAGAACTGGCACTGGCTGAATGGGAAAGTGATGGGCAACAGAGCGGCACTGTAACTAATAAGACCAGCACATGTACTGGGTAAAGACAATGCTATCCTCCAGGGCCAGAAATATCTAATAATCAAGTCCAGCTAAGAGTCTGAACTAAGGAAAGTAGAAAGTAAAAAAAAATATTAGAATAGGTTACACAGAATCAGGTTAAGGTCACATCACCACTAATCATTTTGATGTGTCCTGCTCCAATACAGGTTCAGAATGAGAAATATAACTAATGGCACCAGATGGGATATGTTGGGTTTCCGTCAGGCTATTGCACACTGGTGCGGGATTACGGGATTTCTGTGCGTTTCACATGCATAAGGCTGCTTTCACATCAGCGCCGTGTGTTTCCATTCTTCTGCTCTGTTACAGTAGCAGAGGAACGAAAATAACGGAAGTGCCAGATTCTGCACATAACTGATGGGACAGGAGCCTAACAGATCCCACTGACTAGAATGGAATATTTTCTGTTTTGGAGTACGTTTATTTAGCGGAGAAGAAAGTCCTGCATAAAAGACTTTTTTTGGCAAATTCCGACGCAGATGTGTTTGGTGTGGTTTGGATGCGGTTTTGCCACAGATCTCACCCTTGTACTGAAAAGGGTGAAGTCCAAACAAAAGAAACGCACAAAGAACTGACATTCTGTAGATTTTAAAATCCGTACGGTAGGTGAATTTCCGGCCGGAACGATAAATTAATAAGTTTACATGAGATTTGTGAGGTGTCCTATACTGTGGTGGTACTGCATTACTTCTGCGGTTTTCCAGCTCCTATCCTGCAATGTGTCCAGGTAGCCTTAGGGAGTCTGGTAATTTTTGACAGAATCTGTGATGGATGATCTGACCCAGGTCGAAGTCAAATATTTCTGGTATCAAATTGTTCATAAATCTTATTATTGTGCTCAAAAATGGCCAGACAGAGGGCGGCCATACGTGCACTGAGGTTGGAGACAGGCTTTTACTCCATCTGTTCATATTGGAAAGATGAGACTTGGAGAAACCTTGCTGCTATCCCTAGAAACACACGCGTCATCTGAATTCAATGATGCCTCAGAGATACAAGGTCCGCCGAACAAGCGGCTTTATGGATCCTTGTGGAAATTCTAAGACTCTGGGATGATGTTTTAATGTGGTCACCTCACTAGTGGAGACAGACACAAAGCATTTCAGAGGTTTGTATGGGAGGATTCCAGTAAGTGCGCTAAAAATAATACAAGAACTATATAGACAGGAGTCCTCCAAATGCACTCATATATACAAATGGCCTCAAGTTTTAATGCATTTATCTTGTGTAACTCTACTAAGTAGATTCTCTCCAGCAACTTATTACTAATGCTGCTAATCCAGGCTAAGAACAGAACAGAACGCTATAGAGCCTGATGTATAGCAGACGGGAAGGTGTAGCCCACCCTGGGCACCTTATCAAATGCCACAACTACAGTATATGAATGATCCACATGACTATAGCAGTGCACCTTCAATGATTCCCTACTGGTAGTCAAAAAGGAAGGAGGTGGTCACATGGAGGAAGCGGGTAATCCCATGGAGAAAGCGGGTGGCCCCATAGAGAAAGCGGGTGGCCCCATGGAGAAAGCGGGTGGCCCCATAGAGAAAGCGGGTGGCCCCATAGAGAAAGCGGGTGGCCCCATAGAGAAAGCGGGTGGCCCCATAGAGAAAGCGGGTGGCCCCATGGAGAAAGCGGGTGGCCCCATGGAGAAAGCGGGTGGCCCCATGGAGAAAGCGGGTGGCCCCATGGAGAAAGCGGGTGGCCCCATGGAGAAAGCGGGTGGCCCCATGGAGAAAGCGGGTGGCCCCATAGAGAAAGCGGGTGGCCCCATAGAGAAAGCGGGTGGCCCCATAGAGAAAGCGGGTGGCCCCATAGAGAAAGCGGGTGGCCCCATGGAGAAGGCGGGTGGCCCCATAGAGAAAGCGGGTGGTCCCATGGAGAAGGCGGGTGGTCCCATGGAGAAGGCGGGTGGTCCCATGGAGAAGGCGGGTGGTCCCATGGAGAAAGCGGGTAGTCCCATGGAGAAAGCGGGTGGTCCCATGGAGAAAGCGGGTGGCCCCATAGAGAAAGCGGGTGGCCCCATGGAGAAAGCGGGTGGTCCCATGGAGACAGCGGGTGGTCCCATGGAGAAAGCGGGTGGTCCCATGGAGGAAGAGGGTGGTCCCATGGAGGAAGTGGGTGGTCCCATGGAGGAAGTGGGTGGTCCCATGGAGAAAGTGGGTGGTCCCATGGAGAAAGTGGGTGGTCCCATGGAGAAAGTGGGTGGTCCCATGGAAGTCTGTAATCTTTTTTCAAAATATGAAACACCGATGTCATGCTGCGGTTCTGGTTATGCTGCAATTTTATCACGACACCTGTTACCGTGTCACCACAGCCTAAAGAACGATTTTGGATATAGCACAAATAGCAGTTGGAAATGGGTTATCAGAATGGCTTCTTTTCAGTGGCAGGAACATTCCTCTGATTTCACGCAATGGGAATTTTGAAACCCCAGCACCGGCCCAGCCAATCTGTCAGCAGACACCAGCTAACTTAAGGAATTTGTGAACTTCTCCATTGGGTCAATGGGTTTCTACATCTGGTTACAGAAATCAACAAGGTGCTGGGTCCTGTTTGCTAGGGATATCAGAAAAAATCATCTGTGCCTAGATAGCAACCAATGGAAATTTGATGCTGGCCATACATAGTAATGCTGGCCAAAACGGCCAGGGGCGCTGACTGACCTCCCAATGTGTATGGGGTCTTTCCACTCTCCCCTGACAACAGATGTTGTGGGAGAGAAGGTTCGGGCGGGTGGATCCAAGATGCTCAACACTGGCTTACTCCTGGCTCATCATACAGAGCACAGGGTATAGGGAAGCTATTTAAAATGTATGGCCAGAAGGTGCCAGAACTACACAGCATGGTCCATTAGTCAGTGGACAGGGCAGGATACTGCTGCAGTAACCAGCTCCAACTAATACACAACGGATGGAGCTGTGGAGTTGCGTCGATGGAGCTACATGGTGATGGACTCCCACTAATCTTTACTGATGGCCTATCCTAAAGATAGGCCAACAATATCAAAACACCGGAAACAGTTATAGGGGCTGCCTCATGGATATTATGGCATATGGACATCATACATGGGCTCCTCAGCCATAAACCAGAATAGTGAGCCACCAACAGCCATAGATTTCATGGACAAATGCTTGGCCAGCTGAAGCTTCCCTGGAAAATAACATCCAAAAGTGGAGAACTCCTTTAAGAAGGCTGGACGTTCTGAGAAGATCAGTGACTGGATCTCTCACTGGTTTTAAATAATAAATATGGATGCACAAAAAGGACCTTTTATTCAATCAATGCTATCCAGCACTATCATTAATATGTTTGCCCCGTCTTCCATCAATATGCGCTGATATTAAAGGCGTGTAGGCAGCAGATCATTTATTATTAGAAGGATGAGGGCGGGGTATGGTGTTTTCCGCTAAAAATTTGTAGACTTAATTGATTTTCATTTTAATGGACCATTTGCTTTTTCTCCAGCCCCCACAGGATTTTTGTTTGATGCTGCCTGCACACTGTAAATTCATTATTGCCAACCCATTTCCCAGAAGTATTACATCATTAAAGAAATAAGGCTTGACCGAGAAGGAAAATATGCATTAAATGGACAATTCTAAATGAACTTTGTAATGGCGGGGACTAAGTTATCCATGGACAATAGGTGGTGGTGGGGGGGGGGGTACTTTTCATGAAGTAAATGAAGCAATAAAACGGAGCCGTCTACAAGCGGGAACACAGAATGGCTCTTGTCTCCGCAATTAAAATCAAATTAAATATAACTTTACTCTGGCAACTATACACGCCGGACATTGCACAAGACTTGTCCGGCTAATTGAGCAGGAATACCAGTGGGCTTATTAACACTTCCTGATTTCAATGCGCTTCAGCCTGACTTGGCAGGGACGGTGTTAACACAAAGGCGTTTTTCTGTAATCTGTACAGAGTTATTTATGGTGATGAGGCCGGAGCATTGTCTTCAGGATACCAAACTAGTCATTCAGAGACTCCTCGCGGACAGTCTAGAACTATAAAGTAAAAACGGAAAAGCAAGAATCACAATAAAACAGAAAGGGGGTATCCAAAGACAGCATGCAACAAGCGCTAGACATGAAGTAATCCTATCCGATGGGCTCATACGTGGGATTCCATCAGAGGAGTCACATCACCGACACGGAAGAGGCTTCAATTCTGGGAAATTACGAGTCGCCCCATAAAAGTGGCCCAAAAGCATCTAAATCCCCAAATAAGGATCTGCTCACTGACTCTACAGGCTTTCTTCATCTAGTACCCCACAATTTTCCCTGTACAATAGGACGATTGCTAGGAAAGGATGAAGGAAAAAACCACAGAAAGTGATGAGGTGTCTCTAGCCGGCTGATATTAAATAATTTGCATACTTTTTTTTACCCATGGAGCATTGCCTCAAACATCAGTCTCCATAATGAATACCACTCTGCAGAATGTAGAACCTACGACCCGTACATCTATGGGCTTCCTATAGAAAGTTATTTCTAATAAAACAAAAATTGCCTTAAAGCGGGGGTGCACAACCTTTTCTGGTTGGGGGCCACATTGTCAGCCTGAACCAATTCGAAGGGCCAAAAATAAAACTTAAAGGGGTATTACCAACTGAAATAATGTATTTTTGGCATATTGAACATACAGTATATACTATAAATGTCTGGTTATACAGGTCTAGGACTCCCATCTAATAGGAGAGTACATGAAATATACATGTAAGAAGCCATAAGAAATAGACAAACATGTCTTTTACCAGATGTTTGGGGGCCACACAGAGTGGTATCGAGGGCCGCATGTGGCCCCCGGGCCACAGGTTGTGCAATGCTGCCTTAAAGGGAACTTGTCAAAGTAAATATGGTATCTAAGATGCAGACAGCATGTTTTAGAGCAGGAGGAGCTGAGCAGATGGATATATAGTTTTTTAGTATAGGATTCATTATAACTCATATTTTATTCATTTGAATTCCTACTCATTCTGAGCTTTGAAGTCCAGGAGGCGGTCCTATCATTGATTGACAGCTCTCTCTGTATACACAAACAGAGTCAGTCACTGATAAGACCTCCTCCTCAGAGGGAAGGCTGTCAATCACTGATAGGACCTCCTCCTCATAGAGGGAAGGATGTCAATCACTGATAGGACAACCTCATCATAGAGGGAAGGATGTCAATCACTGATAGGACCTCCTCCTCATAGAGGGAAGGCTGTCAGTCACTGATAGGACCTCCTCCTCATAGAGGGAAGGCTCTCAATCACTGATAGGACCTCCTCCTCAGAGGGAAGGCTGTCAATCACTGATCGGACCTCCTCCTCATAGAGGAAAGGCTGTCAATCACTGAAAGGACCTCCTCTTCATAGAGGGAAGGCTGTCAATCACTGATAGGACCTCCTCATAGAGGGAAGGCTGTCAATCACTGATAGGACTGTCTCCTCATAGAGGAAAAGCTGTCAATCACTGAAAGGACCTCCTCTTCATAGAGGGAAGGCTGTCAATCACTGATAGGACCTCCTCCTCATAGAGGGAAGGCTGTCAATCACTGAAAGGACCACCTCCTCATCTCCTCATAGAAGAAAGGCTGTCAATCACTGATGGGACCTCCTCCTCATAGAGGGCAAGCTGTCAATCACTGACAGGACCTCCTCCTCATAGATGGAAGGCTGTCAATCACTGATAGGACCTCCTCCTCATAGAGGGAAGGCTGTCAATCACTGATAGGACCTCCTCCTCATAGAGTGAAGGCTGTCAATCACTGATAGGACCTCCTCCTCATAGAGTGAAGGCTGTCAATCACTGATAGGACCACCTCCTCATAGAGGGAAGGCTGTCAATCACTGATAGGACCTCCTTCTCATAGAGGGAAGGCTGTCAGTCACTGATAGGACCTCCTCCTCATAGAGGGAAGGCTGTCAATCACTGATCGGACCTCCTCCTCATAGAGGGAAGGCTGTCAATCACTGATAGGACCTCCTCCTCATAGAGGGAAGGCTGTCAATCACTGAAAGGACCACCTCCTCATCTCCTCATAGAAGAAAGGCTGTCAATCACTGATGGGACCTCCTCCTCATAGAGGGCAAGCTGTCAATCACTGACAGGACCTCCTCCTCATAGAGAGAAGGCTGTCAATCACTGATAGGACCTCCTCCTCATAGAGGGAAGGCTGTCAATCACTGATAGGACCTCCTCCTCATAGAGTGAAGGCTGTCAATCACTGATAGGACCACCTCCTCCTCATAGAGGGAAGGCTGTCAATCACTGATAGGACCTCCTCCTTGACTTCAAAGGTCAGAATGAGCAGGAATTTAAATGAATAAAGTACAAGTTTTTACTGAATATTTTCCCATAAAACTATATATCAATCTGCTCAGCTCCTCCTGCTCTATAACATGGTACATGTAGCTTACATTGCATTTTCATGGTGACAGGTTCACTTAAAGGTAGACAGGCCTGAGGCCTTAAGTACATCTACTCCACTGTATATGGTGATGCTTCCAACCTTGCATTTCAGATCAGTGTTGTCCTAGGGACAAAGAACAGATCGAAGCCACCAGTTACATCAATACCTACACCAGAAACGTATACTAACATTGTAGTCTCATCCAGATTTTTTGCCAAATAAATGTACGGATCCCAGTAGGGAGAAGAGGAACCTTTAATCTCCCTCTGCTGGGAACCACTGCCATCCTTGTCACAATATTAGTTGCAAATCATAATCAATAGCCATATCAGTAAAGTAAATAAAAATATATAAGAAGCAAAAAAATTATTATTGTTAATTATGTAAATTGTTTGCAAAAATGTTCCTACTGTTTTGTTTGCATGCAATTATTCTAGTAATGCAAGGAATGCATTGAGAAGGTCTCTATTGTTAAGAAACACTGCGCCATGCTTATATCACAGGTCTCATGCAGCCATATTATATTCTAAGGATACAGAAAGAATTGTAATAATTCACAAGAAAACATGATGGGGCTCTACGCTTCCATCTGCTGCTCACAAGTGGTACTGCAGTCTACCAGACCGTCGCTACTAGGTGCTCTGACACTAACCACAAACCTCTCTCGCACACCATGCACGGCACAAACTAGACTTGTGAATGGGACAAGATGCACAACTGGTTAAGACGCACAAATGAGGGGATAAACAAGTCTGAAGCAAACAAGGTGGAAGTCTTGTATGGTGATTCTGTAAAGGTTATGTCAATGTGACACAAGGCCGGCATGCTGCCTGGTTAGAGGAGATGCTAATGAAGCAGCGGCTGAAGTCTACCTCTCCTGTTCTTGCCTCATTCGCATCCTGTCATCTTCTGAAGGGTGGGCTTCTTGCATTTTCGTTTTCCATGATCCCCTGTGTTCAATCTTGTCATCTTTTCGATGTTTGCCAAACCTGTCAAGAAGAAGCGGAATTCTAACACTGGTCTGCAGAATGAGAAGGTGACAACAAGGGTCTGGTGAGCAAGTTCTTCGCCGCTAACTATGCATTGCCGCGTGATTACAACGCCTATCTGTCGCTGCTATCTGCCGAGATCATCCTTGCCACCATGCAATCAGCAGACTGTCATTCAGCTGCACTTTAAAAATAATGGGTTTTCAGCTCCAAAAATAATAGGGGAAATAGTTATGGGGGCACTGAAACAACAAAACTGCTTCCATACAAGAACATGGAGCAAACCAAAGATGCTCCTCAGTAACCAAAGCTTTGTCTCCATGTAATAAAAGAGGGGGCGGACTGCTGCTAAGGAGCAACTGACATGTTAATGTGGATCTCTCAGCCGCAGGCTTAACGGCTCATTAATATACCCCTCTTACTCAGTACTACCCTTACAAATGGGAGAAATTCTGAAAATGGCGCTTGTATTGGGAGGACACTGCTGGGGACAGAAACATTAGGAACCCAAATTGTGCCTGCCGTCCTGCAATATTACCTGCTCATACTTGAAAATACCAAAATTAGGGTAAAAAGCATACTTTAGAAAACTGCTTCCCAAATGTACACCGACAAAGCCTTTACATCACTAGAATGGAAGCAGCAAATCGGTATGTTCTAACCTTATGGCTTTATGATCCGCGGGGATCGGACCACTGAGACCCCAAACCCAAAGCAACAATCCTGAGAATCAAGGAGCTGCAGCAATAGTTTAAGTCTGTGTCCCTGCACAGCGGCGCTCCCTGCCACCCAACTGCGAAGGGATAGGCAGCATGGACTCATTCAACTGAAAGGGACTGGCCGCAGTGTCCTACACAGCGAGAAACTGTGAGGTGGATGCAGCACTATCATAAAGGGATGCCATATCCGAGCTTTATACTGTCACTTTTCAAGAGAATACCCCCTCCTCTGTAAAGTTAACAATTCCAACCAATCAGCACTGGTAGTTCACCTGTTTGCTAAACTGCATGTCCGGATTGACAGCCTAACAGCGCCCCTCTCTAGTGCGGTACTCCATGTCCTGTACTGCTCTGCCCCCGAGCCACGAGGAACTGCTCCTTTGGGCACCAGGTGAGGACGGGCGCCATACTATTTCAGTACACTGCATGTACCCGAAGAAGCTCCTGTCCTGTGCACAGAAAGTGATTTACAGCTTCGAGCAGCTATTTGACTGTTACCTGTATGTTAATTTTATTCAACCTTCAATTATTTTATTATTATTATTATTTTCATTTTATTTTTTTTGGGGGGGGGGTGCGGAGTTGGGGCTTCTGAACCAATTGCTAGTTATCCATATAGTTACGGCCTCAAGTTTGAAACGGTGATCCCAGAATTAACTGATATCATAAATTGAACGATCACTGTATGTTTCTTAGAAACCTGGGTGACTACCAATATGGCCACCATTGCAGATTTCGCAGTGAGGATCAGCCAACTACCAAATAGTTCCCTACTATAAGCTGTGACACTTCCACTCCGTACAAGCATATTGATTTGCCATTCAGGACTCCGGATAAGAGCCACAGCGGAGACAGTTATGGGTGCTCAGTGTTACTTAAAGGGGATGTCTCACTTCAGCAAATGGCATTTATTATGTAGAGAAAGTTATTACAAGCCACTTACTAATGTATTGTGATTATCCATATTGCCTCATTTGCTGGCTGGATTCATTTTTCCATCACATTATACAATGCTCGTTTCCATGGTTACGACCATTCTTCAACCCAGCAGTAGAGGTCGTGCTTTTTTCCTATAGTGTGCAAGCACGACCACCACTGATGGATTGCAGGGTGGTCACAACCATGGAAACAAATGGTCTACAATGTGATGAAAACATGAACCTAGCCAGAAAAGGAAGCAATATGGACAATCAAAATACATTAGTAAGTGCCTTATAGTAACTTTCTCTGCATGATAAATGCCATTTGCTGAAGTGAGAGGACCCCTTTAAAAGGGTTTTCTGAGATTTTTTTACTCAGTGGACAGGTCATCAGTATTTGATCAGTGGAGGTTCGACACCCGGGACACCTGCTGATCAGCTGTTTTAAAAAAAATTAAAAATCTCCGAAAACCCCTTTAAGTTCCTTGGGTTCACCAGAGGAAATTATTCTCGGGGCCCAACCCCTAGATCATCAATGAAGTCTAATAAGTTATGGATCAAACAAGTAGATCCTAGTCGCAAGCGATTAGCTACTGGACATTAGGGTCTTACTATGGATTCAGAGACTGCGCCCACCGGGGGATGCTCTAGGTGTATGGTGGCCCAGTCCATCCGTGAGGATGCCATTGATCCCCTTTAATATTTCACCGGAACAGGGAAAAACAAAACGGAAGTAAAAAAGTGAATACTTTCTTTGCATTTGACAGAAGTCGGGACAAGGTTCTCCGTTTACTGGAGAAACGAGACCCAGCATAGTATATGGACCTCACCTATATAAGGAGGTGGGAGGGCAGGCAGCAATACTACCATCTACTCTATCTACACAACAAGGCGGCAGAGCTTATGGCACAATACAGGTTAAAGACTCTCTCTTTAGAAATGTGCTGAATTTCAAGCGCAACCAAACCAAATAAAATCCCATTTTAATCTGTTAAATGGGCTAAACTTGCTGCGCTACTGATGAGATCATTGTAGCCTGCCAAATTACCTACGGATTTCATTAGGACAGCAAGCTATTGAAGAAACATCCATTAGTTGATTAATGAAGAAAAACAAAAACTGATTAAGACATAAAAAGTCCCATAGTGTTAAATTGGTTATGAATGGAAGAAATGGAAAAAAGGCGAGCGTAATTTATTAGCCGGCCAGTGTATTTTATTGTAATTTCACAGCTGCTGTTTTAATAACCATAAAACATGATAAGGATGGAGTCTAGCAGCCGAGGGCTCCAGCACGGAGGGGGTTAAACATCCGCCACTCACTGCAGTCTAATTCAATAAAATGTCCCTGATGCAATTAGATGAAATATGAAGACCACTAGACATGCGAGTAAATTTGTATCTGCGTCTGACATCCCCTCCCCCATATTTCACGTCGCTCCCCCTTAACCCTCACCCAGAGTGCCACTAACTCTTATTATCTTAAAAGGGACACTAACCTCCATTTTCCTCTCTCCGTATTTGTGTACTATCCATACACATCAAGGAAATGCTTATTCTATCATTTCATCTTCCTGAGGTAAAAGTGCCTTAATTTAATAAGATGGACCCAGGGGAAATGCTGCAGTACATAATCCTCCAGCTGCATCACTAAAGAGGCTTCATACAGATAGCCGGATAGGGGTAGTTGTACATAACGGAGATGACTACTCAGTCCTGCACTTGGTCCTAGGTAACATCTTACCCTACCTCACATCAGAAATGCTCCAAGACAAAGTACCTCACTAGGCCGAAGCCCTAATACAGCTTGGAGGTGGAAAGTTGCCCCAATGATATATTAACCATTATATTAAACACCAAGGAAATTCCAGCACTCTCTGGATCTCCAATATGATCGGGTCCTGGAGCAGATTACAAACCCAGATCAAAATATGCCCAGATCCTCCACACACTCCAACACACTAGACGATCCAGAACCTTCCTTAGATCATTAGATTGGCCAAAATGGGGTGAAAGCATGGGGTTAATATTATAGAGCGTTAGATGGAATCTGTAGGATCCTCATAAAGATGGTGCACCTGCATGAGGATTATACCGTACATATGTCCTCCGCATATGAAACCGTGGTACCACATATTGGACAACCTGATGGTCTGAGGAAGGTCATTTGTCCAATGTTACAGTAAATAACCACAGAGGCATCCGGAAATTACACCAGCCCGGCAAAGGAAGACCACTAAGCTAACCATCATAGAAACTGGCATATACTCTACAAGGGAGGGGGGTCGCCAAGCGGGCAGACCGAGCATTCCTCATGGCCGCTGGTCAGGTACATAACGATCTGATGCTCTCAGAATGTATTAATGCTAGGAGCATCAGGTACTTATGCACCTGGCCAGCCGCCGCAGGTGTCCTTCTCAATTCAACTGTCCTCAGTATGGTGATAGGGCAGTATTTTGTGTTGCACTGTAGTATTTGGTTCTGCTGGGGCGGTACTTTGTGCTGCTGGCCCAGGCCACTTCTGACTGCCAAATTGTGGTTTGTGTTGGCCCTGGCTACTTGTGTTGCTCTGCCTTGAGGACACTTTTAGGTTTTATTTTTTTCAGGACCACTTTAAGTTCCCAGTCCGCACCTTGTTCGTCCCTTGCCACTAGTGCCCAAGATGGTCCAAAGGCCCATCTGCCACATAAAAAGGCACCATTATTATACAATTAGGTGGACAGCTTTGGAACTCATTTTAAATGTGGACCCAGGAGCTTCAAGCTACACCACTGCCAATGAGCTATACTGTTATACCCATCAAGATCCCCCAAAACACAACCTCCGTCTGGTATATGGCCAGTGTAGGATGGACCCATAATCCCCACATAAATAGATACAATGGGAATGTAATGCTATGGGAATATACTCCGCAGCAAAGAAACACACACAAAGCAGAATAAATGAGAAGCTTTACAGTAACGACCATACATCATGACACTTTAAATGGCCAAAGGGGGTCACTTACGAGCCGATGCACAAAAGGCTCACCGGTGCATCTCAGCAGTCTCTGGACGTCACATTATAGAGAACAGCAAACGACACAAAACCGAGCAAAGCATTAAAAGGCAAAATAATAGAGAGTAGCTGATGATAATGCAAACACCCAAAGCTCCAACTCCCTAATGCAAATCTAATAAGACAATCAGGAACAAAAACAGGGATTTATGCAAGAAAAGGGGGAGGCTGGAAAACAACAGTGTGCTGTCCGCATCCGTAGCTCCGTTCTGCAGCCCCGCAAAAAATAAAGAGCATGTCCTACTGTCCACAGCCACGGACAAGAACAGGCATTTCTATCAGAGGGTCGGCCATGTGCGGTCCGCAAAATGCAATGTGGGCGTGTGAATGGACCCTAACTGAAGTTAAACAGGATCTGTCACTGCTCCTGGCATGTCTGGTTTAACCACTTGCATTCCCCATGTAATATCAATTCTGCAGCATCTATTCTGAATATGTTGTGAAATTTCTTTATTATTCCCGCTAGAAGCTATGAATGAATTACTAGCAGTTTGCAATAAAGATCCAGCTGGGTGTTACCAGTTGGGGGAGTGTCCCTGCACAGTCTAACACTGGCTGCACTGATTGGATAATGTCAGACTGTGCAGAGGCAAACCACCAACTGGTAACACCCATCTGGACCTCCATTGAAACCTGAAGGCAAATCATTCATAACTTTTAGTAGAAATAATAAAGGAATGGCACAGCATAGAGCCATAGGAATAGATGCATCAGAATGACAGGAGAAGGGCCAGCTCCTCTTTCAGCTTCACCTTCCTGCAGACGTGCTGCTTGTTCACAGCCTCCGGAGTACAGGGTATGGTAAAACTAATGGCTGCTGTAAAGGCAAATTTTGCAAAAATTCTCTTCAGTCCTGCGTGTAACTATTGGATCTCTCCACAGACTAACAGAAGACTAATAACTTTAGAGCAGGCATGTCTAAACTCCGTCCCTCCAGATGTTGCAAAACTACAACTCCCATCATTCCTGGACAACCTACAGCTATCAACCTACAGCTTGGCAGCATGCACAACAACCGTACCTCAATGTCTGGATCCTCTGGGTGGGGTTGGCATTTTATATCCAGGATTAGAAAAACATTTTTTCTTTTCTTCTAAAACAGCCCCACATCTGTTGACAGGTTGCGTCCGGTACTGCTGTTTATCCCTATAGGCTACAAGGCTGCAATACCAGACACAACCTAAGGAGAGGTGTGGCGCCGTTTCTGGAAGAAAAGATTTTTCTAATCCTACACAACCCCTTTAAATGGGGTGTCCAACTTCATATACTTTTTAAATACCCTGAATCTAGAAAAATAAGATCTACTTATCCAAGGGATGCATCTGGTATTGCACCGTAACTCCATTCCATTGAATGGGGCGGGGCTGTAATACCAGACACAGCCTGTGGAAAAGAGGGGAGCTGTTTCTCAAAAAAACAAAAACAAAAACAAAAAAAAAACATTTTTCTAACCTCAAGCTCCCATAAAGGTGTATTCCTCCTCCATCCTCCCAGGTGCAGTAAACTCGAGGCTGCGTCTTAGTCTGATCTAAAGGAGACATACTTTCTCCGGCACAGGCGCTCGTTGCTGGAGGCCCTGCTCATTTCCAAGGTATGATTCCAGTGAAATAAAAGGACAATTAAGTTGTTGATGGCAATTAACTCCGTACAATGTCTTGATTTGCAAGGAAATTAACAAAATCTTGCAATGGAGGACAGGCAAGGTCAGTATCCCCAGGACTCTAATTTGGTCTGACGTCTGCTAATTTACTTTGTATTAAACTTTCTGGAGGATGGAAAAAAAAAAAAGAAAAGAAAATGAAATCGAGGACTTGCAGACTTCACAGCCGCGCGAGTGACCCCAAGTGCAGGTTGTTCCAGTCACAGATGTGGAAAATACACGGACATGCACACACGTGACCCATTGTGGAGGGCTACATGGCAGTGGTTATGGAGCTGGACGCTAGCCGTGGGCAATTATGTAATCATCATGTATCCCTAATGCAAAAACCCCTTTCAGAGGCACGCTCGCTCGGCTGACACTTTTCTTTGCGATGCCAGTCTTGGCACAGCACAGTCCGAGTCTCATTAGGCACTTGGGGAAAGTAGCGCCAGCCCCAATGGAGCTCCCCACTCTCACTCAATGCCTGTCAATGGCTCAGCGCAAAAAAAGCCAGAAGCTATTGATCTGGAAGCTTCTCATTTCAATGCAGGAAAGAGCTGCGCGAGACTGACTTTCTATATTCGGCTCTCCAGCCCTTGTAAAACTACATTTCCCACCATGCCCTGCTGTAGGCTGATAGCTGTAAGCAGTCTTTGCACGCTGGGAGTTGTAGTTTTGCAACAGCTGGAGAGCCGCAGTTTGCCCATCCCTGGCCTAGACTTTCCCTGTACTCAGACACGTTTCAGGCTCCCGTCAGTAAGTCAGGCTGGTATAAATAGATAATACTGCATCTGGGGACACGTAGGAAACGTAGAGCCTCGCGTAAGACCTCAGAAATCCATGTCCAGGTTTGCACACAGTAAAAGCACTTAACTCAGCCGCGCCACGGTTACATCTACAAGGAGGGACGGCCAACAAATCAATTTCTCAACGGTGGTTCAACGTTCGCCTAACCTGCCGCCTGACATGTTGCAATTGAGACGTAATGGCAGCTTGGGTGACCTCTGACTTCATGCATTAGAGTCGCCTGGGTCGATGGCTTTGCACAGAAGAGTCACACTTGGTCAACGCGGGGTTAGTGGAGACTCCACGAATAGGTTCGACATACCTCCTCAGCGGTCAGCACCATTCAGGAGCACAAATGGCGTAGCACTTACAGGAAGGGGAAATGAAGTTAACTATTTGAACGCCCTCACGGCTTGTAAAGATCCCATGTCGGACATGAACAAAAAACCTAAAAAGCAAATGAACCAAGGAAGGAATTAATTATTCCATCTGTGCCAGAAGAGTGGCGCTGAAAAGTCAAAAACTTTGGTGCATGCTGCTTTTGTGCAAAATATTGAGACTTTTGGGAGGTGCTACTCACCGCTCGCGACTTTTCAAAGGGGCCGGAGTAGGCGTTCAATTTACATGAATCATAAAGGGCCTAGATTGTAGCGGAGTTCTAGACCAGCTCCCTTGCGGATCTAGGTCTCCGCTTTGTCGCGCGGACCTGCGGCGCATCGAAAGCAAGCAGGGGAAAGATTAAGAGCAGCATTTAAAACGCCAGTCTTGATACATGTCCCGCCTACTGTTTAGACTGTGGCTAAACTCATACATCATACGAGAAAATCTGCATGTGCATGAAAATTTACAGCCACCCAAATGGAACCGCCTGCCTCATAAGATCCTTTTTTTTCTACTGCAGATTTTAAAGCATTTCCTAGGTGAAAATTCCACTGCACATCTGTTGTGGATATTGCTGCAGATTTTACACTAGTCATGGCCAGGAGTAAAATCCACAGTGGAAATCCACAGCATACATAGCTACAGATTTCAAGTCTGCACTGCGGGATAATCTACAGTGCAGATATTCTTTAGCGTGTGCATGAGATTTCAGAGAGTGATCATCCACATGGCTAGTAAGGCATTAGCCCATGTAGACCTACCCTTAAAGGTGTTGTGCACCCGGAGGATCTTTTCTGTAGACCTCACAGCATGGCCAGACCCTCGGTGGAAAACATACTTCCCCGGTCCCCGCTTCTATCACTGTCCTGACTGCTCTGCAGGTCCCGGGTCACCATGCATCAGCAACCGATTTGATTCCGGGTCTTATGAACGCTGCAGCCAATGACTGGCTATAGAAGTGACGTGTCACCTATGCATTACGTGACCCTTGAGAAGAGTTTTTGAATCCAATTTCAACAGCATAGGTGATGAACTCTAAAATATCTATAATGGGGGTCCCAGGTCCCCAGTTCCACCTTATCACATGACCAAGGTGAGGAGGCACTTGAATTGACCAGAAGTTGAGCATCCGAGCTGCTGCTCCATACCAAATGTATGAGGCTGATGTGAGATGATGAGAAGGAACGAGGGGCTGTCAGCGGATCCTACCAAAAATTGTCAAAACCTGTCTAAACATACATAAAACACATGCCCAGACTATGTTAAAAAGTGGTATTCTGTAATTAACTACAATCAACGAGATTACATATAATGTAATGTAAGGGCATCTGCCATATGCAGGCCTTTGAGGGAGAATGGATGATGTTCCTGGCACTTGTAGAAGGACGAGCTCCAAGACATAGAATATAACAGACCTCTCAGTAATAACGGACAGATGCATTATAAGTTACCATTTACATACTGGCGGAGTAGTCAAAAACGTGGCTGGTGTCCAGAAAGGAAACCGATTTGGTGGAACGTTTCCATAGCACAATACATGTTGTTCACGAGTTGCAGTAAGAAACCAGAGGAAGGAGTAACTGTTACCTTCAATCTGACTTCTTTGTGTTTCCTTCGAGGTTAATATTCTTCCTGAGATACGAGACACCCTCCCTCTACTCTGCTCTCAGTTCTCTTTTACTTCTGTCTACACTTCCACATTTGCCTTTGAGTTCTCCCACAAGGAAACGCAGTGGCAGCGCGCTTGCTCACCACTGACAGGCCTCGTAGGGATCTGTCTTCAGCTCGCGTCTATCCATTTTCTTTAGAAGATGGCATGCATAGAGACGCTCATTAGCAATATACAGAACGCCGTTTCCCTGGGGAAGTGGAGCACTCCTATGAAATGGTTAACTGTTTCGCCACGGGGCATAACGAAGAATCTTCTTTGTGTCGGATGTGTGATAAAATATGTATATGTCTGTAGAGTTTATTGGTGTATCATCACCGGTACATGGCACAGAACAAAATGATAAGTACCGAAATAATGTTGCAAAGGAAGAAGCGTCTAATTATGAAAAATGTTACATCGTTATAGAGTGGAACTGCAAATAACATGGAAGATTTATAAGAAACCGGTAAGGGTATGGAGTAGGAGAGACCAGAAAACCTACCTCAACTTAAAGGAATTTTCTGAGATCTTAATTCTGGTGACCAATCCTCCGGCAACCGCTGATCAGTTGTTTGTGAAGGCTCGCAGTAACAATGCACCCTTCTTTCAGCTTTCCCTAGGCCAGTGACAACGCGTTCATCGGTCACATGACCCAGGCGCAGCTCAGCCCCATTGAATGAGACCTTTATTTTATGCCCAGTGGACGGTCATGCTCATTGATTGACATTTGTCTTAATTAATAAAATTCTAGGTCTTCTGGTCCTTCTACAAGTGATTGGCCGCAGAGGTCACACGACCAAGCCCGCTTTTGGTCTGGGAGGAATTGGAAGTGGTCACGAATGAGGCAGCGCTGCAAAAAAACGGCGGGACCACAGACTGGAGAGTTGTGTTTTGGTTTTGTTTCACCAATAACCTCTGGGTTGTAGGCTCCTGGGCGGAACAACCATTTGAAAAATAGCAGCAGGGAGGGGAAGGAGGTTGAAAAAGAGAAGATCCTAGGGTGGTTGGGGGGGGTGCATCCAAGGAGGACAAGCTCTTACTGGCTGTAGATATGAAGGAAAGCGCACAGAAGGCAGCTTTCGGGAGGAGAATCACAAGGGCTGTGCACGAGTGGATAGAAAAACACTACTACAAACTCTGCACGGGAAGGGGGACCACACCCCTCAGCTTTAGCGTCTGTCAGAACAAGGGAGAAGTGATCGATCATGGGCTGTAGAAAGACAAAAATGAAACGAGAAGCAGGATGCAAACTGAATATAAAGTTACTGCAAGTTTTTTTATTTATTTAACCACTAACATACGTAGATCAGAGGGTTTACATGCAATCTAATGTGACAACCACAAAGAGAATACTATAAGTCAAATGCAATTTGACTTACATACCCTATATCTACACCTGGCTACAGAGCGGACAACCGTTTAGACCACTCCAAAATTAACATGTCCCAATACAAGACTTGTCATTGTGTTCAGCATGAGAGGCACGGGCAACAAAACCACGGCTTTATCCAAGCACTGCTATTTACTGCCTTATGATTAGATGCTGTGCGCAATCGCAGTCATTGTTCTACAGTACAATAGTGCAAATTACAATCCGCATTTGGTTTAAGGACCATTACGGAGCACAAGACAACTGCTGTTTCTGCTTGAATAACTCTGATAATAAGTACGAAGTTCTTGTGCCCCGAGCGGCCCAAATGATGAGCTGGGTCAATCTGAACATTTCCTTTAAATTTCTTTGTTAAATTCAGCAATTGACCCAGGTCGCAAGCAAATGATTGCAGAGAGGAGAAAGCTGCTCTAAGCCTGGAAAATGGAAATAGGTGAACGCTCCACTGAGTGATAACATCACAGACGAGAAGATATGCAAAAATCACTGCAAGACACACATTCAAAAACAAAAGATAAAATCTAACCAGGGAGCTGCCGAAGACATGGGATAAATGGTTAAAACATAGCTGAACGGGCATTGGGAGACTCCAAAGTGACTGCTGGTGCATAGGGATAGGGTGCCATGAGGTGTTTGATCGTCTGTTTAGTCTATTAAATATCAGAAACAGAAGAGGAAAATTTGCAAGAAAAAACAATTATGCTTGAGCTCAGCTCAAAAAAGTGCAAAATTAAAACTGGTTGTCTCATGATCTAATGCCTTTTACAACACCAAAGCTGGAAAAGCAATCAGCTGATGACCACAGGTCCAGCTAACCCTCATCGATCAGCTGATGGCCACAGGTCCAGCTAACCCTCATCGATCAGCTAATGGCCACAGGTCCAGCTAACTCCATCGATCAGCTGATGGCCACAGGTCCAGCTAACCCTCATCGATCAGCTTATGGCCACAGGTCCAGCTAACCCTCATTGATCAGCTGATGGCCACAGGTCCAGCTAACTCCATCAATCCGCTGATGGCCACAGGTCCAGCTAACCCTCATCGATCAGCTTATGGCCACAGGTCCAGCTAACCCTCATCGATCAGCTAATGGCCACAGGTCCAGCTGACCCTCATCGATCAGCTGATGGCCCCAGGTCCAGCTAACCCTCATCGATCAGCTAATGGCCACAGGTCCAGCTGACCCTCATCGATCAGCTGATGGCCACAGGTCCAGCTGACCCTCATCGATCAGCTGATGGCCACAGGTCCAGCTAACCCTCATCGATCAGCTGATGGCCACAGGTCCAGCTAACCCTCATCGATCAGCTGATGGCCCCAGGTCCAGCTAACCCTCATCGATCAGCTAATGGCCACAGGTCCAGCTGACCCTCATCGATCAGCTGATGGCCACAGGTCCAGCTAACCCTCATCGATCAGCTGATGGCCACAGTTCCAGCTAACCCTCATCGATCAGCTGATGGCCACAGGTCTGGCTAACCTTCATGAAACAGCTGGTGACACAGGTCCAACTAATCCTCATTGATCAGCTGGTGACCACATGACCAGCTAACCCTAATGAAACAGCTGGTGACCACAGGTCCAGTTAGCCTTCATCAATCAGCTGAACACCACAGTTCCAGCTAACCTT
This sequence comes from Bufotes viridis, assembly GCA_033119425.1. Classification (NCBI taxonomy): domain Eukaryota; kingdom Metazoa; phylum Chordata; class Amphibia; order Anura; family Bufonidae; genus Bufotes; species Bufotes viridis. Next base: position 342,651,005 of record CM065593.1, read on the forward strand.
TATCCAATCAGCTCATCACCACAGGCCAAGCTAATCCTCATCGATCAGCTTAATCACCATAGGTATGGATAACTCTCAATGATCAGCAGATCACCACAGGTCCGGCTACTCTAACCTTCATTGAATCAACTGTTAATTGTCAGGTCAGAGATTCCTATTTCCGTTACCAATAGAATGAATAGCCGGCCAGGTAATACAGGGATCTGCAATCCGTTGATTGCAATTGGCATATTGCTCAGTAGATCATTGGTAGTTCAATAAGGACTGAGGAACAAATTCTATTTTTAAGTATTGACTGAATGGAGAACTGACGCCATTGCAAAGGTCTTTGGGACAGACTCCCTTGTTCTAAGGTTGGTGTTGATCTAGGCTTTGGAAATACTGCAGACTTCTGCTGTTGCTGCTAAAGTTCTGAAAGAGGACCTAAAATCAGTAAAGTTATGTACAGGTGGAGGGATGGTAGGCAGTGGAGAATCTCAGGTAGAACTGTAAAAATGGCAGAGCGATATTCTTATCGGAGGCACTGTGGCATACCTAACAAGGCTGATGCAAACATCTGCATTTCTTTCATACAGTATGGGGTCAACCCTCTGCAAATACTTTTCATTTTATTGCACAAGATTGTCAAAACCATTAGATCTTTGCAAATACTACTGCTGATGTCATTAATGGGTCAAAAAAGGCTTCTTTTTGGGAGCAGCTCTCTATTCCAGTTTATAAATTGTTGTTCAAATGGTTAAGTCCTCCTCTATGTCGCCCATATGTCCTCACAGGGTGCATGGGCTGTGGTCGTCTTTGTAAGACAAAACCTTTGACGACAGTGCAGCTAGTTCATATGCAAGATTCCTGGAACAGCTTTAAAATTGCCGGCTGCAGCTTTTCCCTACAGCCTCCGTAAGCCGAGCCGACAGTTAACACCAGGAAAATAAAAAGCTTACAGGGTGCATGTTACATGAAGAGCATGACATAACTAATAAAAGCTCTAATACAGTTAGTCAAGGTGTGCCTGAGGATACCCACACCAAAGCGTTTACAGTGTTAATATTCCTGCCTACAGACCCCCTCGTGTTCCCAGTAGATCTCATTATCTGCGAACAGAAACAAGTCAGCACTTAAAGGACCCAACACAGCTAAACATCCTCCTCGTTTTTATGTCAGAACATAGAAAACAGAAGGAAAAAAAATAAAATAAAAATCCAAGTATCTTTATGTCATTTTCCTGCCAACGCATTCCATTCCAACCATTTGTCAAACGCTGCTATAAATATTTCGCATGAGTTGAACTTCTGTTTATGCCGCGTTCAGAATTTTGTCAGCCTTGTCTACGGCGAATCTCAGGTCAGAACATTACACAGTTTATAACCTCAGGACAGAACGTGTACAAATCTGCAATCAAACGGCCAATTGGAGGTAACAAACTTTCACCGATATACACGAAAATATCAGGTCCGCGCTCAGCCCCCACAGGGCTCAATGAGAAGATTACAGGAGACATGTGCTGGGTGGAAATGAACCAGACGGCACGGGGACGTCAGAGGCCACTTATGATGTTTGGGTTGATTTTAGCTGTCACTGACAATACAATAATGCATCATTACATGTATCAAAAAGATCAATGAACAATTACTTTCCTCGATATTCTCGATTTCGCTATATTTCTGAAAAAGAAGGCTGAAAAACAACGTGGCCACCAGTAAGGTTCACTCCGACATTTCAACCAGCCTTCTAAAAGTTGCCAACCACACAGTAATCTCTCCTGACTCCCCCATACACATGCATGTGTATCCAGTGGGAAGAGGAGAAAGCCACTGCCAGACACTTTTGGTGGCGGCTTATCTCCCAGGGGAACAAATAAAAATCAAAAATATTCACTTCACCCGATGAAGTCGGGGGCTCCCCACACAAATTAGACTGTCAGCTGAACCCGCCGAGAACCAGTAGACGTGGTTTGCTGTGTAGTGATGAATTTATGACTGAATAAATACCGTGAAGAGGGAAAGAACAGGAACCAGATCACTGGAGAGCTGTAATGGCAGCCATATTTGTTTCCCCCTTCAACTGTTTTCCAAAAAACAGGGATAGGTTTTCGGACATCAGTAAAATGCACTTCTTAAAGGGGTATTCCACACTCATTTTCAGACAGGCTATGCCATAAATATTTGATAGGTGAGGATCTCACCTTTGGAACTCTCACCTATCAGAAGAACGGGGGTCCTCAAGGTCCATGCAAGACGCAAATCAGCCATCAGCAGCATCCAATTCTACGGGGGTTTGGTCACATGCGTTAGGCTCTCGTCCGTGAAGTCAATAGCAGTTACAGAAAGAGCCAGCACAAAGTGGTGATACTCCTCTGTGGGGCATTTATAACAGGTCTTGTGGATATGAAATAAGTGAGACCGGAAACCCTTTTTAAACCCTTATGACCAATGATTATTGATGCCTTTGAAGCCATAACAAAAGATCTCCTTTAAAATCCTAATATTGCTACATACATATGAAAATTACACATTCAAGACTCTGGGAATGTTACGTTATAATCCTAGTGGGAGTTGGATTGAAGCCATATGGGTTCTCAACAGATTCCCTAGAGATAGATGAGCTGAACGGCATTTCTAAGAACAATGTTATTATAGAAGATGATGTGGAACCTCTGTATCTACCAAACAGATCTGACTTGGGGCTTCTCCTAAGGGCGTTATCAGAGCGGGCCCCTGGTCTTCATCTTTTGACTCCCAGAAAGAGATTCCGACTCCATCGTAGGGGAACTGCTAGGCCACAAATAGTCACTGTGACTGCTGACCCACGGAGGCAAGAGACACTGGTGTGAAGCACTGAAGGATCAGGCAAGAACGTGGACAAGAAAGTCAAGGTCAGGAAACACAGCGTACAAGCAATCCAGTAAACAATCCAACGGGCAGGGTGGGTGGCATAGGGCCAGAGCAAGGAACAGACAGAGGTAAGGCCAGGCAGCTATGATTCATTTCAAGTAAACGGGAAGGGATCGGTACACAGGTAAACAGACGCACCTTAGAGAGAATCTGGTAACTATAACCTATTGCTCAGGCACCTGCCCAAGTGAGGGTGCCGTATACCCCTGGGAAGGCTGGGAGCAACTGAAGGTGTGCACACGCTGACCCTTTACAAGGACAAGTGGAAAGCACATATACCCTAAAGAGCCCAGGAGAGGTTTAAGGAGACACGGACCACACAACTCTCGATCAGGAACCGGGGCAGAGCACTCAGGCACAAACCGCTAGAGAGGAAGGTGGAGGCTGGTGAGTGACCCTATGGCTGTACCTACTGAGAGCACCGGAGCTCCAGCGGGCACACACTGCCGACCACAAACATAAGAGGACTTATATTCCTGCTTTGTGTTGTTTTTTTTTTTTTGAAAGATAAATGTTCTTTAGGATAAAGGAAATGTACATAACAGCAATGACATTACTAAGTGACAAAACAATTATTTAAACTGCTAAAAAAAAAAAATTTACACTGCCAACGCAATCTACAGTTAGGTTTCCTAATTTATTAGGCTTGTATTGCACAGTATGACTACTACAGATGGCACTCCAAATGGCGCCTGCTTTCCGATGAGCACTTCCATAACGACACTGGTATTACTACAATAAAAAGGCATTAATATTGGAATAGAAGGCAATCTCAGAGTACATTACATCCAAGAAAAAAGAAAGATGTAAAAATTCACATTTAAAGGGAAATGTAGCTGAAAACTAGAGTTTCCAGCATAAATTCTTTCTAATCACGATGTCCAAGATTGCTTCTGCCACTTATGTCTAATAAAATATCAGGCAGAATGTGCCTGGGCCATAGAGCTGCAGGAAACCAAGAGCACATAGGGTGAAATAGGGCGAATTTTCATAGCCCTGTAAATTCTAGTTCTATTCCAGTCACTTCTGTCCCTCCCTGCAGTGGGTTGGAGGGTATACAATGCCTGTGACATGCATGATGCTGCACAGGGCACAGTCCGCAGCCTCTCCTGTGCCTTTTCTAGGGACTTAGACTTGCATCTCTTGCCCTCCAGGATCCTGTTCACAATTAGGAATAATCAATAACTATAGATTACACTAGATATGATCTGGTCACATACTATGTGGTGCCTGGGTAAGACATCATGGCGGAAGTAGTTCTGAGTGCTTGCTGCCACCAATTTCTACAGTCAATGTAGCAACTGGAGCTGGATGTCTCCTGTTTGGCCCAAGTTAGAAGTAAATGGGGGCCAAACAGGACCTAATCTGCACTAAAACCTATGACGAAATAATTCCATCTGCACATATCCTTAGAAGCCCCGAACAAAGCCTCCCACACAGATGTGAACGTGCCCTTAGTTGCAGCCTACTGGCATTAAATAGTAATATAAATTCTCAAGTGAAAATCCCAAATCCTCAGCAGATAGTGAACAATGTAAATGTGCGTGCCTATAGGTGTGCAAATAAATGTGTGTGAATATCTATATACGCTCACAAAAGTGTATTATAATCCCAGGAACAGAGTCGGTGTAATTGCTATATCCTCCGTGAACCGTGTATTCAACCGCGTTCTTATCATCCCTTTTCTGACATGCTTAGGTTCCCTGAATTTATAGCCGTGAATGGTTCCTCAGCCTTTCATGTACTTTTTTTTTTAGCCAGGCATTGTTTGAAGCTGAATAGTCTCTACCCTTTAATTTTCACTCAATTACAGAAAAAAAAATGATTTCACATTTTCTACATAAGCTGAAATGGAAATTGACTAAGAACCTCAGAACTGTCAGCAACATCTTTTGAAAAAAGATTAGCTCCGCGGTGATTATAAAATAGGTGTCATCTTTGACACTTGCATTCCGCAAACTGAATCCAAGCGCTCTGGAAGGGAATGTTAAGGGACGTCAGAAAGGGTCTTAGAAGGCTCAGCTGTCATGCTATGTGCCTCCTTCTCCTCGCTTTGTAGTCAGATGCAGTGTGGGGAATGTCAAAGGTTCTCCATTTAAACTCCCTGACAAGAAAGAGAAGAAGACTAGGAGAATATGTTATTAGTTACTATGAACCTGCCTTTGGTAACAGGTCAGCCTGACACTTAATTTATGTGTGGGGAGTCGGAAAAAATAAAATTAAAATAAAAACAATTTTTCACTCTCCACCAAAACAAAAGCCACAAGACCCTCATTGACCAGCGCACCTGTAATCTCAATAATATGGATCTGCCATGTACATAATGCAGAGTACTCCATCACATTGAGAACTTCTATCCACTTTCTTGCTTACAATCCATGTGCATTGGCTCGCTCCATGTTGGATCTGACATTCACTTCATTTAGCAATCATTACTTGTGTCTTTAACATGCATTAAAGGGAACCTGTCATGTTGAACACTGTCTGAGCTGCAGGTTATAGACCAGAAGGAGCTGAGCAGATTGATATACAGTCTTGTTGGAAAAGCTTCAGTATGTATTTCATTCATTTAATGTCTCATTGTGGGCTTTAAAGTCTAGGAGGCGGTCTATTCAGTGATTGACAGCCTATCTTCCATTAGGAGGAGGTCCTTTCAGTGATTGACAGCCTACCCTCTATGAGGAGGAGGTCCTATCAGTGATTGACAGCCTTCCCTCTATGAGGAGACGGTCGTATCAGTGATTGACAGCCTACCCTCTATGAGGAGGAGGTCCTATCAGTGATTGACAGCCTTCCCTCTATGAGGAGACGGTTGTATCAGTGATTGACAGCCTTCCCTCTATGAGGAGGAGGTCCTATCAGTGACTGACAGCCTTCCCTCTATGAGGAGGAGGTCTTATCAGTGATTGACAGCCTTCCTTCTATGAGGAGACTGTCGTATCAGTGATTGACAGCCTTCCCTCTATGAGGAGACGGTCGTATCAGTGATTGACAGCCTTCCCTCTATGAGGAGACAGTCCTATCAGTGATTTACAGCCTTCCCTCTATGAGGCGGAGGTCCTATCAGTGATTGACAGCCTTCCCTCTATGAGGAGCAGGTCCTATCAGTGATTGACAGCCTTCCCTCTATGAGAAGGAGGTCCCATCAGTGATTGACAGCCTTCCCTCTATGAGAAGGAGGTCCTATCAGTGATTGACAGCCTTCTCTCTATGAGGAGAAGGTCCTATCAGTGATTGACAGCCTTCCCTCTATGAGGAGGAGGTCCTATCAATGATTGACAGCCTTCCCTCTATGAGGAGACAGTCCTATTAATGATTGACAGCCTTCCCTCTATTATGAGACAGTCCTATCAGTGACTGACAGCCTTCCATTTATGAGGAGGAGGTCCTATCAGATACTGACAGCCTTCCCTCTATGAGGAGGAGGTCCTATCAGTGATTGACAGCCTTCCCTCTATGAGGAGGCGGTCCTATCAGTGACTGACAGCCTTCCCTCTATGAGGAGGAGGTCCTATCAGTGATTGACAGACTTCCCTGTATGAGGAGGAGGTCCCATCAGTGATTGACCTCCTTCCCTCTATGAGGAGGCGGTCCTATCAATGATTGACAGCCTTCCCTCTATGAGGAGACAGTCCTATTAATGATTGACAGCCTTCCCTCTATGATGAGACAGTCCTATCAATGATTGACAGCCTTCCCTTTATGAGGTGGAGGTCCTATCAATGACTGACAGCCTTCCCTCTATGAGGAGGAGGTCCTATCAGTGACTGCCAGCCTTCCCTCTATGAGGTGGAGGTCCTATCAGTGACTGACAGCCTTCCCTCTATGAGGAGGAGGTCCTATCAATGATTGACAGCCTTCCCTCTATGAGGAGGCAGTCCTATCAATGATTGACAGCCTTCCCTCTATGAGGAGGAGGTCCTATCAGTGATTGACAGCCTTCCCTCTATGAGGAGGAGGTCCTATCAGTGATTGACAGCCTTCTCTCTATGAGGAGGAGGTCCTATCAGTGACTGACAGCCTTCTGTCTATGAGGAGGAGGTCCTATCAGTGATTGACAGCCTTCTATCTATGAGGAGGAGGTACTATCAGTGACTGACAGCCTTCCCTCTATAAGGAGGAGGTCCCATCAGTGATTGACAGCCTTCCCTCTATGAGGAGGAGGTCCTATCAGTGATTGACAGCCTTCTCTCTATGAGGAGGAGGTCCTATCAGTGACTGCCAGCCTTCTGTCTATGAGGAGGAGGTCCTATCAGTGACTGCCAGCCTTCTGTCTATGAGGAGGAGGTCCTATCAGTGACTGCCAGCCTTCGCTCTATGAGGAGGAGGTCCTATCAGTGATTGACAGCCTTCCCTCTATGAGGAGGAGGTCCTATCAGTGATTGACAGCCTTCCCTCTATGAGGAGGTCCTACCAGTGATTGACAGCCTTCCCTCTATGAGGAGGAGGTCCTATCAGTGACTGACAGCTTTCCCTCTATAAGGAGGAGGTCCTATCAGTGATTGACGGCCTTCCCTCTATGAGTAGGAGGTCCTATCAGTGACTGACAGCCTTCCCTCTATGAGGAGGAGGTCCTATCAGTGACTGACAGCCTTCCCTCTATGAGGAGGTCCTATCAGTGACTGACAGCCTTCCCTCTATGAGGAGGTGGTTTCCTTTAATTTAAAAGGCACTGGTCAGTTTTGAAGTACAGTGGTCCCTCAGGATACAATATCTTCAGCATACATTGGTCTTTTCTGACGCATCGTAAGTTGAAAGCACAGGGACGACAGTGTGCTGTTAGTTTATTTTTTTTGTGGACCCATAGAAATCAATGGGATGAATGCGAATCGGACCATCAATATGGTTAAGTGCATGAGGCCTTAAAGGTGCTGCCCAGAATTAGAAATACGTGGCCGATTTCGTCCAGAAACAGCGCCACACCTGTCTGTGGGTTGTGTCTGATACTGCAGCTAGGCTCCAATACCACACACAACCTGAGGAGAGGGGTGGTCCTCTTTCTGGAAGAAAGCAGCCATCTTTTTCCAATCTTGGGCAATGGGCAGTCCTAAAAATATTTCACATACTCCTAGGATAGGTGAAAAGGGAGACCGCTACCAACGGTTAAAACAGGGAAGAGCAGCCCCCCACTCCTCCCGCCAGCATGTCCACAGTGGGGAGGAGACGTACAGGGGGTTGGAGAAGCCTCTGCGCTGCTTCATACAACATTTTTTAAAGAATCATTCCACTAATCACATACTCATGGGATAGGAGAGAAATGTTAGATCTGTGGGGGTCAAACCAGAGGGAAGGAAAGTACAGAGAACCCCAACCCCCTGCTTCATATAAGGCCTTAGGCACACAACCATATTTTGGGTCCACATCTGATCCGCATTTTCTGCAGGTCTGATGCGACACATTCATCTCAATGGGGCAGTAAAAGCTGCGGACAGAACACTGCACCACTAGTAATTAATTCATAACTTCTAGTAGGAATAATACAGGAATGGCACAACACAGAGTTGCTGCAGAATTGTTTTTGGAAGCGGAATGCAAGCAGTTATTAAAACAGACATGTCAGGAGAGGGGACGGGTCCTCTTTAACCAACCCCTTTAATTTATATTTTGTACCAGGGCTTAGTATCAAGTACTAATAAAGACAAAGCCTTAAATACTGTATTTCTCAAACTGGAGGATTATGGGTTCTAGAGCCTGGTTAATAATCAGAAATCATCAATGTCACACCATAATGGATTTACACACACAAGACCATTTACTTATTGCCCCTACATTTATCCCAATAGATAAGGGCCCTGGCTGCAACTTCTGCACCCCTTTTCCTACACAGATCTTTGGTTTCAGTGATCATTACCATCCCTCATATAAGGAAGTTCACCTTCATCCTCTTTCGCGTTGCGCCACTCAATAAGTTACGACATTCTCCCATCCCACAGGGTTCCACATAATGCATACAAATGACGAGTCAAGGAACAGGAGGTAAGAAAAAGAGGAGCATAATGCTGGTTGTTTGCATTCAGTGCCAGTGAAGAGTGACAGGTGCCAGTAGAACGAGGGCAAACAGAGCGGATCGGCGCTGCAGAACGAGGCCGTTCACAGCAAGGAGGAGAGAAAACTGAGAATCGTATATAATTAGTTGCTCACTTTTAGGCTTTATAGTAGCATACTGGTATAAAACAGAATACAAACTGAGGATCCATCAACATTGCTACGTCCTGTCCTTAGCTGCCCTATGAAAACAATGGGCACACAGGATGGTAAAGAAAGGGGAACACAACTCTTATTTCCAACTACCTACCAAATTTTTCACTTTATAAGATGACCTTTTTCACCCAAAAAGTGGGGAGAAATGGCAGTGCGTCTTATAAAGTGAATAATAATGAGTGCTTCCATTATGGTAAGGCTCATTAATATACAGGAAGCGTGGGCAGCAGTGAGCGCAGCGCTGCTAGCGTTGGCTGTACCCACGGGAGCCGCGCTGTGTCCTGACTTTGTATATAGCATCAAAATGTAGTGCATGTAGGATTGCGCTATAACCCAACGCTGTGCAACCTCAGGTCACGGGGCAGCACTTCAACGGCAGAAGACCAGGGAGCGGTGAGTGCGCCGTCCAGAGGAGGAGAAGAAAGTTGTTTTATTTATTTTACTGTCTGATCTGCGGTCTAACGAAGATTGAAATCTGATCTGAGGTCTGATAAAGATTGGGGTCTGATTGGGGAGTCTGAACCGAGGAATGCCTCGATCTGTTGCCCTATGGCCACCATGTTTTTTGTTTTTTTGCAGTGGCCTGCTGTATTGGAATACAGTCTGCTGTACTTTCCTACACAAGCCAATTCAATCGAGCCTAATGGAGTGTCCTTGTGATCTGATGGGACCTGTGGATATGTTTGGTGTATGTGCTGTGATTTGGAGCAAAATGTGAAATCAAGAATCACAAAAATAAACGTGGACTAAATGGGTGGGACTGCTCCAGACCCCAAACACTGTGGCGTGTTTCTAACTGGGGGGGCAGTTCCTCCGCATGTGGTTCGCAGCGAACGGCTATCCCCAGCAAAAATTGCATACAATGGAGGATGCCGGCGCGAACCACAAGCACCACACAAACATCCTACACAAAATAAAACATGTGCGGATGAAAATATATAAACACATAACTCACAGAAAAAAGATGCACCACATGGATAAGCAACTGACAACACTGGCTAATCCCTCACTCTGGTGTTAAAAGCTGAGAGATTCGCCAATATTTCCAATCAGGAACATATCGGAGCCCCTTTAGGCACCACTACACGGTATCTCAGCATGACATGGGGTCCTACCACTAGACTACCTATGGTGTGTGAACAAGGTCTGAACAGGTATTAAGTAGCCTACAGCCCCATCCCACTCACCTGCACTGCAGGACCAACAATGCAATGGGGAACACATGAGGCCGCAAGCTACACCTACAACAGACCATGTGACACAGGCTTCCAGGTGCAACAGAATGTTTACAAGCCATATGCAATGGCACATTCAATACATATAAAACAAGAATCACAAAAATAAACGTGGCCTAAATGGGTGGGACTGCTCCAGACCCCAAACACTGTGGCGTGTTTCTAACTGGGGGCAGTTCCTCCGCATGTGGTTCGCAGCGAACGGCTATCCCCAGCAAAAATTGCATACAATGGAGGATGCCGGCGCGAACCACAAGCACCACACAAACATCCTACACAAAATAAAACATGTGCGGATGAAATTATATAAACACATAACTCACAGAAAAAAGATGCACCACATGGATAAGCAACTGACAACACTGGCTAATCCCTCACTCTGGTGTTAAAAGCTGAGAGATTCGCCAATATTTCCAATCAGGAACATATCGGAGCCCCTTTAGGCACCACTACACGGTATCTCAGCATGACATGGGGTCCTACCACTAGACTACCTATGGTGTGTGAACAAGGTCTGAACAGGTATTAAGTAGCCTACAGCCCCATCCCACTCACCTGCACTGCAGGACCAACAATGCAATGGGGAACACATGAGGCCGCAAGCTACACCTACAACAGACCATGTGACACAGGCTTCCAGGTGCAACAAATGTGAAATCAGCCTTATAGGCAAGCCCAAAAGTTGCAAACCTCTATTATGGTGCAGAAGGCAAAGGCTGTGGTTAACATGACTACAAATGAAGCACCATGGAGCAGAATCTGCCGTTCTCAGGTGAGAAATGATGGAGTGATATGATTTTGCTACTAGATTTCTATTGGTAAAATTGGTGAAGTTTGTGATGTGTGGCAAATCATGTGGCAAATTAATAAAAAATTGTTGCATATGGGGTATGGGATTGACAATCAGAGTGACAGAGGATTCTCCAGTGGGCCCAGGCCCAGATGTAATTGTGGGCCCCAAAGGTCTAGCAGAAGAACACATCTGGAGGCAACTGTTTGTTAATTGGGTACATTTCTTGTGGTTAGATTCACAAATAAGGTCGGATTTACACAACCGAATTCTGGACGTGTGCCCCGACCCAACTGCGGGTTTACTGAATCAAAGTCACAGCATCATGGGGATCTAACAATGCTGAGAGTTTGGATCTCTTTTCCTGCTGTATGTCTGGCCTGGCTTTGGTCTGATGCCAAGGTTATCCTGATTACACACAATGACCAACCATGATCCAACATGACACCAAACTATAAGGGCAACATCTTCGACATTCCTAAAGACATCAGACAGGAAGACACAAAATACTAAGGAACTGTGAATACACTGTTCACTGACCGTGAAGTGACCACCTATAGGCACACGTACAAGTGGAGACACTGTCCACCTTGCAGCCATAACCTAACTGACTGGGGTTCTCTACAGTCACAGCAGTAAATCCAATAGGTGGACACTGGTCACCAGCAGAAGAGGAGGCTACGTGAGAGCAAGGAGCTTGTAACAAGCTGAGGAAACATCTTATACAACAGAGAACAGGAAACAAATGTAATTTCCAAGTCTATCAGGACCAGTGCAGTTAAATAATCATAAAACACAATTGGATAAAGACTCACACAACAGATCCTACAGCAAGTTGTTTATTACCGAGCGTTCTCCTCCGCTTCTCGCAGCAATATTCAAATGTGCAAATCAAATGAATAGGCTTTCAAGAGAAAGTCACTTTAATGTCCTTAATAAGAAGGCTGCGTATATTAAAATGTCTATTACAATTTGGCTCCGTTTATCAATGGCGCCATTTATAAAATGAATACATGCTCACTCACTGTTTTATTCGTGCAATTTCAGTAAACACATACTCCCCAGGTGCATTCCAGCAGTCTACGGGGCGCGCTTCTGCCAGAGACAGCTGCTATGGAAGATGATCGGGAACGCTCACATATGCGCTCATCTGCCAGAACGTAAGCAGTCTCTGCAGAAAGCCAGCACTTATGGCACTGAAATCAGTGGGAGCGGGATCCTTTTACATGTGCAGGTAAATTGCCCATAACTGTGGCAAGTCGATTGAAGGGGTTCTCTGGGAATAATCAGTTTTAGCAAGTGCCTGCAGCGTGCATACTTCACTCCAGTCCTCCACTGTGCCCATGTCCGGCCTCCCCCAGTGGCACCAGCTCCCCCCACAGTGCCATCAGCTCCCTACTTCCAGTGCCATCAGCTCCCCCCCCCCAGTACCATCAGCTATCCCCCAGGGCCATCATCCTGCCCCCCAGTGCCATCAGTTCCCCTCCCCCAGTGCCATCAGTGCGGTGCGGGCCAGCAGGTGACCATGGAGCGGTGAGTAATAGCAAGCGCTTCACTCCTGCTCTGTGGTCACATGACAAACGAATTCTCGATCCAAAAAATTTGCATCAAGGATTTTTTTTGTTTTTAAATTACTCGATTCAATTGAGTAATCGTTTCAGCCCTACTGTCAACCACTGACTTCTGAAATATTCGTGTCTGGCTCGTAGCTCCAAGTCATACACTTCGGTTAACACAGGATAAAGAGCCAAATAGCTGCTCCCGAAAAAAAACACTGCTGGTATGCAAAGAAATACCCCCAAAGCTCATCCTGGTGGCATTCCTGCATGGCTAGTCAGCTCCAATGCCATGCCTTGTGAGTGCTCCCCCCCCCCACCCCACCCAAGTAGTGCAGGGTGACCTCAGCGCTGAATTGCACTGCAAAATTAATTGCATTATTTAAATGATCGGGACGGGGGCTCTGAGATTTCACCTTAGGAGAACATAGGGGCTCACAAGCTATAACCTAAAAGGTTGTCCCGGTATTGGTATTCTGAAGATAGGCAGTCAGTATGAGATTGCAGAGGGTCTAACACTTCACCCCCTCATTGTTCAGAAGTAGCTCTGGTGCAGGAACTACACAGCTCTGTCCATTGTGCAGGGGACAGAGATGGAAAGTGCAGCACTGACACAGCTCCCATTGACTTCAATGCAGTTACCAGCTCCGTCCACAACACAATGGATGGAGCTGTGTAGTTCTGGCACCAGAGCTACTCTGAAGCTGCAGTTCGGTGGGGGTACGGCTGTCAGACCCCTGCCAGTCTGATATTGATGGCCTATGCTAAAGCCAATGCCTATAATGCGGTGTGATAGGATGCCAGAAGAAAAAAATCATTATTGTGTGGGTAAAAAAATTCTGATATTTATTGCTGCTAATGTACACAATAAAAAAAAAAGGAATTATATTTAAAAAAATGGAATAATGTTTTCCTATGAACGTATTTTGCAGCAGAGATTCCTGTGCGAATGTCAGGACAGCATAAATTAGACAATGGGAACATTAGTTGGGAATCCGACGGCTGATTGACATGTCATTTGCATTGTTCAGCCGCAATCGGAAAGCGATGATATGCTAACGAAGCCTTGAGCGAAACTCCGAGTATACAAAACAAGCAGCAACAACCAGAGCCTAATGTATTCTGCATGAAATGGAATATGCAGCAGGTAATACATTAATCGGCTGCCGCTAATTAAAGACTATGAGGGGAAACGGCATTGGGCAAGATATCTCCGTGTAAGACACCTATAGTGCGGTGACTAATTGCTTCTAATAATCACATTTCTTTGTTTTTAATAATGTAAAGTAAAGGGTGGGGGGAATCAGACCTAATGTGAACTCTAATTCACAACTGACTGCGTTTTATTGCCCCATTAAAATCAAGTATGCTCTTTTAGTGATCAGCCGAGCATTCAGTCCACAGCAGGGACGATTAGAAAAATGGGTAGAAACCGAGGGGGATCCAGCGCAATTCATAAAAACGTAATCCTTTATTAAATAACATCCCCTAAAAAAATACATCCTCCTTGTGTATATCCCTTACGCGTTTCGACTAACAGTAGCAGTCTTGCAATAACTTAAAACAGAACGCCCGATTGAAACGCGTAAGCAATACACAAGGAGGGATGTTTTTAATGGACATTATTTATTGAAGGATTATGTCTTTAGGAATTATTCTGGATCCCCCTCGGTTTCTACCTATATTGCAGCCTGAACACGTTGTGGAGACGTGCAGTGAACTGAGCTGTTACCATATGTGAGTGCGCTGGTTTTTCCCTAGTCACAAGTCTCATTGGACTACTAGGAAATACCTGAAATATGCGGACCACAAAACACATACAGCTGTCTAAATGGGCCCTAAAGAAGAAGTGGGGCTCCCTGGCGAACCAAAGCCCATTTGCTGCAGTAACTGACACAGCTGGTCTGCATAAGTCCCACTGCCCTTATGTTCTGCTGATCAGTCATGGTTTTGGGAGTGGGATCCTCACAAATCACTACACACTGTGATGGCCTCCCCAAGCATAAAACCCCTTAAAGTGATCCTCCAGTTCAAGAAACAAATTCCCATTAACTGAGGAACAGACACAACACTTACATGGGTGACCTCATTTTCATCTTTTTAAATGTAGATCCACCTATTTCTGGGCTCTTCTTCTGCCATCCAAGATGGTGTCACTGCTTCTCAGACTATCTATTACACAGTGTGCATCGGAGGCCCAAGACAGTTCCTTCTTGTCCAGCCCTGCTCTTGGATTGTCCAGCGCTGTTCATGTGAGCAGTGTTGGACAATCCAAGGGCAGCACTTCGTCTTGGGCTATCAAATGCACAGTATGCATGGAGCAGTCTGAGAAGCGGTGTGGCCATCTTGGAAGACAGAAGAAGAGCCTGATTGTTGGTGGACCAGCAGGTAAACCGATTAAAAAAAAGAGCACAATGTAAAATGTTCCGTTCGTTCTCCAAATAATATGATTGTTGGCGAATATGACATCTATGACAACCTATTAGCCCATCAAGAAACCGCGTTAAAAAACGGTGTCATATACTGCCCCATATATCCTTCTGAAAGAGCTGAAATCGGAGCCCTTAGGGGAGAACACGGTATACTACAGGACATCGGAAGGAGCAGGTTGTGTTTTTTTCCCTAGGAGAACTCTACTGAGATATAAAGGCTCCCATTGCAATGCATGGCGGTCATATATCAGATCTCTGTGGTACAGATGCCGAACATGCATAAATATCCATGAGGCCCGAATATGGACTCCAGGACACACTAACTTTTCTATAAACTGCACTTACCGCATTTGTTGGAAATTCCAGAGGCAGGTAAATGGTTAAGAAGCATTCTTAAAGACTGCACTCTGCGTCTTTGCTAAAATTAAATAATGCATTCACAAGGGGGGAATTAACGAGGCTTTCGTCTAGGAAATTTTCCTGTTATGCGCACACAAGGGTTGTTTTTTTTTTGTTTTTTTGTTTTCTGTGTGGGTGGATGTTACGCCAAAAGCAAGAAATGTCAATTAGTTGTTGTTAAGAGGGTTGGTCAGTACTATCCAGTACAGAAATCCGAGTAAATAATCAGGGAATATCACCCGACACATAAATCTAGTATTAGGCTCACTTTGCATACAGTTTACTTAGAAAAGATGATTTTTTTTGTGGTTGTCCGGGTTCAGAGCTGAACCTCGACATAAGCTCCCCTTCACTCATTTAGCTTGTATGAGTGGAGCATTTCTTGCTCCGAAGTTCCCCCTTGTCCTGTGCTGCGTTGCGCAGGGTAAAAGCTTTTTCTTCACTACCGAGCTTCTCATTGGCATGCTAGGCAGAGGCTTCCGCCTAGTAGTGAGCCTGGTGACATCATCGGCACAAATGGGCAGTCTATAGCGCTGCCCTAGGCCGTTTTACAGGCTATGGAAGAACTAAAGACCGCCCATTAGTGGCAGTGACATCACTAGGATCATTCCTAGGCGGAAGCCTCCACTTAGAATACTGAGACTGTGGGAGCGTACATAGACACGCATGTGCAGCAGCTTCTGTCCCGGCCACCTCTGTGCTGCAGCAGTGGCCGTAACCCCTGTAAATGAGCAGTGTATTATGTGATGGAAAAATTACTCCAGCCAACAAAGAAGGCAATATGGACAATCACAATACATTAGTAAGTGCCTTGTATTAACCTTTTCTACATGATAAACGCCATTTGCTGAAGTGAGACCACCCCTTTAAGAAAAACTCTATACCTGGAGTATGCTGCATTTTGGAAAAAAAAGATTACTATAGAATTTAAAGTCTTCAGCAGTCAGTGCATTATCACAGGCAGGATTACAGTAACAGATGTCACCACTGTATAGATAGAACAGAATCCACCATTCAAAATAGGCGATATCACAGCTTATCTACTCCCTCCTGACTTCTGCACAGGTCACAGAGAATGCCTAGAACACTCTTCTATAGAATGCAATGAGTGCGGCAGTTGCAGAGAGAGCTGAGGGTCTAGATGTAACGGCAACGCCCCCGTTGCTCCTAGAGGCTCATTTGCATGTATTAAAACTTTTTATTTTTTTAATTTTTAGCAAGGCAGGCACATATGCTCATAGATCATCAAAGATCACTAAGATGCTGTGAGACCGACTCACACGAACCGCGGTTGGGAAATATGGCCGTAACAAGGACCACATTTCAAGGACCACTAACGGCCACGACAAAGCAGTCTAACTCGTATTTCCAAAAAAGACATCCAACGTACACAGCAGACTGAAGTCCTGTAACTTCCGATTTTGATTCCCAGTCGGGCAAGGACAGACAGAATTACATTCTTAGTATAGTTTTCTGAAATGCGTTTGTCGTCAACATTAAGAAACCCTCGTGGTCCATACCAAGTTAATGAAAAGCAGAAATTCACTTAGATACCTGCCTGTTGCTCAGCATTCTCACCTCTCTTTAAACACATTGTTGACCCTACTTGGCAGACTCGAAGATAAATCGAGAGAACACTGTAAGTCTATCTGGGCAGTGAAAAAAAAAAAAGCCTCCCTGCAGATGAAGTCATTTACTGTGGCAGAGTCTGGACAAAAAGTTCTTAAAAGACAGACATTCTCCGGTAGACTTGTCATCTGAACGCTGAAGAGGCTTCCATGTTTTATGCCCTGAAGCAATCATCCTAAATTCACTAAGAACCACTCACATCACCGAAACCCTGGGCTTCAGCGTGGATGTTAAATCATGAGACCCACGGCTTCACTTTTATACTTTTCAATGACAAGTCCTCGGCCCGGCATGGTGAATGCTTCGATGTAACACGTAGTGAGAGGGGCCAGTCAATTAAGCCGTACATTCGGTGCATTACAAAGGCCTCAGTGAAATAAGGAGGAGAGCAGAAATCAATGTTTAATGAACACCGCAATAAATGCTTGCTATTAGAAGGCCTCGAATGACACGGCTTGATGTAGATTAGTGGCTGTGTTGGTATTGGAGAAGCAAAGTCAAAGCAGAATTTAATCTATTTCTATACAACAGCTAAGGCTTTCAATGAATCAGAGGTATAGATCTCATTTAAAGGCGGGAATCATGTTTTCGCGGTAAGAAGTTAACTTTGCCAGTTACCAAGTGACTGAAACAAGGAAAGTTTGCAAAACACTGGGGCAGATTTATGAACCGGTCTAACCAAATATTCACCGTAGTTGCCCGAAGCAACCAGTAAGAACACTGCTTTCATTTCTTACGGCGCATTTGAAAAATGAAATCTGTGCTATGGGCAACTAAGACGGTTACGTAGTCCTCCCTGCCATGTTTCTACTGAAATCAGCAACATTTTTCAATGTAATCAACTGAAGAAGGACGAAGATGGACATTTTCAACTATGTTATGAAAGAACATGATGGGGATGAACTGCTATCTCGTCTAAAAATGTAGACAACCCAAACTTAGACTAGACGTCCAAAGAGCTGCCAAATGTGGCCAATGCTGGATGATACATCTAGTGCAAGGCTAGACAGCTTTGTCTTACTTTACACCTACAATTGGAAGGTTTGGTCTGCACCAAAATTTGGGTGCACATTGCGGCATCTTAAACCATGCCCCTTCCCTGATCAGCCACTGACCTATGGTAAAGCAGGTATGCTGGTTTGAGCTTTTTCAGTGGCGCTTGATTCACAAAAAGGTCTAAAACTAAAATGTGCTAAAAACTGGGCCATTTTACAAGGGTTAGGCACAATCACATAAGTAAATCTGGAATAGTGTGCCTACAGAACTCTGTTCACACTAGTAACAAGGCCATTCATAACAGCGCCATAGCAGGAACCATTTTCATACGAATCTTCCAAATTCCAATAATTTTGGTGCACAATAAAAGGGTATTTTCCACAAGAGAAGGGCTTGAGTCTTGTTTTTTTGACAAGACCTACCTGAACATGTCTCCCAGGCCCTTCAGCATCCCGCCTTTCTTCGCTTTGCCTTTATCTTTATCTCTGTCTTTTTTCTTTTCCTTCGAACTCTTGTCCTTTTTGCGATCAGACTTGTCTGAACCATTGATTTGCCTCTCGAGAGAATGGGAAGGCTGGTCACTGGCAGTAGACACCGACTCCCGTCCTGATCTGGAACTCTCTTCTGTGTCCTCCTCCACTACAAAGAAACAGAAAAGTTATCAGGTTAACCTTCACAACTGGCACCAAATGTATGGGCCACTGGACTGTGCTGTGTACAAAGAAGATAACTTCAAGAAAAGTGAACCAAACACCCATTAGTGTCACAACATAGAGTACAAGACTAGAAGATGTGTCTCCACGTGGTCAAAGGCTCAACCTACCCAACTCTGCTGAACTGTTCTCTTGTTCCACCAATGTTTTATTAGCACCTGGCAAAGTATTAGATGAAGTTAGATATTTTTCAATGTCATATTGACACCGAAATCTCAGTTACTTCAGTCAGTTTTATGATTACCAGACCCCTGCTTCCACCCCACACCAGTGAATGACCAAACCGTGGAATGGCTCTGTAATAATACCATAAGTGTACTCCTTGGCCTTCAAATTACCTACCCCAATCTGCAGAGCTGTTCAGTAATTCCAGCTGGGACTTATTGGTACCTGATAAAGTATGGATGCAATTAGTGTTCTAAATCGTGACCCCATCTGTATACAAAACTGAGTTCAGGTAATTTTGATACTGGCTATGCAAAAAAGGGTAAAAAAAATATGTCTCCACTTGCTTCCTCCATTGTCCCCACGGTGTGGAGATGCTTTTTTTTTTAGTTTTTTTTTTTATAGTAGTCCAAACACGTATGCAAATGCAGGGCTTGGAGAACCTTGAAAAAAGTGCTACAATACCATGAATGGCCATTTTCCAATAAACCTCACCTACCCAGCTCTGAGGAACTGCTGTTCAATGGTTCCAGCTGTGACCTATTAGCATCTGTTACAACATTAAGAACAATTAAGTGATCCAGACATAAGGAAGTGGTCAAAATAACATCTAAAGTTCTCATTATATTATATTCCGCCAACTTATAACAATTAGTAAGACAAGTAAGACATTTTTCCAATCAGATATCATTTGCCTTTTTGCCTTACATTGCCCAGGGTGCCACATGACTACTTTAGAATAATGATGCAATGTTACACATGTGTCCTGATCAGACAAGGCTAAACCACCAAAACACCATGTGCGAAAAAGGAGTTATCATCATCTCACCAGGTGCAAACAGGAGAGAACCAAAAATATTTTAGGACCTTGCTAACATACCCCATTCCAATGAACTGTTCGCTTGGGACCTATCCGCATCTGTTAAGGGAAGAGAAACCGATATCTTATAGTCCAGATGTAAAGCATTTCTCAGCGCAGTTTTTATCAGTGTCTACCCACCCCACTCTGAAGAGCTAATAGTGGGTTTAGACGGAGCGAGTAGCAGCCGATTATCGGGAAGGAACCATTCATTCCCGACAACTGTCTGCTCGTTCCGTGGAGGTGAAGCATTGCATTTACATGCAGCGATCACCTGCACAGTATGAGAATGAGCGATCGCTACTACCATCGCTCGTCCTCATACAGCTGCATTGTTTCTGGGCAGCAGATCGCCGTTTAGACACAACGATCCGCTGCCTAGAAATGATAATTTACTTGCCTGGATGAATGATAGTTTCCTATGAAGAACATGCTTTTTACTCATTCATTGGGTGATCAGCTTCATGTGTAGATGGGCAGATTATCTGGAAATATGGTTCGTTGAAATATTGGCCCCCGATAACATGCCTATCGGGCCATGTAAGGGAGGTCTTCTTCCATCTGCTAAAAGTGGAGCTTAAGGGACTCCAGGAAATCCACGGCTAAACCAGGCACAATGCCTTAGATGAGCTTAGCTTAGATGAACGTAATGATACATTTCACTTAGTGCTCAGTTGCTTTATTCTGCAGAAAAAGGATTTCTAATCCATATGCAAAGAAGCGGTTAAGTGCATGTGGGGTGGGCCCAAGCCTCTCTGGACACACTTGCTCCGTCTGCTTCCTCTGCCAGTTCCTTCCTCTACTTCTTGATTGACAGGTTTCTACATAGTCAGCTCGTCTGATCTTGTTACTCAAGAAGGGTAAAGGGCTGGCTGAGGAAGCACAAGCTGCAAGGATGTACAGAGTGGCTTAGGTCTGCCTTCAGTGCACTTAACTGCTTATTTGCATATGGATCAAAAATATTTTTTTCCACCAGAGTGAAGAAACAGATGTTTAAGTGAAAGGTATCTTTACATACAGCCGAGCTAGTCCAACAAGGCATTGTGCATGGTGTAACAGTGACATGTCTGATGACAGATACCCACAAAGACTGGCCATACACAAAACACCCGTCTGCCCAACGACTTCCCTATACATATACCTGCTCAGCTCAAACATGCATGTCTGCTGACAGGGGAAAAAATCTATAGCATTCCCCTAAAGTCTGTGCTTCTTTTGTCACATGAATTGAATTTTGAGAAACCCCATTCTCTCACATCGTACAGCACTTTGTTGTGAATCTCCAAAATATCTGCCACATCTGAACACGACCTAAATGCATCTGGGTTACCATACTTTTAGACCAGAAATATAGCAATGTAGGCTAGGTTCAGGTTTCCATATATAAGCTATGGTGGCATTCACCACTATCAATGTAATGGTTAATAGGGATGCAGTCTGGATTTTTTCTTTGTATCAGGGACATAGACAGGGTGCTGAATCTCCTGTACGAGTCCTGTATGGAGACTTACTGGAAGTACTCCATGGTATAGAAACTTAGGCTACATGCACACGACAGTGAAAAACGGACACGTGATGTACATTTATTTAACGGCCATGAAATGTATATTTTAATACCAATGGTCGTCTATGGGGTTATTCACACTGCAGTTTATTTGGCTGTCAGTGAAAAACGGACATCAAAAAATAGAACATGTTCTATCTTGTCCGTTTTTCACTGACAGACTGAACCCATACAACTGAATGGGTCCATTTTTAACGTCTGTCTCTCAGAAAGGCATCAGTGAAAAAAACGTCCGTTAAAAATGTCAGTTTTTAACGGATGTTTTTTTCACTGTCGCGTGCATGTAGCCTTATTGGCAATGCTCCATGGGAAATAAATATGCAAAGAGCTATCTCCCAAAAAGAGAACCATCTTGTAGCACCACCTCTTGGAAGTGGCTATGCATCAAAATCCAACTTCCCAACAAGCCTTGGGATTTAAAAAGGCAATATAGCCAAGCGGAATATCCATCTGTAGACAGCTGTTTCGTGGTCCCCTAATCCATACTGACCAGCACTCCAAAACATCTCTCTACAGATGGATATCTGGCGTGGCTATATTCCCTTGTCAAATATCATATACAGAATACGATATCCTTATTATATATTAAGGCACATATGTAAATTAGGAAATATGGCCGACCTGCTGGACAAAGTTGTTAACAATATGTCCTATGTGAGTGACAAAGAGACGAGCGTCAGGACTGCATTAGGTAATTTCAGTGAGGCAAAGAGCAAACGCAGTGCTTTTTGTGACTACAAACCCAAGACAAGGCAATCTGCTCTTATTTGATTAGGTTCAGGCTCCTCCACCTTTCAGATTTGCCAATTTAGGAACCAGCTGGGACTCTAGAGCACAAACAATAGCTCTCTGTCCAGGGGAGAGACGGCAGCCGAGCATGATGTCATATTCCACATGCCGACATGAATGCGGAGTCTATCATATACAATAAAAGCTGCGAAATAGCATATGATGAAAAAACTATTCACATGATCAAAACTCAGAGCAAAGAACCTTGCACATGGATATGGAGCCTGTACGGGAGGTAGAATAGCACAATAGTATGAAGGGTGCACAGCCAAACATTTGCTGTATGTGCAGCACGCCAGAGGAACACTGCAAAGGTTTAAATTAATGTTACCTAATGGCAATGTATGGGCAACATATAGTTAACGCTAGCAGACTTTGTTAGGTTACTTGGGTGATCGACTCCTTTCGCCCCCTAGTTAGTGACAGCTGAAAGAATCTACAGGCAAGACGTGTGTGTTATCTCCTTCAAAGTAGGCCCAGAGAGAAGCCTCCTCCAGGAAACTCCATTCCTGAGAGTGAAAAGCTGCCAGAGAGTGATTTGAACTGTGCCTTTGCTGCTATATGTACTGCTACACAGATAGACTATATTTATTGCAACCAACAGGCCTGGATATTACCTCCACCATCCGCAGCCCCTACATCTGCCATCCTGCCTTGCACCATCAAGGGCACCCCAACTGCCACCAGTGAGGAGCTCCAGAAGTGCCCTGAGGGAAGATTGACATCGTAAATGGAAAGTACTACTACAACTATCATAGCCACCTCCAATATCCCATTCTGATGTCCCGTCTGGGTGGCTGCACACGAGCAGACATATTCTAGATTATTATGGTGTCAGGTAACCAAAAACTTTGTCAGATCATTCCTACACATCTCATAAAGAAGCTGGCAACATGCGAGTATGAGACTGTGGACAACCCAACCTGGCATCTAAGAATACTGATTTACTAATCCTAAAGATGGCAGAATCTTAGACCGGCTGCCTAGACCTTCACCCGATTGATCACAGGGGCTCAGGCCGGATGATAAATGTGGTGCAGGGAGGGTCACTTTTCTCCGACTCTACACCAACTATTGGTTGGCTTATTTTGAGACATAGTTTTACACCAGAATTCTGTATCTTAGGCCCTGTCCCCTTTCCCACAAAGCTCTGCCCATTTATGCTATGGCCGACCCCTTTAGGCATTTGCATTAAAAATAAGTGTATAAACCTAAGATGCACCAAACCGCGCCACTTTTTAAGCAGAAATTTGTTGCAGACACATTAGTAAATCTGGGCCACTATGCCCATTTTTACTAGTCACCTCAAACCACAAGCTTGAACGCTGCAGTTCATGTCTGCAAAACGTTACAAGGAGAATCCATGCTGTCCAACACCAAGGAGGAGAAGCGAAAGTCAAAGATTGAAATACCACAAATAAATATGACATATCACAGCCATGTTGTAGGTTAGAACCATTTAGAGACGGAAACTGAAAGACTTAGAGGGTCCTGTCACTGTCCGCGTGTCAGCACATTTCGGCCATTGTCTGAGGGATCCCTTTCTTCTGAGATGACAGCGATACCCTTTAGGCCGGGCTAATTAGGATCACTTTACACAAATGTAACCTCTCAGCCAGCGACTGGGCTGACATTTAGCCTTTCTACTGCATGAAATCCATGGCTGGACAAAACGTAATCTAATTTGGTGCCATTCATAAAGAAACTTCCCATTGTGCAATGACCTCGGCCAACGGTAATTTAGTAATTTAAAGAGACGTACGGTGGGTGGAGAAGGGCAAGGCACAATTGCGTGAGGTGGCGGCACAATGTATGGAAACAGAATGATGAAGGATTAGAATTCATCATTTTGGCATCATTAGTAGGAATGCCTACCCTCAAAGCAGGAAAATGCCATTTCCTCACTAGTTCTTGTCGCTCACAGATTGTGAATTTAAAAATCCGGTAATTATTCCAAACGAAAAGAAACAGACACAACATCCCCCGAAAAACTAAAAAAAATGCACCTAAGCATTACTTAATACACAATGAGCAATTTTATCAATCAAGCAGCGGCACAGACCGCAGATCGGCGCGTCTGACAGTTCTGCGATTAACCACTTTCAACAGAAAAATATCTGTAGATGTTACGTAATAAACATATGTAGCTGTAATATGGCTGAGAAAAAGATAATCCAACAGGCACTGAGGATATACACATTTTATATTAAGAGCGCTGTGAAGTGTAAAGCTGTCTCGCAGACAAAAAAAATGTCATCTGAAGAGAGTCCGCCTGTCACATCCACAGACACCATTCATCCGAATCACTGCTCAGCCTCAATGGATATGCTGAGAAATAGATAGAACACAAAAGCATGAAAACGACTCGTGTCTTAGGGCGCACCAAAGCCTCATGATTTAGCTTTTGGTACGCGCCAATTCATTTTTTCCACTTTTGTTTGCAACAAAACTGAAAAATAAATTGAGGCAAAAACTTACAAAATTAAAATGAAAGAAAAAAGTCTTAGTAAGTCTACTTTCACACTAGCGTTTTGGCTTTCCGTTTGTGAGATCCGTTCAGGGCGCTCACAAGCGGTCCAAAACGGATCAGCTTTTCCCTAATGCATTCTGAATGGAAAAGGATCCGCTCAGAATGCATCAGTTTGCCTTCGTTCAGTCACCATTCCGCTCTGGATGCGGACACCATAATGCTGCCTCCGTTTTGCTGTCCGCTTGACGAAACTGAACCAAAAGGATCCGTCCTGGCACACAATGCAAGTCAGTGGTGACTGATCCGTTTTGTCTGACACAATCTGGCACAATAGAAAACGGATCCGTCCCCCAGTGACTTTCGATGGCGTTTAAGACGGATCCGTCATGGCTATAGAAGACATAATACAACTAGATCCGTTCATTATGGATGCATGCGGTTTTATTATTGTAACGGAAGCGTTTTTTTGCAGATCCATGACAGATCCGCAAAAAACGCTAGTGTGAAAGTAGCCTTATACGCAAGCATGAACCAAATCCTTAGGGCTCGGTTGAGGCAGATGTGCAACAGAGATTGCAGTAGGAATCTATTAAGCCACCCCCCTGTGGTAAGATAGGCACAATGGATTTTTCTAAAGCTAGATGTACCAAATTACATGAAAATTTGTCGCAACTTATGACAAGGTGCCCTCACATTGGTAACTGTGGGCCATGATCTTCAAGACTCAAAACACGCCTTTAGATGTAGGTGTATGAGGGCAATTACATATTCACTCTCTACACAGGATATTACAACCACCATGTGAGTTTATACCCAGAATGTAGCTTTAGGGCTCATTCAGACAGCCTGCGTCTGCAAAACAAAGATACCTGCCGCGTGTGTTCTGCATTTTGTGGACCGCACATGGCTGGCCCTATGATAGAAATTACTATTCTTGTCCACAGCCCCATTCAAATGAATTGGTCCGCACCCATTCCGCAAAATTGAGGAACGGATGCAGACCTTTTCATACGGTCGTCTGAATGAGGCCCTTACAAAAAGCCTCCATGCCTGGCCTCAGAAGTACAGAGCTAACTATTTCTGCTTGCACGCATATGGAGGTCATGTTTTATGGGGTAGAACTTGGGAAGCTTTTTTTTTTATTTTTTTCTGGATACAACTCTGGTTTTCTCAGAAAAAAACAAACTGACAGTGTGAATGAGGTTTTCAAAATAATACATATTGTGATGCGAAGATATCCCCTGTTCTCACACAACACCATCAGCACGGAGTAGTCAAACTGCAAACCTCCTACTGAACCCAATATCTAGTGGAGTGAATACTGGGTGGATCATGACTGCATTCAGCAGGGGCTCATGAGAGCTCTAACATGTGAATTGAGGAAGGTTTGGGGCATGAAAGACTGGAAATGTCATAAGAGAATACTATCAAAAGCATACAGGCATGCAAATCCTCCTTATCGTCTTCATTTTAGGAGGATGTCTTCAAGGTAAGGTACATGTATCTATCGGGAACGTGAACAGACACTGCTTTCCAGAACATGGGGCATCGGTGTCAGTATAGAGATGCCTAAATCCAAACATGTGGCGTGTGTGTAGGACGGTGCAGAGACACTTGAAATGAAGCCAAAGGACTGAGATGAAATATCAGACTCCTGACTGTGCCAAGCACAGGAAACCCAATCAGCTGTATCTCAGCTGTAAACTGCCCTCATCAGAGGTGACTTAGAAATATGTATGTATCTGCAAAAGTCCCCACAAGGACAGCAGAGGACCACATGTGACACTGCATCGCCCTAAAATAAAACTGGCTTTTGGACAGCGGCCTTCATTGTGTAGCAAATTTTCTGTCAGATGGTGTCGACCAAACATACCCAAGAAACTAGATGGTAGGAATATTAGAAGTGTTCTCGGAGAAACTTCGACATGGCGCCATAAGAGTCTTGTCTAGAGTAAAATGTTTGCATTTTTAAGGTTTCTAGCGAGGATGGTTTGTGACATGGCCTTAGACTAGGAGCACTCCGTCAGGATTTTCTGTGTCTAATCAATTAAGTGGACTGTTGTATTGAACTTTCCTCAATAAAACCCGACTAATTCTACTACAAGAAAAAAAAAATCAATTGTCTAAATTGGGTACATTGCTACTCTGGGACATGATGAGAAAATGGAAATAAGCACTAACGAGATCTGCTATGTATCATTTCCAGGATTCTCAAATATCAGGAGAGAAGGAGAAGTTTCTGCAACAGACCGGACTCTATTTTATATCTGATTTGCACAAACTGTACTTTGGTCCTCTCGGACACACATAAGTGTGACAGCTTTCCATTTAATTCCCCAATTAAAATAAAATGATCATGGACTCTTGAGGAACTCTGCAGTGCATAACTTACATGTCTCCATTCCTTCATCATCATCATCGACGGGTGGCTTGTCGTAGGACTTGTCAATAGCGGCTCGGAAGCTCTCGTTGCAGCCTCGTCCTCGAATGATCCGTGGGCGTGGACGATGGAAAGGAATGTCACCATTCAAAGTCACCTCAGCCACGGCTGTCTGCAGGCTTTCTAATGAGCTGGATTTCTTCAGGCCTAATGAAGGCCCCACATCTCTGCTGGGGGAACCTTAGGGGTCAAAAGGAAAAGTTAATTGGGATTAGTATAAGGCAGTGCATCATTTACTATTCAAGTGTTCAGCGAAATTCTGTAAGGAGGTGTCTCTATGATATGCCCTTTCATAATCCTGTGCAACTGTAGTTTGAGGATTACCGAAGCGCAAATCTATTAGTCGGGTAATTTAGAAAGACTTGTCCTCCCATATATCAGGATTCTTTCAAGTCATAGTCTCTTCATAGCATATCACACAATTTTAAAAATGCAAACCGAGAACAAAATTATGGTATGACTGTCCTACTCGGTCAACCTTTAGTTTTATATTGTGGGCGAGGGTAGGGTTTGCAATAGGTGATAACAGAAATGTGGGCCACTAAGGTTTTCAGAAAGCATGTGGCTGCCCATAAAGAGGGGGCATCTCCAAAGGTTGACTGGCTATACTGACCCTACAGACAAATTTCCCGGTGGTCCGAAGGAGGAAGTTGTTTCTGCTGGGCAGTATTTTGTGCTGCACTGTGGTATTTGGTTCTGCTGGGCAGTATTTTGTGCTGCACTGTGGTATTTGGTTCTGCTGGGCAGTATTTTGTGCTGCACTGTGGAATTTAGTTATGCTGGGGCAGTATTTTGTGCTGCACTGTGGAATTTGGTTGTGTTGGGGCAGTATTTTGTGCTGCATTTTAATATTTGGTTCTATTGGGGCAGTATTTTGGTATTGCTGACTTCTGTCGTCCCTGCCTAAATGTGTTGCTCCTGCCTTCTGTCAATTTGGACCCGCCTGTAACATAGGGCCACTTTCAGTTCTCAGTCCACACTTGGACGTCTCCCATTTGGGACCTGCGCACATCCATTCATAAAGCACATGTCTAGCTCTGGCAGACTGGAGCCATCCATACACTACATGATAGCCATACCAACGGCTATGTATGGACAAGGAGGGGTTAGAGAAGCCAAACTTCTGATTAAAATGGGGTACTTTTATAAGGCAATCATTTTGACAAAATATTGAGATAATTTTACAATTTTGACCATTTTTACTATGGTTTTTATACAGAAGGCTGATAGTTGTATTTTAAAAAAAAAATAAAATAAAAAAAAATACATTTTAGCCTTTTTTCCTTTACAACATTCAGGACAGACCAAGATCTAAATGAGAGAATGTCTTTGGCATGATGTTAATAACCAGCAGGGCACTCTTCTGCCTTTTGCCGTCATTTACTGAAAGCACAGACACCACTTATTAATTAGTATTGGCTTGTCAAGTGCAAGTTCAAGATGCTTTGTACAGATAGTACTTAAATGACAACCGCTCACAGAAGATGCCAGGCTCATTACACAAACCTTCATGTCCTTAAATCAATCCATACTTGGACAAGTTTTTGGATGAAAAACAGACGAGAACATTTTTTATTCGACTGCAGATGCAAGGCACAAGAAATATTATCAGAACACAAAAAAAGTAAGCTGTGGGCATCCTCTACTGACGATGGGGGGGCGGGCGACTTTCAGATGTTAAGTTTGTATTGTCTGTTTCTTTAAGGACTATAAATGTAGCAAAAATAAAACATTCTGCATCAATGTCTGACATTTCAAAATGAAAGGTGGATTTAGACTGGGAGATATTCGAGCAGATAACTGGGAAGCAATGTTCCTGTGAACGCTCATTCCCGACAATCTGCCCGTGCAAAGGTTCCAACGATCAACCGATGAATGAGCAAAATGATTATCAATAATTTTGTGCTGTATTAGTGGCGTAAAAAGGTCGCAAACTATGACGCACGCCTTATTTGTGACGTTTCACCGCTCTTTCCACTTTGCCAAAGTAGTGAGGAAAAGAGGATGGGGCAGGAGGGCATCCTATCACACGTAATGTCATTTAAGCCAGAAAATGGCATAAATTATAGTTCAAATATACAGCAGATCATGGGTGGCGTAAAATTCTGGCGCATGAATTGGAAGAAAATGCATAGTAAGAGGATTGCGCCTTTCAGGAAATGTGGCACATCTTATGCCAGCAACTTTTTTTTTTTAAGACTTGGTAAATCTGCCCCAAGTGACTTCGCAGCCTAATCCACTGTGTGTAAGCTGATGATTTTAATGTATCAAGGGAAATTCTTTCAGGCAAATAAATCTCTTGAAATAGCTGTTAAATACCATTTCACTAAATAAATATTTTACAAGTTTAATCATTTCACTAATTCTTTTTTAAATTTCTTTCTGCTTTCACCTGCACGTTAACAGTTTTCTCGCACACAAAAAGCACCGGCTATTAAATACGACTGGAATTCATGGCAATTACCCTGCAGAAATCAACAGCTGAATCAGAGCATTTAACACTAAGTGGCCACTTATCCAGAGGGCAATTTAAGGTCAGAAATAGTCTGATTATATAGAATTGTCATGCACACGAATGTATTTTCATTCTGCGTTCGTTCCGTTTTTTTGCGGACCGTGTACGGAACCATTCATTTCAATGGGTACGCAAAGAAAACGGAAGGTACTCTGTGTGCATTCCGTTTCCGTATGTCCGTATTTCCATTCCGCAAAAAAATAGAACATGTCCTAGTATTGTCCGCATTACAGACGAGGATAGGACTGTTCTATTAGGGGAACACGGTCGTGTGCATGAGGCCATATTCTGATCCCGATAAAGTTAATAAAGGAAATCTAAGTTGAAATCAGAAAGGCAAATACATTGAGTGTGGGAGTATGAAAGCATGGATTTGGAAAAACTGTGAAAAATGTTTTCTTCCACCCAGCAACGTGTCCATGAAGAACCACCCTACAGTCTACAGAGTATCAGTCCAGGTTCTACAAGACAGGGTATACAAATAGAAAGTGATCATGACTATCCTGAAGGAAGTATAAGAGGCAGTTCTCCAGCACACCAAGGAAACAATTATGGAGACTACCAAACACAGATCTCTGGAAATGGTTTTGACTTTAGTTTCATGTTTTAATACTTTTGGAATCCAGGAGAGATTGCAGTATCTGCACCTGCCAATATCCTAGGAGCCATATGTATGGGACCTAAGAACCATATGTGGGCCCAGAGCCAATTTCTGGGGTACACTGCTTTAAAGAACATCTCTAATGCCTCAACATATTAAACAGGGGCTGGACAATCCCTCTTGGTGCCTCAGAGATTTCAGAATGCGTTCTTCTCTATGAAGTTCATCATTGAATTATTTGCTCCGTGGCCCCCTTTCCTTTCCAATTCCTAGCATTTAGACTTATACTACAAACGACTTATTTCCACTGCCTTCATACGTGTATACGTTTCAAAGCAGAGCTAGCTGGACACAGATCTGCCAGTTCGACAGGCTGTACACTGTAAACCACAGCTCCTCTGACCCGAACTGACTGTATCATACTAATTTATGATATAGTCCGTTCACATGATGATATGAGTTCACAGACCTGCAATCAGATAGAGACTGTGTCATAAATGACTATGTTTGGGGCAGGTGAGCCACGGTAGGCCCAGGAGATATGGACAACACATGGACCATGTTCCCTGTGCATGAGCCCTTATACAAAAATACTATTACTATTTTTTGAATACATAAGTTGCACTCCTTTTTCTCAGTGGCACACTAGATAGCCCACTTCTTCAACCTACGTCTCAATCAGACCCTGATAGCAAGCCTATGTATCAGAGGAAGTACATGGTATTTTAGACACATCGTGAAAAGACCCAGAAAGGTTAAGGAGATGATGAAGAAGACAGCCACCAGCAGTAAGATTTGTGGCTACCATAAGAGCCTCTATAAACATTTTATTGAGAAGTCTGAATACCAAAACCGAAGAAATTCTGAAGAAATTCATATGACCCAAACATCAAAAAAGCAGATCAACGTGACAGAGTACTCTGACATGTTGGTATCACTGTGTGTGGCCAACTTAACGCTAGGAGAGCCTCTAGGTCATCACACGGAAGGTGTCAATGTTTTCCTCTCAATCTTTGCAAAATGCATTAATGGTCTTAATGCTTCCAGCAGGATAAATGATCTGTGGTTTACCACCGAAGTTCACGCCAACCTCTGCACTTAACTCTAAACACTCAAAGATCAGACAGCCCAAATAAACTAGAGAGAAAAATAATTAAAGGACTATTACGTTGTCCGCCTGAGGACATGTTTACTTTACATTGCTTATCAATCCAACAGCTTTCAACCCAAATCTCCACAACTAGGTTTTCACAAGTGGCTTGAATCTAAACAGAGACGGAGAAAAATACTAAGATTTATTAACATAATTTTGACACCTACTTTTCTCCCTGCAGTTGTATATTTCTTCTCCATCTCTTTCAGTGGAATGTGTTAACCTCTAACCCTTTCAAGTCGAAGGAAGAAATACAATTATTTTATAACTCTGAGAAAGAGCCTTCCATTATGAGACGTCTTCCCCCTCAATCCAACTAAATCTATTCAATAAGATATTTATCTTTTTTACAAACAGGTAGTTCTGTGGTTAAAGACTTGACCTTTCCCCCAGAACATCATAACGCACGACCCGCTGGACAGAGGATGCTTTTATAAAACCACTTATTTTACAAGTCAGGCCAAATCTAATCTGCACAAGTAAAAGAAAGAACTGCACAATGCTGATCACTAACCGTCCCTTTAACTGCTAGAGCTGGATTGCTTTTAGTATTGCTTTTATTTGGGGGCGGGGGGTTAATTGGGAGCAATATATATGTGTGTGTTTGTGTGTGTGTAAAACATTGTATGTAAATTCCCCGTTGTTCCAGCACCCCCACTCCGATGCTCTCAGACAGTCTTTGTTCCCTAGTGAGGACATCACAGCAAAAATGCATGAGTGCTGCAGCCAATCACTGACATCATCAAGATGACATCATCACTGCAGCCTAGTAAACAGAGACCAATGGGGAGCACTGGAACTGAAAAAACAGGGTTTAACAAGTACAGAATTCCGTTATTTCATACAATTTCTGTCATTTATTAATTTATTTTTTTGTTTGAAAATGGAAAACTCCTTTAAGTATGCTTAACATGTGGGATATGTCCAGACATGGCAGAAATAATATAGATGACATAAATGATATAGACCTACAGTAAAAATTTCATACAACAAAATGTTACTTTATGCCTCTGCAATTCAAAGGGTAAAATCTGCGGCAAATCTGCATCAAAATCTACATGTAAGGCTACTTTCACATTTGCGGCATAGCTTTCCAGCAGGCTGTTCTGTCAGAGAACAGCCTGCTGTAGTTCTCCGAATCCGGCACCGGATATCACCAAATGCCCTCTGGCCCTACTGACTATAATGGGGTTAGGGGGAAATCCGGGCGGTACCCGGCGAATATGCCAGGATTCAGCCAGACAAAAAACGCTGCAGAATAATTTTTGTCTGGCCAAGTCCCGGCATTCTATGCCAGAACAGTTTGCCATTACCACTGTGCCGCAAATGTGGAAGTAGCCCAACTCAAGCAGATTATTTTCCAGATCCATGCAAAATCTACAGGGGATTTTTCACTGCATATGCATGATGAACATCATCGAATGTATTTTGGGTCTCATACACATGGCTGTAGTGGGGGCTCCGAGAGTTGTATGACCAATACATGAATGCAGTGTGTGAATAGATCCTTACAGGAGAAGGTCTAGGTCAAATCTTTGGTAAACATGTATGGAAAACTTAAAAAGAATAAAAAGAGACTGAATGTATTAGCGAACAACTCCTATTAATAATTTTGTCCAAAAAAGGAGCCAAGAAATACACCCAGAGGATCACGGCTTAAAACCAGAAATACTACTGTACTACACAGACCTGCTCCCTCAATGTATTACATCAGTGTTGACGACAACACCAGTGGCGGTCACATCCCGGCTTCACTCCTCTATGTAGTTTTCCATCGGTACAATTATTTATAACCTCAGTCTGTCATTACATGGCAGCGTCTCCTCATCTGTCTGTCTGGGCTTCTACTTCTCTATGACTAGGCCTAGGCCCACACATTAAGGTTCTGACCCCAATCAGACCAACGTCCTAATAATTCATTTTTGGGACAATTATCGGCGTACAGCCTTTAAACAGAGATGTTTTGCTATGATGGGAACTGTTTTATAAGAACAACTTTGTCAAAAAAGCTAAATAAATGGCTGCTGCTGCCCAATACCTAAAATTCAGTGTGCTCAAGACCTACATGCTACGTCGGTGATCGGCTGGATTTAAGCTGATAACCATTTTTCTGTTATGGATCATTTTCACTATTTAATACAAAAATCAATAAGATAAGCAGATATCCCTTTACTGGATTTTCACTAAATATTGTAAAGAACAGTGAGTAAAATAAAATTGTGTCGGGAATACTCCCTGCAACGAAAACCCAATTTATTATACTGTCCTAATCCGGGGTTGAAGTAATAGGCCCCTTGTTCAGGACCTCCATAAAGTCATCAGAGTGCAGCCTGGTTACAAAAGGCATCTCTGATTGTAGCGAACTGGCAAAAATACCAACAGGCCAGGGGCGGA
The DNA here is from genome assembly GCA_033119425.1 of Bufotes viridis. Lineage (NCBI taxonomy): Eukaryota > Metazoa > Chordata > Amphibia > Anura > Bufonidae > Bufotes > Bufotes viridis. The sequence continues at coordinate 342,684,794 of CM065593.1, forward strand.
CATACTGAACGTGCTACCTGTGCAGCTGAACATGGGTCTGGTGAAATAAAATGAATCCGCTCAACCATAAGGGCATGCCTTATGTTAAGAATGATGCTTCACAATTGTTCTTACTCAGAGGCCCTCAGCAGTTCACGTCCACCCCTTTAATGCATAATCCAAGGGTAAGATTGGAAAATTAAAGTGGCCCTGAAAAATTATTAATAAAAGTTGCCCCATTTTGTAGTCAGGTCCAAACTGACAGCAGCAGAGCCAACACAGATAGGCAGGGTCAGCAATACCATGTTGCGGCACATTATACCACCCTAGCACAGCCAAATACCACAGTACATCACAAAAGCAGTACTAGATACCTCCACAAAAATTGTTCCTCTGTGGAGGCCATGCTCTGTCCTACTCCAGGTGCCTCAAGGAGGCTACACAATTGAAATCAGTATTCAGGAGGGGAGAGTCAGCTCCATTACTTAACATGGCTGGTGCTGAAAAGAGAGCTCAGGTGGCCTCTTGTGCATCGGCCCACCGGGAAGTTTCTCTGAAGGTTCTATGGCCAATCTGCATCTGCATAACTTCTTTCGGACCAGGACATTTATGGCAGGATTTTTATTTTTTTCTTGTTGCCTTCAGAAGCCATACCTTTAAAGCTTACTCTTGACACAGCCATACAAGGGTTTCATTTTTAATGTCACCGTTTAAGGTTCCATATAATGTATTGAGAGACTGTCACAAAATTGTTTTGGAAGCGAAAAAAAAAAGAAAAAAAAAAGCTATTTCACCACTGTTGTTGAGGTTTCATTCTTCACAGCAATCACTATGTGGTAAAAATGACATGATGACCATATTCTGCGAGTTGATTCAATTACAGCGAAGCTAAATTTATGTGGTTTTTATTTTTTTTTACCATTTTTAATAAAATGAAAAAACTTATACTTTTGTCACCATATACTAACAACGATTTATTGATTTCAGATCCCAGCAACAACAGGTGAGTGTCACAACTGGCACCCAATCCTGCTCCATACAGTCCTTGAATACCTCTGACAAACAGTTACTTCACAGTGTCCAGAGTCCGACTAATACAATACTTCTTGACAAGTTTCCTGAAGATTACAGGTATTTCTAACAAAATGAGTGTCCAAACAAAACACCCTTTTAAAAAGAATCTATTTTATCATTACATCTTTTTATTTAATAAATTCTTAATATATCTGTATAGTAGTCTGGTCCTGTTTTTCTGCAAGACAAGAACCCTCAGCACTGATAAAACACTGGTTGCCTGCAGCCACCTCTAGGGGGAGCTTTGGAACTTACTGCATACTGTGCCATTATTGAGCTTAAAGGTGCTTTCCAGGACTTCCCTATCCTTAGGAGAGGTCATTAATATCAGATTGATGGGGGGGTCTGACTCTGGGCACCCCCATAAATTAGCTGTTATCTGGAGCTGCTGTGCACTCAATAAAGACACCCAAACCTCGCAGCTCCAGAAATCATGTTGTGGCCATGTCTGGTCACTGAAGGACTGTGTACATTCATTTTACATTCACAGATCCTGGAATCCATTGTATTATACATTTTTAATATTTAAAAATGCATTATTCCTGGAATTTCTGGTTTGGATTTCAGACAGTAAAAAGAGAAAATAATTCAGAACTTGAAGCTGTAAAACGGCAGCAGAGCAGCAAGTGCAAATGGAGTGTATCCAATACAAAAACGATGTTCCCACATAACAGCGGTTTCGGCCTAATTAAAATAGCATTCCAAAGGTCAAAAGCTAACTTGGATTAATAAATCACAGAAACTCATAATTGCACAAGGCACATTATTTTAATTGCTCTGGAAAAAAAAACATTATTACTCAGAAGTCATTTTTCTTCAGCTGATCATTGAAAAAAAAAAAAATGAAAGCTGTTAAACTACATAATTTATCGACTAATGGCATCGCATAATTCTTCCCGTTAAGGAGAACCTGAGGTGCAAGTTCAGGGTCAGGCAAAATATCTTAGGAAGGAAGGTAGATCAGACACATAACAGAACAAATATGCAGAATTTTATCTACAATTGTTAATCCAGATTACCTTAAATCCGTGAGTTTTTAAGGAAAACAGCCATATATATTAAATGGGAAAAATGTACTGCGTCTTATAAACTGAATACTAATGAGTGCTTCCATTATGGAAGCGCTCAAGACTACAGTAGAACCGGGAGCGGTGAGTGTAGCGCTATTAGTGCTGGTGTTACTCACCGCTCCCTGGTCTTTTCCAGGCACCGTGCTGTATCCTGGGCTACAGCGTCAGTATGCAGTGAGTCTATTGAAGATTGGGGGTCTGATCTGAGGTCTGATGAAGATTGGGGGTTCGATCTAAGGTCTGATGAAGATTTGGGGTCCGATCTGAGGTCTGGTGAAGATTTGTCTGACCTGAGGTCTGATGAAGATTTGGGGTCCGATCTAAGGTCTGCTGAAGATTTGGGGACTGATTTGAGGTTTAGATGAAGATTGGGGTCCGATCTGAGGCCTGGTAAAGATTTGTCTGACCTGAGGTCTGATGAAGATCGGGTTGGGGGGGAGGGGTCATTCTTATTTTCCAGCTCTAAAACCTAGTCTCGTTTTATAGAGCGAAAAATATGGTATATCAGCTGAACCAAATATGTTGGTGGAGATCAGGAGTGAGCTGTTGGATTTCAACATGCCCAGTCTTTTTGTTCTCGGGGGACAAGCCACCTCCGCAGGTGTCCAGCTGAGACTCTTTCCTTTCAGAACATTTACAAGAGAATGGGAGCTGAGCTGCCGGTACCCCATCAAGGCCACTACACAATGGATGGAGCCTTCTGCTTTCGGCTCCATTCACAGTTTAGTTTCAGGCATTGGTGGCTGCTTAAAGTAACTGACAGGTGGGGGTGCCAGGTGTTGGACCCCCGCTAATCTGATACTGGTGGCCGATCTAAAAGAAGATCATCAATATCAAAATCGGGAATGCCCCCTTAGGGTGGTCATATTCCCGCAATTGTCAAAATCTCATTTGCATGTCAGCGATTCCACCCAAGTTCCCCACTCAAAGGCATAGTCAGCTGAGCATGTGTTTTTTTTTCAGTGGTCAAAGGGGAATAAAACACCTCTGGCAGTTACTTATCTCCAAAGGATCGTACATTCTGTTCCCGAATCTTATTTCCCCCCACATCTGTTGGACTCTAAACATCCCCATACACACCCTTAGCTTGTCCTGACAAAATCAGCAGGTTCAGATCACGTATGTGTAATGTGTATAGGGGATTTAAGTTTAAGGCCTCATGCACACAAGCTACTGTACAGAGGCACAATAACGCTTGCGGGATCCAAATACAGAGGGGTAGGCAACCAATACAGTGACATTTTCTGAGGTTGTTTTCTTCTAGAAGCAATAGGCCCATAAAATAGTGTGTAACAGAGCATATGGACATATAGTGGGGGACAATACTACCGCTCTGAAGTGGTAAGGTGCCGCATTATACAATAGAGATGCACAAATATGGCACCACAAAAAATCCAAGCATTTTGGAATTTTTTTTTTTTTCGCAGAATTTTTATAGCAATTTTTGATTTACTCAACGTGACGACAACTGTGGAGAAACCTCCTCAGAAGCTGCGTTATTTACACTGATTTTTTGCAATGCATTCGTGCATCATGTAACTACTCTAACATCGAGCCGTTTGCTGATTAACCACAGCGCAAACCGCTTATTGCAACTTGCAAAAAGTGGTTTCTGTCTTGCAAATCCTCATCGGTGCAAAACACAAATCGCTGCGCGGATGTAGCTTCAAGAAGAGCGAATTTTAGGCAGTAGGTACAAGAGAAATGGTTAAAAGCCCCGTTTTATACTGGAATGTGGACATAAAAATAGGACTTCTAGTCGCTGATGAAATCGACTACACTTACACAGGTCAGATCTTCACAGCGCGTGTCAAACAGTGCAATTCTGTAATGAGTGCTCTTAACAGTGAGAGAGGCGCGCCGGTCTTACAAAGGTCATGCCGACATGCAACGTGAACGGTACTTCAGCCTCAATCTGCTTCGACCCGCATTTCTATAGCAACAGCATAATCTCTTACCTGCGGTGTGGTCAGCCATTGCACTGATCTTAGTCTCGTCAGCTACTGTTAAAAAGGTAAATGTAAGAAGGTTAGCCCAGTTAGTGCCCACATTCCACATGCAGCAAACAAATGACTGGTACATTATTAATATGAGAAGTCTCATGCAGACATTATCCCCCCCCACCCACCAAAATTAAACCTCTCCATGCTGCAAACTGCAGGCCCACAAGATATTAATGCCGTTGATGTTAGTGTCACTCGTTTGATAAGAATTAAAACTGCTAATTGCTTGCATTGTTTGCTCATGCCACAAGCACATCATTTCTATCACCCACAGAACAGAAGAATGAGGATTGCGTCTCGTCATTACAACTAATTGCTGGATGATAACAATTGCATTTGGAGGAAATCCTTGCATTGCAGTCCTGGGTGCGGAGGCCAGGCCTTGCCCCTTTGGTGTATGGGAAATCAAATGCATGGACGTGCCTGCAGGCGCCAGACCTGTGATGCTGTAAATGATGGAGAGAATGTGACATGACACTGCCCGCAGCCAGCAAAGTGAGCAGAGAAGGGTGAAGGAATGGGGCCACGCCGTGCGGAGCCGAAACCCACACAGCTATGAGACAATGAGTCCAGACGTGGCTGTGCAAGGCTTAGGCTTAGTACGGCAGATGAATTACCGGCGCGCCGTCAGAAATGGCTTTATAGAATAAGGGCGCTGTATGTGTGTGTATATATATATGTATGTATGTGTAAGGGGGGGGGTGCCCTCTGTCAATAGACAGGTCATATATTTATTAAGCTGAAATACACCTATATTAGGCGGATTTCAGACGCAGATTGCCAGGTCTAAATAAGTGGGCATGGTGGGGAAGGGGGGCAGGTCGTGAGGCCCGTCTCATTTAACAGTTTCTAAGCCTCTTTTAGGAGTAGAAAATGGTCTAAACCTAAGACACCAAGGATGCTGTCTTACATTTAGAAGCAGCACTTGGATAAGTTATGGAGGGGCCGGGACCAGCACAAAACTTCGACGATCAACCGCCAGCTCAGGGGCTTTATTAAGACCGCCCAATACAACGCCAGTCTTAATAAATGACCCCCACAGTGTAATATTTAATTACACAAATACTACATTAAAGGGGTTGTGCCGGGTTCTGAAGTTAATCCCTATTCACAGATAACTGATGGGTGGGGTCCGCCAGCTAGGACCTCCACCCTGCCCTGCCGCTCCAGTCATTGTCTATAGGACTGCCGGAGATAGCCGTGTGCACTCAAGCCCAGCGTATAGCATGTGTATAGGGGGTGGGGGGCAATGTTTTTAGGGGTAAAAAAGGAGGCTGCTTTCTTGTAATTCCCACTATAGGTAGAAGAGGTGGAAATGTACTGCAGTATAATACTATAATAACAGTGGATAGCAGATTAGTTTACTGAACATGCACTGAAGGCAGGTTTAGGCCACCTGCATATTAGTGGGTTAATTCTCCCTTTGCCATAATTCAAGCTACCTGCGCACGTTGCGGATAATGTGCGTTTTTTCCCTGCGCATTCTTGTGCAGAAAAAACATAGCGTAATACAGCACCAGCAAAGTGTATATGATTAGACAAATCTCATGTACACTTTGCTTTCTCCTTCTATGCGGTAATTGGAGAGAAGTCTGCAGCAGGCCCATTATGTTTGCAATATCGGGTGCAGATTTCAACCTTTGCAGAGGAAGGGCGAGATCTACGGCCAAACGACATCAAATCCGAAACCAAAAACTGCAAGCAAAACGTGCGGCTTAGAAATGGAAAAGTACAGAAATCCGCATTGAAATTTGTGCTGATCTTCTGCCCGTTTACCCGCCCCGTGTGCAGGTACCCTAGAGCATCCATGAAGTGATGAATTAAAGCAGAACCCCCCTCCCCCTCCAGAATCTTTAGCGCAGATTATTTGGGCACCAGTTTAGCTTTTAGTGCCACTAGCAACGCAGGCATCCGTGCGATGTAAAAGTCCATTCCCGGCATAATTGTATCCAGCCACACTATTGATTGGCCTTATTATTACATCTCAAATTCTACATTGTGAGCCATTTAATCTTATTATCCCAGTGAAATAATACCTTGCTCTCCACTGGCTGGCAAAGTCACATTGCTTTCATAAGTACTCTGGCACAGACAGTCAATTAAACTAATAGCGGCGGAGATTAAATCGAAAAGTAAACACTTTGTTTCAGGAGCTGCGAATCGAATGTCAGACTTCGCCCGGGTTCCTGAGTATTTCTAACCTAATATGTAGAAATCTGCTGTGGGATCTATCAATGTCTGCCTGTGCTATTAACACATGGCTGCTTTTATACTCACACGACAGCTAGAATACGACTGCAAGTCAAAGACAATTTGTGCAATCAAACATCTATATAAAGTTCGAACAAGCAAATCCCTAATGGAGAACTACTGGAACCGTTACATATATCACATAAGAACCCTACAGGGTTGCAGGAAATTTATGCTCGCCATCACAGGACCTTGATACCCTTCGGTAGATTGTGACAGCTTCTCGAGACGTCATTGACAGTATAAAAAATACTATAACGGGCTTGTTCTGGCCTATGGTGCTTTTTACAGCCCACCAGGGTTAAATGGGTTATCCAGGACTAGTTAAAGATGTCTGCTTTCTTCTAAAGCTTGGGTGTGGTAATTCAGCTCAGCCCCATCCACTTCAAATAGAGTTGTGCTGCAATACCAGGCACGACCCATGGACAGGTGTGGTGCTGTCTCTGAAATAAAGCAGCCATGTTTTTCCAATCCTAGACAACCCCTTTAATATCAGAACTGTTTGAGTCCTCAATCATAGGTCATCAATACCACATTGGTGGGGATACGACTTCTAGCACCCCTGTCGAACAGCTGCTTGAAGAGGATGCAGCTGCCCGCTAAGAGCTGAGGCCTCCTCCTAGGCCTAAAAAGTGACAGTTATCGGTCACATAGCTTAGGCGCAGCGCAGTCCCATCCAAGTGAATGAGCCTGAACCACAATACCAAGCACAGCCACAATGGACGCTTGTGAGGAGGCTGCGTTGTGGCCCAATCAAACAACTGATCAGCCTGGGCGCCAGGAGTTGGATCCCTGCCGATACGATATGGGTGACCTTTTCTTGAGGATCGGTCATCAATATTAAACACCGAGACACTCCCTTGACACATAAAAAAAAAAAATAATAAAGTAATTAAAGGGGTTTTCTGAGACTTTACTACTGATGGCCCATCCTCTGGAAAGGTCATCAGTATCTGATCGGCGGGTGTCTGCATTTTTGTAATTTTTATGTACACCAACCAAAAAAATAAAATAAAAAAATAATAAAAATAAGTGACATGTTCCTTCATTATGTGACATTGTAAGCATTTTTTATTGCATTCATTCAATAAGAACTAAAAAATATAAAAAATAAAATCAGTGGCATGTACCAGGGATATCACGTAAGGTTAAACGGAAACATAAGATTTCGATTTTCAGCAATCCGCCGCCTGCGAGTGCGATATTCCACAGTCTGCATGTCAGATAATGCCGCTATGGCCAAGATCCAGTTCATCAGCTGGGAGCCGTTGACTAGAGATGAGCGAATTTCCGTTTATGAAATTTGTTTGCGATTTGTTTACTGGTAAAAGCAGAATTGTGTAATGGATTCTGTTACCACGGACCATAACGACGGAATGCATAACCAAATGCGTATAGAGGTATTCCGTTATTCATTCTGTCATAATAGAAGTCTATGGGCTGCAAAACGGATCCGTCCCGTTTCCATAATGCAGGGGAGTCCGTGATGGATCCGTTTTGCAGCCCACAGACTTCTATTATGACGGAATGAAAAACGGAATACCTCTATACGCATTCTGTTTTGCATTCCGTCATAGAATTGCGTTATGGTCCGTGGTAACAGAATCCATTACACAATTCACCTTTTACCAACAAACGAAGGGTGAACGAATTTCAAAATATGAAATTTGCTCATCTCTAATGATGACCTTTGTATAAATCCCAGTATCTGCTTATCACAACTCACAGCAGACGTCACATACACGCAGCCAATGCTTGCCCAACTGCTGCATATCCCAACATCTGGCAGGGCCCGCAGGATCAGAAAAAAAAGTAATTTACAGAATTAATCTACCCACTGAGTGAGAAAGGAAAATGCTGAGCTCTTATCTATGAAACTGTCAGGAAGGATAAATCCCATCTTCTTATGTTATTCTTCTGGTTTTATGGTAGGCAGCCCTCATCAGACTTCTGGGAGGCAGCACCTTGTAAACCCCTAATAAGGGGCATTAACATTCCTGATACCGTACACGACCACATACAGATACATGGTGATGATGGAAATATTACATTGGAGGAATTTTAATTAGAACTATTAGGAATTATCTCCCAGGCACTAAAAGGATGCTCAGCTGCCGAGAGAGGATCAAGGCAAATCCCCAAAAGAACATGAATACAGTGTAATGGGATGGTCCAAATCGAGAAGACAAAACAGCTTGGGAATCATCTGCAGCACACACGTGGGGAACTTTGGAAATTAATGTGACACTGATTTGGTATAAAGGGAAGAAATACACACATTTTTTACCTAAATCCATGCTTTTTGATTTCCGGGTTTTAACAAACTCCATTTGACTGGCGTCTCCAAATTGCTTGGTGCGCTTTTCGGACATGCTCTGGCGTCCAAATCCTTCTCTCTGGAAGCTAAGGGACGGATCTACATCTGGGCTCAGAGTGCTGCCGGGAGGAAAATGAGATACAAAGATACTGAAGAACTAAACTCAGTCATGAGAAACACATATATTACATGAACGCATAACATTCAAACAACTAACAAAGAAGGTAAGGATCAATAGCCTGCTCCTTCTAGGTACTGGTAAAGATTCATCAACGGTTGCCGTTATAAAGGGAATGTGTCATCAGATAATGACCTATTGCTTAAAGTTTAACTGTCATGTTTTCATTAAAAAAATCTATTTTAGCATATGTTACTTCTGGCCCGGCATTATGCAGAAAGCAATCTTTAGTTTCCTCACATACCACTGTTTTCCTTGAGTTTTTCCTTAGTTACGGCTGTTTTAACCTCTACAATATGAGGATCTTCTCAAGATGGCTCCTCTGCCAGTTCTCTGAGGCCAAAACTGCCTTCCCTCACTTCCCATACACACTTGCTTTAGCCAGCAGCTCCCTGCCAGCCAATCAGATTGAATTACTGAGAGACACGCCTCCTCACTCTGAAGACAATGCAGGCATGCAGTGTGATGGACCGCCCCTCTGTCTTATGTTTACACTAAAGGGAAGACAGACCAGCCATAGCAACAGTCTGTTAAGGGACCAGTGGAAAGGGATAGGAGACATTAATGAAAGCTGTTATTATAAGGTAATTACAGATCTTTTGGCAATCATTGACAGACTCAGGTATACATGCCTAGCTCTAATAAACTAACAAATAAAAAAAATGACAGTTACACTTTAAATCATGTGAGGTTAAACATATTTTTTAAAAAAGCTTGATTTTTTTAATATTTCAACAAAAACCACTTAATTCTGTTCGCACACTGGCTACTAAGCGTGATAATAGGCACCACTTCTTGGTCTGAACAGATCACTTTACTGAAGTTACCTGCTAATCATCATAGGCTGGATTAGAATAATCGATATCCCCTATATACATATAGATACGACATAATTGCTAAAGCTTCTCTATTCTTTCCTTGTACAATGAGCTCTGCACAGGTCACAGAGCATGCCTACAAAACATTCCCATAGAAGTCAATGAGGTCCCCTCTTGACCATTGTGTCTATTGCCCATTGGGCTGCCATAACGTAATTTTCTTAAAGCTTTCTAAATACTGTTAAGAACAGCTTAGGCAAGATGGCGGCCCCCATAATCATGTTCAGGAAATAGAATAAATAAATCTGCAATCAGAAAATATGTGTCGCTATCTGACAGAAAAAAACATTTTGGTGACATTCCCTTTAAAGTGAACTAATCACTTTATAACTCTGTACTGAAATGTTTTTTTTTCTGCAATCTGTTATATTTTCTAATTAAATATTTTTATTTAAGTAAAGTATTATGGGACAGCCATCTTGCTTATACGGCTCCTCTGAGCTACGGACAGCAGTAGAGAATTTTGCTTTACACATAGATATGAAAAACCAACTGAATGACATTTGTGTTGTGGGCATGCTCTGTGATATGTGTGAATGTCATTGTGCAGAGAGGGGGAGGAGCTGAGCTTTCAGAGATGACTGCCGAAAAGGAATCTCTACAAAATAGTGTCAGTCTATTGTGAGGCTGAGCGGCCAGGGTGCCCCATTCACAAGACTGTGTTTTTGCTCACATTTATTTCACCGTGGACGCAAAAAATGCATATAGCCCATAGTGTGCTGTCTGCATCCGTGTGTCCATTCTGCAGGCCGTAAAAAAAAAAAGGTAGAACATGTCCTATTTGCAGACAAGAATGGGCAATGTTACAATGGGTCAGCAAAAAAAACGGATGCAATATGGCCTCGTCCATATTTTTGGCGGACCCCAAAATACTTACAGTCTTATGAATCCACCTTTATGCCCCATTCACACTATTGTATTTTTGCCCCGCATCCAATCCGTATTTTTTTCTTTTCAAACTGAATGCGGACCCATTTATTTCAATAGGGCCGTAAAAATGCTGACAGCCGGGTCATGGGTCCGCAAAAAAAATAAAATAATAATAATAATAATAAAAAAAAAGGATGCAACATCCGTATTTTTGGCAGATCCACATTTTGCAGACAGAAAAATACATACGGTTGTGAGAATGAACCCTTACAAGGAAATTCCAAAATTTCCATTTATTCGTGACTATTGTTGAAAAAAAAATTGTAAATTGAATTTACACAAATGCATGTAACGCACAGTGTGACCCAAGCTGCAATTTACTAAAGAAACATTTCTAAGTGTCCTGAAAGTCACCTTGTCCGGCTTATTGCTGAGCACTGTCATTAAGCTGCATCCCACCAGCACATTCATCCCTCTGCTTTCCAATTATTAAAATATTCATCGGATTTCTGCAGACGCACATCTCATCCGCAACACTGATTTGGGAAGGGACTAGCCACCCGGTGACCCGGCATATTATTAACATTCCTAATAATAATCCCTTCTTATTGCGCACTTTGTTTTCATAATATTTTCATGAAGGATTAAGGAGATAATGTCATGCTGGACAGAGTACATTTCCCTCCGTGATTCAGAACAGCTGCCAGGCTTGTTTGGATAACCCCCTTTTGTCCATGGTGAATGCTCCAAGTCTCTGACTCTGAGCGAGAGGTTGCACAGAACATGTGTCTCCCCCTCTGTTTGTCTGTCTCAACCCGCTGACTGCAGGAAATTGCACCGCTCAGTCTGCGAGCCCCGTTTTTATTTTTAATGGCTGTTTATTTCTAACTTTTTTATGGAATATTTTCTAACAGGAGAATTTTCCTATAATATATGTGAAAGGGGTTTTCCGGAATCAACAGAGCATTTGGCTATCTTGGCAATACCCATAGACTTTCAATAGAGCGGCAGTGTGCAGGGGTGGAGTGGCCATGGGCCCTACAAGGAAATTCCCCGTGGGCCGATGCCAAGGGGCCTTCCTGAGGGCTCCTCATGACCCCCAGGTAAGTAATGATCTGACGCTCCTCTCCTGACTCCAACTGTTTTGCCATCCTGAGGCAACTGGAGGAGGACAGAATGTGGCCACCTAAGCGGGGCAGTTTTGGGGAGGTATTTTGTGCTGCACTGTGGCATTTGGCCCTGCTAGGGCGGTATGATGTCTACCTGTGTTGCCCCTGTCTTCTGTCAATTCGAACCAGACTACAACATGGGGCCAATTTAAGTTCCCAGTCAGCCCCTGGCAGCATGTAAGCCTGACCAACACTCTATTCAAATGGAGACATGGACTCGTGATCACAAGTATCCTAGTGATTGGACATATCACCTATCCTGTGTCCATTCTGGAAAAAACCCTTGAATATTTCTTAGAACAAAGAGGCATGGTTTTATTTCAGTGCGGAAACTGGAAAATGAAGGCAACATCCTTTAGCCATTCAACATCCAAGACTGTCTGACTAATCCTTGCAAGAACCTCACAGCCACATCTGTCTTGCCGTATAACACACAGGGACAGCAAAAGAACCCAGATAGTCCAAATTTAACCTGGCGAGAAAATCGGATTTATCTTCTCAGTGAAGGTCTACTTTAAAGTGAAACTAAGTTATTTTTAATTCCCAAATTTTGTGGCAATCAATTTCATATTATTTCTTTAGAATTGCGCACTTCTTTTTGATACAGACCTCTAAATCCACAGTATCATCTTAGAGTAAAATTATGCAATTTTGGCTGCCAGCAGCTGCCACTAGGGGGAGCTTAAGAACTTACTGCATACTGTACTATGGAGTTCAATGTATACACAGTATGCAGTAAACACCTAAGCTCCCTCTAGCCATAGTATGTGTATGCTGAGGATTTGGAGCCTGGAATCTAAAAAACTGAGCTGTAACTAGTCTACCACAAATGGGAACGGACATTCTTTTTTTCTGCCTTAGGATGGAATCTGTTAATCTTCTTGGTTAAACATGATTCATCTTTGTCAGTTCCACCAGCAAACAGTTCATGTAGACTGAAATTCATTACATTGAAATTCGGATGAGATACAGTACAGAAGGAAGCAAGAACCTCACAGTCACATCTATACCTTTATACAAGCGGAGACTTGTGTAAAACATTTGCTTTACTTTTTTTTAGTTCTTTTCTATGACTAATATGCTTTTACAGAGAACTCCTCGAATGAAAGGAACTGCATCCATTTTAATATCAATTTAGGATTCCTGGGTCACAGGATAGGTGGGGAATAGAAAAGAAATTTGAGTTAGGCCCCTTGCACATGACCGTATGCCCTCCGAGACATAAGGTCCATGAGCGGGCCATATGTCCCGAACCGGCATACATCGGGCCGCCTGTGGGACTATTTTTCTGCACTCATATGATATTATGAGTGCAGGAGAATAGTCCCGCGGGCGGTCCGATGTGCACAGCATCATAGTAACCTATGATGCTGTGAGCTCCCGTGCGCACGATGTATGGAAAATATGCCCTGCTCACGGACCGTATGTCTCAGAGGGCATACAGTCATGTGCAAGGGGCCTTATCCTAAAGTAAATTTACTGATTAAATCCAGCTATAACATATGCAGAACACCAGAGACTGCATTGAAATGAATAGGTCTACATTGGATCCGCCAAACGCTACAAACAAGCATTATGCAGTCTGAACCTGCAGCCATCCTCCCTCGGAGTATTCGGTAGACTAGCAAGAATTGGGGCACAGACGGACGGAGGTATGACTGCAGGTTTGTCATTTGCTTTATTGTAAGCTGTAGCCATAAAACCATAGCTGTATAGTAAAACTATTCACAAAGTTGAGTAATACATTTTATATAAACTGGAGCAATTAAAACAATGGCCAACTTGGACACAGGCTTTCAGCCTCCTTAACCTGACCTTGTTGTCATACGTGGCATGTGACTTACTGTGGCTGAACCAGAGCCACCTACCACACATGCAGCTGTGTCCGGAACAGCTGAGCGTAGCAGTACCGGGAAGGTGCGCTGCCGCACTCATTTCTCCACAATCTTGCTGATCTACTCTAAGGAAACTCAGGAGAAGACCCCAACTGTAGGAGCTGCATATAATAATCCTCACCGCTTCTGTTAATTATCACTACAGCCTTAGGAGGTGGCTCCACAGAGGGGTTTATTTTGCTTATTGATGTACATAATTACTAGGCTTGCAAATTAATGCATAATTCCCCAATTACGAAGGGAGGACTGCAGTCTTCAAGACTGTCTAATAATTATCAAATTCATGTCGACGATCATCTCTTTGGGTATCATTATGCTCTGAAAGCTGCACAAACCTGTAAAACAAAGCAGAGTCTATAGGCAATTTGAGGAATGATACTGGTCTCGCGGCTGCAACACTACAACCTCCATCATCAATAATTAGTGGTTTATCACACTTGGGGATTTTTATTCAGCGGCAGATGATGAAGCCAAGACTGACTAAATCAAAATTACAATTTTTTGTGAACTGCTTTGGGACAAATCACATTTCCTTTACTGTTTTTTTTATTAGCCTCTGTACTAAATTTTTTACTGAAGTGAACCAGTCTCACATGCGGCTTGGCATCTTATAATCTATGATATGGTAGCGGCATCTTTATCAGACAATACCCACCTCTCCGTAGATTCACTAGTTACGGTTTTGGACCAAGTGCCAGCAGAGTCCGTAATGCACCCTACATCATCGTGAGAGCTGGAAGACGATTGGTCGGAGAGCGGAGGAGGCAGCGGTAGGGCCCTGTCATCTTCGATGATCACAGCGTCATCGTGAGGCATGTTCACCGTTGGGGATAGCTGGTATTTACCTGTGCAAAGAACACACAAACCATTACGTTAATGGAAAATACGCTTGACTGAGCAGAAAGCTGTAAAGAGTCTTCTGCACATTGCCATTTACTGCGAGAAAAATGCAAACGTATTTAACTATGTGTCAGCCTCAAATTCTGCTTGCCTAGAACTTGCAAGTTAAATGCCGGTGTACTGTGCTACTTCCCTTAAGGCCTCTTTACACCGCTTGATAGAGCAGACGATTGTCGGGAAGGAAGCGTTCCTTCCTGACAATAGCCTGCTTGTCAGTGAAGGAGACATTTACATGCAGCAATCTCCTCCACAGTATTTGATTGCTAATGCCATCGCTCATACCCATAGAGAATCATAGTTTGCAGGCAGCAATGCTATGTTAGAGCCAAAACACCGCATTTTTGTACATATTTGGATTAATTTAATAAAAGGCGCCATTGAGGGAGATGCTGACGTCCGGTGATAGGATAGGTGGGGGCTTGAAACCTGGGACGCCCGCAATCAGCTGTTTAAGAAGGGACCGGCCCCTGTAGTAGCACCGCAGCCTTCTCTCAGCTCACCAAGTACAGCGCCATCCATTTGATAACTCAGCCCTATTTACTTCAATGAGACTGAGCTGCGCCTAGGCCACGTGACCAATGAACTTGACCTCACACAGCCTAGGGAAAGCTGCGAGACGCTTGCGGTGTTACTGTGAGCACCCATGCCCTCTCAAACAGCTGATCAGCGGAGGTCCCAGGTGTTGGACCCTCACTGTTGAGATACCATCCGGAGGATAGGTCATCAGTTAAAAAAATCTTGGAAAAAGTTAGAATACTTAAAAATCATAACTACAGTATGGTACTGGTTGCTCTGCTGGAGCTACAGCTGAACATCATGAATTCCTAGAGGTTTTCTTGGAACGAGAGGGCAATGTTGATATGTACAGTAACCCCTCGTTGTTTGCCTTCAGTCAGTACACTGCTTAATACACCAACAACAAACATTTCTAATGCACTTTTCTGGCGTATTGGAGGAGCACATAGAAGACACCCTTGCAAACACAAGGAGAACATACAAACTGAATGCACATGTGGTTCTTGGTCAGATTCAGACCCAGAATCCCAGAGTTGCAAGACAACAAAGCTATTCACACCGCCACCATGCTCAATTCCATATATCACAACTGATAAGTTCGCCTGCACCAATTTGAGAAGCTTTGAGCATATACGGTCTTAGACAATGTCTTTCAATGTGGCTTTCACAACAGCAGACTGGCTTCAATAACTGAAAACAACAAATACACAATTACTAAGAATTTCTATTCAATAACATACCTCGACATTACGTTACACCAATATTACCGCCATGAGCATCAACAATGAACACTTTGGTTCGCCCTTTGCCGGTGAGCGGTTATGCAGCTCCCCTTCTGAAAGTTTACTAATAGAGATAACAATTGTCTAATTTATTTTGATTACGTCATTACACGTTTAAACCCCCCTTGATATCTAACATAATGATCCTAAAGTTGTCATTTTAGGAGATGGGGAATAAGCGCTAATGGCGAGGTTACATAATAAAGGCTATTACTAATATAGATCAGAAGAGGCAGGAGTAGTCAGAAGCATGGTGGGTTATCATAAAAGCGAAGGTTAGTCGTGTGCCTGGAGAAATAAAAAATCAAGCCCTGGAGACACGTTTCACTGCTTTACCAGGTGAGACATCATTGTACAAATCAGGGCTGTGGAGTCGGAGTCGGAGTCGAGGAGTCGGAGTCGGAGGCAATTTTGGGTACCTGGAGTCGGAGTCGGAGTCGGCAAAAAATGGACAGACTCCGACTCCGACTCCTACTAGATTTAAATTGGAATAAAAAAAAATTGGAATAAAAAAAAAGCAAGTTTAAATGTCCCAATTCAGATAAAGTTATAATTAATTACTTCTCTACTGTAAGAATAAAGGTCAATGCATGCAGTGCGTCACGTTACCGCTAAACAAAGACTTTAAGTGACCGTGAAGAAGCTTTTCATACTATTCATTACTATGCAGTTAAAGGGACACTGACAGGCTGATATATCTGCTGGTATTCATCAGAGGATTAGGAATACAACTAGACGACTGTTACCCCAGTTGAGGTTTACTTGTGTTTAAAAACGTTTTAATCAATATGCAAATTCTCTACCTTTGTGCCCAAGGGGCAGGCGCACATGTAGAGTACTGGCAGCACTAGACAGGACTAGGTAGCGAGGAGGAAGAGAGAAGCTGGATCAGCCTCAGCATAGCCAGACGAGGCTGCTGCCAGCACTCTACACGTGTGCCTGCGCAGGAATTCAGCGTTCGGCTAGCCTGAAAAAAAGGCCATTGCAGTGAATAATAACGAGGGAACAGAGCTGGGAAGCTGTACTCGGGCGCGGCTGGGCACAAAGCCGCGGGAGACGCTGCCCCATTGGGCACAAAGATAGTGAATTTGCATACAGATTAAAATGTTTTTTAAACACAAGTACAGCTTAACTGGGGTAACATTAGTATAGTTTTATTCCTAATTCTCTGATGAATACCAGTATATATATATATATATATATCTTTAGCTGGAAAATCAGCCTGTCAGTGTCGCTTTCAGGAGCGGCAATACTTACCCTTTCCATCGTCTTGTGGTCTGCTGTTACAGGGAACCCATGGTTATCCTCGCCTCTCACTGATAACTGATTAAGGACTGGAGACACTTGTATAAGTGAAGGGAATGGATAGTCAATAGTTCAAGACTGAAGCTGTAAACCATTTGAAAAACTGCTATCATTCAGCTAAGGCTATAAAACATGTAAACTCAGATTGTTAGCTTAAATTTTAAACATGACTATGGGATTCTACTAGGAAAATTATGTTTTAAAATAAATGCCCCTTCCCCTGCCCCTTCCTGGATCCTCCCACTGCTCTATCTTCAGCAGAAGATCAGCACACAAAGGAGAAGGCAGCAGCTTCTGCTCAACTACCTCTCTGTGCTAGAGGAGATTAGAAGAACTTGGTGGAACAGCTTCGTATTTGCATATTAAATACAGAGGAGTCGGAGTCGAGGAGTCGGAGTCGGAGTCGGAGTCGGAGGTTTCAAAATCTGAGGAGTCGGAGTCGGAGTCGGACAATTTATCTACCGACTCCACAGCCCTGGTACAAATAGGCATTTATCAAGTACTGATGCAGACAGGGATTCATGACTTGTGAGTGAAATTAAAGCATAACATCTTGCTTATTTCTGTGACCGAAAATTACACGCTCTACCCGCTTCTTCTTTCTCAATGTCTATGGGATGTAATATAATATTAAAAATGTCATTGGAATTCACCTTGTATCAATGTATTTACTGATATGTGTAGACCTTGATCTACTTGAGCTTTAGGGGGTGTCCAGGATTAGAAAACATGACTGCGCTCTTCTAAAAACAGCATCACATATGTCCACAGAATACGGGTGGCAATAAAGCTCTGCTCAATTGAACTTCATTTCCACACACAACCTATGGAGGGATGCGGTGCTGTTTTTAAAAGAAATCAGTCATTTCCTGGACATTCCCTTTAATTTTTCACACAAGCATCAAGGCTTTCAAATTAAAATAGACCCAGCAAATAGTAATGGATCCCAGTGACAGTAAAGGGTTTTCCAGTGGATTATTATTTATACTGGTATAGAAACTCATCTGTACGTGCAGTTCAGTCTAATTCAAGTCCATTCTCATCTCCAAGAGCATCGGGGTGTAAGCTCCTATTCCTGCAGATCCAACAATGATGACCTACACCAAGGATAGGCCATCATTTTTTTTTTCTCCTTTTAATAGACCATCAGTATTCTAGTATTTTTGCTTGGAAGAACAGTGATGTTGGCTATTTTATTTATGCCATCAAAAGTACCTGAAAAAGCCAATATAAACTACCAATTCCAGCGTGAGCAAAGCTTTATTCTTAAATATCTATTTAATGACTAAGCCGAATGGTAAAAATAAAAAATGACCCATCCTAATGTGATAAAAACACAGGTCCCCAAGTCATCTATGTCCTAGAGCAGCGTTCTTCAAATCCAGTCCTGAGGGCCAACCAGCCGGTCAGGATTTGAGAATATCCTGCAGAATGAACCTGTGGTAAGTCCTGGTGCATGGACACTAATCATATCACCTGCTCAATACTAAAGAAATCCTGAAAATATGACCAACAGGTGGGAAATGGAGACTGGAGTTGAAGAACAATGTCCTAGAGGATCTGGCTACAAAGTCACCTACCAAGGCAACTGGAAGCAACTTGTTAATATTAAGGAAAATATAAGGAAAATTATTTAAGAAAAGTAATGTAATAATCCTAACCAAACCAACTGGATGGGCAAAACATTGTGACCAAAAGATTTTAGCACGATGCCCATCCTTTTATTACACTGGTGCTGATAAGCACCCAAAATGGCCAAAGAGCACTTCCTATTTTTTGGTAGTCGCAGACAGTACCACAATATCCTTCTTGGACAATCGGAATCACTGACAAAGAACATGTCCTATGTAGTCAAAAATTATGAAGTCCATTATTTTAAGGCCCACAAGTACTTTTTTAGTGAGATATGTGTGATCATTTTTGTTGTTTAAGAGATACAAATTTCTTAAAATTTCATTTGGTTCAGTCGGTTGAATTTGTAACCTCATTCATTTTAGGTCTGAATAAAGTGGATATGAATCGCAAGTGCCTGCAAAACAAACTAACGGTCTTCTCTCAATTCTCCTAAAACCAGGGTGGATAAAAATCTATTACTTTTAAATAAAAAAAATCTAAAAAATCAGAACAGAAAAGTTGTCCAAATATAAATGATTAACCTGTTAAACTGGGGATAAAAAAACTAATATGATAAGATGTTATTCTAAAAATCTTCATCTACTTGCATATTATATCAGCAAGAATTAGTCTTTATGTAGAAAACTATGATTTAAATCAAGCCTTACTGACTAGTGATTTAAATCAAATCCACCCTGCCTAAAACAAAATCACAAAATAAATCTGAATTCCTACAATCCCAAAAATCCATGTTGGACTCCCAAAAATTTGAATAGATTTGCTCATCTCTACTATTTACCAATTTAAAAATCCATTCTTAACTGGAATCAAGAACGCCATCTAGACTACCCAAGTCGGCATTCGACAGAAATGTTCTTCTAAACTGAATTTAACCAGTTCAGGTAACCCTCTATCCCCAAGACTGGCCTGGATCCCATAATTAATTTTTTCTCTTAAATAGTGGGGAATTATTACCAATAGAGTTGTTTCGGTACCAAAATTTTGATTCGGTATCGATACCATAAAAAAGTATTGCGATACTCGATACCATTCGATACCACGCCAAAAAAAATAAAAACGCCAAAAAAATCCGCGTGCATTCCACATTTTATGAAACTGCCGGCTCATAATACAACAGTCCTATCCTACATTTTTGTGGGGACAAGGTGACTAAAAGAAAATGGCGAATCGTGCATTTTTTCTTTTTCTTTTTTTTTTATTTTACGGCGTTCACCGCATAAAAGTGGATTTTTTAATAGTTTGGACTTTTGAGACGCGGCGATATGTAATATTTTATTTATGTATTGTTTATATATTTTATATGTAAAATTGGGAAAGGGGGTGATTTATAATTAATATTTTGGTGTACTTTGTTAACTTTTTTTTTTTTTTTTTTACAGTTTATTTATTAACTATTTTCCCCCTTAGGGGCTAGAACCTGGGATCTTCTCATCCTATTCACCCTGATACAGCTCTATCAGGGTGAATAGGATCTCACCCTCTCCCTGCTGCCCTGTGCTCTGTGCACACAGCAGCAGGGAGCAGACCAAGGCAGCCAGGACTTCAGGAGCGTCCTGGTTACCATGGTAACTGATTGGAGCCCCAGCATTACACTGCTGGGGCTCCGATCACTGCCACTGCCACCAATGAGGAGGAGGCGAGGGGACCCTGTGGCCACTGCCACCAATGATTTTATTACTGGGGGGAAGGGGGGGGCGCACTGGCCACCAATGTTTTAATACTAGGGAGGGGGGTGAAGCACTGGCCACCAATGCCTAGTGAAGACGGGCGCACTGGCCAGCAATGCCTAGTACCGTTTTATATATAAATGCAGGCAGAAGACGCATGCTGCCGGCACCTGCCTGTGACCGAGCGCTGCGATCAGAGGCTATTAACCCCTCAGGTGCCGCACCTGAGGGGTTAATTGCCTCTGATTGCAGTGCTGGGTCTGAGCAGGTGCCGGCAGCATGCCTTCTGCCTGCATTTATATAAACGGTACTCGGCATTGCTGGCCAGTGCGCCCGCCCCCGCTCCGCCCTCCTCTCCCTCTATTGGTTGCAGCGGCAGCACAGGGGGCGGGAGA
The DNA here is from genome assembly GCA_033119425.1 of Bufotes viridis. Taxonomy (NCBI): domain Eukaryota; kingdom Metazoa; phylum Chordata; class Amphibia; order Anura; family Bufonidae; genus Bufotes; species Bufotes viridis. The sequence goes on from CM065593.1 coordinate 342,705,677, forward strand.
GACTGCCTCCTTCTCCCTGTGCTGCCGAGGAGAACATGGCCGCGCTGAGAGCGGCGCAGCCACGTTCTCTGATACTGGGCTGTGCAGTAGCGCAGCCCAGTATCGATAAAATACTAATCCTGGTATCGAGCTCGATACCAGAGAAAAGTATCGATTGGGTATCGAAAGTTCGATACCCGAAACAACCCTAATTACCAACGTATATTATAACGCGGTCAACAACTTTTTGTCAAACCTACAACAGCCGATCATGTTTACCAAAGCAATGCACTGCTTCTAGCAAAACATGAAGACCGACGTATGAAAACACAAAAATAATTATTTTTCTTAATTACAATGTTAATGAGCTCATTAGAAGCACTGGAATTTGACTGATCTAATAGCTCTTGCTTAGGTCTTTATATTCAAGAAGGGTGGGGGGGAATGAGTCGCCAGAAAGGGAAAAAAAATGTTTTTAATGTCAGAAGCAGTTTTAATCAAACAGCTCATTGTGTTTTAAATTCAAAAATCCTTACAAACTAGTCCCATGATAAGCTAGTCGGTAAATCCAAGTCCTCCTGTGGCAAGGCAAGTCTTTATTAACTGGGTATGTTAAGAGAAAGCTGGATTGCTGAAAAGCAAGCGCTAATAACCTCATCGGCCACAGGGGATGATGGAGCCAGCGTGAGGCCGCATGCTAACAAAGGATGCAGAAAATTATCTATACGGTTTCAGAGCTAATGCAGTGAAAAATAGAAAACCCAAGCAAGTCATGGATGGCACTCAAATGACCCATTCCACAGCCCACATTTACATGGATTCAAGTTCCTTCCTTGTAAATATTTTAGAGATAGGAAGCAAAATTTGAACGACCGACCGACCGTTATTTATATTCATTTGCAAGTTCTGCCACAATACACAATTATCTGCTCCTTATGCAAGAATTTCCCAGTTCAATAGTAATGGTCAGATGATATAAAACATTCACAACTTTTTTGTTTTGGACTCCGCTGCACAAATTCTTCATTTTTTATAATCATTTCTTAGTCTACCCAGGAGACGTAAATTTTGCTAAAGGGCGTCTGTCAGCAGATTTGTCCCTATGACACTGGCTGACCCGTTACATGTGCGCTTGGTAGCTGAAGACATCTATGTTGGTCCCATGTTGATATGTGCCCGCATTACTGAGAAAAATGATGTTTTAACAAATGCAAATGGGTCTCTAGGGGCAACGGGGGAGTTGCCGTTAAACCTAAAGGCTCTGCTCTCTGGGCACCTGCTGCATTTTAAATGACAGGGCCAGGCAGTGAAAACGTAATCATAGCAGGCCCTGTCAAAGTGCAGAGGACGCGGCAGTTGCAGAGAGGGTAGAGCCTCTAGGTGTAACGGCAACATTGAAGAACCGTTGATTCTAGAGGCTCATTTACATAGATTAAAACTAAATTTTTCTCAGCAATGTGGACACATATGAACATGGGACCAACACAGATGTCTTCAGCTGCCAAGCGCACATGTAACAGGTCAGCCAGTGTCATAGGGACAAATCTGCTGACAGATGCCCTATAAGGCCTTCAAACATAAGAGAAATATCAGAGGAACTCACAGATTTCCTTGTGTTCAGCTAACTATCTTATGTGTATGAGAGCGTGTTGACTCCTCAACTGCAGATGAGTTAAAGCAGGCATGCTCAACCTGCGGCCCTCCAGCTGTTGCAAAACTACAACTCCCATCATTCCCTGACAGCCTACAGCCATCATCCTACAGAAGGGCATTGTGGGAGTTGTAGTTTTACAACAGCTGGAGGGCCGCAGGTTGAGCATCCCTGAGTTAAAGGATCAGTTAAAAAAAAAGGATTGAATTTCAATGGCCGATCCTGTTGCTCTCAGATGAGATGTCACTGCTAAGCTTTCTCCCCAATACATGCATGCTCCACATGTGTATGGAGAAGCTGGGAAGAATAAATGATGGTCAATGAGCATTTGGTCAACCTACTGAAGGTGTACAGGCAACTTTAAGCACTGAAGCATCCATGTTGTGATTTCCATGATAAAAAGAAACCATCAGAAAGAGCTGAATCCATCACATACCAGGAACACCTGACAGACTGTATTGATCTATAATGGGGGTACAGCAAGGTCTGCTGAAGTGTTTGTTATTTTCATGTGAAAAATAGTGCTTTAGGCACAGAGCCTTCTTCGCAGAAGTGAACAAGGCCTTACAGGCTATGTACATCAACGGGGCAATTTTTTATGATGGCATTTTACTCATTTTGAGCTAAAAAAAAAATTAAATTGGTCTTTATTAATAATATTAAACCGTTCTGTCATAAAGGGTTAACTGTTTGTGTAGCTGCGAGAATCCAATAAATCTTATTTCTATATTCCTAAAAGGTCATACTAATTTAAGCCGCATTCTTATCAGTAAGAGAAGGATTGAGCTATAATGAGTGTTGAGGAGGTCAGAAAGCAGAGATGAGGAGACCTCCGTCTGATAGAAGAAGTAAAAACACAGAGCATGCTACTAGAGAATCTCAAGACTGTACAGAGAAAGGGCCTCAAAATTATTTAATAACGACCAATTGAAAAAAAAAATGTTTAGCTCAAAATGAGTACAATACAATAATAAAAAAATTGCCCCTAAAGATGTGCATAACCTTAGCTGATGAAGTTCATTACCTTTTTAGCTAGTTTGTATAATCTACATTAAGAACCAGTATCTCATAAAAGGCGATGGTGGCAAACAGCTAGGATGCCAGTCATGCCAGATGGGCTAGTGTCCAAATACCATCGCAAATCAGCTTTCTTATGCAACTATGTGTACAACCATTTCTAAAGAGAACCTGTCACCAGGAAATTCACTGATAAACCAGGCATGCTGCCTTGTAGGGCTCACTCTGCTGAATATAATGATACTCTTTCACTTGGTGATCTGTTGCTTTATCGTGGAGAAAATGTACTTTTAATCAATATGCTAATGAGCTGATTTGAGTCCAGTAGTTGATATGAGTCCAGCATTTTTTCTAGTCAGAGCTGTAGCCACTCCCCTATTCACTTCTTCAGATGTAAAAGGGGCGTGGTTTATTACATTATTCATTCAATTTCATAATTGGCGGGAAAATGAATAACAGGGAATGCTAAGGTATTATATTACTAAGAAAAAAAAAGGGGGGAGGAAAATACTGTTGAAGTTAGTAATTATAATAAGGGCTACTTTGTTCATAGAATGATAAACACATGATGGCTGATAAGGGACATGTCACTGTGGGTATGGCAGTTAGGCTTTAAAGTGAAAGGCAGCAAGGCTTGTATTGCCTATAATGCAGGTCAGTTTTTAAACCACGCCCCTTTTACATCTGAAGAAGTGAATAGGGGAGGGGCTACAGCTCTGAATAGAAAAAACGCTGGACTCCTATCAACTACTGGACTCAAATCAGCTCATTAGCATATGGATTAAAAGTACTTTTTCTCCACAATAAAGTGACAGATCACCAAGTGAGAGGTATCACTATATTCAGCAGAGTGAGCCCTACAAGGCAGCGTGCCTGGTATATCAGTGACTTTCCTGGTGACAGGTTCCCTTTAAGTGAGATTCCTTCAAAATTGTTGACCATACGACCCCTTTCCTATTAAATTCCAGTTAACTGTGATACTACAAATGTGTACCCTGTACATGTATGACATCACAACAGCATCGGGAACAAAAAGTTCACTTTAGTTTTACATATAACTCTGCTAGCTTAAAAAACAACCCCTGCACATGGATGATAATCATTCATATGCCAAAATTACTTGGTAAAGAACAGAGAGAGGTCGGCTGAACAAAAAAAAAAAAAAATGGCCGGTAGAGATAACTTTTGTCTATCTGGGGCTAAAATAAATCCACGCATAAGCATCTAGGGCCATATACAATATGTTCATTCAGGAGGATAATTAATGAATATTTTTCAGCAAAACATTTTTTAATTTTATTCATTCAGGGTTAGATTTTTAAAAACTTGTTTTACCCCACTGAGTACACCAAGCTGTCGCCCTATTAGAATTAACAGGACAGGAATCCACTGTAATGTACGTTAAAAATCCAACAAAAACAATCCATAGCCTCTCAGCATGGCATATTACAGTAGTTTATGCCTGAAGAGGAGTCTAGATGGCAGCTTTCCAAAGCGTTAAGTAACCCAGGCTTTGCTAAATGCTTATCTGAAGCCTATAGTGCTGACATATGCAAGCCGACATACAAAGAGCGGGAAAGCCTTGCCTTGCACAATGATGCTGAAGCCAGAAACTGGAGCGCTTTCAGCCCATTAAAAGATTACAGAAAAACAGACAAACTAATCGAAACTTCACAACAGCAACAAAAAGTTTACTGTATAAGAATCCTAAATTATCTCTACGCAGCTGGAGAATGCGTTGTTCAGACGCGACGTCTTCTCACGGCAGAGGCATTTCCTTCTGAGTCAATACACATCAAATAGACCAATGTGCATACATTACAAGCAAGCCTTCAAGACGTACACAATAAGAGGGCTCAATGATTTACTAATAAAGTCCTTAGCATGTCTAATGCACATCCTCTAGTTTAATGGTCCCATTGTAGGACGAAAGAGGAAAATCAAAGGTAATCCAATAAAGAACGGGCCCAGGCGCAACGTTCAGCGCCCATTTCACCTGTTTCATTAGGAAATGCACCATGTCAATCAAGTTACAATTCTCTTTTTATTAGGCACAATTCCTGAGACTTACAAATAGGTTTGGGGATGTTAGTCTCCACTGTATTAAATACGGCATTAATCACTCTTCAATGAACAGCAAAAAGAACAAAAACAAGACATGATTAGTAGAGTCTACTTGACTCACCCATTATCCTACTTAATGCGGCATTCCTTGTGGGTGATTCGTCAAATCCTTCAATGCCGCTGTACAGAGAGTGGGAAATTCTTCGTTCCCTGTCGTCCAGCATTGTCTCAATGGGCAATTCAGGCCCCGAGGGGCTTCCAGGTGACTCCAACTGTAGAATCAGAAAGGAAGGGATATCAGTGCTGACGGTCTATTTAACAGCATGGGGGAACAATAACAATGTGCTTGAGGCCTGCACCCGGCTGGGTACCAAATGAGCTAGAACTTTTCACCCTGTACCAAAATAATTTGCACTGACAGTTCTGCTTAATGGGCAACTTTCTATGCCGCTCTGTTGTGTACCTCCTGTGGAGCGCCTGTCATATTTCAACACCCTTAAGCAAAAAATAAATAGTACAAAGACAATGTCTCTGATCATATTAGGTCACATTTGTTCGCATATTTATGGTCTTTTAACCCCCTCATTCTCCTGTCTCCTATTTGTCTCTTGGTTGAAAAAAGAAAAAGAAAAAACAAAAACAAGAATAGAGTTTTCAGCATGGCTGCCCATCCTAAGACGTACGGCTGATTGATGAGGTCTCGTGTATACTGAACACACACAATGGACTGATAATGCAATGAAATATGTACTAAGATGTGTCATCTATAGTGTGTGTGCATTTTTTTACTTCTGTCGTCCTTTACAAGAACTGAGATTTCTGACTTGGACCCAAGTACACATATATAGAGATGAGCAAATTGATTGCAAACAAATGTAATTCAACCACAATTTTGTAAAAATTCAAGTTGTAGCCAAATTTTTCGGGATTCAATTCAGACAAAGGAGAGTGAGTGCGATAAACAAATTTTCAGGCCAACCGGTGAACTTTCAATTCCAGTAGAATCAATTCGGACACGAAAGGAACTGGTTGATCGAATCAAACTTTGAGCGATCTGCTTAACTGTAAACATGAAGTTTGCAAATTTTATAAATTGGGAAGATTTTTTTTTTTTTACTTTATTGACCAAATGTCTGAAACCAGAATCCGTGTGTCATGCATTGCCCCCTCCATCCCTGCACTAGGGTTTAACACAGTTCTGTCTGAGTGTCCTTTTAAATCAACCAAACTTAATTTCAATTTATTGGAAATGTGGGCAAAATAATTTTTGTTGATACTTCCTACTGCACCGAATTAGAATTTTTTTGTGTGAATATCTTTATTTAGCGGAGCACTCTAGCAAATTTTTGGACTTATAATATGAACTCATCTACAATATTCTAGCTCCGTAATTTCTCTCAACCCCTTCTACAGCTTATTTGCAGTGTTACAATTTGAACCATCTCATTATAGAAAGCTGGGTCATCTGATTATCAGTCTGATCACCAGTCAAGAGCTTTTTTTGTCTTTACACTGGAGGTCAGTCTCCATTGTATACACAACTTAATAAGAACTACAAGATTACCCCCAGCATTTTTCTTATTCCTACTACCAGCTCTTAGACCCCTGACCATCCAGATGCCTCTCCTTGTTCCTATATCCCATAACGTGCAACACTGCCAAAGAGATCATATCTGCCTTATCTAAGAGATCTAGTAGGCATTATCTAAGAGGCCTAGATAAGATGCTGAGATACAGAACTCCATGGACACGTTCTGTCTATATAATCTGTGAGTGATGTGTGCAGAACCTTCAGTGTATTTCTCCTTGTTATCTATAAGGATGCAGAACTAAGCAAGTACAATGTGATGAGAGTCTGCGCAAACCAAGAGGCATGATGGGAAAGTAAGCTGCACTTAGGAAAACACATGTGAGGGAAAGAAGGAATAAAGATGACAGAAAGCCCATAAATGGCACATCAACTAAAACCGGTATACACAAGAGCCTCTACATCAGGGATGCTCAACCTGCGGCCCTCCAGCTGTTGTAAAACTACGACTCCCACAATGCCCTGCTGTAGGTTGATAGCTATAGGCTGTCCGAGAATGCTGGGAGTTGTAGTCTTGAAACAGCTGAAGGGCCGCAGGTTGAGCATGCCTGCTCTACATTGTTCTTTAATAATAACCTATGCTACACTATATAGGCAAACAAAAAAGCTGGAGTACCCCTTTAGGGCTCATGCACATGAGTGTGATCTCCCCGGAAAACAGGGACCGTGTGTTAGCCACATCTCCCAGTAGAACCGCAGCTTCCCTGACCTGAGCTGACTGTATCATAGTAATTTATGATACTGCCAGTCTCTTTCTGATCGTGGTGCTACTGCAGTGTGGTCACTTCATCATGTGAGTACACTGCAATAATCCCCCGATCAAATACAAACTGACTACCATAAATTACAATGATGCAGTCAGTTTGGGTCAGGGCAGTCACGGTTCGCCCCCGGGAGATGCAACCAACAAAAGGTCTGCGTTTTCTAAGGCGATCATGATCATGTGCATGAGCCCTTAAAATGTAATCCAGAGTGAAACACTGATAAATTAGATGAAGTTATCGTTTATTTTATTATTTTTACAATATATTTTGTGATTTAATTCCTCCTGACCCAGTGAAGAAAGCCAAATTGCTAAGGCGCTGTGCGCTTTACTACTATAAAGGGCGGCTTTTACAAAACACCAGTGATAGCAATTTTATATATGATCATTTGAAACCGATGAGTTGTAATGATAGCTGTCCAGTGTAAATGCACCTCTAGTTCACACGTCATAATTGCTACCTATATGAGCAGTGTTTGCCAGGCAAATTATCTTACAGCAAGAACCAGTAACCTATCTGGTACTAATAGCGATGGGAGGAACACGAGTTATTTCTCGAATATTAGCGCTAGATGGGGTTTTTTTCCTTCATTTTTTTATTTTAATGATTTAACAGACACAAACAAAATTAATAAAACTTCCCATTTTAAAAGGAAAAGAAGCAGAAAGATCAACTAAAAGGGAATTCTATCAATACATCCAGACTGTGTCGGGGGAAATGATGGAAAAGGCAGGACAAAAACAAGGAAGCCGGCAGCTCGGCTGACACATTGATGCCTGTCTCATGTTTTCAGTTGTATGTAATCAAATCTGCATCACGTATTCCTTAAACAAAACTGTCACCCACAAAAGTGAAGCCATAATTCACAGCTGCCGGTGGAATCGCTCCTTGTGCTTGTAAGACAGAAGCTGTCACAGCCGATCAAATATTAAAACTGGAAATGGTTGCACTAAACTCTTATTCCGGGGAAGATGCTTCTGCCGGGGAATGAGCGCTGACAACCACAATGCTACTTTCGGCCCCCATACATTAATGTTATTTTTCCATACGAATAGCCCCGTGTGGATGGATTCTGCTCACAGAACAATCTAATGGTTCTACTGTAGTGGAGTCACCGGTTGGAAGGACACCTACTATTTTCACTATAACTGCCTGTGGGCGCTTCCCTTTCCCCTCCACCCCTACAAAGTTAATATACATAACCTACTTCTCCAGCCTTGGATACTTGACGAATTACGTTTCACTGTGAAATTCTAAAAAGTGCAGACCCCTGATCCTGCTGCAGTATAAGCAACGGAAATAGACTGGATTTTATTGGGCGTCGAGATCCAAAAATACTCGTTCCCCAAATTCATCAAGACTATTTCCAGTGTGATGGGAGGTGCCCGGAATTATAAAGCCTGGTTTATCTGGTTTCCACTAGAATGAGTAATGGGCAATATTAGTGAGCACTACTAGTACCTGCTGGACTTTATTGCCGTTGCTGTTTGAGTCTTTAAAAGTAGTGGTGATGGTTTCCATATTTTTGAGAATATCCAGCCTTTAAATGCGTAATTTTTGTTGTGGTCTATCACTCTGAAAGACCATGAAATGAGCTGGCTAAAAAAAAAGGGTTTATGTACTCTTCTCCTTTAGACTGCCCAATGTTGGGGTAGATAATTAGTCTTTAGCGATAATCTGCCAGTGTAACAGTGCTGCCGATCACCCAATGAACAAGCAGGACCTTCTTTCATCAGGTAATAGTATTGGTGCGGTCATCTAAATCACTGTTTGCTGGCAGCAGATCATGCTGCCTAAACAGCACTCCGCTACAAAGCAGCCAGGGGGCTGGCCATAGAAAAGAGCTGAGTTTGGGTGCAACAAATGCAAAGGTGATGCCCTTGTTGCACCAAAGGCATAATTTGCATATTAAAAAGAAATAATCAAAAGTAAGGAAAGGAGCCTCGGATCAAAAAAAAAAAAAAACATCGTTTAAATCAGGTAAACCACAACTGTTTGTCTATGCAAACAGTTTGTGAGGGAGGTCACTGGTGACAGACTCCCTTTAAAGAGGTTTTCCGACATTCTGATATTGATGACCTGGATGGGTCTTCAATATCAGATTGGTAGGGTTCAGACATGGGATCCCTGCCGATCAGATGTTTGAAGAGGCCATGGCACTCCGGTGAGTGCCAGAGCCTCCTCGCAGCTCATTAAACACAGCTCTGTCCATTGGTCAGTGGCTATGCTTGGTATTGAAAATCAGCCCCATTCATTTGAATGGGACTGAGCTGTGCTTAGGCCACATGATGTCACTTGTCTAGAAAAAAACCATGGCACTAAGGATAGGTTTTTAATACTCTGACACCCCCTTTAAACATAAAGAGTGCCTGAATGAACAGGCATAGCGCAACCTTCCTGCTTAGTTCTATCCATAAAACGCCCTGCACATAGGAGGGTATGAATCAAATTGCGATTTTCTGGCATAGAAGAGTTAAAAATTTTGGCAAAATTCCAGATGTCCTCAAAAATTTGCAACTGTGTGGTTTTCCAAAACCTGTGCACATGTAACATGTGCACCAGAGAACTGACGCACATCACATCAGGAATTTCATTATCTGGTGTGAGAAATCCCAAGGAACTGCCAAAATTACTAAGCAGCATAGCCCCTTAATATTTTGCATTTGTCATACACCAGCAAGTATTCTTATCAAAAATGGTATCAGAAACACTACCCTTACTAAATCATCCCCCAGAGTGTACTGTAGCGATTCACCACAGAAACTTAACAAAATGGCTTCCTACTTGGACAGATAGGTCTTCAAACGTTAAGCAGAAATTCTTCATAAAATATCTCAAAGGTCTTGAAATTTTTATTTTCCCTGAATTTTATGTTGTACACAAAAAATGTGCAGGTCTGGGGGTACAGAATTGGCTCGATGTTCTCAGCTGGGATGAAAGGACTGAAGGGAATAGGTAAATTCTCGGTAAGATTCTACTGTACACTATGGGGGAGATTTATCAAAACTGGTGTTAAGGAAAACTGGCTTAGATGCCCATTGCAACCAATCACATTCCACCTTTCATTTTTGGAAAATCAAAGGATCAATCTGATTGTCTGCTATGGGAAACTAAGCCGGTTTTCCTTTGCACCACTTTTGATAAATCCCCCTCAATGTGTATAGTTGGGAAGCCAAAGGTGAATCTTTATTTCAGCAGTCAATGTAAAAAAAAAAAAAAACAGCACTTTGAAGTCAATAAAAGACAGTCGGGACCTGGATGAGAGCCAAGGATATAAATAGGGAGGGACCAGGGAACGAGAACAAGACATTCCAAGCACATGAGCGGCGGAGGTCAGAGAGGGCTAAGAAGATTCCCATTCCAACACTCAGCCTGCCTAATACAAATGAGATATTTAATGAAGCTCTGAATGGTAGCCTTATCTCCCCCTGTTTGATAAGCGCTGGGGAGATTTACTGCAATAAAGGGTCAACACAATTACAATTGGAAGCACGTCAAGCTGCAGGAGAACAATAAACTTGCAGTGCCAGTGAATTAGACTCAATAAGGCTTAAATTGCAAAATAAGGATTTGTTTTATTAGTTTTTACATAAAATGCAGATTAGGAGTGACAGCTTCACTAAAACATGAATTAATCACCGCTCAGAGCGGCTGGAGGCGGAAAAGTGAAATAAATAAGGTGAAATTAAAGAGTTTACAAAGGTACGTGAGGCGGCAATTGTCAGTCCGGTAATCCCATTACACAGGAAGGGAGACTCGGCGCAACCGGCCACTTAACGACTCCAACAACACAAATACAAAAGAGAAAAGGTAAAGGGCACAGTCTGCTGTGTCACACGATGGTGAACCCAAAAAATTATCTACGTTGGGTTGTTTTCTTAAATGGTGAAAATGGCACCATACAAAATAAAATGTTGGTTTTTCTCCAGTGGTTTATGCTAGTTGTGACCTTTCTATGGATTCATGGTCCCATTCACTAACATCCGTCGCCCAAAATAGCCATACACATTGGGGAGATGTGTAAAGACTAACGTAAAGGAAAAGTGGAGAAGTTCCCCATGGCAATCAACGATTTAGACTGCTGCCTTGGTTGAGTGACTTTTGGGGTACAAAATTTGCACATTTTGGCTTTCTCCACCTCCTTTGAGAATTTTAAAAAAGTGGTCATGATGTGGGTAGAGAAGACTCATTTAACATGTAGGATCGAAAAGTGGTGCACATTAAACCAGTAATCTATGAAAGCTCCTACACTGCACAGAACTCCCAACGATTGATTCCACCGCTCTTTTTACCTTTAAGGGAAACAGGGCTTGAGGAAGAGGAGCAAAGAACGCCAAAGTAAGGATCCCCGTGTAATGGTGCCCGCTGGGCAGAACAAGGTTTGTCAGTTTGGCATATAGTCTTCCTTTTGCTGTGGACTAGTCATTAAAGGAGATTTCCAAGATTCAAATATCGATGAGCTATCTGCAGGACAGGTCACCAATATCAGATCGGCAGTGGTCCAATGGTTCGGGGAGGCAGAGGAACTTCAGTGAGCGCGATGGCTTCCTCACAGCTTACCAATCACTGTGATATACACTGTATAGAAGTTTGTATGGTATCGCAGCTCAGACCCATTAAACTTTAACGGGTCTGAGCTGCTCCTAGGCTACGTGACCAATGAAAGTGACATCATTGGCCTAAAAAGAGGCCACATCGCCCACTGAAGTGCCGCAGCCTCTTCAAACAGCTGATCGGCAGGGGTGCTGGGTGTCGGGCCCCCACCGATTTGATGCTGAGGACCTGTCCTTTAATTAATACCTTTTGCGTCTTGACATTAATACCCAAATCTTGGAAACACCTTTAATGCTTTGGGTAGACTAGCTGTTCTGCCGAAGTACGAGAGCTATGAATACGTCCATTCATGGAAAGCCAGGAGACAAACCTTATAGGTGCTTTTGTAATTTTAGGAGTAAACATTTTATTGGAAACAGAGAGTTTATGGGTTTTAACCACTGTTCAGGAAGTTGTGACGTCACTGAGAAGCTTTGAAGTGCCACATGGCTAATTAATGGCACTTAGTCCCGAGTAAATCTATAGCATGCATTTCCAAGAACGTTGGCTCAGATCAGAAAGATTCCACCTCGCGCTCTGAAGTGGTTGACAGGTCCAGAAAAAAGGTAACAGCAATCTTCTGGTAGTGATCTCCACCATCTCCAGTATGGGTTTCCTCATTGTTGCCTTTGTGGCCGTCATTGAGCTTGCCCCCCACCCCCAAGGAGAAGGACTGACACTTTCTGCTCATCTTTCCCTACATGGATCTCAGTCCGTGGATGTGCAGCACATATGCCATCCAGGTGTTTACATCGCAGGGCTCTCCATCCATCAGGTTCTGATTACACTTGGAATTCGTTTCGACATTATTGGGTGAGCTGCAGCTATTTTCCGGTGATTTTTTGTTATTTTAGGTGGAAATATTCTATGAATGAAGATGGCTGGCATACGCACACTGAAAAGATGAAAAGAAAACTGAAAGCAGAAGATAATTTTTATTTACAGCTGCCTAATCCACAGGTCGCACTACGACTTGCCGCAAACATGTCTGCCCATTTCCTGCACAAACTACACTGGATCTACATGAACGGAACGGATTTACAGTCGCAGAAATTCTTGCGACCAATCTGACGTGTGTGAACATACCCTAACAGGAACCCAGCATTTTTTTAAATTTAGAATTGCCAGCAATTACAGGGTCAAGATTTAATCAGACAATCATTTTTGTTGTTTTAAATTATATTACACATTTTTTTTTATAAAAATAGAGCATTACTTTAAAATTGGAAGATTAAAAAAAAAATAAAAAATAGCAAGGAGGTTTAATTGTGCTCATCTGTTACTCCCTACTGAGTTGTGCACTTTACATGAACTCCGAGGGTACAGCCTGCATTTCGGTTGCAAGAATGGAGGATGGGACTGGGCAGAAGTGACAATTGGCCAGAGGACTATTTAAAGAGGATCTGTCCCCTCTTCTGACATGTCTGGTTTAGTAACTAAATGCATTCTCTATGTAATAACAATTTGGGAGCATCTATTCTTATGACTCTGTGATGTCTCATTCCTGTATTATTCCTGCTGGAACTTTACAAATAAATTGCCATCAGTCTGCAGTAAAGGTACTGCTGGGTGTTACCAGTAGGGGGTGTGTCTGTCTCTGTCCAATCAGTGCTGCTGGTTTCCGACTGTGCAGTAGAAATAGCAGAGGAATGGCACAACATAGAGCCATAAGATTATATGTTCCAGAATTGCTATTACATGGGGAGAACAAGTAGTCACTAAAACAGACATGTCAGGAGAGGTGACAGCTCGGGAGGACTGCTGTGACATTTGAAGCATATCCATGTATGGGTGGCGGATCTTTACCTTTCCAGCACAGTCTACTGTAACCCAAAAACGTGTAAAATGCAGTACAGAGCGCCACACCATTAGATATGCAATATATATTAACCCATAATGCATGAGAGCTCACTAAAATAAAATCCGAATCCAAGAAATAGGGCAGAAGGCATCATCCAATCTTCTAGATCCGTAAGGCCTCATTCACATGTCAGTGTTCTGGACAGTGATATCCATCAGTGATTGGGAGCCAAAACCAGAAGCGATCACTAATGCAATCGTTCTTCTCCATACTGAATCATTATTTGCCGGCAGCAGAGGGTGATTTGACAGCACGATCTGCCGCTGGCAATGGTTTTTTTTAACCTGCTTAAAAATAAGGATATCCCGATAAAATAGAGTAAGTTTTTTGGGGTAATCAGCGGCAGTATTACACTAACAAATCATCGCTAACGAGCGTTCCTATTAAGCCTAATACAGGCTTTACAGATGTGTCCCGTTTGGCCAGACCCTGGGGAGGCGCACCTGTGAATGGATACATATCCATAGTGTGAATACTAACCAATACATTTTGAGTCATAAGACGCTGAGTGAGAACCCAGCAAAAATGTGTCTGGGCCATATTTGGGATCCGGCTCATCCTGGTTTTAGAATAGGGTCAGTCAAGGCTAAATAGGGTCAGTTAGAGGGTTCGCCCTTCTCAGTGGCCCTACTTTTATCTATTCTAAATGCAACAGCGCTAATACCAATGGTCAATCTACCTGCTTCAAAATATGTTCCGAAAACTGGTCATTGACTACAAAATGATATTTCAATGAAAAAGAGTAACTAAAAGAAATGCTGTCAAGACGCAAAAGGTGCAGCTGTAATTGTGTACATCTATAAGACAGTATAATATAGCAGACAGCTCATCAATAAAATGTTCCTACCCTAAGGCCTCATGCACATGACTGTATGTTTTTGCGGACAGGAATAGGCATCTCTATAATGGACCACCCGTTGCGCAAATTGCGGAAGGCACAAGAAGCGGCTTCCGTGTTTTGCGAATCCGCAAAACACAAATGGTCGTGTGCCTGAAGCCTAATAAACATGAAAGTATTTGAAAGCATTCTACATATGCAGTTCAGAATGTTTAATGATATTTAGTATGTGTGTATATATATATATATAACATTTTAGCCCCCCCCAATATGTCATTATTCCCTGTAGGGTAGATTCATTTGTTATTTCACTACCTACTTAACAGTGACAGAACACAAGCCCAAGACTGGCATAATTATTTTTTTCATCTCCAATTAGTACTGCATTGTTAATTAGGCTTAACCCCTTTCATCACATTCCATTAATAAAAATGCACACAGCACCACCTACAGCCCGCAGTCTGGTACTGAATCAGGGATGACAGCCAAATGACTACAGTTCCTCTAAAGCAGTGTTTCCCAACCAGTGTGCCTCCAGCTGTTGCAAAACTACAACTCTCAGCATGCCTGGACAGCCTTTGGCTGTGCGGGCATGCTGGGAGTTGTAGTTTTGCAACAGCTGGAGGCACACTGGTTGGGAAACACTGCTCTTAAGATGCAGGTAATAGAAATGACGTTTCAAAACGTGTTAAAATCAATGTTATGGAGGCCCTCCTAAATAAAGGGGTTGTTCCGCTGGGTAGGCCATCATACCTGGCATCTCTTCCGATCAGCTAATTTCCTGTAGCTCCTGCGCTAGAAGTAGACATCGGAACTACACAGTGGCGTCCGCTATGTAGACGATGGGACTGGTAACTGCAGTACTGTTCCCCATCCAATACAAAGAGAGCTGTGCTGCAGTTACCTGCTCCGACACTACACAGTGGACGGAATTACGTAGTTCTAGCGCAGGGGTATGCAACCTTCTGCACTCCAGCTTTTGTGAAACTACATCTCCCCGCATGCATACTGGTTCTGCTCTTAAAAAACTCTCATAGAAATGAATGGAGCATGCTGGGAATTGTAGTTTCCCAACAGCTGGAGTGTCAAGGTTGCTGACATCTGTAGGAAGCAGCTGATTAGCGAGGGGGTGGGTGTTTCGGATAGGCCAGGGATGCTCAACCTGCGGCCCTCCAGCTGTTGTAAAACTACAACTCCCACCATGCCCTGCTGTAGGCTGTCCGGGCATGCTGGGAGTTGTAGTTTTGCAACAGCTGGAGAGCCGCAAGTTGGGCATCCCCGGGATAGGCTATCAAAATCCTAGGGCAACCCCTTAATGGGCGGGCTAAATCACGCACACCTTACGGTGGCTGTAAATGCGCAGTTTTACCTCGTTCCTCTTTATTCTTCTGGCTACGATGAGCTGAATCATTCCTCGTCTATTCCCTTCTGTTGACATAGATTTCCGCAGAGTCTCCATGGCATCTTGATTTGTTTTGCCCAGTAGGGATTCACCATTGACAGCGACAAGCTGGTCATTTACGCGAAGCCTTCCATCCTTGTAGGTGTAAAAGAACAGGTGTCAAACACACAAACGACTCCAGACATCATTACAAAATGAGGAGTAGATCCTTCTAGGAAATGCCAGCGTCATTCCATTTCCGAACATATTCTTAAAAGACGGAAATTTATCAAAACGGGTGGAAAAGAAAAACTGCTTTAGTTGCCTATAGCAGCCAATCATATCCCACCTTTCATTTTTAAGAGCTCCTTTGGAAAATTAAAGGTGGAATCTAATTGGTTGCTTTGGGCAACTAAGCCAGTTTTCCTTTCACAAGTTTTGATAAATCCCCCCCATTGAGTGATCAAATAGGTCAGTCCCTAGCACTCCTGTCAGGAGCGATCAAAACCCATTCACAGGATCGATGATGGATGATAATTTGGAGGCAGCTTTACTGCTGGAACCCTTACGATCACCGCTGGAACCCTTACGATCACCGCTAACCCTTACTGGAACCCTTACGATCACCGCTGGAACCCTTACGATCACCACTGGAACCCTTACGATCACCACTGGAACCCTTACGATCACCACTGGAACCTTTACGATCACCACTGGTCCCCAAATACCTTCAGCTGCAAAACCATGGCTAGGAGGAGTTTGAAAGGAGCGGTGGTCAAGCATGAGACCTAAGGCTCCATTAACAGTCCATTGCATTGACAAATGTATGAATTTTGCTTAGAAAAAAAAAAACAATGCTTAGAAAAAAAAATATGGTATTTATGAACAAAAAAAAGTAATGTCAATCAAAAAGAAAACCTAAATAAAACTATAAAGATGACTGCATTAATGCAACAGATTTCCCTCAACCCAAATCCCTCAAGACAGTCTAAAATTAACACCTAGGGGACTTTATATTAAAATAAACCATTATTGGCAAATATGATTTTGTTCAATGTTTACCTTAAAATAAATAGAATCAGTAGATAAAGTGGAGGTGAACAACTCCCAGAAGAGACCGACAACTGGAACTGGATACAATTTTAATATATATATTGATTTTCATCCCTCTCGGAGGGAGAAATAAAGTAATTGGAAGAGCAATGTAGTACATTATTGCTCCGTATATACCACGGCTACCTGGCGGGCTGTGACATTGGGATTAGGCACTGGCAATTATGTTTGGGCAATTATCATTGGCAAACAATGAAAAGGGCAGATTGCATTGAAACAATTGCTGCTTGGATCTCGGAGTTTCCATGAGCACCGCGACGACAACCTTTAACTACATGAAGCTGACAGATCTCCGTACAGCATTAAAACCAAGTTTGGAGCGAAGCGACTTCAGATCTTGGATCCAAAGCTCGCTTCGCTCATCCCTAGTTATTTTCCATATTGCTTCCTTTGCTAGCTGGATTCATTTTTCCATCACATTATTCGCTGCTCGTTTCCATGGTTATGACCACCCTGCAATCTATCAGCTGTGGTCGTACTTGCACACTATAGGAAAAAGCGCCTCCCCCTCTGGTTGACGGGATTGTGGGAGCGCACATGGGCTGGTGCTTTTTTCTATAGTGTGCATGCATGACCACCTCTGCTGGATTGAGGGGTGGACATAACCATGAAAACGAGCAGCGAATAATGTGATGGAAAAATGAATCCACATAACAATACATTAGTAAGTGCCCTGTATTAACTCCATCTACATAGTAAATGCTCTTTGCTGAAGTGATACGACCCCTTTAATACTTTCATGTCATATCTGTATTTTTTATATTACAGATGCAGCAGCCGAGCTAAACTTAACGGTTAACGCCTTAAGTAAACAGCAAGAAAACGTTAACTGACTTTTTCAATGCATTTCAATGGCTTTTGTCACAAGATAACAGACATAACACTGTGACATGTTATCAGAGTTGTAACCCCTCATACAGAACCAGGGAACTAATGGCGCTTTCAAATAAATAATAATAATACTACACAATAATAACAGAAATAGGTGCAGGTCCCAGAGGTGGGACGGCACCTATCGGACATTGGTGGCATATCCTAGAGCAGGGGAGCCCAACCTGCGGCCCTCCAGCTGTTGAAAAACTACAACTCCCAGGACGCCTGGACAGCCTACAGCTATTAGGGCATGCTGGGAATTGTAGTTTTGCAACAGCTGGAGGGCCGCAGGTTGAGCATGCCTGTCCTAGAGATTTCCAAAGTAATAACCAAAATCCACAATTGCAAATAGATGCGTCAAAGGATACTCCCCAATACTCACAAATCCACTCCTTATACAAGACAAACCAATGTCACGCCCCCAAAGTGTTGCAGACTGCTTGTGTGAACGCCCTGCCTCTCCACCCAAATTGAACTGGCTCCTTAAAGAGGACCTTTCATGAGTCTAAACGTTGTAAGATAACTATCTAGACATGTAGAGCCGCACCCAGGGATCTCAATGCTCCGTTCGCCCGCTGTGGCCCTATTACCTTCTCCCGCGCTGAATGGTAATTTCAAAGAAGTTTGTCTTAATGGAGAATCTCTAGAAGATAATCCAGCAATGAGATCGCCAGAAGTAGCTACATCGTTCAGTATATTAGTATTCAAGTGAAGGGATGACCATGTAAATGTAGTTTTATGGCTCCACCAGCTCCGATGTTCTAAATTTTACAATAGAATTTGATCGAAAGCCACAAGTACACAATAGAGAAGGCTTTTTGTCAGATGAAAAATAGTTGATAAAAACGGAAGAACTAATTACTATTAACAGCTAAGGCTACTTTCACACTAGCGTCAAAGTTTTCCGTCCTCGGGGTTTAATAACTGAAAAAACTGATCAGTTTAATCCTAATGCATTCAGAATGGAAAGCAGTGCGTTCAGTTTGCATCAGTTTGTCTTCAGTTCAGTCCTTTCACGTTTTTTGGATGCAGATAAAAGCGCAGTATGTTCTATTTTTATCTCCGTCCAAAAATGCGGAAACACTTGGCGGAATGACGGATCCGCCAATAATTTCTATTGAAATGTATTAAGGGCGGATCAGACATTGAAAATTGACGCATTAACGGATCCGTTCTTCCACCTTTAAAAATGGTAAAATAATAAATAACGTATCCGTTTTTATGTTTTGCAAATTAAATCCGTGTTCAAACGTTTTAACGGATCCGTCGGGCAGTCCTGTTGACGGAACTACCTGATGGAGTCCTTCAACGCAAGTGTGAAAGTACCCTAAGGCTACCTTCACACTCGCGTTTTGGCTTTCCGTTTGTGAGATCCGTTCAGGGCTCTCACAAGCGGTCCAAAATGGATCAGTTTTGTCCTAATGCATCCTGAATGGAAAAGGATCCGCTCAGAATGCATCAGTTTGCCTCCGTTCAGTCTACATTCCGTTTTGGACTGACGCAACCTGGAACAATAGAAAACGGATCCGTCCTCCATTGACTTTCAATGGTGTTCAAGACTGATCCGTCTTGGCTATGTTACAGATAATACAAACGGATCCGTTCTGAACGGATGCAGACGGTTGTATTATCTGAACGGATCCGTCCATGACGGATCCGCACAAAACGCGAGTGTGAAAGTACCCTAACATGTTGGTCTTTCATCGCTTACTTTGGATGCTGCTCCACCATTGATGATCGCCTTTACAAAAATGCCCAGGTCGGCATGGTTCTCTTTTGACCGGTTGCCCTTCACGCTAACACCGAGACCTGCGGATCCGGAATCATTCAGTGGAATTTCAAATGTTAGGAATTCTCTCGTTCCATCAGGCGTGAGAACAAGATCGTCGTCTTCTGGTTTCTAGGACGGTAGAAAAACGGAAAAAGAAAAGAGTAGAAAATGAAAGCCAATTACTAAGCGTGACGTGATTAAAAGGGCTCATTCACATGATGCAATCAAACTGTGATTTCTGCAGCAATCCGGATCACACCCCAAGCTTTCCTGCCATCATGATGCTTTTGATGCAGATTTTCAAGCCAATGCAAAGAAAGGAATGTACAGTTAGGGGGCATATCTATATAGGAAACTTTCTGCTCGTTTTATTTAATCCACTCATAGATTAGCTTAAAAAACTGCATCCAGGGCCGGTGCGTCCTATAGGCGGTCTAGGCAGCAGCCTAGGGTGCCCCTTGGGAAGGGGCGCCACCAGGAGTGCCAGCCTCCCTCATGCTGCAGCCGCCTGAGCTCTCTATAGAGAGCCTCAGGCGGCTGCAGCACTGCCCGGGCTGGTGAGTCCATGATGCCCAGGCGCAGCATGAAGAGAGGGACTGACAGGAGGGAAACGCTCAGCGCTCCCTCCTGTCAGTCCCTCTGGTGTAGCGTGGCCGAGCTCTGTATGGTCCGCGGTACAGGGAGCATCTGTCTCCTGTACCCGGCCAGACTGAGAGGAAGTGCGCACACAGTGTGCACTTCCTCTCAGTCTGGCTAGGTACAGGAAACAAAAGCTTCTGTACCGCGGACCAGACAGAGCTCGGCCACGCTACACCAGAGGTGGGCGAGAGGGAGTCAGGATAAAGAAAGAGTGTGACAATGGGGGGGGGGGGGAGGGGAGAGATTGACATCCATCAAACACAAAGACAATGCACCCCTTGCACACATACACAGACACACACACACACACTGCATCCCTTAGGGCCCTTTCACACTGGCGTTTTTCTTTTCCGGCATAGAGTTCCGTCGTCGGGTCTCTATGCCGGAAAAATCCTGATCAGGATTATCCCAATGCATTCTGAATGGAGAGAAATCCGTTCAGGATGCATCAGGATGTCTTCAGTTCAGGACCGGAAAGTAGTTTGGCCGGAGAAAATACCGCAGCATGCTGCGCTTTTTGATCCGGCCAAAAATCCTGAACACTTGCCGCGAGGCCGGATCCGGAATTAATGCTCATTGAAAGGCATTAATCCGGTTCCGGCCTTAAGCTAAACGTCGCTTCAGCGCATCGCCGGATCCGACGTTTAGCTTTTTCTCAATGGTTACCATGGCAGCCAGGACGCTAAAGTCCTGGTTGCCATGGTAAAGTGCAGTGGGGAGCGGGGGAGCAGTATACTTACCATCCGTGCGGCTCCCGGGGCGCTCCAGAGTGACGTCAGGACGCCCGACACGCATGGATCACGTGATTGCATGGATCACGTGATCCATGCGCATGGGGCGCTCTGATGTCATTCTGGAGCGCCTCGGGAGCCGCACGGACTGTAAGTATACCGCTCCCCACTACTACTATGGCAACCAGGACTTTAATAGCGTCCTGGCTGCCATAGTAACCTGAAAGCATTTCGAAGACTGATCTTTCAGGCGACTTGCGTTCTGATGGATCCGGCGGGACGGAAGTGCCTGCCGGATCCTCAGAACGCAAGTGTGAAAGAGGCCTTACACACACAGAAACACAACTTGCAGCCCTTACACATACAAACACAGATTCACACAACGCATTCCGTACACACATTCAGCAACACACAATACACACACTGCATCCACCACACACACTGCTATCCCTTACACTACATTCCATAAGCACACACATTAGATTCTCTACAGCAACACATAACACATCCCCTACACACTTCACCCACTGTGAACAAACTCATGGGTGGAACATGTGGGTGGACTTATGGGTGGACCTTATGGGCATATTCACCGTCAGGCCCTGGGGCCCAGACCTTGGGCTGTGTAAAGGGCCCCCAAAAAATGGAGCTGCTTCCCGTTCTCCCAGAACATTGATTTTTGCCTCCAGAGATCCTGTTCTACACCAGAGCAGTGGAGCCGGACTGCAGCCAGAGCCCATCATCTTCCTCATCTCCGTGTAAGTAGGCAATCAGTATATTATTCGTGGCACTAGTCTCTAATTTACCTCACATTAAAGGGACACTATAGTCCCCAGATCCAATGCAGCTTAATGTAGTGGTTCTGGTGTCTATAGCCTGTCCCTGCAGGCTTTTTAATGTAAACATGGCGGCACTGCAGCACTGGCGCTCATTAATATGGCAAATTATATGGGTGGGGCATTGTGATGTCACATGGGGGCGGGGGGGGTGTCGGTAAACTTTTCTTTTGCCTAGGGCTGCAAAAATTCTTGCACTGGCCCTGACTGCATCTAAAGTGTAAGTGAGAACGAACCCTAACGCGCAGGATCTTTGTGTCAAAGAGGATCTGTTCCATCTCCTGACACGTCCATTTTAGCAGCTACTTGCATCCCCATGTAATAACAATTCTGGAGCATCTATTCTTATGACTGTGCTGTGCCATTATTTATTATTCCTAATAAAAGTCATGAATGAATTGCTAGCAGTCTGCAATAAAGATCCAGAATAGTGTTACCTGTTGGGGTGTGTCCCTGCACAGCCTGACACCAGGGGTGCTCCTAGCCTTTCTGCTGCCCGAGGCAAAAACTGAAACGGCACTGCCCCCACCCCCCCCCCAATACCAATTTCTTAACCTAACCCCTTCCCTTCAGCCCATAGCCCTTCTTGCCCCTACCTGGTGCTGCCTGAGTCGATCACCTTACCTGGCATCATTGGTGGCGCACCCCTGCCTGACACTATCTGCCAGTGTCAGACCATTCTGGATCTTTATAGCAGACATAGCAGAGCTCGAAAGGGTTCAGAGGAGGGCAACCAAAGTAATAACTGGAATGGGGCAACTACAGTACCCTGAAAGGTTATCAAAA
Organism: Bufotes viridis; assembly: GCA_033119425.1. Lineage (NCBI taxonomy): Eukaryota > Metazoa > Chordata > Amphibia > Anura > Bufonidae > Bufotes > Bufotes viridis. The sequence continues at coordinate 342,728,162 of CM065593.1, forward strand.
TTAGGGTTATTTACTTTAGAAAAAAGACGACTGAGGGGAGATCTAATAACTATGTATAAATATATCAGGGGTCAGTACAGAATCTCTCCCATCATCTATTTATCCCCAGGACTGTGACTGTGACGAGGGGACATCCTCTGCGTCTGGAGGAAAGCAGGTTTGTACACAAACATAGAAAAGGATTCTTCACGGTAAGAGCAGTGAGACTATGGGACTCTCTGCCTGAGGAGGTGGTGACGGTGAGTACAATAAAGGAATTCAAGAGGGGCCTGGATGTATTTCTGGAGTGTAATAATATTACAGGTAGGGTTGTTTCGGGTATCGAAGTTTCGATACCCAATCGATACTTTTCTCTGGTATGGAGCTCGATACCAGGATTAGTATTTTATCGATACTGCGCTGCGCTACTGCACAGCCCAGTATCAGAGAACGTGGCTGTGCCGCCCTCATCGCGGCCATGTTCTCCTCGGCAGCACAGGGAGAAGGAGGCGGTCTCTCCCTCTCCCTGTGCTGCTGCTGCAAACAATAGAGGGAGAGGGGGGCGGAGCGGGGGCGGGCGCACTGGCCACCAATGCCTAGTAACGTTTCATATATAAATGCAGGCAGAAGACACATGCTGCCGACACCTGCCTGTGACAGAGCGCTGCGATCCGAGGCAATTAACCCCTCAGGTGCCGGCAGCATGTGTCTTCTGCCTGCATTTATATACGAAACGTTACTAGGCATTGGTGGCCAGTTCCCCCCTCCCCAGTATTCAAACATTGGTGGCCAGTGTGCCCCCCCTGTCCCCAGTATTAAAACATTAGTGGGCAGTGTGCCCCCCCTGTCCCCAGTATTAAAACATTACTGGGCAGTGTGCCCCCCCTGTCCCCAGTATTAAAATACATTATTGGTGGCCAGTGCGCCCTCCCCCATCTCCACCTTCCTCCCTCCCCCCAGTAATAAAAGCATTGGTGGCAGTGGCCACAGGGTCCCCTCACCTCCTCCTCATTGGTGGCAGTGGCAGTGATCGGAGCCCCAGCAGTGTAATGCTGGGGCTCCGATCGGTTACCATGGCAACCAGGAGGCTACTGAAGCCCTGGCTGCCATAGTCAGCTCCCTGCTGCTGTGTGTACTTTGCACAGGGCAGCAGGGAGAGTGTGAGGTCCTATTCACCCTGATAGAGCTCTATCAGGGTGAATAGGATGAAAATAATCCCAGGTTCTAACCCCTAAGCTAATAAATAAACTGTAAAAGAAAAAAAAAAAGTTAACAAAGTACACCAAAATATTAAGTATAAATCACCCCCAATTTTACATATAAAATATATAAACAATACATAAATAAAATATTACATATCGCCGAGTCTCAAAAGTCCAAACTATTACAAAATCCACTTTAATGCAGTGAACGCTGTAAAAGAAAAAAAAAGAAAAGAAAAAATGCACGATTCGCCATTTTCTTTTAGTCGCCTTGTCTCCACAAAAAAGTAGGATAGGACTGTTGTATTATGAGCCGGCGGTTCTATAAAATGAGGAATGCACGCAGATTTTTTGGGCGTTTTTATTTTTTTCGCGTGGTATTGAATGGTATCGAGTATTGCAATACTTTTTTATGGTATCGATACCGAATCAAAATTTTGGTACCGAAACAACTCTAGGGTTATAGCTACTAGAGAGGGGTCGTTGATCCAAGGAGTTATTCTGACTGCCTGATTGGAGTCGGAAAATTGGCTTCTGCCTCACAGGGTTTTTTTTGCTTTCCTCTGGATCAACTTGTAGAAAACAGGCCGAACTGGATGGACAAATGTCTTTTTTCGGTCTTGTATACTATGTTACTATGCTAGACTGCTGGCAATTCATTCATGACTTCTATTAGGAATAATAAAGGAGCGGCACAATATAGAGTCATAACAATCGATGCTCCAGAATTGTTATTACATGGGGATGCAAGTAGTTACTAAGACAGATGTGTCAGTAGAGGTGGCAGGCCCTTTAAAATACATGATTTATATTGCCCCTAAATAAGTAGCAAGAATAAAAATTTACCTTAAAATAATAAAAAAAGCGAAAAACAAAAGAAAAAAAAAAACCTGACAGACTGTGATTAATTCACGTAAGAGTGCAGGGCGTCCAAAGGATACATAAACGATATTAACCAGGGGCAGCACTAATGAAAGGTGTTCACACGTTGTCTCATGTAAACTTTAGACAGAAAACACGGCTTCAAACTTTGCAGTAATTGATCAATTACTAAATCACACATTTCAAGGAAGGGGGAATTCATAATGTAAATGTGAAATTCCCTATTTACCCTTCCCGAGAAGGTGAGAAGTTATTAAAGAATTGCGAAGTGCAAAAAAAAAAAAAAAATATTTATACTAGTACATGTCCCTACTGATTACAGACATGCGTTCACAAGATCCGAGCAGTAGTACGGCCTCAGGCTTGGGGCCTGATAACTAAACATAGGCTATATACACGGTTTTGGCATTTTTAATGTGCACTAAAAGGGCTTTTATATAAAATTTCTGGTAGATCTCTTTTGGCTAATTGTCTTTTTTTTCCGTTATTTTCTCTCAGTTGTTTTTGTTCTTTTTCATTGTAGTGGAATTCTGTTTCCACATGTTTCTCTCGGAAAATATTTCTCTGAAGATTCAATCAGACAGGAGAACACAATGCACACACTGCAGGATATAGCAGTCTTGCACAAACTGCACAGAAGCAAAACCTCCTCAAAAGCTTCTAAATTTCCATTCATTTCAGAAGGCAGTGATACGACTTCTAAGGGGGGGGGGGGATTTATCAGATGGCAGTGATACGACTTCTATAGGGGGGGGGAATTTATCAGACGGCAGTGATACGACTTCTATGGGGGGAGATTTATCATGAGGGGAATATTTGAAGTCAGTTTTGCTTGAGTCAGAGCTGTAAGTGTCCCTCGTATCACTACTAGGGGTGACCTACTGTCAAATGCTTTGGCCCCCTAGACCATCACACCAGCAGTTAGCACAGTGTGTCCCTCCAGAGCAAAGGAGCTCACCAACAGGCCCCCAAACTCAAACCCGACCATTATGGGATCCCAACAGGTCTTGGATTCAACACTAAAAGTGATATGGTTCCAGTCCGCAGCAGACCAGGCTTCTAGTCAACACCACTGCAAAAGAAGGCAACAGTGGCAGGACACTTAATTGGCGCCATGATAGCACATTTTCTTCTGATAAGCACCTGGAAAAGGCCCAGGCATAGACATGGGTGTGTAATGAAGGGTTCACCTGTGTCTACACGCTGGACAACAAAACTGCTCCTCATACTTGTTGGCAGATTAAATGATGTCCTCCACCGGTGGTTTGTCTGGGCTGTCCGAAGTCTGTTCTACAGGTGAGCGTGCCTTCATGTAACCACTGATCTCAACACCTCCTAACAGCTGACAATTAATTTGTCAAAATGACCGTCCTGCTTCTCTCAATCCAATGATGCGCCCCCTCTTAAAACCGGTCAACTGGGCAAAATGTTTTTGAGTGCATCGCAGAGGCATATCTAGCAGTCAATGATCTGTAACCAAGAGGTACACTACCCAAAAGTAGCCTCTGAAAGCCTTTTTTTATAGGACAGCGGGAGAAGTACTTTTACGCCCTCTTGTGGCAAGACCCAATATCTAATCTTACCACACCTGTAACTAGTTACATAGTTTTGCAGTAATCTGACATTTCTATCTGGGGGCGTTATTTTATTTTGGCAATGAGTGTATATTATGGAATTCATCGACACGTTTTGGAGAACGTTTTCTAAGGTGGACGTTCACTTTTAGGCTACCTGCACACGTTGAAGAATTGCTGTGGAAATTTTCTGCCAAAATTATGCAATAAATGATCAGGGAAATCTGAAGTGGCAAATCTCCACCAAATTGTGCAGATTTTCCTGCAGACAAAAGGTCAGCTTAGGGTTTAAAAAAAAAAAAAATTTAAATAAAGAACACTCACCTCCGACAGTAGCCCCCTGGCCCCCATCCGGATGTCTGTACAACCCCGCCTCCTTTGATGATGTCTTGTCCTGTGTGACCACAGCAGCAGGAGGCTGGATTGTACAGACACACCAGCATGAGAGCAAGTAAGAGCGCCAAGGAATCACCACGAGAGGTGAGCACTTTTTTTCTTTTTTTAATAAAAAAAAATGTTTTTATACTAAAATCTACATCAGCAATTATTACTTTGGACCATGCAGAAAATAACTGCCCCCAAGAAGTCAATGGTAATACTATGCTTAGAATCTGCTCTGGATTGACTAAATAAAATGACATGCTGCAGAGTTAAAGGGGTTGTCCGTGAAAACCCAAGCAGCCCCTGTAAACAGTCTGACTCTAAAATAACAATATCCATACTCACGCCTCTCCCCCGCACTTCTCCAAGTGTTGCGCTCCGGTCCTCCTGGTGCCGACATCATCTTCCTGGCTGCAGTGGTGATGTTCCATACACATAGGTCACCATGCGGCCAGTCACTGGCCTCAGCAGTGACGTCCCTTGTACTGCTGAGGTCGATGATTAGCTGCCGCGGAGAACAGGAAAACCCAAACAAAAGCGCAGCGCAGGAAGGATCAAAGGAGAAGAGAGGGCGAGTAACTATGATTCTTGTATTGTTTTAGACTATTTACAGAGGCTGCCTGAGTTTTTAACTCAAACAAAAGTGTAAAAGATCCGCTCTGCGGTTTAATTTGCGTCTGGAAAAATTCTACACTGTGTAAATGAAATTTAAAAAATATTTCATTACAAATGTACGTACAAAAATTTGCACGTAAAACGCTCCATGTACAGGTTTATTCTCTATATAGAGTCACTGATCCAGTAATCAGGAAGAGAAAAAAATCTAAAAGATCATTATATAAAAATATTATTATTAGTAAATGTGTACAGGAAATTTACACAATTTGTTCATCTCCTCGTATAAATGTGTGTGACCCACTGTGTACATGGCACTTTATAGTTAACAGAGAAAAATTAGACAAAATGGTTTTAAGGTGATGAAGTTGATGGGTACGGGCAGCTCCACCAGCAACCTGCGTCCTATCTTGCTCCCTGTCTATCAAGGAGAAAATCCTCCCACCCCCAACCGGTTATCTCCACAACTTCCTACTCACATATTCATTACCCATTCTAGCCATTAGGTCTTTCCCATGTTTCATTCAAAACATTGACTTGACACAAAGGTCATTGAAAATGACTTCAGCTGATTGAAGCTGCTCATGTATATAATTTCTAATAAAAAACTGATGAATGATAAAATATGTTGAATATTTTTCCTTTAATATCAGGCTTAATATGAAGGTGACAGTGCAGCAGGTTACATTCTATATGCTCATGCATTTATATGCAAATGTGGCGGGGAAATGATTGATTGGCTGAGAGCAAAACTACAACAAAATATAAAACTATACTTCGGTATTGTCAAATTAAAAGCATAAAAAGTTTTTTTGTTTTTTTATTTTTACAACCAAAAACTACATGAAAGAAGTGGTATGTTTTATACTTTACACTTTGTCCTGTCTTCGCCAACCTTTGTTGAGACCTGTAAGGCTACATTCACAACTGTGTCGGAGGCGACGTTAGAGACTTCTGCGATTGATTCCTTCAAAATTATACAAAATAGACTAAATTTTGTTACTCAGAAGGGCAGACACCATAACGGAAAACCAATGGATCCCATTATAGTCAATGGGGTCTGTCAGGTACCATTGGTGTCTGTCATATGAAGGATCCGGTACCGCCATTACTGTTTTTCTGTTCCTATCATGGAAAAGGAAAACAGTTCAGGTGTGAACGCAGCCTGAGAACATAGATACAGTACTAAGAGACAAGGCCCACCACAGTCCAGCTGTGGGATACAACCATGTGTGAAACAAGGCCCACCACAGTCCAGCTGTGTGATACAACCATGTGTGATACAAGGCCCACCACAGTCCAGCTGTGGGATACAACCATGTCTGATACAAGGCCCACCACGGTCCAGCTGTGTGATACAACCATGTGTGATAAAAGGCCCACCATAATCCAGATGTGTGATATAACCATGTGTGATACAAGGCCCAACACAATCCAGCTGTGTGATACAAGACCCACCACAGTCCAGCTGTGTGACAACCATTTTGAAACAAGGCCCACCACAATCCAGCTGTGTGATACAACCATGTGTGATACAATCCAGCTTTGTGATACAATCAGGTGTGATACAAGGTCCACCACAGTCCAACTATGGGATACAACCATGTGTGATACAAGGCCCACCACAGTCCAGCTGTGAGATACAACCACGTGTGATACAAGGCCCACCACAATCCAGCTGTGTGATACAACCATGTGTGATACAAGGCCCACCACAGTCCAGCTGTGAGATACAACCACGTGTGATACAAAGCCCACCACAGTCCAGCTGTGTGATACAACCATGTGTGATACAAGGCCCACCACAATCCAGCTGTGAGATACAACCATGTGTGATATAAAGCCCACCACAGTCCAGCTGTGGGATACAACCATGTGTGATACAAGGCCCACCACAGTCCAGCTTTTCAATACAACCATGTGTGATACAAGGCCCACCACAGTCCAGCTGTGGGATACAACCATGTGTGATACAAGGCCCACATCAGTCCAGCTTTTCGATACAACCATGTGTGATACAAGGCCCACATCAGTCCAGCTTTGTGATACAACCATGTGTGATACAAGGCCCACATCAGTCCAGCTTTGTGATACAACCATGTGTAATACAAGGCCCCCCACAGTCCAGCTGTGTGATACAACCATGTGTGATACAAGGCCCACATCAGTCCAGCTTTGTGATACAACCATGTGTGATACAAGGCCCACATCAGTCCAGCTGTGTGATACAACCATGTGTGATACAAGGCCCACATCAGTCCAGCTTTGTGATACAACCATGTGTTATACAAGGCCCACCACAGTCCAGCTGTGTGATACAACCATGTGTGATACAAGGCCCACCACAGTCCAGCTTTTCAATACAACCATGTGTGATACAAGGCCCACCACAGTCCAGCTGTGGGATACAACCATGTGTGATACAAGGCCCACATCAGACCAGCTTTGTGATACAACCATGTGTGATACAAGGCCCACATCAGTCCAGCTGTGTGATACAACCATGCCATAAGTGTACTTTTTGAACTTGGCCTAAAACTTAAAATGTATGTAAGGCACCATGCACATGGCAGGGCTGCACAGACACATACAGTCCCTGCAGTTACGCATTATGCAGATGTATGCACTCCTTGTGTTGTCTTAAAGGGAAATTCCCATCTGGACATTTTTGGCAGATCCATAGGACCTTTGGTATCCACTCTAATCTCCAGAACAGACCCACATCTCTTAGTGCCATGAATAGAGAGTAGGTCGCACATGGTTCTCTCCATGCACTACTGTGGGACTAACGAATATAGCTGAGTAAGCGTGTGCAGCTATTTAACAAAAATCCCTTTGAGATGCTCTACATGGTGCTGTGTTAGGGGTTATCTACCCTAAGAAGTAATGCAATGTAGCACATCATCATTTATCTTCTACCAGGATTTAACAAAAAAAAATATTGTTTTCCTGTGTATAAGTTAGAGAAATAAAGTAAGTACGACCACGCAGAGCCCTGCGGGTGCTCTACTACGACTATGTACGCCTCAGAGGTTAGATGGAGCTATGACACAAAAGGTATGTGTCCGAGGTCTTACCATAAAAATAATAATAATAATTTGGCTAATGTCTAGAAATGCTGATGATCCTTTACATACATACAAAAAAAAAAAGAAAAAGGAAAATCAATTAAACTGTCAATAAGAGAAAAAATGCAATGTGTCAGTCCTCTGCCTTCCAGAAGACTGGTAGGAAGACGCGTGCTGTTTTCTTGCCGCATTAAATTCTGATTATTGCCGACACATTATAGAGGAAATATTTTAATTCCCTCCACATGCCAGCTAGCGCTTATTGAACCCTATTTGCACGTATACACTGAAGTTCATTATTCCCATTATCTAAGCTATTACACCACATCTGGCGGGGATTGTTTTTATGCTATTTGGCCGCAGCTGTGAAATATCACTTGCCAAACATAATTGTATTTTTAAGACCATTTCTAAAGTTTAATTTGCCTCCTACTTTAATAGGAAATGTGTCTTTGCTTGGGAGTCATTTTTGGAGACAATCGCACCTCCTAGAGAGAGAGTTACCTGCATACACTCAGGGTACTTCAAATCCCAAACCTTCGCACGACGTATGTTTAGTTCTCGCTTCCATGGTTAAAAGGATTGCCTGGGATGTTCAATTGATGGGCCATCGTTCCTCTAGGATGCCAGTCACAAATCTTTATTGATCCAAGTGTGTTTGGAGCTCTGTATGGTGCAGCAGCTCAGTCGTATTCACATAAGCAAGCGGAGACGCAGGACTAGGCACAGCCACATTTCTAGGCCTGACCCTTCATTCTGCTGATCATGGGGGTTCTGGGGTTCACACTTCCGTCAATAATACATTGGCGAACAATCCTAAAGGTTCCCATAACACCTTCATTATCTGTCCACCAAACGCCTCGTAAGCCCATAGCTATTCTTCTTGGTTCTCCCATACACAGGCATGCTCAGCCTGGCCAAGCTTACATGTGTCCTCCGGAAAGTCACTGCAAGACACTTCTGGTGGTGTCTCATCTGCCTTGAGACCAAAAGGATCAGACACTCAAATTCAACATGTTTCTCTCCCCGACATCATCTGCCAGCAGAGAGTTGGCATATGCCCATACACACAGGATAGTGATATGATTTTTCCCATTTATATGGGCACTAGTAGGATAGGCCATCAACTAAAAATCCCAGTAAACTCTTTAAGTTGAGGATGACTAACAACCACCAGATGACCAAAGATATAAAAAAACGTTAAAGGGCATCTGTCGCACCTATGACACTGGCTGACCTGTTACGTGTGCGCTTGGCAGCTGAAGGCATCAGTAGTTGGTCCCATGTTCATATGTGCCCGCATTGCTGAGAAAAAGGTTTTGAGGTTTTAATATATGCAAATGAGCTTCTTCTAGGAGCAACAGGGGTGTTGCTGTTACACCTAGAGGCTCTGCTCTCTTTGCAACTGCCATGCCCTCTATAGTTTGATTGACAGGGCCATGGAGGCGTGGGCATGTTTACACTGCCCGGTCCCGTCAATCAAAATGCAGGGGGCGGCAGTTGCAGAGGGAGCTGAGCCTCTAGGTGTAATATTCGCATATATTAAAACATCATATTTCTCAGCAATGCGGACACATATGAACATGGGACCAACACAGATGTCTTCAGCTGCCAAGCGCACATGTAACAGGCCCGCCGGTGTCATAGGGACAAATCTGCTGACAGATGCCCTTTAAATTACTGAAGCTATGCTATACATTAGACTGTCTTTCTATGCTACACATGGTTTGTCCCAGTGCCGGCCACTGCTGGTCTGTGGGCTTCTAACCAAGCATAAGACAACCTACTAATTTGCCAGAAAATACTGACGTGTCTGAGATATGAGATGCTGGAACCTCAAGCCTCAGGTACATCACTAGACTCAAAGGAAATTCAGTCCCCAAAAAATGTCATACATAGAAGCAATTCACCAGACTTTTCCTCTGCACTGAACTACTTTAATAAGGTAAAAACTCTTCACTGGTAAACTTCTACCATAATGACTTACAAGCTTAGGCCGACACTTCAAAGATAAGTCTGAGTTCAATTTCAATGTGCACTTGAGAGAAAAAAAAAAAAAAGATGAACCTGATGGGTATTTTCAAAGAAATAAAATTTATAGCATGTGATTTTCATCCTTTAGGACTATCAAAGCTATGCAAAAGGGAATCCAATAACCACTTCCATATGTCTTATTATTTGGCTGTCTTCGGAGAAGTCACTAGGTGTCTGCTTTAATATGTATCCCACGTACGTTCACAATCTCGCCCCTCTAGCCCGCTGCGGGGACGGAACAGAATCAACATCCTGTACGGGCTCAAACAATAGCCAGAGAGTGGATGGAACATCAAGCGTGAGCGCAGTATTTTTATAAGACAGTATTAGCTAATTAAAATGGCACAAGCCGAGACTCCTGCAGCTTCAGGGATGTTCTCCAGACAGACAATTGTTCATTTCAAATCGGTTTTCTTCCCCCCGGCCCCCCCCCCCCCAAGAAGGCATTTCCCCTTAAGAGATGTGGAGATACGGTTACCAGTGATATATTATTTTATTGACTTTGGAAATTGAAAATAAATGAAATTACCATTTACCCGTAAAGCAACCGATCTCAAATGTCTTTTACAAACTTTGTCTTTTCCATCCTTTCATCCCTCGTGTGTTACCATGTGTGATGGGTGAGGAAGTCTTAACTTACAAAGAAAATATCTTCAGGGGCGAGAGCCCAGAATTCACATGACAAACCAAAAATCTCTGCTTTCAGGAAAATTATTGGTTTTTAGAGAACAGAAATTGTCTCATGTGCAAGTAAAAGTGGAAAGAACGTATGACGGACAGCATCAGGTATATAATGGCAGCCAGAGACATGGACTACAGGAAAGCCTACAGACAGATGGACTGCACATGGACGTACTGAAGAATCGTACAACTTCCAGGTTACATGGAGCCATGTAAGGGCACACAAGGCTCTGCTGTACCTCTATATACCTCTGATGTCACATAAAACTTCTCTACTGATTTCGTAAGAATAGCCTCATTGCTCTACCAGATGCCATATTATGGAGGCTCTCTCCGTAGAGCAGGGGTGGCCAACCTGTGGCTCTTGAGCCACATGTGGCTCTTTGCTTCTTCAGGTGCGGCTCTTGCTGTGGAGCTGGGAAGCAGTCAGACTGGCTCACTCTCCACCCCATGCTCAGATAATTTTTCCTGATCGGGCACCGTTGCTACTTTGCAGCTCTAGCTCACTCTCCACTACATCCTGATGCACACAGTGTGAGAACGTAGTACATGAAGACATGCACTAAGACCTGATGCTGTGCTCATCAGGTCATAGTTGGGAGCGTGTCAGACCTGCAAGGTAGCAGCTGCCCGAACAGGGGGTCTGATCTAAGCACGGGAGGTTCTGATCTGAGCATGGGGAAGGGGTCCTGATCTGGGCAATGGAGATCTGATCTGAGCATGGGGGGTCCTAATTTGAGCAATGGTGGTCACATCTGAGAATGGGGGGATCTGAGCACTAAGGGTCTGACACTGGGAGTCTGATTTATGTAGTTTGATACGAGCATTGGGGGTCTGATGAGTTTGGGGATCTTATTTTAGGTCAGATGAGAATTGGGGTTCCGATTTAGGAGCCTGATTTGAAGTCTGGTGAAAAATATATTTTTTCTTTTCTCTGCTAATGAAAAATAAGAAAAACAATTTTTCTCTTATTTTTCTTTGTTACAACCTAGGTACATCTTGTAGGGCGAAAAATACTGTGTAAATGTATAGCTTGTGGCACCTGGTAATCTTTTTTTTTTTTGGCTCACTGTAAGGTTGGCCACCCCTGCCGTAGAGCTTTGTTTTAAGAGAAGAATGACCCCATAATATGGCACCATATGAAACCATAGGTGAATCCATGTGAAGCTCTACAGACTTTGAAAAGCACTTTGTCATTGGCCTGAGGTCTAACAGCCCTTTTTGCAAAGGGTGAGACACAGGGCAATTATCAGGAATGAACCACTGGGCCCTTACGATCATTCCTCCCCCATGCAGATTCAATGTTTGCTAGCAGCACATGCCTGTTTACACAGGACAACACGAACAAATGATTATTTTACGACTTCTCCCAGCTGTTCCAGGCCTAAATTAGTGGGCGGAAAAGGGGAATCTGTCTTATATTTAGAAGTAGCACTGGATGCTCCGAAAGTTTGGAGAGGCCGGCGCCTCTTCATAACTTTGGCTGATCCACCACCAGTGATTTATTAAGATGAAACGTCGGTCTTAATAAATGTGTCTCATAATTATCTGCAGGCGGCAGATCGTGGTGTCTAATAACGATTTGCAGGCCGCAAACCACTATAAACTATACAGTATGGGGACAAGCGAAGGCATAGGGATCGCTTCTGCCCATACTGCGGAGGAGATCACTGCATGTAATAGCAGAGGTCACCTACGCTAGCGAGCAGGCGATTGCCAAGGAGGGAACGCTTCCCTCCTGACAATCGTCTGCCACATCGAGCTGTGTAACACTGCCTTAAGAACGTGTTTTTCCGATGCCTGCCCCAATCTTTGGCTTACGTGAATGGGCCTTAACGATGGAGCTCCATATTCTTGATTTCCAGAAATAATTTTAATATTCTTATTGCTATAAGGTAAACGATGTGAAATCGGGAACGAACAACAAATGGTCTGACAAATTCCAATCAGCTTAGAAACATGAAAACCTGAACCACAGACCGTTTACATGTTAGGATAGATTCTGGTCCAATGTAAACTATAACCATACGTGATATTTGGCCCATGTAAATGAGATAAAAGCCATCTTTAGGAAAACCAATCATGGCTGCAATAACTTTTACATGATTCTTTGGCCAAAAATACCTTAATTCTTATGGGTGATTTGATAATTGAAAGAGATAAAGTATTCATTAGACACTTAAAGGGGTTGTCTGGGTCCAGAGCAGAACCCAGACATACCTCCATCTTCACCCCTTCGGCCCCCCTGATATTAGCATCAGGGCATGCTGTATCGCTCAGGGCAAGGGCGCTTTTTTGTTTACAATGGCACACTGCTAGGTGGAGGCTTCCGGGTGACGTCACAGGCTATGATGGGCGGGCATTAGCACTGCGCTAGCCGTTTTACAGGAGCCGGCAACATCGCGGGCTTCACTGCTAGATGGAAGCCTCCGCCTAGCAGTCCCCATGGAGAGCCTGGTACGTCACCGGATCTCCTAAAAATGCCTTTGCCCTGCGCAATTCAGCGCAGGGCAAATGAGAGCATCGAATAATCAAAACTGCTGTAAAAATATATATATATATATATATATATGGATTAGTTGCCCATAGCAACCAGATTCCACCTTTCATTTTTCAGAGTTCCTTTGGAAAAGGAAAAGCAGAATCTGACTGGTTGCTATGGGCAACCAATCCATTTCTCCTTTACACCAATTTTGATAAATCTCCCCCATAGCGTGTGCTTGCACTGTAGAAACGGGTTTGTCCAAATCCCCAGTCTTTTGCAAAGACTAATATTATTGAGAGTAACCTTTAAACAGTTCACCATTGGTCCTAACATTGTGAAAATCATTTGTCAATGAAAACTCTGTCTACTTAACGGATCAATGAGCTTTCACAAAACCTTCGATACGTCATAGCGACATACTAAAGGTTTTTACTGTGGGGTCCGAGTGCGGAGACTCCCACTGATCCCCAGAACAAGGAGAGGGAAGTGGTTGTATAGAGCGCTCTCCCTCCTCTCTGCAGGCGACGGAAGCGAGACAGACTCAACAGAAAACTTCCATTCCGTTTCCTGCAGCTATGTGAACGCTTTACCTTCCTCGTTTAGGCGATCGGTCGTGGGGTCTGGGTGCTGACTATGACTAAAAGCTTAGTGACACTTTAATATTACTATTTTACTGTCAAATGTATCTACTAAAGTGAATGTCTTACCGGTTCTCTTGTATTCGTCGTGACAGTATTTGATTCGGCAGTCTTAAAAGAAAAAAGAAAAAAAAGTTAAATGTAATAAGAAGGGTATAATAACAGAAAAACCATTTCAGGAATATCACATAGTTCATTTATGTATCTATATTAAAGTTTACAGATTTTTACATTTCTCCCCATTCATATCAAGAGGTAATGGGGTACAAATTGAGCTCTGAAGCTAAAATGGACCGTGCAGGAAAATAAAAAACGAACCCCATTTCTCAGCAGTCGCTCCGGTAAGTAAACATATCACCACACACAATTAATTCCTGATTAACTCCTTAGTAAAGGCACAAGCTGAAATTAATCAAATGCACATAAATGAAGGCCTTTGAATATTTAGCAAGGATAATTAGTCATTTATCAAAAAAAATAAAAAAAAATCTGAATAGCTGCACCATCTGGGCATGGCATGAACACCATGCCAGCGTAGAGAATAACGACAGCCCGGCCATGTGACTGGTTGTCGCTGACAACAGCTCAAATACAGTTGTCACAGCTTGTGCATGGATAAATGATATTCAAAACTCCAGCTGTACTGTGAATGAGAAGTTCATCTGCTCCACATACAATACAAGAAGCAGTTCTCCCAATCTTAGGTCAACACAAATCAGACTGAGGAAGAGCGGTGCAGACAGAGACTTCCAACACTGCGAAGGCAAAGCAGAAAGCTGTTGGAAATCAGCTTTAATGAGACTATCAAAGGTTGGTTGCCTCCATACTCCTCGTATTATTACAAAAATGGGAAACTTAACAATGGAACATTACAAAGCATTACGCAGGTGCTGTTAAAAATGTCTTTAGGAAGCTTTCACGCTGCTTTCTTTTTGCGGCTGTCGGAGGTTTATATCTGAGAGTTTCCATATGTATAGCTCCGACGTATGCCACTGTGCTCTTTCCTACAGAATAAAGTAATACCGAAGTATACTAGTCTGACAGAAGCCAAAAGAACTGTTTGCGCCACAAGCAGGGCTTAAAGGGGTTTTTCCATCTCAGAAAATTGGGTCATATAGCTAGGATATCCCCCCGATTGTCTAATAGGTGCGGGTCCCACCTCTGGGACCCGCACCTATCAGGTAAACACAACTGGCAAAATGAAGGTGGGTGCACTGCACATGCGCGGCTGCCCTTCTATGGGGCTGCGGAAAATAGAGTGCTGTCTGGGCTATTTCCATCGGCCCCAGAGAGGTAAATGGAAGCAGAGGCCACGCAAGCGCAGTGCGCTCTCATTCATTTCTAAGGGGATTCCGAAAATAGCCAAGCACGCTGTTCGGCTATTTTCGGTGGGCCAATAGGAACAATTGGCGGTGGCATCTATCTTCAGTTATCAGCCGCGTTTACGAGATAGGTGCAGGTCCCAGAGGGGGGACCCGCACCTATCAGACTATGGGGGCATATGCACCCATTGTCTGAGATGGGAATACCTCTTTAACATGAAGTTTGCTTCAAGAAGGCCCCAGACTGCCAGAGCAACTGATTAACAGCCCTAGATAAGTCTGTGGGGCATCCAGTTGAAAGACAAAGTGCAGCGCCTAACTAGTCAGATGCCCCAGTCAATACTGACTGCAGCATTTCAGGGTTTAAATGACTGGGTTTGGAGATAGCGGGTCACTACAGCCAGGTATCAGCTATATTACACAGCCAGCACTCGCTGAGTATGGAATAGGGTCAATTTGTGAGCCTGCTTCATATTTCCCCTGCATGCAAATGCCCAACATGTATGTCTTTCTACGTTAAAGTGTTATACCGATCTCAGACATTGGTGGCGTATCACTAGGACCTGAAACCAATGTAAGATGAGGTGTGGGTCCCAGCTCTGGAACCTGCCATATCTCCAGAACTGGCGGGACACAAAAGTTCCACAAAAAATGAATGGATAGCACTGTGCATGCACAGCCACTTCTCCATGTATTTCTATGGGATTGCTGGAATTGGATAGGCCAGCTATTTTCACAACTCCCACAGCAGTCTGCTCTCCTTAACTTTGGGGGCGCGTTCTGGAGGTAGGAGTGGGTCCTAGAGGTGGGAACCGCAGCTATCGGACACTGGTGGCATATCCTAGTGATATGACATTAATGTCTGAGATGATACAACCTCTTTAAAAAAAAAATAGAAAAAAATGACTTGTCGTCCATATGGCAATTCAATAAAAAATAAAATCCGAGAACCTCATTGGATGTTATGAACAACAGAGAAAATGTCCCTCAGACAGATTTGATAACGTGATGAATTATATTCATACCAGCTCGCGTGGTTGGAAACTTTCATCTTGTCGGAGGACTAGGAGATTCACACAGCCGCCCATTTTCGTGCTTCTCAGTAATGATACAACTTCTTCTTGGGTCTTTCCGGTCAGGTCTACACCATTCACCTTTAGGACAATTAGAAGCAAAGTCAGCAAGACTCTCAATAATCACTTATAATCTCTAGGAGTCCTGAGAGACCAAATCTCCCAAGCATGTACCTACAGCCAGAGGACTTGCTATGGGACCCAGATGTTGAGGAGGGCCCTAACAGGTGCAAGAACCTTGGACTTTTTTGTGGGGAATAACAGTATGACAGTTTTTTTTGTTATAATGTGGGTCTCCTGATATATTGTGATATTATACATATGGTACCATTATTGCTATTTATGCTGCTGTTTTAGTTTTCTTACACTAGGAGGTGGAGGCCCCACGACTTATAGATACGCCCCTGCTCCAAAATAGGGAAATATTACAACAAAACCACAATTTTATAAATAGGCAATGTACTATGGCAAAAGCATACAAAATAGAAATAAAAACATATTTAAAGATTATACAATGTGCTATATTAAAATATAAAAAACATAAAATAGAATAGAGAGATCATACAATATGCCATCTTAACATATATTCGAATAAAAATGAATATATTTATATATCTATAGATTATACAATATTATATTAGTGCTATATTTAAACAATATAAAACACAATACCTATATTCATACATATATTTTTAATAAAAAAATGTTTTAATTGGAATGATTGCTTGACCCATAGAATTTCCTTTTAAAATGTGGCATTTAATAAATTCCTTGACTGATTCACCCAGATATTCCTGAAATCCCGCAGGCCACCATGAATCGCAGTCCTAATTACATTTCGCAGCTGTGTTCTGTGGAGGACCGCAGTGTGAGGTCAGGCCAGGTAGTCTCTGGTTTTATATAATACCGAGCTGCTTAAGTGACTATGAAAACCAGAAATAGCCAAGAGAAGAGGTGATGACTCCACTCAGCATGGTGACATAGTATGCCAGGGATGGACAACCTGTGGCTCTTCCGCTGTTACAAAACTACAACACCCAGCATGCCCAGACTGCCTACAGCAGTGCATGCTGGGAGTTGCAGTTTTACAACAGCTGGAGAGCCGCGATTGGCCATTCCTGTAGTATGCTGTCACTCAGGCTCTGTTCACATTACGTCTGTCACCTTGCTTTGCTTATTAGTGCCAGGTAGTGTTAGAAGAGACTTTTAAATTAGTTAGCTTTCTTATGGTAAACAGCTGCTTCAATTAGCAGAAAAAGCAGTTTAAACAGATATTCGTAAAGTTATTCAGAGCACAGAGAGAGCACTTTCCCTCACTGCACCATTGTTCCTTCCCTCTGCTCATTATGGCCCTCCTATCCTTTTGTGACCGACAGGGCAAGGGATCTGCTCGTGCCTGGCCTCATAATTTAAGACATGCGTTCCTGCCCTGGACAGAAGTGTGCTGCGCATGCACTGAAATTCTGCTGCACAGCGCACACACAAGCAGTTCTCAGAAGCATGGCCCTGGCAATCACCAAGGGATAGGAGGGCCTCCATGGAGAACATCGAGGGGAAGGAGACAGCCCTTTGTGTGCCAAACAACTTAAGATTTAAATAATTTCATTTTTTATAAATATCTTGCTTCAATGTCTCTGCTGGCACTTCCTGACACTATAATTAGGGTACTTTCACACTTGCGTTAAAGTTTTACGGCATTGAGTTCCGTCCTAGGGGCTCAATACCGGAAAAAAACTGATCAGTTCTATTCTAATGCATTCTGAATGGAGAGAAATCCGTTGAGTATGCATCAGGATGTCTTCAGTTCAGTCCCTCTTGTGGAATTTGGTCGGAGAAAATACTGCCGCATGCTGCGGTATTTTCTCCGTCCAAAATTCCAGAACACTTGCTGGAATTACGGATCCAGCATTATTTTTCATTGAAATGCTAAAATGCCAGCTCCGGCAAAACGGATACAGTTTTCCGGTCTGCGCATGCACAGACCTTTAAAAAAATAAATAAAAAATAGATACTGGATCCATTTTTCTGCATGACGCCGGCGAGACGGATCCGGTGTTTCAACGCATTTGTTAGACGGATCCTCATCCGTCTACAAATGCTTTCCGTTTGCACACGGATTTCTGGATCCTCACAACGCAAGTGTGAAAGTACCCTTAGTTTAATAATCAAAAACAGGTGACAATCTTCTTAAAGGGGTTGTCCAGCTTCAACTTGTTATTTAAATATGCCTCAACCAGTGAGACCTATCAAGTGAACCATACTTACCTGCTCCCCGATTCTCAGGTCTGGTACCATAGGTCTACTGCTGTCTTCACTACCCTTCAGTTCCCATATGTACACTTCCGGCACAGACGGGGGATCAATGACCGGCTGCACCAGCAATGTGTCCCCCAAGTGGACCGAAGTGCAGTCAAGACAGAGGTAGATCCATTGAGCCGGAACCAAGTGTCGTCGAGCAGGTAGGTATGCTTCCCTTGGCAGGTCCCAATGGGTGGGGTAAGTATCTACATAATGATCTGAAGTTGGAGAACTCCTTTAAGGGGTCTATGTTGGTAGCAGAGTAGGTTGCCAACAGGCTCCAGTTAAGTTATACAAAAAATAATATACAGTTTATTTCGTTTTTTTGACCGTATACCTTTGTATGCAATAGTGTAGTCTACTACGCTATTGCAAACGATAGGGGGGAAAAAAAAAAAAAAAAAAAAGTATACTGATCCATATCAGCTCAACATAGGTTACAGTGATATACTTGGCCTCCATCAGGTGAATGGAGCTTTAAGAAGCTTTTCCCATAGTATGCCAAACACAGGCTCTTCACATGATGTGAATACAGCCTTAGAAGACCACTTCCGCAGCTGGAGGCAGCAAAGTGATGAAATGGTAGGTAAATGTCCATTATTATATCACAGGGTCAAATTACAAGCTCAGCTCTGCTATATCTTTACATCGCTGACTTTGAAATACATGAAATAATCTGCCCCAACAATCCATCCAGTGATTAAGGACCAGGGCCGATATGGTAAATTGGCTGTGGAACAGATGAAAGGTCTAGTCCTTCCAAAAATTACAGGAAATGTGGACCACGACACAACCTAATATTAGTTCCAGTCACAGGTCAAGTCATTTGGAAAGGTAAATTTAGAGGTCAGGAAAAACATCATGTGAGGAACCACTTTGCCTTAAAAGTATACATATGTTTCCACTAAGGAGAAATGTAGACAATTTAAGAGGAGAAGAAAGTCATTATCTTTATCTTTTTCATCACTGGAAGGGGTAAATCCAACAAGCACTAAGCCAACAAAAAGGTCATAAGAAAACATGCTTCAAAATATAAAAATTAACAAAATAAAAATAAACCTGACAAATAAGGAAAGATGTTTTTTTTTCCGCTCAACTGGAAACCTATAAAACAAATTATGAATAAAAATGAAGTAATAACGTTACCTCTAACAGTCTATCTGCAGCTTTCAATCTGCCATCTTGGATTGCTGCTCCTCTCGGCAGGATGTTCTTGACATAGATTGGAGCTGAACCCCCAAGAGGGACATCTCTTGATGTAATGCTGAACCCCAAGCCTTCAGCCCCTGCAATAGATAGGAAGAATCCTTATTTTTCTATAAAATAAGGCATAAAACACGTGGACATACGGCCAATTAGGGTATGCTGTCTAAAACTGCTGTATATTCCACAGCAGAAACTACAACTGTTTCAGTGTCGGGGACCTGCTTCTCATTTAGCCCCACTGAACAGAACCTCGAGCACGATCCCGTAATATCTACGCCAAGAGTGGGCACACCCATTCTGAGCTCAGTCCGGAAACCCATATGTAATTACCGCAATCAGTGGCAAGATGAAGGGTGGCAAGGACTCTCACAAAAAAAAAAAATTTGAATCCGCACTCAAATCTGTGGCAAAAAGCCACCATATGAAAGTGGCCTTAAACTTTTTTACATACTGGAGGACCCTCAGAAAAATGGTGATCATCAATGAAGATGCTGCTGAATCGGTCTTTCCTATAAGAGAGAACATGTTGTGTAGGTGTTTAACACATGGCATTGCTTTTTATATTGATGATCTATCCTTAGGATAGGTCATCAATATCAGATCGGCGTGGGCACCCCCGTCGATCAGCTGTTTGAAAAGACGACAGCGCTCATACGAGTGCTGCCTTCTCTTCACTGTTTACCAGCGCGCAATTTCAACTGCAGCGGTAAGCAGGAATTACAACTGCTCCCTCCCATTCAACTCTATGGGACAGGTCCTTCCTATTCACCTGAATAGGAAGGAGCTGTCCCATTAAGTTGTAACTTCCACTGCAGTTGCGACGGTGAGCAGGTAAACAGTGAGGCAGCACTCGCTGGGGGGTGCCGGTAGTCCGCCCCATGCCAATCTGATATTGATGACCTATCCTGAGGATAGGTCATCAATATAAGAAAAGTGGACAACCCTTTAAGACCCCTAGAAAAGTGGTGTAAATCAAACTGTGCAGAGAAACAAGAAACATAGTTTCCCTTACAGACTGTCAGTCTAGATCACTGTCTACACAAACTGTCTAGTAGAAATCCTAAAGAAAACACAGGGGCTAATCTCCTGCAAATCTTTTCCATCTTCAGTTGGCAGCTGAGGGGGTGGAGCTTAACAAAGGGGTGTAACTTAATCTTAATTTGCTACTGCAGGAAGGGCAGAGGGTGGGAAGACTACTGCTCCAGCCAGTTGTCTCACAGCCAGACAGTTGTCTCACAGACAGTAAGAAGAAGAAGGGACATTGTTTTTCAACTTTAATTGTTCTAAGGGCCATTCACAGTTGCCCTTGAATTCCAGTAGCCTGATCCAGCATTGTCTGATATGACCGTGTACTGCCGGACCCACACTGACTATAATGGGATTTGTTGGTGATGCGGCCGCTTTTCTGACATAAATGCCGGGTTTCGGCCGGAAAAATAGCTGCATGCTGCAGTTTTTGTCTGGCTGTAAGCTATGCAAGAACAGTAGGATCAGGCTACAGGATTAACAATGCTAATGTGAACATAGCCAAAGAGACATCCATTGGAAAGGAGGTGATAAAGAGAGGAATTGTTGGGATATTTTTTTATTTTCTGTGCATCTTCTGTGTTTAGTGTTCCTTTATAAGTTTTTGACTTTGAATTTGATCCTACCTCTCCTATCCAACTAATTGACAAAATGTTTGATACTTAAATATATCTGAACTGTGTATTAAACCTTTCTAAATCCGGTTCTGCAAATTGCAGCAGTAAATTACAGTCTGGAGTGAGAAATTCAGATTTGAAAGTGGTAAACGGAAAATGATTGTATAATCCTTTGTTGTTGGAGCCTCTCCACAGGGGTCCGGCGGAAGGGATGAGCGGCAATATACGTCCCTGCCGGCCTCCTGCTGGGGAGAGATACAAGCATGGGATTAAATTATACGCATTTAATAATATTGTGAAGGTTTTTGATATGAGTAGAAGCAATTATTACAGTTCTCAGGCTTCTATCAGCATATGAGGATGGTAGCCTCCATATGTTAAAACCCTACATTGCGGCTGGAAATTAATCCGTTTGTAGAGGACCCATGAAATTCACCCAGAGAACGTGATCGCCATTCATTTTCCGTATGTCATTTCATGTACAAACGACCACGGGTATCTCGGGACACTGTCGCATATTGACCGTTAATTGGAAAAAAACGTAAAGCCTGGATGATTAAAACTCTGTTGTGCGGCTCGGGAAACTTCTTGTTCCGGTTTGTGCTAATTAAAAGCTCCTGCACTGAAGGGAGCACGCTTTAATAGAACTTGCGTTATTGGACAACGACAAAACCCGTAATGGTGGGCTTCATGCTCCATGGAGAACAGTATACACAAGGTTAGAGGGCAATGTCTTTTTCTTGGCTGGCATTAGTTGGTCTTACAATTTTACTTAAAACGTGAACATAAAATCAACACCGAGTATCACGCTGAATTTCAGACAGGTGAGCAGCGCAGGGCTTGGAGTCACATCTCTATGAATAGCCTTGGCAAGTCAAAACCAATATGATCCCGGAATCTGGCTTCCAGTAAATACTGTAGGATCCCATCCAGGTTCTGCCATGTCATGTTTAAGCCTTATCTGAGTGGACCTTCCACTTGCTTCGAAGCTTGATGGACTGTAATCAAGCGGCCAGTAAAACGATGTGTTATCTGTAGAAAACACTCAGGAAGGCTCCTCATGTTGTTATGGCAAAGCCGTAGTATACGATTATCAGAACTTGCATGTCCGAATGAAATTATGTGAGTTGGCAAAACAACAAACAACTATACACAGCAAAAAAGATGGCAGCACCAGGACACTTGACTGGTTCCCCCTATGAATGGCCCAGGCTCTACACAATGGGGATACATTAAATCAGGCATGCTCAACCTGCGGCCCTCCAGCTGTTTCAAGACTACAACTCCCAGCATTCTCGGACAGCCTACAGCTATCAACCTACAGCAGGGCATTGTGGGAGTCATAGTTTTACAACAGCTGGAGGGCCGGAGGTTGAGCATCATTGCATTAAATAATGCTTAAAGGGGTCATGCCATCGCTGATGTAAAAAAAATGAAAATCAGACATTTGGTGCATGACAATACATTTCTAACAAAGCTAGAACGAGCCCTGCGTCTCACATGGGTCCAGAGATCTCCCCATTCATTGCTCTGCTTGATTTTTATCAGGCTGGCAGCTCAAGGGTAGTGTCCTTTCTGCTGCAGCTTTTTCCCAGTAACTGCCACAGCTTCTAACACAACATATGGCTGGTGGCAGATGAAAATTTAAACGGAGCGTGTTCAACCAGCTCTGTGAGACGGACCAAAAGAAAATAAGGAAAAGAGCAAACAGCAGGTGGCGCTATACAGATACACTTTATCGAATACTCACTGGCTATACTACGTTTCTAATTACCTACATGTAATTACAAAAGTATTCAGATCAAGACGCTGGTTTGAACATGTAGAATATGTTTCCTGACGCAACCCCTTTAAAGAGGACCTTTCACTGGTCCACAGTTTATGAGGTAAAGCTATGTACATGGAGAGCGGCACCCAGGGATGTCCCTGCACTTACTTGTATCCCTGGGTGCGGCTCCGTTCGCCTGCTGTAGCCCCCGGTACCGGCACTCCTGCTGCTCTAATTTGCCTGGGGCGGTGACCTCTTCTTCTGCCCTGGGCGTCTCCTTCTGCCAGGGCTGGAGCGCTGGCCAATCGCAGCGCTCAGCTCATATTTAGGATATGTGCATTCAGTTAAAAATGCACAATTTTTGCAAGTAAGTTCATTCAGTTTTGTCTGCGATTGCGTTCAGTTGTTCAGGGTTTTTTTTTCGCATAGATGCAATGCGCATTGATGCTTTTTTCACACGTGTGATTAAAAAACTGAAGGTTTACAAACAACATCTCTTAGCAACCATCAATGAAAAAAGCATCGCATCCGCACTTGGTTGCGAATGCGATGCAATGTTAATGCAGCCCCATTCACTTCTATGGGGCCAGCATTGAGTGAAAAACGCAGAATATAGAACATGCTGCGATTTTCACGCAACGCACAAGTGATGCGTGAAAAAATGCCCTCATGTACACACACCCATTGAAAAGAATGGGTCCGGATTCAGTGCGGGCGTAATGTGTTCGCATCACGCATTGCACCCGCACGGAAAACCAGGGGGGTGGCGCTATCCTGGTGGTTGTTTCACTGCAGCGGCATTTGGTAGGTTTATCCATCGGCACATTCAGTTTTGCCTTTGTCTCTTTGTCCTTCTTTACAGATATTAGCCGTCTTTGGTCCTACCACGTATTTCAGCCTATATATGTACTCAGCTTTGCCCTTTGTGCCTGTTTACTGTTGCACTTTATATACCCCTATGTGCCGTTTGTGTCCCACCAGGGTGGCGCTCTTTTCTCTCTGCCCACCTTGTTTTTAATGGCGATGTTAATTATTATGTTATAAATAAATGAATTTGATATCTCAATAAAATATATACTTTCCTAATATACTGAGTGTGCTCCAGTTTTCTTACAGGTTGTGGTTTTGTCTCTGGGAGCGTACTCTCCAGCTTTGAGCTATATATATCTCCCTGTCCATTGAGCCCCCTTTTATTAGCATACTATGCATGGCCTTAGCTAATTTTAGTTTAGGCTTGAGGCTTCACATGTGCATTGGTTTTCTTTGTATTTTTGTAAGGAGAAAGTAAAGTAAAAACTGAAGCATGCACCATTAGGCCTCTTTCACACTTGCGTTGTGAAGATCCGGCGTGCACTTCCGTCGCCGGAATGCACGCCGGATCCGGGACAACGCAAGTGAACTGAAAGCATTTGAAGACTGATCAGTCTTCAAAATGCTTTCAGTGTTACTATGGCAGCCAGGACGCTACTAGCGTCCTGGTTGCCATAGTAGCAGTGGGGAGCAGCATACTTACATTCCGTGCGGCTCCCGGGGCGCTCCTGAATGACGCCAGAGCGCCCCGCGCGCATGGATCACGTGATCCATGCGATCACGTGATCTATGCATTGGGGCGCCCCGACGTCATCCTGGAGCGTCCCTGGAGCCGCATGGAATGTAAGTATGCCGCTTCCCCGCTCCCCCTACTGTTTACTATGGCAACCAGGACTTTAGCGTCCTGGCTGCCATAGTAACCATTGACAAAAAGCTAAACGTCGGATCCGGCGATGCGCGGAAACGACGTTTAGCTAAAGGCCGGATCCGGACTAATGCCCTTCAATGGGCATTAATTCCGGATCCGGCGTTGCGGAATGTCTTCCGGATTTTTGGACGGAGACAAATCCGCAGCATGCTGCGCTTTTATCAACGTCCAAAAAACGTTGACATACTGAACTGATGCATCCTGATGCATCCTGAACGGATTTCTCTCCATTCAGGATGCATGGGGATAAAACTGATCAGTAGCTTTCCGTCCTAGAGATCCGAGGACGGATCTCTAGGACGGAAAGCTAAAACGCTGATGTGAAAGAGGCCTTAGTCTGGAAAAACACCTGACACCGCCATGGGTACCCAACAGACCCCATTAAAGTTATTGGGGCCTGTCAGACTCCATTGTTGCCCTTCATCTGACAGATTTGGCACTGCCAACATTTTTGTTGCTCTGCTCCTATGACAGAGGGCAGATCTAAACAGAGCCTTATTTTGCAACGTCTGTTAGGCAAGCCCATACTACAGCTGCAATACCCAGCCCATCCATTGAGAAACCTATAGTGATTTACATCTGGCAGAACTGTGTATATGCAGGCATAACAGGGATCTAAAATATGGGCGCACTACAACCATGTGAGACAAGCCTTAGTCCTTTTGCTTCAAGGGGATGTCCAAAAAATAAACACTGATGACCTATTCCCTGGATAGGTCCTCACTATCAGATCCATGGGCAGTCTGACTCCCAGCAAACTCAGCCAATCAGCTTTTTGAAGGGGCCTGTTCATAGTATACCAAGCACAGTGCCGAACATTGTATAGCAACTGTGCTTGATATTGCATCTCAGTCCTCCTCACTTGAATGGGACTAAGCTGACGATAGGCCAAGTGACAAAAGAGGCCCTGATTGGCAGAGGTCTCGGGAGTTAGATCTCCACCAATCCGTTATTGATGACCTATCTTGAAGATAGATCAGCAATATCTAAGCCTTGGATAAGCCCTATAAATAAGAAACCATTGAATTGAACCAATCATATGCTCCTGGGTTTCGATAACTTGTCCAATGTTCGATACACCATAAATAATTGACGTTTAGGCTGGGTTCACATCTGCACTATTAATTCTGGCAGTGCGTTCCGGCGGAGGAATAGACTGCCGGAATTCACTGTAACCAGCTTACATGCTGGCTTTCAGCCAGACTAAAAAATACTACACGCAGCTTTCTTTTGTCTGGCGTAAGCCGGCGTACATGGGAATGCAGCGGTACACGGTGGTATCTGGCTGTGGCAGTCCGTTCCTCCGTTGGAACAGACTGCTGGAGTTTACAAGCGCAGATGTGAACCCAGCCTAAGGCCCCATTCACATGAACGTATTTTCTTTCCGTGTCTATCCTGTTTTTTGTTTTTTTTTGCGTATACGGAACCATTCATTTCAATCGGTCCGCAAAAAAAACTTTAGTTACTCCGTGTACATTCCGTTTCCGTATGTCCGTTTTGCAAAAAAACAGAACATGTCCTATTATCGTCCGCATTACGGACAAGGGTAGTGCTGTTCTATTAGGGGCCAGCTGTTCCGTTCCGCAAAATACGGAATGCACACAGACATCATCCGTATTTTTGGCGGATGCGTTTTTGCGGACCGCAAAATACATACGGTCGTGTACACGAGGCCTTAACCTGCACACGGACAATGATGTCATCAATGGACCCACATAGACTAATTTGTACCTGTAGTAGACAAATACTATGAAGGTGACCACAAATCTGTTGACTGCACAGCTCACAAAAAAGACACACATCACAATTTATCGATGGATCACGTACAAACATGCATCCAGCTGTAGATCTCTCAATGACATAGATAATTATTTCTGTAATTAAAATTAGAGACAATTATCTACGAGAGCAGCCTCCATTACACTGCTAATCTACTTGGAAACATTCAATTACTGTATGTCTAAACGCGGATGTAATAGACACGGTTATGGATCATAAAAAGCATTCGATGCTCAAAAAAGTCTGACTCCATAATATCTTGAGGGCGGACATAAAAATATTCCCAGAGAGACGGATGGCATTTATATTTTGCTCGGGATGAAATTAGTTTTCCCACAACATTTAAATAGTCAATCAATTAATGCCTTCAAATTCTGGTCTGGGCGACGAGATTAAATCAAAGGAGATAATGAGACTGACAGAGAACAATATGAAAGTGTCAACAGTAAAATATGTCTATACCGCCAACCGGCTGTCATGTCACCTCCACGATCTCTCCTATCTCTGCCCCTAAGCCAAACAGTCTTAGCTTTTCCATCATTCATCATGGAGGAGTTGATGCAATCCATAAAACATCTGACTCATTGAAAGTTGAGATTTGCTGAGTTTTACAGTCTTTTGGAAATGTGCATTAAATGTGAACCGTTTAGGAGGGCTTTTATTAAAGAAAATATCAGCAGATTTCAGCTCATCACTAACATATCCTTCTATAATAACATTTTTAGGACATTTAAAGTCTTTTACATACAGCTAACTCATCATTCGGTCCATACATTTACCTTAATCTGCTTTTAAAACTTAAGAAATTGCATTTTCTCCCTCTTGTAAGGATAGGAGATATTATCCATAGGAATATTAACAAAATGATTCTGCGAAAACTCAAAAGTTCTGCCTGTAAAAATCTGGAACTAAGAGCTGCGGTAATACTTGAGGTGCCGCACAGGAGTCAGTGGTTCAAGTAGTATTTTTTTAATAAGGGTTCCTTGGACCTGGTTAGGAGTTCCCTCGAAGACAGAAACACCAAGCTAAAATGATTTTAGCTTTAGCTATGGACCCTTTTCGGTTATTTTATATATTTTTTTCACTGCATTCTACTTAGCAGGGGCTAAATATCATTTTTCCAATTGGGCTTTACAAACACATTTCAACAGTTGGTCTACAGTCTTCAGTTTTACTGCATGTTACTTCTCCTTCTCACTGAATTTCATTGGAAAGCTGCTTTAAGGGCAGTCCACATTACTAATTTTGAAAAACAAGCTTATAAAATCAGTGCAGAATCCATGTTTTTCTGTGCAAAAATTTTTTGATGAGATTTTTTGACACTTTTTTAACCAATGGGTATTGACTTCAGCACAAAAGATGCATTTTCAGCTTAAGGTATTTAACGGAGATCTGTGCCAAAAAACGAATGGAGAAAGCACAAAAAATGCATGGACCTACATAGAGCAGTTTTTTATGCTTCCCATTCATTTCAATAGGAGATTCAGTGTTTCTTTTTTCCATGTGCAAAAAAAAAAAAAAAAGAAGTGCTGCTTCCGATTGAAATGAATGAAAGGCGGTTTTGAGACTGAGCTGATTTGGAGGCAGAAATACACTTACTGTTCCACCTGTAACCCTACTTATACTTTCATGACAGCACATTTACCTAAATTATGATCGAATTGGAAAGTAAACAAATGCTACATATCAAGCAGAACCAACCATCTACAGAAAACACATTGTTGAAAATTTTAGCATTAGTACAAAAATAAAAACATATCCTAAAGCGGTCCATAGCCTTTAAATAGGCTCATCATTAGAGCACCAATGCAGTCAACTAATTCTGACCAAAATATGGAATGGTTCATCTACCAAAAGTCAAGTTTCATTTGTGGTACCTGGAAGTGTCCTCCATGGTAAAAAGATTGTTAATCGGTGGGTTTTAAGGGTATCTATCATTTTCACAATCTTCTGACACATCAAAGGTTTTGATCTTTGGGAGTATAGGTGCTGAGACTCCTGCACATCCCTAAAACAGGAGGACAGAAAAACTCATCTGAGTGCTGTGCCCCTTCGTTCCTGGTAGAGCAACCTGAATGGTGCATGGATTTATACAAACTAAGGACTCTCTGTAAATCCATACACTTGCTCAGAGAGCAGAAACATACAGAAATAAAGGGGCACAGCGCTCAGTCGAGTGTTTCTGCCCCCTTTGTTTTAGCAATTAGTGGTGGTCTCAGCACCTGCACCCCCACGATTGAAATTTCGGACATATCCCCTTGTCTTAGTGATTTGTAGAGGTCTCAGTAACCAGACACTGAACCAATCAAAAATTCTGACATTTTAGAAGTTTGTAAAAAAGATAGGTAACTTTTAAAGCTGACCTGCACTATCTGCGCGAAAGTGAGGATTTGTTTGTGCCATGTGACCACGGAGCGCGAGTGAAGCGCTTGCCATTACTCACACTCTGAGGTCACCCACCATCCTGCACCGTACTGGATCCTGACATACACGCTGTGTGATGTCAGGTGCCAGTGCAGCGCGTGGGGGGGAGCTGATGGCACTTGGGGGGGGGAGAGACTTTTTATAGAAAACGTTCTTTTAATTACTTTTTTTGTCTTAGTACTCGATTAATTGTTGGATTACTCTCGATAGCTGCAGCCCTAACATACAGTATATGCAGTTGTAGGCAGACAGCTCCATACACTGTGTAGTGGCCGTGCAGGGGTACTGCAGCTTCAATGAGAGCAGAGTTTCAAGATGCCGATGCCAGACACTACACAGTATCCAGAGAATCCTGCTTCTACTCCATATGCTGCAAGTCTCTGCAAGCGCAGCAGCCCAAAACAGGTGCCAGACCTCCACCGATCTGTTACTAATGACCTATACTGAAGTCTAGAAAACCCCTTTAATGCAAGAACACAAAAATATAATAAACCAAAAGTTCAGTTTAGTCCACAATCTGTATATCTTACCTTTTTTCAGCTGTATGTATAGCTTTTTTCCTTTTTTGGTACCATAAGCACTGGTTGGAGAGCTGACACCTCGCTGCGGTGATGGCGTTAGGCCGGTTGGTGGTTTTCCTGCTGTACTGATACTATGAGGTAGATGTTGGTAAGAGTCCAAAGGCTCTGTCTGGTTTGCTTGACGGGGTATTCTCTGTAGTGTCTGCTCGGGACCAGGGCTGTGGAAATTCCTATTCTCAATGTATGGATCGGGGACATGTTGGGTGGAGTAGTAGCTGTTGTTCTCGCTTTGGGATAGTAGTTCGTATGGTTCTTTGTTAGCTGCTGGCACCACATGAAACCAGATCATGGGAGAGCGCATGGCTTGACGAAACATATGCTGAGCTCTGGATAAAGGAGATAAGATTAGCAATAAAGATTGGTAAACTAAAAATTGTTTTGTTATGAACTTGATTATAGTTTTTAATTATGCAAAAATGGGCTGCCTTGTGTCACCATGGAGCTGGAAAATTAAAAAGACTTTACAACTGCTTGTTAGTGCGTCAGTCCCAATTAATTATAATATGTAGTCTGTACAAAAACAGATAAGGACATAAGGATACACATCAACACAGGAAACCTGGCTCAGTGGTTAGCACTGGTAAATTCAGTATGCTGGGGATCAACATCTACATGGAGTCTCTATGTTCTCCCCATGGTTTCCTCCCACACTCCAGAGACATACTGATAGGGAACTTCGATTGTGTGCCACACTGGGGACGAGTGATGATAATGTCTGTAATGCGCTGCGGAATATGTTGGTGCTATACAAGTAAAAATAAATAAAGGGTGCCTTCACGTGACAATTTGTATTTTTCATAAATGATTTCCCAAACATAAAATTCCACTGATGACCACATCAAAAAGCTGCACCAAAAGAGCACCCTAAATGTGTTGTCTGTACAGGAGCAGAAGTTACCAGACTTTAGGCTTCTTTCGGGCCTGGTCAAGAGTTCCAAAGATGTCTGCAGCAGCAAGAGTTCTTAATTTTACAGAAAGGATGGGAACAACATTTCATATTCCCAACATATTTACCACACTGGAGAATACCATTACCATCATTTCACTCAAGTAGTTGCCATGAATATGGATTCTGGCCTCAGGCCATTCATTAAAAAAAATTCCACCACTCAAAACCCCTCATTATACCTAAACCCTACTTTACTAATGCACCAAAAAAGTTAATAAATAAAAAAAAAATCATAAAAAGTACGATAGATACTACATTTGAGAGGCAAGACAAAACTTCAAAAGTGGAACCACACATTGCCGACAGGCAGGTTTTTTATTTTTAGTTTTGTAAACTAGTTTTTATCGAAGTGTCCTGTGGAGGATGCCTTGAACTTACTGAAGTATCTACCTTCATTCCATGCTTAGACTATTGCAGTATCTCACTTATCCGACTTTCTAGTCAGTCTGTATATCTTAGTTGAAAGATCTAACACGCAACTGACAACCTATACATTGGAGAACTCAAAAAACTTCAGCAAGCCAGAGGCACCACAGCAACAGCCTGTAATTCCCAGGATCTGTAGCTAAAATATTAACCAACATGTTAAATACATCAAAAGAAGCAGCAGGGTTTAGGAGGGAACCATTTCAGAAGAACTAGAACAAGAGGTCATGGCTTGAATCTGGACGGTAAATCAACAAAAAGGCGTACTGATAGGACTGAGGACGGATGAAAGTCATTATAGAAGAAAGTTAAAACTGTATTAGCCAACAGTTTGGAAATGCCTCTACTGCAGACATGAGAAACCTAAAATATACTTGATGACCACCCAT
This sequence comes from Bufotes viridis, assembly GCA_033119425.1. Taxonomy (NCBI): domain Eukaryota; kingdom Metazoa; phylum Chordata; class Amphibia; order Anura; family Bufonidae; genus Bufotes; species Bufotes viridis. The sequence goes on from CM065593.1 coordinate 342,759,297, forward strand.
TGGAAAGCCCATCCCAAAAGAGTAAAATTCTTAAACCCAGCCCATACATGTGCAGGCCATCTCAGAATGACGGCTAAAAGAAGTTGTTGATTAACCATTCATTCACTATAAAGGCTATGAACACCTTTGGAGGGGATTTTTGTTTATGATTGCATTTTACTCATTTTAACTAAAAATCATAATTTCAATTGGCCTTTAACAAAAATATTGAGCCGTTCTGTCACAAAGAGTTAACAGTTTTTCTAGTTGTGTGACTGGTACTTTCACTTTGTGCCAGTCCTCTAATGAACCTCATCTCTAAACTATCAAGAGGTCATAAACACATATTCAAGCCACATTCTAATCAGTAAGATAAGAACTGAGCTATGATGAGTGTTATAATGTCAAAGAGCAAAGATAAGGAGCCTGTCAGCTCCCCAACTGACAGAAAAGAGAAAATCCAGAGGCTGTTTCTACAGCATCTCAGCTCTGTACAGAAAAAAGGATTCCATATTTTTAACAAATACCATTTGAAAAAATGATTTGAAGCTCAAAACGAGTACAATGCAAAAATAAAAATAATTATCCCCAAAGGTTTACATAGCCTTCAACCACATCAAGAATAAAGGGGCTATGTCATGATTACTGTAAAAAACAGATATCATATAGTACATGACAATACCTTTCTAGCAAAACTAGAACCAGCCCTGCACCTCACATGGACCCAGAGATCTCCCCATTCATTGCTCCAATTGCACTGCTACATTTATTTATGCTAGCGGCTCAGAGGACGTATCCTGTCTGCTGCAGCTCTCTACCCATCACAGCTCTGAGGGGGGAAGGGGGGGTGTCCTTTCTCAGATGGTGTCTAGTCTGCTCAATAAAGTGGCAATTAAAAGGATGGAACTGAGCATGTGTGTCCACCTCAGTAAGATGGTCAGAAAAATAGAAAAAAGTAAACAGTAGGTGGTGCTATACAGATAGATTTTGTTGAATAACTCAGGTGCACTGGCTATGCTAAGTTTTTATCTGCATGCAATTGTAGAATATTTTTCGTGTGACTACTGCACAATGGACACAGCTGTGTAGTTCCAGCACCCGTTGATCGGCAGGGATGCAGGGTGCTAGATAATAATGGCTATCCTGAGGACAGGTCATTAGTTTTAAAGGGTTGGTCCACCTTGAACACCATGTCAAATGTTCCATGATGGTGAATTTTTTTCACTTTCCTTTCTTTATGGTGGTCACAGTTCTTTTTCTGTGACTGCAACCATGACACAGGGAAGCGTATATGGCGGCTGTAGGAGCTTCCGCTGGGGTGGTTAAAGACTTGTGCATAGGACAGACGTACAAGGAAGATGAACTGCTCACACTTTCCATAACCTATTGCTCCGACCCCGAGCAATCTGGCGGATTATTTAGGAAAACTCAATGGCTTAATGAAGTAATATAAATAGTTTTCTGCCGTTACAGTACTCTATAAAAGAACGGCTGGCATTAATTCACATCAGAGACGGCTCACGCCCTGAGCTCTATGTAGGTATTTGCTGTAATCTAATTGATAATAACCATGTGTAAATATGATTTGTGGTTCCTAATAAAGGGATATCGATCTTAAGACGCAGAGCTAAATTTATTAACCACAAGTGTTGACTCATCGCACAACTTGTGTCATCGTTTCCAAGTGCAAAAAGGAAAAAAAAAAAAAAAGGAAAAAAGCACTAAAGCACTTGAAATATGCCATGTGCAGTATGAGTGATGTAGTTGTGTCATCAGCAAGCATCCCTTCTGTAAGTCAGCAGTTTTGTGTTATGAGACTCTCTGTACTGTCACACAATTTCATTTTATTTTCATAAAGGACGGTATAATTAGCAAATTTCTAAATCATTTCATTTAAAAATCTGCCTGCATCTATCTGAAAAAAAGGTGTAAAGTCAAGGCCACTAGGGGTATCACTTCTGCCTGTTGTCAGGCAAGATCCGTCCTTGGTAACAGAGACATAGTTTTTAACATGTGGGACCACACACACAACTCCCAGCATGTTGTGACAGCAACAAGCCGTTTCCTTGGTTAAAGGGCATCTGTCAGCAGATTTGTACCTATGACACTGGCTGATCTGTTACATGTGCGCTTGGCAGCTGAAGACATCTGTGTTTTGCTCCCATGTTCCTATGTGTCCGCATTACTGAGAAAAATGAGGTTTTAATATATGCAAATGAGCCTCTAGGAGCAACGGGGGCGTTACCATTACACCCAGAGGCTCTGTTCCCTCTGTACTTTGACAGGACCAGGCAGTAAATCACCACTACTGTCTGGTCCTGTCAATCAAAGCGGAGAGGGTGCAGCAGTTGCAGAGAGAGCAGAGCCTCTAGGTGTAATGGAAATGCCCCCATTGCCCCTAAAGGCTCATTTACATATATTAAAACCATTTTTCTTACCAATGCAGGCACATATATACATGGGATCAACACAGATGTCTTCAGCTGCCAAGCGCACATGTAACAGGTCAGCCAGTGTCATAGGTACCAATCTGCTGACAGATGCCCTTGAAGCAAAAAATTACCTAGAATAACTGACTAATTCCTGCCTGTTATAACTAGAGTTGAGCGAACTTGTGCTTTAAGTTCGGCGTCCAAAGTTCGGGTTCGGGTTATCCAAGCATCCCGTTATGGATTCCACTACCACGGACCATAACGGCATTTGGAACACGGGGTGAAGGACCTGGGGTGACGTCACGTCATGTGATCAGTGCAGGGGGCGTGGCTCAGTACTGGATTGGATAAGAGGTCATAGGCTACCAACTCTTATCTAATCCAGTACTGAGCCACGCCCCCTGCACTGATCACATGACGGTGACGTCACACCAGGTCCTTCATGTTGTCCAAGGTTTGGGTTCATTGAAGAATCCCCTTATGGATTCCAAATGCCGCTATGGTCCGTGGTAGCGGAATCCTTAACGGGATGCTTGGATATCCCGAACCCGAACTTTGGACGCCGAACTTAAAACACAAGTTCGCTCATCTCTAGTTATAACCCATCACTTCTTACACTGTACAGGCGGAGGTGACTACTGCAGGATCACCACTTCATTCCTCAGGGCTCTATGGAGAATATGGAATATGAGTCGATGTACTTTTTTTTTTTTTGTGTTAGTTTTACAAGAAGCACTTACTGTTCAAATCTTCGGTTGCGGAGGTCACCATTGTTAATTCTGACGATACAATCATTTTCGTGGAACAGATTCTCCCGTTCAGCTTTCCCTCCTTTCTCCAGTCTCTTTACTAATAATCCAAGGGTTCTGCAACATTAAGATTGCAAATGATTACACACACATTTCCGCTGGAAGTTAACGACTTGTGTCAATAGCAATATTCACACAATACATGAGCAAAGCACGAGGCACATACCATCATGGGTGACCAAACTAAGTGAACTCAAATAGTATAGAATAAAAAATCTATAAAGTAGTTGACATACGTAGTATACTTCTTGAAATAACTAAAAAATAATTCATAAAACATAATACTAGCAACAAAGAGCAGTAGCAGGAATACACCGCGCCTCCATCAGTAACATCAAGGGTATGGCCACAAGTGGTGAAAAAGCTGTGGATTTTCTGCAAGGGACTTCCATGTGGAAAATCCACATAACTGTACAGTAGCAGCTCATCCACAATCTGCAGCAAATCCGCACACAATTGCACATTTTTAAATCCACAGCAAGTCAATGCAATGTTGCTGGTCATGGCCGGGATCGAAATAATGGGATCACAGTGTAGACCCAGATTTCCTTGCAACAAAGAATTATAAATTTCCTACATTTGCAACTCGTTGCCATGGACGTGTTGTGGATTTTCCTTTAGGCCGACGGGGGCTTACCCAAAAAGTGGCTTTATGTGGCCCAATTTTTTTAAACCAGTGAGTGTGACTGTAATTCGAAAAATTGAGTAACAGGAACCTGATGGTCTTTGTTGCCCAGCCATCACTTTTGTAAGAGCCGTACACTAGACAATGACTATTATACGTGTCAATACCAGCAGAATAGCCATTTATCCATCAAGCTGAAAATTATGGCACGGCGACTGATAAAGATCAATGATTAATCACATTGTTATCAATTACCGCACTGCGGTTCTTGTCCACACTCCGCTACGACTAGTCAAGAATATGTAATACTCTAAAACTGAGTCATCAAATACAGTTGCAAACTCTTTAAACGGAATCTGTCTCCCCGATTTTGGACTAGTATCTACTGTAATACATGCACAGTACTGTAGATAAGTCCAGATCACTATTTTTTACTTTTCTACAGCCCTCAGTTCCCCCGCTGTCAGGACTTAAATCTGGGCACTGACTGCGGGGGAAGAGGGAGCAGGAGAAAAAAAAAAATAAAGTGATCTGGACTCCATATCTGCAGTACTGCTCATATATTACCGTAAGTAATGGCCACAAGGGTAGAGAGAAGAGGGGACTCCAGCACTGCCCAGCTCACAGACTTGATAAAGGGGTCCACAGTACTCCGAAACGCGTTCTCTCTGTTTCTAATAAACAATCACCATTGAATTACAACGGTTGTCTCAAGTGCGCCATTTTCGGCCCATACGCCCGACTGAACAGGTCCAGCGTTTTCCTCTCCTATTGCATATATTACCGTAGATGACGGATGCCTAACCAGCGGCCCTCTAGCTGTTACAAAACTACAACTCACAGCATCCCTGGACAGCCATGTGACGATGAATGTGATGACATATGTCCTAAGAAGAAGCGTAAGTGCTCGTGGAAAACCACTTTAACATACTAGTGTGGGCGCATTTACACTCCGTTTGCAGTGTACTGTACGGTATGTTTTTTTGTAGTTTCTTTTAATTGGATGCCTCTATTTAGTCAACTAGGCTATTCTATAAAGATAGGTATACCAACCTATACTATCCTGAAGGAGGCCAAAAGGACACAGTTTGGGCCGCGCCTGGGTAACTGGAGGCCTGTGGATGTTTATGAAACCGTCCCAGGGCATGCACAGTGTGAACGCGCCCTACCAACACGATTCTCTTGGAGCATAAACATGGCAGGAGCACAAGTTAACAATACCTTGCATTCCCATTGAAATCAAATGAAAGAGGAATAAATAATCTCTAAATTTGAGAGTTAAAGTTTTCTGGTAGCACACAGTGTGAAAGTGATCGATTTGATAGCAAAAGAAGGGAGCTATCTGAGATCCAGGGTCTTTTTGAGTGCATGGAAGAAATTATAATCTGATATTGCTAATTAAAGCAACATGGGGCACTTGTGATAGTTATCAGAGAGGAGCACTACGGAAAAAGGATTGTTATAATATGCTCAGCAGGGCTAATAAAATTCTTCCTGTAATATCCAGCAGCAGCAGTTCATGTGCAATGATCATTCCATCTCCAGGCAACTATGGTGATAAATACACAGAGGCACACTTACCCCTGTTGTAATTTCCTCTTTGAATCCGACTAACTGGAATACTCAATGATGAGCGTTTAAATGGCATTTGTGTTGCAGAACTTATAAAGCCAATGTTCGCTTTTAGCACTCGGTTTTTAAATCGTTCATATTTTACACTACTGGGTGACGGCCACGGTTGGAAACAGGCTATGTCCTATGTGCCGCCCGTCCCTCATATAGAAAAGTATTCCCAGAGAGCCTCCTGTGTGAAGTTACTTCACTACTCTATACGTGTGATGAAAAAGCGGCACGGCTGTCACTAGGGTCCTGCCTGGCAAATCTGCCTAGTCGGGCCTTATCGACACAACCGTGTTTTTCATCCGTGTGGTATCTGCATTTTTTTGCAAATTGCACACTGATTCATTCATTTCTACGGGGTCATGAAGACATCTGTATTCTCTGGTGATCCATTCTGCACGTTATAGAAAATGTCCTATTCTTGTCCACAAGGCAGGCAGTTCTATTGATGGGAGCAAAAAAAATATGGAATGCACACGGAAGGAACCAGTATTTTGCAGACTGAAATACAGAGTTATGTGCATGAGGGCTCACACAGAGGGACAGCATTCTCTCCACTGCCAGATGCTTCAGTAAAGAATATTTGCTGTTTGTTTTTAAGACATGCCAACAAATATTGTACCAAATTACAACATTAAGTTAAAAAATGGGGGATAAAACATGGAAAGAATGGGGGAAAAAAAGAACACCATGTTAATAGCCATTTTATTAGCTAGTCCACGTTGCCCCTAATAAATGACATATGTCTGGCATCTCTACAGCATCACACAGACTAACTTTAGAAAACCATAAATGGAGTTTAATGGAATCAAAGTAATAAAAACCAATTGAGAGCACATGAGAGAATGTGACAGCAAGTGAGTGTGTGTGCTTGTGTGAGTGTTTATATAAGTGAGAGAGCAAGAGAGAAAAACAGCAGAAGCGAGAGGGCGAGTGAGGAAGGAAGAGGGGGCGAGCGAGGAAGGAAGAGGGGGCGAGCGAAAGGGAGAGGGGGCGAGCAAAGGGAGAGGGGGCGAGCGAAAGGGGAGGGCGAGCGAAAGGGGAGGGGGCGAGCGAAAGGGGAGAGGGCGAGCGAAAGGAGAGGAGGCGGCGAAAGGGAGGGGCGAGCTAAAGGGGAGAGGGCGAGCGAAAGGGGAGAGGGCTGAGCGAAAGGGAGAGGGCGAGCTAAAGGGGAGAGGCGAGCGAAAGGGAGAGGCGAGCAAAGGGGGAGAGGGCGAGCGTAAAGGGGGAGAGGGCGAGCGAAAGGGGAGAGGGCGAGCGAAAGGGGAGAGGGCGGCGAAAGGAGAGAGGCTGGCGAAAGGGGAGAGGGCGAGCGAAAGGGGAGAGGCGAGCGAAAGGGGAGAGGGCGAGCGAAAGGGGAGAGAGCGGCGAAAGGGGAGAGGCGAGCGAAAGGGGGAGAGGGCGAGCTGAAAGGGGAGAGGGCGAGCGAAAGGGGAGAGGGCGAGCTAAAGGGGAGAGGGCGAGCGAAAGGGGAGAGGGCGAGCGAAAGGGGAGAGGGCGAGCGAAAGGGGAGAGAGGCGGCGAAAGGGGGAGAGGGCGAGCGAAAGGGGGAGAGGGCGAGCGAAAGGGGGAGAGGGCGAGCGAAAGGGGGAGAGGGCGAGCGAAAGGGGGGGAGGGCGAGCGAAAGGGAGAGAGGGCGAGCGAAAGGGAGAGGGGGCGAGCGAAAGGGAGAGGGGGCAAGGAAGAGGGAGACAGTGGAAGGGAGAGGGAGACAGCGGAAGGGAGAGGGAGAGCACGGAAGGGAGAGGGCGGAAGGAAGAGGGAGAGGACAGACGAGAGAGGGAGAGCGAGGAAGGGAGAGCGAGAGGGCGAGAGAGAGCAAAAAAGAGATGAAGAAAGTGAGAGAGAGTAAGAAAATGATACTAACAGAGTATAAGAAGGGCCAGTTTCACAGGAGTGTGTTTTGTGCGGGAAACATGCTGTATGGCCGCATGACGGCCACATTTCTCAGACCAAACACTGCCTCTCTGACTCAAACTCACAGCAAGATAATGCTTATGATGCTATGCGTTCCTACCTGGCCACAGGTCTACTGTACTGTGTTCACAGTATTATGCGAGTACAGCAGAACCGTGGTCAGGCAGGACCTCGCAGAACCATCTTTCTCATGCTGTGAGTCAGAGGAGCAGTTTTTGGACAGGGAAATGCGGCAGTGACACATCATGTTTCCTGAGCTGAACATGCTCGTGTGAAATCAGCCCAAGAGAAAAAACAAAATAAAATAGAACGGCAGCTTAAGAAAGAGGGGAAAGGAAAAATGCGAGAGTAATACAATGAGATATAGGAGAGTACTATCTTAGCTGGCAGTTTCTGTTATGCTTTATCCATGATTTTGAAAAGCATGGCAGAAAAAAAGTGAAAAAAAACACTGCAAAACCAACTCGTGTAAAGAGAGAGTAAATACACTATTTCATGGGTCATAACAAAGTCGAGCTAGTTTAAAAAATATATATTAAAAACACAAAAGAAAATAAGTACAATATTTTGACCTTAAAGTAAAAGGACTACAAAAACCATAAAATTTGACCTATAAAAAGAGTAGTATTTTCTAAATGACTACCATTAAAATGGACACATATTACTAAAGATATAAGAAAGAAACTTTAGGCATGTGAATTGTAAGATATTAAAACCTAGATACCTCTACTCTGGCTTTTCCATATAAAGACTACAAATATTGCCAGGCTGACTGTCCATGCAGTAATGAGCCGTTCGGGTTTACTTTATTTCAAGCTGGGCTCGGATTATCTCGCACAGGTGTCTTCAGTTATGTTCTGATAGATGCTGCGATGCACAATCAATACCAGAGCGCGGACTAAACCCAGGAACAGACCGAAAATGAACATTAATATCGGACTTGGAATACGGCCCTTTCTGTGACTTCATACCAGATGTGATCAAAATAAATCCTTAGAGTCAAGTGCAGAAACAAGGCGCAGACAGGGTGTTTACCAGCAAATGGTGCCCTGACCACAGTAATGTGCTACTAGCGTCCATAAATACAAATGGAGAAGTAATAGATTATAGGATCGGCTTCCAATGTGTGCCGCAAAGACTCTGGCTTCACACCACATGAAGGGTTGATCGCCTTTCCTAAGTCTCAGTAAGTAGAGCAAATCCACACAGGCAGGAGAGCTTTCTCGTGTAAGCCTTTGGAAATCACAAAGAGAACAAAAATCAATCAAAAGTTAATAGAATGAGCATAAAAGAGATGAAACCACAGGGGGCCCATGGGCAATAGGGGGAAATAAAAAAAGAATAAAGAAAAGTTTCCAAATTCTGACAAGCAGAACATAAACCTGACAGCTAAAGTCATCTGTTACTTCACTGACATCTAAATGATCTTATTCCCTTATTTCATAGCACGTTACCACTGGAAGGCTGTACATGAGGTGGCCTGTACTGTAGATCTGCTGCTCGATGTTATTTCTAAGCAGCAAAATTATAATTGATCACAAACACGGAATTTGTAGTAAGGTCTCCATAACAATAAGCCTCATATCAGGATTGTTATAGTGTATAATATAGACTACCGTATGCATATCGTAAATGATAAGGCCTAACGTTAAGGCCTCAAGCACACGACCGTTGTTTGATTCCGTGTCCGTTGCGCCGTTTTTCGTGATTTTCAATGGGTCCGTGGAAAACTCGGCAAATGCATCGTTTGTCCTCTGCATCCGTGGTCCGTGATTCCAGTCTGTCAAAAAAATATAACCTGTCCTATTCTTGTCCGCGAAAAACGGTTCGCAGACCCATTCAAGTCATCGGGACCGTGAAAAAAATGCGGATGGCTATCCGTGTGTCATCTGCGTTCCGTGTCTGCATTTTTTTGCGAATCCCTTGGCAGGTACTTGGCAAAAATTGTCAGCCTGTCTTTTGGTAAAATCTTTTGGGTCATGTCCGCTAAAAAAAACCGGAAAACACACGGAAACACAACGGAAGCAAAAACGGACACGGAACAACGGAACCCCGTTTTGCGGACCGCAAAAAACAACTGTCGTGTGCATGTAGCCTAAAATAAACTAGCAAAATTGGGTCTTCCAAGGTTTCTGAACTAGGGTCTTCCTAGGTTTCTGAACTCCCCGCGCCGGCTTGAGTGCATACCGAAAGTCCATAGATTTCCTGTATAAGTGCAGGACAGCACCGAGTCCGAGAACTTTTTATAGTCTTTTGCCCTATAAAACTCCATAAAGGAAATGTGACACTATTTTGTTTTAATTACTGATTAAAAGTATTTAATTAATTTTTTTTTACCTTAATTAACTTTCATTTTGTGATTGTATCTTTCATTTTAAAAATGCATTTTTTTTTATAGAACAAATTTATTTATGAAGTTATTGTGCAAAGTCTCGCAAGACTTAGCCTCATCGGAGCCAATACATTCTAATACTGTACGGAGCTTCTGCTCCGTTAAGTATTAGAACGAAGTTTTATGCGAATCGACTTCGGATGTTTCATCCGAAGTCGATTCGCTCATCCCTACTGATTACCTATACTCGGATTGGTGAGGGTCCCAGACCTGGGACCCTCGGCGATGAGCTGTTTGAGAAGAGAGTGGTGATAGTAGTAGCACCACTGCCTACTCTAGCTAGGCCATGTGATGTCACATCAGTCACATGGCCTAGGCGCAGTTCCACACCATTGAAATGAATGGATCTGAGCTGCAATACCAAACACAGCCGCTATAGAATGTGCTTGGTAAGCAGAGAGAAGGCCGTGGCGCTACTGCGAGTGTCGCTGCCTTCTCAAAGAGCTGACGGGTAGGGGACCCGGGTGTCAGACCCCCACTGATCAGATACTGATGACCTATCCTCAGTAAAACTCTTGGAAAACCCCTTTAACACAACTAGGTTTCATTACAAATTTTCAACAGTTTGTAGCCTGTAACATTGCAGGCTGCTTCGTTCCATTCCATGTGAAATGCATCAGACAAATTCTGACGGCTCAGTCTGTATCCCCCCTTTTTGACCTCCCGAATGCTCATAAAGCCGACATCCCCTCCAAATTAAGTTTATTTGATTTGGTTCTGAAGATGACCATTCAGTGTTCAGGAGAGCACAAAGAAAGACCAGAAAGCTAATTTGATAGAATTTACACTGAACAGGACTGAGCAGCCTGCAATGTTTGAGAACACATATGTAACACCCCGGGGTGCAGTTACCACTCCTACCACCTGCTACTACCTCTAGTGGTCTAACCTGAATGTCAGCTTTGCATTTCTGTCCAGGTCCTATACACTGTGCATTCCTAATATCTTTATGTAACTGTTATGGTCATGTAATATGCCTGGTTCACCAGCAGGTGGCAGCACAAATGTCAGAGCTATAATTAGATAGAATGGAATTTACCATTCCATTCTCCCCCCTTTGGGCAGCAGTGCACTAGTCCTACTTCCTGCCGGAAGGGGGGGGGGGGGGGGGGGTAGGAGTTTCCAGTGAGTTCTAGTGCAGCACAGAGCTAGAGAGAAGGAGTGTGAGCAGGGTCACGCTCGGGCGTGCCTACGCCAGCCAGAGCACCCTAAGCTCTGCTGGCCATGAAGAAAGATGTCTGGAAGCCATAGGGGCCAGAGGAATAGGTCTTCGCCCTCAGCAAGAGAAATCAGCAAGAGGAAGAGTACTTCGGCTGAAGATAAGTTTCAGGAGGGGAATAACAGTCGACGGCACCCCATCCAAGGATACCAAGACATTTCTAGAGTACAGTAATCAGACTTAAAGAGGACCTTTCATCTGAAAATGCACATTAAAATACATATATCCACTTACATGGCGGCCACCGGTGGTGCTGTTTCAGCTTTTCATTTTCCAGAATGTGCCCCTGTTTGTCCGCAGGGGCCCCCGCACCAATTCGCGCCTCATATGCTAATGAGCCATTCGGCTCAACTGGGCGGTCCTGCAAAAGTTCTCCTGGGCGTGGCTTTCTTCTCCCTGGTACGGAGCGCATCCAATTAGAGCGCCCCGCTCTCAGCCAGGGAGAAGAAGCTCGAGTTCTTGCGAGATTCTTGAGAACTCGAGCGATTTCACACAGCCTGAACCGGGCGCCATCTTGGAGTCCTCTGGGGAATGGTCGCACTACATCACTCGGCATTCCTACTACACCTGGGATGTGATAGAGGGCCCTGGGGGGCGCCGCACGTTGCACATACAAGCAGAACTGTTGAAATTTATTTATAAACTCCCTATAAAGATGCTTTTCACTAAAATCTGAACAGATTTTAAAAAAGATAGGATTTTAAAGTCAAGGAGCTCCAGTTACAAACCCTGTATACTGATAGACAAACAATGATTACACCAAATACCAAGCTAATGATTACCGATCAGTGGAGACAAATAAGTGGCGCCAGGAGGCGAGGAAGAAAAAAAATTGAAAAGAGCGGAAATGGGGAAAACAATTCTTTTAAATAACAGACAAGTAAAAAAAATAAATAAATAAATACGGTTCAATAAATGAACACAAACCCTGCAGAGATTCCAAGGCAGAACTCAGCTAAATTACGGACAATCAGAGAGGATTTAGAGGACGTGTTTCGTGTTTACTGAGAGCATATTACATTTATTTTTTTCCGTAGGATGCTCACTAATCACAATTTAGAGGTTTGGAAGACATTTATCTAAAACAATACTGGGATAAGTGCACGCCTCAAGCGAAGGAATTTGGCTTCCCATTACACCTATCGAATGCATCCACAAAGTGATATAGTGATTGCACTAAGAGCCCGGACCCTGCTGAGTTTCATTTCCTATACAACCGCTCGCCCCATGTGGAGTGCAACTTTGCTTTAGACCAATTGTCAGTGAAAGGCACAGATTGCAAGCAGGAAGTTTTACTTTGATTTACAAAATGCATAGAAGATGCTCAGTGATTGTGGAGATTTCTTTTATCTCAAGAAAGAATAAGTAATGGTGGGACATACGAGATGAAAAGAGAAAACAAAATCAACAACATAACAACCAATCAAGAAATTCCTGCCATAGAAAAAAAATGAAAGCTACTCCGCTACGGGTCATATCACTCTTGTGCTGGTTTTTAATATGGGTATTTTATTTTATGGTTTGGATTTTTTATTTTTTTTTAAATTACGGGGAATTCCCATCAGAGACAATGGGGGCATAGTGCTAGGATATGCCCCCATTGTCTACACCGAGAACGGAACGGGAAAGCACTCTCCCCATAGTACTTAACAGGAGCGCACCCCGTTTGCGAGGCCACCACTCCAATTCATTTCTATGGGGTTGACGGAAATAACAGCGCCAGCGCTCAGATACTTTTAAGGGCCCCATAGAAATTAACGGAGGGTGGTTGCGCATGCGCAGTGCACTCTCCACAACATTTGGGTGTCCGTTCTCTGCTGGGACCTGCACCTATCAGACAATGGGGGCATATCCTAGCGATATGCCCCCTTGTCTCAGATGGGAAAACCCCTTTAACTACAGCAGTTATGGTGTAGGTATATTCACATGTGGATGATCTGTAGTAGAAATGTCTACGACTGTCTCATTCATGTGAATAAGGCTTGCAGAAATCCAAGTACATGCTGCAGAAAAAATCCCACTCAGCTGTACAGAATTGATTTTCATTTGCAGAACACCAAAGTTGCCAAGTGTGAACATACCCTCTAAAATGTTAATATGCAGCCATAACATATATGCCTACTACTGTCTCCTATTGGGGGGGGGGGGGGGGGGAGAATTCTTCAGAACTCCATACATAGAAACAAGAAAGCAAGGGCAGGCATGAATGGCTCAATATGTAAGACAGGCGAAGGTCAAGACAGGCAGCAGAGGTTCAGAGTCAGTAATACAGGCAGAGGTTCAGTACACAGGCAAACGGTCAGAATGGCACACCTTCACTGGTAACTAGCAAACTAAGAACCCTATTGATCAGGCACCTCTCCCTCAGGAACCACTGGCTGGTGAAAACGCAGAACCAGTCCGCTGGCACTTTTAAGAGCCAGGTGGTGCACACGCCCTACAGGACAGAGACAGTGACTTAGAACCCAAGTGCACGCTGAGCCTCCCAAACCACCCTACTAGACTAGGACAGCATGAGAAGGGTAAGTGATGTAGCGACAACAACCACCCCAGATAGTGGGGCGGTGGCAGACATTTACCAATCTAGTGGCGGGTGAGCACTTCTTCACCTGCAGGGGCAGTCGCCATAGGTGAAAAAGCCCTGATGAGGAGACAAATTGAGGAAGGAAGTTTGGTGTCTATGTATGGGTGTAATTTTGCAAATGGGACACAGCAAGATGCCAAAACTTAGTACAGACTTTTTCCGTACCTGACACCTCTCACGCATGCGTCTACAGTAACATTTTACATGGGAGCACTACCGCAAGTCGAGAGTGTGTTGATCAAAGTTGGGAAAGATTTAATGGACCATATAGATTTAATCTGGCATCTGATCATCGGATTAATCACTTGTCTTCAAGAAAAGAAAAATACAGACCGTCTGAAATGTCTAAATTCCTCTACAGATGGTCGGCTTTAAGAAAAATGCTTGCGCTAATGAAGAGGATTCTTTATGATTTTCAGAATTTTTCAGAAGGGCTAGTTAGCTTGTCATGATGATAAAAAGATTAGATTTAACTAAAACATGTATGCCTTTATTTAATGAAGGAACAGGTGCTGTGGGAAACATATTCCGAAAATTCCCCCCCCCCCCCCTTCAAAAAACACACACAAAAAAAAACAAAAAAAACAACAGTAATCACAAATGTTGGTATTATCTGTTTCTCAGTTCCTTATGAATTTGGGTTATAACCGACCATCTGACATCATTATAGCTTCAAAATGGATTCTAATCCTGCGTTTCGAATTTCTGAAATAATATCTACCTTAGGCCACTTGCACACGGCTGTTGTAGGTCCGTTCCATGCATTGGAGACCGCAATTTGCGGTCTCCAATGCACGAGCAATGTCAGTGCGGCGGCCGGGACAGATCGAGACCCATTTAACTTGAATGGGTCGGTGATCCGTCCGCACCGCAAAAAATAGAACAAGTTCTATTTTGTTGTGGTGCGGAAGAATGGACAGAAACACAATGGAAGAACTCGGTAGTGCTTTCGTGGAGTTCTGATCCGTGCTTCCGTTCTGCATCTCCTTGATTAAAGACCCATTCTAGTGAATAGGTCCGCATCCGTGATCAGAGTGCACACGGGCCGGTGCCCGTGTATTGCGGACCCGCAATACAGCCACGGGCAAACAACCTTCGTGTGCAAGAGGCCTTATTCATATGCAGGAATATCCTTTAGGGCTTATTCACACAGCTGTTTTTCTCTTCCTCGTGCTGCTAATTTTTATAAAAATATATCACATGGACCCATACAATATAATGGAGCTATTGGCACATCTGCTTTTTTTGAAAGGACCCATGTGCCTGATCCAAGAAAATCAACAGGGTCATTTATCAAACTGGTGAAAACTAGGACTGGCTTAGTTGCCCATACCAACCAATCAGATTTCACCTTTCATTTTCCAAAGGAGCTGAGAAAAATGAAAGGAAGAATCTGATTTGTTGCTATGGCCAACTAAGCCAGTTCTGCTTTACACCGGTTTAATAAATCTCCCCCAATGTGTGTTATTCGCGTCTGTTTTTGGAGAATAAAATAGCCCATTCAAGTATAGAAGTGAGAAAAAATAAATAAAACGTAGATGGAAGTCATCCGTGTGCTCCCCGTATTTTTTCATGGATCTGTTTCTTCATGGACAGAAAATTAGACACAGTATGAATAATTCCTAACTCGCCCATACTGCCGCAGCATTAAGATCCTATCCAATCTATTGGGTCACAACTTCCGTAACAGGGGACAATATGGTTATACCGGGCCCACATGACAACAATCGTTAAAACCTTCAGAAACCAATGTCATCTGGGTGGCATGAAGTGACACCAGCATGAGACAACCCCTAAGAGGCACAAAAGGCAGTGGCTCCTACTCTGACAGACCAACCCATATATTACATGGCAGGACATTCATACTACATGGCATCTACTATTACATTCCTCCGGTAGCAGCTGCTGCACGGGACATTAATGGCCAGCCATAGAGCCCAATGGCCATAAGAGCAAATTGCCAGGAGTAAAAGAAGCCAAACCTACATCAACCAATTGATATGGGGGCTTCTTTTAATAAACATTCATCTCCATGAAGCAAATCATTCTTCTGAGCTGGATTCACATAAAGCTTGTTACAAGTTAAAAAGTCTACATGGACACACACGACTCCGTCCTCTTCTAGCCCTGCTAGACACTCCTATATGGGCAAATGTGGAAGCCTTTCTGGGTCACCCCTTTTCTCCAGGTATCTGGTTTTGATCTAGAGCATGGGTGTCAAACACAAGGCCCGCGGGCCGAATCTGGCCCGCCAGACCTCGTCATGTGGCCCGCTATGTTAAATAAAGTAAACTTGTGCCCACCCCTCATACATAATAGAATCACTAACTCACTAACCGCGGTCCGCTCCATTACAGGCCGGGCGCGCGGCCGGCAGCGTGACTGACTGACGTCACGTGCCGGCGCCGCCTACTTTATGAATGAAAAAGTGCCATCCACAGATCCCCCTCACCCCATAACAGCGCCATCCACAGATGTCCCCCCCATAACAGTGCCATCCACAGATGTCCCCCCATAACTGCACCATCCACAGATGTCCCCCCATAACTGCGCCATCCACAGATGTCCCCCCATAACTGCGCCATCCACAGATGTCGCCCCTAAGTGCGCCATCCACAGATGTCCCCCCATAACTGCGCCATCCACAGATGTCCCCCCATAACTGCGCCATCCACAGATGTCCCCCCATAACTGCGCCATCCACAGATGTCCCCCCATAACAGTTCAAAAATATGCATGAAGCTCTAAAAACAGTAATAATTGAATGCAGTGACAATAATTTATGATAATAAAGAGTAGACACATAGTCCTACAGATGCAACCGGCCCTTTGAGGGTGACCAAACTGCTGATGCGGCCCCCGATGAATTTGAGTTTGACACCCCTGATCTAGAGGCTTTCAAGACATCAGTATGTGTTTCATATAGAGAGAATCAATATACATACATTTAGACCATTTTCTACGCCTAAAATAGGCGTAGAAAATGATGAATGAGATGGGACTGCCAGCCTGCACCCTACACCCCCCACACTACACCCACAAATGTAGACGTGGCGTGTTAGGAAGAAGTCGCAGATAGCGGCGCATCTGCAATTTAAAGAGGACCTTTCACTGGTCCACAGTTTATCAGTTAAAGATATCTACATTGAGAGCGGCACCCAGGGATGTCCCTGCACTTACTTGTATCCCTGGGTGCCACTGGGCGTCTCCTTCTCACAGGGCTGGAGCGCTGGCCAATCGCAGCGCTCAGCTCATATTCAGGATATGAGCTGAGCGCTGCGATTGGCCAGCGCTCCAGCCCTGTGAGAAGGAGACGCCAGGGCAGAAGAAGAAGTCTCCGCCCCAGGCAAAATTACAGCAGCAGGAGAGCCGGTACCGGGGGCTACAGAGGACGAACGGAGCGGCACCCAGGGATACAAGTAAGTGCAGGGACATCCCTGGGTGCCGCTCTCAATGTAGATATATTTAACTCATAAACTGTGGACCAGTGAAAGGTCCTCTTTAATTTAGGCGTATTTCGGCTTAGCAAATTACCCCCTTCGTTTCTACTAGCTACCCGGCTTGTCATTTTCCTACTGTCTATGTCCTGTCTTCTGCATCATTTTCCCTTTTTGGTCTCCTGGATAATTTTAAAGATTTCACTTACTTTGTGTATTGCTGTCCTATACCTTGTTGGTTCAGTATCTTATATATATATATATGCAACTTAACATTGTTTTCTGTTACCAGTGTTCATTTCTAATAAAAAAAAATACATTTTAAAAAAGCCTGCATTCACACAGTTAAGGTTTCTGGTGTTTTTTAGGGCATTTTTAAGGGGGGGGGGTTATTTTAAAGCAATGCATGCTCAGAGTATTCTTTATGTGTTTTTCCACAAGACTGCAAAATTACTAAAAAAAAAAAAACAGACTATAAAAATATATATATACTAAAAGGAAAATTATCTGGCAGCACTGAAAAAGATTTTTAGGCGGGTGCTCTGCTTCAGGGTATATGCTCAAACCGAATATACAAAATCAAAAAGCAAGCGGCACTCCAAAATTAATATAAATTAAAAAAAGTTGAATCACCCATGTGGAATCGCGACGCTTCGCTCCAAACTGAGAAAAAGGCTCAGTTTGGAGCCGAAACGTCGCGATTCCACATGGGTGATTAAACTTTTTTTTATTTATTTTAATTTTGGAGTGCTGCTTGCTTTTTGATATATATATATATATATGTATATATATATATATATATATATATATATACACACATACAAAACCCCAACAAAAATGCTTGACAAATACAAGTCTAAAGGTGGTCATACACATTGGACAAAAGTAGACCGATGTTTGAACAACTGTTGAACGAATGATATCTGGTGAAGGATAATTTTGCAGAAATGTAATGCCTATTTTCATGAACACTGAGCACTACATTCGTTCAAACTGGCCTTACATGCCAATAACCCGGGGAAATGGACAATTGAACATTCTGTGAAAAGTTCTGTCAAAGAAAAATCGCTCACGGAAGGAAGATCTTTCATAAGAATGAAGGATTTTTTATCTGGCTGTTGATAAAAAACACTGATGACTTCTTTCCAGTCCGTTACTGGTCGCCTGCAACAGTTTGTTGTCAAACTTCACGAAATGTTCGTTATGGTTCAGTATTCTAGAATAGTCTAGAATACTGCTCAAGGAATTATATTTAAGAATATATGTATCTGGTGAGGGCACATACATATGAAGTAATTGCACGGTTTCAGAAACCCTCCTCCAGGTATCTCTTTCTCCACTGAAATTCCATTTGGCCGGTGCTATATGTAGCATCATTCTCGAGGGGTTCTTCGTTCCGACAGTGAAGGATATTTATTTCCTGTAAAGTCCTACAAGTTCAGAGCACTTGGAGGAATTTGATAATTCTGCTAATAAACTCTGCTTTAGAACAGAACTGACTGTACTAGACAGAAAATCGGACAAGATGTTTTCATGGATAATTATAGTCCTTATTAGAGACCCGTAAAATCACCTCGGACAACACGTTCCATTATGGAGAGAAAAGACAATGAAATGCATTTACCGGGAAACGATTTAGAAAACATTTCAATCATAAAAAACTTAATGGAACAAATCTATTTAGAACTGGATGACCTCGGGTGCGATGACTGGGCATTTATGTGTACGGCTCATCTGTGTGTATCGACAGACTTCCAAACGGATCAATCTGGCAAGTTATATGTAATACAGCCAACACCGGGCAATACAGATTCCTACCAGATTCACCTCATCGGGCACTACCTCTGCTGTACATTTAGAGGAGCTGACCAAATAGGTTTCTTCAATCCACAGAATAGCGTGACTGCCGTCATATTGCAATGGGCGAACATAAACCTACTTTGTAATGGGACAACCCCTTTAATCCATCCAGTGCAATATATGCACTGTCACCTCTGCCAACTATCTGCTCCCACACACTAATGCATGTCTACACCTTGCCCATACATATTCAATAACTGTTGGTCGAAATATCGTTCATCCAAAAGCTCCCTCTGCCGACTTCCCCATACACATTGGAATTGGCTAGACCTGCACCAGATACTGTTCTCTCACTCTATGCCAACTATTCACCAGTTGGTGCAATTTTGGAGCATCTTAGGCTCGCCCCTTTCCAGTGAAGCTTCACCCTTTCTGCTAAGCCATACCTTATTTTCCTATGTAGTAGGTCCAGTGTGGCAGAAAAAGCAACTAATACAAATATGCAAATGAGGGGTTTGAGCACTTTATGGCGGGCTTATGCCTTCCGAGCACTGCTTCTGCGATGCCTCTGTTCCTTGCTAATGCCGGTCTTCTACACCTAATCACGCCCCCATGTATTTTGATCGACAGCGCTAGACCGGCTTCAATGGCGCCTGCGCATTGGATCTTTTCCTTCTGCATGTCCAGAGCGCAAGCGCCGGCATGGAAGCGAGTGCACAGGCGCGGGATCTCAGAGCTGGACCGGTAGGTCTAGAGCTGTCAATCAAAGGAAATGGGGGCGTGATTAGGTGCAGAAGACCGGCATTAGCAAGGAACAGGGACGTTGCAGAGGCAGTGCTCGGAAGGCATAAGCCCGCTTTCGAGTGCTCGAATTCCTCATTTGCATATAGAAGTTGCTTTTTCTGCCACACTGGACCTACTACATTAAAGGTATGGTTTTTGTCTGTGTCATCAGCATATAGCCTGGTAGGGTAGGCTTGATCCGGGTGACTGAGCCTCTTTAACAGTATCAGTGACAACGCCCATGTCGGAGCTATAATGGCGACCTTTCTGGCTGTCACCTAGCTTTCTCACAAATTGACCCGGCAGATAACTAGTAGATAAAGTAAAGAATCCTTAGCCACTTCTGACTACCGCCATTTACAAAACATACCAAATCTAAAATGTAACCTTTCGTGATATTTCAACCAGTATTGGTTTAACCTGACATTGCTGAACTGAACACTGCAAAAGAAACTTTCCAAAGGCTGTTGAAGTGCGCGCAGTTTGGCTGCGTTCCCATCCCCGACATGAGCGCTTTCATCTAATTCTACTAATCAGATCTGGTTCCTAAGTAAGACATAAACTTACCTGAACGTGAGCCCCAGACAAGCCCCCTGATTTATTATGCACAGGAAGACTTTAGAGGAATAACAACTATTTATCAAGCCTAAAAAGCACACGATTAGAGCCTTTAATATAAATGTCATTTGCCTTTAATCAACTCTAACCAGAAATGCTGACAGAAAAGTTCACTGGAATGTGATGTCTTTAAATGGCAATTTATGGGTGTAATTTTACTTAATATGTGCATTTATCATCCTGCTCAACACGTGCGCCAACAAAGCCAGCGTACAGTGCCCCAGCCGGAAGATCTATGTTATCCCAACTGCACTCGATAATTCACCTGTATTTTGCCCTCGACATATGGACACTTTGGGTATGATCTATCTGTTGTATATCTGGATTATAACCATGGAGCGGACTATAAATTAGTAATGGAGCCAAATTACTGATGGATATCGAGACATCATACAACTATTTATGGCCTTATTACTTCAGGCAACGCTCCAGCATATGGCAGATTTCATGTTAACTAAAAGGAATGTTCACTGCAAACTAAAGGGTGCCCCATGCAAATGTCAACAAAGTGCAAAAGGTACATGCAAGGAACATGAGTTTTTAAAACGTCTTTTAAAAAATAGTTTTAAAGGGGTTGTCCAAGTTATTTTTATGTAAGGAAACTGCCAGGAGCCTGAAATATGATAAAGACCCACCTTTCCTGCCCCCTCAGATGTAGTGCTGCTACTCCTTCCTCTTCCTCGGGCTGCAATCAGTGAAGTATTGTTTTGGCTGCAGCATTGATGTCCTGTACACCACTGCAGACAATCTCGGGCCTCAGCGACCCAAGTAAGAGGAAGGATAGGCAGTGCTGGACTGGACGGGGTCAATAAGTAAGCCCATCTGCCAACGACAAAGCGACCTCTTCAGATAAGAACCTACACTATCAGACATGCCTCCTCAGGGCAAGTGGGATTCAGCTATTACTATGCTCTAATTAAGAGCCTTGGACAGACAGGCAATATGAAAACAGCTGCTCAGACCTGCAGCTCCACCACCATATACCAGGATTCTAAATGTGAGTGTAGGTTCCCATCTGAAGAGGTTGCCTTGTCATTGGTAGATGGGCTCACACAATTTGATCAAATTATACACTAATAACCTCACAATTTTAAGTACATTAGGCATGGCAATAATACAATTAAAAATAGTCCACGCTGTCAATATTTGTACATTTCTTAGTGCTTAACCATTTCGAGACCAGGCTATTTTTCACCTTTTCCAGGCCAGACACATTTTCTGCTTCTTTAGCGCATGTGAGATGTGTCTGAGAGGCAAATGGTTTTTTTTTCCAGCTCTGTTACATAATTTATTTTTATGTCTTATATTAATTTTTGAATTTGTCTTTTTTTTATATATACCTAGGAAAATGTAAAAAATGAAAATAAAACAGTTTGGTTGTAACATTTTTCCAATTTATTTTTAATAGCACAAAGCGCAGCTTTAATAATTTTTAAAATGATGTCTCCTTTTTTTATGTAGGGGATATCAAGTTTATGGTAGCCAGAGGAAGGGCTAGAAGTTGCAGTGTGGCATAGTTTATTTATTTTTTTAAATGTATTTAGTCTTTTTTAATTTTACACTTTGTGCCGTTACAAGACTGTTGGAGGACATTTAAACATTTTTTTAAATTCTGATTTCTCCAGTAACTGGGGCTAACACATTAGCCCCAGTTACAAAGAGAATACAGCCCCCAGACAGGTCATACGAGGCTATTGAGCCTCACTGCACCGCTAAGGCTAGTTTCACACTAGCGATAAAATGATCCAGCAGGCTGTTTCGGTAGAGGTACAGCCTGCTGGAATTCATTGGATCCGCAATTGCCAGATACTACTTATCCCCGTTGGAGCCCACTGTGTTTCTGCCATTAGTGCTGGGATTCAGCAAGGCAAAAACCACTGCAGAAGTATTTGTCCGACTGAATCCCTGCTCTAATGCCAGAAACAGGCCGGATCCCCGGCAGGTCCCATTATAGTCAATGGAGTTGTCGGTGCTGCAGCAGTTTCCATGCTATGCGGAGTCTGCTAAGTCCCAGCAACTTTTGCAGTTACCCGGCGCCCTGCGATCACATGACCGCTAGGACTGGAGAAAGAAGCATTGCAGCTTCCTGATCTTTATACACAGCACTCACCGAGTGCAAAATGAGCAGGAGAAGGCAGGGACAATAAAAACCACCTCTGCTTTTTACTACAGGAAGCCCTGTATAATTTTACATTATGTATATATTAAAAAAAAACAGAGAATACCCCTTCAATGTGCTTGAAACTCACACTTTTACTGGATAAAAGCACTTAATTCCAAATCTAAAGGTCTTCTTACAAATACTATTATTCCGCTGTAATGAAATTGCCATAACTTGCATTTTACTGACAAGTGTGTGAACTTGAGTCGTCGTGAACATTACCTTCCGCCTCGGGCGCTGTAAGGCACTACATGGATCCCTAGAGGTCCGCCATCATTGGAGACTTCCACCAGCTTCACCATGTCACTGTAATGCAGATGAATGAGGGATGGTGAGCACAAAACAACTATTAGGCGTCTCGGCAGTCAGGGGGCTGCTATACATCACATTAATGGCCCCCATGTGTACACACACACACATACACACACAATGCAAAGCGAATTGTGAGAGGAGAAAAATAATGCTACATACCTCAAGATAAGCCTGACGGCATGGAAGAAGAGGAACAACGTGAAGACGCTAATGACATTGACACTGTATCACAGGCTAAGATATGGAATAATGCTATAAAGCACAAGTTACATAACAATGGAGCTCAGCTTGAAGGACTTCTAATATGGAGCTGCCAAGGACTTCTAAGTACTGAAAAGGAACCTTCTTATAACCATCACATGGAATAAAACTTTATATTATCGCCATTGAAACATCAGAGGTCATATATAATTTATTCAGGGCACTTATGTGGCTGCAATAGCAGCTGTCACATAATATCCAAAAGATTCTGCACAGATTTTGGAGCATATTTCGCAATGAAATCCACCTAGAGCCAGCTTCAGACTTCGGCAGCAGATTCCTCACCAAATACATGTCTGATTTTTCAGCCGTGTATTTTTAACATCTGAACATGCCGTGAAATATTATTTATCAACTATCTCCAGGACAGGTGATAAATGTATGATCCATGGGTTCCCAACTGGTCAGAAGAATAGAGGTGGCTTTAGACAGGCCGAGCGAAGGCCGATTAACAGTTGGCTGCTAATTAAGTGGAGATGAAGCTCTGAATGAATTTACATGCAGCGATCCTCTCCACAGTATGAAGACGAGCGGTTGTTATTGTGATTGCTCATCCTCATACAGCTGCCTTGTTTCTGGGCAGCAGATCTCTGTTTAGACACAACGATCTGCTGCCCAGAAATGATCATTTAGCTGCCTGCACTAACGATCATTTCACCCGATGAATGAACACTTCACTCGTTCATCGTACACGTGCAGATTGTAAGGAACGAGGAATGTTCGTCCCCATAATCTGCCCGATTATCTCTCCGTACAAATTCACCTTAAAGGACTAGAGACCCTTGTGTGAATGGAGCGGTAGCATGCATGTGTGACCATTACTCCATCACACAGCCCAGTTGTCAGGCCTTTAACACAATGCAGAAGTATTTAAAGACATGTCATGGAGCTAACAGGTCCTCTTCACCTACAGGAGAGAGTGTCCGACCTATTATCAGTCTACTCTGATTTTTGGTAGCTATACCTGCAGTAACATCACTCACTACTGTGACTGCCTAGACAAGCTGAAGCATGGCTCTGATGACTAGGGGCATGACTTCCATTTATAGAGAGCCATGATCTGGTGATGAATCCAAATGGTGACCAACAGAGGTCAATGGCTTATATTGGGGTTCGTTAGGGTTCCATCCAGGTGTCTTATTTTAGAGTCAAAAATGGAGCGACATGATGCATATCCTTCTAAGGCTACTTTCATACTAGCGCTTTTTGCGGATCTGTCTGTCTCCATTAAAAGTCAATGGGGACGGATCTGTTTTCTATTGTGTCAGAGAAAACGGATCCTTCCCCATTAACTTACATTGCGTGTCTTGCTCTGCACCAAGTGTTGATGGGGATGCAACGGAACGGAATGCATTTTGGTGCATCCCGTTTAGTTCAGTTTTGTCCCCAGTGACAATGAATGGGGACAAAACGGAAGCGTTTTCTTCCGCTATTGAGATCCTATGACGAATCTCAATAGCGGAATTGCCAACACTAGGGGGAAAGTATCGTAAAGGACAGTCTGCAGATCCTTCAAAAGCGATGCAAACCATGAACACAATTAATAAGGTTTTAAACACTATATTTACGGATTCAATCATACAATTTTTCTCAGGTAAGATTTATACATGGCTCCTACCAATTATAATAGCAATGGGAATGTTTAACTCCAAAGCCAATCAAGGCTTAAAAAAAAAAAATCCAAAAAGCAAATTAATGTAACAAAGTCAATGATATATGCTAAAATTGCCTGTCAGGTTTAATTAGAAACTTGTGATGAATCTCCTACAGCCTGTTTCCTATTAATTAGGCCAGGCTCCTCTTATGACTGCGAAGTGAAAGCCAGCAAAATAGCACGAATTACACTGATCAGAAGTGCTACTATTTCATGACTACTAGGTGCTCGATGCATACTGAGCAGCTGCGCAGAGAATTGAGAAGGGCTGTAAGACTCACTCAAGGGAGAAGCTGGAGGTTCGTTCCAAGCCAGTGTCTGCATGACCAACAGGTTCCACCCGACTGTTCTCCTCTCCATCATCCTCATCCTGAAACAGAAACAACATATGCTCACATGTTGGTCTCATCATTCATTTAGAGCATGAGACGTGATAATTAGGAGTGATGGAAATGTTATGTCTGATGCTCTAATGATCAATCAGCACTTAACCCAAGCAAACGAAGAAGAAAAAGCAATAAACGATGAGTAATGTTTCACTGACACAAAAGACCCTATATATACAGTACATAATATACATCCCAGTTCTGGATGAAGAGACCCCAAACCATTCCCCTATTGCCACAGACTGGATTAATATCAGGTCGTGACTCCATATCTAACTAGAACTTTAGCTTTGATCGCCAAATTTTCTAAGATGATTTCTAAAAGGCCTGACATTGTAGGTCTCTAATTTAGGGAACTAAGGAGATAATAGTGGTGGCTGATGGACACTATTTATATGTTGAGGAGGTTCACATGAGGGACCAATTCAGGGTTCAAATTGTCAGATAAAACTAAATATAGAGGATGGAGGGCTATATGGTGGGTGTACCAACTAACTAACAGTTAGCAGGACACCTAGACCATAAATAAAGAGCCCTGTCCAGTGACTGATGTTCTTTAATTGAAATGTTTCTCCAGGATTCTGCTAAAGTACTGAAAATAAGGCAATAGAAGCCCTTGAAATTCCTAATAGGCTAATCTGGTCAATCCAGTCTCTAGATGCTAAATGGGGACCCCTTGCTGTGAAGATGAGAAAGGAGGGAGAAGCTTGTTACTGATATGACCAGAAAAAGTTCATAAAGAGCTAGAAGTGGTCTAAATCAGGGTTTCCCATCCCCAGGCCTTAGGTCCACCAACAGGATTTCTTTGGTACTGTAATAATGTCAGTGCATATCTCGAGTTGGCATGAGTTTTCGTTCTATGGGATAACCTCAGATCATGAGCAGTTGGGTACTCGAGGACTGGAAGTGAAAAAGCTTGAACTAGACTAGAGTTTCTAAAATAATCCTACAGGAAAACATCATCAAGGCTATGAGGAAAGTGAGGGTGCCCCCTAGCGAAATGAGAGGGAGGGGGTTTATTAAGACTGGTGTATCTGATATCAGTCTTAATCAAATTTGGCTGGAATATGTTACAGAATTAAGAGGCTCCTGTTAATTTTGGTGCATCCTCAGGAGGTTAGTTTACCAGAAAACAAAAAACACCAGCAAAGAGCTGGCGTAATGTGCTCCAGCTTTGGAAAAGCTGTTTGGATTCGTAAGTCCCAACCATGGATCACAGTAGCGGTGAGGGTGTCAGAAAAGGGGGAAAAAGGTCACAAATGTTGGAGCAAAACCGTACTTCCAACAAAAGTAGCGGCTTGTCTATGCTGAAATCTGACAGAGAACTTTGATAAATTCATCATGTGTACCCCCTCAGGTTTCTGAACTTTTGGTTAAGAAACTAGGGTCTAGGACACTTAATGTGCCCAACTTTAGTTTTTGCTTTATAGCTTGGTTCCCATACACACTCAAAACTAATACGTAATCTACGATATTTAAAGAATACATTTTAGACTTTGTTCATACTTAAATATTAAGTACTCTTCTTACAAGGAAAAAAATGCCAGAAAACCTCAAGGAACCAACCAACAAATCCAAATAAATATGTACAGATGGAGGACAGATCTGGTCCAGCGTCATGGCTAATGCCATGTCATGATTCCAGCGTGAACACAGGCTTAATCCACTGTTATAACGACTGGTACTGGGTAAGACGTCTATAACTCCAGACTCCGGGAAAGCTCCTTACATTAATCTTACACTGAATAAAGTGCACTGGCCAATTTACAACCTCCATAGTAAGGCCTACGAAGCGAAGAAGCGCTCGCCACTGCCTATTATTTTGTCTCCTTATCTAAAGAAGCAGCCATCATGGATCACAGCGCTTCCCTCACTTGGCACCATACAGGGCACACCGAAACGCTTCATCAACGCAATTAAACTGTGAGCCATTACAGAAAAATGAGGAAAATAAAGCTTTGGTTTATGATGTAATATATACTTTATTTTTTTTTTGCGTTTTCGGAAATAATTAAGAATTGATATCCCTCGTTACTCATGTGACTAAACAGAATTATGCATGGAAGAAACAGCACGGTTCCTAAACAGATTTAAGAATCGTAGAGCATCTGTATCAATCAAGAAAATGATACAAAAAAAAAAGGGTTGGCACTCCGAAACAAAATATTAAATTATTAAGAATCTACCGAGGGCTCCGCACAAGCAGCCTGTAATGTTATACTGACATTTCCTCGGAGAAAAACAAGCACGTCTGGATGTGTTCAGCTCTTGTCTGTGGATCTACACTGCGCCTTGGATACCGGCTCTCTGCGTGAATCCGGGCGGCTGGAAGATTGATGGTCTTGTGTTTTGAAAAAGCCTCTAATATACACTTCTTAGACATCTATCTCTCCTAAGCACCAGCCAAGTAATGCATTTTAAAGGTTAACCGGCGTCTTGAACCCACCAAACAGCCGTACGAATGTAAACAAGCAACCTAAATAGGTTAGTTTTTGGCTGCGGTAAATTGCAATTCTAGTTGCTGCTGGGGATGACCGTAATTGCAGGTTTTAAACGCATTAGGGGGCAATGAGCGCGCGCTGAATGTTACAGCCTTCATTTGCTTTGCCATTCTGAAGACATATTAACCGAAGACCGAGATAGATGTTTCCTAAAGGGAAAAATATCAACAGATAAATATCTGTGAAAAGTCATGTCCTTACTACACCACAAGCCCTACAGGCGCAGTCGGAATTATAAATGTATTCTGCTATTTGCACACACACTGAGAAGAACAATAACATTTGTGTGTCCGGAAATCTTCTGCAATAAAAACGTAGAGCAGCAAAAAAAAAAAAAAGCAGCTCGGCTAAACAAACAAATAAAAATGAGAAGACCGCCTATTAATATATTAGTATATTTCAATGTCTGGAACGTCTAAGGGTCAGTTGTAATACAGATTTCAGCATGGATACCGATCTGAAACAATCCAATGACAATCAGCATACCATGCATGTGATTGGAGTTTCCACAGCCCTGTACACTTGTACACTATGTAATTTTGACCGTCACACGAAAATAAGTAAAAAATAAAATATTAAATCAGCTGTGGAAATAAGTAGCATGCTGCTTATCTATATGGATTTTTTGTCACCTGCAGGAAATCTTGTTCTGTCTTCTTACACGTTCACACAGTGTGCAGTCTGACATTCAGCATAAACCATTCCTGTCTTCCAAATAAGAGGACTGTTCTTTGTAGTCTAACTTGTTTATTGGTTAACAGGTTGTACACTCTGCACGATGCGCGCGAGTGAGAGATTGTACCATTTGATTGGTAAAACAGATATGCTTTTACAAGTATGGTGGAGTTTGAAAAGAACAAATCTTATAAAATAATGAAATTCGCCTATTAAATCCCCCGCCACGCCATCATCAATGTTCCGGTTGTCTACGTTGGCCTTTGCTTAAAGGGGTTGTGTCACTTCAGCAAATGGCATTTATCATGTAGGCAAAGTTAATACGAGGCACTTACTAATGTATTGTGATTGTCCATATTGCCTCCTTTGCTGGCTTATTTCATTTTCCCATCACATTATACACTGCTCGTATCCAGGGGTTGAGACCACCCTGCAATCCAGCAGCAGTGGCCATGCTTGCGAACTATAGGATAAAGCGGCAGCCTATGTGCACTCCCGCCGTCCCAGACACGCCACCAGAGAGGCTGAATCCTTTTCTTATAATGTGTAAGCACGGCCACCGCTGCTGTACTGTAGGGTAGCCGTAACCCCTGGAAACAAGCAATGCATAAGGTGATGGAAAAACCAACCCAGTAAAAGGAGTCAAAATGGACAATCACAATACATTAGTAAAGTAGTATTGTATTTACTTTGTCTACGTGATAAATGCCATTTGCTGAATACACCTTTAATATCCAAAAGTGATGACATGCCATACATGAGTGTGCCTGCTGAAGCCAGTGATTGATTGCAGCAGACACATACATGTATGGCATGTTATCACTACAGGAAATTAAGAAGACATGATGGTACGGCACATGAACACTGAAACCTGTGATTAGCATCAAGCATTGTTCCAGGAACAGAAAAATAAACTATGACCAGCAATTTTTTTTTTATATATATTTATATATATCATTTCATTTTCTTCTGCTTGTTAAAATTAAACTCTTGGACCACCCCTTTAAGCTGTGTTATGGGACCACTGGGCACAGTGTGCACTATTTATTATGTGAGGTGCACTTCATGGGCATCGTTTGGTTTTATACTGGTAAAGTATGACAAGTATAAGAAACCCTACAACATAAATATATCTGAACACTGCTAAACCCACAGAGGTGTCAGTCTAGGACTACTTGACCATGGCATCCGGAAGCTCCAAAATATTAACTTCTATTTCTATACCCTGTCTATTCTTTCAAATGGCAACACAAGACAGATGATGGCACAACACTTAGAGAAGGGACTGTCCCTGTTGTCCCGTTGCAGTAATAATGATGAAGACAGCGTCTTGCAGGATACATGTCCCCTGCCACGCCAGTGATTTCTGGTGCGTCGTTCCACCAGATAACAAGAAAAGGCTGTAAAGTGAGCTTAAACCTACATAAAATAATGGCACGCTATAACCCTCTGTTCTTCCCATGGAACCAATTCTGACGACTGTCTATGCTGGAAATAAACTGAAAGGAGTAACTGAGGACAGCGCTTTATATTCTTCTCCACAAAGTTTGTACCCAATCCTTAATAGAACAACTGTATTTTCAACCTCAGGGAGACCTTAATTAACTAACTATTGACAAAACAGGCATATAAAGCCATTGCCCAAGGAGCGCAATAATTAATGGGCTTGTGGTAACTACTTTATTATTGCCAACAGATAAGGACTTCCGGCTGTTATCAAGTTTTTCCTGGTATTATTAATCCGTTGAGGATAGTGCCTTGAGCAGGAATCTGAATATGTATACGGCCAGGCAGAGTCAGACAATCCCGGCTATAAATCCATAATACACTGCAGCGCTCTGCGAATGAGTGATTGCGCTATCTCTACAGTAGAGAACCTGAAGTGCTCAGACAATGTAATGATTGGTTTCCCATTTTCTTTCTCGCTATGCCAACTAATTTCATTGCCGCTCTCATAAGGGTTCAGAGGAAGTTTCTGGGCACCAATGCAAAATCTATAACAGGTTGCACCACCAAACACATCTCATTTATAATACTGGACAGCACTGGAGCATGGTTATGTGGCACAGGGGGCCTTAGGGCAGATCCTGGCGCAGTGGTTACTTCTTCACTCTTTACAGCTTTATCACTGAGGATCTATCATACCATACAAAAAACACAGAGGACTAAGAATAAAGGACCCTTTATAGTGGCCGAGCATCAGTGTAAAGGAGCCGCCGATTACCCAATGAACGAGCAACGGGCAAAAGATCGTGCCACCTAAACAGCACTCTACTGTCGGCAAACAATGATTCTGTATGGGTACAAGCGATGACATTAGTGATCTCTACTCCCCATACTGTGGAGGAGATCGCTGCATGTATCCTCAGGATAGATAATCAATATCTGATCGTCAGGAGTCCGACATCCAGCACCCCCACCGATCAACTGAAGAGGAGGCAGCGCCCCATGCAAGTCCTGCGCTTCCTCTTCATTACACTGCCAGTCTTCTCCCTTGCAGTGAAAGCGTAAAGTAATCACATTCAAATGAATGGAGCAAGTATTTAGAATTATACTGCACTGCCTAGACGATGGGCAGTCTAATGGAGAGCTCTGCAAATATATAATAAGTGGGGGTGCAGAGAGTTAGACCCCTGCCAATTAGATGGGGGGAGGGGTTGTAAAACTTTAACAATCTCTTTCTGACACTTCCTGTGTCCCCTGCTAGTTTCTATTTTTGACACAGGAATGCGACCGCCCAACCAATCGCAAGCCACAGTGATTACCTTACTCAGGCTAAGACTGGGACCAGCAAGAAAGTGGCAGAAGAAGGGGAGAAGTAGAGGATCGGTAACGTGAACTTCAAAAAAAAGTTTTAAAGTCACTGAACTGTTTTTAGCTGGACAATTTATAAATAATATTCTAGTGGGACTTATCCCAGAATCCATGATTTTATGACCATAAAATTCTCTCATTTTCAGTGAGTTTGTGGTTACTAAAGCAACCTAGGCCCTTCCCTCAACAATTAAAGGGAACCTGTCACATTGAGCATGGTTTGAACTAAAGACGTCATGTTACAAAGCAGGAGGAGCTGAGCAGATTGATACATAGCTTTGTGGTAAAAGATACAGTATAACTTTGTCATTTATATTTCTGGTTATTCAGGCTTTGAGGTCTGGAGGTGGTCCCATAAGTGGTTGACAGCTAGCTCTGTATACACAGTCATAGAGGGAAGGCTGTCAATCACTGATAGGACCTTCTCTTCATAGAGGGAAGGCTGTCAATCACTGATAGGACCTTCTCTTCATAGAGGGAAGGCTGTCAATCACTGATAGGACCTCCTCCTCATAGAGGGAAGGCTGTCAATCACTGATAGGACCTCCTACTCATAGAGAGAAGGCTGTCAACTACTGATAGGACCTTCTCCTTATAGAGGGAAGGCTGTCAATCACTGATGGGACCTCCTCCTCATAAAGGGAAGGCTGTCAATCACTGATAGGACCTCCTCATAGAGGGAAGGCTGTCAATCACTGATAGGACCTCCTCATAGAGGGAAGGCTGTCAATCACTGGTAGGTCCGCCTCCTCATAGAGGGAAGGCTGTCAATCACTGATAGGACCTCCTCCTCATAGAGGGAAGGCTGTCAATCACTGATAGGACCTCCTCCTCATAGAGGGAAGGCTGTCAATCACTGATAGGACCTTCTCTTCATAGAGGAAAGGCTGTCAATCACTGATAGGACCTCCTTCTCATAGAGGGAAGGCTGTCAATCACTGATAGGACCTCCTCCT
This sequence comes from Bufotes viridis, assembly GCA_033119425.1. Lineage (NCBI taxonomy): Eukaryota > Metazoa > Chordata > Amphibia > Anura > Bufonidae > Bufotes > Bufotes viridis. Next base: position 342,791,232 of record CM065593.1, read on the forward strand.
TTGGAACCCGACAACGAGAACGAAGCAGGGAAATGAACGGAGGGTGCACTGCACATGCGCAGCCACCCTCAATTCATTTCTATGGGGCCACTGGAAATAGCCGAGCGCTGGCTCGGCTATTTCCGTCTGCCCCATAGAAACGAATGGGAGGAGGGGCCGCGCAGTGCGCTCCCATTCACTTGTATGGGAGCAGCACTTGGTGGTGGACGGACCCCGAGAAACTCGGGGTCCTCCAGCCGCAGCTCTCCTCGCTGCGTTCTCCTTGTAGGTGCAGGTCCCAGAAAACAATGGGGGCATATCCTAGCGATATGCCCCCATTGTACAGTGCCTTGAAAAACTACTCCTCCCCCCTGACTTTTTTTATATTTTGTTACATTACAGCCTTAAAGGGGTTGTCCGAGTTATTTGTTTGTTCTTTGTATGTTTCTAAGTAGGCAAATAAAAGGACTATAAAATTAACTTACTTTATCTTCAGGTGCTGGTTTCTCAGATTTCACTTAGGGTCACATGACCTCTGATGTGAGCCCCTCTCCCTGCTCTGATGAGGTTTTGTGTACAAAGCCTAAGAGGTTCAGATATGAGTCTGCACAGGAGACGTAACTGGGCTAGCCACACCCTCCCTGCTCTGCCATCTGCTGCTGCTCTCTGCCCTGTGTCTTCCTCCCACTGGATACTTCAGGAAAGATTAACCCCTTCAGGAGCACAGACTCAGGGCTGGAGGCTTTACTGAGTAACTGCAGGCAGTGAGAAGACAAATGCTGGGCACAGGAGCTCACAGACTAGAGGAGTTCTGCACAAGAACAGGTAGGGAGAAGATCCTGTGTGTATCAGCAGTGTCATTGTACAGCTGGGACTTGTAGTCCTACACATACAACATGCTGCTAAGTCTCCCAGCAGGCAGACATGTCACTCAAAGGATGTCCACCTGTGTGTAATCGAAGTGTCACATCATCTGTCATTACATATACACACTTTCCCCAGGGGCTGCAACACCTAAGCAAGAGGCATCACTAACCAAATACTGCCATGAAGACCAAGGAACTCTCCAAACAAGTAAGGGGCAATGGTGTTGAGAAGTACAAGTCAGGATTAGGTTATAACAAAATATCCAAATATTTGATGATCCCCAGGAGCACCATCAAATCTATCATAACTAAATGGAAAGAGCATGGCACAACAGCAAACCTGCCAAGAGACGGCTGCCCACCAAAACTCACGGACCGGGCAAGGAGGGCATTAATCAGAGAGGCAGCACAGAGACCTAAGGTTACCCTAGAGGAGCTGCAGAGTTCCACAGCAGAGACTGGAGTATCTGTACATAGGATGACAAGAAGCCACACGCTCCATAGAATTGGGCTTTATGGCAGAGTGACCAGAAGAAAGCCATTACTTTCAGCAAAAAACAAAAAAGCACATTGTGAGTTTGCGAAGAGACATGTGGGAGACTCCCAAAATGTATGGAGGAAGGTGCTCTGGTCTGATGAGACTAAAATTGAACTTTTTGGCCATCAAAGAAAACGCTATGTCTGGAGCAAACCAAACACATGACATCACCCAAAGAACACCATCCCCACAGAGAGACATGGTGGTGGCAGCATCATGGGGGGGATGGGACTGGGAAACTGGTCAGAGTCGAGGGAAAGATGGATGGTGCTCAATACAAGGATATTCGTGAGCAAAACCTGTACCACTCTGTGCGTGATCTAAGGCTAGGACGGAGGTTCACCTTCCAGCAGGACAATGACCCCAAACACACGGCTAAAGCAACACTGGGGGTTTAAGAGGAAACATGTAAATGTGTTGGAATGGCAGCTCTCCAGCTGTTGCAAAATGACAACTCCCAGCATGCAAAGACAGGTATCAGCCTACAGCAGGGCATGGTCGGAATTGAAGTTTTACAACAGTTGGAGAGCCGCAGTTTGCCCATCCCTTGCCTAGTCAAAGTCAAGATCGCAATCCAAAAAAAAAATCTGTGGTGAGACTTAAAGATCGCTGTTCACAAGCGCAAACCATCCAACTTGAAGGAGCTGTATCAGTTTTGCAAGGAGGAATGGGCAAAAAATCCCAGTGGTAAGATGTGGCAAGCTCATAGAGACTTATCCAAAGCGATTTGGAGCTGTGATTGCGGCAAAAGGTGGCTCTACAAAGTATTGACTTTAGAGGAGTGAATGGTTATGCACATTGACTTTTTCTGTTATTTTGTCCTATTTGTTGTTTGCGTCATAATAAAAAAAAATAAAAAGTTGTGGGCATGTTCTGTAAATTTAATGATGCAAATCCTCAAACAATCCATGTTAATTCCAGGTTGTGAGGCACCAAAATACGAAAAAAGTCAAGGGGGTGAATACTTTTGCAAGGCTCTGTATGTGAAGGCCCCTTTAAAGGACTGAAATACTAGTTATACTGAATCTTTTCCCATAAAACTATATATCAATCTGCTCAGCTCCTCCTGCTCTACAACATGCTGCCTGCAGAATCCTCTGCATTTTCATGGTGACCGGTTCCCTTTAATGATCACAAAGGCATACATATTAAACATATCAATCTATCAGGATTCAGAGAGAATTTGTGTCAGCAATTCGATGAAGAGGAAGGAAGTTATCACTAAACGGTTAAAGTACGTATGCCCTTATTTCGGAAGAACTGTTGGCACAAGAAGCAAAGGATTTGATTAAAAGATGTAGGGGTATAATTTGCACATGTGGGACCAAGCTGTTCCATGGCTCTGCTTCACACAGCTGACTGGCACAAAGTAAAGGCGTCTGCTAAAAAAACAGAGACAACTAATAGGGAAATAGCAGTAATGGATTGTCTTTCACAAAGAGGGATGGTGGCATGCAATTTGGCACGAAACATGCAAAGGACAATTGCAAGCATTGTGGTTGGAAGGCCGTGTTCTATTATGCAGCTGCTCTCTGTTAACGTGGAGGATGAATGCTAGCGATCCCACCATGTAGTCATCCATTGTGAAATCCAGGTGCCCCCTAATGCCTAGCACCAAGAGCCGAGTACTTGGGGAATGACGGAGTAGGCCATATCATTATAAAAGAGCACAATAATCAATATATGTTGGTTTTTTAGGGGTTGTTTCTAGCTTTAATTTCCGCGATCCAATCTCTTTGAACTGTCCATAAATAACATATAATCAGCTCCATACATTTTGAACATTCACACGAATGGCTAGAGAACCTAATTGCAGTGCACACTGTATAACCATCTGCTGCATTGAACTCGATGCGTACTGTCCTCTCAAGCCTCTCTAAAAGGATCTTTTTTTTAGCAGATGTATTGAAACGCGTTTAAAGTCCTACCCAGCGGCTGTAAGAAGGGTCATTACAGCGAGCGCATGTAGAAGAGTAAGCGTGTCCACATCTTTTAGAGCATTCATCCATAATTAGTATAATCATCATCAAACTTTGCAGATGACTGAGTAAAAAATGTGTATGAACAGAACAACTTGTGTCCCACCAGTAAAGAACTTGACATACATTTTGAATTTTCTCGAAATGACAGTAATCTTTCTAATTCTTGGTAAGGTACTGGCTCTCAATAAAGAAGCGCTCCCACAAAAATGTTTATTCTCTGACCTGCTAGAAAGGTACATGATCTAAACTATAGTGAAGGTAATCTTCTTACCAGTGTCTGTATTTGAGTTATAACCTCCCTTCTGATCCTCAGCTCTGTCATGTGACCAGCACTCTGGCTCTCCAAATAACATAGCAACTTTTGTGTTGACAGGAAGCCGGTTTATCTATGTATTCCCATGGAAGCCTGAATGTCAGTCTCAGGAATGAACAGAGAAGTAACTCACTTCCTGTCCTGTGTCAGTGGAGATCAGAGTGTTGGTCACATGACACAGCTGAGGATCAGACGGGAGTGGATAACTCACAAATACAGTTATTGGCAAGGAGATTACTTTCATTACAGATTCCATCAAGTACCTTTCTAACAGGTTAGAGAATAAACATTTTTGTGGGAGTGCTTCTTTAAGGAGACCCCAGCTGTGTATGGAAACACGATGGCAATGCTCCAAGGAAAAATAATACACAAATGGGTATCTTCCGGAAAAAGAGAAACATCTTGTGCTAGTGCCATCTATTGAAGGTGATTCGCTAAAAGTCAATGTTTGACTTTTCAACAAGCCCTAGAACATGACAAGGAACTACAACCAAGCCATATATCCATCTGCATCCATCCTGAGGGATGTTAATAATTATAATTTATGAAGGTACCCTGTTATTCATGGGCGGGGCAGTGATAATGGAGTGTCTATGTAACTAGCTGGGTGGGAAGAGCTATAAACTAGCTGGGTGGCGGTAGGGGCAGTGATGGGGGAGTGTCTATGTAATTAGCTGGGTGGGAGGAGAAAGGAGAAATGCATCATGGGTTTGGTTGGATACAGCAACAGTAAGTTCTACATACAGGATGGAAACCAACCAGAGGGATTTGTTTACATGGTGAAAATGAGTCAGAAGAGTCTAAATAAAGGCAAGGGAACCTGTACATGAAGTAAGCAACTGCAGGAGCAGATCTGTTAAAAAGCATAATAATCCTGGAGAACCCCTTTAAGGTGAGCCAGGGTTTTCCCAACAACTGCATCTAAGGCCTCGCTCGCAGTCATAATCCTACTCCAAAACTATAAGGGCAGGTACACCAAAAGAGCTATCTTCAGATGGATATACAGTATGCCCAGGCTATTTCCTCCGTATCATGTTCCAAAGTTTGATGAAAAAGTTGGACAATGACTTAGGCTACATCCACACGACACTGATAAAGAGAAAATAAAAGATTATTAAAATTGATAAATTGTTAGCTTTTCATGGTCATTTTGTATCAGTGTGTGTATCCATTTTCTGTCTATCCATTTTTAACATTTAGTATGACTAGTGTGAACAACTATATGGACTTAAATGTGTATGAGGGTGTCTGTAAAACCATCGTTCACCAAATGTTTGCTTGTTCAACTATAAACCAACTTCTGCAAAATGTGTATGGTCACCTTTAGGCTCTGCACTGCACATAGTGTATACCTTTTAATCCAAGTTTTAAAATATTCATACATTTCTGCTTCAAACTTCCAAGCCATATCCAAGCTCGTCATAAGAATAAAATAAGCTAATTCTAGGCTGAGGTGAAGGCCACTGTTTTTATCAAAACCAAGATTTGGATGTTGTAGTTGAAAGTGTTTTCATGGTAAAGCTCCAACTGACACCAACAGGAGCCGACAACCCCTATATAACTAATGGGGGCTAGACGAGAAGGGCTGCTTTTAGTTACACGGTGCCGACTCTCTAATAATAGGACAACCATGATGGGAATTGACTAATTGCTCAAACTCAATACTTTATCCAGCAGTGACCATGGGTAAACACAGCATATATGTGGGACTACCGGAACTTCAGAATCAAAAATCTCCTTTTGTTAATGCGGTATGCCGGCTTAAAGGGCAAAAGTTTTATAATGTACCAGGAATGCAGAAGAGATAAGAAAAACAGGGCAGGAGACGAGACTTAAGCATGGAAGGGGATTTAGCAATGCACTGGAGAGAAGTAGGTTTCAAAGCATGTGGGCATGCGAGGTCATGATGTGAAAGTGAGGTGAGGGCAGCTTTATACAGAGATGGAAGAGTGACAGAAAGTGCTCAGGTAGAGGAATGATTGAACCAGCTCCCTGCAGTGAACACATCCTGAGATGCGAGAGACATATCGTCAGATCTGACTATTTAAGGTAGACAGAAAGGTTGGAAAGTTGTAGGTCATCTCTAAAGAAAATCCAAAGCACTTCTACTGGCAAGAAATATGTCTAAAAATCACTGCAAAGTGGAGAGAAAAACTCTTAATGACAAGAATAAAACTTTGAATAGAAATTCTATAGCACAAATCAATTGTTTACAAAAAGTGAGGCATTTCAGGAAGAAAAAAAGGTGTCTACACAGCACCAACTGCACGAAAGAACTGTATATCAACATTATATGACTAGGCTAAAAGGTCAATGGAAAGTGCCAACGGGTGCTCAACACACTCACAAAAGTCATTACTCTTAGGATGGACATCTAAGCGTAGGCTCTCACGTCTACATTTGCTGGCTTTCATAAGGTTGTCCACTTAGCACAACCAATGTGGTAACCGCACATTCCACATTTCTCTACTTCAGGTTGCTAGGTTTCTTATAAGGAAAATCTACCCAAAAAGTGATCTTCTGGTCTTTCATAGGTGCAGTAAATGTCAGAAGATAAAATAGATGGAATCTTCCAGCCTGGTCCTCCTTCCAAGAACAAACCCATTCAGTACTGCTCAGATTTTTATTTCTGGAAATCTGACTAGAATCTAAACCTCTTGAGAGGTTTATTTAGTAGGTCATGAAGACTTCTAGTGATTTTTATCTTATAGCAGGAACATGAGGGTTTGAGCAGTCTGTAGAGGTCTTCCATTTACCTGCTTTCCCACACTTAAATACATTGGGGTATATTTTACTACTTTGCCAAACTTACTGCACTTTTCACCCAAGTTTTCCTGAACCATGAATAAGATACCAGAACATAATTATGTAACATAGTGGCATGGTTTGTAAAGAGGTAAAAAAGACATCCATCCATACAGTTCAGCCCATTGATCCAGAGTAAGTCAAAGTTGATCCGAAGAAAGGCAAAAAATCCCTGTGGTATTAGACATGTTTCCAGGAGAAAGAAAAATTCCTTCCGATTCCAAATATTGCAATCAGAATAACATTATTGTGCCTAATCTCAATCTGCCTCCAGCAAACAATGATTCAGTATAGGGAACGCTTATAGGAACGCTTCCTTCCCGACAATTGCCGGCAGAATCAGGCCATATAATTCAGCCACTGATTCTTACAGTCTTCAGTGCACCCACTCCATTAGGGCTGGACTGGGAACCGAAAGTGGGGCTGGAAAAAAATCTAAAATTGGTTTTATATTGTAGGTGGGTCTAAACTGTAGCAAATGGAGCAAACAGATATATATATATATATATATATATATATAGTTGTAGTAACAATGTGCACATTCTAACAGTCTAAAAAGGTCTGTACATATGAGGAGAAGCTCTAGTGGTGCCATATGGCGTACTGGCTTAAGAGTAATGGGTCTTCATTTACATGCCAGGCTGGAATCCAGAGAAACTGAATAGATTTTGGATAACCCATTTAAAGATGCACCAGAATTGATCAAATATGGTGCAATATTTAACAAATTTGGCCCAAATTACAGCATTGCAGACTTTGGGAAAACAGACTAAAAAAAAATCCCCTCATGATAAATCTCGCCCAATATCTATGTTTTTTGCTGAGTAAAATCTGCCTGGTGTTACAACACACATTTCTCAACAGGCACAATCCCCCAGGACTAATAAAAGCTTGGTGGGAAGCTGGAACCATTTTTAATCTCATCAGCCTGTAATTTCAAACCTCGCAAACTCAATGGAAAAGAGAAAAATTGAAAATAGCTACTGTGAACTCTTATTAAAGCAAATTAAGCCATTTCAGATCCAAGTACTTAACTTGATAAAAATGTATATTTGAAATGATATTGGAAGAAAACTAAACACAGTATGAGAATACTGAACTTTAAGGAGTGAGACGTTAATGCCACATAAATATAACAAGTGGTTCTTAAAAGTTGAATACAGAGCTGAAACTTCATCCAAAAACAAAAAACAAAAAAACAAAGATCCTGAAATCTTCATTAGGCTCCAGGTTAATTTCATATCATATTCAGCATATTCCTATGATCCAATGATCTGCTATCTGCAGTGGTACACTGCTGGAAAGTAGTAACACTCACGAGAGGACCTGGACTATATTGGACTCATTTTTAAGGAGAATAATACTAGAATTTATAACGATCTGATACAAGATTTTACTCTAATGGAAAAGTAACAGTTTATTGCTTGATCAAGAGAAAAAAAAATTGCCCACAAAAATACCGTAAACCAAGAAGACGCTAAGACTTGTGACTATCACATGATTAAAAAAGCCATTCAGACGCTTTTAAAAGTGGTTATCCGCTTTTTTTTAATATTGATTACCTATCCTCCGGGTAGGTCATCAGTATCAGATCGCCGGGGGTTGGGGGGGCGGCGTGCAACCCCTAATCAGCTGTTTGAAGAGACCTCAGCACTCATACTTAAAAATATATATATATAAAAAATGACTGGCAGTGCAGGGATTTTCTCCCGGCTTCGTCTCCACAGATATCAGTTTTCAGATTCATAAAATGATGCATTTTGTGATTCCACTGAATAAAAACTTGAAATTGACTAAAAGCCTCTTTCACATTGATTATCTCAGGATCTGTTCAGGGATAAAACTGATGGTTTTGAATACAGGTTGAACCAGTTTCGTCTCCGATTGTGTTCAGTCTTTCAGCTTTTTACAGGCAGATGCAATCCGTTTTTGATGCGTTTTTCAGGCGCATTTAGAACAACTGAAGAATAACACTCAGCATCTTCCTAGCAGCCATTAGTGAAAAACGCATTTCATCCGGGTGCCTTCCATTTTTACAGCAAGCCCAATTCACTTCTATGGGGCCAGGGCTGCATGAAAAACGAACGCTATAGAACATGCTGCGATTCTACCTGACGTCTGGATAGGTCATCAGTATCTGATCGGTGGAGGTCAGACACCTGGGATCACCGCTGATCAGCTGTTTTGAGAAGGCACCGGTGCTCCTATGAGCACTGCTGCCTTCTCTCAGCTCACCAAGCACAGCGCCATACATTGTATGGTGGCTATGCTTAGTATAACGCTCAGCCCCATTCACTTGAATGGGTCTTGAGCTGCTCCTAGACCGTGTGACCGATGAACGTGTCGTCACTGGCCTAGGAAAAGCCTAAAGAAGGCTACAGCGCTACTGCAAACACTGCTGCCTACACGAACAGCTGAAAGGAAGGAGTGCCGGGTGTCGGACCCCCATGATCAGATACTGATGACCTATCCTGCGGACAGGTCATCAGAATACAAATCTCTGAAAACCCCTTTAACTATTGTTAGTGGGTAAAACCCTTTAATAAACTTTATACAAGCCACTCAGCTTGGTGGACAGGTCTCTCCCTACCGTGAGCAGGGCGCAGGCAGTGCAAGGCTGCCCCTGCAAATCTTCTACTTATTTTCCTGAAAAGGTGCAGCATAAGCGGTTTGTAAGCAGGAAGCCTATTGGAATTACAGTAAATACGGCTCATGATCCTACTTTGAATTGCTCATACACATTAGATGCAACCCTGAACCAGCCAACCATCTGTGTGTGTGGAGGTGTCAAGACTCTCTACTGATGGGGAAAAATAAGGAGCAACCCAAGAGTAACATGATATGAACTTCAAGATGCCTGATGCTTTGTTCTCACAAAAGAGAAGGTTACTTCTCTCTTTCCATTGAGAACACATGCGTCAGACAAAGATTAACAAAGCATCCAGTGTAAATGTCCCACATTGCCACCTTGCAGTATCAGGACAAAGTCTTCTGCATCTACCTGTGTGGTCAACAACCCTTTTTACATCTCACCAACATACTCACCTCCTTAATTCTTACCCTAATTTTACGTACTATGGGTGCTTAGTAGGGGTCGACCGATTATCGGTTTGGCCGATATTATCGGCCGATATTGATGATTTGCACAGTTATCGGTATCGGCCCCTAACCAAGCCGATATACCGATAACTGTGCTATAACAGAACATTGCCGCGCTGCTCTCAGCGCGGCCATGTTCCCTCAGCAGCACAGGGGAGAAGGAGGCAGTCCCTCCTTCCCCCAGTGCCGCGCTGCCAGTGGAGACTAGAGAAGAGGAGGAGGAGGGGCTGAGGGCGCACTGGCCACCAATGATAAGGTTTAAGATATTACAAGCACATTGCCCAGACCCTGCCTCTGATAGATGGCTGCGATCCGCGGCAATTAACCCCTCAGGTGCCGCACCTGATCGGTTACCATGGCAGCCAGGACGCTCCTGAAGCCCTGGCTGCCATGGTTCCTGCTGCTGTGTGCCCATAGCACAGGGCAGCAGGGAGAGTGTCAGGTCCTATTCACCCTGATAGATCTCTATTAGGGTGAATAGGACAAGGGATGTAAAGAGCCCAGGTTCTACCCCTAAGGGGGGAAATAGTAATAAAATAAAAAGTAAAAAAATTTAAAATAGTAAAAAAAACACCAAAATATTAAGTATAAATTAACCCTTTTCCAATTTTACATATAAAATATATAAACAATAAATAAAAAAACATATCGCCGTGACCAAAAAGTCCAAACTATTAAAATATATTTTTTTTAAAAAGCGTCGGACGCCGTAACAGAAAAAAAAAAATCAAAAAATTAAAATGCGCAAAATATCGGTATAAAATATCGGCTATCGGCCTGAAAGTTCACAGAATATCGGTATCGGTATCGGCTCTAAAAAATCAATATCGGTCGACCCCTAGTGCTTAGAAATACCATAGTTCCTAGAAGAACAAGGTCGTTGGTTCCTGATAATCTGTAAAGGTCTTTACTGTCTGGTGATTTGGCTTTGACCTGAACTGTATCCTGACGTATCATGTATTGCATGAACTCTGCCAGTCCTGTCCTTTTATCTGCACAACCACACTTCCCTTTATCAATACTAGCACAATGTTTCTGATTATAGATTCTACTATATTCCATGATTATTTATTTTGCTGCAAACTCGTTCAGCTCTTGGTTGAGAGGGGTTTCTTTGACTTGGCTGCACGCGGCCAGCAGCACTGTGTGCAGGTTCTACCTTAGAAACTACTCCAGGATCACAACTTGAAGATTTCATGTGCAAAATCTATACCTTTGTGAGAGGTGTTGTCTCGGAGTGACTTTGCATCTTGACCAGAAACAAACCTTGACAATAAGAAGTAGTTACTCACAGGTAAGCACAGAAGATTTCACACAAAAAAAATAAAACTTTACTAAAATTACTGCAAATTCGGCCTTTACGGAAAGACCTGTGCAGGCAAACACAGGAGGACAATCCTATGCAATGTCAAGAGAAGGGCAGCAAATGAGTTTAACATGAAAAAGAGAAAAAACTAATCTAAACCAGTCACCATGACGAGAAGAAAATAAATCAAGGCTAGTGCAAAAAATAAAAAATAAAATAAAAAGCAAGGCAAACCGAACTGAAATAAATGCAGTTCCACAGCACAGAAGCAGATGGTTAAAGCTGGCAAAAGGAAAAAAAAACTCACATTCATTTAGAACCAACAGATGCGAGGAGTTTAAAATATTGCTGCTTTAGGATACACAAAGACTGTCAGCCCAGATTGTGGGTTTGGGCCAGTCTATCAGTTATTAATGATCTTGAAGAACAGAAGTCCTAGAACACTCTTGTGAAAAGAAAAATGGTACGACAGACACAGTGCTATGTGGCTGCCAGTCTCCTTAGAGATGGAAGAGGAAAATGAGGCATGCTATACTGGAGAGAATCTTCACAAACTTTGTTTCTCTTCTTTAGGCAAACGAGGCAAGGAAAAGCTTCATCTTCGGGAGAATGATGGAACAGCGGCCATCTTGTCTCTATTTAGAAACTTCTAGCATAAGACTGCATGGAATGAATGAGACTGTGTCTCCACTTTCAGGCTTTGATACATGAAGCCAGAAATGGATCATAAACGGACACATATAAAAAAGTTAAATTGAGTCATATACTCTTTTTGAATCCACTTCTGGCCCTGCTTTATAATTACCCTAAAGCCTTTACCTTGTTTAGAATCTTTGTGATCTTCAATCAGTGCAATTACTTTGAAGGCTAATGGACATCAGAGCATAGGGACACTCAATGAATGAAGAGACAATTAAAGTCTTCAAGCATTACACTACTCAGCTAGGCTCATGTTTTTGTGGAGAGAATTTTAGGTATTTTACTTCGTCTGTTATTTGGCTATCCTGACCACATCCCCAAAGCTTCAGTTTGTTGCACTATATCGGTGCACATACAGTGCTTTTCGGAGCCTGGGAGAAAAGGTCTGTGCTGCTGGTCACAGATGACTGCCTACATGGACACATTATAAGCAATTCATCAGGGCACGGTCAGAACAGCTTAAGACTAAGTTCACATGTTGCAAAAAAACAATAAGGCTGCAATGTGGCGTATAATATTATATTTTTACCATTGGGAATCCAGTAGCTCATCACCTGATCTCTAAGGCATCAATCTAAGAAAGGGTTGGTCTTGATGAGACATTGACTTACATTGACTAAGCCCAACGATGGTGTAAACTTAGAGGGGCTGTCTAAACCTGCGGCAGATTCATCACAGTGGCTCGGGCCAGATGATAAATCTAGAGCAGGGACAAACACTGCTCTCTAACTGTATATCAACTATTGGTTGGCTTAATTTGAGACAACGTTTTGTGCCTGAATTGAGGAACATTTCTGGAGAAAAATGGTGGATCTTAGCCCCCGTTAATCTCCTGCGAAGCTCCAAACCCTTGCCAGTAAGCCCCACCTTTTGTCAAGCAAGTCGACAAAAGTGTAGAAACCCTACTTGCCTCCTTTTAGATAGATTTTTGGCACAGACACGTTAGATCTGGGCCATTGAGTATGGAATAACTATACTGCACTTTTAATATTACAAGTGGTAACGAGGCTATAAATAACTCAAACAATAGCATCAAGTCTCACTGAAGGCATCAAAAGAAGATCAACAGCATCTCAATTTGCAGCATAAAACAATGGGATAATGATCTGTTACATAACGGTCCCAAGAACACAACTGAGTATTTGGTTTAGAGAGACCATTAGAGATCAGGGTCTATCACATCAACTGGGTTCTTCATGAAATAACATAATGTGACAAAATCTATTGTAATTTAATGTAAAGTAAGGTCCAGCCCAAGATAATCCTCATCCTATCTATCGCAAATATGGTATGAATACATAACCTGCCGATTTTGTTTGGGCCAGCCTAGTATCTCCCTATTAACCCCCAATGGGGCAAAGAAGGAATGGGCAAAATTAACTTCAACGCCAGATCGTTTTGCTCTTCCAGAAGATAAGACACCAGCAGAGGTGTCTGGCAGCAGCTTTCTCCTCTCTTACCACTGGAAACACAAACGAGCTTGGCCAAACCAAGCATGAACGCGTGTGTGCGGGAGTCTTGAGGAATAGCAGTCTGCTGAACGAGTAACTGGCATCTTAAATATGCTCAACCTCCTAAGTCTACTACATGATCTCAGCAAACATCTGGAGGAAACTCTTCCTGAGCACTACCCGATTCAGAAGGGCGCAGTAGAAAACTAATTTAACGACAGAGATTTTATTTACGTTTCACATATAAATTTGTCAAGGCAGCCGCCAGAAAATATTATCTTTATGTGAAAATTTACGGTATCAATACACTGAATAAGACGAAAGCGACATAAATAAAGCAGATTACCAGGTGTTTTGCGGAAGTGAAAATGGGCCGATATTTTATATGCTTACATTTTGTGAAAGGTAATAACCTTCACATATAAAATAGAAAAGCCAGAGCTTCATTTTTCAATCGTCAAAATCTCAAAATGCTGTTTGCCGTTGAAAAAAAAGCAACAAATATTAATTTGTACAGATCCATATTCATTGCTCGTAATACTGGAGGAAGGTTTAATGGTAGCTGTCAATTATATTAAAGTGCTCCACGACGACTGCAATGCTAGGCTCGATTATACTGCAGTGATTCACTGATGCGAGTGGCAGACCTTGACAAACTATCAAAAATCTAAAAATGACTAAACGCTGGATACACAGGGTAACTAAGTCTATGACCAGATTCACTGACCACGTTATGATGCTACGGCTACTTTCACACTAGCATTTTTGCTGGATCCAGCAGGGTTCAGCAAAAACGCTTCCTTTACTGATAATACAACCGTCTGCATCCGTTATGAACGGATCCGGTTGTATTATCTTTAACATACCCATGACGGATCCGTCTTGAACTCCATTAAAAGTCAAATGGGGACGAATCCGTTTTCTATTGTGTCAGAGAAAACGGATCCGTCCCCGTTGACTTGCATTGTGGGTCATGACGGATGCGTTTTGCTCCGCATCCTAGGACGGAAAGCAAACTACAACAAATGCAACCAAAACATATAACTGGCCATCAGGAATTTGGATATAATGGATCTCCCCAAAGAATTTGCTCATTGAGTAATACCATCTGTGTAATATATAATACTCAAGGCCTGGATGTTTTATATATGGGACACATACCTTACCTATATTGGTCAGATACATGTTACTGCTAAAGGGGTTGCCTGGGACTCAAATACTGATAATCAATATCAGTGGGGTCCTGACTCATAGTACCAAGCTGATGGTAATAAGTGGTTGAAATGGACTATGTTAACTATGAGGAGTAATCAGACTATTAAAGATATGTTCATCAATTCAACTAGTAAAAAGTGGCAATCCAAAATGTGATCTGAAATTTACTTTGATAAAATTTGACAAAACCATTAGGTCAATAGTAGATGGCTACTTCTGTCATAAAATATAAGAGGGTCAACCCCATTCATGAGGCACAATGCAACTTAATCAACTTTCAGTAAAAGATTATTTATGGCCCTGTAGATTTCGTTGGACCAGACGACACTATCGGGGAAAGACTGATCGTGCAGTTGGTTATCAACATGCCCAATCCTTTTGTCTTCAACAGAGATAATAAGTCTCCACAAGTTGTCTGACAGTGGCCATACACATTAGACAGAAGTTGGTTGATCAGAAGTTGAACAAACAATCATCTGGTGAACAATCATTTCGCTAACGCAGCAATGAGAATTTTAGTCTATCTTGGGCGTTACAGCTGTTCAAACTGGCCATACACGTGCAATGAAACTAGGTGATGGACGAAAGATCATTCCGAGAACGTTCTTTCAAAGAAAGATCTTACGCCCAAGGATGATTCTTTGAACCAAAAATATTTTGTCCAATTATTGTAGAAAAATATAAATCACGGGTGACTTCTTTTCAGAAAATGATTGTCTGTCATCGGTCAGCTAAAATGATTGATCATTGTTAAATTTCAACCAACGAACGTTCAACGTTAGTATGGCCACCTTTACTCCTCTTTCCTACTGAGGACACATTTATGCTTGGCCAAGGCACAGGGGACGGGAGAAATTGTATTCTGCTGACACCTATCTAAAGTATATGGGTAGCCTAACACATCTGCATTGACTTGGCTTGCCCCTCTACGTAGACTTGACTACCAGGAAATGGTTAAGCCAAACTTATCTTGTAAGCAGTGTTGGACTGGAGTTCCTTGGGGCCACCAGAGGAAATAATTGGGGTCCAAGCCCTAAATCCTCTGTAAAATGTAATACAAATGTATAAGAAATAGACTCGAGTAATTATCTCCAAAGGCAGCTCTAAATTGTATTTTTTCTTCTGGATCTTTGGGGCTCACTAGTTTTATAGAGACAGGGCCCATCAGATGATCCTCTGGTCGTCTGATCCTGTGTATAACCCTTATAAAAAGAGACTACACCCTACAACAACTGAACAAATTCAGAGTAGAATAATAAAATAGTAAAACAAATGTGTAATGTTACAGGCAAAAAACATGAATGGAAACGGCGCCCGAGTTATGTTCTTGAAAAGTCAAAGCAACCATCCCACTGACTCTGACCTTATGGATATTGAAAATTAAGTTACACTTGAATTACTAACTTGATTTAATGGCTATAATGCTTTTAATTTTCCTATCTATCCCTGCAAAGTAGATCTACAGAGCTAGCGCTCGGCTAAAACCAAGAAAACTAAAGCAAAATATGAATTTCTCCCTTTTCCCTGTTTAATAATTTGCAGAGATTAACTTACATAGGTCTGTATTGTTTTAATTTAGTTCACCGCTGTGAGTGATTTTCTGCAATTTGATTTCTGGAAATCAAATTTTTGTATCAGTCTGGGTAGAAATGAAATAAGGAGGGTAGACTGGTATAGAAAATAATTTCATTGCATAAGGGTGAATTACGATCTCATCTCGGGCGGAGGAGGAGCAGTCAAACACATTGTTAATCAAAAAATATGATACTTTTAGCCTAGGATCATACCATGATATCTTTAAAGACTATACAAGTAGAAGGCAAATTCAGAAAGCCTCCATCTGGGGATATTTAGTGAGGCCAGGAAATATAGATCACGGAGACTTAAAATAATAATAATGGGAAAAAAATAAAAATTAGAAAAGCATAAAAAAAGTCCTATATATGCAATATACTGGCATCTGGCATTGAAACCTACTTAGGGTACCTTCACATAATCGTAAAAAAATGGTTAAAAATAGGAAAAATGACGAATTTTAATAGCCATTTTTTTAATGGGTGCTTTCTGAAACACGTCCGATAAGACGGCCTCCTTCAATTGTATGGATGCCATCAGTCCGTGAAAACCACCAAAAAAAGGATATGTAAACAAGCCCATTGTCCACAATGGTTCTGAAAATGACACGTGGCTAGAGATGAGCGAACTTTAAATAAAAGTTCGGCGTTCGGGTTGTGGTAATCGCTGCATCCCGTTATGGATTCCACTACCGCGGACTATCGCGGCATATGGAATCCATAAGGGGTGGCTTCCACGAACCCGAATTGTTGAACAGCCGAAGGACCTGGGGTGACGTCACAGTCATGTGATCAGTGCAGGGGGCGTGGCTCAGCAGTAGTGGAATCCATAACGGGATGCGGCGATTACCACAACCCGAACGCCGAACTTTTTTTTAAAGTTCGCTCATCTCTACACATGGCCCTTTTAGAGCGATGTGTAAATATCTTAACTCTGTCAATGAAGAGGCTTTTAGAGTTTCACAAAAATGTAGCAAAAGAGAGAGATACATTAAAAGGAATATTTTTTGTGAAATCTTGATGCTTCCGTGATATTAAGATGTAGATGGTACGTGGTCTTTGCTCACATCCCCATTTCTGATACAGTACTTCAGAGCACCATAGACTATATTTTCCAAAGATTCCACTGGCATGTCAACCAGCTGTACAGGCAAAAAGGAGAGGAGAGACTGGGCAAGAGGGCA
The DNA here is from genome assembly GCA_033119425.1 of Bufotes viridis. Lineage (NCBI taxonomy): Eukaryota > Metazoa > Chordata > Amphibia > Anura > Bufonidae > Bufotes > Bufotes viridis. The sequence continues at coordinate 342,808,243 of CM065593.1, forward strand.
CGGCTATCAGATCACGCCTAGTGCCAAGACTAGTTTTATCGGCTGCTTAGACATTAAGAGCATGCAGATGACCCAACTACTCAAACTATGCATGCTTGTATCAACGGACAAGACGTCAGAGGAACAATCCTGATAGGTGAGCCAACGAGACGTGTGGTCAGAAAGATGCTGAAGAATTTACAAAAACGCTAGTGTATAGCAAACTTGCGTCAGTTTACTAGCTGATGAATGATGGTGCTTTATCGGTCTTGGAAAACCCCTTTAAGGGTAACTGCATCCTTAAAAAATGCAGGGCATTCCCAGCTTTAAAAAGGGGATCTAAGCCAAGTGTATTTTAAAGAACCCCAAGAAAAAAAAAAAGAAATCTAAGTTTGAGACTACGCATCTTGAAAGGACGAAATTGTCAACAAGTGACTTAGTGAAAAGGTAGATTAGCAAGTCCAGATGCAAGCAAACTTTGCCCCAAATTATGGAAAACTTTAATACCTGATTATCACTACTGATTTCATGGTAGCATCCTGGGATTTGATGCAATGTACTATATAATATAGAATTCTAGAATAATATATCTCTTAGACTGGGCCCCATTAGGACCAGTTCTTTTTACACTGTAATCAAATACAAATATCAATGTTTTACCTGCTCCTGCCTCTCTAGCCACTTGTCCACCAGAGGGTGACTGGCACTCAAGGAAGAGCGAGCTTTATCTCTTTCAAACTGTTTAGACCAATTACTGGTATCCCTGGGCAGACTCCTGTAGTTCTCATCCTTCTGTTTTAAGAGAAAGAAAAATGCATTATTGAAGGGGAACTTATAGACACTGTGTATACAGTGTGCATTATGCTACAAGACGAGTACTGGATTCTGTTTTTAGGTTTTTCAACTCAAACACGGCATTCAGATTTAAAAAGTATGGAAATGATTCACGGAAAACTACAACAGAAGTCAGCAGCTTCATCAAACGGTATTGCTTCGACCAATCTGAACAAAAAGGTATGTAATTCATCATATTATATCCAGCATTGGTATAAATGGATTTCTGTTTACACATAGTAAACAGTGAGAGACAGCAATCATCTGTCAAACGCCACGACGGAGTAAACGTACGCGGCAGACAAACCGAGCTACAGGAAATTTCTGAGTGAGATATGAGTACTTGATTTACATGCAGCTCTCAGATGTTGTAGTTTCTTAAAGGGGATGGGGGGGGGGGGGAATCAGATCGAAACCGGTTCAGCAATCAGTGGAGGACTGAGGTTCAGAAGACCATCATTTATCGGCTGTTGCCAGGAAACATGTAAAATACGAATGGGCTGGGGAGGACTGGGCCACTCTGTGTTAATAGAAATCTTCTCTGACCAATATAGGAGGGTCCCGAGTGCAGGACCCCTCTACTACCACATGTGGACGCAAGATGTATTGACCATAGACCATTAATAGTAGCTAACATGGATTTAACTGCCCAAAATTATTACTAATGGTGTTTTTTGTGCTAGTTCTGCTAAATTTATTAAAAGGCAGACATGTTATAATAGGAGACACATTTGGAAATTTATACTGAAAGACTCTATAGCTGCTATGAGCAGCCTAACTGTTGAGCCCCCCATTTCTTCTTTTCACAAGTGTAGGGGTAATCCCATTTAAAAGAAGACCATGGCCACGTTTCAAATCTGTCAAAGTCACACGAACAAAATGATAAAAAACATTAAAATTTAGGCCAAAAAATATAGTAAACAGATGGACCAAGCCTATTTTGAGCTGCAGAATATGGGTTGGTTCTGCATCGCGGCATTTAGAGACCCCTAACTTTTATATTTTTCCATTAAAATGGATGTTTGCACAATGTAACAGCCATACAACCATGGCTGGCATAGAGGCCAGGCTAGGGTTTAGTTACACAGAGGCACCCACTACTGACCGTGACATCTAAGGGGTTTAACGGCCAGGACTGAAGTTACAGAAGGAGCCCAATCATCGTTGATCACCCGCTGTGACCAGGCAGTGCTCTGGTGCCCATGAAAACACAACGAGTAACTACCACTGATGGCGAACATGTACGCCAACGGTCATTAAATGTGGACCAGGCCGTTTCGTTTTGATGTGCTTTGTCAAGTTATTTCACCTTTACTATTCCTCTGCAGATAACAGTTGTATTATGTAAAACACTTGCTCCTAATGACATATCACACCAGTCATCAGCCATAAACTAAAAATGCACTGTGAAAGGGAATCTCGGGATATGTAGCATAGAGTACATTTTATGGTCATATGTGTTTTTTGCTATAAGACTCCATACCTTCTGGTGCACCAGATTGTTATTTTGCAGCATGAAGTAAATTATGGGTGTAATACAATGGTTGGAAGCTCCCCTAGTGGACCTCACAATAGGATCCCGGGCTGTAGCGATTTATATGGCTGAAGCGTACTCCTTGCTGTGAGCGTTCGCTGGTTTCGAGCTTATTGTTTGAATTTACAGACTGTCACATATCTCAGTTCCCTACAAAGCTCACTGAAGGTCTGTGTGATCCGGGTGCAGAGTTGTCACTTAGGAGAGGAACGGAGTACAAGCGGGGGACTTAACACATCGGCTCAGCATAGACAGCTCTATTAATTCAGTTTGAGACCAAGGCGAAATCTTAAAAGAGCTAGGCTTATGACTGGGTTTTAAGTTGAAACACTTAAGACATAAGTTTTAACTGGATACTCTATGACTACTTAGTACTGAAGATCTACTAATAGGCCAAATGTAATATAAAATGAACATATACTATAAACATTATCGGTCCTGATTGATCAAGACCAATGTGGGCAGTCCTGTGCTGCCGGAGCAGGCATTTAATTTATGAAGAGGCACAGAGCTCGTCATAGACTAAACGCCTCTGCCGGTAGTCCATGCATCAGGCTAAAAATCTACTCCAGCTCATGGCGGTCGCAGTCATTTACATCAATTTCTGGAGTAAATGATGATGAATGTGTCGGGGCCGATGGCCATGCGCTCATCACGCTGTCTTTTCAGAAGCTGGTGAGGGCAGCATAAAAATAGGAGTAACGACTAAAACTAGTTGCAATACCATTTAAAAAGCCTCAAAACTGGGTTTCTCAACTTTTTAAACGTCAAATCCAGGGCCAAAAGGGAATGATACTCTCCCCCTACATGCCTTCTTTTACAAAGGGACCATTTGGGAATTTATTCAAAAAATTTGTAAAGACAATTGCCAGAAACTTCTTCTTTGTCCCTTTATCAGTCCACTTCTTAGTTATTCTGCTTATTTATTCACTGGCCATAGGTGTGACCCATTTCTGGCAGATTTCCGTATAGACAGGGACCAGGAAGAAGAGGCCATAAGTGAACCCAGGAAGAATCAGAACGGAAACAGCGTAAGAGGTGATTTTTTTTCATCTTCTACCAACTGGACAACCCCTTTAAAGAAAACCTGTCACCTGTCTACCAAAACAGCAATAGATCTGAAGGACCTAGATCTGAGCAGAGTCTGAGTTCAGTTGTACACAGGGCCATATTATTAGCGACTGAAAGCTTTCACTGTATAAATGTGTATACGTGGCTTTCCATCCCAGATAAGAGACCACCAGTTTGGCTACTGAGCTAAGAAAAAGCAGAGGTCTAAGGGCTATGGACACCTTCAGAGCAATATTTTTATAATTCTATTTTACCAATTTCAATTGGTCTTTATTAAAAATGTTCAGCTATTTTTTTTTTTTAGATACAAAAAATTTTGAGCTTTTTTTTTTTTTTAGATAAAAGGATTTTTAAAAAAAACTGTTTATTTGCAGACTATCGTTTCTGAGTTCATCAGCCAACAGCTCTTGCTAAGCCTTATCTCTGATCTCCTGATCTCACTCAGTATAGTTAAACTCTTATTAAACTGGGTTAAAGAATATGGGTTAAATGATTGTTTATGAGGTCAGGAGTTCACAGATAAGGCTTCACATAAGGCTGAGTTCACATCAGTGTTCAGTCTTTTTCGTTCCCCTATTCCGTTATAGGAGCCGGAGAACGGAAAGGACCAATTCGGCACAAAAATGAGGCGAACGGAGCCTACGAACCCCATAGACTATAATGGGGGCCGCTAGGTTTCCGCTCAGATGAAATTTTTGAAGCGAAGACAAAAGTTGTGCATTCAGGACTTTTGTCTCCACTACAAAAATTTTCCGCTGAGCGGAAACCTAATGAGCCCCATTATAGTCTATGGGGTCTGTAGGCTCCGTTCGGCTCAGCTGTGCCCCAAATCCATCCTTTCCATTCTCCAGCTCCTAAAACAGAGCAGGAGAACGGAAAGGCTGAACAGTGATGTGAACTCAGCCATCAGCTAACAGAAACGAAGTGACTTTGCAAACAGACTGATTTTTTAACCCTTATATAACAAAAACAGCTGAACATTTTTGTTAAAGACCAATGTAAAAATGTATTTTATGTCAAAATGATTAAAACACGATCGTAAACTAAATGTTAATCTGCTCAGCTCCTCCTGCTCTACCATTCTGCCTGCATATTACACTGCATTTTCAGGCCAACAGGTTCTCTCCACAAGCTTAGCACACGGGAAGAAACTCATATTATGACACATTATAATAAAATGGTGATAATAAGAATAATAAACAAGAAAATGCTGGCTGAACTACGATAACCACTATATGTGTCCCGAGCAGAAGAAGAAGAGCATTTATGAAGCAAGAGACGTGCTGGTGAGAAGGAACAGGTGTTCCTGGAAATATTCCGCACAGTAAATAAAGTGCCATCCATTTTAAAGGTGTTCTGTCGAATGAGTAGTTCTTTCCTGGAAATCTCACCAGTGGAGGTTGTGGCATTGGAAGAATGGGGGCTCATGAACCTTATGAATTATGTCACTGTGCAGATATTTAAAGGTAACGTGTCATCAGAAAATGACCTATAGTTTAAAACGCATTTTTATATTTAACATATTTTTTAAGAATTTTTGATGTTATTTTTAATTGTTATGTCAATACCATGAAATCCTGCAGTTTTCACACTCGCCACTAAGCCTAATAATATTTATGCAATTACACAGCACTCCAACTGGTTGATGTGATAATTAGTGAATTTTATTCAGCCGGAGGGTGCACAACAGTACAATTATGGCAACGTTTCGGGCTAAAGGGAAAGCTCTTAATCAGGCCAGGTTGTGACCATGAGCAGGGGAACGCGGGCGCTAATAATAGGCACCACTTCTTGGCGTGTAGAGGTCACTTTACTGCAGTTATCTGCTTATCTGTCATTCTAATCCTGCCTGGAATGATATCTCCTTTGTGTATAGATAAGACAGGATCCACCATTCACAATAACTGATTGTCAGAGCTTATCTATCCTTTCCTTGTACAATGACCTCTGAACAGGTCGAAAACTCTCCCACAGAAGTCAATAGGGTTAGCTCCAGACCACTGTTTCTATGACCCCATAAAGCAATGTTGTTAAAGCTTTCTAAATGCTTTTAAGAACAGCTCAGGCATAACAAACATGTTTAGATAGAAAAGAAATAAACCTGCAATCAGAAAATAAGAGCAAATTAGAAAAAATAAGGATACGTGTTGCTATCTGGTATTAAAGGGGTTCAGCTCTGAACCCGGACATATCCCTACCTTCACTCCTTCGGCCCCCCTGATATGAGCATTGGAGCATCTCATGCTCAGATACTCTCCTTTGGCCTGCGCTTAATCGAGCAGGGAAAAAGTAAATTTTAGGAGATCCGGTGACGTACCGGGCTCCCCATGGGGAATGCTAGGCGGAGGCTTGCGCCCAGCAGTGAGCCCTGTGACGTCACCGGCACCAAAGGGCGGGCTTTAGCACTTCCCTAGCCTGTAAAATGGCTAGGACAGCACTAAAGCCCGCCCATCAGGGCCGGTGATGTCACCAGGAGCACTGCTGGGCATAAGCCTCCACCTAACAGTGTGCCAAAGTATACAAAAAAGGCCCTCCCCCGAGCAATACAACACAGGGCAAGGGAGAGCATCGGAACATAGGGATATGTCCGGGTTAAGCTCTGAACCCGAACGACCCCTTTCACTGGCAGAAAAAAAAAATTCTACTGGAAAAGATACTCCTGCAATGAACACTAGAGCACCAGTACCAACCTCTTCGACTAATCATTGTCAGATTTATGAAAATATCTATATTTTCCATCTATTCTGTCATCAGCAGTAAGATGACAGATCTTAAAATGTTCCACTACGACACCCACTTCTACACATCCTTATTAAAAGCAGCACATCTTGAGCAAAAAGAAGGCGATATTAAAAGCAAAGATAAAGCGTACAACGTATCCTTAATGGAATCCAGAGAGAAGAGGACCGTTTAATACAAGGAGCATTAAAATGTAAAATTGCCTTTGCCAAATCACTTCCCCAAGGCTGATCCTCCCCATGTCATTTTCACACTGTAAAAGGCTTTTTGGAAATACTCACAATCCGCTTTAATTGGAAGATACAGAACAATTTATAAGCTGATCAAAGAAAAGTTCGGAACCCAAACTATCCCTGCAGCATATGGGATTACAGATGGGAGAAGGTGAACTTGGAGCGAGCTAATTGTTTCAAAGCATGTTCACATGCCTCTGACCCTCTCGACGGGGAAGTGAGCGCACTAGACATAACAGTTGTACTTTTCATAGGGAGAATGGCCGCCTGAGGGCTGAAGCCCAGCGGAGGACGCTGAAGAACAGTATTGACGAGAAGAAACAATTACTGCAAGAGAGCAGAAGGAGCACGTTCAGCGTGCAAGAGAAAATCCATACCTTTCTGTCATTGGAGCTGTGGCCCGCAGGAGGGTTTTTCTTTGTGAACCCTGCAGTCGTAGACCATCTAGTTGGATTTCTACGGGACGGCTCTTCAGAAGAGAAGTTGGAATCGCTAACAGAAGTGGTTATCCCGACGAGAGCTGGGTCACTGCTACGTCGCACGTGGAGTGGCATATCTGATAGGAGGAAAAAATATATATATTAAAGTCAATACACAAAATACCTTTGCAGAAACAGGAGAAAGTGGTAACAATCCAAATCTTGGATACTATGAAGGGGTTAGAAATAGACATTCATAGTCAACTTGGCTTATAGTAATGTATAAAAGGAAGTAGTCACAAGAGTCATAGTGAAGTTACGTGACAGCAAATGACACTTAAAGGGGTTATCCGAGACTAAAAAATAACCCCCAACAGTTATTCTACTTTCCTGACTCCCCGCGTTGAAAACATCCAGTGTCAAAGGGGGGGGAGCCAATGGCAGGCGGTGATGGTGACGAGCCTCCCTAGCATCACCCGAGATTGTCCCCGTCCCCACCTGCCATTGACAACCCCCCCCCCCCAAAAAAAGCAGCTGTTTTTTTCCGTGCATGGGGAGAAGCAAAGACGGCAGTGCGTGGACCAGGAGCGACGTGGGGAGCGGGCTGGCAGGTAAGTAGAATCAGTGTGAGGGGCCCGGCATATGGGGAGCATTTTTTAGTCTCTGATAACCCCTTTAAAGAGGTTGTCAACCGCTTCTATATTAACGGCCTATCATTCGGTATTGGTCTGACACCGGACACCCGTCCAATCAGCTATTTGGGAGCAGCTCCAGCACCAGAGCTACACAACATTTGTGCAATGCCCTTCAATAGGTGCCGCCTTGCAGTAACCAGCTCTGTCCACTACACAACGGATGGACAGTGTAGTCCCAATGCTAGAGCTAACCCTGCCGATCAGCTATCGGTGGCCTGAGGTTTGGACTGGACAACCCCTATAATGGGGCCATACCAATTAGATGACCGTAGACCAAATCTGCCGATTTAGACCGAACTGGACGACTATGGGCGTGGACTTCTATCAGGGTACATGAATACCAGGAGTGGATTCAAAACACTAGAAAAGCAGAATCTGTACTAAATACTTTCTCTCCTTTCATGATCCACACCCGATTTTGACTTATAAAAGTGCATAAAAAAATGGAAAGTATGACCGTGTCCTTAGATAATCTACAGTAGGTATATACTGCCTGAATATAAGACAGGATTAGTAAATCTGCTCCAATGAGGGAAAATGTCCTTATGATCACTCTATAGAGCATTCTGTCCACCAACCCACCCTCTAGGAGCACCTCTTACAATAGCTCAGAGATTTCTGCACTCATGGCATTCACAAACTTCAGTTCATAATATAACAAATCTGCTAGATTTCTTCTTTTAATTACGGTCAAAGAACATTTTTTTAGCTTTTCTGGAAAATCATTTGAAAAGCATTTTCTGCGGCCGGTTGTTTAGAACATATTTACTGGGCAACATTTTATGAAAGGCAAGCAAGATAACCGGCCGTGGAAATTCTGCAGGTCTGGCACGTCACTGGGCTGGACAGATACACTTAATGTCATCTGGTTTCACGGGTTTTCCCGAAACAACTACAAAATAAAGCGGCAAATGTGCTCTCCACAAAATATTGAGAACAAAGGCCATGGGAGCAAAACTAATACAGTTCAATAAAAACCCAAGGTCGCAGCTGTGAAATGTCAAAAGTGTCATTTTTTCCTCAAAGGACAAATAACAGCCAACATCCTCAGGAGCATATGGTCATAGCAGCCAATATTTTCCAATGTACTTAAAAATCAAAATGTCAAGTGAAACAGTCCAAGCCTTGGCTCCATGTGGACATCATTGGCTTCTAGTACAGACATTTGATTTGATGAGACAAATATTGCTAAGAAGCATTAGTACATTAAAACAACTGTCAGGTGCAGACACCAGCTGTAAATCTAAATCTTTGAGCTAAGAAGAAAATCCATTCAGTCATGTTTTAAGGCCTCCATACAACATTAGTGTATTGTCAACCGTACCTGTCAAAATCTAATGTGTATAGGGAGCTTCTGGTACTTCTCCCCACCAAAAAACATTTGTAAGAGGAGAGAAAGATCAGAAGAACTGAATTTTTGGCCACATCCTTTCATTCTCCTAGGAGGTAGACCACCACCAGTGGTGTCGGCAGGGGCTTTCCCCTCTCTACCCTACTGAAAACAAATGCACGCTCGTCTAAGGCTAGTTTCACACTGCCATCAGGAGCTCCGTGCAAGAATCGGGGGTCGTCTTATACGCCGGTATACGGAGTGCTGAAATTTAAGAGGACTTTTCACTGGTCCAACGATTGTTAGCTAATGGTATATACTGTATGTGTAGAGCAGCGCCATGGGATCTCCCTGCACTTACTATTATCCCTGGGCCCCGCTCTACACATACGGTATATATGATTATCTAACAATTGTTGGACCAGTGAAAGGTCCTCTTTACTTCCAAGCTGGTCTGGAGAAGGTGTCCTTTTCCAGCTTCAGGGACGCTCCTGAAGCAGCCCCCTCTCCCTGCTCTCAGTGGTTTTCTCATTCTCAGATCGTCTGTTTAATTTTTATTTGGTGTGCGTTGGAAGAGGGATAGTCTTATATGGCGAGTATAGCCCAAACCCCATATTGTAACAGGAAAAGTAGGGGGTCGTCTTATATGCCCAGTCGCCTTATACGCCGGAAAATACGGAACTTCTCATGTCTATGGCCAGCTTTAGTTATAATTGGTTTTCCTCAACAACACCTGTACGTAACTCTCACAGAGGTTCTTACCCAGCTTTCTCAGATTCTAGAAAGACAAATCAAACAAGGTAGAAAGCAATAAAATGCTATAACTATAACCACCCACTTCAAAATCACCAAGCAGCATTGGTGCCACGTGGAAACATATTGTCTGTTCAAACAAGCACTTTTTTTGAAAGAGCCTATACAGAAAAAAATTTTAATAATACGAGCAGGGGACATTTATTTTAGCGGAGAAGACACGAGCCCGAACTCCTCTTTCTACTTCTTTATCGGATGCAGCTGAAAACCAGAGATTAGAGCCACTGGCTCGGTGCCTTGTCGCGTCACTAGATACACTCCCTAAAGTCTCCCTCTTTCCACTGAAATGGATAGTATGACTATGGGGACACTCTGATGGGTACATTTATTTTGTGGCCACTATTAGGCTACATGCACACGACAGTGAAAAACGGACATGTGATGTACATTTTTTAACGGCCATCACAAGTCTGTTTTAAGACCAACGGCTGTCTATGGGGTTATTCACACGGCAGTTTTTTTTGACGGTCAGTGAAAAAAGGACGTCAAAAAATAGAACATGTTTTATCTTGTCCGTTTTTCACTGACAGACTGCCCCCATACAATTGAATGGGTCCATTTTTAACGTCCGCCTTACTGATTTGAGTTTAAATGTGGAGAGTCTGATTCATGACTGAAGGAAGTGAGGAGAAAAAGTCAATTACTGAATGTAAATGTTGTGTCGTATGCCTGTGGCAGCATCTAGCGCCAGCGGTCTATCCTTCTGCATATCCTGTAGTGCTAATGGTCATTAAAAAAGTAGGGGAGGTTATCAGCACTACACCACTTTTGTGACGTTAAGAATTCGCATAGTACAGCACACATCATATTTGCACTACAGTTTGCAATCTTTTGTGCTTCTCGCCACTTTTCTAAAGTGGCAAGAAGGGGGTAGGGCTTAGCGGGAGGGGGCAGAGATTTACTACAATTCATATCAGAAACTGTTGTAAATTATAGCTCAGCTCTATGCCAAACCCCAGCTGGCTCAGACTTGAGCTTCTGGCGCATAGAGGGCCATTGATGAGCCTAATTTATTAAGAAGCATTTCCAGCGCCCCAAGGCCATCAAGACAGGAGTAGGAAACGCCAGTCATGATAAAGCTGCCCTAATAACATTTAAGGTCGTAACAATGCCCTACCATTGTTCTGACACAAACTTGGGTACCAAGTACCCCTCAAGTTACAACGGTAGAGGGTCACCTCTGTGGGGTTACCTAACCTTCATTTAGAGACTAATGCCACTAGAAAAGATTGTGTGCTCTTTCTTACTGGGAGGCAGCTTGCCACACCAAAAACCTCCTCCCACTAAAAAAATTAAAAATTAAAAAGATAGTCTGTAGAAGATGAATGAGAAGGCCACAACCCTTGTCTTCTACCCAGAAATTGTGCTAGTGCGCTTCAGACTGCCCTAAGTGTGACTATTAATATTTGCTCATCATCTTTCATTTCTACATTTATTGTCTGTATAGTCCGATTTCAAGCAAATCTTGACAAGTAATATTTCTTAGATTAAAAACAGCATATGATTTTCAAAATGTAAGGCTACTTTCACACTTGGGTTGTTGTTTTCCGGTATTCAGATCCCGGAGAGGACCTTAGTACCGGGGGGAAAAAAATGTTTCCGTTTAGTCCTCATACACACTAAATGGAAAGAGATCCGTTCAGGATACATCAGGATTTCTTCCGTTCCGACAGCGTTCCGTTCTGTGACTGGTCAGAAACAGAAAAAAACAGTATTGAGAACAATTTAAGTCAATGGTGACAGATTCATCGACCCATAGACTTTCAATGTATTTAGCGACGGATCCAATTTTGTTTACGTTTGGATTTCACACAAACGCATTCCAACGGAACGGATGCCTCCTGATGTGCTAAATCAAAACGGATCCAGTTAATTCCGGTGTAGAGATCCTCTGCCGGATCTCAATGCCAGAATTAACAAAGCAAGTGTGAAAGTAGCTTTAGGCAGAGAAAGAGGTTTCAAAAAGTTATTTAACTTATTATACAATTTGCATCGGAAACACGGATTACTAATGACAAAAGGTTAACAAAGAAAGCTAAAAAAAAAAAAAAATGACATGTATGAAAGTAGAGGCTGATGTGACAGCGGCCACCCTCCACCGATCTCTGGTTGGGAGTCTGCACGGTGACTGCAAACAGCAGGCTAATATTTAGGCAATAATTCATTTTTCAAGTTGACAGATATTGGCTCTGTAGGCAAAGGATGAGATAGAGGGTCTAGAAGAGATTATTACTTCTGCAGGAATCGAACTGTCATCAGCGAGAATGAAATACGCAGTGTCCCAGAAAGAATGGCTAGGTAATAGCGCACAGGAGCACAGCAGCTTATTAGGACTAAGGAAAGCATTGTGGGGTCAAATGCATCTCCCACCTGGAGCCTGAATTTATGCCTTTGTACTTAATTCTCTGTGGCAAGGTCAGTAAGGGAGAAAAGAAAAACACCGGCGCTGTGACTGATCAGTACTGGGCGTCACTTGCTGCCGGCTCCTCGATCACACGCAGAGAAGTCACGCAAGGAACATGTAAGGTTGAAGTAACTCGAGCAAGGACGTAAACACCTTCACTGTAACCATTTCAGCAAAGAAGACTTCCGAGGAGATTGATTCCAGCTTACGAAGAGGCAACTTGCATCGCAACGAGCCCCCTTCGAATGGGTAATATCATAACAACGGCTTCTCCGGTTGCGATCTATCACTTCAGGAGCTGGGTTATTATGCTGAGGTCTAATTGTAATGAAGGTGAAGTTTATTTACTACTAAAGAGGATCGGTCTCGTCCTCCAGCCACCCACAGATTCTAGCGCTGTTTTTTTATTCCTGCCGCCCTCCCATTTTCACCCCACTGGTGCCGGTACTGTCAGCTCCTGACATCTTCTTGGGGCCATGCACTGGAGGTGAACTGGAGCGCTTCCGTGCTAATTGAACAGCATCAAAGCTATGGTTTACTCGTCATTGAAAATGACAGTGCATGGCCTCAAAAGCAGCCGGAGCTGAAAGTACAGGCACCAATTTCTCCGGAAAAAGGGGAGGCATAGGAAAGAAAGAAACAACTGATCCAGGTAATGGCAGCCGCCATTGTCGGAGGACGTGACAGGTCCACTTCAGGGCTTCAATAGCAACAGAAAGCTAAGTGTCCATATTGTGCTGCTTTTATACAGTGTCCATGAGGCGTTCTTGGTGCTTTTAGTGGGAAAATGCTGCTGTGCGGAGGCACCTTACTATGGCTCCATTCACACAGCTTTATCACAATTTTTTTTTTATAAAAGAATCATTAGCATTTTAGGTTACTTTTACACAAGCATTTTAGTTTTCCGGTATTGAGATCTGTCATAGGGGCTCAATACCGGGAAAAAATGCTTCAGTTTTGTCCCCATTCATTGTCAATGGGGACAAAACTGAAATGAGCAGAACGCAAAGCTCCAGAATGCATTCCGTTCCGTTTAATTGCGTTCCCAGACCGGAGAGCAAACCACAACATGCTGAAGTTTGCTTTCCGTCCTGGGATGCGGGGCAAGACGGATCCGTAATGACCCCCAATGAAAGTCAATGGGGACGGATCCGTTTTCTCTGCCACAATAGAAAATGGATCTGTCCCCAATTCACTTTCAATGGAGTTCTTGACAGATCCGTCTTGCTAATGTTAAACATAACACAACCGGATCCGTTCATCACGGATGCAGATGGTTGTATTCTACCAATGGGAATGCTAGGCGGAGGCTTCCTCCTAGCAGTGATCCCGATGACGTCCATGGCTCTAATGTGCAGGCTTTATAGCCTCCGCTTAGCAGTGTAAAAGTATGAACAAAACAGCCCTTGCCCTTTGCAATGCAGGGGCTGCCTGGGTCAGCTCTCAACTCGGAAAAGCCCTTTAATTAAACTGGCTGGCGGCCAGATGGAGGGCTCGTGCAGCTTCCCCCCCCAATATCAGCAAACTGGTCTATGGCCAGTCTGCCACTGGAGCAACCTCCTTCACAATGGGGATATTATATGCACCGATTTCAATTTCCTCCTTATCACGTGGCTCTCAGACAGCAAAGAATATCCACTGGAGAGGGTGACGGCATCTCTGCTCGTACCCTCGTGTGACTCGAGCAACCCTATCAATATAAACCTGCAATGACCGCAAAGAAATCAGTATATCTTATAATCACGAGGTGCATTCTTTCTTCAATTGCTCCACTTCAATTGCGGTCACTTCAAAACCAAGTGAAGAAAGAATGCACCTCGTGATTATAAGATATACTGATTTCTTTGCGGTCATTGCAGGTTTATATTGATAGGGTTGCTCGAGTCACACGAGGGTACGAGCAGAGATGATCCAGGCTCTATAGATCGGTAATATCTGTGTTTGCTCTCCTCTTTACTATATGTTTATGAAGTTAGACATCCCCTGCAGACAGATAATACAGTTTTCTGGGGCTGTCACCAGAGGTAATCATAGGTAATCAATAGCGCGCACTACACACTTGCCATTCAGACAGACAGCTCTGGAAAGGAAGCAGCGGGTTCTTTTATCAGATTGCCTTTGTGCTTTTTCCCGTCTGCGGTTTCGAGGTTTCTTGGTTTAATTGGAGAAGTGCCCTATTCACCAAGGCGCTGTCTACTGCGTGTCAGGAAAACAGATCCTGGCAGCCCGAGTATACGGCAAATTTATTGCTGCAGAGAAATACGGATTAGGGTGGATTATCCTAGAAAAATGAGGAGCGAGCGGGTCAATTCTGAGAGCGTCTCGACATTTGCTATTCTGAGTCTTTTCGTTGTAAATGATGATGCTGGAAACAACCCAATTATCAGAATTTCTCTGTTTAGTAATAGGAGACTGAAAAGAGGAGCTGTCACCGCTCCTGACACGTCTGTTTTATTAACCACTAGCATTTGTCATGTAATAAGAATTCTGGAACATCTATTCTTATGATTATATAGTGTCATTCCTTTATTATTCCTGCTAGAAGTTACAAATGAATGACTAGAAGTGTGCAAGGAAGGTCCAGCTGGGTGTTACTGGTTGGGGGGTGTCCCTGCACAGTCAAACACTACCGAATCAGTGCTGCAGGTGTAAGACTGTGCAGGGACACACCCCAACTGGTAACACCCCTCTCTTTATTATAATTTGTTCACAACTTCTAGCAGGAAGAGTAAGAGAATGGCATATCATAGAGTCACAAGAATTAATGCTCCACAACTGTTATTACAAGGGGATGAAAGAAGTTACTAAAACAGCTATGGCGGGAGAGGTGACAGGTCCCCTGGAGGGGAAGGGCTGCTTTAGATGCTATCTCCTGAATGGTAGCAGCTAGAAACATGCAACTGGTCTTGTTTGAAAGCTGACATTCCAAGCTTTCAGACAATACCAGCAATATGTTCAGTACAGAGGAAGATATCACTGATAGAAATCAGGACACTGTGAATGTAGCTGAAAGTTCTAAGGCTGCATTCACACGGGCGTGATTTCCACGCGGGTGCAATGCGTGAGGTGAACGCATTGCACCCGCACCGAATCCTGACCCATTTATTTCTATGGGGCTGTGCACATGAGCGGTGATTTTCACGCATCACTTTTGCGTTGCGTGAAAATCGCAGCATGCTCTATATTCTGCGTTTTTCACGCAACGCAGGCCCCATAGAAGTGAATGGGGCTGCGGAAAAATCGCAAGCATCCGCAAGCAACTGCGGATGCGGTGCGATTTTCCCACATGGTTTCTAGGAGACGGGGACCCAATCTTTATTATTTTCCCTGATAACATGGTTATAAGGGAAAATAATAGCATTCTAATTACAGAATGTTATGTAAAAAGGGGAAGAGAGGGTTAAAAATAAAAAAAACTTTAACTCCCCTCACCCTTTTGATCGCGTAGGTACCGGGATCATTCTTCTTTCTTCATTCTGCTGGGTAAAGGACCTTCCGTGACGTCACTGTCACATGGTCCAATCAAAAGCTTCCATGATTGGACCATGTGACCCAGTGACGTCACCGAAGGTCTTTCAACCAGCAGATATGAAGATAGAAGATGGTCCTTGCACCTACGCGACCAATGGGAGGAGGCGAGTTGATTTTATTTTATTTTTTAACCCTCTATTGCCCTGTTAACATATCATTCTGTATTTAGAAAGCTATTATTTTCCCATATAACCATGTTATAAGGGAAAATAATAAAATCTCCTCAGAATACTTAAAACGAAACCGGACTTCAGTGATGAAGTCCGGTTCGGGTCTGGGTACCAAACATGCCGATTTTTCCCACGCGCATTTTCCCGCAACGCACCCGCCTCTGATCCCAGCCTAACAGTGATTTCTCCTCTGGAATGTCAGCTTTCAAGCAAAACCAGTTGCATGTTTCTAGCTGCTACCATTCAGGAGATATCACCATCTGAAGCAGCCCTCCCCCTCCAGTTAGCTACTTTTCCCACTGCCCGAGCTGGACTCCGGCAAAACAGTTAGGTCGTTAAAGAGGGTGTTTAAAAAAAAAATTGCAAACTTTATCCATATGACCTCTTGGTTATAGTAGGAATAAATCTACTCAGCATCCTATAGAACTCTATGAGCAGGAGCTGATCAGCATTATTTACACGGTGAGCAATTCATGTCTAGTGTACGTCCGGCTAATGGCAGGGGAATCGAGAAGCAGGACGTGCAGTCACTGAGGCTCTTACCTTTAGACAAGGGTCGTGTACACACACGGCATATCTGATGCAGATTTTAAATTTGGATTTTGCACTGAAAATCCAAGACACATAATTCATTTGCAAGTGAGAGCGGTTTACAGTTATTGGGAGCCCAACCAGATGCGGGTCAAAAACACGAAACAGGTGCAGATCTTTACATTACACCTGATGGAAATAACTGATCAAATAACTGAAGTGTGAACTCTGCCTAAGGCCCCTTTCACACAAGCGAGTTTTCCGCACGGGTGCGATGCGTGATGTGAACGCATCCGGATCTCAATACCGGAAAAGACAAATGCTAGTGGGAAAGTAGCCTAAGGGCGACCATATGTAAAATGGTCTGCAAAACACGGATCCACAAAAAATACGGATGACATCCGTGTGACATCCGTATTGCATTCTTTTTTTTTTTTGTGGATCTGTTGTAACAATGCCTATCATTGTCCGCAAAATTTACAAAAATATGACCTGTTCTATTTTTTTGCGGACATAAGGAAACGAAATGCACGGAGTAATTACCATTTTTTAGGTTTTTTTTTGCATTCCCATTGAAATGTATGTTTCCACATAAAGGCATTAAAAAAAAAAAAACGGGACAAAAAGTATGTTCGTGTGCATGAGCCCTCACTATTTTCAGACCTCCCATAGAATGGAATGGAGAAAGCCGCACATGCAGGGCCAACTATTCATTCAGAGTAGCTAAAGGATGGTGCAAGATGCATCCTGTAGGACATTTTCGGATTTCCTCTGGAGATGCCATAAAATGTCCAGACGAGAATAACCCTTTAGCATTTTAAAGAGGTTCTCCAGGATTTTGATATCAATGGCCTATCCTCAAGATACGTAACCAACATCTGATCAGTGAGGGTCTGCCTTCCGCAACCCCCACCAATCAGCTGTATGAAGAGGCGGCAGCGCTCTGTGAGCACTTAGATATCTTCCTAGGCCATGTGAATGAGGCTGATCTGGCTTTCATATTTATAAAGCCACATGGAAAAAGTAGGTAGCTTCAGAGCTGCAATCCATGTGACTTACTAATAAAGCCTTTTCTGCTATTTTTCTATTAAGTATGTGTTTAAACCGATGCATCATATTCACCCACAGGGTGTACGCCCGGTAGAGAAGCATGGCACATGTTGCTATGAGGGAGTCTACCATGCATCATATCATGTGTGCCAACTATTAAATATCCCCAAATCGTGCTCGAAAAACTCGAACTGTTCCCATTTGGTCCTTTTGATGGAGGTACTCATGAATGCATACCTCCCTTTTGCATGCCAAAAGAATTTTCTTTACACATACATAGGATCAACGGGGCCTATCGAAACGTAGATAAGACACGATGAGAACAGAATTGTAAAGGTTCTATTTCACCGACAGAGCATCGGGCAGATAGTCGCCAAGTCTACTTTCACCTAAGCAGTACAGCCTTCCGGCAGGCTGTTCCAGCGTGGAATACAAGAAGTCAACTGTATAAAAACCCGTTGCGTGCAGTGTTTTTTCCCCAGGTGAATCAGGGCATATTTGCCGGGTAGTAGTCAGATCTCCACCAGATCCCATTATAGTTAATGGGGCCAGACGGCATTCTGGTACTGGCAATGCAGGATCCAGAGAGCCGGCAAGTTCTCTGCCAGAACAGCCTGCCGGATCTCTTGACGCATATTTGAAACTGGCTTAACAAGCGTTAGCGATTATTTGCCAGTGAACAAGCAAAACGCTCATAGTATAAGTAATAGGATCGTTTGTATGGACAACTAAGGCTACTTTCACACTTGCGTTGTGAGGATCTGGCAGGCAGTTCTGTCGCCGGAACTACCTGCCAGATCAGTCATACCGCATAACAAAGCATTTAGGATGCGGATCCAACTCACAAATGCATTGCAAGTGCGGATCCGTCTCTACGCTTGTCATGCGGATAGACGGATCAGTCTTGTATTTTTTTCACAGTTTTAAAGGTCTGCGCATGCGCAGACCGAAAGGACAGAACAGTCCTTCAGGCATTTCTTAATGCCAGATGCGGCACTAATGTAAGTGAATGGGACTTAATCCTGGATCCGGCATTCAGGCATGTGTTCCAGCATTTCAGGACGGAGAAAATACCGCAGCATATCTTTGTCCTGAAATGCCAAAAAGACTGAACTGAAGACATCCTGATGCATCCTGAACGGATTTCTCTCCATTCAGAATGCATGGGGATATGACTGATCAGTTTTTTTCCGGCATAGAGCCCCGAGGACGGAACTCTATGCCGGAAAATGAAAACGCAAGTGTGAAATTACCCTCAGGGGTGTGGAAATTTAAAAAAAAAACTATGTGTTGAAGGACTAAAGCAGGGGCTCAATCTACTTGTCCCTCATGACAATCTACTTGCCCTGAACTTATACTGTATGGGGGCGGGGGCCACAAGGAGACGTTATACTGTATGTGGGGCCACAAGGAATCCCTTTTATGTACATGCCATAATTGGGCAGTCCCCGTCCCCTCTGCTGCCAGTAAGTGTTGACAGTAGCGATCTCTCCTCCCTATACTGTGGAGGAGATCGCTGCATGTAAATGTCTCCTATACTGACAAGCAGGCGCTTGTCGGAAACCGTGTTAACATACACAAAAAAAAGGGTAACAACACGACATCCTAAGTAACGAACACAAAAAGCGTTAGCTACAAAGCTTCACAACACAACCGATGAAATAGACATGTCAAAACTTTCCAACTTCTATTCCCAGCTCATATTCCTGACATGACAGAAAATATAATAACCGCAAAGAGCCCAGATCTCTCTGACATTTACGATCAAATCCCTCTGGGATTCCAACTGATTGGATGATATACAGCCCAGACCGCAAGAACCAAGCAGCGTAATGAAGTAAGCAGGTACTGAAGCCCTCGTCTCAGCTCTCCATCCTAAGATCACATCAATTAGATTAGGGTCTGCTACAAGGAAAGCCTGGGATGTGACCACTTACATAAGGTGGCAATGTCTGGAGTCTGAAAGAAAAACGGAGGGAGGTTCCAAAAATACTACAAAAATAAAATATATATATAATTATTTTATTTTTATTTAAATAAAAGGGGGGTTAGTCAGCACATCCCAGTGCACATCTCCATGGCTGAAAGCACAAAATCAAACAATCATCAGTGATCTGCAAACACAAATAAGAAAGTACAATACTAACAGTACTAATGTTAATTCCACGTTATGAATGTGAGATTCTGGGCAAATACATTTTGTACAAAATTATTTGTGCCTGTCCGGCAGCGTCAAGGCAATCTTTTAAAGTGGTTGTCTCACGTTTGCAAATGGCATTTATCATGTAGAGAAAGTTAATACAAGGCACTTACTAATGTATTGTTATTTTCCATATTGCTTCCTTTGCTGGCTGGATTCATTTTTCCATCACATTATACACTGCTCGTTTCCATGGTTACGACCACCCCGCAATCCAGCAGTGGTGGCCGAGCTTGCACACTTTAGGAAAAAGCAGTGGCCTATGTGTGGTCCCATGTTCCTGGCCACCAGAGAGGCCTTCATTGAGTTCAGGGAATGCAGGCTCCTCATGCATGCAGAGCCCACCCTGTATTTTACCTCGCCTGATGCCAAATTCTGGAAAATTCAGGACGCTGCTTTAGTGTTTAGCAATTACCGGTACATTAGGTGTCACCATTCAAACGTCCATGATTTATAATAGTCTGTCATTAATTAATATGTCACTAAAAAAGTGACACAGACATTGAAGATCCAACGTTCTTTGCCAATGCTCGGCTTACTTCAGCATATGTATAGGCCTGTGCCCAAGTGCCTAGAGGTGTAGCCCTTGTGTAAGGGTGAGTTGAGAGGTGTGTATTCACATTTATGTAAATTATGAATATGATAAAGGGGTATTCCAGCACAAACATATCCTGCAGCGCTTTACAGACACTACATTCACTCGCCGTCCCCAGTGAGGGAGGGGAGTGTGTGAGGAAAGCAGAGTACCCAGAGGAAACCCACACAAACATAGGAGGAACATACAAACCCCATGCAGATGTGGTCCTGGTCAGATTTGAACTCCAGTGCTTCAAGGCACCAGTGCTAACTACTGAGCCACCGTGCTGCCCACACTGTGGTTCAGTGGTAACTCTCAGCTTGCCGATCGGTTCCAACGGTTCCTGCCTACCACTGCCTGAAGAGGGTCATCAGGCTATAAGTATCTACTGTATGGAGAACTTATATTCATGTCTTTTTGTTTCCTGAAAAAGTAGTTTACCAAGTTGGAACGAAATGGGCGTCACAGGTAATTTTTTATCATTCTAATTTACGGAGTCAGTAAAGATAGTGGGAACATTATCATGGCTAAACTGATTTCTGGTCCCGAACTGCTTTCAACGTGAAAGTCCATGTTCAGTCCAAACTATGACAAATACAGCCGCAACTGCGAATTGGTGGGTGCTGGCACTCTCTAATGATGGGCATTTAAGGTAACTGGGAGCATGCCAAGCCTGCTGCCAATCACAATGTGAAATTACAGTTTGTCATTGACTTGCTAATTCATTCACGACCACATTTCGTAAAAAAAGCTCATCAACATAAAAGGAAATTAAACCCTACTCACAAGGGAGGAGAGCACGATCAAGTTTGCTCAGTCATAATCTGCATTTAGTGGATTTACATCTCTGCTGCTGCAGATACGCAATACACCAGAACAGGTTGCATCGAGCTAATCTGGTCTGACAACCACCCTGACCATTGTCCGGCCAAAACCCTGCAAGGGTCCACAAAGCCATCTGCATGCAGGGACACGATGAAGTGATCAGGTCACAGCACTTACTGTCATCTACTGTGCTCAAGAAAACAAAATCACCTGGAAAAGTCCTTGGATTATCCTCTGCCTTGAAGACATTCATTTTTTATACTGTTGATCAGTAAGCCAATTTACCATTTGTGGAGATAAGCTGTGTGACGGGTTATTATTAAAAGGGGTTATCCCATGATTACTGTTAAAAATGAAAATCCGACATCGTCTAGTACATGGCCATCTCTAACAAAGCTAGAACCAGCCGTGGACCTCACATGGTTTCAGAGATCTCCCCATTCATTGCTCTGCTAGACAGCTTAAAGGGGCGTTCACCTACTGAGGGGACGTATTCGTTCTACTGTGCCTGAAGGATGGAACTGAGCATGTGCTTCGTCAGGTGTAAAACGGGCTCGATTTCAGCTATCATTCCCAAAAGTTATGATAGTGGTGTAAAATTGAAAAAAAAAACACTAATTTCGTCAACGGGTCAATTGATTTCCTTCCCCACCCCCCCAAGGATATAGTGAGTCTTTCTCCACTGTCCCAGCACTCCTCACTACGGTACAGGGTGCAGAGCAGATCGGGTTTTGACGTGCGCGTACACTAGCGAAACGAAATGTCCTAGACAGGACACCATACACTACAACCTCCACCCATTCCACTACGCACTGCCGACGGACGCCATGACTGGTATCTCAACAGCAGCAGCAGAAAGTGACGTCATGTTCTAGGTGGTTGATAGACCGGCAGGCTTAGCGGCTACTTCCTGTCAAGCTAAACCTGTCTGCAAATATTGGCCATGATGAGACGGTCAAAATAGCATATCTGTGTGATGTCATCGTGTGCTGGGAAGGCTGTTACTGGAAATGCAGTGGTAGATTGAAAGGAAAATATTACTGATAACAGCCACAGTCTGCGTATGATACTGCCGGCTGAACCACTGTATCTGAGCTTATCATGGGTAATACTGCCTGCTGAACCACTGTATCTGAGCTTATCATGGGTAATACTGCCTGCTGAACCACTGTATATGAGCTTATCATGGGTAATACTGCCTGCTGAACCACTGTATCTGAGCTTATCATGGGTAATACTGCCTGCTGAGCTACTGTATCTGAGCTTATCATGGGTAATACTGCCTGCTGAACTACTGTATCTGAGCTTATCATGGGTAATACTGCCTGCTGAGCTACTGTATCTAAGCTTACCATGTGTAAGGGCTCATGCACATGGCCGGGCCTGTATTGTAGCCCGCAATAACAGCGGGTATGCAATATACGGGCACCGGACATGTGCCCACTGTATGATGGATGCAGACACATTCACTTGAATGGGTCCGCAATCCCAATGATATGGTGCACTACCGAGTACTTCCGTGGGCTTTCTGTCTGTGCCCCCGCACCTCAAAAAAGAAGTGCGTGCATGCACTACTTTTTTGCCGCGCGGACTGTGAATGGGTCTGCCTCTGCAAACGGTGGCTACATAGTCGGTGCCTGTGCATTGCGGTCCACGGCATGGGGCTGGCACACGTTCATGTGCCCTAAGGGAAGGGCTACACAGTGACACTGGTCATGCGACAGCTGTTTTGGATAGCTTGTTCTATAAGCACCAGATTCTTTTCTGTCCGCCGCCACAAAACAATCTGGAAGTGCCCCTCCCGAGACCAGGCTTTGGATCCGTCACTGCCATGACCAACTGCTCCACGTTTTCCTTACACCTTGATGAGCCTCCGCTATCCAAGCCACAACAAATCAAGGTCTTTCTTCACTCAGACCCTTTTCCATTTGAATTTTAGTCTTCACCAGTTCCATTTCAGTCTGTGACAAGTTAATTTGTTGTACGCTAATTAATGCAATGGAAGGCTTAAATGTCTGGCTGCGCTATAGGATGAGGTTTTTATCGCCATTCTCTACGTCTCACATTTCACAGATTCCACAAGGAAAACAGTGGAAAAGAAATTAAGGGAGATATCAAAGAAAGGATCTTTAATTATTAAACCCCGAGAAGCAGTGAGTGTGGGAATAAGGCAATGTCACTGATTCCTGAATGAAGGCTAATTACGTTTGATGTCTGTGCTTTCTTTGAAGAGCGGATAAAACGGCGATGAACTCTAATCACAAGGTTTCAAATTCTCGGAGGCACTATTGCTCTGTAAATATTGATTTGACTCTGAATGTAAGATAGATTTTGAATAAACCCCATAGCAATGTTAATTAGGATTAGTGAAAGTTGTGTGTTTTTGTTTATTCAGTCAAAACTTCCCCATCATCGACGGCTGTCTCCTTAAAATTCATAGAAATTGAAATGACGGCTGTACCTGGCTTGCCAGCTCTCTCGAGTTCAGCGTGATGCCATTCATTATGGAGACTTCTCAAAAACCCGACAGTAGAATAAAATAATAAAAAATGGTCCAGCGAGAGACTCCTAATCTGGCGACATATATTGCAGAACGGCCTGAAAGAATATGGATCAAATGGGAATGGGGGGGGGGGGGTTTTCTCTTTGTAGGGCTGGCATAAAAGTATTATAGGCAATGGCAATGCAGATGAGCTCTCTGTCAAGAAAAGATTGCTCTCTCTGCTGTGCCACCTAATGGACGTAACTAACCTATTGTCAATGTGCGACCATTGCCATCTTATTAACTATATTAAAGAAACCAGGAGCCTTTTACAAAAGGAAAAGGGATCCATCTTGCAGCTGATTTGGGTTTTACCCTCAAAAGTCAGAGCTGGGCGCTTGGTTGACTAAGTAAAAGGCTTTTGATGAAAGTCTCTGGTTGTACATCTTAACAAAATCCAATAAGTGATTGGTAGCTACATGTAGTCAAGTCTTAAAGGGGTTATCCAACCCCTATAATTCCCGAGCCCCTGCTACTGGTCATACTTGCCCTGCTCCCAGGCACCTGTGTCACTTCTGATGCCCGTATGGCGCCGCTACATCTCTCCTTGCAATGCTAGGGCGGCTCGTACCCGTTGTGGCCTGCTATTGAATTTATTTAGTCTTGAGAAAAGACGTCTAAGTGGGACATGGTTAACCTATACAGATATATAAATGGGCCATACAAAAAATACTGTGAAAACTGTTCCATGACAAATGCCCCAAAAAAGACAAGGGGGCGCTGCCTCCGATTGGAGAAAAAAATGTTCAGTCTCCTGAAGCGTCAAAGCTTCTTTACTGTAAGAACAGTGAATCTGTGGAATAGACTTCCTCAGGACGTGGTCACAGCAGGAACAGTGGACAGTTTAAAAAAGGGTTCATATTAATTCTTAAAAGTACATAACATGAATGCTTATGGAAATGTAGAGAAATCCGAGTCTCACTTCCTTCTGGGATTCGCGTCCCCACCTATCCCTTCGTTGAACTTGATGGACATGTGTCTTTTCAACCGTATTAACTATGTAACTATGGGTCCCGGGGAGCAGGGTAAGTATGACCAGTATGAGGGGCCCAGGCATTTTGAAGAGCATTATAGGGGTTGGATAACCCCTTTAAATACAGTCATAGCACATTTTCCCCAAAATTGTCAAGTAATGGTTAATAATGGGACATCTTGACTGAATAAAAAAATAAAATAAAGATCACTCGTGGATTACCCTTTGCATGATTCATGTTGTAAGGGGGACAATGGGACGAATATCTAATTGGTCAACTGTCATAAGCCTCATGCACACAGCTGTGTCAGTATTTTTATCAGCAAAAAAAAAAAAAAAACGGATCCACAAAATACGTATACCTTCCATGTGCATTCCGAATTTTTCTCGCTCCCATAGGTGACTATTCCCGTCTGCAATACGGACAGGAATAGAACATGTCCTATAACTTATGGTACGGCCACGAGGATCTGCAAAATAGATGGAAGTGTGCATGGCCCCCTAGAAATGAATGGGTTAGTGTGCTATCCTCAAAAAATATGGCTAGAGCATGGATAAAAATAATGACGCAAGACGCAAACGAACTAAGATGACCCAAATATAAACTCTGAAGACAAAAACATTTCTGGCGGGCTGTCTAATACACACCTATGGCTTCCTAAAGAGTGGCTGTGATTTACTTTTTGTGACATTAGGTTCTCTTTAAATGGACTGGAGTCAACCGAAGTGGCTCCACATCAAAGAGTGCATCCGTACCGTAGAGACTGCCAGGCACGAGCCACAGTTTATCGGAAGTGCATCTGGACATGCAGATCTGGTCCAATACACAGGAGTGTGCCTGGCTACAACATAAAGCCATCAATGAAGGAACATAAGCCAGGAACATGAAGGAAAACCTCAAGCAAATGTCTCTTCTGTTCCACTGGATAAATTAAGACGCTGTGTGCTGTACACGCATTCAACAAAAAATGTCCCAGGATAAAACCTACATACCGTATATAGCCTATATATAAACTTTTTAAAAATGTACAGTCTTGCTTAGCAATGGTTTTATACAAACTCTTTTTTGCGCTCTTTTACATTTTTTGAAAAAAACACCCAGATTGCACCTGGTGGACTCCACAGCCTGAAATAAAATAATTTCAGGATGCGCAAAACATTTCACATTGCCCATAATAGCCTAAATCGAATTAAGTAATTGAGAAAAAAACACATTTTGGAGAAACTAAATTTAGAGAGGCACAGCAGGTGGGCTGCCCTTAGAATTAGGATGAGGAATCGTTTGTGACATGCAAATGTCTATAATAAGACGCCATTCCTCACGCTCATTCACTGTATAAAAAAAAAACCACAAAACCTTCGTTAAACATGGAGTTGCTTCCACAGAATGACAAAAAAAAAGCTCCTGAACAATCGTGTAAAATCAAGTGGAACAGATCGGACTCCGTATTTGGGAAATGTATTCTAAGATGGCAATTAAGTTAAAAGATATTAATGATTGTGATCACCAACTTCACAGTTAACCGATCATCGCGTACATGAATATAAATAAAAAATGTGATTAAAAAAAAAAAAAAAAAAAGGACAAAAAATTCCAGCAATGATTTAATGATGTAAAATCAAGGCACTTACTAATATACTTACAGGGAGTGCAGAATTATTAGGCAAATGAGTATTTTGACCACATCATCCTCTTTATGCATGTTGTCTTACTCCAAGCTGTATAGGCTCGAAAGCCTACTACCAATTAAGCATATTAGGTGATGTGCATCTCTGTAATGAGAAGGGGTGTGGTCTAATGACATCAACACCCTATATCAGGTGTGCATAATTATTAGGCAACTTCCTTTCCTTTGGCAAAATGGGTCAAAAGAAGGACTTGACAGGCTCAGAAAAGTCAAAAATAGTGAGATATCTTGCAGAGGGATGCAGCACTCTTAAAATTGCAAAGCTTCTGAAGCGTGATCATCAAACAATCAAGCGTTTCATTCAAAATAGTCAACAGGGTCGCAAGAAGCGTGTGGAAAAACCAAGGCGCAAAATAGCTGCCCATGAACTGAGAAAAGTCAAGCGTGCAGCTGCCAAGATGCCACTTGCCACCAGTTTGGCCATATTTCAGAGCTGCAACATCACTGGAGTGCCCAAAAGCACAAGGTGTGCAATACTCAGAGACATGGCCAAGGTAAGAAAGGCTGAAAGACGACCACCACTGAACAAGACACACAAGCTGAAACATCAAGACTGGGCCAAGAAATATCTCAAGACTGATTTTTCTAAGGTTTTATGGACTGATGAAATGAGAGTGAGTCTTGATGGGCCCGTGGCTGGATTGGTAAAGGGCAGAGAGCTCCAGTCCGACTCAGACGCCAGCAAGGTGGAGGTGGAGTACTGGTTTGGGCTTGTATCATCAAAGACGAGCTTGTGGGGCCTTTTCAGGTTGAGGATGGAGTCAAGCTCAACTCCCAGTCCTACTGCCAGTTTCTGGAAGACACCTTCTTCAAGCAGTGGTACAGGAAGAAAAGTCTACATCCTTCAAGAAAAACATGATTTTCATGCAGGTCAATGCTCCATCACACGCGTCCAAGTACTCCACAGCGTGGCTGGCAAGAAAGGGTATAAAAGAAGAAAATCTAATGACATGGCCTCCTTGTTCACCTGATCTGAACCCCATTGAGAACCTGTGGTCCATCATCAAATGTGAGATTTACAAGGAGGGAAAACAGTACACCTCTCTGAACAGTGTCTGGGAGGCTGTGGTTGCTGCTGCACGCAATGTTGATGGTGAACAGATCAAAACACTGACAGAATCCATGGATGGCAGGCTTTTGAGTGTCCTTGCAAAGAAAGGTGGCTATATTGGTCACTGATTTGTTTTTGTTTTTGAATGTCAGAAATGTATATTTGTGAATGTTGAGATGTTATATTGGTTTCACTGTTAAAAATAAATAATTGAAATGGGTATATATTTGTTTTTTGTTAAGTTGCCTAATAATTATGCACAGTAATAGTCACCTGCACACACAGATATCCCCCTAAAATAGCTAAAACTAAAAACAAACTAAAAACTACTTCCAAAAATATTCAGCTTTGATATTAATGAGTTTTTTGGGTTCATTGAGAACATGGTTGTTGTTCAATAATAAAATTAATCCTCGAAAATACAACTTGCCTAATAATTCTGCACTCCCTGTAGATTTTTTTTGTGCATGCATTCGCTGATCTGATAAATCATGTGGTACTGACAGAGATGTCTTCTCTTAACTTCTGCCAATGCTGTGATGCGTCGTCACAGCCGCGTGTAACAGGTGGCTGTCTTTCCCTCCCGTTGGCGTAGACATGTCCTCAAATATAAAAGGGGTTGGCAGCTGGGTGGACGCCACCTTCTTACAACAACCATAGTGGTCAAACATATGTCATGAAGGATCTAGTGAGTGCTCTTTCTCAGAAGACTTCGAATTGGTTGAACATCTATTCTACTGCAATGCCTATTATGCAGTAAGGTATCTCCCAAAAAAAGAGAACCATCTCACCAGTGCCACATATTGAAAGTGGATCCCGATGAGTCGAGATCTGACTTTCCAATAAGCCTTGGGATTTCACAAGGGAATATTACCAGGTCAAATATCCATCCATAGACAGCTGTTTCGGCACGCCAGCCCCTCGTCAGTATGAAGTAAGATTCTGGCTAGCTCAATACTTCTCCATAAGTAAGTCTCCATACAGGACTGTTCGCTTTAAGAAGATTCAGCCGCCTGCCCAAGTCGCTTGGGTTAGAAATCTGAACTAGGGAAAAGTAGATAAAAAGGCTATGGGTGGACAGGGAATGAAGGGAAGAGGGCAAAGAATGGGATGTCAGGGTTTATGATTTCTTTTAGTAGGTGATGAAACCCCATACATTATTGGGGCGGCCAAACCCATTCTTGGCGGGTTCAGCCAACAAAAGACTAATGTATACGACCAGCTTAAGACCTGCTACAGAGCAGGTCTGCCATGACACTGGGGCCCAGTAAAACAAGTTACTGATATTTTTTTAACCCCTTTAATGTTTATCCCCAGAGAAAAATGTCCAAAACTTGGGGCTCTGTTAGGTTTTCTATACCACCATTTATGTAAAAAAGTTGTCCTGCCATATATAATAATGACCTATCTTCAGGATGGGTTATCAATATCTAAATCAGCCAGGGTCCAACTACTGGCACCCCCACTGATCAGCTGTTTGAAGAGTCCGTGGCACTTCGGTGTGCAATGAAGCCTACTCACTGCAGACCATGCACATCGCCGTAAATTACATAGCAACTGTGCTTGATGAGGCAGCCCAAGACCATTCAGTAGAATGGAACAGAGCTGTACACAGGCCATGTGACCGTTGAGCATGGCATCACTGGCCTAGGTAGAGGCAGATCATCAGGGGGTGTCAGGAGTTGAACCCCACCAATCATATAATGATGACCTATCCTGAGGAATAAATAATGCCAAGACTTAAACAGAAATCCTGTGCCCTGATTGTACCAAATTTTCTGAGACAATTTCAGCAAATTTCACTAGTCCCAGAATGAAAATAGGCGTTGTGTAATGCGTAGTGTAATAACTAGGAAACGGTGGTCACATAGAGAGACGCCTCCTCTTCAAACAGCCGATTGGTGGAGGTGAACGGTGTTGGGCCCCCTCTGATTAGAAATTCGAAGACCTATTTATGATTTATAAGTCATGAATATATATGGTAGGACAAGCTCTTCAAAGTCTCCCACTTAATCCTACGCTCCTCAAATAGGGCAGAATAGGAGACCTGGCAGATTTAGGTGGTGACCACATAACACAGATATGTTTATTATCCATTTGTAGTACTGGCAGGCTGTTCCGGCAGAGAACAGTCAGCTGGAGCTCTTTGGATCAGCCTGCCGATACTACGAACCTGAAGTGTGAAAGAAGACTTAGGGGATTTTAAAAACTTCTGGTACCCTACTTGGAGCGTCCTCAGGAGTCATGAAGTTGACAAGGCAACCAGATGACCAATGCTACATTACTTATTCTGCACATTTAGGCGGGAGGGTCACTTCGTAAATGTCTACACATATAACATTTTGACATTTTTTTCTCTGCATATGGTACATTAGGACTTTCTCTGCCACCAATTTTTTTTTTTTTTTTTTTACAAGAGCTCCATTATATTCTTGCAACTTCATACATGTTCCATTACGTGAGACTAGGTCATTATCTCCACTAGGCTCCTTAACCATTGAAAAGAAAAGAAATTATTTAAAAGTGATCAAAGGAAAAGCTCACATTTTTAAACATCCTACCTTCAAAATTCATAAAATCTATGAATTCAACGAGAATTAAATGTAATTATAGACTACTCAGAGAAAATGATACAAAGACATATCCTTCGAGCACAAACTGAATCCTCCTTTTGTCCTACTTTTAATGTAAGATGCTTTGTGAAAAGGGCTCGACTTACCAGTCGTAACGGGTCTATAATAATGTGGACTTGTCATTACTTTCTTATTCACAGTCCAGAATCGAGACTCCAAAAAAAATAAAAAATTCTATTAAGATAACATTATAAGCTTCCCTCCAAGGTCAGAAAACGTTGGACTTCCAATATTACATGAGTCTCTTCACTTTCTTCCATGCACATGTCTCAGAAGATAATTTCTTCATTTATGTCTGGTCTGTAGACCATGTTCCCATAGACCATACATTTACAGATTAACAAAGAAGTCTGTTCCCTGTAGACAAAAAGTCACGTAAACACCAAATAGACTATAAGATGGGTAGCAATGTCAGATCAAAGACACAGCACTGCTTACTATAAAACCGGATACCAGAGTTCAATATATATTTATTTGTAAGGTCTAGGTGTCATGCAAAAGAGTCAACACTCAATATCGCTAAACATTAACGGTACAAGTAAATTTTGTGCAAGGAAATGTGTGCGCCAAGTCAAATTCTAGATGGAAAAGTGCTGAAGACTTGCCAAATGCCTTTTCCTCCATTTACTGCACAAATTGCTGTCATTAGCCACTTGGCACTGAAAGACTTGGCCCAAGTCCCACAGGACACCACTTTTGGGGCTCCTTGAGAAGTCTCTAATGGTGGCAATCGGTACCCAATGTCTCATAGCTACTTTGTCGTTAGTGTCTATTGTTTATTCAAGAAGCTTTGACCCGTGTCAACAAAACAGAGATAGAAATGGAGAATACACTGCATGAAAATTTAAAGTGGTTATCTGGGGAAATTTTTTAATTTTTTACCCTGGGTTCAGACCTGAGCTTTCTAGAAATGCGCGTTTTAGTCGCACGTATTTCAGCGCAGTTTTGCAAATAGGAAACGCGCGTTCGTACACGTGTTCTTGTGATTGACTACTGTGGTGTCAATCACAAAACGCGCGACAAACGCCCCCAAAAAAGCTCAAGTATTTGTTTATGCGTTCAAACGCGCTGTAAAACGCTCAAGTGAGAACCAGGGCCATAGGAAAGCATTGGTTTTCATGTGTTGAGCGTTTTACAGCGCGTTTGAACGCACAGGTGTGAACTTAGGGTTATTGTTGCATCACTACTACCATCCACAGGCTGCCTGGTCCCGCTCATTGTTCTCTTCCGACCAAGGCAGCCAGACATAAACAAAATGAAATCAAAGAACTACAGAATTACAGTAGAGGCCTCACATCCCTCTATGGAAGCTCTGCTAAGGCTTAATACCAAACAGTACAATAAGGGCAGGTTCAGACGGTGAATTTTGGGCATGGATTTGGTGCCGAAAACTGGGCGGAAACTGCGTTGAAACCACCTCCTAATGATTTCAATGGGAGGCTGCGCCGCAGTTCATGCAGCCGAGAGTTTTTGCTGCAAGGTTTTCAAGGCAACGGCAAGAATGTGCAGGTCCATTCTTGGTGCAGTTACAATGTGGACCCCTTGCAAAGCCGCAGTGGGAGCCCGATCACTCTTGAGCTCCATGAAATGGAGCTAAATCTAGAGCAGGTCGCCATGAAAACCCATGCCAGAACCCACAGAACAGTGGGTTTCAGAAGTGGGATACTCCCCTCCGCAGACAAAATCCTCTGTGTGGACCTACCATAATACTGCTGCGTGCACGAGTCCTTATGTCTGAACTATAATTACAATTAAGGCTCAACCATAATTATATAATAGAGACAAAGTGAAGGAAATGCAAATAAGATTGTTGCTTATTTTCCATAATCTGCACTAGAAAGAACAGATGGAATCTGATTTCTCCCATTGTTTCGGGCATCTTCTAAACTTCTCTGAGTATGGCAGGATGGAAATAAACCAAGCAATTCAGAAACCTTATTCATACAGTGGGCAGTCTTACCAATACTGTCATAGGATCCATGGATTTATAAAAATGGTGCAAACTGTAACCAATTTACCATAAAGGTATGGGTGGAATGATACATTTTCCACAACTCACTAAAAGATATGCAAATGTGCTCTTGGCAAGCGTTGCCTCTGATGCCACCAGATGTAAGGTAGCTATCCTGTAAGTCAATGTTAGACCTTTAAAGAAGTCCTTGAGACATACCTTGGATAACAACTAAGCCAGCATCTCATCTGAAGACAGCTGTTTCTGGGTGATTAACCCTCATCGGTGCAGAGCAGTGAGTACTGGCTTAACTAGGCGAGAGGTCTACATCAGGATTTGGGGAGTATGGATGTAGCAGAGTTAACACAAACTCTTAACTCATGGCGATATCCCAAAACAAAAGCCATTTAAAAACAATTGAAGGTGTTGGCTTAACACAACTAGTTAAGCACGTGTTAGCTCTACATCATCTGTACTATATCTCCTTATAGACAGCACCTTAATAGGCGTGAGGAGTCTTCTAGACCAATCAACGCTTCTCTGGAACTCTGGGAAGAAGGTATGCAACTGAGCTCCGTCAGGTGCTCGCCATAAGGAAATATGGTATCCCCAAATCCACAACTCACTAGACTCTTACCTGCCTTGCTCCCTGGTTGTACATATGAACCAATATGTGGTGTAAAAATATGCGTGGCTGGCACAAGTATCTGCATTTTATCATCATCTCCAGTGCTTTTTGAAGATACTTTTTTTTAGAATTTTGTGTAAAATGTGTATAATACACATCATAAATAGTGTATGGTACAGTATGTGCTCTTTGACACAATTCAAGTCAAAATTTGTTTAATAAGACTTCATGAAGAATTTCATGCAAATAATTTAGGCAGTTGGAAGCAAAGATGTACAATGAACAACACAAAAAGCATCGCAAAGACGGAATAAAGGAGAGGAAACAACAAAGAAAAAGGCCTGCAACGTGACATGTTCATCAGGCAGCCGTACTCCTTCCCATGAACAGACTTGACATTTAGAAAAAATAAAAAAAAATCATCCGTAGTCAGTTTTTTCATCTTCATTCCGGCTTCTCTTCTATAAGAATGATAAGATTTTTGCGATGAAAGGTTATCTTTGTGACAGAGAGAACCTCTTTTCATAGACAAATATGCGGCATATTGTTCCTCATCAGATTTGGACAAGGTTATCTATGTGTAAGGGCCACAATGCAATTGAAGTCTCATTTCCTGGAAAAGAATTTCCAGCCGAACATTTATTCCCGGCTTTGAAAATAACGCATGTAATTATATGTGGTTTGCCAACGCCATCGGAACGGAGGGACATCCATAATAAAGCAGCCAACCTGTAAGTGCCACTCGCTGCTGCCTGTTCTGTACAATAATCACGCGAGAAGCAGCTCGTCAGCCGCATGGTTTATTTTCTGAATTATTTTGACCTAATAAAAGCAACCGGGTCATAACGGCAAAAAAAAAAAAAAAAGAGGACGATGAATAATGAAGGAGAAACGGGCGCCAAGCTAAACGTGTAAAGAGGGACAGGCAAGAATTGGAGTCATTGATCACTTTCTGACACTTCTCTTTCAGCAGTAAGTGGAGCTAATGTGCAGAGGCTCTAAAGATATGCGCGGAAAGTTGAAGTGAAACTTTGAAGTTAATTACAACGCCGGTTACCAGCCACTACTTCAACGTGATAAGTGCTTCAATGAAGACACCGATAAGAGGCAAGTGAAAGTGAAAACTTCATCACAGAGCATTAGTGGTTTCTTAAAACTGCAGTAATATGGTTGGAGGGATGAGAAAGCCTGGGTATATATATGGCACGTGTGTGGTGTCAGAAAAATTAGCTTCTACAGGAATTAAGGGTGTTTTTCCAGCAGTGAAATATTGATTACCTATCCTCAGAATAGGTCACCGATACCTGATCAGTGGGGGTCCAACTCCCAACACACTTGCCATCAGCTTCTTAGACCAGGGCCGCATGGTGCATCTGCTATGAGGCGAGATGAGAATGGCTCCCGCCCCCGCCGTTAAGTC
This sequence comes from Bufotes viridis, assembly GCA_033119425.1. NCBI lineage: Eukaryota > Metazoa > Chordata > Amphibia > Anura > Bufonidae > Bufotes > Bufotes viridis. Next base: position 342,842,064 of record CM065593.1, read on the forward strand.
TCAGACTACAGGCCACTACGGGTGGCACTTTAATACAAGCTGGAGTACAAAAGTGGGCATGATAATAAAGGTCAGAACACTACAGGGGGTGCATTATAATACGGGGGCATTATACATACAGACACCACAGGGGGGAACATTGTACGTACTGGCACTACAAGCGGTCATAACTAAAGGGGTAAGTGTAGGGGAGCTTTATAAATACTGGGGCTACTGTAGAGGGCTATTATAACTACCGTATTTTCCGGCGTACAAGGCGACTGGGCATATAAGACGACCCCTTACTTTTCCTGTTAAAATATGGGGTCTGGGCACTCGCCATATAAGACTACCCCTCTTCCAACGCAGACCAAATAAAAATTAGACGATCCGAGCATGAAAAAAACACTGAGAGCAGGGAGAGGGGGCTGCTTCAGGAGTGACTGGCCGGGATGCACGATTGTTAGATAATGATATATACCGTATGTGTAGAGCGTCGCCCAGGGATAATAGTAAGTGCAGGGAGGTCCCGAGGCGCTGCTCTACACATACATATCATTATCTAACAATCACTGGACCAGTGAAAGGTCCTCTTAAGTTTCAGCACGCAGTATACCGGCGTATAAGACGACCCCCCATGTGTTAAAAAGTAGTCTTATACTACATGGAGCTACTACAGTGGGCATTATAACTACTGAGGAAACTATAGGGGGCCTTATTACTACTGTGGCTCTATGGGGTGCCTTATAGAGGTCCCTTGTTACTGCTTTGCAGCAATTTTATTAAAAAAAAAAATCAGTTTTTAAGAAAGCTGACCGCCAGCCAAAATACTGTAGCTGCAATCACAGCCAACAACCTTTGTAACAGATTACCTGAATGCCCCATCAGTCTAATCGCAAAGAGATCTGAGAATAGGGAAAAGCTGGGTCACAACGCAGGAGAGTAATCAAAACTTTACATTGGAGCTGTCATTTTTTTGCAAAGCCTCTCTTCTAAGCTACAATTCTATGGATCGCTGCAGGAACAGGCTCTGCTTTTCCTATGCAGGAGCTTGCAAAATAAATGTGGAGCCCCAGTATTGGGTCTACAACACAATGAAAGCCAGATATCCCTCAAAGGAAGGAAAACCGAGCAAAGGGGTGTCTCCATTACAGAGATCACCAAATGCACCATATTAAGTGGCCCCTATGTCAAGATCCCGCTTTTTTACAAGCTTTAAGGATGTGACGGGGAAAACCTAAGCCAGTTATCCATCCACAGACAGCTGTTTCGGGGTGTTGTCCCTCATCAGTGTGGAGTAGGATTCTGGCTAACCAGGAGCAATGCCTTGGAGCTATGCAGGAGCTCTAATAAATATCCCCCAATGTATATGGTTCTAGGTGTCACCCAGTTTTCCAAAAACAGATTTAAAAAAAAAAAAAGAGAAAGCCATGCTTTTACACCTTCACCAAGGAGGTTTACTTTAAATACTTTCATGGCATAAGTAAAACTTCTTTTCATTTGGGCTCATTACGAGTTCCATCCTGGAAGGACCTATTAGCAAATCAAGACTATGAGGCCAAGCGATGAAGCTCAGAAAGCTATTCTGGAGCCAGAAAAAGCGACTAAACCCCTTCTGGAGATCTCAGCAGTTAACAAGATTTTTATCAACTGGTTGTAGCTGACACCAGTGAGCGCTGCACGGAGCCAAGATTTTCTCTGCCAAAGCTCAACATAATACAGAGAGGCTACTTGGAGGAGGACACACCAGGCAAGATAAGGCTGTATGCAGATGGATTATAATATAGTCTGACTGAAAACGGGACATGCATGCAGAATTATATATATATATATATATATATATATATATATATATACATATACACACACACATACATACATACAAACACACCATGGCCAATCTATAACAAGTATGCATTAAAGGGTCTTTCCAATGAAAAATACTCTACAGACTGAGCTGCACATAGGCCATGTGACCAATGAACATGAAGCCAGCGGCCTAGGAAGAGGCCGGAGCCACGCCTGTTCGAACAGCTAATCGGGAGGGGGTTCGGGGATAGCTAGACCCCACAATCAGATACTGATGACCTGAGAATAGGTCATCAATATCTGACTCCTCAAAAAATCCTTCAATATACAAAAAAACAAAAACAAATCTGTGCTTCAAAATTACAGAGGCAGATTAAGGCCTCTTTCACACGAGCGTGTCCGGATTAGGTCCGGATGCGTTGCGGATGCGTTCAGTGAAAACTGTGCGATTTCACAAGCAAAGCCATTCAGTTTTGCCTGCGATTGCGTTCAGTTGTTCAGTTTTTTCCGCGCGGGTGCAATGTGTTTTGATGCGTTTTTCACACGCGTGATAAAAAACTGAAGGTTTACAAACAACATCTCCTAGCAACCATCAGTGAAAAACGCATTGTATCTGCACTTGGTTGTGGATGCAATGCGTTTTTCACGCAGCCCCATTCACTTCTATGGGGCTAGGGCTGCGTGAAAAACGCAGAATATAGAACATGCTGCGATTTTCCCGCAACGCACAAGTGATGCGTGAAAAAAAACACTCATGTACACAGACCCATTGAAATGAATGGGTCCGGATTTAGTGCAGATGCCATGCGTTCACGTCACGCATTGCACCCGCGCGGAAAACTCGCTCGTGTGAAAGGGGCCTAAGAGCTACAGGCAAATCAACACCTATGGAGATATCTACACCTATGTGAATATATTCTACAGTGAAAAACCAAAGCAGTTCGGTCACTTTTTACAATCGACATCTTTCCTTCGAACGTTACATGCATTGTATTTGAAGGCTTTTCTTAGTTTTCGGCCCGGCTTTATGACTCCTTACTGACTCCTACTCCTCTATACAGCAAAGTAAGGAGAATATCACAGGCTACACATGCTAAATAAATCCCCTTACCGTGAACAAATCGAAACGTTCTGCATTTCCTAGGAACCCATTTCAAAGATAAAATAAGGCATTCAGCTCAACCCTGTCGTACGTGATAAGAAAGGTGGCAAAATTTGTATTTGCATTACGCCCTGTGTATCCGAGGAACGCTTTAGTCTGAAAGGATTGCGTTTCATCACATCTCTCTTTGTAAATGTAAGCAATGTGCTCCTAAACAGATTTTATCCCCAAAGACTCGATCTGAATAAATAGCGTGCAATATGAAAAGCGATGCAGCGAGCTGCCGGTACATGGCCGTGCTGCAAAAACGTCTCCGTTACCCTCATTTATTTATTTATTTATTTTTTTAAAGGCCGCAGATATTCTACAGAGGCGAACGCTCGCATTAGCAAACCGCGGACTGCCCTGCGCCTGACATACAGTTTGATCTGCCAAATTGCTCATTAGGATTGCCAATTTTCACCTGCGCCTCGTACTCCAATTTCAGCAGGGAATAGACATCAGTTTGCTTTAACAATCATCAGCTGTGAACTGCCCCCTACACCCGGGAAAAGCGGAAACACACATCAGCATCCAGTTATAAGGCAGAGGCACCGCAGGGAGGCAGGAGAAATACTTGCAAATGTATATACCGAGACTGTAATTAGCATGGGACTAGTAAGTATTAGGTCACAGCTCCATGGAGATAACACTTTGCTATCGTGCTTCATCTCCGTTAGGCCAGGTTTCTTCCACATTCAGGTTTCTGGATGCAGTTTTTGAAGAGTAGAGAAGATTCTGGCAACGCCGGCCTTGATTGGTCATCTGCAGCCGGGTGAGGCAGGTAACTAGGCACAGGTCTCATTATACATTACCTACCTCCTTCGGCAGTCCGAGTGTCTGAAATGTACGGCAACTCCGAGCTGCCATAGGTTTTATTCTGTCATTATTTACGCCAGTTTAGCCGGGCCCCTTTCATAGGTTTGATGAGGAAATCCTGAGGATTTGTCACTTTTCTACACTAAAATGAGGCATAAGGGGAATGATAATTTTTGCCTCAGTCTTTCTTGTCTATGTGTCCTCAGATTATGACCCACTCCTGGCTAGAATTTCAAAAACTGAATAAAAAAAAAATAATCAAAGATGTAAATCCAGCAATAAGGGGCTGTACTTAAAGAAAAAACACCCCGGCTCCCCACCACTCCACAGAGTATTCAGTCCGTGAAACAAGCTTTATTTCCCAGGCTGAACACTGCTCCTGTGACATGAACTCAAGGGATTATAACTATTTATAATGCTGTGTGTTCCTGCCCAGTAGGGTGTGTACTGAACTGTACACAAAGTTCTATCAGTACAATTCTTTAGACCCGAGGTCGAGCAGGAACACACAGAATTATAAATCATTATGCTGTGAGTTTGTGTCACAGAAGCAGTGTTCAGTGAAGGAAATAATGCTGTCACGTGGACTCCATACGCTCTGATCAAATTAGACTTAGTTGCTTGATGTGTAAACTTCCAGAGGTGGGCAGTCCTCCTCTGGAGCCAATCACTGCCCTCAGTGGTGACGTGTCCACAAGTAGCATGTGACCCAAAAGCGACATGTCACTTGGGGACACATCACTACTGAGTCCAGTGATTGGCTGTAGTGGGGAATTTGACCGCCTCCAGAAGTTTACACACTGGAAATCTGAAGGAGACAGACCATCGGCACTGGAACAAAGTACAGAGCTGTTCCTGCCAAACTCAAAACTGGGATTAAACCTGGACAACCCCCTTTAGTATGGGGCAAAGAAATCAAACTCTGCTTCAGGTCACCATGGAATGGAAACTTCAGTAAAATTTTACCTAGAATGTGGATTTTCCCCCAAGCCCTTGGACTTACCACTTATTTGACCTCCACTCAAGTGCCTCGTTACATGGCAGGAAAGTTGGCCATTCATGAGAGATAACTGTAGGCCCAACAAATAGTTGGCCAACAGCTGTTGCTCTCTTTTATACATATGCACGCTCGGTTGTGCACTAAACTGTAGTGAGTGGAAAGCTGCTGCCACTTACCTCCCCAAAAACAAAAGGATCAGGTAGTAAAAACCCAATGTGCCCGATTCACGTCTCCCTCAAGCTCCATCCCATTGAAGGTAGTAGGGAGTACCCATACACATGAGATAGTTGGCCCTCATAGATTGAATGTGCATGGCCAACTTAAAGAGGTTATGTGACTTGCGCAGCGCTCCCATGCGGGGGTCATAAATTTGGCGCGTGATCCAAGCCTGGAGTTAGAACCCACAGCGCAAAGTTCCATCTCAGTTCTGAAGTATTTTCAGAAAAAAATAGCTCAATCAGTCCACTAGAGTTGAATGGAACAATAGTATGCATGTTTTACTGTCGCTCTATTCATACATAGGAAACACTGGACCTCTTATTATCATCAGGGGTTCAAGCTGTCAGAACCCGCCGGTCAAACACTAAATCCAAGGCAGTAATTAAAAGACTTGGGACAACCCCATTAATAAGGTGGAAACTATACAGCAAACATGGAATATAAAGATGCAACATTTTACTTTTGGTCACAAGAAAGCCAAGGAAAGTTTAGCAAAGAGTCATTTCATGTTAAGCAGTATCTGGTCCAGGGCCTGGGAAGTGACCTGAGGAACTGCACAAGACGCATCAACCACTGACCACATGGCCCCAAGGCTTGTGAGCCCTACACAGTATTCTCTAGACTACGGATGGCCAACCTGCGGCTCTTCAGCTGTTGTAAAACTACAATTCCCACCATGCTCTGCTTAGGCTGATAGCTGTAAGCAGTCTGGGCATGCTGGGAGTTGGAGTTTTGCAACAGCTGGAGGACCACAGGTTGGCCATTCCTGCTCTGGACATTACATATATAGTTTTATTTGAATATGTTATGTAGGGAGTCATCGCTTCCACATTGTGCTGGAGTTACTTGACTACTGTGTGGCATCTATTCAAGTATTTCCATGTAGGGAATCATTCTTACAGTGTATGGCAGTAGTGACCCTATATAATGTCTCAAGCACACGGGCGTAGCCATTATTTCCAGTCTGCAAAACACAGATACTGGTTGTATGCATTCCGCGGAACAGACCGTACTGCCTTCTATAGAACAGTCCTATCCTTGTCTGTAAAACGGACATGTAGAGGACATGTTCTATTTTACTTTTTGGTGGGTGCTGCAGAATGGACGTGGTGTGCTGTTCGCATCTTTTGCAGTCCCGTTAAAGTGAATGGGTCCGGATCCGACCCACAAAAATGCGAATCATATGCGGACAAAAACAAGGTCGTGTGCATGAGCCTTAAAGGGGTTGTCTCACTTCAGCAAGTGGCATTTATCAGGTAGAAAGTTATTACAAGGCCATTACTAATGTATTGTGATTGCCCATATTGCTTCCTTTGCTGGTTGGATTCCTTTTTACATCACATTATACACTGCTCGTTTCCATGGTTACGACCACGCTGCAATCCATCAGTGGTGGTCGTGCTTGTACACTATAGGAAAAAGTGCCGGCCTCTCTGGTGGCCAGGACCGCAGGAGCGCACATAGGCCGGTGCTTATTTCTATAGTGTGCAAGCACGACCACCGCTGATGGATTTGACCATGGAAACGAGCAGTGTATAATGTGATGGAAAAATAAATCCAGCCAGCAAAGGAGGCAATATGGAGAATCACAATACATTAGTAAGCCTTGTATTAACTTTCTCTATATAATAAATGCAATTTACTGAAGTGAGAGGACCCTTTTAACCCTGTTATTTAGGTACCTGTATACAAGTATTATTTAGGCACCATCCTGTATGTAGCTCTGTGTGGTATGACTATTGGTACACTGTATGACAGTACAGCGTATAGAGAGGGAACCAGCAGAAGATGCTAATGTAGACAAAGCCTACACTTTGTGCTGGAATACCCCTTTAACATTTAGTCACTCAGCTGGTGCGATTACTCCTTAAAAGTCATGTCCACCTTATGCTCATGTTCAATGCCCAATCTCAAAAGCGGATCTGGATCAATATCATAAGTGCATCGTGAGGCCAGCTGGATGTGCAGACGTAAAAATCTTCCCAGCGCCCAATTACCAGATACAGCAGGGACTTTCAAATGCCATCATAAAAGTCTTAAGCACAATGAGCACTGCTGTATACACTACATAATGATAAGGTCTGCCTAGAGGAATAGCACGGCCCATTGACGCAATTCAGACGCTGCCTGCATCTTCTTTGCCCTGTTCTATTAAAATAAATTACGTAAACGTCTTCATAATGCAGCATTGGGAGGCCTTTGTGTCCTGCTAAATTAGACAGAGGTCCTTAAAAGAAAGAGCAAGGACAGAATATTAGAAATGAAAGAAGAATGCGAGACCAATAAATTTGCAATTTATTTCACTTGGTACGAGAAGCTGCACTTCTTCAGTCGCTGTGACCTACGCCATGAGCTCGGAGCACCACGCACTCCGTTCACTTCAGCCCGCTCCTATAAACCCTTAATCATCTCTTAGTCCATTAACTATTAAATGAACGTACATTTACCGAGCCATGCATAGTTTATTATTTCAAGTAGACAACCTAGTAGCAAAAAGTGACATTATGGGAAAAAACTGTTAGCGAGAATCTCCTAGGATTTATAGGGTGACATTTGGCTACTGAGTCCCGCTAACTTTATCATAAGCTACAACCAGAAAATTTAAATGGAGTTTTAATCTTTAAAGGGAACCTGTCAGCAGACTCGCACGGCCTTAACTCCAGTCAGCATGAAACCCGTCTCCCGGATAACAATGTTTTACGCTGCAGCAGTTCAGAGAAAACAGTTTTAAAGCCCAGCTTGGGAAGAAGTGTCTCCTGGTGGCTCCCCTCCAGTCATCTTGCGTGAAAGTTCTCTCTCTCTAATATATAAAGCCCGGTCAATCAAGGCGGGGGTGAGAAGAAGCAGGAAAGGACCCTTTCCAAATGGTGGGTTCACACACGGCGTATACACAGTGAATTTGAAGTACCGGATTTTTATGTGCAAATGTGTTGTACGGTACCAGCTTAGTGGATGAGATTTTAAGAAATCGCATCCATATGGTGCATAAAAAAAAATCTGCTAAATGTCCATTTATGCTGCAGATCTCCACTGTGGATTTCATCCTTTGTAATGGCAAAGGTTTGCGATACACAGCCCGTGTCCTTAGAGAAAGACAGTCCCCCGTCCCGTCCCCCCCAAGCCATCTCACTCCAGCCAGCATCCTACTCCGTACTGATGAGGGGAAAGCCCCCCAAAACAACTGTCTACGGATGGATATTTGTCTTGGCTATTTTTCATAAAAAGTTGGACCGATTCAAAGGAAGCCACGTCCAGAAGATGCTGGTAGCGAGATGGTTGTCTTTCCCTGGGAGATACTTCTTTACACATTATTTTCCCAGGGAGTATTGCCAGTAAGTCCTTTAAGAAGGGAATCCCTTTCTTGTCCCTATGACACTGGCTGACCCGTTGCATGTGCACTTGGTAGCTGAAGGCATCTGTGTTAGTCCCATGTTCACATTGGTAAGAAAAATTAAATGTTAATATATGCAAATGAGGCTCTAAGAGCAATGGGGGCGTTGTCGTTACACCTAGAGGCTCTGCTCTCTCTGCAGCAGCAGTGCCCTCTGCACTTTGATTAACAGGGCGTGGCAGTGAAAATGTTTTCACGCCTGGCCCAGACATCTCCTAAAATCAAAGTGCAGAAGGGGCTTGAGTTGCAAAGAGAGCGGAGCCTCTAGGTGTAACGTCAATTGCTCCTAGAGGCTCATCTGCATAAATTAAAACACCATTTTTCTCAGCAATGCGGACACATATGAACATGGGACTAACACAGATGCCTTCAGCTGCCAAGTGCACATGTAACAGGTCAGCCAGTGTCCTAGGGACAAATCTGCTGACAGATGCCCTGTAAGGAGTTTATCCTACCAAGACAAACGATTCTGAAGAGCAAGCCGCGAATCGTGTTCCTCTAAGAGGGCATTTGGACCAAGATCCAACCTGGTTCTTTAACCTTCGGCAAATCCATCAAGAACATGTGTTACCTTAGATAAGAATGTTCCAGACATATTAAATTTATCGTGATATGGTCAAAACTAACTTCTAATTGGTGAACTGGACACTTTCCAGTGAAATCAGTAAGTTCTACCTACTTGCTCGCAGAACTGAAGGGGTGACCTCAATTTCACTTGTTGCTTGGTAAGGCTGGAAAGCGGACATACTGTTCGTTCCAAGTTCACTGCCAAAGATTTCTGGGCTTTGAGTGCCAGTAGAACTTGCGCTTGTGCCATCTCCCCCATGATGTGGATCTTGTTCTTCATATATAGCTACAAGCTGTAGATGGAAGAAAAGAAAAACTTGTCAGTGAAAGCATGGTGAATGCCGGCAAGATCAAAAGTACCAGCAAACCCCAACACAGAAGGCAATAGATGTTGGCACCAAGTCAGCCCACCGGCTACTGTAAAGCCATAGGTTACATCATATACTACATATACATTACACATTTCCCAATTTATACTGGAAAAATGTAATACAATTGCCAGAAATCTGCTCTGAAGGCAAATATCATAAATGTGGTTGAAGTTTAATAATTATTTTTTTTAATTATCTCCCCATAATCCTCTTAGCTTAAAAACTAATTGCATCCAAAAATCCACATTTTGCTAGTTTATCACTGACTTGCCTAACACTGTAATCAAGCATTGTGGGAAAGAATGGAAAGTAGTCACAGATTTCGCTGAATGTCAATACAATTTTGTTTGTAAAGGGTAAATCCAGTTATAATGGGCACCTGTGATGTCATCGATAGATGAGAGAAGATACATGGCGGAGTACGATCTTGGACTGACCTGGATCTCCAAAGCGTCCTGTATAATAAAGAGCGGAGATGCTGCATACCAATTCCTGCCGAGTCATGACCCTTAGGTTTCATGCACCCGGCCATAAGTGTTTGGCCATCCACAAATCGCGGATCCGCAAAACACGGATCCCAGCCGAGTGAATGCCGCCATTTTACTTCCATTTTACTCCTGTATTCCTTGTAAGAATCTGGTCCACTAACCCGGAAAATGCTAATCGGCATGAAAGTGCACACTGGGCAGGGCCACGCCGTTCGGTTCTCCATGGCTCTGTTGCTTCCAACTCTGCTTTGATTGGCAAGGCCAGGCTTTCCCTGGCTCTGAAATCACCAGCATGCGCCAATTGCTGAACAGTAGACGGCGTCTATGGACTGCCGTGGGATTTCAGAGCCAAAAGTGAAGATCCACAGAGCCTAGACCTGGCAATTAATGCAGACCGGAAGGCAGCGAAGCTATGTGCACCCAATGGCATAAACTTGCAGCGGGGGCACCAAAATATCATTGGTATTAAGATTTAAAAAAAAGAAATCATTGCCCAAGATTTTCAAGGATTTTAAGTAAGGAATGGTTATGATTAAAACAGATTTTGCAGATGACAGACTCCCTTTGATCACCTTTAAATTACCAAAAATCAGATGCCATGTTCTGAGCAAAGGGCCATTCAAATCAATAGCATTTTTACATTGATCGATGCAAGTCCTCAAATCTTCATCGAAGCAGATGAACCCATAACATATCTACTGCACACATGTAATACGCATTCAATATACAGAAGCCAACTAAGATAATGCAATTACGTGAAAGGCATTTACCCATCGAGTAACTCTGTCCATAAACACAACAATATAAAAACATAGCAATAATCGCGTTACCTTCCATGAAATGCTACCATCGATTACTCCTCCACCAATCATCTGGAGAAATAATAGACTTTTACAAGTATCACTGCAGTCTGCTTCACCGAAATAATTGCCATGTCACATATACTACATCCGAGCCTGAGACTAAGCAGCTGGACAGCAAAACTAGTCAAAATTGCTCTAATGTGATCATTTATTTTCTTGTAAGAACAAAATTATGGAAAGACAGAGACCAGGCCAGAAAATTTGTCATGTACGTTTAGTTGGACAGCATTCCAGGACACGCCAAAAATGGTCAACTAGACTGGAATAGGACAACTGGATGACCAGCTAAAAAAGAAAAAAATATCAAAATTTGTCAAAAATATTTTTGGGGAAAAAGTTGCATGGCAGTCTTCAGAAGTCTGCTGCCTACAGCCACTGCCGTATACAACCAATCTTGGTGTCTACAGGCACGATTTTAGGGATTTCTGGTCCACAAGATGCTAAAACTTGACCATTTCAACTCAACCAAAGTTTTCTGACATGTCAGACAACAATTTTGGACAGATATTGGTTGTTTAAGCATCTAAGCTTCAGGGGCTTTAGGCAACCTCAGGCTCACACACATTGAATCCTATGTAGCTCGTTTGCCTTACAAACACAAGATTATTTAAATCGGTTGAAGACAATACCTTTCCATATGGCCAACTTGGGTTTATGGACTTGATAAAAAAGGTGGATCATTCTTTAGAATAACCACCAACTAAGAGTATGACCACTGCAACGGAAATTTCTGGCCAGACAAGGACACCCACCATGGTTCCACATTAATCTTTTCCATTACTGGAATATTACTTGTTGTACCCAATAAGAACTCCAGTGAATGGTTCAACAAGTAATACAGCTAAAAGTAAATCATTGACAGAATCTGAGGTCATGTTCACATTGCAAAACATGTGTGCAGAAAAAACCAGGGCTGTGGAGTCGGAGTCGAGGAGTCGGAGGCAATTTTGGGTACCTGCAGTCGGAAAAAAATGGACCGACTCCGACTCCTACTAGATTTAAATTGGAATAAAAAAAAATTGGAATAAAAAAAAAGCAAGTTTAAATGTCCCAATTCAGATAAAGTTATAATTAATTACTTCTCTACTGTAAGAATAAAGGCCAATGCATGCAGTGCGTCACGTTACCGCTAAACAAAGACGTTAAGTGACCGTGAAGAAGCTTTTCATATGCTTTACTATGCAGTTAAAGGGACACTGACAGGCTGATATATCTGCTGGTATTCATCAGAGGATTAGGAATACAACTAGACGACTGTTACCCCCAGTTGAGGTTTACTTGTGTTTAAAAACGTTTTAATCAATATGCAAATTCTCTACCTTTGTGCCCAAGGGGGCAGGCGCACATGTAGAGTACTGGCAGCACTAGACAGGACTAGGTAGCGAGGAGGAAGAGAGAAAGCTGGCACAGCCTCAGCATAGCCAGACGAGGCTGCTGCCAGCACTCTACACGTGCGCCTGCGCAGGAATTCAGCGTTCGGCTAGCCTGAAAAAAAAGGCCAGTGCAGTCAATAATAACGAGGGAACAGCACTGGGAAGCTGTACTCGGGCGCGGCTGGGCACAAAGCCGCAGGAGACGCTGCCCCATTGGGCACAAAGATAGTGAATTTGCATACAGATTAAAATGTTTTTTAAACACAAGTACAGCTTAACTGGGGGTAACATTAGTATAGTTTTATTCCTAATTCTCTGATGAATACCAGTATATATATATATCTTTAGCTGGAAAATCAGCCTGTCAGTGTCCCTTTAAGGAGCGGCAATACTTACACTTTCCATTGTATTGTGGTCTGCTGTTACAGGGAGCCCATGGTTATCCTAGCCTCTCACTGATAACTGATTAAGGACTGGAGACACTTGTATAAGTGAGAGGAATGGATAGTCAATAGTTCAAGACTGAAGCTGTAAACCATTTGAAAAACTGCTATCATTCAGCTAAGGCTATAAAACATGTAAACTCAGATCGTTAGCTTAAATTTTAAACATGACTATGGGATTCTACTAGGAAAATCATGTTTTAAAATAAATGCCCCTTCCCCTGCCCCTTCCTGGATCCTCCCACTGCTCTATCTTCAGCAGAAGATCAGCACACAAAGGAGAAGGCAGCAGCTTCTGATCAACTACCTCTCTGTGCTAGAGGAGATTAGAAGAACTTGGTGGAACAGCTTCGTATTTGCATATTAAATACAGAGGAGTCGGAGTCGAGGAGTCGGAAGTTTCAAAATCTGAGGAGTCGGAGTCGGAAAATTTATCTACCGACTCCACAGTCCTGGAAAAAACTGTGGCATATCAGAAGGTAATCTGCCTCTGAGAACAGGTTGAATCTACGACTTCTTCTCCTTCCATGCCACATACGCCAGTTTAAAAAAAAAATTAAAATAAAAAAAAAGGGGGTTTGTGAGTAGGCCCATTTTATTTATCATATTCCACCCAGTTTTCGGAGCTGGAATAGACTTAAGGCACCGGCAGTGGATGTGCCTAAGTTATGTAGAGGCCAGCGGCTAAAACACTGGTCTTAATAAATGACCCCATAGGTCTTTCCATAGATTTTATACCTGCACATGAGGGGGTAAAGCACCACGGAAAAAATGAATAACTTATTGTTAAACAACCAAATAGAAGATAGCAACTTCCCTCTACTTATGATCCAATTCTCCTTAACTGATTCTTCAAAGTCAATTTACAGCTAAAAACTGCCTTGAGAAATGAGAGGGATCAGGCTACATGCTGGAGGAAGGGAGGAAAAGAAGAGCTGCTGGAGGGAGACAGAGGCAACAACACACTGCTTCTTCTAGTAAGTTTTCTATTCTCACCCCAGTGGTTGATTCACAGCTACACTGCTCATTACAATACTGTATAATGTCCTCCATACTGCTGCCGATTGTGGATGAGGACCTTATCTTCAAATCTATACAGTGTATGGGAGATAGCATAGCGGCTAATCTATGTCCACTAGGCTCAGGGACAACTGAAAATTAGAGATGAAACCTGCTGAGGGATATCAGGTGACAACGCAAGATACACGTCATACGGTGGGCAGACAGTGTTATTCCTAATGGGTGCACATGACATTTTATTCTGAAATGACCCGTTTGCTTTAAGGGTGCCTTCACAAGCTGTGAATACCACCCTATTCAAATACATGTAACAGATTTTCAGTCGCGGATAATTCTGCAACAAATCTGCAGCATGTGAAGGCGCCCTAACACTGGATGGAGCTGGCTTCTTTGAAACACTAGAATCGTCCAAGTTAGAACAAGAAGCTTTTAGTCAAGTTCTTCTGTCTGCATCTGAGGAGAAGAATGGCAAACACGAGTCAATGAATTGGTAGTTACTGAGTGTGAAATGACACTTGACAACCACAGGAGGCAGTGAGCACTGGGAGTCAGAGGTACCAAGAGTTGGGCTTCAGCTCCTTTAAAGGGACCAGCACAGAACGAAGACTGGGGCAATAGAAACAGACATACTTCTCAAACTATAACCACATGCTTTCTTCATCTGCTCCAACTGAGATGAATCGCCAATACGACATGTTTTATGTATGACAGCCAAAGGAACAAGGCCTTAAGAAGATAGAAGAAAGAAATCAAAGAAAACAGCGTGAGGGATGTGACATCTTCGAGCAATTGTCAATATACAGAGCAGATCCGAAGAAAGACAAAGGACAGGGGCTACATTGTAGCCAATACTGTTTGTTTGGCTTCTCCAAGTCCTAACAAAGCGGCCACATTGTATACACCCGTATACAGAAGGGGACAACATGCGTAGGTGTTTACACAAAGGGAAAGGCACCAGCGCCATGTAGTTCCAGATGATGTTGCACAGGCGAGATTAATGCACAGTGTGCAATGACGGGCACTACAGAGCCAGGCGCACATCAAACGCCAGCTGAAATGGTGGCAGCACAATGTTTTCCTCAGTGGGATTTCCTTCTTTTCACATTTTCTTCAGGTTATTTCATCTCAGCAGTGATGAAATATGGATGGTAAAAGTATAGAAGAAGGAGGGGTTATCAGCGTGCTCCAGAATTTCTTTTACAATCTTCAGACATTTTCAGTTTACAGTAAAGTACTAAAATAGAAGCGGAATTGCCAATGGTAGTATCAACCTCAGCTTCTCACAGCCCCGGAATTTTATAAATCTGCATGGCCATAAAGTGGGACATGTACAGCCACCCCCCCCCCCTCCCTTCACCATGCCTAAATGTAATGTAGGGGGGGTTGTCCTCAGGATAGGTCATTAATATCATACCGGCGGGGGTCTGACTTGGATAAGAACGAGCATCCCACTGAAGTGAATGGGACGGCTTCATGTAGTTACACCTGCTCGCCGCTGCGTCTGGAGGCGCGTCTTCTCCTCAACCAGCTGATCGGCGGGGTGCCAGGTGTCGATCTGATATTGATGACCTATCCTGAGGATAGATCATCAATAAAAATGACTTGGACAACCCTTTTAAGTCTACAAGGGACAGAAATCCTGTGGGTTTTAACCGGTAGATCGGCACAGGCAAAGTCTTTCTTTTTCCATGCGGAAATTAACATACAGTGAGGATTTTAAAGGCTGCAGAAGGTCAATATCTGAAGCAGATATTCATGACAAAGGTCACCCCTTTCAATGTACACATGAGGATTTTGGCTATGGATCCACCACACGTTTTACCTGGAGCTACATGGCAATCTTAGCCACGACCGACGCACGCTATGCAGCATTTGAAATCGATGGGGGCAGCAGGTCAACAATAGAAAACTATAGAATCAGAGATGAAAGCAGGCTCTGACTTGGTACTAAAGATGGCAGCATCTGTGTTTGCTGGAGGCCTAGAGAACGCCTACCGCCGCCATGCATAGTGCGGAGACACACAGGACCAACACCAGGTGTCACGGTGTGCGGAGCCATTAGCTGCCATGGACCTCCCCATCTGGTGTTCGTGGAGGAAACATTGACCAGTCCACAGTCTGTTCAGGACATTGTGGGACCAGTGCTACTGCATTTTTTGACTGGTTAGGTCCAAGGAGATAGTGTCCATCTACACACTGCCAAGTGCCACACAGCATGCACTTCAGGATAGCCAGATCTCTCTCCCACTAAGAATGTCTGGGACTGGATTTGGTGATGGATCTTCCATTCATAGCAATAGAAATAAGCGGCATACACTGTCTACTATTGGATGGTGAGTTCTGACATCCCAGAAATGTTACTACATACCAATTACATGGATAAGGAGGCTTGTATTTTCCACAGTGTCCGTCAGGTAGTTTTACTAAAGGAGTTGCCGGATTTAGAACCATTAAACAGACCGTACACTCATTTCAATGAGCACCATGTAATGCTCTGGTTCACCTGTGGAGGCGCTGCAGGGGAACTCAACAATCTCACAGACGATCACAAGCAGCAAGTCGCCTTCCAATCAGCTTAATAAAAAATAAAAATGCATTGTTCGAAGCAGAAAAATCCCTGTAAAGTTGATGGTGTAAGGCAGGGATGCTCAACCTGCGGCCCTCCAGCTGTTGCAAACCTACAATTCCCAGCAATGCCTAGCAGCCTACAGATATTAGGGCATGTTGGGAGTTGTAGTTTTGCAACAGCTGGAGGGCCGCAGGTTGAGCACCCCTGGTGTAAGGGAAGCCTCGTCTCTGGGGCGATGGGTTTTACATTTCAGTTCATACAAGTTCAAGTTATGAAGCGCCTATTAAATATCTACATAATATATCTCCAAGACACCAGAATGTCTTTCTGGTTACAGCTTTGGGTTGGCAGTCAACTGAAACCATCTGCAGCACCAACTCAGGAGCATCTTAAGACATCTTCAGTCCAGCAGATGGCATAAAACAGCTTTGTTCCGCTGACGGAAGAAGCCGAGGGATGGGGCAAACTTTTCATAGCTTTCCAAAAGGAGCATGAAAGCCTTCTGCGGAGTAAGGGGGGCTCAGGGCATTTCAAAGGATTCACATTTGGCCCCTTCTGTTGAAAAAATCTGCCTGGCAGTAATTAACCTCATGTGGCAAAGGAAGATCTGGCAAGTGGAAAGACAAGTTTGGAATCTGGTGATACATATACATAGCTAAGCATAGCTATATAGTGCAAAAACATATAGAATAGAAATATAAACGTGTATTCTACAATGTACACAACAGACTTGTTTAGCTCTTTCTGTGCACAAAAGAATATAAAAAAAAAAAATCAGTCAAAACTGTAATTTAAATATACAATATACATATAATAGCATAGAGCAAATGACATCAGGTATGATATATAGATACAGCAAGCCGTGAGCCGCGATTGTGCAGAATTTGGTTTTGGAGCCAAGGAGATAAAGAACTTTTTCATACACTATCTCTGTAGCAGGTGATTAGGTTTTCTTCCAGTTTGTAGAGATAAGGGCATTTAACAGAGGAGGAGACATGAGGATAAATTTGGTAGAATGACAGAAAAGGAGATATGGGACAGGTCTGCTAAGGGAGATAAACCAAGAATCATTAGGGATTGTGCTGTCTTCCTGTTGAGTTATTAATGACATCATATAAAGCAATAATCTTTGGACATGCTGCTAGATATGAGAATTATTGCCCTTTCCTTAGCACCTTGGGCAACGCTAACCATCTATTATTTCACAGAAACCTGCATTTACTCAGAAATCAGAATCAAAACACAGACTGTATAAAATATATAAACTAGATAGATAGATAGATAGATAAGATAGATAGATAGATAGATAGATAGATAGATAGATGGATAGATGATAGATAGATAAGCGATAGATAGATAGATAGATGATAGATAGATGATAGATAGATGATAGATAGATAGATAGATAGATGATAGATAGATGATAGATAGATGATAGATAGATGATAGATAGATGATAGATAGATGATAGATAGATAGATAAGCGATAGATAGATAAGCGATAGATAGATAAGCGATAGATAGATAAGCGATAGATAGATAAGCGATAGATAGATAAGCGATAGATAGATAAGCGATAGATAGATAGATAGATAGATAGATAGATAGATAGATAGATAGATAATAGATAGATGATAGATAGATGATAGATAGATGATAGATAGATAGATAGATAGATAAATAAGCGATAGATAGATAAGCGATAGATAGATAGATAAGCGAGATAGATAAGCGATAGATAGATAGATAGATAGATAAGTGATAGATAGATAGATAAGTGATAGATAGATACAGTCATGTGAAAAAATTAGGACACCCTTTGAAAGCATGTGGTTTTTTGTAACATTTTTAATAAATGGTTATTTCATCTCCGTTTCAACAATACAGAGAGATTAAAGTAATCCGACTAAACAAAGAAAACTGAAGAAAAGTCTTTTCAAGATCTTCTGTAAATGTCATTCTACAAAAATGCCTATTCTAACTGAGGAAAAAGATAGGACACCCTTGCCCCTAATAGCGAGTGTTACCTCCTTTGGCTGAAATAACTGCAGTGAGACGGTTCTTGTAGCCATCTACCAGTCTTCGACATCGGTCTGAGGAAATTTTACCCCACTCCTCAATGCAGAACTTTTTCAGCTGTGAGATGTTTGAGGGGTTTCTTGCACGTACAGCCCTTTTCAAGTCACCCACAGCATCTCAATGGGATTCAAATCTGGACTTTGACTTGGCCATTCCAGGACTCTCCATTTCTTCTTTTTCAGCCAATCTTTGGTTGATTTACTAGTATGTTTTGGGTCATTGTCATGTTGCATGGTCCAGTTCCGCTTCAGCTTTAATTTTCTAACTGATGGTCTCACATGTTCTTCAAGCACCTTCTGATACACAGTAGAATTCATCGTGGATTCTATGATGGTGAGCTGACCAGGTCCTGCTGCAGCAAAGCAGCCCCAAACCATGACACTTCCACCTCCATGCTTCACAGTTGGTATGAGGTTCTTTTCTTGGAATGCTGTGTTTGGTTTACGCCAAACATGTCCTCTGCTGTTGTGTCCAAATAATTCAATTTTGGACTCATCTGTCCAAAGAACATTATTCCAGAAGTCCTGGTCTTTGTCAACTTTATCTCTGGCAAATGTCAGTCTGGCCTCGATGTTTCTCTTGGAAAGCAAAGGTTTCCTCCTTGCACACCTCCCATGCAAGTTAAACTTGTACAGTCTCTTTCTGATTGTAGAGGCATGTACTTCTACATCAACAGTAGCCAGAGCCTGCTGTAGTTCTCGAGATGACACTTTAGGGTTTTTGGAGACCTCTTTTTAGCATCTTGCGGTCTGCTCTTGGGGTGAACTTGCTCGGGCGACCAGTCCTGGGCATGTTGGCAGTTGTTTTGAAAGCCCTCCACTTGTAGACTATCTTCCGGACAGTGGAATGGCTGATTTCAAAATCTTTTGAGATCTTTTAAATCCTTCCCAGACTCATAGGCTGCTACAATCTTTTTCTGAAGTCCTCTGACAGCTCTTTTGCTCTCACCATGGTGCTCACTCTCACTTCAACAGTCAGGAGCACACCAAACTAAATGTCTGAGGTTTAAATAGGGCAAGCCTCATTCAACATGCAGAGTAACGATCTACTAATTATGTGCACCTGGTGTGATATACCTGTGTGAGATCTGAGCCAATTTAAGAGGGAATACATGTGAGGGTGTCCTATCTTTTTCCTCAGTTAGAATAGGCATTTTTGTAGAATGACATTTACAGAAGATCTTGAAAAGACTTTTCTTCAGTTTTCTTTGTTTAGTCGGATTACTTTAATCTCTCTGTATTGTTGAAACGGAGATGAAATAACCATTTATTAAAAATGTTACAAAAAACCACATGCTTTCAAAGGGTGTCCTAATTTTTTCACATGACTGTAGATAAGCGATAGATAAATAGATAGATAGATAGATAGATATATATCTCTGTCACCATTAGAGTAAAGGCTTCTTTCACACGATCAAGTCTTCCATCCGGATGCGATGCGTGTAGCAAATGTAGAGCACCCGGACTAAATCCCGACCCATTCGCTTCTATGGAGCCAGAGTTTGGTGAAAAACCTAGAATATGGAACAAGTTGTGATTTTTCCTGAACGAAAAGATGAAGCATGAAAAATGGACACATGTGCACAGACCGATTGCAATGAACGGGTCAGGATTCAGTCCGGATGCATGATGTTCACAACACGCACCACATCCAGACAGAAAACTCGCTCACGTGAAAGAGGCCTAAGGATGTGACGCGTGTAGTGAATACATGGCATCCAGAAAAAATCCTGACCCATTCATTTCTATGGGTCTGTGCACACGAGCATCATTTTTCACACATCTCTGTGTTCAGGGAAGAAAAGAAAATCACAGCATGTTCTATATCCGGGATGGCCAACCTGAGGCTCTCCAGCTGTTGTAAAACTACAACTCCCAGCATGCTCAGTCTGGCTACAGCCATCAGCCTACAGCAGGGCATGGTGGGAGTTGTAGCTGGAGAGCGGCAGGTTGGCCATCCCTTCTCTATATGGTGTGAGTGAGGCTTGCGTGAAGGCATCTGGATGCAACGCATGTTTCAATAATAGTTGCTTGCAATCAAATTGCTTCTTTTGCTGGCTTGATTCATTTTTTCATCAAATTATATGCGACTCGTTTCCATGGTTACAACCACCCTGCAGTCCAGCAGCAGCGGCCGCGCTCACACACTATAGGAAATAGCACTAGCCCATGTGCGCTGCCACGGTCACGGTCACAGCCACCAGAGAGGCCAGCGCTCATTCCTATAGTGTGCACCACTGATGGATTGCAGGGTGGTCGGAACCATGGATAGGAGCCGTGTATAATGTGACGGAAAAATGAATCCAGCTAGGGAAGGAGACAATATGGACAATCACAGTACATTAGTGGCTTGTATTAACTTTCTCTACATGATAAATGCCACTTGCTGAAGCGAGAGGACCCCTTTAAGTAATTGCAGCGGGAGCACAGGCTGGATTCGTCGCTTCCTACATGCTGTGGAGTCCTCGATATTCACGGTCCCTGATGTCTATACCCTCTACCCACCCCGCGCTGCATGACAGTCTTTTTCACTATGTACACTATGGGGAGAAAGCGGTCAATCAGTGACGGGAGGAGTCCGACACTCCTACATCGCCGGACTTGGCTCCCAGCTGGAGCAGATAAGCGGTGGTGGAAGTAGTACAGCGGGAATCCGTGACCCAGTGCTGGAATCGGGGTCTGTGTCACCTGCGGTGGGCAGCGGAAACCCGAGGGCAGACTCTCAGACGGTAACAAGACAGGACTATCTGCATCATGCTCTACAAAAGCTCTACTAGTGGAAGCTGTAGATAGCAGCCTCACGTACACCGACATGAAGGAGGACTCTGGTGTGGCAGAGAAGTCGGCCAACCTTTCAGGTCTGGTAAATATCTAAGACAATGCTACAGGGTGGTCTGTGGATTCCAGGACAGGACAACTCCTCCAGAGCAGGAGGTGCTCCTTAGAATCGTTCTCTGCTCTAGCCAAGAGAGGGGGATCCTGAACAGAGGACCCTCCTATAGTAACTCAGGAATCCGAAGATAGGTGTCCAAAACAGCATGGCTGTGAGTCCTCTTAAGATCACAGGTAATCGCCACATCCTAAAGGCAGGTGAAAGAAATGAAGCATAAAGTAACCGCCAAAACGGGGATTTACCATACAACAGCAAGCCACCAGCACTGAAGGGATGAACATGTCATGTAAGTGGACCGCAGAACATGTTCCTAGACCCGCTCGGGTTACTGAAGGAACGCCACAGGAGGACATCTGAACGTGAGCATAAAACTACACCTACCAACCTATACCGAGACAGAGGAACACGGACAGACAGACAGACACAAAGGATATGTACAGAATAAGCTACTCTTATGCTCGCTCATCCGAGGCATCCGAAATTCAGTCATTTTCTTAGGGTGTTCAGGACCTCGCTCAACAATCCCAGGTTCTCAGGAAAGTCAAGCGCGGTTTGCGATAACGTGTTTAACGCCTCAACAATTCTCTCTAATTTTCCAAGCTTAAGGGAAACAGCAGTGAAAACCGAATGATGGAAAATAAAACAAATGAGCAAATCAAACGGCTAATTGTTCAGTCTGCGGCACAGGCACTTTCATGGCTTACAGTCGCTCTATTAACATAACAGGGGGGGAAATGGGTAAACTCTTTCTTTCGGAGCCTAATGGTTTGGAAAACCTGCTAATCTGGCAACAGCCAAAATGGTTTCAGCACTAGAGCGGCAGAAAACCGCGTCAGGAACCGAGGGATCAGCAAACCAACAATGGGGAGAAGCAGAAACATCCACAGAGCAGCGCAATCACTGAATACCTGAGAAGTATCAGCGTCAAAGAAATGGCCAACGCCACCAGAAAATAGATGATAATTCATCCCCCGACCACTGGAGTCTCTCCCAGAAGAACGTGTTTGGCTCTTATAGGACTAAGTAAATAGCAGTGATTTGTACCAATACAGAAACAACAACAACCCCCAATAACAAAACGCAGAGGGAAAAAAACGACAACTTTCACAATGAACATACAGAATAATTATATATGGGAACTAGAGAGAAGCGCATTTCAGGTCATGAAATTAGTTTACGCTTCGTTTACTGGTAAAAAGCGAATTGCATTATGGATTCTGTTACCAGGGACCAAAACGCAATTCTATGACGGAATGCATAACGGAATGCCTTTAGAGAAATTCCTTATTCATTCCGTCATATCTGAAGTCTATGGAGAGGACTTCCCTGCATAACGGAAATGGGACGGATCCATTATGCAGGTCATAAACTTCAATTATGACAGAATGAATAACGGAATGTCTCTAAAGGCATTCCCTTATGCATTCAGTCATAGAAAACTTAACTTACCAGAACGGAAGGCGGAGCAATACTGACAATAGAAAACGGATCCGTCCCCCATTGACCTACAGTGGAGTTCATGACGGATCCGTCTTGGCTATGTTAAACATAATACAACCAGATCTATTCATAACGGATGCAGACGGTTGTATTATCAGTAACGGAAGAGTTTTTGTTGAACCCCACGCTAGTGTGAAAGTAGCCTTAGGGTACTTTAACACTTGCATTGAAGGAATCCGTCAGGCAGTTCCGTCAACGGAACTGCCCGACGGATCCGTTAAAACGTTTGAAAACGGATTTCATTTGCAAACGGATCCGTTTGCAGATCCGTTTGTCAATTGTATTGAAATAACGGATCC
This sequence comes from Bufotes viridis, assembly GCA_033119425.1. Classification (NCBI taxonomy): domain Eukaryota; kingdom Metazoa; phylum Chordata; class Amphibia; order Anura; family Bufonidae; genus Bufotes; species Bufotes viridis. Next base: position 342,864,886 of record CM065593.1, read on the forward strand.
GTCTTTCCTATGTCATCCGTAAAAACTGATCCGTCCTTTATTATTTTACCATTTTTAAAAGGTCTGCCCATGCGCAGAGTGGAAGAACGGATCCGTTAATGCGTCAGTTTTCAACGTCGGATTCGTCCTTAATACATTTCAATGGAAATTAATAGCGGATCCGTCATTCCGTCAAGTGTTTCCGCATTTTTGGATAGAGATAAAAAATACAACATGCTGCGCTTTTATCTGCGTCCAAAAAACGTGAAAGGACTGAACTGAAGACAAACTGATGCAAACTGAACGGATTGCTCTCCATTCAGAATGCATTAGGATAAAACTGATCAGTTTTTTTCTGTTATTGAGCCCCGAGGAATGAACTCAATGACGGAAAACTTTGACGCTAGTGTGAAAGTAGCCTAATAACCCTCCTGCCAAACAAGTACCTGCTCTTCAATGATACCGCTGGCAATGTCCAAGAACCTAATACAGGTCTCAAAAAGAAACGGAGACCATCTTATCCGACGTTGATCTCTGCCTGTGGCGATCGGCACAGAGATGGCGATTTCTGTAGCCGCTTCTTGCCTATAAGTGCCTGTTAGGGAATCAGCCCACAGTGCAGGGATTCTCTCCTCAAGTCCTCACTATTAGCAAAGCATATATTACATGGCCACCTATTCTTCTGAAAGGGTGTCATGTAATACCCTTATGCTCCTGTAGTGGGGGCACTCCTGCAGTGGGAAGGGGATGCCTTAACCCCTTACATGCCGGATTCTATAAAGAGTGTCCTGTCTTCAGTTAATAACCAGTATTAGCTTAGTAGGAGTAGCCAGGATAACATGATACATTTAAAAAATAAAACTTTCAAGGAAAACATTCTAGCCTACACATTTATTTGTGAAAAATGTAACAAAAATGTCTGAAAAGGTCAAAACTGTCAGAACTAAATGCGAAGAGAAATAAACCAATGACCTGGTCTACACAACGGCCATGTTCAAATCCCCATTTTGATCCGCCAGAAGAAATAAAAAAAACGGTTCCTTTATTTTAAAAACAGGCTAGATTCACACTAGCACTCCGTATCCGTCAGGGAACAGTGTGACGGATCTCTCTGCAAGCCGGCATTGCCGGAAGCCTAAGCGTTGCCGTCCGGTCCCCTTAACTATAATGGGGACCGGCGGAGAGCTGACCACAACTACGTGCACAACGGTTTTCTTCCGGCCTTTCTTCTCAGAGTATTTGTAAGGTTGCGGCCAGATCTACGTGGTCTCCATCATAGGTAAGGGGACCAGGCGGCACCGTTTAAGCTTCCAGCAATGCCGGCAGGTTACAGCGCTAGTGCGAAACTAGCCTTATGCTCATTCTGCATTGATTTTGTCACTTCCGTTAGAGATATGTTCTCCCCACAGAACTTTTTCTCCCACCAAAAATAACGACGGAATTCTGACGAAACTGATAAAAACGTAGGCAAAATTAGCAGAACGGTGCTAAAAAAATAAAGGATTTATTTTTTTTTTTTTCAGTTTTCCTGACGGATTACAAGAACGGAAAACAAAACGGTGATGTGAACGTGGCCTTACTCCCTGCAGGAACTGTGCAGAATTTCATCCAAGGCTCGGTGCGTCCATACAAAAAGAAAATGGTGTATGCAGCATGTGAAATAACAAGTCCTTTGTTCCTTATTTTCCAAGCTTTCGTTCCCCAAGGAGGAGAGAATCCCTCTGCAGCATCAGCATGAAATAACAATATAAACTGCCCGACAAATGAAATGTTTCATGCATGGTGAAGAACGGGCCCTGCTATTAGGAGACGAGCCGCCCCACCTTCTCCGAGCCCTGACTGTCAGCTTCAAAGTTCAACAGGAAGGATATTGTGACTGCAATGCCTAATTTCAGGGTGTGCTGCTATGTCGGCTCATTTACATACCAAAGCAAGGGGAATGTGATTTAGAGGGGGGAGAAATCCATCTAGAGACAGACATAAAAAACTTCAAACATTTGCCGATTCCCCAACGTTCCACTCATCATTTCAAACCTTCACTAAAACAAAGGCGAAGAGAAGACTTGTCCTTGACATCAGCCGAACTCCGCTTCTTACTTGTTTTTTTTTCCTTTGTTACAATCATGCACTAACTTACCACCCCAACTACTAACTTACCACCCCAACTACTAACTTACCACCCCAACTACTAACTTACCACCCCAACTACTAACTTACCACCCCAACTACTAACTTACCACCCCAACTACTAACTTACCACCCCAACTACTAAGGCCTCTTTCACACTTGCGTTCTGAGGATCCGTCAGAACGCAAGTCACCTGAAAGCAGTCTTCGAAATGCTTTCAGGTTACCATGGCAGCCAGGACGCTACTGAAGTCCTGGCTGCCATGGTAAGTACTCCGCAGCAGTGTACTTACCTGCGCTGCGGCCGCTGGGCGCTCTTTCATGATGTCACAGGTCCCTGCGGCGCATACATCAATGCGCCACCCGGACCTGTGACGTCATCAAGGAGCGTCCAGAGGCTGCAGCGCAGGTAAGTACACTGCAGCGGAGTACTTACCATGGCAGCCAGGACTTCAGTAGCGTCCTGGCTGCCATGGTAACTGATCGGAGCCCCAGCTTACATTGGGGCCCCGATTGGAACTGCTGCTGCGCAAGCGCACAGCTAAACGTCGGATCCGGCGATGCGCCAAAACGACATTTAGCTTAAAGCCGGATCCAGATTAATGCACTGCAATGGGCATTAATTCCGGATCCGGCGTTAGGGCATGTCTTCCGGATTTTTGGACGAAGACAAATCCGCAGCATGCTGCGGTTTTATCTCCGGCCAAAATTCCGGAACACTTGCATTTTTTCCCATTGGAATGTATTAGTCCCGGATCTGGCATTCAAAATACCGCAATGCCGCATCCGTCCTTCTGGTCTGCCCATGCGCAGATCGGTTAAAATGTGAAAAAAATATCTATAACGGATCCGTCTCTCCGCATGGCAAGCTGAGAGACGGATCCGTTCTTGCAATGTATTTGTAAGACGGATCCGTAGCCAGATCTGCCTTCAAATGCTTTCTGTTTGCATGCAGATTGCCGGATCACTCTGAAAGTACCAACAGCTTACAATTTTTAAAGAAGTCATATTCATTTTACCGATCCTCCACTGCTTAGGTTACAATGTTTCCTGGATCCCCTGATGGTCTCTACTTCCCGTCACCTCTTTAAACGGACATGTGACCACTGCGGCCGAAACGGACACCAACATGTACAGTGCACACGCGCCAGTTAATGCCGCAGCTTCCTGTCCTCTGCTGGTGAGCCGCAGCATTAACCAATGCATGATGCGCACGGCACTTGTTTGTTCCTCCGCCCACAGTGGGCAGTGACCTGGGCATGGCGGTGAAGTGTGCAGGCGAGAACTGAAGAGGATGATGCAAAATGATTATAGGGCGGGCCAAGGGATACAATGGAGAGGGGTTAGGCGTGCAGTACACTGACGGGCCTGGGCACTTGCAGCCAGAACGCCGCCCCTGCGCACTTGCGTGCCCTCATTTGCGTAGCTTTATAAACTTTTATTTTTTAGCCTTACTAGATGGGACAAAAACAACAAAGGTACTGTTATAATCGCGCGTGTGTGTGTATGCAAGAACTCTATAGAAGCAGTCCAAAACATGAAAACCTGGTGACAGGCTCCCTTTAACTTGTCTCTGCTGTGGCCAGTGATTGGCGGCAGTGGTCACATCTCTACTTCCTGCTCCCTCTTGACTCAGATATGTGACCACTGCAGCTGTAACTGGCTTTAGCGGGTCTCGGCTGCCACCAGTGATTGGCAGTAGTAGTCACATGTCCTTGTTAACAGGGAAGAGTACTCAAGGCCCGACAGGGGACCCGGAAAGTGCCGGAATCGGAGTGGCAGTGGATTGGTAAGGTGTGTATGGCATCTTGTGTTATTTAGAACATACTAAGCGGTTTTCTACATGATGTTTCATGGCTATTAAGCCCCCTGAGGCTGGAATCGGGGCACGGTAATCCGGGTACACAGGCTTTACTTGGGGTCGAGCTGACAAAGGGCACACCATGAAGGTCACCAAAATGACCTGAACCTTGTCTTATATCTCAACAGGTGGCAGCCAGAGGAGGACAACAGGCCGTCCATTAAGGAAACGGGACCTCCACAAGGACCTGGAGCTAGGTTTCACCTTGTAATGACCCACTAAACATGTCGCCAAGCATCTGCAAATCCCAAGAACATGCTATAAGGGCAAGTCTCTGGCATCCGAAATCCCTTATGTTATCGTAAATGATGTCATAAATAAGTTAATAATAATGTAATAAGTTATGTCCTAAATTGATTTTTTGGTATAAAAATATAAAAGCTTTGTGATAAATTGCCTTAAAGAAAAATAGAAAAAATAAGGTGTGTAATCCTTTTAAAGCGATTAAATAATAAAAGAGACTAAAAAACCATAAACCACAAAGAATATTTACTGCACTGGAGGACACCCGTTTTAGACAGGGTCAAAATGGCAACCGGAGTCTGCTCGGACCGCAATGAAAACAAACCAGATTCTGCTGATACGTAATATTTATCATCATTAAACTGTGACCTGAAAAATGCTCAAAAAGAAAAAAACGTGTCAAGTTTAGGAATGCAGCATCTCTTAATTAATGTGTACAAAGGCTAAGGGTCCCTCCAACATGCAGTTCCCAGAAAACGTGGTAATGGTTTTACGGTTATGACTAATCTCAGGAGAAAGTCGAAAGGGGAAAACCAGAATTAATCATCGAAATCCATTTCCCGTGCAAATGGTAAAGGGGTTCTCCTGCTCAGGACATGGAATTTTTGCCAAACTGACGGCTTCATCTTTTTGGCCTTCGTCTGCGTTATTCAGCAGTCACCACCAGGGAGGAATTTTTCAATCAGTACCAGCTCCCCAAAAACAATCAATCATACATCACAAAGACCTGATCAGTGCAGTCCAAAAGTAGTCAATCTAACGCGGACGTAACGATACATTCAGTATCCTTTGCGGGGGAACATAAATGACCATTTCTCCACTTTCCCGTAAAATAACTATTTTGAAGGCAACTTTCACATCTGCACTTTCCCATTCCGGTGTTGAGATCCGTCATGGGGTATCAATACCGGAGAAAACGCTTCTGATTTGTCCCCATTCATTGTCAATGGGGACAAAACTGAACTGATCGGATTCCACCAGGATGCATTCCGTTCTGTTTTGTTGCGTTCCCATGGCGGACAGAATACCGCTGAAAGCAGTGTTTTTCTGTCCGGCATGGGATGCGGAGCAAGACGGATCCGGCATGACACACAATGTAAGTCAATGGTGCTGGCTCCCTTTCCTCGGACACAAAAGAAAACGGATCCGTCCCCCTCTGACTTACAATGGTTTTAGAGACGGATCCGTCATGGCTATTTTACAGATAATACAACCGGATCCGTTCATAACGGATGCAACCGGTTCAATTATGCGTGACAATTCTTTATTGGGCCGCACATCCTGGACCCACTGATGCTCGGCTGAGCCAAACTCACTTCATCAGACTGATCTAAGATGTTGTAAGCTCTAATCTTATTGCAGGTCTACTGTCTACCGCCAGTATGGGCAACATCGCGTTGCCACGTGTGATACCACGTTAATTCATATCGCACAAAAGGGCAACTTAAGGACATATTTTAAGTTATTACGTTAATATGAAGAAATCTCTCTGAGTCCTAGGAATTCAGTCATGTTCCCCTTCTTCACTGCCATGTGTCTGGCTATAAGATAACTGGCTGCAGTGTGAGCTTCCTTGCTGTGCCCTGTCTGCAGTAAGACAAACGGACTCCTAACCTGCCCCTTTGACAAGACCTACCCTCTCAGCTCTCCATCAGATCAGTAGGAGATTAAAGGGGTTGACACCATCTCGGCGTTACTAAGGCGAAATGAGACACAGTCCTGACCACCTCCCGCCCTGGAACGCTCTGCTGCTTCAGTAGCTCTCGTCGTCATGTACGAGACCTACGGAAACAGCGTAGTACAGCTAGCCATGATGTTTCTGAGTTAGGGAAACAGCATAGCTTCCTGTTCTACGCTGTTTCCGTAGGTCTTGCGAATGGCAATGAAAGCCACTGAAATAGAGCGCCAGAACGCTCTGCTGCTTCGAGGCCGGGGGGGTCATCAACTGCTTTGACCTCTGTTCTCTGCAGGATTTCAACAAGACGGTTTGAGGGAGATTTATCACCATCCTGCGCCAGAAAAGTGTTGGAAAAAAGTTGCAACAAATTTTGTCGCAAGTAGTGACTGTGCCACCCTAGCCACTTTCTGAAAATAGGGCGTGTGGAGGGGTGGAGCCAGCGGGTTACCCACATTTATCTTCATTTGCACCTGTTTTCAAGGGCTAATGAAGACAGAAATCTACGGCAGATCAGAGCTCAGACACCCAGAGGTGCACATAATTAATGACTATATGGCCTGTGTAGGTCATCAGTATCTGACCAGTGGTGGTCCGACACCCGGGACCCACGCCGATCAGCTGTTTGTGAAGGTAGCGGCACACCTCCTCCTTCAGCTTTTTACTAGGCCAGTGACAATACATTTATCGATCACGTGGCCTAGGAGCAGCTCAGCCCAATTCTAGAGTAAGGGGCCGAGTGCGATACCAAGTACAGTCCCTATACAATGTACGGCGCTGTGCTTGGTGAGATGTGAGAAGGCTGCAGCACTCACAAGAGCACCGGTGCCTTCCTAATCAGCTGATCGGCAGGGGTCCACAGTGTCAGACCCCCACAGATCAGATACTGATGACCTATCCGGAGGACAGGTCATTGGTTAAAAAAATAAAAATAAAAAAAAAATCTTGGAAAACCCTTTTAACTGCATCCTCTGGAAGCACAGGAGATTTCAAAGACCACATAAATGGCCGATCTTTGAGAGATCTCCCGCTTTAGGCCCCGATCCTGCAAAAAATACTGCCGACTGACAACAGCAGGAGTGACTACAGCATTTCTTGTTTGCACGTATCAGTCATTGCTAGGTTTAATGTTCCTCTAGGTCAGGCATGCTTAAACTGCGACCGTCCAGCTGTTGCCAAACTATAACTCCCAGCGTGCTCGAACAGTGTACAGCAGGGCATGGTGGGAGCTGTAGTTTCACCAACAGCTGGAGGGCCGCAGTTTGAGGATGCCTGCTCTAGGTAGTCACTAGTGGTCATCAAATATTACATTCCGGATTTCGCCATGACCCCGGCAGTGGAGGAGTTACTGGATATTCCGCCGTATAACACAGACAGATCTGTAAATATTCTCTCTTCATAGAGCCGAAATGAATAGACAAGAAAAATGTGGAGACGGCACAGGTCTATTTTATACTCGGCATGGGGGCAAGTGCTTCTCTTGGGCATGGAGATAAGCAAATATTCGGAGAAGCATTGCAGATTAGGAGCGTGCCACCCGGTGAACAGGTCTTTATATAACAACAACAACAACAACAGAAAAACAAACCGCAGACGAGTATCAATGACCATCCAAACCAGCGGCCACCACCTAATCCTACTGGGAGCAGGCAGATTGCTTTTTCACCTCCAGTGGAATCAATTCCGCCAGCTTCCGTGCATTATATTTTTATTTCTGACTTCAGACGGCTCTTGTACTTTTTGATACGGAACACTAAATGAAAGCAATCTTTTTTTTTTTTTTTCCATGTCGGGAGGACCCCTGTGGTGCAATGAAACACGGTTATTATTAGGACTTAGGATAAACATTCACGAGGCGGAGAGCTCCGCAGAAAGAAGCTGAACTTTGCTGATGACAACAGACGCTTGCTATTTGCCAACATGGAATGAGTGTGCGGGCTCCAAGAGCAGAAGCGTGCCAGATGCACCTTACAGAAGGCAGCATGGCGATATGCAGCTAGCACACAGGGCTTAAAGGGGAGGCTTTCCCCTAGAAACAGCGCCATGCCAGTCCACGGCTTGTGACTGGTACTGGGACCCCGGTTCAATGAAGGGAATGTTGGGCTGCAGTACTACAGACAACCAGTGGATTGGTACGGTGCTGTTTCAGGATGCAAGCAGCCATGTTTTTCTAAGGGCTCATCCAGACGGCCATAGCGTTTTGCAGTCCGCAAATTGCAGACCGCACATGGCCGCCACTGTAATAGGACACGCTCTATATTTTTTAGAGCACACATTGTGCTGTTAGCATCTTTTGCGGCCCAATTGAAACAAATGGGTCCGAACCAGTTTCCGCAAAATTGCAGAAGGGATACGGACCCATTCATACGGTCGTGTGAATGAGCCCTAACCCTGTACATCCCATGGACAGGAATGGCGCTATTTGAGGATGCAAGCGGCCATGTTTTGCTAACCCCTTTAAGCGCACTTACATGTACGTGGCTAAAGCTCTGCGTTCATCATGTCCGAATCTTCCATCAGACAGATACATTGGGAGCAATGCTGACGTATATAGCTCTGACCGAAGGCTCTGTTGTAAGGCCATGTTCAGAGTGTATTTACTGTAATTCTATAGATTTATAGAATGAGCCTTATATAAAAGAAAAAAAACAAGGCAAATACAGGTCATCTGCGCTGAAACGGCAGCGGATTGGCAAGTTTTTATTTTTCACGTTATTGTACAACATTCGTGACAACTGTGGCAGTTATAAGGAAAGAGCTGCAGCAGAAAGGACATGCCCCCTGAGTGGCCAGCCCAAAAATAATCCAGCAGGGCAATTGGAGCAGTGAATGGGGAGATCTCCGGATCCATGTGAGGTACAGGGCTGGTTCTAGCTTTGGTAGAAAGGTACTGTCATGTGCTATATGATGTCCGATTTTCATTTGTTTTTACATCAGGGCATAACCCCTTTAAAATCAAAACCAACATCTGCATATATTATATAACCTGAGAAGGAATTGACAAGAGTGTGTGCGTCTCTGCCCCTAGATGGTCTAAACTAAACAATGTATCACAAGTCAGCAGGTTATAGCACGACATGACATAAATCATCAGAAAGACTCACACAAATGAGAAGACTACGCTCGGTGCAGATGCTGTGTTCTGTGCTGCGGGAGGGAGGAGGGTGTGTCGCTGCATGTAGAAAGGATACAAAGCCAACATCCCTGGAGTGTGACAAGATGGAGATATATTACCTGTCTATCTCCAGAGCTCATCCTCATTATTACCAATTTGTTACGTTTCTGGTGCCTGCTTGGCGGCAGCTGAATTTACCTCTGTACCTTTCGTTTCCTCCCTGGTAATTTTGTCTCGACCTTCCCAGCTGTTCTGGTCTCGTGAGTGCTGCGCTGATTGAGATTCAGGGCACACGTGAGCTAATAAAGGGAACGTGGCCCAAAGTCACACGCAGGCCATGAGGCCGAGTTCACACTTCAGTTATTTGGTCAGTTATTTCCCATCAGTAAGGCCTCATGCACACGACCGTTGTTTGATTCCGTGTCCGTTGCTCCGTTTTTCGTGATTTTCTGCGGACCCATTGGTTTTCAATGGGTCCGTGGAAACCTCGGCAAATGCACCGTTTGTCCTCCGCGTCCGTGGTCCGTGATTCCAGTCCGTCAAAAAAATATAACCTGTCCTATTCTTGTCCGTGAAAATCGGTTCACGGACCCATTTAAATCAATGGGTCTGTAAAAAAATGCGGATGGCCATCCGTGTGTCATCCGCGTTCCGTGTCCGTTTTTTTTGCGGATCCCTTGGCAGGCACTTGGGAAAAATTGTCAGTCTGTCTTTTGGTAAAATCTTTTGGGTCATGTCAGCTAAAAAAACGGAAGACACACGGAAACACAACGGAAGGCAAAAACAGACACGGATCACTGAACAACGAAACGCCTTTTTGCGGACAGCATAAAAAAACGGTCGTGTGCATGAGGCCTAAGGCTGGGTTCAGACTTGCGCGTTGAACGCGCTGTAAAACGCTCAACACATGAAAACCAATGCTTCCCTATGGCCCTGGTTCTCACTTGAGCGTTTTACAGCGCGTTGAACGCGCTGAAAAAGGCCCTACGCTCAAAAAAGTTCTTGAGCTTCTTTGGGGCGTTTGGTCGCGCATATTGTGATTGACGCCACAGTAGTCAATCACACGAACGCGCGTACGACGTGCGTTTCCTATTTCCAAAAACGCGCTGTAATACGCGCGACAGAAACGCGCATTTTACGCACGTATCGAATACGCGCAAGTCTGAACCCAGCCTTAGGGCTCATGCACACGAAGGTATTTACTTTCAGTGTCCTTTGGGGGGGGGGGGGTTTTGCTGTCCGTATGCGGAATCGTTTATTTCAATGGGTCCGCAAAAAAACGGAAGTTAAACCGTGTGCATTCCGTCTCCGTATGCCCGTTCCACAAAAAAAAAATTAATGCGACAAAATGTTGCACGACAATGTCGTTGTGTAGACCTAGCCTAGGGCTACATGCACACGACCCTATGTGTTTAGTGAATTGCGGATTCGCAAAAAGAAAAACAAACGACATCCGTATGCCATCCGTTTTTTTCCGGAACAATTGTAACAATGCCCAAAACGGACAAGAATAGGACATGTTCTATATTTTTTGCGGGGCTACGGAAGTGACATACTGATGAGGACCCATTGAAATGGGTCCGCATCCTATCCGCAAAAAAAAAAAAACGGAACGGACACGGAAACAAACAACATTTGTGTGCATATAGCGTAACTAATGGTAATCACTGATCAAATAAGACCTCGTTCACATCTCCGTCTGGCTACGCAGCCTGCCGGATCCTCTACTTCACTGCTGGTTCCCCATTGACTGCTATGAGGTCCGGCGGTGATTCGGGCAATTTCCGCCAAAAAGGTTGGGTTTCGGCTAGACAAAAACAGCCGGATCTCCAAAACTGAGGTGTGAACGCAGCCTATGTGAAGCGTGAACTCTGCCTAAAGCAGGCAGTCCAGGTTGCCTCCATCTCTGCCTGCACACACTGGCTGACCAGCTTGGTCCGGCCGCTTCAAGGAGCACCTGGCGCCGATATTTTGGCATGATTCGGTAAGTGACAGCAATGTACCATGTTTTCTGGCACCAGTTTTCTATGACAAGAATGAAGTAATGCACCCACATCGGGGGCCTGGCGGAGGAAGGGCTTAAAAATAACAAAATGTGTCACACAAAATGACCCGACACATGTATGATCTCACTGGGGGGTGAAGTCAACTAACCTAGCGCAGATCCTCCAAGACAAGATGTTTCAGAAACTAGAATGTCAAGAAGCGCGTTAGGCCCTATTTGTCAGTCAATGCTGCCCTCTGCTGACAAAAGCCCAAGAATGGGTCTGTTTTCCCCCCCCTTAAAGGAAATGTGTCACCAAAAATGTTATCTGCCAGTTAAAACCAGATAGTAGCACACTGCTTTTATTCTAATCTTTTTTGTATTTTCTGGATACAGATTTATTTCTTCTATTCCCTGAACTTGATTATGCGGGCGGCCATCTTACCCGAGCCTGTTCCTAACCGCATTTACAAACCATTAGGACAATTGCTTTACGGCAGCCCCATGGGCCACAGACACAATGGTCAGGAGAGGACCTCAGTGACTTACATCGGAGAGTTTTCGAGGCGCTGTGACCTGTGCGGAGGCCATTGTACAAGGAGAAGGTCGGACAATCACTTATTGTGAATGGTGGATCCTGTCAGAGCGGTACAGAGGTGATATCACTACAGGCAGGTAGGGCTGCACGATATGGGAATTTTGTGCGATTGCGATTAGGGCCCTAAAAATTGCGATAACGATATGCGATGCGATATTTTAAGGGAATTGTGCTAGAGGTCTATCTGCTTGGATTTTCAAGGTAAGAGCACACACAGATGACTGATAATGTGAAATGTAGATATGCTGAGCTCAAGAACTGAAATGCGCAGTGTTTTTCAAAATAAAATACATATTTGCATTAGTGCAAAAGTACAAAATACAAAACTTGCCATTTTCTTAATAGCGCTGCACAGAACAGATAAATAAAATAGATAGAAGAACATGTGTTCATTAAAATAACGACTTTCCACCAGCCCCTCCTCCCTCCCCGCACTGTAACTGATGTATCGCTGGCCGCGCTGTGCAGCATAGCGGCCGGAGATACAGTGTCACGTAGAAAGTCAACCATCGCTTTATAAGACACACTTTTGGGGGGGAAGTGTGTCTTATAAGGCGTAAAATAAGGTAATATAATTGCAGCATTTTTGGATCGGCAAATTGCGATTGCGATATGGCGATTAATTGCGATTGCGATTGCTTTCGCGATATATTGTGCAGGCCTACAGGCAGGATTAGAAGGAGTTAACTGCAGTACAGTGATCTGTAAAATACAGACCAAGAACTGGCGCCAATTATTAGACACAGCAGACAGTGCAAAAACTGCGGGTTTTTTTAGTTTTAGTTTAAATATAAAAAGTGACATGGAAAATTGAAAATAATATGAAAATTAGTTAAAAATAAAAATTATTTAAAAATATGTTAAACATAAAAAAGTGATTTAACCAGCAGGTAATTTTCTCATGACACATTTCCTTTAATTTCACAGTCCGACTGCGGACAAAAAGCATCTCCTGTTGTAGTGCACACTGGGTGCACATTACACGCAGACAGCTGATGCCAGAAGGGCACATCGGTTTATATTTACAAGAGCCAAGGGATAACCAAGAGGGGTCACTTGGCTTTGCACGAGTATATTTTATCTGTTTCATTTAATGTTTGTGTGCGTCGATAAAAGATATCGAAAGTAACCCCTTCATAACGTGACCTCTACAGCACCCCACTGCCTTAACAAGGACCCCCAGTGCCACGCCTCCTTAAAATGGGACCTCCACAGCAGCCCACCACCTTAACTTCGACCTTACAGCTGCCTTCCCCTTTAACAGTGAGTTCCACGGCACCCCACCCTCTTGACAGTTACCTCCACAACACCCCGCCCCCTTAACAGTGACCTCTACAGCACCCCGCCCCTTAACACTGACCTCCATAGCGGATCGTCCCCTTAACTGTGACCTTCACAGCACTCCACTCCTTTAACTGTGTCTTCCACAGCGCCCTGCCCCTTTAAAGGGGACCTACAGCAGTGAAGAAAAATGGCTTGGTTGTTATGAAAACCTGGTGTAAAACTGTGTGTATGTGGAGACTAAGAGCCTGCGAGCTTCTATTGGCTGATGAGGATCATGTGACCGTGTGTATGGCATATGAGGAGAAAGACCTGCAAGCTTCTATTGGCTAATGCAGGTCATGTAATAGTCCTATATTTGCATTTTTTGGGGAATATCTCGAGAACGGTATGTCCTAGAGAGCCGAGGCCTGGTCTAAAACTTCCCGGACACCTGATGTACCTGTGTGCCAAATTTAGTGCAGATCGGTCCAGTCATTTGGCTGCGCATAAAGAACAGACAAACTCTTTTTATATATATAATCGATAGATAGATAGATAGATAGATAGATAGATAGATAGATAGATAGATAGATAGATATTCATAGACACAAAGAGAGCAATACCCTGCATCAGACTGGAAGTAAGGCGCTCTATGAGAAGCCATTCTGTGGTATGTCTAGCCGGAGTATTTATTACACAGAAGAGCTCCGGAGATGGAAATACTCTAGTCTGTTAAGGCAATGAGGATGCATTAACGCTGGCAATTAATATACTCTTTATGGAGCGCTCCACAATTCAGTTCGCTGCACAGAATGACACAGGCGGAGACCTACTGACAGAAAGCACTGCAGAGGAGACATGTGAACAGACACATGAAGAACACATACAGACCCTCTAATTCTCCAGCAGGGTGAAGTACACATTAATGCATGTCAAAACCCTGCGTCAGGGGCCTCACCACACTCTGAGCATCCACCAAGTACTAGACAATCAGGCAACTGCATATATGGACTATTTTTGTGGCTTGTGAGATAATCGGGAGATTTTTATCTTTCTATTTTTTTTCCAACAATCGCACCCGAGCATGATGAGCACTTCTCAACAAGGAACGGTCCTTCTCAGGAAAATGGGCATCTCAGTCAGACCCCTTTAAAATGCAGATGCATACCATCCCCTCTTGTCGCCCCACTCCGCTGACAAGGCTTTGTGACTATTCTTTCAAAAAGTGGCTGCAGAACAGTAAGTGTATCTGTAAAGAATAAATCAAGGCAACTGGACTTGCTGTAGACTTCTTGAAAACGTTTCGCTTGTTCTTCCAACGAGCTTTCTCAATTCTCAGTAACTTGTACAAGAATTCTCTGGGAATAAATATGTAACTGAATCAACATCTGGAATTAGGTCATTATTCCCAGCATGGGGTCAAAGGTGTTGATTCCATAGTCCTAATCGGAGTCAGTAGGTGATAATGACCTCCCAGAAAAAGGTGTCAAGACAGCATTGTAAGTGGCAGACAATAGATGTCTAACCCCCACCCCTCTCGCCTCTATTCAAGTTTGGCTTCTCCATTTTTATGTAGATGTCCTCCTTCACACCTCGTTGCCCTCCTTAACCTTGTATGCTGTGCCATACTCCAATTAGGACTATGGAAGCAACACCTTTGACCCCTTGCTGGGTATAATGACCTAATTACCAGGTGTTGATTCAGTTACATATTTATTCCCAGAGAATCCTTGTACAAGTCACTCAGAATTGAGAAAGCTCGTTGGAAGAAAAAGCGAAACGTTTTCAAGAAATCTACAGCAAGTCCAGTTGCCTTGATTTATTCTTTACAGATATACCATGACCTGGATAAATGAGAACCTTCACAGACAGAACAGTAAGTGGTCTCTGCATGAGAAATGGAGGACTGTCGGAATTTTATCCGGATAACCGCGCTTACCAGGACTTGAGGCAGCTGGACCTCTGCGGACATGTTAAAGGGGATTGTGCCACTAATATAAGAGGAATATCTATAGGATGGGTTACATTTATATCACTTTCCCCAAACACCCCCATTTATCAAAACTGCCTTATTCACGTGCTGTAGGACACGTCCTGCGTGGCAGCCTTGCAATTGTGTCATTGGTTAGAACATGGGCGTGGTTAGTGTCACATGATCTGCTGATGTCAGGACACATCTCACTGCCCTTTGATGGGAGAGCTGTCACATGACAAACCAGGAAGTAGGAATCAAGCATGGGGGAAAGGAAAAAACTGCAAATGAGGTAAATTTGAATGGAAAACAAAAATCCAAGTAGGAAGTAATTGATGAAAATACACAGCACTACAAATCGTTTCTTTAAAAGGGTTATGAAAGAATTTTTTATTTTTATTTTTAGGGGGCTGGCAACCCTCTACCCACCACATACCCTTGGCCGGATCCTGTATAGGCAAGCTGGTTCCCTGCTCCTTCTCCTGCCTGCTTGTGATGCTCCGCTGCTCTCCCTTGCTGAAAACTTCCAGGTTGACATGGCTGCAGCCAATCACTGGCCATGGCAGTGACCGGATCCCTTTGTGTCATGTGACTTAGGGGAAGCAGTCACCAGTGCAGCCAGTGATTGGCTGCAGCGACAGCAAACTGGATGTTCTCAGCGAGGCAGCCCAGCAGAGCATCGCGGAACCAGCGCTGGGAAACAGGTAGGTAAGCTTCCCTTTACAGTTCCGGGGGGGGAACATCGCATCTGATGCGGGTAGAAAAGAGAATTTACAGGAAAACAAATCCTCTGGGCATAAGAAGGGTATGCAAACCACAAACCAGAAGACCACATAGGCAATACCATTCAGGCCTCCCACCATTAGTACCATTTGCATACATTCTGGAGGTGTAAGGTTAATGTCAACATTATCCATTTAATGGAATGATTTATCGCTAATGAGATTCCACAATGACGATACCAAACATCAGAGAACGGACCAGTGGACACGGCGCGCGGCGCTCTCCATTTATTACCCCAATTATTTTAATTATAACATATATACTGCCTGCACTTATTGTACCCAATTATTTCCGCAACCTTTCCAACGGCCTACCTCGCGAGCAGAGGAGGGAATAAAAGTGTGCCCTCTAGTTAGGCTCGCGTTTTATTGCCAGCAATCGAGACAAGGAGCAGAGGAGAAAAACGGATTGCGGATGTGCTTCAGGTTCATTTGCTTTACAGCTCCCCGCTGCTGATCACAAGCTCCGGCGCCAATTAACACTTTAAGAATTGTGCAAATATTTCAAAAACAGGTTAGCAATTAAGCGAAAGAAAAATGCCACATTAAAACATGGCTGACATGAAGTTATTACGGTGGAAGGAAACATGGCGACTTAATAGTCACAACAAAGTTGACGGCTCAGTGAGAAACTCCCGCGGCTGCTTGGCCACATATAAAGTTGCGCTTTTCTTATTTAAAGGGAAAAATAGCTTCATAAGGCAATGACAGCAGACCCGGGAGGTACCAAGAGGTTTATATATGAAGCAGCTGTGTGATGCACAGATTTACTAAGGTGCCTAAGCCAAAAGCCGTCTAAAAAGTTGTCGCAATTTGGTGCGTCTACAGCGGGGATCAGCAACCTCCGGCTTTTCCAAACTACAACTCCCAGCGAGCTTCTATTGGCTGATGAGGATCATGTGACCGTGTGTATGGCATATGAGGAGAAAGACCTGCAAGCTTCTATTGGCTAATGCAGGTCATGTGATAGTCCTATATTTGCATTTTTTGGGGAATATCTCGAGAACGGTATGTCCTAGAGAGCCGAGGCCTGGTCTAAAACTTCCCGGACACCTGATGTACCTGTGTGCCAAATTTAGTGCAGATCGGTCCAGTCATTTGGCTGCGCATAAAGAACAGACAAACTCTTTTTATATATATATATAATCGATAGATAGATAGATAGATAGATAGATAGATAGATAGATAGATATTCATAGACACAAAGAGAGCAATACCCTGCATCAGACTGGACGTGAGGCGCTCTATGAGAAGCCATTCTGTGGTATGTCTAGCCGGAGTATTTATTACACAGAAGAGCTCCGGAGATGGAAATACTCTAGTCTGTTAAGGCAATGAGGATGCATTAACGCTGGCAATTAATATACTCTTTATGGAGCGCTCCACAATTCAGTTCGCTGCACAGAATGACACAGGCGGAGACCTACTGACAGAAAGCACTGCAGAGGAGACATGTGAACAGACACATGAAGAACACATACAGACCCTCTAATTCTCCAGCAGGGTGAAGTACACATTAATGCATGTCAAAACCCTGCGCCAGGGGCCTCACCACACTCTGAGCATCCACCAAGTACTAGACAATCAGGCAACTGCATATATGGACTATTTTTGTGGCTTGTGAGATAATCGGGAGATTTTTATCTTTCTATTTTTTTTCCAACAATCGCACCCGAGCATGATGAGCACTTCTCAACAAGGAACGGTCCTTCTCAGGAAAATGGGCATCTCAGTCAGACCCCTTTAAAATGCAGATGCATACCATCCCCCTCTTGTCGCCCCACTCCGCTGACAAGGCTTTGTGACTATTCTTTCAAAAAGTGGCTGCAGAACAGTAAGTGTATCTGTAAAGAATAAATCAAGGCAACTGGACTTGCTGTAGACTTCTTGAAAACGTTTCGCTTGTTCTTCCAACGAGCTTTCTCAATTCTGAGTAACTTGTACAAGAATTCTCTGGGAATAAATATGTAACTGAATCAACATCTGGAATTAGGTCATTATTCCCAGCATGGGGTCAAAGGTGTTGATTCCATAGTCCTAATCGGAGTCAGTAGGTGATAATGACCTCCCAGAAAAAGGTGTCAAGACAGCATTGTAAGTGGCAGACAATAGATGTCTAACCCCCACCCCTCTCGCCTCTATTCAAGTTTGGCTTCTCCATTTTTATGTAGATGTCCTCCTTCACACCTCAGTGCCCTCCTTAACCTTGTATGCTGGCCATACCCAATTAGGACTATGGAAGCAACACCTTTGACCCCTTGCTGGGTATAATGACCTAATTACCAGGTGTTGATTCAGTTACATATTTATTCCCAGAGAATCCTTGTACAAGTCACTCAGAATTGAGAAAGCTCGTTGGAAGAAAAAGCGAACGTTTTCAAGAAATCTACAGCAAGTCCAGTTGCCTTGATTTATTCTTTACAGATATACCATGACCTGGATAAATGAGAACCTTCACAGACAGAACAGTAAGTGGTCTCTGCATGAGAAATGGAGGACTGTCGGAATTTTATCCGGATAACCGCTGCTTACCAGGACTTGAGGCAGCTGGACCTCTGCGGACATGTTAAAGGGGATTGTGCCACTAATATAAGAGGAATATCTATAGGATGGGTTACATTTATATCACTTTCCCCAAACACCCCCATTTATCAAAACTGCCTTATTCACGTGCTGTAGGACACGCCCTGCGTGGCAGCCTTGCAATTGTGTCATTGGTTAGAACATGGGCGTGGTTAGTGTCACATGATCTGCTGATGTCAGGACACATCTCACTGCCCTTTGATGGGAGAGCTGTCACATGACAAACCAGGAAGTAGGAATCAAGCATGGGGGAAAGGAAAAACTGCAAATGAGGTAAATTTGAATGGAAAACAAAAATCCAAGTAGGAAGTAATTGATGAAAATACACAGCACTACAAATCGTTTCTTTAAAAGGGTTATGAAAGAATTTTTTATTTTTATTTTTAGGGGGGCTGGCAACCCTCTACCCACCACATACCCTTGGCCGGATCCTGTATAGGCAAGCTGGTTCCCTGCTCCTTCTCCTGCCTGCTTGTGATGCTCCGCTGCTCTCCCTTGCTGAAAACTTCCAGGTTGACATGGCTGCAGCCAATCACTGGCCATGGCAGTGACCGGATCCCTTTGTGTCATGTGACTTAGGGGAAGCAGTCACCAGTGCAGCCAGTGATTGGCTGCAGCGACAGCAAACTGGATGTTCTCAGCGAGGCAGTCCAGCAGAGCATCGCGGAACCAGCGCTGGGAAACAGGTAGGTAAGTTTCCCTTTACAGTTCCGGGGAACATCGCATCTGATGCGGGTAGAAAAGAGAATTTACAGGAAAACAAATCCTCTGGGCATAAGAAGGGTATGCAAACCACAAACCAGAAGACCACATAGGCAATACCATTCAGGCCTCCCACCATTAGTACCATTTGCATACATTCTGGAGGTGTAAGGTTAATGTCAACATTATCCATTTAATGGAATGATTTATCGCTAATGAGATTCCACAATGACGATACCAAACATCAGAGAACGGACCAGTGGACACGGCGCTGCGGCGCCTCCATTTATTACCCCAATTATTTTAATTATAACATATATACTGCCTGCACTTATTGTACCCAATTATTTCCGCAACCTTTCCAACGGCCTACCTCGCGAACAGAGGAGGGAATAAAAGTGTGCCCTCTAGTTAGGCTCGCGTTTTATTGCCAGCAATCGAGACAAGGAGCAGAGGAGAAAAACGGATTGCGGATGTGCTTCAGGTTCATTTGCTTTACAGCTCCCCGCTGCTGATCACAAGCTCCGGCGCCAATTAACACTTTAAGAATTGTGCAAATATTTCAAAAACAGGTTAGCAATTAAGCGAAAGAAAAATGCCACATTAAAACATGGCTGACATGAAGTTATTACGGTGGAAGGAAACATGGCGACTTAATAGTCACAACAAAGTTGACGGCTCGTGAGAAACTCCCGGCGGCTGCTTGGCCACATATAAAGTTGCGCTTTTTCTTATTTAAAGGGAAAAAATAGCTTCATAAGGCAATGACAGCAGACCCGGGGAGGTACCAAGAGGTTTATATATGAAGCAGCTGTGTGATGCACAGATTTACTAAGGTGCCTAAGCCAAAAAGCCGTCTAAAAAGTTGTCGCAATTTGGTGCGTCTACAGCGGGGATCAGCAACCTCCGGCTTTTCCGAAACTACAACTCCCAGAATCCTCTTATCACTTCTATGGGAGTTACAAGGACAGCCAAGTACGTGTGCATGCTGGGAGTTGTAATTTTACAGGAGCTGGAGTGCCCGAAGGTTGCCGACCCCTGATCTAGAGTTTGCGGGACTTAGCGGGAAGTGGGGGGAGCTTTGAGAGAAAATTTCAGTGCATTTCTTGTGTAAAAATCTGTCAAAGTAAGCCAACCAATAGTTGGTATAGAGTCAGAGAAAAGAGTCTCCCGGCACCAGTCAGTGCAGGGCTACACCGCCTGTCTAAGCTTATATCATCTTTAGGATTAATAAATGTGGGCCAAAGATTTAAAACGGTTTATCTTATAAGAGACAATCCGTTCATGATGTGACTAGGGGGCGAGTAGCTGCTGACCCTGCAGGGAGCCAGGAGAAATGCAGTATTACATAGCCACCCTTCTAATACAAGGGCAGCTTCTGAGCAGGGGACCCCCTTCCCCCTCTATTATGTCCATACAAAGTTAAAATCTCTGGACCTTGATCTTTGCACCACTGTGTGCTGTTCGCATTTTTTGTGGCCCCACTGAAGTGAATGCATCCGAATCGACCCGCACAAAAAGCGGATTGGATGAGGACAAAAAAAAACACGTTCATGTGCATGAGCCCTTAAAGGCATTTTAGTCCAGTTTCACATAGGCATGTTTAGGGCTGAAACGATTACTCCATTGAATCGAGTAATTTGACACAAAAAAAAAATACTCGAACCAAATTTTTTGCATCGAGGAATCGTTTGTGTCATGTGACCACGGAGCGGGAGTGAAGCGCTTGCTATTACTCACCGCTCCACGGTCACCCGCCAGCGCACGGAAGAAGATGGACGAGCTGTGGAGCAGCGCCCCTACAAGAGAGGTAGTAGGTATTTTATCTCACTGGCGCTGGGGACATGGCTCGGATGGGGGGGTGTTGGCACTGATGGGGCAGCTGATGGCACTGGGGGAGGGGCAGCTGATGGCACTGGGGGAGGGGCAGCTGATGGCACTGGGGGAGGGGCAGCTGATGGCACTGGGGGAGGAGGGGCAGCTGATGGCACTGGGGGGGGCAGCTGATGGCATTGGGGGGGGCAGCTGATGGCATTGGGGGGGGCAGCTGATGGCACTGGGGATTAAAAATTCGATAGAATACTGGCCTTGAAAAACGAAAAAAAAACTCCAGAATAAATGACTGCTAGAAAGAGCCACCCTTACCCATTTATATGTGTGTAATTATCATTTTTCTCCATCTCCGTTTTTCTCCAATACTCGCAGTTGGTTCAATCAGATCAAAAATGTGGCTGCTCCCAACAATATTCGGTTGCTTCACCATCCAGCAATGGTGTCCACAATGACCAAGCCACAACTTCTGGTCAATGAAAAAGACTTCTTTAAAAAAACAAAGTTCTCACGGCCACAGTTATGACAAATCTCAACAGCTTATCTATTTCGTGAAAAGAAAGTTCTCAATCGCTGCAGCCTGTCCTTATATGAGCATCATGTGGTGCAAAAAGCTAAAACCCCGACAGAAAAATGTTGGTTGTGTCTAGAACATTAGAAAACAACTTTTTATTATAACTTTCATCAAAACTATTCTCGGTTTGGCGTTCCATAGCGCGCGCATAAATATCCCCCTGAAAATCAAATCCTTTTCTGGACTTATCCCTTGATAGGCTGTTATCTGCTTACTGAACATGTGTCCTGAGCAATCTCATCATCACATTAAAATACAGGCAAATAACACGGGATTAAGAGGAGGGGGATACAAAGAACATAAGCCGAAAATTAAAATGGAAATAGTGTTTCTCCACAAAAATCCTTAATCTATGCAGAAACTAAATCTGCCTGACTACGGCGTATTCCGCCTCATCTTGCTGAGTATAGAAAGATAATGAGATTAAGTATTTAATATGCATTGTGCAAAACACTTTATTAAATGTGGTTAATAAACGTTATTAGGAGCCAGCCAAACCACCGGAGATGGAAGCACAAAGCAAACGCGGGACGAGCGCTCACAAAGCCGTTCGTCTTTCTTGCGGGTTGCATCAGGAGTCGAAGCCCAACACTTCTAAGAGGTATAGTTCTGGTAAAAACACTGAAAACCACCCACACCCTTTAATAATGCAACAATAGTCTAAGCACATACACCGAGCCATAAGTCCCGATCCACCCAATAGAGGCAAAAAATACAGGAAGATTTAGTAAACTGCGCTCTTATACCATGAGCCTCAGGATAGGCCATCAATATCAAATTGGCCAGGGTCCAACTCCCGGGACCTCCGCTAATCAGCTATCTGAAGAGGGTGGGGTACACAGGCTGGACCAGTGATGTCAAGTTCAACAGTCACGTGGTCTAAACGTAGCTCAGTCCCATTCAAGTGACTGAGGCTGAGCTGCAATACCAAGCACAGTCACTATCCAATGGACGGTTGTGCTCGTTAACTTTTAGAGACTGAATGGGGTGGGTCAATAATAGATGAACAAGAGTCTGACACCCGAGACACCCGCCAATCGGCTATTTGAGCTTTGCTGCCTCCAATCACAGCACCATGCACTGGATAGTGGCCATGCTTGGCATTGCAGTTCAGCCCCATTCACTTGAATGGGACTGAATTGCGCTTAGGCCATGTGACGATGGAAATTACATCAGTGGCCTAGGAAGACGTCTAAGCATTTCCGTAAGTGTCGTGGCCTCCTCAAACAGATGATCAGCGTGGGTGTCGTGAGTCGGACCTCTGTCAATCTGCTATAGATGACCTATCCTGAGGATCTCGGAAAACCCCTTTTAGTCTCTCAAAGCAAACAAGGATGTGATCATTCAACCGCGTGGCATTTAAAGGGACTTATCTGTGGAACACCACAGTTGGGAAAAGGCAAAACATTATTTCAAGCAACACAAACTGCTAATAAGTCAAACGCAAAAGGGTCCATCTTATTCCAAAGGTGACGTACAGTAGCCGACAGCAAATTCACAGCAGCGATAATCCACCCCGGCAGAACGGGAAATGCAGCCAGATGGAAATCTCCTAAATAATGCGGCACAAGCAGCTGCAAAAGAACAGATATAGCTTGTTTTTCATGTTTAATTAGTATTTTATCTAGTGGCTGCCAATTCAATCATTCCACAAATTTCACATGCCATGGAAAACAAAACCCTCACGTTGGCTAGACACGAGCAGGTACAACCGCCACGCTGAACCGGTGACAGGGGGACAGCGCTTTGTGCGACGATTTACGGTGGCTCATTGCCAGGCAAGGCAAGTGCTCCTTTTTCAATCACAAAACAAGGCATTAGACAGCCTATTGACTGATGCAGTGAAAAACGAAATAAATAACAGCACGAATTGTCTAATGGAAAGACCGACGTGAATAAAAACTAAGACGATGACAAAAAAAACAGCGCACTTAATGGAACAAAGGAGGGAATGTAGGGTTCAAATTCCAACAAAGCGCCATTACCTATGAGCAGCTGGAGAAGAATGCCGGCGGTGGGCTAGTCATTGACTCTTTCAATGGAGTCACATAGGAGCTTCCTGCAAAGCCATTCATCAATGGAGGAAAGCAACAGTCAAGATCGGGGAAGCAAAAGTAGGAAGTGTCTACTGACAATGGAGGTAAGTAATTACTGTTGAATGGTCCAGGAATCCCAAGATTCCATCAGTGGCTTAAGGAGGTAGTCCTCCTCCAACTTTCCACCCCCACCACAGAAGACCTATGAAGGAAGGTATACTTACCTGCTCTCTGCTGCTCAGTTTCGGCTCCGTGGGTAAACTTTCTGCATGGACAGGGTCATAACAAGCAACGCTGCAGCAAATCTGGCCTCAACAGTCACGGGCTGCTTAGAGACATGTTACCACCGTAGCCATTGGCTGTAGTGGCGCATGTGACCCCGTCCATGCAGTAGGCTTACATACGGGATTGGAAGTGCAATGAAGACAGGTCAGGGCACACAGCGCTGGAACTGATGAGTGGGGAGCAGGTAGGTATAGTTGCCTTCACAAGTCTGGTCAGGATGGGGGTGGAATTTAAAAAGAAACATAAAACGTGGACAACCCCTTTTAAAGTGGGTATCGCACAAAAATTATTTGTGACCTATTCACAGGAACATTGATAAATATTAGCTCTCACACAGAGGCCCCCCCCCAATCCTGAGATCAAAGGGATGCCCAATTTACCATGAATGGAGCAGCAATACGCATTTTGGACCACCACTAAATAAAATGTTATGCCTAGCTATAGATACTTCTCTGTTAGTTCCAAAGAAGCCAATGGTGCGGTAGATCATGCATTACTCAAACAACCTATTGATTTTTATAGGAATTGTGTAATTCTTCACTTCTCCTGTGGAGGCGCTGCATGAAAACGGATCATCTGCTGCTAGGTTCCTCACCAAATGACCCCACTGAGGTTATAAATAAATGCAGAATACGATAATGTCTCAAATTTGACCTCAATGGGCCAAAAGTGCTATACAACATGTTGATATTCATCCGGTTAGAGTTCGGATTCCAGAGACTTGAAGATCGTTTTCGAGTCACTCACCATTCAGGTCCAAGAGACATTCGGGTTTGACCACTTATGACAAGACCTTGGTAGCTAGTCTGCTATTTGCTGGTCCAAGAAAAAGTCAGACTGGCTCCAGGAGAGTTCTCCGTCCATCCTGAGGTCTACATTGTTCTGCCGGAACATTGCATTAAGAAATTGTACGGAAATTCAGGGGACAGAATAGAGAAAAATACATTTTGTTCAGGGGGAAAAAGGGAACTAAATAAAAAGTTGAAGTCTTAGAAGCCGGCAGGTGTGTGCGGCACAAGACGAGAAGCCAAATTCATTTACTCTTTAGTGAAGATAAATGGCTCTGCTGTACGGCAGTGGCTCAGAAAAGAAATACTCGCAGTGGAACTCCCAAGCTTTTACTCTTGACTAAAAATGAAACGTATCACTCATTTGATTTCCCTCACTTCATCTTGATAGATGGGATTTCATTTCTGAGAAGAACCTGCAGAGGCCCTTACTGTGAGAGGAGCGGAGATCTGAGCGTGCGTCAGTCAGCCGGAATAGCACATTATGGAGCACATCCAAAACGACTACATAGAAAAGGCAGCGGCGAGCCATGGTTTAAACTGCTCGCGGGGGTCAGCTATGACAAATATCACCTATGGGGCATGCTGGGAGGTATTAGGAGGACTATGAAAAGAACACATGGGCAGATTTACTAATCCGGCCTCATTTTTTACAGCAGTCAGTCTAAAGATGCATCAGATGCCTCCTACTGACTGGCTTACTGAAAAGCAGAATTTTTGGCATAACATTTATTGTCACATTTTTGGTGCACACAGTGACATCAAAGGCACGCCCCTTTACAATAGGCCACACTAATTTTTCACACCCTTTGTTGGAGAAGCAAAAAAAATAAAAAATTATAATAAAATGGTGTTATACACTTAAAGGGGCTGTCTCACTTCAGCAAATCTGTCACCAGCGACCTCCCTATCCAGATGTTAGCATAAACACGTAGCTGTGGTTCACCTGATTGAAACTAGGTTTTTATTTTGTTTCTGAGGGTCCGTTCCAGAGTTAGGATTCGTATTCTTCATATGCACATTAGGCCTTCAGTGCAATGAGGCCATCACCGTTGCTCTTGATGTACCCATCTCTGCGGCCAGGTCTTCTCTTATTGCTTTGCCGCTGTCTGGCCTGGTCAATCAAGGCTGCCAGGGACGGATTGGCCGAAGATAAGGAGTGCAACCAGAGCAATAGTGACGCCTCATTGCATTAAAGGCCTATTTTGCATATTAAGAAGGTTGTTGGTAACAGATTCTCTTACTAATGTATTGTTATTATCCATATTGCCTCCTTTGCTGGCTGGATTCATTTTTTCCATCACATTATTGTTTCCAGGGGTTACGACCACCCTGCAATCCAGCAGCGGTGGTCATGCTTTCACAATATAAGAAAAAAATACCAGCCAGAGCGGTGGCCAGAGTGCATATAGGCACAGATGCACAGCAGTTCCCGGCCCGGCCACCTTATATCAGAGCGGTGGCCAGAGTGCATATAGGCACAGATGCACAGCAGTTCCCGGCCCGGCCACCTTATATCAGAGCGGTGATTGAGTACATCACGTGACCACTGCAGCAATAATGTTCTGGCTATACGTCATCACTGGCGGTCTGTAATCAAAGGGTGGTCACTCCAGCGCCTGTGCTGTACTGGTGGGGGTCTGGTGAGTACAGACTTGTTTTTTTTCTTTAAAGAACATTTTCTTTTTTGGTCAACTGGGCAAACCTTTAAAAAAATTTTTGTGATAAGTACAATTGTGTGCGGGTAGGTGTGCACCTGTGATAGTGCACAGGAGTTCAATATTTTCATTTGTTAACCCATTAGTCACCACGCACATTTTTTAAAAATCGCATTCCCAGAGCTATAACTTTTTTGTTTTTCATCAATGTACTTGTATGAAGTCTTATTTTTTGCAGGAAAAGTTAAAGTTTTTAACGCACCATTTTGGGTACATGTAATGATTGATTAAAGCCAGTTTAGCTAAAAAAAATAAAAATAAAAGTCAATAAAAAGGCATATTAGTGGTCACTAAGGGGGAGGGGGTAAGACTATACAAATCAGCAATGGGGCAGCATTTCTTAGAAATGGTATATGGCAGTGGCGTGCTAAGTGGGGGGGCGGTCTGCCCCGGGTGCCGCAGTCCATAAGCAATGAGCGCTTCCATCATTGCAGAAGAGCAGAGAGCTGGATCCTGTCACTTACCGCTCCCCCCCTCCTTCAGGCCCGCAGTGCACAGAATAATGAAGCAGGAAGACTTCTCCCTGGTCCACCATTCAGCCTGCAGGCACAGATCGCGCTGCCGGCCTGTGTGGGGGCGGAGCCTGCAGTCCAGGAATCTGCATAAGCTCCACCCACACTGCTGCAGAGCGATCTATTATCCACACCTCCAAGCCCACCTAATCTCCTTTCTGCCGACCAAACAGTAAGGCTTATTCACATCACCGTTCAGTCTTTCCATTCTCCGTCTCTGTTTAGGAGCAGGAGTACAGAAAGGACAGATTCGGCACATAATGGAGCCCTAACTGAGCCGAACGGAGCCTAAAGACCCCATAGACTATAATGGGGTCCGTTAGGTGTCCGCTCAGAAGATGATTTTGGAGCTGGGACAAAAGTCCTGCATGCATTAGTTTTGTCTCCGCTTAAAAATTATGTTCTGACTGAGCAGACACCTAACGGACCCCGTTATAGTCGTCTATGGGGTCTTTAGGCTCCGTTGGCTCACTTAGGGCTCAATTATGTGCCGAATCCGTCCTTTCCGTACTCCTGCTCCTAAACAGAGCCGGAGAACGGAAAGGCTGAACGGTGATGTGAATGAAGCCTTACTGTTTGGTCGGCAGAAAGGAGATTAGGTGGGCTTGGAAGTGTGGATTATTGTAAAAAAAATAAATGAATAATGTAGCGCTACACGCCAATGGTGTTGTCCCTCCTTATATATTTTATTGCTTTGCAGCTCGGACCTTCATCCTACAGCAGACTCCGGTATTACAAAAAGTACTTCGGTACCCCTGGTATATGGTTTCTATGCTCTCCAGAAAATACACCATAACCATTAGAGCAAGAACTACATTGGATATACCTCTAGACCATGGCTGGCCAACCTGCGGCCCTCCAGCTGTTGTAAAACTACAACTCCCACCATGCCCTGCTGTAGGCTGATAGCTGTAGGCAGACTGGGCATGCTGGGAGATGTAGTTTGCAACAGCTGGAGGGCCGCAGGTTGGCCAGCCCTGCTCTAGACAGACCGATCATCATAATCGCAATTGTTCCCACCAGGCTAATTACAGTCCGAAGCTAAAACTAAAGGGGAGCAGTGCAGACCCGCATCGCTGAGCTGAAATTATCCCCATATTAACCAGTTCCAACAGCCTAGATTTCCTCCACACTAGATGAAAAACCATCCCAGCATATTAAAGGGTTCCTGTCTGACAGAGCTCCGCGTTATAAGGGGAAGTACGCTTTATTATAGAGAGGTGGCAGCTCATTTTAGAATTCATCTAGCTGGCTCAAAGGGGCTTACTCGCCTCCACTGACACTTTTGGGATAAGATTTTGAAAGGCTGCCTCAATTAAGGCCTCAGTGCCCAAGGCACAAGAAAAGTGAGAGCTCAGTAATAACTTGTCAACAGCCTGTTTGTCCTTTAATCTGTGCAACTGGGAAATGAAGAGGGGAGAGGAAAAAAAAAAAATATATATATATATATATAGATATCACAGAAGCAAAGAAAAAAACTGTGTATCGCTTCACGTGTCACAGAATGCGGCTCATGGGGCACACGTTATGTGCTCGCTGTACACGTGATCTGGACTATGGCAACTCAGATTTCAGGAGAAAAGAGAAACAGAAAGGGCGAGAGCGGCGCGGGTGGGGGCCAGGGCGAGAGCGGCGCGGGTGGGGGCCAGGGCGAGAGCGGCGCGGGTGGGGGCCAGGGCGAGAGCGGCGCGGGTGGGGGCCAGGGCGAGAGCGGCGCGGGTGGGGGCCAGGGCGAGAGCGGCGCGGGTGGGGGCCAGGGCGAGAGCGGCGCGGGTGGGGGCCAGGGCGAGAGCGGCGCGGGTGGGGGCCAGGGCGAGAGCGGCGCGGGTGGGGGCCAGGGCGAGAGCGGCGCGGGTGGGGGCCAGGGCGAGAGCGGCGCAGGTGGGGATGATGAAAGCCCAGAGAGGGTGGGGATAATGAGAGAGCAGAGATCATGACCTATCACAATGCCTTGAAAAAACGGATTGTGACGGCTTCATAGATCCCATTATACAGGATATGTGCTCTAGATGGAACATTTCGCAGTCAGCAGGCACTGAAGAGGATTTGACGCTGTGGTCTGTGGTACCTTAATGCAATCAGGTCACAGCTGTCCAGAGAACAGCACAGTATGCCATCTGAATGTAAGTGGCTCCTAACACACAGGATTTAGAAAATAATTACTTTAAAGCGTAAGCCAAATAAGAAAACTGACAGTCCGAATGAGTTTGGCAAAATACACATTTGTTCAATCTACTCCTGGAGCCATTTATTAAACTCAGTGATTCACCCATAAGCTGCTGTATTGTTTTACTCTGAGCAGTGAAGTTTACAGGGAAAACCAAAAAGCCTAGCGCATAGACAGAAGTACAACTGCCTGTAATAGCGACATACGTAAAGCATAAAAAGCCATACGTCCATCCAGGTCAGCAATGTTGATCCGGAAAAAAGGCAAGGACTCACATGAGGCAAACAGAGAATTTTCTTAAAGGGAAAAATGTCCAACTTCAAATAGGACAAAGTACTATGGAAAGCAAAAATCACTAAAAATGACACTTTTGGTTAACCTACATGTATATATACTGGAAAATGAAAAAAATATATATATACCTAGAATACATAATGCGATTGAGCAGAGTATGACAAAGCATAAACTGCTGGTGGTGACTGGTCAATTATCACACAAGCAAGGTGGCTGCAACTCTGGCATGGTGGGGGTATACAGATGGTGGATATCCTTGTGGTATGTCATTCCAAGCTCCTTTGGCTTGGACCCTTCGTTTAGCCAACGTGGTTGAAGAAATCTGGCAATCAACAAGGCCAGTTGAACTGCTGGATACCCTGAAGAGCACATTGTGTAGGGCGGGCAGCGTGTGGACGAGTGTTATCTTGTTGGAACACACCATCTGCTGAGTCAAAAGTTAGTATTACTGGTTCCACAAGGTCCTGGACATACCCAAAGTTGGCCAATGTTCCCTTCATAAATACAAGGCAGAAATGGCCATGGCAGCTAATGGCGCCCCACACCATGATACCTGGTGTTGGTCCTGTGTTCCTCCGCTCCAGAGGTCACACTACGTTTTTTGCAGAAGAGTAAAAATACTCCTCTGACCATTTTGAGGGGCATTTTTACCCGAGGAGGAGTACGAAAGTTGCGGTAGTTTAAATACATAGGCCTACACTTGTTTAAATCTGCATTGGAGGCTCCATTTGGAACTGTTCCCAACTCCAACAGCACATATTTTTAATTAAAGGGGCATTTCTTGGAAACCTATGTGTACCTGAACACATCTAGTGAGGTTGCCCTACATTCAGGGGGGGAATGAACAGATGAGATGGCTGCACGGGACCCCTCTTCTCCACATGGATGCAGCTCCCTTCTCAACCCTGCACCTATCAAATATTTATAGAATATTGTGTAGCGGGTTTTCTGAGATAATGTAATCGATGACCTGTCTGTCCTCTGGATTGGTCATCAGTCTGGTCAATGGTGGTCTAACACAAGTGACCCCCTGATCAGCTGTTTGAGAAGGCGCCGGCACTCACAGTAGCACCGTGGCCTGCTCGCAGCTAAACCAGCACAGCGTCGTCCTTTGTATAGCGGCTGTGCTTGGTATCTGAGGATAGGTCCATCAGTTAAAATATCTCAGAAAACCCCTTTAAGATTATTTTTACATCTGCGTTGTTAATTCCGGTTTTGAGATCTGTCAGAGGACCTTAAAAACAGAATTAAAAGGCTCTGTGCCATTTAATAAATCTGGATGCATCAGTTTCGGCCAGATCGGGTTGTATTAAGTGAAAACTGGATCTGGTATGAAAATCACTGTAAGTGATCGACAAAAAAAAAAAAAACGGATTTGGCAAAACTAACTTACACTGATTTTCATGCCGGATCTGGTGGGTTCCTTTCCGCAAACCGGAAACAAAACTTCAACGAATGCGTATTTATGCACCCTGATCAGTTTTGTCCCCCTTGACAATGAAAGCATTTACCCAGTGCTCATCAACAGGCGGCGGTAGAAGACATGGAAACAGTCAAGTGCTTGCATTTCCCCAGAAGTAATATACAACATAGTGGAAATACTAAAAAAGAACCCTTAATAAGTTGTTGACTTCTACCAGTAACAAATCACTACTGCAGAGGGTCTTGTTATATTTCGTTCAAGAGTTCAGACATTTACGAAATTAAGTGCGGAATAAAAGCCATTCGAGGCCTCTCAAAACACAACCAATTAGAGGAGATGACAGCAGGACAGAGGAGAAGAGACATCGGCAGAGGCAATCAGGATATACTTTCCTATCTTTATGTGATTACTCCACAAGTTCAAAAGTGTACAGATTATTGGCACACAGCATCACTCTGTCAAAGGAAACAAACCGGATTTCAGGGCGGCTGGTCACTGCATTTTAAGGTTTATTATGCACATGGCCTTCTTACGGATCAATGTGGCACAGAACCAGAATATGGCACTCTATGGGCCTATATTGTAATAGAAAGATGCTTTTTTTTCCCCCTTAATTAGGGCTGGTTTGACACCGTTTATTTTGGGTATTTTTGCAGCTTTCATTATCTGTATTTTTCCATCCGCATGCTAGCTGTGAATCACACGACATAAATGCATTTCAGTGTTTCTTGCAACTTGTGTTGCGTTCTTGGGTCCCTGTTTAAACTACAGCATGCTCTGGCTGTGCCGAGTGTGTTTGTTTTGGATCATTTATTGGCTTTTTTTGTGCCATAGACATTTATTGTCTTGTTCGTTTGAAGACTTGAGTCAATGTGTGTTGTGCTTTATGGCATTTATATTGTTTTAGTTTAAGTCCACACAGGCTGTATGTGGTGCCAGAAATACGCTACCCATTCTGCCACTGATAGATGTCTAAATTTGCAACTAGTTGTCTGAAAAACCCACTGGAATATAGTCCTTATCCAGATTAACTGCAGAATTTACACAGTGGATTGCAAAGGATGAAAACTGCGCCCGAAATCCGCAGCATAAATTGACACTCAGCCAATAAAATTTGCACTGCAGGTTTACGCTGCTAATTTTTTTCTGTAGCATGCGGATGAGATTTCTATTGATACCAAGGACCTGTCATCTCTACTAACATGCTTGTTTTAATAAATAATTGTATATACAGATGAAATAAAAAAATTCTGGAATATATATTCTTATGACTTAAAGGGGTTATCCGATTTATGGGGAAAAAAATTAAAACCTCATAAAACTCATCAGGACATACATATTAATTAGTTAAGCTTGATTTCTTCAGAGAAAACCCCATACTTACAGCTTTTCCTGGTTCTGTTATTGCTGTGTTTACATGCTGAAGTATATGCTGAGGGGGCGTGTAACAACAATGCCTGTGCTTTGCCTCATGAATATTTGTGGGTGTGAACAAGCTGACCTTCCAGTCACCCTGCTCTGCACATCCCAACTGTGCATTAAAAAAAAAGTCACATGATCATCTCCTAGCTCACACAGGCAGATCTTCCTGTTCCATTTCTATATCTGTATCTAAGCCATATCTGTATCTAAGCTTTATCCATGCTATATCTGTATCTAAGCCATATCTGTATCTAATCTTTATCCATGCTATATCTGTATCTAAGCCATATCTGTATCTAATCTATATCTAAGCCACATCTGTATCTAAGCCACATCTGTATCTAAGCCATATCTGTATCTAAGCTTTATCCATGCTATATCTTTATCTAAGCCATATCTGTATCTAAGCTTCATCCATGCTATATCTGTATGTAAGCCATATTTGTATCTAATCTTTATCCATGCTATATCAGTATCTAAGCCATATCAGCATCTAAGCCATATCAGCATCTAAGCCATATCAGCATCTAAGCCATATCTGCATCTAAGCCATATCTGCATCTAAGCCATATCTGCATCTAAGCCATATCTGCATCTAAGCCATATCTGCATCTAAGCCATATCTGCATCTAAGCCATATCTGCATCTAAGCCATATCTGCATCTAAGCCATATCTGCATCTAAGCTATATCTGCATCTAAGCCATATCTGCATCTAAGCCATATCTGCATCTAAGCCATATCTGCATCTAAGCTCATATCTGCATCTAAGCCATATCTGCATCTAAGCCATATCTGCATCTAAGCCATATCTGCATCTAAGCCATATCTGCATCTAAGCCATATCTGCATCTAAGCCATATCTGCATCTAAGCCATATCTGCATCTAAGCCATATCTGCATCTAAGCCATATCTGCATCTAAGCCATATCTGCATCTAAGCCATATCTGCATCTAAGCCATATCTGCATCTAAGCCATATCTGCATCTAAGCCATATCTGTATCTAAGCCATATCTGTATCCAAGCTTTATCCATGCTATATCTGTATCTAAGCCATATCTGTATCTGATCTTTATCCATGCTATATCTGTATCTAAGCCATATCTGTATCTGATCTTTATCCATGCTATATCTGTATCTAAGCCATATCTGTATCTAAGCCATATCTGTATCTAAGCCATATCTGAGCTATATATTTATCTAACTATATCTGTATCTAAGCCATATCTGTATCTAAGCTTTATCCATACTATATCTGTATCTAAGCCATATTTATATCTATGCTTGAATCATGCTATATCTGTATCTACGCTATATCTGTATCTAAGCTATATCTGTATCTAAGCCATATCTGTGCTATATCTGTATCTAAGCTTTATCCATGCTATATCTGTATCTAAGCCATATCTGTATCTAAACCATATCCATGCTATAACTGTATCTAAACTATATGTGTATCTAAGCTCTATCTAAGCTATATCTGTATCTAACCAATATTCATATCTAAGCCATATCTGTATCAAAGCTTTATCTAAGCTATATCTGTATCTAAGCTATGTATGTATCGAAACAATGTCTGTATCTAAACTATATCTGTATCTAAGCTATGTATGTATCTAAGTTATATATGTATCTAAGCTATATATCTGAGCTATATCTATATTAGATAGATATAGCTTATTTATAATATATATATATATATATAACTTAGATACATATATATCTTAGGTACAGTTCAAGCTTAGATACAGTTATAGGTTTGATATGGATATAGATGAGATACAGATATAGCTTAGATACAGTTCAAGCTTAGATACAGATATAGCATAGATATAGCTATATCTATAAGACGGACATATATCTGTATCTAATCTATATCTGTATCGAAGCTATGTATGTATCTAAACAATGTCTGTATCTAAACTATATCTGTATCTAAGCTGCATATGTATCTAAGCTATGTGTGTATCTAAACTATATCTGTATCTAAGCTGTATATGTATCTAAGCTATATATATCTAGGCTATAGCCATCTAAGTAATATCCATATTAGATATATATAGCTGAGGGTACTTTCACACTTGCGTTGGTGCGGATCCGTCTGTTTATTTGTACAGACGGATCCGCATCTCTAATGCAAACGTTTGTATCCGTTCAGAACGGATCCGTTTGCATTAGCTTTAAAGAAAAATGACAAAGTCCAAAGCGGATCCGTTTTGAATTACATTGAAAGTCAATGGGGAACGGATCCGCTTTCAAATGCACCATATTGTGTCACTGACAACGGATCCGTCCCCATTGACTTACATTGTAAAAAAAAACGGATCCGTTAGGCTCCGCCTCTTCAGACGGACACCAAAATGCTGCATGCTGCGTTTTGGTGTCCGCCTCCAAAACGGAATAGAGGCGGAACGGAGCCGAACTGATGCATTCTGAACGGATCCTTATCCATTCAGAATGCATTGGGGCTTAACTGATCCGTTTTGGACCGTTTGTGAGAGCCCTGAAACGGATCTCACAAACGGAATCCAAAACGCTAGTGTGAAAGTACCCTTAGTTATATATAAAACTTTGATACAGATATATCTGTATAGAAGCAGGTCCAGCTTATATACTGATATAGATTAGATATAGCAGAGCTCAGATACAGCTATACCTATATACTGGACAGTTATTTACTTGTGTCCTGGTGTGGTAGGTGTAATGTGTAACTGCTGAGGGGCCAGGGCTCTAACAACCATCCCCAGATGCCGGAGGGGAAGGGGTTAACTGGCTCATAGAACTGATGGGCGGGGCCAGACACATACCTGCTGCTGTGCGATTCTCTAGTAAGGCTTGCTTACTATCGCAGAGGCTGTGTAAGGAGAGAGAGGGGGGCGGGCACCAGAGGCTGTGTGAGGAGAGAGAGGGGGACGGGCACCAGAGGCTGTGTGAGGAGAGAGAGGGGGGCGGGCACCAGAGGCTGTGTGAGGAGAGAGAGGTGGGCGGGCACCAGAGGCAGTGACGTTCCGTTTACAGAGCCCGGCCACTCCCTCAAGCAGGGAGAAGCTTGTCAACGGAACATCACAGCTGATGATGTCAGGAGTCACATGACCGCAATCTGAAGAGGATAAACAGTGCAAAATCACTACAGTAAGTGATTTAGAAAAAAGTTTATTAGGCTAGTATAAACGCAGTAGCAAACTTTTATTTAACTTGGATAACCCCTTTAATATAAAGCTGTTCTATTATTCCTGTTAAAAGTTTATGAATAAGTTGACGGCTGTGTCTTACCAGTTGGGAGTGGGTCACTGCACAGTCTGATACTAACCAAACGGTATGTCAGGGAGAGGGGCCAAGCTGGGGGCGAGGGGAAAAAAAAATAAAAAAAATAAATAAAAGAAAGGAGGCAAGCCGGGACGAGAAAGGAGGCAAGCCGGGGCGAGAAAGGAGGCAAGCCGGGACGAGAAAGGAGGCAAGCCGGGACGAGAAAGGAGGCAAGCCGGGACGAGAAAGGAGGCAAGCCGGGACGAGAAAGGAGGCAAGCCGGGACGAGAAAGGAGGCAAGCCGGGACGAGAAAGGAGGCAAGCCGGGACGAGAAAGGAGGCAAGCCGGGACGAGAAAGGAGGCAAGCCGGGACGAGAAGTCACATTCTCTTAAATTCCAAGATACCACAAGCAGAATATTTTCAGCCGTCAGTAAAGCAACTCGCCAATGACTTGAAGTATACAACAGTTTCAGTTACACAAGTTACATATAACTCCAAACTTTCACACAAGCAGCAACAATCAACAAGTGAAAATTACATTTTTGAGGGTTACAAAAGCTCTGACTTGGGAATGATTGAACATTGAGAAGACTGGCATAAGCTAGAAAATGTAATCAATAAAAATCACACTTTTGTCCTACAGTAAAATTCCGCTCCCAGAAAATCCCCCCACAAGCCCCACGATTACAGGAAATAATGTTTGAGATGCCATGGGCCTGCAAAGACAACGCGCAATCAATTAAAGTTGTCAGCGGTGAAACTCAATTTTCTCCGCTCCATGTGGAGGTGAATATACAGAACAGATTGATAATTCCTGTCGCGAGTGTGCCTGAGTGTTTCTAGGCAACATCCCTTCATCATCTTCTGTGACAAATACAAGTAGAAGAGTTTAAACTGCAGGCTGATGGAGTGGTGAATACTAATGACTACCACAAGAAGGGCATTATAGAGCCGACTTCTGAAGTGTTACTGACAGACACAAAGTTCTAGCCATTTATTCAAGGGAAAAAGTACTGCATAATTAGCGGTGGACCATAAACACATCTCTCCGCTACGCTTCATACCGGGCGGACCAAAGTGACAAGTGCCACGTCTGAAGGACAACGCAAGTCATCAAGAAGTAATGAAATGCAGCATGACTCTGCAAAAACAAGGGAGAAAAGTAACAACCTTTAAATGGAAATGATAGAGTGCCTGGGATGATAAATCGAGCCGATAATAACATGCACATACGTGATGTTGTTACTGGAGATCAGTGATCACGAAAAGCAGTCGTATTTCTGGACTTCATGTCAGTAATGCCATTGACTTAAAGGGGTTGTCTCAGCTCAGACATTGGGGGCATATTACTAGGACATGCACCCAATGTCTAATAGGTAGAGGTCCCACCACTGGGACCCACAGCTATCCTTAGAATGGAGCCCACAAAGTGAAGGCATGCGTGGCCGCCCTCCATTCATTTCTATGGGAATGCCGAAAATAGGCGAGCAATGGCGAGTGAAGTAAATGGAGCGGTGGCTGCGCTTGCGGGA
This sequence comes from Bufotes viridis, assembly GCA_033119425.1. Taxonomy (NCBI): domain Eukaryota; kingdom Metazoa; phylum Chordata; class Amphibia; order Anura; family Bufonidae; genus Bufotes; species Bufotes viridis. The sequence continues at coordinate 342,901,599 of CM065593.1, forward strand.
AAGCTTCCCATTCACTTCAATCTGACTTCCGAAAATAGCCAAACACGCCGCTAGGCTATTTTCGGTGCTCCCATAGGATTGACTCATGGGAGGCTGGGAATGCGTGGTGCGCCCTCCTTCACTTTGCGGGCACCTCTAGGAACCACACATATGAGACATTGGGGGAATAGTCTAGTGATATGCCTCCAATGTCTGAACTAAGACAAGCCCTTTAAGTTGGCCACACCTATTAGGTAGCTGTCAGATCCCGCCATACACATGAAAACTCGGCTCAGGAGACACCAGAGCCCTCTCCCTGAGAACAAAAGTATCAGGCATGCCCGATCCTTCTTTCCTATGACATTTCCTTTTACAAGGTCCGTCGTAAAATGGCTGAAAATCAATTTTTTCGAAGGTCCTTTGTAAATAAAGATTTGCACGCTTACAGAAATGCTGTGCTGAGCCCATATGAAACTGCTGCACTTCAACCCCGAGCAACTACAGTAACGTGACGTAGGCTGTCCAATGGGTAGTGGTGCACAAGCTTTATAAAGTTCCTTTCTGAAACGAGCCATTCTCTAAATGTAAGTTACGTACAAGAATCAAAATGCTACATATATCAACAAGTGGTGGTAGTAATGCGGCAGAGCAGAGGATCTCAGGTGGACGTCTGACTTCAAAATCTATACTGTAGAATCTAGATTCTATAGCAATCATATGTCATATCAGTAACGTACAAAATATGCAAAATATCTCTATTAACCATTTCAACCCCGGGCCATTTTACGCCCTTCTGCCCAGGCCATTTTTTGCAAATCCGACATGTGTCACTTTATGTGGTAATAACTTTCGAACACTTATTTCTCCAAGCCATTCTGTGATTGTTTTCTCGTGACACATTGTACTTCATGATAGTCATAAATTTGAGTCAATATATTTCACCTTTATTTGTAAAAAAAAAATATCACACATTTACCCAAAATTTTGAAAAATTTGCAATTTTCAAAACTTCTATTTCTCTGCTTTTAAAACAGAAAGTGATACCCCATAAAATATATATTACCTAACATTCCCCATATGACTACTTTATGTTGGCATCATTTTTTGAATGTCATTTTATTTTTTTAGGACGTTAGAAGGCTTCAAATTTTAGAAGCAATTCTTAAAATTGTTCAAGAAAATTTCCAAAACCCACTTTTTAAGGGCCAGTTCAGGTCTGACGTCACTTTGTGGGGCTTACGTAGTGGAAAACCCTCATAGATGACCCCATTGTAGAAACTACACCCCTCAAGTTACTCAAAACCGATTTTACAAACTTTGTTAACCCTCTAGGTGTTACACAAGAATTAAAGGTAAATGGAGATGTGATTTCAAAATTTCACTTTTTTGGCAGATTTTCTATTTTAATCCATTTTTTTCTTTAACAGATCGAGGGTTAACAGCCAAACAAAACTCAATATTTATTACCCTGATTCTGTGGTTTACAGAAACACCCCATATGTGGTTGTAAACTGATGTAAGGGCACACGGCAGGGCGCAGAAGAAAAGGAACGCCATATGGATTTTGGAAGGCAGATTTTGCTGGACTGGTTTTTAGATGCCATGTCCCATTTGAAGCCCCCCTTATGCATCCTTACAGTAGGAACTCCCAAAAAGTGACCCCATTTTGGAAGCAAGGGGATAAGGTGCCAGTTTTATTGGTACTATTTTGGGATACATATGATTTTTAATTGCTCTATATTACGTTTTTTGTGAGGCAGTGGCTGTTTTGACACAGTTTTTGTTTTTTACAACATTCATCTGACAGGTTAGATCATGTGCTATTTTTATAGAGCAGGTTGTTACGGACGCAATGACATCAAAATATGTCTACCTTCTTTGTTTCAGTTTTACATAATAAAGCATTTTTGAGAAAAAATTGTTTTGAGTCTATTTTCTGAATGCCTTATTTTTTTATTTTTCTGCCAGTCGTGCAGGTGTTTGTTTTTTGTAGGAAGAGTTGACGTTTTTATTGGTTCCATTTTTGGGTACATATGATTTTTTGATCATTCATTATTACACTTTATGGGGCAAGGTATCCAAAAATTTGGTAATTTTGGCACAGATTGTATTTATTTATTATTCCAGCGTTCCCCTAAGGGGTTAGGTCATGTGATATTTTTATAGAGCAGATCGTTACAGACGTGGCAATACCCAATATGTGTACTTTTTCTTATTTAAGTTTTACACAATAGCATTTTTTAAACCAAAAAAAAAGATATTTTAGTTTCTCCATGTTGTGAGAGCTATAGTTTTTTGAGCGATTTTCTTATGTAGGGGCTCATTTTTTGCAGGTTGAGAACGTTTTTATTGGTATTAGTTTGTGGGACATACGCCTTTTTGATCGGTTCGTGTTTCACTTTTTGCGATTGTGATTTTATTTTTTTAAATGGTGTTTATCGAACAGGGTGGATCATGTGATATTTATAGAGCCGGTCGTTACGGATGCAGCGATACCCAATATGTGCGTTTTGTCCTTTTTTTCTATTTTGTATTATAAAATCATGGGAAAGGGGAGTTTTTAATTTTTTTTTAACTTTATTTCTGACTAACTTTTGGGGGTCCGATCCCTCTGCAATGCATTACAATACATCTGTGGGCAGCCTCTGCACGGCATTGGGCTTCCTTCTCACCCATTGGGTCCCTGCCACAGCAGCGCAGGGACTCGATAGGTTCCCTCACCCGCAGCAAACCCCTTCTATGTCGTGGTCAGCGCTGACCGCGGCATAGAAGGGGTCAATGCGCCAACATCGGTGTTTTCACCGATGCCGGCGCTTAGAGCAGGGGTCCGGCTAATGGGAACAGCCAGTCCCCTGCAGCTGATCGGGCGGGTGCAGCTCCTGCACCCGCCCGATCAGCAAGCCGTAATACGGTGCTGGGTAGCAAGTCACATCCCGCTGCGCCATACTATTACGGCGCTGGACGGGAAGGGGTTACATTTTGAGCAAAACAAAAAGTCCTTAAAAAGTTATAGAAAAGCAAGAAAATAAGAAGAGTCTTTGCAGCAGATAAGTGGGATTGCGCTGTTGTGTTAGGGTTTACAGATAATCATTACTCTTAGATGTATAAAACATGTTTATCTATAATTATAACTCTGCTCTGCGCCAAGCTAAGCTAATTGCTTAATTTTAACACTGTAATTATAACAGTGTGTAGTCAACAAACAGGTCATGTGGTCAGAGTAATACCGTCACCTCATCTCCGCTAAACAAGGAGGCAGTCAAATAATAACTCTGCTTTCAGAATAACTCGAGCAGGAAAACACTATTTATTAAATTGTGGGTTTTACATACAATCTGTCACCTAAAGAACGTGAAATTGAAAATACACTCTGCACAAGTGAAATATGGTATGAAAAAAAAGAGCTTTGCTACAAGAAAATGAGAAATAATAACTAAGTACTAGAGCCTATTCTCGAGTTTTCACAAGGCGGTATGTGCGTGTAGGAGCTCTGGGCCAAACCTGCCATTTGTGTTCTAAACTGGATCTTCTAAGGATGTTCTCCAACAGTGATGTTATCTGCCAACGCTTTTCACAGTAAAAACTATAAGGCTTCAGGTAACGTGTAACATTCAACATAGCCGTATTGATTGACTGAAGTTTCATGATGCAACCGTGAGGCTCAAAGAACATAATGGTTCCTGCCATGTATCTATGCTCAGGATCCTGCACTTTCATCAAAGCCTTGTGAACCATGTTTTACACAGATCTCTATAAAAGAGCAAAGGAATTAAAATATTTTTAGTATACAAGATTGCTTAAAAGAGTCCCTGTTACCGAATAAAGTCCTGTGATCACAGCAGCCTCAGCACTTTAAACCCTGTTTATACCAGGCAATCATGGTGACGCAACCAAAGATTGTAGAGCCGCTATAGGAATGAATGGACTGGCAGCGCAACAAATGTCGCAGCCAAAATCACAGTGTAGATGTACCTTAAACAGGCTGCAAATAAGAAGAATAGAGGACAGGGAGGATCAGAAAATGATTTCAATTTTTGGTGTTGCATAATTTATACACAATATGGAACACATAGCTATTTGCATTTCTACAAATTAACAATCCCTGCTCCAAAAGCCAGGCAAAGTGTCAGGAGATGGCGTAGCCTAGGAATTTGTGACAAGCTCACCTGCTCTTACCCCAACCATGAAGCAGAGGCAGAAGGGGGCTTGGCTTGACAGCCAACCAGTGAGACCTTTTTAAATCCTGCTGTGATGGTCTATAACTGGCATTCAGCACTTCTTAACATGGTTCCAGTGTGTGCTAGGTTAAGGAGGTTATCTGGGAAATCTCTAAATAGATCAATATCAGGTCAGTGGGAGTCTGAAAACCGATCAGCTGTACAATTGATGGGGTTGTGCTTGGAAAGCTGCCAGGAGTCTTCTGCGCTCACCAGAGCTCCAGTAAGCACGGTGGCTCCATGAAACACTTGGACCCCCGCCTATGTGATAATAACGATCTTTATGTGGATAGGTCATCATCAATTCCTGGATAACCCTTTTAACTGCACGTTGCAACTATTCTTGCACTTTTGACCTGGCTTAATACCAGAATACTCTCTGCGATCTCCTTTCCTGCTACTGTGTTTGACCTTGGACTGTTAAGTGACCATTCTCCTGGCCTTGCATCTTTGTACCTTTTACTCTCTTGATCCTCTTTTCAGTTGGATACTGTTTAGACTTTGACCATGAAAGGCCCCGTTTCTGCGCTAGTACAGCGACATGACCTGTCCGCTCCGCCTGCTAGCAGTTACCCGGCAAGATAGGATGCCATACTTCCTACAGGACCACTTGGTTCATAGGTTTCTTAGTGTGACTGTCCCTTCTGGGGCGGCTATTTCGTTATAGGCAGGGCCCCATAGTGATATGGGTGTTGCGGGTCAAGTTCACGGAGCCAGGTAGATTGTGGAGGTGAAGTGTACTTCATCGCTGCAACCATATCCAAAAATAATAGCAGGTCATGGAAGCGGCAAGATTTAAAGATAGTGCTTGTTTTTCTCTTTCCTATTTCTCTACTTTTTTTCCCTGCTGAAAAGCAATATTGTGCTTTCCTGCATTTTATGATGTACTGGGACAGTAATTGTAAGTCTGGAAAACGACCTGAGCGGAGCCACGCTTCCAAGTATTGTGCTGGACTAGACTCTTTCAGGCCCCATGAATGGCAAATCAGATAATGACAGGCGGAGTGGCTCAGCTGTACATGGTAATTAGGAGCTAATCACCAACTACCGCTTCAGACAAATCTAATTTCTGACTATTGTATAGTAAAAGGTAAAAAACGGGAAAAGCGGATGAGCAGAAGGATCAGAAGAATGAATTTAATACACAGTCACAGATCCTTCAGGTTTCATGCACAAAGCACTTCAAAAATCAGAAGCCGCCTTCTCCATACAAGATCAGATATTGAGATTGATGGAACCACATGAATCTACAAAGCCAATAGACCAGAAAAAAAACAATGGAATGAAAATGAGTTATTAATTTAAAAAATCTACATTTGGCATAAATATGTTAACAGCGCCTTGTTCCTTGTGTCTAGTTCTCTTAACTTTGCTATTTTCTGAACACTACTGTATAAAAGAGGAGAGAGTTTAAAAAGGCAAATAAAACTGCAAAATGCTTATAACTACCGTATTTTTTGCCCTATAAGACGCACTTCCCCCCCCAAAAGTGGGGGAAAAATAGTGCTGCGTCTTATGGGGCGAATGCAGCAAACAGTGATACACCGCCGCGCTGCTGAAGAGCGCAGCCGGCGTGTGTATCAATGAGGAGGGGCTGTGGGCGGCATCTTGTTTGCTAATGACAGCGGGCCCGTGCAGTAACTGTATTCTACTACACCGGCCCGCTGTAGTAATGTTATAGGCGATGTTTAAAACTATCATCTTCATTAAACTTAATGCTGGCAGTAGTACCCTACCTCCTCTAATCTACGATCGCAGGCAGGACTGGAATCAGGAGGCCGGACGGGCAGGAGGCGGCAGCGTAACGTCACGCGCCTGCTCCGCCCACTTTATGAATGAAGCAGACGGCACAGACGCATGACGTCATGCTGCCGCCTCCTGATTCCAGTCCTGTCTGCGATCGTAGATTATAGGAGGTAGGGTACTACTGCCAGCATTAAGTTTAATGAAGATAATAGTTTTAAACATCGCCTATAACATTACTACAGCGGGCCGGTGTAGTAGAATACAGTTACTGCACGGGCCCGCTGTCATTAGCAAACAAGATGCCGCCCACAGCCCCTGTATTGGGGGTCATCGCAGCCACTGTTATGGGGAATCTGTGGATGACACATAGCATAAGATGCTATGAGTCATCCACAGATTCCCCCCATAGCAGTGTCATTCCCAGATGCCTCCATACAGTGCCATCCACAGATTACCCCATACAGTGCCATCCCCAGATGCCCCATACAGTGCCATCCCCAGCTCCCCCACATAACAGCAGTTAACCAGAGATCCCCACATAACAGTGCGTCATCCACAGATGCCCTCATAACAGTGCGTCATCCACAGATGCCCTCATAACAGTGTGTTATCCACAGATGCCCTCATAACAGTGTGTTATCCACAGATGCCCTCATAACAGTGTGTTATCCACAGATGCCCTCATAACAGTGTGTTATCCACAGATGCCCTCATAACAGTGCGTCCTCCACAGATGCCCCCATAACAGTGTGTTATCCACAGATGCCCTCATAACAGTGTGTTATCCACAGATGCCCCCATAACAGTGTGTCCTCCACAGATGCCCCCATAACAGTGTGTCATCCACAGATGCCCTCATAACAGTGTGTCATCCACAGATGCCCTCATAACAGTGTGTCATCCACAGATGCCCCCATAACAGTGTGTTATCCACAGATGCCCTCATAACAGTGTGTTATCCACAGATGCCCCCATAACAGTGTGTTATCCACAGATGCCCTCATAACAGTGTGTCATCCACAGATGCCCCCATAACAGTGTGTTATCCACAGATGCCCTCATAACAGTGTGTTATCCACAGATGCCCTCATAACAGTGTGTTATCCACAGATGCCCCCATAACAGTGTGTTATCCACAGATGCCCCCATAACAGTGTGTCCTCCACAGATGCCCCCATAACAGTGTGTTATCCACAGATGCCCCCATAACAGTGTGTTATCCACAGATGCCCTCATAACAGTGTGTTATCCACAGATGCCCTCATAACAGTGTGTTATCCACAGATGCCCCCATAACAGTGCGTCCTCCACAGATGCCCCCATAACAGTGTGTTATCCACAGATGCCCCCATAACAGTGCGTCATCCACAGATGCCCCCATAACAGTGTGTTATCCACAGATGCCCCCATAACAGTGTGTTATCCACAGATGCCCTCATAACAGTGTGTTATCCACAGATGCCCCCATAACAGTGTGTTATCCACAGATGCCCCCATAACAGTGTGTTATCCACAGATGCCCCCATAACAGTGTGTTATCCACAGATGCCCTCATAACAGTGCGTCATAATAGTGTCATGCACAGAACACCATTAGTAAAAAACCGACCAAAATATTTTTTTTCTTATTTTCCTCCTCAAATACCTAGGTGGTCTTATAGGCCGAGAAATACGGTAACTTATTTCCATAAATGCAGATCCACTGAAAATACTACATAAATACTACACATTCAATTCCAAGCCAAAACCGATAACATTTAGACAGTTTGTGTTAATACTTTACAGAAAGTAAAGAAGGCGGAATATTAGGCTGTTCAAAAAAATTACAAAGCCAGCATTTTTCTTTAAAAACTCAAAAGTGAAATGTATAAACTGAAATTTTTTGAGGTTTCATTTTACTTATTATTAGTGAACTAATATTTAGAGGCATAGCCATGGTTTCTGAGAACTGCTTGGCATCGACCAACTTCTGGCCCTTCTATGCAGGTATTCCTGTCTAGGAGGACTGGAATACATTCCACAGTTCTTCTGCATTTTTTGGTTTTGCCCCCTAAACCACATTTTGTGATGTCATCCCAAGTTCTCTACGGGATTGGGCCTCAGTCCTGTCTGTAACATAGATGTTCTTCACTCACTGGTGCGCTTTGGGTCACTGTCATGTTGAAACCTCCATTTCAAGGGCATTTCTTCTTTGGCATAGGACTACATGATCTCATCTAGTATTTTAATATATTCAAACTGATCCATGATCCATTGTATGTGATAAATAGGTCCAACACCTTGGTATAAGAAACATCCCCATATCATGATTTTTGCACCACCATGCTTGACTGTCATCACAGAGTACTGTGGCTTCCATTCAGTGCTCAGGGATCGTCCAACATAATGTCTAAGGCCAAAGATCAATTTTGTTTTCCCCACTCCACAAAATGTTGCATCATTTTTCTGTTGGCCATTCAATGTGTTCCTTGGAGAATTTTAACCTATTCAGGACATGCCTTTTTTTCAACACAGGACTTTGCAGGGAGTTCTTGCTGGTAACTTGGCTTCACCTACTTGTCTTCTGATTGTAGCAGGACTCGCTGGTAACTTGAGATCTTCTTGGATCTTTCTGGAAGTGATCACTGGGTGAACCTTAGCCTTTCTTCAATCATTTTAACAGCAGTTCCTTGCTTCCTTTCACATCTTTCGGGTTTTGTTTGCCACTTCAAAGCATCTGAGCATCATTTCAGCTGAGCAAACTATAATATACTGCAGTTCTCTATATGTGTTTCCCTCACCAATCATCTTTTTAACGAAAGTATGTTCTTCATCAGAACAACGTCAAGAATGAACCACTTCCCCAGTATTTCAGAAGGAAATGCACTATAACTAACATGTGCAACGTTTGTCACCCTCCTACCCTAAATAAGGGCCAAAATTGACACCTGCTATTCCACAGAATGAATGACTTCCTCAACTTAACTCCCCATTGCTATTATTTTGAGCGCGTCTCTTTCAGTTAAAGATTCAATCACTCAGAATGAGCGGCATGGATGTCCTAATTATTGGGTCTGTTTTTTTTCTATTACTCTACTACACTGACAAGTAATTTATTTACTATGTTGAAAAATCACTTCTAACAAAAACAGTGATTTATTACGTTAATGATATTAAACTTTATTTTTATATATCTATATACACATACAAATAGTGATTCACATGGTGATAATGGAGTAGAAGGGCCGGGGTGCTAAAATACAGTCAAATTACAGTGTAACCCAGATTATGACCAGATTCAAGGAGTGAAGTGACTGATTTAGGTCAGTGAATAGAAAGTGATGAAAAAACATGAATAAGAAAACTCCATGGAGATTGACGGTGATGCCTGTCCTGAACTTCAGATCTGAATGGAGAGTTGGAGAGTCAGAGCCTCAAGGCAACATACATGATCTGTCTGCCCGACGGGTTACAAAAAGGTGTTCTCATTCAAACCTGTCATAGGAGAGCACTATGACTATGCAATAGCTGTTACAGGACTCTTCATTCCTGAAATGACTGTCTACAAGACATGCGACTGCCAAGGTTCACATTTACTTACATTGGAGATCAAATGTTGCTGAACTGCAAAAAAAAATTAGTAGGGCTACTATATCAATAAACTAAGTGTAACGTTAGCACTTAAGAAAATGTATGGAATTCTTGTTTTCCCCACCCCATGCCTTCAGCCACATCCTCTTCCATCTCTTAGGCTACTTTCACATCTGCCTTTTCGCTCTCGCTTTCCTGGGATCTCGATAGTGGATAAAACGCTTCCGTTTAGTCCCCATTCATTGTCAATGGGGAGAAAACTAAACTGAAAGCACCAGAATGCATTCCCAAGATGCACACAAAAGCACTGCAAGCTGCGTTTTTCAGTGTGTCCTGGGATGCGGAGCAAAACGGATTCGGCATGACTCACAATGTAAGTGGTGACAAATCCGTTTTCTCTGACAACAGAAAACGGATCAGTCCACCAGTGACTTACAATGGTTTAAGAGGGAGATCCGTCTTGGCTATTTTAGAGATAACACAACTGGATCCGTTCATAACGGATGCAGACGGTTGTATTACCATGACGGCAGCTTTTTGCTGATCCATGACGGATCCATGACTGGTGTGAATGTAGCCTTAGGCCTCTTTCACACTTGCGTTCTAAGGATCCGGCAGGCACTTCCGTCCCGCTGGATCCTCAGAACGCAAGTCGCCTGAAAGCATTAGAAGACTGATCAGGATCCTGATGAGTCTTCAAAATGCTTTCAGGTTACCATGGCAGCCAGGACGCTACTGGAGTCCTGGCTGCCATGGTACTCCGCAGCAGTGTACTTACCTGCGCTGCGGCCGCTCCTTCATGACGTCACAGGTCCCCGCGGTGTATAGATCAATGCGCCGCCCGGACCTGTGACGTCATAATGGAGCGCCCGGAGGCCGCAGCGCAGGTATGTAAGTACTGCTACAGAGTACTTACCATGGCAGCCAGGACTTCAGTAGCGTCCTGGCTGCCATGGTAACCGATCAGAGCCACAGCTTACACTGGGAACTGCTGCTGAGCATGCGCAGAGCTAAACGTCTGATCCGGCGATGCGGCAAAACGACGTTTAGCTTAGTTCCGGATCCGGATTAATGCACTTCAATGGGCATTAATTCCGGATCCGGCGTTACGGCATGTCTTCCGGATTTTTGGACGGAGACAAATCCGCAGCATGCTGCGGTTTTGTCAACATCCAAAAAACGTTCACATACTGAACGGAAGACATCCTGATGTATCCTGAACGGATTTCTCTCCATTCAGAATGCATTAGGATAATCCTGATCAGTATCTTTCCGTTCTAGAGCCCCGAAGACGGATCTCTGGGACGGAAAGCAAAAACGCATTTGTGAAAGGGACCTTAGTTGAACACAATGGACCCATGTGTTTTTGCTGGAGTACTATGTAACGATTCACAAGTTTGTCTAAGTTTATGATTTTTTTTCCTCTTTTTAAAATATAGTAAAAAAAAAAAAAAAAAAAAAAATCTAAAAATTCTTGATCATACCTTTCACCAAAAAAAAAAAAAAAAATGTGTATTAGTTATATTACCTTTTAGGGGACCTGCCCCTGAAGTCTTCACCATTTTTTATTTTTTATTTTTTTTAAATGACCCCCCGTTCGGCCGCCTTTGTCCCCGATATGTTCTGCGCCTCATATGCAAATGAGGCACAGAAAGTTATAATAGGCGTCTCCTCGTATGTTCTGGTGGGCGTGCCTGGGCGTTTCTCCTCTCCCCCTGGCTGCGAGCGCATCCAATAGCAGCGCTCGGCTCTTAGCCAGGGAGAAGGAGCTCAAGATCTCGCGAGAACTTGAGCTTGCCGAGTCCCGGGACCCGCGCTATCTTGGATTCCCCAGCGCAGAAGAGGAGCGTAGCGAGCGTACCAAGATGGAGCGGGTTTCGGGACTCGGCAAGCTCAAGTTCGCGAGAACTTGAGCTCCTTCTCTCTGGCTAAGAGCTGAGCGCTGCTATTGAATGCGCTCGCAGCCAGGGGGAGAGGAGAAACGCCCAGGCACGCCCACCAGAACATCCGAGGAGACGCCTACTATAACTTTGTGCCTCATTTGCATATGAGGCACGGAACATATCGGGGGCAAAGGCGGCCGAACGGGGGGTCATTTTAAAAAAATATGGTGAAGACTTCAGGGGCAGGTCCCCAAAAAGGTAATATAACTATTACACATTTTTTTTTGGTGAAGGGTCCTCTTCAACCTAAAACTTGATTTACACAGTAGATCATTTTCTGATTGCGCAAGTACCGGATAGTACCTTTCCCCGCATGGATCTGGCCTGTTTCCAGCATCAGTGCTGAGATTCGGCCAGACATAAAATGCTACTTGCACTAAGGGTGCATTCACACGACCGTAAGTGCTTTGCAGTCAGCAAATTGCGGATCCGCCAAACACAGATACCGGCCGCGTGGGTTTCGCATTTTGCGGACCGCACATGGCCAGCACTATATAGAGAATGCCTATTCTTGTCCGCAACCATGGACAAGAATAGGACATGCTCTATCTTTTTTGCGGAGCTGTGGAACGGAACAACCCGTGTGCTGTCCACATCTTTTGAGGCCCCATTGAAATGAATTGCGGAACGGTTTCGGATCCATTTATATGGTCGTGTGAATGCACCCTAATGCTGGAAAGAGTCCGGACCCCTCCAGGATCTATCATAGTGAATGGGGCTTGGTGGTGCAGTGCTGGATGCCATGAAGAGCCTCCCAGAACAGTTTATAACTAATGTGAAACTAGCCTAAAAAAATATGAAATAGTTACAGTAAGGCCTCTTTCACACTAGCGTTTTAGCTTTCCGTCATAGAGTTCTGTCCTCGGGTCTCTAGGACGGAAAGCTACTGATCAGGATTATCCCCATGCATCGTGAATGGAGAGAAAGCCGTTCAGGATGCATCAGGATGTCTTCCGTTCAGTATGTCAACGTTTTTTGGACGTTGACAAAAGCGCAGCATGCTGCGGATTTGTCTCCGTCCAAAAATCCGTTAGACATGCCGTAACGCCGGATCCGGAATTAATGCCCATTGAAGGGCATTAGTCCGGATCCGGCCTTTAGCTAAACGTCGTTTCCGCGCATCGCCGGATCCGACGTTTAGCTTTTTGTCAATGGTTACTATGGCAGCCAGGACGCTAAAGTCCTGGTTGCCATAGTAGCAGTGGGGAGCAGGGGAGCGGCATACTTACATTCGGTGCGGCTCCAGGATGACGTCAGGGCTCCCCAGTGCACAGATCACGCGATCGCATGGATCACGTGATCCATGCGCGCGGGGCGCTCTGACGTCATTCAGGAGCGCCCCGGGAGCCGCACGGAATGTAAGTATGCCGCTCCCCTGCTCCTCACTGCTACTATGGCAACCAGGACGCTAGTAGCGTCCTGGCTGCCATAGTAACACTGAAATCATTTTGAAGACTGATCAGTCTTCAAATGCTTTCAGTTCACTTGCGTTGTGCCGGATCCGGCGTGCATTCCGGCGACGGAAGTGCACGCCGGATCTTTACAACGCAAGTGTGAAAGAGGCCTTAGTTAAGAACTTTGGATGTTAAAAATGAGTGTAAAAAAAAAAAAAAAACACATACGGAAATTATTCTTTAGTGCATATAATTGAAAATGTTATGTTCTACGAAATGACAAGATCTTGAGGAAACCTTCATTTTTAGTTTGCTAAAAGAAGGAATGAAGAAGAGAGACAGCAACCATATGACATTTTCTGATAAAACTATTAGCTAGGAGTAATCAGGCCAGATACATATGGACTTCCTGGTCAGAAAAGGTAATAATGGCGTTTACGAGCGCCCTATCCATCTGAGAAACGTATTAGAAGCACAATTCTACAACCATTACGTTGTTATTTCATTACAGCCCACTTTGTGCAGCAGTTCATGAAGCTCGACTTACAATTAATCCTAATTAGCGATACTCGCCGTCTAATACAGTATTACATAATCAAGACGGCTGTCGAGATCCGAACTGGTTGTTTACAAGTTATTTTGTGTTGCTCCAGTTGCAGAGATCAGGAGAAGTCAGCCATGTTCACTGTACGAGGATAATTATTAATAAGACGCCCCCGTCCCCGAGATCAACACAAAAGACCTAATTATAGCATATTTAGCCTTGCGTGAAGAACAACATGGCCTCACATTATTACGTTTCACATACATTTTTGTTTTTCTCTCCCCCCCCCCCCCCTTCTTTAGAGCAATCAATGACGATACATTGTGAGTAGCGTGAAGCTCCACTAATAATGCTCATTTCCTGCTATAGGAATAATTAGATCACGTTAAGAGATCATTAGGAAGTGTCTAGACAAATGTAAGTAGATATCTGTAATCCTGCTGAAGGGAAAAGAAACGCATACAGTTTACATTACGCAAGGTTGTGTATGTTCTATATAATGTGGCCAAATCCAGTATGGAAAAAACTTTCAGCAATCGGGACATTTCTAGCTAGGCTGGGCCTACTGGGCAATCGTGGCCCCACGGCACAACTAAAGATCGCTGTGTAGCAGTGCAGCCCTTGAACGGAACGGGTTCGTAGAGCGACCAGAATCTCAAAATTCAGCAATTTGTTTTTTTTTTTTTTTTCTTTTTTTTTTCTTTTGCAATTCTGGGGTCACCCCAGCCACAGCCCATCAGATCTACTTTTCAGGTCTTCAGAAAAACAGCTGATTCTGAATTATTATTATTATTATTATTTTTTTAACATATTTGGCAAAGGATACATCGAGTTGTCAATCCTTTAGGCCCCTTTCACACGGGCGAGTTTTCCGCGCGGGTGCAATGCGTGAGGTGAACGCATTGCACCCGCACTGAATCCTGACCCATTCATTTCAATGGGTCCGTGTACATAAGCGTTTTTTTTTCACGCATCACTTGTGCGTTGCGTGAAAATTGCAGCATGTTCTATATTCTGCGTTTTTCACGCAGCTCTGGCCCCATAGAAGTGAATGGGGCTGCGTGAATAATGCATTGCATCGACAAGCAAGTGCGGGTGCGTTGCATTTTTCACTGATGGTTGCTAGGAGATTTTGTGTTGTAAACCTTCAGTTTTTTTATCACGCGCGTGAAAAACGCATCAAAACGCATTGCACCCGCGCGGAAAAAACTGAACGCAATCGCAGGCAAAATTGAATGGCTTTGCCAGTGAAATCACATAGTTTTCACTGAACGCATCCGCAACGCATCCAGACCTAATCCGGACACGCTCGTGTGAAAGAGGCCTTACACTCCAATAATTATGCCAACGTAAATCATTTCATACATGGTTCATCGTAAAGCAGGGAGGAATTATTTTACACCTATTAGACACTGGACACTAAACATAGAACATTTGCAAAAAACATACCTCTGCGTTTCCTATCGTGTGATTATATTTCAAATAAAAACTAAGAACTTGGGGTCCTTTCACACTGACGCTCATCTTTTCCGGGCATGGAGTTCCGTCGTTAGGGCTCTATGCCAGAAAAAAAATAGGACTATCCCCATGCATTCTGAATGGAGAGAAATCCGTTCAGGATGCATCAGGATGTCTTCCGTTCAGTATGAGAACGTTTTTTGGACGGAGAAAATACCGCAACATGCTGCGGTTTTCTTTCCGTCCTGGGATCCTGCCACAATAGAAAACGGATCCGTCCTCCATTAACTTTCAATGGAGTTCAAAACAGATCCGTTTTGGCAATGTTAAAAAATTGTTAAAGTTAATACAAGCGGATGCGTTCAAACGGATGCATGCGGTTGTATTATCTGTAACTGAAGCATTTTTTTTCTGGCATAGAGACCCGACGATGGAACTCTATGCCGGAAAACAAAACCGCAAGTGTGAAGGTTCCCTTATCTGCCTATGGATCTATATATAAAACCTCTGTGTCCCAGAAAATCAAAAGCCTGCCTGAAAACAGCTGGCTGCAGCAGGAGCCTCCCCCCTTTGCCGTGTGGAGTAGAACATAAGGAGTGTGAAGCCCTGCCCCGTTACTCGAGCCACGCCACCAAGTGGCTCCCCAGTAGAAACTGGAAGATATGCAAGATGTCTACAAGACTGTTTGCTTGGGGAACATGCTGGAAACCTTGCGGGCTGACAAAGTGTGTGCAATGGAATCTACTGTTTTACTTCCATCATTCATTTCTAGGTTTAATGTTCCACTCATCTCTATGAAAAGCATTACTAAAAAGGCGGTTTCTTTAATCCATAAACAGTGCGCTCTTTTTCTTTGGTTCTGTCTGGTTCTGGGAATAGCTGCTGAGGGCTATGGGCCGAGTTTCAGTACCAGACACAGCCCAAGGGCAGAAAGGGCTCGGTTACTGGAAGAAAACAGGCTAGTCCGTCTAACTGCATACAAACTGCAAATGTTATACTTGGAAAAATTACACTTAGAGGACCTGTCACTGATCCTGACATGCTGTTTTAATATCTTCATGCATCCCCCATGTAATAACAATTCTGGAGCATCTATTCTTATGGTTCTATGTTGTGCCATTCCTTTATTATTTCTACTAGAAGTTAGGAATGAATTGCCAGCAGTCTGCAGTAAGGGTACAGAGGGGAGGTAACCAGTTAGGGGGGGGGGTACCTGCAGAGTCTGAAAACGGCAGCACTGATTGGATAGAGCAAGTCTGTGCCGGTACACCAACCCCCCAACTGGTTACCTCCCTCTGTACCCTTACTGCAGACTGCTGGTAATTCATTCCTAACTTCTAGCAGAAATAATAAAGGCATGGCACAACATACAGAATAGAAGTTAAAGAATTGTTATCACATGGGTAATAGCTATTAAAACAGACATGTCAGGAGTGGTTACAGGTCCTCTTTAAAGGGGTTGTGCCACAATGAAATGTTATTTTAATTCAGCATGAAACTAATTAATTTTGAAAATTACTTTCTGGTACTAAAATCCCTCTAGTTCTGATGTTTTCTGTTTACGTCATAATAATTCCGCCCACTGGTGTTCATAGAGTAACGTGCACGTCCACTCACTGAAGTGGTTGCATATGCTCAGTTCCATGCTTCTACCGCCACCATCCATATATACTAGGAGGGGGCCGCGGCAGAAAGAACACACTCCCTGAGCTGCCAGCCTGAAGAGACCCTAGCAGAGCAACCGGAGCAATGAACGGGGAGATCTCTGGGTCCACGTGAGATACCGAACTGGTTCTAGCTCTGCTAGAAAGAGACTGTCATGTACTATACGATGTACGATTTTCACTTTTTATATCAGCTATGACATAACCCCTTTAACTGAAAAGTAAATTTCATATGCTCAGGCTTATACTAACACCTTTAATAAAAGTCAACAAGCTACTCCAATTAAATACCTACATTTAAAATTTCAAGCCAACATATGCAAAATGAGAATAAATCACCATAACTGTTCCCTGTTTAACCAAATTTCAAATTGTTATGACGCTACTTGATTACGATCCTGGGTAAGAGAAGGCCGACATCATGGCAAAATATGCACCAATGCTACAAATTACCACCAAATAATAAAAGCAATAAAAACGCATTAAAAACTTGGACTGTGTGATGGAAAATGGGAGACTGCTGAAGAAGGGAAAAAAAACAGTCCGCTAAACACCAGGAATGGAAGTTGGAGATAATTGCAGCCGGCCATAAAAAAGTAATTTGAAATTGTAAAAGAATGTACTGAATGTGAAATTAAAAACCCGGCGAGACGCATTAACGATCCTTTCAGACTCCTAAAATAGAAAACCAATAACTGAAAGCATATTCACTACCTTATCTTCTGATAGGAGCCAGTCAGATTTCCACTGCGCCGTACGGAAAACTTTTACCAGATAGGCAACAGGGAAGCTATCGCCATACCGCAACTTCAGCTAATTAAACAAAAGGTGTATATAAAAGAGACAAAAAAAGAAGCCAAGGATCATATTCTCACCACTGAGTAAGGCCTCTTTCACACTGGCGTTTTATCTTTCTGTCCTAGAGATCCGTCCTCGGGGCTCTAGGACGGAAAGATACTGATCAGGATTATCCCAATGCATTCTGAATGGAGAGAAATCCGTTCAGGATGCATCAGGATGTCTTCAGTTCAGGACCGGAACGTTGTTTGGCCGGAGAAAATACCGCAGTATGCTGCGCTTTTTGCTCCGGCCAAAAATCCTGAAAGCATGCCAGAAGGACGGATCCGGAATTAATGCCCATTGAAAAACATTAATCCGGATCAGGCTTTAAGCTGAACGTCGTTTCGGCGCATCGCCGTATCCGACGTTTAGCTTTTGTCAATGGTTACCATGGCAGCCAGGACGCTAAAGTCCCGGCTGCCATGGTAAAGTGTAGTGGGGAGGCAGAGGAGCAGTATACTTACCATCCGTGCGGCTCCCGATTGCCGGGGCGCCCCATAATGATGTCAGAGCGCCCCATGAGCATGGATCACATAATCGCATGGATCACGGGATCCATGCGCGTGGGGGCGTTCTGACGTCATTGTGGAGCGCCCCGGGAGCCGCACGGGCGGTAAGTATACTGCTCCCCCCTCCTCCCCACTACTACTATGGCAACCAGGACTTTAGTAGCATCCTGGCTGCCATAGTAACACTGAAAGCATTTTGAAGACTGATCAGTCTTCAAATGCTTTAGTTGTCTTGCGTTGTGACGGATCCGGCGGGCATTTCAGGCGACGGAAGTGCACGCCGGATCCTCACAACGCAAGTGTGAAAGAGGCCTAAAATTATACACCCTGCTAAAAGTACACACCACTCAGATAATGGAGTTCTGTCATGATATGAAAGCTTAATGCCTTATTTACACGTCCGCATATATGTCCGCATGTATTCCGCAATTCTGCGGAATACATGCGGACCCATTGACTGTGAATGGGGCACGGAACGGATCAGTTTTTGCGGAGAGTGCCGCCGAGCTTACGGCCGCAGCGCCACAAAAAAGTAGAGCATGTCCTATTCTTGCCCGCAATTGCGGACAATAGACATTTCTATGGGGCTGCCGACAGGGTGTGTTTATGGATCCACAATTTGCGGATCCATAAACACTATGGACGTGTGAATAAGGCCTAAAGAGGTATTCTTGGGGGAGGATGAGCAGGCAGTCCAAGCCATTTAAGCAGGTTGAGCCCAAGACCAGGAAGCAGAGAGGAGCTGGGACAGGAGCGAGGATCGGAGCTGCCGCCGAACAGCAACGGCAGGGATAAGTACTGATGGTTTGTTATTTTAATATTCTCCTTATTTTAATTAAAATGATTCCCCTGAAGAGGGTGAAATTTGCAGCAAATCCCACGTAAAGCCTCCTTCACACAAGTGTATTGAAATCTGTCAGTATTCTTGCTCTGGATTAGGCACAGATTCCTGATGATATACCATCAGTATTGCTTCAGGATTTCATCAGGATTTAGGCCTTTTGCACATGAAAGTATGACTTTTTCACTATTTTGTAGTCCGTTTTTAACGGATCCGTTGTTTGTTGTTTTTTGCTTCTGTTGCGTTTCCGTTTTCGTCCCGTAGTTCGCAAAAAATCTCTGTATGGTTTCCGTATGCGATCCGTTGTTTGCGGTTCGCAAACAGAAACACAATTTTTTTATCATTAATGTAATGTACAGTGTGTTTTAACAGTAAACACATGGGCATGGATCCGCAAAAAACGGAAGACATACGAATGTGTGTCGTATGCATTTCGTATTTTTTGTGGACCCATTGACTTGAATGGAGCCACGAATCGTTATTTGCAGGCAATAATAGGACAAGTTCTATCTGTCAACGGAACGGATATACGGAAATGGAATGCAATGGAGTACATTCCGTGTTTTTTGTGGAACCATTGAAATGAATGGTTCCGCATACGGACCGCAAACGGAATCCGCAAAAACGGAACGGGAAAAAAAACCGTTTGTGTGCAAGAGGCCTAACATGCATATTCCTTCCTTTATTTTTTATGCACTCCATACAATATAATGTGTGTATTTGACTGAGAATATGTACAAAACTCGGCCATGCTGTGGTTTCCTAATACATCTGGAAATGATACGTCCATGTGAATAACTCTATTAATTAACATTAGCAGTGGATTCTGATACATAAAACCCGGCCCAAATACGGATTGCAAATACGCTTATGTGAAAGCGGCCTAACTCTCGATTTTCCACAACGGAGTATGCCACACGTGGCCCTATCCAAAAGCTAGCTATACGTAATTAATTTCGGGTTGCGGGGTGATCAACTGTTCTATTTGGCAGACATTTTTAAGATTCTGGATGAAAACTCCATTAGGACCACATTCACACATTTTTGGGTCTGCGTCTGACCCGCATCCATGTGCCAATCATTAGAGCAAAAATGTTTTTTTCACCTACTACAATACTCCCGAGCTGCAACCAAAAACATCAAATGCCACAAATTATGATTAGCATCTGCCTTCACGTGGTCTCTAAGTCACTAAAATGTAATGGCAGGTGACTGCACTAAATCTGTGTTGGACGATATACCAGAGGGCTAAAGATTGAGGGGGAAAAACATTCGAAAAATCAAGAAACCAATCTGCCACAAATTAAAAACTAAAACTAGAACATGTGCGGACCACAAAAAGGATGTGGTCGTGTGAATGCCCCATAAGGATCTACTTAATTCCTAGTGTGGTAGAGCAGATCCTTATGGGGCATTCACACGACCACATCCTTTTTGTGGTCCGCACATGTTCTATTATTTTTTATTTTATTTTTTTGCGGGGCCACGGAAAGAACATCTGGGTGTGGACAGCACTGTGTGCTGTCTGCATCTTTTGTGGGTCAACTGAAATGAATGGGTTCGAATCTGATCGGCAAATAATGTGGATCAGGTGCGGACCAAAACAACGGTCGTATGACTGTGGGCCTTCTGGAAAAGCCCTTTTTATAAATCAGGATCGCTGCCAGTAGAAGCTGCAGGGAAGACAATTTGCCGGCGGTGGTGGCGTGATCATATCTGGGTCGTTGGACGTGTTGCTCTGTGGGCTTCCCCGAGGGACGCAACGTGCCTCGTATTCACCTGCCAGTCATTTACAGGATGCCGGGGCTAAACCGCTCCATCTGGCACATTCTCCTGAGCAGCCGTAGTTAGTAAGATTAATCATTATGAAGATTCATTTACGCTTGCAGGTTAAAGTTAATGCATTTCATGTTTCCTGTGTGGCCGCAGCCACAGAACGCGCAGGTCGGGCAGATTGATGGACTTAGAAACGGTAAGCTCCGTGACAGCACAGACGTAAGATGATCTTCCAGGGTGAAGTGTTTCATGAAGGGACCTCGTCTTTCGTCCTGTGGTCACTTATGGTCCTGTTGCTGTGGGGTCTGCACGCGGCAAACCACATCCTTAGATTCGAGGCTTGGCGGCGGTATCAGACTCCGAGAACTGTATCAAGAATAACAAGGACATGTCTAAGTGGTAAAACAGTCACGCTGTTTTCTGCATTGATGAACGCGAAATTCTGAAATATGGCGCGTGAGGTTTAAGGGGGTGGAAGAGATCGACAAAACAGGCTCCAAACTGTTCGCAACACTTCTACAAGACATGTATGAAATACCGCCAAAACCAGCAACGGGACCGCGCTGCCTGCTAAACTGTACACACGTATGGAAGCCCTGCCAAAACTGCCCCCACAGCCAACCTGAAACACTATATATCTACTCCAAGACACGAAAGGTCGGTCTATCGACTCTCATGAATGGGCACATAAATTGACTATGTACTATTGTGCAGTTGGGTAGGGTTTTCATTATTGTAACAGTATATTGTGCTATTCCCCTATTATTCCTTCTAGAAGTTTTTGAATGAATTGTCAGCAGTCTGCAGTCAAGGTCCATCTGTGTTTTTCCAAATGGGAGGCGTTTCCCTGCACAGTCTAACATTATCCTATCATTATCCAGCCAGTGTCACACTGTGCAGGGACACACCCCCAACTGGTAGCACCCATTAATAGACTGCTAGCAATTCTTTCCTAAACTTCATTAAAAACCGTTGCTACATTTGGAGTGCAAGTAATTACTAAAATAGACAAGTCAGGAGAGGTGACGGCATTAAAATTACTGCATTGCCAGATCCGGTCTTCCGGTCTGCGCAGACCTTTAAAAATGTAAAGAAATAAATAACGGATCAGTTTTTCCGGATGACAACCGGAGAGACGGATCCGTTATTGCAATGCTTTTGTGAGATAGACCCGCATCCGGATCCGTCTACAAATGCTGTCCGTTTGCATACAGATTGCCGTATCCGGCAGGCAGTTCTGGCGACGGAATCCTCACAACACAAGTGCAAAAGTGACTAACACTGCCTCCAAATGCCCCATGAACGTATAGCCTGCTCAAAAAAGACAACGGTGCCAGCGGCAGATTGAGCTGCATAATAGCGATCTGCTGCTGGCACAGCGCTGCCCTGCATGGAGGACAAGTGATGGCATAGTGATCGCTCTGCCCCATGCCATGGAGGACATCACTACATAGAGGTCTCGTCTGGTAGTTATCTGACGATTGCAGGGAGGGAGAGCTTCCTTCCCGCCAATCAACTGCGGCATTTAAGGAGACATCTCGTTACCATCACAGACAAGATCAGAAAGAAAAGTAAAACCTCTTTTAGAAAGCTGGGGTCCGATAACACAGGATCACGCCACTGACGACAGGTAATGGAAACAGATCAGGTCATAAAGCGTGCCCACTACACGCTCCCAGAGAAAACCTGAGGCAGCTTTCTGTCCGGGGTCTCTGCTGTAAAGAAAATTTCTACTGAAGCCACCGCAGGAAGTCAGACTTCCCTCGTTAAAAAATACCAAAATATGGAATAAACTGGACGAAATCAAGAAAAAAAAATTCTATGGGTTTAGAACAGTTGGGGTGATACATTCCCTTTAAAGGAGCGAGTATGAATACAGCCATAAACAAGAGGCACACAATCCAGCTTGTCTGCAGCATTTTCTTCACAATTATTGTAGGGCGTGCACACCATTACAATGTGCTCCTCAGACAAAACAGTCTGGCCAAGGGAGCGGGCCAAAGCTTCTCACAATGGATGAGCAGACACTCTCTGGGAACACCGACTACGGCCGAGTAGTTGCTCCATCACATCCACTTAATGGCCACACATAAAGCCGCTCTCTCCTATAAAAGCTTCAACATGTTAAGAATCTGGAATAAAAACGGTTATCAGGAGGATTGCATCTTAAATGGAGCCAAAATCTTTTTATGAGAACTCGTCTCAATAATTTATACCGCCTGGTATAAATTGAAGGACGAGGAAAAGTTTCACGTCAGAAAAAGTCTTGGGCTAGATACAACTGGACTCTGGGGGCGACTTTCCCAAGATCCAAGGTGGTCTCCACTGATGAGAAAACCTAGTCTTGATTAGAGACAATCTACTTCGTGTTGGACAATACATAATTAGGAAATGACAGTCATTATACGTTCCCTGAGTCCACAGCGCAGAGAATATGGAAAATTAATAATAAAGTACAACAATGTATAATAGCGTATCCCACGCCAGGCACATAATCCTCCGGAAAAAGCACCTCCTGAAATTGTTTGCATTGATTTCTTTAGAATTTTATTGTTCTTGTTCTCCTAACGCACAAAACAATGTGACATTTCCTGCCACAAAAGCCTCAAAATAGAACGTCGAGGCATCTGCCTACAATTCTCTTCTTCCTCTACCAACGGCTTGTTCCCATCTGCACTGTAGTCTAGGCTTGGGGCCTACATTGCAGTTTCTACCAAAATGAGGGGACAGAACATGAGTATGCAGAACTTTTTTGTTCCCCAGTAAAAAAAAAAAAAAAACTCCGGACCAGTCATTTGTGTGTCGCACACTCATTCCTTCACTGCGCATCCACGAAACCGTCATGGAAAGCATTGAGAGGACTCCAGAAGAAGACTTCTCTATGTATTCCACAGCCAGTTTACGGAATAGCAAGAAAATGGGGGCGAGTACTGACACACAAATTACTGATCTAGCGTCAACGGCAGATGTTCTATACATGCGTTATCGTATTTAATAGGGCTTGCCAAAGGGGAAAGATGAGGACACCTTGTCATACGTCTTATTAGGGCATATGGATGGGGAATGCTCCTCTTAGCTCCCTCCTTTAATATCCAAGGCAGCGAGCCAAAGAGGACCTTTTACCCAGGTGGACCCGGTCCACCTATGTGATTAATTTCCATACATTTTGCCTGCAGCCGACGTCTACGGCGGACTGCATCTTCGGTTTCTGAAGCCAGAAGCTGATGATTGGGCTGGCTTCAATGTATAAAAGGTTTCTCTTTGAAGAGACCACCCCATTGAGGAGAAACCCTGAACTCCCCCTTACAAGTTTGGCATACACATTAGACTTAGTCGGCCATACCACTTAGGGTCCATTTACACGTCCGCAATTCTGTTCTGCATTTTGCAATTGAGGATCCGCACTTCCGGGTCCGCAATCGCGTTCCCGAAAAAAATAGAGCACGTCCTATTCTTGTCCGTAATTGCGGCCAAGAAAAGGCATTTTCTATGTAGTGCTGGCAATGTGCGGTCCGCAAATGCCAGGTGACGTTCATTTTGCATATGTTGGGGGAGAATGGATGTGGAGCTGCAGAAGGTGGGCGCTAATGAGTATGTGTATATATATATATATATATATATATATATATATATATATAGACACATACATAAAACTTTAGAAACCACTGGTATGAATGACAAATCGCTATGTCCTGCCAGAACAAAAATGTGACTGGGGACACAAGAGCACATTAACCTTGGTATACTCGCTCATTATGAAAAATGTCATCGGCAGGGACAAGGCTTTCAAATGAAGCAAGTAAACAACATTTATTAAACATTCATTTATGAAAATCATCCGTAGATCCCGCTCGCTGCTTCGGAACATTAATAAACACAAAACAAACAATAAAATCACAAATGCTTAAAAAAGCTCTGAAAACAAATATAATATAAAAATCCTACAAGGGCCACGCCCAGCTTTAAAGGGAATCTGTCAGTCCGGGAGCTACTAACATTTTTCTGCTGGAATAATAGATCATTTGGTTATTTGTAGGATGCCACTGGGGCAGTGATCAGGAGCCTGGTGTGTTCTGGAGATCCCTAGATCCAGGGTCTCCCCACATTAGACATAGGATGAAGGACAGGTCACCCCTTTCATGTGTGTTTATGGTTGGGCCACGCAGACAAATCTTTTATGTCCCTACGTGCCTAAGAATGAACAAAAAGTTAGTTCCGCAGCGATTCCGATAGAAAACTGCTAAAGTCAGGTATCCATAGAAAAGTTCTATAGTTTTCCCGGTTCCCCTGCTGACACGCATAGACTCAAATAGGGCCTAAAGACAACCCTAAAAAGGCGCTTACCACAGAGACAATTCGTGAGGAATATGAAGTCAGCATAAATTATGGAAATAATCCCTTCTGATTTGGAGAAAAATTTCCTTGTTTTTGGAGCAAAGGATGATTACAGTAAATGGGAAATTGTTCGGAGAGACGGAGAAGAAATCCAAGAAGGTAAACCAGTGATGGGGTTCCTGTAACCAGCAGATCTCCAGCTACGACCCCCAGGAATAAGACTCCTATAACTTTCCTCAGTCGTACAGGAATTATAGGAAATCATAGACTTCAGACATCTAACCGCAGAGACAGAAACTGCAGCACCAGCCGGTCCTATAAACGCCATGGAAATGAACAAATCCACATGAAAGACAGAAGATCGCCGCTAGAATCTGTACAGAGAAATATTAGACCTCCAGTCATTATAGCTGTAAGGCCACTTTCACACCAGCGTTTTTGCTGGATCCGGCAGGGTCTACCATAAACGCTTCCGTTACTGATAATACAACTGTCTGCATCCGTGATGAACGGATCCAGCTGTATTATCTTTAACATTGCCAAGACGGATCCGTCATGAACAACATTGAAAATCAATGGAGGACGTATCTGTTTTCCTTTGTGGCAGAGAAAACTGATCCGTCCCCATTGACTTCCCAGGACGGAAAGCAAAATACAACACATTGCTGTTTGCTCTCCGGTCGGGGAACACAACGCATTTTGGAGCATTCCGTTCTGTTCAGTTTTGTCTCCATTGACAATAAATGGGGACAAAACGGAAGCATTTTTTTTCCGGTATTGAGCCCCTATGACGGAACTCAATACCGGAATACTTGAACGCTAGTGTGAAAAGTAGCCTTAGACAGGTACAACTGGACCTTGCATGGTGCCCTTAAGGTTCTAAGGAGCCAAGTGTACAGCTGTTAATACATCCACACAAAGTTTAAGGCCAGATTCAGACCGGCGAGACTCTGCGAGCATGGATTCCCATTCTGATCTCTGCTCCTCTGACAAGACTATCAAGGCATTATATTGACTTATAATGCTGTGTGTCCCTGCCAGACCTGTATCTACTGAAGTAGACTGAGGGCATTATGTTAGGACATTTCAGTAGGTACAGGTCTGACAGGTGCGCACACAGCATTATAAATCATCATAATGCCATGCGATCCTAACAGAGGAGCAGAGGTCAGAACGGAAATCCACGCTTACACACGCCGCGAGTTTCTCGCTTTGAACTCTCTCGTCGGAGTCTGGCCTAAAGTTTTCAGGGATCTAAATAGTGCAGGGTGGCAGAATCCCACCAACCACATATTGATGGCTTATCCTGAGGATAGACCATCAATATTCAACCCCCCCGTGATCACGTGATCCATGCTCATGGGGCGCTCTGACGTTATTGTGGGGCGCCCCGGGACTCGTGAGCCGCACAGACAGTAAGTATCTGCTCCCCTGCCTCCCCACTACACTTTACCATGGCAGCCGGGACTTTAGCGTCCTGGCTGCCATGGTAACCATTCACAAAAGCTAAACGTCGGATCCGGTGATGCGCCAAAACAACGTTTAGCTTAATGCCGGATCCGGATGAATGCACTTCAATGGGCATTAATTCCGGATCCGGCATTACGGCATGTCTTCCGGATTTTTGGACGGAGACAAATCTGTAGCATGCTGCGGTTTTGTCAACATCCAGAAAACGTTCACATACCGAACGGAAGACATCCTGATGCATCCTGAATGGATTTCTCTCCATTCAGAATGCATTAGGATAATGCTGATCAGTATCTTTCTGTCCTAGAGCCCCGAGGACGGAACTCTAGGACGGAAAGCAAAAATGCAAGTGTGAAAGAGCCCTAAGGACTGACAATGGTCATGTATATATCACTAGTGAGTGGGGCAGGGCAGCATAGTACCAGACTAATTTTACTAATAGATTTACTAATAGATTGTACTAACCTACCAAACATATGGTACATTAGAATAAAGTACGGGTACCGCCACACGGCCAGGTTTCCGGATGCAAAACCTGGAGTGGATCATAAAAAGAGATAAAATATAAAAGGACATATACAACAGTTTTTTTTTAATTCACTCCTGGTTTTGGCTTTCAAAACAGCATCCAGAAACCGGACCGTGTGGCCGAACCCTCTGATTGCCGGGTCAGACTACAGTGTGTCTTTGTAGTCTGTAACCATGGAGACGCATTGGTCTGTTTAGAAGCTGTAAACTATAGTTACATTTTAGATTCTAAACTATTGCAAAATTGCTTTATTTTACATTTCAGAGGCACCGAGACCATAAAAAAATTGTTTCGGAAGGTGGTCGCAGCCTCTCAGTAATAGGTATGTGACAGCGCAGAGGAGCACTAGCCGTCCGTATGTATTTACGGTATGCGGTAGATGCTACGTCGACTGCTTGTCACAGGTTCTGTAACCTCACTGCCATGCGGAGAAATAAAAGTGACAACTTCCCTCAGCAAACTTCACATTCAGGGAACTGGTTGTCACTCTTGTCGGATCTACCTCCTACGTAATTACCACACAAAGAACAACAGGAAAGAAATAGCGGAACCCATATTCTCAAGTTCTCGGTGATATTACAACACCCACCATCCCACCTATGATAACACCATGAATATCTTGAAATCGCTAATAGACGTATTAAACAGAAATTTCACCGCCAGTGAGCATCCGCGCAGAGAGCAGCCACATGCATCCAGCTGTTCAGAGCAGGAGACGCTCCCGACGTCCCCGACTGAACTCCTACTAGCGTGGTTACAGATAACGCTCCTTAGTTACTAAGCCGCTCCAGCAGACACAGCGGGATCACTGCTTTAAGACTGAAGAGCAAGCACAGAAGTGCAGGGAAGTCAGCAATCCTGTAATGGATTCGCCAAAGAATACATCAAATTACAGTCTCTGTGCAGCGGATGCTGCTGAAGCTCGGCATTTAAAGGGGCCCGTCCATCCTCAACATTCATGGCATATCCACCGATAAGCGAGAGTCCCACCTCTAGGACCAGCAATGATAAATCAGGACGAGACTGAACGTCAGGGTCGTATTTTTTTTTTTAATGCGGCCTGATATAATTAACGTGAACTGTGAAATGTGCTACAAGCTAATTTTTTTCATGCCAATTTTTTGTGCTTTTTGGGCGAGTTTTCAAAATGGAGCATGCTCTGACTATGGAGTTTTTTCCCTAGTGCAGGAATGCCCAACCAGCGGCCCTCCGGCTATTGCAAAACTACAACTCCCAACATGCCTGGACAGCCTACAGCGATCAGCCTACAACAGGGCATGGTGGGAGTTGTAGTTTTACAACAGCTGGAGGACCGCAGTTTGAGCATGCCTGTCCTAGTGTTTTTTTCACTAAGCCTCTTTATAAAAGTAGAAAAATGTCACAAAAATGTTGAAATTAAAAAAAAATGCATAAAAAACAGCAAAAAAATAAAAATAAAAATAAATGCTGTTTTTACCCAACTCAAAAATAAAAGGACCATAAAAAGAGACCATACAAAGGAAGAAGCCCCTATCACAAGGCATCATTTGGTGTGGATTCTGTGCCAAAAAAAAGGCACAGAACCGGCACGTCATTCGAATGGGAGGCTCATGTTCATGGCTGCGACCTCTCCGAGAACAGACCTGCCCATATGAACAATGGGAGACTCTGCGTGGCTGCTTATGGTGTATCCATTCCAAATTCTGCTGTCAGAAGCCGCCATGTGAATTGGACCCATCCAGGCGAGGTTCAAATCTCAGGCGCAGATTCCGTCAAAATATAGGACAAATTAACGAAGCCCGCTGTCCTATTTTGCCCGGCAGAGTGACAGACATATACCGGAAACCTAACTGACACCTTAACGTCTATGGGGTCAACTGGGCGCCAGTGGTGTCCGTCACGCGACATATCCAGCGTTACCACTTGGTTTGTTGCCGCCATATTTTAAATCCAAAATTGCATGGTTTCTCTTCTCTTCTAACTACTGAACGGAGTTCTGTCATACAATACCATGGAGGCTATACTATGGACGAGTGTGACAATTTTGGCACAATCATGCTCCATTCTAGGACCTTAAAGGGGTTGTCTCCCTTCAGCAAATGGTATTTATCATGTGGAGGAAGTGAATACAAGGCACTTACTAATGTATTGTGATTCTCCATATTCCTTCCTTCCTTTGCTGGCTGGATTCATTTTTCCATCACATTATACACTGCTTGTTTCCATGGTTATGACCACCCTGTAATCCAGCATCAGTGGTCGTGCTTGCACACTATAGGAAAAAGGACTGGCGGAGAACACACAGGCACACATGCACAGCAGGTCATGTCCTGTCCCAGCTACCTCTGTGCTGCAGCAGTGGTCATAATCCCTGGAAACGCGCATTGTATAATGTGATGGAAAAATGAATCCAGCCAGCAAGGGAGGCAATATGGAGAATCACAATACATTAGTAAGTGGCTTGTAATAACTTTCTCTACATGATAAATGCCACTTGCTGAAGTGAGACAACCCCTTTAAAGTGGTGGTCCCACCAGAACATCCCCTTTTCTTCTGCCCCATTAGCTCACGCCGCCCTTCCGCGGCATCTGAAAAGCAGGTCTAGCTAAAAGATCTTCTCCTTACAAATAATGGAATAGTCACAATGTTTAAGAAAATATAAAAAGCACACAAACAAGCTGTCCTAAAACCCGCCAGGACACCCCTGCGCATTAGACCTCATCTCGCAGTGCTAATCAATGTTATTTCATATTCAGCAACAGGATGAAAATTAATTAAATTGCAAAAAAAAAAAAAGAAACATCTGTTAGTTAGCATTTTTTACATTTTCCATCAGTCTTTTTTATGACTCAGCTTACATTAGGCAAAAAGTGCACGAAATGGATAAAACAATTTGAGGGGTGTGCAGAATTTTCCTCTCCCTTTTAACAGTCACTTTGACAGAGATGACATAAAGCACTGGGAGCGTCTTTTGGAGGCAGAAATGACCCATCTGATGCTGTCAGGTCCGGCTTAAATTGTATGGCAGGCTTCTCCTGAATAAACGGTGAAAGCGGAAAAGAAGGAGGATTTCTAAAGCTACAGTGACCTCTGCTGGAGGCCGGAAAAACTACCTTAACAAAGGGAACTACTATAAATCTTCATGTAATGTGAAGGTTTATAAACTGTAATGATATTTCTAATATCCCCAGAAGTGCGACAAATGGATAGAATAAAAAGAAAATGAAAAGTGCAAGAAAACAAAGAATAAATTCAAGAATCCTGCATAACTTCAAAATTCTAGATTGTCTAGAAATCTGGAATAAATTGGACTTTAGTATCTTTTCGTCACTTTGAAATAAGTTATATACTAAACTACTAAACAGAGTTCAGGATTAGGCTACTTTCACACTCGCGGCAGCAGGGTCCGGCAGGCTGTTCAGGCTGGGTAACAGCCGGCCGGATCCGTGCTAACGCCAGTGGACTGTGCCGCGGAGGTCCGGCTGCAGCACGGCAAAAAGGCTGAGAAGCGGCCGGACAAAAACCACATTGTGTTGTATTTTTTCCGGCCGCCTCGCATGTTTGCAGTGCTGTGGCTGGAGCTCCGGCCCACCCCCATTATAGTGAACTAAGCCAGAGCGGACTTCCAGCGGAAAGGTGGGATGGCGTTAACACGGATCCGGCAGGCTGTTCCCCCACCAGATCAGCCTGCTGGACCCTGCGGCCGCCAGTGTGTAAGTAGCCCAAGTCAGGTAGGCGAGACGTGAGCATAGTATTGCGGTAATGCAGAATATGTTTAGTAACACAACCCCTCTAAATAGGACCTTTCATGGAATTTCTTTTGTTTAATTAAGTACCTTTACTTGTGGGGTACCCTCCGCTGATGCTGCCATCCTTGTTCTTTTTTCAAATACCCCTTGCATACCCCCCCTGCAGGTTTCGCACCCAGTATGTTAATTCTGAGCATCAGTACAGGGAGGAGGAGACACCAGGGTTTCTCGGGGGCGTCTCCTTCTCCCTGGCTGTGCCGAGGTCCAACCGCAGTGGAGCGCGTCACAGCCAGGGAGAAGGTGAGCTTTTTTTTCTCCCTAGCTGTGATGGACTTTGCTACGAATGGACCTCGGCACAGCCTGGGAGAAGGAGACGCCCCCTAAAAAACCTTGGTGTCTACCCTCTCTGTACTGATGCTCAGTATTAATATACAGGGCGCAAAAACTGCAGGGGGGCATGCAAGGGGCATTTGGAAAAAGGCAGCATCAGCGAAGGGTACCCCGCAAGAAAAGGTACTTAAAACAAAAAAAATTCCATGAAAGGTCCTCTTTAAAGGGGCTGTGACACAAAACATATTCCGCATTTTTCAAACCAGCACCTGGATCTGAATACTTTGTAATTCCATGTATGGTAATTAAAAATTTAGTAAAGCCACTGATCTATTCTGTATCTGTATAGCGCCACCTGCTGTTTTTTTCCGTATTTTTTGTGTCTGTCTCAATGAGCTGGTCGATCAGTTTAAGGGCCCCTGCATGCGATCCTATCCGTTTTTTGCGAGAGTCCCGGATCCGCATAACACAGATACTGGCCGAGAGCCTGACGTTTTTTTTTCTTTTCACTCCTTCATAAATGTGCTGTCCTTGTTCGCAAAACAGTCAATAATAGCACATGTTCGATTTTTTTGCACGCCCGCAGAACAGACTTATGGGGGTGCTGTCCGCATGTTTTGTGGCCCCATTGAGATAAATGGGGTCAATAGCAAATGACAAATGTATTTCTGCTGCAGCTTTCTACCTGTAACGGTCACAGCTTCTAACAGAACATGTGGCTGGTGGCAGTTGGACATTTAGGGCACATCTCCGTTGTTTTGGTCCTCATCAGACTTGCTTTTTTTAAGGAGAAAGCTGCAGCAGAAAGGACACATCCCCTGGGCTGGAAGGCTGAAGATCATTTAGCAGAGCGATGGGAGCAGCGAGTGTGGACCCATGTGCTGTACAGGGCTGGTTCTAGCTTGGTTAGAAAGGTATTGTCATCTACTGTATTGTCATTTATTTTACATCAATCATGGTGTTGGGGTAAAGACCCCAAAGCCGGATAAAGGAGACCAACACTGGGACGTCAAAGCTCCCCAAATAAAACCTCGGTACCTTCTTCCAGGCATAACCCCCTTTAAGTAGTATGAGCTTTTTTTTTAACTTGGATATATGGGTGGCATTAAATGAAATACATTTGTCATTTATCTACATAGCCTCCGTTATGCTTCACATGTCCCCCGAGCCAGCCACAGCCACACATTAGCAATGCGTCCGGGTCTCCGGCCACACGTGGTACCCAAATCTGTCAGATGAAACAGCTAAATGACGAGCTGAGGCGGCAGCTCTAGGGCTGGATACACACACAACATTTCTCCGACGCCCTTAACAGCTTGCTTCTTTTTTTTTTCCCCAGAAACAATGTGGATTATTATTAAGTCTATATATACAGCGTCCTTGTTCTTGGCTTTTGCACCTTTTTAGTATGAACCGTTACAATAGACCGAATGCACAGGTCTAAAATCACAGAGAATGAATTGCAGTCAAAAATGGTCTTCGGTAAAGAGGGGAAGGGGGCAATAAACATAGGATATAAAGGAACTGAAAATCTGTCACAGACAAATATGGTCTAGTAGAAGGGCCAGGTCTTTGAGAAGACCACCCCAGACATGGTCTAGATGAGCGGTGGTCTTCTCAGAGGAGTCTATGGGAGAGGTTCCCCTGAAGAGACCACCCCAGATGAAGGATGGGGTCTTTTGGAGAGGTTCCCCTCGAGAAGACCCCCTCCTATCTAGTCTAGATGAGCAGTGGAGTCTTTTGGAGAAGTTTTTCCTGAGAAGACAACCCCAGATCTAGTCTAGATGAGTGTTGGTCTCCTGAAAAAGCCATCCCAGATCCAGTCTAGATGAAGGGTGGGGTCTTTGGGAAAGGTTTCCCTGAGAATACCACTCCAGATCTGGTCCAGATGAGCGCTGGTCTTCTCAGAGAGGAGTCTTTGGCAGAGGTTTCCCTAAAAAGACCACCCCAGATATAGACTAGATGAGATGTGGTCTCCTCAGAGAGGAGTCTTTGGGAGAGGTTCCCCTGATAAGAACCACCCAGATCTGGTTTAGATAAGCGGTGGTCTTCTCAGAGAGGAGTCTTTGGGAGAGGTTCCCCTGATGAGAACCACCCAGATCTGGTCCAGATAAGCGGTGGTCTTCTCAGAGAGGAGT
This sequence comes from Bufotes viridis, assembly GCA_033119425.1. NCBI lineage: Eukaryota > Metazoa > Chordata > Amphibia > Anura > Bufonidae > Bufotes > Bufotes viridis. The sequence continues at coordinate 342,934,609 of CM065593.1, forward strand.
CTTTGGGAGATGTTCCCCTGAGAACCATCCCAGACCTGGTCTAGATGAGCGGTGGTCTTCTCAGAGAGGAGTGTTTGGGAGAGGTTCCCCTGCTGAGAACCACCCAGATATAGACTAGATGAGTGGTGGTCTTCTCAGAGAGGAGTCTTTGGCAGAGGTTTCCCTAAGAAGACCACCCCAGATCAGGCCTAGATGAGGGAGAAGGGGGGGGGGGGTCTTTGGGAGAGGTTCCCCTGATGAGAACCACCCAGATCTGGTCTAGATAAGCGGTGGTCTTCTCAGAGAGGAGTCTTTGGGAGATGTTCCCCTGATGAGACCATCCCAGACCTGGTCTAGATGAATGCTGGTCTTTTCAGAGAGGTTTTTTGGGAGAGGCTTCCCTGTTTCTAGCCCCGCTCCATAGCTCTTGTATTAGCCTCTGAGATGTTTATCCATTACCTCCATCTTTACGGGGTTATTTATCACTATACACGTCTCTCTCACATCCTGGCAGAGCACTTGAACCTTGATACCTGCATTTTTCCCCAGACATAATCTAAACCTGCTGCTCCTCTATCTTTATACGGTAAAGCGATGCTTAAATGAATGACAGGATATAATAATACGATCATAAGCATCAATCAGTGATAAAATGGAAATCTAATAAACGTCTGCAGAGGATCTCTCCTGGCATGTAAACCGCCACTTACAACATGCATTATAGTAAATGGAAATGTGATTGGACCTTTATGTGCATTAATGACACGCCCGGCACAATGAGGCAGACGCTCCCTTCCCCACTAATGAGACTTGTGCAGGCTCTGATAACTTAATGGACCTCTTTACTGGATAACTCCAATGGCAGAGGCCAGTTCTTGCCAAGTAAATAAGGTCTGACTGGACACTTATTTCGGACATTATTTGTTTCCAAAGCTTTCAGCCTAACCTGCTCATTGTGTTCGCCTTCGGCAGATCCATGGGATGACATACAACGCAGAGGGAAAGCCGGGCCTTCGTGTGAGCATAAAAATAACATTAATAGCAGAAACACGGGCAAACCATTATAGAGGTGGAAAGGTGAAGAATAAACATACTGGTCCTTCAAGATACAAATTCATTTTTTGCTGGGATGAACATTGCAATTGGAAACTATAATTCTATGGAAAACTGGAAATTAGCACAAAGTCCCTAAATGTAAACCTAGCAGAAAGAAAAAAGATTAAATAATGCAATTATCAAAAAATAATCACATACTATAATTGCACTGCAATGTAGTTCAGGCAGAGAGCAGTACAGTACATATTAGTACGGGCAGAGCCGTACAGTACATATAGTACGGGTAGAGAGCAGTACAGTACATATAGTATGGGTAGAGAGCAGCACAGTACATAGTGTACGGGTAGAGAGCAGCACAGTACATAGTGTATGGGCAGAGAGCCGTACAGTACATAGTGTACAGGTAGAGAGCAGCACAGTACATATAGTACGGGTAGAGAGCCGTACAGTACATATAGTACAGGTAGAGAGTTGTACAGTACATATAGTACAGGTAGAGAGTTGTACAGTACATATAGTACGGGTAGAGAGCCGTACAGTACATATAGTACGGGTAGAGAGCAGCACAGTACATATAGTACGGGTAGAGAGTTGTACAGTACATATAGTACAGGTAGAGAGCCGTACAGTACATATAGTTCAGGTAGAGAGTTGTACAGTACATAAAGTACGGGTAGAGAGGCGTACAGTACATAGTGTACAGGTAGAGCTGTACAGTACATATAGTACAAGCAGTACAGTACATACAGTACAGGTAGAGAGCCGTACAGTACATAGTGTACAGGTAGAGAGCAGTACAGTACATATAGTACGAGCAGTACAGTACAGGTAGAGAGCCGTACAGTACATAAAGTACGGGTAGAGAGCCGCACAGTACATATAGTACGAGCAGTACAGTACAGGTAGAGAGCCGTACAGTACATAAAGTACAGGTAGAGAGCCGCACAGTACATAGTGTACAGGTAGAGAGCCGTACAGTACATAGTGTACAGGTAGAGAGCCGTACAGTACATAGTGTACAGGTAGAGAGCCGTACAGTACATATAGTGTACAGGTAGAGAGCCGCACAGTACATATAGTACGAGCAGTACAGGTAGAGAGCCGTACAGTACATAGTGTACAGGTAGAGAGCCGTACAGTACATATAGTACGAGCAGTACAGTACAGGTAGAGAGCCGTACAGTACATAAAGTACGGGTAGAGAGCCGTACAGTACATAGTAGTACAGGTAGAGCCGTACAGTACATAGTGTACAGGTAGGAGCCGTACAGTACATATAGTACGAGCAGTACAGTACAGGTAGAGAGCCGTACAGTACATATAGTACGAGCAGTACAGTACATATAGTACGAGCAGTACAGTACATATAGTACGAGCAGTACAGGTAGAGAGCCGTACAGTACATAGTGTACAGGTAGAGCCGTACAGTACATATAGTACGAGCCGTACAGTACATATAGTACGAGCAGTACAGTACATATAGTACGAGCAGTACAGGTAGAGAGCCGTACAGTACATAGTGTACAGGTAGAGAGCCGTACAGTACATATAGTACGAGCAGTACAGTACAGGTAGAGAGCCGTACAGTACATATAGTACGAGCAGTACAGTACATATTAGGGCTGCACGATATGGGAATTTTGTGCGATTGCGATTAGGGCCCTAAACATTGCGATAACGATATGCGATGCGATATTTTAAGGGAATTGTGCTAGAGGTCTATCTGCTTGGATTTTTAAGGTAAAAGCACACACAGAAGACTGGTAATGTGAAATGTAGTTATGCTGAACTCAAGAACTGAAATGCGCAGTGTTTTTCAAAATAAAATACATATTTGCATTACTGCAAAAGTACAAAATACAAAACCTGCCATTTTCTTAATAGCGCTGCACAGAACAGATAAATAAAATAGATAGAAGAACATGTGTTCATTAAAATAGCGACTTTCCACCAGCACCTCCTCCCTCACCGCACAGTAACTGATGTAGTCGCTGGCAGCGCGGTGCAGCATAGCGGCCGGCGATACATCAGTGTCAGCCACGTAAGAGTCAACCATCGCATATTGCACATTCCCCCACCACTTTTGGGGGAAAAAGGGTGTCTTATAAAGCAAATAATACTGTAATATAATTGCAGCATTTTTGGGTCAGCAAATTGCGATTGCGATACGGCGATTAATTGCGATAACTATTGCTTTCGCGATATATTGTGCAGGCCTAGTACATATAGTACGAGCAGTACAGGTAGAGAGCCGTACAGTACATAGTGTACAGGTAGAGAGCAGTACAGTACATACAGTACGGGTAGAGGCGTACAGTACATAAAGTACGAGCAGAGAGCAGTACAGTACATAGTGTACAGGTAGAGAGCCGTACAGTACATATAGTACGAGCAGAGAGCAGTATTACACTGTCTTTTCATTGACCCTACTTACCAAAAATTAAGCACTGGCTCACATGCGTTCAGGATGAATGTAAGATACAGAAAAGAAGTTCACGACTGTAACATTGTAAGTCGCATGACTTCAAATTGTGATGGTCAGTGATTGAGCCCGGCTTCAGGACAGTAACCAGACTTCAGCAGTGTATAGTGCTGCACTCTACAGGCGCACGGCGAGCAGGACCGCTTTTCATTGTCTATTACCATATTACATTCTGTTGGAGGTCAAATCGTGGTCTCTTTGCACACTGTAGTAATCGGTGCACTGGTTACCGGGCCCCTAGGAGTGCCAGTGTATGTGTTGTCAGTTTAAGGGCTCATGCCCACGAGCGTAAGCGCTCAGTGCCCGTATTGTGGACCATAAACAGCTGGTCCGCAATATACACGTACGTACTTGACTTGAATAGGTCCCGCGATCCACAAGATAAGACTGAGGACAGGACTTCACTTATCTTTTGCGGACCACATGCATGGATCCGAAGCACTACGAAGCTGTTCCATGGGCTTCCCATCTGTGCCTCTGCAACGCAAAAGAATAGAACTTGTCCTATCTTTGGCCGTGTGTTCCGGGTCGAGGACCCATTCAAGTCAATGAGCCCGCATCCGCAAACGTAGATCACAAAGCCAGGGCCTGTGCATTGCGGACCCCAATTTGAGGTCCGCAGCCCGAGCACCGAGCCCTTACGCTCATGGGCCTGAGTCCTAAGGCTCTCTCCATAAGGAGGGATTTCCCGAAAACACAAGTACACATAAATGCTAAAGTATCCAAAAGAAATGAGCACATACTGTAGCATGGAGAGTCAGGCTGCTGCGCAACACCTGGAACCCAGCCGCCATCCATCTCCCTGCGGGTGAGGGCTCGCCACTGCTGACACCTCAATTTCAGCTCCGTTGCGAATACGTCTGGGCCATTATTCACCACCTTTTAAGCACCTTCTATTAAACAATAAATTAAAACGAAGATGTGCGGCTTTCATACACGGATGAGAGATCTTCTCAGACTCTTTCTGCCAAGATACCTAGGATACTGGCATATCAGATAAGGAGCGCAGAGGGGGCGTCACTCCGGCGCCTGCATAATTCACTGTAAAGTGCTCTTTTCATCTAACACATTTATAAGCCATCAGGCATATTTTCTTATCGCCTTTGAGCCGTCCTGTAATTACGTGTGCAACAGGAACATTACATGTCGTGTACTGCAAACTAAACACACGAGGAACCCAAACTGTTCTGGTATTATGGACCTCATTGATCTGAATGGCCGCCATGTAACATTTCCCCCGCAGTGGCCCAGGGAAATCAGCCGTTTGCAGGGACCTGGTGCCATCAGCTGATTGCTCCAGGGGCCACATTTTGTAAGGGGTTGACTCCAAGGGAACCTGTCGTCTGAAGATTTTGCCAAGTTTGAAGGTAGCACAATAAACGGCAGGATTAAAGGGCGTCTGTCAGCAGATCTGTCCCTATGGCACTGGCTGACCTGTTACATGTGCGCTTGGCAGCTAAAGACATCCGTGTTGGTCCCATGTTCCTATGTGCTCGCATTACTGCGAAAAATGAGGTTTTATTATATGCAAATGAGCCTCTAGGAGCAACGGGGGCATTACAATTACACCTAGAGGCTCTGCTCTCTCTGCAGCGCCCCCTGCACTTTGATTGACAGGGCCAGGCGTGATGATGTTTTCACTTCCTGGTCCTGTCAAAGTGCAGACGGTGCAGCAGTTGCAGAGAGAGCAGAGCCTCTAGGTGTAATGGTAACGCCCCCGTTGCTCCTAGAGGCTCATTTGCATATATAAAAACATTTCTCTCAGCAAAGCGGGCACATAGGAACATGGGATCATGTATATCAATCTCCTAGCACAGCACTAACAATACTGTATGTATCGCCCATTTTCCACCCTAATTCAGTGCTAGTGCATGAGAATTAAAACAGTTTAAAAAAATTAATGCAGCTTAAAAGGGTTGTCTCACGGAAAAATTTTTTAGTATAGCCAGTGAGGCAATAAAAAGTATATGTATAGCGCCACCTGCTGTTGGTTATTTTTCTCATTTTAATCTTCAACCGCCACCAGCCATATGTTCTGTTAGAAGCTGTTACAGTTACAGGGAGAGAGCTGCAGCAGAAAGGACACGGCCCCTGAGCCACCAAGCAATTGGAGCAGTGAATGCAGAGATCTCTGGACCCGTGTGAGGGACGGGGCTGGTGCAAGATATGTTAGAAAGGTACTGTCATGTATGATATGATGTCTGATTTCCATTTTTTACATCAATCATGGCTTGACTTTTGCTGGGAGGAAGCTTGCTGAGGCAGAAACTCCCCCCCCCCCCTTTAGTTATTAAGATCTATGCAGCTTCCATTCAAAATGATCGCCCTTTTCTATCCCATGCCTACAGCAGATTTGCCCGCAGCAGGCCTCCGGCAGGCAGCGAGCGAGGGCCCCATCCTCAGTCTCACAATACATCGCTGCCCACCACGTGACCCCCATTTTCTGCCAGCTTTACGGTGATGAATCCTCTGTCTGGAACGCAGACAATATTGTTGCTGAAGCTGTGATTATAGATTCATAAGTTGTTAGACCATTTAGGTAGTTTAATTAAAACTTGGCACGTGTACAGAAAATAAAATTTTACGTGCACAGGAAGAGTACGTGCAAATCATGGAGAGTGGGGGATAATTATGTCTGCTCGGTGATTGATGCTTAGCAGCGTAAAGGTAAAGTATCTTGGTGACAGTAAGGAAAGTAATGCTGAGAATTGTCGGTGAGGTGCCAGAGAAGTGGAGACTGCGAGGCGGGCACAAGGTGCTGCCAAGCATCGCTGGGGTCACCAGTCTGATGTGCTTAGAGAGGCCTCTCATGTCTGCTTTAGCAAATACAAGCATTCACCAAGAAATACCAATTCTAGAGAATCTTTTCCTATAATTCTGCTTTATGCCGTTCCTCTATTATTCCTCCTATAAAGGAAAAAAATTACAAATGGTTGTTACTGTTCCCCTTTGCCAAAGGTGTGTGTCCTTGCATAGCCTGACATTTGCAGGACTGAGGAGAGACCGACAGAGAGACCGACAGAGAGACCGACAGAGAGACCGACAGAGAGACCGACAGAGAGACCGACAGAGAGACCGACAGAGAGACCGACAGAGAGACCGACAGAGAGACCGACAGAGAGACCGACAGAGAGACCGACAGAGAGACCGACAGAGAGACCGACAGAGAGACCGACAGAGAGACCGACAGAGAGACCGACAGAGAGACCGACAGAGAGACCGACAAGAAGAAGGAGCGAGCGAGAGGGCAGAAGGAGAGAGCAAAGAGGAGAGAGAGGGGGGGCAGAAGGAGAGAGCCAGGAGAGGAGAGAGAGTAAAGAGGAGGAGAGAGAGAGGGGGGCAGAAGGAAAGAAAATAAAGTGAGAAGAAATTAGGGGAAAGAGCGAACGAGTAGAGTGTATGAGAGAGAGAGAGTGTGAGTAAGGTGTTTACTGGGACACCAGAGGCCGCTGTACACAACGCAGTTTGGGCTTATTTAATTTGAGTTGGTAGAATCGGTTTGGACACTAATCAAATTTTTTTTTTAATTTGCCAAATCGGACACAAACCAAATTTTAAAAAACTGGTCCTATCTAATGTCATACCTGCAATTTGGATGGTCGTAAAGTTATCCTCATGGCTCAAGTGCACCTTCCCTACACCTTCATCAGTAAATGTAACTACAAAATATCATAAATGTACAGAAACCCGTGTGATCCAATATAAAAATGAAGCCAGAGGAGAAAAAAGGGCCTTGCAATTACAGGAGACACAGGACCTGCACATGGAGTCACGGCGAGTCGTACGCAGGCGACATGCACAACACCGCCGTAATTTATACGTGCATGAAGTGTGATAAACCTTGCCGGATTCCTGATTCAGTTTTATTTTTATCTCTACAAGTGGGATGAGCGCTCTCGGTGGGAAGCTTCACTGCCTTGTTAATGGGGATCTGGAGGGATAAGGTGTGAAATGGCACAATTTACACATCAGCGCTATTACAAACATCTAGAGCCACAAGTGTCGCGCTTTAACGATGCATAAACAGACCACGCCAGAGCACCCTGCAAAGACAAAAACAAAGTACATAAAACACTATAGAAAATATACCAATGTTAGGCTACTCTCACACTAGCGCTTTTTGCGGATCCGTCATGGATCTGCAATAACGCTTCCGTTACAATAATACAACCACATGCATCCGTCATGAACGGATTCGGTTGTATTATGTCTTCTATAGCCATGGCGTTTTCTATTGTGTCAGAGAAAACTGATCCGTCCCCATTGACTTACATTGTGTGTCCGTCTTGCTCTTCACCACATTGCTGCTTGCAGCATTTTTCAGCCCGCGATGGGGACGCAATCGAATGGAACGGAATGCATTTTGGTGCCTTCCGTTTAGTTCAGTTCAGTGTTGTCACCATTGACAATGAATGGGGACAAAACGGAAGCGTTATTTTTCCAGCATTGAGACCCTATGACAGATCTCAATACCGGAAAATATTAACGCTAGTGTGAAAGTAGCCTTAATGCTATATTCATTATAGAAATGTGAGAACCATTTGTGCCTGTCCACCACGGCAAGGTGATCTCTTTTGGACAGGACCCTACACTAAATGCGCAAATGACTTTGTACAAAACGCATTTGCCAAGAATCTCACATTTCTATAAGGAGTATAGCATTAGCACTGGTATATTTTCTATAGTGGGGTATGGTTTTTGCGTTTGCAGAGTGCTGTTGCATTGTGTCGGGTTTTATTAGGATGTGCAGAATAATTGAGCTTTTTCTTTGCAGTTTAACAATGCATACAGATGAAGAAGTGACAAAATCATTAGGGGGGGGCGCGAGTGACACGGAAAAACATAGTAGTGTGTGAATTATGTGATGTATTGGGCACCATTCACACTGGCATTTGTCTGCCGTCTGCAGCGCTGTTCTTGTGGTCAGACAGAGTACTGGAAATCTGCCAACCCCATAATAAGTCAAGTCAAGTCAGCTCATTGGGATCAGTTTGAAACCATACCCATAAGAAATGAGCCGGCTGCTTTATGGACAGAAACGTTGATGCTAGAGTAAACTGAACTTTATATTTTCCCAAGAAATAACAGTTCTGAAGTGTCTTTTCTTATAACTAATTCTTCTGTTATTCCTAGCAAAAATTTATGAATACATTGACAACTGGGTGTTACCCAGTAATGACAGACTGTGTAGGGGGACACCCTTTCTGCATCGGCAATGGTAACACCTCGTTTTCAGTATAAATATATTTCTAGTAGGAATAATAGACTATTGTATCGTACTCTGCGCTGAAATACATAGTCCGGACTCCTGTGCTAAGATATTGGAGAGGACTCCTGCACCACAGTCCTGTATTTCTGCACAGCTGCGCTAAAAGTGGGGGGAACGGGGCACAATAATAAAATACAAAATAGTGATCTGGGCTCCTTATCTGTAGGACTACTCACGTATTACCGCACATAATAGTCCAAGATCAAGGTACCATCACTAGGCAGACACCTGTAATCCGGGTAACCCCATACAACAAGGACATTAAAGGGGCTTTCCGAGATTTTAATACCGATGACCTGTCCTCAGGATAGGTCATTAGTACCTAAACGGTGGGGGTCCGACACCCAGGACCTCCGCCAAGCAGCTGTTTGAGAAGGCAGCGGCGCTCGTTCACGTGGCCTTGGAGCAGCTCAGTCCTATTCGAGTGAATGGGGCAGAGTGTGATACCAAGCAGTGCCGCTATACAGCCTCAACAGCAAATCGGCAATATAAGAACAGCAAACCTGGAGCTAATGACGGGGGCCGAGGAGCCTCCTTCTACCGAATCCCCCCGGGAACGTGTCTTCTGTGTTCCAACGGCTACTCAAAGGGTAATTCCAAATGTTTCCTAATGGTGACAATTCTACATCTGGTGACAGTGACCTGTTCCTGGCAGGAAATCAGGCAGGCCTCGCTCCTGCCATTAATTATGCACAAGGCGAGAACGGGGAGACAATTTAACCGTATGTGAGAGGACTGCAAATCTGTCGGACGACCCAGGTAACTCCCCTGCTAGGCCATACTCGGGGCCTTGTTAGCGCTCTCGGTTTGGAGAACAGATGCTCCATGAAAATTGCATGAGCCCCTAGCCGGAGCATGCGTGCCTGCCTCAAATAAATACGCAGCAGAGAAACAGACACGCATTAATCTATGAAAACTGTGCTGGAGAGAGGAAAAGGAGTCGTCGGGATTTTTGCTGCATGCCGCTTACGGTTTTAGACGTCCCGCTGGATCCTCAAACAATCCATGTTAATTCCAGGTTGTGAGGCACCAAAACACGGAAAAAGTAGGGGGGGGGGGGGGGTGAATACCCTTGCAAGTCACTGTAAATGGTCCCATAAACGAGCTGCTGGGAGCTTCCATAGGCGGCACATCCGATGTGCGGTTATTTATGAGAGGACGGTTTGGAAAAAATATCGTTTTTGATACTCGCGATGAAAAAAGAATAAGCTGCTACTGAACACCACTGATGGCGGCTTTTGACCCTTGAGGATCTGGTAAGTGGAAATTCCCCCTACATTTGCCAACGGAGGAGAGTCAGGACACCCCCATACGCAGTTGATCTAATACGTACTGCCACTAAATGGCCCCTTTATACTGCCTGAACATCGGGCAGAATAACGTCAACAAGCATTCGCAGGAACACTCGTTAGCGATAACCTGCCGGTGTGAATCTGCCGATTACCTGATGAAGGAGCAAAACGCACGTTTATCAGGCAATTGGATTTTTTATGTGAACACCTATATCCTTGTTTGCCGGCAGCAGATTTTGACAGAACACCGGCAAGCAATGATTCTGTATAGGGACGAGTGATAGCATTAGCAATCACTCCTCCCCATACTGAGGAGGAGATCGCTACATTTAAACGTCTCCTTCACCGATTAGTAGGCGATTTTCAGGAAGGAACGCTTCAATGCTTCCTCCTGAACAATCGTCTGCATAGCTCAGCCCCATAGAAGTAAATTGTGTTGAACTGCAATCCAAAGCAGTATGCAATGTACGGCACTGTGCCTGGCGAGCAAACAGCGAACACCTCGGACCCCCACCGATCAGGTACTGATGACCTATCCTAATCTCGGAAAACCCTTTTAATACGACTGATCGCTGGTATATTCAGTCTGAATGTGTCGGCAGTACATCGCATTTACACAGGGGAACAATGACTTCTGACCGCTGCCAATAAATGGGCGAACGGTCAACCGCTGCACGTGTCAGGACATGGAAATGATCAAGAACAAACGGTAGGGACAACAACCACCACATGGCATCTTGGGATCAGTAGTTCCCAGCAGTTAAACTCCCTGTGGCTTACGTGGTCAGAAGCCAGGCTGTTTTACAGCTGTGTACACACTGCAGGCTACCAAAAACAGCCGCCTGTGATGTACCGGTGGATATACCCTGAAGGTCCATTACTAAAAACCTTGTGTCCTGTACAGAAGTCAACATATATGCTGTAATACACTCTAGTATTGTCCAGCTTTGCGGAGTCCACCCTATAAGGGACACATGGACAGAGTCCGGATCAACGCTTCCATTAAAAAGGTGACGGCAATTCTCCTTTCAAAATGCCATCTTCAATAGCTTGCGTTTCATGGAGAACTCTGAAGAACATTTCAATGATTATTACCTTAATTGCCAAGCTAAACACCCCAGTGTGCCAACCAGCTGTTCCAACTGGGCGTCAGCATGTGCAGTTTTCCATCATAGGTGGTAGCGGGGTTAGCATGTAGACAGAAAAGACCTGCATCCTCTTTTATGTGATCTATTTGGAGATATTCACCCCACCGCTTCCGAGTCCACTATGTGCCGGGTACAATCTGTGCCTTCACGGAAGCCAAAATCACTACCCTCAACGTTTTTTTTTTTTTACTAAATCCCTGTGTTAAGCAGAATAGTTCTGCAACCACAATATCTTCCCACACTTACTAAGCCCGAGGCCACCACCTACTCAATAATGTGAAAACCCACTTCAAGCTCTGGTTACTGAGTCAGTGCTGTTCACCTTGGTGTCGAGGCATGGCCGCGGTAATTGCCGCATGATTAGAAGTGGTCATCTACTAGGAACGAGCTCGGCCAGTGGTCACTTAATGAAACATGCAGATTAACTAGAGGAACCTCAGTTCACATTCAACTTCTTCATCATCTAGATGTTTTCGCCTGCAGAACGATAACGCTCATCACGGGGCGACCATTGAGGGGAAAATTACATCCTGGAGAGCCCTAGAACTATCCACCGCATCTTAAAGGGGGTGTCACACTGAGAAATCATCTTTCAACATGTCCTATTAGGTCATATAGATATCAGAGAGAGAACCTCCAGCTTGGGATCACTATGATGTGCCACTAACACAAAATAGCTAGCCCACTCCCACCAACCCCATGGCCACCATGTATTACAGCATTCTCCCCACCATGACAACTGCACAGGGGTTTTCTTCCATGAGACAACTGCTTTAAAGAGAACCTGTTGGAAAGGTATACCTCCCCCAAACCACCACCAGTACCAGACCATCCCGCACAAGGTCTTCTAAGCCCAACGAGGTGCCTAAATATGCAAAAATATAACTTTGCTGCACAGCAGGCCCCTGATGTCAACATCTCAGCGTCCCAAACCTACCCCTTCTGGCTTGACAGATGGTCCAGATGACATGGAACGCTATTACAACCTGGGATAAAATACTGCGCATGCGCCGCTGCTAGGGCTGAAACGATTACTCGATTTAATCGAGTAATTCGACACAAAAAAATCCTCGATGCAATTTTTTTGCATCGAGGATTCGTTTGTGTCATGTGACCACGGAGCGGGAGGGCAGCACTTGCTATTACTCCCCGCTCCGTGGTTACTCGTCAGGTCATAGTGCACGTAAGCGCGCCCTATGACCCGACACTGTGCAGAGCGGCTGGCAGCGGGGCGGGGCGCACAGGGGAGAAGGAGTCGCTCTCTCCCTCCCCCTGTGCTGTGCTGCCAGTGAGGAGAGACAGGAGGGGGCGAAGGAGGGGCGGGCGCACTGCGCCACCAATGACAGGACCTTACATGGTCCGGCCTTACTAACTAGCAGCTAGCGGCGCCCGGGATGTCCCGCACTTACAATTATCCCCGGGCGCCGCTCCGTTCTCCCACTGTGGGCCAGTTACAGTTTCGTGCTCCATGTGCCAATTACTAATATCGGACCAATGGGAGTAGACATCACCTTCTCTGTGGCGTTTCTTCTCCCTGCGCTGTCCAATCGCAGCAGAGAACGTCACAGTGCAGGGAGAAGGAACGCCCACAGAGCTGATGTCTCCTCCCTATTGCTCCGATATTAATAATTAGCATATGGAGCAGGACACTGTAACTGGCACACAGTGAGGAAGAGCCAGCGCCCAGGGATAACTGTAAGTGCAGGGACATCCTGGGCGCCGCTCCTGTAGCTGCTAGTTAGTAAGGCCGGACCATGAAGGTCCTTGTAATCTTTAATACAGGAGGCAGGGAGCTGCGATCAGCGGCAGTTAACCCCTCAGGTGCTGCACCTGAGGGTTAACTGCCGCTGATCTGCTGCCTGCCGCCTGTATTAAAGGTTAATTTTCATTGGTGGCGCAGTGCGCCCACCCCCAGTATTAAAATCGTTGGTGGCAGTGGCCACAGAGCAGAGTCCCCTCCCCCCTCATTGGTGGCAGTGGCCACAGAGCAGAGTCCCCTCCCCCCTCATTGGTGGAAGTTCTGATTGGAGCCCCAGCAGTGTTATAACTGGGCTCCTATCGGTTACCATGGCAACCAGGACGCTACTGAAGCCCTGGTTGCCATGGTAACATTCTTATTAGATTACTCGATTAATCGTAAAAAATAATCGATAGAATACTCGATTTCTAAAATAATCGTTTACTGCAGCCCTAGCCGCTGCCTATTTCGTCCAGGGCTGTATTGGCATTCCCTGTTCGCAGGGACGTCAATGACTGCATTTACATCTCCCTGATTTAATCTGAAAATGGTGAACGGAGGCAGCAGTAGTTTTATATCACAATGAGGTGTCTTTTTGGGCTGATAAAACCATCATTGAGGATTAGATGAGCAACATTGTAAGGTACTGGTGGAGGTATAAGGGGCCACGAACCCTCTGAGATGCCCCCTTTAAATAAAAGCTCTTTCTAACATGTTTCGGCGCGCTCAGATTTGCAGCATTTTTTCCATTATTCCAGTGTATTTAAAATAAAAACTGTAACAACTTTGTAAATCGTCGTGATCAAAACATCCACAGCAACTAAGTAGACCTGTCTCCATGGTTACAGACTACAAACAGACGCGGCGTAGTCTGATCCTGCAGCCACACTCGTCTCCACCCTGCTGCATAGTAAAAGGGGTAAAAGCATAGGTGCTAAGATATTAAAGGGGTCACGGAACACTAAGAGAGTGGCCCAGATCTGCCCGACCCAGGGTGGGGAATGATGCTCACCTGATCCCTGCTGTTGGATCCGGTCTGATGGGCTACCGGGCTGGCTGTTCCGCTCCCACATGCGGCGACGATAACATCAGTTGATGGGGGGAAATGTGACCACTGCAGCCAATCACAGGCCGCAAAGGTGACCTGCTCCCCTCGCGTGATGTCACATGTGACTCAGGGGGAGCAGGTCACCTCTGCAGCCAGTTATTGACTGCAGAGGCCACGTGTGCCCCCCACTGATGGATGTTATCCTCGGTGCACGTGGGAGTAGAACTGCCATCCGGGAGCCCATCAGACCAGACCCTGCGGTGAGGATCAGGTGCGCATCACCCCCACTGTGTGCCGAGCAAGTCTGGGACACTCTTTTAGTGTTGGTTAACCCCTTTAAGTCTCTAAATGTATTTTTATCTATTTAACTGAGAATCCCATGGTCACAGTTTACTTTTACGTATGTTTAACACTATTTTGTACTGGAACGGTCTCACCCACAAGATGAAGGAGCAATTATATAAACTGTGACAACCAATGCCTTTAAAAGTCTCCCACCTCCCTGAGAAGCGTTGGTTGCGTACTAATGACCAGTCTAGAACATGGCATCCTTGGCCCACAATTCATGAAATAGCACATAATGGCTGCTTATTTCCTATACATTAAGCACTATTAAACAGCAAGAAAGACGAAAACCTGAAATCCAACTACAGGGGTGAGGGACGACGCGCGGAAATGGTCCATTAATAACGTAGCAAAAAGAAAAACGACCGTGGAGCATAGAAAGCTTAGCACTCCACCTAGTGGTAATACCGGGAGTGACTTCACCCACTTTCAAGAACATTCAGAGTCTCCGTATAATTATTCTGTCAAGAAAGTGAAAGGAAAAGGTTTGAAGTCAAAAAAAAAGAAAGTCTTTTTTTGGTTTGTGTCCAAATAAGAAAAAACACATAATGGATCCAGATTATAATAATTGCCTTCTAACATCATGTAAGAGATCCGGCGTCATAGGAAATCAAAGTAAAAATAATATGCTGTTCTTCTGTGGAGTACAACGTGACACCTCGGTTTCAAAGTCACAGCGAGCGGCCAGGTTCTTTTTCAGAATTTTGCAGATTTTTTAATTTTTTTTGTTTTAAATAATGAAAGCCTGTAGAACTGTAAGAGTGCGGTCTACACTATGACGCTCATTTTACCTGACTAGACAGGTCTCCAGAGACAGTTCACCAAGTTTTCTATATTTCCTATGTAGCACCAACCTATTCTGCGGCGCTGTAGATTGTCACCATTTAAATCACTTCCGTTAAAATAAAATTCGCCATCTCAAACACAGACCATTTCGTAAATGGTCAAGCCAGGAGGACGGACGCAGGCAGCGCGAGTCCGTACGTCACGTGCCTGCGCCGCCTGCTTCATTCATAAACTGACTCACACTGCCTGCGCCCGTCCTGCCTCCTCTCTGCTACCGATTGTAAGTACAATAATACAACCGAGGATTACTAAGCATTTTTACTTAATAACAGTGACTACAATTATAGTAAGCTTATTGACAGTAGTAGTAGAATACAATCACTGCACAGGCCTCGCTGTCATTATAAACGCAGATGTGACCCCCCCCCCCCCCTGTATTGGGGGTCATCACAGGGACACTATTATGGGGTGGATCAGTG
Source organism: Bufotes viridis (assembly GCA_033119425.1). Classification (NCBI taxonomy): domain Eukaryota; kingdom Metazoa; phylum Chordata; class Amphibia; order Anura; family Bufonidae; genus Bufotes; species Bufotes viridis. Next base: position 342,950,231 of record CM065593.1, read on the forward strand.
GATGACACATAGCATAAGATGCTTTGTGTCATCCACAGACCCCCCCATAGCAGTGTAACCCAGAGACCCCAATAACCGTGTCATCCACAGACCACCATTAGTTCAAAACCCACCAAAAGCACACATTTTGGTTAAAAATATTGTTTCTTATTTTTCTCCTCAAAAACCTGGGTGTATCTTATGGGCAGGTGCATCTTATAGGGCGAAAAATATGGTACATCTTAAAACTAGTTTCATTTCTGAACCTCCGTGCGCCAGAAACTTAAAGCTACTCCAGTTAGGGGATGGCAAAGACTTGTTAGTTTCTGGTATAAGTTATAGTAAATCTGATGGGCTGCTATAGTCTCTGCCCCTCCCAACAAGCTGGAAAAAGTCACACATTATGCCGTAAATATGGAATGCACCATAATTTGTGACTTTTTAACACCACAACTGTGACCTAAATGGCTTAATGCATGCCCTTCATTGTTCGTTTTTTAATATACATTCCGTTTTAGTCTCTGGTAGCGCCCCCTGCTGTTTATCCTCCTGGTCCACCTTCTCCTGCATTCAGAAGTGGACTGACATGCTCAGTACCTTACCTGCTTCCTTCGCCTCCCCGATCAGTTTATTAAAAGAGTTATACAACCCCTAAAATGACAACCCCCCCCCCCCCCCCCCAAACGCTCGGGCCCCTCACACAAGTTGTACTTACCGGGCTCCCCGGTACCCGCATCGCTTCCGACGCCTGCACGGCCAACGCTGCATCTCCCTGTCTTGTGGATGAAAACATCTGGCGTCGGGGAAGGGGGGTTGGCTTGTTGGTGGGGATTGGGCAGCCAGTAGCAGGCTGCAATGGAAACAAGCCTCCCTAGTGTTGCCCGTGATGCTAGGGAGGCTCGTCACCATTGTGGCCTGCTAATGGCTCCCCCCTGCCAGATTTTTTCATGTGCGCATCAGAAGCGACTTCGGTGCCGGGGAGCTATATGTGAGAGTCCAATTTTCTATATGGGGATAAAGGGGTTAACACAAGCTAAGTGCAATGCTTCCTTGCCTCAGGTGAGCTGCTGCCCACCCACAGAAAGGGAATAAAGTCCTCCTGATAGTTTTACATTTGAGGGCTAACCACGGAATGTAGTGTTAAGGGCAGCCATACGTTATGGATGTCTATATCACAGACAGGCTGGGTGCATGAGACGCCGCTTCCTTCGCTTTATAACGTTCATACGCCAGAATTTGGGAACCAGTTGTGAAGGAGACAAAAGGGATAACTGGAGACCACCGCGAGATCACATAACTGCATAAACTGTAAAACAAAAATGACTAGCAATACAACGTTCAACCGATAGGTGGCAGCATTGAGAAGCCCATATGGAGCTGTATACAGTCTATTTTATATCGGAAAGTGCAATTAGGGCTTATTCATGTCAGTGAATGACAGAAGCGCACCGTCCATTCTCCAGCTGATCTGGAGCTCCGGGCATGTGCCCCAGAGGGCATTCATCCTCCCATCTTCAGCTTGTGATCTGGGCAACAGTATCTGCCCACCACTCATACTAAGCTTGTGATATAGGTGACTTATGCAGCTGACAACCCTACAGTCATACTAAGCCTGGGATATAGGTGACTTATGCACCTGACAACCCTACATTCATACTAAGCCTGTGATATAGGTGACTTATGCACCTGACAACCCTACATTAATGCTAAGCCTGTGATATAGGTGACTTATGCACCTGACAACCCTACATTCATACTAAGCCTGTGATATAGGCGACTTATGCACCTGACAACCCTACATTCATACCAAGCCTGCGATATAGGTGACTTATGCACCTGACAACCCTACATTCATACCAAGCCTGTGATATAGGCGACTTATGCACCTGACAACCCTACAGTCATACTAAGCCTGTGATATAGGTGACTTATGCACCTGACAACCCTACATTCACACTAAGCATGTGATATAAGTGACTTATGCACCCGACAACCCTACATTCACACTAAGCATGTGATATAAGTGACTTATGCACCCGACAACCCTACATTCACACTAAGCCTGTGATATAGGTGACTTATGCACCTGACAACCCTACATTCATACTAAGCTTGTGATATAGGTGACTTATGCACCTGACAACCCTACATTCATACTAAGCTTGTGATATAGGTGACTTATGAAGCTGACAACCCTACATTAATGCTAAGCCTGTGATATAGGTGACTTATGCACCCGACAACCCTACATTAATGCTAAGCCTGTGATATAGGTGACTTATGCACCTGACAACCCTACAGTCATACTAAGCTCAGCACGCCAAGAAAATAAAAGGTTAATCAAAATAATGTGTCTAAAAACTACATTTCAACTGAAAAAATATGATTGCCAGATAAAAATCAATAAGTCATAAAAGTGAAAATATTTTTTAATTATTTTATTTTAAGCAACTATTTTTTTTGCTTTGTTTTTTTACACACAGCCAGAAATACTTCAATGTGGCCACTAGGGGGCATACAAGAACCATCTCGTGGCAGTCTGCATAGAGGGAGAAGGTGATCTGGCCACACCTTTATGCAGTAATTAAGAAATCAGGCCAAGTTCACACTAGGTTTACATACGAGTGGGGGGGGTTGGGAGTCTGCCTTGTAGAAAGGCTTCAAGAGACAGCATTGAAGTAACCACAGCGTGCCATCAAACACTGGGGAGAACTGGGACCACTTACCTCTGTCAGGACCACCGCACTGGGTCATTTACACACTTTCTGGTGATTTTCATACAACATCGATGAAACTTGACAACTATTGTGACTGCTGCTAATCTACGGCTTCCAGCCCTGACAACCCCTTCTCTATAGGCCCTTTAACATGGTCTGAGGATCAGGGAAAGCATCAGGAATGAGTGTTAGGAGGGATGCTCGTCCCTGCAGTCACATGTCACCAGGTGCCACCGCTCGCTTGTCCATCCGGCAGCCCATAAAATCAGCGGCAGCACATCGCCCTATGTGAACAGGGGTCTGCTGCCCACAAACAATAGATCTACCGCATTTGCTATACTCAACGATCGGGCAATTATCGGAAACATCTGGCTTGTTCCCGATATGTGACCTCACGGGGGTATTCGCATCTGGGACATACATGTCATATCTATAGGATAACTTACCTCCAGGACCCAGTGAGAGTGACATACACAGCCATCTTTTCACCCCTATGGGACTTACGAAATTAGCCGAGAAAGCTCTCCGTTATTGTCTGAATTACGATTAAAGTGAATGGAGAGTTGTCGCAGATGCTTCCCTTTACTTCAGCGTCCCATTCCGGAAATAGGAGAGAGTCCCTGAGCTGGGACCCACAACTATCTTATATCTAAAGGGAGTGTGTCACCACAATATGACGTTATACACCCCTTACATGGCTCTCTAGCACACCTATCCATTATTCAAATGGTACCTTTGTAATTTTCTTCTGACTTTCACCAGCAGGAAAAACGTAGTTTAATCCATATGCAAATGAGGTCTCGCAAGTGCCCAGGGGGCGGCACTCGGTGTGTAGGAGCCCAGGCTGCTCCGCCTTCTTTTTACATTACTCCTCCCCAGCCTCTTCCTTCCTTGGCTGCCATGCAAGTCCCTTGCATCATCCACAGGACTGGCCGATATCCCCCGCGCGTGTGCAGTGCAGTGCAGTGCACCGCCGGAGCGAGCATGCCAGAACCGGCGTGAAACCAGTGACTAGGGGGCGGACCAGAAGCAAACAGGAGGACTGGACACATGCGGGATATCGGCCGGTCCTGTGGGTGACGCAAGGGACTTGCAGGGCCGCCGAGGAAGAGGATGGGGAGGAGTAACGTACACACCGAGTGCCGCCCCCTGGGCACTTGCGAGACCTCATTTGCATATGGATTAAACTGCGTTCTTCCTGCTGGTGAAAGTCAGAAGAAAATTACAAAGGTACCATTTAAATCATGGATAGGTGTGCTAGAGAGCCATGTAAGGGGTGTATAACGTCATTTTTTGGTGACACGCTCCCTTTAAGGCCTAGCAGTATGACATCAATGTCCCAGATGGGGATACTTCCTTAAGGAAAAGCATCATATCCCTAAAAAACAGAAGTGTTGGCAGGCAGCACATCCCAGTAATGATCGGCGCCTGCTTCTGCAGATTAGCACGGGTCTCACCTTTCCTTCTACCAGGAGAACATCATTTCTGCGCCGCCTCCTGTTTACACTTAAACTTGTTAGCCCCCATTTGCACGATTGCGGAGACGGAGGGACGTTCACATTTCTGTGCATGCCTGATCAATGTAGTTAAAGGGGTCCTCTCACTACAGCAAACGTCATTTATCATGTAGAGAAAGTTACTAATGTACTGTGATTGTCCATATTTCCTCCTTTACTGGCTGGATTCATTTTTTTTAATGCATTATACCAGGGATGGGCAAACTGCGGCTCTCCAGCTTTTGCAAAACTACAACTCCCAGCATGCAAAGACTGCTTACAACTATCAGCCTACAGCAGGGCATGGTGGGAGTTGTAGTTTTACAACAGCTGGAGAGCTGTAGTTTGCCCAGTCCTGCATTATACACTGCTCGTTTCAAGCTGCACCCAGCAGTGGTGGTCGTGCTTGTACACTATAGGAAGCACCGAACCCCAGGAACACACAAAGGCACGCATGCGCACGAGCTCATGCACTTAATAAGGGCTCGTGCACACGGGCGTAAGTGTTTTGCGATTTGCAAATCTCAGATCGTCAAAAGACGGATCCCGGACGATTGCATGGCACCATTTTTTTTTAAACTTCTGTAAAAATGTCCTATCCTTGTTCGCAAAATGGACAAGAATACGACATGTTCCAATTTTTTTGCGGGACCGCGGAACGGACTTGCAGATGTAGGCAGCATCTTTTACAGCCCCCATTGAGATGAATGGGTCTGCATCTGATAAAAAAAGGTCTAAGGCCTAAAGCATTAGAGGCAGAGCTTGTTAAGATCTCATTTGCGCCCCTTTCTTTCCAGAATTCCAGAGGAGCAAGTATGGCCTATCAGTCTCCTCATCCTGATTAAGGCGCTCCCTCCCTAAGGAGAGATAGTACCGCCCCCCCAAAACCCTGACTTGGGCTTCTCACCCAGTTAAGCCAGTGCTCTCTCTGCTCTAACGGTAAAACAGATCCGGCCGGGAACAGCCTGTCCAATCCGTCCGGCCTCATTGACTATTATTGGGTCTGGAGGAGATCCTGCCGCAACCCAGTAAATATGCCTAAGAGCGGACGGACAACAATTGCTGCGTGCTCTTTGGCAAATTTACCTGGATCAACTAAATCAAAAAGATGTAATGAGAACCCAACCATAGCACAAAAACAGAGGCCGCTGCCCTTTAAGACAGTCCGTTCTTTTATGCCACAGACAATTTCGTTTCAGGCAGGTGTGGAGAATCGCGCTGCGGAGTAAGCAGACCTCAAAATTACAAGTGCTAATAGTTTATTTCTATCAACGTTTTACACCTGCCTAAAACATTTGCACAATATTGTACATTCATCAAGGTCTGGAAGGGACTGGTGCCTTGCAGTAAATATTAGCCATTACTAGTAGCTCCCATGAGAGAGAGAGAGAGAGATATGGAAAGACGTAGCGAGACGGAGAAGGGGAGAGAGAAAAAGCGAGAGAGAGAAAAAGCGAGAGAGAGAAAAAGCGAGAGAGAGAAAAAGCGAGAGAGAGAAAAAGCGAGAGAGAGAAAAAGCGAGAGAGAGAAAAAGCGAGAGAGAGAAAAAGCGAGAGAGAGAAAAAGCGAGAGAGAGAAAAAGCGAGAGAGAGAAAAAGCGAGAGAGAGAAAAAGCGAGAGAGAGAAAAAGCGAGAGAGAGAAAGCGAGAGAGAGAAAGCGAGAAAGCGAAAGAGAGAAAGCGAAAGCGAGAAAGAGAGAAAGCAAGAGAGAGAGAGCGCCAAAGAAAAAAAGAGAGAGAGAGCGCCAAAGAAAAAGAGAGAGAGAGCGCCAAAGAAAAAGAGAGAGAGAGCGCCAAAGAGAAAGAGAGAGCGCCAAAGAGAAAGAGAGAGCGCCAAAGAGAAAGAGAGAGCGCCAAAGAGAAAGAGAGAGCGCCAAAGAGAAAGAGAGAGCGCCAAAGAGAAAGAGGAGCGCCAAAGAGAAAGAGAGAGAGCACCAGAGAGAAAGAGAGAGAGCGCCAAAGAGAAAGAGAGAGAGCACCAAAGAGAAAGAGAGCGCCAAAGAGAGAGAGAGATAGATATTAGATTAGATCTCTAAAGCCAACTTGGATTTTGGGATTATGAAATACCGGCTCTGCGGGAACACCCAGGTGACTACTACAGACTAGGTGTCAGACACTCCGAGGAAACCCGCACCCCCTGCCCCCAGCCTGGGATTATACAGACTTCTTAGACAGGAAGAAAGTGTTCACCTTGATTCATTTCACGGGTCTCACAAATCCTGCACTTCAGGTCCTGCAAGGTTCAGTAATGGAGAACAATTCTCTTCACTTCCACTTATTTCACGTCTTTCAGGAGGGTTAATTGCTTGGACGCGGAGTAAGACACCCAGAGCTCTTCATGTTCAGGTCGCGCTGGATGACAGCACTGGGGTGGTCAGCCGACCATTATTGACCCCCCTAGAAACCACAAGCACCTGCCGTGAATGTACCCTCCTGATCAGTTTCATTTTAGGAGTGTGACAGTTGTCATGTGAGGATTCCTAAAATCCTCCGGGACATGCCGGTAACATTACGTATAGAATGTATGAAGTTATTACAAGTAAATCTGTATTCTATTACATACAGGAAGAGCGGAGGCTCGCTCCAGTGTATCCAAGGCTGCAACTTAATACCGATAAATCTGAGCTCGTAGGGGGGGCGTGCCAGACAAGAAATACCAGTGTGGCTGTCTGTGAACCCCAAGGAGTCAAAAAGGCTACGTTCACATCAACATTCACAATTTCCATTGTTCTGACAAATTTGGCGTAAAACAAACGGAGCCACACGTGCGGTTTTTGGGGCAGATTTGGTGTGGAAACGCACAGAAATCCGCATGGAAATCTGGGCAGACTTTCTGTTTGCACCCGTGTGCAGGTAGCCCGAGGCCTGTTTCACACTGGCGTTACTGGTTCTCCTTCGGTCCCCATTATAGTGAAAGGGGTCCGACAGACTTCCGGCCCCATTCACTATAATGGGGACCGCCGGAGATACGGCCGCAGCAAGGCAAATATGCCAAAAGCCGGCCGCACAAAAAATGTTGCGTGCAGCCATATTTGTCTGGCCGCCTTAGCATATTTGCCGTGCTGCAAACGGATCTCTGCTGGTCCCTATTATAATGAATGGACGTCCGGCAGCGCACGGCTGCACACCGTAGTTACGGATCCGGCAGGCTGTTTCCCTGCCAGAAAAGCCTGTGGGAACCAGTAACACCAGTGTGAACAGGCCTAACATGTCATAATAGTCAGGAGAATTAAAGGAAACCTGTTACACTGAAACTGCAGGCATCATGGTCTAGAGCAGGAGGAGCTGAGTAGGATGTAGGGCCGCCCACTGGACTCCTAAGCAAAGAATGCCACTGTATGGACAGTCCTACATGAAAGGTCACAGACAGGACTGCATTTTCAATGACAAAGGTTCGCTTTAAAGGGTTATATCTATCAGATATGTTGGTGGGATAAGTCACCAATGTCAGATAGGTGCAGGTCCCACCTCTGGGACCTACTGCACTCGAGGACTGCCCCCTGAAGTGAAGGAAAGTACACTGTGCAAGCACCGTCACCTCTCTAATCACTGCTATGGGACTGCCGGAAATCTGGCGCTCACGGAAATACCCAAGCACTTATCTGACATAGGTGGCATAGCCTAATGATATGCCACCAATGTCTGAGATGGGAATACCACTTTAAAATACAACACAATGGCAGGTAACGAAGCCGGATATATGAGTATCTATCTGCTAACCCAATGAGATGGGAACATAGAGGACATCATCAGTCATCACTGTATCATCAGTCTGGAAACCACTAGATGACTGGAAATATACATCATCATTTTAATAAATAATCCCGCAATGCATGAGAAATCCCCTCCGATACAACACATACCCAGGACTAGAGGCCCACCACCAACACCACCTACAATTCTCAGATGTTTGGACACCAGAGCAGAAAACAATAAAAATAGGAAAGAACAAAACCGTCAAGTACAATCCGCTAACCCAACTGAATACGAAGGTGAAGCTAAATATCTCCAAGGCTTCCACACTTACTCTGTCCTTGTCATCAGCCACGTCACAAAGAATGTCATCAAGGTCCAAAATGCCACCATCCCCGTGCTCCAGTCGGTGAACTTGTATCCAGTAATTATGGTCCTGCCAGAAGAAAAAGCACAGTTACAGAAGGATATAGCATGTGGCTCAGGCAATAGGCCATTGGTCTGACATCTTAGGCCCCTTACTACTGAATACTGAGGCCCAAGCACGCTGGCGTTATCAGAGAGTTCTAATATGGCATCATTGCCAGCACCATAGGGGGACATTTTATAAAAAGGTTTACGCCACTATTGCAGGATTAAAAAGTCGCAAATTATGGCGCACGCCATATTTGCCTTTTTTTTTCAGTTTCTCGCCACTTTTGGAAAGTGGCGAGAAAAGGGGTGGAGAATATTGGGAGGGGTGGAGCTGGTCTTGATAAATGTCCCCCACAGTGGCTGAATGGAAAAGCTATGGACACCTCTGACATGGAGAAATGATTCTTACAGATGTTGGTAGTGACGTCAAGTTCAAAAGTAGTACTAAGTCTCAGGCTGGAAGGATTATTTCTTCAGTTATATCCAGATACCCCCGGATGACTGATTTTCAACCTGACCAAAGGGGCTGACTTTTCTCATGTGGACATATCCTTATGACTAATGCATGCCGAATGTGAGGCTTGTGTGTCCAGGGTGCTTGTATCCTCACTACCCGTCATTAATCAACACAGCATCATTCCCGGACTGATTTCACCATTTACAGCTCACGAGGAATCTCTCGTCCCCTGTGCTGACAATCAATGATGCACAGAAGTGTTAGATTCTCCTCTCCCCCTGAGCAGTTTGCAATGTGTGCCCTGCTTTCTCTGATGTGTGATTCCCCCTTGCGAACAGCCTTGTGTGTGCTTTCCTCTCAATCTACAGCCTGTTTGACATGCCCTACATTGAAAACTTAGATGTGTTTCCCCCTCTCCACACTCAGATCAGCCACATAGATCCTCGGCACCCTCCCTGCTACTGTCCCTAACACGGAGAGAATGGGTAGCTACAAATAGTATGTCATCAGATTTGAAGGGCAGTCAACTAGGTGGAAGACTTACAACTCTGCAGAAGCAAAATTGTAGGAACTTCTTCAATGAAGATTTAGAAAGTCGCTTAAAGAAGACCTGCCACCTCTCCTGCATGTCTGATTTAGTAGCCACTTGCATTGCCAAAGTAATAATTCTCTTATGACTATGTTGTGCGATTATTTTATTATTCCTGCTAGAAGTTTGCATCTAGGGAAAAAAAATTATCAATTAAAATAAAACACTGGTGCAAAAGGCGTCCAAAGCCTTTAAAAGGAGTTCTCCTTTCTTCTGCCCTGTGGAAGACAGCTTGGTTAATACTCACCCACCTCCATCTCCACAGCACTCACATAGGCTGCGGGCTCTTCTGGGCACATCCCAACCAGACGTGTGCCCTTCTCTGCCCATTCAGGTGCACTTCGTAATATGCAGCTAAACAGGGAGAGTAGGGCACACATCTGGTCAATACACAAGAAGAAGAGCCCCTTAGCCTGCGCGAGTGCCTTGGAGACAGCGGCATGATGGATGGGTAAGTATTAACCAAACTGTATTTGTATCGCAGGGAAGGAGACTGCTTTTGTAAAAAGTACAGAGTACCCCTTTAAGACCAACTTGCTGTAAACGGCGGATAAATATTTATTAATAAATATACATAACTGTCAAGTAAGCTGAATTCCTCAGAATAAGCAGCAGCAATGCAAAAGATGAGCCCACTGACAACTATATCATGCGTAACGCCAGCCTGAAGCAGCGCCGATCAGCAGTGATAGACAGTACGATACAGACCGCGTAATGCCGAGTGCACAACACAGACTTTTTGTTGAAGGGTCGGGAAGATGGTAAGTAAAGGCACAGATACCAACTGCTATAACACAGACGGAGGGTTACCTAAAAATTATATCAACTTTCAAACAACCGTGCAAAATGCATAAAAATTTTTTAAATACAAATTCTGTGAACCGTCACCCGCCCAGACCTGCGCTAAAATAGAATATACGGAGTGCACAGACATATGCAAAAACTATTCGGAGCAAACCCAAAACTATTCTAACAGACTGAGAAAAGCAAGGGTATAATTTCCTTCCCCCAAACTCTGCTCAACACAAGACCGGGCAAGTAATGAACGCAGCTTGTCCTACAGGAACTCGTGGTAAGCTTCTAAGACATCCAGAGATCGTGATCTAAAGTAGACTGCTTAATGACTTAGGGAAATGATGGGTTAAATTGGCTTAAAAAGGACTTTTTTCAGCTTGTGTGGGAATGCAGGGGTGTATTTGCAAACTACTCTGTGCAGAGAAGAAAAGCTCCTGAAACTTCAAAGGGTCCCATCATTTCAACTAAATATGGAGGCGGCCAAACTGTCAGTGCCGATTCTCAATGGGTGGTTCACCAGTCAAATTTAGGGACGGTGGACGCAAAGCAGGAACGGCAATATTAATTTTGACAAAAAAAAAAAAAAAAGGAAACAAATACAAATTAAAAATAAAAAGATACTCGAAGATAGATAAACTCATCAGGCAGTACTGCACAACCATGATGCTCATATTCCTCATACACTCCTCATACTAGAACTTTCTGAAAATAATTTTACTTGTTAAAGGGGTTGTGCAGGGGTTTTATACTAATGACGTATCTTCCAGATAAGAATTCAATATCGGGCTGTGGGGGTCCGGCACCCAAGCCGATCAGCTGAAGAGGAGGCGGTGCTCTGTGTGAGTGCTACTTCTTCATTACACTGCCAGTCATCTTGGAAGTACAAGTACTCACTCCATAAACCTGAAAAGGAGACGATGGGCAGTGTAATGAAGAGGAAGCAGCGCTCACAAGGAGCACCGCCTCCTCTTCAGCTGATCGGAGTGGTGTCAGACCTTCACCGATCAAATACTGATGACCTATCCTGAGGATCAGTCATCAATCTAAACCCCCTGCAGAACCTCTTTCGTCTTTATAACTTTGAGACTGGACCTTTCCTATGCTTCTCATTACACGAGAGCAGTAAATGAACATCAAACACCCATCTTCTAAATGTTAAGAAATGTGCCTTAGGCCAGTAGAATGGCATGGGGAGGAGTCCACAGACTGGAAGGATCATGTGGTTCTTCCCAAGATGTTGAGGAAAACTTCAAGCCTGCTCATTATCTGGACCACAAATATGAAGCCCGCAATCATCACTGCTGATCGAGAGCTTTCACTACAGCCCCGACTGAAGGAGAAATGACCACAGACTTGCTGAGGCTGCAAAACTGAAATTCTACATCAAGTATTTGCCAGCGATGCAGGTCTTCACTTTCCAGTTCTCAGCAGACAGATTTCAGAGGTGGTAAGTAACGGCGGTGACAGCGCTGAATAGTTACAGAGCTATCTGGTTGGTAAAGTTGGGAAAAGACACAGGACCAGCATGGCCAACCTACAGTGTTGATCCAGAAGAAGGCAAAAACCCCATTGAAGTAGATGCCAATCGCCCCATATTAAAGGGGTGGTCTCATCTCAGACCTTAACAGCATATCGCCAGGAGAGAGGAGCCAGTGCCGGGAAGCAGGTAACTCTGCTTTCCTTCGCAGGTCTGCTCCCCTAAAGGTGCACAACCCCCTTTAAGGTGTTACATTTTAACCAAATTTTAAATAAATTAGAAATTATTTGTATATATCTAGATATAGATATCTAAAGATGCTCTGACGTTTAGTCTAGGCTAAGGGTACTTTCACACTTGCGGCAGGACGGATCCGGCAGGCTCGTCCTGCCACAAGTGGCCGTGCACTGCCGTGCTGCCGCTCAGTCCCCATTGACTATAATGGGGCGGGGGGCGGAGCTACCGTGAAGCACGGCACTGCATGTCCGACTTTTCGTCCGGCGATCTCCGGCCATGCAGTGCTGCGCTATAGCTCTGCCCACGCCCCATTATAGTCAATGGGGACGGAGCGGCAGCATGGCAGTGTACGACTTACTGGCAGGACGGATCCGGCAGGCTGAATAGCCTGCCGGATCCGTCCTGCCGCAAGTGTGAAAGTACCCTAATATATATCACATTGCATTACAGAGAATGGGAATGACGCTTTGATCTGACAATGACAGAATACAGATCATCTTAAATGGTAACAGTCATGTTTTCATAAGAAAAAAACAATTTCAGAATATGTTACTGCTGCAGCAGCATTATGCATAAAGCAATCTTTAGTTTCTTCACATACCACTGTTTTCCTTGGTTTTTCCCTTAGTTACGGCTGTTTAAACATTTACATAATGAGGACCTTCTCAAGATGGCTCCTCTGCCAGTTCTCTGAAGCTAAAACTGCCTTCACTCACTTCACATACACACTTGCTGTAGCAAGCAGCTCCCTGACAGCCAATCAGATTGGATTACTGAGAGACACGCCTCCTCACTCTGAAGACAATCCAGCCATGCATTGTGAAGGACCGCCCCTCTGTCTTCTGTTTATACTAAAGGGAAGACAGACCAGCCACAGCAACAGTCTTTTAAGGGAGCAGTGGAAAGGGACAGGGGACATTAATAAAAGCAGTTATAAGGTAATTACACATCTTTTGACAATCATAGACAGACTAACTCAGGTATACATGCCTAGCTCTAATAAACTAGCAAAAAAATAAATAAAAATATAACAGTCACCCCTTAAATCTACTGGTTTGTCATGTCCATCTAAAATGCCATGTAAGGCTATTTTCACACTAGCGGCAGGGGAGTCCGTCAGGCTGTTCTGGCGGGTGAACAGCCCGTCGGATCCGTCCTGCCACTAGTTCACGTGTGCCACCAGACTGCCGCTCCATCCCCATTGACTATAATGGGGGCGGAGTTCTGGTGGCAGCACGGCAGGGCATAGCGAGAGGCCGCCAGACTAAAAACACTGCATGTCGTACTTTTAGTCCGGCGGCCTCTCGCTGTGCGCTGCCGTTGGAACGCCATCCCCGCCCCTATGATAGGTAATGGGGACGGAGCGGCAGTCCGGGGGCACACATAAACTAGCGGCAGGACGGATCCGACAGGCTGTTCACCTGACAGACTCCCCTGCTGCTAATGTGAAAGTACCCTAATGATTCAGGGGAATGTCTTCTGCATTATACATGCCGAGAGTCGGCACTCAACCTATGACACAATACACAACAAAAGACAACTTCGTTTCCCTCTAAAACAAGAATTGCTGAAGAGCCGAGCTATACAAGCCTGTAATGACAACCTGTAGACAGGGAAATTCACCGAGATTAAAGCAGATTAAAGACATCAAAACAGGACTTGACCCTTTGTTCCGTAAACCCTGAGCTATGTGCTTTAATAACCAAAAATACCACAGACCCTGAAGACGTGTCAAGTTTCCAACTCGACACACAAAAAAAACGACACAAAGTACACAACGAGGATTATAACACCAACAAACACGCACTTCTAATCCCCAAACACAAGCAAGCAAACAAAATGTGAAATTGTGTATTTAAGGCTACTTTCACACTGGCGTTTTGGATTCCGCTTGCGAGATCCGTTTCAGGGCTCTCACAAACGGTCGAAAACGGATCAGTTCAGCCCCAATGCATTCTGAATGGATAAGGATCCGTTCACAATGCATCAGTTCGGCTCCGTTGCGCCTCTATTCCGTTCTGGAGGCGGACACCAAAACGCAGCATGCAGCATTTCGCTGTCCGTCTGACGATGCGGAGCCGAACGGATCCGTTTTGACTTACAATGTAAGTCAATGGGGACGGATCCGTTTTCAATTACACAATATGGTGCATTTGAAAACAGATCCGTCCCCCATTGACTTTTAATGCAATTCAAAACGGATCCGGACATTTTTCTTTACAGCTAATGCAAAAGGATCCGTTCTGAACGGATACAAACGTTTGCATTATAGGTGCGGATCCGTCTGTGCAAATAACAGACGGATCCGCACCAACGCAAGTCTGAAAGTAGCTTAAGCAGTAATGTCTTGGGCTACTTTCACACTTGCTTTGTTAATTCCTCTGCCGGATGTCAATACCGGAATTAAACGGATCCATTTTGAGTTTGCACATCAGGATACATCTGTTCCATTGTGATTGTGTGAAATCAAAATGGGGGAAAAAAACTGATATGTCACTAAATACACTGAAAGTCCATGGGTGACAGATCTGCTTTTTTAGGCTCCTAAAAAAAAAAAAAAAAAAAAACTGATCCATCACCATTGACTTACATTGTTTTCAGTGCAGGATCAATTTTTTTCCCCGTTTTCATGACCAGACACAAAACCCCAGCTTGCAGAGGTTTTGTGTCCGGTCACAAAACTGAATGCTGCCGTAACGGAAGACATCCTGAACAGATCTCTTTCCATTCAGAATGCATGAGGACACGGAAACGTTTTCTTCTGGTATTGAGATCCTCTGGCGGGTGCAAGTGTGATAGTAGCCTTAGGCTGTGTTCACATCTGCGTCAGACCTATTTCCCAGATTTCATAAAAAATGTCAGACAAAAAAGTCCTGCATGCAGGGCTATTTTGTCCGGTGAAATGACGGACTCTTTAACGGTAAATTAACAGACACCATTTAAGTCAGCAGGGTCCACAAGGCGCAATTATGTGCCGGATACGGGACTCCCATTATTGCTCTTGTAATAGAGAAGAATAACGGAAATAATTAGCCCCTTAGTGAAAGCAGCCTTTCCCTGTACGATGGCAGATGACGTTGTTATGGGTCCATACCGTGGACCAGTAGGCTCTCCATGTACCATGAAATGGTGCCACCATATTGCTTCAAATGCAGAATATTTCCATGAGTGGGAGCATGAAACCACTTTATTTCCTCTCATGTATTTTCCGTATAACAAATCCATGGATATAGATGCAGTCAGTTCCTATCTGATCTCTGGTCTATTGTACCACGCTTACATTATGATGTGAGTACAGTACAATAGACCCACAATCAGATAGGAGATGCGGACGACACACGGACCATATTGGCCAGTTCAAGCACAATCAGCCCTTGGCGGTTGGTGAGCTCAGGTCAGTGGAACAAAAGGTGTCTGAGAGCATAGACTGACGACATAGAGATAACGTCCCATCTATGGCCTAATCCGAGAAACAAGCTTCCAAGGAATGTTATGTGATGCACACAAAATAATCCATTTCAACAGCCGCATTTCTTCCACATCTACTTTAATAGTGTTTTTCTACATCATCAATCTCACTAAGAGGGGGTAGTGGCAACAGAGAGAAGTGAAAGTGAAGAGGTGCTCTGAGGGGCTAGGCCAGCCCCTTGGTGGCCAAGCACCCAATTTACATAAGGCTAAAAGTAAGCAAATTCTCTGCATCAGTAATAGCGATTGCAGAGAAAAAGGCTCATTTCAGTCACTACCATCAACCCTACCAGAAAGTCTGCCTGGCTTAAAAGAGATGACAGATGCTCTTTAAGTGGCTGAACAACTAAAGTTTGAGGGGCTCGACTTTCCAACAAAGGCAGATATTAGGGAAGGTAATGATCGGGCATGTTGAATTTCAACTGCCTGATCCTTTTGTTCTCAGCAAGATAAGCCAATGCTGGAGCAGTGTGGTGGTAGATCCCTTCTGAACCTCCTACGGAGTCCAGACATGTGTATGAGAGTACTCAAACACAACAATAGCTGATCTCAGGGAGACCAGCTACAAAAAACACCGCGGAGCCTCACTTAAGAGTCTCAACACAGCAATCCAAAGTGCAAAGCTCCCTGGGAAACAGTAATATGCAAAATAAATGTGGAGCCCCAGTTATGGGTCTACAACACAATGAAAGCCAGTGTATGTGTATGTGTATGAGAGGACATAGGGATAGCTGTCGGCCATACCAGTGTTCAGTCTACGGGACACTATCCTAGGTGCAGGCCTGACTCAGGGAATGTGTGTTGTGGCACGTGAATGCACTAGTCTGGAGAGCTATGTAGCGGGCACAGTTGTGGGGCAGCAGTAAAATTTACCAAATGAGAAGTAATAAATGAGGAGCGCAGCTCTGGAGCCCAAGCAGAAGACCCGTACAGATCAGGAGACTTGTGAACTTAGGTTTTTGCTGAGCGGCATCATCCTCCCAGAAAGCATTTTTTCCAGGCGCGCTCGATAGGCCAATTTTCAGCCAGTTTTCGCGCTTATCCAAGGGGGCAGATTTATGACAACCGTCTAAACGAAACCTTGTGCAGCTTTCCTTTCTTCTAGTGCTGTTGAAAAAAATTAAAGCTACGGTGTAATTGGCGTCAGACTGATCCATAACCCTGTTCTTCCAGGAAGACTGTGACATGGGACAATGTCATTAGGATCAGCGGGGGGCAGGAGGTCAACCCCACAGCGGCCGTCTCCACGCAGGATTACACATGCTGAGCCAGAGCTTTAGTGCCTCTGAGTCTTAATGTCATTTTAGTTGTTTTTTTCCATTACCTTTGGAAGATTACAAAGATAAATGTAATGATTTTATCCACAATACTCAGACATAATCCACTTTGAGATTTTGCAGCTAAGCCTGTAACTGGGGTGAGAAGTGTACTCAGAATACAGAAAGCTCCAGCAAAATCAGATCTGAAAAAAGGGATAAGGCTTGGTTCACACATGCATTGGGGAACTCCGGCAGAGGAACGGACTAATGGAGTTCCCTAAACACAATACACCATTATCCGTACAGTACTTACTGATTAAAGGGGTTGTCGGAGTTATAAAATGAGCTCCCCCCAGAGGCAAGAATGGTCAACAGAGCAACCTAAACTCCCCTATCCCCTAAGCCAGTGATGGGCAACGTGCGGCTCTCCAGCTGTTGCAGAACTACAACTCCCAGCATGCAAAGCCTGTCTATAGCTATCAGCCTACTGCAGGGCATGGTGGGAGTTGTAGTTTAGCAACAGCTGGAGAGCCGCACGTTGCCCATCACTGCCCTAAGCTTTCTTTTTTACTATGCATGGTGTTATTCCCCTGTAATTCCTCCTAGAAATGTATGAATAAACTAACAACTGGATGTTACCATTCCCCTGTGAAAGGGGTGTGCCCTAGATAGTCTGGCACTCTTAGTGCTGATTGGATAATGTCAGAGCGTGTACGGACAGTCCCCAAAATGGTAAGAACCAGTCATCAATTGATTCATTAACTTCTAGAAGTTAGTAAAGAGGAACAGCACAACATAGAACTAAGTGAAGATGCTTCATGAAAATACAAGTACGGTATTTACTAAAACAGGTAAGTCAGGAGTAGTAAGAAATCCTCACAAAATCCGTGGCGTATTTCACGGTTTGCCGCCGTAGGACATGTTCTTTCTTGGCGCGGTCCCGGCTTTAAACCGTCGGCTGCATGAACGGCAGAGCAGAAAGCATGCTGGAGCTAATATTATAGACTGGAGCTGAGCCGACTGATGGGGAGTTTTGTAGGAAAGATTCAGTAAAACTTTTTATTCATTTAAGGCTAGTTTCACACTAGCAGCAGGGGAGTCTGTCAGGCTGCCGTCCTGCCGCTAGATCACGTGTGCCCCCGGACTGCATGTCGTACTTTAAGTCCGGCGGCCTCTCACCGTGCTGCCACTGGAACTTCGCCCTCCGCCCCCATTATAGTCAATAGGGACAAAGCGGCAGTCCGGGGCTATTCTTGCCCACAAAGCATATAACAATAGGACATGTCCTATAATCTGCGCCACCTCCACACGGATGCGGACAGCACACTAATGACATCCAGGCGTCATTGCATATTGTGCATCCCCACAGAAATGAATGGCTTTGCGGGCGACTTCCCAAAAAAAAATGTGGTTGTGTGCATGAGGGCTTATATTCAATTTTCTCCTAAAAAACTGCATATCGACCAGTGTACCAATCTCTACAAGATGCTGCCTGGAGATAGGACTGCATTTTCATCGCAACAGGTCAGACGAGATGACTATGCAGGAAGATCAATGGTGCACAGAGTAGCCTGGGCCCTCCCTCAGTGCACTTAACTGCTCATTTGCATACGGAGTAGATGTAATTTTTCTCCAGGAGTGAAAGGTATCATTCCATTCAGCTGAGCTGGCCCTACACGACAGTGCGGTTATCCGTGAATTTCCTGGTGACATTTAGTATTACATCTAGCAATATCCATCACAATTCATTTGTCTGACTGATTGTACCCATCATTGCTTTGTCTAAAGGAACAGAGGCTATACAATCAGGAATAAAACAAGAATTCATAAAAAGGATGGTGCATAGGGCTTTTCCAAGACTTTAATACTGTTGACCTATCCCCAGAATAAGTCATCAGTATCGGATCAGTGGGGGTCTGACACCCGGCACCCCCACCGATTGGCTGTTTAAGAAGGCACCGGCACTCCTGTGAGCGCCACAGCCTTTTCCGTGCTCACCAGGCACAGCGCCGTACAGTGTATAATGGCTGTGCTTGGTATTGTGTTCAGCCCCATTCACTTCTATGGAGCGGAGCTGCTCCTGGGCAACGTGACCGATGAACGTTACATGGCCTAGGAAAAGCTGAGAGAAGGCTGCTGCACTACGGCGAGCGCCGATGCCTTCTCAAACATCTGATCGGTGGGGGTCATACTCCCCAGACCCCTGCCAATCAGCTACCAATGCCCTATCCAGAGCATAAGTCATCAGTACTAAAATCTCAGAAAACCCCTTTTAAACTCGCAATTATTAGCGTCATGTGCACAAGATGACTGTTCTAATGGAAATGTCCACCAGATGCTCCTGTGTATTACTGGTGCTAGTCCTAGGGTCCATTCACACGTCCACAAAATGGGTCCACATCCATTCAGTAACTTTGTGGAACGAGTGCAGACCCATTTATTTTCAATAGGGCCGCAAAAGATACGGACAGCACACAGTGTACAGTCCGCATCCGCACTTCTGTTCCGCGGCCCCGCAAAAAAATAGAACACGTCCTATTCTTGTCTGCAGCCACGGACAAGAAAAGGCATTTCTATTACAGTGCCGGCCATGTGCCGTCTGCAAAATGCCAAACGCACATGGCCGGTGTCAGTGTTTTGTGGATCTGCTATTTGCGGACTGCAAAACAGTTGCCGACGTGTGAATGAAATGGACTCTTAACCTGTAAGAACGGACGATGAAACCCCCTGCCCCCAAAAGAAGAACGTTGGCAATAACCTGGGCTTAAAGGGGTTGTGCCGCAAAACATATTCTACATTTTTCAAACCAGCACCTGGATCTGAAGACTTTTGTAATTGCATGTAATTAAAAATCAATCATATTCACTGAGTTATTAAATAAAATGTATCTATATAGCGCCACCTCCTGTTTGTTCTTTTCCGTAGTTTTTGTCCATCCCACTGGTCGATTCTGCTCAGTTTATAAGGCCCCATTCACACGTCCGCAAGTGTTTTGCGGATCCACGGATCCGCAAAACATTGACATCGGCAATGTGCGGTCCGCAATTTACGGACCGCACATCGCTGGCACTATATAGAAAATGCCTTTTCTTGCCCGCAATTGCGGACAAGAATAGGACGTGTTCTATTTTTTTTCTGGAACGCGATTGCGGACACGGGCGGGACATTGTCTGTCCCCATAGGAATGAATGGGTCCGCAATGCCGTTCCGCAAAATACGGAACAGAATTGTGGACGTGTGAATGGGGCCTAAGGCCTCTTTCACACGGGTGTGATGTTTGCCGCTCGGATAAGAGGCGGAAGTTGCGGGAAAATGGGCGCGTGTGCAAACTTTTGTAATGTGTTTTGCACGCGCGTGTGAAAAATCAGCATGTTTGGTAACCAGACCCGAAGCCGGACTTAATCACTGAAGTTCGGGTTTGGGTTGAGTATTCTGTATATAATTATTTTCCCTTATAACATGGTTATAAAGGAAAATAATAGCATTCTTAATAGAGAATGCAATGTAAAAATGGCAATAGAGGGTTAAAAATAATAAAAAAAATAAACTCACCTCTTCCATTTGATCGTGTAGCTGCCGTGTTCTGTATTCAGCTGGGCAGGGGGTCACTGGGTGGAAGCAGGTGATTGGACCATGTGACCCAGTGATGTCACTGAAGGTCCTTCACCCCCTTCCTGGCTGAAGACAGAACAGGAGCCCGGTAACTGGCTGCTACGCGATCAAATGGAGGGGGTAAGTTAGTTTTTTTTATTATTTTTAACCCTCTCTTCTCTATTGAGAATGCTATTATTTTCCTTTATAACCATGTTATAAGGGAAAACAATAAAGATCGGGTCCCCATCCCGATGGTCTCCTAGCAGCCATGCGGGAAAGTCTCACCGCATCCGCACTTGCTTGCGGATGCTTGTGATTTTCCCGCAGCCTCATTCACTTCTAATGGGGCCTGCGTTGCGTGAAAAACGCAGAATATAGAACATGCTGCGATTTTCACGCAACGCAAAAGTGATGCGGGAAAAATCACAGCTCATGTGCACAGCCCCATAGAAATGAATGGGTCCAGATTCAGTGCAGATGCAATACGTTGACCTCACGCATTGCACCCGCACGGAAAACTCGCCCGTGTGAAAGGGGCCTAAGTCTTCAAAAGGCCAACCGTCATGTTCTCTTACAAGTTGTGGCAGTTACAGGGAGAGAGCTGCAGCAGAAAGGTCATGCCCCCTAAGACGCCAGGCTGAACATAATCTAGCAGGGCACTTGGAGCAGTGACAGAGGAGATCTCTGGATCCATGTGAGGTACTGGGCTGGTTCTCGCTTTGTTAGAAAGAGGTTGTCATGTACTATAGGTTGTCGGATTTTCGTTTTTTACATCAATTATGGCATAACCCCTGGCAGTAAGCGTGCTGTTACAAACAAGGAAGAGGAGGAAGAGAACAGTTTCCCCGCTGTCCGATTTTGATCGATAACCATAAACTCTGCAGAGCTAAACGCTGCTATAGCGGCCAAATATGACTAATCGCTCAAAATGCAGCAGAAGCCTGCGTTATAATGAAATCGCTGGCAGCACGCCCGTGTAACTAGGCGTGCATATAATCAATGCACAGGGGACATCCAATAAGGGTAATTCACGGCATGCAGATCTTTAGATGGCCGCCCTCCATATCACAGGGAGGAAATCTTTTAATCTGGGCACATGTCAACGGGTTTCCTGAAGGCGAAGTGACACGTCCCTGCTCAATCCTATTTAGTAAAGCGTCATTAACACTGTGGCAACGCAGGGACTGGATGGAGAGCGTTTAATCCTGATCACTGCGCAGCCGGGCGACGCCAACCCCTGCAAGGGACGGGCACGAGCGGCAGCACTTCTATTAGGAGCAATTCAATAACAGGAAGCCATTAAAACTGTCATGAAGAGAAACTACAGGTGTGTCATGCAGCAGGCTCAGCGTAAAGGGAATATCCACGCAAATACCAATTCGTTTTGTTCAATATGAATGCAGAGTTGATTTTTTTTATACATCTTCATAATGGACACTAGGCCTGCACAATATATCGCGAAAGCAATCGCAATTAATCGCCATATCGCAATCGCAATCTGCTGAACCAAAAATGCTGCAATTATATTACAGTACATTTTGCCTTATAAGACACACTTTTTCCCCCCAAAAGTGGGGGGGGAATAGCAGTGCGTCTTATAAAGCGATGTTTGACTTTCTACGTGACACTGAATCTCCGGCCGCTATGCTGCAGCGCGCCCGGCGATACATCAGTTACAGTGCGGGGAGGGAGGAGGGGCTGGTGGAAAGTGGTTATTTTAATGAACACATGTTCTTCTATCTATTTTATTTATCTGTTCTGTGCAGGGATATTAGGAAAATGGCAAGTTTTGTATTTTGTACGTTTGCAGTAATGCAAATATGTATTTTATTTTGAAAAACACTGTGCATTTCAGTTCTTGAGTTCAGCAGAACTACATTTTACATTATCAGTCATCTGTGTGCGCTTTTACCTTGAAAATCCAAGCAGATAGACCTCTAGCACAATTCCCTTAAAATATCGCATCACATATCGTTATCGCAATTTTTAGGGCCTTAATCGCAATCGCACAAAATTCCCACATCGTGCAGCCCTAATGGACACCGCTTTGTTTTTGTGATCCAGAGCTCCAATTTCTCTGTATTCAGTTATCTGCTAATATTCTGGCTACCCGTAGTCACCACTTGAGGGCGCTCAGAAGCCTAATGCATACAGTCTTATTGATGTCAATATAAGGGTCCATTCACACGACCGCAACTTGGGTTCGGATCCGTTCCGCAATTTGGCGGTACGGGTGCAGACTTATTCATTGTCAATGGGGCCGAAACGGAGGCGGGCAGCACACTATGTGCTTTCCACATTTCCGGTTCCGCAATTCTAATCACGAAAAAATAGAACATGCCCTATTCTTGTCCGCAAAAAGGCATTTTCGATGATAGTGCCGGCGATGTGCGGAACGCACATTGCTGGTGTCCGTGTTCTGCAGATCCGCAATTTGCGGACCGCAAAACATCTACAGACGTGTGAATGGAACCTTATACTATGAATTTAGTTACTAAGCTCCCTCTAGTGGTGGCTGCAAGTAGTTCGTATTAAAGGTGTTTTCCGAGATTTTAATACTGATGACATATCCTCAGGATAGGTCATCAATATCAGATCAGCGAGCATCTGACATCCAGAACCCCCGCCGCTCAGCCGGTTGAAGAGAAGGCTGTGCACTATGCCAGAGCAGCCTTCCCTTCATTGCTTACCTGTTCGCCATCTACATCGCAGCAGCGAGCAGGCGTAATTACAATAAGCCATCCCATTCACCTCTATGGGACGGCTCATTCCTAAAAAAGTGTATACTACGGAGCTGTCACATCGGAGTTAATTACACCTGCTAACCGCTGCAATCTCGACGCACGAAGAATGGCCTCTCAACACCCGAAGCATGGGGGTGCCGGGTGTTGGACCCTCACCAATCCGATATGGATGACCTATCCTCAGGATAAGTCATCAATACTGAAATCCCGCAAAACCCCTATAAACTGTTTCATGGGCGATATCCCATCAAGCATGCAAGCCCACCAGTAATAAACTCATCAGGTGGACATGGACAGTGCTATACACTTAACACTAGGGGGCACCGTACAATGTAACCGTATTAAAAAGGTACAACAGCTTATTCTCTACCCATAAGATACAGGAAAAGTGCCCGATTGGCGGGGAACTACGGCCAGTCAACTGTCCACAGGTGGAGGGTTAAGTGATCGGCCTGGGCCCCTGCCGATCATGAGAAGAGGGGGTCAAATTATCCCCGTTTGAATGGGGCAAAAGATACACGTGTATGGGACCACGAAAAAAAACAAGTACTCTGCTAGCTCAATCCTGTGTGCGTGTCCACCACTCCAAACAGAGGAACACGGGCCCCTGTTCATGTGATTGTCAGGGACCCCAGAAGATCGGACACTTAAAGGGGCATTCCTATCCTCAGACAATGGGGGCATATTGCTAGGATATGCCTCTATTGCCGGATAGGTGTGGAACCCACCTCTGGGACCCGCAGCTACACAGAGAACGGAGAAGAGCATGTGGTGGCCGGAGGGTCCCGGGCACCGCCAAGCGTGGTGCGTTCCCATTCACCTCTATGGCCAGAGGTGGCTCAGCTATTTTCGGTGGCCCTACAGAAATGTATGGAGGGTAGCTGCGCATGCGCAATGCGCCCTCCACAACTTTCAGGTATCCATTCTCGATGTAGGTGCGGGTCCCAGAGGTGGGACCAGCACCTATCAGACAATTAGATGGGAACACCCCTTCAACCCTAATCCTGTGGACAGGCGATTGTCTTAAGGCGATAACCCCTTTACGGAATCTGAAGCAATGCGATACCATATTCCAAAAGTCAGGCTATAGCAGAAAGCTTTGGACTAGTCGGCGTGTATATTGTAGGTGCAGATGACGGGGCAGCTCCTCTGTTTGCTCATTAGCTTCGCACTTCAGAACCTCCCTCACAAATGAGCAGATAAACATTTACCTAACCTTTTAGTCGCGCTTATTCATCCCATTGTCAGCGGCTGCTTACTTTAGTGCTGAGAAGATGATGGAGGGATGGGTGTCACCCTGACTCACCTGCAGCTCGGTATACCTGCTCAGTCACACGCTGGGAGGAGGTGCACTGCACATCTGCATGGAAACACTCCATATACTCCGGTAGGCCGCCAGGTACCATCACACTGCCCGGGTAAGATCACACAGGGGGCACCTTCTCATCATTTCTCTTACCCCGACTACCCAAAAGGTGAGCGATCACTCCGTGGTCTAACGTCGGTGCTAAGCAGACACTCACAGTCACCAACTTTACCTAATGCTATTTGTCGTATACGGAACCAGTCTGCAATAAGTCACCTGACCAGTTCCAACTGTAGGGACTATGCAGAAATTATGCCTGGGCCCCACAGCAATATTACAGATGGTGGTAGATCACTGCGCAATAAAGCAGCTTCTGACCTGTTGCATATACTGACTACATAAAACATGTTCACCATGTTAATGATTAAATTATGTGTTCTCTGACCTGTTAGAAAGGTGAAGCATTTTCTTCTTAACGGTGACTGTATTTGCGAGTTATAACCTCCGTCCTGATCCTCAGCTGTGTCATGTGACCAACACTCTGATCTCCAACCGACACAGGGCAGGAAGTCAGTTACTTCGCTATTTATTCCTATAAAGGAGACTGACACTGAGGCTCCCATAGGAATACATAGAAAACTGGTTTCCTGTTCACACATAAGATGGTGTGTTATTTGAAGAGTCAGACTGCTGGTCACATGACACAGCTAAGGATCAGAAGGGAGGTTATAACTCACAAATGCAGCCACTGTTAAGAAAATTACCTTCACTACAGTTGACATCATGTACCGTTCTAATAGGTCAGAAAATATAAATTTTTGTGGGAGTGCTTCTTTAAGGCTACATGCACACGACAGTTGTTTTTTGCTGTCCGCAAATCGCGGATCCATTCTCTTTTTTTTTTTTTTTTTTTTTTTAACATCCACAAATTTTGTAGGTTGTGTTTCCGTGTGTCTTCCATTTTTTTTGCGGATCCGCAAAAAAAAAAAAGACGGAAGGCTTGAACCAATTTCTTAAAGTACCTGTACAAGTGCCCTGGTTTCCAAGCAACCATTCGCAAAAAAAAAACTGATGTGGATGACAAACGGAACAGGCAACTGAAGAGGCATGCGCATTTTTAACGGATCCATAGAAATGAATGGGAAACCTTCGGATCCGCAAAAAAAAAACGGAACGGAGGCCGTAAAAAACCACTGCCGTGTGCATGTAGGCTAAAGAAAACCTGTCACACTGCGCACGCTGTAGGCAGTATGGAACAGCGCAGGAGGAGCTGAGCAGACTGACACCGTATTGAGGGAGAAGATTCAGTGCAACTTGTAATTCATACCTTTATATCCCTGCACTCTGCTTAGGAGTCCAGAGGGCGGTCCTAATCAGTGACTGACAGCTCTCTCTTTATACATATACTACTGAATCGTTTCCCGTAAACTATACGCCAGTCTGCTCCGCTCCTCCTGCCTGCAGAAAGTACTGCCTATACAATGCCACACGTTCCCTTTACTAAAGGAAATTGTGTCACCGGGAAATGACTTATTGTTTAAATTAATACATTTTTCAATGTCATAAAAAAAAAAAAAAAAAAAATATATATAATCCTGCAATTTTTGCACTGGCCACTAGGCCTAAATTATGTTAAGACTTCCTGTCAGACACAATGAAAAGCAGCTGACCCCATGGACTTCTCTGGGAGAATTTTCTAGGCCTGCTCTGTGACCAGAGGTCAGGAGGGAGGAGATAAGCTGTGATATCACCTATTGTGAAGGGGGTATCTTCTGTTATCTATATAGAGGTGTTACCCATCATTGCAATTCTGCCTGTGGAGATAGAGATAACAGCTACTGACAAGTGACCTGCACAGAACAGGAAATCCTGACTGGTGATGAGTGAAGCGAGCTCAGGGTGCTACATCCGAAGTCGCTTCGCTCAAAACTAAGGATTAATGCTGCATGGAGATAGTCTCCGTACAGTATTAGGGCCCATTCACGCGTCCGCAAAATGGGTCCGTATTGCGGAATGGGTGCCGACCCATTCATTTTTAACAGGGCCGCAAAAGATGCGGACAGCACAATTCCGTTCCGCAGACTTACGCAAAAAAATAGAACATGTCCTATTCTTGAGTGCCGGCCATGTGCGTTCCGTGTTTTGCTGAGCCGCAAAACACTTACAGACGTGTGAATGTACCCTTAGAATGTATGGGCTCCGATGGTTCAGTAATTGATTTTTAAAGTGGAAAACTATTTTAAAACTTGAAACCGAACTCCGCTTTGGTTCTGAGGTACTAGTCGGAACCAAAGCCAAGTTCAGGTCCAAGTTCTAAGGTGGTTTTCCACTTTAAAAATCAAGTACCGAAGTTATTTAACATAGTCTAAGTAACTTATTATTTAACACGCATAACTAACTTTGTTTCATCGGAGCCCATACATTCTAATACTGTACGGAGACGGATCTTCGTACGGTAATAATCTGAAGTTTTGAACGAAGCGACATCGGATGTAGCATCCGAAGCTCGATTTGCTCGTCATTAGTCATGACCTATTTTCAGGCCTAGTGACCAGTACAAAAATTGCAGGACCGGACATGGAAAAGTTAATGTTTAACATAAAAAGGTGATTTAAACAACCGGTCATTTTGAGATGACACATTCCCTTTAACAGATCCTGTAGCTACCTCACACACACAATGCCCAATGGAGTAAACACCGAATCAGTCGATAGCATTAAATCAGAAGGCTCAATTATGAAGTCAAAGGAAGATCAGATAGAACATGATTCATCGGCGAGGAATCAAAGCAGGAAATCTATCTGCTAGGAGCGCTACCTTTGCAGCACAGTCCCCAAGGAGCGATTATACGGGCTGCTTATCGGCCTTTGTTCTGTGGCTAATTTCACAACCGAATCAGCCCTAAAAAACACGTCATTTACACAAAGTTCACACAGTAGACATCGTCTATACAGTAACTCATAGTGAGACGGCGACATAACCGGTCCTGAGGGTTTCAGAAGAGAGCAGGAACAAGGCTGCAAATGATAGAACTCGCTAAAACTGCTCAACATGTCGTAAGTGTACACAGTCCCTGGATCCTCGTCCAGGCAGCAAAGTCTATTGTACATGTAACCGCGAGCTGCACCTCCATTCCCCCACTGTGCCGACAACGGAGATCATTTCTGTATGATCTGCATAATCAAGAATCAATTATAAATGATAGAAAACAACCAAATCGGCCCAGTACAACTACAAACACGCCTGTTCCCCAGGACAGCCACCGGCGCTCCGCAGGAGGGAACATTCACACATGCAGGTTTTGTTAAGGCTTTTTGAAGTAGATTTTGTGAGCGAAAATCTGAAATGAGTGGAAAAGAAAGATCGGCCCTTCCTGCTTTCTCTCCTTTTATGACCACACCTGACTTTAGGCTCGAAAAAGTCATCAGAAATGATCAACAACAAAAAAAATGCAAATGTGTATAAACGGCAAATGTACTCAATGGGAAAAGTTAGGAGATCTCTGCAGGCAAACCCTGTGTCTGTGGGTTAGGGTACCTTCACACTGGCATTTTTGTTTTCCGGCATAGAGTTCCGTCGGGGCTCTATGCCAGAAAAAAAACCACTTCAGTTAAAGTGGTTGTCCCTCTTCGCATTTTCATACTTACCTGCTGCAAGCACGCGATTCACTTCTTGGATTATGGCTGGGGTTGGGATTCATCTTGATAGAAGTCTTCTGCAGGCCGGGCCGGGCGCTGGACTAAACACGCACGCCGCCGGCCCATGCACCATGGTGATATAGTACAGTGCGCGATCGCGGCTCTGTACTATACTACACAGGAAGAAGTCACCATGGCGCATGCGCGGCGGTGTTCAGGACAGCGAGCAAGGGTGGCCACCGTTATTCTAATGAAGAGCGGTGGCCGTAACCAGGGGAGACTGAATGACAACAATCAGGTAAGTGGGGATGAATTTCTTAAAGAGGGTGGAAATTGGGTAATTAAGATATTTACAAAAATGATCACTGTCAAATCATTAACAGATTAAACAGTGATTATTATGATGGGAATACCACTTTAAGATAATACAACCGTTTGAACGGATCCGCTTGTATTAACTTTAACTATTTTTTAACATTGTCAAAACGGAACCATTTTGAACGCCATTGAAAGTCAATGGCGGACGGATGCGTTTTCTATTGTGGAGTTTTGCTCTGCATCCCAGGACGGGAATAATACCGCATGCTGCGGTATTTTCTCTGTCCAAAAACGTTCACATACTGGACGGAAGGCATCCTGATGCATCCTGAACGGATTTCTCTCCATTCAGAATGCATGGGGATAATCCTGATCAGTATTCATCCGGCATAGAGCCCCGAGGACGGAACTCTAGGCCGGAAAAGAAAAACGCTAGCGTGAAGGTACCTTTAGTGTACAAGCAGGTGGGAGTAAAAACGGACATGAAATATCCTTCATCATGTTGCCCTAAGTGGCCGGGTTGTGATGCAGCGCCATTCACACTTAGGCCTCCTGCACACAACCATATTTTTGGTCCATGTCCAATATGCATTTTTGCAGATCTCACCCCACACGAACCCATTCATTTTTATGGCTCTGCAAAAAAAAAAAGTCATGTCCTACTCTTGTCCGTTTTGCAGACAAGAATAGGCTTTCTTACAGTGGGCCCTGAGAACATTGCAGGATACACACAGACCACATCCGTATTTTGCAGATCTGCGATTTGCGAACCGCAAAAGGGATACGGTCATGTAGGAGTTTTACAGAGGTAAAAGTAATGCTTGGGATGTCCTTAAATTTAGTCACTTATACAGTGCTATTATATTCTGCAGCGCTTTACAGACATTAGCAACAACCTATCCCCAATGGGGCTCACAATCTAAGCTCCCTATCCGTAAGTCTTTGGAGCGTGGGAGGAAACCGGAGAGCCCAAAAGAAACCCCCGCAAACACTGGGAGAACATACAAACTCCATGCAAATGTTGTCCATGGTCAGATTAGAGCCCAGGACCCCAGCGCTGCAAGGCACCAGTGCTAACCACTGAGCCACCGTGCTGCCCACTGAGCCACCCACTCACACAATGAGGCAGCGGCTTTCCCCACTGTCATGCGGTAGTAGCACCTGATAAACAGGCATCTTGCAAGACCCTACCATCAGGAACTCTTGGAATATATTGGTTCTCTACATGGAAATCCAGCCGCTGCTGGGAGCCTCTAGGGTCACCTACAGGTAGGTACCTTGTACAAACAGCATGGCTGGAAAAGGGCAGCTGACAGAACTCTTCAAGCAACCGCTGTCCAAATGGAATGGGGAAAGCCCATCCTGGGCGGACAGATCCCCGAAGCCAAGACGGAAATACAGATACAGAAATAAGAGGCTGTACATAGTGTCAGGCGTCTGAGAGAACCAGTACGGACAATGAAATTAACACGTCAAAATAAATAAAATACACATTTCTTTTTAGACTTCATGGAAAGAAAGTGAATTACAGGACACACATCAGCATGACGAACAACGCCGATCAATATGAAACACCCCATACACAGGGAGGACACGTTCATGTGAATTAACCTATGGAAACAGAAAATCCAGACGACCACAACCCATGAGCCGGAGGTAAAACGCTGAACTCATAACAAAGGCCGGTCCTGAGAGGTTCATAAATCTCCTGTAAGGCACAATATGTACAGACAGCATATCATTCACTTACTGTATAAATACACAGACTGTACAAACCCATGTGTCACTAGGTGCTCACCCTCACTGACCCCGTGGGAATATCCCATATACTCACCTCCTCACACTGGGGAAATTGTATAAACACTAAAAATCGGAATATATTCTAATAAATAAGACAATCATTCAAATAAATAAAGAGCAAGTTAATACTGGCAACAGAATAAATATTTAAAGGGGCTGCACAGGACATAAATAAAATAAAAAAAATAAAGTGTATTTAAAAATAATATATATATAGATCCTTCATCAATTCTATGGGCCGATGCGCAGTTTCCGGACGCTGTAGCGGTTCCCATGGGGTAAGTGGAATTGGGCATTCCTTTGTTTACTGTACACAGATGGGATTGATTTCGGCACACTCTTGAAACACGCGAATTTTATGAACGACATGCCATGTATATGCACCGTCTTATAGAGATATTGAGTGTCAATGTATAGCACTGATGTATAATGTGAAATTACGGATTGATCACTGTATGACACTGTATTCTGGATCAGGTTTACAAATTATAAATCATTATCTAATTATAAGTTGCACCCGTAGACTTGATATATCAGTCACTTATACACTTGTACTCACTGCTTGATAAAGATCGCAATGAGCGATTGAAACGTTGCAGGAGGTGGAATAAAGGGATCCAGTTTGCGCTTACTTCGGAGCGCTGCCTCTCTGTATCGTCTATATATATATCATGCCCACTACTTGCTCTCCTTCTCTACCAGCAGATTGGTCAGTGATTTCCATCAGTGATTGTGAGCCAAAACCAGGACTGGAGTCCCCAAAGAGATAAGGGCTCATGCACCCGAACGTGTGCCGGCCGTTCCTTGCACTGGGGACCGCAATTGCATCGGCTATGTAATAGGTGGAGGCAGACATGCGTTCATGTGTATATTCTCCATTGGCGCTCATGCTGTGCGAACATTGTGCAGTATAACATAGCCTTTACTACTCTTTAAGGACTTTTAGGGACTGGGATTAAAAGATAGAAAGTGGGTGGAGCTGTGTATTTCCAGCAGTAGCTGACCAGCAAGGATAACAGAAGTTGGACCATTGCCAATCTGATATTAAAGACCTGTCCTAAGGATGGGCCATAAGTCGGGCTCAGAGAACCCCTTTAAAATCTCCGTCAGGAAACCTATTATAGAAAATTAAGTGGTCTTTTCACGGAGGCGAACTTATGGAGAGGTTTCACTGCATGATGGTTAAAGGGATAGGCACTGACCTAGATATTTGGGCTAGTGCCCATCTCTTTAACTAATATTTACAATTTTTAATGATAAGGGGTATCATTGAGATAGGAGCACCCCATCATCTCACTCACCGCTAGAGCCACCAGAATTGTGACCATGATGGTTAAAGGGGTTCTCTGGGAATGCAAAATCGATGGTCTATCCTTAGGAAATCAGTTCAGTGGGGACTTGACTCTCGGCACCCCTCCGATCAGCTGATTGCTGAAGGAGACTGAGCTGTAATACCAGGAACAGCCACCACAAGAAGCACGGCGCCGTGCCCAATAAAGAACGAAGGAGACTGAGCTGTAATACCAGGAACAGCCACCACAAGAAGCACGGCGCCGTGCCCAATAAAGAACGAAGGAGACGCGCTGCCATCAGCAGGGGAGTCGAGAGGACAACCCCCACCAATGTGATATTGATGGCCTATCCCAAGGACAACCTTCAATGTCCCTACAACGATTAGTAAACTGGGGACACACCATTTACAAATGACAATTATCCCTAATTAAAATGACTAGAGTTGAGCGAACCTGCCTTCTGCAGTACGGGTTTGGGGTAATGGATTCCGCAAGTCAATGCCGGCATGTCGCATAATACGGAGGGTTCCGTTCTGGTGGCCATACACTTATTATGTGTCATTCCGGCACTGAATTACCTTATGGATTCCGTGAGAACGGAATCCATTATGTAATTCACTTAAACCCCAAACCCGTCAAAAGGCAGGGTCGCTCAACTCTAAAAACGACCATTTAAAGCGAATAGAACCAGAAGTGAAAACTCCCAGTAAAGCCTGAGCAGGTGGATATGTGACACCTAATACACGACCAACGAGCGCTGGGATAAAGAGCTAAACAAACCGCTGCGCACAATGCATCATGGAGAGTCCGTCAATTATGCATCAGGATCCAGAGAGTGAAAACGTGTAAGACGAACGTGTTTATACAGACAGCAAAACGGTCAGAGAAAATCCTCGACTCCTCCACTACATCAAAAACAGAAACCTACCAGAAGCCTCGCTGAGGACAAGAAAAAGAAAAAGTGATATTAAAAGGGGTTTTCAGGCTGTTAATCATTCTCTCTCTCTATATATATATATATATATATATATATATAAAAAAATCCTGCAACTGAGCCCAATAATAATAATAGGCACCACTTCTTACTGTACAGATGCATTTTCAGCAGTCGTCTCCTTATCATCACAGTAGGCCTGCACAATATATCGCGAAAGCAATTGTAATCGCAATTAATCGCCATATCGCAATCGCAATTTGCTGACCCAAAAATGCTGCAATTATATTACCGTATTTTTTCGCTTTATAAGACACACTTTTTCCCCCCAAAAGTGTGGGGGGGAATGGCAGTGCGTCTTATAAAGCGATGGTTGACTTTCTACGTGACACTGACACTGTATCTCCGGCCGCTATGCTGCACAGCGCGGCCAGCGATACATCAGTTACAGTGCGTGGAGGGGGGAGGGGCTGGTGTAAAGTCGTTATTTTAAAGGGGATCTTTCACTGGTCCACAGTTTATTAGGTAAAGCTATGTACATGGAGAGCGGCACCCAGTGATGTCCCTGCACTTACTTGTATCCCTGGGTGCCGCTCCGTTCGTTCTCTGTAGCCCCCGGTACCGGTGCTCGTGCTTCTCCAATTTTGCCTGGGGCGGAGACTTCTTCTTTTGCCCTGGGCGTCTCCTTCTCCCAGGGCTGGAGCGCTGGCCAATCGCAGCACTCAGCTCATATTCAGAATATGATACCGGGGGCTACAGAGGACGAACGGAGCGGCATCCAGGGATACAAGTAAGTGCAGGGTCATCCCTGGGTGCTGCTTTCTATGTACATAGCTTTACCTCATAAACTGTGGACCAGTGAAAGGTCCTCTTTAATGAACACATGTTCTTTTATCTATTTTATTTATCTGTTCTGTGCAGCGCTATCAAAGAAAATGGCAAGTTTTGTATTTTGTACTTTTGCAGCAATGCAAATATGTATTTTATTTTTCAGTTCTTGAGTTCAGCATAACTACATTTCACATTATCAGTAATTTGTGTGCGCTTTTACCTAGGGGTGGGACGATATGGCGATATAGACGATATGCGATATGAATTTGTGCCACGATATCGATTTTGTCTATATCGCCATATCGCGGTAGAACATGGTATGCGCCGCTCTCGGCACATACCATGTTCTCCTGAGCCGGCACAGTGGAGAAGGAGGGAGTCCCTCCCTCCCCACTGAGAGCCGCCAATGAGAGAGGAGGAGGGGAGGGACTGTAGCCACTGCTACCAATGAGAGCGGAGGAGGGGAGGGACTGTGGCCTGTGGCAGAACGTCACAGGCAGGGAGAAGGAACGCCCAGGGAGAGAAGCTGATGTCTCCTCCTGGTGTTCCCACCATGTGACGGGGCCAGAGCGGGCGAACGGAGCCCCGCACATACATAATAGTAAGTGCCCCTAATTAAAGAGTCGAGATGCCTGCATGTGCCGGCCATATATCATACCACTTCTATGATTGCCTGTTGCGATCCGCCGCAATTAACCCCTCAGAACCTGAGGGGTTAATTGCGGTGAATCGCAGAGTGCAGTCACAGAGGCCCAGTATGGTATATGGCCGGCACATGCAGGCTATGTTTCTATTCACTTATTGGTGGCACAGTGGCCCCCCATCATTGGTGGCAGTGGTAGTTAGGATCGGAGCCCCAGCAGTGTAATCCTGGGGCTCCGATCGGAGCACATGGCAGCCAGGACACTACTGATGTCCTGGCTGCTATGGTCAGCTCCCTGCTGCTGTGTGCACAGAGCACAGGGCAGCAGGGACAGTGTCAAGTCCTATTTACCCTAATAGAGATCTATCAGGGTGAATAGCACAAGAGTCCTAGCCCCTAAAGGAGGCTAAATAGTTATTAAATAAAAAGTTGAAGGAAAAAAAAAACAAAAAAGTTTAACAACCCCCCCTCCAATATAGAAAATTTATATCGCAATATATATCGCATATCGCACATGCTTCATATTATATCGCAATATAAATTTTAGGCCATATCGCCCACCCCTACTTTTACCTTGAAAATCCAAGCAGATAGACCTCTAGCAAAATTCCCTTAAAATATCGCATCGCATATCGTTATCGCAATTTTTAAGGCCCTAATCGTAATCGCACAAAATTCCCATATCGTGCAGCCCTACATCACAGGCAAGATTACAATGGCAGATATCACCCTTGTATAGAGAACACAGGATCCATCATTCACAATAGGTGATATCACAGCTTATCTACTCCCCCCGTTGCGCAGGTCACAGCGCGTGCCTGGAATACTCTCCCGTAGAAGTCAGTGAGGACGGCCGCTGCCCGTTGTTTCTATAGCCCTTGTAAAGAATCTCTCTCAATGCTGTTACTTATAGTTCAGACATGTTGGCCCTATAATCAGGTTCAGGAAATAGACTACAAAAAAAAAAAAAATATTTGGTAAGAAAATAAAGTTATAGGCAACACATTCCCTTTAAAAGATGCTAAGTGCTCTGCTAAACTACACGGCGGAAACTTACAAAAATACTGATAAAGTGCTAAAAAAGAAAACCAAATCTAAATCAACCTACAGACCACGCCAGTCACTAGACACTGCAACCTGACAAAGGCCACCAACATTACAGGAGCAGAACAAGAATAACGGAAGCGCCCGGTCCTGCACAAAACTGACAAACCACGCCAAAATACACTGACTCTAATGGGAGCCCAGGTTTTTAAGCAGAGAAAAAAAAAATGATGTTTTTGACGGAATCGGTGATGGAGGCCGGGAACGGAGCACCCAACACAGATGTGAAGATGTCCTAACCAAAAGGAGAGAAATACTACTACGCGGGCGTACTGCACAAAGCAAGCATCTGCTGCAGAAAAAAAATTGAAAAAAAAATAAATAAAACTTTGCACTTTGGATATTTTTTGCTCCCCCTCCCTTCATTTTTTGTTTGTCGTCACCTTCAAATGTCATTTAATGTGAAAAACTCTTCCATGATGAAAGGTTAGGCTTAGAAAACCAACAAAAAACAAAAAAGGAATAAAAAATGTGACATCTCTTATCTACAGCGGAGCATGAAACCCTGTAGGTCATTAACTTTTAGGGTCAAGGTCCATTTCTTATCTCTCCTGCCCCTTATCCATTCCCCAAATGCCTTTTCCCACAGTTGTCAACTGCCCTAAAAAATAAAAAAAAGAGAGAGGGGAGGACGCACCAAAAACATCCCACGTGTGGAACCTCGTGGCTTTTAATAATTTTACAGTAAATGGATTGTACTTGACGCCACTGCCCGCGAGCGACGTATTTAGAAATATGATGCTTTAATTAAATGGGGTTTGGACGCCTTCCATGGGAATTTTTCTTCTTTTTTGGGGGCAGAACATGACTGGTGATGATGCTACAGGCCCCACTGCTCCTCTTGCTGCTTCCAGACTTGACCTACACGTCTTGAAATGGCTGAATAGGATCCCCGCCGATTGGGACCAGAAAGTGGACAGCAGCAAGGACTGGAACAGCGGATCGGTGAAGAGTTTAGTTACATTTTAAAAGAGAGAGAAGAGAGAGAATATACAATGATCAAAGGCTGAAAACAGGATCTGCTGGGCGAGCACTGGAGATCGATGACACGGGGGTCACTGTCATCTAGTGAAATCACACATCTGTCCTCATAGGAATTATGAACTGCAGTCCAATTTTTTTCTTACAGGGGTATTTACCCAATTGTGCTTTTTTTTTTATATTAATGGCATGTTTTTTTTTGTTTGTTTTTCCATACTACAGCTTCACAGGTATATAAAAAAAAAATTCTATTATTACTACTATGCAAGAATTAGGTTACTTTCACACTTGCGGCAGAGTGTTCCAGCAAGCGGTTCAGTCGCCGGAACACTCTGCCGGATCCGGCAATTAGGATGTAAACAGAAAGCATTTGGAGACGGATCCGGATCACAAATGCATTGCAAGAACGGATCCGTCTCTCCGCTTGTCATGCGGATAGACGGATCCATCTTGTATTATTTTGTCCGTTTTAAGGGTCTGCGCATGCGCATACCGGAAGGACAGATCCGTCCTTCAGGTATTTCTTAATGCCGGATCCGGCACAAATACATTCCTATGGAAATTAATGCCGGATCCAGCATTTTTGATGGAGTTAAAACCGCAGAATGCTGCAGTATTTCCTCCGTCCACAACGACTGACAGTGACTGAACGGAAGACATCTAAATGCATCCTGAACGGATTTCTATCTATTCAGAAAGCATGGGGATAAAACTGATCAGTTCTTTTCCGGTTTTGAGCCCCTATGCCGGAAAAGTTTGCCGCAAGTGTGAAAGAGGAAATGCAGTAGCGCTTTACGCGTTTTGATCGTCAGGTGATCTTATCGATAGCATAATTTTTCCATAATTTTCTCTACGGGGGGGGGGGGGAACGCATCTTACGTGTGAACAGAAAAAAAAATGCCATCAAAACCCGCATGTGACAAGAATAAAAAAATAAAATAAAAAACTACACCATAACAATTACGTTCTGCTCCAAAATGCACCCTTTGCATACTAATACTGCGCACAAGCATGCCACCCTAAACGTCAGATGAGAAATTCTGCAGCGTTAGGCTATATGCACACAAACGTTGATTTTATCAGTTTACGTTCCTTTTTTGCATTCTGTATACGGAACCATTCCTTTCAATGGGTCCGCAAAAAAATGGAAGGTACTCCTTCCGTTTCCGTATTTCCGTTCAAAGATAGAACATGTCCCATTATTGTCCGCATAACGTACTGTTCTATTAGGGGCCAGCTGTTCCGTTCCGCAAAAAACACGGAATGCACACGGACGTCATCCGTATTTTTTGCAAACCGCAAAACGGACAAGAATAGTACATGCCCTATTTTTTTTTTTTTTTTTGCAGGGCTATGGAACGGACATACGGATGCAGATAGGTGTGCTGTCAGCATTTTTGCAGACCCATTGAAATGAATGGGTCCGCATAAAAAAAACAGAACGGACGCGGAAACAAAATCCGTTTGTGTGCATGTAGGCTTACATCCATAATTACAGGAGCAGAAGTGGAGCTGCCGTACGCAGCGTGGGGGTGAAGCCGTCAGGAACCTGAAATGCATTATTTATAATGTTTACTCTGAGTAAAGTATGAGGCACAGCAGAAAAGCATGTCACTGCAAGATCACGGCACACCTCAGAGGCTTCACACAAAAGAGGCTTTCAAGTTCGCAGAACAGACACTGCAAGTCTTGCGCACGCTGCTGTCATACCACTATTTTACGAGTCGGGCTCATGAGGGGGGACGCTCCCCCAAGCTAAAAGAACCTAATCCAAAAAATAGACCTTCCGGTACGCACGCGATGATGCGATCTTGCATTGAAAGACGAACGGGTGTCTTGGCAAGTCACAATTTCATTTTTCAGACTGGCGACCAGGACACTTGAAAAGGACAGCAAGTGCGGAGCAAGCAGATTGCCTGCTACGAGCATTAGCCTGCCCGATGCTGATGAACGAGGTCCTTCAGATCACATGGCCATTTAAGCTGTGCTGCGAATCTAAGAGGAGGTGGAAACTGGGTCAGACTTAATTATGGAGGTCACGGCGATAAAGGAATCCGCCGTTTACATGGTTTAACCTACGCAAAAGTGGTTGACAATGCGCCACACATCACAGCCCGCGCCTAAGCTGCCAAACTTCTGAGCATCACTTATCAGTCCGTATTACTCACGTGTAGCGTTGAGCAAACTTGTTTTTTTTTTTAAGTTCGGCGTCCAAGGTTCGGGTTCATCGAATAATCCCGTTATGGATTCCAAATTCCGTTATGGTCCGTGGTAGCGGAATCCATAACGGGATTCTTCCATAACCCAAACCCGAACTTTGGAAGCAGTACTTTAAACACAAGTTCGCTCAACTCTACTCACGTGTCATGGACCAACAACCAGAGATAACACTGATGGCCTTAGGTTTTAAAGGGGCTTCATGGTATTTTAATCTGCTGAATAGGTCATCAACATCAGATTGGGTGGGGGGGGGGGGGTCAGATACCCTGCACCCCAATGATCAGCACCGGCGACTGCCAGAAACCATACGGTGGATGACATGGCTCCGACCACTGTGTAGTTTCTGGCACCGACCTATTTGGCTGAATGGAAACTAAGCTGCAGCACCCTGGCTGAATGGTCGGGGTGCAGGGTTAAGGACACCCTCCCCCCCCCCCTACTGATCTAATAATCTATCCTGAGGTAATGAATATATTAATATTAAAGTCCCAGAAAACACCTGTATTGGGTTGTCTAGGCCAGTGTTCCTCAGGGCCCACCTGCCGGAGAATATCCCATAGAATGAATACCTGTGGTAAGTCCTGATGTATGGACACTACTTATATCACCTGCTCAATACTAAGGAAATCCTGAAAACATGACCGGTAGGTGGGTCCCGAGGACTGGGGATGAGAAACACTGCTCTAGACCATAACCATTGATGGCATCCGTATTCAGTGGTGCAGGTACCACACAAATGTAATTAAAGGTATATAGTCTAAGCTCCTTAGGCTTCCACCTGAAACAGCACCACAACCCAGCTCCACTGAGTGGTCTAAATTATACTGCGCTGCTAAAAATCACTCATAAGCGTCTGTTTTCCAAGTGAAACACCCAACTGGACAACACCTACGCTACAGTAAGCCACCCAAACAGGTCCCGTTGCAGAAAGCCGTGGGCCATCAGCTGTTGCGGGAAGTTACATATTTCCATTGTAACGTATTATTATAAGGAGATTTATGCTGCAGCCATCATACGTCGCCCCTTACACCTGAGTACAGGCAGAAGAAGACGGGGCAGATGGAAGGAAGCAGCCCATGACTCCTGGACACACAAGTTTCCGAAAAATGGAAATTTTCGCCAAGAATTTTTGCAAAGTTTTTATTTCTTTTTACATGGAGCAAGAAAAAAAACATTGGCCTTGACTTTCCTCCAGAATTCTGGCTTCAATAAGTTGCAAAATGGGGCTTTTTCAACTTTTTGGGCTCACTTGCACAAGCATAGTCCCATCCACCTCATATCTGTGCTGCAGCCATGGTCGTAACCCCTGGACACGAGCAGGGTATAATGTGATGGAAAAACGAATCCAGCCAGCAAAGGAGGGAATATGGACAATCACAATACATTACTCAGAATGCATTGGGATAATCCTGATCATTCCGTCCTAGAGCCCCGAGGACTGAACTCTAGGACGGAAAGGAAAAACGCCAGTGTGAAAGAGCCCCAAGTGCCTTGTATTAAATTTCTCTACAGTTGCTGAAGTGAGAGGACCCCTTTCATGTATAAACTAGACAAAGAGACGCCCAAGTATTAGGGTACAGCCACATTTTCAGGTTTTTAATGCCGTTTTTGAAGCCAAAATTAGGAGTGGAAAGTATAAGAGACACCATAAAAAGATTAAAATCTAAAAACAGATGGCTTTTTTAATCCACACCTGGTTTTGGATTTAAAAACTGCATCAAATATCCTTAATGTGTGGCAGCATCCTGAGAAAGCGAAGCATCTGAAAACGCGTCAGCGCACTTTAATTAGCATTGGCAATCAGCGAAGGTTCAATTATTACCAAGCGTGAACAGACCTAGTAAACTTTCACAATGCAGCTCTGTAGAAAGCTCCTGAGTGGGAGGCAGCGTTTTCAGTGACATTTGAAGAACGCAAGTGCTTAATTGAATATGGAAACAACACAAACACGACCCGTGCCGACTAATTCTGCAGGAAAATGAGTTGCCAATTAAATATGGAACGCCTTGTTATAGCCCATGAGCACAAAACCTGCAAATGAACACTCATTAGGCGGCACTGTATTCAAAACAGGATGGCTGAGTGGTAATACCGCCTTACCAACAGATGGGTGGGTGACAGATGGCATCAACTGCTGGCTAATCATGCCCCAGAAGTCAACTCAACCACATCAAATCCATTACACCGGGTCAAGCTTCTTCCAGAGGAACACCCCCGCCCGGAAATACACCTGTTAATCGTGTCCTATTATATCCGACATCTACAAATAAACCCGATCATCAAGGATTGCTCCTGCCACCCTGGGGCACACACCAAAGTTTCCGGCAAGGACCATCCACACTGGTCCATACTGCAGGCCTATAGGCACCCCAGGGGCTTTCCAAACCTTGCTTCTAGGAGAAACCACATTGTAATATAACACGATGCAATGTGACAAACCCTGAAAATCCTAAAAATTGTAATCAAAAACACTGTAAATTAGCATTACGGACTAGAACAGTAATTGTGCCCTTTGTGATGGGAATTTTTGCGCTCTTACTTCATTCTGGACACCTTGGAGAAGTGGTTGGCATGGTTTCTTATGTTAATTAGATGCATGCCAGATTTATCAATTGAAAATTTTTAAAATTAAAATTAATAAAAAAAAAAAAAAAAAAAACAAAGACCAAGACTCCAGTAAGGGGACAGTATACAAAAAGAGGAGTAACACTACTAGGCAAAAGCGTAATGCTTGAAGGGGTTAGCCCATCTGGGACCTTAATGGCATATCTGTAGGATACACCATCAATGTCAGATAGGTGCAGGTCCCACTCCTATCTAGAGAAAGGGGTCCCCGAAGTGAAGGAGAGCATACCACTCATGCGGTGCTCTCTCCATTCATTGCTATGGGAATTCCAAAAAGAGCTGACCAAGTGGGCTCCGCTATTTTAGGAAGTCCCATAGCGTTGAATGGGGACTGCACAGAGCAAGCACGGCCTCCATTCACCACTACGAGACAGCTGGAAATAGCAGACTTGGCTATCTTTTTAACTCCCGTAGCGGTGAATGGAAGATGGCCACGTAATGCGTGGCTTTGTTCGCTTCAGGGGCCCGTTCTGGAGATAGGAGCACCTATCTGTTAAGTCCCATATAGGAATATCCCTTTGAAAAAAATGGGACAAATGTATCAATTTGATAAAGCTGGCGTGATTTACGACAACTAAGGCTTCAAAAATTCCCCTATTTTAAAACGTGTAATTAAAAAAATGGGTGGGTGTGGGACCACACAAGGTGGAAACCGACTATCAAAGCTCCCTGTTGTGCCTGTTCACGAGCAACTCTACGGACAATAAAACTATTTTTCTTCAAAGCAGATGATGTCACCCTCCGCAGGACCCCGCATGTAACTATTTTCCGTTACCGGTGTCATAACAAGGGCAGGTTGTTTCCCTAATGTGCTTCCCTTTAAATATCCTGTTGCAGAAACCTCGGGGGGTGTCATGATTTACAAAGAGAAACCTGTATGGCAGATGAGCTGCGGAGAAGCATCCATCCACTGAAACAACGTCACAAAGGACAATCCAACATCTCGCTGCCAACCATCAGGTCGCTAAAATAAACCAGTCGACGCAGCCAGTCATTTATTGAGGCAAATCATCTTAAAAGTTATCACATTCAGTACGCCGAGCCAGAGTCCGAATACGAGCACCGTGCTGTCATGTGCCAAACGCAGTCACAGTGGTCATCACACCAGACAAAGCGAGTAGAAGGGGTGAAATATTGGTGCAAAGAGAGGGCAGTTATACACTGGTAGGTTCTATTCACACTGCTTCAGAATTCAGTAGTCACCTGTAACAAAAACTCTCAGGACCAAAGTTCTCATTGTAATTTTATATTGCAAATGTTTTTAGTTTACTGAGCTGTATGCACATTGTGCTAAACAATACTTTTGAAATTAGGTGCAATTAAAATGTTGCTTTCTTTGACATCTGCAGCTGACACGTATGTACACTACACAGCAAGCTGCAGAATGGCATACTACAATAAATCCATCAGGCTAAGGCCTCGTTCACACCTCCATTTTCAGATCCAGCAGGCTGTTCCGGCACAGAGCAGCCTGCCGGATCCTCTACCTTCACCACCCGCGACTCCCCATTAACTGCAATGGGGTCTGGCAGTGCTCCAGCCGATTTCCTACATAAATGGCGGGTTCCAACTGGACACAAAAACGCTGCAAGCAACTATTTTTTTTTTGTCCGGCTGACAGCAGACATTTGCGTCAGGTCCGGCAGATGAATCTCCGTAGAAGAAATGTGAACAAGGCCTAAGTATACGTTCACAGCAACCTCAGCCAGATCAGACATTGCCTGATATGACCGTGTACCCCGTTGACTATAATGGTATCTGGAGGGGAACAGGCTGATTTTCCGGCATAAATGGCAGGTTCTGGCCAGACTAAAACTGTTGCATGCAACGGTTTTTGGTCCAGCTGGAAAAAAAAAAATGTAATTATAAAATATTTTATGGGTTACATAAACTTCTCTTCACTGTAGACAGGACTAAGGGCTCGTGCACACGACTTTTTTTTGTCTTCAGCCAATCCGCATTTTTTGAGGATCAGATGCGGACAGCACATCATGTGCTGTCTGCATCCTTATGATTCTGGAAGGTCTCTAATCCGTATGTTGTTACGGCGACTGCGGTTTTTATGTCGTCCAGATGTTGTTGTAAAATATAGAGTTGTGTGTCATGAGTTTGGGCCTTATCTTGTAGAGCTTGGACGGTTGCAGGCAGAGTTGCCTGGTCTTGTGCAACAGAATTAACTCTAGTGTCAAGTGCAGCCAGCTCGGAGCCGACCTGAGAGAATTCCCTTTTATATTCTTGTAGGATGCTGGTAGCAAAACTGGATAGGTCTGCTATAGAAGGTAGAGAGCAAATAAGGGTGCGTAGGTCTGCCATAGTTGGCGGTCTGGTGTCTTCGTCAAACAGGTCTGCGGAGGGTGGAAGTCTCAGTGAGGGGCGCAGGGGAGATCCATGAAGGGCCATAACTGTAGGGTCAGTCGTGACCTTGGGACTAAGTGGGGTTGCTCCATGTCACTGCGGGTGGGAGTCGTCCCATGAAGATCCAGTGGATCAACGTGGAGATGCTGCCAGAGAGGGTCCAGGGGAGCGGGAAGGGGGTCTTGCACTGCAGGAACAGAAGGGACATGAAGTGTGGGGTGGTCGGACGACCTTTAGTGGTGGTCCAAGGGCTGTCCCTGGAGATGGAGACCCAAGTGCGGCGATGATTGGCCGCAAAGGGGCCCCTGGTGTATATCTCGGTTACTTAGCATATCTGATGTTTTAGGCGAGTGTCAATGCGCGGATGAAACCCGGCATTGGGCAGGGGGTGTTGGTCAGCCAATAACAGGCGGTGACGAGCCTCCCTAGCGTCCACCTCACCGTCTACAGTTCGCTGACGCCCGGACAGGGAGATGCAGCGGTGGCCGTGAGGGCTTCAGAAGCTACAATGGGAGTGAGGTAAGTACAATGTGTGTGAGGGGTCCAGGCATATGGAGGGGGGGGGGGTATTTCGGGGTCGGATAACTCCTTTAATTAGATGCTTTTCTGGGTCTTTTTGGAGTAATTTTTTCCTTATAGAACACCAGTGCAAAGTTGTGCGTTTTGACCTAAAGGCCACTTTCATGTTTGGTCAGTGAATTCTAGCAGAGATTGTGAATCAAAACCAGGAGTGCAGGCTACACTGAGGTAAGGTAGAACGGGAAGATTTGCCTCCGTTCTGTTTTTGACCCGCTCCTG
The DNA here is from genome assembly GCA_033119425.1 of Bufotes viridis. Classification (NCBI taxonomy): domain Eukaryota; kingdom Metazoa; phylum Chordata; class Amphibia; order Anura; family Bufonidae; genus Bufotes; species Bufotes viridis. The sequence continues at coordinate 342,993,994 of CM065593.1, forward strand.
GTTTTGGCGCAGAATCACTGATGGAAAATACTAACCAAACACTGACTGTGTGAAAGTGGCTTAATACTGGACTATTTACAGGATCAACATGGACCCCACTGCTTGCAAAAAGTCAGAGGCACGCGTCATCAATTTGGGGGTCAAGTTTTGGGAAATACAATTTGATAGCAGATTGACAAGTTACAGTCTGGTTTCTCTGGAAGGCAATAAAATGTGCAATCTATAAAAAAAAAAAAAAAGTTAAAAATAAAAGATGTGAAAAAAAAAAAAAAAAAAAAGAGCAATCCAATGGAAACTCTTCAGTATGAAGCCGAACACCTGCCGCTGGTTGCCTACCTGGGTGTGTGCCCGTTATTATATGCCATTCTAACCAGTAGGCGTTGCCGAACAGTTCACAGAATCGCACCGAATATTAATCCCGGCGATGCTGCACTACCATAGCAATATCAAAAGCATGCTAAAACTTTGATGCCACCCTGAATTATTTAGAAGACAGATAGGCAAGGATTTTAGTAGGATTAAAGCAAAAATCAGCTCACGTCATGTAGCAGTAACGAGCGGCGCCCTGCCTTTCCTCAGGCATAAACCTGCTTTACATATATTTCAAAGGACAAGCTTCCATGGTGACAACCACTCCCATCAGTGATGAATAGGGATTATTACAGGCACCAAACCCTGCCAACTTACGGCCGATCAGAGGCTTCTGAGGTACAACAAAAAAAGAAATATAGAAAAGGAAAAAGATTTAAATTTATTGATAGATACTGATTACTGTAACTTTTATATATTTGATTTGCCATGGATCTGCCGGGGATTTCACGCTATGCATTGTAACACGGTAAAATCCGCAATGCGTTTACTTGTTCAATGGGCGTTCGCTGCCACCTTTACACAGGGCAATTATTGGGAACAACCATTTATACAAATGTTTATCCCCAATAACTGGTCTGATATCAGTTTGTATAAAAGGACCTTAACTGTGGCCTTGATCCAGAATACCTGTCCTACGTAGCTCCATTATGAAGGAAGCCATGAGGCTAGTGAAAACAGTTCTATTCTAATTAAAGGGGTTCTTATACACTGATGGTCTATCACAGGGATCAGCGACCTTTAGCAGTCATTCTTTTAACTCTAATAGAAAGGAGGATTCTGGGAGATGCAAAGGCCGCAGATCACTGGTCTATCAGGACAGGCTGGTGGGTGCCCGACCTCCAGGACTGTTCACACAGCAAAGGGGTTCACAATGCCTGGTACTGAATGGGTCGAGCAGTTTCCCAAAGTCCTGTTTTCACCCATAAGGACACTATAGTGAACACATGGTCAAATGACCAAGGGCAGGGATGCTCAATCTGCAGCCCTCCAGCTGTTGCAAAACTACAACTCCCAGAATGCCCTAATAGCTGTAGGCTGTCCAGGCATGCTGGGAGTTTTAGTTTGGCAACAGCTAGAGGGCCCCAGGTTGGGCATCCCTGACCAAGGGCATTTAGTACACACAGGACCTGAATGTGGATGTGGATGTGACACAGAAAATAAATTCCTTCCACATTTAGAGCAGAGTATCTCATCAGAGCGAATAAACCATTGAACAAGCTCCAGCCGCAGATGGCAGCGGCACATCCCACAAATGGATCCTGGCGCTGGTCCAGGCATACAGAACCCACACCGCATTCACTTTAAATACTTTCTGGTGAAAAGAAGCCATTAACCTTCGTGCATACTGCCTGTCCTGACAGATCTCCAGAGGAGCTTCCTTCTAAGTCTCTTCCCGTTTCTGCAAGGACTTCAGACTTCATTGACTCAAGTATCCGAGGATGCACGGTCCTAGGAGGACATTCCCCGAATAATAAGGCTCCAGGACGGCTGGTCACAGAAACGACATGCAGCAGATTAGGAAAGAGAGGGCGTATGTTACGGTTCACGCTCAGTTACATTAATACCAGTGCCAACGCACCAGATGCAGATTTAATCCATATAAATACAGGTACGCTCCTTCCCGACTGAGTACATGGAAGACCCGATCCACCAAAGCAGCCAACGTATACCCACATGCTATGGGCCAGTTTCAAGTCAATATACCCTGTATAGGTTCATAAATACAAGGACACTGGCACTGGCCACCAATAATGTATTTCCATACTGGGGACAGGAGGGGGGCACACTGGCCACCAATGACGAGTAACGTTTAATATACAAATGCAGGCAGAAGAAACACGCTGCCGGTGTTCGGCCGAAAGTCTATAGTTTGCCGAAAGTCTATAGCGGAAGGAAGTCACGTGGCGCGCTGCACACAAGTGTACTTCCGCGAATCATTCCTGCAGCCTCCATTGCAGTAGCGTGCGCACACTTAAGGGTATAGAGACTTCTTAAAGTGACAATCATCTCCATTAAAATACAGCTGACCATGGTAAGATGGACCATGTGATTGGACCATGTGATGTGACGTCATCACAGGTCCTTTAGTTCTTAGCTGATGCAGGGAAAGAGAGGACAGATCGCAAATACGCGATCAAGTGGCTAAGGTAAGTTAACTTATTATTTTTATCCCTTTCCACTTCATTTTACTATGCATTCTTTATTAAGAATGACATTTTTTCCCCTTATAACCATGTTATAAGGGAAAATAATAAAGATCGGGTCCCATTGCTAAGCAACCATGCGGGAAAATCACAACGCATCCACACTTGCTTGCAGATGCTTGCGATTTTCCCGCAGCCCCATTCACTTCTATGGGGCCTGCGTTGCATGAAAAAACGCACAATATAGAACATGCTGCGATTTTCACGCAACGCAGAAGTGATGCGTGAAAATCACCGCTCATGTGCACAGCCCCATAGAATGAATGGGTCCGGATTCAGTGCGGGTGCAATGCGTCCTCCTCACGCATTGCGCCCACGCGGAAAACTCGCCCGTGTGAAAGGGGCCTTAGTGTTAGGGACCCATCTGCGGAAGCCAACTTGACGCCTTGTAGATGGGCCCCCGACACACGTTTGATCAAAATTGTGCACAAAGAGCTTTTATTTTTTTCGTTTATAGTAGGTATAATACCACTTTAAATTTACAAAAATCCCTATTTCCCAGTTTTATTGTTTGTGTGCGAGATGTTTTGCTGCCATACCTTTTTTTGTTCCCTTTAAGTAAAAGAAATGCTAGGCACCACTGACCAAGATCTCCTGTGCAAACAGTCTTTCCCTCCGAACAGTATGTACCAAGCTATCAAAATACATTAAAGTGATATAGCCGTACATAAAAGCGCTGCAAATACGTGAGCTTCAGAGATAACATACAAGACGATAACAATGGTTCCTGATAACATGTGCCACATCCATCTCACAGTCTGCAAGCTGCAATCTCGGACTGATTTCAATACTATTTTTGGCTTCCAGTTAATGTGTCCATGGAAGTCTCACACACAGTTTGCTATTTCAGTAGTGCCGGCTACTAGGACATAGCTCACGTGTATTTATACCGCAAGTGTGAAAGTGCCAGACCGTAAACCACTCCGAACCCAGGAGTCTTCATACCTGTCCCATACCCAGATGATGTGAAATTCCTGCTGTGACTACTGGGGATGTAGGGGCTTATCCCTTGCAATCAGATGCAAGAATGCATGCCATCCTCCATTCAACACAATAGAAGTTCCACGCTCTCAGTATATGGCAGGGACCGGCAGCCTAAGGGGCTCCAGCTGCGGTGAAACTACATCTCCCAGCATGCACACTTCCTTGGCTGTTCTCAGAATTCCTATGTAAGCGACTGGAGCATGCTGGGAGTTGTAGTTTCACAACAACTGGAGGTTGCTGACGCCTGGTATATGGGATATAGTCTCATAGCAGTGAATGGAGAGGACGCTCCCCACACACGGTGTGCTGTCTTTCATTACTGGGGCCCCATGATGGAGATGGGAGCGGATGCCAGTGATTGTTCGTACATGCTCCCAGGCCCCGGATCCGCAGCCCAAATCTGAAGCTTATAGGATTTCTGCTGTGAACATGTTGTCGGATCCGCACAAGGATTATCTTATTTCAATGGCGCTTTCCATGTGAAATCCACGAGAATAGCCGCTGTGCACAAAAACAAAAATCTGCACCCCATTCAAATTCTTAGTAAAATCCTCATAAAATCCTTTTATTTATTTTTATTTTTTAAAGAAAACCACTTTAAACTTAAAATCAAACTCTGCTTCATTTCCGACTGCTACCTCGTTCATCGCGTAATTGGCGGAGATAATCGATAATGTGCATTCATATATGAACGCTCGTTAGCGATGATTGGCCCGACAATTGGCTGGTGTAATACAGGCTTTATTCTGTTTCATGATTATAGGGGCGGCCATCTTGCCCTAGTGGTTGTTAACAGCACTGAGAGATAATCTTTATTGTTATCTGTATACAAGTGATATCTGTCTTTCTAATCCTACCTGTAATAAGCAGATAACCGCAGTAAAATGATCTGTGTCTATTCGGCTCAATGGTCAGTGTGAAAAACTGCAGATTTTATGTTTTTTGCAGTTTTTTTTTTCCTTTAGATATAGACCTGGAAAATTAAAAATCGCCACCAATAATTTTTTAAAAATAAGCTTAATATAAAAACGAAATTGAAACAATGGGTCGTTTTCTGACAACGCGCTCCCTTTTGGCTGGGTTCACACGAGCGAGTTTTCCGCGCGGGTGCAATGCGTGAGGTGAACGCATAGCACCCGCACTAAATCCGGACCCATTCATTTCAATGGGTCTGTGTACAAGAGCGTTGTTTTTCACGCATCAGTTCTGCGTTGCGTGAGAATCGCAGCATGCTCTATATTCTGCGTTTTTCAAGCAGCCCTGGACCCATAGAAGTGAATGGGTCTGTGTGAAAAACGCATTGCATCCGCAAGCAAGTGCGGGTGCGATGCGTTTTTCACTGATGGTTGCCAGGAGATGTTGTTGGTAAACCTTCAGGTTTTTTTTATCACGCGCGTGAAAAACGCATCAGTGCGCATTGCACCCGCGCGGAAAAAACTGAAACACTGAACGCAATCGCAGGCAAATCGGACTTGTGTTAGTACCAAAATCGCACCATTTTAACTGAACGCATCCGGACAGAATCCGTGACGCCCGTGTGAACCCTGCCTTAATGTCTTCAAGAGGTTAAACGGTCATGAAGTCAATGACTGGGGGCTCATCTAGCCAACAAGTTCACGTTTGATAGGTTTAATAAGAGTCACCCACCAGGCATTGGGACAGCAAACGATTCGCCCTCCCCCTCCTACCTTGTGAGTCACTGTTTGCTCGGGCTGGAGCTGTGCGAGATACCGGCCATTGCAACCAGGCTGATGACCAGCGCAGAAATCCAAGGTCATAGATAAATGATACATTCCTCAGCAAGAGCGCACATCGTACGGCCAGGATATTTCTCACCATTGCACGCCTCATTAAGGGCCTAAGCCTTTGCACCCAAGACCTCAATCGAGGCAATTAGGTAGAGATTAATCCAGAATCAGTTCACTGCACATTTTCTCCCAGTACACTTCAGAAGCCATCGGCGCGATTGTCCACCGGACCGTTAAATGGGTCACTTTTCTTCACAAAGGAAGAGTACTGGGACGTCTACATGACAAACGGCAGCGATGGTACTCTCCTGAACAAGGCGGGGGACCTCGGGTTAGCCTTTTAAAGGCTGCTGAATTTGTCCAAGCTACACAATGTGAACTGTGTGTGTGTAAAACGAAAAAAAGGAGGAGTGCACGACCGTATGAGAAAAAGAGAAACTGTCAACTCAGCAATAACATTGTGTTTGAGTCCCCCCTCCCTCATACTATTCCCTGATGGGGCAATCTGGGTTTCCCATTCAGGACCCCGTCTATCTTCCAGGTTCCAGGCTTGCCCAACATCACAGACTAATATCAAGACCCCCTTACTGGTGAGGCACCCATCCGTTTTTAAAAATAAGCCCTTAAAAACCTTCGACAAAGCTCTTTAAGAACCAGTCCTACAGAAAACCTTATCCGCAGTTCTGCAGATAAAATTGTTGATATGTGGGATAATGTGCCATGTATTAAGAAATTTCTGTAAGACGTACAAATGAGCCTGTACCGTGGAAAAAGCAATTTCCTGTACGGAAGGTCATAACAACTGACTACGGCAAATGGAAGTAGGCCGAATAACCGTTAAATGATTGGTACACAGACACAGCTATAGACCGACACCAGGGAAGGATGAACATCCTTTCTGTGAAAGATTAGAAACTATTGGGCAAAAGTTTTATTTAAAAAATAATAATTAAACATTGTTGACATCATCCCTCCCCTGAGGAACAATCACCCCCATTAATGAGCTGTTAACGCCATCCACTGAGCAGTGATGCAGCCGCCAGCTCCATCTGTTGGATAATGGACGGAGGGGTCTATTTCCAGAGCCGGAAAAACAATAATAGAATCATAGACAACAGCTTTAATAAAAAATAAAATGGAAACGCTCCAAAAATCTGTAAAAATTATCTGACCAAATGGGAGAATTTCACAAGGATTTCACCCCAAACCTAAAGGTGCCCGTTTGGGCCTAACACTGCTAGGATATATCATTGGTTAAACCGTCTCAAAAATGGCCACAACAACTGGAACAAACACAAACCTTTAGAAGAAATCTACATTGCCAAATTTTGGCTACTGTTCCATCTCCCAATTTACTTACATGGTAATGTACATTACTGGAAAATGGTAAAAGAACACCTAGAAAACTCTGAGGAGACCGTCAAGATACCAAGGCAGAACCTGCTTTCATCATTGAACACAACTGTTTGCCATTGATGACTGGATCAGGGTTTGCAGGAATAGTGGAGAACAACTACTGCCACGATGCACAGCGCAAAGACACACAGGACCAGCATTGGGTGTTATGGTGTGGGGTATCGTTACCTACCATAGTTCCTCTCTGGTATTAGTGACCAACCTTTGGTATGTCCAAGACATCATGGAACCAGCGCTGCTGCCTTTTTGACCCAGTTTGAAGATGACTTGTTCCAACAAGATAACGCCTGTCCACACTCTGCCCGCACCTAACAATGTGTGCTTTATCCATCGGCCCCCCTGACCAACTCAATTGCCAGATCTCTCCCCATCAAGAAAGACTGGGACTGGATGGTGCAACAGATCTCATATGAACAGAGGCCAACAACCACCTTGGCGGAACTACAGGTCCTATGGGTCCACAGGAGGACATCCACCATCTGTATGACCATTACCACACGAGAGTGGCAGACTGTATGGGGAGCAAGGGGAGATGAAACCCAGTATTAATGTGCCCCTGTCTCCACATATACCCTGCGGGAGAACCCAAAAAAAAGGGGGGGGGGGGCACCACCATGGTTGTGTGATCATTGACCGGCTAGTGGTGCTTGGTCAATCTCATTACGTTCTCCTGCTGTTCTTTTTTCATGTTCCGGTAGTGTAATATCAAGAAATACTCCTTTACATCTTCTAAAATGAAACGGATAGGTTGGCTCTACCTCTACGTATAGCTGTACCCCTCCTGCAGCCAGAAGTACACATCCCTTTTTCATGGCGTTAAGTAAATGGAATTTTCATCAATAAATAAAACTTGCTCAACCACATTTTAATGCTCCCCAGTGGTTTCCAAGAATCAATTAGACGTCCCAGAAGGGTTATATTACCAGCTTTGGACAAGCTGGCCCATTAACTATTCAACAAAAAGAAAGCGGGGCCACAAACATAGCGGCTCCATGATGAAAAGAAAATAAATGAGAGGGAAGAAGTCAGTCTGAGTTACCATTACCATGAAGATGGACCATTCAACAGGAGACGGCGTGTACGCCAGTGGCATTATTAGAAAGGACTCCTCACCTTCAGGTTTCTGTTTACAGGCTGCAGCGGTGATGTACCTGTACACGAAACTAGGGATCGAACTATATTGATTTTTTAGAGCCGATACCGATAATCTGAACTTTCAAGCCGATAATTTATACTGATATTCTGTGCATTTTCATTTTAGAAAAAAAAATTTTAAAAATAAATTCCTACACAAATCTGTATATAATTAAATATATAGATTAGATTAAATATTTATACTTAATATTTTGGTGTTTATTTTTTTTACTTTTTTTTTTTTATAACTATTTCCCTTCTTAGGGGCTAGAACCTGGGATCTTTTCATCCCTTGTCCTATTCACCCTAATACTCGCCTTTCCAGCAGGGGGCCTCCAGACACTCCACAGCACATCCATGGTCCCACGCTGCACTGACCTCCTGACGTACGCGCGCCGTGACGTCAGGCCCAGAGCAGCGAGGAACGATGGATGGGGTGGGGGGAGAGGAGCTGACGGCACTGGGGTGGGGGGAGAGGAGCTGACGGCACTGGGGTGGGAACAGATGCACGGGGAGGGAACGAAGGGTGTTGGGGTCTGATGGCAGGGGGTCTGATGAGTTTTTATAAAGGAAAACAGTCTATTAATTTATTTTTTCTTATTAGAGTGCTCAATTAATCGTAAAAATAATCGGTAGAATACTCTATTGCTAAAATCGTTAGCTGCAGCCCTACATCTTAGATCGGAGGTGGACCCAAACTACGTTCATGTGGCCTTATGGAAAAGTGAACAGCGTGTGCCCACAGGGTGGATTCTGCAGTACAATACATGGGGACGGGGTAGTGAAATACAGTGGGAAAACTCCTCTAATACATAGTGATGAATTCTGCCACAAAAATCTGGAAATAACAATCAAATTCTGCTGCGGAATCGGCACACACTCGCAGCAGATTTGGCCTGATATTTTAGGCACTTGTGGCCTTACCCTTGTACAGCCTATGTCAACAAAACATGCATACCATGCATAGTATATAAGTCTCATCTACATAACAAGCTCGGCGGGTTCTCATGTCATACGCTCCGAAGAAACCACACTCTTCAACGTAACGACGCCACACTTTAAACTAGATGTGTGTATGGAACAAAGTACAGCACAGTGCAAGTGGATGGGCTCTTATAAAACCGAATTCACACCAGCAGGACAATCTGCAGCGTATCGCAGACATGCAAAACCAGCATGTGTCCAAGGTGTTCAAATGCCATGTGTAAAAACCAAGGTCTATTTAGTGAATATCCCCCCCCCATACGGCCGTTCATGCAGCGTGGTACGGCAACACACGCAGTCTTTAATGGGGTTTCCAAAGCAGCTTTTTTGAGCAAAAAATAAATAAAAATACAAAATAATGCCTCGGCCAGATGTCACATGTTGGCCAAGAGAAAATTATAAAATCCTCTACAAAAACTGCTTTTTTTTGTGTAACACACAATACAGTCAAGGGTCTCATTTTTACGGTGTTCGCTATGCAGTAGAACTGATCTGTTCATATTCTCTGGGTCAGTACAATTCCAGCAATATTTATATAGTTTCTAATGTTTTAATACTCAAAAAATAAAAGTGAGCGCCATAACTTTTTTATATTTACGGTATGTCTACGAAGATATGTGAGCATGTATAAATATGAAAAAGGGGGCGATTTTAATTTTTATACATAAATATCTTTTACTTTTTTGACAATTATTTTAAAAGTGTTTTATTAGATTTTAATACTGATTTGTTATCCTCTGGATAAGTCATCAGTATCTGATCAGTGAAGGTCCGACACCCGGGACCCCCGCTGATCAGCCGCCATCTCGCAGCTCACCAGGCACAGCGCTGTACATCGTATAGTTCACCAAGGTCATGTGTAGTCTTCCCATGCAGCGCACAAAACTACGAGCGCCGATCTACTGCACTGCTGATCATAAGTGATCCGAAAGGCAAATCATTTCGGTCTGTCCGTCAGCTTTCCATATGTTCAGGCTGGCAGATAAAACAGCAGCATTGTGCAATCTTTCCCTCCATAACCCTGCAGATTTGTAAGCCATTTACGGTGCTGGAAAGCAGTCTCCAACCTGCTGCCCCCCAGCTGTCACAGATACCTGTGGCTCCCGCTTTGGCTGGAGACCACTGCAAGAAGACGTGTCTGCTCCTCCACAGAGCACTGGGAGGCCGGAGGGCGAGCTCACATCTGCATCGGAGGCTTTGGTCAGGGCCTCCATCGCAGATTCCTTTAAAAGGCTGGGCCGAAAAGTCCTGCATGCAAAACTTTTTTTGTCCGGTAAAAAAAAAAAAAAAAGGAAACTGAAGGACTCTGCAGTAGTCAGTGGAGCCTGTTTAGCTCCGTTGGGATGAGTTAGCGGTCCTTTCAAGAACTTCTGTTTTTTTTCCGGAAAAAAAGAATGATGAGAACCCGGCCTTATGCACGCAACGTATTTTGCATCCGTGTGCTATCTGCATTTTCTGCCAACAAGTCAAAAAAAATTAAAAATAAAAAGCCTACCCGTTATACTACAATGATTCTGGAGAACCTCTTACTAAAGTTTTAAGTTGCATCATTCCTCTGTTACTCCTTCCAGAAATATATAACTAAATTGACAACTTGGGATTAATAGTTGGGGGTGTTTCCCTAAACACTGAGTGCACGGCCATGCACCGTGTGTTGCGCAGACATACGAGCCGCAGTAGACCACATAACTAATTAGGACCACACTGTTTAGTCCAGGGTTGCACAACGTTTTCTAGTTGGGGGCCAGAACGAACAAATGACGAGTGCCGAAAATAAAATTTAAAAGAGTATTAAAAACTGAAATACTGTATTTATGTCTTATTGAACACACAGCATATATCATACATGTCTAGTTACTCTCACAGGACTCCTATCTAATGGAAGAAATACATCTTAGCAGCCACAAGACATAGGGTGGATTCACATCAGCGTTATGGATTCCGTTATAACACGTATACAACGGAAAATAACGGAATCCATAGGCCGGAAATCAAAACGGAAGCCGTTAAGAGGCATACTGTTTTGATTCTGCATAATTCAAGTCTATGGGCAGCAGAACGGATCCGCCCTGTTTTCCATTATGCAAGTGTCCAGTCCTGGATAACAGAAACGGGACGGATCCGTCATGCTGCCCTATAGACTTGAATTATGACGGAATGCCAAAACGGAAGCCTTTAAGAGGCATTCCGTTTTGCTTTCCGTCATAATAGAAGTCTATAGGGATCATAACGGATCCGCCCGTTTCCGTTGGGCAGAACGTAAAAAAAAAAAAAAAAGTCCTGTCGACAGGCCTTTGTTTTTCGTCTTGCATAACGGGGACAAGACGGATCTGTTATGATTCCCGTAGACTTCTATTATGACGTATCAAAACGGAATGCCTCTTAAAGGCTTCCGTTTTGACTTCCGTCTTACGGATTCCGTTAAAAAGCAATCCATAACGCTGATGTGAACCCACCCATAGACATACATGTCTGTTACCAGATGGATGAGGGCCGCACAGGGGGCTGCACCCCTGGTTTAGCCGGTCTGCATTGTTAAAGGGTTTCTGTCACCGGATTTAACCCTATGAAGTTAGCTGACATTAACGATGTGCTAATGTCAGCTAAACCTAACTAGCCTATTCTTACTTTTCTCAGTGCCTGCATTAACCTAAAAATCGAACTTTTATAATATGCTAATGAGGCTCTAGGAGCAGGGGGGGCGTTGTTCCTGCTCCTAGAGCCTTCATTCTCCCACCTTGGTCTCCTCCCTCCAAGTCTTGATTGACAGGGCCATGCAGCACTTGCGTCCGTCTGCCAGCCCTGTGCTCGGATGAAATCCCACGCCGTTCTGAACTCAGCACAGGCGCGGTGAGGGAAAGACGCTCGCCGGCTGCCAGGTTCCTCACCGCGCCTGCGCTGAGTTCAGAACAGCGCGAGATTTCACCCGAGCACAGGGCTGGCAGACGGACGCAAGTGCTGCCTGGCCCTGTCAATCAAGACCTGGAGGGAGGAGACCAAGGTGGGAGAACGGAGGCTCTAGGAGCAGGAACAATGCCCCCCCTGCTCCTAGAGCCTCATTAGCATATTATAAAAGTTCGATTTTTAGGTTAATGCAGGCACTGAGAAAAGTAAGAATAGGCTAGTTAGGTTTAGCTGGCATTAGCACATCGCTAATGTCAGCTAACTTCATAGGGTTAAATCTGGTGACAGAAACCCTTTAATGGCCTCGCGACACCTGCAATACAGCACAGCCATTAACAGTGCAGTCCATATTAGTTAGGTGACCCCCGCTGCGGCTCACGTGACTGAAAGTGCATCACTCGACTAAAACATGGCTGTCACAACTGCGGCGCAGCCGCACCGCATGGTTGCGTCCTGATGCAGTCCAATCAGTCTTTTGACAAGTGGAATGGTAACGCCCAGTGGCCAATAAATGTATACATTTCTGGGAGGAAAAACAGAGGAACAGCACAATGCAGTGTACTAATAAAAATCTCTCTTATTAGATAGGGACTACAATCATTAACTGAAACAGACGACCCGTCAGGAGTGACAACTGGACCTCCTTCGGGGCACTGCAATGCCTGCCCTTAGTGGATGCCACCCAGTGGGCACAAAGAAGCCCTTTCTGCCCAGGTTTCACTGGTCTTGAATAACATATTCATCCTACAGAATAATAAGGCTTCGTTGTCTTGCTCCTATCAATGGTCTGGCAGGAGAAAGACGCCGCAGCACGGCCCAAATGCTGCACAGTCTAGGCTGTCAGCTCACAGCGAGCGCTGGACGAGCTGCCATACAGGAGCGCAGTGTGGTGCCGGGGAGGTCTGGCTTCACGCTCCGGCATACTAATAAGCCGGGGGTCTCCCTGGAGCCAGCCCCACTGGGTAAGATTCAGGGCACAGAGGGCCACAGAAGTGGGAGAAATGATAATGTTGGCCTGGCCACGTTAGTCAAGAGGAAGAATTGAGAACTCAGCCAAGCTGCTATTGTGCGTCAGCTATTCGAGGAAAGCGCTGATGTAAGCAGACCGCGGTGGTTTGAATACGAGCATGCTGGGCTTCTGAGGAGAGAAATGAATGACGCCGTTAACCCAAAGATAATCGAAGAACCTAAGAAACTAAAAGCGCAGGACAAGAAACACTTGGACACATCAAGACCATTCGTCTCCCACTAAGCAACATTCAGCGACCCCCCCCCTCCAGTATCACTTTAAGGCTTTAAGGCCCCCATACACACTAGTGCTGAGATGCCCAACCTTAGGCTCTCCAGCTGTTGCAAAACTACAACTTCCAGCATGCCCGGATAGCCTACAGCAGGACATGGTGGGAGTTGTAGTTTTACACCAGCTGGAGAACCACAGGTTGGGCATCCCTGCATTAGCGTATTGTCAGCCAAACCTGCCAGCTACGGCGGGTCCGACCGACAACTCTCCACCGATGGGTGATGTCAGAGGAGAGAAGGGCCAGGCGAAATTAATTTTTTTCTTGCCCGATACTTCTGTTCTCCCAGAGGAAAAGCCACCGACAGAGAGGAAAAGCTATTGCATGTGTAAGGCTGGCTTTAGTCTATACACGCCAAGGGTGCACAAAGCAAAATTAAAGAGAAGACACGTCTGGTGTAGTAACTACTTGCATTCCCCACATAACAATTCGGAAGCATCTAGTCTTATGACGGTATGTTGAACCATTCCTTTATTATTCCTGCTAGAAGTTATAAATAAATTGCCAGCAGCTTGCAGTAAAGGTAAAGCTGGGTGCTACCAGTTGGAGGGGGGGGGGGGGGGGTGTCCCTGCATAGTCCGACACCAGAAGTACTGATTGGTTGGATAGAGTCATACACACGCACTACTAGTAACACCCAGCTGTACCTTTCCCGCAGACTGCTGGCAATTTGTAAACTTCTAGTAGAAGTAATACAGGAATGGCACAACACAGAGTTATAAGAATAGATGCTACAGAATTGTTATTACATGGGGGATGCAAGTAGTTACTAAAACAGACATGTCAGGAGAGGCGACGGGTCATCTTTAAGAGGGTACCTCCGGACACAGAGGGAAAATCTGCAGAAAATATGCCACATAAAGGCTTTCCCCATGTTATACCACAGGCTGAAAAGTGCCCCTCGCCCTGCGTTCTGCTGAGTAAATGATGATGTGCCCCTGCTTTTCTAAAGAATTTCCCCATTCCTTTCAATAAGGGATGTAATCTGTACGGAAATCCGCAACAAAATACTGATCCACATGTTAAAATTTGCAACAAGATCTGCACACCTGGATATTTTCTGGCAGATTTTTCTACCACGTGTGAATGCACCCTAAAGGTCACACCTTTGAGTCAAAGTCAGGATCCAATACCGCAGGAGCATAACATTTTCCTTTTTACTTTTGGCCATGTTCACACATCCAGGATTTGATAAGGATTTACGTACATAAATCATAATCCAAACTGCCTTCCACATGCAGTGCAAGCGAGTGGGGTATTGTATAAGGCTACTTTCACACTAGCGTTTGGTGCGGATCAGTCATGGATATGCACAGATGAATACTAATGAAGTTGTGATGGATATTGGTAGGGGGGAGGCAGTCTTAGAGCGCATAGGAGGAGACTTATTAAAACTGGTGTAAAGGAAAACTGGCTTTGTTGCCCACAGGAACCAATCAGATTCCCCTTTGACTTTTCAGAGTTCCTTTGGAAAATGAAAGGTGGAATCTCCCCTATAGACTTTTACAAAAGAAATTATTTAACAGGTCTTCATCAGTATTTGAACTTAGGACCTTCTGTATGGCAGGCAGAATAGTTACCATTACACTACAGACCTGCTCTGTTGGGAGGATTGAATTTCCTGTGCTTCAAAAGATATTATTTCACAGCCATAACACTAAATAAATATTATAATAATTACAGACATCAAGGGGAAAAATGTGCATAATTTACCAATCACTATAAATAACGTGTTCACTATATGGTACAGCTTATTATAATTACAAAGTATGTTGAAAAAAACTTTAATGGCTTTTGCCTCATTTTTTTTTACAATAACTTTGCAGAAAATTAGAACTTCTATCATAATAGAAAAAAATCTGCAAAGTAAAAACTGCGCATATGCGGCCACCCTCCATTCATTTCTATGGGACTGCCTTGGCTATTTCCGTAAACCCCAAAGAAGTGAATGGAGCGCTGGCCGCGCTTGCATGGTGCACTTCCCATGCATTACAATGGGACTTCTGAAAATAGCCAAGCGCGCCACTCAGCTATTTTCGGCACTCCCACAGAAATGAATAGAGGACACCAGTGCATGCGCAGTGCACCCTCCAGCACTTTGCAGGCTCCTTTCTAAGTAGGAGGTGGGACCTGCATCTATCAGGCATTAGGGGCATATCGCAAGGATGTTCAAGATGGGAATACCCCTTTAAAAAAGTCATTTGGGTTCACCAGGTATAGCCAACCTGGCCCCGTTACAAATGGAAGCTATGACACTAGTGTGAACTGAGCCATATAGACATACTACAAGCTTTTCTTGACAACCTGGATGAAATCCATGACAAATACATCATGCAAAAAGCAAATCCTGTTCCTTCTACAAAAAGAGCTTTGATCTCTGACGAGAGACGTATTCATGAGACTGTCATCACTAAAGCAATTGTCTTCACAATTATAGGTGAAGTTAAAAAAAAAAAATTCAATTGCAAACCAATGATACGCTACTTATGTCTGACAACCCGGGCATGCTTGCCACCAGCCTTATCACATTCACACAGAGGTCGGAAGTAGGCACATGGTGAATGATAGGGGCCCGGAGCAAAAGGAAACAATTACGGCAAATCTCTGTATCACTCCCCTCTGTCCTCCGGGCCCTGCTTAGTATGCACAGAATAGCAGGCATTATTAACACGAGCTGCTAATCTTGACGAGGCATCTAAATTAAATGGGAAATTGCACTTACAGTTTTACCAGTGCTCATGTACATAAATCAAAGTTTAATAATGTGCGTGGCCCCCGGGGCTGACCTCACCCTGGCCCCATGAGCTCTTCTTGGTAATAAAGGGGGTTAAACTAATTTGGCAATATTAACCTTAAAATCCCAGGCCTAAACAGGTTTTCCAAGATTCTGATATTGATGACCTGATCAGCTCTTTAAGGAGGCCGGGGCCCTCACCAGAACGTTAGGCCTCATGTACACAACCGTTTTTTGTTTTTTTTCTTGTTTGTTTTTTGTGGATCGGATGCGGATCCTTTCACTTCAATGGGGCCGCAAAAGATGCGGACGGCACGCCATGTGCTGTCCGCATCCATATGTCCTTTCTGCATCCCCGCAAATATGACTACGGCCGTGTGCATGAGCCCTTACCAAGCACAGCACCAGCGACTGGATAGTGGCCGTGCTTAGTACTGCAGCTTAGCCACATTCACTTGGAATGAGACTGAGCAGCGACTAGGCCACATGACTAGAGTTGAGCGAACTTGTATTTTAAGTTCGGCGTCCAAAGTTCGGGTTATCTTAGAATCCCGTTATGGATTCGCTACCACGGACTATAACGGAATTAGGAATCCAAATTCGCACAACCGTCTTTCACTGCTCTACTTCCTTCTTCTCCGCCATACAGCGCACAGGAGCTCCGCCCCTCATGTCACATGATCATTATACCAGGCCCTTTACCACCTCTTATCCAATCCAGTACTGAGCCACGCCCCCTGCACTGATCACATGACAGTGACGTCACCCCAGGTCCTTAGTGTTTTCCAAGGTTCGGGTTCATCGAAAAATCCCCTTACGGATTCCAAATTCCATTACAGTCCGTGGTAGCGGAATCCATAACGGGATTCTAAGATAACCCGAACTTTGGACGCCGAACTTAAAATACAAGTTCGCTCAACTCTAAACATGACCAATGAACGTGATGTCACATGGCCTAGAAAGAGGCCGGAACGCCGTGGCCTCTTCAAACAGCTGATCGTCCGGGGCGCTGGGAGTCGGACCTCCACTATTCAAATATCGATGAGCTATGGTTACATCCAGGGGCCCATTTCCAGATTTATATTTTCATGATTTTTAATAATTTCCTTAGTTTACCTAGAACAGTGGGAGGAGCTCTCAAAAATAATTTTATTCCAAGCACCACTTACCTTTCCTATCCCACGACAATCCAGCACCGACAATCCCTCCAGTCTTTGTTTACACTGGTCCTGCAAATGTCTCCTGCAGCCACTCAATGGCCTCAGCAGTCACGTGCCGCACTAATGACATCACCACTTAGCGATAGGCGTCGTGATGTCAGCAGAACAGCCACCGATTGGCTGCAGGAGTCATGTGCTGGATGCTTGTAAACAGATTGGATGAGGACCGTCACAACACCTGCATGTGATTATTGGGGCTTCAATAAGTTTTTGTTTTTTAACTTTGATATTTAGGGCTGTTATTTTTGGACTAAGTTAGAAAATCACTTTGTGAACCGATAAGTTAAGCTAGGGGTGCACCTAGCCTTTCTGTTGCCTTAAGCGAAAACTGAAATAGCCCCCCCCTTTCCAATGTCAATTTCTTAACCTAACCCCTTCCCTTCAGCCCAAGGCCCTTTGGTTTCCCCCCTCTTGCCCCTACCTGGTGCTGTCTGAGGCGATCGCCTCACCCGGCCTCATGGGTGGTGCACCCCTGTATAAAAGTACATAAATAAGGATATAAAACAAGTAAAGTCATTCCTTGTAGATTGTAAGCCCTGGCGGGCAGCAGGCACCCCTTTTGTGCCAGTCTGTAACTTATCTGGTTCTTGCTTGTTGCACTTGTTTTGTATTATGTATGTACACCTCTTTTCATAGGTACAGTGCCATTCAATAAATGCATGCATACATTAAGCCACATCCGTGTGATGTATAATCAGATGAGAAAAGATTTCCCAGTGTCCGATCCTATAGTTACAACTACAACAAGCGGAGTCAGGTAACTGGCAGCTGCTTGTCTCAAACCTCTACAAAATAAAATAAAAAAATAAATTAAAGGGGTTCTCCGGACTTTGTTGCTGACCTGTAAGATAGTCTACTCCGTACTTACCCCTCTGTCGCTCCCCTGCCTGCAGCTGAACAGAAAGGACCGGAGTGGAAGAATCGCCGGTGACACAACAGAGGGGCAAGCACTGAGCAGAGACCCTCCCCGGTCAGCACACAACGGGATTTTCAAGAAAGCCCGGAGAAACCCTTTAACACACAGATTGCAACTGCGTTTCCTTTACGATCACCTACATAAAAAAAAAAAAAAAGCACAAAAGATAAACCTATAAGACTGCGCCACCCGAGGTCAGTGACCAAAATCATCTGTGGCCCACATTAACTCTTCATATACCACCAACGCCCTCCTGTTTGGCTTCAGCATACTAGCCACCGACCGAGACCGGACGACAAATACGCCACTGTAAAATTAAAGGGCAAATTAGTCCAGTGGCTGCAAAATGCAGAAATGGACATTGTCGGGTGAACAGGGCCCTACGGATGCTTACAGCCATGCGCACGTGGACCCAGCACAGACACCAAAAGAAGGGGAGACAGCACGACAAGGGGGGGGGGGGGGGAATGTTGTACTATTTTACACCTTATTATCCAGCCCTGACAACTAGTAGGACACGTTCGTCCTCCCTGTATGATAACGTACGGCCAGTTACTGCCAACACGATGGTCCTACAACGCTTCTGACACAGAACAGGCCAAACCCTCCGCACAGAGAAAGTGCTGATTGAGCAGTAATGCAGATCGCTCATCTTCTCCTGGTACGATCCAGATGTTACTGTATGGCAGTGAGCAATGGCTGGTAAATCATCACCTATACACCGCAATGCAATGTCCACCCCATCTGCTTTTACGGGAATCTGGGAAGTACTGACAAAACGTGTCACATGTTAGCATCAAATTACGTGGCGCCCTGCTCCATGAGCAAGGACAACTACAAACATTGGAAACGCGGATTGTTCTTAATTGCA
The DNA here is from genome assembly GCA_033119425.1 of Bufotes viridis. NCBI lineage: Eukaryota > Metazoa > Chordata > Amphibia > Anura > Bufonidae > Bufotes > Bufotes viridis. The sequence goes on from CM065593.1 coordinate 343,012,779, forward strand.
TTACTACTATCTTTACTGTACATGAGGCACTTTGCATCCACTTTTCATCAAAACTGTGTGGGCCCATCCACCAACGACAAGGTGACCCTATTAGAATGAGAACCCACACTAGGCAAAATGAATTCAGGACAAGGTAGGATCCAGCTATACTCTGCTGTAAGTAAAACCATTGGACAGACGGCTCCTCTAAAGTAAAATAAATACAGAAAACACAACGCTAATGTGAACAAGCCCTTAGATGTATTTTGGGTTTAAAAAATGTAACCAGGATTTAGGAAATATTTTGCTTTGTTTGGCTTCTGCAGTTTCTAAGTTTCATAGTACATGGAAGCTGCAGAATGCCATTCTATGATAAATCCATCAGACTGGCCACCTGGTGATTCTCCTATCACTCTCTTTCCTCTCCTGAACGATCTTCTAGGCTAATTTATTGGGCTTACCCACCTGAAAAAAGTCTACAACTAGGAGCAGGTTGTAAGCTGAATGAAGGAATGAAGACTGTAGGCTGAAAAGGTTATTCAGAAGATCAGGACTTTTTGCCAGTTATTAGGTGAAAAACCATCACCAATCCACAGACGTATTAAAGTCTAGAAAAACCTTTTAATCTATTTGGAATACCCCTCTCATTGATTTTGGCAATAAACTGCAGACGAATGAACGTCAATGCAGAATACACACCAAATTCTACCGTCAAAGGTTATAAGTGAACATCCCTAACGGCGAGCTTGGTCGCGCAACTTCACAGTGCATAGAAATGAATGAATGGGGTGGCAGCGTGATTCGCACGTGTGCAGCAACCACAGAATTACTAAAAATTCAGCAGTGTTAGATTTTTTTGTGATTCGGGTGTTGAGGTCAACGTTCTAATCCCCAATTACTTCTATGCTAGCATCGCTATACCGCAAACATTAGGCACGACTGAAGTTGCTCGACCAAGATCGCCAAAAGAGCAGCAACATATACCGCAGTGTTGTGCAGAAAGTGTCACATAATGCTGTATAATGCTATAATAAAGCGAACGGATATGAAGAATATCTAATGGCTCAAGTGTCAATACACAGCAGGTAAGTAGATTAGCAGGTATGCCAGGAATGTCACAGTGCAGACCGACAGCGGATCCCCCTGCACACAGCTAGGTGGTCTCTCACGTAGGGACGATTTCTATTCAGAAAAAAAAAACTCCTATACGGGCTGTAGGAGAAAATTACATGTCCAATAGGTTCCTTATAGACCAACAAGTGTCACTGAAGCCAGAGATTGTGTCACACAAGGCGTCTGCAGATTTTCTGAGACTTTATAACTGATGAGCTATCCTCTGGATGGGTCTTCAGCATCTCAATGGTGGGGGTCCGACACCTGGGCCCCCTGCCGATCAGCTGTTTGCGAAGACCCCGGCTCGCGTCGCTGCCTTCTCACAGCTTTCACTAGGCCAGTGACGTCATGGTCATCGGTCACATAGCCTAGAAGCAGCTCAGCCCCATAGAAGGGAATGACCGCGATACCAAGCATAGCCCCTTTACAATATAAGGCGCTGTGCTTGGTGAGCAGGGAGAAGGCGCGGCGCTCCAAACAGCTGATCGGCAGGGGTCCCGGGTGTTGGAGCCCCACGATCAAATACTCATGACCTATGTGGAGGATAGGTCATCAGTATTAAAATCCTGAAAAACCCTTTTACTCCATAAATATAGAGGACTCTTCTGTATCAGGGCCCTGGCTACTTCTGAAAAGGGGTGAAGAAATGTCATCACATGAGCCCTTAAGGCTACTTTTACACTAGCGGCAGGACGGATCCAGTGCACGGCGAGAGGCTGCCCAGAATAAAACTACGACATGTCCGACATTTATTCCGGCAGCCTCTCGCCGTGCCTCCGCCGGAACTCCACCCCCCACTATAATCAATGGAGCCAGAGCGGTAGTCCGGGGGGCACACGTTCACTAGCGGCATGACGGTTCCGTCGGGTAAATAGCCTGTGGGATCCGTCCTGCCGCTAGTGTGAAACTAGCCTAAGCACTGCTGGCTAGCCAAGGGGTCTCACTATGGGACTACAAGCAGCAGAGCAACTTCACACATGCCAGAACATGGGTGGGCAACCTGTGGCCCTCCAGCTGTTGTGAAACTACAATTCCCAGCATGCTCTATTCATTTCTGTGAGAGTTCTGAGAAGAGCAGGGCAAGTATGCATGCCGGGACTTCTAGTCTCACAACAGTTGGAGTGCCGGAGGTTGCCCACCCCTGTGCAAGAACATAAGGGGGTTTAACAGGAGTACAATATTGATCATCAACATCTGATTGGTGGGGGTTGGACTCCAAACAGCCGCTGAAAAGGCCATGCCGCTGCGGCCTCCTCACAAAATACCAAGCACAGCGCCGTACATAGTATAGTGGCTGTGCTTGGTACTGCAGCCCAGGCCCATTCACTTCTATGGGCCTGAGCTGCTCCTAAGCCACGGTGACCGATGGATGTGATGTCACTGGCCTAGGAAGAGTCAAAACTGGCATTTGTCTTGATATTCCCCTAAGCCACAGGAGGATGCACTTCATTTATCACGAGGTGCACGCCTGGCCATAAGTTAAGCGCGTCGTCGCACAGTCCATGCATCTACATCAGCTCGCAAACGGCGTAGATGTCAGTCAGCATTTATCTGAGAAAACTGTCCTAAATGATTATAAATGTCACCCCCTTTTCGGAAAGTGGCGAGGAAAGCATAGAAACGCCTACATTTAGACGCAATGGCATTTAAAGAGCGTAAACTTCGTGTCCGCAACTTTTTTACGCCAGTTGCCAGCAATGCGGGTCATAATAAATTATCTGCATGGTCTTTAAATGGAAACTGCACCTGAATTCATTTTCTGATGCGGACACGTTTTCTAACATAACCGAACCCCTTTAGCATGGCACGGAGATTACTCTCTCAGATTCTCCTTCACAGGCTCAAAGTGACTCAAATCATTAGGGTACGACCACACGGCGCGGTCTGCGATAGAAACGGTTAATGGCTGCACGTTACTGACGGTGCCACGCAGCATTAACAATGCATACCAACTAAACAGTGCTGTCTTCATTAGTTTAATTAGAGCCCCCTGCAGTACGGATGTACCTACCTCAGACTGCGCCGTGTGGTCGCACCCTTAGACTGGGAACACACCTAAGCGTTTCTGAATCGCACGTTTTTGGATGCGCGTTTTTGTAACTAAGAAACGCGCATCATACGCACGATTCAGTGAGTCTCCCCCATTTCAGCATGGTCCATAGGCGCGTTAAAACGCCCAAAAGAAGCTCATGCTGAAGCGACAGCGTTTGGCGTTTTTCAGCGCGTTCAAAGCGCCCAAATGTGAACCATGCCCATAGGGAAGCATGGCTTTCCACATGTTGTGCGTTTTACAGCGCGTTTAAACGCGCTGAAAAGCGCTCAGGTGTGTTCCCAGGGTTAGACTTTCCCACTTTTCCTGACTAGAACGGACTGCTCACTACCCCTTGACAGGCGACACTCACTTCACCTGTCAGTTAGGGCTCATGCACACGACCGTTGCAGTTTTTTGCAGTGTACAAATTGCAGTTCCGCAAAACACGGATAACCGTCCATGTGTTCCGCATTTTACGGAACGTCCAGCCCATAACAAAACTGTCCTATGCTTGTCCGTAAAACGGAGAAGACTAGGACAAGTTCTATTTTTTTGCGGGGACGCGGCACAGACATACGGATGTGGACAGCACACAGGAAGCATCGCCTGATGGTCAGTGAAGGAGACATTTACATGCAGCGATCTCCTCCACAGTATGGAGAGAAGTGAGAGCTAATGGCATCGCTCGTCCCCACACAGAATCGTTGTTTGCTGGCAGCACAGCACGTTTAGACGAACTGCTGGCGGCAAACAGCGATTTAGGTGCTACCAAAACAGTTCAATTACCGGCTGAATGAGCATTTCGCTCGATCAGGTAATCGGCGGAACTTTTACGCCACAACATAATCGCTGACGAAAGTTCCTATGAATGCTCGCTAGCATTTATCTGGCAGGTTCTCGGTCTGTGTAAAGAGCCCTTTACAGTCTTTTATTGTCAATTGACCCAAAATGTACAGACTTCCTGCTGAGCTTGTGGCTAATCTGAGCAACCAGGCTGCAGTGTAAAGCATAGGGGAGAGATGGGCAGCAGCATAAGCCACTGATGACTCAGAAGGTGCATTTTAGATGAACTCTGTTTCACGATACAGCCAAGATTATCCCAGGAACTAGCTGCGCCTGTGATAAAAAGGAGACAAATGGTGGAAAGTATATAGCAAGAAAGCATCGGCCGCGTGACGTCTTCAGGGCCGAGAGTCTGCTCACGGTAAGTGGAGGAGTATTAGTCATCTGTGAAGATAGCGTGTTCCTGTCCTCCAGATGACAGCAGAGCGGTGCTGACCCGATCACCGTGATCTGCACATACCAGACCCAGCGGAGGGCTACATGCCGAGAAGCCTCAACAAGGACTGAAGAGAACTCCGCAGACATCTGAAAGTATTCCAGAAGGACCGCAGGCCTTTTACTAGTTAAATGTCTCGTTGCCAAATTTTTATGGGTTGCAAAATGAATTCCCCAAAAACAGGAGGATAAACAGAAGCAGAACGCGAGCGGCCACTGACACGGACGGGCTGTGGAGCTCTGTCGTCATCACCAGGAATAAGAATCCGTTAAGGGTCCATTCACACGTCTGCACATGGCCGGCACTATGATAGAAATGCCTACTTTGCGGGCCCGCGGAACCGTGTGCTGTCCGCTACTTTTGCAGCCCCATTGAAATAAATGGCTCCGCAACAGTTCCGCAAAATTGCGGAATGGATGCGGACTATTATGCGGATGTGTGAATGGACCCCAAGGGTGAAAAAAAAAATTGCCTGCTTTCTACCAAAAACAGCACCACCCCTGCCTATAGGTTGTATGTGGTATTGCAGGTCAGCTCTACGCTCGTCAAAGGGGCAGGACAACGGACAGGGGTGGTGCGATTTATGGAACAAAGCAGTCGCATTTTTTCCGGTCCTTTAAATCCGTATAAGGGTACGGCTACAAAGAGAGGCGTTTTCACTGCAGATTTAAAAAAAAAAAAAAAAAGTCTGTGACAAATTTGTAAAGAAAAATTAAAATACACAAGTTAGGGTGGGTTCACATCTGCGTTCTGGATTCCATTATGGCTTTCCGTTATAACATGGTAAAAACGGAAAATAACGGAATCCAAAGACGGAAGCCTTTAAGAGGCATTCAGTCTTCATAGAAGTCTATGGGAATCAGAATGGACCCGTCTGCTTCCGGTTATGCAAGACGGAAAACAAATTCCTGTCGACAGGACTTTTTTCTCCGTTCTGCATAACGGAAATGGGACGGATCCGTTCTGAATCCCATAGACTTCCATGAAGACGGAATGCCTCTTAAAGGCTTCCGTTTTGCATTCCGTCATAATACAGGTCTATGGGAATCAGAACGGATCCGTCCTTCCGTCTTATGGATTCCGTTACAACCATGTTATAACGGAAAGCCGTAACGGAATCCAGAACGCAGATGTGAACCCGCCCTTAAAGGGGTTGTGGAAAGTTTAGAATTTTTCCCCTTATCCACAGGGGCCCCCACCGCTCCATTCATTCTGGGCGATGGCCATTTCCGATAGTCCCATAGAGAATTAATGGGGTGGCAGGGTGAATGCCCGACCTGATGCTCCATCTAATCAGGGGAACGAGACCCCCATTCTCAGGACTGGTGGGGGTCCCAGCAGTCAGTTGGCCATCCTCTATCCTGTGGATAAGGGGTAACTTCAAAACTTGGTACAAGGCCTTTAAATGCAGAATTTAGACTATTCACCTAAACTTCTGATTTGCTGTGACGACATTGAGGGGTCTGGGTGCTGAGACCACCACTGATCGCTATCCACTGTAGGAGATGGATTAGAGATGGGCCCATAGACTCTGCAGTGAGGAGAGGGCCATGTGCGAGCGCTTCTTTCTCCTCATTCTAGTTATCAGCGGTGGTCTCAGCACTCGGACCCCCACCAATCAGAACCCTTGATGTTATGGCAAATCAAAAGTTTTGGTGCGTAGGCTGAAATCTGGATTTAAAGGTGTTGTACCAAGTTTTGAAGTTATCCCCCTCAGCACGCAGACCCCCACCAAATCAAAATCTTTGATATGTTGCTATGACACATTAAAAGTTTTTTAAATGGGGTTGTCCACCTTGGCAATGCTTTTCTTCTGAAGCCCCAGCATGGTGGCGAGCACACCTACCTGATCATCACACCCCCTCACCCTTGTGCCCCACTGGCCCCTGCTGTATCCGAGTCGACATCCTGCTCAATGTAGCCAATGACTGGCCACAGAAGTGACGTGCCACGTTACTGGATCACACGTCAGTCATTGGCTGCAGTGGTCACATGACCCGCTTCAAAACAGGATACCGACCCATCGACAGCTGGGACCGCTGGCGCACGAGGGAAAGCGATGGAGCCCGAACCCAGCAACAAGGATCAGGTAAGTATACTCACCACCGTAAGCTTGTTATTCCGCAACGTATCTGCTACATGTGAACATAGAGACTATGGCCGACATTTACCAACCCCTGTATGCCAGAAAACTGGCATCGAAAAGCTGCATATTTCGGTGCACAACCCAGTTGTGGAGGGGTTTTACACCCTGCTCCCAACTTTTCCAAAAAGTGAGTGGAGAGGTAGGGGCGTGACAGGACCTAGCTGGCCGGGCACATTTATCATATTTTATGCCAAGAAACGGTTATAAGTTATACCAGATATCTATGCTGGTGTAGATTTCAGCTCTGGTGCCCGGAGATGCTGGACTCAGATATTACGCTAGGTGCGTGCGCATCTCACCCCAGCTGAGCAGAAACTGAGACCGGCGTAAAATACGTCAGGTAATGTTTCCTTACGGGTGAAAAAGCTGGGGGCGGCTAGAGACAGTCACAAGAATTCAGATCATGTAAGAATTCTTGCAATTCTCGATTGACTTTCTCACCCATAGGGATCTACGGAGGGTGCACACAAGATGTGGTAATGACGCAATTTTACCGTGACTCACGAGCAGCCAAAAGTCAACGTGGATCATCCAACACTCAGGATCTGGAGGCATCGGAGCAGGAAAGGAGCGGAATGAAACTATGAGAGCACATTTTATGTTCTGCTTTGAAGCTCCACATCACAAGGACTTTACCTGTGAGCAGATCTACTGCCACCCTACCCTAAACCCCGATCCGAAGACAACCCCAACCCGTATTCCAACTCTGCCTCCACCAGACACGTCTAGAGCCGCGCACGCCTTTCCCTGACCTCTTGTATCTATTCCCTATAAACCGGTATTACGTGAAGGGCTCCTACCTGTTCCCATCTTATCGGCATATCACAAGGACAGGCCGTTACTTTAGGACTAGACGGGGTCCAATCACTGGGTCCCTACGATGAGTTGCATGCTGTAACTCCTTTCTACTGACACTCCAGCCAACCCGGGATGCAGGGAACTACTGCTCGGCCCAAATCAGTCTGGCAGACCCTTCAATCTCAGGATCGATGGGGCTCCCAGAGGCCAGAACCCCACCAATCACAGCGATCGTTTACAAGCTATATGCCATCCCTTTATAAAGAGGAAATGCCCCTTTAAAGAGGTATTCAGGTTGTCAGGGATAACTATTAGACTGGTGGGGATCCCAGCAGCAGGCCCCCTTATTGATCACGAGAATGGGGGCGCCGTTTCCCCTGCAGCCCCCCCTGAAATGAACGGAGCGGCCAGTCACACATGCGTGTGGCTGTTCCATTCATTTCAGGGGGCTGCAGGTGGTATGGGGCCCCTGGTCTTAGCAGGGGCCCAGCATTCTAATAGTTATCTCCTATACTGTGGATACAGCAACCCGAATACCCCTTTACTAGATCTAGTAAACAAAGCTTCTCTTGTTTGCAACAAACTGTTACACTGTTACGCAGTCATTTCCTATTAGATCCCATTGGTAAAGTTGGTGACTTCTATAACTTAGGCTACTTTCACATTAGCGGCAGCCTTCTCCGACGGGTGAACAGCCTGCCGGATCTGTGCCGCCGCTAGTGCGCGCGTGCCACCGGAAGTTCGCTCTGGCCCCATTCACTATAATAATGGGCCACAGCACGGACCCGGCAGGCTGTTCACCCGCCGGAGAAGGCTGCCGCTAGTGTGAAAGTAGCCTTAGGGTACTTTCACACTTGCGGCAGGACGGATCCGTCGTGCCGCTATTTTGCCGTGCCACCGGCATGCCACTCCGTCCCCATTGACTATAATGGGGGCGGAGTTACGATGCAGCACGGCAGTGCACGGCGAGAGGCCGCCGGACTAAAAATACTGCATGTCCTACTTTTTAGTCCGGCTCACCGTGCTGCGCCCCGATTATAGTCAATGGGGACTGAGCGGCAGTCCGGTGGCACGGCGAAATAGCGGCAGGACGGATCCGACAGGGTGAACAGCATGTCGGATCCATCCTGCCGCAAGTGTGAAAGTACCCTAAGGATAGTCTCACACTAGTGTCAAAATCCTCCGGCAGAGGAACAGCCTGTGGGATCCTGCCTTTCGCTGCCGCAGACCTCTGACCCGGCCACTGGCGCGTTTCCGGTCAAACAAAAAGTGATGCAAGCCGATTTCTGTGACAAATTAGCATCAAATCCACAACAAGAACACAAGTAGCCCACGTAGATTTTTGTGCAGAATTGCCATTTTCAAACCTACCCCCGTGTGCCGATCTATATGGGAACCAGTACAGGATGCGGATTACACAGAAAATAAGCTGCATAATAACGAACAAGCAAAGTGAATGAGGTTTAGCCAAGTCTTGTGTACGCTTCGCACATGTGGAAACTGACCGGCCGTGTGGTTCCGCACCTTATATATATTGTGTTTCATACTTAGACTTCAATGTGGTTGTTAGCATAGAAAATCTACAAGAAAAAAGAAACATAAAAACCGCACAAAAGAAAAGCGAGAAAACGGTGATAAATAATGCAGGCGTCTGTGTTTGGGGGGGGTTACATAGTTTTGGTGCAGATTTCATGTGGTTTTCTGCATTCAGATCTGCAGGTGGCCTAAAGGGTCGATCAGGACCACTTTACCTAAAGAACGTCCCCCGACAGCTAACCGATTCCTGATCTGCTCGATCAGAGGCGATGACACAGGGAAGCCGCTGAGGTCTCAACATTTCCACCGCAGGAGAGTAATGTAGTGTCAGACCAATGTGTACACATAGATCATATGCAGGACTATATATATATATATATATATATATATATATATATATATATAGTGTGAAGATGTCCCATCTAATGTCCTTATTGTCCCAAACCACTAGAGCGGACACAAGTGGGACCCATTGCATCTGACCACAACCATCCAGTGGCATTTCCTAGTGGAAAAGAAAATGCAGAAATCGCACCAAAGTAGAACTGCACCGTCTGAATTACAGGGGAGATGATGAGACTAATGTCAGCGCACATTCCCAGATCACGCATGTAAACACAGAAACGACAGCAGTGCAGAAGCCAAGTGTGCATGCAGGCTTATACAATTCTCCTGGGGATGAGTGCAACAGATCAGCCTGCTCCAGAAGACAGAGCCCCGGGGGCCACAGCAGAACCAGTGCCCACAGGGAGCACACAGCAGAGTTTAGTGCAGATGATGGCACTGTATCCCCCCCCCCCTATGAGATAAAAGAGTGGGGTGCTCCAGGATAGAAAACTCACTCGACGGGCTGGACCACCCCTAAAATATAGGGGGGAGTTTTTTTCACTACATCTCAAACATACAATTCGCCCCCTTCATGAACCCCAGCTCGGCCCCGGCCCCACTCACCTTGGCTATGGCCTTCTTGTACCTGGTCACCGCTTGCTGGATGAGGCTTGAAACTTTCAAGTTCCCGTCCCCACAGGGCACCACTACCCGGGTCCTACCGAAGCTCACCGTCACCTTCATAGCGCCGCCCGGGGAGTTAGCGGAGACCGCCTTGTTCTCCCCGCGCTCCTAACCTAAGGGGTTAATCCAGGGTTCCGGTTTTCCCTCCGTATCCTCCGGTGTGTGCGGGGCCTGCAGTAGCCTCCTCCCTCCGCCTCCTCCTCCTCTCCGGCATGTGAATGCGCAACTCCTCCCACCTCTTCCAGCAGGATTGTGTGACCGCCACTGGCGCATCCAACGGGAGAGAGAGTGCTGTGCGTCCTGACCAATCAGCTTCCGCTACACTTGAGAGACAGGTACATCTGCCATACAAATATTCCCATCGGATATAGTCCCGCCCCTAAATCTTCAGGTTTTATTGTCATTGGTTGGCGGCTTTTTCCTAATCTGAATGCTGTCTGCGCTGTTAATAAAGTGATTAATTCATTAGTAAATGTGTTATTATCCTGCCCTGAGATTCCCGGCAATGAACGGGTCAATAGTCTGTCATCTGTCTGCTCTTTATATCGTTATCATTTATGTATCCATACTATCTATTATCTATCTGTCATCTGTCTATTTTATCTATTATCTATTTAATATCTATCTATTTCCTATCTATTATATCTAATTATCTATCTATATATCTCTCAGCTTTCTTCTCTTTATATATTTATCATGTATATATGATATTTATTTATCTCATATTTATCATCTTGTATCTATTGATCTCATATCTGTCTATCTAATATATCTATCTATTATCTATCTATCCATCTATCTCTCATCTTTCTTTTTATATATGTATAATCTATATATCATATTTATTTATCTCATATTTATCATCTTCTATCTATCTATCTATCTATTATCTATCTATGTAGTAGTATACAACATAAAGTTGGTGAGAGACATATAAGCGATAGAAGTAGTAGATAGGATGTAGATAGATGGCTACACGGTGTAAACATCATCAGGCCTGGCCCTGTCAATGAAAGTGCAGAGGGTGCGGCAGTTGAGAGAGTAGAACCTCTAGCCGGTGTAATGGTAACGCCCCCGTTGCTCCTAGAGGCTCATTTGCATACATTAAAACATCACTTTTCCTCCGACACATATAAATATGGGACCAACACCGATGCCTTCAGCTGCCAATGTAGGTACAAATCTGCTGACAGATGGCCTTTAATGACCACCATTTACCGCTAATATTAAGTGATCTTTTTTATATAGCGCCGCTGTGTTCTACAGCACCACCCCTTTAAATTGAAAAAAAAAAATCTATCTGGGCGTCTGAGTCCAGGTCCCTCACCTCAGGCCGCAGACAGAAGCAGCGAGTGTCTGTCCAGGGCAGAGCGTGCCTGTAATCATCCATCGATCCGGTCCTTGATCAATGTCTGAGCTCTAATTACAGGAATAATGGTGTGCTCTGTAGTACGGGGCTGAGGACAGGCGCACTCTGATACTGCGCCCTCGTGTGCGCACATGACAGATAGGAGCAGTGTACGTGTACTGCGCTGTGGAGTACGCCGGTGCTATGTGAAGAACACAAGGGGTTACTTTCTACCTGTCCCATTCCTCCTTAGTTCAGAACGGTTCTCTCACTCCTTTCTCTCAGCACTATGTATAATGGAGTACATATTGTCACAGAGGTATTCAGTGAATGCACTAAAAAAAAAATCTTCCCTGCCGCCTGCTCACCACTTTTGCTTCCAGAAGTAACTTTGATCAGTATGCAAATGAGGTACCAAGTGCCCAGGTGGGTGTGTCACAGCTTTCAAAGTGCCCAAGCCCGCCCCTTCAGGCCGAAGTAAGCTCCGCCCCCTGTTCTGTACTGTTTGTCCCCGCTCTCTCCCTCAACTTTACCATTATTTGCAGCCAAATCTCCCAGAGACACATATAGCCCTGCCGGCGCCTGCACATTCTGTACTGTGGGCTTCAGCATTATGCTATCTACTGCGCAGCAGGCGGTGCCCTCCAGGAGCGACGGCTATAGACTGCACAGAGCGGTGATATCACAGTACAGGGCATGGCTATGCCTAGCAAGCAACATCTCTTTCCAGTATTTTGCTAGTAAAGAGGTGCATTATTATTATTATTTATTATTGTTATTATTATTTTTTATTATTTTTTAACCCCTTCAGGACCCTGCCATTTTTCACCTAAAGGACCAGGCCATTGTTTGCAAATCTGACCAGTGTCACTTTATGTGGTGATAACTTTAAAACGCTATTACTTATCCAGGCCAATCTGAGATTGTTTTCTCATCACATATTGTACTTCATGACAGTGGTAAATCTGAGTCAAAATATTTCATGTTTATTTATAAAAAAAAATACCAAATTTACCAAAAATCTGGAAAAATTCGCAATTTTCAAAGTTACAATTTCTTTGCTCTTAAAACAGATAGTGATACCTCCCGAAATAGTTATTACCTTACATTTCCCATATGTCTACTCCATGTTTGGATCATTTTGTAAATGACATTTTCTTTTTTGGGGGACGTTAGAAGGCTTAGAAGTTTAGAAGCAAATCTTAACTTTTTAAGATAATTTCCAAAACCCAATTTTTAAGGATCAGTTCAGGTCTGAAGTCACTTTGTGAGGCTTACATAATAGAAACCACCCATAAATGACCCAATTTTAGAAACTAAACCCCTAAAGGTTTTTAAAACTGATTTTACAAACTTTGTTAACCCTTTTTGTGTTCCACAAGAATTAAAGGAAAATGTAGATTACATTTTAGAATTTCACTTTTTTGGCAGTTTTTCCATTTTAATACATTTTTCTTTCCGCATTGTAATGCATTTTCTGTCAGCTTTTATGCTGAGAGCCGGCCTGTAAAGACCCAGCCTAAGGCTGCATTCACACGTCCGTGGAACACGGACCGTGTGATACCGGACTGGCACCCAGCTTACTGCAGGAGCGCACGGCGTCATTCGCCGCCACAGTACAGTAGTACACTCGTATAGATCATAGGAATATATTACTGAGCAGCGCCGGCAGCAGGAAGCGCACGGCATCATAGCAACGAATGACGCCGTGCGCTCCTGCAGTACGCTGGGTGCCAGTCCGGTATCACACGGTCCGTGTTCCACGGACATGTGAATGCAGCCTAAGGGCTGCATCTCACAGGCTTCCGTAGAAGGCAAGCCCTTATGTCTTCTCTGCCATCGGGTCCCCATGACTGCAGCGCGTGGATCCGATGGAGATTACAAAGTTACATAGTTAATACGGTTGAAAAAAGGCACATGTCCATCAAGTTCAACCAAGGGATAGGTGGGGAGGCGAATCCCTGAAGGAAGTGAGACTCAGATTTCTACACAATCTCATAAGCATTAATGTTGTTTACTTTTAATAATTCATCTGAACCCTTTATAAAACTGTCCACTGTTCCTGCTGTGACCACGTCCTGAGGAAGTCCACAGATCCACAGTTCTTACAGTAAAGAAGCTTTGACGCTTCAGGAGACTGAACTTTTTCTTCTCCAGTCGGAGGCAGTGCTCCCTTGTCTTTTAGGGCATTTTACATGAAACAGTTTTTCACTGTATTTTTTGTATGGCCCATTTATATATTTGTACAGGTTAATCATGTCCCCCCTTAGACGCCTCTTCTCAAGACTAAATACATTTAATTATTTTAATCTTTCTTCATAACTAAGACCCTCCATGCCCCTTATCAGTTTAGTCGCTCTCCTCTGTACTTTTTCCAGCTGCAGTGCCTCCTTTCTATGGACTGGTGCCCAGAACTGAACTGCATATTCCAGATGAGGCCGCACCAATGCTTTGTAAAGTGGTAATATCACAGCCCTGCCCTGCGAGTCCATGCCTCGTTTAATGCATGACAATATCCTGGTGGCCTTAGAAGCAGCTGATTGACATTGTATGCTGTTATTTAATCTACCATCTACAAGGACACCCACATTTTTCTCTATAAGTGACTCTTCCAGTGTTACATCCCCTAGGACATATGAAGCACAGAGATTATTACTACCAAGATGCATAACTTTACATTTATCCACATTGAACCTCATTTGCCAAGTTGATGCCTGATTTTAGCTTCCAAAACTGCATCAGCAAACCTGACCATGTGGCTGTGCCCTAAAGGTGGTCATACTGTTCCTCCCGCCTCCCCGCTATTATTACTGTTTAAAGTGCCATTAATTCTAGGGTGCGCAATAGCAAACTATAATACAAACAGTACAAAAACCATGAACTAACCGAAAAGCTGGTACGCAGGGAGAGAGGAGCCTGTCTATGAGGGCTTACAGTCTACAAGAGAAGGAGGAAGGAGACAGTCATAGGCCGGTTCAGTTGGGAGAGAGGAATAAGCTGCTCTCAGAGTCTGGTGGCGGCTTATCTCCCATGTTGAACTTTAACTCGTCAGATCTTTTTTGAACAAACATTGGCAGAACAGCCAAAACACAATAGATGGTCAACCGGTCTGCGGGTCCAACCAACATTAGCCAGATGTGTATGGCACAGGAGCTGCTGGGATGCATGGCCTACTATATGTTGTAGCTGAAAGTACTGATCCATACAGAAAGGTGACCATCACATTTCTAAATATAAACCGACATTACCACTGCCATTACCTGTTACCTGCTCCCTTATCAAGTGCTTAACATCAAGGCTTGAAATAGAGAGTAAGTCTACATGATGTGGCCAGGATACCAGTAACGTCCTGAACAGTCTGATCCTCTCACATACTGGTGCATTGTGGGACGGTACAGGCTTTGCCGCATTGACTTTGAATGGCCTCTTGAACACAAAGAGAGGTGAAAGGTCCCCTTTAATGTCCCCTATGGATGGATGTTCTGCAGTCCCTATAGGGGACAGGCCATTGTTCTGTATTTTCTAAAGATCTGAAAGAAGCAAAAGAGGTGGCCAAAGGGAGGGATACATGACTCCACATACGTCCTCTCTCTGCCCTTCTGCTAAGGTATTCAGGATGTGTGGGGAATATTAATAATATTATTATTATTATTGTAGTAATTATTATTAATATTATCATTGTTATTCATGTATTATTAATTTTATTATGATTATTAGTATTGTTATTGTCATTGGGATTATTATTATAATTGGTATTATTGTAATTATTATTAATAATTGTATTGTATATCATTTTTTATTAATTTTATTATTAGTAGTATTGTTATTGTCATTGGGATTATTATTAATATTATTTGTATTATTATTGTCATTGGGATTATTATTATTATTTGTATTATTATTGTCATTGAGATTATTATTATTATTGTTCTGAAATTTAATTAACACTTTCAAAACATCGTCTTTTCTTACTGAAGATCGTATTTTTAATTTACAAAAATAAATGTACTGTTATTTTCTAATTAAGAGTAAAGAATCCACTTTTTCACCCTGACATAACATGTAGTTGTAGTCAGATTTACATCTCATACTACCCTGGGTACAGAGATTGAATGCCCCCCATTTACGGTAACTGGCTGGCACTTTTCATAACCCAATTTTTCTGCAGATAAAAATAGAAATGGTCTTCTCACATTTTTATTTTACTAACATTTTACTGAACAATGGGAAAGATTTACTAAGGTCCCATTCACACTACCATGGGACGGATGTGCCTTTTTTGTGGACCGCAAACCAAGGATCTGCAAAACATGGGCACTGTCCATGTGCACTCTGCATCACGGTACGGACCCTTGATTTCAAAGGATCCACGATCCACAAGATGCCGCTGAAGATAGGACATGTTCTATCTTGCGGAGCGGACCAAAAAGCACAAGGAAACACACGGAAGCAGTTTGTAGTCCGCCAAACGGGCAGGGCCACCCCACGGTCATATGAGTGTGGGCTAACTTTGTAGATGGCATAAACTTAGACAGGCTGTCTAGACCTGCACCAGATATATCCTCGGCCTATATATTTAATGGCAAGCAGCATTTCTACGCTGCCCTTGCCACTTTGCGAGAAGGAGGAGTGGCGGGAAGGGAAACAGGCCAGCGGGCCTGGCACATTGATCTTCTTTTATGCCAGTTTTCTGGCATGAATGAAGACAAGCTCTGAGCTGCGTAGATTTCCATCTAGGCACATGGACTGCCAGAGGATGCGCCTAATGTATGACAACGCATGCACTTCACCATAACTTAAGCGCATCCTACACTACATGGCAGTCTTGATAAATCTCCCTCTTTTTCTAATTTTATACCAACTATTGGTTGGCTTAGTTTACATAGTTGTCAATTGTCCTGTATTTGGCGGGACTGTCCCTGATTTTCATCAAATTTATGCTGTCCTGGGCCAAAAATGGGTGGGGCTACCATAAACCCTGCCCAAAAGTGGGCATTCCCGGCTGGTCCCAGCTTTGATATCACGATTTTACCAATGAAAATGTTTGTAAGTATGAGTTTAAAAAGGGTTCTCCAAGAATGGTTTAAAATGACCGCCAGCAACCTGTCCTAGAATGTGGTCAGGACTAGTTGCCTCCACTTGCAGAGCTGCCTAGGAGGGTGGGGGGGGGATGAAGCGGGATGAGGCCTCACTACACAATACGCTCTGGCACTTGTATATACTACACATTGGTGCGTGTTCCCGTCAGGCTGCTCAGCCATCATGGCATATCGTAGGCAGGATCACATCATTACCATCTACTGTAAAGCAGTGTAGTGAGGCCCCGTCCCCTCATCTCCCTAGGCAGCTCTACAAGTGGCTGCAACCAGTCCTGCTCACTTTCAAGGACAGGTTGCAGGCGGCCACTTTAAATCATTGGCGAGTGTCCAATGCTTTTACCTGCAGACTACACGCCACTTGGTGGTATCCTATGTGGCCTTCAGGAAAGTTGGCTAATAACAGAAAATTTCTGATAATAATCACATAGTTGCCAAGTGTCCTGAATTTGCAGGGACAGTCCCTGGTTTTCAGAGACAGTCCCGGCAAATTCAGGCCATCTCAGGTCAAAAATGGGCAGTGCTAATGATAACCCCACTCATAAATGGGCAGTTCCAGGTAGAGTTGGGCCTTCTGTGGGCAGGGTTTTCAATGTACCGATTTTTACCAACCTAAACACTGGTAAGTATGTACGGTAATATTGAGATAAATATCACAATAACTATATATCACAATACTTTGCCTAATGTTAAAGGTAAAAAAAACATTACACGCACTCACAACATCCAGGCACACACTCACATATTTACTACATACATACTTGCACACTTTAAAAACAATTGGGGTCATTTATCCAATTGGTATAAATTAGGACTGGCTTAGTTGCCCATAGCAACAAATCAAATTCCACCTTTCATTTTTAACAGCTCCTTTGGAAAATGAAAGGTAGAATCTGATTGGTTTCTAGGGGCAACTAAGCCAGTTCTGCTTTACACTGGTTTGATAAATGACTACAAATATTTTCCTGAGTGCCCTCGTGCAAAATCAGTAACACCCCTTGTGCCACCTTACTAGGTAATAATTTCCTGAAGTTTCCCCGCACACAATTGTCACCATTATACCCCAGAAAATAAAACGTGCACTTATCATGATCCCCCTGTGAACGCAGTGGCCAAGTTCCTGCACAGTTGTTGTCCGCAATGCAGTTGTGAATCGTCGGGACGTATTGTATCATCCCGTGATGACATCATAATTACAGTTTTCCTGTCCGGCCTCCTAATACCTCATGTATCACACAGCATCATTTGCATATTTCTGATGACATCATATAGTGAATTTAGCCAATCAATTACATCAGGAGTGGTGACAAGTCCTCTGTACATTCATTTAAATCATTGAAATTTTTTGATTGGGTAATGATTGGTTCATATGGCGTTTCTTAAAAAATAAAAATAAACACTTTTACCCTATTTTGGTAATTTACCCAGTTTCAGGGAGCACTGGGTTAAAGGGATTTGGTCGCCACATACCTTCATAGTAATTAAGTGCAGAATAATTTGTGCGCAGATCTCCCCTATCCTGATCGCTGCCCGTATTCCTAAGAAATCAGTGATTTTTTTGTGTTATGTAAATTAGCTGCTTGGTGCAATGAGGGTGTCACTAATGCACAAAAAGCCCTGCTCCATATTGCTGCCCGCCCTGCCCCCAGTTTAAAGTGACAGGGCCAGGCAGGGGAGATGTAATCTGTCCCTGTGTTCTCATATGTGCGCTTCAGGTATCAGCGCAAGCGCAGCACAGCCACCATTGCGCAGTACAGCTGATTTCCGCTCTAGCAAGTATCAGCTCTCTGAAGAAGAGACAGAGGGGATATGATAGAAACTTTTAAATACATAAAGGGAATCATCACGGTATAAGAGGAGAGAATATTAAAAAGAAGAAAAACTGCTACAAGAGGACATAGTTTTAGATTAGAGGGGGCAAAGGTTTAAAAGTAACATCAGGAAGAATTACTTTACTGAGAGAGTAGTGGACGCATCGAATAGCCTTCCTGCAGAAGTGGTAGCTGCAAATACAGTGAAGGAGTTTAAGCATGCATGGGATAGGCATAAGGCCATCCTTCATATAAGATAGGGCCTGGGGCTATCCATAGTATTCAGCATATTGGGCAGACTAGATGGGCCAAACGGTTCTTATCTGCCGACACATTCTATGTTTCCATGTCTATCAAGAGGAGAGGGGGCGTGTCTACAAGCAGAGGATGCGGCGGCTACCAGCAAGTACACGCCCAACTTGCTGGTAGTGAAGACATTTGCATATTATAAAAGTTTTATTTTTACAAAAGTGAAAGCAGAGAGAAAGGTAAGAACAGTATGTTTGCACCCAGCTGACATTGGCAAATAGCTACTGAGAATTGCTCGGTTGGGGGTGACAGAAGCCCTTTAACTTTCTCTACATAATAAATGCTATTTGCTGAAGTAGACAACCCCTTTAAGGTCCTGTTAATAAAGCAATTCCTTTATTTATAATTGAGAAAGCCAGTCGGATGACTAGCGACACGTCTTACAGCTCCTCTGACTTATCACCACTGATACACAATTCCTTAATATAAATGGAAAGCTGCGGCAATCACGTTCATTGTTTGCATGCTAATCAGCTCGGCCGCTGCTTCTTGTACCCACTCCTCGTTTTCAGCATACATTACTATTGTGATGTATCTGGGCAAAAAGAAAGTGAAGAAAGTCTTTTTTTTTCTGGTCGGATTCTCTTAAAGACACACACACAAAAAAAGACGGCCTGTCAGGAAGTGTAAAGGGATGGATCCTTCGACAGATCCTATTCATTTGTCTTGGACTGAAACTGGAGCAGTTTGCATTTGTCATTGTATAACCCTCAGTTCACACTTGTGCGTTTTACAGCGCGTTAGAACGCGCTGTAAAACGCATAACCGATGCAAGCCAATACTTCCCTATGGGACTGGTTCACATTTTCGCGTTTTACAGCGCGTTCGAACGCGCTGAAAAACGCCTGACGCATAAACAAGTACTTGAGCTTTTTTTGGGGCGTTTGACGCGCGTTTTGGCCCATAGACTTCAATGGGAACGCGCAACGCTTGTATTTTGCGCGTTTTTGACTCTGAAAACGTGCGTTCGAACGCGCGTTTATGAATTGGCAACATGCTGGAAAGGCCAAACTTCATATAGACAGGGATATTTGGTCATTGGACAACACTGCAGTCAATCACACAAACGCACGTAAAACGCGCATTTACTATTGCCAAAAGCACGCACAAAAACACGCGCAAAACGCGCATCTCAGAAACGCTCAGGTCTGAACCCAGCGTAAGACCTAAAGTGGTCCATTGAAGATCAAGAATTGGGGCCCAAAAAATCAGGGACAAAAACTATTAAAAACTGGCGCAAACTACACGCTCGTAATAATCGTAATAATTGCTTATTCTTGTCAAAACAGATTTAGGACTCGCTTAGAATTGTTCATGGTCAATACCGATTAAAGGGGTTTGTCCATCTGAGACATTGATGATATATCGCTAGGACATGCCATCAATGTCAGATAGGTGCAGGTCTCACCTCTGGGACCCGTTCCTATCTCCAGATCGGGTCCCCAGAAGGGACTATTTTTGGATCCTCCATAAAGTTGAATGGAGGTTGACCACACATGTGCGGCTGATCTCTGTTCAATTTGGGGCTCTCCTTCTGAGGAGTAGGCTACATGCACACGACCGTTGCCTGCCTCCGCGTCCGCTCCTCCTTGAAATTTTGCGTCCGTCAAAAAAAACGGATGACGGACCGTTTTTTTTGACGGACCGTTTTTTTTGACGGATCCATTGTAAAAATGCCTATCCTTGTCCGCAAACGTTAAAAAAATAGGACATGCACTATTTTTTTGACGGAATGAAAACACGGATCACGGATGCGGAACACAAACGGTTGACCATCCGCATTTTTTGACGGACCCATTGAAATGAATGGGGAAGCATCCAATCCGTGAAAAAAAACGGAACGGACGCGGAAACAAACAACGGTCGTGTGCATGGGGCCTTAGGAGCAGGTTCCACTTCACCTATCTGACATTGATCCCATCCTAGCAATATGCCATCAAAGTCCGAGATGGGCCAAGCCCTTTAACCCCTTAGTGACCAGCCTGTTTTGGGCCTTACTGGCCAAGCGTTTTTCTTCCTTTTTTCATCGTCGCGTTCCAAGAGCTATAACTTTTTTATTTTTCCGTCTAAATAGCTTTATGGGGGCTTGTTTTTTGCAGGAAAAGTTGTAGTTTTTTATGGCGCCATTTTTGGGTACACATAACTTTCTGATTCACTTTTATTAACTCTTTCTGGGAGAGAGATGGGAAAAACAGCAATACTGCCACTGCGTTTTTACATTCTAAATGTTACGGTATTAATTTTTCTGTATAAATAACATAATATCTTTATTCTCTGTGTCAGTACGATTACAGTGATACCAATACATATAGTTTTTTTTACATTTTACTACTTTTTTGCAATAAAACCCCTGTTTTAAAAAAAATAAATGTTTTTGCATTGCAGCTTCCTAAGACCCATAACTTTTTTATTTTTCTTTCTATGGAGTTGTGTGAGGGCTTGATTTTTGCGTGACGACTTGCATTTTTCATTGGTATCAGTTTGGCGTAAATAGCACTTTTTGATTGCTTGTTTTTTCGGTGGCAAATAAAACGAAATTAGCAAGGCTGTCTTCTTAAAAAAAAATATAAAATTTTTACGGCGTTCAGCGTAGGGGATAATTTACATGATATTTATGTAGTCCGGGTCATTATGGATGCAGCAATAATTTTTCAATTTTTCATTGAAAAGCGTATTTTAAATGGAAAAAAAAAGAATTTTTTTTAAGGCTACATGCACACGACCGTTGCCTGCCTCCGCTTCCGCTCCTCCTTGAAATTTTGCGTCCGTCAAAAAAAACGGATGACGGACCGTTTTTTTTGACGGATCCGATTTTTATGGCAGATCCATTGTAAAAATGCCTATCCTTGTCCGCAAACGTGAAAAAAATAGGACATGCACTATTTTTTTGACGGAGTGAAAACACGGATCACGGATGCGGAACAAAAACGGTTGACCATCCGCATTTTTTGACGGACCCATTGAAATGAATGGGGAAGCATCCTATCCGTGAAAAAAAACGGAACGGACGCGGAAACAAACAACGGTCGTGTGCATGGGGCCTAAATGGAATTCTTTTTTTTTTAATAAATATTTTACAATTTTTTTCATTGAAAAGCGTATTTTAAATGGAAAAAAGACAGTAATTTTTTTTTAATGGAATTCTTTTTTATTTAATGAATGTGTGTTTTTTTTTCGTTTTTTTAACCACTTAATAGTTCCACAAGGGGACTATAACAGACAGTATTTTGATTGCTTTTAAAATGCAATGCACTATCCCTATTCTAGCATTGACCAGCAGCCAGAGAGGCGCAGCCTGCTGGAAATTACTGAAGGCTTGTCTGGGGCCTTCATAGACCCCTGCCAGCCGTCACACACATCAGCACCCCGAGATCGCATTTGCAGGGTGCCGATGGGAGACAGAGGGTCCCCTCCCTCTGTCAGCACTTTACATGCGGCGGGTGCCATTGCCCACGGAATGTAAAGTGTTAAACAGCCCGGATCGGCACTCCTGTCGATTTCGGGCTGTTAGAGCAGGACCGCGGCTCTCATCCGCAGCCTGCCTTCCTGAAACAGACGATTCATCCTTACCTGCTCTACACCGCGCTGCCCCCGCTGTCTCCATATTCCGGTCCCCGCACTGATTATCTCTGGCTGGCCATGGGCACAGACACATGCAGCAGTCCAGCCAATGACTGGCTTCAGTGGTGATGTGGTCACAAGCAGCCCATCATCAATGAAGTCAGTCATTGGCAGGAGCGGTGCGTGTCAACACGACCATGGTCAGCCAGATGGACCAGAAGATGGAGACAGTGGAGGACCGTAGCGGCGTGGAGCAGGCAAGTATGAATCTTCTGTTTCAGGGGCAACATGATAAAAAAATTATATTGTTATCGGGAAAACCCTTTTAGGCCCTTTTACATGGAGTGCTGATCGAGCGCTCGTTTCTGATCATTCTTCTTTTACATGGACCCAAATTTATCGTTTGTGGACGGCACATTCCCTTGTGCAAACTGTATGGAGAGGAACGATTGTAAGAACATAACATAAACCGAGGGGATTATTGCACCCTCTAAATAGAAGAAAACGAGCAAGATCGACTTGTTACATTGTTCATCACTGCTCGTCATGAACAGATTATCTGCTTGTGGAAAAGGGCCCTAAACACTACGATCAAAATATTTACTAAAGGCTCCATTCACACGTCCGTAATTTGGGTCCGCATCCGTTCCACAATTTGCGGACCCATTCACTTTCAATGGGGCTGGAATAGATGCAGATCTACATTTTCGGGATCCGCATCCGTTTTTTCAGGATCCGCATCCGTTTTTTCGGGATCCGTTTTTTTAGGATCCGCAATTCTGTTCCTGAAAAAAATAGAACATGTCCCATTCTTGTCCGCAATTGCGCACAAGAAAAGGCATTTTCTATTATAGTGCTGGCAATGTGCAGTCCGCAAATTGCGGATCGCACATTGCCGATGTCCGTTTTTTGCGGATCAGCAATTTGCGGATCAGAAAAACACTTACGGACGTGTGAATGTAGCCAAAGGGACACTTCCACCAGAAAGAGTTTAAAAAAACAACAAAAAAACGGTATTCACAGAAAACTATTTTTTTTTTTTTGTGGGGGGGCTGTTTTTCTTTTCATTTTTGCAGTAGTATGTCATTGAACATGAAATACAACATATTGTCCATATTGACATTCTGTGTCTGGAAGCAAAACATATTTTTTTTTAAGGTTTAATTGGTCCATTTAAAAGCCTCTTTAGAATCTGTCTTTGTAGCTCGTATATAGCTAGGAAACCTATTGTCAGTTTACTGCTGCTGTGAGGGGAAGTTTTTACCTGTTAGTATAATAGTAGATAAGTAGAACTGGGATAACACTATAACAACTCTATTGTTCTCTTGATAGGCCTAGATAAAGATGACCACAGAAAAGCATTGCACTTATTAGTGTAATGTATGAGGCTCTAATTGAGTGACTACAGGGGGCGTGCTCTCTGGTCTCAGTGATGGTCCGACTGAGAAAGTCAAACAAAGAGGAGAGTTAAAGAGCAAGTACAGGAAGTAGAATACATGGAGTGACTTCCAAAAATGACATCTAGAAAAACATCCACCCATTTTAGTAAACACACTTACTTAGAATATTCACTTATAGGCTGTTAAAATGTGCTAAGAATTGTTGAGGGTAGTGTCCCTTGTGTAGCTATTGTCTATGTGCAGCCATCTACATAAGTGATGTTTGCAGTGATCATAATTCTTTTTTTTTTTTAGGGAAAATCATAGAGATTTTTGCAGTTATCTTGTAATGTATGGAGTTATCCCATGATTAAAGGGGTTCCCTGGGATTTTCATATTGATGGCCTATGGTCAGGATAGGTCATCAATAAGAGATGACCGGGGGTCCTACTCCTGGCACCCCACTGTTCAGCTGTCTGATGAAGTCACGGTGCTCTCCAGCCTCCTCACAGCTTATGAAGCACAGTGCTGTCCATAGTATAGTGGCTGTGCTTGGTATTGTAGATCAGCGCCATTTACTTTAATAGGACTAAGCCGCGCCTAGGCCATGTGACCCAGGTGCGTGACGTCACATGGCCTAGGAAATGGCCTAAGCACTCGCTGAGCACCGTGACCTCTTCATACAGCCGAGCAGTGGGAGTCCCAGGATTCGGACCCTCTGCGATCTGATATTGACGACCTATCCTGAGGATAGGCCATCAGTATAAAAATCCCAGATAACCTAATAAATGTAAAAAAAAACAAAAAATTAAAAATCATATAGTATATGAAAATCTCTTTCTAACAAAGCTAGAACCAGCCCTGTACCTCACATGAATCCAGAGATCTCCCCATTCATTTCTCCAGTTGCTAGAGTCTCTTCGGGCTGGCAGCTCAGGCGGGGTGCCCTTTCTCAGGGGGTATGTCCTTTCTGCTGCAGTTCTCTCCCTGTAAGGGTCAGAGCTTCTAACATTAGAAAGGAAGGGTGGCAGCAGAATGATGGAACTGAGCATGTGCGACCACCTCAGCTGTATTATTGCCAGAAATAGAGAAAAAGAAAAAAAGAAAATACACTAGGTGGCGCTATACAGATATACAGGATTTTTTATTACATGCAGTTACAAATATATTGGTTTGAAAAATATAAAATCCTACTACCCTTCATATTTCAATGATACAAGGGATTCAGTGTCTGGATGGAAAATGTGATTTTTGTGTGAAGTTTAATTGTTCCATTTATGAGCCTCTTCAGAATCTGTCTTTGTAGCCGGCATATGGGAAGCAGATAGACTGGAAAAGCAGAAACATGCGGTGAAGTGCGATCAGAAAGCAGCTTTTCATGTTTCAAGTTTGGACATGTACTAAGCTGAGTGGTTTTTCCTTTGGCAGCACTGTTCTAAAGTAAAGTTTGTAAAAAAAAGTTCAGGTTCAACAGCAATAATTATAGGGCGCCAGGAGGCCGCAACAATGCTATAAAAACAGGGCAAAAACACAAGCAAAGTCTTCGAAGTGCATTTATTGTCAGATCATGAGTTTATTTATTATTAGATCATGAATTTATTTATTCCAGATGTGACATGAATGGGAAATATGGATCTGAGTCTGCTGTAGTCACATCTATAGGAATGCTACTGCTATTTTGGAGGGGGGGGGGGGATGAACTCTCCTTAGTGCCTCTAAAATCTCTTCCCTGGATTCTGCAAAATGAGCCTCAGAACGGGTGTTAGGTTGCTCTGATGTGGGTGTGCCCCAACAGGATATATATACTCTCTGTCGGTGACAGATGTGTCAGACACAGGCCTGACCTGATCCACAGCTCTCGATGATGAGTTGTAGTGTGGGTTCTGAGTCTGGGGCCTGGAAAAAAAATAAAAAAAAATGGAGGTCATTTATTATGCTCCTATACAAGAAAACTGGCTTTAAAAAGTTACGACGCTTGCGCAAATTGTTTTGTGCAAATGGTGTTTTTAGGCCACCTTTACCACATTCCAAAAATGGGGGGTGGGTGAGGACATCGGCCCTGGAAAATTTATCATTCACACCAATTTTCTGGCTTAATTGTTTACTAAGGCCTCTTTCACACGGTCGTCATGTTTGACGCCCGGATAAGAGGCGGGTGCGTTGCGGGAATATGCGCGTTTTTCCAGCGTGGGTGCAAACGTTTGTAACGCGTTTTGCACGCGCGTGTGAAAAATCGCCATGTTTGGTACCCAACCCGAAGCCGGACTTCATCACTGAAGTCCGGTTTCGGGTCTTCTGGAGAATTGATTATTTTCCCTTATAACATGGTTATAAGGGGAAATAATAGCATTCTTAATAAAGAATGCATTGTAAAATGAGGATTAGTGTTGTAAATAACAAAGTTAACTATCTTAGCCACTTGATCGCGTAGTTGCGTCTTCCTCTCTTTCCTGCATCAGCTAACAACTAAAGGACCTGTGATGACGTCACATCACATGGTCCAATCACATGGTCCATCACCATGGTAAGATGGACCATGTGATTGGACCATGTGATGTGACGTCATAACAGGTCCTGTAGATCTTAGATGCTGCAGGGAAAGAGAGGACAGATCGCAACTATGCGATCAAGTGGCAAAGGTAAGTTAACTTTTATTATTTTTAACCCTTTCCACTTTATTTTACAATGCATTCTTTATTAAGAATGCTATTATTTCCCCTTATAACCATGTTATAAGGGAAAATAATAGAGATTGGGTCCCGTTGCTAAGCAACCATGTGGGAAAATTGCAACGCATCCGCACTTGCGGATGCTTGCGATTTTCCCGCAGCCCCATTCACTTCTATGGGGCCTGCGTTGCGTGAAAAACGCAGAATATAGAACATGCTGCGATTTTCACGCAACGCAGAAGTGATGCGTGAAAATCACCGCTCATGTGCACAGCCCCATAGAAATGAATGGGTCCGGATTCAGTGCGGGTGCAATGCGTCCTCCTCACGCATTGCGTGTGAAAGGGGCCTAAATTCTACACCAGATCTATCTATCTCATATACCCACTACTCACAAAAAGTTAGGGTTATTTGGCTTTCAGGTGAAATTTATGGGAAATGTAAAAAGTTTACTTTACAATGATTTTATATCAGCTGTTGGTCAATTGTTAGGTGTCGTCTTGGTCTCATAATGTAAAAATTTGAACAACATGATGAGGAGGACTTTTTAAATACCAATTCTAATTGAAGCAGGAAATTTATTGGGCGATTCATAGCTCAAACACCTTTTGTGAATATTGCCGGATTTCCTCCTCTTCTCCTGCGCGCCTCTGATCCGCCTCCTTGCCGCTGGTTTCATGCCATTGGCCAGCGCATGCGCAGTAGCTACAGTGATGCCGTGCCTACAATGGGCTCCAACGAAGTGAATGCCGCACCTGGGCACTTGCGAGCCCTCATTTACATACGAATAAAAGTCCGTTTTCACTTTACCCCCTTATCTATTCTGTCTAGTAGATAATATCCCCTTAATACAGTGACATACGTAGCTATAAAGTGCTGTGTGAAGATTTCATAGCTATACAAACGATGGATTCCAACACCAGGGTGCAGCAGTCACACTGCTATACGTTACACACATATTAATAGAGATGAATATTCATTATAAAATTATAATAATACTATAGATACCTTCTGTATTTTTATGTAGATGTTCCATAGTGATTGATTGTACCACATTTTAAAATGCAAATATGCCACTAAATGTGAAGGTGAGATATAATGCGGGCATTGCTAGAGGAGGGACATCGGGTTGGTGAATTGCTGCCAAATCCACGAAGAGCAGCTAAGAAAAATCTATCTAAAAATCAATAGAAAGCGACTGCAGAAAGATCGGCTTACACTACAAGGTGTAGTACAAGGACAATAACACCAGATATACATTGTGAGTCTAAGCCTGGTGCCCGGGTCGGGGCAGAGTTACTAATGGGCGTGCTCCTCAGCAGTAATTGTGAATGCATTGACCAGAGGAGAATAAGGCAGGTATCGGCAACCTCCAGCACTCCAGCTGTGGTGAAACTACCACTCCCAGCATGCTCCATCCACTTCTATTGGAGTTCTGAGAACAGCCAAGAAGGTGTGCATGCTGGGAGTCTTAGTTGTTGATAATTGGAATAAGGGTTTAGTGCTTTCCTTGCCCTAAATATAGTGTCTCATGGAATGTAGTTTGCACTTCTGCCCTAGTTCTCACACCTTTACAGTTGTTTATTTCACCTTAATCATGAAAGGTGCAATTATAAAGGAGGGAGAAGTAACTGCCAATGTTCACAATTTCTTAAAGTACTCTTCAAATTTGCCTATTTAAAGTAGCACTCCCTGTTAGAAAGGTACATGATGTAATCTGTAGTGAAGGTCATTTTCTTATGGATGACTGTATTTGTGAATTATAACCTCCCTGCTGATCCTCAGTTGTGTCATGTGACCAACACTTTGACTCTAAATAACACAACATGTGTGGACAGGAAGCCAGTTTCTCTCTGTATTCTTATTCCTCAGTGTCAGTCTCAGAGGATTGAATAGAAAAGTAACTGACTTCCTGTCAGTTGGAGATCAGAGTGTTGGTCACATGACACAGCTGAGGATCAGGAGGCAGGTTCTAACTCACAAATACAGTCACTGGTAAGAAGAATACCTTCAGTACAGATTACATCATGCACCTTTCTAACAGGTCAGAGAATAAAACATTTTGTGGGAGTTCACACATCTCAACCGCCCAAGATCTGGCAGGACAGTTCTGGATTTCAGTGGCCGTCCCACGGTCCCAAAATGGCTGAGGTATGTCCTGCTTTCACCCGTCTCTGATTCCATAGGACGCAGAGACAGCTGATTGTAATGGTAAAGCTGTCCGCTACTCACTTCACTATTCAACCCAGCTGCCGGCTCTCCACAGCAGCAGCACGATGCCTTCACACATCGAGCTGCTGGTTTGTGCAGGAGGAGCAGGGCAGGCCAGGAGTCAGAATCTGCTCCTCCTACACGGCAAGCACGATATATGACAGTATCCTGCTGCTGCGGAGCTGTGATTATCGGAGGAACTAGGTGACTAGTTACAGTTTTTTTTTTTTACTTCCTGTGAAGGGGGCACATATCTGGACATAACTACCGTGAAGGGGGCACATCTGGGCATAGCAATTGTGAAAGGGACACGTCTAGGCATAATAACTGTGAAGGGGCAAATCTCGGCATAGCAACTGTGAAGGGGCATATCTGAGCGTTACATCGCCGGCACTACATAGAAAATGACTTTTCTTGTCCGCAATTGCAAAAGAATAGGACATGTTCTATTTTTTTCGGGAACGCGATTGCGGACCCGGAAGTGCGGATCCGCAATTGCGGACCCGGGCGGGACATCGTCTGTCCCCATTGAAATTAATGGGACCGCAATTCCATTACGCAAAATGCGGAACAGAATTGCGGACGTGTGAATGGACCCAAAGTCTGCTTCTAGCTCAGCATCCTTTATGTCAACCTTCTATAGGATTAATTGAAAATGTAGACACAGAGCTTTTCCAATATTTTAGTAGTCAGCGCAGATCCTGGCATCGCACCTTGCAATATCAATCCAGCTTTTGTGTTTATCTGCAGATTTGTTGATAATTAGGCAGGTAACAAGTAACTATTGTGGATCCATTTCAACACAGTCACTTTCAGCAGCAGGTTCAGAACATGGAAAGCTTGATGTCACAGCACAGAGATTACATGTAAACGACAGAGAACAAACGGGGGCGCTTCCCTAGTGTGATACCTCCGATACCAAGTGACTCATCCCTAACAAGGTGAGCTCCTTACTGGAAGGGCTTGTGCAATTCCATTCACAACACCAGATCAAAGCGAGATCCATCTTAGTGATAGTTTATTTTTTATATGATTTTTATGTATTTGATTTTAATAAAACTTTTTACATTATAGTGCACCGCTCTGTCTATCCCAGTTTTTGCATGCCTCTCTGTCTAGCACAGACATTACAAAGACAGTGATGTCACAGTACAGAAGCTATAAACACAATAAGCGTCATTCACACGACTATATGAATTTTGTGGTTTGCAAAACTAAACTGAAACTAAAAAATACGGATGACCTCTGTATGACTTCCATGTTGCGTCAGTTTTTTTTTTTTTTTGCGGACCTATTGTACCAATTCCTAAGGGCTGCCGAATACACAGACACTACCAGGGGGCACTACTATTCTTATACCTAGCTACTGTCTCTAATAATAATCTCTTAATACTATTGCTATGTAACTTATGTATTGTTATTACATGCACTGTGCCTGGTTGTCTAGCAGGTGGCAGTGTATCTGGCAGAGAGAGATGTTTAGATAGAATGGAACTTACCATTCCATTCTACCCCCTTTTGGGCAGAAGTGGGCTAGTCCTGCTTCCTACCAGGGGAGAGGTTACATGAAGCTATAGTTGAGAGTTGGAAGGAGACATGTCGCAGTGAGGGGAGAGCCCCACTCCTCCAGCAGGAGCATTCCAGGGGAAGCAGCTCGTACAGCACCCCAGCTCCAGGCAGTTCACAGATAGAGTATTACAAGGGGGTCAATGGCCAAAGCACCCCATTTAAAGGTACCAGAACTGTCAGAAAGTCCAGTAACCAGACTGAAGCCAGAGATTAGTGCAGCAGAGAAAGAGAAAGAAAGCAAGGTATTTAAGTTTACCTGCCAGTTTACCCTTAGCCTGCTGGAGCCAAGAAAAAGATCTAGTATTATTTGGGTGACACAAATTTATTCAAGTAAAACCATTAAACTTTGCAGAGTCTGGACCCAAATTATTCCTCCAACTACAGCTCCTTTGCATGCTACGGAGCCTAATCATGGGGAGTGACCGTATCACATACCGTGACACAAAGCTACCAGGCCACATCGCAACTCAGCATTCCTACACACTGGGACCCCGATCGTGCCTTGAGGAGCTGAATGTTGCCCATGCCTACTACAGGGGTAGTTATGCTCATATCTAGACAGTTAATATTCATTATAGCAACCCATGTCCACAAGGGCCAAAATTTTAGGGGTTGCACAGGTAGCAGTCGCACGGAAGTCCATGAGCCTGAAGAGGCCCTAGGACCTCTTTGCCACATAGAGAGGCACTAGTGTTATCAGGTAGGTTGGAGGTGCTGGAACAGGTTTTGCTTTAATGGTGTACCCAATATCTACCAATGACCTTGTCTTCCTTATATATAGTGTGTGAAATGTCAGAACTGTGTAATCGCTGTTGGGAATGTGACTCGTTAGGCAGTCACCGCAGTGTTGTGAGGTTGTGTGCTATTATATGCAATTACCAGACTAGTCCCTTCCTCTCTGCAGACTATACATTTGTATAGTTGCTGCTTTGTCTGAGAAGTAAATGGGCAGTACATTGAAACCGTATATGCAAATAAGCTTCCCTTGTTCTCACAGATATGGTTATAGGTTAAATCTGCTGGGTAAAACATACATATATATTAGGGTATTTTCACACTTGCGTTGGTGCGAATCCGTCTGTTTATTTCCACAGACGGATCCACACCTATAATGTAAACGTTTGTATCCGTTCAGAACTGAGGCGTTTGCATTAGTTAAAAGAAAAATGACAAAGTCCAGAACGGATCCGTTTTGAATTACACTGAAAGTCAATGGGGAACGGATCCGTTTTCAAATGCACCATATTGTGTCATTGAAAACGGATCCGTCCCCATTGACTTACATTGTAATTCAAAACCGATCCGTTAGGTTCCGCCTCTTCAGACGGACACCAAAATGCTGCATGCTGCGTTTTGGTGTCCGCCTCCAAAACAGAATAGATACGGAACGGAGCCTAACTGATGCATTGTGAACGGATCCTTATCCATTCAGAATGCATTGGGGCTGAACTGATCCGTTTTGGACCGTTTGTGAGAGCCCTGAAACGGATCTCACAAACGAATCCAAAACGTTAGTGTGAAAGTACCCTTAGATGTAAAAACCTTTAAATGCAAAGGTTATATGCAGCAGAAGACCTGCTGTGACTCCAGCAGCAATCTCTCCACAAAAATCAACCCATTTGGCAATGTTTTTGGTGCGACGGATATCGACCAGATCGACTGCAGATTTTCCAGGGAGGAAACTCTGCTGCTGAGTTGCTCAATGTAGCTGCACCCTCAAATTCTGGCCAGTGTTGTTCATGCTAATGCGGTTTCTCTCTTAAAGGGCTTCTGTCACTCCCCAAAAGTCATTTTTCTTTTTTGTGCTTAGTAAAATCCTTATAAGGCGATTATTCTATATATACTCTTTTTACCTTTTTCTGTCCGTTAATTTAGCTAAAAAATGCACTTTTTAAATATGTAAATTACCTTGCTACCAGCAAGTAGCGCGGTTACTTGCTGGTAGCCGCCGCATCCTCCTTTCCAAAAAACGCCCCCTCCTCCTGTTGAGTGACAGGGCCAGCGAGCGCTCTCCTCCTCTGGCTGGTCCTGTCTCAGTTCCAAATCGCGCGCCTGCGCCGTCCCAGTCTTCAGTTCACTGAGAGGACGCTGCTCAGCCGCTCCTTCCTCAGTGCGCCTGCGCCGATGACGTCACATCTACACCCGGAAGAGAAGTCGCCGTCGACTTCTCTTCCGGGTGTAGATGTGGCGTCATCGCACAGCGCACTGAGAAGAGCGCTAGCCAGCGTCCTCCTCTTAGTGAACTGAGGAGACTGGGCAGCTGGCGTGCATGGGACTGAGACAGGGCCAGCCAGGGAGAGAGCGCTGCTGGCCTGTCCTCAACAGGAGGAGAGCGTTTTGGAAGGAGATGCGGCGGCTACCAGCAAGTAACCGCTACTGCTGGTAGCAAGGTATTACATATTTAAAAAGTGCGTTTTTTAGCTAAATTAACGGACAGAAAAAGGTAAAAAGAGTATATATAGAATAATCGCCCTATAAGGATTTTACTAAGCACAAAAAAGAAAAATGACTTTTGGGGGGTGACAGAAGCCCTTTAAATGGTTATACTCATCATAAATATTTATAATATATACACAGGATATGGCATAAATGCTTGATGGTTGCAAGTCCATTCTCTGAGACCGTGTCCCTCGCCTACACAGAAAATATTTTTCCCATTGAGTGATTTAGTCTGGCCATTATCCCATGAAAAGTCAGTGGAGCAGATTTCCTAATCCAGAGTAAAATTAGTAAGGAAGTCTAAAGATGTGCCAAATGTATCACAGTGACTGATGCTGGATGATCAATCATTCCTCCCGTAAGCTACATGTGGTGGATTTGTTATAAAGCCAGATGTGCAAAATTGCCACTGGGGCAGTTTATTGTGTTGCATTATGGTCTTTGGGTCTGCTGGGGCGGTATTTTGAGCCACAAGATGGTATTGCTGGCCTGGTTACATTTTTTTCCAGTTTAAGTTTCCAGTCTTCCCCTGTCTGGATAGGTCATCAGTATCTGATCAGTATCGGGCCCCCGCAGATCAGCTGTTTAAGAAGGCATTGGTTCTCAAAGTAGTGCCGTGGCCTTCTCTCTTCTTACCAAGCACAGCGCCGTACATTCTATATCGGCTGCGCTTGGTATCACAGCTCAGTCCGATTCACTTCAATGGGGCTGAGCTGGTCCTAGGCCACGTGACCAATGAACGTGACGTCACATGGCCTAGGAAAAGCTGTGGGAACGCCATAGAGCTGAGCAGATTAATATATAGTTATAAAGGAATAGATTCAGTATAAACTGTATTTCATGCATTTAAATTTCGCTTCATTATGGTCTTTGAAGTGAAGGAGGCAGTCCTATCAGTGATTGACAGCCTTCCCTCTATGAGGAGGCAGTCCTATCAGTGATTGACAGCCTTCCCAATATGGCTGTGTATACAGAGAGCTGTCAATCACTGATAGGACATCCTCCTCATAAAGGGGAGGATGTCAATAACTGATTGGACCTCCTCCTTATAGAGGGAAGGCTGTCAATCACTGATAGGACCTCCTCCTCATAGAGAGAAGGCTGTCAATCACTGATAGGACCTCCTCCTCATAGAGGGGAGGATGTCAATAACTGATAGGACCTCCTCCTCATAGAGGGAAGGCTGTCAATCACTGATAGGACCTCCTCCTCATAGAGGGAAGGCTGTCAATCACTGATAGGACCTCCTCCTCATAGAGGGAAGTCTGTCAATCACTGATAGGACCTCCTCATAGGGGAAGGCTGTCAATCACTGATAGGACCTCCTCCTCATAGAGGGAAGGCTGTCAGTCACTGATAGGACCACCTCCTCATAGAGGGAAGGCTGTCAGTCACTGATAGGACCTCCTCCTCATAGAGGGAAGGCTGCCAGTCACTGATAGGACCACCTCCTCATAGAGGGAAGGCTGTCAGTCACTGATAGGACCACCTCCTCCTTGTAAAGGGAAGGCCGTCAGTCACTGATAGGACCTCCTCCTCATAGAGGGAAGGCTGTCAGTCACTGATAGGACCTCCTTCTCATAGAGGGAAGGCTGTCAATCACTGATAGAACCTCCTCCTCATAGAGGGAAGGCTGTCAATCACTGATAGGACCTCCTCCTCATAGAGGGAAGGCTGTCAGTCACTGAGAGGACCTCCTCATAGAGTGAAAGCTGTCAGTCACTGATAGGACCACCTCCTCATAGAGGGAAGGCTGTCAGTCACTGATAGGACCTCCTTCTCATAGAGGGAAGGCTGTCAATCACTGATAGGACCTCCTCCTCATAGAGGGAAGGCTGTCAGTCACTGAGAGGACCTCCTCCTCATAGAGGGAAGGCTGTCAATCACTGATAGGACCTCCTCCTCATAGAGGGAAGGCTGTCAATCACTGATAGGACCTCCTCCTCATAAAGGGAAGGATGTCAATCACTGATAGGACCTCCTCCTCATAACGGGAAGGCTGTCAATCACTGATAGGACCTCCTCCTCATAGAGGGAAGGCTGTCAATCACTGATAGGACCTCCTCCTCATAGAGGGAAGGCTGTCAATCACTGATAGGACCTTCTCCTCATAGAGGGAAGGCTGTCAATCACTGATAAGACCTCCTCCTCATAGAGGGAAGGCTGTCAGTCACTGATAGGACCTCCTCCTCATAGAGGGAAGGCTGTCAATCACTGATAGGACTGTCTTCTCATAGAGGGAAGGCTGTCAATCACTGATAGGACCTCCTCCTCATAGAGGGGAGGCTGTCAATCACTGATAGGACCTCCTTCTCATAGAGGGAAGGCTGTCAGTCACTGATAGGACCTCCTCATAGAGGGAAGGCTGTCAATCACTGATAGGACCTCCTCATAGAGGGAAGGCTGTCAATCACTGATAGGACCTCCTCCTCATAGAGGGAAGGATGTCAATCACTGATAGGACCACCTCCTTGACTTCAAAGCCCAGAATGAAGAGGAATTTAAATGCATGAAATACAGTTTATACTGAATCTATTCCTGTCAATGCGACAGGTTTCCTTAAAAGAACATGTACACGGGCCAACCGAGCAGGCAATTTTTAGGTACACAGTTCCCCATAACTGCCTGCTCCTCACTGAAGGAAAGAGCTCTATTTACATGCAGTGATCACCTCCACTGTACGGGGATGGGCGGTGACTTCAGCAATTGCTCATTTTCATACAGAATCATTGTTTCTGGTCTGCGGATCCCTGTTTGCACAGTACGATCTGCTGCACAGAATCAATGATTTAGGTGTCCGCATAAACGATGAGTTCACCCAGTGACCAAATGTTTTTCTCATTTATCGGGTGATCTGCAGCACCTTTACATGGGCCGATTATCGGGAAAAGTGTTCATACTAACGTTCATTCCCAATAATCGACCCGACAATTACCCCGTATAAATCGGACTTAGTGCAGAGCACGGCCACCTGGGATTTTGTATGCCTCAGTTTTCAGGTGTGGTAGATCCCCTCATGTTTGCAATGTGAATGTTGCCTGCCAGTGGACCTGAACCAGCTATGTTAGTTATCCCTCTCCACAACTGTTAGGAATGAGACCAAAGATGTTAGACAGCTGCTTCACAGCTCCTCCATCGGCACAAGGCTTTGTTCACATCTGCTTCGTGAGTCTCGTTTGGGGTGAAAATTTACGTCACTTTTGAGAACATGAACAGAACAGCATGCAACACCATACACATTTGGATCCATCATATAGGGTCAAGACTATGGAAACCACAATGCCGGTATGAAAGAGCCTCAAAGGGTTTGTCCAGGATTCTACTATAGATGGTGTATCCATGGTGTATTAGTGCCCCCACCCCACCAATCAGCTGTTTCAGAGTAGCTCCGGCACTGGAACCTGATCCTTCCACCATCAGCTACAGTATCTAATGTCTTTGACCACCTTAACCACTCTGCATTGTATTTGCATTGTTTTTTGATAAATCTGTGAAAGCCATTTCTCTGGAAATTCTAGGTTTAAGAGAGTTAAAAGCATGCATCTGCCCGTCCAGCACTTCTGCCCAAACATGTGGCAGAAATTATGTGTCTGGTTCTGTACGTAGCTTAAAAAAGCCATCAAACCATTTTCCACATGCACTAAGCACTCTGTTTTCAGCAAAGTGATTTTTTTTATCGAGCAGAGTTGGGTTGTTTGAAGTGAAGGACGCAGAGGGGTAGCATGTGCCAGGTGGCCTATAAAGTCTCTCAGCACTGTACAAATGCTGACGGGGCGGATTCAGCTGTTCCTGAAATTCTAAACATTTGGCACTACATCTGGTCTGCGTAATCCTGTCTCGGGCCGGCATGGCTTCCAGTATCCACTGGGTGGAATATACATTGCAGATCAGATTCTCCCCGCAGATGCCTGGGTATTGAAGGGCGCATTCAGGAGATTCTCATTAATCCTGTACAGTATAAACTAGAAGGGCAGGTTTCAGCTCTATTCACTTAATCCGTTGCTTGGCAGTTGTATGAATTTCAGGTTTTGCTGCTGGGTTTGGTGAAAAATTCTTTTCTGAAAGCTAAGGAAGGTTTTGGTTCATGACGGCTATTTTACAACGTTAGCTTCATCATTGATGACCTGCAGAACTTTTTTCTCAGAAAAGTAATTCAGAAGAACTCAGTTGCTCCACCAGGATGTCTGAGGGGTTCTTCTTGATGGTCAGCCAGGACAGGATCATGGAGTGTAGATGCTCCTGGGAAAATTTAGTGGCGGTCTATGCATATGATATGTGAGTTGCTTCAGCAGGTCGTACACCAATGTCAATAGGATCCATCAGCAATTTAATGTGTATGAGGACAAGCAGTGTCTGCATGGGGGGAACAAAGATCAGCCTGCTGGATTTTAACTTGCTTGGTCAGAGATAAGTGGAAGTAGAGGTGCATACTGTGAATGCAGTTGAACAGGACAACTCAGGCCCATTGTGCCCTCCTTATAATCTGACGCTGCTACTGGTTTGGACCCTGAGTATTCGTGGACCATCAGGTGAATCTGATGGTCCACAATTTGCTTGAATTGTTTCGGACTGGTTTTACAACCTCTGGGAGCTACAAGAAAGAAACACTGTCTTCAGAAGGAGGCTCAGAAATCCTGTACCCTTGAGTTCTATATGGAGTATGATATGGACTCTCCACATTTATACTACTATACTCTGTTTACTGTGAAGGTTTGGTGGTAAAATTCTTGTTTGTTTGCATTCCTCTCATTGGACATGCACTGACAGGAAAATCCTCTGATACACTCAAGGATTGCACCATAGGTTTGCATAAGGTTTTAGTGTCAGATGCAGATATCATCAGAAGAGGAAAGGTACAAATCAAAGTTATTACTGAATGTAAAAGGGTGAAGAGGCTATATATGCCAATAATACTGCATGGATTGATGAGGCTCTGTTCACATTACGTTTGGGCTTTAAAGGGGTTCTCCATGTTCACAGCTGAACCCGGACATAACCTCTTCGGCAGCTATTTAGCATGTCTGAGTGGAGCATCAGAGCATTTCTTGCTCCGATGCTCCCCATTGTTCTGCGCTGCATTGCGAAGGGCAAGGTCTGTTTTGTTTACATCCTCACTATTCTTGGCAGAGGCTTCCACCTAGCAGTGACCCCGGTGACATCACCGGCACAAATGGGCGTTCTATAGCGCTGATCTAGGCTCTAAAACAGCCTAGGACAGCGTAATAGACCGCTGGGATCACTGCTAGGTGGAAATCTCTGCCTAGCATACGCATGTGAAGCCCACTACATTACCTGCGATAAAGGAAACAGACCTTGCCTTTTGTTATGCAGCGTAGGGCAAGGGGGAGCATCGGAGCAAGACATGCTCCGAAACTCCACTCAGACATGCTGAATGAGTGAAGAAGAGGTTATGTCCGGTTTCAGCTTTGAACCTGGACAACCCCTTTAAGTTTATGAAATCCACTAGATCAGGCATGCTTAACCTGCAGCCATCCAGCTGTTGCAAAACTACAACTCCCATTATTCCCTGACAGCCTACAGCTATCATCATACAGAGGGGCATCATGGTAGTTGTAGTTTTACAACAGCTGAAGGGCTGCAGGTTGAGTATCCCTGCACTAGATGCACCCAACGTAATGCCTCAATACATGCTGATGTATACCGTGAAATGACCTATGTTACCCATGTAAAAAAATACCATGGGGCATACATTTCTTTGCAGGATCCCTCTGCCTTTAGTACAGTTGAAAAAGTAAGTATACTGCGGTAACCTCCCCTACCTTGGACACACAGTAGACGGACAATATTTTGGAACATCTTGGACAAATTGAGCCCTCTATGGATACATTCACCAGGACGTTTTCCAGGCACATAACACTGAACACACTGCAGAGTGAAACTAGTTTAACTTTTTGAAAACATGTAATGCCCTCTAAAACAAAATGTCCCCTATAGATACAGTATTTCTGCAGTTTTCTGCTTTTGTTATAAGGTCCATGGTTTATTTTTTTTATTCTTTACTTGCACACAACCTCGTGGGTATTTAATAGTGCCCCAGGGAATGGGGGGGGGGGGGATATAACAGGAAGCAGGAAGTAAGACTGAGGAAGAGCAAGCAGAAGGCAGACCCTGGTCAGTCCAAATGGGACCCCACAAGTTCTTAAACTCCAGCTAGTAAAGTCAGGTGCAGATAAAGGCAGATTCCATCCCTTGTAAGGAGGCCTGGGAGATCTTCCTTTCTTACGAGGAAGTTGTTGATGCCATCACCGTGAAACATTTGGTATTAAACCTGCACCTAAGTTAGTACTGCTTATATAGGACTGTGGTGGAGGAAAACCAGTGCATAGGCCATGATGACATTCACAGACCTTATCATCAATCGCTCTCCCCAGTGGATCTTGCAATCTTAATTCCCTATCAATATATCTTTGGAGTGTGGGAGGAAACCCATACAAACTCCATGTATCTTTGACAAGTCGGGCACTCTGATAGGAAAACAGTATATAATGTATATATTTAATACCACCACAAGAGAACCGATGTATCCCAATTTCTGGAAACTGTGGCTTATTTTAGAGATTACCACCCCCAGGGTGTTTACGACGAGTTATACTGTATTTGTTTCTCAGAACTTGGGGTAACAATCAGTATGGCCTCCATTACATTTCCCTCCAGTGCTAGAAGATTGCCAAGGAAAATTTGACTACAAGATGTTTTATTCGTCTTTCCCTCATGTGATGCTGGGTAAGATATTAGGGTAACTTCACACGACAGATTTTGTGGCCGAAATCTCTGCGACAGAAAAAAATTCCATTCATTTGAATGTTGCAGGCAGCAGGCAGCAACCCCATTTAAATTAATGGAACAGAAATTTAGCGGAAATTTCTGCAACAAAATCTGCTGCATGTGAAGGCACTGTTA
The DNA here is from genome assembly GCA_033119425.1 of Bufotes viridis. NCBI lineage: Eukaryota > Metazoa > Chordata > Amphibia > Anura > Bufonidae > Bufotes > Bufotes viridis. The sequence goes on from CM065593.1 coordinate 343,051,986, forward strand.
GGCCACCTGCACCCGTTGCAGAACATGTGTGGTTTTTCTGCGCTGATTCATGGGCGGGAAAACCAGCGGGTATTACAGTACCAGCAAAGTGTACGAGATTACGCTAGTCTCATGCACACTTTGCAGATTTTTTCTGTACGAAAATTGTCCTGCCATGAGGATTTCTAAATCCACAGCATGTCAATTATATTTGCTGTTTTAGCTGCAGATTTCATCCTTTTCAATGGAAGGGTGAGGTCTGCATCCAATCCGCACCAAAAATTAGACATTGCGGATTTTGGTGCGGATATGCTGCAGAAACACACATAAATCTGCATGGAAATTTGTGCGTATCTTATATGCGTTCACCCGCACCCGTGTGCAAGTGGCCTTAGGGTACGGCCACATAGTCAGGTTTCCTGATGCGATTTTGGAAGCCAAAATAAGAAATAAATCATAAAAGAACAGAAAGTATAAAGGAAAGATTTTGAATTCACTTCAGAAGTTGTGTATTACATGCAGCTTTTTCACACAGGTTCTCATGTGGAAAAACCACAGATTAAAGGCTCATGCACACGAACGTAAGGGCTCTATGCTGTGAACTACAAAAAGCAGGCCGCAATGCACGGGCATCATCCGTGTGCACTCTGTCCTGTGTATGTGGAGTCAAAAGCCCACAGAAGCGCTTCATAGTGTTTCCGTGGGCTTCTGATCCATGCCTTACCTCCACAAAAGATTTTTTGCTGTATCAGATTGCGAATTTTGCAGATCGCGGACCCATTCAAGTCAATGGGTCCACATCCACAGCACGGAGTGCACATGGACAGTGGCCGTATATTGCGAACCTGTCGCTTACGGTCCGCAATACAGGCACTTAGCAAGTACGCTTGTGTGCATGAGCCCTAGTACAGTACCAGCAAGGTACTGTTGGTACTATATTAGGGCTCATGCACACAGAAGTGCACACGGCCGGTGCCGTGCATTGCGGACCGCAGCATGGGCACTGAGCAATTACACTTATGTGCATGAGCCCCTTACTCTGAGGTTTTCCTGCACAAAAATTCACCTGAAAACAAAAAACACCTTATAGTGCTGAAAAAATTTTGAATTTTCAATATTTTCTCAGTTATTAGATGAAAGAACTGTAAACAGACGTTATTGATTTATTTTTATTCATTTGTTCGTTCATATGAATCTACAGAATGTGCAGAAAGGAAAAGAAAATCTGAAAAAAAAAAATGTTAAAAAATCCAAGCCTCCTAATGCTTTTGAGCAGTCATTTAGGGGCAAGGGTTACCTATCAAAGTATGCCATCAGTGAGACAACGCGGTATGTGCTATAATCACACCAATATCTCACCTGTGGAACATGTCATTCACCAAATATTCCCAGTGCAATCTACGACATAACACATCTGCTGGTGAAACGGCGAGATCCCTGGGTAGGAGAATGTGGGTGAAGTGCCGACACATGGACGCTGTGTTTGCAGTTCAGTATACCGCACTCACTGAACCCTGGAATAAAGTAAACTGCTGGAGTATGGTGGATGTCATCTCCAGGTGTATTTACCCTTCATGACAGCTTTACATTACATTACAAAATATTTTCTAAATGACATCACTTAACCGAATATATCACATTCTGACAATCGGACAATGTTGATGTATTAAAGGGGTTATCTGGTTTAGATCCCTCGTTTTCAAAATTAATTGAGGGGGCTCTTCAATCAGGAACCCATTTATAAACCGTAGTAGTGAGCGGCAACAAAAGGCCGAGAATCAGCCAGATAGTTGCTAACAAGTGTTCATAGAAACGCTCATTAGCGATTATCAGGCAGTGTAAAGGTGCCGCTGATTACCCAATGAACAAGCGAAACCCTCGTTCGGCGGGTAATAGGATCGTTCGTGCGGTCACCTAAATCGTTTGCCGACAGCAGATTGTGCCGTCTAAACACACTTTGCTGCAGGGAAACAATGATTTTGTATGGGGACAAACGATGGCATTAGCGATCGCACCTCCCCAAACTGTGGAGGAGATCACTGCGTGTCAATATCTCCTCCACTGATGATTGCTGGGAAGGGACGCTTGCTAAATTATCCCATGTGAAGGACCCCTCTCTGGAAGTTCCTTTATGACTCTGCATTATACAGACTGCCCTTTGTTTTTCATGGGTACTGTGCAATGCTCCATTTCTCCTGTGGTGGCGCTGTAGGATAACTGAACACTTGCTGCTAGGTTGTCCAGAAGATGTCATCCGATTGCTATGGATTTCAGCGGAGACATACCCTGTGCTAAGCTGATTCCTGATGGACAACTCCTTTAAGCGTCCCTAAATACACAAATTTGAACTGGCATTAGTGAATAAAAAACGTCAGAATAACCACATTTTTTAACTGTTTTTGTACATTTTTGGGGGCATATTTTTGTCATTTTTTTGAACAGTTGCCCAGATTTAATAATGTATATGCACCAAAAATCTGCCTACAAATAGTGGCACAAAATGGAGCAAATTGTACGCTTCTAGGGTTTCTACAATTTTTTCCAACATGCTCAACAAGTGGGCAGAGCTTCACAGGAAAGTGGGCAGGGCCTAAGATGCACCATTTTGCACCAATATGTCTGTGCATTTCTGGAGTAAAATTCTGTCTTTAAGTAAGCCAACTAGTAGTTGGCATAGAGTCAATGGGGGCAAAACTGAACTGAACAGAATGCTCCAAAATGCATTCCGTTCCGTTTTGTTGCGTTCCCATAATGGAGAGCAAACCGCAGCATGTTTTAATTTGCTTTCCGTCCTGGGATGCAGAGCATGACCCCCAATGCAAGTCAATGGGGACGGATCCGTTTTCTCTGCCACAATCTGCCACGATAGAAAACGGATCCATCCTCCTTTGACTTTCAATGGAGTTCATAACGGATGCGGACGGTTGTATTATCACTAACAGAAGCATTTTTGCTGAACCCTGCTGGATCCACCAAAAACGCTAGTGTGAAAGTAGACTAAGCTTACATCATCTATAGGATTCTGGAATCTGGGCCACTTAGTCTTACCACTAGTGCTTTCTTCATGACATGTTTACCCTGTTGAGAAGCTGAAGTCAAAACTCCTGAAAAACGCCAAGAACTCCAGCATAACAGGCTGCCCCCCAGGGTGCCAGTGTTTAGGAATGCCGAGTGGTGATGCAGCCTTAATAGTTTGTGTCACGGTGCTCCTACCTGGATATTGTCACTCTCCGGGGTTAGGCTCTGTAGCAACAAAGGAGTTGTAGTTGGTGGAGTCCAGACTTGGTAAAGTTTAATGGTTTTTACTTGAATAAACTTGCAATAAAGTTCTGTCATCCAAACAATACTTGATCTTTCTCTTGGCTCCAGCACAGTAAGGGTAAACTGGCAGGTAAAATTAAATACTTTGCTTTATCTCTCTCTGCTGCTGTGCTAATCTCTGGCTTCAGTCTGGTTCTTATCAGCTTCAGTCCCTTTCACAGGGGCGAGTTTTCCGTTTCGGGTGCAATGCGTGACGTGAACTCATTGCACCCGCACTGAATCCAGACGCATTCACTTCAATAGGGCTGTGTACATGAGTGTGATTTTCACGCATCACTTGTGCGTTGTGTGAAAATCGCAGCATGCGCTATATTCTGCTTTTTTCACGCAATGCAGGGCCCATAGAAGTGAATGGGGCTGCGTGAAAATCGCAAGCATCCGCTAGCAAGTGCAGAAGCATTGCGATTTTCCCGCATGGTTGCTAGTAGACGATAGGGATGGGGACCCGATCTTTATTATTTTCTCTTATAAAATGGTTATAAGGGAAAATAATAGAATTCTTAATACATAATGCTAAGTAAATTAAAGATGGAGGGGTCAAAAAATAAAAAAATAATAATTAACCTAATCCACTTGTTCACGCAGCACGGCTTCTTTTTTCTTCTATCTTTAGGACCTGTCAGGAAAAGGACCTGTGGTGACGTCATTGCGCTCTTCACATGGTCCATCACCATGGTGATAAACCATGTGATGGATCATGTGATGAGCACAGTGACATCACCACAGGTCCTTTGACAGGTCCTGATTTGAACAAAGAACAGGAAACAGGCAGCTACACAATCAATTGGAGGAGGTGAGTTAAAAAAATTTTTAACCCTCAATTGAACGTTTACTAAGCATTCTGTAATAAAGAATGCTATTATTTTCCCTTATAACCATTTTATAAGGGAAAATAATAAAATCTACTCAACACCTAACCGAAACCCGAACTTCAGTGATAAAGTCTGGGTTCGGGTCTGGGTACCAAACATGATGATTTTTCTCATGTGCGTGCAAAACGCATTAAAACTCTTTGCACGCACGCGGAAAAATCGCGCATTTTCCCGCAACGTACACACATCTTTTCCCACAACGCACCCGTAACACCCATGTGAACCCAGCCTTACTGTTTGCTATGAGAGTAAGGTATCCTGTGACCCATTTTGCTCAGTAGGTATCTTTAGCTCCATTTTATCTATCAGACGTACTAAGTCCTTTTATATATCAGGAGTGGGCTGCTCTCTGAGTTACTTTCCCAAAGCTCCTGCAACAGTAAGAGGAAAACGCTCCCTCACCGCACCATGCGGCTTCATTCTCTCGCTCCAACTCTCAGCTCCCCTCTTATCTCCACTACAGCTTCCAGAAAGCAGGACTAGCCCACTTCTTTCCAAAAGGGGGAATTAACTGGTAAGTTCCATTCCATTCTAAGTTCCATTCTATCTCAAGGGATACTCTCCCAGATACACTGCCATCTGCTGGACAACCAAGAATATAACATGAACATAACAGTTTTTGCATATAACAAAATGACACTTTGCTGGTGGTACGGTTGGTGGTTCCCTCTGGGAAGACAGAAAGACAAAAAATTCCACCTAATTAACAAAACCGCCAGTACCCCCCCAAAAAAACAAAACACTTGTGTGTCCTGTGTTTCATAGTTCCCGTAGCCTTTGAGCTAGCACTTTTGCAGTACAAAAAAAAAGCTGCAAAAAACACTAGTGCCTAAAAACGACACCAAAAATGCTTAAGTGTTGAAAAACACCAGGAAAAACTTTGGTGTGAAGCCACCTTCAATATTGATAAGTCTCTATATCTAGGTCAGGGATAGGCAACCACCGGCACTCCAGCCATTGTGAAACTACAACTCCCAGCATGCAGACTTCCTCTGCTCTTCTCAGAACTCTCATAGAATTTAATGAATAAATTGCAGTTTTACAACGTCTGGAGTGCCGCAGGTTGCTGACCCCTGATCTAGGTTGTAGGGGCTTGTTTGGTCTTCCAGCATATTTGAATGAAGACGTTTGGACAGTCGTCAGGTGGTGATATTTGACATATGTAATTAAAATATTAATGTATTCGTTCACTCTGCTGTCCCAGTGATTTACATTATGTAATCAGACACACGGATGTTCATGAACACACGGCTCAGTGAGAAACATCCGCCTGCAGAATAGGGCTTGGTTAATTAATACCTGTTTTACTGACCTATATTCTGTTAAAACAAAACATTAATTAATTGAGGGGAAAAAATGTGTGACCTATGCAGCTGTACTCGCAGAGAACGTGTGGGCAAAAGGACTACAGATCTGCACCTTGCACTCAGCAGATTAGGGTCCCACATGTTCTCCTTGCACAGGGGCCTCTATTGTCCACTGCTCCTAAATCTGGCCATAGTAGTTAATAATCAGGACAATTTTAGAATATGATGAAATAGTGGTTCTGAGCTATGGAAATCTGTTTCCTTGATCAGAACATTGATTTTCTCCCAACAGAAAATTTGCCATGGGTAAAATTATTGTATTGTACCATAGTCAAATGATGTTAGTTATTAACACCTTACAGCGGATATCTGGATAAGAAAAACAATGAGAGTCATTTACTAACATTTTTGTGATTGTTTTTGGCGTAAAGAAAAGTCACCAGACCCCATTTATACTATTAGGGAATTCAAAATCAATAAAAAAAGAGTCTTGTGGACAGTTCACACTAAGGACACTTGCACAAGGTGCAGATTTGTGTGAAGAATATCTGCATGAAATCTGCACAAGAACGGCACAGAAAACTTCACATAAATCTGCACTATTTATGTCATTTTTGTGTTTTTTTGTTGCAGATTTTGGTGTGGATTTTCTGTTTATGATAACAATGCAGTTGAGGTCTATGAGGGAAAACCCCTCTACAGAAGGTGCAAAATCGCACAAACTATTTGCAGATTTTAAAATCTTCACGGCAGGTCAATTTATCCACCTAAGAAAGAAAAGCAAAGTGTATATGGGATTTGTCTCATCGCATACACTTTGCAGGTACTATAATACACTGTTTTTTTTCCGCACAAAATCCGGACAGAACAATCATGCATAATCCAGACCATGGGCGGCCACCCTAAGCGCTGCAACACTTACAGTGGTCGTCTAATTATCCTACTGTCAATTAAAAGTAACATGAAAGAGTGTGCGCTGCTTTATTACACCAAAAAAGAAGAAAAACGGAAACTTAAAGGGGATGTCTCACCTCAGATATTGGGTCGGTGTCTGAGAAGTGTTGGTCCCACCTTTGGGACCTGCACCTATCTTTAGATAGAGCCTGCAAAGTGAAGGAGGGTTCACCGCACACGCATGGCCGCCCTCCATTCATTTCTATGGGAGCACCGAAAATAGCCAAGCGGTGCACTCGGCTATTTTCGGTAGTCCTATTGAAAGGAATGTGAAGCACACCGTGCAAGCACGGCCACTGCTTCATTCACTCCACCTCTGGGACCCGCATCTATCAGACATTAGGGCATATCCTACTGATATGCCCCCAATGTCTAAGGTGAGACAACCCCTTTAACGTCTCACTTAAAGGTCTTCATTCGCTTGGGGTGATATCGTCATTCATCGTATAGTAAATATCGCAGAAAACACCACACTTTAATCTGGACTTGTTTCTCCTGTAAACCCTAAATGGAGGTAACAGGACAAGAGCACTGCTGCGATACCAGTTCCACACAAGGATTAAAATAATATGGCACATCATAAAATCATCATTCACTCTCAGGGAACACCCAACTTGAGTTTAAAGGGCTTCTGTCACCCCCACTGACGAATTTTCACTAGCTGACATTAGCTACTTGCTAATGTCAGCTGAGTTCAAACATATGTTTCCTAACTTTTTTTCTGTTTTCAATCTTCTAAAAAACTTACTTTTGTGATATGTAAATTAGCTTCGCTACCAGCAAGTTGGGCGGGTACTTGCTGGTAGCCGCCGCATCTTCATGCCCTTGGAACGCCCCCTCTTCTTTTGATAGACAGGGCCAGTGCGCTCTCCTCCTCTCGCTGGCCCTGTCTGCAGCTGCAATCCCGCGCCTGCGCCGTATCGGTCTTTAGTCGGCGCAGGCGCTCTGAGTGAAGGACGCTCGCTTAGGCGCTCCGTCCTCAGTGCGCCTGCGCCGATGACGTCAGCGCTACACCCGGAAGAGAAGACGCCGGCATCGCCGATCAATGTTTGGGAATGCCATGAAGTTAGTTAAATTGCCATTCTTCTATTTTATTAAGAAATTGTGACTTAAAGAGGACCTGTCACCACAAAATGCATTGCAATCTACAGGCAGCATTTTACATATAAGAGCAGGAGGAACTGAGAAGATCTATATATAAATTTGTCGGTAAATATTCAGTAAACCTAATTTATACATTTACATCTCTGCATTTTCTGACTTCAGTTGTACATGGGGATGTGTTATCAGTGATGGATAGTATTCTCTGTGTAAGTGTGTATACATACATAGCTGTCAGTCACTTATAGTTGTACACGGGGAGGTGTTATCAGTGATTGATAGCATTCTCTGTGTAAGTGTGTATACATACATAGCTGTCAGTCACTGATAGCTGTAAACGGGGAGGTGTTATCAGTGATTGATAGCATTCTCTGTGTAAGTGTGTATACATACATAGCTGTTAGTCACTGATAGCTGTACACGGGGAGGTGTTATCAGTGATTGATAGCATTCTCTGTGTAAGTGTGTATACATACATAGCTGTCAGTCACTGATAGCTGTACACGGGGAGGTGTTATCAGTAATTGATAGCATTCTCTGTGTGAGTGTGTATACATACATAGCTGTCAGTCACTTATAGCTGTACACATGGGAGGTGTTATCAGTGATAGATAGTATTCTCTGTGTAAGTGTGTATACATACATAGCTGTCAGTCACTTATAGTTGTACATGGGGGAGGTGCCCGTTTGTTGCTTGCAGATTGCACTGATGTCATGCACTTACCTGCCTCACTGCTGTTCCGGTGTCACTCAGTTGCCACAGCAGCCAGCCCGACTGATTAGCTTATCCAAGAGCAGGGACGCCAGGCCAATCAGGCTCAGCGCTGGCATCATGTGCTTCCTGACAGAGGGCTATTTGCTGCCCCCAGTTGCCTGTGATTGGTCTTCTTAGCCTCACTAGCGTGTATTGTACTATTGTTTGGATCCCTTGTATTCTGACTTATGGATTGTTCCTGACCTTGTTCCTGACTGCTGATTATACTTCTGACATCATCCCCTGGCATTGACTCCGGCTGGTATTTGACTCTGTGTTTTTATATTGTGTTGGTTCTGAAGTATCTCTGTGGTTTGGACTATGTGGCATGATTTTGACTTAGCTTGGGATTCTGGTCCGATCTTGGTTTTGTTTGTCTGGTTCTGACCTCTTTCTGCCTGACTACACTTTTACCCCACTTGTTTTAGACCCTGCACCTAGCCAAGTTAGGGACCTTCGCCAAGTTGGGGGCCGCCGTTTAGGGCAAATCGTCCAAGTAGGCAGGGACACTGGTGCGGGTGGAGTACAGGGCTTCACTGTTTCCTACCCTACATGACAACTGCAGTTTGGGGTCACAGGTCCTGTTTAATAGAGGTCTCCCTTTTATTTTTCAGAGCAGACAATAACTGCAAAAAAAACTTTTGTCACTCTGTCACCACAAATTAGAGCAGCAGGACACCTTGCCATCAGTTTAGGTTTGGGGGATGTTTCATAAAGAGATTATATGAAGTGGACAATCCATAAGAGGTGTCATGAGAAAGACATGACACTCTGCTCAGATGTTTCTATGCGACATACAGTAAAAAAAGCGGGATGTTTCGCTGCAGTATGTACAAAATAAGAATTGCCTGATGTTTCATCAATAACAAGAACTGCCCTTTAAATTCATACTTACATACGTAATGTAAAACTAAAGAGCCGCAGTTGCTGTATCCCTCTTGCTTAGAGTGTGGCACTTGTAGTTCTCGCCATATCACACATTATAATTTTGCATTCTCTGATACAGGAGCAGCGAAATTGGTGTTAATCCAGATACTTGCATGAAGTGTGACAGGTCCATCCTGTAGGGTCCTCTGAGCGTTTCTGAATAATGAACAAACAAATCCATTGAGGGGGATAAATGGTATTACCGCTCTAATGCGGCTCTGAGTGAATTATTCTCTATTATTCTCTATATCCTGTTAGCTGGAAAATGCTCATCCTGACACGGGAGAAGATTAAACCTTCCACAGGCCGGGAGAACAGTCTGGAATACATTATCTTTGTGTCAAGAGCAGACACCCTCGGGCAGAAAATCACCTGGAAGGGAAGACTTTCCATTCTGACCTGGCACGAATACATGAAGGTAATTTACAGCCGTAATCCATATGTGAGACTATGGAACAATAAAACATTCAACATAACTACAGAAGGTAAGAAGAGCGATACAGAGGATTCAGCTCATGAAGATACATAATAAAGACCCCCCAATGCATCCTTTTAACTATTCGGGGATATGGGTAATGCCCCTGTCCAGCTCCAATGTAAAAAGTTAAAGGAAACCTTGTCCAGTTAAAGATAGGGTTGGGGAATGTATCAGGTTTGTACGCTTCGCAAATTGATGACTTTTTGCAGTTTAACACCCCCCTCCTTATTTCACCTTAAGCACCACCACTCTTTATGGCGCACGTGGTCCATTACTCGGGTCATCTTTAATATCTCCTGTTGTGTAGTGTTGGTATGCATAGGTTAAATTTTCTATTAACTACTTGGTACTCGATTAAATTGTTAAATGTGTCCCTCCTGAAATCTCTAAAAATTCTGCATTGGGGTGAATAATGGCTGCACGCTTAGGAATTTCAGCGCATAAAATACATTGGACTACTTTCAAGAAAATGTCTTTCTTCTCCTTAGTTTGTATACAATGAATATATGTTATTAAAGCATAACAAGGACATGGTGGACACGAGCCAAGAGTATGGCGCTGTATAATGCAGGTGTATAGGTCTCCTGAGAGCCATGCTGTTCCTGGAGAAGGACCAAGATCTCTGCTGCTAGTTTATGATATCTGATAGGTGATGTCAGCACGGTTGCCATTAAGTATTCAGAATATGAGAACACGCAGTTTGCAGTATTACTTAGGTTAAACATAAATGAAATGGTTTTTGCAGTATATTTAATGGTGCCCTGTTGTCGCCCTTGTTACAGAAGGCTGCAGTGCCGCTCTACAATGAACGGGAGAGTCGGTCAAAGCAAGCGATCGATGTAAAAATAGTTTTCAAAACTTTATAGCTTATTTATTTTACTCACTTGTATCTCACTTTATCTTTGAAAACATGTTTGTATTAAAAAATCAAAACTCACGCAATCCTGTGAATAGTCTTCATTAAAAATCTCCTACCGTTGTGTCTACAGCTCTTATGCAGACCCATGTGTCTCCATGGTTACAGACTACAAACACATTCTGTGTAGTCTGATACTGCAGTCCTACGCCCTTTTACAATGTGCCCCCTTGTATTGCAAATGTATTGTTTGTAACTTTCTGTTCATGCTTCAAAGTTTTTGATATTCAAAGATTTTATTATCTTTTACGAAAAATATGCATGTCACACTGCAACTAGCGAAGTTACTGATGACACGCATGATTTTCCATGGGAAATATATATATTAATACTTCTTTATAAAATGGGCAAATTGTCATGTTACACATCAAGATAATGGTAAGTGGGTCCCCTCTCATGAAGATGCCCAAACTAGACATCCTAAAAGGGGGGGGGGGGTTACCCATTTGGTCCAGCCGTCTTGCAAAAAGAGGTGATCTTTATGATACAACCCCACTGCTAACTTTTCCAGTCCTCAGGACAGGTCATCAATATTAAAACATTGGGGTGCCCCTACTAATCACCTGTTCTCGGCAGCCGCCCGGTGAATGTAGCCAGAAAAAGAAGGTTCCCATGCTCTGTGTAGTGACCTTGATGGTGTACTGCGGCTCAGTTCTCATTCATTCATGGGTATCTGTTATAGTTTACTTAAAGGAGTTGTCCAAATAATTAAAACCACAAGCAGGCAGCAATGTGTTAAAAAAACAACAACCCTACTCACTTTTCAAAACACCTTCCATTCTAGTGCCATGGCTCCCAGTGGAAGTGATACAGTAGGGATCCATTGTTTGTCACGAGTCCGCTGCAGGCCTCAGTGGCCATGTGTGCAAAAATGGCTCGTCACTGGTGAGCCTCAAATATGCCAGACAAATCCACATCAAATTAGATTTTCCTGAAGATTTTACGTCTAAAAATCTAGAGTTGCAGGTTTCGCAGAGGATCCACAGGTTATCCACAGCAAATTTTGCAACATACTAATTTGACTGCTCCATTGCAGTCAATGGGGAAAATCCTCAACAGCTGACTTGACTCATTGCCTTAGGCACAGGAATTATATTTCTGGCGGGCAGAAAAACGGAATATTATCAAAGGAGAAAGTACTCTGTCCACTGGCCATGAACACCTACCCCAGGCTTTGATGGCATAATGCTAAGGATCCAACTTCCGGGATTCCATTACTTACAGCAGCCCTCCTGCCCCATCTAGGAGCAGCCTCATCCCTTTAAATGTAGTTGTTCGGGAAAGGCGTCAGAAGCTGTAGGGGTCTCTTTACTGATTTGCTATAGAGTCTTTGTTAGAGTTTTCATAGATATTCAGGGAATCAAGGACATAACAGATTGTTGACTTGTAATATTTAACTACAGTCTTGATTTGGAATCCTTTTCAACAAAACTGAGGGAAATTCACTTTTACAATTATTACTAAATATTGGCAATACAGAGTAGGGACTCATGCACACGAAAGTATTTTCTTTTCGGGTCTGTTCCGTTTTTTATGCGTACAGTATACAGAACCATTCAATTCAATGGGTCCGCAAAAAAACAGAAGTTACTCAATGTGCATTACGTTTCCGTATGTCTGTTCTGCAAAAAAATAGAAAGGGCAAGGATAGTACCGTTCTATTAGGGGCCAGCTGTACTGGTGCACAAAATACAGAATTTACACGGATGTCACCCGTTTTTTTTTTTTGCGGATCCGTTTTTAGCAGACCGCAAAATACATACGGTCGTGTGCATGAGCCCTAACTGGTAGGATACTTTATGTCAACTACTAATCTCATCCATTAGCATACCCTAGTTCTTAAAGGGGTAACCTAACCTTTTGACGGAAGCATGATCATGCAGCGTTTGGGTTTTATCTGCTCTGCTTCCCCATTGTGCAGGGTACAGATCCCATATACTTTCTGTGGATCCATACTCCGCATGCTGGAAACGCCGAACAGAGCTGATGAAACCCGACAGATCACTCTGAGAAATGCAGCTGCATGATCCTGCTTTCACCAAAGGCTTAGGTCCCCTTTAAGAAGACCCATGTAAAATCCTACAGAACGTACCATGTAAAAGTTGCACTGCATTTTCATGGTGACAGGTTCCATTTAAAGTGCAACGATCATTTCACATTATTTTTAATATCGTGTAAGGACAGGGATGTGAAGCATTTCTAGTAATATGCTTTATTAGGACAATTGTTTTTTTCACTAGAAAATAGGATATAAAGCGTCTCCTTCACAACCCCTTTAACTGAGTGTTACTAAGAAGAGCCCATCATCAGTGTTCTAGTGAGCGCTGAAGATGACTGCAGAGCTTTTCAGTTTGCCTCCTTACACCTGCTGTAACTACTGTACCCCTCCCTATCTTCCCAGTGCTAAACACATGCTCAAGCGCTAATAGTAAGCATACTATGTCCTGTATCAGCGCCAAGCACTGCAGCCCCGATCCTCTCTCTACAGTATCTACTAGGAAGATAAGGAGAGGATCAGGACTGCAGCGCTAAGTGCTGATAGTACGCAGGGACATACAGCAGTGCACCTACTATCAGCGCTAAGCGCTGCAGTCCCAATAGTCTCCCTGTCTTCCCAGTGTGTTTAGCACTGGGAAGATACTGTAGGGAAAGGATCGGGGCTGCAGCCACAGTCGGACTGGGGATCCTTGGGCCCACCAAAGAAAATTATTCTTAAGGCCCAACCCCCATATCATCAATAAAGTCTAATGGGGTTTTAATTCAAATAAATAGACCCTAGTGGAAATATATTGTCTCCAATAGGGTTTCGATATCATAAAAAAGTATTGCGATACGCGATACCATTCGATACTTCGCGAAAAAAATAAAACACCAAAAAAAACGTGTGCATTTGCATTTCTTGGACGTCTGGCCCATAATAGAAAAGTCCTATCCTATTTTTTGGGGGGACAAGGTGACCCAAAAATTGCAAATTGTGCGGTTTTTATTTTAATTTTTGGCAGCGCACGCCATGTTCTCTGTGAAAGGCAAATTCCAGTATCGAATCGATCTGGGTACAAAAGTATTGACTGGGTATTGATAATTCGATACCCGATGCAACCCTAGTCTCCAAATGTTTTTTTTTCTCTTGAATCTTTGGGGTCCACTATGTTCTAATGGCTTGGGCCCACTAGAGGATTCTCTGGTACTCTGGTTGGCCAGTACGATGTTGGCTGCAGAAATCAGTCAGATAGGCAGGGATAGTTCCGGCTGGGGTAGTCTTTAGTGCCTAGTTAGAGGGTTTCTCTGTTTCTAGCAAATAACTTTTAGTTAAAGGGGTTCATATTTTGAAGTTCGTGTTCGGGTATATGCTGAATTGCGTTATGGATTCCATTACCACAGACCATAACGCAATTCCATGACGGAATGCATAACGGAAACCCTATAGAGGCATTCCGTTATTTATTCCGTCATAATAGAAAACTCTACAGTCGTGGCCAAAAGTTTTGAGAATTACATAAATATTGGAAATTGGAAAAGTTGCTGCTTAAGTTTTTATAATAGCAATTTGCATATACTCCAGAATGTTATGAAGAGTGATCAGATGAATTGCATAGTCCTTCTTTGCCATGAAAATTAACTTAATCCCAAAAAAACCTTTCCACTGCATTTCATTGCTGTCATTAAATGACCTGCTGAGATTATTTCAGTAATCGTCTTGTTAATTGTCTTGTTGACGAGCACAAGGCTGGAGATCATTATGTCAGGCTGATTGGGTTAAAATGGCAGACTTGACATGTTAAAAGGAGGGTGATGCTTGAAATCATTGTTCTTCCATTGTTAACCATGGTGACCTGCAAAGAAACGCGTGCAGCCATCATTGCGTTGCATAAATAAGGCTTCACAGGCAAGGATACTAAGATTGCACCTCAATCAACAATTTATAGGATCATCAAGAACTTCAAGGAAAGAGGTTCAATTCTTGTTAAGAAGGCTTCAGGGCGTCCAAGAAAGTCCAGCAAGCGACAGGATCGTCTGGTAAAGAGGATTCAGCTGTGGGATCGGAGTGCCACCAGTGCAGAGCTTGCTCAGGAATGGCAGCAGGCAGGTGTGAGAGCACCTGCATGCACAGTGAGGCGAAGACTTTTGGAAGATGGCCTGGTGTCAAGAAGGGCAGCAAAGAAGCCACTTCTCTCCAAAAAAACCCATCAGGGACAGATTGATCTTCTGCAGAAAGTATGGTGAATGGACTGCTGAGGACTGGGGCAAAGTCATATTCTCCGATGAACCCTCTTTCCGATTGTTTGGGGCATCAGGAAAAAGGCTTGTCCGGAGAAGAAAAGGTGAGCGCTACCATCAGTCCTGTGTCATGCCAACAGTAAAGCATCCTGAGACCATTCATGTATGGAGTTGCTTCTCATCCATGGGAGTGGGCTCACTCACAATTTTGCCCAAAAACACAGCCATGAATAAAGAATGGTACCAAAACACCCTCCAACAGCAACTTCTTCCAACAATCCAACAACAGTTTGGTGAAGAACAATGAATCTTCCAGCACGATGTAGCACCCTGCCATAAGGCAAAAGTGATAACTAGGTGGCTCGGGGACCAAAACGTTGACATTTTGGGTCCATGGCCTGGAAACTCCCCAGATCTTAATCCCATTGAGAACTTGTGGTCAATCCTCAAGAGGCGGGTGGACAAACAAAAACCCACTAATTCTGACAAACTCCAAGAAGTGATTACCGTATTTTTCGCCCTATAAGACGCACCGGCCCATAAGACACACCTAAATTTTTGGGGAAGAAAATAAGAATTTTTTTTTTTTTAACCAAAAAGGTGTGTTATTGGTGACACTGTTATGGAGAATCTGTGGATGGCACTGTTATGGGGAATCTGTGACGGACACTGTTATGGGGGGGGGGGATCTGTGGATGGCACTGTGATGGGGAATCTGTGGATGGCACTGTGATGGGGAATCTGTGGATGGCACTGTGATGGGGAATCTGTGGATGGCACTGTTGTGTCATCCACAGACCCCCACCCCATAACAGTGCCATCCACAGATCCCCCCATCTTGCCGCTCACAGTTCTGCACTATAAAGTTATAAAATGTCCCCTCATTCATAAAATGTCCCCTCATTCAATAAAACATGCCCCCTCACTTATTACTGTAGTTACCGGTACATAGTAAGAGCTTACGAATAATGCAGGCAGGCCGGCTGGGCGGACGGCAGCGTGACTGACTGATGTCACGTGCCTGCGCCGCCTGCTTCATTCATAAAGTAGGCGGCGTGGGCACGTGACATCAGGGAGTTACGCTGCCGTCCGCCCAGCCGGCCTGCCCGCATTATTCGTAAGCTCTTACTATGTACCGGTAACTACAGTAATAAGTGAGGGGGCATGTTTTATTGAATGAGGGGACATTTTATGAATGAGGGGACATTTTATAACTTTATAGTGCAGGACTGTGAGCGGCGGGGCCAGAGCACAGTGAACGCACCGGCCCCGCCGCAATTGCGTGCTCCCAGCTTCTCCTCCCGGTCCGTCCCCGCTCATACATCGCAGGCTGCGATGCTGGAGCATCGCAGCCCGCGATGTAAAAATGTCAGCATTCGCCCCATAAGACGCAGGGACATTTCCCCCCCCATTTTTTGGGGGAAAAAGGTACGTCTTATGGGGCGAAAAATACGAATGGGTTGCTATCAGTCAGGAATTGGCCCAGAAGTTGATTGAGAGCATGCCCAGTCGAATTTCAGAGGTCCTGAAAAAGAAGGGCCAACACTGCAAATACTGACTCTTTGCATAAATGTCATGTAATTGTCGATAAAAGCCTTTGAAACGTATGAAGTGCGTGTAATTATATTTCACTACATCACAGAAACAACTGAAACAAAGATCTAAAAGCAGTTTAGCAGCAAACTTTGTGAAAACTAATATTTGTGTCATTCTCAAAACTTTTGGCCACGACTGTATAGCCAGCATAACGGATCCGTCTGGTTTTCCTTACTTTCTATACATAATGAATGCTATTTGTTGAAGTGACATGGCCCCTTTAAGCCCTCATTCACATAGTAGTATTTTACATCACTATTTGTAAGTCAAAACCAGGAATGAAACATAAACTGAGGAAAACTATAATTTAAAGATCTGCACCTTTTTTGACTTTCGGCCCAGCTACTGGTCTGGCTTACTATTGCTGATTAAAAAAACTGTGTAATCTATTTAATCTTTTTATCTCAAAGGATCTCATAAGTTCCATCCAGATAGAAGGATCTTTAAAACGGTGCTGATCTGGATTTTTCCTCTATAATGAGCATAGCCTTAAAATGTTTCTACCCCACAGCAGTAATTTGATGCAGAAAGCTGGCATCAGGATGTGTGACGGCCTCGGGTCCCATCTCTATATATGGTTTCTACCTCTGAGGCTGCAGGACACGTGTTTGTTAATTGTTAACCTCATCCTCTATAAATCTTGGCCTAAAAGCTTCTATAAAACTGTCACCGCTCCTGAAAAAAAGGAAGAGATAGAGACCTGCCAAGTTGAAAGCTAAAAATAAGCCTGGATTGGACCGGAGCACAATACACGGCGGTGCACTGAACTCCACATTCGTTGCACAGGTCTCTGCCGAGAGTCTGCCAGTGCTTGCATCAGAGTTTGAAACCCAAAAAGCCAGGACTCCTTCTCCTGAGGGAAAGGCGTGTGCTGGGATTTCTATGAAAGAGACCACAGCTTAACACAACACGGGCCGCAGCTTACACCAATCAGTCATTCCACATCACTTTTTAATAATGTGCCTTAACCCCTTACCTGCCAATGGAGAAAACAAAAAAAAAATTGGTGTGGACACAGCACATGCTTTAAAGGGGTATTTCCATCTTGGACAATGGGGTCATATTGCTAGCATATGCCCCCATTTTCTTGGGACCCGCACCTATATCGAGAACGGAGCAGGGAGAGCTGTGGCTGGAGGATGCCAGGGTCCGTCCACCACCCATCGCTTTTCCCCGCCTCTCCTATAGAAGTGAATGGGAGCGTACAGCGCATGCGCGGCCCATGCTCCCATTCAGGGCTTGGCTATTTTCGGCGGTTCTATAGAAAATAAATGGAGGGTGCCTGCACATGCGCAGTGCGCCCTCCTTCACTTTCGGGGCTCCGTTCTCTATATAGGTGCGGGTCCCAGTGGTGGGACCCGCACCTATGAGACAATGGGGGCATATGCTTGCGATATGAACCCATTGTCCAAGATGGGACAACCCCTTTAAATATTCCAGCTTTCAGAACCATAGGTAATATTTAAAGGATAACTGTCACATTTAGACCCTAATTTCAGTTTTCATATATGTAGTTACTAATATGATAATATACCTGAATCAATAACTATTAGACTTACTTACCCCTTATTTAATAAGATTCAGCCCTTAGCAACCAGTCTGCATAAAACTGCAATTTCACTATTCTGTTAAGATGGCCGCCCTCAGCCCTGAGGCTAATCCATAGGATGCCTGCAGTGAAGGGAGTGAAGACCAGCTCTGTATAGGGGGGTCTTGCAGTGAAGTTAGTGAAGACCAGCTCTGTATAGGGGGGTCTTGCAGTGAAGTTCCCAGGTCTGGCTGAAGCCTGTAGTCCTTCTACAAGCTCTCCTCTTATCAGATAAGGCTGTCATTTATACACTGGGCTCTACATTGTCCTTCACTGCTAAGGGAGTGTCTGCCAAGCACAGGCATGTGGAGAAGTTCACACACACAGCCCAGCACTGTTATCTCCTGTCAGGAAGAACCTGGCTTTTTATACATTCCCTTACAATGTTGATTCACTATCAGTTCCCAGTGCAGGCAGCGTGCTCCGTCCTCATCTGGTAGATGGAAGGAGCATAGCAACCTGATTTTATCTCAGGTAACAATAGCCAATACTGGGGACTTTTAGGTGGCTTTTAGGGGTTATTTATTTAAGAATCAGAAATTAAAACAGGGCCAACAAGGTGATATTAACCACCAGAATCCAATAGTAAAAAAAAATAATAATTTGACAGTTATACTTTAAAGGGTCATGAAAACGCCCCCTGAAAAAAAATGTCATATTGCGGCAAGACACATCATGCAGTTATGTAAATGATTACAGGTGTGGTCCGATTAGACATTGGGTCTTGCTACAAAAAGATGTAAAAGCATTTACCCTGCTGCCCTATTAAAAAAAGCCTCTCAGAGGCTACTTTTGGGTAGTCTACCTCTTGTTAAAACATTGTTACACACGCACTCATTTTGCCCAGTTGACAGATTTTGAGAGGGGGCCCATTATTAGACTGAGAGAAGCAGGATGGTCATTTCGACAAATTGTCCACCATCTAGGCCAGGGGTGCACAACCTTTTCTGTTTGGGGGCCACATTGTCAGCCTGAACCAATTCGAAGGGCCGAAAATAAAACTTAAAGGGGTATTACCAACTGAAACACTGTATTTTTGGCATATTTAACATACAGTATATATCATAAATGTCTAGTTACAGTTCTAGGACTCCCATCTAATAGAAGAATACATGATAGATACATGTAAGAAGCCATGAGACATAGACCTACATGTCTTTTACCAGATGTTTAGGGGCCGCACAGAATGGTATCGAGCACCGCATGTGGCCCACGGGCCGCAGGTTGTGCACCCCTGATCTAGGCTGTTTTGACTGAGCTGTTAGGAGCAGTGAAGACTTGCAGACACGAGGAACAGGTTCTGGATGGCCCAGACAGACCACCAGTAGAGAGGATCGTTTGATCCACAAGCAAGCACGAGCAGCTTCCACGGTTTCGTTGTCCACCATCCAGACATGGTGGAGCCTTCACTATACACTCCCACTCTCCGCATGGGCCATTTCCAGGCACTTAGCAGAAGGAAATTTGGTGTCCTGTTATGGACAGCCAGACACCGTGACCTTCATTTTCAGTGGCGTCATGAACGAGAAACCTGGACCGCTACAGACTGGAGCTGTGTTTAGACCCGCACTTTGTTTTGGCTTACAATCACTGATGGAAATCACTGACCAAACACTGATGTGTGAATGAGGCATAACAGCTCAGTGATATGTGCAGGACATACTGCAGCAACATCTGTTCATCTCATGGCAGGGCTCCAAACTGGCATTTTTCAGCAGGATCATGCTCACCCACACACAGCAAGGGTTTTCCAGGAATGTCTCCACCAGATTACAACACTTCTTTGGCCGCTAGACTTACCGCCAATCAAGCATTTATGGGATCAACTGGGAGGCCAGTTTCGACAACCTACGACTGTACAGGATCTACAAGTCCAGCTTCAACATCTTTGGGCAAATGTGCAGTAGAGTATCATACAGAACCTGTATCCTCCCCGTCCAACTGTATCTCATCTTATATCCAGGCTAGAGGCGTCCTAGAACTACCTTTCCATTGTACACGTTCCCCCAATAAACGTATCCATTCACTAATATTGTAAGCACAAAGATCTTTTTTTTTATGTCAATGAATGTACATTACCTGTGGGGTACAATGTATTTAGGTTCACAAGTCAGACTCTGCCATAAACCCATGAAGTCCAACTAGCAAACAACCCCCTATGAAGCTGGAGAAGTCCCTTGCTGCAACGTTTACCAGGTGTGGGGAGTCGCTCTGGTAGACAGCGGTGCGGGTGCAGTTTAGAGGCAAAACAAGGAGTCCAGATTGTGCAACAGTGTTTTATTCACACTTGCACACCATAAATGAAAAACAGTCTCTTTGGTGACAGTTCACACACAACGGAAATAACGTGGCAAAACAAAAACAGGCCAACACAGGTTCAGTCACCTGGGAGGTGTAGGTGCAGGTTCGCACCACGCTGTCGGCCCAGCCGCAGGAGAATCCAGCTTCAGGTAGCCAGGAACAAAACACCTCCTTGCTGAGCTCTTTCCTCCAGGACAGAGAACTCCTCAGCCCTGTTAGCAGCTCCAGGATAATCACAGCCTCCAGCTGCTGAGCTGGCTGAGCTTTTAAACCCAGCCCAAAACCAGGACTGGGTCGTGGGAGCAGCCACCCACCCTACACTTTAGCTGCTCCCGGTAAGAGCCGGCCCGGATCGGCTTTGCAGCCATGCTATTTAAACTCTGTCAGTAGCACTAGCTGCTGCTGACATCAACAAAACGGGCTCTTACCTCACCGAGGCTATGAACCTCGGTGACACATACCTGCCATCCACGACGGCACCCTGCACCTTACCACACACCCCCTTTGTTCAACCCTGAGGGGTGGACACATGTGAGGCAGTGGACGCGGGAAAGGGCATCTGCATTTCCCTGCAAGCGACCTGCCCTATGTTCCACGGAGAACTTGAAATTTTGAAGGGATAGGAACCACCTGGTGACCCGAGCATTCCTCTCCTTGGCCTGACTCATCCATTTGAGGGGGAATGGTCGGTCACCAGACGGAACCTCCTCCCTAACAGGTAGTAGCGGAGAGATTCGAGTGCCCACTTGATAGCCAGGCACTCCCTCTCCACTATACTATATCTGGACTCGGCGGGACTGAGCTTACGGCTCAGGAAGACAACGGGATGTTCTTCCCCGTTGACCTCCTGCGACAGTACCGCACCGAGGCCTACCTCCGAGGCGTCGGTCTGTACGACAAACTCCTTGTTGAAGTCGGGTGTCACCAAAACCGGGACCCACACAGGGCCGACTTCAACGCGGAGAAAGCCTCCTCCGCCTTCTCACTCCAGCTAACCCTCCCAGACTTTCGTCCCTTCAACAGGTCTGTCAATGGCGCTGCTATTGTGGCAAAGTGGGGCACAAACCTCATGTAGTATCCTACAATCCCCAGGAACGACTTTACCTGCCTGGTGGTGACCGGTCGGGGCCAGCTACGAATGGCCTCTACCTTAGTTACCTGAGGTTTGATGACTCCCCGCCCAATTACATATCCCAGATATTTGGTCTCTTCCAACCCAATCGCACACTTTTTTGGATTGGCGGTTAGTCCAGCTTTCCTCAGGGCATCCACTACCGCCTGCACCTTGGGTAAATGGCTTTCCCAGTCGGTGCTGTGGATGACTACATCATCTAAGTAGGCCGAGGCGTACCGACGATGTGGTCGCAGCACTATGTCCATTAACCTCTGGAAAGTGGCGGGGGCGCCATGCAGGCCAAAGGGTAACACCTTGTAGTGATACAGGCCCTGCGGGGTAACAAACGCGGTTTTTTCCTTAGCCGCCTCCGTTAAGGGTACCTGCCAGTACCCTTTAGTGAGGTCCAGCACAGAAAAATAACGGGCTTGTCCTAAATTTTCAACAAGCTCGTCTACTCGGGCATGGGATACGCGGCCAAACTTGGATACTTCATTTAACTTGCGAAAGTCGTTGCAGAACCGCAACGTCCCATCCGGCTTGGGTATTAGGACTATGGGACTGGCCCACTCACTTTTCGACTCCTCAATGACATCGAAGCTTCAACATTAACTGCACTTCCTCCGCGATGGCCCGCCGCCGAGCCTCGGGTACCCGGTATGGTTTTAACCGACCTTGGCCTGAGGCTCAGTGACGATGTCATGTCGGATGAGAGACGTGCGGCCAGGGAGGTCCGAGAACACATCCGTGTTCCGACTGAGGAACTCCCTGACTTCCTGAACTTGTGTGGAAGACAGGCTGTCTGCAATTTTTACCGTGGTTACGGCTTCACAGGCCTCGAACTGTGGGGCTGGACCCTTTTCACCTAGAAGCCCTGGCCGGGGCTGTGGTCGTCGGCCGTGTCCCTATCTTTCCACGGCTTTAGCAAATTCACATGGTACACCTGCTCCGGCTTGCGCCGCCCTGGCTGGTGTACTTTGTAATTTACTTCCCTACCTTCTCGACCACCTCATAGGGGCCCTGCCACCTAGCTAGGAATTTGCTGTCAAGGGTGGGTACCAGAACCAACACTCGATCTCCCGGATTGAAGCCCCGCACCCGAGCCTGACGATTATACACCCTACTCTGGGCTTGTTGCGCTGCCTCCATATGCTCCCGGACCAACGGCAACACCCTTTCTATCCGTTCCTGCATCTGGGTGACATACTCAATGACACTTTTGTGGGGGACAGGCTGTTGTTCCCATGCTTCCTTGGCGATATCCAACAGGCCCCGAGGGTGTCTGCTATAAAGCAGTTCGAAGGGCGAGAACCCAGTAGAGGCCTGGGGTACCTCTCGCACTGCGAACATGAGATAGGGCAGAAGCAGGTCCCAGTCCTTCCCATCTCTAGACACCACCCTTTTAACATATTCTTTAGAGTTTGGTTAAACCTCTCAACAAGACCGTCTGTTTGCGGATGGTAAACGGACGTCCGTAACTGCTTTATACGCAACAATTTACACAGTTCCTTCATTACTTTGGACATAAAAGGGGTCCCTTGGTCTGTCAGAACCTCTTTTGGCAGGCCCACACGGGAAAACATCTCCATTAACTCTTTGGCAATGAGCTTAGCTGAGGTATGTCGCAGAGGCACCGCCTCCGGATACCGAGTGGCATAGTCGAGAACTACCAGAATGTGTTGGTGGCCCCTAGCAGACTTTGGTACAGGCCCAATTAAATCCATAGCAATTCGCTCAAACGGTACTTCAATAATTGGCAGAGGTACCAGAGGACTACGGAAATGTGGCTGGGGGCTAGTTACCTGACAGGTTGGACAGGACTTACAATAATTTTCTACTTCCTTGAACACACTGGGCCAATAAAACCGCTGCAGTATGCGGTCCTGGGTTTTCTGCCACCCCAGGTGTCCCCAAGAACATGTTGGTGGGCAAGCTCCATGACAAGCTTGCGATACGCTGTGGGCACCACCAACTGTTCAACAGGTTCACCTCGGATTTGGTTCACCCGATACAACATATCCTGCAGAACAATAAATCGTGGGAACATTAATTCAGCCCCTGGTTTCTGGGGTTTACCATCAATTTCCAGCACATTCTCCCAGGCCCTGGTTAGGGTTTGGTCCCGGTGTTGTGCGGTCCCAAAATTTTCCCCGGAGACATTGAGGTCTGCCAACTCAGGTCCCGGTGGCAAGTCCTCCGTGTCTCCCACCATTACACTCAGTGGGGTTGTCTCCCCCACTACCGCTGCAGCAGTGGTCACCCCTACCGCTGGCCCTTCAGACTCGGGCTCCCAGGGTTCTGGCCTTCCAGGGGTATCAGGCCACTCTGCTAGGGTTACCCCTGTCTCAGGGCTATTAGTCACTTTCATCTCAGGCCACAGTGACGGAAAACCAGGGAAGTCTCTCCCAATTATTAGTTCATAGGGCAGCTTTGTGGAGATCGCCACTTCACAAGTCCAGGTGCCGACCGCCGTGGACAGAGACATTACAGCAGTGGGATAGTCCTTTAAGTCTCCGTGTATGCACACCACACCCACTGTCCGGCCCGTATACTGGGTGGGCTGTACCAGGGCAGCACTTACCAGGGTTACCAGGCTCCCTGAGTCCAACAGCGCCACTGCCAGGTTATCCCCGACTTGCACCTGGCACAGATGACGATTGTCTATTGTCCCGGGGATGCCGGTCGCACACAGTCTCCGGGCATACATGGAAGCCCGGTACCCATAATTAGTCTCCATGGGTTCCCCCACTGTGGACAGTTGGCCCTTATGTGTCCAGGCTCCCGACACTGCCAGCAGACCACTGGGGACGGATCTGCAAGAGGTACATCCCGGGCGGGTTTGGCCGGCCGCCGGGACTGGGGTGGAGATTTCCGGGGTTTGACTGGCCCCCTCCCAAAAGAACCCCCTGCAGGTTTCTGGTGGCCTCATATCGCTCCACCAGGTCGACCATCTCAAGGGCATTGGTGGGGGATACCTGGCCGATCCAGTGTTGAAGGGGTAAGGCAAGGCCCTCCAAAACATGTCAGCCAGCAGCCGGTCCAGCATAGCAGTCGGACTTAGAACCTCAGGCTGCAGCCATTTTTGCAACCTGTGCAGCAACTCATAGTACTGCGGCCTGGCGGGTTCAGCCACTTTGAAGTCCCACTGGTGGACCCGCTGAGCCCGGACCAACACGTTTACCCCCAGTCTGGCCAGGATCTCCCCCTTCACCGTGGAATAGTCAGCAGCCTGGTCGTCTGCCAAATCAAGAAAAACTTGCTGGGGTCCGGATGCCAGGAACGGAGCAACCACCTCGGCCCACTGGTCACGGGTAACTTTTCCCTCACGGCGACCTTCTCAAAAACCGCCAGGTACGTCTCAACGTCGTCTGCGGGGTCATTTTGGGATCGCCGCACGGACCGCTTTCCGGGCATCATGGACGTGGTGGGACGCTCCTGCCGCCTGTAACGCCATCACATGTTGTAGCAGTAGTTGGTTGGTCTCCCGCTGCTGCACGTTAGCCTCTATGAGAGCCTTCACAGCAGCCTCCATGTTGCCAGAAACTCCTGCTTGCAGCTTTGCTGGCTTAATATATTCCATGCACTTTAGAAAAACAAAACTTCGGCGTTCACGCCAGCCTCACTGCGCATGCCCGCATCCGACACCAAATGTGGGAGTCGCTCTGGTAGACAGCGGTGCGGGTGCAGTTTAGAGGCAAAACAAGGAGTCCAGATTGTGCAACAAACAGTGTTTTATTCACACTTGCACACCATAAATGAAAAACAGTCTCTTTGGTGACAGTTCACACACAACGGAAATAACGTGGCAAAGCAAAAACAGGCCAACACAGGTTCAGTCACCTGGGAGGTGTAGGTGCAGGTTCGCACCACGCTGTCGGCCCAGCCGCAGGAGAATCCAGCTTCAGGTAGCCAGGAACAAAACACCTCCTTGCTGAGCTCTTTCCTCCAGGACAGAGAACTCCTCAGCCCTGTTAGCAGCTCCAGGATAATCACAGCCTCCAGCTGCTGAGCTGGCTGAGCTTTTAAACCCAGCCCAAAACCAGGACTGGGTCGTGGGGAGCAGCCACCCACCCTACACTTTAGCTGCTCCCGGTAAGAGCCGGCCCGGATCGGCTTTGCAGCCATGCTATTTAAACTCTGTCAGTAGCACTAGCTGCTGCTGACATCAACAAAAACGGGCTCTTACCTCACCGAGGCTATGAACCTCGGTGACACATACCTGCCATCCACGACGGCACCCTGCACCTTACCACACAGGTTTGAGCAGTTATTGGATTGTTCTGGCCAAGGACGGCTTCAGACAGACCAAAATGTATCCCACTGAGCACCTAATATGAATAAATGAAGAAATCATTTTTATGAGCATCTAGAGCAGGGATGGTCAACCTGAGGCTCTCCAGCTGTTGTAAAACTACAACTCCCAGCATGCCCAGGCTGCCTACAGCAAGGCATGGTGGGAGTTGTAGTTTTACAACAGCTGGAGAGCCGCAGGTTGGCCAGCCCTGGTCTAGCGTGTCAACAACTTCTTTAAGCTATAGGGGGCATGCATATATTTTGGGCAGCATTTGGCTCTGTTAAAAAGAAGGGTGCTCCATATTAGTAAATGGGGCCCTACTGTACCTTTAACATTATGGAGCTGCTCTACCCTAGAGAACTGTTCTGGCACATGGCACCTAATGGAGCACCAACTGAACCACACCAAGCCAAAGGGTGACTTCACACACTGTAAAATTGAGGACAAAATTTCTGCATTCATCCGAAAAAGGCTTGCAAAAATGAATGTGCTTACCACCAAAACAATCCCATTCAGAGGAAGGGAACCTATTTTCAATCACTGGCATTTCTGTAAAACAATGTTCCATGTGTGACTGTACCCTTATGGTGTCATCCGACACAGTAGCGTTTTTGTCATGTAAGGTGTATGGCCACCTCCATACAAACTAGAGGCACGACACAAACATCTAATCTGTAGGTTGGATTTCAACAGCCTGATCCTTTTGTATTTGAGGGGGGGGGACAAGCCAATGTCCGGGACTCTGCAGGTGGCATCCTCCCCGTTTTCTTACTGAAAGCACATGCTTGCTCGACCGAGCCAATCAGGCGTGTGCATGAGGGGACAGGAAATTATAGCTGCCGGTCAAATGAGTGTTTATTAATCTTCTTCTGCCTCCCCTCATATAAGGTTATCACGCAGTGCCACAATAACCCTGGGAACACACCTAAGCGTTTTTCAGCGCGTTCAAACGCGCTTAAAACGCACAACAAGTGAAAACCCATGTATTCCAATGGACATGGTTCACAGCGCGTTTGAACGCGCTGAAAAACGCCAAACGCATGTGCATGAGCTTCTTTGGGGCGTTTGCACCCATTGAAAAGCATGGGAACGCGCATATAAGGAAATATGCGCATTTTCCGCTTCAAAAACGCGCATATGATCGCGCGTTTTTGTAGTAAAACCCAGCAGAAAGGCAGAATCTCCACCCACCTTTGCTGGGTGGGGATTCTTTTTTTCTGCAAACTGTAAGCTGTCAATCAAAAAAACGCCCCAAATACGCGCGTTGCAAAAATACAAAAACGCCGAAAAAAAACGCGCGTTTTCTGCGGAAAAAACGCTCAAAAAAACGCCTGATCCAAAAACGCCTAGGTGTGTTCCCAGCCTTAAGCAGTGTGAAAGCAGCCACGGTCTGATAAGATCACCCACACTACATTGCGGATAAACACAGTCAGGGTTTAGGGATCCACTTTGGAGACGCCTGCAGCGTTTTGGTGTCCGTCTGATGAAACTGGGCCAAACGGATCCGTCCTGGCACAGAATGTAAGTCAATGGAGACAGTCTTCACTGACACAATCTGGCACAATAGAACACGGATCCGTCCTCCATTGACTTTCAACGGAGTTCAAGACGGATCCATCTTGGCTATGTTAAAGATAATACAAACGGATCCGTTCTGAACGGATGCAGGCGGTTGTATGATCTGAATGGAGCCTTATCCGTAACACAAGTCCATAATGAGAACACACATGAGAAGTAACAGCAAGTCTGACATAATCCATCTGGTTTCAGGTAAGAACAGGGGAGCGCTGGCTCCTGGGCACCTAACAAGGCATAATAAAGTCATCTCAAGGATATTACTAAATCGCCTTAAAGACAAGTACAATTTCCTTGCAGGGTCTCAGCAGGAAGGAGTTAAGTGTCTGCAATTCCCCATTCTCCTTTAAGACTACTGTCTACTTGCTTGCGGTTTCTTGTATTATCAGTGATATCATCCATGTGTGCAGGGTACAGCCGAGACTAACCTTAGGCAAAGTTGTACCTACATTTCGGTGGCCAAATCAGAAGACACTGCTGTACTCGGCCCTTCCCATCGAGAATGGAGCAGCGCGGTGCGTACATGACCGGCAGCTACATTCATTTCAAGGTAAGGGGCTTCCATTCTCGTGATCGTGGGGGGGCGTCAGCTGTCATATAGTCAATCTAATGGTTCTCCCTATCTTGTGGATAGAGGATAACCTGTTACAACCAGAGTACCCCTTTAACTATATAAACAAATGTCCCCATGCACTTTAGGACAGATAAGGCGGCGACACCCATTTGCATAATCAAACATCATTGTGTAGCTGTGCATCCATTGAACCTAATGGCGTCACTCTGTGACTACAGAAACGCAAGCAAAAAAAATAAAAAATCCTAAACTGCTGTATTTTTTTTTTTTTGCAATTCGGGGCTCGTGGTAACTTGTGAGTCTCTCTGCACCCCCATTCAGTTCAATGGCTGTGGCCAAGATCAAGCGTGGAGATTACCATGTGACACAATCGTGCATTTGGTTTTTGCCGACACGGCGTCTACAGGTGAAACAAGTGCGGTCAACTTAGGTTTTTTTTTTTTGCACAGACTCTAAAAGTGAATAGAACTTGTAGAAACCAAGTGGCCAAAAACCGCCTTGCAAAACCGCAACAATACATATGGGGGTAAAATGTGCAGTTTTGTCACATGGTAACTGGTAGCACGACACCATACCAGTGCCGTTTATCACATATTTAAGCGCTGTGCCATTTTTCACATGGCATTTCTAAGCAAAAATAGCTGGAACCATACAGGGGCGGACTGGGAACTTATAGTGGCCCTGTTTTGTAGTTGGGTCTAAAGTGATGGAAGGCAGGGCCGGCAATACCATTTGCGGCACATTATACCACCCCAACAGAGCCACAGTCAATCACAAAATACATCCCCAAAAACATCCACTGGCTACCCATTAGGAAGGTCCAGGCAGCCCCCTGGGCATCGGCCCACCGGGAAATTTCTCTGTAAGATCTATGGCCAATCTGCCCCTGGGCACCATACATACACACTGTGATGGCATCCCACTCTTCTTGAAGGGGGGCCCTCAGGTCATTAAGGTTCTAGGGAGTTACGCAGGGCACTGCTCACAGTGAAGAGGTCATCAGTGTGAGATGTGGCCAAAGGACGTTAATTTCTGTGACTCTTCCAGTCTCTCTGTTGCAACCTTCTGATGACACGTTGAGCTCAGTGGCTACTTCCGTCTGAGAACATCCTGCTTGAAGCCTCACAATGGCGAGGTACTGCTGATCAATTGTTAGGTGTCGCCTTGGTCTCATGATGTCAAAATGTGAACAGCATGATGAGGAGGACTGTTTAAATACCAATTCTAATTGAACCAGGAAATGTATTGGGCGATTCATAGATCAAACACCTGTTGCGAATTTTGCTGTTAAGCTCCTTGTTAGAGAACAGCAAGTTGTGCGAATAGTGCTGAAACAACGAACAGTTGGACATGTGCATTCAAAAGTTTAGAGAAGGCCACATGAAGCTCACCTGTAGGTTAGAGTGCATTTTAGCTTCATCCTGAAATTTCACCCACAAGCCAAATATCCCTAACTTTTTGTGTGTAGTGTAAATTAAAATATTCCTAAAGCGTTTCCTACAGAAAAACATGTGTTATTACATAAATCCGATCCCTTTTCAGTTAGATTATGCACCCCCATCCTCAATCTTTCATCTGGGTGTGAACAAGGCCTGACAGAACATATTCCATTACATCTGCTGGTCAACAATCCATCCTCAGATTGCAGGAGCTGCAAGGGATAACACGACACCAAATGGATCTGCAAGGACGCAGAATGGTAGTGGTGGAGGCGCGCACATATTCTGGTGATCTGATAAACGGTCACAGGACAATGACCAGGGGGTATAGTGGAGGGCGTTCCTGGTACCCGGAGAGAATCCTCTCGATACACGGTACATGTCTTTATTTTTTAATCTGACAAGCAGCGATATCATGTTTGTTGTTTTGTACATTTTGAAGTTGATACAATTATTAGGTTATTTTTTTAATATTACAATATTTAGTTTCGACTTTAGGTCCTTTAAGATACATAAAAAAACACAACTGCAATCGTGTTGAGGAAGGTGAATGGGGGGAAAAAACAAAATTACCCAACCGAAAAAAAAAAAAATCCCAAAATAAATTCCACATTCCAGAAAGACTTCACTCATTCCTTTAGTAGAGTTGTAAGAAATGTTACAATGGCATGAGCTTGAAATATTTATAGGCATTTTCACTGACGCTCATGACGTGGCACTGGTGATGTTGTAAACAGCAGAAAAACGGGGACTGCTGGGGAGATAGACTATGGAGGCAAAGGCCTGCTTCTTCCAACGGGGACACACCAAACGGTGATGTGACGACGTCCTCTTGCACACGCAACGTGATGACATCATGCTACGTAGCTGTATTCATCCGCTGAAGCCTGGCTGCGCTCTATGTACTGCTTGTCTATGAGGACCTCGATGCACTTCTTTATCATACTGATGCTCGGGTTAAATCGGGCTCTGGACTGGCTAATGACCTGGGGAGGGGACATAAACACATTATTACAGTCACGCCAGCATGAACACATTTCACAACAATTACAGCACAGGAAATAAAGAGCAATTGCAGAGTCATGTCGGGATCTAGACCTAAACTTCAATTTCACTGGTTATCTAGACATTGAAGAGCTCATATTGTCTCCATAACACTGAATGTGTTAACTGGAAAACGTGGCAGGAAGGCGACGGCCAACATCACAAGTGTGTGTCTCAGGGAACCGGCAGTGTACTGCCAGAGTAGTCATGGGTTTCCATGCCAGGTTGCCTTGTCAGCCCGCTAAATCTTGCCACACTAAGGGCGATAGTGTAAGGGCCCATCTGAATGACACTGCCTTGTCCTGAAAGCTCGACTCCCAAAATTTAATTAAAAAAATGGGAACCATGCCTCACATTTAAAGTAAAAATATGGCAATAATGCAGTTCAAAAGCATTGAGTGTTTGCATATATCTTAGGATGGCATTGATCTTCGGGCAGTGCGAGGGCTGACGGATTAGGCTAGAGCTACATGACGACATTTGTCGCAAAACATATTTTATGATGCTAGTCTATGGTGTCACACTGCGACTGCGAAACAGCAATCGCAAAAAAAAACAAAACAGCCAACATGTTGCAGTGTAGTTGTACCCTATATGTCGCACGCCCTTTGAATGAGAGAAACGACTGCATTCTTTCCGGCCTCATTCTCTTCTATAGATAATTGGCAGCACATCTCCCTGTGTAATCGGTTCTGCTGCCGATTATTGGACCTGATCAAAGATGAGAATCGGCCAACGAACCATTGTTTGCTCATTCACTGGCTGATCGATTATATGGACCCATTAGCGGGAACGTTTCCCCAATAACTGGACTGAAATCGTGCAGTCTAATTGGGCCTTTGGTGGCCACAGAGAGCTGTTGTGTCTGCGTAATACATATACCTAATCATGGAGGCGGGTAAACATTTAGAGGATCCGCATGAATTTCCGTGTGGATTGCGGTGCTTTTCCATAAGACCTGCATGTGCTACTTCTTGATTTTGGTACGTATTTGATGCAGTTTTGCTGCAAATCTCAAATTTCCATAGAGAAGGATGGAAAATCACAAACGTAATGAACATGCTGAGAATTTCTCTATTCAGCAGGTCATTTCCGCACAGAACAAAGTGTACATAAGATTAGTCTGCTTCACACACTGTCCTGGTACTGTATTACGCTGCTCTTTTTCTGCACAAGAATCCGCCTGGAAATAAAATGTGCGTAATCCGCAACGCATGCAGGTAGCCTAAAGAAAGGAAATGGCAACTTCTGGCACTCCAACTGTGATGAAACTACAACTCCCAACATACAAACTTGCTTGGCTGTTCTTCGAACTCCCACAGAAGTGAATGGAGTATGCTGGGAGTTGTAGTTTCACGACAGCTGGAGTTCCAGAGGTTGCTGACCCCTGCCCTAAAGACTAATACTGTCCAAAAAAATAAAATAAATAAATATATATATATATATATATATATATATATGTTCGTCATCTGGGAGGGCCCTGAATCGTTATTGCTTGAATTCCACACATTTCTCAATAACCTTGATCCGGACATTCAGTTTACACTGACACATTCACCTCTGAAAGTTCAATTTTTGGACACTATGGTCACTGTTTGTGGACAGGGTCTTATGACCGATTTGTATATCAAATCTACTGATTGCAACAACTTACTTAAATATGAGAGCTGTCACCCTAGGAGTATGGTACGTTCGCTCCCTAAGAGTCAACTCCTCAGAGTATCACGTATAGTCAAGGATACACAGCAGAGACAACAGAGATTAACAGAGATGGCCAGGAAATTTACTGATAGAGGCTATCCACACTCCCTGGTACGGAAACACCTTATGGAACTGGGACAGGATAGACAAACAGAGAAAACTATAGGGGAACGCATTAAGTTCATTACTACCTACACCTCTAGAAGTCCCGAGATCGCCGGTATTGTTCGGAAACACTGGCATATACTTAAAAGCAATTTGCCAGATATTGCCGAGTTTCACAATCCTCCACTATTTGTTTATAGGAGGTCTAAAAACCTCCGGGATAAATTGGTGAAGGCAGAGGTTTCCAAGCCAGGTAAAGTGCAGACGTTCTTTGGATCAAGACGGGTGGGCTGCTACCCGTGCTTGAACTGCATTAATTGTAAACAGATGATCAAAGGTAACCAGTTTACTCACCCAGTGACAAGGGAGATGTATGACATTAGACACTATCTGACCTGCGATAGCTCCTTTGTTATCTACTTGTTATCTTGCCCTTGTGATCTCTGGTATATAGGGGAGACTACGCTAGATTTTAAAACGCGATTCAACTATCACCGCTATACTATAAGACAACAAAGAAAAGATTTACCTGTGTCAAAACACTTTACTGAGTTGAAACACAGGGAATCTGAGTTGAAGTTTCGTATTATTGATTGCATTCCCCCCTTAAAAAGAGGGGGCAATAGAGAGAAATTACTTAAACAACGGGAGGTCAGGTGGATACACCGACTTGGGACATTGAAACCCGCGGGATTGAATACTGAATACAATGTCTCTCTGTTCTATATGTAGGCGGTTGCTGGCCGGGTCCCTCTTGTATTCTTCTCTTGATTGTCTGGTGTATAACTTTGCTACAGTGTCAATATATAATGATACTAATGATGATTTTTTTCTCTATATTCCCTCTAGATTAGAGACCTTTGTTACAATGCAGCAATGCCCTTTGTGTACCCGGAGCATCG
This sequence comes from Bufotes viridis, assembly GCA_033119425.1. NCBI lineage: Eukaryota > Metazoa > Chordata > Amphibia > Anura > Bufonidae > Bufotes > Bufotes viridis. The sequence goes on from CM065593.1 coordinate 343,085,046, forward strand.
CAGGACATGGATTTGGCCATACTAGCTCAAGATACACGGATGAAGCGTTATTTATTTAATGGTGGCATGCATGATCTACACATTTGAATTGGCCATTGGATATCCCATTTTTATTTTGTTTATTTATTTTCTATTTTTACTTTGGTTTACAAATATGCCGAATAAATGGTTGGCGAGAAGTGTTCTGGGTGAGCATGGGGGAGAGTTGCCATGGTAGCATGTCGCCCTACTCCATGATGTGGTTGTGGGTGTCAGGCCGCCAGGGTGACCGGTGCCGGGGACCGGGGGACTGGTTCTCGGTGCCGTTCGGAGCGACGGATCCACCCATGACACCGGACATGAAAGCCACCACTTGCTTAAGCTACACGAATGGGCCGAGACACGCTCCGCCCTGTTGTGGTATACTATCGCTATGGGAACCACAAGCCTCTCTCTGTATTGGATACTTGATCTTTAACTCCTTCATGGACCGAGGGAGCGCCGTCCGGCTGACGTCACCCAGATCACGTGGGTGATTCACCATGCCAACGGACGCTTCCCCTGGACTGAGATGGGAGATGTTTTTCCGTGCATGCGCACCGAGCAGGAGAAGACGCCACCGTGTCATTGCGATGCATCCAGATCCACTAGGGTAGGCTGCAATATGATGTTTTTAATCAGCACTTTTAATATTTGCCCCATAGGTGCGGGGCATTGCAGGAGGTGCGTCTGTTCCACAGAGGCACAGTAGATTGTTCACTTTGGACACTTTATGGACACTATTTTGGACTCTGTATAATATCATATTTACACAGCACTTTAAATGTATGCCGGTGCATACTCTGTTTATTTTACACCTTTATGCACTTCTGATCATGTGTAGAAAACATGTGTTATTGTTGTGATGATAATTTTGGTCACGCCCACGTCACATGACCCCGGCCAGGGGTATTTAAGTTTGTACTTGACACTGTGTGTATTGCTTGACAAAGGCCTCATTGAGAAGGCAGAAACGTAGCTTTGGAATAAATTGGGTCACCTTATCTGCATTGGAGTGCTGCCTCATCTCTGAGTTACTACATGTGAGGAAGATTGTCCGTTTTCCTGAGGAATTGCACCCATCTACACCCTTACAGTGCTGCTCTATTTCGGTGTTTGTATATATATATATATATATATATATATATATATATATATATATATATATAACATCAGTAGCTGGTATCAGGATAGATTTTTTATTGCTCTGTTCACACCTAGGTATTTCAATAAGTTCAGCATCCCGACGCATACGCAGAACTTATCCATAGTAATTTTGTCATACACTAGGAAGCTCTGGATTGTTATACCTTTATGTAAAATGTTGCTCGGTAGCCGCTTCCCTCCACTTCCTGACCTTGGCTCAACACCCAGGAAATGGCTGGGAATACCCCCGAGGCGGGTCACCAAATCAACCACTGATGTGCCCACATTGCTGAGCAAAATGATGTTTTAACATGTGCAAACCAGCCTCTAGCAGCCCTGAGGCTCTGCTCTCTCTGCAACTGCCGCGTCCTCTTCAGTTTCACTGACAGGGCCAGGTAGCGGAAAGGTCATCATTCCAGGTCCTATCAAAGTGGAGAGGGCGTGGAAGTGGCAGAGAGCGCTGAGCCACTAGGTGCAATGGCAACGCCCCCGCTGCTCCTAGATGGCTCATTTACAGATATTAAAACATCATTGTCCTCAGCAATGCGGGCACATAGGAACATGGGGCCAACACAGATGCCTTCAGCTACCAAGCGCACATGCCCATTAAATGGTCAAAAATTCATAGGAAACATGTCAACCCACAAGTTCAGATGAAATGTGTGGCCACGGCAGCTTCTCCCTGGTAATATCAGATGATGGCTTTAGCACCTAGAGCTGATCACTGAGCGGTCTCCGAGGCTTTATTTTAAGGAAGGGTGGTCCTGACAGTATGAATCAGGTTAAAGGGTTTTCAATTGGACATCACTGATTCACTAGTGGACAGACCCCACTGATGCAACATTTACAACGTATCCCAATTGGTGAAAAATGTTTTCTTCTGGAATATCCCTTCAAGGAATAATTACTGAAATAAGCATAAAGCCCTGTTTAATCGATGGATTGAATCCAATAATAAGGAACAGTCATCCCTTTACTCCCCTATAGACTTCTAGGTTTAGGACTGCCCCCTTTGGGAACTCCCTGTATATTGTACACCTCCTATAACAGCCCTAGCTATAATCCCAATCTTCTATTCTTTGGGTATTTTTCCTGCATATAGACGAGCCTGTGCCAGGGTTGCGTGTGGTGGGCTGTGAATGCGTTAGGTGTGGACTATGAACATGCAGGTCGTGAATATTGGATGAGGGCGACACTTTGTTCGTGGTGTATTAGAGTGATGGGTTATGTAATGAACTCGGAGAGACAGCTTCTCCACGGCACACATGTGACCGCAGATCAGTGGAGAGAGCATGTCACAAGTATCTGCTCGCTTTCCCATTTCTAAATGATGCTAGCCCAATAGGGACACATTCTTTCCTGCTTAACAATCTAGCAAATTAAAGGGGTTATCTACTTTCTGATTACAGTTCTAAAATTCCATATCATTGATTACTCCAGCACCGAAGAACGGTGGCGGTCACACGATTTATCCACATGACGGCTTCCCTGGCTGTGTCCTTTACTGCGCAGCTGCTGCAAACATTCAGCGCAGATACAGGCTGCAGAATACCCCGCATCCGCCCCAGCATGGCAGCGCTTATAGCCTTTCATATGCCGTTACATGTCTGCTGTAATTTAATCAGAAAGCGAACAACCCCTTTAAAGCAGATCTCTGCCTATAATATATTGCTGCCATGTTCCTATAGCCAATCACTGCTGACAGGGGCTGGAGGGGAGCACGTCTCCTGAATATACAAGACATAACCAGTGAAGGGAAAGGAGTTTTACAGAACCTCAGAACATGGTGCAGAAACAGATTGTGTATTTTATGGCGTGAGGTCACTTCAGATCTGTGGACTATCCCATAGGAAATGGATTTCCAATACTTGGACCACCAGTGATCGGCTGTAACCTCGATGTAACCTTCCCTGCAGCACCATCACAGGAGAAAACAGGCATTACACTGTACCCAATTAAATCAATGGGCTGTCTGTATAATGCATGGACATGCGGGGTCCGCCAGACCAATAGACACTCCGTCATAAAGAGGTTGTACCAGCTGGGACTTTGATGGCATCTCTCTAGGATTTGCCATAGTCAGATAGGTTCAAGTCTCAGAAATGGTGGGCGGCGTGGTCTCCATTTCTATGGGATTTTTCCAAAAATAGTTGAGCGAGAGCACTATTTTCGTGAGTTCCATAGAAACGACTAGAGAGTGGACCGTGCAAGCAGGGGCGTAGGAAGCCCCAAAAATCTGGGGGGGACAGCACTTATGGGGCCCCTGTGTCCCCGCCCACCCTCAAGCCCCACCCACATTTCCCCCCCAAGTGCCAAAAATCTCTCCCCTCCCCTCCTTATGGGCCAGTGGGTCCGGTTAAAAAAAAACAAAAACACAAACACACACAAAACATGACATTTATACTTACCTCCATTCGTCACAGCGATGCGATGCAGGCCTCTTCCGGCCTGTGTCCCGCGCTGTACGGCTCACAGACGGCGCGATGACGTCATCGCGCCGCCTGTACCAACATCTGATAGGCTGCCGGCCTAGTGCCGGCAGCCTATCAGAGGAGCAGGGAAGGTAAACGCCTCTCCCTCTCCTGCTCCGCAGCACAGCCATCTGTATCGCTGTCCTGGGGACGGCGATACAGATGACTATGGAGATGAACGCTTCCACAATGGAAGCGTTCATCTCCCTGTGCCCCGCCACCGCCGCAGACATTGCCCTGCGAAAGCTGGGGGGGATTTTGGCATACCCGTCCCCCCCGCATTATTTCTTGGGGGGGATCCGACCCCCCCACTTCCTACGCCCGTGCGTGCAAGCATGACCAACGCTTCATTCACTTCTATGGGACTGCCGGAAATAGCTGAGCCAGCGCTCGGCTGTATTCAGAATTCCTATAGAAATGAATGGAGGGTGGCTGCACATGCGTGGCTGCCCTCCTCTCAATTCAGGGGTGCTATTCTGGAGATGGGTGTAACCCGCAACTGTCTGACATTGGTGGCAAATCCTAGCCTATGCCACCAATGTCTCAGAGGAGACAACCCTTTTAAACATGAGACTCCTCTCTGTTTCATAATCTTAAACTAATCTATCAGCTCACCTAACATGTTTGTTTTAATAAACCCCAATTATCCCCATTAATAACAATCTAGGAGAATCTTTTCTTTGACCTGTGCATTGTGCCGTTCCTCTGTAAAAAATGATAATCAGACATCATATAGAACCATAGAACATAGCTAGAACCATCCCTGCACCTCACATGGATCCAGAGATCTCCCCATTCATTGCTCTGCAGGATTTATATCAAGCTGAAAGCTCAAGGGGAGTGTCTTTTCTGCTAGGGCTATGGGGGCGTGTCCATGCTCTCCCTATCACAGCTCAGGAAGCGTGTCCATGCTCTCCCTATCACAGCTCAGGAGGCGTGTCCATGCTCTCCCTATCACAGCTCAGGAGGCGTGTCCATGCTCTCCCTATCACAGCTCAAGGCGTGTCCATGCTCTCTCTATTACAGCTCAGGGGGCGTGTCCATGCTCTCCCTATCACAGCTCAGGAGGCGTGTCCATGCTCTCCCCATCACAGCTCAGGAGGCGTGTCCATGCTCTCCCTATCACAGCTCAGGAGGCGTGTCCATGCTCTCCCTATCACAGCTCGGGAGGCGTGTCCATGCTCTCCCTATCACAGCTCAGGAGGCGTGTCCATGCTCTCCCTATCACAGCTCAGGAGGCAGTTGAAGGAAGAAACTGAGCATGTGTGGCCTTCTCAGTGAGCAGGACAAAGAAATAAGAAAAAGAGCAAACAGCAGGTGGCGCTATACAGGCACAATATATTGAATTTCTCAGTAGCTATGCTAAATTTTTAATTACATGCAATTATAGAAGTATTCAGATCCAGATGCTGGTTTGAAAACTGTAGAATATTTTTTGTGGGACAACCTCTTTAACACTCACTTCTCACATTAGTTATACAATTACAAGAGGAACAACAGAGATCTGACAGAAGATGCTTCAGAATTATTATTTCATGCAGGTATTTGCCAAAACAGACATGTCAGGAGAGCTGACAGGTCCTTTCTAGGAAACTGACAGAAAAGAAAACTCAAAGACTTATTTTAGGAGAAAGCTTCACGAGCAGAAAAAACAGAACCTAAAAGCCATGACCAACCAGTCTGGATTGCTGGGAAGGATCAGATAAATTGTCTATTTATTCCACGATGTGCATTCCTTCTGCCTCAGTAGTCCACTAACAGGCCTGGAATCTGTGATGAGGTACGGCAGAGAGCTCCAGGAAATGTGAATGGCAGGGAGGTCAGGACGATTATGTAGAGGGGGTGCAGTCATGCAAGAAACCATCAGAGGTGAAAAAACGGAAATGACTGGACACAACGAAGGACGGTGAAAACATTCCAGCAATGTAACTGCTGAAACATGCAAATGGTGACATCACAGCATAGCAGTCACTGGCCTCGGTGGTGAGGACGTCCTTCTGTATTGTACATAATGTAATGATTATTCCCGCGGCTCTCACGATACAATGTGAAAATGAAAAATGAGATGCCAGCCTCAGAAAAAGCAGCTGCCAGACACCTCTGGTGGCTTTCAGCTCCCTGAGCTCACAAGGATCGGGCATGTTGAAATCTAATCGGCTGATCCTTCTCTTTACTGACATCTGCCATATATATTAAATGGTTGGCCGATCCCACAGACATCAGTGGATTTGACTGCTAAACATTTAAAGTGCATTGTCAGCTTATGGTTCCGCTCACACATCTGTGTGTGTTTTGCGGATCCACAAAACACGGACACCGGCAATGTGCTTTCCACTCTCATAGAAAATGCCTTTGCTTGTCCGCAATTGAAGACAAGAATAGGACATGTTCTAATTTTTTGCGAAACGGAAGTGTGGATCCGCAATTCCGGATCTGGGCGGGACATAGTGTGCCCCCATAGAAATTAATGGGTCCGCAATTCTGTTTCGCAAAATTGCGTACATGTGAATGGAGCCTTAGGGTATGTTCACACGACGGATTTTGTAAATTAGTCTAGAAAATTCAGCAAGGAATCCGCAAGTGGTTTTTTTTTTTTTCAGTGCGTTTGTCATGTTTTTTTTTTTTTTACTCTTCCCATTTATTTCAATGGATGGTACTTTTTTTTTCCACATGGGAAAAAAAGAAAAAAAAAGTGCTGCTTCCCACTGAAATTTATAGGAGGCTGTTTTTTTTTTTAGATGATTTTCAGGCTGAAACGTCCCAAAATCAGCTCCAAATAACTGTGAACTGGCGCTGTCACGACCGCTATCCCAGCAGCAGTCGTGTCGCACCAGACGGAGGGGAAGGGGGACCCTTATCTACGGATGGGAAATAGAACTGCCACCCCTGACAAACCCTACGCTGGCATCTGTCTGTCCTGATACCCTAGACGGGGTGTGAACCCGTGCGGCGAGCAGGATGCCTAAACCCTGAGTGACCCTTAGAAGACTAGACTGGGGAAAGGCAGATGGGAGCACTAGTCACCATCACTCATGTCTAGGAGAACAACAGGGGAAGACAGTAACAAACAAACAAACAATCTCCAGCAGAGATAGACTTATCCAGTCACGAGCAGAAGATGATCCCAACAACGACAGTCCACGCAGACCACGAGCACCACAGCAATACCGTCAAACGATCTCCTTCAAAGGTCAGAATAGCACTGGAAGTAAGGACTATATCTGGCAATGACTGCAAGTGAAACTGAAACTAATATAGTAGCTGGGAGTGGCAGACAGCACTAACCTGAGAAGAATGCCTACCAACTCCCAGTCAGGACAAAAAGGTTCACAAGGCAAAACCTGGATGACATACCCTGAACCATGAAGCAAACTCACAAGCTATCGCGAGTAGCAAGTCGCTGCGACCTTCTCTTCCCAGACCTATCTGGATCAGTCACAGTCGTGACAGGCGCTTAGCATCTTGGCTGAGTTAAAGAGCTCAGTCATGAGAAACATGGTAGAACGTTTCATGACTTATTTGCTACACTGACACTAAATACAATTTAAAGAGGTATTCCACTGATCAGTGGGGTCTGACTGCTGGGACTCCTTCAGTCCTAATGGAAAGGAAGGTCAAACATGTGCCCGGGCACTCTATTCATTAATTTTGAGACTGCTGGAGATAACTGAGCTCTGTACTTGCAGCCCCATACGGATGGATAGAGCGGCAGGGTGCATGCTTGCCCATCTGATCCGTCAGGACAGGGAATGGGAGGGGGTCCGATAACCTGTAGTAATTAGAAAACCCCTTTTCTAAGACCTCCTCTGTGCAGACTATTTCTTCGGTGTTTGTAAACGCACAAAAAAAAAATCTCTACGATATGGTTTTTAATAATGTTTTACAAGTCTTCTGGTGACGTTCTTTATCTTTTAAGGTTTAAAAAGTGCTTTTTTTCTGCCATTTTTGAAGCCCTCTGAGAAGCTTATGGATGAAAAACATCTGCTTTAACACCTGGATGCGGCATTTGACTTAAAAAATTAAGCTGTTAAAATGCTGCAAAATAGCGGGGAGAAGGGTTCTTTTACATGCTAGTCTTAATGGCTAACCCCGCTGCCATATGATGTGCCAGAATTATTAACGTAGCACTCCCTAGGGCTGCAGCTATCGACTATTTTTGTAATCGAGTATTCTATTGCTTAATCAAACAATTAATTGAGTACTCTAATAACAAAAAATTAACTAAAAGAACGTTATTCTTTATAGAAACTCATCAGCCGCCCCCCCCTCCCCCGTGCCATCAGCTTGCCCCCCAGTGCCACCATCTCCCCCTCCTAGCCATGTCCCCAGCACCAGTGAAATAAAATACTTACCTCTCCTGTAGGGGCGCCGCTCCACAGCTCACCCTCTTCTTCTCTGTCCGCTGCACTGTCCTCCTGACGTCACATAGCGTCAGGTCATAATGCGCGCCTACGTGCACTGTGTCCTGACGCTATATCAGGAAGAAAGTGCAGCGCGGTCCGGGCCGGCGGGTGACCATGGAGCGGTGAGTAATAGCAAGCGCTTCACTCCTGTGCCATGGTCACGACACTTTTTTTTTTATTCAATTGAGTAATCGTTTAAGCCCTAGCACTCCCACAAAATGTTCTATTCTCTGACCTGTTAGAAAGGTGCAAACCAAGGACCAGCAACCTCCAGTACTCCAACTGTGGCACACCCCCAGCTATGAACACCCGTTATACCTTTATTTGTTATACGTCTAATAGGAATAATAGAGGAATGGCACAACATACAGTTATAGGAAAGTATGTGCCAGAATTATTTCACAGGGAATGCAATTATTTAGTAAAACAGACATGTCAGGAGAGGTGACAGGTCCTGCAGCTACATCCAACTCTGCGGAATAGCATACACTGGAATGACAATGACTGCAGGTCACTATTCATCGAGTGTACACAGGAACATGTCACCGCTGTGTCACCAGCTCCAAGGGTTTTGTATATTCACAATAGCACACGGCCCAGAGAAGAAAGGACACCCATAGAAATCACCACCTGGCTCAATTATGCACAGATCACGTTTCAATCCACGGCACACATATCGGGGTAGAGCTAACTATCGCTTTCACACTGAGAGGTACGGAAATTCTGTAATCGTCTTTCACAAGCCTGAGACATGACGATATAATAAGAGAACGAGGAGGGGGCACATACCAGGATCGGATCCGCAGGGACTATACCTGTCCCACCATTCTCCCGTGTGCTCACATTGTCAGCAGTGTGCCATGACTACAGGTTTTGTGAATAATTAAAGGGGTTATCCGAATTATTTTATTTAATGTTCCCTTCCTTCATTAGCGTAACAACTTTTTCATTAATACTTATTAAAACTTCTTAAGACCAGAGCTCTGCTCCCGGCCCAATTATTTGCTACTGGTACGTCAGGGATCACGTGCCGTACATTGAGCATATTATCCCAGCCTGGTTACAACCCACAGCGCATGCGCGAGAATGAATCCCTGGCCACAGCACTAGTGAGAGATATATTCTCACGCATGCGCTGTGGGTTGTAACTAGGCTAGGATCATATGCTGGATGCACGGCACGTGGTCCCGGAAGTGCCAGGAGCAGATAATTGGACTGAGAGCGCAGCTCTGGCCTGGTAAGCAACTTTTAACGTAGCAATGAAAAATTGTTACTCTAATCAAGAGCAGGCATGAAATAAAAATAAAAAAAATAAAAAATAAAAATCAGAGAACCCTAACCCTCTAACACTTCCATAAATTTTTTTTTTGCTTCCCTTAAAAGTTTTTGCTTGGTCTGACTCTAGAGTGATGGATCTGCTCTATGATGACACCAAGAGCACCCGACGGACTCCAGTGTTTTGGAATGGGTTTGTAAAGTCGTGTCCATCCTTTTGTGACCACATTTTTGAAGGAGCCTCCGATGGCATTGTGACCAGAGCCTTATTGGTTCACAAAATGGCTGTTTATGAGCTTCTAAGGAAAATAATAACCAACAGAAGACGTGTTTTATTGAGTTTGTCCTTCACTAAAGAAAAAAAAAAAGCACAAGAAAAAAAATATATATATAGAACTAATAAAATTCTGCTGGGAGTTGTAGTTTTATAGCAGCTGGAGAGCCACGTGTTGGAGACCAATGCCATAAAAAGGTTCACAGCACCAATTCTGAATCTGAACTATTTACTCTCACAGCTCTCCATTGTGTGGTTCCTCTGTTATTCTTCCTGGTAATGTAAGATCAAACTGACAACTAGCAGTTACCACTGCCTTTGTCCACATGCTGTGTCTCCAATGGACAGGCTCAGACAGGTGAAGGGATGTAGCTCTTTAACAAGGGGAATGGTAACGCCCCGTTGTCAATGAATGATGGGACTCCTATTAAATCCATGATCCTTTGCGGGGCATGACGACAGGGTTTGGACCCAAGCAAAAATAAAAAGTAAACCTTAAAGGGGTCATCCCACCATAGCAACTTCTCCCCTCATCACAGGACAGGGGATAGATATCTGATTGGCAGGGGTCTGACCACTGTAACCGCTACTGATCATGAGAATGGGGATCTCAGTCCCTGGAGTGACAGATGAAGGCGTGCGGCCCCTCCACTCACCTCTCGAAACTGCTGGTGATTGGCGAGTGCTGTGTGCTCGCTTCTTTTCAGCAGTCTGCATGCGTGATCCATTCACTCAGGATTAGGGGACCCCCTTTCTCATGATCAGCAGGGGGTCCCAGCAGTCAGACTCCAACTGATCAGATACTTATCCTCTGGTCATGGTGGGACAACCCCTTTAAATACTTCAAACATAAGCATTGCTATATGTATTACTCTTTACGTCTTATACAAGATGAGAAGTATATATTATATAAAAACCCATATCACATATTACATGGTATCATTTTCTATAATGTGTGCGGGACATATAGGGTGATGTATGTGTCCTGTAGTTACTGGCCCTTCTAGCCGTCACTTTTCTAATACACTTCTATATTATTCCGAATACTTTTAGTGCACTTCAAAGACTAATCTGAAGTTGGCAGAGTCATGGGACCCTAACTAGTTCTAGCTAGAAAAGAAAAATGGCATGACATTCAATTATCCTGCAGACAACCGGTAGGCTTTACATGCTAACAGTAGCCGGTCTGTGGTGTAATAAGAACGTCATGTCAAGTGGAAAACAAGGTTATGCTAAGTCTTACACAATGGGACATCATAAGCAACAATTTTTCATCCGAAACTGGGTTCAGTAAATCTGAGTCATCCAGTTTGGGGGCGTGCCCTTCACGGTCTTGCCATGTAGAGCTCTGAGTGAGGTCATTCCCTTAGTTCCACACAGGCAGGTGTCTAGTTGTGGACATAAAAACTACATACAAGTCAGTACTGTATCGTTAATGTAACCTAACATTTATGATCAGAGACTTTAATGGGTTGTCCAGTTTATAAAACACAGTTTTATAAGGCTACTTTCACACTAGCGGCAGCCTTCTCCAGTGGGTGAACAGCCTGCCGGATCCGTGCTGCTGCTAGTGCACGTGTGCCGCCGGAAGTCCGCTCCAGCCCTATTCACTATAATGAGAGAGGCGGCCAGAATAAAATAAGGACACGTCGTAGTCTTATTCCGGCCGCCCCTCGGCTTCATTGCCGCGATGCGGCCGGACCTCATTATAGTGAATGGGGCCGGAGCAGGCGTCCGGCGGCATGCGTGCACTAGCGACAGCACGGATCCAGCAGGCTGTTTACCCACAGGAACAGCCTGCGGGAGAAGCCTGCCGCTAATGTTAAAGTAGCTTAACCCAGTTTTAAATTGCCTGTTTGGTAATTCTGAGTTAAAGGAGTATTTTCCATCTTGGACAATGTGAGCATATCTCTGGGATATGCCCTTCTTGTCTGATAGGTGAGGACCCACACTCTGAGACCCACACCTACACTGAGAACGGACCCCTGAAAGTTGTGGAGGGTGCACTGCGCATGAGCAGCTGCCCTCCATGCCTTTCTATGCGGCCGCCGAAAATGGCCGAGCGCTGGCTTGGCCATTTCCGTCGGCCCCATAGAAATGAATAGGAACGGTGGCCACGCAAGCTTGGTGCGCTCCCATTCATTTCTGTGGGGAGGGCGCTAAGGATCCTCCGGCCACCACCTTCCCCGCCTCATTCTCGGTGTAGGTCCCAGGGACCAGCACCCAATGTCTTAGATGGGAATACCCCTTTAACAGAGGGGGCTCCTCTGTCCACGATCTTAATCTCCTGGCCAGAGTGTACAGCGGTGACAAAGGGGGTTTCGGTAGTATAGTAGTATTTGTCCTGTAGTACACAGAAAGCCTATTAGAATTGCCACTGTGAAATGTCTCACTCACCCCGTGGTGGCACTTCTGGGAAACCGACCATGTACTTCCAGTATTCCCCATAGAAATACAGCCGACTGCTGGTGGGGGGACTGAGGGGTCCCAGTGAGGGTACACCGTGTGATCTGCTTATACTATATAAATAATATGGGTGAATAATATAATATAGTATGCTATACTATAGTATGTCATATTATTCACCCATATGATGTATACAGTATATATACTAGATTATTTCTCGGAACTGTCGCAAATTTCTTTAGCGAGACAAATTTTTAATGTTTTTTATTAATTAATGTTATGAATAAAGTATTTTGTGTGTTTGTACTTTGGGCTGTAGCGACTCTTGTGTAATATTCTGCCTATGTTGAGCACACAGCCGCACTTACCTCTTGTATCAATGTGTTATGCCGCAGTACTTTGCGGGCTTTCATGATACGCACTATAGCAGCTTGAAGATACATTTTTCTGTCTTCATCTACAGCACTTCGGGTCTGTTCCACTTCCTATGGACACACAAAAAATGTCAATCAGCCAGCATAGTACGAGTGCACTTTCTGCATCTGTCTACATTACGAAAGTCAGCTGAACCCAACGATTTGGGCCGGAAAGGACAACCGTCAAATGGGTATGGGGGGGGGGGGGGGTCTCTCCAGATAATTTCACGGGAAAAAAGGATGCTTTTGTTTCCAGGGGAGATAAGCTGTCCTCTGAGGTGTTTGGCGACTTACTCTCCTGTCTTTCTATTGAGAACACATGCATGCTCAGCCAAGCCACGCGTGTATGGGGGCTGGGGATGGACAGCTGGTTTCCACAATCAAATATCTATGGGCAGCTATAGAATAAAAAGGTTCCAACAGTCAGTTCTAGTGGTAGTTACCTGCTTTATATTGGTCTCGGAGGGATGAGTGAACGTGTGGTTTCAAGTTTGGCGTACAAGGTTTGGTTTATCTAAGAATTCCGTTATGGATTCCACTACCACGGACTAGAGCTTATGGTCCGTGGTAGCGGAACCTATATCGGAATTCTTAGATAAACCAAACCTTGTACGCCAAACTTGAAACCACACGTTCACTCAACAATAGTCTCTGGGCTTGGCTGCTTTTCAGTAGAGCAGGGCTGTGATCTGTGACAAGAAGTCAAGGCGTGGACGGTTGATTTCCATTACGGCACGGACAGCTTGCGTATAAAGTACAGACTACTAAATCATTAGTGAGAAAGAGATGGTACTTGTCATGGACCTACTGATTCAAATTAAGTCTTATTAAGAGGTCTCTGCTTCTCAAGAGACAGCCTCTTTCAGTGCCACTGCTGACTGTCGTGGGTCTGGGTTTTGGCAACCCTGACAAAATTGCCGATTTTGCTGTGGGAAGCTTTGCTGGCCAGTCTCATCCCTTGTATAGCCATCCATGCATTGACAGCTTGAGCCCAGTAGGGTGGGAACTGCTTGTACGGAGAAGCTCTAGGGGGTTCTGGGAGGGGGACCTCCTCTATGATGTCCATATTTCGTGAACAGGGGTTGCATTTAGTAGACAATGCATTGACCTTTGTCACTAAAGTTTCAAGAGTCATTAGTCACTTCCTCAATCTTCGTGGGTTTCACACATGGTGTTTTTTTTTTGTTTTTTTTACATTTTTCCTGTATTTCTTTTTTTTTCAAAAAAATGCTGTGCCTAGATGTTAGGCTACTTTCACACTTGCGTTGTTAATTCCGGTATGGAGATCCGGCAGAAAATCTCAATTCCAGAATTAACCACTTGAAGACCACAGGTTTATACCCCGCTAGTGACCAGGCCCTTTTTTACAAATCCGCACTACACTACTTTCACCGTTTATTGCTCCGTCATGCAACTTACCACCCAAATAAATTTTACCTCCTTTTCTTCTCACTAATAGAGCTTTCATCTGGTGGCATTTCATTGTTGCTGACATTTTTACTGTTTTTGATATTTTACTTTTTTTGACTAAATTTTTGCAAAAAAACGACATTTTTCGCTTTCTGTTAAGGGACCCTTAGGCCTCATTCACATGTCCGCAATTCTGTTCCGCAAAATTTTGCGGAATGGAATTGTAGATACATTCAATTCTATGGGGACAGACTTTGTCCTGCTCGGATCCGGAATTGCGGATCTGCATTCCGGATCCGCAAAAATATAGAACATGTCCTATTCTTGTCCGCAATTGCGGACAAAAAAAGGCATTTTCTATAAAGTTCTGGCAATGTGCGGATCCGCAAAATGCGGAAAGCACATTGCCGGTGTCCATATTTTGCGGATCCGCAAAACACATATGGACGTCTGAATGAGCCTTACAGGGGGGTGATTAGTGACAGGGGGGGTGACAGGGGTTAATCAGTGATGGGGGGGGGGGTGTGTGTGTGTGTAGTGATTGGTGCACTTTACTTATGTTTGCCCTGGTGGTCCCAGACAAATGGCCACCAGAGGAGCAGACAGCAGGCATATCAGACGCTGTTTACAAAAGAGTGTCTGATATGCGTTTTAAATGCTTTTTTTTCGCTTTTTCGCACATGATCAGCGCTGGCAGGCTGTAGTTTCAGTTGTCCCGGTTACGAGCGCATGAACGCGCGCGTTCATGCGAAATCTCGGGTCTCACGAGATGACGCCAATAGGATAAGTGGTTAAACGGATCCGTTTTGATTTTGCACATCAGGAGAAATCAGTTCCGTTAGGATGCGGTTGTGTATAATCAAAACGGGAAAAAAACGTATCGTCACAAAATACATTGAAAGTCAATGGGTGACAGATCGGATTTTTTAGGCTGCTAGAAAAACGGATCAGTCACCATTGACATGTTGCTTTCAGTGACAGATCCTTTTTTTTTTGCATTTTTATGACCGCTTGCATTGACAGCTTGCAGTGGTTTTGTGTCCGGTCACAAAACGGAACGCTGCCGGAACGGAAGACACCCTGATGTATCCTGAACGGATCTATTTGCATTCAGAATGCATGAGGACCAAATGGAAACTTTTCTTTTTCCAGTATTGAGATCCTCTGCCGGATCTGAATACTGGAAAACATCAACACTAGTGTGAAAGTAGCCTTAGCTGTCAATAGGGAACAATAAAAAGGCACTACACTACTGCGTTTCTTGTGGCATGGTATGGTGTTTTTGTGTGTTTTATCATAGGCTTCTCTATAGGGTTGGAAAAATGTAAATAAAAAATAAATAAAAAAAAGCTATCAAAAGTTTAAAACTCGACAGAAGTGGATGCTTATGTTCATACACAGTTTTTTCATACAGATTCTTAAAATCAGAATAAGTGTGAAAAATGCCTCAAATCTGCCTCCCACTGATTTTAATGAGAATCCAAGCGTGCAGAAAAAAATAGTACGAAACCCTATCTTGCGGCAAAATTAGCGCCTAAAATTGCCCTTAAAGTGGACGCCAAAGTGGATGGCAAAAAAGGTGTAAAAAATGTGCATTTTGCAATTCACTTGCAAAATCAGTGTGGAAAATGCCAATTTTTGGAGGCAGATTCAGTAGCTGAGCTTTCGGCCTCTACTTAAATACCGTGAGAACTTACAAAATCCTATTTTACTGAGCTGAAAACAACCCAACTGAATCCAGTCCAGCGACAGGTTAATAGGTAAAGCAGGTCCAGAGCCGGCTGCACATTACCCTCTGGTCACACTGAAGCCAAAAGCTGCTACTGGGTTAATATGAATCTGCATGTTACTATGGCCAGCATTTACTAAAACTCTTTGAAGTTTGGTCATATGAAACGGTCTCACCATCTGCCAACTGCGTGATCACAAATAACCCAGAAAAATATCACAAGTTCATTTGGAAAGGACTCCATGAGAAATGAAAGCAACTAAAGCATTTAGTAGAAGGCCTGGACTCTGTACAACAAACCGTTATAAAGCGGACCTGTGCCCTGAGTGGCATGAGACCAGTGTGCTCATAAAGGGAGTGTTCCCTGCCCCATCCTGTCCTCCTCACAGGAGCTATACAGCCAACTGTCAATCACTGCTGAGAGGGGCGGAGGGAGCACTATGCTGGCTGCTGAGAGGGGCGGAGGGAGCACTATGCTGGCTGCTGAGATGGGCGGAGGGAGCGCTATGCTGGCTGCTGAGAGGGGCGGAGGGAGCACTATGCTGGCTGCTGAGAGGGGCGGAGGGAGCACTATGCTGGCTGCTGAGAGGGGCGGAGGGAGCGCTATGCTGGCTGCTGAGAGGGGTGGAGGGAGCGCTATGCTGGCTGCTGAGAGGGGTGGAGGGAGCACTATGCTGGCTGCTGAGAGGGGCGGAGGGAGCACTATGCTGGCTGCTGAGAGGGGCGGAGGGAGCGCTATGCTGGCTGCTGAGAGGGGCGGAGGGAGCGCTATGCTGGCTGCTGAGAGGGGCGGAGGGAGCACTATGTTGGCTGCTCAGAGGGGCGGAGGGAGCGATATGCTGGCTGCTGAGAGGGGTGGAGGGAGCGCTATGCTGGCTGCTGAGAGGGGCGGAGGGAGCGCTATGCTGGCTGCTCAGAGGGGCGGAGGGAGCGCTATGCTGGCTGCTCAGAGGGGTGGAGGGAGCGCTATGCTGGCTGCTGAGAGGGGCGGAGGGAGCGCTATGCTGGCTGCTCAGAGGGAGCGCTATGCTGGCTGCTGAGAGGGGCGGAGGGAGCGCTATGCTGGCTGCTGAGAGGGGCGGAGGGAGCGCTATGCTGGCTGCTGAGAGGGGCGGAGGGAGCGCTATGCTGGCTGCTCAGAGGGGCGGAGGGAGCGCTATGCTGGCTGCTCAGAGGGGCGGAGGGAGCACTATGCTGGCTGCTCAGAGGGGCGGAGGGAGCACTATGCTGGCTGCTCAGAGGGGTGGAGGGAGCACTATGCTGGCTGCTCAGAGGGCGGAGGGAGCGCTATGCTGGCTGCTCAGAGGGGTGGAGGGAGCGCTATGCTGGCTGCTCAGAGGGGCGGAGGGAGCGCTATGCTGGCTGCTCAGAGGGGCGGAGGGAGCACTATGCTGGCTGCTCAGAGGGGTGGAGGGAGCGCTATGCTGGCTGCTCAGAGGGGCGGAGGGAGCACTATGCTGGCTGCTCAGAGGGGTGGAGGGAGCGCTATGCTGGCTGCTCAGAGGGGCGGAGGGAGCACTATGCTGGCTGCTCAGAGGGGCGGAGGGAGCACTATGCTGGCTGCTCAGAGGGGTGGAGGGAGCACTATGCTGGCTGCTCAGAGGGGTGGAGGGAGCACTATGCTGGCTGCTCAGAGGGGCGGAGGGAGCACTATGCTGGCTGCTTAGAGGGGTGGAGGGAGCACTATGCTGGCTGCTTAGAGGGGTGGAGGGAGCACTATGCTGGCTGCTGAGAGGGGCGGAGGGAGCACTATGCTGGCTGCTCAGAGGGGCGGAGGGAGCACTATGCTGGCTGCTCAGAGGGGCGGAGGGAGCACTATGCTGGCTGCTGAGAGGGGCGGAGGGAGCACTATGCTGGCTGCTCAGAGGGGCGGAGGGAGCACTATGCTGGCTGCTCAGAGGGGCGGAGGGAGCACTATGCTGGCTGCTTAGAGGGGTGGAGGGAGCACTATGCTGGCTGCTTAGAGGGGTGGAGGGAGCACTATGCTGGCTGCTCAGAGGGGCGGAGGGAGCACTATGCTGGCTGCTCAGAGGGGCGGAGGGAGGAGCTGACTTACCTGTGGTGTGTCTTTTTGCATTGGTGTAGTGATTTTAAATTTCGTCCTTTTACTGCTGAAATTCATATTTAATGAAAATATTGATTCACCATCCACGTCTTCCTGCAGAGGAATAAAAGGTAGTCACATGAAATTAGTGGATATTCATATTCTTCTGCAGTTTTTTCTTATACATGTCAAACTGCAGAGATCCATAAAAAATAATCCAGAACATGGCAAAAAGGGTGGGCTGTAATAAAATAAATGAATGCAGGGTGAGGTAAAAATCTGGACACACCCTTTTAACTGGTGCAATCTGTAGAACTTCCAATGGGTGGGAGTCTTAATTGGGAGGGAGACTGCATTGTTTGGTGGAGGAAACGTTTCTTTGGTCACCATTTTGAATTCAGCTCAGGTTTTTCCTATGAGAAGGGGGTCATGTGATATATCAGTCCTGGCTAGAATTTAGTCAAACACACTGGAAGTGTCAGTTTTGACCAAATATTAAAGTGAGGTCAAGGTTTCCTAAAGAGCTTTATACAGGGGTGGACTGGGAACTTAAAGCGCCCCCATTTTGTAGGCAGGTCCAAATTTACAGAAGGCAGGGCAACACAAGTAGGCAGGGTCAACAATACCATAGTGCAAAATACCACCCCAGCAGAACCAAACAACACAGTGTAGAACAATATACTGCCCCAAAAGCTGGCGCTCTGTGTTGGCCACCAATAGCTACCATCCCCTGTCCTCCTCCAGTTGTCTATGGAGCAGGGGCTTAGAAGGTGAGATACGGCCACAGCAGTTGAATTTAGGGGGGCATGTGCGGTCGCTGGCTGGGTACGTGACTACCTGATTCTCACAGCGTTAATTACTGTTAAGAGCTCATTATGTACCCGGTCAACGGCAGAGAGGAGGACTTGGGTAACCCCCTGGGGCATTGGCCCACCGGGAAATTTCCCTATTGGGTCTATGGCCAATCTGCCCCTGGCTTTATATGATGTATTTGAGGAGTCCACCATTCTATCGGATGCACATGGTTCAACGATTAATCCAGTTTTCATGAACACATTGAAGAACCGCGGGTGATACTTCCTCACAGCACTGTAGAAATCACCATTTCAGGTAAGCCATATTATCTTACTGGTACTGGTTTTGCAGGCAAGTTCAATTAGTTTTCCTCTTCCTTGATTGCATTTAGTGTGTGCATTTTTTAAGTTTAGATTGCATGTGTTTTGAACATGTATGAAGAAAAACTGAAGAATAACAATCAACATCTCCTAGCAGCCATCAGTAAAAAACGCATTGCATCCGGAAGCCTTCCGTTTTTCATGCAGCCCCTTTTATCTCTATGGAGGCAGAGCTGCATGAAAAAAGCATATAGAACATGTTGGGTCCTGAACACACAGATCATCAGAGATGAACGACACTCATGTACACATACAATGGAAATGAACGGGTCAGGATTCAGTCCGGACGCTATGCCTTCACAACACACATCACATCCAGAAGAGAAACTTGGTTGTGTGAAAGAGACCTTACGCAGGGGCAGACTGGGAACTTAAAGGCTGTGTAAACCTTTGGAGGCAATTTTTGTGTATGACTGCATTTTACTTATTTTTGGCTAAAATTCACATTTTCAATTGGCCTTTATTAAATATATTGAGTTGTTTTTCTAGCTGTGTGACTGGTACTTTGTTCAGTCATCTAATAACCTTTATCTCTAAACTACTAAGAGGTCATAAACACTTATTTAACCCACAACTTGCAGGATAACAGGCTGAACTGAATGGACAGATGTCTTTTTTCAGCCTTATAAACTATCTTACTATGTTACATCCTTATCAGTAAGGTAAGGATTGAGCTTTGATGAGTGTTTATAAGGGCAGAGATGAGGAGTCCGTCTGCTCCTCAGATGACGGAAAAGACAGAAAATCCACAGGCAGCTACTACAGCTTCTCAGCTCTGTACACAAAAAAAGGATTTCATATTTTTAATAAAGACCAATTAAAAAAATGATTTGTAGCTCAAAATAAGTACAATGCAAAAACTAAAAAAATTGCCCCCAAAGGTGTACATTTAAAGTGCCCGCACGTTGTAGGAGAGTCCAAATTGACAGAAGGCAGGGTAACACAAGCGACAAGTCGACAGGGACAACAGAAGTAGGCAGGGCCAGCAATCCTGTAGTACAGCATATAATACTGCCCCTGCAGAACCAAATACCACAGTGCAGCATGAAATACTGCTCTATCACCATCCAGTTGAGTTCAGGAAGGGCACCTCCGGCCAGGTAAATAAGTACCAGATGCTTCGAGCATTAATTTGCCTGTAGGGTCTATGGTCAGTAAGCCCTGGGCCTTATGGTTTCAAGTGGTGGCACATATATTGTCAAAAATTAAACTGATGGTTTATTAGAAAATACTGCTGTCAGGTAGAGCCACGACAGACCAAGATAAGTGGCGATAGGTGGCTTCTCATCTCAACTAACCCTTGCATGTTTATAAGGAAATTGGGGAGCACATATGTCCATATAAACGAAAAATATTTCAAAGGGAACTTCTCAGCAGTTTCGTACTGTTCTAACCACGAGGAATACAATATTACAGAGTACAACAGTTACATTTAATGAGGGAATTCCATGGTGGGCAGCACGGTGGCTCAGTGCTCAACACTGGTGCCTTGCAGCACTGTGGTCCTAGGTTTGAATCCAACCAAGGACAACATCTGCATGGATTTTGTATGTCCTCCCTGTGTTTGTGTGTGTGTCCTCCGGTTTCCCCTCACACTCCAAAGACATATTGATAGGGAACTTAGATTGTGAGCCCCATGGGGGACAGTGTGATGCTAATGTCTGTAAAGCGCTGCGGAATATAGTAGCGCTATATAAGTGCATAAAATAAATAAAAATAAAAAAAATAGGGCAGGAAAGATCTACTGACAGGTTAATTTTAAGCATCAAACCTAAAGGGCTCTGGTTGATAAAAGTGAACTTCCCCTTTAACTTAAACTCAACTTTGGCTTGCAACGACATTAAGAACAAACCTTGTCAGAGTCGTGGTTTATCATTTTGACATCGAGTAGAGATTTGATGGTCTTGGTCAGCTCTTTCTCATTCATCTGAGTGCTGTCTTGCAATTCCTTATAGGTGACTGATTCACTGTTGTTGAAGGCAAGCAGGACGGCCATTTGGTATGTGGTGACCATAGCTACGTAGGGTTTAGACAAGTAGTTCATTTTCACTTCACCTGTACAAAAAGATATATGTGCCTTGAAACCTGACAGCTGTGTACATGACTATGCTGTTACATCATTATATATACTGTGCATGTGCAAAGCCTTAAGTAGTTCATGGGGGTTCTCTGGGATTACTGATGGCCTTACATCTACGGTTCATCATACAGAACAGTCAGGCGCTCATTGCTCAGCTTTCATCCGTTAGTTTGGGGCAGAGCCAACATGGTGGACCTTCAGGACAACAAACAGCCACCCGCTAAACAAATGAACCATCCATTAAGAAATCCATACCGTAGTAATTTTATCTTCTACATTCTCCCACCACATCTTACTTACCTGTACACAAATAGTGCAACCACGTCAGCTTTCTGCCACTGAAGTGCTGGTTGTAAAATAATTCAAACTGAAAAAAGCAGAGAAGATTAATAAACAGGGGCGCTGTAAGAAAAAAGTCAATAACTAACGGAGAATTCTAAAGGATTTCACCCATATATAGAAGACCTAGAGGTTAAAGAGGACCTGTCACCAAAAGCTAAAAAGATATAAATGTATAAAATTACAGGTTTTATTGAATCTTTTCCTACAAAACTATTTATCAATCTGCTCAGCTCCTCTATTACATGGTGCTGTCAGATCTCTCTGCATTGTTTGGTGACACTGATCCTCTTTAAAAGGGAATGTGTCATCAGAAAATGACCTACTGTTTAAATCACGTTTTTATTAAAAAAAAATTAGGTCATCAATATTTGATCGGTGGAGGTCAGACACCTCGCCAATCAGCTGTTTTGAGAAGGCAGTGGCGATCCTGTGAGCATTGGTGCCTTCTCACAGTTTACCAAGCACAGCACCGTACACAGTGGCTATGCTTGGTATCGTGCTCAGCCCCATTCATTTGAATGTGGCTGAGCGGCTCCTAGGCCACGTGAATGATAAACAGGTCGTCTATGGCCTTGGAAAAGCTGAGCATTGGCTGCAGTGGGGCATTTAACCCCATCCATCTTAAAGTTTCCAGACGGGGACTAGAAGACCAGTGAAAGGAGCTGGGACAGAGTGGCAGGGGACAGGTTAGTATGTCTTTTTCACAGGTACAGCAGGGATTGGGTTCCAAATTAGAAAAAAAAAAAAAAAGGAAAAAAAAAAACTGCTGGTCAAAAAGATAATTTATAGAGGACAATAATCAGCACTCACCATCTGAACACTTTTTTCCAGTTCCTGAGGGATGGCAAATGTGGAGGATGGAGCCTGAGTCAATGGCCAAGCCCCAGCCTAAAACACACAGAGGCAGGGATTATAAACTTAACAGTAAATTGTTTTACACTGCATTATACTAGTCTAATCACATGTATGTGTATGTGCTTCTTCTAGGCATAAGGCAGTATTAGTAGTAAAGTAGTACGAGAAATTTTGTGTTACTCAGTACAGTAACAATGCCGGGTTTACAGGTTAACGTCATAGAAACATATCAAAAGTTTTGATCGGTGGGAGATCTGAGCGCCGAGACCTCCACCGATTGTTGGAATGAGACAATAGAAGCGTTCCCCGCGCTCTAATTACTCGCTGCAGAGGATGGAATCAAGATGGGCCCCTAGACTCCTACTCCTGCAGCCAGGAGAGAGCGCGCCATATGTGACCGCTTCTCTCCCCTCTTTCTAGTGATCGAAGGGTCCCAGCACTCAAATCTTCACCAATCAAAACTTCTGATAGGTCTCTGACACATCAAAAGTTTTTTGAGAACTTATTGAAATGTACATACCCATGTCATAAAGGGATGGCATGCCGCTAGGATATGCCATCAGAGGGGGAATCCGACCTCCGGGACTATCACCATCTTGAGCAGAAAAGGGCTGCAGCGCTAGTTTTGTGCAGTGGCCCCTTCACAGTAATAAACCAGACACCCACTAAATGGGGAACTGTGCAGCAGCTTCCTGACAGCTGGGTGGGCCAGGGGGCACCGCTCTGCGGGGAAAACCAGTGAAGGGGCCACAGTGCTGAACCAATGCTGTAGACCCTTCCCAGAGGTTGGAGCCCTCACTGATGGCATATCCCAGTGATCCTAAATAATATGGTATTTAGGTCTGACAGGTCTGGAGCACAAACAGTGCAATTTTTTTGTGTTTTTTTTCCCCCACTCATTTAAAATACCATTATGAAGGAAGTACAACCTGCCTTCACTCCCATCAATAATTCACCGGTGAGTCACTGCTCTAAGCGTTCTCGTTCCAGTATGAGGACAGTGATGTAACCAGCAGCTCCGTGCCGTCCAACTCATTCTCCACATTATATTCAGCAGGGATAGGGAAAGTCAATGTGACATTTATTTGACCCTGAAAACGGGTTAGCCCGCAGCGGAGAACTACACGTCTTCATTAGCCATGGTGCAACCAGTCCATCTACATGTGCATGTGTGTCACAAGACACACCAGAACCGATGGTTTCAAATATCCAATAGTATGGCATTGCATTGGTTTTCCGGAATTCTGCATTTTCAGCAATCTATTGCAAACACTTTTGTCAGTTTACAAGACTTTGTGCAAACGCCTGGAACTGACAGCGGTAAAGAGAACAGGGTCGAGCTGCGAGGGTAGGGCTTTGCTAAAAAGTTACAGTTTATCTTGTCAGATGTTCTTTGCAAATATCTGATGTCTTATCAGCGAGGAATGTGGGAGCTGACCTCAGGTGCGGCACCCCAGAAGACAGCTGATTTTGCCAGGGGATGCCTAGACCATACAGGGAAATTTCCTGGTGGGCCAATACCCAGGGCCCTACCTCCCTCCTTATGGCCAGGTAAGGCGAGTAATGATCTGACACTTCCAGAGTTAACTAACCCTGAGGACGTCAAATACTTATGTACTGGCCAGCAGCTGCCGGTGTCCTCCTCTTGCCATACTGAGGCAACATGGCAGCAATGGGCACCACAGAGGGGCAGCTTCTGGGCAGGTATTTTGTGCTGCACTATGGTACTGCTGGACTGGCCTAATTGTGTGGGATCTGCCTGCTATCAATTTGGACCTGCCTAGGACATAGGGCCACTTGTAGGTTTTTTCAATTTTAAAGGCTATGTACACCCTCGGAGGAAATTATTATTATTTTTTTATTGCATTTTACTCATTTTGGCCTAAAATAATTTTTTCCAGTTGGTCTTCATTAAAAATATTGAGCTGTTCTCTCACAAAGGGTTAACAGTTTTTTCTGTAAGAGGTCATAAACACTTTGGGGGCTTTTATTTTTTTTTATTATTGGATTGTACTTCTTTTGAGCTAAAAACTTTCTCCAAATTGGTCTTTATTAAAAATATGACATCCTTTTTCTGTACAGAGCTGAGATGCTCTAGTAGCTGCCTGTGGATTTTCTGTCTTTTCAGTCAGACCAGGAGCAGATTAAAGGGAACCTGTCACCTCAAACAGCGGTCCTAAATCGCCGGCAGGACCTTCAAGACTACAGCAGTCGGATTCTGATCAAGTATATGTTATTAAATTCCGGTGCGGCAGTAGTAAGAAAATCGATGTTTAATCTACGGCTTGCGCGATTCTCTGCCCAGGCTTGAAGTCAAGGGGGCAGCGGCCTCCTTGCTTCAAGTCGCGGTAACCACACCCCCTTCGCTTTGATTGACAGCGCTTATGCCCGACAGCCGGCTAGCTTCTCAGACCAGCCAGCTGTCAGTCACAGCGAAGGGGGCGGGAAGGGGACGTGGTTACTGCTACTTGAAGCAAGAAGGCCGCTGTCCTCTTGACTTCAAGCCTGGGCAGAGAATCGCGCCAGCCGTGGATTAAACATCTACTGGATGTATCTGGATTGGATAAGAGGTGATCCAGTACTGAGCCACGCCCCCTGCAGTGATCACATGACGGTGATGGTAGCGGAATCCATAACGGGATGCTACGATAACCCGAACCCGAACTTTGGACGCCGAACTAAAAATAGAAGTTCGCTCAACTCTAACAGCCAGAAACAAAACGGAAGCACTCTGTAGTGCTTACGTGGGATTCCGATTTTTACTTCCGTTCTGCATCTCCTGATTGCGGACCCATTCGTTTATGGTCCGTGGTAGCGGAATCCATAACGGGATTCTTCGATAACCCGAACTTTGGACGCCGAACTTAAAATACAAGTTCGATCAACTCTATTTATGACCTTTCATTGGTTTAGAGATAAGGGTTATTAGATGATAGCACAAAGTGAAAGTACCACGGCTAGAAAAACAGTTAACCCTTTTGTGACAGAACAGCTCAATGTTTTAATAAAGGCCAATTGAAAAAAAGATTTTTAGCCAAAAATGAGTAACATACAATCATAAAAAAAAGAGCCTCCAAAGGTCTACACAGCCTTTAAGCCACATTCTTATCAGTAAGATAAGAATTGAGGTATACTGATGTTTATGATGTCACAGATTAGAGATAAGGAGCTAGTCAGCACCCCAACTAACGGAAATGAGAGAAAATCCTGAGGCTGCTACTAGAGCATCTCAGCTCTGTACAGAAAAAAGGCTCCATACTTTTAATAAAGAAAATAGATTTTTAGCTCAAAGCTTAAAGTAGACATTTATTTCCAACCTCTGCTGAGAAGTCCTAAACAATAGAAATGCAATGTGTGGACATGGAATTCTGTAGAACATGCCTGTTAATAATAGACATGATATGTAAAAACACAAAAAAAAAAACAATGTTCATCAGATGCTTTGTTAGAGGAAGAGTTTCCAAAAGCGCTCGTCTGCATCTGATAAGGACAGAGGACGTTTTTTTTAGTGAAGTATACGGGTGATGACAGCCCGGCATTGTTCAGGTGTTGACAATGTAGGTTGCAGGTCATTATAGCGGCCAAACCGGTGCTGCAGTCTATCTGCTAATAACCCAGTGACCCGAGTTCAGGAACAGAAACGTGTCGTCAACTGGGGCATCAATACATACATTATGTAACGTGATAAAATGAAAATGTTGAATTCCTTAGAAACCAGTGAAGGCCGGATAGGACAAAACCTGGGATGGAACTTTGATTTCTAGAACAGAAGTAAAGCTTCATCTGAGGAGAAACATTAAAGCTGTTGTCTTGTTGAAGACATTGGTGGCATATAACTAGGACATGCCACCAATGTCCACTCAGTGTGTGACTGATCACTGAGACCCCCACCAATCACTAAAATAAACTAGAAAGCACCGTGCTACTTTGTCTCCTGTCAAATTAAAGGGATGTTCCAGTTAGATTAAGTTATTCCTCATCCACAGGACAGGGGACAACTTATAGATTGGAGGGGATCCTATCGTTTGGACCCCCACTGATTACAAGAACAGGGTACCCGTACCCCCTGCAATAAACGGAGCGTCCGGACACGCATGCGCGCAGCTGCTCCATTCATTTCTATGGTAATTTCGGGAGGCTTGCCTATCTCCTGAACTCTCATAGAAATGAAAGGAGCAGTCGCGTGCATGTGTGACTGGCCGCTCCGTTCATTTCAAAGAGGGAACCACAGGGTACAGGGCCTCTGTTCTCATGATGGGTGGGGGTCCCAGAGGTAGGACCCCCACCGATCTAATAGTTATTCCCTATCCTAAGGATAGGGGGATAACGTAAACTAAACGGAATACCCCTTCAATCACCCTTCCCTGATCTCCTGCAGCTGTGACTCCAATGCTTTATGGAACATCAGTAATGTAGAGCAGCACCAGTACCACACAGACTGCCTCAGGAATGCATCAGCTCATCCACAAGCATGGATCCTCAACGGTCAACAGATCAGTGAAAAACAAAAGATGATGGCGGCATATCCATACGAGGGTCCTTTATTCACCAGACGTCCATAAATAATGTACAAAAAAAAAAAAAAAGTATGTCTTTGGAATGAGGGACTAAAGTGGAGTACCTGGAGGAAACCGACACAAACAAAAGGAGAACACTTCACTTAATTTTAGTGACTGGTGGGAATCGCATCAGGAGGTCAGACATTGGTGGCACATCCCAGCAATACGCCACTACTGTCATTCATCACACAGCCGATAATTAGTTTATACGGGAATTTTGTGAGTAGTACTCTACAACATACATTAATTACTCCAAATGCTTGCTTTGAAAACATATTTTACATTTTTCACATCAGCACCTGGATCTGAATATTTTTGTAATTGTATATAATTAAAAATGTTGTATAGCCAGTGAGCTATTCAATAAAATCTATCTGTATATCGCCACCTGCTGTTTGCCCTTTTTCTATATTCTCTGTCCAGCTCAGTGAAGTGGACATACATGCTCAGTTCCATCCTTCAACTGCCATCAGCTGCAGAAGAAAGACCTTGAGTGGGCACGCCCCCCGAACTGCCAGCTTAAAATAAATCTAGCAGAGCAATTTCAGCCATTAATGGGGAGATCTCTGGATCCATGTGAGCTACAGGGCTGGTTCTAGCTTTGTGAGAAGGAGACTGTCATGGGATAACCCCTTAAAGTAATTTAGGCTACAAAAAGGTTGCCAGCTGACAGGTTCAGCAGTCCTATATTTGCAGTCTGCTAGACCTACACCTTCCCAATGAAATACCTGCAGACTGCTGTCTTTGCTTTGGCCTTCAGCAGGAATGCCATGGTCAGATCAGTATCGGAGACGTACATAGGACACAATGGAAGGAGCACTCACCTGTAATACATATATCTGAAAGCTGATGCCCAGATCTACAACTGTGTCTTGATTTCGGATAAAGTTGTTAAACTTATTATTAAGATCCGCGCTCACGCTCATGTCCGTGTACATTCGATGCAGCTTACTGGTGAACTCATACCCACACGCTTGCTGTAACAACAGTGTACAAGATTGGTTACACCAAGAACTGACCTCTAATAATCAGACATCCATCAAGTGACAGATGTTACAATGATACATTCACACATTTTATGGGCTACTACTAAAGCCTGTATTACACCTGCCGATTTTTCAGCAGATGATCGCTAACGGGCATTCGTAGTAACGCTCATTAGAGCTAATCTGGCAGTGTAATACTCCCACCGATTACACAATGAACGAGTGTTTGCAATCAAAATCTTTTGACAGGTTAAAAAATTATGTTTTGCAGGCGGCAGATTGTGGTGTCTAATCGCCCTGCATGGGGACGAGAGATGGCATAGCGATCGCTCCTCCCAATGCTGTGGAGGAGATCATTGCATGTAAAAATAGCGATCTCCTCCGCTAGCGAGCAGGCGATTGCCACATCAGGCTGTGTAATATAGCCTTAACACAGTCTATCGTTATCAGAGTATACTTATCCAAAATGTCTGACTTAATAGTTAAACAGTGGCATATGTAGAAAAAGGAGCATACTTCACGTTTCATCTCCTCAATGTCCTTTTCATGACTCTCGAGCCAGCTCAAAAGCACAAAGACTACGAGTAGCAGCACACTGCTTCATGCACAAGGTAGGTCCCATCTCTTAGAAGCCACCTTGTCGCTGGTAGATGGGCCCCGACATATTCTTGATCAAAACATTAGATTACACTTACCGGTAATCGGTTTTCTTTGAGCTTATGACAGCACCCCTGGAGAGACCGCCTCCTCCTCCTCAGGACAGGAAACAGAACCGCTTTAAAAGAGGGTCCACCCCCTCTACCCCCAGTGCTTTTTCAAGAACTAAGGAACATAACATTTTAATAAATCGAATCATTTCTGCATTCCTTTCTTTCTCTTTTCCTCTTTTTTTTTAATTTTTTACCTATCTATTACCTCAGACAAAAAACTTTTTTTTGTTTTTATTTTATTTTTATTATTAGGGGAAGGGAATTAACCAGGTGCTGTCATACGCTCAAAGAAAACTGATTACCGGTAAGTGTAATCTAATTTTTCCCCTTCGCCTGTGACAGCACCCCTGGAAATTAGGCAAGAATAATCTAGGGCGGGACAACAGCTTGGAGAACCTTACGGACAAAAGCAAGGCCCTCATTAGAAGGCAACTGAAGTCTATAGTGTCTGAAAAATGTATGTGGAGAACTCCAGGTGGAAGCCCTACAAATCTGCTCTATAGAAGCAGAGAGGACCTCTCTGCCCAAGAAGTGGAGACTGATCCAGTAGAGTGAGCTCCGAACCCCGAGGGTGGAACAACCCCCTTGGAAGAGTATGCTAAGTAAAAAGCTTGTCTAAGCCACCTAGCAATGGTCTGAGAAGAAGCATCAGGGCCCTTCTTAACACCTTGGATTAAAAGCAACAGACGGGAGGAGGACCTCCAAGGCTCAGTGACCTGTAGATATCTAAACAATGAAATTCTGATTCCCTCTCATTTTTTGGAGACGCACAGAGGTAAAACTATCTCCTGGAAACAGTAAAAATGGGAAGAGACCTTCGGTAAAAAAGAAGGATCAGGAGAAATCACCACCTGATCCTCTAAGATCATTAAGTAAGGCTGGTCAATGGAGAGTGCAGAGATCTCACTAACTCTCCTAGCGGAGGTAATGGCTAAGGGAAACGCAAGTTTAAGGGAAAGCATCTTTGGGGAAATCGTAGTGATTAGCTCAAAGGGATCTGAAGTCAGAGCTGAAAGCACAAAGTTTAAATCCCAGGGAGGAACCCTATTTTTACAGACTGGGGATAATTTAGATACTGTAGTCACATACCTCTTAAACCAAGAATGATTAGCTAACAAACTTAAATAAGGCACTTTATGCTGAAATCTGCACTTTTAAAGTGCTAGGTCTAAGCTTTTTTTCTCCATCCCTCTTGTAAAAAATACAATACAAGTGGAAAGTCTGGAACATCTAGCACATCCAATGGTCTATTGGCAAATCTGAAAAAAGCCCTCCAAACTCTCAACTAGATATTAGAAGTGACCTTATTACAACTCACCAACAGTGGTGATAGCATCCTCAGAGAGCGCTCTTTTTCTCATAATTTCCCTTTCAACAGCCAGGCAGTCAGGTGAAGATTTTTAACTTCTGGGTGAAAGATTGGGCCCCGAGTCAGAATTCCCTGGAATTCGGGAAGAACCCAAGGGGTGGCTATCGATATCCTGCGGAGGCAAGAAAACCAAACCCTCCTTTGCCAAAAGGGAGCTATCATTACGACTGTGGCGCTTTCTTCATTGATCTTCCTGAGGACTATTGGTAACAGCTTTAGAGGGGGAAAGGCATAGAGAAGGCCCCTCTCCCAGGATTGAGCAAATGCGTCCACTGCCTTTTGTATGCTCCTTTGGGGAAAGGGAAAATAAACCCTTACCTTTCGGTTTGACCTGGTAGCAAAAAGATCTATCTCTGGGACACCCCATAATGCTGAAATCTGAGTGAAGACCCCCTAGTCTAGGGACCATTCCCCCTGGCATAGATGACGGCTGAGAAAATCTGCTTTTACATTGTGTGCACCTCTTAGATGCACTGCAGAAATAAATAAGAAAGAGGCTTCTGCCTCATTGAAAATTTGGTGACTGAGGGGCATCAGACCCGGAGCTCTGGTACCTCCCTGTCTGTTGATATGGCTACTGCCGTCATATTGTCTGAGTAGATTCTGACATTTCTGCCTCTGATGACAAGGATAACCAGACTGCACTCAGTTCTTTGAAATTGTGAGAGACAGGGAATTGTCGCCCCAGCTCCCTTGCAACAGAAGAGACCCCCCATGGGCTCCCCATCCATATGGGCTGGCATCAGCAATAGTGGTCAAGGGAAGGACCGCTTCCCTGCGCCACGGATACCCTCTGTAGATTCTGCAGATCCATCCACCACCTCAAAGAACTCAGAGTCTGGGGTGATAGAGAGATCTCTGCATCCAGAGAGAGGACACATCTGTCCCAAACTTCCAGAATTTGAAGCTGGAGGGGCCTTGAATGAAACTGGGCCCACTCTACCCCTGGAATAGCAGCCTTCATGAGACCCAGCACAGACATGGCCTCCCTCAAAGAAACTGACTGACGAGAAAGAAAGATCTGAACCCTCGACCTGATCAGAAGAGCCTTCTGTAGGGGCAACAGGCACCTCTGAGATCTGGAATCTAGGATCATCCCTAAGAAGCTGCACTTCTGACTTGGACACAAACTGGACTTCTCCAGATTTATATCCCATTCTAGTCTATCCAGAACTTCCCTTAACCAGGCAATTTGTTCCCTCAGGATCTGATTTGACCGGGCGACAAGAAGAAAATCGTCTAGATAGGGTATGATAAGTCATTCTCCCTCACGTGAGCCATCATCTCTGCCATGACCTTTGTGAAAACCCTCAGGGCCTGAGATAGTCCAAAGGGAAGGGCCTGAAACTGAACATGTAGGATCTCCTTCTCCAGCTGAACTGCTACTCTCAAAAATCTCTGGTGGCTGGGATGGATAGGGACATGATAATGCGCATCCCTCAGATCTACCGGGGCCATATAACAGTCTGGAAAGAGATTGTCAATGCCAACCAGATGGATTCTATCCAAAATTTCTTGTACACCAGATAACAGTTCAGACATTTTAAATGTATTATTGTTTGAACCATTTGGTTTTCTGACATGAAAAAGGGTTGAGTAAAAAACTTGTCACCTCCTGCCTTGGAACTTTCAAGAACACCTTTTTCTCTAATAGGGAAAAAACTTCTGAGATGATGGCTGACTGTCTTGGGGGATCTGACCGATAATCTGTTATCACAAATTTTTCTAGAGGCAACCTTTGAAACCCCACGGGCCTTAGTAGATCCTTTGCCACTGACCTGAAAAGAGACAGATGACCCCCCCACTAGAGGCCTGGCGGCATTGGGATTGTTTTTTGAGGCATCTGACCTGAAAAAAAGAAACCCCTTAGACTTCTTTGCTGCTCCCACAAACTGCCTAGCCCTTTCTTTCTCCTTGAAACCTTCTCTATTAAACCTGGGACAGAAGGATCTCCTAAGGGGATGCCGACTGGTGGAGGGAAAGCCTTTTTTTCTATCAGCCTTTTCTAGTAAATCGTCAAGGATTGGCCCAAATAAGTATTCCCCTCGACACGGAATGGCGAAAAACTTAGCTTTAGAACTAGCATCCCCATTCCAGCTTTTTAACCAAATAGCTCTACGAGCAGAGTTAGATAAAGTGGAAGCTCTGTTAAGATAACCTTAATCAGTCCGCGGAACCATCGGCCAGAAAATCCAGAGCATTATATATAGTAGGGAAAGACTATATAAACTGCTCCCTAGGAGTACCCCCTTTTATGCGAGCCTCCAGCTCCCCTATCCACACTTTTAGGGATCTAGCAACAGAAATGGTGGCAATAGCAGGTTTAAAGGCCGCCCCTGAGGCTTCCCAATTCTTTTTTAAATAGTAGCTCCTACTGCTTTGACTAGGGAGTTAATGCTCCCCGCATGAAAGAGCGGCTTCCCTGCGGATTCATCATCAGAGGACTCATTAGATAATAGCCATTCTCCCTCTTCCTCCAATCCTGAAAGTACATCACTGTCACTAGAGGGGGGGATTAGATGCGGATGCAGAGGTACTTGGGCGGTTTTTAAGCAGAAAGCTAACCGATTCTTTAACCTCCTCACGGATCATCTGCTTGATGCTGCCCATCAGAGACAGAGTTTCCTCCTCCATTAACTTGCTCACACATGCTTGACAAAGGGGTTTAGCCCAAACAGAGGGTAGCTTCCTTTTACACACAGTACAACCCTTTTCTTTAGATGTGGAAACCTTTCTAGAAGACTCCTTAGATACCTAAACATAGAAGATGACCCCCATTAGTGATATGCAGCAAAAATATCGGGGTACAACCCTTCTTACCCCACCCTGATACCGGTGTATCATTGGTGGTTCCAGCGCGCGGAGTCTGCTCCATGCTCCAACAGCAGTATCAGCCA
Organism: Bufotes viridis; assembly: GCA_033119425.1. Lineage (NCBI taxonomy): Eukaryota > Metazoa > Chordata > Amphibia > Anura > Bufonidae > Bufotes > Bufotes viridis. Next base: position 343,117,611 of record CM065593.1, read on the forward strand.
GAATGAAGGAACTGCCAGCTTCTTCCACACCAGCATGGCAGTGAGCTGGCTGGGCTTTTCTCACCGGGCGCGCATGCAGACTCCCCCCACTTCCGGTCTTTACAGCGTTAGCTTCCTCTTACTGCCATAAACCGGAGGTGCCTTTCCCCACGCGCGTGCAGGCAGCCGGACATGCAATCCGCAGACGCCCCTCGAAGGCAGAAACCCTCCTGGACCGAGAAGGAGTGGGGTAGGAGAGAGAAGGAGGCCCAGTCTCTTGCAGTGGCTCCTAAAGGAGGCTAAGCCGCCCGGGATAACCCTCCTAATACTGTAAACTAGTCAGGGCTCCCGCAGCTCCTCTTCAACTTTTTAGCGGTTCCGATCCCACCCGTCCCTTAGGACAGGAAACAGAACTGGCGGTAGAGGGGGGTAGACCCTCTTTTAAAGGGGTTCTGGTTCCTGTTTACTCTCCTGAGGAGGCTGTCTCTCCAGGGGTGCTGTCATAGGCGAAGGGGAAAATGTGATCAAGTATAGCAGTAATGCCGTTTACATTTATTCATGTTTGCAGGTGTCTTTGTGCATAAATCAGTGTGCTGCTACTTGTAGACATAGTAGCTTCCACCTGAACTCCATTTTTATACATAGTTTGGAGGTGCTGGTCTAACGCTTTTGTCTTGATCCAGTTCCTTGCACATATATTTGCCAAGAACTCACCACCTAACAGCAAAGGGGATGGGACCAGCTAAGGCTGGGACCTCTCCCTTTAAGGGCATGGTTTGCCTCTATAGTATGTATGCCCTCATCTTACAAATTAAAAAATGAAAATTCAATTTACAAGGGTCAGTCACTGATTAATCATTCCTCTAACTTAAAATGACCCACCAATTATATAGGAATACAATGAAAGGACTGGGCTATGTACAATCATTTTTCTAAAAGCTCTGCACATCAAACAGCTTAGGTCTATGCTGCCGGTTGCTCATAGTCATACCTCCCCGCTCTGTCTCCTAGGCTCACATATCTAGTAGGTGGAGCGGCGCTGTAGGACATAAGCAGAGGCAGGGTCCTCGGTCTACTAGTGCATCAAAATTAACATCTCCCAGCATGAAATCTGTAGCTGGAGGTGCACTTTAAAAGAGCAGACCGGTATCCATTAATATGAGTTTTCTAAAGACTGCTTCTAAAGGTAGGTTCACACCTCCATTGACATGATCCAGCAGAGAACAGTCTGCTGCAGATGACCGGATCCAGCCCAGCCAGATAAGATACTGCCGCTCATCAGCAGATCTGTCCAGTTTCCAGCATGAGCCCCGGGTTTCGGCCAGACAAAAACCATTGCATGTAACGAGTTTTGTCTGGCCAAAACCTGGCATTTGCCCAGAAAGCATCCAAATCCCATTATAGTCAATGGGGTCCCGCGGTGAACGGCAGTAGCCAGCTAGGCCAAATCCGGGGAATCCCGGAAGGCTGATGGATCTATTTAACTCAAGTGTGAATCTACCTTAAAGGAGTTCTCTGGGAATTAGGAAAATGAAAATACCTAAATGTTACTTTATAATAAATATATTCCCAAATACCTTTCACTATTTATTATGGGTAGTTTTGGTCGGGGAAGCAACCATCAGGGGAAACAAAATGGCAGCTGTCCTACCAGTACACAGAGAACCTGTCCTAATCACACAGGAGGACAAGTTACTTCACAATACTGAGGTAAACAGCTCCCTCCTCCTCCTTCTCTCTATTTGTCAGGGATTATGACCCTGAATACAGCTGATAAGAACTTTAGCTGAATCTCAGGGGAATGTAGTTCAGAGGAGACATGAAGTACAGAGAGGATGGACAGGACAGACTGTGGTGATGTGGAGCTGTGGTAATGGAGACTGCATACAAGAGCTGCTGCTCATTACCCCCACCCTCCTCTCTGTACTTCAGGTCTCCTTATCATTTCCATTCCCGCAGAGAGGAGGACGAGGCAGCTCTTTACCTCAGTGAAGTAAGTTGTCCTCCTGTGTGATTAGGACAGGTTCTGTGTGTACTGGTAGGACAGCGGCCATTTTATTTCTCCTAGTGATTGCTCTGTAGACAAAACAAGCAACTCTAACTAATAAAAGGTATTTGGGAATATATTTATTATAAAGTAATATTTAAGTATTTTCATTTTCTTAATTCCCGGAGAACCCCCTTTAAAAGGGGTGGTCCACTGATGACCTATCCTCAGGATAGGTTATTAATGAGAAAGGCAGGGGTCCGACTCCTGGCAACCCTGCCGATCAACTGTTTGAAGAAAAGACAGCACCCTTACGAGCACAGGCTTCTCTGCTCTGTTTACTGGCTTGTCGCAGCAATTGCAGTGGTAAGCAGGTGTAATTACAAGTATGGCTTCCCCATTCACTTCCATGGGATGGTTCCGTCATGTTATATTGAACAGACAGAGCCGTCCCATAGATGTGAATGGGGACGCCATACTTGTAATTACACTGCTCACCACTACAATTGCTGCGACTAGAGGAGTGAATTTCATATTTTGAAATTCGTTTACGCTTCATTTGGTGTTAAAAGCATAACTGCGTTATGAATTACGTTACCACGAACCATAATGCAATTCTATGATGGAATGTATAACGGAATGCCTTTAGAGGAATTCCATTATCCCCCCCCCCTCCCGTCATAACAGAAGTCTATGGCCTGCATAACGGATCCGTCTCGTTTCCGTTATGCAGAAGAGGACTCCCTTGCATAACGGAAACAGGACGGATCCATTTTGCAGCCCATAGACTTCTATTATGATGGAATAAATTATGCATTCCATCGTAGAATTGCGTTATGGTCCGTGGTAATGGAATCCATAACGCAATTATGCTTTTACCACCAAATGAAGCGTGAACAAATTTGAAAATATGAAATTTGCTCATCTCTAGCTGTAACAAGCAGGTAAACGGAGCAGAGAAAGCAGCGCTTGTACGAGTGCTGTCTTCTCTTCAAACAGCTGATCGGTGGAAGTGCCAGGTGCCGGACCCCCGCCGATCTGATATTGATGAGCTATCTTCAGGAAAGGTCATCAATGGTAAAAAAACAAACAAAACAAAAAACAGACAACCTCTTTAACAATGCCGCTGATCTGACTGTTGCTAATTGTATTCATCTGGATCACAGATACTGTGGGTATTTGGCGCCTGTTAATTTGCACCCCAAGTGGATACAGCAGGTTGTTATAGAGGTGGACCCGTGTGCAGTTTTGAAGAAACTGAGCATCAAGAACTTTTATGTAATGAGTTTTTGTTTTGTTCTGAAAATGGACAGTTCGTGTTGGTTTCATTGTGCTCTACTCAAATGGGAATGACCACCCTTGAACACATTTTGTTTTAATTATCTAAATGGGAGTTCAGAGAAGAGCAGAGTAAGTATGCATGCTGGGAGTTGTAGTTTTTACAACAGCTGGAGAGACGGAGGTTCCCTACCCCTGACCTAGAGGGTGATAAAATGTTGTCAGTAGCCACTAGGGGGAGCCTAGGAGTTTACTGCATAGGCTCTTTAACAACATAGAATAAAACTCCCCCTAGTGGTGGCTACATCACACTGAATGCTATCATTTATCTCTAGAACTAAGGCGGGGATTTGGGGCTTAGCAAAACGATTACTATAAAAATATATTTAAAAAAAAATATTAGCACAGAATTTCAATGTAAAATTATATTAAGAGGTGGATGTTGACTTTAAACTCAGACACTTTTGTTCTAAAATTGGATCTGATTAAAGGAGTCCAAAAATATACAAAAAAGACATTACCTTTAATTTATTGATCATGGTTTCTTCTGAGTCCATTGACATGGATAACCCATGAATTAGTCGTTTTGCCAGCATTCTAGCGTAGAACTAAAAAGTACCAGAAAGAAAAGGGTTATTACACCGCACAAGAAGTAGGTCATCACCATCAGGTAGATGGATGAGATAAAAGACATCTTAGTAACTGGAATGTAATGTTCTGATCCAGGCTTCCCTCCTTACACTTCCCATGGGTGGCTGACTTGGAATTCCGGAACATGTGCTCACTGTGTAACCCAGGGCAGGAGGATACAAGACATAAGATGAATGATCATATGGAGAACAGTTATCAGCCCTGATCCCCACTAACATACACATTCTGGTAAGTTGGGGTCTGCCTCTCCCCATTCATTGTGTGATGAAGCATGACCCTTAGGTCATAAGGGTCAATGTCAGGAAAATAATGATTCATCCATCAGCCCACAATCATTAGGATAAACTTAAAGGGGTTGTCTGGGGTCAGAGCTTAACCCGGACATATCCCCATTTTCCCCTACTCAGCGCCTCAGATCTGAGCATCTGATATGAGCATTTCATGCTCCGATACTCTCCCTTGCCCTGCGCTAAATCGCGCTGGCCATGTTTTTTTTCTGGAGATCCAGTGATGTACCGGGCTCTGCATGGGTAAGCTAGGCAGAGGCCTGACATCACCAGCACTAATGGGTGGGCTTTAGCGCTGCCCTATCCTGTAAAACGACTAGGACTAGAGCCCGCCCATCAGTGCTGGTGATGTCACCGGCAACACTGCGAGGTGGAAGCGTTCGCCTAGCAGTGTAAATGAGTAAACCAAAAAGCCCTTGTCCTGAGTGATACTGCGCAAAACAAGGGAGAGCATCGGAGCATGAAATGGTCATCTCAGAGGGCCTGCCTGGGTGACAACGGAATATTTCGGGTTCAGCTCTGAACCTGGACAACCCTGTTAATAACATTAACTATTTCCTAATATTGCTATTAGTGACTATAGTTATGAGATAGTCCGTTTAAAAAGTGGACTATTCTATAACAAAAAGGAACCACAAAGTAACATAATGTGTATATAGTTCCCATCAAAAAAGGAACACAATGGCCCACATTTACTAATGTGAGTGCACCTAGATTCTGGCCTAAATTGCGAACCTAGGTTTAGAGAAATTATCTCGGCCTAGCCCTTCAAGTGGGTGCAGCTTGGTGGAAAAGGTGCGGCTTTACAGGAAAGGAGAGTGACCTAATATGCAACTGCAGCACAACACTAATGCAAAAATGGTCTCAAACTAAGAGTGCATTCACATGACCATGGGGCGGCCGTACCCGTTTTGCGGTCTACAAACCACGGATCTGCAAAGCATGGGCACCGGCCATGTGCACTTTGCATTGCGATGCAGACCCATTGACTTAAATGGGTCCGCGATCTGCAAGAAGCAGCCAAAGATAGGACATGTTGTATCTTTTGCGCTGCAGAGTGTGTTTCCATGTGTTTTTTTTCGGCTGGCGCCTCCATGCTACAAAAGACAACACATGTCCTATCTCCGGCCGTTTCTTGCAATGCGAGTCAAATGGCTCTGTATTTGGCTGGTGCCCGGGTTTTGTGGATCCGTGGTTTACAGCCGTCCCATGGTTGTGTGAATACACCCTAAGCCAACCAATAGTTGGTAAAGAGCTGACAAAAGTGTTTGTCCCTGCACCAGATTATTATCCAGCCTGAGCTCCGGTGCAGGTCTAGACCGCCGGTCTACTGTTATGTCATCTGTAGGATTAGTAAATCTGTCTCAGCGTGTGCTCAGAGCTGTGGGATTAACTGGCAGGAATAAGAAACTTTTCACCTTGACATTATGATGACGAAGATAATAACTGCATGACACCTACGGATTCTTAGTTGGCTGTGTACAGTACAAGCTGACCAATGGAAAGCTCTCTGCCACCCAAACTCTGCTCGTTGGACTGTCAATGTGTGTTTATAGACAGGATATAGGGTGACAGTGGCCGTATACACACATCCCAATAAATGAGAGCAGCTGATCTGCCAAGACTGTTACAGGGGTCATACTGGACTAGAACAATATGGCTGCATCTCTCCAAGAACAGTACAACTGTCCACAGGTTGGCTGCGGCATTACAGTACTGCTCTATTCACTTCAAAAGAGCTCAACTGCAATACCAGACGCAACCCTGGAGACAGGTGTGGCGCTGTTTTAGAAAGTAAGCAGTGATGTCTTTCTAATCCTGTAGAGCAGCTGTGGTGCCCTAGAGCAGGGAGTACTAAACATTTGTGGATACTTGCCTATATCCCCTATGCAAATTTAAAACGTCTTACTTTATTTCTCTTGAAAGGGTTAACTTATACTGTTTAAGTCTACTTTCACACTAGCGTTTTTTGCAGATCCGTCATGGATCTGCAAAAACGCTTCCGTTACAATAATACAACCGCATGCATCCACTTGTATTATGTCTTCTATAGCCATGACGGATCCATCTTGAACACCATTGAAAGTCAATGGGGGACGGATCCATTTCTATTGTGCCAGAGAAAACGGATCCGTCCCCATTGACTTACATTGTGTGCCATGACGGATCTGTTTGGCTCAGTTTCGTCAGACCGACACCAAAACGCTGCAAACAGCGTTTTAGTGTCCGCCTCCAGAGCGAAATGGTGACTGAACTGAGGCTAATTCATGCATTCTGAGTGGATCCTTTTCCATTCAGAATGCATTAAGGGCAAAACTGATCTGTTTGGACCACTTTTGAGAGCCCTGAACGGATCTCACAAACGGAAAGCCAAAACGCTAGTGTAAAAGTAGCCCAATATTGTGTACCTGCATTTTATATGTTGTGATATATATCCTGTTCATTATCAGTGTGTTTACTGGCTTTGTCCAAAGGGTTAATGAATACTGAGAGACTGTTAGAACTTTGATTGAGAAGCTGGTAATTTTCCACAGCTGCCATAGGGTTTAAAGGATACCATGTTTTGGAGGGAAAACCCCAGACTTGTTTACCACCAAAAGCAGACAGCCTGACCTTTTAAATGTCTGGTTTTAGATATGATGTTATGTCTGGAAACTTGTTTTTGTCTGGAAAACCTGCTGTGTCATTAACATTGAAGCTCTAATGTAAGTCTATACCAGACAGGAGCTGAAACAATGTATCTGTTTGTGCTGAGTTTCTCCACTCCAGCCCTCCCACTAGAAGGTTCTAGTCTAGCAAAAACGGTATACAAGGAAAGCAGTCAGCGCCCCTAGTGTGCTGCAGTTAGGGAACAGTGCTTGGAAGAGGAGACTCTGCCAGACTACTGAGTGACCAGAAGAAGATGCTGTGACGGAGATACACTGCCACAGACCCTGGGTTACAAGCCTTGGACCAGGGTACCAGCCTTCTGAAGAGAGAGGGACAACTATCTCCGGCCTCTCCTCAGCATCAAACCCTTCTTCTGCCAGGGAGAAGACTGGAGATACCAGTCCAATGCCTCGCCTGTATTGTTTTGTACCTGAATTAACCAGGGGTCGAGTCGAGGGGGAACGGCGTTCCTGCACTTTTTTCATTGCAGGAACGCCGTTCCCTTTCAGGGCGAAAGGACCAGGAAGCGCTTTCTGGTCCTCGGCTGTGGAGGCTGCGCACAGGAGTGAGTCGCTCTGTGACGTCACTCCGTGCGCAGCCTTCACAGCCGACAGCAGTAGAAGAGGAGCGTCTGCGTCCAGGAGCAGGAGAGGTAAGTGTTTTTTTTTTCTTTTCATATTTTATGGGCTGAATGGAGAGGCACTGACTGGAGGCTGGTGGATGGGACACTGGGGGCTGGTGGATGGGGCACTGGGCGCTAGTGAATGGGGCCCTGGGGGCTGGTAAGAGGCTCTGGGGGCTGATAAGATCTGCTGGGGGCTGATAAGAGGCACTAGGGGCAGATTAGGGGCTGATGAGAGGCACTGGGGGCTGATAAGAGGCACTGGGGGCTGATGAGAGGCACTGGGGGCTGATGAGAGGCACTGGGGGCTGATGAGAGGCACTGGGGGCTGATGAGAGGAGCAGGGGGGCTGATGAGAGGAGCAGGGGGGCTGATGAGAGGAGCAGGGGGGCTGATGAGAGGAGCAGGGGGGCTGATGAGAGGAGCAGGGGGGCTGATGAGAGGTACTTGTGGCTGATGAGAGGCACTGGGGGGCTGATGAGAGGCACAGGGGGGCTGATGGAGAGGCACTGGGGGCTGCTATGAGGCTACTGTGGGCTGCTATGAGGCATGGGGCTAATATCCGAGGTCTGATTGGGGGTCATTCATATTGGGGTCTGATCTGAGGTCTTATTGGGGTCTTATTAACATTGGGGATCTTATTGGGCCTGTTAGCGGAGGTTTGATTAACATTGGGGGTCTGACCTGAGGTGTAATGAAAAATATTTTTTTCTTATTGTCCCCCTCTAAAACCTAGGTGCGTCTTATGGGCCGGTGCGTCTAATAGGGCAAAAAATACAGTACTTGCTCCAGCCGACCTCCTCTGCCCTTTGCGAACGACACGCTCTGTGACATCATGCGGAGGCACTTGGGTGAGTTCCCACACATTTTTTCCCAGGACTTGACCCCTGGAATTAACCCAGTAAAGAAGCACCCTGGTTTACTGCAGACCCTGACTCTTTGGACTTATTTCCCATTGGGGTGCACCATGCCTTACCATCCCTTCCGGAGAGCAGCAACACGTGGTGACACCTCGACGGTGTCCGGGTGGGGTGGGGGGGTTACCCAGTGTAGCGTTGGGGCCATCCCAAACCCAGCCACTGCACAGCTTTAGGTTGAGACTGCTACGTGATGGAGAGACCTGGCCCTACTGCAGTAGTGAAGTGAATAATTGCAATAAGTGCAGATGGTGTGCTGGCAACAAAGATTGCAGGCACGGGATTCAGTGTGCATAGTATTTTTCATTATTTTAAGATATTTGGAGTCTCCTGCCAAGCTTTACTAATTCACAACCATCCACCTTTATATACTGTATGTATAAAACGAGATACCTCCCGGCATCAGTACTGGAATACTATCTAAAGATGAGCTGTTAAGTTGAGCAGACAATGTTATCTATATAAAACATACCTTCTGGAAAACGTCTTTATCATCTATGTACTTGAAGACGGTAATAAAACTTGTTAGCTTGTCTTCCACCTCATTCTCAGTCATTCCCTTGGCCGATTTTTTCAGCATGTTATCACAGTACTTGGCCAGCTGTGGGGATCATGGAGAAGTGGATGACACAAGAGGTTACACAACTCACACTACAGCAGCTTTGACTATCAAAAAAATTAATTAATCTTCTCTGTGATATATAATCTATAATGTATATTAAGTGCACTTTACACGGGCCGAAAATTGAACAGATTATCGCTAACGAGCATTACTAGTAACGCTACTAACAATTTGACAAAAAAAAAAAGGCGAATCGCGTTTTTCATTTTATTTCCATCATGGCGTTCACAAGAATATTAAAAAATATATTTTAACAGTTCAGACATTTTCGGAGTCGGCGATACCCAATATGTTTATTTTTTTATTAATATATTTTTATATGTAAAATGGGGAAAGGGGGGTTATTTTTTTATTTTATTTAATAACTATTAGCCCCTTTAGGGGGCTAGAACCTGGGATCTTTTGATCCCTTGTCCTATTCACCCTAATAGAGATCTATGGCAGGCCTGAAAGGCTTCAAATGAGTGCTGGCTGACATGGTAACCGATCGGAGCCCTGCAATTTCACTGTGGGGGCTCCGATCGGAAGGCAGAAGGAGGCTCATCCCTCTGTCTTAACTCACATGTGCCGTGAACAGTGTTGATCGCAGCACCTAAGGGGTAAAATGACGGGGTGTGGTGGGATCACTGTTCCCCTTCATTGCGGCCGGGAGCCTGCTGTATGACACAGCCGTCACCTGCCACATATGGCGCAGGCTCACTGCAGCAGCCTGCTGCATACATTACCTCAACCAACGTGACGTACGGGTTACACGGTGGTTGAAGGGGTTAATCATCCATTTCAATCGGGCACATGTAATGCTACATTAAAGATCACTCACCAATTCAGGAGCTTTGCAGACCGACTTAGGCTCTCTATAGTTCACCACACATGTAAGAGCCTATAAAAATAAAAAAGCTAAATATTAACGACAAATCATCTTCTCAGGTCACTCGATCCACTGAGCAGCTTTTCCTGCCATTTTACATCACAGCATCTGTATATTTTCTGATAAAAGGGGGACTAAAACACAGCCTCTTGCTAGAAGAACTGGACTGTCAATACCACGAAAACGAGCGCATAGACTGGGACCTAGCTTAAATGCTGCAAATGGACCTAGATTTCACAAAGAGGACATCATACAAGCCTATCGGGCTCGCAAAGAGCCGCTGCCTTACTAAAGTCATAAAATCATGCTGTTCATAAAATCATGCTGTTCAACGACTACTCTGCAGTAGTGACAAAAAAAAGAGACGAGCTTTCAGCGGGGTTTGTACTTTTTTATTTCAACACAGTAATATGGATTGTTCAAGACTTTTAAATCCGCCTCGGAGGCTGAAGCCTTTTTCGCTCAGGTGCCATATTTATCAGATTGAGAGGGCAGCGAGGGAATAGACTAAAGCGGACCAAGAACCCCGTTGCGCAACTTATCTGGATCATCACCGGGTCAAACAAAGCGGGGGATGGACTGCATAGCGACATCGCGCTGAGGGACTTCTTGATAGGATCCACAGATACACCCTAATGTGGTGTCGAGCTATGAAGGTACTGTCAAATTAGGTATTTTTCTCCCCCAACATGCCCAGATTTGGAGGGAACGGAGTGTCGCGAGATACCAGGAAAAAAAAAAAAAGTCTACTACTTTTCTTCTCTTTACAGTGGGACTACCGCTTGGTTCACAATGTTACTGTTGGTGTTATTATTGTTCGGATCCTGCTGATTACTTCCATGCCTACATGAGTCTGCACAGCGAGGGTGAGATGCTGCCTTATATTACATAATGGTTAAAATAATCACCTGGAACGTCAAAGGTCTGCGCTCCCCGCAGAAGAGCATGATGGTGCTGCGTCATCTCAAGCGCCTAGGAGCAGACATCGCCCTTCTGCAGGAAACGCACCTAATAGAAGCCGACTTACAAAGAATGGCTAAACTTTGGGTGGAAGAGGTTTACGGGTCTCCAGCAGTTCAAGGTAAAGTGGGGGTGCTTACACTAATACACAAAAACCTAGTCCATAAAGTGCAGGCTCAGGCCACAGATGATGAAGGAAGAGTGCTAGTTTTAAAGATAACCAACCCGAGTGGAGAACTCAGTCTCTATAATGTATATAAATGTGGCTCAGAAGCCATTTTTTAAATCCTTGAGAGACCGGCTTCTGCAAGATACCGTACGGGACTAGATAGTGGGGGGTGATCTTAATGCAGAAGCAATCCCTAATGAAGATCGCAAACAGGCAGGTGACCCTAAGGCCACTACGAAAGCAGGTGGTGGGGTTCTGGCTGCCTTCCTAGAGGACACATCTTTGCTGGACGTGTAAAGGATCCCGCATCCTGACGGCATCCTTACCCATTACTCCCACGCACAAGACTCATGGTCTAGAATCGATTACTGGTTCACAGATCCCCAGCTGATCTCTAGGGTGCAGGAGGTATTCATTGGAGATGTGGTGATCTCCGCTAGAATAGACACCCAGAGTTTCTTGTCTGACCCTTTTGTTCTGCATAGAGGCACCAGACAGGGTTGCCCAGTCTCCTCTTTTGTTCAACTTGGCAGTGGAACCCTTGGTACGCTATCTGAATACCTGGGGAGAATTGGAGGGTATTAAGGTAGGGAATGTTGAGCTGAAAGTAGCCTTTTTCGCAGATGATGTTCTGCTGTTCATGGAATGATCTCAGGAGGAGCTGCTAGGTGTGCTAAACAGAATCGATGATTTTGGAAAGTTCTCAGGCATCAGAGTTAACACAGCCAAGTGCGCACTCCTACAGTTACAGCGAGGGAACGTCATGGCCAACAAGGAGTCTCTATGCAGAATACCAGTAGCGAAAGACAGCTTACCTATCTGGGGATTAAAGTGGGAAGCACGGTGGATTCTCTGTACAAGCTTAATTATACTCCCCTAATCCATAAGCTAGTTCAAGAAGTACGTAAATGCCACAACCTACCTCTATCACTCTTGCCGCGGGTTAGGTACCTCGGATAGGTATAAAAAAAAAAACTCATGGACCTCAAAATAAAGGGGTGGGGGGGTAGAATGAATATGCCGAATATACAATTATATAACCTGTCCTGCCTACTCAGACATATTATAGACTGGGTGCGGCACACAAGTTTTCACTCAGACTACGTACTGGAAAAAAACCTCTGTTCCCCTTGGGACCCCTGTACCCTGCTCCACACGGGACTGAAAGATTTGCCCTCTTCAGACACACCTGGGCAGCATGGAGAGCTCTTAGAAAAGATATCCGTTTATGTCAAAAGATATCGAAATACCTACCTTTATGGGGCCACCCAGAATCTGAGCAAGGTAGGAGTAGTGGTCTCTTTAAAGAATGGAGAGCAAAGGGGATCCTCACAGCCCCACATATGATGCATTATTTAGAGCATAGGTGGTGGACGTATCAGGAGGTCAGAGACAAATACAAACTAAACCCCTTCCAGAGCATCCAGTTTGCCCAGGTCAGGAAATTTCTCACTGAGAGATTGTCTTATCTCTCGATAGAAAGGAATCAAAATGGCTTTGACCAGATTTTACCGAGAGGCACAGGCCGCCAATCCATATCCTTTCTCTACTCCCAGGTCAGAGAAGCCTTAGGATTAGGCTACATTCACACGACCGTGAATGTGTCCGCGTCCGTTCCGCAATTCTGCGGGACGGGTGCGGACCCATTCACTGTCTATGGGGCCGGACGAGGTGCGGAGAGCACACTAGGTGCTTTCCGCTTCCGCATTTGCGGAGCGCGGCTCCGAACTTCCGGTCCGCGGCTCCGCAAAAGATAGAACATGTCCTATTCTTGTCCGCAGCCTGCAGACAAGAATAGGCATTTCTATGGGGGGTGCGGCTGGGTGTATTGCGGATCCGCAATACACTACGGTCGTGTGAATGTAGCCTTAAAACGAAACTTAGAACAGTGTGAATTACGGACAATGCAGCAGTCCTGAAATACGGAGTAGGTACTTTCTCCTTCAAAGTCACAGTATTCAAAAGTCAGGTATCTGGTCCGCGCTAATGGATCCACCATAAATACGTGCTCCAGACGCGCTGTTCTCTTATTCAGGTCACTCGTAATTACACTCCAAACACCAACTGAAGCTCTCCATATCCAGAATCCCTTTGAAAAACGGGAAACAGATAGCACAATACCCCAAGTAATAGGTTAAAAGCAACTTTATTCTACTTACAGGTTTACACCTTGTAGTTAGCATGACAGACAAACAGCTAACTACAAGGTGTAAACCTGTAAGTAGAATAAAGTTGCTTTTAACCTATTACTTGGGGTATTGTGCTATCTGTTTCGCGTTTTTCAAAGGGATTCTGGATATGGAGAGCTTCAGTTGGTGTTCGGAGTGTAATTACGAGTGACCTGAATAAGAGAACAGCGCGTCTGGAGCACGTATTTATGGTGGATCCAAGAAAAGCCTTAGGGGATGGGCTGCCCTCACTGTCATTTAGACCATGGGCCCAGATTTTGGAAGATCAAGAGGCGGGGGACAAGATTCTGAAAGGCTGGTGGGCACTGAGAAAATCAATACCAAATGAAACCTGGAGAGACACACATTTTAGGATAATGCATCTATGCTTTCATTTGCCGCCAGGCCCTAGCAGACCAAAAAGACTAACAAGTTGCCCAAAAAGTCTCACAACACACAAAGATCTGCATCACGGTCTTTGGGCCTGCCCACAGACCTATTCTCTATGGGGTGAAGTAGCACAAATAGTTAAAGATATCTGGAACCTCAATATTCCCCCAAGACCTATGATCTAGCTCTTCCATTAGGAAACGGGCAGCGAGGGCCCAACCGAACAAAGGCTACCGGTCCTATTTCATGACATTTGCTTGGTGACTAAGAGATGTCACTTGCAAAATGGGCTGCAGCCCGCGATCCCCTCGAGAGGGTCATTCTTACAAAACTTGAAAGGTTTATTGTCACTGGAACGGAGGGAAGCAGAAAGGCGTAAGGATGGAAGTGTAGCAAAGTTATTTAAAAAATGGCGCAGCAAATCCTCTCTAGCTCGGAAATTGAAACAATAATGAGACCCTTTACTCTTACCCAATGGTATTTGACTGAGCAATTGAAAGGCACTTTAGGTAGGCTGAAACAACGCCACTAACATAGCACCATTATTAGGCTGAAAGGTACCTAACCCGCGGGAGGCCCTCGTTGGATAAGATATATGTGTAACATTCAGACAAAATGCTTTGGTCATGGAAGGTTTCTATTGTTCTTCTATGTGCAGGACATGTTTGTATCTGTTTTAATGATGGTTGTACGTTTTTATGTACGATGTATCATGTCTCAAATAAAAATATAAAAAATTAATTAAACAAAAGACTGGACTGACAGGATTATTGTTCTGAGACCACGAACTGGGATATGGGGAAAGAAAAAAAAGGCAGTAGACGGGCATAGCTCTGGTCTGCCACCAAGCAAAACACTCTAACTGCATAAAAAACAGAAATACTACTATGACCTTGCCTGTTTCACTAAGGTCTCATGCAGGGGACCATATTACTGTGCAAAATCTCACTTACACGGAGTGGTAATATGGCACGGATGGTCTATGGGGCCCTACGCTATCTCCATATGCCTTCAACTTCCTATAGTGACATAAAGAGGGTTTTCTTTTTACATTCAGTTTCTGTACGTGCCATCGGATGCCATTTTACGAAGCTACTTACTCTAAAAGCACTATTGTCTGATGGAACAAATTAAAGGGGCTATCCAATTTCACAAACAGGCCCCCCATGTGCTGGGCCCCTCACAGGGAAAATACTTACCCCGCTCCCTGCGCCGTTCCTGGTCCCTGCACCGCCGCTGCTGCATTTCCCTGTACACGGACAAAAACATCCGGTGTCGGGATGCTAGGGAGGCTCGTCCCTGTCTACCATTGGCTGCTCACTCCCCCCGTGTACAGGGAGAAGCAGCAGCGGCGGTGCGGGAACCAGGAACGAAGCAGGGCAAGTATATTATCTGTGAGGGGCCTGACAAACGGGGGAGCAGTTTGTGAAATTGGATAACCCCTTTAAGGCTCTGTCCACACCTATACGTCTACACTGGCACCTCTATTGTTTTCTGTTGGGTAAATGACTGATGTTCAGCACATCATCCAAGCACCATGTAAGAACGAGATCAGGAAATGTATTAACAGCAGATGAGTGATATACTGTAGGTACTTAATTGGAAGCAATTTTCTTAATGGAAATTTCAGGGTAGGGCATGCAAACCAACAAGTAGTACGCAAGTGGAATGAAGGACAAGAAAATTAATTAAGAAATGGCCTGAAATATCCTTGAACAGTTTCATATCTTTCATTTGACTGTAGTACTTCTCATTCTGACACAGACTTGTAACTGGATCACAACAACTAACTGTTGCTCTAGAGTAGCTGCAGCCTAAGGCCCTATTCACACTACATTAAAGCCTTATGTTTGGTGTATACACTGGGAAAATCTAATGTGAATAAGGGTTCAGCTACACAGCAACCGTGGTTGCGTTGCACCTGTCACACCCAAGGATCGAAGTGTAGCGGTTCTAGCATAAAAATGAACACGTTTCCCACAACCTCAGAATCCCAAAAATCCAACACTGCTGGATTTTTTTTGTGATTCGGGGGTCGCAGCAAATGTGCGAATCATGCTGGGACCCCATTAATTTCTGTGCTAGCGCCACTACAGTGAAATCCCACTGTTATCCTTGAGTGTGACAGCTGCAGCCAAGATCGTCCTGTGACCAAACACTTTAGGCCTAAACTGCACCTTTCCAACTTCAGGACTTGCCTATCAGATCCCACAAGTCCAACCAGTTCCCTCGGCTGCAGCAGTGACATCAGGTTGACAGCACGTGACCGCTGCATCAATTCACTGGCTTTAGTGCGGCACCTAACGAGGCCAGTGATAAGCTGCAGCGGCCATGCTGTCGACACGCCATCACCACCACAACTGGGTAAACAGAGCCTGGCCGGGAGAAACGAAGCAGCAGTGTGGGATCCTTCAGGTAAGTCGATGCCAGTACATCCCGAGAGTTGTCCGGTTTTCTCCTGAAACTTTAATTTATTTCATACACAAGCAGAAAGCCTTAACCTGAATGTGTCATCAGAAAATGACCTGTAACGTTTTTATGTTAAACATATGTTTTTTTTTTTTTTTGTGAGTTTTCTTAATTTTTCATATTATATCATGCTACTATATTCCGCAGCGCTTTACAGACATTAGCATCAACCTGTGCCAGAGGAAACCCCCGCAAACACGGGGAGAACATACACACTCCATGCAGATGTTGTCCTTGGTCGGATTGGAACCCAGGACCCCAGCGCTGCAGGGCACCAGTGCTAACCACCGAGCCACCGTTATTGAAAAATAAATAAATTATATATGTATATCTATATATTTTTCTACAATTTTCACACTGGTCACTAAATCCAAAATATGTTAAGATTTCCTGCCTTTTGAGAGCAGCTACATGGGCCATAGACACAATGGACAGGAAAAGGAACCCACTGCCTCCTATGGAAGGGTTTTCTAGGCATGACCTGTGCAGAGGTCAGGAGGGAGTAGATAAGCTGTGATATCACCTATTGTGAACGGTGGATCCTGTGTTATCCATATAGAGGTGTTATCTGTCACTGTAATTCTACCTGTGGCTACAATGATAACTACTGAAATGTTACCTGTACAGAACAGGAAATCATGACCTATTAGGCCTAGTGGCCAGTGTGAAAATGACAGGATTACATACATTTTTTTTTCTTTAAATGTAGTGCCGGGTGGAGAAATTAAAACCCCAAATTCTAAAATGTTTAACATAAAGATGTGATTTAAACAATAGGTCATTTCCCGAAGACATTTTCCCTTTAAATTGATCTCCACAAGTTTTCTCCATGGGATCATTTGGGACCATTTTGTCCACTGACTTGATCAGGACAAATTGTCAGTACTTTTCTGTACAGTTCTGGTTTTATGTACCTTGTCTAGTGCACTCATAAAATGCTGATCCCCATTCAAAACGGTGTTGACAAGCTGAACAAATTTTCCATGCACCTCTAGGACAGATTCCACAAACTGGGTTGGCATCTGAAAGGCAAGAGAGAAATAATCAGAGGCATGTTATAGAGTACAAAAGAAGATGAAATGTATACTCATCAACTAATAGGACAGATTTGATGAAAACATCCCTTGAGTTGCCATAGTTACAGACAACAAACACGCCCTGCGTAGTCTGGTCCTTGGATCTGTTCCCTACTTCCCGCCAACCTCCTGACTGCATATTAGCAATTAGCAGGAGATGGATGGCTACATAGGGTTAGCTTGTTACCACTGCCATATGTGAATTATAGCCACGTAATAGTTTTTTATATGTTCACTAGGCTCTCACAGTGCTGCACAATTGAGAGGGAAGCATATAACGAGAGGCTAGATTTGTGAGAGCAGCATCACTATGTTCAGACTGTGTAGTTTGTGGTGCTGGTGTCTGCCTAAACCAGCTTACTGAAGGGGATGCTAGGCGTTAAGCCCACATCAATCTGATACTGATGACCTACCAACAGGATTAGGGCCCTTTCACACTTGCGTTTTTGTTTTCCGGCATAGAGATCCATCGTCGGGTCTCTATGCCGGAAAAATCCTGATCAGGATCATCCCCATGCACTCTGAATGGAGAGAAATCCGTTCAGGATGCATCAGGATGTCTTCAGTTCAGGACCGGAACGTTTTTTGGACGCAGCAAATACCGCAGCATGCTGCGCTTTTTGTTCCGTCCAAAAATCCGGAACACTTGCCGCAAGGCCGGATCCGGAATTAATGCCCATTCAAAGGCATTAATCCGGATCCGCCTAAGCTAAACGTCGCTTCGGGCGCATTGCCGGATCCGACATTTAGCTTTTCTCAATGGTTACCATGGCAGCCAGGACGCTAAAGTCCTGGTTACCATGGAAAATGTAGCGGGAGCGGGAGCGGCATACTCACATTCCGTGCGGCTCCCGGACGCTCCAGGATGACGTCAGGGCGCCCCAGCGCATAGATCACGTGATCGCATGGATCATGTGATCCATGCGCATGGGGCGCTCTGACGTCATTCTGGAGCGCCTCGGAGCCGCACGGAATGTGGGCATGCCGCTCCCCGCTCACTATGGCAACCAGGACGCTAGTAGCGTCCTGGCTGCCATAGTAACCTGAAAGCAATTCGAAGACTGATCAGGATCCTGATCAGTCTTCTAATGCTTCAGGCGACTTGCGTTCTGACGGATCCGGCGGGACGGAAGTGCCTGCCGGATCCTCAGAACGCAAGTGTGAAATGACCCTAAGGCATCAGTATCCAAGTCCCAGAAAACGTGGACCGACCGGTAGAAACACACCAAACTGTGGAGCGATCAGCAGCGATGCCTACACTAGACTGTGGAGCGACCGGCAACAACATTTAGACCCATTTCAGACGAGCTAGTGTGATTGACGATGCTATGGCATAGGGACCCCAGCAGTGCTGGGAGTGAAGGCCGGGTGCCTCGCTGCAAGTTGGCAGCGAGAAACTCGCTCGTCTAAAAGGGGCCTTACACTAGACTGTACACTTGCAGAAACACTGAAGTAACTTAACATTAATAAACTTCCTCCCGAAGGTCATCATTATCAGATCGGTGGGAGTCCCGGGAAATCCCCACAGACCAGCTGTTTGAAGGGTTCTCGGGGATCATGAGGGTGCTGCTTCCGCTTCAAAGTTTACAGCTGATTAGCGGGTGTGTCCCAGGGGTCTGTCCTCCGTCGATCTGATACTGATGACCTACCCAGACGATAGGTCACCAATATTAGCTGCAGCGCAACCCCTTTAAACTGGCCATACAAATGAAATGTACATTGGCCAAACCCACCTATATCCATAGGACTGGGTAACCATCTCACATGTATGGGTTTTTTTCCAAAATCCCTCTGATGGCAGATGGAATGGTAGATAAGGGACGGGCCGTCGGATTTCAACTATCTGATCCCTTTCTTCTTAGGAAGATACTGAGAAGACACGCTTGCTTGGCTGAGGAATGAGTATGGACTGACCCCGGACCTTTAGGAGGGGGAAGCATGGCTATTACTGCCATTATATGGGTTGTCCCCTGGGTGACCCTGAAGCTGGCAGAGGTAATGGCGGGAATATTTCCCGCCTTTTTCAGGTAGCCAAGGGCAGATAATGTCGCCAGGCTTGGTGACATTGTTCTGATTGGCTTTGTAGGTTAGCCTATGGTGTCACGGGGGACCTTGAGGCAGGTTAGGGTCCCTGGTGACAGCATTTTTATTGGACAAGGAGGAGCGGAGTTTGTAAATAAATGTCCAGGCTCCACACGGGCTTTTGTTCGTTGGAGCTGGAGAAGAACAGACCGTGGATTCGTCCCCGCCCGTCCGCCCCTATTGAGTGTTATTGTAATTCATTGTAGTAAGGGGGGTTAATTTTGGTGATAGTCGTCCCGGTATGGGATGGACTTTGTTGTATCAGGAATGTTATGGGAGCCCGATTTATTAAAGTGGGCTTGTTTATTAAGTTAATATTACGTTATTTAAATAAAGGATTATATACCTCCACTCTCCATGTGTGGTCAGTATTTTACATTGAATGTACTAACATAATTTACGTTGCAGGAATGTTTTAATATGGCATGTATTGCCATGAGGGGACTGGCAGTGAAAGCCGTCGACTGAGTGAGCGTCCAGACAACAGCCATCTTATGTGTATGACCGGCCGTACACTCAACTGTGGACTGACCGGCAGCAACATTCACATTAAACTGTGAACTGACTGGGGGCAGCGTTTACACTACAATGTGATTAAGGCCCCCATACACCTTACCGTATATGCCTCACAGTCTAATAATGTGTATGGGGGGGCTCCAGACTCGTCTGCGGTAGATGTCGGGGGAGAGAAGGATCAAGAGAAGTGAATATTTTCACCCGATCGTTTTGTTCTCCCAGGTGGTAAGTCGCCAGCAGCAGCTTTCTACTCTCTCACCACTGAACCCAATATACAAGTATATGGAGGGATCGGGAGAATAGCCGCCTGCCAAACGATCATTCAGCCGACAGCTACCTAATGTGTTCATTATGTTCTTGCTAGCTGCAGCCGCCACTAGGAGGAGCTCAGTACATAGTGAACTAAATAATGACGCTGTATGCAGCAAGCTCACATGCTAAGGCCTCATGTACACGACAGTACCCAATTTGCTGCCAATCATGGATCCCGGCCGAGTGCGTACCACTATATTTTTTTTTTCAAACTCCTATAGAAATGTCCTAACTAGGGATGAGCAAATCGACTTTGGATGAAACATCCGAACTCGATTTGCATAAAACTCTGTTTCAATATGAGCGCTCCGTACAGCATTAGAATGTATTGGCTCCGATGAGCCGAATTTATTACTTCGAGAAGTCTTGCATAATAACTTCAAAAATTGATTTCTACTGTAAAAAAAAAACATTTCCCGAGGTTGGGTTCGGATCCAAGTGGAACCTTGTGCTCGCTCCGTAGAGTATTGAAACAAAGTTTTATGCGAACGACTTTGGATGTTTCATCAGAAGTCAATTCGCTCATCCCTAGTCCTAACCTTGTCCGCAAAACGGACAAGAATAGGACATGTTCCATCTTTTTTGCGGGGCTGCGGTACAAAGATATGGATGCAGAGAACACATGGTGTGCTGTAGGCATCTTTTGTGGCCACAGTGAACTGAATGCGTCCGCAGCCTCAAACGCAGACTGAAAATACGGTCGTGTGCATCAAGCCTGTTATGGCAGCTGCAGGCATAAAAATAAAAAGCCAGGATCCAAATGATATTCTTCCGCCACACGTGTGACCATTTTGGATGCCATCTGGAGCCCTGACATGACAAAGCACAGCGGAAGTCGGCGACTTTTAATTTTTAAACATGCCTTAAGAACATGGATAATGTAACTGTGCTGAGAAAATACTCACATTTTCCTGAGAAAGATTACTAATAGCTCTAAGGCCCTCATCGTGGATATGGTTTTGTAATTCCTGAATCATGTGAGGTAAACCATTGGATACAGCACGAAGAAGGGTGTACATATTCGCCATGTCTGAAAACGGGAAGAACAGATCAGTGAAAGGATTGACAGAAAGTTTCTTCAAAACAGTCAAGCTCCCAATAACCGAGAAGAAAAGAGAGCCCGGTTCTTAAATAATGAAGTTCACTCTTTCACCAATGCAGATCACAATGAATCTCCACCCTTAAATACAAATTAGATTTTTCTTAAATATGTCCAGATATTGGTTTCTGATTAATTTCTTAACATTATTAGTATGGTTGGAGGTTTGTGTTCCTAATACAGGTCTCCTCTGCATAGACACAGATTTCTAAGCTGACATTCTGGCTACCAGCAGCCACCACTAGAGGGAGCATAAGAGCTTGCGCCATCCTGTAAGTACATTGAATGCAGCACAGTATGCACCCTCTAGTGGCAGTGGCCAGTCTTCAGTATTAGAAAAATAAACCCCTGATCACTAAAATAGTATAATAAACTATTAGTCAGTAAAGAATTTTGGACTAAGAAAGACCTTTAAAAAGCTGTCTGCCAAACCAGAACAGAAAAATGGTGATATCTCAGCAAATAAATGAGACACAATTAAATGGGTTGTCCGGGTTCAGAGCTGAACCCGGACATACCTCCATTTTCACCCAGGCAGCCCCCCTGACTTGAGCAGCGGAGCAGTTCATGCTCCGATGCTCTCCTTTGCCCTGTACTAAATCGTGCAGGGCAAAGGCATTTTCCTGAGTTCTGGTGACTAAATGGGCTCTTTATGGAGCTGCCAGGAAGCCCGGTGACCTCACCAGCACTGATGGGCGGGCTTTAGCGCTGCCCTAGCCTGAAAAACGGCTAGGACAGCGCTAAAGCATGCCCATCAGAGCCGGTGACGTCACCGAAAACACTGCCGGGCGGAAGCTTCCGCCAGGCAGTGTGTTATTGTAAAGAAAAGAGCCAGGGCAAGGGAACGCATCGGAGCATGAGATGCTCCAATGCTAACATCAGGGGGGTGACTGGGTGAAATTATGGGCATGTCCGGGTTCAGCTCTGAACCTAGACAACCCCTTTAAGAGAGAGCAGAGCCTCTAGGTGTAATGGCAACACCCTGGTTGCTCCTAGAGGCTTATTTGCATATATTAAAACATAGTTTTTCTCAGCAATGCGGGCACATATGAACATGGGACATGCCTTGCATTGAAATCCGCTCAGTGTAAACCTGCTGTAAAAATCCATAGCAAGTAAGGCCGTGTTAACGTCTGCTGCAAGCTGATCCGGCACAAATGCCAGCTGTTGGCCAGACCAAAAACTGTTACACACATCAGTTTTTGTCTAGTTGAAACCCAGCATTTATGCAGGAAAGCGGATGGATCAACAGCAGACCTCACCACAGTCAATGGGGATCCTACAATGAACTATAGAATCCAGCAATGCCAGATCTGCTGCCGGAGGAAAAAACAAAGCCTAAGGCTTCGTCCCGACAGTGTGATTGCATTTACTTACCGCTTCTCCTTTCTTGCCTAATGATATTGTGACATTCTGCATGTAGGAACTGCAAGTGGTCGGCGACCATTCTCTGTTGGCATTCGTGTATCACTTTAGTATAGGAACTGGGGTGTAAATACTTTCTACATCGAATCTCTTCATCTTTTAACCTACCTAAAATCTGAAAAGAAATGAAAACAAAACATCACAACAAATACAGGTCACTTTGATACAGTAGTATAGAAAAAAGAAAGGCAAGTGAACTGACCCAGTGTACATGTCTGCACTGGACCGGACTACTGTATGAGACTGCTCTGACTAATAGTGCCATACAGATAAGAGGAACACAAACTGAACATGACAATCTAATGTGTTTAGTTGTAGAACCAACGTCCCACAGCGACATGTAGTGGATGGAGCTTGCAACTGCAGTGCTGCTCTTGACCACTTCAGTGGGAGCAGAGCTGCAGCAACCAGCTCTGGGGAGAAGGGGGGGGGGGGGGAACAGGGTTATACTCACCTGGCTCCCCTTGCTGCTCCTGGTTCCCGCATCGCCGCTGCTGATTCTCCCCGTGCGCGGATGAAAACATCCGTTGTCGGAGGGAGCAACCAATGGCAGGCGGGGACGAGCCTCCCTAGCATCGCTGGTGACACTAGGGAGGCTCGTCCCCATCTCTGCCTGCCCCGGGACACCGGATGTTTCCATCTGCGCACAGGGAGAATCAGCAATGGTGCGTGGGAACCAGGAGCAGCGTGGGGAGCAAGGTAAGTACCGTATTTTTCGCCCCATAAGACGCACTCCCCCCTCCAAAAATCTCCATGTGTCTTATGGGGTGAATACCAATGAGCGCTTCCATCTTTGTGGGATGAAGTTAAAAAAAAAAAATAATCAATTTAATTCCACCATGGTTTTTAGGGTTTTGTTTTTACAGCTTTTACCCCAATTCTGCAGGTTGGTACAATAATGGCGATACTAAATTTATATATGTTAGTTTTATCTTTCACTACTTCTAAAATCTAAAAACCTTTAATAATTTTCTCCCGTTGCTATATTCAGACAGCCATAACTTTTTTTTATTTACACTACAGAGCTGTTTTTGGCAGAGCAAGCTGTAGATTTTATTGGCAGCATTTTTTGATCCCTTTTATAATTTTTCTGATCAAAAGCAGCAAATTGGTTACTTTTATTTTTTTCTGTTACAGCTTTCACCACAAACGATAAATGTCTCTATCCTTTACTAGTTTGGACATTTTTGGATGTGGTGATACCAATGATGGTATTTTTTATTTATTTTTGTAAAATTGGGAAAGGAGGGGGGGCTGGTGATTTAAATTTTTTATATTTTTGTGTTTTTTTTTTATTTTTTAAAAACTTTGTTAAACACTTAACTTTTTAGATTTCTTAGAGGGGTTGTCCAAGTTATATTTATCGATGACCTATCCTTAGGACAGGTCACCAATATTAGATCAGTAGGGGTCCGACAGCCGGCGCCCCCGCCCATCAGCTGTTTGAAGAGAAGAAAATCGCAGCAACTCCAGCGTCTTGTAGCGAATAGTTTCTTTATTCCATCTCAAAAGAGCGACGTTTCGACTTATTTAAAGTCTTTATCAAGCAATAATAAAGTCGAAACGTACTGAGGACAGAGGTTGGCTGCAGCAGTCAAAAAAGGGGCAGGAGAATGGCGCTGAAGAAAGGGATGAGCATACGTTGTTTTTTTTTGTTTTTTTTAACCATTTTAGAGCTTGTCTGAGATTTTTAATTCTCTCTGACAACCCCTTTAATGAATGTGCATCAGTAATACCTACTTTTTCCATATATTGTGAGCAGTTTGACTCTTGTAATAAATTTGAAGCTTCTTGCTTATAATACTCCCCTGTTTCAGCCAGAAAAGGCCACTCAAAAATTTCATGATAAAACTGAAAAACAGAAAACACATAGCGTGGAATTTAACAAGCGATAGACTGGAAGAAACACGTCATAGCACACAGGCAAAAGAAGAACCCACAGGACCTGCATACCTTTAAGGGAAATTTTTTCTTATACTGTTCAACATGAACAAAGGAGTTGATAACCCCGTGGATTACTTTTTGATTTGGGTCTTCCCCACATCGATCACTGAAAAGTAAAGACAACTGAATAAATAAAATATCACACATATCACGACTGATAGGACGCTTGTGTATACCGCCTGACTGCTAAACCTTTTGTAACAGAGGAAATGCCACTACCACCAAGACATGAGAGAAGAGAATTTTAAGCCCTTTTTAAGCCCTAAAAAAGTAAAACACTTTCTAAACTTTTCTTCCTTTTACCACGGGCAGCAATTTTAGAATAGACCTGTCAATGAACACCCCACCCCAATTACTCCCAGGAATTTTGTTAGCTTTAAAAAAAAATAAACAAAATCTGTGTTAAGATGAAAAACTGACAACTAGGGGGAAAAAAAACCAAGAAGTACAGTAAGGGTAAATGTACACATACTGGAAAAAAACTGCCTCTGTTACATGGGGGTGAAGGGACCATTGCTATTGTGCAGATAAGCCTATAAGAAGTGGTGCACTGGAAGAGGATTCTGAGAGGGCGCTATAACCAGTATGTAACCACCATAACTGGACACAGGAGATTTTTTTTTAATGATTTCAATTGCAATTTTTGTATGTTTGGTCTCATCGAACAGAAATATTTTATTTTGGCTCAATCTATTTTAAGATCGGACTCACATTTTGTGACCCTAACATGGCCTGAAATGCATGATACCATTGACAGACTGGAGTTGTTACTGAACTGTAGGGCAGCACGGTGGCTCAGTGGTTAGCACTGGGGTCCTAGGTTCTAATCTGACCAAGGACAACATCTGCATGTTGTATGTTCTCGCCGTGTTTGAATGGGTTTCCTCCGGGTACTCCAAAGACATACCGATAGGGAACTCAGATTGTGTGCCCCACTGGGGACAGAGCGATAATGTCTGTAGCGCTATACAAGTGCATCAAATAAATAAACTGTATCAACAGTACTTTTCCTCATACCCATGTGAGTAAGGGTACAATTAAAGGGGTTGCCCGCTTTTTCAATATCAGATCATACGAACCATGCGGTCTCTACAAAAAGCTGTTCCGTGGGGGTGCATGCAGCCAGTCCCCCGTTGATCTTATACTGATGACCTATCCCGAGGATAGGTCATCTATGAAACAAAGAGGACAATCCCTTTAAATAGGAAATTTCTGGGAATTAAATATTGATGAACTACCCTTAGAACAGGACGTCAACATCTAATCCAGGGATCAGCCAACCTCCGGAACGCCAGGTGTTCTGAAACTACAACTCCCAGAATCCTTCTTTCACTTCTGTGGGAGTTACAAGGACAGCCGAGTAAGTGTGCATGCTGGGAGTTGTAGTTTCACAGCTGCCGGCGTGCCAAAGGCTGCCGATCCCTGATCTAATCAGTGGGGGTCCGACTCACAGCACTGTCACCAACCACCTGTTTGAAGAGACCACAGAGGTCTGACATGCGCTGCAGCCTCTTCAAGTGACACCAAGCACAGCGCTGCAGATTGCATGGTGGCTGCGCTTGGCACTGCAGCTCAATCCCTTTAGTTTGAATGGAACTGAGCTACAGGAAGGGCATGTGACTGACGAACATGATTTCATAGGAAAGTGCTCAGCTGAGAGCTGTAGCCCCTCGCAACAGCTGTCACCAGGGGTATCTGGAGTTGGACCCCCACCGATCCGATGACGACAGATCGGCATTTAACTAATGGAAAACCCCTTTAACATACAGTGCATCTACTTCAGACCAGCAATGAGTCAGGCATAATACTTTATGTGGCAACGTAACAATGTGTGTTTCTCATCAAATATATATCTGCTCCTTTTCAGGGCGAGAAGGAAAACTCGCCTGCGGCAGAGCATGACAAACGCTCTACCTCTCCGCTGTTCCCAGATGTGATGATATCACCGGGGATAACAGCACCAGACGCAGCTGGATATCCGCCCTGCTTTACATCAATGCTTTAGAGCGACTTTTCTCATTTTTTGTGTGTGTGTAAATCACAATAAAAACTCCAAGCTGTGGCCAAAATGTGTCACTGTTATGTTTGTAAGACTATTTAATGTACGTCATAAATTTCTTTAGGACCAGAGGTTAATGCAGCATTTGCAGAGACAATCATCTTCTGTGCATCATCACGTCAGAAGAGAGCAATTAAAATATTAGAATAAAAAATAGCCATAGAAGAGCACGTATGACTTCTGGCCAGAAGAGTCTCGGCAACAGACGCAGCTAAACTGGGACGTCTGCAGAGGACCGAGAGGGAAGGAAGAAGGAAGCGGTGGGATCTTGACCTTCATGCGTCGTATCCAAGTCTCTTTGCTTAAATCAGCATCGCCCTGTGCGCCATAATTCTACTTTCAGAAAGTCACAAAATAAAGCTTTTACAAATTTTGCTAATTTTTTTTTTTTTTTTTTGCACCACTCAATCCAGATCTGAAAAGAAGAAAGAAAGTGGATGTAGTTAACTATGTTAGGGCTCTTGCACACAACCATTGCCTGTTTTGCGGTCTGCAATTTGCGGATCCACAAAACACGGAGCAATGAGCGCTACGCATTTTGCGGAACGGAACGTCCGGGTCATAATAGATTAGTCCTATCCTTGTCCATAATGTGGACAAGAAAAGGACATGTTCTAGGAGTTTTCGGTTACCATGGAACGGACAGCTGCCTGCATCTTTTGTAGCCCCGTTGAAGCGAATGGGTCCGCATTCGACCTGCAAAAAATGCAGATCAGATGCAGACAAAAAACGCGTTTGTGTGCATGAGCCCTTAAAGGGAATGTGTCATAAAAAAATGACCTACAGTTTGAATCAAGTTTTTATATTTGTGGTCAGGGCTAGGAACTTGGGGGAACGGTAACCCTAAACCCACAACAGTGGCTGAGGTGTGCCGGGAGCCACGACATGGGTATGCCAAGAAAGGGGGCAAAAGACTCCATGTATGTGAGCATAAATCCTTTATTGAACCAGATTACAAAGCCAGGCGACAAAATGCTCGAGAAATCTCCTGCTGCGGATTCGGGATGTATCTGGCGAAGCAGGACGAACGCCACAGCCCCGTGGACTGAATGATGTGAGCCGGGATGTTTGCCTGGATGCAGCCGATGCCGCCCCGATTCTGAAAGAATGGCCGGAAATTGTGCTAGGATCTAAACCGATCCCCTGAATGAGGGAGCGAATGTAGGACATGAATATAGCAGTGGTCAGAGGTTTGCCCTTGCAGGGAAGCAACGGACCATCGGGAGGGGACTCCAGTAATAAAGAACAAAGCTGGTCGCAAACCTTGACCGGGCACCATTGATTCCCCGTGGGGTAGAACCGGGCTTCG
Organism: Bufotes viridis; assembly: GCA_033119425.1. Taxonomy (NCBI): domain Eukaryota; kingdom Metazoa; phylum Chordata; class Amphibia; order Anura; family Bufonidae; genus Bufotes; species Bufotes viridis. The sequence continues at coordinate 343,145,449 of CM065593.1, forward strand.
GTTGGCAGACCTGTCTGGCTAGTCTATGTGACCTGGAGGTAGAGGACGAAGTGATTATCTATCTTCTTCAGATGGCACTTCTGGAGGAACCTGCGCTGACCGGGTCTGGTGGTAAACTCGCCAGGCCTGAGGAAGCCGCAAAACCCCAGATAATTTGCGGCTTTCAGTGTCAGGCTGAGAGAGGGCCCAAAAGGGCAGCCGTCTAGAGCAGATGAAAGAGCTCTAAACAGTTCGCCCGAAACAGGTTGCCTTTTGGTTCGAGAACCCCCTCCAGTTTTCTGTAAGCCCCTGAGAGTGGCTTTGATGGCCTGAATAGAAAGGATGGAGCCTCCATCCGGGTTGAGCAGCATGCAATGATGTTGTATACCTGCCAAGTATAATTTGATGGTGTTTGGGGAAAGGTGAAGCTGAAAGTGGCAATAAGCAATAAACGCCAAGAAATATGAAGTCTCGTTTAGCTGCCCCCCTGGGAAAAAGAGTACCCCCAAACCTCTTGAAGACCTTTATCCCTGCCGAAAAAGACAGAACAGAACCGTTAAGCAGTGACCAAAGAAACGCGCCATGGTGAGGGGGCCTGGGGTCCAGGCACATGTGGCACTTAACAGACCAATCCTGAGATAGAGAGCCTGGGCGATCCAGGAGACAGAGACCTGGGCGATCCAGAAGACAGAGACCTGGGCGAAACAGGAGACTAGAAACCCGGGTGACCCGGGAACCGGAGACCTGGATGGATCGGTAGCGGAATCTAATACACCGAGAGCCAGCAGTAAAATAGAATGGAAGAAAGAGCGAACCCGGGCAATCCGGGAGACTAAGCCATGGACCTGAACTGGTCGGTGATCCGCACCTGGAGAACCAGAGGCAACCAGAACGTGGTCCACTGATCAGTGGGAGGAAAGACACCTAAGATGAAATGAACCTGAGCAATCCAAAATGAATTGTGAGACACAGAGCATAAGAAAAATAACCTAAAGAAAAGAGTGGCCTATCCACATACCGAGAACCTGCCTGGGCGATCCAGGTAATGACACTGAGGCCTGACGACGGACGGTGATTGTGATACCCTGCATAGATACATGGAATTAGCGGGCAACAAAAACAATGTATGACAACACGATGTTGGTGCGGCATTCTGGACGGCTGCATCATGCCGGAGGATAATGGTGTGAACATAAAAGCCACAATATACCTAAGCAACAGAATATATAGCTGAACTACTGCCAGAAAAGTAAAACTATGAAGTGGCCGTGAACTGTTGGTGCCGCCAGACCCTGCCCTGAACAACAATCCTACAGGTAAAGACAGCTTTGAACCCTGCCACCCAGGGGGAGCTAAAAACCCCTAATCAGAAAGAGGAGCCCCACATAACCAGTGGGGCTTGTGCCACCTGCCCAGCCACGACAAAGCATCTGCCCACCATCCTCATGTATTGCCATCATCTGATGGCTCATCCACAACCATGCCGCGCCCCCCGCGAGTCGCACACCCCAGCACAGTAAATTAAGCTGGAGTGCGCAGCACAAGGGCAGCGCGTGCAGCTCGGTGTCCGCTGCATAGCTAGATGTGCAGACCATACTACCAGATCCACTGCCAATCCCGCCTGCCCAACAGGCCCCGCGGTATCCCTAGTTGGAGATCCGTGGAGCCTCTGCCATGAGGCGCAGTGCCGCGGCCATGTGCGAGCCACACAGACATCAAGGGGGAGAGAACAGAGCACTGCACTGACTCCTGACGGTGCTGCCTCGGCAGCCATCTGGGGGATCGTAGGGAGGTCAGCGGGGTGCGCGGCCCCTAACGCTGGAGAGCCGTGAGGGGGAGACCGCGCCGGCTGCGATCTCCCCCAACACTTACCCAGCCGTGAGCAGAGGCGGCTTGAGCGGCGGGAGGCGGCTTGAGCGACGGCTTGAGCAGCAGAGAGGCGGCCTGAGCGTGCCGGCGTTGCTAAGGTAACCAGACCGGAAGTAGCGTAGGTAAGCTGACCGGCTGTCAGTGCACCTAGCGTTCTGCAGGAGGGGTGTATAAATATAACACGCCCCTCCCACAAATACAGGCTAAAACTCAGCCTTAGCTACTAAACGTTTTTTTTTAAAGGGGTTGTCAGTTATTTTTTTTCTTCTTTGTATGTTTCTAACTGGACAAATGTAAAGGGTTTCAATTCCCTTACTTCATCTCCAGAGGCCCTGTTCTCCTAGTTAGCTGATGTCACATTACCTGTGATCTCAGCTTCTCTCCCTGCTCTGATGGCGTTCCGTGCACTAGCCTGAGGGAGCAGGTCTGCCTCCGTGCACTAAAAAGGCTGTGCTGGTTGGAGTGACAAGTGACGCCCCTTGCACTGCCTGATCTGCTGGCCACGCCCCCTGCACTGCCCAATCTGCTGGCTGAGCTGTCTTCCCTGTGTCTCCCCTCCCACTGGATTCTTCAGGAAAGTTTAACCCCTTTTACAATCAGCAGCACAGACTCAGGGTTGGAGGCTCTGCCTCAGGTACTGAGCAGCTGCAGGGTGTCCTCTTCTCCAGGCAGTAAAGAGACAAATTCTGTGCACAGAATCTTCCCTCCCTCCTCACCTTGCAGACACAGACCGGAGGTGTTCTCTCCTCTGTACTCTTCTGCTGGCTGTGAGGAAGTGTCCGCAGAGCATTGCACAAGGACAGGTAGGGGGAAGAGCCTGTGTGCATCAGCAATGTCATTGTACTGTACAGCTGGGACTTGTAGTCCCACACATACAACATGAGTATCTCAGGAGTCAGACTAGAGACCGGGCAGCAATTTTATTCACTCCCTTTTCAGAGCAGGGGGAGGGGAAAGGCAGTCTTTGTTGACACCCACAAATATTCATGAGTAAAACCTCAGAGATTGTTGTTACACGCCCCCACAGCTCTGCGACTGCATGTCAACAAAGTGCCAGTACAAAACTAGGAAAATCATAATTTTTTTTTGCCTAAAACTTGTTAAAGGGGTTGTCTCACGTCAGCAAGTGCCATTTATCATGTAGAGAAAGTTAATACAAGGCACTAATGTATTGTGATTGTCCATATTGCATCCTTTGCTGGCTGGATTCATTTTTCCATCACATTATACACTGCTCGTTTCCAGGGGTTACGACCACCCTGCAATCCATCAGTGGTGTTCGGGCTTGCACACTACATGAAAAAGCGCCGGCTTCTCAGGTCACCAGGACCGTGGGGGCGTAAATAGGCCGACGTTTTTTCCTATAGTGTGCAAACACGACCACCGCCATGGAAATGTGAAGTGTATTATGTGATGAAAAAATGAATCAAGCCAGCAAAGGAGGCAATATGGACAATCACAATACATTAGTAAGTGCCTTATATTAAAGCAGCGTTTCTCAAATAGTGGGGGGCGCGAGGCTCCGTAAAGGGGGGCTCCAGGTGACAGGAGATGAACGCTTCCACTGTGGAAGCGTTCATCTCCATAGTGATCTGTATCGCCGTCCTCTGGACAGCGATACAGATCGCTGTGCGGCAGTGGAGGGAGAGGCGTCTCCCTCCCCTGCTCTTCTAATAGGCTGCGGGCCTTGTGCCGGCAGCCTATCAGAGCGGTTCAGGCGGCGCGATGACGTCATTGCGCCGCCTGAGAAGAGTACCGAGCGGGACACAGCGCTTCCAGGGAGGTAAGTATTGGGTGGGGGGACCCTGGACTCTATTGGGGGGAAAGAAGAGCCTGCACATGATTTGGGGGAGGGGGAAAGCCTGGACGCTGCACATGATTTGGGGGAGGGGTTAATGTAGCCTGCACATGATTTGGGGGTTAATGGAGCCTGCACATGATTTGGGGGTTAATGGAGCCTGCACATGATTTGGGGGAGGGGGTTTAATGGAGCCTGCACATGATTTGGGGGTTAATGGAGCCTGCACATGATTTGGGGGAGGGTTAATGGAGCCTGCACATGATTTGGGGGAGGGGGTTAATGGAGCCTGCACATGATTTGGGGGAGGGGGTTAATGGAGCCTGCACATGATTTGGGGGGGTTAATGGAGCCTGCACATGATTTGGGGGGGGGGGGGGGGGTTAATGCCCCTTACCTGTGGGGAGATTGGTGTACTTATAACAATTTTATAGACAAATGATACTATTTACAGTTGCGTGGGGGGGCGCGAAATGTTTTCTTCTTCCTGGGGGGGGGGGGGGCATGACAGAAAATAATTGAGAAGCACTGTATTAAAGGGAGTCTGTCACCACAATTTGCCCTCATAGACTGCTTACATAGCATAACTATAGATCAGTCAAATAGTACCTTTGTCTTTTTGTTTGGATGTTCACCAGAGGCAAAAACTGCGTTTTATTTATATGTAAATGAGGGCTCTTCCTTCTTCTCACATAACCCCTCCCCAGCCTGTTGCTTGGCCTGCCCTGTAAGCCTCATATGTCATCCAGTGTACTGGACGAGAACCCGCCGGAGCATGCGCGCTGTGATGACCATTGTGGACAGCAGCATCGTTCCATGCAGTGCGCATGCGCCGGCGGGATCTCGGCCAGTACACTGGATGACATAAGAGGCACGATCAGTGGTGATGGATTCCAGGGTGGTCGTAACCCCTGGAAACGAGCAGTGTATAATGTGATGAAAAAATTAAAGCAAAGGAGGCAATATGGGCAATCACAATACATTAGTAAGTGGTTCGTATAAAACTTTCTGTACATGATAAAAGACGTTTGCTGAAGTGAGACAACCCCTTTAAGTTTTATTTACCCAACTCAAAAGTGCAAAATTGTCAGAACAGCAAAAGGGTTAAACTGAAATGTCCACCAGGAGAAGCCATTCAAGTCGACCAGACCATAAATGTCAGAATGTAAAATGTTCATCTTTCTATAAACATGTCTCCAGCACAAAGTGATGACCGATTGCACTTACCTCTTAATCTCTTTGAGGAGCATTCTAAGGAGGATGTTCTGCAGTGGTTCAATCATCAGCTTCCTCCACATATCAAGTGCTAACTGCAAAATAAAGTTATGAAAACACCATGGATTAAAATGTCCTGACAAGATTCACCATCCCCATACCCCTTCTGTTCCAGCACCGCTGATAGTCTTCTCCCCATGGATACACCCACGGCATAATGTTTCGGTTGCAGTGATGACGTGACCCTTTACTGCACGCAACCACTGCAGCCAATCACTGGCCTTAGTGGTATACTGCACAAGACCGTCAGTACAGGGGCATGTCACCCCAGCAGTCAGGACAACAATGACGGTCAGGAAGGATGCAGCGCTACCTCTGGAATGGAGGGGGGCGGGATAGTATCTTTTTTTCTTTTTCATATTGTTAGTATAGCCTCCCTGTTAAATAAACCACACCTGATCTTGATCGTGGGGTGAGGTGCGCCTAAAATAAGCAGGCGCATCTATGCCCTGCGCCAGAAACTGAAGTCTGCACCAGGTACAGGCTGGGGCAGACTTCAGCTATAACTTCCGCAAAACTTCTGGCAAAAGTTATAATAAATCCAGAGAGCGGATGCAAGCCCCGCCCCTTTGGAAAAGTGGAGAAAGGACTAAAGTCACAAATTACGGTGCACATATAGTGCTATAATATGTGAATTTCTAATGCCACAATAGTGGCGTATGGGCCTTAGTAAGTGTCCCCCAATAAGGCTGACAACCAAGTGCAAATTATTATGTATTTTATTAACCAAAGCTCCACGACTGGGCACTTACAAACTCCACTGGTCATACTGTATATTTCAGCCATTGATTTTGTTATTTCGTCAGGTAGTGCAGAGTGCATATATATATATTATATGGCCGTATTAGTCAATATAACATCCAAAGGATGTACGATTTAGGGGTCTACATTCTGCAGAAACCCCCGGTTTCCGTTTTTGATGTCTGCTTTAAAGCGTTCTACAGGAGCATTTATTGCAATACTCACTTCACCTATCTCCATCAGCGGTTCATTCATATCTACACCTCCGTAGCCGTACTGCAGATCTGCCTCAGTGAGCTTGTTCTTTTTTATGAACTGTGTGTTGAGATACCTGTGGAGGATAAATCATGGCAGTCGTGAGAACACAGTTCCCTGCAACTCCCGACCAGATGGCGCTCATTATGATGACAGATGAGTATTATGGAACGGCAGAAGATGTGGTGAAAAGCATATTAAGGAAACAATAGTCATGGGAGATATCTGGAGGTAGATGATCACACATGAAATGATCTATGGAGACGGGGGACAAGGTTACCCAGCGCCAGGCACAGACCTACCAGGTATTGTAGACCAGTCCTGGGGGCGGGGGGCATGGAGAATTGTTACAACCATTCAGAATATGCACTTTGAGAAGACTGGCCTACGAGTGCTATAGAAATCCAATACAGTCATTCCCAATCTCTTATTACGCGAGGTTATAGAATCAGAACCCATCCTTTACCTATATAGACAGTCCATGTAGTCGGCCCCTCTGCTGTATTCCTCCCAGGACCGGTGATACACCACCAGAACTTGTTCTGCTGACGCCAAAACTTTCTGTGAAGAACAAAGTGAAATCATATTTTACTAAGTAGGAGACAAGTGTTCGTGTTTGTTTGTGATGATCCATGGAAGCAGGTGATTGAACCATGTGACCCAGTGATGTCACTGAAGGTCCTTCACCCCCTTCCCGGCTGAACACAGAACAGGAGACCGGTAACAGACAACTACGCGATCAAATGGAGGGGGTGAGTTAATTTTTTTATTATTTTTAACCCTCTCTTGCCCTTTTTACTTTGCATTCTCTATTGAGAATGCTATTATTTTCCTTTATAACTATGTTATAAGGGAAAATAATAAAGATCGGGTCCCCATCCCGATCGTCTCTTAGCAACCATGCAGGAAAATCGCACCGCATCCGCACTTGCTTGCGGATGCTTGCGATTTTCCCACAGCCCCATTCACTTCTATGGGGCTGCGTTGCATGAAAAACGCAGAAACTGGAGCATGCTGCGATTTGCACGCAACGCCAAAGTGATGCGTGAAAATCACCGCTCATGTGCACAGCCCCATAGAAATGAATGGGTCCAGATACAGTGCGGGTGCAATGCGTCCTCCTCACGCTTTGCACCCGCACGGAAAACTCGCCCGTGTGAAAAGGGCCTATGGGTGGAGTAGACAGGGGGCTCAAGGTTAAAGGGGTATTGCGGTTACTTTAAGTTATCCTCCATCCACAGAAGAGGTGACAACTATTTGCTCACTTGGGGTCCTACAGCTGGGAATCCCACCAATTACCAGAAGGGGGCCCTGCACCCCCTGCAATGAACTGAACGTGGCTGCTCCACCCATTTCTATGACAGTTCCAGAGATAGCCAAGTACAGCGCTCACCTACCTGTGGAATTCCCATAGGGATTAATGGAGAGACCGAACTGCCGCTCCCTTCATTTTAGGGGGACGGCAGGGGGTATGTGAGCCCTGTTCTTGTGACTGGTGGGGGTCCCAGCAGAAGGACCCCAACCGATCGTATAGGTATCCCCTATCCTGTAGATGGGGGAGAAGTTCTAACACCCGGAATACCCCTTTAATCTACTGTCCATGTGCCCACATACACCTGAAGCGACTTTATAAATTGGTGATTGCGGGCACACAATGGCAGACCGTAGACCTCTTACCGCATGCAGCTGTAAAACATGATTCTCCAGGAAGGTTTTAGTCTCAGCGTATAGTCTTTCTCCAAGGGGTTCCGGATAGGCGACACACAGTGCATAAATATCACTGCGCAGAGGTTAAAGAAAACTCGTAAGACAACCACCACTATAAGGCCTCATGCACACGGCCGTGGGTGTTTTGCGGTCCGCAAACCGCGGTTTCCGCAAAACACGGAAGCTGCTCCGCGTTCCGTTCCGCAATTTGCGGAACGGAACGCGGCCCATTATAGAGATGCCTATTCTTGTCCGCATAACGGACAAGAATAGGACATGCTCTATTTTTTTTGCGGGGGCACGGAACGGAGCAACGGATGCGGACAGCACACGGAGTGCTGTCCGCATCTTTTGCGGCCCCATTGAAATGAATGGGTCCGCGGCCGAGCCGCGAAATATGCGGCTCGGACACGGACCCAAACAACGGCCGTGTGCATGAGGCCTAAAACACAGTCTGAAAGCAACCTACAAAGCACAGCATACTGAAATGTGTCAGATTGGCATTAGTAAGCCATGAACGGACCATGCTGGATTTTTGTAGGACAATGCCTTGATTTCCCCTTCATTGTAATTAACAGGCCTGCTCATCTGCCTGCGCCAGTGAAAGGAAATGGGTTATCACACGCGTACGGTGGATTTTTATGGAGCATTTACACTATCTGACAGTTTGGAGGACACGCCCGCTGTCGTCACTTTATGTAAAAGGTCTTCTGAGGTAGTAGTAAAGTGCTGCCATTGCCTCATAGCCGTTCCAGCATGCCCACAAGCGCAGCAGATGTGCCAACCTCAAAATAGTACAGGCTGGCATGATGCTGGAGATCAAAGATAGACTTGGAAAGAAGCAACTTGTGCTCCTGGCAACCAGTTACCGAACTGAGCCCTCATAATGAGGAGGCACACAAACACTGGGGATCATTCATCATCTACTACTAAATATGCTCCACGCTTCAGGCTGCCTTGAAAGACGCACTACTGGATCAGGGCGGCTTCGCTATGAACAGGTGCTGGCAGCAGGGCGACAGAAGTCAGCAGAAAGGACACGCCAGGCAGAGCACTTTTTGACAACCTAGCAGCAAGAGGCAGTCCATAGAAAAGCCTGTTTAAGCCTGCATAATCCCCATGTGGAGGCCATGCCAACAATGCTGTTTCATGTGAGGTTACAGCACAGACATGAACCCGATCGCTGTAATATTTGTTATTGCTATGTTTATTTCATCTCTAGTTGCTGGAGGGAGAGAATTTTTATCCATTGGACAACCCCTTTCATTTTTTTATGAAGTTGTCCAGGCTCCAGATATGGATGATCAATCTTCAGGACAAGTCATCAATATCAGATCGGTGGGGGTCCGACTCCCAACCCCCCACCTTTCAGCTGTTTGAAAGGACTGCAGACGAGAGCTGTGTCCTCTCCAATGTTACCTGTACCGCAGCGCCGCACCGTCAAACAGCTGACCGCAGCGCCGCACCGTCAAACAGCTGACCGGCAGAGGTGTCGGGAGTCAGACCTCCCACCCACCCGATATTAATGACCTGGCAAACCCAGGAACAAGGCCTCATGCACATGACCGTATGTATTTTGCAGTCAGCAAACTGCGGATCTGCATAATACAGATACCATCTGTACTACATCTGCCTTTTTTTGCTGAGCCATTGAATTCAACGGGTCCGTGTTCCGCACTTTGCAGCCAAGTATGGGAAATGTTCTATCCTTTTGTAGAACGGACATATGGATGTGTATGTATGTAGATGGATGAAAGCACAGATCATCCGTATGTCTGTGCCGCAAAAGGATAGAACGTGCCTGTAAAATGCGGACCATAAATCCATTGAAGTCAATGGGTCTGCAAAAACAAAACAAAAACAAAAAAAAAACAATAAAAAAAAAAACGCTGAAGCACGGACCGCATTCAAATTCTGCAAACCGCAAAACAGATCCAGTCGAGGCCTAAAGCTAAACATAATCGTTGCGACCATGGGATGATTTCACAACTGCGCTTAGCATCCATCACTCCGTTGGGAGGATTTCCTGGTGTATACCTGACCAATGCCACTGTGAAGTTACCCATAGGCTCACATGTTAGGGGGGGGGGACGGGGGACTTTTTTTTGTTGTTGTTTTTTACTGGATGCAATTCCATTGAATAGCTCAGAAGACTGTGCTACTCCACACAGCAGGGAAAAAAAAAAAATGTATACTGACAAATACCAGCCAGACGGAGGCTTGTAGGGGGAATGGGGCTTATGGATGCATTTGATGTAACCGCCAGAAGCTTTTCCCAATGCATATGGCAAAATGACACTGAAAAATGTTGTAAGAACGTAGTCTTACTCACAAATGACTGACAACTAATCCTTCTGTACTTAACCAAGGACATCCCACCGCATAGTGCAGGAAAACTGCAAACCAAATCGTTAAAATAATTTTTCGCGATCCCAGTCAATGCTCTAGCCAGAGACCTTTTTACTGTTTATAATGGTTGGAAAATGACTAATGAATTAAGGTGGAAGTATTCACAAGAATCATTTATGTGCCAAGATCCCCACCACTTTGGCTGGTTCTCAGGGACGATCTGCCCAGAATAAACAGCCGGAGCAAAACACACAGGCTGCCAGAAGCCATGTTCAGCGCTCCACATTCATCTGGACGGCCGCCAATATCTACAACCGACATGACGTAACTCCACGACCTTACAAGAAGTATTCCATCCTCATGTAAAACATCACAAATACATTCAGGTAACGGGACACATCCAACTGATCCCATATTAACAATATATGCGTGTAATAATAATAATAATAATAATAATAATAATAATAATAATAAAGTAGACGGTGTTCTGGATACAGTTTTTTTTAGATCACTCTGTGTATACTAGTTCCAGTCCAAAATCTTTAAGTTTCTCTCTATCTGAGCCTATAGCACAGCAGAGAATCTCACTTAACACTCTGTCAGACCAGCAATCAGACCAGGGAGGAGTGAGGAGGGGTGGTCACTCCCTATGCTATACCAGTATTGTGGCTGTCAGGGTCTCTTCCATTACATCAATGCATTACACTTCCGTGGGATTTGTTACTTCCAGACTTTGCCACCTTGTCAATGCAGACAAAACTTATGGGGAGCAATTATCAGGGGAAACAAAATGGCCGCCGTCTTACCAGTACACACAGACCCTGTCCTAATCACACAGGAGGACAAGTTACTTCACAATACTGAGGTAAACAGCTCCCTCCTCCTCCTTCTCTCTATTTGTCAGGGATTATGACCCTGAATACAGCTGATAAGAACTTTAGCTGAATCTCAGGGAAATTAAGCATACAGGAAAAAAGGGGGTTATGCAGCAGCACTCTGCAAACACAAATAATGTACAACAATGCCATAGAAAACATTCTGGTGCTAAGACTACCTTAGTTTTGCAAATGAGATGCTTGGCAAATTATTTTGTAGAAAATTTTTTGATCCCGGGTTATTACAGAAAGAGGGAAGCACTATCTCCTGGTTTCTATGGAAGTCAGAAACTACCTTTGGAAGGAACCCTGGATCTGGTTTAAATATTATTCTGTCGTCCAAAATAGTTAAATATGGATGTCTGATAGAAAGGGCCTGAATTTCCCCTAGCCGACGTAATTGCAATAAGGAAGGCAGTCTTGAGTGAGAGTATTTTAACTAAAGCCTCCTCCAAGGGTTCAAAGGGGCTTCTTGTTAGACCCTGTAGGACTATGTTTAAGTCCCAGGTTGGGATTCTAGGTCTGACGAAGGGCCTCAACCGGGAAGCTGCTCTGAAGAACCTTTTGATCCATCTGTGCTCAGCTAAATCTGAGTAAAAAATAAATAAAAATAAAAAAAGACGCTTAGGGCTGAAATCTGCACCTTCAGGGCCGAATGGACGGAGCCCAAAGTCTAGTCTTTGTTGCAGGAAGTCCAGAATTCTCTGTATATTTGGAACTGACTGATTTAGATCCGTTTGTCCCCACCAGGAGCAGAATTTCTTCCAGATTTTTAAGTAAATTGCGGATGTAACTTTTTTCCCTACAGGCCTTGAGTGTGGAGATTACTTTATCTGACAACCCTTGACTTCTTAAGATTTTTGACTCGGGATCCAGGCTGTCAGCCTGAATAACTCTGGACGCGGGTGTATTAACGGACCCCAAGTCAGGATGTCCTTCCTGAAGGGAAGGACCCAAGGATCCAGTACGTCAGTTTTTGAGAATCAAAAACCAGCTTCTCTTTGACCAAAACGGTGTTATTAGGATAAGATTTGGTCTTTCCTGAATAATTTTCTGGATTACCTTTGGGAAAAGTTGAAATGGAGGGAACGCGTAAGCCAAGGTCCAATCCCAAGTTTGGGAGAAAGCATTTATTGCCCAAGGGTTGTCTCTTGGATTTAGGGAGCAGAATTTTTTTCACTTTTGCGTTAATCTTTGAGGCAAACAGATCTATGACTGGAGAGCCCCATCTTTCTTCTACCAGGCTGAACGTTTCCGGATTTAGCGACCATTCGCCCTGGTCCAGGGTTTTTCTGCTAAAAAAATCTGCCATTTGATTCTGGGAGCCTTTAAGATGCACCGCCGATACGGATTTTACATGTTCTTCAGCGCACGAGAATAGCCTTTCTGACAGTTTCATCAGTTCCTTTGATCTCGTTCCTCCTTGGTGTCTCAGATAGGATACTGTTGTTACATTGTCGGATAGAATTTTTATGTGATGACCTTCTATGAAATCTGATGCAGCTTTTAGCGTCTCCCATACAGCCCTTAATTCTCTGTAATTTGATGAATGATCTAACATGGCTCTTGGCCAAAGACCCTGAAAAAAAAATTCCTTCTTCTATGTTTGCTCCCCGGCCTGTTTTGCTGGCATCTGTTTGAATTTGGATAAATGGAGTCTTCGCAAACCCGCTCCTTTTTCGAGATTTGCAGACTGGGTCCACCATGTGAGTGATGACTTTACATGCTGTGGGATGAGAACTTTTCGGTCCAAGGACACCTGTCTCCTGTCCCAGCACCTCAATAGCCATAATTGAAGAGTTCTGAAGTGGATCTAAGACCAAGGGACTGAAGTTATGCTCCCAAGAAGATCATCCCCTCCCTGATGGAACATGAATTTCTTTTTTGGAATTTTTGCACCTTCCCTCGTAGGCCCGCAGCTTTTTCTTTTGGAAGGCACAAGGACTGTATCTCTGAGACCAGGAAGATTCCCAAAAATTTTATATTTGTCTGGGGAAGAAGACATGATTTTTTAAAATTTACTATGCATCCCAGATCTTCTAGTAAGGCTAAAAAGGAAAATAGCTTTCCATCTGTTTTGGGAATCTGCCAGTATTAGAAAGTCGTCTAAATAAGGTATTATTATTATTATTATTAGACCTTGCTTCCTTAGATGAGCCACCATTTCCACTACTGTTTTGGTCAAAACCCTGGGGGCCAGAGAAAGGCCGAATGGAAGGGCCGTAAACTGGAAATGATAAATTTTCCCTTTTTGATCTCTTAGCGCGCGTCTTAGGAACTTTTGAGACTGTTCTCGAATCAGGAACGTGGCAATATGCGTCCTTAAGATCGATTGTCAACATTAGCGCGTTCTGTTTTATTAACGGAATTGTGGATGCCAGAGACTCCATCTTAAAACTTCCTGTATAGGATATTTTTGTTTAGTCGTTTTAGATTTATTATAGTTTTGAACGACCCCGTCTGGTTTGGCCACTAAGAAAAGAGTTGAGTAGAGATGGGGGAACCTGTGTAATTGCCCCCAGTTTTAACATCTCTAGGACGCCATTCCAGAGTCTTTCTCTCAGCCGTTTTGATGATAGGGATGTGACGACATACTTGTTTGGGGGAAGAAAGTGGAGAATGGATACAAGATGGAATTCTCCTATGTCTACTAGCCAGGGATTTGATGCAATTCCCCTCCACTGAGAGGAGAACTTCCTCAGTCTTGCCCCAATCCTGGGGTCATTGCTTGTCACTAGCTTTGTTCTTGTGATTAAGGAGGAACTCCCTAACTCGACCGCCCCTTGGGTAGCTCCACCAGCCCGATTACACTTTGCCTCTAAAGGATCTTTCTCGACCTCCATAGGGACGAAAAGAAAAATTCCTCCTCTGGGGTTTTTCTTCTGGGAAACCTTTTTTCTTACCAGTCGTTTTTTCCAGGATTTTGTTCAAAAGCAGGACCGAAGACATACTCTCCCGAAAAAGCAATGGAACAGAGTTTCATTTTTGAGGCCTTGTCACCCGACGATGACTTCAGCCATAAAGCCCTCCTAGCAGTATTTGAGAGTTCTGCGTCTTTGGCAGAGAATCTACCTGTTTCTGCTGAAGCGTCAGCCAGGAAGGCAGTGGTTGATCTGAGAAGGGGTAACAAAGCTATTATTTCCTCCCTTGGTGTTTAGTTTTTTTAAGTGACCCTCAAGTTCGTTGAGCCACAAGTACATTGATCTCACCACAGACGTCGCAGCTATGTTGGTTTTAACGCTGTACATGACAGCTTCCCAGGATTTACGCAGGAGACTATCTGCTTTCCTTTCCATTGGATCTCGCAACTGGGAAGAGTCTTTAAATAGAAGGGAGGTTTTTTTGTTTACCTTAGCCACCAGTACATCCATTTTAGATATATTATCAAATAATTGGGATTCGGAGGGATCAAACAAGAGCAGATTTTTAAAGTCTCTTGAAATACCGAGACGTTTCTCTGGATCAGACCACTCATCAAGGACCATCTCTTTTATAGGGAACACTTATGACCATTTGGTTCTTAAACACTCCAACATCTCTTCCTGTATAGAATGCGGTTTCTGGACCTCCTCAATGCCCATAGTGGCCCTAACCCCATATCCTCAGAGGATATCCTGTGTAGTAGCCGCCAGATCTTAGGGTACTTTCACACTAGCGTTTTTCTTTTCTGGCATTGATTTCCGTCCTAGGGGCTCAATACCGGAAAAGAACTGATCAGTTTTATCCCAATGCATTCTGAATGGAGAGAAATCCGTTCAGAATGCATCAGTTCAGTCACTGTCAGGCGTTTTGGATGGAGGAAATACTGCAGCATGCTGCGGTATTATCTCCGTCCAAAATGCCTGATCAGTTGCCGGAATTCCGGATCCGGCTTTAATTACATTGTAATGTATTAGTGCCGGATCCGGCATTAAAAATACTGCAATGACGTATCTGACATTCCGGTCTGCGCATGTGCCGACCTTTAAAAATGTTAAAAAAATAAATACCGGATCCGTTTTGCCTGATGACACCGGAAAAACGGATCCAGTATGCATTTTTCTGACTGATCAGACATTTTTTAGACCTGATCAGTCAGAAAAAATGACATGCGTTTGCATACAGTTTGCCTGATCAGGCAGGCAGTTCAGGCAACGGAACTGCTTGCCAAATCACCCTGCCGCAAGTGTGAAAGTACCCTTAGACAGAAAATGGGGCTTGAGGCCGAGAATCGTTCTTTGTGTAGTTGCTGTGCCAGGTTTCTGCAGCTCAGCTCTCATTCACTTGAAGGATAGGCCATCGGTATAATCCAGTGACAGTGATTGCAATGACATTACTAAACGAAATCTGAAAATAAGGGAATGACTGGTATAACCAAGAAAACGTAAATCGCTGGAAGACTGCATTTATGAGGTCTGTGCGACTGGAGAGAATTTTGACAATGCCGCTTTGGTTTCAATGGGACTGTTCTGTCCATCTGTTCTATTAGAGCACTATCGGACTTTATGTTGAGTAACAGTGCCCTAGTAACATGGGCTCCGGGTGCAAAATGTACACTTTGTAAGAGAGTTGTAGATATAAAAATCTGACACCTTCCCGTACACTTTTTGGGATCAATTTATGAAGAAAATGAATAGCTGAGGTTTACACCTTCATTTGGTATATAAAGCTCAATGCGGCACTTAATTTCAGGGCTTTAGGACAGTGTGTGAATACACATTTACGCCCCCTTCCCTCCGTGAGTTACATGGGACATCCTTGATCGGGATGTAGTATGGTAAACGAGGAAGCACTACATACTAACCGGTAGTAACATATGCTGCTCATGTTGGCGATATATCAGAAACATGCAGAAAAGTAAACAATAAAAAAATAATAATACAATGTAGAGAGGGAAAACAGGGCGTGCAAGTGTGGCTCACACAGGACGGTGACACCATAATGATTTTACAAAACAACGCTATAGAAAGGATACGAGAAGCGGTCATTCCATGTTGCCCTCTCGACGTAATCCAACTTGACCACGGCGTTGATTGTCGTTAAAAGTTTATTCCATGTCTCGTCAAAATCCACAACTCGTGGCTTCAATGACATGGTGGGGTTTCAGTGTTAAAACCTGCAAAAGAAGATTAAAAATTTTACAAAAAAATTGACATCAACGTCATTAATCATGGCCCATATTTACTAATGTGGGTGCACCAAGGAGTGGCGTGGCTTACCGGAAAAGGTGCAAGGCTTTGACGGAAAGGGGTCATAGGTAAAGATGCGAATTTAGCATGAAAATTGCAACACAATTAAAAGCGTAAAATAAAACAAGTGTCTCCCCCTGCACCACATTTATCATCCAGCCTGAGCCCCTGTGATGAATCTGGTGCAGGTCTAGGGTTACCCCATCTATAGGAATAGTAAACCTGTCCCTAGGTTTCCTGCAGTTTTATTGTCTTCTAAAAAGTAGTTGCGCAGGAACAGTTTAAAAGGAGTTTAGAAACAGGTCACAATGGGTTGACGGTTACACATACAAACATTAAAAAAAAATAAAAAATTGGATAATGGAGTTCACAGTGCACTTTGACTCCTCCAGAGTAAGGCCCCTTGCAGACGAGCGTGTGCAGATTATGTCCGGATGCGTTTAGTGAAAACTGCGTGATTTCGCAAACAAAGTCATTCAGTTTTATTTGCAATAACGTTCAGTTTTATCGCGCGGGTGCAATGCGATTTACTGCATTTTGCACGAGTGTGATAAAAAAACTGAATGTGTACAAACAACATCTCTTAGCGACCATCCATGAAAATCTCAAGTGCGGATGCGATGAGATTTTTACGCAGCCGCATTCACTTCTATGGGGCCAGTGTTAAGGGAAAATCGCAGAATATAGAACATTTAGTCAAGACTACTAATAATATTAAAGGGATATTCACGTTCAAAGTATATAAAGATTTAAAGGGTTGCCCATCAAAACAAAATGATCCCTTATCCATATAGTTATAGGTGATGGGTATCTGACTGGTAAGGGTCCGACCACTGAGACCCCACATCACTTACAAGCACAGGGGTCCCACGAATGGAGTGGAAGAGGACATGTTCAACTTGCATTCATGCAGGAACTGCTTGGGACCCCTACTGTTTGTGTACTTATCCTGTAGATAGGGGGATAAGTTTGTATTGTGGGACCAACCCTTTAAATGCCATCTATCCTCAGATTTGTAACTATGAACCTGGCGGGTCTGTTACATGTGCACTTGGCAGCTGAAGACATCTGTGGTCCCATGTTGATATGTGCCCGCATTGCTGAGAAAAATTATGTTTTAATATATGCAAATGAGCCTCTAGGAGCAACGGGGGCGTTACCATTACACCTAGAGGCTCAACTCTCTTTACAACTGCTGCACCCTCTGCACTTTGATTGACAGGGTGTCTAAGTGCAGGGGACGTGGCAGTTGCAGAGAGAGCAGAGCCTCTAGGTGTAATGGTAACGCCCCCGTTGCTCCTAGAGGCTCATTTCCATATATTAAAACCTTTTTCTCAGCAATGCGGACACATATATCAACATGGGACAAACACAGACGTCTTCAGCTGCCAAGTGCACATGTAACAGGTCAGCCAGTGTCATAGGGACAAAGCTGCTGACAGATGCCCTTCAAAAGATTGTCTGCACCCTTCAAAAGGGGAAACATAGGATGCCAGTTATTGCAATAGGAGGGGAACCCCGCTGATCAGACATTTGTTCCAATCCAGTGTCTTTGTAATAGGACAACCCCTTTAATTCAAGGGAGAAGTGAAAAGTTATTCAGCTTTCTTACGTATCTTATTTTGCATTTTAAATCTTTACCATTTTCAACATATTGCGTTTGCCGTCAGTGAATATCATAATCTGATTTCCAGAAAATGAAAACCGACATGTACCAGTCCTGATCCCAGCGAGAAAGTGGGCACTATAGTATCCAGACTGACACACTGTAAAACTATACAGGTTTCGAGCCGCCCCCGCTGAGGCTTTTAGCTCACTTTATTTTCTCTCTAAAGTGAGGCATTAAGATAAAGTATATTACAAAATTACTTCTGCTGTTCCACTAGAACACACCGGACGAAACCCCGTACTGTACATCCTTGTGCATGCTGCCAAATATGTTACCTGGCCTGACTCGCTCATTCACTGCGCCTCTGCTCACAACCAGGAGTCATTCTTTACACTGCTGCTTGGAGCACTGACACAAAACGGCAAAAGTCCGAACAGCGGTACAAAATGAGAATATCTCCGCCTTCATA
Organism: Bufotes viridis; assembly: GCA_033119425.1. Classification (NCBI taxonomy): domain Eukaryota; kingdom Metazoa; phylum Chordata; class Amphibia; order Anura; family Bufonidae; genus Bufotes; species Bufotes viridis. The sequence goes on from CM065593.1 coordinate 343,163,543, forward strand.
GTAGTTATGCTACTCACATACCTAAATGCTGAGATGCCAACATAAAGGATGGGTGGTAAAGTACATTTCTAGACGCGTTAGTGTATTGGCTCCTTGGATTTGTCCTTGTCCACGGTCTAGAGGCAGCGCCGAGCGACATCCCTGGTGATTAGCGATTCTACCCATGATTAGAGCCTGTCAAACCTCTTCAAATATTTATCAGCCAAATATCAGAAGTGCACAGCTTAAAGGGGTTGTCTGGGCTTTTACTATTGATGACCTATTCTCAGGATAGGTCTTCACTATCAGATCGGCGGGGTCCGACACCCGGCACCCCTACCGATCAGCTGTATGAGGAGACGGTGCTCGCAGTGCGCACGTACCGTCTCTCTTCCTGCTGTCTGCTGCTGTCTATGGTCTTTGCCCTTATCCAGAGGATAGGTCATTAACAGTAAAAGCCCGGACCACCTCTTTAACCCCTTAAGGACCCGGCTATTTTTTGCAAATCTGACCAGTGTCACTTTATGTGGTGATAACTTTAAAACGCGTTTACTTATCCAGGCAATTCTGAGACAGTTTTTTTGTCACATATTGTACTTCATGACAGTGGTAAAATGTAGTCGAAAAATTTGGCTACAGACTAGCCAATCAGAGCAATCCCTGGCCGGGGACCGCTCTGATTGTTCCCCGGCCGGTTAGCTGAGACCCCTGGCTGTGTGTAACAGCTGGGGTCTCAGCGTTGTCACCATGTCTGCAGACATGGTGACAGTTTAACTGTAGGACGAGAATGCTCGTCCTAATGTGCTAAGTACCGCTTAATTAGGACGAGGATTCTTGTCCTGGGTCCTGAAGGGGTTAAAGGGTTTTCTTGAGTGTTTTATACTGATGACCTATCCTCAGGACAGGTCATTATTAAGAGGTCGGTGGCGGACCGCTCCTGGTACCTCCACCGATCAGCTGTTTTAAGGGACTGCGGTGCTTCAGAGTCGCACCGTGGCTTCCTCGTTCAGACGACCATATGTGTTTCTATGATAGAAATGACTATTCTTGTCCGCAGTTCCAGACAAATTCTCTTTTTTGTGGGTGCTGCATAACAGACTTACGGATGCAGACAGCACATGGTGTGTTGTCCTCATCTTTTGTGGCCCCATTGAAATGACTAGGTCCGCATCTGTTCTGAAAAATTGCGGAATTAGTGCGGACACAAATACAGTAGTCTGAAAACCCCTTTAAAGGACCCATTTACCTAGAGATCTCTAGACCCAAGATGCTAAAATATGCAGAAAGTTCCAGAGCCATGAAACAGTGATGGCTTGACCTTATTTAAAGGATAGGTCAGTATAATGATTATGGCACCACTAGTATGTAGATTGCTAGATCAAATGTCGCTGTCCAAGGGCCCTTTAACAGAACAATTATTGGGGAGGCAAACTGGAGCATTGTAAAAGTGCAGCTAATCACCCAATGAATGAATGTTGGATTATCTTGTAAAAGATGCAAAGAGAAAATAACAGCGACACATTGTGGTCACAGCAAATTCTCATTTGATACAGGAGCTGCAGTAGTTTATATCAGGGCTGTGGAGTCGGTAAATAAATTTTCCGACTCAGACTCCTCAGATTTTGAAACTTCCGACTCCGACTCCTCTGTATTTAATATGCAAATACGAAGCTGTTCCACCAAGTTCTTCTAATCTCTTCTAGCACAGAGAGGTAGTTGAGCAGAAGCTGCTGCCTTCTCCTTTGTGTGCTGATCTTCTGCTGAAGATAGAGCAGTGGGAGGATCCAGGAAGGGGCAGGGGAAGGGGCATTTATTTTAAAACATGATTTTCCTAGTAGAATCCCATAGTCATGTTTAAAATTTAAGCTAACAATCTGAGTTTACATGTTTTATAGCCTTAGCTGAATGATAGCAGTTTTTCAAATGGTTTACAGCTTCAGTCTTGAACTATTGACTATCCATTCCCTTCACTTATACAAGTGTCTCCAGTCCTTAATCAGTTATCAGTGAGAGCGAGGATAACCATGGGTTCCCTGTAACAGCAGACCACAAGACAATGGAAAGTGTAAGTATTGCCGCTCCTTAAAGGGACACTGACAGGCTGATTTTCCAGCTAAAGATATATATATACTGGTATTCATCAGAGAATTAGGAATAAAACTATACTAATGTTACCCCCAGTTAAGCTGTACTTCTGTTTAAAAAACATTTTAATCTGTATGCAAATTCACTATCTTTGTGCCCAATGGGGCAGCGTCTCCTGCGGCTTTGTGCCCAGCCGCGCCCAGTACAGCTTCCCAGCGCTGTTCCCCTCGTTATTATTCACTGCACTGGCCTTTTTTTCAGGCTAGCCGAGCAGCTGAATTCCTGCGCAGGCGCACGTGTAGAGTGCTGGCAGCAGCCTCGTCTGGCTATGCTGAGGCTATGCCAGCTTTCTCTCTTCCTCCTCGCTACCTAGTCCTGTCTAGTGCTGCCAGTACTCTACATGTGCGCCTGCCCCTTGGGCACAAAGGTAGAGAATTTGCATATTGATTAAAACGTTTTTAAACACAAGTAAACCTCAACTGGGGGTAACAGTCGTCTAGTTGTATTCCTAATCCTCTGATGAATACCAGCAGATATATCTTTAGCCGGTAAATCAGCCTGTCAGTGTCCCTTTAACTGCATAGTAAAGCATATGAAAAGCATGCTTCTTCACAGTCACTTAACGTCTTTGTTTAGCGGTAACGTGACGCACTGCATGCATTGGCCTTTATTCTTACAGTAGAAAAGTAATTAATTATAACTTTATCTGAATTGGGACATTTAAACTTGCTTTTTTTTTATTCCAAATTTTTTTTTTATTCCAATTTAAATCTAGTAGGAGTCGGAGTCGGTCCATTTTTTGCCGACTCCGACTCCAGGTACCCAAAATTGCCTCCGACTCCGACTCCACAGCCCTGGTTTATATAGACATCAGAGGGGCATTCTCCCTGAGGCTCGTGGCATTGTTACATTGGCTGGAATTTGAAAATAAGAAAAGAGGTAACACTTGGCATCTGCGCAGTGTGCATTGTTTTACTAACTCTGGTACGTAAACATCTAGCTATGGCGACCATCTTGTAATGGAAGTCTATACTAACAGCAGAAAAGCATGTATGATGTAGCAAGGAGACGTGGTCTTTTTGGTAGGATGGAACCTTCGTGCTCTGGAGACGATAAGGTGTTGTCTGAGAGCTGAAGTATATGGAAGCGTTCTTAGCTGAATCAAAGAATGATGTTCACATCTCTATCAATCTCATCTTTCATATGGCACCTAAAATAGTTGTTTGGTGGCGGCACATGGCCCTGTGTAAACGTGGATGTTCTGCCAGCAAACACTGAATCCGTACAGGGATTAACGATCGCAGTAGTGATCATTCATTACCATACCTAAGGGTTGACAACTGCACGAAAAAACAGCTGTTCTGCAGTTGTACATCAGGCATCGATCGGTTCGCTCCCGATCTTTTCCTTATGCATGGGCCCTAAAATTAAAATGATCCAAAGTGTGTGATCCTTCTTGAAAAATTTATAGGAGCCGATTCCCTACAGGCAGAAAATGTACTACGTCACAACACCATATGGCAGAGTGCCTACAGAACCACGGGGCCAGCGTTTGCCTCTATTCACACTGCACTACCATGTACATAAAGCCTTATATAGGTCTACAATTTGTGTATGGGCTCAAGGCAACAGACTCACAAAACAGCCCCATAGATATGAGCTGTATAAGACTTGATTCAGATAACAGTCTTTCCTGTCCCTGCGCAGTTCGGGCTACGCCCACATGGCACACAGACTCATTAAAGGGGTTGTGCAGTGGGTAGGTATTGATAACCTCTGCCCAGGATAGGTCTCATTATCAAATCAGCAGGGGCCCGACCCCCGACCGATCGCCTGTATGAAGGCGCTGCTTGTGCAAGTGCTGCCTCCTCTTCAAGATTTCACTGCGCATCGCCTCGCTTGTAGCGGCGGCGCAGTGCAATTACAAGTGCTGGTCCCATTCAAGTGACTGGCGGAGGTGCTGGGTGTCGGACCCCTGCTGATCTGATAAGGAGACCTATCCTGGAAATAGGTTATTAATATCTACCCACTGCACAACCTCTTGATATCGCAGCTCAGCCCCATTATTCACAATGGAGCTGAGCTGCTCCTAGTTAACGTGACCAATGAGTGTGTCGTCGGGGGTCCTGGGTGTCGGACCCCCACCGATCACATACTGATGACCTGTCCAGAGGATAGGTTATCAGTATTAAAGTCTTGGAAAAGTCTTTGTTTCTGTTACTTTCTCATCAAGCAGTAAATTCCGGAGTAAATCACAATGAAACTGGATGTGTAATGAGTGCACTTTGTATTAGTGAAGGTTAAACCTGGTGAAGACACTAGGAAACCTCCCAGCTACAGAAGAAGGAATGACGCAGGACTAAAGTACAAATTTATTAGAAAAATTAAACCGACTGAGAAGTGTAATAAAGTCATATAATAGAAACCTATCAGTCTGTAAAATCCTCTGTAAAAACGCTTATCAGAGCAGTGGGGGCCCTAAACTGGGAGTCGGACCAAAATTAGGGTTATTCACTTTAGAAAGAAAGACAACTGAGGGGAGATCTAATAACTATGTATAAATATATCAGGGGTCAGTACAGAGATCTCTCCCATCATCTATTTATCCCCAGGACTGTGACTGACGAGGGGACATCCTCTGCGTCTGGAGGAAAGAAGGTTTCTACACAAACATAGAAGAGGATTCTTCACGGTAAGAGCAGTGAGACTATGGAACTCTCTGCCTGAGGAGGTGGTGATGGGGAGTACAATAAAGGAATTCAAGAGGAGACTGGATGTATTTCTGGAGTGTAATATTATTACAGGTTATAGCTACTAGAGAGGGGTCATTGATCCAGGGAGTTATTCTGACTGCCTAATTGGAGTCGGGAAGGAATTTTTTATTCCCCTTAAGTTTGGAAAATTGGCTTCTACCTCACAGGTTTTTTTTTTTGCCTTTCTCTGGATCAACTAGCAGGATGACAGGCTGAACTGGATGGACAAATGTCTTTTTTTGGCCTTATGTACTATGTTACTATGTACACCTCAGAGCCCTCCTGTCAAGCATGCGCGCTGCTGCACCATTCAGCTCCATGTGAGTTCCGTAGACAGCCGCGTACTGCGCTCAGCTATTTCCGGAACTCCCATAGAGATGAATGAAGTGACAACTTGCATGCCCAACCTGCTGCTCCGTTCATTTCGGGGGAGGGAATGGGGGATAACTTTTAACAACCGGAATACTCCTTTAAAGGGAACGTGATCAGGAATATGTAACTTGGTGCTAATGTGCAGTACAGCCCGCCCTAACGTGGCTGCATCATGGCTCATGTCTGTACCGGTCCCGTAGGTGAAGCCACGTGGTCTATTCCTATTTAAAGAGGACCTGTCGCCTCTCCTGACATCTCTAATTAAAGCGAACCTGTCACCTGGAATTCACTTTATAAACTATTAAAAGTACCTTATAGTTCATCACAAGTGGGTTGCCATACTGTTTTTTACCATTATTCATGAAAAAAATCGTCTTGTAAAATCCTCTCTTTCAGCTTCCCAAGTCACAATAGAAGTCAAGGAGGCAGCACCTCCTTGACTCCAGGCTGTGCCTCCCCTGCCCTAACCCCGCCTCTCTGCAGTATAATTGACACTCTGCTCAGTCACCGGAACCGCGCTTGTACAGGCGGCGCATGCAGATGGGGGCGCGCGCGTGAGGAGAGGAGACGGCTGCCATCGATGGGGAGCATGCGCTAATCAGTTACAGAGTCGCGCGTGTGTACGCACGATAGCCGGGATCGCGCTGCTGCTGAGGCCGACGGCCCCGGCGACTGAGCCGAGTGTCAATTATACTGCAGAGAGGCGGGGTTAGGGCAGGGGAGGCACAGCCTGGAGTCAAGGAGGTGCTGCCCCCGTGACTTCTATCGTGACTTGGGAAGCTGAAAGAGAGGATTTTACAAGACGATTTTTCATGAATAATGATCGCAGAAAAGCAGAAAAAAACAGTGTGACAACCCACTTGTGATGAACTATAAGGTACTTTTAATAGTTTATAAAGCGAATTCCAGGTGACAGGTTCGCTTTAAGTAAATACTTGCCTTCTCTATGAAATACTTATACTGGAGCACCTTTTCTCAGCACTCCAGCCTGTGCCATTCCTACAATAAATTTATGAACAAATTGACAAATGGGCGTTACCAGCTGAGGTGGGGGTGTTCCACTGAAGGGTAATACTGCCTAATCAGGGCTTACCATACTAATATGCGCAGGACACCACCCATTTGACAAGGAGAATGGTGAAGCAGCTCAATGCAGAGAGGCTGCACCACCAGGAGCAGAACCTGGCAGAATAAAAGCTCATATTCACACTACTCCTGATAATGCTCCACCAAAGGTATGCTTGTAGAAAAATATGTATGTATGTATGTATATAGATATATATATAAAATATAAAACACACACAGCATCCAAACTGCCATTTTTCAAACGTTAAGAATTGTCTGCAATATAATCAGGGTGAGTGTAGCTGCAGAGGAGTGCACATAGCCATAAGTGAGTGCTCTTATAGCGAGCCGCACAGTTTAAAGTAAAGCCTCTCTAATATGGAATCACATAAAACATAACTTCACATTACCCCAATGCTTCCTAGTTACAGGAGAACTACTTTAGGCGTCATGCACACCGCCATTGTTGTGGTCCGCGTCCGAGCCGCATATTTTGCGGCTCGGGCGCGGACCCATTCACTTCAACGGGGCCGCAAAAGATGCGGACAGCTCTTCGTGTGCTGTCCGTATCCGTTGCTCCGTTGCGTGCCCCCTCAAAAAAAATATAGCATGGATGTCCTATTCTTGTCCGTTTTGCGGACAAGAATAGGCATTTCTATAATGGGCCGCGTTTCGGGAACGGTCGTGTGCATGAGGCCTAAAGGGTATGTTTTAACAAGACCTTGGACTGATAGCAGTGATAAAAGAAAGTGCCACTACAGATAAGGAGTCCAGATCGCTATATTTGTTGCTCCTGTCTGCATTTAAAGCTGCACTAAAATAGTCAGAACTGCTGCGCATGCGCACAGGAGTCAGTCCTCTCCATTATGTGAGCACAGCAGTCTGGACTGTGTATTTCAGTGCAGCTTTGAGAGCTGACAGTGTGGGCCTGGGGGACAGTAGGAAAATAAAACATGGTAAGCCCTTATGTGTAGTACTACTCAGTTCAGAATCGGGGTAACAGATCCTACTTAGAGGCTATGGACACCTTTAGAGGCAATTTTTATTATTATTGCATTCTACTTATTTTTGGCTAAATATAATTTTTTTTTCTACTGGTCTTTATTAAAGGGGCTAACTGACTAATTGATGAGCAATCCTCTGGAGACGTCATCAGCATTTGATCGGTGGTGGTCCAAAACCTGGGACCGCCGTCAATCAGCTGTTTGAGCAGGCCCCGGCGGTACTGTGGACACCACTTATCTCTGAACTGGCAGCTCATAAACACTCACTATAGCGAGATTCTTCTCTATTGAAAGGATTAGATAGGCGCGTCTACTATCCCCCCAAAAAACAACATAGCATCTGTCCACAGGTTGTGTCCAGTACTGCAGATTGGCTCCACTGATGAGAACGGACCTGAGCTGCCATACTACACACATGCTCACGGCTGTGTCAGTATGTTGGTCTGCAAACAGGGTATATGTGATTCTGCATTTTTCTATCTCCCTACAATAGATATGACCATGCTCGCCTGCAATGTGGACTAGGATAGGACACGTTCTGTAATTTGCCGAACTGCAAAAAAAAAAAAAGACGTGAACATGGTCTCAAAGAAATGAATGGGCGAGTCTGCAAAAAAGGCAGAAAGATCCCGAGGCCATAGCCTGTGGACAGCTGTCACACTGTCATCACATACAACCTTTAAAGAGGACCTTTCATCACCCTAACAAATCTAAACTAAGTATACATACATGGAGAGCGGCGCCCAGGGATCTCCCTGCACTTACTATTATCCCTGGGCGCCGCTCCGTTCTCCCGGTATGTCCTCCGGTGACTTCAGCTCTGCGTCTCAACTGGGAGGAGCCTGCCCTTGTTCTCCTGGGCGTCTCCTTCTCCCAGGCTGTAGCGCTGACCAACCGCAGCGCTCAGCTCATAGCCTGGGAGAAGAAAACCTCCCAGGCTATGAGCTGAGCGCTGCGGTTGGTCAGCGCTACAGCCTGGGAGAAGGAGACGCCCAGGAGAACAAGGGCAGGCTCCTCCCAGTATAACCAAGTCACGCAACATACCGGGGGACATAGCGGGGGAACCCAGGGATAATAGTAAGTGCAGGGAGATCCCTGGGCGCCGCTCTCCATGTATGTATACTTAGTTTAGATTTGTTAGGGTGATGAAAGGTCCTCTTTAAGGCTAGGGCTACACGGTGACAGAAAGAGTACGACTACATTGAGACATGTGCCGCGCAACATTTTTTTGCAATGATTGTCAATGGTGTTGCGCTGCGACGCGACAGTTGCACAAAAAAAATCCAACTTGGATTAATATGACTATTATAAAAACGGTCACCCGACTTTTGTGTAACAACTGTTGCCGTGTAGCTCTAGCCTTAACCCCTTAAGGACCGGAGTTTTTTTTTTTTTTTTGCGTTTTCGTTTTGCGCTCCCTGCCTTCCCAGAGCCATAACTTTTTTAATTTATCGGTTCACATGGCCAAATGAGGGCTTGTTTTTTGTGGGACAAGTTGTACTTTCCACTTTCGACCTTTTAATATTGCATATGATGTAGTGGGAAGCGGGGAAAAAAAAAACAAATAGGGTGAAATTGCAAAAAAAAGAAAAAAAAAGCAAATCCAGCACAGTTTTGCGGGTTTTAAAATTCCTACGTTCGATAAAACTGACCAGATATATGTATAGGTTTTCTTGTGTTTTGATAGTAAAAAAAAAATCAGTTTTACTTTTTTGTCGCCATATTTTAACCCCTATAACTTTTTTGTTGCGATATGTAGAGCTGTGTGGGGGCTCATATTTTGCGTCGTAATCTGATCTTTTTATCGATACCATTCTGGGTTGGGTTGTGTATGACTTTTTGATCACCTTTTATTTAGAAAATAAAGCGTTCAAAAATGGCGAATCGGCCATTTGGATGCTTTTTTCCGTTTACCGTATTGGGAATTTTTTTTTTATAGTATGGGCATTCTCGCCCATGATATGTGTTTTTTTAATTTTATTTAGGGAACTATAACAATCAATGATCTGATTGCTATTCTCATACAATAGCATTGGAATATATGAGAAAATCGCATATTTCCTATGGAGCCTATTACAGGCTATGGCTCCATAGGAAATACTATACAGCAGCCTGGGTTTCATCCATAGAGACCGAGGCTACTGCAGGCACACTCCAGCTCCTCCGATCGCCACACGAGAGAGCCGGAGCGCAAACCGAAAGTAAAACTTTCGGTTTGTGCGCGCTCAGATGCAGTGGTCAGGATTGACCACGGCATCTGAGGGGTTAAATGTCCGCGATCGGCATCGCTGCTGGTCGCAGACATGAGTCACGGGTGTCTGCTTCAAGAAGCAGGTGGCCACTGGCGGCTATGGCGCACGCGTCTGGCAGGAGCCGGCGCCATGTTTAGGGAGCGGACACAGGACGTACCCGTACGTCCTGTGTCCTTAAGGGGTTAAAGAGCCTGTGTTAGCATGATCACTCCTATTAAACCAGGCATAATGCCTGGTAGGGTTGATCATGCTGATTAAAACAATCTCTCTCTTATATTTTTAGCTTGTACTGCTGCGGAGAAATCATTACTTTTATATTTATGTAAATGAGTTACTTGGAGTACCGAGGGGCTGGCTGTAGCACTAGGAGCACCGCTATAGCTTTCCCTTCCCACTTGATTGCCTTCTCACACCTGCGCTGTGGCTCACAAACTAAGCCCTGACGACATCATTCCACCCGGAAGCGAAGGCGCTGTTGGAGTTTGAGAGCCACTGTGCAGGCGACAAAGAACAGGGCAAGACACCGAAATGCTGCAGATTAGAAGCAGATCTCATTCTTTGCCAGGATGAAATCCACAGTATAAGATAACACGCAGCAGATTTAGGCCTCATGCACACGACCGTTGTTTGTTTCCGCGTCCGTTCCGTTTTTTTTCACGGATAGGATGCTTTCCCATTCATTTCAGTGGGTCCGTCAAAAAATGCGGATGGTTAACCGTTTTTGTTCCACATCCGTGGTCCGTGTTTACCTTCCGTAAAAAAATAGAGCATGTCCTATTTTTTTTCACGTTTGCAGACAAGGATAGGCATTATTACAATGGATCTTCCAAAAAAACTGATCTGTCGGATCGCGGAGGCAGGCAACGGTTGTGTGCATGTAGCCTTAAAGGAATTATCCCGTTAATCAGATATCATACAGTACATGACAATCTCCTTCTCACAAAGCCAGAACCAGCCCTGTACCTCACATGGATCCAGAGATCTACCCAGTCATTGCTCTGCTAGATTTATATCAAGCTTTCGACTTAGGGGGTGCGTCCTGTCTGCTGCAGCTGGTAGCAGTCGAAGGATGGAACTGAGCGTGTGCGTCCACCTCAGTAAGGTGGACAGAGAAATTAGTAAAATGCAATTACCACAGTATTGACATCCAGGTGCTTGTTTGAAAACTGTAGAATATGTTTATGGGGCCACAGTTTTTGTTGCAGATTTTTTCTGCCACGTGTAAATCAGAATTGATGAAAACGCAATCACTTTGCTGGTACTGTAGAAGCCTGCAGATCTGCCGCACAAAAATCCGCAACCAAAATTCACGTGTTAACCCAGCCTTAGGCCCCGTTCATATTTCCGTTTTCCACGGACACCACACGTACCCATTTATTTATGTGTCTGTTCACATTTCAGTATTTTTTTTTACTGACTGTGGGTCAGGAAACAAATCACAGGGACATGCACTACTTTGATCTGTGATGCGGACCAAGCACGCCCACTGAAGTCTATGGGTCTGTGAAAATCACTGACACACATCCGTGTTGTGTCCGTTTTTTCACTGAAGACTAATAGGAGATTCTTTGGAAGTGACATTTCAGCTGAGCAACGTCCGTGAATTACGGATGACACATGGATGGTAAGAACAACCATTGATCCTTCACGGATGAAACACGCTTTTTTTCCACGGACGTGACACTGACACAGAAGTGTGGATGAGGCCTTATGGTACAGTCATGATGCAGCTGCATGAGCCACGGCCGGCTCCCACTAACTACATGGGAGCGCACTGTTTAGTCAGTCTGTATTGTGAATGGACACACGGCCATTACAGTGCAGACCAACTAAACAGCGCTGTGCTAACTCGTACAGCCGCGTGGTGCTCCTCTACAGAGCAGCCGCGCCGTTTGGTCATACCCTCACACTTTCCAATTAGTGCTGCCAATGTCATTCTGTGTGGGGACATACTCCTTGGGCAAGGGAAATGGTAAAACCAGTTGGCAATTTACTCAGAAGTTTCAAGGAGGAATAACAGAGGAATAGCGAAGCACAGCATTACACGAAAAGATGATTTAGAATTATTATTATATGGGGGATACAAGAGGTTATTACAACAGTCATGTCAGAAGAGGGGACAGCTCCTCTTTAAGGGCTCATACACATGAACTTTTTTTTGTCCGCGTCCATTCTATATTTTGTGCGGCTCGTATACGGAACCATTCATTTCAATGGGGTAGCAAAAAAAAAACAAAAAACTGAAATTACTCAGTGTGCATTCTGTATCCGTATGTCTGTTCTCCCAAAAAATGGAACATGTCCTATTCTTATCTGTTTTGCGGACAAGGACAGGCATTGTCACAATATATTCGCAAAATAGATATGGTTGTGTGCATGAGCCCTAAATCAGTGTTTATGAGCTGTAATAGGAGAAGACATGAGGGCTACACGGAAAACTGCGCAAACAGCTGAACATTTTTAAAGGGTTTTTTTCAGACAGGTTTTGGTTTTAAGAAGTTGAAAAAAAAAAAAAAAAAAAAAAAAAAATGTGCAGATGGCGGGTTTCTTTTTTTCGGGGGCGTTTTTCCCTATAGGAAAAACAGCAGTAAAATAAACCCGCTTGAGATTTTTATTTTTTTCCCCCAGAACAACCAATCAGAGCTCACCTTTCATTTTTTCCAAACTTTTCCAGAAATAAAAGGTGAGTTCTGATTGGTTGCTGGTAGTCGGTTTTGATAAATGTGCCCCAGTGTGTTTCCTCACTAGCATCTTCTTCATGGCATTTTCCCCTATAGAGAAGACGGTGCGAAAACGTCAGGAAAATAAAACTCCTAGAGCTCCAGGAAGCCAGAAAAGTAAAAAAAAAAAAAGTCGCCTAATGAACAAAATGTGTCCTGCGATTCACATCTCCCATAGTACTTCAGCGAACATCTGGAGTTGGCGCTTTTACAGAGAAAAAAAAAACTAAAGTCAACGAGAATGTGAAAGTGCTGAAAAGCTCCAGAAATAGTGTGACTCCACCCTTAGGCCTCATGCACACGACCGTTGTTCTGGTCCGCATCCGAGCCGCAGTTTTTGCGGCTTGGGTGCGGACCCATTCACTTCAATGGGGCAGCAAAAGATGCGGACAGCACTCCATTCTGTAGCCCCGCAAAAAAAATATAGCAAATCCTATTCCTGTCCGTTTTGCAGACAAAAAAAGGCACCTCTATAATGGGCTGCCCGGTCCGTTCTGCAAATTACGGAAGGCACATGTGCAGCTTCCGTGTTTTGCGGACTGCAAAAAATGGAACGGTCATGTGCATGAGGCCTTATTAATACCAATTGGAAAAAGGTTACACCAAGACAAGAACAGTGTAATCCGCATTCAGTGGTGTCCACTGCAATACACGGACACCGGCCGTGTGCACCCCGCGTCACACATGCCGACCCTTTCACTTGAATGGGTCTGCAATCCGTGGTGTTTTTATCCGTGCCTCCGCACCGCAAATAAATAGAACATATTCTATTTTTTTTTGCGGGGCGGACGGATCACGGACCCATTCATGTTACATGGGTCTCGATCCGTCCCGGCTGCCGCACGGACATTGCCTGTGCATTGGGGACCGCAAATTGCATGAGCCCTAAAGGGGTTATCCAGTATGTACACCAGCCCCCCATGTGCCGGGCCACTCACAGGGAATATACTTACCCAGCTCCCCGCCACTTCTCCCTGTACACAGATCAGGACATCCGGTGTCGGGGGTGGGAGCAGCAAACGGCAAGTGGGGACGAGCGTCTCTAGCGACACCCGTAGTCCTGGGAAGGCAACCCCCCAACACCGGATGATTTCATCCATGTACAGGGAGAAGCAACAGTGGCGGTCCGGGGACAGGAGCGCTGCAAGTATATTTCCTGTGAGGGGCCCGGCACATGGGGGGTCTGTTGTAGATACTGGATAACCCCTTTAAAGGGGTACTGTAGCTAAAAAAAATTAAAAATATGTTCTCACAGGCTGCACAAGCTGTAAAAAATAACAGAACTTATACTCACCCCCCCAACGCCCCGCTGCTGCCCGGGTCCCTGTTGCGCTCCACTTCCTGCTCCTGTCTCGATTACTGTCCGTTATGCGGACAATAGACATTTCTATAGTGGGTGCCGGTTCCGTTCCACATATTGCGGCACTCACACGGGCGGCACGGCCCTCAGGCTACTCATACATCTGGTTCTGCTGCAGATCTCACCCCTTGCATCGAAAAAGGTTAAATCCGTACCAAAAAATCCCACAAACAATTGACGTGCTGGCGATTTCAAAATACGCACGGCAGGTCAATTTCTGCATGGAACGAAAATGCAAAGTGTACACAGGATTTGTGAGTCCGCATGGAAGCACCACCCGTAATCTGCACTGTGTGAAAGCGTCCTTAAAGGGGTTGTCCCGTCTCAGACAATGGGGGCATATCGCTAGGATATGCCCCCATTGTCTGATATCTGCGGGTCCCACCGCTGGGAGAACAGAGCCCCGAAAATGCGCAGCCGCCCTCCATTCAATCTCTATGGGGCCAGTGAATATAGCCGAGCGGGTGTTCACTTCAATACAAAGCTGCATTTTTAGCTTGAGGTTTTTTTTTTAACGCAGATCTGCACAAAAACAAACAAACCAAAAACGCATGGACGCACATGGAGCTGGTTTTTTCTGCTTCCCATTCAGCGCTGGTTCTTTATTCCATGTGTAAAAAAAAACAAAAAACATCAAAGCAAATGCTGCTTTCGATTAAAAGAAGCAGGAGGCTGCTTTGAGGAGTTTATTTTGGAGCCGATTGAGGCAGAAACGCTCCAAAATCAGCGCCAAAAAACTGTGTGAACGGGCCTGTGGTCTCACACGATGACACTGCACAGCCCTATGTGAGGGGCCATCATAGACTAACACGAGGATCAGCCTGTGGGCAACTCTTACATAGGCCGCCCATTGGGTGCAGCGGTGATGTCAGTACGTACGTCATGTGACCACTGCCCCCGGTATGACACGTCACATGATTCAAAGTAAACAAAAGTCATCGGAGGGCTAAGAGACCCTCGTCTGTGCGTAACTGAAGTAAGGGCACACAGCACTACCACCAGCCAGGTCCTTCAGGTCCTGTCAGTGTACTAGATGTGTTGTCATCGCCCCACGTTGTAATATTCGGGGCGCATTACTGTTCCTATCGTCCAGTGTAGGATTTTGGCTAATACCGCCAGCGAGGGCATCATCCAATCTGTCCTGCAGGCTATCTACGATACTGCCACATGGGCACAACTGTATCAGCGCACATTGAGGTGCGTTGGGGAAGGGTGCAATTTATGGGCACAACCGCGCTGCACGGAAGTGCGCACACGTTCACCACTCACACGCAGCGCAGCACGCTCACACGCAGCGCAGCACGCTCACACGCCGCGCAGCACCCTCGCCGCTCACACGCCGCGCAGCACGCTCACCGCTCACAGTTATGTGAGAAGGGGGAATGAAAAAAAAACAAGAAGGGGGTGAAAAATGGAGCAAAGGCCACAGAAAGTGTCCTAAACTCCAGAAGCTGTGAGTGGGCTCCTGGCTGCCAGAGGCCTACACATGTGTGCAGAGCATGGGCCACTGAGGAGGTGCCGGCTCCCCGGGGTACCAGGGAAAGACTCCGGACACAAGGTGCCAGCAGCGCCCATGCCCGCAACCGGGGTGCAGTGAGGAGAAGGGGTCTGAGGCCGGTACCTGTCACACGCGTCACTGGGGAGCCCTCGGGGGGAGATCATCAGCTGTCACCGACACCGCTCACTCAGCTGCCATTACCTGGGATGCCGGAATGTACCATCCGCTCCACTCCTGGGGGGAGAGCTGGGGCATTCACTCACTGCACCATGGACAAGTTCAGTCTCCTTCCCTGCACAACGCGCAGTCTGCTGCCTTCCCCCAACTATTCCTGGCGGGTGATGAGGTAGGAACCGGCCTCAGAGATGGGAGAGGACGAGCAGACGAGGCGTAGGGTATCTGACGTCCCCCGTCTGCAGTAATAGACTGCTCCACAGTACGGGAGCTCCGGAGGCTCAAACGGCTTCGGCGTCAACCCCTGCTGATAAGCCGGAAAGGGGAAGCCCGTGGTAGGCGGTCGGTGGAGATTGTGGGAAGTGGGTCCCAGGGAAGGGTAAAATGTCCGCGCTCTGCTCTCTCTGTAGTAATGTATGTTCTTTGCTGGATTTTAATAAAGCTACACATGATTGAAATACAGCGACATAAACGTAAAGGGCTGCCACCGACCCCAACAAAAAATACGGGCCAAGTTTATAGGGGTAAAAAGGGGTGTGGTTTCTTGGGGGCGTGGCTTAACACGGGTTGTTATTTATGACTGATGGATTGATCATATTTTGACTTTTGTGCTGTTTTTAAACAGAAAAAATGCCATTTACTGTGTTTAAAAAGATAATACAATTACACTAAAGTACTTTCACTTTCCATAATGTCTCCAGTCCTCATTTTGCTTTGGTTTATCTACTGCGTGGCTCTAGGGGTTATCGCTTGCGCACTAAGGGGACATTCATATGGACAGCCGCACTTAAATTCCGCCAAAAATCTACCAGCGGCCGTATCCCTTCTGCTTCTCATACATCTCAGTGGCAGGCAGCGCTGAGGATTGCGGGTTGTTGGCTTATAGCCGCGGTCAGGCTCGGACTGGTCCACAGGGGTACAGGTGAATCCCACGCCTTAAACATAGCTATACGCCCAGGGGCGTAGCTACTGGCTCATGGGCCCTGGTGCAAGAGTTTAGCTTGGGCCCCCTTTCCCTCAGTGCTTTGTGTGTCTTCCTATGTGGCATAAGGGTCTTTGGGCCCCCTCAGGCTCCTGGGCCCGGTAGCGACTGCTACCTCTGCACCCCCTATAGCTACGCCCATGTATACGCCGAATCCCAACCAGTCCCCTAAATGCCCCCACATAGTACTTATTCCCCCTTTATGCCACCGCACAGCATTTATGCCCAGATATGTGCCCCGTTACAGTACGGCTACTTTCACACTAGTGTTTTTGCTGGATCCGGCAGGGCTCAGCAACAACGCTTCCGTTACTGATAATACAACCGTCTGCATCCGTCATGAACTCCACTGTAGGTTAATAGGGGACGGATCCGTTTTCTATTGTAATCTGTCCTCATTGACTTACACTGTGAGTCATGACAGATCCGTTTTACTCCGCATCCCAGGACGCACTCAAAAACGCTGCTTGCAGCACTTTTGTGTGCGTCATGGGAACGCAATGTATTCTGGTGCACTCCATTCTGTTCAGTTACGTTTTGTCCCTATTGACAATGAATGGGGACAAAACTGAAGCGTTTTCCTCCACTATTGAGACCCTATGACGGATCTCAATAGCGGAAAGGGAAAGCGCAAGTGTGAAAGTAGCCTAATATGCCCAGCTGTGCCCTCGCACAGTAGTATGCCAAGTTATATGCCCCCTCACAGTAATATGCCCAGGTATGTGTCCCCTCACAGAAGTAAAAAAAAAAAACTCCACATACTCACCTTGTTCCTAGCAGCAGCAGGACAGTGCCGGCAGGGGGGTAGAATGATGAAGCAGGGAGCCGATGCCGGCGACGGCTCTCTGCTTCATCATTACATCCTAGAAGCAGAGACAGCTGCTAGAGAGCGGGACATACCTCCCCGTACCGGGACTGCGGGACAACCACTAAAATCCGGGACTGTCCTGCCAGCTTCGGGACAGCTGGGATGTGTGTATGCATATATTCAGCGTATGTTCATATAAAAAAAACTTGATAGATTATTAAAGAAACTCCCCAGTTTATTATTATAGACTCGATCAGAGCTGAGATGACTTCTAGGTATAGAGGAAAGCTACCAGTGTCCTCTTCTCCCCAGGACCCACCTTCTCAAAGTTGCTGCAGGGACCCCCATATTCAGTCACCTGGTAGCATCTTGCTGCCATGCGAGCAGGTAATATTTTAATGTATCCGTACGGTGCGCCCCCCAAAATAAATATTACTGGTGGCCCTAGGCACCCCAGTTCGACATTGGCTGCGGCCGCACCAAGATGTGACAAGTTCCTTAAAATGGATGGGGGCAGAAAGGACTGGTTTTTGGCGCAGTTTTCAGTGCCAAATTCTGCTGTAAAATCCATTGTGTGAACGTGCCCTAAAAGAAAAAACACCAGCCTTTCTGGTGGCCGGGATCACAGGAGTAAACGCACACGTGATCCCCGGCCGCCTCGTATCTCCTCTGGGTTGGTATAGAATAGCTCCAGGACATGCACAATAGCCTTGGAACTGCTCCATCCAGCTACGGCAGCAGAGAATAAGGGTACGCTGCGCCGAAGTGCTATTGAAGCATTAGATCTTCCCAGCCCCACTTGCCTGTACTGCCAGTCATACTAGCAGGCACCACCCCCCTAAACCTTTAAAAAGGGGTTATCCAGTAATATATAATAATGACCTATCCTCAGCATGGGCAGGGGTCTGAGTACTGGAACTGTTGCCGATCAGCTGTTCCAGGGATCCGCCGTGCTCACCGGCCATCTGGTGAGTGCAGCTGGATCCAGGTATCTCTCCCAGGCACAGCGCTGTACATAGTATAGTGGCTGTGCATGGTATTGCAGCTCAGCCCCATGAACTTCTATGAGGCTGAGCTGCAACTAGGCCATGTACCCGATGTACAGTGATGTCACAAGGCCTAGAAAGAGGCCACAGCGCTCACAGAGTACTGCCCTCTTCTTACAGCTGGTCTGTAGGGTTGTCGGAGCCCTACCAATCTGATATTGATAACCCTATCCTAGGAATAGGTCATCAAGATGTATTAATGGATAACCCCTTTAGGCCTCTTTCAGACGGGCGTTGCGGGTGCACTCCGTCAAACAGTGCGGGTGCGTTGCGGGAATTGCCGCGATTTTTCCCTGCGAGTGCAAAGCGCTGTCATGCGTTTTGCACGCGCGGGAGAAAAATCGGCACTTTTGGTACCCAGACCCGAACCTGCACTTCTTCACAGAAGTGCATGTTTGGGTCAGAAATTGTCCCGCTGGTATTATTTCACATTATAACATAGTTATAATGTAAAATAATACCCTTGGCCATCTCCCTAATGTTGAACCCGGTGCAGAATGGGTTAAAAATAATAAACTAATCATAACTTACCTGGTCCATTTGATCGCGAAGCCCGGCCTCCTCTCCGTTAGCTTGAAAGATGTAAAGGACCTGTAATGATGTCACAGCATCACATGGCCCAATCACCTGCTCCATCACTATGGTGATGGAGCATGTGATTGGTCCATGTGACCACGTGACATCATCCAAGGTCCTTAAGCACTATTCACAGCCTGAGGATAGTGATTAGGACCTTGGATGATGTCACATGGTCACATGGACCAATCACATGCCCATCACCATAGTGATGGAGCAGGTGATTGGGCCATGTGATGTGACGTCATCACAGGTCCTTTAGATCATCGATGCTGCAGGGAAAGAGGACAGATCGCGATTACGCGATCAAGTGGCTAAGGTAAGTTAACTTTTATTATTTTTAACCCTTCCTCATCATTTAACAATGCATTCTTTATTAAGAATGCTATTATTTCCCTTATAACCATGTTATAAGGGGAAATAATAGAGATTGGGTCCCGTTGCTAAGCAACAATGCGGGAAAATCGCAACGCATCCGCACTTGGTTGCGGATGCTTGCGATTTTCCCGCATCCCCATTCACTTCTATGGGGCCTGCGTTGCGTGAAAAACGCAGAATATAGAACATGCTGCGATTTTCACGCAACGCAGAAGTGATGCGTGAAAATCACCGCTCATGTGCACAGCCCCATAGAAATGAATGGCTCCGGATTCAGTGCGGGTGCAATGCGTCCTCCTCACGCATTGCACCCGCGCGGAAAACTCGCCCGTGTGAAAGGGGCCTTAAGGGGATTGTGCAGTGCTATCATCAATATCCAATTAGCAGCTGTCTGACTCCCAGCATCCCCCACAGATCAGCTGTGTGAAGGGGTAGCTTTGCTTGGGTAAGTCAGTGCGGTCTGTCAAAATGGGTTCATTTTATAGTCAGTGGGGTCTGTCAGGATCCAGTCAATTTATAGTCAGTGTGGTCTGTCAGGAAAATTCCATTGTATAGTCAGTGGGGTTTGTCAGGAGGCAGTCATTTTTTACGGTCAGTGGGGTCTGTCAGGGGCCAGTCATTTTATAGTCAGTATGTTCTGTCAGGAGGCGGTGATTTTAAAATCAGTGTGGTCTGACAGAAAGTGTCCATTGTATAGTCAGTGTGGTCTGTCAGGAGCCAGTCATTGTATAGTCAGTGTGGTCTGTCAGGAGCCAGTCATTGTATAGTCAGTGTGGTCTGTCAGAAGCCGGTCATTGTATAGTCAGTGTGGTCTGTCAGAAGCCAGTCATTGTATAGTCAGTGTGGTCTGTCAGGAGCCGGTCATTGTATAGTCAGTGTGGTCTGTCAGGAGCCAGTCATTGTATAGTCAGTGTGGTCTGTCAGGAGCCAGTCATTGTATAGTCAGTGTGGCTGTCAGAGCCAGTCATTGTATAGTCAGTGTGGTCTGTCAGGGCCAGTCATTGTATAGTCAGTGTGGTCTGTCAGGAGCCAGTCATTGTATAGTCAGTGTGGTCTGTCAGGAGCCGGTCATTGTATAGTCAGTGTGGTCTGTCAGGAGCCAGTCATTGTATAGTCAGTGTGGTCTGTCAGGAGCCAGTCATTGTATAGTCAGTGTGGCCTGTCAGGAGCCAGTCATTGTATAGTCAGTGTGGTCTGTCAGGAGCCAGTCATTGTATAGTCAGTGTGGTCTGTCAGGAGCCAGTCATTGTATAGTCAGTGTGGTCTGTCAGGAGCCAGTCATTGTATAGTCAGTGTGGTCTGTCAGGAGCCAGTCATTGTATAGTCAGTGTGTTCTGTCAGGAAGTAGCCATGGTATAGTCAGTGTGGTCTGTCAGGAAGCACTCATTTTTCCGCACCTATAAAATTTAATGAATGAGTCTTGGGAATGCAGGGGGTTTCTCTGCATGGACCACTAGTCCATGTGGAAAAATGTTCCCGTTGATTGAACCATTGACTTTAATGGGCCCATGTGCTGTCTGTTGCATGCATGGACAGAAACAGTTATGGTCTCATTGAGGCCTAAAAATTTTTTGGTGACAGTCCTGTCATGGTCGCCTGTCAGCCAATATGTAAGGCAACGCTTACTTTGGTTCCCCCACCACTTCCAGTGCTGTGATCCAGTCTTCCCCACCCCCCAATGTTACCTTCTTGGCTGCACCAGTGACGTTCCAAGCACACAGGTCACCCTGCAGCCAATCACTGGCCTCAGCAGTACGCAAGACATCACTGCCAAGGCCAGCGATTGGCTGCAGCTGTGACCTGCATGCATGGAGTGCCACCGATGAAGTCAGGAAAACAAACAGCGGCAGGAGAGCAGCAAAGCTGTGAGGGACAGGTGGGAAAAGGGATAAGCATGGCTTCTTTTGGTATTTTGGCACATGTACAGGGGCTTTTATTTAAAGGTGTCATCCCACGAAAAATAGTCTACAGTTTTTTAACCAGCGCCTGGATCTGAATACTTGTGTAATTGCAAGTAATCAAAAATGTATTATAGCTACTGAGGCCTCTTTCACACTTGCGTTCTGAGGATCTGGCGGGCACTTCCGTTCCGCCGGATCCGTCAGAACGCAAGTGGCCGGAGAGCATTTGAAGACTGATCAGTTTCCTGATCAGTCTTCAACATGCTTTCACTGTTACCATGGCAGCCAGGACGCTACTGGAGTCCTGGCTGCCATGGTACTCAGCAGCAGTGTACTTACCTGCGCTGCGGCCGGCGGGCACTCCTTAATGACGTCACAGGTCCGGGCGGCACATAGATCAATGCGCCGCCCGGACCTGTGATGTCATAATGGAGCGCCCGGCGGCCGCAGCGCAGGTAAGTACACTGCTGCGGAGTACTTACCATGGCAGCCAGGACTTCAGTAGCGTCCTGGCTGCCATGGTAACCGATTGGAGCCCCAGCTTACACTGGGGCCCCGATCGGAACGGCTGCTGCGCATGCGCAGCGCTAAACGTCGGATCCGGCAATGCGCCGAATCGACGTTTAGCTTAATGCCGGATCCGGAATAATGCTCTTCAATGGGCATTCATTCAGGATCCGGCGTTACGGCATGTCTTCCGGCTTTTTGGAAGGAGGCAAATCCGCAGCATGCTACGGTTTTGTCAACGTCCAAAAAATGTTGACATACTGAACGGAAGACATCCTGATGCATCCTGAACGGATTTCTCTCCATTCAGGATGCATTAGGATTATCCTAATCAGTTTCTTTCCGTCCTAGAGCCCCGACGACGGAACTCTAGGACGGAAAGAAACAACGCTAGTGTGAAAGGGGCCTTAGTTATTCACTGAACTCTACGTGTACAGCGCCACCTGCTGCTTGTTCTTTTTTCTTTTTAATTTCTATGTCCTGCTCACTGAGACGGACGCACATGCTCAGTTCCATCCTTCAACTGCCATCAGCTGCAGTACAAAGGACACGCCCCCTGAGAAAGAGCATAGCCCCTTAAGTTGAAAGCTTGAAATAAATCCAGCAGAATAAATGCAGCAATGAATGGGGGGGGGGGGGGGATCTCTGGATCCATAGGAGGTAAAGGGCTGGTTCTAGGTTTGTTAGAAAGAGATTGTCATGTAATAGATTATGTCATGGGAGAACCCCTCATAAACTGGGCATACTCCACACATGGCAGGTACCTACCGGCAATGAGCTGGATCGGCGATATCCTCAGATGTTTCGGTCAATAGCAATTGCGGCATCTGTGGGGGTTAGACCGAGGGAAGGGAGCTCCCCCTGTCCTCCAATCTGACCCCCACGGGGCTCTGATTAGTTGCTATGGCAGCCTTGTGAACGTTTCCAGGCCTGTTATCCATAACTGACCGAAAAGTTGGACCCAGGGTATACCTTCAAAGGCAAGCAGTGAGAATCCCATAGACTGCAACAGTGCACAGCGTCACAGGCAGCGAGAATCCCATAGTCTGCAACAGTGCACAGCGTCACAGGCAGCGAGAATCCCATAGTCTGCAACAGTGCACAGCGTCACAGGCAGTGAGAATCCCATAGACTACAACAGTGCACAGCGTCACTGCCAGTGAGAATCCCATAGTCTGCAACAGTGCACAGCGTCACAGGCAGCGAGAATCCCATAGTCTGCAACAGTGCACAGCGTCACAGGCAGCGAGAATCCCATAGTCTGCAACAGTGCACAGAGTCACAGGCAGCGAGAATCCCATAGACTGCAACAGTGCACAGCGTCACAGGCAGCGAGAATCCCATAGACTGCAACAGTGCACAGCGTCACAGGCAGTGAGAATCCCATAGACTGCAACAGTGCACAGCGTCACAGGCAGCGAGAATCCCATAGACTACAACAGTGCACAGCGTCACAGGCAGTGAGAATCCCATAGACTGCAACAGTGCACAGCGTCACAGGCAGCGATAATCCAATAGACTGCAACAGTGCACAGCTTCACAGGCAGTGAGAATCCCATAGACTACAACAGTGCACAGCGTCACAGGCAGTGAGAATCCCATAGACTGCAACAGTGCACAGCTTCACAGGCAGCGATAATCCAATAGACTGCAACAGTGCACAGCGTCACAGGCAGCGAGAATCCCATAGTCTGCAATAGAATTCTACTGTGTTTAGAAGATCACATGTTCAGGTCACTTAAGAGGATGAAAAAAAAAAAAAAAACACAAAAGTAATAAAAATTCTAATCAACCCCCTTTCCCAATTTTACATTTAGAAATAAATAAAAAATTAAACTCCAAAATATCCAAACTAGATATAAAAATATTTTTCCTGTGCGGTGAACCAAAATATTTGAATAAAAAGTGATCAAAAGACCATATGTACCAAAAAAAGTACTGTTTGTAGCTCTGTAGACGGAAGTATCAAAAATTTAGCGATGCAGAGAACATTTACGTTTTTTTCAAACATTTATAAAAAAAAAAAAAAACATAATAAAAACTATAATTTGGTGTCACTGTGATTGTATAAACCTGCAGAATAAGGACATTGTGGCATTTTTAGAGCACAGTGAATGCCATAATATCAAAACCCCACAACCTTGGTGGAATTTTCCGTTTTCCAATACTACGGTAAATGAAATGGTAATGAAAAATACAAATTTGTCCCGCATAATAGGCCCTCAAATTAAAAAAGTTATGGCTCTTGGAAAGTGAAGTGGGAAGGATAAAAATGCAAAAGTAAAAATTTGCCTGGTTCTTCAAGGGGTTGTGCAAGAACGGGGGCGGTTTTAGCAATTCCCCCACCGCTAGACCGGACCTATAAGGCCCTTTTCACACGGGCGAGTTTTCCGTGCGGGTGCAATGCGTGAAGTGAACGCATTGCACCCGCACTGAATCCGGACCCATTCACTTCTATGGTGCTGTGCACATGAGCGGTGATTTTCACGCATCACTTTTGCGTTGCGTGAAAATCGCAGCATGTTCTATATTCTGCGATTTTCACGCAACGCAGGCCCCATAGAAGTGAATGGGGATGCAGGAAAATCGCAAGCATCCGCAATCATGTGCAGATGCGTTGCGATTTTCCCGCATGGTTGCTAGGATATGATCCGGATGGGGACCCGATCGTTATTATTTTCCTTTATAACATAGTTATAAGGGAAAATAATCGCATTCTAATTACAGAATGCAATGTTCCCCGGGCTATAGAGGGTTAAAAATAATAAAGAGTTAACTTACCTTCTCCCATTGTACGCGCAGAGCCCCAGAACGTCTTCTCTCGATGGTTGGGATGCTTGAGGACCTGTGGTGACGTCACAGGGTCACATGGTCCAATCATAGAAGCATTTGAGTGGACCATGTGACCCATGTGATCCTGTGACATCACGGCAGGTCCTTCATCCAACAGATTTTCACAGTGGATGTTCCGACCTGTGTGCACGTACCCGAAACTACCTGTCTGGGTCTGCTGTTGGGAAACTACAACTCCCAGCATGCACACTTGCTCTCAGAGCCGCCATAGAAGGGAATAGGGTTGTTTCGGTTATCGAAGTTTCGATACTTTTCTCTGGTATCGAGCTCGATACCAGGATTAGTATTTTATCGATACTGGGCTGCGCTACTGCACAGCCCAGTATCAGAGAATGTGGCTGCGCCGCTTTCAGCGCGGCCATGTTCTCCTCGGCAGCACAGGGCAGTCTTTCCCTCCCCCTGTGCTGCTTCCACCAATAGAGCGAGAGGGGCGGGGTCACTGGCCACCAATGAGGAGTGACGTTTACTATACAAATGCAGGCAGAAGAAACTCATTGCCGGCACCTGAGGGGTTAACTGCCACGGATCGCAGCGCCCGGTCACAGGCAGGTACCGGCAATGAGTTTCTTCTGCCTGCATTTGTATAGTAAACGTCACTCCTCATTAGTGGCCAGTGCGCCCCTCCCCAGTATTAAAGACATTGGCCAGTGCCCCCCCTTTCCCCATTATTAAATACATTAGTGGCCAGTGCATCCCCCCATCCCCCAGTATTAAAATCATTGGTGGCAGCGGCCACAGGGTCCCCTCACCTCCTCCTCATTGGTGGCAGTGGCAGTGATCGGAGCCCCAGCAGTGTAATGCAGTGTGTGCACTGTGCACAGGGCAGCAGGGAGAGGGTGAGATCCTATTCACCCTGATAGAGCTCTATCAGGGTGATTAGGATGAGAAGATCTCAGGTTCTAGCCCCTAAGGGGGAAATAGTTAATAAATAAACTGTAAAAAAAAAAAAAAAAACACCAAAATATTAAGTATAAATCACCCCCTTTCCCAATTTTACATATAAAATATATAAGTAATAAATAAAATATTACATATCGTTACGTCTCAAGTCCAAACTATTAAAAAAAATCCTCTTTAGCGGTGAACGCCCATAAAAGAAAAAAAAAATGCACAATTCGCCATTTTATTTTAGTCGCCTTGTCACCCCAAAAAATAGGATCAGATTGTTGTATTATTGGCCGGACGTTCCATAAAATGAGGAATGCACGCAGCTTTTTTTGGCATTTTTTTTTTTTGCGTGGTATCAAATGGTATCGAGTATCGCAATACTTTTTTATGGTATTGATACAGAATCAAAATTTTGGTACCGAAACAACTCTAGAAGGGAATTGAGCATGCTGGGAGTTGTAGTTTCCCAACTGCAGGATTCCCAGAAGTTGCTGACCCTCGGATACACCATCAGGCTGTGACTGCTTGCTGGATGCTGCAGCCCTGTGTCCTTGAACGGCTGGAATATGTGACCCCCACCTGAATGATTTGTCCCCCACCCTGTGGTGTGAACAGAGCCCCCGTCAGGGCCTACACCAGGGGCACTGACCCACTGCACAGACTTGTAGTCCTCAGTGACCCTTCCATATGTGTCCGTCCCATAGGCAGCAAGACAACTGCCCCTGTGGCTACACCTACATTATTACAATGGACTAAAACTCCCATCATATCCTTAGAGCTACTAAAGTGTCACAGGCTGCAATAGACAACTGCCCCTATGGCTACACCTACATTATTACAATTGACTACAACTCTCATCATATCCTTAGTTCTACTAAAGTGTCACAGGCAGCATTAGGCGAGTGCCCTATGGCTACACCTTTATTATTACAAAGAACTACAACTCTCATCATAGTCTAAGAGTTACTGAAGTATTGCAGGCTGCAATAGACAACTGCCCCTATGGCTACACCTACATTATTACAATGGACTACAACTCCCATCATATCCAAAGCAGCTCGTCATCAGCCTGGTGGACGTGCGCCGCCCGCATGGCAATAACCGACGCCATGTCCGAGCAGGGGCCGTTACCGGGCCAGTCTCCCACCGGTCAGTACCAGGGTGAGCACACAAACCGCTGTTTCTGCAGAGCAGATACCTATCCGTCCGCCTCCTCCAGAGCTGAGGTCACAGCCCCTCCCCCGAAGCTGACGTGTCCGCCAATCTTCTGTGACGAGCTGGTCCCGGTAAATAGCTCATAGCCCGGGAGAGGAGGCGGGGCCAGGGCGGCTGCAGTGTAAGCTTTAGTCCACCAGAGGGAGACGCTGCTCCCTGGCACTTTATATACACAAAATATGTCAAATCTATGACCCGACTGCAAGGTTGATGGTAGATCACCCACAGGATTCCTCATTTGGCCATTTTTGATTTGGAGCTTATCCTTTGGGTGTCAAGGAAAACTGGCTTAGTTGCCAATAGCAACCAATCAAATCCCACCTTTCATTTTACAGAGCTCCTTTGAGAAATAAGGCCCCTTGCAGACGAGCGTGTCCGGATTATGTGCGGATGCGTTCAGTGATAACTGTGCGATTTTGCAAACAAAGTCATTCAGTTTTGTTTGCGATCGTGTTCAGTTCAGTTTTTATCGTGTGGGTGTAATGCGATTTACTGCGTTTTGCACGCGCGTGATAAAAAACGACCACCCGTGAAAATCGCATCTGCACTTGCTTGCGGATGCGATGCGATTTTCACGCAGACCCATTCACTTCTTATGGGGGAAGTGCTGTCTGAACATCACAAAAGTGATGCGTGAAAACCGCCGCTCATGTACACAGACCCATTTAAATGAATTCTGTGCAGGCACAATGCGTTCGCATCATGCATTGCACCCGCGTAGAATTCTCGCTGTTGTGAAAGGGACCTAAAAGGTGGAATCTGGTTGCCATGGGCAACTAAACCAATTTTGATAAATCTCCCCATTGTGTATTGAAAAGTTTTGCACTTTTTTAAATATGCAAAATAATTGAATTCCTCAGCATTTTCCAGAACTCTGCTTGCTGTCAGTGAACCTTCCAGCAGATATATGTACACCAGTGCTGATCAGAAACTGAACGTATATAAAATCCACCTTTTCGATGTCCCTATATCATTAATGAAACAAGCAGTGTTGCTGTTCCTCTGGCAAAATTGCTGATGTGCAGACCGCTCCAGGAAATTACAACAGGGCAGAAAAATAAAATGGGGGTCATTTATCAAGTGACGTGACTTTTTTTAGTTGTAAAAAAAAGTTCCAAATCCCTTTTTTGACTGACCGTGCGACAATGTTTAGTCGCAGGGCCAGTTTTACGCCATGTGTGACAGCTGGGCGGGATTGGGGCGTGACAGGGCCAGACCCCGGCAAATTTACTAACATGCAGCCAATGGCAGGCGGAGACGGGGACAAGCCTCCCTAGTGTCACCCGCGATGCTAGGGAGGTTCATCCCCGTCACCCCCTGATATTGGCTACCCCCAAATCAACACCAGATGTTTTCATCCGTGCACGGGAAGAAGCAGCGGTGGCCATGCGGGGACCAAGAGCGACGCAGGGAGCCAGGTAAGTAGAATCAGTGTGAGGGGCAGTCATGCAGACCTTCCTCCAGCGGGGTATCTACTAGTGCTGGCATGTGAAACACTGGTCTTTAGTTATTCACCCCCTTTGACATTTGATACTGGTTGCAGTCATTCAGTGATTTCAATGGTAAATCCAGGCCCCCAAATGTCCCCATGTAGCCCTAAACTTATACAGTGCGCGGTTCTGATGTCCTGCAGGCATCATATCAGCAGCATGTCGTCAGTGTATTGATATGTCCGTCGTCATATTGTGACATTTAATTCATCCAGCCGCTGAGGTTGCTCTCTCCCTCCAAGCAGGTTTATAAAGGGCCTGTGCATGTACAACCTAATTCACACCAACCTATGGCTGGCCACCTTGGGGTACATTAACCACCTTCCCCTAATAGGATGGTGCCTGAGCAATAGGTTCCTAGCTGGTGTACTGCTAAGGTGTGCTGTATTTCATTTCTATGACCACCTCTGCCAGTTTTTTGGATACTGACCCTCCACTGCCTTATCTGACCTGTGCCTGTACTCTGTATTGACTATGTGTTGCCCGTACTGACTTTGGACTGTCCCGCTGTTCGACATAAATGGCGGCTTTCAACCAGACAAAAAGTCACGCATCCCTCTGGCCGTTCCTGTTGTCAATGGAGATCGTGCGGTACCCAGCATTATCTGGCTATGCCGGATGTCCTCTGCCAGAACAACCTGCTGGATTTCATAACGCTACTGTGAACGTAGCCGTAGATACTCACCAATCTCCCCCTCAGCCTCTCCCATTCAGATGCTTACTACGTCCCAGCTGGTCTCTACTTCCTGGAACTGTCCCGACACACAGGAAATAGCAGTGAATGAGTGCTCAGGCAATCGATGGCTGAGGCGGATCATCACTAAGGCCTGTGATTGGCTGAGCAGTCATTTCCTGGTTATCTAGATGGGACCAGGAAATTAAGACCAGCAGGGACCTTTTGAGTGTCGGAAAGGGACCGACAGGGAATGGTGAGATGTGGGCTTTTTCTTTAATTCTTTTTTTATAAACCTACTTAGTCAATTTGAGAACTTTATACATTTTTTGCACTGGGCAAACAATTTAAGTCTGTTCACACAGGAGGCCATGCTGCCGTTCATGTAGCCTCAGTTTCTAGCCATGACCACACCTAGAAAGGACATGCCCTTTCTTGGCACAGATGTAAACGGCAGTCTCCCATTGAAAACAACTGGAAGCGGATTTCCTGGCTGTTAGCAACTTCTTGGCACAGAATGTACACAGTATGAATTCCTAAGGGATCTTTTTTGGGCCTGCAATAGTAAATGTCAGAATATACTGGTTTAGGAATCCAAACAGGTTCCCGCGACAGGTGGCAGGAGATTGGTGAGACTGGCGACACGTGGTTTGATCTGACAGGTTTCCTTGTGGATCAATAGGCGTCTGTGTTGTTTCTGGTAATGGCCACACCCCTTGCTTCAGGTGTTGCTTATGTGGTCATTTAACCTTCCTTATTTATAGTTGCTTCTCCCACTATGCTGTGCAGTTTATAGCTTCAGTTTCAGTTGTGGATTGCTGTTGTGTGGATCTCGGCAGAGTTCCTGGTGCTTCCATTGCTCCTTTGAAGTTAAGTCTTTCCTCTCCCTTTTTGTATTTTGTTTGAGTTCTGTGTGTTGCATTTCCCTGTCATTTGTATTAAGGCCTGAGGGAGACTCCTGTTCGTCCTTCCTTTTGGAGAAACAGGTTGTCTCAGTCCTGACATTAGTACCAGGGTTCTACAGGGTGAATTAGGACATTAGGTATTCCTGTGTATGAGCTCACCTACCTCTGGGGTCTGTTCATACTGGTAGTTAGTCAGGACTTTGATTAGGGTTTCACTAGGAGGTGTCCACCTCATTTCCCTAGTTTTCTGAACCCTTTCCTTCCTATATTCGGTGTGGTGTTTCCCTCCCACACCCCAACGTGACGATCACGTTTTCTGCATTCACCTATTTGGATTCCCAACCCAATGGTTTCACCTAAGCAGACTCGGAACGCCCCACAGGGGTACAGTTGAATCTCCCGGTTGGGCCCCTAAGCAAGGTGGGCCCCTAGTCTCCCACCCCCTGCAAAAGTGTACATGTACAGCACCTCAACCAGTCTATGTTCATACAAGATACTGGGTCGATAATTTAAGAAATTATTGATGCGATTAGATGGCTGAGATGACTCAAGGAACAGAGGTCACCAGCTAGTATCCTCTTTTCCCAGGGACCCAGTCCGACACTGCACCTGAGTGTCAGCTCAGTATTTTCCGTGCATCGGGCCACTATGATCCGTGGGCTGCTACAGGAAGTGTAGCTAGGAATTTCTTTTCATTTTCATCATTTTCTCAGCATAGTAAATGTACATAGTAAATAATGAGCTGGTATAATAATTGGTACGAGGGCAGGAGCTATATAAGCAGAAAAATAATGACAACGCTATAAAAGCTGAGAGCGATTTTCATAAGTATCATGTAGCAAAGAAGAATGCTTAAAATACCTTAATACCTTAATAAAATTTTTTCATGCCGAACTTTAATAAATGTATCCTGCTGTGCTACGAGTACATCTAGTACGAAATGTGCGCTCGCAATGCATTTATGTAAAAAATCAATGATTCCTATGGTAACAGTGGTTGCATTCTTGTGTGCCAGGCACCAAACGAGAGACAAGAACTGCATGATGAACACAGATTTATTATTCTCACGTTTGTGATATTGGCCCCTCATGCAAGGATGTAATACTCCAGTGCCTTGCAAAAGTATTCACCCCCTTGACTTTTTTCGTGTTTTGGTGCCTAACAACCTGGAATTAACATGGATTGTTTCAGGATTTGCATCATTTCATTTACAGAACATGCCCACAACTTTGGAATTTTTTATTTTTTTTTAAACTGTGAAGCAAACAACAAATAGGACAAAATAACAGAAAAAGTCAATGTGCATAACTATTTACCCCGCTAAAGTCAATACTTTGTAGAGCCACCTTTTGCGGCAATCACAGCTCCACGTCGCTTTGGATACGTCTCTATGAGCTTGCCACGTCTTACCACTGGGATGTTTGCTCATTCCTCCTTGCAGAACTGCTCCAGCTCCTTCAAGTTGGATGGTTCACGCTTGTGGACAGCAATTTTTAAGTCTGACCACAGATTTTCTATTGGATTGAGATCTGGGCTGTGACTCGGCCATTCCAACACATTTACATGTTTCCCCTTAAACCACTCAGGTGTTGCTTTAGCCGTGTGTTTGGGGTCAGTCCTGCTGGAAGGTGAACCTCCGTCCTAGCCTCAGATCAAGCACAGAGTGGTACAGGTTTTGCTCAAGAATATCCCTGTATTTAGCACTATCCATCTTTCCCCCCTCTGACCAGTTTCCCAGTCCCCCCAGCATGATGCTGCCACCACCATGTCTCTCTGTGGGGATGGTGTTCTTTGGGTGATGGGATGTGTTTGGTTTGCGCCAGATATAGCGTTTTCTTTGAGGGACAAGAAGTTCAATTTTAGTCTCATCAGACCAGAACACCTTCCTCCATACATTTTGGAGTCTCCCACATGTCTCTTCGCAAACTCACAACGTGCCTTTTTGTTTTTAGCTGAAAGTAATGGCTTACTTCTGGTCACTCTGCCATAAATCCCAACTCTATGGAGCGTACGGCTTATTGTCATCCTATGTACAGATACTCCAGTCTCTGCTGTGAACTCTGCGGCTCCTCCAGGGTTACGTTAGGTCTCTGTGCTGCCTCTCTAAATAATGCCCTCCTTGCCCGATCCGTGAGTTTTGGTGGGCGACCTTCTCTTGGCAGGTTTGCTGTTGTGCCGTGTTCTTTCCATTTAGTTATGATAGATTTGATGGTGCTCCTGGGGATCATCAAAGATTTGGATATTTTTTTATAACCTAATCCTGACTTGTGCTTCTCAACACCATTGCCCCTTACTTGTTTGGAGAGTTCCTTGGTCTTCATGGCAGTGTTTGGTTAGTGATGCCTCTTGCTTAGGTGTTGCAGCCTCTGGGGCCTTTCAAAAAAGGTGTGTATGTGTAATGACAGATTATGTGACGCTTAGATTGCACACAGGTGATATCATTTCACTAATTATGTGACTTCTGAAGGTAAATGGTTGCACATGCCTATTTTCTTTTTTCTATTTCTAAACAATAGTTTTATTTATATATTTTTTAATTTCACTTCACCAACTTAGAGTATTGTGTTCTGATCCATCACATAAAATTCAGATTAACAAACTTAAGGCTGTAATGTAACAAAATACGATAAAAGTCAAGGGAGGGGGGGGGGTGAATAGTTTTGCAAGGCACTGTATATGATATAGAAACCCATTTTGTTTGTATTTCCCCATGTTCATATCTATGCCAAAAAGAACTGCAATTTTCACACTGAGCCTCATAATGAACTGACGCTTCCTGTTCTGTATAAATCAGTACTCAGCAGTCATCTCATTATTATCACATGCAGGATCACAATGACAGGTAACACCCAGGGATGGACTGGCCATAGACCTTACAGGGAAATTTACTGGTGGAACGAAGTCCAGGAGGGCTGCCCAAGCGATAATTAACACGGTGAGAATCAGGTGCTCATGTACCCGTCCAGCAACCACACATGCCCTTCTGAATTCAACTGCTGTGGCCCACTCTACTGCTAAGCCCCCTGCTCCATATCGTAATCATAGACAACTGGAGGAGAAGGACGAAAAATGGCAGCTATTCATGGCCACCACAGAGGGACAGCTTTTGGGGCAGTATATTGTGCTGCACAGTCATATATATCTCTGCTGGGTTGATATTTTATGCTATGGTATTGCTGACCCCGCCTACTCGTGTAGCCCCGCCTTCTGTCAATTTGGACCCGCCTACAGCATGGGGCCACTTTTATTTTTTTATTTTTTCAGGACCACTTTAAGTTCTCAGTCCGCCCCTGGTAACATGTCTATAATAAAGCAGGATGCAGACAACACATGGTCCACCATTGCCAATATGGGGTTAATGACAGCTCCCCTCCCTGCACAATGACCTCTGTGCACGTCACAGAGCATGCCCACTACACTTTCACATAGAAGTCAATATGTTGTTTTCTCATTTAGGTTACTTACTGTTTGCAGCTCATCGGAGCAGCAGCTCAGGCCAGATGGCTGTCCCTACCATCATATTCAGAAAATAAAGTAAAAGAAATCAAAAAATAAAAACAGAAAAAAAACAACGGCCCAGATTTGCTAGTGCAATAGATGATGTAAGCTTAGAGGGGCTGTGTAGACCTGCACCAGATTTATTACAGGGGCTCAGGGTGGATGAAAATGTGGTGCGGGGAGAGACACTTTTCTCCGACTCTGTACCAACTATTGGTTGGCTCAGTCACTGGCAGAACTGTACAGCAGAATTGTGGCACAATTTTGGTGCAAAGTGTTGCATTTAAGACCACATCCCCTTTGGTGGACTAGGCACACGGGACTGCACTTTGCAACAAATTACTCCAGACTGCTAATTTTGACACAGTTCATGATAACTAGGGCTGAGCGTATCGAGCTTTGGATCCAAGATCCAAAGTTGATTCATTCCAAAACTTGGTTTTACTGCTGTATGGAGACCTATCTCCGTACAGCATTAAAGCGTATGTGCTTCGGCGAGGCAAAAGTCCGGAGTCGCATGAGACCAGTGAATAACTTGGGGCTTCGATTCTATGACTTTCAAAACATTTTAAAACAGGAATCTGAAGTCAACTTTGGTATCGGCTGGTACCTCGAAGCTGACTTTGGATTCTTGTTTTAAAATATTTTTAAAATCGTAGAATCAAAGTCCAAAATTATTCACCGGTTTTGCACAACTTTGGACTTAATGAATCAATGCATCAATGCAGCGTGGCATGAAGGTGATCAGCCTGCTGCACTGCTGAAGTATTATTGAAGCTCAGGTTGCTTTGATAGCGGCCTTCAGCTCATCTGCATTGTTGGGTCTGATGTCTCTCATCTTCTTCTTGACAGTACCCAATAGATCTTCTAGGGGGTTTAGTTCAGGCAAGTTTTCTGGCTATGGCTATTAAACCAGGTATTGGTACTTTTGGCAGTGTGGACAGATGCCAAGTCCTGCTGGAAAATGAAATCAGCATCTCCACAAAGATTGTCAGCAGAGGGAAGCAAGAAGTGCTCTAAAATTTCCTGGTAGATGGCTGCACTGACTTTGAACACAGAGGATCAACACCAGCTGACGACATGGCTCCCCAAACCATCTCTGACTGTGGAAACTTCACTCAAGCAACTTGGTATAAGATCCTCACCTGTCTCGCACTCCGGTGTGACCAAAAAGGGTCCTCGTGGAGGTTACGCGTGTCTCCACTGATACACCAGCTCTGACCCCTTTGCGAACCAACGTGGGGATGCGTTTGCATGTGCGCCATAGGGGAAGACCGTATGGGTTTCGGGGGCGGCTGGGTCGGGCTAATGGCACTATGCCGCTCGTCTACGGTGCCTATTAAGGATTCCATTCCGGTGTCCTTGTCGACGCACTCGCATACTCCCGCAGAGCCTGTTGTGCGTCCGCTCAAAAGCGGGTTCGCAAGGGGCTACGCGGTCGCGTGTACGTCCTTCTTATGTGCTTCGCCGACCAGCAAAGGGAATAGCATCTGGCCGCAAGTGCAAAGTAGATTAGGGGGCCAGCATTGGTCTAATAGACTAATGACTGACCAAATCCTTGTACACAGGTGTAGGCAGGATCATGACCTATGGGGAGTGGACACTTGGCGCCCAGGGATTTCTTAGCGGGCACATAAAAGGTGCCCACTGTTATTCTTCCTATCCAGGTGCAGGTCAGTACTGCTTACTTCTGAGAGAAGATTGCTTGGACTCCCTCTGCCCCAGTGGGACCCAGGACCCGGGATTTTCCGTGAAGCATTCCTTCACCTGGCAACCAGCTGAGGGACTAATGCACGGTTTGGGACTTCTCCTGGCTTTCCCACAGTTTTGTGTACCTGTTATTTTGCACCAGCAAGTTACCTGGACTTTTGGTTCGTTTTTGTGAATAAACACCTTTGATTTGAACTTCACTGGTCTGTTTGTTGGTGCCTTGCATTACACTTGGATTGTATGACTTTCCACTCTTCCTCCAGATTCTGGGACCTTGATTTCCAAATGAAATGCAAAATTTACTTTCCTGATAACAGGGCTTTGGATCAGTGAGCAACAGTTCAGTCCTTTTTCTCCTTAGCCCAGGTAAGACGCTTCTGATGTTATCTCTGGGTCATGTGTGGCTTGACACAAGGAATGTAACAGTTGTAGCTCATGTTCCGGATACATCTGTGTGTGGTGGCTCATGAATCACTGACTCCAGCCGCAGTCCACTCCTTGTGAATCTCCCCCAAATATTTTAGTGGCCTTTTTTTGACAATCCTTTCAAGGCTGTGGTTATCCCTGTTACATGTGCACCCTTTTCTACCACATTTTCCGTTAACTTTCCATTAATATGCTGGGATACAGCACTCTGTGAACAGCTACCTTGGAGAGCGTCAAAGACTGTCTTCTGGACAACTGTCAAATCAGCAGTCTTCCCCATGATTGTGTAGCCTACTGAACCAGACTGAAGGACCATGTAAGGCCTAATTCACACGTCCGCAAAATGCATCCGCATCCCATCCGCAATTTTGCGGAAGGGTTGCAGACCCATTCATTTCAAAGGGGCAGGAATGGATGTGGACAGCACACTATGTGATGTCCGCATCCGCATCTGTGTTTCCGCAATTGCGGACAAGAAAAGGCATTCTCTATATAGTGCCAGCAATGTGCAGTCCGCAAAATGCGGAATGCACACTGCAGCCGTCCCTGTTTTGCGTATTTGTGTTTCCGTGTTTCCGCAAAACACACTACGGACGTGTGAATTAGGCCTAAAGGCTTAGAAAACCTTTGCAGGTGTTTAATGCTGATTAGAGTGTGACACCAGGAGTCTACAATATACTGACTTTTATAAGCCATAATTATTAAAAGAAATAAATATCTGAAATAGATCACTCTGTCTGTAATGAAGCTGTAATTCCTGAAATAATTTAACTTTTCGATAATATTGTAATTTATTAAGTTGCACCTCCATGTGAAGGTTCACCTGTAAGCACATTTTAGGAACACGGGGGAGATTTATCAAGACTGGCATTCCTAGTTGTAAATTATGGCAAACATAGCATAAACAGGTTGATAGGATGACATTTCTGAAACTGTCTAAAACAAAAACTGTCTTTATCACTCACAGCAACCAATCACAGCACAGCTTTAATTTCTCAAGTGCACTATTAGAAATAAAAGCTGCTCTGTGATTGGTTGATGTGGTCAACAAGGGCAAAGCTACAGTGACAGAACGTGAAATTCCCTCCAGTTACCGTGCAGAAACTTCAGCAGTCTGTACATCTGCCAGTGGACATCATAGGACATCTGCTGATGGATGTGCATTCCAATAAAGGCTGTCTCCTAAAAACTATGCCTGTCCATATACCCTATTAGGGCACCTGGACATCATAGAAGTGGGGTTTGGAACCCTGTCTATTCACCATAGTTGCCCAAAAAGATTGTCTCTCACTCTGGCACACAGACATGGTCAGCCTCATGGGAATCCTGGTGACCTCACGAGAATCCTGGTGACCTCATAAGCTGCTGGGTGGGTAATTGCTTTTGATTGATACAAGATGCTCTCTATACTTATTTGCTAAGTTATTGAATTGCCAGTCAAAGATGTACTGAATCTAGAAAAAGAATGATGGGTCTGATTTTGCACTCATAATTTTGGGGGATTCTTAATAGTCTCTGATATATCATTGTTTATTGCATCAGGCTGATGATCATGGAATCTCCTGCGTCACAGCAAAATGGAGAGTTGCTAGATACCATCTCTGAATGTACGTCCATTGATGTGGTCGGTGAGACTCCAGTTGGCCGTAACAAAAAGGTAACTCTACATCCCTGGTATGGCATGGTTATGTTGCAGTGCAGTGTACCAACCATGTCTTCTTATGAGGATTTGTACTGAAAATGTTAAAAGTGGCCAAATTTTTACTTTATGTTATTATATTTCTCCTTTTAGGTTCTGACATTTTTTTCAATATCTTCTGTCATGATGTACTGTGTCTTATAAGATGTACATTCGCGTTGTATGTTATTATGTTGTGACTCTTTGGAAGATGTTGTATATCTTTTATTTCTCGAATAAAAAATGTGTTAAATAAAATTGGCCAAATTTTGAGAAGTTAACAGTTTACGTGGAGAAGTATGACCATCTATCGTTTCGTTGCAGTGTTAATTTTTGCGGGAAAACAGGAAGTGCAGCCATATTTTTATCACTTTTGAATGAGCTTTTCAGATACTGATGATTTACTGTCATTAGACAGGTTCTGTCAATAAAAAAGTGATAGTTTTAGAGTATACAGGCACAGGATCTCTGTGAATTCAAAGCCACTGCTGCCCAGTTCCTATTCCGAAACACAGCAGTCCATTCATACAGATGATCAATGGGGGGCCACGGGAGTCAGACCCCACTGATCTCATATGCATGACCTATCCTAAGGATAGGTCATCAGTATTCTAGTCCCAGAAATGACCTTAAAGAGGACCTTTCATCTGGAAAAAAATTCTGAACTAAGTATCATAATATGTAGAGCGGTGCCCGGGGATCTCACTGCACTTACTATTATCCCTAGGCGCCGCTCCGTTCTCCCGCTATGTCCCCCGGTATGTTCCGTTACTTGGTTATACTGGGAGGAGACTGCCCTTGCTCTCCTGGGCGTCTCCTTCTCCCAGGCTGGAGCTGTTTCCAATCCCAGAGCAGAGCTCATAGCCTGGGAGAAAAAAACCTTCCAGTCTATGAGCTGTGCGCTGCGATTGGCCAGAGCTACAGCCTGGAAGAAGGAGACGCTCAGGAGAGCAAGGGCAGTCTCCTCCCAGTATAACCAAGTCGCGGAACATACCGGGGGACATAGCAGGAGAACGGAGCAGCGCTCGAGGATAACAGTAAGCGCAGGGAGATCCCTTTTTTTCCAGATGAAAGGTCCTCTTTAAGGCCTCCTGCATATGACCATGCGTTCGCCGTGCCTGTGTTGCAGACCACAAACCGTAGGTACGTAAAACAGGGGTCCGGCCATATGTGGCATTGCAGTGCGGCCCCACTGAGTTCAAAGGGTCTGCAATCTGCAAGATGCCGTGAAAGATAGGACATGCTCTATCTTTTGCGGTGCTGAGACACGGATGCCCTTCTGCCAGCTTCTGTGTCCGTGCCTCTGCACCACAAAAGATAGGACATTAAAGGAATTCTGTCAGCAGTTTTGACAGTGCAAAACTGCTAAGAGCTGTAGGTAGGGGCTCATGAGAACAGTGCAAACATACATTTTGTGTAGCTTTTAATCATCAGGAGTAGTCTGAATATCAAGTTTTATTCTGCCAGGTTCTGCTACAGAAGGTGCCCAGGAGGCAAAGCTTCACTCTTTGTTTTAAGCTAGATCACAGACCTTTCCTGGGACAGCTGTAGTGGTCTCTTTGTTGGATGCTACAACTGTCAGTCAGAGTTAAGGGGATGAGATGTGAGGCAGCAGAATAGACAGAGCATTTCACAGTGAAGCTCCGCCCCCTGGGCGGTTGCAAGAGCAAATTCTTTCAGAATAAAAATTCATATTCATACCACTCCTGATGATAAAAGATTCACAGAAGGTATGTTCGTAATGCTTTTCCCAGCCACTAACTAGTGCTTTAGTCAAAACTGCTGATAGACTGCCATTGTACTTTAATGTTTGAGAGCAGCATGTGGCAGATAAAGCTGTACAGCAGATCAATATGTAACGTATGCAAAACTGTGCAGTATAAATGTGTACTTTGGACTTGCTGTCCAGCAGCAGCAAGAATGTAGGGTAGGATCACCCACACACAGTGACTGACAGTATATTCTGTATATACAGTGGATATAAAAAGTCTACACACCCCTGTTAAAATGTCAGATTTCTGTGATGTAAAAAAAATAAGCTGACCTATAAACTGTACCACTCAATTGAAAAACAAACTGAAATCTTTTAGGTAGAGGGAAGAAAAAATATAAAAATAAAATAATATGGTTGTATAAGTGTGTACACCCTTAAACTAATGCTTTGTTGAAGCACCTTTTGATTTTATTACAGCACTCAGTCTTTTTGGGTATGAGTCTATCAGCATGGCACATTTTGAATTGGCAAGATTTGCCCACTCTTCTTCTTTGCAAAAACACTCCAAATTTGTCAGATTGCGAGGGCATCTCCTGTGCACAGCCCTCTTTAGATCACCCCACAGATTTTCGATCGGATTCAGATCTGTGCTCTGGCTGGGCCATTCCAAAACTTTAATCTTCTTCTGGTGAAGCCATTCCTTTGTAGATTTGGATGTATGCTTTGGGTCGTTGTCATGCTGAAAGATGAAGTTCCTCTTCATGCATTGGGGCTTAACTGATCCGTTTTGGACCGTTTGTGAGAGCCCTGAAACCGATCTCACAAACGGAATCCAAAAGGCTAGTGTGAAAGTACCCTTACCTAAGTCCCCAGTTCCAGCTAAAGAAAAACAGCCCCGCGGCATGATGCTGCCACCACCATGCTTCACTGTGGGGATGGTGTTCTTTTGGTGATGTGCAGTGTTGTTTTTGCGCCAAACATATCTTTTGGAATTATGGCCAAAAAGTTTAACCTTGGTTTCATCAGACCAGAACACCTTTTCCCACATGCTTTTGGGAGACTTCAGATATGTTTTTGCAAAATGTTGCCTGGCTTGCATGTTTTTCTTCGTAAGAAAAGGCTTTCGTCTTGCCCCTCTACCCCATAGCCCAGACATATGAAGAGTACGGGAGATTGTTGTCACATGTACCACACAGCCAGTACTTGCCAGATATTCCTGCAGTTCCTTTAATGTTGCTGTAGGCCTCTTGGTAGCCTCCCAGACCAGTTTTCTTCTCGTCTTTTCATCAATTTTGGAGGGACGTCCAGTTCTTGGTAATGTCACTGTTGTGCCATATTTTCTCCACTTGATGATGACGGTCTTCACTGTGTTCCATGGTATATCTAATGCCTTGGACATTCTTTTGTACCCTTCTCCTGACTGATACCTTTCATCAATGAGATCCCTCTGATGCTTCGGAAGCTCTCTGTGGACCATGGCTTTTGCAGTGGGATGCGACTAAGAAAATTTCAGGAAAGACCAACTAGAGCAGCTGAACTTTATTTGGGGTTAATCAGAGGGACTGTAAATGGTGGCAGGTGTATGCTGACTCCTATATAACATGATTTTGAATGTGATTGTTTAATTCTGAACACAGCTACATCCCCAGTTATAACAGGGTGTGCACATTTATGCAACCACATTATTTTAGTTTTTTTTTGTTTTCTTCCCTTCAGATTTCAGTTTGTTTTTTAATTGAGTGGTACAGTTTATAGGTCACATTAAAGGTGGAAAAAGTTCTGAAATGATTTATCGTTGTCTCATTTTTTTACAGCACAGAAACCTGACAATTTAACAGGGGTGTGTAAATTTTTTTTATCCACCTTAGCCTCTGTTGGGATCTGTACATGTAAAGGCAATGACACTTCACAGGCTTCAAGGGATAAAAAGTTTAAACTTGGCTTTAGATAGTCCCCCAAAAAACCTGTGCCAGCAAAAATGCAATGAAATAGAGAAGTAAGTACCCCCCACCTGTGCTCTAAACATAAGCTTGTATCCTCACCTATACAATAAAGCACATCGTCCAAATGGTCAGACGTCCCACGCCAGGTTTATTTTGTAAGAATATCCTTTTATTCCTTTTTATAGGTAAAAATAGTGGATCCCTGGGAGTTTTTAGATTCACTTGAGGAAGATGATAGTAGTAGAGAAAGTCATCCGCATAAGTAAGTAAAAAATGTAAGGACTAAAGAATGCACAACACCACACCAATTATATCAGTGACCAACCTTAGAGGTAGGACCCATCATTAAAGGGGTTGCCCCATGATTAATGTAAAAAATTAAAATCAGACCTCATATGATACATGACAATCTCTTTCTAACAAAACTAGAACCAGCCCTGTACCTCACATAGTTGGACATGGGAGTGTCCTGTAACTATCACAGCTTCTAACAGGATATAGGGCTGGTGGCAGCTGAAGGTTGGAACTGAGCATGTGCATCCACCTCAGTAAGGTGGACAAGGACATAAGAAAGAAAAACAGCAGGTGGCGCCATACAGATACATTTTTCAAAGAACAGCCCTTGTAGGGCTTATACACCTATCACAAAGATTCATGTTGTAAGCGTCCACCAGCGGACTGATTCACCTACTTTGGGGCTTGGCGTCCCACGTGGTTGTGACGTCACCGGAGGTTGCCCACAGAGCAGTGTGTGTCAGCAGGGAGGTGTATTCCGCAGCTTGGATTGAAGAAGATTGTGGAGGTGAAAGCGCTTCCCAATTCCTAGGGTATTGATAGACAGCCCAAGTCAGGACCAAAATTGAGGTGCGGGTATGTCTATGTCTTCTACCAAACGTGTTTCGGGGAGTATCCTGTCCCCTTCATTGGTGGTACCGGCTGTGTCCCGGTGTGCTACAGAAACACTGAGAAACTGCCCATACCGAGGGTTTTCCTGAGAAACTGACCATACAGAGGGTTTTCCTGAGAAACTGACCATACAGAGGGTTTTCCTGAAAAACTGCCCATATAGAGGGTTTTCCTGAGAAACTGCCCATCTAGAGGGTTTTCCTGAGAAACTGACCATACAGAGGGTTTTCCTGAGAAACTGCCCATCTAGAGGGTTTTCCTGAGAAACTGACCATACAGAGGGTTTTCCTGAGAAACTGCCCATACTAGAGGGTTTTCCTGAGAAACTGACCATACAGAGGGTTTTCCTAAGAAACTGCCCATACAGAGGGTTTTCCTGAGAAACTGCCCATACAGAGGGTTTTCCTGAGAAACTGCCCATCTAGAGGGTTTTCCTGAGAAACTGACCATACAGAGGGTTTTCCTGAGAAACTGCCCATACAGAGGGTTTTCCTGAGAAACTGCCCATACAGAGGGTTTTCCTGAGAAACTGCCCATACAGAGGGTTTTCCTGAGAAACTGCCCATACAGAGGGTTTTCCTGAGAAACTGCCCATACAGAGGGTTTTCCTGAGAAACTGCCCATACATAGGGTTTTCCTGAGAAACTGCGTATATAGACGGTTTTCCTGAGAAACTGCCCATACATAGGGTTTTCCTGAGAAACTGCCCATAGAGAGGGTTTCCTGAGAAACTGCCCATACAGAGGGTTTTCCTGAGAAACTGCCCATACATAGGGTTTTCCTGAGAAACTGCGTATATAGACGGTTTTCCTGAGAAACTGCCCATACATAGGGTTTTCCTGAGAAACTGCGTATATAGACGGTTTTCCTGAGAAACTGCCCATACAGAGGGTTTTCCTGAGAAACTGACCATACAAGGGGTTTTCCTGGGAAACTGCCTATACAGAGGGTTTTCTTTCTCTGATGTTGCACTCACCATAATTTCGGAGGATGATTAATGCTCTATGATATATCATTGTTGTTTGTTGTATCAGCCTGATGACCATGGAATCTCCTGCATCTCAGCAAAGTGCAGAGTCGCTCGATGTCGTCTCTGAATGTACGTCCATGGATGTGGTCAGAAAGACTCTGGTTGGCCGTAAAAAAAAGGTAACTCTACATCCCTGAGTTTGCTGGTCATTTCAAAATACATATGGTATAATATAGTATGTCACATCGCAGAATACTGTGTTCTTCCTAATGAGGATTTGCAGCCAAAATATTAAAAAAATTCTAAGAAGTTAACGCTTTACTTTGAGAAATATTGCCATCTGTCTGTTTTGTTGCAGCGTTGTTGAAGACAGGAAGTGCAGCCATATCGTTTGTCCCTTTTGAATGCGATTTTCAGATGCTGACAATTTACTGTTATTTTATTGCCAGGTTTGGTCAATAATAAAGTCATAGTTTTAGGGTATGGCCACAGGGGGGGCACCATGGCCCTGGAAAAAAAAAACTAAAAATAACCCCATCTTGAAGGTAGGTTCAAGTTGATTGAAGGCGGGGCAACACCAGTAGGCAGGGACAACAGAAGTAGGTGGAGAAGCAATACTGTAGTGCAGGACAAGATACCGCCCCTGCAGAACCAAATTCCATAGTGCAGCACAAAATGCTGCCTCAGCAGCATCAAATATCGCAGCGCAGAACATAGTACTGCCAACTTCCCCCCAGTATTCAACTGTATCACCAT
This sequence comes from Bufotes viridis, assembly GCA_033119425.1. NCBI lineage: Eukaryota > Metazoa > Chordata > Amphibia > Anura > Bufonidae > Bufotes > Bufotes viridis. The sequence goes on from CM065593.1 coordinate 343,206,628, forward strand.
CCTCAGGATACAGTTAAATTTAGGAGGGCACCTGCAGCCACTCGCCAGGTGCACAAGTGCCTGGTGCTCCTAGCATTAATTACTACTGAGTGCATCACTTTGTTATTTACCTGGCTGGTGGCTGTGAGGAGGGCTGGGGCGACCCCATGGTCATTGGCCCACCGGGAAATCTCGCTGTTGGTCTATGGCCAGTCTGCCACTGTTCACAGCTACTGCCCAGTGTAGGGAGCTATGATGTTCCAGACCCTCTTCTGAAGCATAGAAGTCCGTTCATATAGATGATTGATGGGGGTGCCGGGAGCCAGTCCCCACTAATCTGACATTGATGGCCTATCCTAAAGATAGGTCATCAATAGTCTAGTCCTGAAAATTTCCCTTTAAAGGGAGTCTGTTTTGACCATGCAAAAGGTAGAGTCTTGGGAAACCTTTTGTATAGCTATTAATCACCAGGGGTACTATGATTAGATGTTGACAACGGATTTTACAGCAAAATTTTGGTGCAGACAGCCGTGCCGAGATTTCACCAAAAACCCCCGGCGACCGTGTCGTTTCTGCCTCCCATTCATTTCGGTGGGAGGCAGCGCTGAGAATCGCAGAGCAGTGGCTTAAAGCTGCGGCCGCGCACAGAGAGGGGACATCTTCTTCTTGGTGTGGCCGCTGCTATAAGCTGTCACTCTGCAATACTCAGCACTGTCTCCCATTGAGATGTAAGGGAGGCAGAAAAGATGCGTCTGACGGTGGGTTTTCGACAGATTTCAGTGCGTTGTGTGAACGTCCCCTTACGCTGCCCAGAAAGTAAGATTTACTGTAAAGTGCTCTTTGCATTGAGTTGCTACATATACCCATCCTTCTGCTCTGAGTGACAGCTGCACTAGTCTCCTGGTTGGATGGTACTGATGTGACTCAGAGCGGAGGGGACGTGAAGCAGTGCAATGCTTATGCTGGGGCTACATGGCAATCTTGGCCACGAGACCTGTTGAACGACCAAAATTGCAGTATTGCAATATCAGTGCAGCCACTAAACAGAATGGGGTCGGAGCAAGACTTGCACATTGCCAGAACCACGGCCTCAGAGCTGTAGAAAAGAAACCTAACACTTCTGGATTTTTTGTGATTCTGGAGCCACAGTCACCAGCCAAGACTTACAAAAGTTATTACAAATTAATACAGCAAAATTAGATATTCTCAGCGACCCCTCCTCTATCACATCCACATGCTGCGCGCTGATAGGAATGTCATTGTTCTTAGCCCAAACCTTTTTCTGTGTACAGTCTAGTACTCATGTACACAGCCATGTATTGGCTGAAGACAACCTCCAAGTTGTATATTTCTAGGGGAGATCTCCATAATGCAGTGCCATGCAGAGGCTCCATATGGCTCCACAGTGAAGATATGTGCTGCTGTAATAGTAATTTATACTGTACCTTCTGATTAGACAGCTTCTCGTGCACCACCAGTAACATAACAAGTAACGCACATTTTGAAGAGAACGTCAGTTTGTTTCTACATTCTTCTTTGTAGGTAAAAATAGCGGAACCCTGGGAGCTGCTAGATTCACTTGAGGAAGGTGATTGTACGAGAGAAAGTCATCCACACAAGTAAGTACAAAATACACTGACGAGCAAAAGGGTAACAATGTTTTGACGTTTTGACTTTAGGGCTCCATATCTCACCATCCACTACAGCAGCTACTTAGCATATGATTAGTTATGCAGATTCTCGTCATGTAACTGCATTGTTAGTGTTTTGCTCCTAAAATTCTAAATTTTAATTTACATTTTTTTGAATCCACCTTTGGCCTCAACACTGCCTGAATCTTTCTGGGCATGCTGTTGATCAGATTCAGGCATGTCTCGACTGAAATCTGTTCCCAGGTCTCTTCTACATGTTCCCAATGTTGGTGGATACTGGTCGACTCACTTGGGTACAAATACAGCTTTTTCTTCAACTCTACCCACAAGTGTTGTCATCAAACCATTTGTTTGCTAATATCCATGTATGCTTCATGTCATCATCCTGCTGGAACACTAGGTCGTCCTTTTCATAACCATAGTATTTGAGTGTACAAGGTAACTCACATATAGCTCAGCATTGAGACCACCATCGATCCTGGTCCAGTGGCTTTGGCTTAACAGTTCCTTTCATTTCTGGATCCATTAGCCCCTTTTCCCTTGTTTCTTCCAGACCCATTTGCACCCATCAGAGCCCAGTCTATTGACTTTCGTCTCATCGCTTCAAATCACCAGTTTCCAATCTTCTACTGTCGACTGTTCATACTTTTTTGCACACTTGAGCCGACGCTTCTTATGACGATTAAATTTGAGGCTTCTTCAGCATTCCAGACTATGCGTGTTGCACGGTTCTTGCATGGACGTCTGTGATCTCCTATTACGAATCATACGAGCCACCTCCACTGCTGTGTTTGTCGCCCCAGAACACCACACCAGTTATGTCACTGTCCAACTATAGGTCATTAAGGCTCATACACACATCTCAAGGATCCATGTTGTAAGGATCTGTAATACGGCTACCATAGAGATCCTCCTATTTCCTATGAGACATACAGAGCTTTTTCCCCTCACCTATAATCATATGAAATCCGTATGAACAGCAGTTATTCATTACGGCTTTTTAGAAACGTATTCTCCCCTGCACCATATGAAGGCATAGAGGGTAGCTAAGACTCCATAACTAGAAACTGTATTGGACACCATATAGGCTTTAAATTGCACAGTCCACCTTCTGTATGTGAGCAGTGGGGACCCTTACATGTTTAAAAAAATAAGTATTTCCAATTATGAATAAGTGACCCAAGAACAAAAAATGACAACTGGTTTAAGCATCCATATTTGATTCCTATAAGGGTTGTTGCTTCCATTGTTCACAATGGAATGGGAATGGGACATTAAGCATCCCACCACAAGCTGACTTGGAACCCACATAGCAGCCGTGGGTCAGTAGTGTGCTGTGTGGCAAAATCACAGCCTTTTACAGTGAATTTCCCTGGTTTCATTTAAGGCCCTTTTACATTGTTCGACAGAGTGGGCAGTGTTTGGGAATGAGAAAGTTAATGCCAAGGATCATTACCTCCATTTACATGCAGCAATGATGGGTAATGTATGGGGATGAATGATCGCTTCTACGATCATTCATCTCTATATACGGTAGTTTCCTTGTTTGTCAGTAGCACATTCCTGATCCGTGTATGTCTGGAGAAGCATCAACCTTTCAATTCTGTCCAGATTGCACTGCTGTAGGAAGCAGGTTCCACTGACATTCTTCTTCTTCTAGACAGGACGAGTCCACCTCTCCAGCTGCCATGACATTGTGCACTTTCTTTTTATTAGGCAAGAGTAATTGGGAGATTTGATCTTATTAGCTGTGCACTAGGGTTGCACCGGGTATCGAAATATTGATACCCAATCGATACTTTTGTACCGGTATTGGTTCCATACCGTGATTTGCCTTTTACCGATACTAGACTGCGCTACTGCGCAGGCTAATATCACAGAACATGGCACGCGCTGCTCTCAGCGCGCGCCATGTTCCCTCAGCAGCACAGGGGAGAAGGAAGCAGTCTCTCCCTCCCCCTGTGCCGCTGCCACTAATGAGAAGAGAGAGGGGTGGAGGAGGGGAAGGGGCTGTGGCCAGTGCGCCACCAATAAAGATAACTCACCCATTAATGCGAATACAGGAGGCATGTGCCGGCGGCAGAATCACATAGCCGACACCCGATCTCTATGACAGGGAGTTGTGATCAGCGGCAGTTAACCCCTTAGGTACGGCACCTGAGTGGTTAACTGCCGCTGATCGCAGCTCCCTGTCATAGAGGTAGGGTGCTGGCTATGTGATTCTGCCGCCGGCACCCAGCTCCTGTATTTGTATTAAATTTAGTTATCTTCATTGGTGACGCAATGTGCCCCCCACCCCCGCCAGTATTATAATTATTGGGGGTACAGTGGCAGTTCCGATCGGAGCCTCAACAGTGTAATCGTGGGCTCCGATCGGTTACCATGGCAGCCAGGATGCTGCTGAAGCCCTGGCTGCCATGGTAATCTCCCTGCTGCCCTGTGCACAAAGCACAGGGCAGCAGGGACAGTGTGAGGTCCTATTCACCCTAATAGATCTCTATTAGGGTGAATAGGACACAGGATTAAAAGATCCCAGGTTCTAGCTCCTAAGGGGGGGGAAATAGTTATTAAATAGAAAATAAAATAAAAAAGTTTAAAAAAACACACCAAAATACTAAGTATAAATCATCCCTTGCCCAATTTTACATATAAAATATATAAACAATAAATAAACATACTACATATCGCCAAGTCCAAAAACTTCAAACTATAAAATATAAAAATATATCTCTTATGTGGTGAATGGCGTAACAAAAAAATAAATAAAAACTGCACAATTCGCCATTTTTTTGTCACCTTGTCCCCCCCAAACAATAGGATAGGACTGTTCGATTATGGGCCGGACGTTCTTTAAAATGCAGAATGCACACGGCTTTTTTGGTGTTTTATTTTTTTCGCGTGGTATCGAATGTTATAGACTATCGCAATACTTTTCATGGTATCGAAATTGAATCAAAATTTTGGTATTGTGACAACCCTACTGTGCACACGATATTAGTTAATACTTTCCTTATACCTTACATGACATTTCTTCTACACACGCTTTTCTTCTTCTTCTTTATAGTGCATTTCTCGGGAAACTTAAATCTCTCCAGTAAATATATGTCAATGGGGAGGTTTACTAACATTGGTGTTTCCAACACTAGGCTTAATGTTCCAAATTTACTAGGAGGTACACATCTTTTGACAGGGGTGGACTGGCCATAGACCCTACAGGGAAATTTCCCAGGGGGTCAATGCCCAGGGGGCCGCCCAAGACCTCCTCACGGCTGCCATCCATGGTAAGTAATGATCTGACGCCCCTCTTCTGACCCATGAATTGCCGTCCTGAGGCAACTGCAGTAGGAGGACAGAACGTGGCAGCTGGTGCTACAGAGGGGTACCACAGAGGGGTAGCTTTTGGGGAGGTATTTTGTGCTGCTGGAGTAGTATATTGTGTTCAGTGGTATATGACTATGCTGAGCTGGTATATGTGCCACAATATGGCATTTCTGGCCCCACCTAGTTTTTTTCCAGGACCATTTTAAGTTCCTAGTCCATCCATCTTTTGGTTGTTTATGGGCCAGAAAAGCAAATTTGTTCCTCAGTTTACTCCAAGTTATATTTCATTTGTTAAGGGTATTTTCCAGTACTTACTTATTGATGACCTATGCATAAGATATCTCATCAGTATCAGATTGGAGGGGGTTCGACTGCTGGCACACCCCCAATAAACTGTTTTTACTAGTTGTGTCTCCAGAACCAGGCACCTGACATATGCGGCTCTGTACACTGCGTAGTTACTATTGTGAGGCTCCCATCCCTAATCGACCACACTCTGTAGTAGAGTTGAAACTATAGGACAGATGAGTGACAGGAAACCTAGGTTAGAGCTGAATAGATATTATAGGACTTTAGTACCTACAAAACATATGTGCTTTAAATACCCATAATAAATAAATACATCAATAAATAAATAACCATAATAAATAAATAGTGCAAAGAGGTTCAAGGAATCCAGCTCCACTTCGGTAAAGGAATATTTATTTTGCTTGCGGTAAAATCACATCCAGTTACGGTTACAAAAGTCTTGTCTACGCGTTTCGGGCTACAAGAAACAATTCAAGCCCTTACTCATTAGTGGTCAGACGACTTTTTGACCACTTTTTCTTAATTTTTTAAGGGGGCAACATGACCAAATACCAGCCAATCAGCTATTTTTATTTTTTCTGTTACAGTCTTCATTTTACATGATTAATATTGTTATATTTTAATAGTTCAGAAATTTTCGGGCACGACAATACCAATTATGTTAATTTTTTATTTGTTCATAGGGGTAAAATTGGGAAAAGGGGTGATTCGAATTGTTAATATTTTTATGAGTTTGTGCTGTCTGCATTTTTTGTAGACCCATTAAAATGAATGGGTCCGCATCCTATCTGCAAAAAAAAAAGGAACGGACAAGGAAACAAACAACGTTCTTGTGCATGTAGCCTAATGAATATCAAATCGGCACTCGGTACCCCCACCGATCAGCTGTTTGAAGAGAACTCAGCGCTTGTATGAGAGATGCCTTCTCCTCATTGTTTACCTGCTCGCAGTTGACATTGGAGTGGTGAGTAGAGTTGAGCGAACTTGTATTTTAAGTTCGGCGTCCAAAGTTCGGGTTCGGGTTATCGAAGCATCCCGTTATGGATTCCACCACCACGGACCATAACGGCATTTGGAATCCATAAGGGGATTCTTCAATGAACCCGAACCTTGGACAACACTAAGGACCTGGGGTGACATCACCGTCATGTGATCAGTGCAGGGGGCGTGGCTCAGTACTGGATCACCTCTTATCCAATCCAGTTCTGAGCCACGCCCCCTGCACTGATCACATGACGGTGATGTCACCCCAGGTCCTTAGTGTTGTCCAAAGTTCGGGTTAATTGAAGAATCCCCTTATGGATTCCAAATGCCGTTGTGATCCGTGGTAGCGGAATCCATAACGGGATTCTTCGATAACCCCAACCCGAACTTTGGACGCCAAACTTAAAATACAAGTTCGCTCAACTCTAGTGGTGAGCAGGTGTAATTATATCCCAGCCATCCCATTCCCTTCAAAGAGACGGCTCCCTCCTAGTCACTTGAATAGGTAGGAGCCGTCCCATTGAAGTGAATGGGATGGAGGAGCTGTAACTACAGTCCTCACTGCTGGATTGTGGACGGCAAGCAGGTATACGATGAAAAGAAGGCAGCTCTCATACGAGCGCTGCGTTCTCTGGAGTTGGGCCCCTGCCGACCTAATATTCATGACCTATCTTGATGATAGGTCATTAATATAGCAAAAGCAGAGAACCTCTTTAATGCTTATGATGTTAATTTGTAGGTTCATTTATTGTTCTTGAGACATTAATTCACCTGAAAAGATACACCACTAAACAATGCAATCTATCATAGAGAAGTTTGGCCTTCCTGAGCATGGTCAGCGACTAAATAACTGAATAAGGCCACTCATACACATTAGATACTGTAGCTGTCAGCCGAACGCTCGTTCATCCGAAAGCTGTCTCTTCTGACCGCTCCATACACGCAAGCTCAGCCAAGCATGCATGTGTCCTCAACGGGGGAGAATGCCACTGTCCTCTCGGGCAACAGCTTATAACCCCGAGAACAAAAAGGACCGGACAGCGGAAATCCAACATCTGCAATTGGAGGAGAGTCAGGAAAGCCCCCATACACAATCAGGAGGTTGGCGGTTCGGCCGATATTTATCTAATATGTATGACCAGCTTTCATATCTCGTATGACGGACATGTTTTCATGAGAAGTACTGTAGTTTGTTAGGATGATGCGCATAGAGACGTCAATACCTTCTTACCTGTATGTCCTTCAGGAGCATGTTAAAGGAACTGTCCTCTGAAGATTCTGCCATCCCAGAGACTATGCAGCTATGCACAGTGGAGAACGGCCTCCAATCCACCCTCCCTACGATGGCATATCCTCCACAATGGCATCCTCTATCAGCAGGTACGATCCAGTGCATTTATACCATGATCTTCAAGCCTTCAATGGAAATGAGATAGGTGCTGGGAGAGGGAAATAAGCATCTATCAGACACATCCTGCATATCAGACATATCAACTTGATTGGATGGGTTAAAATCCACCATGTCTGACAGACTTTCCACATTGAGCACAGATATATTGGCAACGTAAAGGGATTTTGCCATGAATGATGTAAAAATAAAAAATCAGACATCATATAGTAGATAACGTTTATTTCAGGCTGGCAGCTCAGGGGTATTTCCTTTCTCAGGGGGCATGGACTTTCTTCTGCAGCTCTCTCTCTATAATAGCTCGGGGGCATGTCCTTTCCACTGCAGCTCTCTCCCTATAACAGCTCAGGGGTGTGTGTCCTTTCTACTGCAGCTCTCACCCTATAACAGCTCAGGGGTGTGTGTCCTTTCTACTGCAGCTCTCTCCCTATAACAGCTCTGGGGTGTGTATCCTTTCTACTGCAGCTCTCTACCTTTACCAGCTTAGGGGTGTGTATCCTTTCTACTGCAGCTCTCTCCCTATAACAGCTCAGGGGTGTGTGTCCTTTCTGCTGCAGCTCTCTCCTTGTAACTGCCACAGGTTCAAACAGAAGCTATGTCTGGTGGCAGGTGAAGATTTAAAGGGGGTTTCTGGTAATAATTATATTTTATGTGATGGCCACAGCGTGGATCTAGAAAAATAGGACTTATACTTACCTGCTCCGTGCCACCCCAGTCCTCCACTGTCTGCATGTTCTGGTACTCGCACTTTTTACACCTGGCTGGCTACGGGATTCGTCACATGCACCGCTCCAGCCGTTGACTAGCTTTATTGGTGATGTGGCCACAAGCAGCACGTCGTCGCTGAAGGCAGTCCCATAACCAGCTGGATGTTAAAAGTGTGGAGGACCAGAAGACGGAGAAAGTGGAGGACCAGGGTGGCAGAGAGCAGGTAAGTATGAATCTTCTTTTTCAGGAGGCAGGCTGTGGACATTACATAAAATATAATTACCAGAAAACCCCTGTAAACTGAGCGCGTGTGACCACCTCAGTGAGGTGGATGGAGAAAAGAGTAAAAGAACAAGCAGCAGGTGGCGCTGCTCCATCTAAGGGTGCAGCTGATCACTTGAGGAACGAGCAAGACACTTGTTCATCGGGTGAAACTTTCGTTCATGCAGGCATCTACATGATCGCTTCAGGGCAGCAGATCGTGCTGTCTAAACAATGAGCGATCACAATAGCGATCCCTTGTTCTCATACTGTGGAGGAGATCGCTGCATGTAAATGTGGAGCTTCACCTCCACTGAACGAGCAGACAGATAATTGGCTGCTCTGTGTAAACCCGCCATTAGAACCATTAGCAGTAATTGCTACGCGTGACTGGGCTGTCATTTACCGGAGATTTTTATTGCTGTTTGTATTCTGGCTCTTATTTTATTAATGTAGTGACATCACCGGAGTATGAGGTCAGCTGTTTACTGCGTTCTGCTGTGTAGTATCGGCTGAGTCATATGTGCAGTCACGAGGGAATGGAGGGGGAGGGGAGAAGACCTGCTGGAGGGGGTGGGGGTGAATAAATTACGGCAGTGCTATTTCAGGACTTTTATGGATATCTCTTACGGGTCACCGTTTAGGCAGGCAGTGAAAATGACAGGTCTATGAATGGTCTGAGCAGCAGTGCTGAAGGAATGAAATAAAACCTGTCCTGAAGCTGTCAAGCCCATGAGCCGATGCAACTGTAACAACTCACATCAATCAGGCTACATGCACATGAACAGATGTATTTTGTGGTCCGCAAACCGCGGATCTGCAAAATACGGATACCGCCTGTGTGCATCCCGCACTTTCCTCGGTCCCTATTATAGAAATACGGACAAGAATAGGACAAGTTCTATAAGTTGAGGAACGGTCACATGGATGCCGACAGTACACGGATGGGAATCAGACCAACAATACATGTCATGTGCATGAGGCCTCAGTGTTTGATTTTTTCTCACTTGTTCTTCTCTTATCTTTTTAGTAATTCCAACTTGCAACCCAGGACCAAATGGAATGCAGGGATTACCGGCTTTCTCTATGCCCGATCCAGGAGCTCCCGATCCGTATGTCGGCCTAGCAGGAAATGGTATACCGTTCTTCATACCAGGCAGTGGCGTTTTTGTCCCAGGTAATGAGGATCCTTTAACTCTCGGTTTTCTGGTTAGCGCCTGCCTTTAAAGGGGAATTCCCATCACAGACAATGGGGGCATATCGCTAGGATATGCCCCCATTGTCTGATTAGTGCGGGTCCCACCTCTGTGACCCGCGCCTACGCCGAGAACGGAGCGGGGAGAGCGGCTGAAGGACCCCGGTGAATGGGAGTGCACCATGCTTGTGCGGCCACCGCTACCATTCATTTCTATAGGGCCAACAGAAATAGCCGAGCCAGTGCTCGTTTTTTTTCGGCGTCCCCATATAAATGAATAGAGGTTGGCTGCGCATGCGCAGTGCGCCCTCCACAGCCTTTCCCCGCTCTGTTCTTGGTGTAGGTGCGGGTCCCATTGTCTGTGATGGGAAAACCCCTTTAAGTATTTTATAGTAAACCTATCACTGATAACCTTCCTATTATACAGTAGGAACCTCATTCAGGGTCTGACCCTCCCGTGGTGACAGGTTCTGACACATTCCGAGCTACAAAGGTCCAGCAGAAGGCAACCCCATTTGGAAGTGACTTTGCACCCAATCAAGAGACAACTAGGGCGCTTTCACACTGTGGGGGGAACTTATGATTCCACTTATTTCAGTTTTTGGTAACTTTTTCAAAACCATTGCAACTTTTTTAGTCTCATCTGGAAGTTTTACGCTGCCTTCATCAGGTTTCTGAAAAGGGGCCATGGCAAAGGAGTGGTGTGACCATCGGCCCAGCAGATTTATTCAGAAACTGCCAGAAACTAATGCTTGCTCCGGTGGCACAAGTCCTTGCAGTTCTGGAGTAGCACACACAGCTGTTGATAAATCAGGCCCTGTGTCTGTTTCTAAAAAAAAAAAACAGCATTTCATTTAGCATTTTTTTTTTTTTTATGATACAGAGGGGCAGATACAGATGATACATGCTGGGCGACAGGAAATTACAAAATGCCCTGTGAACACTGCTTTTTTGTGGTGCTTTAAGATCGTTTCCTTCCTTTATTTTCTTAATTGCAGCATGCCCTGGGTATGGTGTTTTTTTCAAGTGTTTTTTTCCATAGACTTTTCTATAGGTGTGAGTAAAAAATACCACGCAAACATTTGTGAAAAATGCATACCTTTCTTGACAAAATTTTACAAGACAAAAAAACAACTTATGGTCTCATGCACACGGCGTTGCTTGGTATTGCGGCCCGCAAACAGCAGGTCCTCAATATGCGAGCACCGGCCGTGTGCTCACCGTAATACGGATGTGGAAAGTGCAGAACGGACCCATTTAAGCTGAATGCCTCTGAATCAGTTGCGGCAGCTGCGCCGATTGTGCCCGCGCATTGGGCACTGCAAATTGCGGTCCCCAATGCACAGAACGGCCGCGTGCATGAGACTTAAAAGTAATGTAGTGTGGCATCAGCCTCATTGGTTGATTTAACCGATAAGGGTACTACCTCATGGCAAAGTTGGTAGTACCCTGCTTTCACATATGTATTTTGCGGTCCTCAAACCGTACGGATGACATCCATGTTGCATCAAAACAGAGAAGAATGGGACATGTTCTATTCTGTTTCGCAGAGCTGTGGAATGGACATGCAGATGAGAACAGCACATAGTGCGCTGCCCGCATTTTTTGTGGACCCATTAAAATGAACCAAAAAAGAGGATGTGTGAATGAGGCCCTATCAGTTACTTGTTGAGTACTGTGTGGCCATATAAGCCAGAGCAGGCTCTTAATAAACTAACGTAATTAGCATTCTGGTGCACTCCGGTGACAATGAATTGGGGACAAAACTGGAGCATTGTGCAGTGGTTCTGAGACCCTTTGCTGGATCTTAAAAGCAGACAGCACAACGTAGATGAGAAAATAGCCTTAGGATCATACCGTTTAGTCAGTCTGTATCGTTAATGGCTGTGCAGTATTGCGGGTACCATGCAGCCATTAACGATGTAGACCGACTAAGCAGTGTGGTCCTAATTAGTGAGATAAGAGCCCGCTGCAGCTCCTACAGCCGCACTCGACCGCAGTGAAGCCGCATCACAACTCCAAAATGACTGCACCGTGTAGTCGTACCCTTGGACCTAAGTGGTGATATGTCCTGTGTGCACATGCTCTAGTTGGCATGGAGGGTGAGACCAAGGAACCCCAGTCTGACCCTCGTCTTATTTGTCAAAACTTGCTGCTCATTGGGGCATATTTATTAATGCAACTGCACCAGTTTTCTGGCATAACTGCATCGAAAAGAATGATGTCCAATGACAGTCATATTTTTCTGACTCTTGCAATGGATTTAAGCTGCTAATGAAAGCCCGTTGCAGCTTTTTAGCTATGCTGCATGGAAAATGAATACTGATGTTGCATTAGTGCATATGCTCCGTTGTGTTCTGAATCTGCAACACTTCCCTCCTGTGGAGAGGTCCGTACCTTTCGCATGAGCAGAGAGCGCCGGGCCCAGCTGCATCCTATGGGTGTCTGCACTTCCACCTGCTGTGTACGCATTTTGGGCAGCAAAGCTCATGACACACAACCTGCAGCTCCGATGTCATCACCGCCTCGATCAGAGCTGTCACTCACACTTCTGTCCATCCTTCATTCCGCTCCTCATGCTGTCCACATGGTGTGTATAGGGCAGGGTATGATACATTATTTTGGTACTACATGCCACTTTTATTTGGCCACTATATGGCAGTATTATGTTGGTACTGTACATCTTTGCCAATTGTACATGGCGTGATTTGCTTACTGTATGATGGCAGTGCTGGTCAAGTCTTAGGCCATGTTTACATCACCGCTGTTTATTTCTGTTGTCCGACACCCGGGACCCCTGCCAATCAGCCGTGTGAGCGCTGCAGCCTTCTCTCTGCTTTTCCTAGGCCAGTGATGACAGTTTTTTTTTTCAGTCTCTGTAACGTTTTTGCGGGTTCCGTTTGCGGTCCGTATGTGGAACCATTTATTTTAATGGTTACGCAAAAAAAAAACGGAATGTACTCCGTATGCATTCCGTTTCCGTATTTCCGTTCCGCTAAAAGAGAGAACTTGTCCTATTATTGCCCGCAAATAAAGTTCCGTGGCGCAATTCAAGTCAATGGGTCCGCAAAAAATACAGAATGCATACGGAACAGATCTGTATGTTATCCGTTTTTTGTGCATTCATGCCCACTTTGCCCATGTGTTTACTGTTTACGATCCGCAAAAAAAGGATCGCATACGGAAACCATACAGAGATTTTTTGCGGAACTACGGAACGGAAACAAAAAAAAACAGATCCGTGAAAAACGGACCACAAAACACAGAAAAAGACATACAGTCGTGTGCAAGAGGCCTTAGGAGCATCTCAGTTCCATTCATGTGAATGGGGCTGAGCGCGATACCAAGCGAAGCCACTATACAATGTATGGCGCTGTACTTGGTGAGCTGCAAGAAGGCTGCGGCGCTCACAGGGTCACCGGTGCGTTCTCAAACAGCTGATCGGAGGGGGTCCCAGGTTTTGGCTCCCCACAGATCACATAGTGATGACTTATCCTGAAGAAAAGTCATCAGTATTAAAATCTTATAAAAACCCTTTCAACAAATGCCCAGATTTAGGCTGGGAACACACCTAGACGTTTTTGGATCAGGCGTTTTTTTGAGCGTTTTTTCCGGCGTTTTTGTATTTTTGCAACGCGCGTTTGCAACGGGCGTTTTTTTGATTGACAGCTTACAGAAAAAAAGAATCCCCACCCAGCAAAGGTGGGTGGAGATTCTGCCTTTCTGCTGGGTTTTACTACAAAAACGCGCGATCATATGCGCGTTTTTGAAGCGGAAAACGCGCATATTTTCTTATATGCGCGTTCTCATGCTTTTCAATGGGTGCAAACGCTTGGGCAAACGCCCCAAAGAAGCTCATGCACAAGCGTTTGCGTTTGGCGTTTTTCAGCGCGTTCAAACGCGCTGTAAAACGCTCAAGTGTGAACCATGTCCATTGGAATACATGGGTTTTCACTTGTTGTGCGTTTTTCAGCGCGTTTGAACGCGCTGAAAAACGCTTAGGTGTGTTCCCAGGGTTAGGTCTTATTCATGTGTCAGTGGTTCACCCATGAAGATGTCTGTGAAGGTTCCATATTTGGTCCGTGTGCCCATTTTTTGCCCTCTGTGTGTCATCCATCTTCCAAATGCACTGCCAGAGCATCTGCTACCAATGTTCCCTGAAATCCACTGACACTAGCTGACCTGTTACATGTGCACTTGGCAGCTGAAGACATCCGTGTTGGTCCCATGTTCATATGTGCCAGCATTACTGAGAAAAATGATATTTGAGTATATGCAAATGAGCCTCTAGGAGCAACGGGGTTACTCTAGAAAGGGTTAATACCTGGAGGCTATATAGATCCTGTTTGTGGCCTGGTAATTAAAACTTAACCTTTATTGATATGGTTACAATTGCCCCTACGTTGCCTTCTAGCTAGAAGCTCCTTGTCCCCTGAGGACGCCGTCTATATGGCGAGACATGTCGGGGGAGCTTCTTCTGTTCTTTATCTTTTAAAATCATCTCTCTCTCTCAGATATCCAGGACTGCAGGTGCATCGTACCACTAGTCCAGGCAGGGAATTTAGTATTCAGAGCCAACTCCAAGCGTGTTTGTCAGGCAGGGAACACTGTGATGAAATTTCAGTCTAGTCTGACAGCAAAGCTGAATATAATAGCCGCTGTCCACTACACATAGATCACCTGTCTGGGGTTCGGTATTGTGATCAATGCACGCAATTGGTACACTGCCGCAATCATCCTAATATAAATTTAGACTTCAAGCTGATGTTGTGGCAGACAAACATACTACTGCTACAAGAATATTTATTCAGCGGTGAAATCATAGTAACACGTGTTTCTGAAAGGGAGTAAAAATACCCCTCTAACCGCCGACTGCACTATTTCTACAATGTATACTAAATACTCTCGTTACCCCGTTCCTAAGGCCTATTGCACACGACTGTAGGTGTCCCGTTCGCTGGATTGCGGACCTCATATGTGGATCCGCAATTGTCACTACCAGAGCTTTGAGACGTTCTCACAGCTCTGTTTCTCCACCCCTGTGATGATGTAACTACTAGAGCTTTGAGACGTTCCCACAGCTCTGTTTCTCCGCCCCTGTGATGAGGTCTTTACTTTCTGTTTCCTTCCTCCCAGCTGTCCCTCCTGTGTTTGATTGCTCTGCCTTTAAATCACCTCTCTTCCTTTGTACGGTGCGGATTATACTACTTCATTTGACCTGTATCTCTCGCTTGAGTATCTTCACTGGTGTGATATCTTTTCTGGACCTGTGTTCTGCTGAAGCAAGTACTTTGGACATTGTCTGCTGACTTTGGATCTGTTTTCACTGCTGCTGCAGCTCCTTCAGTTAAGTGTGCAGACATTGTGTGTTTCTGTTTGTTTTGCTGACTGGATCCGAGGCGACCCGGTTCCGTCCATATACTGAGCAGGGCACCGGTGGCCGTGCCCCTTCCACTACTGTAGGGGTTACAGTGGTCATCAGCCTTAGGTACGCGGGCATGTCTCGATCCACCATCTGGATCTGGACATGGGCTTAGCAGCATAGGGAGAGCTTTTAGGGTCTGACAGGGGTCACCCTTTATGTTCCCTAGTTTGGGTCCGGTCAGTAGCTAACTCACTGTGTATGCTCTTGTTGCTCACATACAGCCGTGACATTATAATCCGCCGAAACCGTCCTTTTTGACATGGATCCGCTTTCTGACCTGGTTGACCGCATGCAGGGTCTTTCTTTGGAGGTAGCGGATCTCCGTCAATCTATGATTCAGCTTCAAGCATTGGGCTCGGCTCCGGCCCATGGAGTCTGTTGCGAGCCAAAGGTCTCACTTCCGGAAACGTTCTCCGGGGGCAGTGAGAATTTTGTTCGCTTCAGAGAGGCATGCAAACTCCATTTTTGCTTGTGTCCCGGTTCCTCTGGTAATGAGGAGCAGAGGGTGAGGATTGTCATCTCCTTGCTCAGGGGTAATGCTCAGACTTGGGCTTTTTCACTGCCATCGGGGGATCCTCCCTTCGATCCACAGAAAGATTTTTGTGGCCCTGGGGCAGATATATGATGACCCGGATCGTGTTGCTCTGGCTGAATCTAACTTACGTTTTTATGCCAGAACAAACTGTCTGCTGAGCTTTATTGTTCTGAATTTCGGAGATGGGCAGCTGATTCAGGTTGGAATGATGCTGCACTCGGAGTCAGTTCTGTCATGGTCTCTCAGAGAGATTGAAAGATGCGTTTGCTTTCCATGAGAGACCAACATCTTTAGAGTCTGCCATGTCATTGGCGGTACGCCTTGACAGGCGTCTAAGAGAAAGAAACGAGACCTCTCGGTCCAGCCATTGTCACTCTAGGGGCAGTGGTGCGGACTCATTCAGTGTGCAGGGTCTCATCCTGTCTCGGTCCCCTCTGAGGAGGAGCCTATGCAGCTAGGTCGACTTGCCCCTGATAAAGGAGGATTTAGTCCTCAGAGAATGGTGTGTTTTTGTTGTGGGGGCATTGGTCATTTGGCAAATGTTTGTCCCTCTAGGAGATTCATGAACTGTACTAAGAGTGATAATAAGAGAAAATCCTCAAAGGAAAATCATCAAACTCTGCTTCATCTGCTACCTTGGGCAAAGTTGATGTAGGAATTGGGGCTTTTCCTCTGACCTGCAGTTCTCGTTTTCTCCTTTCTGCCAGGGTGGCGCTAGAGAGCAAAGTCATTTCTTGTGAAATTTTTGTTGATAGTGGAGCGGCCGTCAATCTTATTGACACTCAATTTGTAGCCAGGCATGGTTTTCGGGTTTGCACATTAGAAAAAGATATACCTGTTTTTGCCATTGACTCTGCTCCACTCTCACAGAGATCCCTGAAGGGCATTGTTCACAATATCCGGTTAGCTGTAGGTGACACTCATGTGGAGGATATATCTTGTTTTGTCCTTAACGGATTGCCTACTCCTCTAGTGTTGGGGTTACCCTGGCTCACTAAACATAACCCCACTATTGATTGGCAAGGAAGGCAAATAAATGAGTGGAGTGAGTTTTGTAGAGAGAATTGTCTCACAGCGACTTTTGCAGAGGTATCTACTAAAACTTTGCCATCATTTCTCTCTGATTTCTCGGACGTGTTTTCCGAGAGCGGTGTGCAGGAGCTACCTCCTCACCGGGAGTTTGACTGTCCCATTAACCTCATTCCCGGCGCCAAGCTGCCAAAAGCACGCCTGTACAATCTCTCACAACCGGAGAGAATCGCAATGCGAACCTATATCTCTGAGAGTCTCGATAAGGGGCATATTCGTCCCTCAAAATCACCGGTCGCCGCGGGTTTTTTTGTTAAAAGAAAGATGGCTCTCTGAGACCTTGCCTAGATTTTAGGGAGCTGAACCGTATCACGATTCGCGATCCCTATCCCCTTCCTCTGATCCCAGACCTCTTCAACCAAATTGTTGGGGCCAAGGTTTTTCCAAATTGGATTTGAGAGGCGCGTACAACCTGGTCAGGGTCAGAGAGGGGATGAATGGAAAACAGCCTTTAATACCCCCGAGGGGCATTTCGAGAATCTCGTTATGCCTTTTGGCTTGATGAATGCTCCGGCCGTCTTTCAGCATTTTGTTAACAGTATTTTCTACCATTTAATGGGGAAATTTGTATTGGTGTATCTTGATGATATTTTGATTTTTCCCCTGATGTTCGGACTCATCAGGATCATCTTTTTCAGGTTCTGCAGATTCTGCGAGAAAATAAATTATACGCCAAGCTGGAGAAATGTGTGTTTATGGTATCGGAGATTCAATTTCTGGGTTTTCTCCTCTCTGCTTCTGGTTTTCGCATGGATCCGGAGAAGGTCCGTGCTGTGCTTGAGTGGGAGCTTCCTGAGAATCAGAAGGCATTGATGCGCTTTCTGGGTTTTGCAAACTATTACAGAAAGTTCATTTTGAATTATTCCTCTGTTGTCAAACCCCTCACTGACATGACCAAAAAGGGGCGGATTTTTCCTCTTGGTCGGAGGAGGCGCTTGCAGCTTTTTCTAAGATTAAAGAGAGTTTTGCGTCTGCTCCCATCTTGGTGCATCCCGATGTTTCCTTACCTTTTATTGTTGAGGTGGATGCTTCCGAGGTGGGTGTGGGTGCGGTTTTGTCCCAGGGTCCGTCTCCTTCCAAATGGCGACCCTGTGCCTTTTCTCTAAAAAACTCTCACCGGCAGAGAAAAACTATGATGTGGGAGATAGGGAATTGTTGGCCATCAAGCTGGCTTTCGAGGAATGGCGCCATTGGTTGGAGGGGGCCAGGTACCCTATAACCGTTTTACCGACCATAAGAATCTGGCGTACTTGGAGTCGGCCAAGCGTATGAATCCGAGACAGGCCAGATGGTCTCTGTTCTTCTCCAGATTCAATTTTGTCGTTACATTCCGCCCTGGGATCAAAAATGTGAAGGCTGACGCTCTCTCTCGCTGTTTTCCGGGAGGAGGAAACTCCGAGGACCCGGGTCCCATTTTGGCGGAGGGGGTAGTTGTTTCTGCTCTGTATTCTGATTTGGAGGCCGAGGTCCAGGCTGCCCAGACTGAGGCACCTGCCCGTTGTCCTTCTGGAAAGTTGTTTGTGCCTCCTGAGTTACGTCACAAACTCTTCAAGGAGCATCATGATACGGTTCTTGCTGGTCACCCCGGGAGTAGAGCCACGGTAGATCTCATTGCTCGGAGATTTTGGTGGCCGGCTCTTCGTAAGTCGGTGGAGGGTTTTGTGGCTGCTTGTGAGACGTGCGCTCGCGCTAAGGTCCCTCGTTCACGGCCTTCAGGTCCCCTTCTCCCCTTACCCATACCTTCCCGTCCTTGGACACACCTGTCCATGGACTTTATCACGGATCTTCCTCGTTCCTCAGGGAAGTCGGTGATCCTGGTGGTGGTGGACCGTTTTAGCAAGATGGCACATTTCATACCCTTCCCTGGATTGCCCAATGCTAAAACGTTGGCGCAAGCTTTTGTCGACCATATTGTTAAATTGCATGGCATTCCCTCTGATATTGTTTCCGATAGAGGCACGCAGTTTGTGTCCAGATTCTGGAAGGCTTTCTGTTCTCGCCTGGGGGTTCGGCTGTCCTTCTCTTCTGCTTTTCACCCGCAGTCGAATGGTCAGACTGAGCAGCGTCAATCAGAATCTGGAGACATATTTGCGCTGTTTTGTTGCAGAGAACCAGGAGGATTGGTGTTCGTTTCTCCCTCTTGCTGAGTTTGCTCTGAACAACCGTCGTCAGGAATCTTCTGATAAGTCACCATTCTTTGGTGCATATGGGTTCCATCCGCAGTTTGGGACATTCTCGGGAGGGGCTCCTTCTGGTTTGCCTGAGGAGGAGAGATTTTCCTCGTCTTTGTCTACCATTTGGCAAAAGATTCAGACTAATCTAAGAAAGATGAGTGAGAAATATAAGCGTGTGGCTGATAAGAGACGTGTGCCTGGTCCGGACCTGAATGTGGGTGATCTGGTGTGGTTGTCTACAAGAAATATTAAACTGAAGGTTCCCTCCTGGAAATTGGGTCCCAAGTTTGTGGGCCTTATAAAATCTTGTCAGTCATCAATCCTGTTGCCTTCCGTCTTGATCTTCCACGGGTTTGGAAGATACATAATGTATTTCACAGATCTCTCTTAAAACCATATGTCCAGCCCACGGTACCCTCCTCTTTGCCTCCTCCTCCGATTTTGGTTGATGGCAATCTGGAGTTTGAGGTTTCCAGAATTGTGGACTCTCGCATTGTCCGCGGTTCTCTTCAGTACCTCGTTCATTGGAAAGGTTATGGTCCTGAGGAGAGGATGTGGGTTCCGGTGTCGGACATTAAAGCCACTCGCCTCATCAGGACTTTTCATAGGGCTCATCCTGAGAAGGTGGGTCCTGGGTGTCCGGAGTCCACCCGTAGAGGGGGTACTGTCACTACCAGAGCTTTGAGACGTTCTCACAGCTCTGTTTCTCCACCCCTGTGATGATGTAACTACTAGAGCTTTGAGACGTTCCCACAGCTCTGTTTCTCCGCCCCTGTGATGAGGTCTTTACTTTCTGTTTCCTTCCTCCCAGCTGTCCCTCCTGTGTTTGATTGCTCTGCCTTTAAATCACCTCTCTTCCTTTGTACGGTGCGGATTATACTACTTCATTTGACCTGTATCTCTCGCTTGAGTATCTTCACTGGTGTGATATCTTTTCTGGACCTGTGTTCTGCTGAAGCAAGTACTTCGGACATTGTCTGCTGACTTTGGATCTGTTTTCACTGCTGCTGCAGCTCCTTCAGTTAAGTGTGCAGACATTGTGTGTTTCTGTTTGTTTTGCTGACTGGATCCGAGGCGACCCCGGTTCCGTCCATATACTGAGCAGGGCACCGGTGGCCGTGCCCCTTCCACTACTGTAGGGGTTACAGTGGTCATCAGCCTTAGGTACGCGGGCATGTCTCGATCCACCATCTGGATCTGGACATGGGCTTAGCAGCATAGGGAGAGCTTTTAGGGTCTGACAGGGGTCACACTTTATGTTCCCTAGTTTGGGTCCGGTCAGTAGCTAACTCACTGTGTATGCTCTTGTTGCTCACATACAGCCGTGACAGCAATACACAGGCACCGTTCCGTGTGCATTCTGCATCAAGTGAATGGGTCCGCGATCCGCTGCGGCTGCCCCTGGTTGGTGTTCGTGCAGAGCGGCCACGGCCACGTTCGTGTGCAATAGGCCTAACTGAGGGAGTACGCCCATTTTTAACCAGATATAGGGACATTTTTAACCATATCAATAAGGCTTCTTCCACATTTATGTGTCAGTGACATGTCCATGATAAAAAAGGGTACGTGTTTCATCTGTGAAGTTGTCCAGGAAGGATCCATGGTTGGTCCGTGTGTCCATTTTTACCATCAGTGTGTCATCCGTAATTCACTGATGTTGCTCAGCTGAAAATTAGTTTCCAAAGAATCTCCTATCAGCCTTCAGTGAAAAACAGACGCAACACGGACACAACACAGATGCCATCCGTGGTGTGTCCGTGATTTTCACGGACCCATAGACTTCTATGGGCATGCTTGGTCCACATCACGGATCAAAGTAGTGCATTTTTTTACAGACCCACAGTCAGTAAAAAAATACTGAAATGTGAACAGACACATTTAAATCAATAGGGATGTTCTGCTGTCCGCGGAAAAAGCAGACAGCACACGGCAGTGAAAAACGGAAATGTGGACGAGGCCTTAGGCCCCTTTCACATGGGCGAGTTTTCCGCACGGGTGCAATGCGTGACGTGAACGCATTGCACCCGCACTGAATCTGGACCCTTTCATTTCTATGGGGCTTTGCACATGAGCGGTGATTTTCACGCATCACTTCTGCGTTGCGTAAAAATCTCAGCATGCTCTATATCTTGCGTTTTTGACGCAACGCAGGCCCCATAGAAGTGAATGGGGCTGCGGGAGAATCGCAAGCATCCGCAATCAAGTGCGGATGCGGTGGGATTTTTCTGCAAGGTTGCTAAGAGACGTTCGGGATGGGGACCCGATCTTTATTATTTTCCCTTATAACATGGTTATAAGGGAAAATAATAGCATTCTCACTACAGAATGCTTAGTAAAATGTGGATTGAGGAGTAAAAATAAAAAAAATTAACTCACCTTATCCACTTTATAGCGTAGTTGCGATCTCTTCTTTCTTCTTCAATCATTAGCTGTCGGCAAAAAGGACCTGTGGTGACGTCACATCACATGGTCCAATCAGATGGTCCATCACCATAGTGATGGACCATGTGATTGGACCATGTGATGAGCGCAGTGATGTCATCACAGGTCCTTTAGCCGACAGCTAATGAATGAAGAAGAAATAAGAGATCGCAACTACGCGATCAAGTGGATAAGGTGAGTTAATTTTTTTATTTTTAACCCCTCCATCCACATTTTACTAAGCTTTTTGTATTGAGAATGCTATTATTTTCCCTTATAACCATGTAAGGGAAAATAATAAAATCTACAGAATACTCATCCCAAACCGAACTTCAGTGATGAAGTCCGGGTTCCGGTCTGGGTACTAAAAATGCAGATTTTTCCCACACGCGTGCAAACACATTAAAACGCTTTGCACTCGCACGGAAAAATTGCGCATTTTCCCGCAATGCACCTGCATCCTATTCGGCCTCATTCCGCAACGCCCGTGTGAAAGGGGTCTAAAGGGTAGGGCTCATGCACATGACCATGTTTTCTTTCCATGTCCGTTCCGTTTTTTTTGCGGACCGTATGTGAAACCATTCATTACAATGGGCCTGCAAAAAAAACAGAAGTTACTCCGTGTGCATTCTGTTACCATATGTCCATTCCTCAAAAAAATAGAACAGGTCCTAGTATTGTCCGCATTACGGACAAGGATAGGACTGTTTTATTAGGGGCCAGCTCTTCCATTCCAAAAAATACGGAATGCACACGAGTGTCATCCGTATTTTTTGCGGATCCTAAAAAACATACGGTCGTGTGTATAAGCCCTAAGTTTGTGTGATCTAGACACTCCCATAATGTGAAGAAAAAGGCAGCACGGATGAATCCCCGGGGCCATGAGAGACTCCAGTCACAAATTTTCAATGTATCCAGCGCCATGGAATTTAGAATAAAACGTAACTTATATTTACAAGATGCCATGGAGTTCTGTTAATCGAGTAAATAAAAGTTACGTTTTATTCTAAATTCCAAGGCGCTGGATACATTTAAAATCTGTCACTTTTAATTACCAGGTCACAAACAGGACCTATATAGCCGCCAGCTATTAACCCTTTCTATTTTGAATTATCCTGGGCCGCCCTTGGTCTCTTGATCCGCATTACTGAGAAAAATGGTTTTCATTTATGTAAATTTGCCTCTAGGAGCAACAGGGGTGTGGCTGTTACACCTAGAGGCTCTGTTCTCTCTGCAACTGCTGCGCTCTCTGCACTTTCATTGATAGGGCCAGGCAGTGAAAACCTCATCACCCCTGGCCTTGTCAATCAAAGTGCAGAGGGCGTGGCAGTTGTACAGAGAGCGGAGACTCTAGATGTAACGGCAACGCCCCCGTTGCTCCTAGAGGCTCATTTGCATATATTAAAACATATTTTTTTTCAGCAATGCGGACACATATGAACATGGGACCAACACAGATATCTTCAGCTGCCAAGTGCACATGTAACAGGTCAGCCAGTGCCATAGGGACAGATCTGAGAGAGTCCCTGTAAGCACTGCCTCTTGGGCACTTCCATTTTCTCACTCCTGCTGATAATAAGCTGCCACCTCCCCCTTACTGCTGCCTCCACATGTCAGCAGTTTTGCAAAACTACTGACAGACACTGTTTAAAGCCATAAATGTGCTGCTGCTACTCCATCCTCCTTGGGCAGCTCTCCCAGCCTGGATCTTACCCTGGGTTCACACCTGAGCGTTTTACAGCGCGTTCAAACGCGCTGTAAAACGCTCAACAGATTAAAACCAATGCATCCCTATGGGAGTGGTTCACACTTGAGCGTTTTACAGCGCGTTTGAACGCGCTGTAAAACGCCCAACGCATAAACAAGTACTTGAGCTTCTTTTGGGGCGTTTGACGCGCGTTTTGTGATTGACACCACAGTAGCAATCACAAGAACGCGCGTACGAACGCGCGTTTCCTATTTGCAAAAACGCGCAAAAAAACGCGCGTCAAAAACGCGCGTAAAACGCGCGTTTTTGGAACGCTCAGGTCTGAACCCAGGGTTATGGGGATAAGTTAGAAGTGTCTGAAAGCCAATGCTCGGCATGGTTGAATGCGTTTTAAATTGGCATCTACTTCCCCTTGGCACGGTCCTCTTCGCTCATTGCCGTCTGTGGTCCAGTGCTTTTCCATTGCTATTTTAAAGCTATTATATGCTTAGAAAAAAGGTCCAGTGTCGAGTAATGAGGACGAGCCTCCGGATGATCCTGCGGAGTCAGATGCTTCTAGTGCGGGAGCGGTGTAGTGATTATCCTGACCGCAGGCCGGAAGATAATAATGAGGTTACAAACATCTACATTACTCTATTGCTATCTGAAGCTGCTGATCTCGGTGGGACCAGGGGACCATCTAATGGGTATGTGGTCCTCCTGGCTCTGCCGACAGCAAGTGCTCAGCTGACCGCTGTCTATGGCCAGCCGAAACGTAGGGTCACTCTTTTGTAAGCACACTATCCAGCTGCTAGGTTGATGCTACATTTCGTATACCCACCACTGAGCATACCCAAATGACACTATTTGTGATGTCAAAGCAGTGTGCTGACGGAAACTCATGTGTGATGTCACAGCAGTGTGCCAAAAGAACTCATGTGTGATGTCACAGCAGGGTGCTGACTGATACTCATGTGTGATATCACAGCAGTGTGCTGACTGATACTCATGTGTGATGCCACAGCAGTGTGCCAACTGACACTCATGTGTGATGTCACAACAGGGTGCTGACTGATACTCATGTGTGATGTCACAGCAGTGTGCCGACTGAAACTCATGTGTGATGTCATAGCAGTGTGCTCAGTGAAACTCATTTGTGATGTCACAGCAGTGTGCAAACTGAAACTCATGTGTGATGTCACAACAGGGTGCTGACTGAAACTCATGTGTGATGTCACAGCAGTGTGCTGACTGATGCTCATGTGTGATGTCACAGCATGCAGACTAAAACTCATGTGTGATGTCATAGCAGTGTGCTGAGTGAAACTCATGGGTGATGTCACAGCAGTGTGCAGACTGAAACTCATGTGTGATGTCACAGCAGTTTGCTGACTGATACTCGTGTGATGTCACAGCAGGGTGCTGACTGATACTCATGTGTGATGTCACAGCAGTGTGCCAAAGGAACTCATGTGTGATGTCATATCAGTGTGCTGAGTGAAACTCATTTGTGATGTCACAGCAGTGTGCTGACTGATGCTCATGTGTGATGTCACAGCAGTGTGCAGACTGAAACCCATGTGTGATGTAGGGTGACCACGTGTCACGGATCGCCCGGGACAGTCCCGCATTTGGAGAGTCTGTCCCGGGTCCTGGTCACCCTCATTCCGGGACAATGCAGTGTCCCGGAATGACCTGAGCTGCAGGCCCCGACCGCTGCTAATTGCTTTGAGGCAGCAGGCTCCGCCTCCATCACACATTCAGCCCACTCCAATCACCTGCAGATTAAAACCTCTTGCGGAGTGCGGACAGAAACCTCCAGTGATCCGGCCAGCGTGCGTGACGTCACTTGCACGGCGCCGCAGCCCGCCACTAGGTCGCCAGCTGAATTGAATTCAGAGGAGATAAGCAAAAGCAGGTAGGCGGCGTGGCTGAGGTAACTGGCCAATACTGCCATGTCACGTTTCACTACTTACTGTACAGTTGGACCCACTCATGTTGTGATAGATTAGGGGTATAGGGAGGATGAGCCGGAGCCATAGATTACAAGTGGAGTGGAGGTTTATGGAACTGTGATTGTATTATATACTACTAGCAGGAGACACTTTATAGTATATTGTCTGTGTTGCTGGGAAAACCAAACTTTTCCACAAACTAGTAAAAACTTGTGGGAAAAAAATACCCCCCTTTCCTGGATAAGGCTGTGTTCACATTTCACAGCCTTAGGCCTCATGCACACGACCGTTTTTTTATGCTGTCCGCAATAAGGGGTTCCGTTGTTCAGTGATCCGTGTCCGTTTTTGCCTTCCGTTGTGTTTCCGTGTGTCTTCCGTTTTTTTTAGCGGACATGACCCAAAAGATTTTACCAAAAGACAGGCTGACAATTTTTCCCAAGTGCCTGCCAAGGGATCCGCGAAAAAAAACGGACACGGAGAGCGGATGACACACGGATGGCCATCCGCATTTTTTCACGGACCCATTGACTTGAATGGGTCCGTGAACCGTTTTTCACGGACAAGAATAGGACAGGTTATATTTTTTTGACGGACTGGAATCACGGACCACGGACGCGGAGGACAAACGGTGCATTTGCCGAGGTTTCCACGGACCCATTGAAAACCAATGGGTCCGCAGAAAATCACGAAAAACGGAGCAACGGACACGGAATCAAACAACGGTCGTGTGCATGAGGCCTTATCCAGGAAGGGGGGGTATTTTTTTAACAAGTTTTTACTAGTTTGGGGAAAAATTTGGTTTTCCCTTTCACTGCAGCCCAGTAATACAGAGCAGACAATATACTATAAGGGTACGTTCACACGACGACAATTGTCGCGCGACAAATAGGGCACAACTTCACTGCAAAATTTGTCGCGCGACATTTTGTCGCACTATTGTCGCGCGACAATTTTTATAATGGGAGTCTATGGTGTCGCATTGCGACATGCGACATGCTGCGACTGCGACAGTCGCAGAAAAACCCATCTTGAATGGATTTTCTCCGACTTTCGTGTCGCAGTCGCAGCATGTCGCATGTCGCACTGCGACACCATAGACTCCCATTATAAAAATTGTCGCGCGACAATAGTGCGACTTTTTGTCGCGCGACAATTGTCGTCGTGTGAACGTACCCTAAAGTGTCTCCTGCTAGTAGTATATAATACAATCACTTCCATAAACCTCCACTCCACTTGTAATCTATGGCAAATCCCTATACCTATTGTATCACGACATGAATAGACAGTAGAGTGAAACCTGACATACTTGGCCTGGCATACATAAGAACTTCTGAAATACTGAAAAATGTACAGGCAGATATGTTTTTGACACTATAAGTTTGACGAAATGCACTCGTGAAAGTAAGGCCTCATGCACACGGCAGTTGTTGTGGTACGCGTCCGAGCCGCATATTTTGTGGCTCGGGCGCAGACCCATTCACTTCAATGGGGCCGCAAAAGATGTGGACAGCACTCCGTGTGCTGTCCACATCTGTCGCTCCGTTCCATGCCCCCACAAAAAAAATAGAGCATGACCTATTTTTGTCAGTTTTGCGAACAAGAATAGGCATTTCGATAATGGGCCGCGTTCGGAATTGCGGAACGGAGCTGGAGCAGCTTCCGTGTTTTGCGGATCTGCGGACCGCAAAACACCAACGGTCGTGTGCATGTAGCCTAAGTGTCCCTGAATGGCAGTTAGGAAATGTGGTCACCCTAGTGTGATGTCACAGCAGTGTGCCAACTGAAACTCATGTGTGATGTCACAACACTGTGCCTGACTGAAACTCATGTGTGATGTCACAGCAGTGTGTCAACTGAAACTCATTGTGACTAAAAACCTGCTTGTGATGTCATGGTAGGTGCACAAGAACTCCATGGGCAAGAGCACCAGTTATAGTGTCTAGACCAGAATAGCAGAGTTATCAGAGAGACGGTGAGGACTGGCCATAGACCTTACAGGGAAACTTCCCGGTGGGCCGTTGCCCTAGGCCTAGGGGCTCCCCTAAGGCCCCCTCAAGGTCGCCCGTTAGAGAAATAATGATCTATGGCTACCGCAGTTAATTAATGCTGGGGGCATCAAACACTTATGTTCTTAGCCGATGCCGAATTCAATTGCATTGCAATCCTGAGGCAACCGGAGTAGGAGGACCCAACATGGCAGCTGGAGTAGGAGGACACAACATGGCAGCTGGAGTAGGAGGATGTAACATGGCAGCTGGAGTAGGAGGACGTAACATGGCTGCTGGAGTAGGAGGATGTAACATGGCAGCTGGAGTAGGAGGACGTAACATGGCAGCTGGAGTAGGAGGATGTAACATGGCAGCTGGAGTAGGAGGAAGTATCATGGCAGCTGGAGTAGGAGGATGCAACATGGCAGCTGGAGTAGGAGGATGCAACATTACATCTGGAGTAGGAGGACGCAACATGGCAGCTGGAGTAGGAGGAAGCAACATGGCTGCTGGAGTAGGAGGATGTAAAATGGCAGCTGAAGTAGGACGTAACATGGTAGCTGGAGTAGCAGGATGCAACATGGCTGCTGGAGTAGGAGGATGTAACATGGCAGCTGGAGTAGGACGACGTAATATGGCAGCTGGAGTAGGAGGACGTAACATGGCAGCTGGAGTAGGAGGAAGTAACATGGCAGCTGGAGTAGAAGGATGTAACATGGCAGCTGGAGTAGGAGGAAGTAACATGGCAACTGGAGTAGAAGGATGTAACATGGCAGCTGGAGTAGGAGGATGCAACATGGCAACTGGAGTAGGAGGACGTAATATGACAGCTGGAATAGGAGGAGGTAACATGGCAGCTGGAGTAGGAGGAAGTAACATGGCAGCTGGAGTGGGAGGATGTAACATGGCAGCTGGAGTAGGAGGACGTAACATGGCAGCCGGAGTAGCAGGACGCAACATGGCAGCTGAAGTAGGAGGACGCAACATGGCAGCTGGAATAGGAGGATGTAACATGGCAGCTGGAGTAGGAGGAAGTAACATGGCAGCTGAAGTAGGAGGACGCAACATGGCAGCTGGAATAGGAGGATGTAACGTGTAGCTGGTGTAGGAGGACGTAACATGGCAGCATGTGCTGGCCATCAGAGGGGCACCTTCTGGAGAGGTATTTTGTGCTGCACTGCAGTGTTTTGCTCTGCTGGGGCGGTATTTTGTACGGCAACATGGTATAGCTGCCCCGCCTACTAGTGTTGGCCCTGCCATTTTGGACCCACCTACAACATGGTGCCACTTTTTTTTTGTGCCAGAGCCGCTTTAAGTTTCCAGTCCGTAATCCCGGGAGACATTCTGGTGTTTTTCTGCGTTAGTGGCGGACACATTGGTAACTTAAAGAGCACCGATAATTCCTGCTGAAATGGCGCCAGCCTTACCATCAGTGTCCGCCGACTTTTACATAAAAAGAGGCAGGAGCTGAACCTGAGCACCTGGTGATGTCATATATGGCTGTATACTTGCTGGGGTCGCAGTGGTCTCAGTGACTCCCTGTGGACTGGGTGACACCCTGCTGGGTGGGCGTGACTCCCTGCGGACCGGGTGACACCTCATGCACCCTCCTAGTAGCACATATTGGTAAGGGTTACCTCAGCCAGCATGCAGGAGGTTGCGAGACAGTGAGGTCACGATGATGTCACTAGCCGCACATATTAATAGGTAGCGTCATCCCTAGGAGTGGGGACAGAGCAGCACAGCGGACATGGCAGTCACCAGAGACAACTACAGTAATTTATCTACTTCCAGGAGCCGGTGCAGGAGCAGTGCAAAGAGTAAATCAGCAGTCATCTTGCTGTAGACCATGGTGCCTGGGTACTACGACTCCCACCATGTCCTGCAGTTTCTCAGGGCACTGCACGATCTGTGAGGGTCTGCTGGGTTGGCGGAGGGGGGAGGTGGGCCGGGTGTCAGCCGCCGCTCGGCCCCGCCTCCTCTGACGTAGACGCTGACGTCATGAGATTTCCTGGAATCTGGTTATAGCCGGAGAAATGGAAATGTTACACTCTAAACAAGATGTACATTGACGTCAGCGCGGGCAGCTTCATCATCACCGTCATCATCATCATCATCATCATGCTGCTCCCGGCCAGGCACACCGAGCCTTCTCTCTACACTTAACCGCTGCCAGACCGCACTGCACCGGGCAACATGTGGGGTAGGTGCTGGGCACTGATTCCTGGCTGCCGGAAGGTGATCGCTCAGTCTGTATAGAGGCCTGAGCGAGAGAAACTTCACAGCTGCGATATTGAGTGTTCAGATATATGGGGGGATAAGTGACATTGGGTATAGACTGTATATATGTAATATAATGTTAGATATTCATCTAGTGTGTGTATACTGTATATATCTGTATAATGTATATATCTAGTGTGTCTGTATACAATATATATGTGTATAATGTATATATCTAGTGTGTATACTGTGTATACGGTATATATGTGTATAATGTATATATCTAGTGTGTGTATACGGTATATATGTGTATAATGTATATATCTAGTGTGTATACTGTATATATGTGTATAATGTATATATCTAGTGTGTGTATACGGTATATATGTGTATTCTGTATATATCTAGTGTGTGTATACTGTATATATCTAGTGTGTGTATACGGTATATATGTGTATACTGTATATATCTAGTGTGTGTATACGGTATATATCTAGTGTGTGTATACGGTATATATGTGTATTCTGTATATATCTAGTGTGTGTATACGGTATATATGTGTATTCTGTATATATCTAGTGTGTGTATACGGTATATATGTGTATACGGTATATATGTGTATACTGTATATATCTAGTGTGTGTGTATACGGTATATATGTGTATAATGTATATATCTAGTGTGTGTATACTGTATATATGTGTATACTGTATATATCTAGTGTGTGTATACGGTATATATGTGTATTCTGTATATATCTAGTGTGTGTATACTGTATATATCTAGTGTGTGTATACGGTATATATGTGTATTCTGTATATATCTAGTGTGTGTATACTGTATATATCTAGTGTGTGTATACGGTATATATGTGCCTACTGTATATATCTAGTGTGTGTATACGGTATATATGTGTATAATGTATATATCTAGTGTGTGTATACTGTATATATGTGTATACTGTATATATCTAGTGTGTGTATACGGTATATATGTGTATACTGTATATATCTAGTGTGTGTATACTGTATATATATCTGTATATATCTAGGTGTGTATCGTATATGTGTATGTATTATCGTGCTGTATATATGTGTATACTGTATATATCTAGTGTGTGTGTATACGGTATATATGTGTATACTGTATATATCTAGTGTGTGTATACGGTATATATGTGTATAATGTATATATCTAGTGTGTGTATGCGGTATATATGTGTATACTGTATATATCTAGTGTGTGTATACGGTTAGAGTTGAGCGCACTTCTGTTTTAAGTTCGGCTTCCAAAGTTCGGGTTCGGGTTATCGAAGCATCCCGTTATGGATTCCGCTACCACGGACCATAACAGCATTTGGAATCCATAAGGGGATTCTTCAATGAACCCGAACCTTGGACAACACGGAGGACCTGGGGTGACGTCACCGTCATGTGATCAGTGCAGGGGGCGTGGCTCAGCACTGGATTGGATAAGAGGTGGTAGCCTACGACCTCTTATCCAGTACAGTTTTAGCAGATAAGGCCACGTTCACACCTGTACCAGTTTTTCCATTTTACTGTTCCATTTTAGAAAAAAGAAACCCGCAGCGCTGATCTTTCATATGCGGAAGTGAATGGCCCCCAGCAGATCCCCTTGACTGTAGAGGGATACATCAGGGCCAGGGAGCCTGGTATTTTATCAGACAAAAGGGCTCATGATCCTGCGCTAGAACAGAATCTGCGCAGAGCCTCCTAGATGTGAACAGAGCCCACGTTATTCCTTATGGTTTGTAAGATCTCTGCTTGCTGCCCCAGTTTCCGTACATCATTCTGTCCTGGGACGCAGCTCTGATCGCTGTACCGCCTCTGTAACGTATCCTTCATGTCCCCAGGAAGACATTCATCCTTTGGGAGTAAACCATGAAGGTTCCTTTTGGGTGACAGCAAGCAGAGATCTTTAAAATATACTAGAAAACAGTTAAACTATTATCCCCTAAACCTTTTGATTCTTTTTTGTTTTCTGGAGGGATGATGTCACAATATTTACTGCGGATTCAGATGAGTGAGCCCGCGGTAGTGACGTCATCAGAGTGTGGGGGAGGGGTTGTATAACATAACTGTGTAGTAGCTGGCCGCTGGAGACTAGCGTCCCTTTTTCAATGTAACATGGTAAAGATCCAACCGGGTCTACATGGATGTGGGAGCGATGTGATGATGAGTGGAGCAGGGAGCGCTCCACATGACAAATGACCGAACGCCTGTTAACGGGAACATCTTTATTTTTCCATTGCAGCTGCCACAGGAGAGATGCCAGCGCACCAGATCCACACGCCGGGCTCGGGATTGTCTCAGGGAATAGTCGTGACCGCGTCATCCACAAGCTTGCACGTCCCCCAGCAGATTGCAGAAGAAGCAACGCGGAAGCGGGAGCTGCGACTAATGAAAAACAGGTAATTAGCGCAGACGGTAAATGTGCGGGAAGACCACGCATGCAGTGAAAAGCCCACTGGGCATGGCAACATGAAAAGTGCCACCCTGGAGTACTGCCGGGGGGTCACGTAGTCAGCATGACCAGTGCAGGCTCCAGGAGCTACAGCGCTTTCCAGTTAGCTGAAACTTTGGCGTACGCAGAGCTTTATGAACTTCCAGTGCATGCCTGGAGTTACACTTTAAATACTCCTTTCCAAGATTTATACCTTGTTCTTCTCCAATTCCCATTACATGTTGCTTTGCATGGTTTGGTTGCTGGTGCTTAAAGGGGGTTGCTTTGAAACTATTTCGGCACCTGCCGGACCTGTGGTGGGAAGAATACTTACCTGCTCCCTGCTGCTCTTTGTCACCTCATTTGGTTCACCACCCTCCAGTTCTATGCTTATCAACTTCCAGAGTGGACGGGGGTCACATGTCCCGCTGCAGCCAATAACTTCCAGAGTGGACGGGGGTCACATGTCCCGCTGCAGCCAATGACTTCCAAAGTGTGTCCATAAACATATACATCGAGGGAAGTTATAAGTATTTAAATCACAAAATTTAAAGAGAGTAGAGATGAGCGAACTTTAAAAAAAAGTCCGTTGTTCGGCGTTCGGGTTGTGGTAAGTCGCGCATCCCGTTATGGATTCCACTATAGCGGCATATGGAATCCATAAGGGGCAGCTGCCACCAACCCGAACTGTTGAACAGCCGAAGGACCTGGGGTGACGTCACTGTCATGTGATCAGTGCAGGGGGCGTGGCTCAGCACAGGATCAAATCCAGTGCTGAGCCACGCCCCCTGCACTGATCACATGACAGTGACGTCACCCCAGGTCCTTCGGCTGTTCAACAGTTCGGGTTGGTGGCAGCCGCCCCTTATGGATTCCATATGCCGCTATAGTGGAATCCATAACGGGATGCGCGACTTACCACAACCCGAACACCGGACTTTTTTTTAAAGTTCGCTCATCTCTAAAAGAGAGTCTGTCAGCAGTTTTGACTGTGCTAATCTGCCGAGGAGAGCATTACAAACATACCTCCTTTGGAGGTTTTATTATCAGGAGTAGTGTGATTATAGACTTTTATTCTGCTCCTGTAAGTGCCCAGGAGACAGATCTTCACTCTGAAATGCTCGGTCCATTGAGCTTCTCTCTTATGCAGTGACAGCTGTAGCATCCAACTAAGAGAGCACTACAGCTGTCACTCAGAGCAAAGAGGAGGGCATGTGAAGCAGCTCAGCGCAAAGGGCACCTCACAGTGAAGCTCCGCCTCCTGGTCACTAACAGGAGCAGAATAAAAGTTCATCTTCACACTGCCCCTGATAAAAGTCAAAAGGTATGTTTGTCCTGCTCTCCGCGGCCCCTGCTTGGTGCAGTCAGCAGTTTAGCCTGGTCAAAACTGCTGACCGTCTCCCTTTGAAGGACAGTTGCTCTATTAATAAATCTATGTTCAAGTAAACCCAGTGAACCCCTACAAAGTATTGCATGTATTTTAGAATTATCTTTTAAAATCAGTCAGGCTTTATCTTCCCGGCAAGTCAACCCCTTTTATCTGAGGTCTGGCTTCAGAGACCCCCTGGCAAACAACTGATATTGACCATAGCCGTTGCTGCCGTCTGATCATTATACAATTTTGTGGCCATTCGGCCATCGGAGGGGCTCTGTTCTGCCTATAGAGGAGGTCCTGAGCAAAGCATTTGGTGCCTCTGTATTGCATCACGGAAAAGCTTACAGCGAATGGCGGTAAGCGTGGTTTTCTTTCCTATCAATATGGCTGAAATATTTGATCAGTAGGGGTATGGCCGCTGGGACCACTCCATCTACATTAGTCCTTTCGTGATCTCGGTAGATGCTAGTGCTAAAGCCATGCGTCTAACCTAACGCTCAAGAAAGGGTCCACTTCTCCTTTTGGAGATCCAGCTAGTTGAAAATCTTTAGAGCAATGCTCCCTGGGAAAACGTATTTAAAACGGCTATCCTCCAGAAGAATTAAAGCTGTCTCGCTAGCGCCACCCATAGGTCACCGCCTCGTTAGATTTTTAAAATGGCCATGACTCAGGTGACTTGCTTTTCCAACGACCTGGCTTCATTCATATCTTTTGTTACTACAATGTATGCTGTTTGCAGGTGTCTTGGGCGTTTTTCATCTTTGGCGCTGGTTTTATTTCATCTCTCTCCTGTCCTTAGATTTGACTTCCTTTCTCGTGCCTTAGCTTTGCATGCAGTTTTGTCTTACTCCTGTTGCAATCTTGCTTGCTGACATGTGTGCATTGCATCATCCCGGCCCTGACTTCTTTCTGCTTTTATCCACGGAGTCAGTATTCTGCGGTGTTGTGCTCCCATCACGCTTTGCTCTCTCATGGCTCGTGTGTCCTCGAGGCTTCGCTGCATTTCTGTGGAACCCGGCCAGGCTCCATTGCAGGGCCAGTGCGAAGGTGGAGGCCGCTCCTCGCGTTTCTGCTGCCATAGTGACATGTTTTATGTCGGTCCTAGGGAAGCGGCTCGGGAATGTCGTAAAAAGAAGAAAGAATACGTGAAATGTCTGGAAAATCGCGTGGCGGTACTTGAGAACCAGAACAAGACTCTGATTGAGGAACTGAAGGCCCTCAAAGATCTATATTGTCATAAAGCGGAGTAACGTTTTTATTTTTGGACTTTGGACTTGGTTAGCGTCGTTGGCCTTAACGGTTGCATTTCGGACTCCAAGGTGGACTGCGATGGGTCTGGGACGAAGTCCCGTTCATTTAGGTTTCCGACGAATCAGGAGTGTAAATCACCATATGAATTATTTTAATTCTTTGTAAGATAGTGTATTTTATATAATTAATTGCATGCATCGTTTTATTTTTTGGTATTTTTGCCTTTCACCGCTTGCAGGGAAGCAGCGAAGGCGTGCCGACTCAGGAGGAAAGAGTACATTAGATGCCTGGAGAGCCACAATGCCTTCCTGGAGATGCATAACCAGCAGCTGCTGAAGGAGCTGGAAGCTTATAGAAATCTGTATAGGAATAGTTCCCGCAGAAACGCCAACATTCCTTAAATATAGCTCTAGTTTCTCACAACTTGGCCTATTGTATATCTTTTATAGTAAATAGAAAAATCACCGAAAAGACGAGTAAAGCCTCTCTGTACAGACTGTCTTCTTCTATAGGTGGATAGCTTTTTTTTTCACACGTTTTACACGACGTAACCTGGATTGTGACGCATACAATGTAATGTATTTGTTTCTTTTTAGCAATTTTTTAATGTTCTTTCTTAAAACGGCATCAAGTGTTGACGCTCACGGTGCACCTCAGGAACAAACCTACCTATGATAAGGTTACCGCTGTTTTTCCATGTATGTTGGTCCATAATCTGTGTAGAAGATGTGTCGCTAACCGTACCGTTTTGGTAAGGCCTCGTGCACACGACCGTATTTTTTTTCAGCGTCTGATCCGCATTTTTTAGGCGGATTGGAGGCGGACCGATTCATTTCAGTAGGGCCGCAAAACATGCGGACAGCATAAGACGTATGTCCGTTTCAAGGCCCCGCTAAAAGATATATATATATATATATATAGAACATGTCCGTATTGCGGGCAAGAATAGACATTTCTACAATAGGGCTGCGGTGAAGGAAAGTGTGGGGCGCACACAGCCCGGATCTGCGGTCTGGACACGGTCGTATGCACGAGGCCTGGACCAGATATTGGATGACTACCATATATATTTATATTTGAAACCATGTCCTCTGAGCTTGTATTTGGTTTCCATGTCTACACCATTTTTTTAATCTTTTTTTTTTTTCCTGTTTTAATACTTTTTTTAAAAAAAATGTGACAGTTCCCATAATGCTTTGCATATTCTGGCATATTAAAGCAAAAAAATATTTTTAGCACTTCAAGCATGGATTCAAAAGTTTAAAGTGAGAAAAATCTACAGGAGATTGTTTTAAAGGGGTTTTCCGTTTCTCATCAGCATCCTTTAAAATTATCGTTTATGAAGCTATAATGTATTTCTTTTACCTTCATTGTTCCCATCTCCTAGTTTAGGCTTTCGTCACATGACCATGTCCATCTTATTTCCTGTAATGTTATGTCCATGGGTGTGTCAGTCATAGGGGAGTGTCTATGTAACTAGCTGGGTGGGAGGAGCTATAAACTAACTGGGTGTTGTTAGGGGCAGTGATAGGGGAGTGTCTATGTAACTAGCTGGGTGGGAGGAGCTATAAACTAACTGGGTGATAGGGGAGTGTCTATGTGACTAGATGGGTGATAGGGGAGTGTCTAACTAGCTTGGTGGGAGGAGCTATAAACTAGCTGGGCGTTGTTAGGGACAGTGATAGGGGAGTGTCTATGTAACTAGCTGGTGGGAGGAGCTAAAAAATAGCTGGGCGTTGTTAGAAACTCCACTATTACTGCCCCTAACACCCATCTAGTTTATAGCTCCTCCCACCCAGCTAGTTACATAGACACTCCCCTATCACTGCCCCTAACAATGCCCAGCTAGTTTATAGCTCCTCCCACCAAGCTAGTTAGACACTCCGCTATCACTCAGCTAGTTTATAGCTCCTCCCACCCATCTAGTCACATAGATACTCCACTATCAACCAGCTAGTTTATAGCTCCTCCCACCAGCTAGTTACATAGACACTCCCCTATTACTGTCCCTATGTAACTAGATGGGTGGGAGAAGCTATACCTAGCTGCGTGGGAGGAGCTATAAACTAGCTGGGTGATAGGGGAGTGTCTATGTAACTAGCTGTGTGGGAGGAGCTATAAACTAGCTGGTTGATTGGGGAGTGTCTATGTGACTAGATGGGTGGGAGGAGCTATAAACTAGCTGAGTAATAGGGGAGTGTCTAACTAGCTTGGTGGGAGGAGCTATACCTAGCTGGGCGTTGTTAGGGGCAGTGATAGGGGAGTGTCTATGTAACTAGCTGGTGGGAGGAGCTAAAAACTAGCTGGGTGTTGTTAGGGGCGGTGCTGGAGCTGTGGCAGAGGAAGGAGAAGTGCATCATGGGTTTGGTTGGATACAGTAACAGGAAGTGCTACATACAGGATGTATAAAAACCAGAGGGATTGGATTACATGGTGAAAACGGGTCAGGGGAATCCAAATTGGAGAAAAAAGCATGGTGAAGATGTACATGAGGTAAGCAACTACAGAAGAATATCTGTTAAACACCATAGTAATCCTGGAAAACCCCTTTAAGCGTATTATTATTACCATTTGGGATGGTCTGTGACATGGGACATCACATTACACTGTCGCTCCGCGCGGCACAGACTTTCTTAGGGTGAATCCTACCAGGCAGCAAGATGAAACCATACAGGTGAGAAGTATAGGATACGAATGGAAGACTGCAAGTAATGAGCCAAAGACCACAATGGAGAGAACTGCTGCCAACCTTGTCTTTATTCTACCCATCTACACTGCAGCTCCTGGCTGGTGTGTACTACTAAATTGGGGTTATAGGACCCCCAACCTCCTGATAGGTGGGGGTCCCATAAAAGGGATACTCAGTTATTAGACAGGTAGAGGTTCCACTAGAACCTCTTTAACGTAACAGAAATCTCTCTATCCACTGACAACAATCAGAAATCTTTATATAATGTTGCTTCCACATCCATATTTTGCCGATCCGTGGACAGCAAAACGGATACGGTTGTGTGCATAAGGACTTACCCTCCCATCACATAAAACTGACCACCGCTCTGCATCATTCTTATCTGGGACCATAGTATCCATATATCACCCTAAACTCTAGGGCAGGGATCAGCAACCTTCAGCACTCCAGCTGTTGTCAAACTACAACTCCCAACATGCACACTTGCTTATCTGTCCTCGAGCTCCCATACAAGTGAAGGAAGTATGTCGGGAGTTTGGGAGTTGTAGTTTCACAACAGCTGGAGTGCGGAAGGTTGCTGATCCCTTCTCTAGGGTGATAAGGTTGGCTTTCATGTCACAGTTTTGCTGCCACTTTCTGAAATGGTGGCTCATCACTTTGACAACCACTTCATCCAATAGGTCCAGCATTCTGGAATCCTGGCTTATAGTCATCTACGGCAGAAGCAAATTCTGACATTAGACATTTCATCACAATGGCCATACTCAGATAAATGTTGGCCGAACCTACTGATTTCACCAGGATCTGCTGACGTTGGAAGGTTTCTCGACTAACACTGGACATTGACCTGTCGGGATTAGGTATATTGGTTTTCAGGACAAAGCACTGATTTAAAAGTTACTGCTTGTTACAGGACAGATATCAGAGCCGTGTCCTATAATGAGCTGTGAACCTGGGTGACCCTCGCATGACCAGAGAAAAAAAGAACAATGCAACAGCCCTCTGCAGACACAAATAAAGTACAATAATGCCATAATCATAGAAAATATTTTGGTGCTTATGCTTATTTTGCAAATTAGAGATACTGGCAAATACATTTTGTACAAAATTATTTGGGCCCGCCTGCCAAACGTCAAGGCGATCTCTATAAGAACGGGAACCTAACACTAAATACTACCTGTTATGTGCTATAATGGCCACCATTAAATTCAGGGAGTGCAGGTTCCACATGCATGCTGAGTACACTCTGCTTTTTACCATTTTTGGTACCATAACGGCCTCCATTAAATCAAGGGATGCAGGTACCAACATGCATGCTGAGCCCATGCTCTACTTCTCCTGGTGCCAGATGGTTTCCAATGAATACAATGAGAGCAGGCTACAGCTTTATACTTAGGCTACATGCACACGACCGTTGTTCGGGTCCGCGTCCGAGCCGCATATTTCGCGGCTCGGCCGCGGACCCATTCATTTCAATGGGGCCGCAAAAGATGCGGACAGCACTCCGTGTGCTGTCCGCATCCGTTGCTCCGTTCCGTGCCCCCGCCAAAAAAAATAGCATGTCCTATTCTTGTCCGTTTTGCGGACAAGAATAGGCATTTCTATAATGGGCCGCGTTCCGTTCCGCAGAACGCGGAACAGCTTCCATGTTTTGCGGATCAGCGATTTGCGGACCGCAAAACACCAACGGTCGTGTGCATGTAGCCTTGCTCTGATTAAAATCAGCCTATGGGGCAGACAGGCTAGTCAGGGGTGAACTGGAGTCAGCCACACCTCCAGCTGTAGTACAACTGCAAATAAATGGGGTCAGTTAGCATATCCCAATGTGCAGGTGCACGCTGCCATGGCTAAAAACACAAAGAAAAAAGGAACAATGCAACAGCACTCTGCAGACACAAATGAAGTACAATTTTTGGGGGCTTATTTTTTAAAATCGTTTTTGTTATGGTAACGTTTTCCTTTTTACACGTTTTTGACTTTCACGCATTTTTTTCAGGTGTTTTTCTTCCTATAAAGAAATCAGTGGAGTAAATGCCTGAAAAAATGCCATACCTACAGTATACTGCATTTTGAAAAAATAATGTTATGGTCCCAAAAAAACCTCACCACAAGCCACAAAAAAATAGGCACTGTTTGTAGTGGGTTTTCTCAAAGGAACCGCGCGTTTCTTTTACCGACAACCTTCCCAGGCTTCACCATTCTAAGGCTACGTTCACACGACGACATTTGTCGCGCGACAAAAAGTCGCACGACAAATAGGACACAACTTCACTGCAACATTTGTCGCGCGACAATTTTTATAATGGGAGTCTATGGTGTCACATTGCGACATGCGGCATGCTGCGACTGCGACGCGACAGTTGCAGAAAAACCCATCTCGAATGGATTTTTTGCGACTGTCGCGTCGCAGCATGTTGCATGTCGCAATGCGACACCATAGACTCCCATTATAAAAATTGTCGCGCAACAATAGTGCGACAAAATGTCGTGCGACAATTGTCGTCGTGTGAGCGTAGGCTTAGGCTAGGTTCAGAGGGCGACAATTGTCGCACTATTGTCGTGCGACAATTTTTATAATGGGAGTCTATGGTGTCGCATTGCGACATGCTGCGACTGCGATGCGACAGTCGCAAAAAATCCATTCAAGATGGGTTTTTCTGCGACTGTCACGTCGCAGTCGCAGCATGTCGCAATGCGACACCATAGACTCCCATTATAAAAATTGTAACGCGACAATAGTGCGACAAAATGTCGCGCAACAAATGTTGCAGTGAAGTTGTGCCCTATTTGTCGCGCGACAGTTGTCGTCGTCTGAACCTAGCCTTATACTCCAACCGGTCGTCGGGTTTCACAGATGTCTTTTCTTTCCAAACATCCTGTGAAGTATCAGAAAAAGGCACCGATAGTGAACACCGTCTTTGCAAGTTCAGCTGCACTCCTGTGTATATACTCACAAGCGCAAAAAACATGCAGGCACATCAGGTGAATAATAATCTCTTTTCTCCTCCTCTCCCTTTTTCCTTCCTCCGTAACTCTAGAGGGTATTAAAAATCCTCTCCCATAGTGAAATACCGTTGACAGAAATTCACATTAATATGTTTTATATACTCACATCAGTTAAAACAAGCACTTCAGTTTAAAAACCCGCGTCCTCAGTACAGCCCAACCCGGGTTTTGCTCCTTTCGCTTCGTCAGTACGCCCTGATGTGGTGGGGACCCATATTATAGTTATATACTACATTCACATCTCCATTATAGGTGATCCGACATAAATGCTGGCTGTCGGACGAACAGAAGCCCGGCTTTTATGCTGGAAAGCAGCCGGATCCCATTATAGCCAATAGGGATCCGGCGGAGACGTGTTGCATCCGGCAGGCTGTTCTCTGCCGGAGCAACCTGCTGGAAACTTTTACCAGAGATGTGAATGTAGCCTAAAAATTTATAACTGAAACCAGACTAAGGTCTTCTTCGTATGTTGACTTCCATCTGTGAAGGGTCTGTTGTTGGACCGTGTCCGATTTTTGCCCTCCTTGTGTCATGCGTATTCTATGTGCACTGGCAGATCATGGATGCCATCACCGGTTTTCAATAGGTTTAGGCCTTATTCACACGTCTGCATATATGTCCGCATGTATTCCGCAATTCTGCGGAATACATGCGGACCCATTGACTGTGAATGGGGCACGGAACGATGCGGAGAGCACACACTGTGCTCTCCGCATCAGTTTTTGCGGAGCGCGCCGCCGATCTTACGGCCACAGCTCCGCAAAAAAGTAGAGCATGTCCTATTCTTGCCCGCAATTGCGGACATGAATAGACATTTCTATAGGGCTGCCGGCCGGGTGTGTTTATGGATCCGCAATTTGCGGATCCATAAACACTACGGACGTGTGAATAAAGCCTTATTTGCTCCACAACATGCATGTCTCACGGGCAGTGGAAAAACAAGGATGTGTGACTAAGCACATGAAACCAGTGGAGAACACAGACAGCACACATCCGTGATCCACTGATGTGTGAATAAAGCCTAAGGCAGAAGGAGACATAA
Organism: Bufotes viridis; assembly: GCA_033119425.1. NCBI lineage: Eukaryota > Metazoa > Chordata > Amphibia > Anura > Bufonidae > Bufotes > Bufotes viridis. The sequence goes on from CM065593.1 coordinate 343,247,765, forward strand.
TACAAGGTCGCAGTGGAATAACAAATGACCTAATAAAATGGCAGCAAAATGAAACTCAACTAAAATCTTACCAGCAATAAATGCACAATAGAAGCAATCATATATAACCTACCCTGCCCCTGTTAGGGCATATCAGCATCCTAGAGGGGGTCCTTTGTTTTGGATTCCCTTCTTAGAGCCAGAACAGAGCACTGCCATGCAAGGGTGTGTTCACACAAAGTGGATTCTGTCAGCAAAGGTAATGGGCAAAATGTAACACAACGGGGCAGATTTGCAAAGCTGTGTAGATAAAAAAACTGCCTTTGCAACAACCAATGACAGGGCAGCTTTCATAGTCCAAGAGCAACATTAGAAATGAAAGCTGGGCTGTGATTGTTTGCAGCGGGCATATGGTCATTGAAGGGGTTGTGTCATCTCATACATTTGGGTCATATCGCTGGGATATGTCCCCCAATGTCTCATGGGTGCAGAGCCCACAAAGTGAAGGGGGTCGCACCACACCTGCACGGCTGCTCTCCATTCAGCACTGGCTCGGCGACTTCCGATAGCCTCAAAGAAAAGAATGGAGTGGTGGCCGGCTGGCCGCACTTGCGGTACGCTTCCCATTCATTTCAGTGGGACTTCCGAAAATAGCTGCACGTGCCAGAGGTGGGACCCGCACCTGTCAGACATTGGGGGGCATATCCTACTGATATGCTTCCAATGTATGAGATGGGACCACCCCTTTAACTCTTGTTACTGATAACTGGCCGGTGTAAAGGTGCCGCTAATCGCAAAATAATGTACGTATTCACACATACGTGTTTTCCCACTGACCATGTAGGCATGCACTGCTTTGTTCCGTGTTGCTGACCAAACATGCCCATTGGAGTCTACGGCTCAGTGAAAACAGAACACGGATGCCATCAATCACTGGCAGGAGATGCTCAAGCAGTGCACATGGAATACGGATTACACAAGGCCATATTCACGGACGAAACACTGACCATTTTTCCACTAATGTCAAATGGACACAGCTATTTGACTGAGGCCTAAGGATGCACCAAATTTGTCATCCAGCAGGAGCCTCTGATAAATCTTGCTCACCTTTAGACTGTCTATTCGAAGTTTACGTGGTCTAAATATTAGGAGTAAAAAATCTGCTCCAATGTACATTTTACAGCCAGAGTCCTCCCATAAACTAGCGGTGGCACTGATGGCTCTCCCATAAATCAAAAGTGACACCCAGAATTCCCTGATACAGCAACTGTGAAAGTGAAAAACTAGCCAAACGTTCGAAGCTACAGACGTACAGATTTTTTTATTTATTTTTTAGCAAACTTATAAATAATTTCAGTAATTTTTGTATACTCATTGGCAAATGTCACCGTGTCAAACCAATGTATGGGCAATACCACAGGAGTATATATTTAGTCCGGAAAACACGCTCTGTGTGACAACAGTATTTCCCGGGCTGAACTCTGCTCCTGTGACATGAACTCATGGCATATTAATGATTTGTAATACTGTGGCTTCCGGCCCAACTTCAGATGTATTGTAGTGTGACGAGGGGACATCCTCTGTGTCTGGGGGAAAGAAGGTTTGTACACAAACATAGAAGAGGATTCTTTACGGTAAGAGCAGTGAGACTATGGAACTCTCTGCCTGAGGAGGTGGTGATGGTGAGTACAATAAAGGAATTCAAGAGGAGCCTGGATGTATTCCTGGAGTGTAATAATATTACAGGCTATGTGGCATTGCTACAGGAGACCCACTTCGACCAGACGGGATCCTTTAATTTCGCTAAACACTATTACCCTCATGCTTTCCTAGCTAACCATAGCTGTTGAAAAGCGGGCGTTGCCATACTGCTGTCGGCCTCCTGCCCCATTTCGGTGACCAGCGTGGATCCTGGGAGGGGATTTTAATATGATCTTCTCTGAGAATGCGGATAGGTTGTTCCTCCTATCCACCCCACCCCCTTCAACCCAATGTTGCATGGCAAGGGACTTTCGCAGCACGATCCGGCGATTCGCCCTCTACGACATCTGGAGAGTAGTTAACCCCTCGGGCAGAATGTTTACCCGACTAGACTACTTCTTTGGTAATTTGGTAATGCTCTGACCCTGAGGCTGAAGTTTCTATTGGGCTCATTTCCTGGTCAGACCACACCGCTGTCACCCTCACTCTTTCCCCCCAACCTGTACCGCAGCGCAACTGTCATTGGCGCCTAAATGACTCCCTGTTAAAATTGCCGTCCACCGCGGACATTGAGCGGTACATCCAAACATTCTTCAGCGAGAACACCAATTCGGTCTCCTCCCTTGCTGTGCTCTGGGAAGCTCACAAGGCGGTGGTACGCGCCCAGTGCATTGCAATAGCCTCACGGCTCAAAAAACATAGAACGCTCCGGGAGCGCACGGCACAAATCAACTCTCTGCAATCCCAACTACATACACGGCTGAGTCTTCCTCTTCTCCGAAAGCCTGTGGCGGCCCGCACAAAGTTGAAAGAAACCGCCATGCACAAAGTTGAACATATGGTGCTTTACTCTAAACAACGGTATTATGAGAAGAGTAACAAAGCCCACACGGTTCTAGCCTGTCAATTAATGGATGCTGCCTCCAAGTGAGCTCCCCAGGTAGTGAAAGACTTGGCTGGTTGTCTCCAATACCCCCTCCGACGCCATCGCCTGCTGCTTTCGTGCCTATTATGCCCAGCTGTACAATTGAAACACTACAAAGACGCGCCCTCCCCTCCTACCCCATATATGGGACTATCTAACCTCCTGACAGTTACCAAAACTCTCCCCGGAGGCGCTGCCTCCTTAAACAGCCCTATAACCGCAGGAGAACTAACGGACGTGATCAAAACCCTCCCCTTGGGCAAATCTCCAGGGCCTGATGGGTTCACGGACCTGTACTATAAGACATTCCGATCTGAGCTCTCCCCTCATCTCCTGGCCCTATTTAATTCTTTCCTTGTAGGTTCCCCAATCCATCATCCATGCTGTCCTCCCACATTGTAGTAGAAATCGAAAAGCTCTGGTTTGCCCCAGTTCACCCGAATACCCTGTTGTGGCAGCAAACTTCCGTGCCCCCTCACACCTCCCTACTGGAACCAATGGCTTTTACAAAACAATTATGGGATACTTGTGATAGGCTATTTGCCTTAGGTTCCTTTCACACTTGCGTTCTGAGGATCCGGCAGGCACTTCCGTCCCGCCGGATCCGTCAGAATGCAAGTCGCCTGAAAGCATTAGAAGACTGATCAGGATCCTGATCAGTCTTATGCTTTGAGGTTACTATGGCAGCCAGGACGCTATTAAAGTCCTGGTTGCCATAGTAGGAGCGGGGAGCGGTATACTTACAGTCCGTGCGGCTCCCGGGGCGCTCCAGAAAGACGTCAGAGCGCCCCACGCGCATGGATCACGTGATCCATTCGATCACGTGATCCATGCGTGTAGGGCGCCCTGACGTCACTCTGGAGCTCCCCGGGAACCGCACGGATGGTAAGTATACTGCTCCCCCACTCCCCACTACACTTTACCATGGCAACCAGGACTTTAGCGTCCTGGCTGCCATGGTAACCATTGAGAAAAAGCTAAACGCCGGATCTGGCGATGCGCCAAAACGACGTTTAGCTTAAGGCTGGATCCGGATTAATGCCTTTCAATGGGCATTAATTCCGGATCCGGCCTTGCGGCAAATGTTCCGGATTTTTGGACGGAACAAAAAGCGCAGCATGCTGCGGTATTTGCTGCGTCCAAAAGACGTTCCGGTCCTGAACTGAAGACATCCTGATGAATCCTGAACGTATTTCTCTCCATTCAGAATGCATGGGGATGATCCTGATCAGGGTTTTTCCGGCATAGAGCGCCGAGGACGGAACTCTATGCCGGAAAACAAAAACGCCAGTGTGAAAGGACCCTTAGCCGTGCGGCACTCCATGATCTCTTTCCTCTACAACTCAACTATTCCCTCCAGCTTAACCGTCCCAATAGTCCAGGTCTGGTCGTTGCTGGGTCTCTTTCGCTTGGCGGACATCGTAGATGCTTCCACACTGACACTTAAACCCTTTGCGCAACTGCAGGAGCATTCAAATATACAGATGACACTATCTCCAGGTCCGTCACTATGTAAGCACTACCTTTGGGTCACTTCAGGCGTCACTCCCCACCCCTTTTGAGCGGCTGTGCCGCCTGAGCACAGGGAAAAGAGGTCTGATTTCTATTATTTACCACCTCTTATCCACAGCGACAGAAGGTAAGACCCCCCATTACACATACATGGATAAATGGACGACCGTCCTTGGGTCAACTGTCTCTCGCTCCGCCTGGCAGACTATATGGAAAAGGGCAGACCAGTCCTCTATTTGCAACACATATAAGAAAACCCAGTGCCAACTACTTATACACTGGTATCATACACCTGCCCTCCTACACTCTATAAACCCCACTATCCCATCTGCTGGCGGTACTTGAGCGACGTGGGTTCCCTATACCACATTTTTTGGACCTGCCCCATTATCACCTCGTTTCGGGAGGAGATGAGGGAGGTGACTCAGTCCCTCTTTCTATCCCCTGTGCCGCTAGACCCAAAGGTTTATCTACTCACTCCCTAGGTTAAATAGGTGCTCCTCCAGGCTGTTCCTGGCCTTACGTACTGCAGCCAAATCTCTGATTGCCAAGTCTTGGAAGCAGACTAGCCCCACTACCAAGTCCATGTTGTTGGCTAGGGTTCATGATATCAGATCTTGGAGTATCTCACAGGATCCCTTAACAATACAGTGGAGCAATTCCAAGCAACCTGGCTAACTTGGGACTCCCACCCGACATACTCCTAGAGGTCTCCCTTTTCCTCCCCCCCCCTCTCTTGCCCTTGTTTTCCCCTACCTGTCACAACAGCAGAACCCCCCCCCCCCTGTCCTACACACACGCTTTTTGTCAGTTGCCTTGTCTTTTGTTCTAGGTGCTTTTATTGGATAGGGGATTTGGTACTCTTCCCCATCTCAGTGGCCCTCTGAGTGCCCCTACACATGCATTGATGTACCATTCTTTGTTCTGTATTATTGAAAATATGTACAATTGTACTAATAAAAATCTACAGTTTTAAAAAACAAAAATCTGCCTGCATCCACCGGAAAAGGCTGTAAAATCATGGCTACTAGAGGTCTCACTTAATTTGCAGTCCACTGCCTGTTGTCAGGCAAGAGCCTTCCCTGGTAACAGAGACTCAGAAGATAGCAGAGAGGAAGTGGGGGCGTGTCAGAGCTTCTGAGGCAGATAAACTGCTTCTGAATTCATAGGAGTGCCTGTCTGAAAGTGTGATCCCCCCTCCTTATCTGTTCTTTAACCACTTGCCGCCACGCTAACGCCGATGGGCGTCAGCGCGGCGGCTCTCTCAGGTCTCACTGCCGCCTATCGGCGTCATCTCGTGAGACCCGAGATTTCACATGAACGCGCGCGCGTCGTGCGCGCGCGTTCATGTGATCGGAGCCGGAACAACTGAAACTACAGCCTGCCAGCGCTGATCATGCGCTGGCAGGCTGTAGATGCGAAAAACCGCATTTAAACGCATATCAGACGCTGTTTTTAAACAGCGTCTGATATACTGTTGCTGCTCGTCTGGTGGTCCCTTTGTTTGGGACCACCAGAGGAAACATAGGAAAAGTGCACCAATCACTACACCCCACCCCCATCACTGATTAACCCCTGATCACCCATGTCACCCCCCTGATCACCCCCTGTCACCCCCTGTCACTAATCACCCCCTACAGGCTCATTCAGACGTCCGTATGTGTTTTGCGGATCCATGGATCTGCGGATCCATGGATCTGCGGATCCGCAAAATACGGACACCGGCAATGCGATTTCCGCATTTTGCAGATCCGCACAGAACTATATAGAAAATGCTTTTTCTTGTCCGCAATTGCGGACAAGAATAGGACATGTTCTATATTTTTGCGGAACGGAAGTGCAGACCCGGAAGCGCGGATCCGTAATTCCGGATCCGAGCGGGACAAAGTCTGTCCCCATAGCAATGAATGGGTCCGCAATTCTGTTCCGCAAACAGAATTTCGGACGTGTGAATGGGGCATAAGGGTCCCGTTATCACCGCCAGTTAGTTAGCTACTTGTTAGTTAGCTAGCGCCCACCGCACCGCAATCACTGATTTTGGCAGAGATTTTTTCATCCACATTGACCGATGCGAATGAAAAAATCTGTGCCGTTCATTTATTTTTTTTTTTCAGCGCAGAGGCTGAACGGAAAAAAAAAATCTCATTACCCGTGTGCTCAATATAAGGAGAATCGCAGAAACTCCTAATGCTGGCCATACGTGTAATGATTGCGGAGACCCTCAAATGCCAGGGCAGTACAAACACCTCACATGTGACCCCATTTTGGAAAGAAGACACCCCAAGGTATTCCGTGAGGGGTATGGCAGAGTTCATGTAAAATTTTATTTTTTGTCACAAGTTAGTGGAATATGAGACTTTGTAAAAAAAAAATATATATATATATATATCAATTTCCGCTAACTTGTGTCAAAAATTTTTTTCTGTGAACTCGCCATGCCCTCACGGAATACCTTGGGGTGTCTTCTTTCCACAATGGGGTCACATGTGGGGTATTTATACTGCCCTGGCATTTTAGGGGTCCTAAAGCGTGAGAATCCAAATACGTAAAAATGCCCTGTGAAATCCTAAAGGTACTCATTGGTTTTAGGGCCCTTTGCGCATCTTGGCTGCAAAAAGTGTCACACATGTGGTATCGCCGTACTCAGGAGAAGTAGGGCAATGTGTTTGGGGTGTATTTTTACATATACCCATGCTGCGTGAGAAATATCTCTGTAAATGACAACTTTTTAAAATTTTTATTCAAAGTTGGCAATTTACAGAGATATTTCTCTCACCCAGTATGGTCCCTAAAATGCCAGGGCAGTATAAATACCCCACATGTGACCCCATTTTGGAAAGAAGACACCCTAAGGTATTCGCTGAGGGGCATAGTGAGTCCATGAAAATTTAAACTTTTTGTCAAAAGTTAGCGGAAAGGGAGACTTTGTGAGAAAAACAATAAAAAATCAATTTCCACTAACTTGTGCCAAAAATTTTTTTCTATGAACTCGCCATGCCCCTCATGGAATACCTTGGGGTGTCTTCTTTCCAAAATGGGGTCACATGTGGGGTATTTATACTGCCCTGGCATTTTAGGGGCCCTAAAGCATGAGAAGAAAATGCGTAAAAATGCCCTCCTAAAAGGTACTCATGGGAATTTGGCCCCTTGCGCATCTTGGCTGCAAAAGTGTCACTCATGTGGTATCGCCGTACTCAGGAGAAGTAGGAAATGTGCTTAGGTGTATTTTTACATATACCCATGTTGGGTGAGAGAAATATCTCTGTAAACTGACAACTTTGTATAAAAAATGTAAAAAGTTGTCGTTTACAGCGATATTTCTCACACACAGTATGGGTATATGTAAAAATACACCCTAAAACACATTGCCCTACTTCTCCTGAGTACGGCGATACCACATGAGTGACACTTTTTGCAGCCAAGATGCGCAAAGGGCCCTAAAACCAATGAGTACCTTTAGGATTTCACAGGGCATTTTTACGCATTTGAATTCTCACGCTTTAGGTTCCCTAAAATGCCAGGTGAGTATAAATACCCACATGTGACCCCATTTTGGAAAGAAGACACCCCAAGGTATTCCGTGAGGGGCATGGCGAGTTCACAGAATTTTTTTTTTTGGCACAAGTTAGCGGAAATTGATATATTTTTATTTTTTTATTTTGTTTTTACAAAGTCTCATATTCCACTAACTTGTGACAAAAATAAAATTTTACATGAACTCACCATACCCCTCACGGAATACCTTGGGGTGTCTTCTTTAAAATGGGGTCACATGTGGGGTATTTATACTGTCCTGGCATTTTAGGGGCCCCTAAAGCGTTAGAAGAAGTCTGGAATCCAAATGCGTAAAAATGCCCTGTGAAATCCTAAAGGTACTCATTGGAATTAGGGCTTTCTTGCGACTCAGGCTGCAAAAAGTGTCACACATGTGGTATCGCCGTACTCAGGAGAAGTGGGCAATGTGTTTTGGGGTGTATTTTATATATACCCCTGCTGGTGTGAGAAATATCTCTGTAAACGACAATTTTTTAAAATTTTTATACAAAGTTGACAATTTACAGAGATATTTCTCTCACTCAACATGGGTATATGTAAAATACACCCCAAAACACATTGCCCTACTCTCCTGAGTACGGCGATACCACATGAGTGTCACTTTTTGCAGCCTGGGTCCGCAAAGGGCCCTAAAACCAATGAGTACCTTTAGCTTTTACATGGCTGCTCACAATTTAGCCCCGCCCAAAATGCCAGAACAGTACAAACACCCCACAAATGACCCCATTTCGGAAAGTAGACACCCCAAGGTATTCACTGAGGGGCATAATGAGCCCGTATGAGATTTTTATTTTTTTGCCAGAAGTTAGCAGAAATGGAAACTTTATTATTATTTTTTTCCTCAGAAAGTGTCATTTTCCGCTAACTTGTGAAAAAAATGAAATGATACATGAACTCACCATGCCCCCTGCGAATACTTTGGGGTGTCTTCTTCTAAAATGGTGTCATTTGGGGGTATTTATACTATCCTGGCATTCTAGCACCTGAAGAAACATGACAGGTGCTCAGAAAGTCAGAGCTGCTTCAAAATGCCGAAATTCACTTTTTTGCACCATAGTTTGTAAACGCTATAACTTTTACCCAAACCAATAAATATACACTTATTGGATTTTTTTTTATCAAAGACATGTAGAACAATACATTTAGAGAAAAATTTATATAGAAATGTATTTTTTTTTAAAAAAATTTACAACAGAAAGTGAAAAATGTCATTTTTTTGCAAAAATGTCGTTAAATTTTTATTAATAGCAAAAAAAGTAAAAATGTCAGCAACAATGAAATACCACCAAATGAAATCTCTATTAGTGAGAAGAAAAGGAGGTAAAATTCATTTGGGTGGTAAGTTGCATGACGGAGCAATAAACGGTGAAAGTAGTGTAGTGCGGATTTGTAAAAAAGGGCCTGGTCACTAGGGGGGTATAAACCTGTGGTCTTCAAGTGGTTAAGATCCAGAGCTGGAAAAAAAAAATAGTGGGAACTGAGGTCACTGCATACAGCGTTGGCAGATTCCACAGATGGAAGACGGCACGTGGTTCTGAGAGAAATGCATCTAGCTGTGCAGCCTAAGAGCGGAATAATTTGACTAAAAATAGAGTTTAGGCAGTCCGTAAAACAGCCATTATGCAAACTGTTTTTTTTTTTAAACTCAGGTACGCTTTAAAGAAGGAATTAATAAAGAAGTGAACTAATATTTCAAAGCTTCCTAAATTATATGGACAGGCGTTTGGGAGCCTCAAACCTGATCATGGCATCTGAGCGTGCTGAAAACTGATAGCGCGCGCTTCAGGTTATGCTTCGGCTCCCCTGTGTGGTGATTGGAGGAGACGGAGCTTGTGTGCGGCAGCCGTTGTCATAGTCTGATGATCAAATGATTGATTGTTATAGTTTCCTATGGGAACTATAAAAAAGTGTAAGAAAAAAATATGTAAAGTTTTTACAAATAAAAATTATAAAAGTTCAAATCACCCCCCTTTCCCCAAAATGAGAATAAAAAAAATGTAAAAAAATTATAAAAATCATGGGTATCGCCGTGTGAGTAAATGCCGTACTATCAAAATATAAAAGTATAAATCCCATACGGAAAAAGGCAAAACGAAAAAAGGGTCAAAATTGATATTTTTTGGTCACTTCTCCCACAATAAATTAAATAAAAAGTGATAAAAAAGTACATGCCCCAGAATGGTATCGATAAAAAGTACAGATCGCCCTGCAAAACATGTGCCCTCATACAGCTCCGCACACATAACTAAAAAAAAGTTATAGGGGTCAGAAAATGACAGCGAAAAATAATAATAATAAAAACGCAAGGAAAAGTATACATATTAGGTATCGCCAAATTCGTACTGACCTGGACAATGAAGATCACAAGTCGGTTTTACCGCATAAGCGCGCCGTAAACCAGTAAAACTGGCAAAATTGTTTTTTTTTTGTCCCAATTCCACCACCGTTGGAATTTTTTTTCCCACTTTCCACTACACTCTATGCAGTATTAAATGGTGGCATTGGAAAGTACAACTTGCCCTCATACGACTACGTGAACAGAAAAATAAAAAAGTTATGGCTCTGGGAAGGCGGGGAGAGAAAAACAAAAACGTAAAGTCAAAAAAACCTCCAGGGTAGAAAGGGTTAAAGTTGGCCATCATGCACTATTGGAAGGATGGCTCCAAAACAGTGCTCCAACAAACTACAAAAAAAGCAGAGGTAAAAATAAAAACAAAACAAAATAAGGCCTTTTTCATATTTCTGTTTTAAAAGAAAATGTAGACAGCACACGTTGAATTAGGCCTTGTTCACAATTCCGTGTCAGTGTCACGTCCATGAAAAAAAGCGTATGTGTTTCATCCGTGAAGATGTCTGTGAAATATCCATGGTTGGTCCGTGTGCCCGTTTTTACTATCCGTGTGTTATCCGTAATTCACTGACGTTGCTCAGTTGAAAATTAATTTTTAAAGAATCTCCTATTGGTCTTTAGTTAAAAAAGGAAACACCACGGACACAACACGGGTGTGTGTCAGTGATTTTCACGGATCCATAGACTTCAATGGGCGTGATTGGTCCGCATTATGGATCAAAGTAGTGCATGTCCCCGTGATTTTTTTTACTGAGCCACGGTCAGAAAAAAAATACTGAAGTGTGAACAGACACATTTAAAACAATGGGTACGTGTGCTCTCCACAGAAAACAGAAATCTGAACAAGGCCTTAATGTGTCTGTGTCATATCAGTATTTTTTTTTTACTGACCATGGGTCAGTAAAGAAATCACAGACACATGCACTACTTTGGGCTGTGATGCTGACCTAACAAGCCCATTTAAGTCTATGGGTCCATGAGAAAACACGGATGTCATCCATGTTTGGTCCGTTTTTCACTGACCACTGATAGGAAATGCTTTCAAAATTAACTTTCAGCTGAGCATTGTCCGTGGAATATGGATGACGCGCAGAGGGCAAAAAAATGCACACATGGACCAAACATGGACATCTTCACGGATGAAACATGGACTGATTTTTTTCACACATGGAAATGTTAACGAGACCTACAATATGGGAAGGTAAAAGCACAAAATTCAAGTCTTAAAGGTGGGCTACGTCTCAAAGAGGGTAAATCCATATCTTTTCTATGGCATTAATCGTCCCACACCTTTAGTGCAGACACGGACAGCCTTATGGCTAATGTGGGTAGGAGCTTGAACATAAGGCCTCATGCACACGAACGTTGTGTGCTTTGCGGTCCGCAACACACGGATGGCGTCCTTGTGCGGTCCGCAATATGCGGAACGGCACGGACAGCCATTAACATAACTGCCTATGCTTGTCCGCAAAATGGACAAGAATAGGACATGTTATATTTGTTTTGCGGGGCTACGGAACGGAGCAACAGATGCGGACAGTACACGGAGTGCTTCTCTTTTGCAGCCCCATTGAAGTGAATAGGTCCGCATCCAAGCCGCAAAAACTGTGGCTCGGATGCGGACCAAAACAACGGTTGTGTGTATGAAGACTAACAGTGAGGAATGCCTCCGTTTGTACGTGTTCTGTGGATGACGGATATGACCTGTAATAGTAACAGTCGCACACGTCATCACAGCTAACAATGTGGAGAAACCAGTTATTGCAAGGAGATTTTTTTTGAGCTTGTAATGTCAAACTTATCCCATTATTTCTTGTAAAGCGCATGTAAGAGAACCGCCATCTGCCATGGTTAGTATGATGTGCAGAAGAAAGATCGGAGTCCTTCCCCCCTTTGTAACCTGAAGAATTTTGGGCATACTCTCTCGGAAGGTTCTGGATGCCCCAAAAAAAGGGGAGGCCTCCTGGAAGATCTGATGAATCTCCTGTGGATCATGGAGAAGACTGCTTTTCCTGGAAAGAAGACCTCCATGAGCCCTGACTTTATGCAGTTCTGGGATACTTCAACCTCAGCGGCCATATGTACTCTGAAGGGGCATGAAACGTCACAAAAAGGGGGGGGGGGGCTGCAAGGATGCCCAGAAAACATTTCAGAGTCTGCTCTTCAAAGTTGGCAAATATGATTTTAGGTTACCAACCAACCACGTGACTTTTTGTCTTAGTGACCACCAGTGTACTCGGTAGTGCATGACGAGGGGAAATAATAATGTAGTGGTCCATAGACGTTGTATTCTCTTTAACAATTTGTTACCGTTCCGTTGGGAACTTGCAGACCCCTTGTATCTATTGATTTTGGTTTTTCTACCCTATAGATTTATAGGATAGGCTAAATAAAAGAAGTCAATAGCCTGCTCTCTAATGGGACTATCCTCATGTCTCCCGTTCATTTTCCCCCTAAACTAATGCCCTTCCTACACATTGTAGTGCCGCCACATGTCCATATCTGACCTTACAAAATGGACACGTGCCATGCTGACCCAAAATTTTACTGACCAACTTAAAGGAAATGTGTCACCAAAAATGATATCTGCCGGATAAAAACCAGATAGCAGCACACTCCTTTTTTTCTAATCTGTTTTCCATCTGTTTTCCATTTTCTGAACCTGATTAAGGGGGCAGCCATGTTGCCTGAGCTGGTCTTAACAGCATTTAGAAAGCATTAACTCTTAAGATACCGGAGGTTTTTTCATGGTTGCATTTTCATTTTTCTTCCCTATCTTCCTTGGGCCATACCTTTTTTTTATATTTCTGTTCACATAGCTGTATAAGGGCTTATTTTTTGCGGGACAAGTTGTACTTTTTAATGCCACCATTAATTATGGCATAAATTGTAGTGGGAAGCGGTAAAAATATTCCAAATGGGGTGGAATTGAAAAAAACGCAATTCCTCCACAGTTTTAGGGGTTTTGTTCCCACGACGTTTCATTTGTGGCAAAACTGACCCATGTCCTTTATTCTCTGGATCAGTACGATTACAACAATACCCCATATGTTTTTTATGTCTATATAGTATAAAAATACATTTAAACTTTGATAATACTTTTTTACATCACCATATTCTGACCCCCATAACTTTTTTATACTTATGTATATTGAGCCGATAGGGGTCATTTTTTGCGGGACAATCCTTAGTTTTTGCTGATGCCATTTGGGCGTTTTCAGTTGTGGTAATACCCATGATGTTTATATTTATTGTTATTTAGGTATTTATTTTTTAATTATACCGAAGGGGGGGGGGTGATTTAAACTTTTATATTATATTATTTTACTTTTTTTATTTTTTGTGATGATTTTGAAGCTCATAAATGAGCCTATAAATTATGTTTTTTAATTATTCATTTTGTTTTATCAGGGATTTTTAAAATGGGTTTTGGACTGAAAATTTCTTATCCTGTCCTGCCATCTGGTGGCCAAAATAAGAATTGCATTATGAACACTATCAGCCTTGTCAGCGGGGCTAATAGTGTTCAGTGCAACTACCGATCAGTAGGAAGCACGGAAGCGTGAGCATTTAGATTGATCACTTGAACACGGTATGTAAAGCCTTTAATTACCGCGATCGACATTATTGCCGGTCACGGTAATTAGCCGCAGGTCTCTGCTATTTAAAACAGCAGAGACCTACCAGCCATGATGCCCGCTGCAAGTGCGAGCGGGCGCCCTGTTTGCCTACCACTCCAGCGCTGGTAGCGAACGGGTTAAGAAAATTGCTTTACAGCAGCCCCATGGTCAATAGACACAATGGTCAGGAGGAGACCTCATTGACTTCTATGAGAGAGTTTGCTGGGCATGCTCTGTGACCTGTGCATAAGTCATTGTACAAGGAAAAAATAGATAAGCTTTGACAATCACCTATGGTGAATTGTGAATCTTGTCTTATCTGTACACAGAGGTGATATCATTACAGGCAGGATTAGAATGACAGATAAGCAGGTAAGGCTTCATTCACATCTGCATAAGAAGCTCAGTTTGGAATCTACGTCACAGAATTAGTAAAAAAAATTCTTGCATCAAGACTTTTTTCTTTACTAGAAAAATGTTCTTCTTATTATTTATTTATTATTCTCCTGAATGGAAACCTAACAGGCTCTGTTCCTGTCAGTTATGTGCCGAAATCGGTACTTCTATTAATCTAGCTGTTCTGCTCCTATAACAGAGCAGAAGAATGGAAATATACTGTATAGCGCTGATGTGAAAGCAGGCTTATCACACAGTAAATTGATCTGTACAGACCAAGAAGTGGCATCTATTTGTAGGCTTAGTGGCCAGTGCAAAAACTGCAGGATTTTATGTTTTTTTTTATTTTATTTAAATATAGATACTGACATGGAAAATTAAAAATAACATCATCAAAAATTCTTTAAAAATATGTTAAACATAAAAATGTGATTTAAACAGTAGGTTATTCTCTGACGACACATTCCCTTTAAATACTTTGAACATCTCACATGGGAAATACCTGATGGTATAACAGAAGGATGGAGCTGATAAATTATGACTAAAAGCGCTTGATAAGAAAATGAACGCCACCTCTGTTTACCTTATGTAGATTACAAAAGGAGGAAGCTATACATTTTGTTCCTGGATTTTTTTTATTTTTAAAGTAACCATGAAAATGCAGTGCAGTCTTGGCAACATGTTATTCATCAGAGGGAGCTGAGCAGATTGATGTATAGTTTTGTAGATAAAGATTCAGTATAATTATTTTTTTTCAGGCAGATAAGTAAAAAAAATAAAAAAATGGTCAGAAATAGTTAAAAATAACACCTCCTGCTCCAGTCCTCCCTGCTTTCCCACACTGCTCCAGTCCTCCCTGCTTTCCCACACTGCTCCAGTCCTCCCTGCTTTCCCACACTGCTCCAGTCCTCCCCGCTTTCCCACACTGTTCCAGTCCTCCCTGCTTTCCCACACTGCTCCAGTCCTTCCCGCTTTCCCACCACCTGCTCCAGTCCTCCCTGCTTTCCCACACTGCTCCAGTCCTCCCTGCTTTCCCACACTGCTCCAGTCCTCCCTGCTTTCCCACACTTCTCCAGTCCTCCCTGCTTTCCCACACTGCTCCAGTCCTCCCTGCTTTCCCACACTGCTCCAGTCCTCCCTGCTTTCCCACACTGCTCCAGTCCTCCCCGCTTTCCCACCACCTGCTCCAGTCCTCCCTGCTTTCCCACACTTCTCCAGTCCTCCCTGCTTTCCCACACTGCTCCAGTCCTCCCTGCTTTCCCACACTGCTCCAGTCCTCCCCGCTTTCCCACCTCCTGCTCCAGTCCTCCCTGCTTTCCCACACTGCTCCAGTCCTCCCTGCTTTCCCACACTGCTCCAGTCCTCCCCGCTTTCCCACACTGTTCCAGTCCTCCCTGCTTTCCCACCTCCTGCTCCAGTCCTCCCCGCTTTCCCACCACCTGCTCCAGTCCTCCCTGCTTTCCCACACTGCTCTAGTCCTCCCTGCTTTCCCACACTGCTCCAGTCCTCCCTGCTTTCCCACACTGCTCCAGTCCTCCCTGCTTTCCCACACTGCTCCAGTCCTCCCTGCTTTCCCACACTGCTCTAGTCCTCCCTGCTTTCCCACACTGCTCCAGTCCTCCCTGCTTTCCCACACTGCTCCAGTCCTCCCTGCTTTCCCACACTGCTCCAGTCCTCCCTGCTTTCCCACACTGCTCCAGTCCTCCCTGCTTTCCCACCTCCTGCTCCAGTCCTCCCTGCTTTCCCACCTCCTGCTCCAGCTCAACATACCAGAAGTGCCAGGAAAGGCCCGTTCAGCCCATCATTGGCCTTGGCGATGCTCTTTCTCTGCTTAGGAGTCCAGTGGGCGGTCCCGATTAGTGATAAGTGTATATACGAGTGTATATACAGAGGCAGCTGTAGAGCAGACTGGATTGAATCGCAGATTGGACTGCGTTTTCAGTATGAGAGATTTAATTTAAAGAGGACCTTTCATCTTAAAATGCACATTAAAATACATATATCCACTTACATGGCGGCCCCCGGTGGTGCTGTTTCAGCTTTTCATTTTCCAAAATGTGCCCCCGTTTGTCCGCAGTGGCCCCCACAACAATTCGCGCCTCATATGCAAATGAGCCAGGGAGAAGAAGCTCGAGTTCTCGCGAGATTCTTGAGAACTCGAGCGATTTCACGCAGCCTGAGCCTGGCGCCATCTTGGATTCCCCAGAGGACTCCAAGATGGCGCCCGGCTCAGGCTGTGTGAAATCGCTCGAGTTCTCAAGAATCTCGCGAGAACTCGAGCTTCTTCTCCCTGGCTGAGAGCGGGGCGTGCTAATTGGATGCACTCCGTGCCAGGGAGAAGAAAGCCACGCCCAGGAGAACTTTTGCAGGACCGCCCAGTTGAGCCGAATGGCTTATTTGCATATGAGGCGCAAATTGTTGCGGGGGCCACTGCGGACAAACAGGGGCACATTCTGGAAAATGAAAAGCTGAAACAGCACCACCGGGGACCGCCATGTAAGTGGATATATGTATTTTAATGTGCATTTTCAGATGAAAGGTCCTCTTTAAATAAACGCAGCAATTGTGGGTTCTTTCAAAAAGTTTTTCAAACCTCAGCCAAATGGACGTCATCTTGGTCTTGGATTTGAGAACACGAATCTTAACTGACAAACCAATTTTGCTGAATTTAGATTGGGAATAATTATGGAATTTCGAGGTTCCTGAAATGTGTTTAACTGGAATTGGATCGGGAATAAAAATTCCTAATATTCTAGAAATGTTTTGACTTCCTTCCAGAAAAGCAAGCTTGTGGACAGCCCCTTCCTGTCATATCTAGATGAGCTGTCTCTTGCAATTGATTTCTAAATCACAAAGAAGAACTTGGCGAATGATGAAATTGCTTTTTTTTTGAATACCGATGCATACCGATACATTCATGATGTCGAAACCTCTAAGGAAGGCGCCCCAAAACTTCTTTCAAATGACAACTGTTTCCAGAAGAAGGCAAGATGAAGAAATTCCAAGAAGCATACAGGGCTAAACTCAAACGGGTCAGGAACATCCTATTTTTATGCTCAGGCAGTAGAATTATTGTACATTGTAAGAGTACTTTCACACTTGCGGCATGGCTATCCGGCAGGCTGTTCTGGCGATAAACAGCCCGCCGGATCCGCCATGCCGCAAGTACCAGTGTGCTGCCGCTTCGTCCCCATTGACTATAATGGGGTGGGGGCGGAGCTACAGCACGGCAATGCACGGCAGAGATCGCCGGAATGAAAGTACTGCAGCTCCGACTTTATAGTCTGGCGATCACTGCCGTGCACTGCCATGCTGCGCCGTAGCTCTGCCCCCCCGCCCCCATTATAGTCAATGGGGACGGAGCGGCAGCACACGGGTACTTGCGGCATGGCGGATCCGGCGGGCTGTTCACGGATAGCCATGCCGCTTGTTTGAAAGTACCCTAAGCCACCAGTTTGGAATACTGGTGGGGCAGACATATGACACTCCAGCAGGACTTCTAAATCCCAAAATCGGCCAGTTAAGATCACCCAGGTACAGCCTATTAATTTAAAAGATTTTTATCCAATGGCCAGCTGGACACATTTTGACTCTTTCATGTCACATAAATGTTCAACGACCTAAAAAAAATTATGGTTCAAAAGATTTCTATATTTTATGATTTAGTTAGGATGTTTTCTTGAACTTGGTATTGGATGTAACTTAAGATTTGCACAAGGAATGTCATTACACAAAGCTAACAGGAGGTGGCGCCAAATAGATGCAAATTATTCTTTGTGCAATATCTGCCCATCTGGCCAACACATATGTGTGTCATATCATTAATGTATTTTTCAGATAAGATTATATTTGATTTTTAGGACGAAATGTTAAAAAGATACAGGTATCAGCACTGCATTATGGAATATTTTGGAAATTTACTGCACCCTTAAATTCTATGAACACTTTCGGTAGCAGTTTTTGTTTATGATTGCATTTTACTCAAAATCATGTTGTATATTGGTCTTTATAAAAAATGGTCAACAGTCATTGTTCTACAACCCTCACGTTCAGTGCGTCTCCATACTATCTCGCTTTGTGTTTGACAGCTGGATGTATAGCCCTTATCTCTGAACTCCTGATAGCTCATGAACACCCATTATAGCTAAATTCTTATCAAACTGATATAAATATGGCTTATATTGATTTTTAGCCCAATATGAGTAAGATGCAATGATAAAAAAATTGCCCTCAAAGGTGTTCATAGCCTTTAAATTTCTATACAGTAGAAGTGGAAGAACAGCTATTCTGTCGGGAATTTGTGGGACTGAATTGATGAGACCCAAACACCAAACAAACAACCTGAGTGTCGTAGATTATAATAGGATCCTAATATAATAAAATAATAAAAGTAGTGTTAAAGGGGTAATCCCATCTCAAAATATGGGGGCATATATCTCTAGTATATGCCCCCATTGTCTGATAGGTGCCGGTCGTAAACAGAAAATTGGGGCATATTGCTAGGATATACCCCCCAATGTCTGAAAAGTGCGTGTTCCACCTCTGAGAGCCACACCTACACTTCAAACGAAGCCTGCAAAGTGAAGAAGGGCGCCACGCGCATATGCGGCCGGCCTCGGCTATTTCTGTCAGCCCTATAGAAATGAATGGGAGTGCAGCCACTGCTTCCATTCACTTACATGGGGCCGACAGAAATTCCAAAAGTCACTCTTTTCTAGTACATAGTAATTTACAGTATTTATTGGACCATAAGATGCACTTTTCCGTGCCAAACGTGGGGTGAAAAAGTCAGTTTGTCTTATGGTGCTGATGCTAGTGACCTCCTCCATTATGGAAGTATTCAGTATGCAAGAGGCGCAGGGAGCAATGTGTGAATTTCTGCTCTGGCTGTACTCACCACTCCCTGGTCCTGACTGCATACTATGATCTGACGCTGTGCAGCATCGTGTCGCAGTGCTGGGCCTGGAAGAAGAGCAGAGCAGTGAGTGCAGGAAGAGTGCGAGGTCTCGAGCAGGAGAGGTAAGTTAAATTATAAAAATTTTGTCTGAGGGTGCTTAGGGGTTTGATCTGAGGTCTGATGGAGCTTAGGGGTCTGATCTGAGGTCCGATGGAGCTTAGGGGTCTGATCTGAGGTCTGATGGAGCTTAGGGGTCTGATCTGAGGTCTGATGGAGCTTGGGTGTCTGATCTGAGGTCTGATGGAGCTTGGGTGTCTGATCTGAGGTCTGATGGAGCTTAGGGGTCTGATATGAGGTATGAGGAGGAAGGGGGGGGGGGCGTGATACAGACGTTTGATAGAGGTCTGATGAAAAATGTTTTTTCCTATTTTCCTCCACTATATCCTAGAATGTAACCCCAAACAGTGCCAAGAATAATACAATTTCTCCCACATATAACAGCGCCTCAGACCGCCGGTCAGTAAAAAATACATAAAAGTTATGGCTGCTGAAATGCAGAGGCAGAAACGAAAAAATGTAGATGTAAATTTTACTGGTTGGACAGTTCATTTAGGCCCCACTCACACAACCATATTTTTGGTCTGCTTCCGATCAGCATTTTTTTGCGGATAGAATGCGGACCCCATCATTTCAATGGGTCTCCAAAAAATGCTAAACCCAGAAATGAAAAAGTGCTTTCTAATTTGTCTATTTGCAAGATGTGAATATGTGTGTGAATTTTTTTTATTTTATTTTAAGGGGGACAGAAGAGGACCACAGGGGTTGTTGTCTACAAGGCCAGACAATCTCTTTAAATCAGGGGTGCACAAGCTTTTTTGGTCAGAGGGCCGCATTGTCAGCTTTATGTCAGCGCTTTATTTCAAGGGGCCACAAATAAAAATAAAAAACAGTTGATTGCCGCTCATTAGCATCAGCCTATTACACAGGCCAATGTAAGGTGACTGTGGAGGAGTGATCGCTATCACAGCCATTCCTCCTTCATTTGGTTATATTGATTATCAGTAGCACATCCCTGATTACACTGACGGATGTGTGGCGCAATTATACCGCCACTTATCATGAATAAACGTTCCTATGAAGACTTGTTCCCAGTAAAATTGACTTTTAAAAACTTCCTGCAGCAGCATGGTCCCTGATACCAAAAAGTTATACTTACCTGCTCCCCGTGCTGTTTTTACTTGGCAGTGCATGTCATAGTCACATGCAGCTCTCCAGACAATCAGTGGCTTCAGCTGTGATATGGCCACAAGCAGCGTGTCACTGCTGAAGTCAGTTATTGACTGGAGCGGTTTATGTGACCAGGCTTGACCGCTTCCTGGTCCTCCAGTACTAATGAGAGCTTCCATGATGGAATATTTTGTGTGCATGACGCCTTATTTTTTACTTTTATTTGTATTTTATTAATATTTTATTTCTATTATTTTATATTATTGGTTTATTACTTATTATTTAAATATATTTTTGCTATATATGTCCCAAAAATGGTCATAAATAGAGGCGACCGGAACACGCTTTTATTTTGCAATGTTTCCTTTTATTTTTTATTTTATTTGTATTTTAGTTTTTTTTTATCATTTTCTATTTTTTGCCACATCATATTTTATTTATTTTTTTTCCCCTTTTTTTGTTTTGAATTTTTTAAATAATTTAAACTTTTTTTTATATATTTTTTCCACATAATTTGTCCCAAGAGGTCACTGAGAGACCTTTGGGGACACAGACTTTTTTTTTTTTTTTTGCACTATTTCCAAAGGAGCCCCAGTTACAGAGGAAACCAGCCTGCTGTGAGGGCTTTGTACACAGGCAGAGCTGATCAAGGTCTACTGACCCTGCAGCTCTGCGCTCCTCTGCCTCCAAGCCAGGTCCACCCTGCAAGTGCGCCGCTCACCTATCTGAGGAGAAGGCAGAAGCGCTGATCAACTGCTTCTGCCTTCTCCGCGCTCCCACTGACAGCCGGGGACACGTCCTGCTCCTGCTACAGAGCGGGAGAAAGAGCTGTAATCTTTCTCGTCCTGCGGTGCGGTCGCTGCTGGAGAAAAGGGCCCGCAAACTCTGGTGCTGGGGGCCACGGGTTGTGCACCACTGCTTTAAATAAACTAGGAAGAGCTTTTTCTTCTTATGGGCCTCATAGCAGCTGCCTCTATGGTACAAAATTCTTTGGGCAACAGCATTTCTGTCTTAGCTATTCATTTTTACCATTAGAGAAATTCATTGAGCACACATTAGGCATGCTGAATAGTTCAGAATATGGAAGGTAAAATAATAGAATGTAACGCAACGGCCCAACATGGCTGTCTGCCTTTGTCGTTATAGTTTTAGCACCATCTGATGGTGGAGTGCAGTACTACAAGCCAACAGCATCAGCCTAGCTGCCATCCGTCCCACATTTTCAGGGCCATAAAATGAATGTAAATTGAGTAGAGAGTTTCTTTGCAGAAAAAGCAGTATGGCATATTTTTTTGTTTACCAGTCCCTATCTGTGAATGGACTTAACCCCTTGGCATGACAATTTTCATTTTCTCATTTTTTTTATTTTTTCTTCCCTGCCTTCCAAGAACTATAATTTTTTTTATTTTTCTGTTCCCATAGCCCTACAAGGGCTTGTTTTTTTCTGGGACAAAGATTATTAATAGGGTGGAACTGGAAAAACATGCAATTGCGCCACAGTTTTGCTGGTTTTGTTTTCATAGCGTTTATTGTGTTGTAAAAATGAGACGTTATCTTTATTCTGCGGGTCAGAACAATTACAGTGATACCAAATATATATAGCTTTTATGTTTTATTACTTAAAGAAGCACTCTCACAAAAATGTTATTCTCTGGCTCATTAGAAAGGTACATGATGTAAACTGTAGTGAAGGTAATCTTCTCACCAGTGTCTGTATTTGTGAGTTATAACCTCCCTTCTGATCCTCAGCTGTGTTATGTGACCAACTCTCTGATCTCCAACTGACACAGGACAGGAAGTCAGTTACTTAATTCCTATGATATTGAGGCTGCCATAGGAATACATAGAGAAACTGGCTTTCTGTCCACACATAAGATGCTGTGTTATTTGGAGATTCAGAGTGCAGAGTTACATGACACAGCTCAGGATCATAAGGGAGGTTATAACTCAGAAATACAGACACTGGTAAGAAGATTACCTTCATTACAGTTTATATCATGTACCTTTCTAATGAGCCAGAGAATAACATTTTTGTTTCAGTGCTTCTTTAAAAAAAAATATATATGTTTTTATTTGCATCGCTATATGGTGACACCCATACGTTTTGCATATTTTCTTCTACTACGCTGTGTAAGGGCTCATTGTTTACGGAGTGGCCTGTTGTTTTATTGATACCATGAATGACTTTTGGATCACTTTTTATTAATTTTTTTTTAGGAGGCAGAGCAACCAAAATATGGAAATTCGATAAATTCTTTTATATTTTAATAGTTTTTGGACACAGTGATACTAATGGTGTTTTTTTTATTTATACTTGTAATATAAGGAAAGGGGGGTGATCAAAATTTTTACTTTTTTATATTTTTAAAACCTTTTTTTTTTACCTTAAAGGGGTTATCCACAATTTTATTTTTTAATGCCCCTCCCCCTTCATGTGGTTAAAGGGGTTATTCAATCCCTGAAATGCTGCACCATACACCCAGGCCCCTCACGCACAATATACTTACCTTACTCCCTGGCACCGGCGTCCCTCATGGGCACTGCTACTTCTCCCTGTGCGCTGATGAAAATGTCCGGTGTCCGGGGGGGGGGGGGGGGGTCAGCCAATGGCAGGCGGCGATGGGGACGAGCCAGGAAGTGAACGCAACGTAATTACACCGGGGGGATGCATTGGTGGTCCGGTAGGAATACTTTCAACATTATCACTGTTAAAATCTTTAATTACATTAAAGGTGGGGGGGGGGGCATTAAAAAATTAAAAAGATATTGTGTATAACCACTTCACATCCGGGCCACTTACTCCCTTCCTGACAGTGCCTAATTTTGCAAATCTGACGTGTGTCACTTTATGTGGTAATAACTTTGGAACACTTTTACTTATCCAAGCTATTCTGAGATTATTTTCTCATGACACATTGTACTTCATGACAGTGGTAAATTTGAGTCGATATATTTCACCTTTATTTATAAAATAATCCAAATTTACTAAAATTTTCAAAATTTCAATTTCTCTGCTTTTAAAACATAAAGTGAAACCTCATAAAATACTTATTACTTAACATTCCCCAAATGTCTACTTTATGTTGGCATCATTTTGTAAATGTAATTGTATTTTTTAGGACGTTAGAAGGCTTAGAATTGTAGAAGCAATTCTTAAAATTTTTAAGAAAATTTCTAAACCCCAGTTTTTAAGGACCAGTTCAAGTCTGAAGTCACTTTGTGGGGCTTACATAGTGGCAACCCCCCATAAATGACCTCATTGTAGAAACTACACCCCTCAAGTTACTCAAAAGTGGTTTTACAAACTTTTTTTTTATCCCTTTAGGTGTTCCACAAGTATTAAAGGAAAATGGAGATTAAATTTCTAAATTTCACTTTTTTGGCAGATTTTTCATTTTAATCCAATTTTTTCTTTAACACATCGAGGGTTAACAGCCAAACAAAACTCAATATTTATTACCCTGATTCAGTGTGTACATAAATACCCCACATGTGGTCGTAAATTGATGTAAGGGCACACGGCAGGGCACAGAAGGAAAGGAACGCCGTATGGTTTTTGGAAGGCAGATTTTGCTGAATTGGTTTTTAGATGACATGTCCCATTTGAAGCCCCCCTGATGCACCCTTACAGTAGAAACTCCCAAAAAGTGACCCCATTTTGGAAACTAGGGGATAAGGTGCCAGTTTTATTGGTACCATTTTGGGGTACATATTTTTTTTTATTGCTCTATATTACGTTTTTTGTGAGGCAAGGTAACCAAAAAATGGATGTTTTGGCACTGTTTTTATTTTTTACAACATTCATCTGAGGGTAGATCATATGCTATTTTTTTATAGAGCAGGTTGTTAAGGATGGGATGACATCAAATATGTCTACTTTCTTTGTTTGTTTCAGTTTTGCATAATAAAGCATTTTTTTAAAAAAATCATGTTTTTGTGTCTCCATTTTCTGAACGCCATATATATATATATAATTTTTTGCCGATCGTCTTATGCAGGGGTGCGTTTTTTGCAGGAAGAGTTGAAATTTTTATTGGTACCATTTTTGGGTACATATGATTTTTTGATCATTTATTATTTCACTTTATGGGGCAAGGTGACCAAATAATTGGTTGTTTTAGCACAGTTTTTATTTATTTTTACAGCGTTCACTCAGAGCGAGGCTCGGGATCGCGCTGCTAGGAAGGTAGACGGTGCATGCGCCGCCGAGACCAGCGCGGTCCCGGGCAGGAGGAGTGCTGTCAATTATGGGGATGAGAGGCGGGGTTTGGACGGGGGAGGCACATCGGGGAGTCAAGGAGGGTCTGCCTCCTTGACTTCTCACTTGACTTGTGACGCAGGAGACCAGGATTTTATAAAGTGAATTTTTCATACATATAAGGCTCAGAAATCCATGAAAAAGACGTTTGGAGACTTACTCAGCATGAACTATAAGGTACTGTAAATGGTTTAATTAGTGAAAATCTGCTGACAGGTTCGCTTTAAGTGTCTCCATAGTCTGAGAGCCATAACTTTTTTTATTTATTGACCGATTGTCTTAGGTAGGGTCTCACTTTTTGCGGGATATGGTGACGGTTTGATTTGTACTATTTTGGGGGGCATACATCTTTTTGATCGCTTGGTGTTGCACTTTATGTGATGTTAGGTGACAAAAATGGCTTTTTTTGGTACTGTTTTTTTTTTTTTTTTTAAGGTGTTTACCTGAGGGGGTAGGTCATGTGATATTTTTGTACAGCTGGTTGTTACGGATGCGGCAATACCTAATATGTATACTTTTTTTTATTTATTTCACTTTAACACAATAATAGCAGTTTTGAAGCAATAAAAAGACATATTTTAGTATCTCCATTGTCTGAGAGTCATAGTTTTTTATATTTTTTCACCGATTGTCTTGGTCTCATTTTTGCGGGATATGGTGACGGTTTGATTGGTACTGTTTTGGGGGGCATACGCCTTTTTGATCGCTTGGTGTTGCAATTTTTGTGATTTAAGGTGACAAATAATGTTTTTTTTTGGCACAGTTTTTACTTTTATGGTGTTTACCTGAGGGGTAAGTTCATGTGATATTTTTATAGAGCTGGTTGTAACGGACGCGGCGATACCTATTATGTATACTTTTTTTATTTATTTCACTTCAACACAATAATAGCATTTTTGAAACAAAAAAATTATATTTTAATGTCTCCATGTTCTGAGAGCTATATTTTTTTTTATTTTTTTTGCGATTTTATTATGTAGGGGCTCATTTTTGCGGGATGAGGTGACGGTTTTATTGGTACCATTTTGTGGGACATACGCCTTTTAGATCACTCGGTGTTGCACTTTTTGTGATGTAAAGTGACAAAAATGGCTTTTTTTTACACAGTTTTTATTTGTATTGGTAATGGTACGCTCACCCACCCACTAGGGTGGATCATGTGATGTATTTATAGAGCCGGTCGTTACGGACGCGGCAATACCAAATATGTCTATTTTTAGCTTTTTTACCTACTTAACTACCTACTTTTTTACCTACTCTTTACCTACTTAATTGGGGATTTTTTTTTTTTAAATGAATGTGAAACCTTTTTTTTTTTAAACACTTTATTTATTTTTTATTTTACACTTTGTGTGCCCCATACAAGAACTCTGGAGGACATTCAACTTCGCTTTTTTTTTTTTTTTTCACAATTGATTTCTCCTGTAACTGGGGCTGACATAGTAGCCCCAGGTACAGGGGAAATAAACCCCCCAGAGAGGCTGTAGAGCAGAATACAGCCCTATACAGCCACAGTGCAGGGCCGATCGAGGTCTGGAAGCGCATAGAGTGTATATAGCGATCTAGAAGACAGGGACACCTGGGAACTGTCCCTGCCTTCTCTCTGGGTTGCCCTACTGTCACTGACAGCGGGCCTCCCGCTCGGCAGCTGCACAATTAGCGTGCAGCTGCCATCTCTGAATGGACGTTCCAGAACGTCCATTCAGAGATAAACATCCACCCATGGGACGTTTATATCCTATGGGCGGATGTGAGATGGTTAAGTTTAATAGGGATTTTACCATGGCAAGGCTGGAAGCCTTCACAAGTTCCCATTTTGTCGCCTCATCGCCAGGTAGGGGGATGGAAGGGGGTAATTTCCCTCTAAGTTACCCTTGAAATGCTATGTTCGCAGTGGACTACGTGATCTGAGAGGTTAAATATCCATGATCAGAGTTGTCTCTGGGCAAGGCTTGTAACCAATCATGCTTGCATTGAATCCACAGTAATAGTGCAGTGTGCCAGACCGACAGGGGAATTATATGTGAGGTCTAAGTGTGAGCAATTAGGTAATCCGAGGGAAAACACAGTTCTGGTTACTCACGGTTATGTCGTCCCTGGGCAGGCCTGCATAAGTGATGAGGAGAACGGCACAACGATTCTCTGGGGCATGCTCTGATAAAGAGACACAGGCCAGATGGTGGTTCGAGGTGCCATTGGTGGTCCGTATTAATGTGCCTATGGCAAGGTCCCTGATTGTTGTGACGCCAGTACCTTTTGTGGTGGTACAACCATTTATAGTAGTAGTAATTGAGAAAACTGAGACAGCAGTGAAATCCAACTTATGACTTTTACTGAACATTGCCCCTGGTAACGGTTATATCCAAGTATAAAGCAGTCTCTATTATATCCAGATATGAAATACAGTCTCTAGTACATACAGGTACAAAATACAGTCTCTCATGCATACGAGGTTAGGGAAATGTAAGTCCTCAGTGAAAACAGGCTCTTTGTCTTTTATATACATATGAAAGGTACTGCTTCAGACTAGGATTTTGAAGTATAAAAAGTCAGGCTGGTAACAACGCTCGCCTTATCCTAACCTTGATTAAAGGTGGTTTTCAGGATCCTTGAACCTCTATTTCCAGTGCTATTCTGACAGTTGGCCTGACTGTCCTCAGGATTTACACTGGAGGTGTGGATGCCGGAAGCTGTGTCCCAGTGGCGTTGCGAGGGGGGTGCGGTGGGTGCTGGCCGCACCGGGTGACACCACTGATGGGGTGACACCCACCAGTGTCGGCAGAAGATAATTTATTTACTGCACTTGCCTGAAGCCGCGATGCTGTACAGGGAATCCCAGCTCTGAACATGAAGGGGGTGGCAACCTTTCAGAAATAGAGGCTAAATTAGATGTGCCCAAGCATACTGACAATCCTGGGGGACACCCAATGTATTTTAATCTAATTTAGCCTCTATTTCTGAAAGGTTGCCACTAGGATTCGAACTCACAACCCTTTGCATGAGAGGCAAGAACAGTAACCACTGAGCTATGAGCTCAATGGTAAACTAAGCTGGAAAAACCTCATAGTAGTCTAGCAAGTATTAGGTATTCCCATACAGCAGAAGTATAATTTAATATTTTTTTTCAGTTTTTGTAAAAAAACATGACACAAAATAAATGTGTAATTACTATATAGTAATTACACATTTATTTTTTATTTAATGATACTTCTGCTGTATAGAAATACCTAATACCTGATACACTACTATAAGGTTTTTCCAGCATAGTTTAGCATTAAGCTCCATAGCTCAGTGGTTAGAGCTCTCGCCTTAGATGTGAAAGGTTGGGAGTTCTAGTCCTGGTGAAAACCTTTTAGAAATAGAGGCTAAATTATGCATTCATGTATATCAGAAGTATGATAATATATATTTATACTTCTGATATATATATATATATATATATATATATATATATATATATATATATAAAGTATTATATATGGGAAACTATTACTGAGGTTTTTAGCCATAATATTAGTACAGCAGGTTAATATGAAGCTCTGATGGGGGTGTGTGTGGAGGACACTGATGGGGGATGTGTGCAGGACACTGATGGGGGAATGTGTGCAGGATACTGATGGGGGGATGTGTGCAGGACACTGATGGGGGGATGTGTGCAGGACACTGATGGGGGGAATGTGTGCAGGATACTGATGGGAGAGGGATGTGTGGAGGACACTGATGGGGGTATGTGTGCAGGACACTGATGGGGGATGTGTGCAGGACACTGATGGGGGATGTGTGCAGGACACTGATGGGGGATGTGTGAGGACACTGATGGGGAGATGTGTGCAGGACACTGATGGGGGATATGTGCAGGACACTGATAGGGGGATGTGTTGAGGACACTGATGGGGGATGTGTTGAGGACACTGATGGGGGATGTGTGCAGGACACTGATGGGGGATGTGTGCAGGACACTGATGGGGGATGTGTGCAGGACACTGATGGGGGATGTGTGCAGGACACTGATGGGGGGATGTGTGCAGGACACTGATGGGGGATGTGTGCAGGACACTGATGGGGGATGTGTGCAGGACACTGATGGGGGATGTGCAGGACACTGATGGGGGGATGTGTGGAGGACACTGATGGGGGATGTGTGCAGGACACTGATGGGGAATGTGTGCAGGACACTGATGGGGGATGTGTGGAGGACACTGATGGGGGATGTGTGCAGGACACTGATGGGGGGATGTGGAGGACACTGATGGGGGATGTGTGGAGGACACTGATTGGGGGATGTGTGCAGGACACTGATGGGGGATGTGTGGAGGACACTGATGGGGGGATGTGTGGAGGACACTTAGGGGGATGTGGGGATGTTGGGATGGGAGGTCCTGGAGGGGTGTTTGGGTGGAAGCTCTGGAATGGGTGGGAGGTCCAATATGGTATGTGTCGGTGGGAGATCCGGGGGCATAAAATTTTTGCTGTGGGGCCCAGTCATTTCTAGCTATGCCCTGGGTGACACCACCAGGAGATGAGCGCTTGCATTATGGAAGCACTCATCTCCCTACATTCATCTGTATCGCGATACAGATAAACACTGCAGCAGGGCAAGGGAGAGGCGTCTCCCTTCTTTGTTCCTCTGATAGGCTGCTGGCCTTGTGCCGGTAGCCTATCAGAGGCCGGCGCAGGCGGCGCAATGACGTCATCGCGCCGCCAGAGCCGTACTGCTCGGGACACAGGCCAGAAGAGGCCTGCATCGCATCGCTGCCATGGAGGTACGTATGTGTTTTTTTGTTTTGTTTTTCTGTATGCAAATATGTTGGGGGTGTGCTAAGCAGACAGAAGACAGACCGCCGGGGTTGGGGTGGGGGGCCTGCTGGGGTGCTATAATTTGAACCCAAGCGATAACATGGATGGGGGTTTGGAGAGTAAACAGACAGCTGACGTGGGGGGGGGCGGGGCTAAGCAGACAGATCGCCGCCGGGGGGGGTGACACCATTTTCTACCGCCCCGGGTGACACTAGCCCTAGCAACGCCACTGCTGTGTCCTACACCTAATTGCAAAGGGGAAGCCTTTGAGTATGGCCGTTATGCTATCCTTTGACTTGAATACTTGTAAATATATATTAATCCCCTTGAAACTTGCGGTTTGCAGCTTTGTCACTGGTCACCCCCAAGGGGCAAGCTATAGAAACAGATTTCTCACCTCTAGGCTGAATCTTATAGGCTTTAACCCTGGACTGTGGAGCCATCAGGGAGAGAGTAGAGAGGCAGGAGGCCTCCCTCTAGCAGGCAGCTACATCTTGACTGCCCACTGACTAAACTT
Organism: Bufotes viridis; assembly: GCA_033119425.1. Taxonomy (NCBI): domain Eukaryota; kingdom Metazoa; phylum Chordata; class Amphibia; order Anura; family Bufonidae; genus Bufotes; species Bufotes viridis. The sequence continues at coordinate 343,277,499 of CM065593.1, forward strand.
CAGGAGAACTGAACTGAAGACTGCCTTACTAGGCCCGAGCTAAGCTATTTATACACTGTCACACTGCCCCCATCTAGTGGTCAGACTAGTGTAGTGCAATCTAATTGGTCTGAATGAAAGGATCTTACATAGAATCACATAGTGACATGGGAGAATATGACATGAGATGAAGTATGACATTCAGACATAATATATGGCAATAAAACATAATAAAACCAGTTTGCTGTGCCCACAATCACGAATGGGACACAATAATAGCGGCATGTTACATGCAGATTTTGCCATGGATTTGACCTTTTCCTTTGAAAATCCATTTAATTTCTGCAGCAGAATGAGAATGGTCTGTTTCCATGCATTTTTTTTCCGGTTTTAAAACCTCAGTCACTTGAATTGTGTTGTGCATTGCTGTGCAGAATCTGCACCAAATCCGAAAAGTCTCGGGCTGGCCTAAGTATAAAGATGGTAGCGCAGGGGCGTAACTATAGGGGTGCAGAGGTAGAAGTCGCTACCGGGCCCAGGAGCCTGAAGGGGCCCAAAGACACTTGTGCCGCATAAGAAGACAAACAAAGCACTGAGGGAAGTGGGGCCCAAGCTGAACTCTTGCACCAGGGCCCATGAGCCGTTAGCTACGCCCCTGTGGTAGCGGTCACTTGTTACTTGGGCTGTTGATATACAATGGACCCCAGCAGATTGAAGGGGTTGTCCCTGATGCTCCCGTTCTGACACTCCCTGCTCCTTCTTGACATAGACATGAGATGTTGCCAGGGACTGGCTGCAGCTGTGACATCTCTGCGTCAAGAAAGACCGTGAAGCATTGGAACTACAGCGCAGGCCATCAGTAAGCATGTTAAAAAAAAAGTGGCTGGATAACCCCTTTAAGAATATTATGAAGGCAGTACCTTTCAGGAAGGAGAAAAATAGATATAAAATGCACTATACTGTAAAGTACATTTGGTTGGTTGCCCACAAAAAAATTGGGGACAGATAGACAGTATGTCTGCATAGGGGCTAAAGACACAAAATGGCAGGATATGTTTTAATCCAAGACTATTGCAAAGTTGGATTCCATTTTTAATTCAGTTGCATTTGAGTCATAAACAAGCGCTGCAAACGTGTTCATACCCTTCAATGACATTTTAGGTGGCGATACACATAGGCTACTTTCACATTACCGTTTTTTGCTGCGGATCCGTCATGGATCTGCAAAAATGCTTCCGTTACAATAATACAACAGCATGCATCCGTCATGAACGGATCCGGTTGTATTATGTCTTCTACAGCCATGATGTGTCAGAGAAAACGGAACCGTCCCTATTGACTTACATTGTGCGGTTTTCCTCTGCACCACATCTCGGACAGAAAAATGCTGCTTGCACCGCTTTTTGTCCGTGATGGGGACGCAATCAAACGGAACAGAATGCATTTTTCGTTCAGTTCAGTTTTGTCCCCATTGGAAATGAATGGGGACAAAACTGGAGAGTTTTCTTCCGCTATTGAGATCCTATAATGGCTCTCAATAGCCGAATTAAAAAGGCTAATGTGAAAGTAGCCTTAGAAAGAAGATGGTTGATGGTTGAACAGTAGTTGAACAAACAAACATCTGGACAACATTCCTTTTGCAGATCTGGCCATACACACCTAATGTGGTTGTCTCTCTTCAGCAAGTGGCATTTATCACGTAGAGAAAGTTAATACAAGGCACTTAGGGTACTTTTACAATTGCGGCAGGACGGATCCGGCAAGCTATTCAGCCTGCCGGATCCGTCCTGCACAGTGCACCGTGCACTGCTGTAGTGCCGCTCCATCTCCATCAACTATAATGCGGGCGGAGGGTGGACTAGCGCAGCACGGCACTGCACGGCCGAGATCGCTGGACTAAAAGTCGACATGCAGTACTTTTAGTCGGCGATCTCAGCCGTGCAGTGCCTACGCGCCAGTGTCGCCCGCGCCCATTATAGTCAATGGACGGAGCGGCAGGATCCGTCCTGCCGCAAGTGTAAAAGTACCCTAATGTATTGTGATTGTCCATATTGCTTCCTTTGCTGCCTGGACACTATAAGGAAAAGCACCGGCCTCTCAGGTGGCTAGGACTGCATGTAGGCTGGTGCTTTTTCCTATAGTGTGCAAGCACGACCACCAATGATGGATTGCAGGGTGGTCATAGCCTCTGGAAACGAGCAGTGTATAATGTGATGGAAAAATGAATCCAGCCAGCAAAGGAGGCAATATGGATAATCACAATACATTAGTAAGTGCTTGGTATTAACGTCCTCTACATAATAAATGCTATTTGCCATATTGGCTTACAAGTTCAATGAAACAGACCAATGAAAGAAATATCTTTCTGGGAATGTTCAAAGAAAGATCTTTCATTCATGAACAATCTTTCTTTGAACGGAAGATCTTTTGTCCAACTTCTTTTCAAACAAAAATGGTCTGCCATCGGTCGGCTTAAATGATCATCCATTCTTAAATTTCAGCCGACAAATGTTAGTTTTGGTTAAGATTGGCCGTTTTGACCAACTTTAGACTAATGTCTATGGCCACCTTTACTCTTATTTGGCACTTGCCGTTCTTCGGAGAACGTGAGAAATTTTTATAAGCAAGTTTCATAGTCAACTTCTTTTTTTTTTCCCCGTTGTAACCCTTTAGAACAGTTTTCATAGTGACTCACATTGTTTACAGGAAATATAATAAGTTGTCAGCGAAGAAGTCAACTGGAAATGCTCCAGCTTCAGAGCTGCTGCAGAATGTACAGTAACAGCCAGGATCTACTAATAGAGAAACACTGATACGTAGGGAGAGGAGTGAGACGCTGGAGGACAGGTCTGACCTGTCCTGCCATATGAAAAAAGACAGAAGGAGCAGAAGGAATGTAGTTGTGCGGGGTTGTCGGCCATATGTCTTGGCTGCTAGGGCCAACAAGCCAGTGCTAGAGTATTTAGATACAAGGCTCGGGTGGTTGAAGCCTTGCTATGACTGCTCCACAGAAATCATGTGGTAAAGGTTACAAACGTTCTCAAGCAATGCAACAGGCAAGTCAGAAGAGACCATGATGCTCACAAACCATGCCATTATATATCATAATACCCTAGCAGCAACAAGTTATAGATATCATACCGAAGGAGACATCACCGCTGAGGCCTCACGTGACCCTGTCCATGCAGAAGTGGACATTGAAGACAGTTTGGGAGCCACAGAGATGGAACGGAGCAGGTTAAGATACTGTATATCTCTAGACATGTGCTGCTTGGGTGGGGGGGAGTTTAAAAAAAAATCCTGGACAACCCCTTTTAAAGGCCTAACCAATCATGAGCTCCTCCGTAAGTTAACCCAGCCGAGCAAAGGGGTCAGCTGAGCCATGGTAATTAACCTGCTGTAACGCGGTAAGATAGCAACTGCCCTAAGCAATACTAGTAAACAGGAGAAGATGAGACAAGAGGGGAATCCCTGCTGCTTGTAAAATGAGAGCTGGAATCTCATTGGTTGCTCTGGGCAACTTCACCAGTTTCCCTTTTTGCTAGTTGTACTAAATTTCCCCCAAAATATATCTCTCTCCCTGGAGGAACTGATCTTTAGTAGTAAAAGTAATAATAGAAAGTGCAATGTACTGTATGTTAGTGTGATTACCCTCTCCTGAGTAGGCATTTGAGAGGTCGCTGCCTAGCACTGAGCATAACTAATAAGCACTCAGTCCACTTTCTTGACCAGTATCAGGACATCCTTGGTGGTGGTATCTGGGGCAGTACTTTCTTGGGTGGGATCCATTTTCTCAAAATATTTTACTCTCCCCTGGTTGAATAGAGCTCTGTAGGAACCCATTCTTGCTTTGCCCTTTAGTAACACCTAGTGCAGGGATCAGGAACCTTTGGCATCCCAGCTGTCCTGAATCTACTACCCCCACAATGTTCCATTCACTTCTATAGGAGTTAGAAGAGCATCCAAGTATGTTTGCATGCTGGGAATTGTAGTTTCACAGCAGCTGGAGTGCTGTAGGTTGCTGATCCCTCACCTAGCGTATAAAGCATATTATATAAAGTAGGGGAACTTCTGATGTGTCCTCTTTAAGACTACATTCCCCAATATGAAACATTTCTAAAGAGGCAACGTGACCTTTGTCCCAGTCATCAGTGACACAATGACAAATTGTGCCATATGTATAGAACGTGATCATACTTCAGATGCTGGATTATAAAACATCTCTCTTTCTGGCCGGCGTGTCCTGTGCAGAACCTGGCTAACTTCCAATTACTTCCTGTCCCTTTCAGTTATCTCTCCCATTTATCACTGTTGATAAATTGTAGCTTCATTATATGAATTACCAAAACCACATATCGGTAATATTCAGCCTCACAGATGGGATTGTTGTACTTCATAGCACATTGGAGTTTGGATTTGATAATGAGATCCAGTGTAGGACTCCAATGCTTAGGGCCCTCCACTGGCTATCTTTGGCAGTCCCATAGAGATAAATGAAATGGCAGCGCACATCAATGACTGTCACTCCATTCACTTGAGGGACTCGGGGACCCCAGTTCTCATGATCGGTGCGGTCCTGTGTGTAGGTAAAAAGTTGTTGTGGTGGGACATGCCCTTGAAGGGGTTTTCTGGGAATACACAGTGATATCCTATTCTTTCACTAGAATGAGCTGCATTACCAGGCACAGCCACATGTGGCGCTGTCTATGAAAAACACTGAAGGGGCCACAGTGCTCCAGAATGAATGGAAGGATAGGTCACAATAAGTGTTCCTGGAAAATCCCGTTAAAGGGTTTGTCCAGCCTTGGTGCCGACAACCCCTGGGGTTCTAACCTGTGCCCCTTAATATAAAAACCCCCACTAACCTGCTTTTGCTCCATTCCCAGCTTGTGACGTATTTTTCAAGGTTATGTGACCACTGAGGCCTGTCATTGGCTGCAGTGACCATGGGACCAAGGCCCTTCCTGGTCACAAGGAGAACGGAAATGGCCGAGATTGGAGCACTGGCAGGACAGCGGACAGGTGAATGTTTTTTTTTTTTTTAGGTTAACACCCCAGGGGTTTTTGGTTCTAAGGCCATACAACACGTTTAACTTACATTTTTTTCCGGTTCTGAGCGTTTTAATTATTAACCACTTCCCTACCGCAGTACGACTGTATAGGTGTCACAGGTTAAGGGGAAAACACCAAATACACACAACAACCAATAGACAACAGTCTAGCCCTGAAAAGCTAAGGAAGAGGGATGGTGACCTCCTAGTAATCCCTAGGCCCTTCCCTAACTCCTGCCAGTATGATCCTTATGGTGAAAATGCTCATACGCTAGATACCTATACTCTGCTAAAACTGACGATCCCTAGGATAGGTAGCAGGAGATGAGACAGCTCGTTCCGTCCCTGATTAAGGAACCCGCATCTCCCTAAGGCCTAGAAACAACACACACCAGAGAATAACAAATAACAGAGGCAACAAGTACTTAGCTTATAGAAGTATGGAGAAGCAGGAGAACCAAGACAACCAAGCTCTAATAACTCCAAGCAGAAACTATCAACTATCAACCACATGGTCAGCAGTGTGAGGCGGACCTAAATAGAGCCTCATCACTGATAACTTGCAGCACCTGAGAAAAGATGAGATCCTGCCAAACAACAACATACATAGAGGAAAGCAGAGCGACTTGTCAGATCTATCCGATCTTCTCACCTCTCTCACAGGAGGGACCGTGACAATAGGTCGGCAGTAAAGTCTATAAACATGGCGCCCACTCTGCATAGCCCCTGAGTCTCTGCTGTTTTAAACAGAAGACACATGGAGGCAATGTCTGCGATTGGCAATAACGCTGATCACAGACTTTCAGATGCCATGGTCAATTGTGTGAAGATCGGGGAAACCGTTAGTTTGCTGTGGTAGCCTTAGTTCCTCTGAAGGATAATATATGAATTTTTATAAAAATATAAACATTCAAATCACCCCCCTTTCCCCATATTAAAAATAAACACTAAAAGATAATGATCACAGACACCTCGACATCCCTAAATATCTGTACTATTAAAATATAAATCTATTTATCCTCTATGGTTAATGCAGTAACGGCTATAAAAAATGGCTGATTCAGTGTTTATTCATCTTTTCAGCTTCCTAAAAAAATTGAATACAAATAAGAGATCGCCCCGCAAAAAATGAGCCCCCACACAGCTCCGTAGACATAAGTATAAAGGTATAAAAGTTATGGGGGTCAGAATCCAATGATGCAAATAAAAATTAATTTTTTCCAAAGTTTTTATTTTTTGGCAGGGAGTGAAAAAATGAAAATGCAAAAATGGAAAATCGCCTGGTAATGAAGTGGTTAACATTTTATAGGGAAGAGTCCTTTATTATGAAACTAAAGACAAAAATAGAAACTTAAGGGGAATTCCAGTTTAGAATATTCTTCGGATATGTCGTAGATACCCGTGAGAAGATCACACTGGGGACGTCTTGATTTAACACTACTATTTCCATAATGTCAAGATTCCTGTCACCCAGAATCTGACAATTTACGGTAACTTGAAATGCAGTTTGTTTAGAATTAACTTCTGCTGCAGTGAAACCCCGCACCAAAAACTGACACTTTGTGGACTATGTACATCTTCAGGGGCAATTTGTTTTTATAATAGAATTTTACTCATTTTGAGCAAACAATCATTTCTCACTTGGTCTTTATCAAAAATATTGAGCCGTTCTGTCACAAAGGGTTAACTGTCTAGCTGTGTGAATTGTACTTTCACTATCATCTAATAACCCTCATCTCTAATTTACTAAAAGATCTTAAACACTTATTAAAGCCACATTCTAATCAGTAAAGATAGGGATGGAGCTATAATGAGGGTTAAGGAGGGCAGAGATCAGGGATAATGAGCCGTCAGCTGAGCTGCCTGATGGAACGTGGTGAAAATTCAGAGCCTGCTACTAAAGAAACTCAAGGCTGTACAAAGACAGGGGCTCAACATTTTTAATAAAGGACAATTGAAAAAATTATTTCTAGCTCAAAATGAGTACAATGCAATAATTAAAAAAATACTCTCAAAGCTTTACATAGGCTTTAAAATCTGCAGTGCTGGTCAGTGTCTATTTGTGAAATCTCATCCACTTGTCAGCTATGTATTCTGCTGCCGATTTTTACCTGCACAGATTCACAGAAGATTATTGTTGGTCCAAGATTAGACTTCACCAATTTATAACGCAGCGGATTTACAGTTCTTTAATAGTAAGGCTACATGCACACGACAGTTTTTTTTTTTTTGCGGATAGGACAGGAACCCATTCATTTCAATGGGTCAGCAAAAAAATTCTGACACTTCATCCGTTTGTGTTCCGCGTCCATTGTCCATGTTTCCCTTCAGCAAAAAAGTAGTGCATGTCCTACTTTTTTCTCATTTGCGGACGAGGATAGGCATTTATTACAAGGGATCTGTGAAAACAAAGGAATCCTCCCAAAAGAACCTGATGGACCATCAGTTTTTTTTGTGGATCCCGATTTGCAGACAGCAAAAAACAACTGTCGTGTGCATGTAGCCTAAACCAGTGCATTGACCCCTATGAGGTTATGTTTAGATGTAGCAGATGTCTTGCAGTAATTTCTGCAGCTGAAAATCCTTTCCGTACATCTAAATGTTTTTTGTTTGTTTTTTTAGCAGAATGTGCAGGGATCATTAGAAATCTCTTTCAAACAAATCTCTTTCAAGTTGCATAAATGTTCTGCCACAAATCTGTCAGCGTTAAAGGGGTTGTGTTATCTCATACCTTATTGATATGCCTCCAATGTCAGATAAGTGCAGGTCCTACCTCTGGGACATGCTTCCTACTCCTGGATGAGCCCCCAAAAGTGAATGAGAGCTAACTGAGCATGCTTTTGTGCTCTTCATTCACATCTATGGGAATTCTGAAAATAGCTGAGCAAGTGAGGGCCCCGATGGTTGGACCCCAATATTAAGTCAGGGCTCCAGATGACGACCAAATTGGTCTCCAATGCGACCAGGAATTTGCAAATAAGTCTTATCGCCATTTTGCGACTTGTCCCACCACTGCGCTGTAGCTTTAAGAAAAAAAAAATTTTCCTTGTGCAGACGCACCACACAAGGCACGTCTGTTGAGCCAATTCCCTGACATCCAGCCCGCGAGGATGACAAGCTTGTGAATGAACACTTTGCATAGGGCCCAACCGTCCCGGATCCAGCGGGACAGACCTGGCTTTTCAGCGCTGTCCCGGGTGGCTGCCTGCATGTCCCGGTGTATGATAAGCTCCGCCCTGCAGGCAGTGTCCTCCTGCCTCACTCACTGTCCAGTCTGCGATGCCTCGTCCTTGGCCCCGCCTCCTCACACAGACCGGGAAGAGAGTGCGCTCGGGAGTCTTGAGAGAGAGAGACATGCAGAAGGATGGCGGGGCCCCAGGAAAATGACCCGATCATTGCCTCCTCCTTCTGCAGTCCTCTGTGCTCCTGACCTGACCCAGACGTGACCACTCAGAAAAAGAGAGTGGCTACTCCTGCCTTCCTTCCATCACCAGAGTTGGTCCCTGCCTTGCTTGCTGCTGGCCTGTCTTCAAATTTTTTTACTTTTTGTTCAGTTGTTTAAGTTTAACCCCTTCAGGCTCAGCCATGTCACAGTGACTGAGCTGCTTCCATTAGCCAAAGGGCTCATGCACACGAACATGAACTATGTAGTGCTTCTGTGGGGTTCCGCTCCGTCCTTCCGCACTGCATCTCCCAGATTGAGGACCCATTCAAGTGAATGGGTCCGTGATGCGGACTGCAACAGCCGTGTGCATGAGCCCAAATAGTCTCAGCCGGCACCACTCTCCTCCCATGATGCCCTATTTACTTATAATTAGGACACGCTGTAAGAGTTAGCATGGACAAGTAGCATTGTCACCACCAAGTGTCGCTAATGATCCACCTTTAGGGTCCAGTCACACGACTAAGGTCTCTTGCACACAAACTTGTTCTGCCCGTGGCTGTATTGTGGCCCGCGAACAGCGGTTCCGCAATACACAGTCACCGGCCCGTGTGCACTCCACATCACGGATGCGAACCTATTCACTTGAATGGGTCCGCAATCAGAAGATGCAGAATGGAAATAAAAATCGGAACCCCACGTAAGCACTACGGAGTGCTTCCGTGGTGTTTCTGGCTGTTCCTCCGTTCCGCAAAAATATAGAACATGTTCTATTTTTTTGCGGATTGGATGGATTACGGACCCATTCAAGTCGGGTCAGACACCCGACTGCAATGACGGGGATCGGTGGTGACAACCAACCTTGTCATTGCAGTTGGGTGTCTGGGACGCTGCACACAGTAATGCCTTAAGGTACCTTCACACTGGCGATTTTTTTTTCCGGCATAGAGTTCCGTCATCGGGGCTCTATGCCGGAAAAAAAACTGATCAGGATTATCCCCATGCATTCTGAATGGAGAGAAATCCGTTCAGGATACATCAGGATGTCTTCAGTTCAGTATGTGAAGTTTTTTGGACGCTGACAAAACCGCAGCATGCTGCGGTTTTATCTCCGTCCTAAAATGCTGGAACACATGACGGAATGCCGGATCCGGCAAGTTCCATTGACTTACATTAGTGCCGGATCCGGCATTAAGTCCCATTGACTTACATTAGTGCCGGATCCGGCATTAAGAAATGACTGAAGGACGGATCCGTCCTTCCGTTTTGCGCATGTGCAGACCTTTAAAACTGTGAAAAAAATACAAGACGGATCCGTCTATCCGCATGGAAAACGGAGAGACGGATCCGCACTTGCAATGCATTTGTAGAAGGATCGGAAACTGTCTGCCGGATCCTCACGCCGCAAGTGTGAAAGTACCCTTATTCACACAGTCAGCCCTCACTAACACATCAGTGTTCGGTCAGTGATTTCCATCAGTGATTTCTGAGCCAAAACCAGGTGCAGATCTTTCCCTTCTACCTTATGTATGTGTAGAATACACTCCTGGCTTTGGCTCACAATCACTGATGGAAATCACTAACCAAACACTGACGTGTGAATGAGCCATTTTTTTTAAATATAATTATTATATATGTATTTAAATTAGGCGACCCAAAATTTTATTTGGTTCCTAAATTTTTCAGTTTAGGAGCCAATGGCTCCTAGGTAATTATTTTTGTCTGGAGCACTGTAAGTATTGATAGCCTATTCTAAGGGGCTTGTGGGGAGTCGCTCTGGTAGACAGCGGTGCGGGTGCAGTTTAGATGCAAAACAAGGAGTCCAGATTGTGCAACAAACAGTGTTTTATTCACACTTGCACACCATAAATGAAAAAACAGTCTCTTTGGTGACAGTTCACACACAACGGAAATAACGTGGCAAAACAAAAACAGGCCAACACAGGTTCAGTCACCTGGGAGGTGTAGGTGCAGGTTCGCACCACGCTGTCGGCCCAGCCGCAGGAGAATCCAGCTTCAGGTAGCCAGGAACAAAACACCTCCTTGCTGAGCTCTTTCCTCCAGGACAGAGAACTCCTCAGCCCTGTTAGCAGCTCCAGGATAATCACAGCCTCCAGCTGCTGAGCTGGCTGAGCTTTTAAACCCAGCCCAAAACCAGGACTGGGTCGTGGGAGCAGCCACCCACCCTACACTTTAGCTGCTCCCGGTAAGAGCCGGCCCGGATCGGCTTTGCAGCCATGCTATTTAAACTCTGTCAGTAGCACTAGCTGCTGCTGACATCAACAAAAACGGGCTCTTACCTCACCGAGGCTATGAACCTCGGTGACACATACCTGCCATCCACGACGGCACCCTGCACCTTACCACACACACCCCCCCTTTGTTCAACCCTGAGGGGGTGGACACATGTGAGGCAGTGGACGCGGGAAAGGGCATCTGCATTTCCCTGCAAGCGACCTGCCCTATGTTCCACGGAGAACTTGAAATTTTGAAGGGACAGGAACCACCTGGTGACCCGAGCATTCCTCTCCTTGGCCTGACTCATCCATTTGAGGGGGAATGGTCGGTCACCAGACGGAACCTCCTCCCTAACAGGTAGTAGCGGAGAGATTCGAGTGCCCACTTGATAGCCAGGCACTCCCTCTCCACTATACTATATCTGGACTCGCGGGACTGAGCTTACGGCTCAGGAAGACAACGGGATGTTCGTCCCCGTTGACCTCCTGCGACAGTACCGCACCGAGGCCTACCTCCGAGGCGTCGGTCTGTACGACAAACTCCTTGTTGAAGTCGGGTGTCACCAAAACCGGGGACCCACACAGGGCCGACTTCAACGCGGAGAAAGCCTCCTCCGCCTTCTCACTCCAGCTAACCCTCCCAGACTTTCGCCCCTTCAACAGGTCTGTCAATGGCGCTGCTATTGTGGCAAAGTGGGGCACAAACCTCATGTAGTATCCTACAATCCCCAGGAACGACTTTACCTGCCTGGTCGGTGTCCGGTCGGGGCCAGCTACGAATGGCCTCTACCTTAGTTACCTGAGGTTTGATGACTCCCCGCCCGATTACATATCCCAGATATTTGGTCTCTTCCAACCCAATCGCACACTTTTTGGATTGGCGGTTAGTCCAGCTTTCCTCAGGGCATCCACTACCGCCTGCACCTTGGGTAAATGGCTTTCCCAGTCGGTGCTGTGGATGACTACATCATCTAAGTAGGCCGAGGCGCACCGACGATGTGGTCGCAGCACTATGTCCATTAACCTCTGGAAAGTGGCGGGGCGCCATGCAGGCCAAAGGGTAACACCTTGTAGTGATACAGGCCCTGCTGGGTAACAAACGCGGTTTTTCCTTAGCCAACTCCGTTAAGGGTACCTGCCAGTATCCTTTAGTGAGGTCCAGCACAGAAAAATAACGGGCTTGTCCTAAGTTTTCAACAAGCTCGCCTACTCGGGGCATGGGATACGCGCCAAACTTGGATACTTCATTTAACTTATGAAAGTCGTTGCAGAACCGCAACGTCCCATCCGGCTTGGGTATTAGGACTATGGGACTGGCCCACTCACTTTTCGACTCCTCAATGACATCGAGCTTCAACATTAACTGCACTTCCTCCGCGATGGCCCGCCGCCGAGCCTCGGGTACCCGGTATGGTTTTAACCGGACCTTGGCCTGAGGCTCAGTGACGATGTCATGTCGGATGAGAGACGTGCGGCCAGGGAGGTCCGAGAACACATCCGTGTTCCGACTGAGGAACTCCCTGACTTCCTGAACTTGTTTGGAAGACAGGCTGTCTGCAATTTTACCGTGGTTACGGCTTCACAGGCCTCGAACTGTGGGGCTGGACCCTTTTCACTCTAGAAGCCCTGGCCGGGGCTGTGGTCGTCGGCCGCGTCCCTATCTTTCCACGGCTTAAGTAATTCACGTGGTACACCTGCTCGGCTTGCGCCGCCCTGGCTGGTGTACCTTGTAATTCACTTCCCTACCTTCTCGATCACCTCATAGGGGCCCTGCCACCTAGCTAGGAATTTGCTGTCAAGGGTGGGTACCAGAACCAAAACCCGATCTCCCGGATTGAAGTCCTGCACTCGAGCCTGACGGTTGTACACCCTACTCTGGGCTTGTTGCGCTGCCTCCATATGCTCCCGGACCAAGGGCAACACCCTTTCCATCCGTTCCTGCATCTGGGCGACATACTCAATGACACTTTTGTGGGGGACAGGCTGTTGTTCCCATGCTTCCTTGGCGATATCCAACAGGCCCCGAGGGTGTCTGCCATAAAGCAGTTCGAAGGGCGAGAACCCAGTAGAGGCCTGGGGTACCTCTCGCACTGCGAACATGAGATAGGGCAGAAGCAGGTCCCAGTCCTTCCCATCTCTAGACACCACCCTTTTAACATATTTTTTAGAGTTTGGTTAAACCTCTCAACAAGACCGTCTGTTTGCGGATGGTAAACGGACGTCCGTAACTGCTTTATACGCAACAATTTACACAGTTCCTTCATTACTTTGGACATAAAAGGGGTCCCTTGGTCTGTCAGAACCTCTTTTGGCAGGCCCACACGGGAAAACATCTCCATTAACTCTTTGGCAATGAGCTTAGCTGAGGTATGTCGCAGAGGCACCGCCTCCGGATACCGAGTGGCATAGTCGAGAACTACCAGAATGTGTTGGTGGCCCCTAGCAGACTTTTGGTACAGGCCCAATTAAATCCATAGCAATTCGCTCAAACGGTACTTCAATAATTGGCAGAGGTACCAGAGGACTACGGAAATGTGGCTGGGGGCTAGTTACCTGACAGGTTGGACAGGACTTACAATAATTTTCTACTTCCTTGAACACACTGGGCCAATAAAACCGCTGCAGTATGCGGTCCTGGGTTTTCTGCCACCCCAGGTGTCCCCCAAGAACATGTTGGTGGGCAAGCTCCATGACAAGCTTGCGATACGCTGTGGGCACCACCAACTGTTCAACAGGTTCACCTCGGATTTGGTCTCACCCGATACAACATATCCTGCAGAACAATAAATCGTGGGAACATTAATTCAGCCCCTGGTTTCTGGGGTTTACCATCAATTTCCAGCACATTCTCCCAGGCCCTGGTTAGGGTTTGGTCCCGGTGTTGTGCGGTCCCAAAATTTTCCCGGAGACATTGAGGTCTGCCAACTCAGGTCCCGGTGGCAAGTCCTCCGTGTCTCCCACCATTACACTCAGTGGGGTTGTCTCCCCACTACCGCTGCAGCAGTGGTCACCCCTACCGCTGGCCCTTCAGACTCGGGCTCCCAGGGTTCTGGCCTTCCAGGGGTATCAGGCCACTCTGCTAGGGTTACCCCTGTCTCAGGGCTATTAGTCACTTTCATCTCAGGCCACAGTGACGGAAAACCAGGGAAGTCTCTCCCAATTATTAGTTCATAGGGCAGCTTTGTGGAGATCGCCACTTCACAAGTCCAGGTGCCGACCGCCGTGGACAGAGACATTACAGCAGTGGGATAGTCCTTTAAGTCTCCGTGTATGCACACCACACCCACTGTCCGGCCCGTATACTGGGTGGGCTGTACCAGGGCAGCACTTACCAGGGTTACCAGGCTCCCTGAGTCCAACAGCGCCACTGCCAGGTTATCCCCGACTTGCACCTGGCACAGATGACGATTGTCTATTGTCCCGGGATGCCGGTCGCACACAGTCTCCGGGCATACATGGAAGCCCGGTACCCATAATTAGTCTCCATGGGTTCCCCCACTGTGGACAGTTGGCCCTTATGTGTCCAGGCTCCCGACACTGCCAACAGACCACTGAGGACGGATCTGCAAGAGGTACATCCCGGGCGGGTTTGGCCGGCCGCCGGACTGGGGTGGAGATTTCCGGGTTTGACTGGCCCTCCCAAAAGAACCCCCTGCAGGTTTCTGGTGGCCTCATATCGCTCCACCAGGTCGACCATCTCAAGGGCATCGGTGGGGATACCTGGCCAATCCAGTGTTGAAGGGGTAAGGCAAGGCCCTCCAAAACATGTCAGCCAGCAGCCGGTCCAGCATAGCAGTCGGACTTAGAACCTCAGGCTGCAGCCATTTTTGCAACCTGTGCAGCAACTCATAGTACTGCGGCCTGGCGGGTTCAGCCACTTTGAAGTCCCACTGGTGGACCCGCTGAGCCCGGACCAACACGCTACCCCCAGTCTGGCCAGGATCTCCCCTTCACCGTGGAATAGTCAGCAGCCTGGTCGTCTGCCAAATCAAAAAAAACTTGCTGGGGTCCGGATGCCAGGAACGGAGCAACCACCTCGGCCCACTGGTCACGGGGTAGCTTTTCCCTCACGGCGACCTTCTCAAAAACCGCCAGGGGTCATTTTTTGGGATCGCCGCACGGACCGTTTTCCGGGCATCATGGACGTGGTGGGACGCTCCTGCCGCCTGTAACGCCATCACATGTTGTAGCAGTAGCTGGTTGGTCTCCCGCTGCTGCACGTTAGCCTCTATGAGAGCCTTCACAGCCGCCTCCATGTTGCCAGAAATTCCTGCTTGCAGCTTTGCTGGCTTAATATATTCCATGCACTTTAGAAAAACAAAACTTCGGCGTTCACGCCAGCCTCACTGCGCATGCCCGCATCCGACACCAAATGTGGGGAGTCGCTCTGGTAGACAGCGGTGCGGGTGCAGTTTAGAGGCAAAACAAGGAGTCCAGATTGTGCAACAAACAGTGTTTTATTCACACTTGCACACCATAAATGAAAAACTGTCTCTTTGGTGACAGTTCACACACAACGGAAATAACGTGGCAAAACAAAAACAGGCCAACACAGGTTCAGTCACCTGGGAGGTGTAGGTGCAGGTTCGCACCACGCTGTCGGCCCAGCCGCAGGAGAATCCAGCTTCAGGTAGCCAGGAACAAAACACCTCCTTGCTGAGCTCTTTCCTCCAGGACAGAGAACTCCTCAGCCCTGTTAGCAGCTCCAGGATAATCACCACCTCCAGCTGCTGAGCTGGCTGAGCTTTTAAACCCAGCCCAAAACCAGGACTGGGTCGTGGGGAGCAGCCACCCACCCTACACTTTAGCTGCTCCCGGTAAGAGCCGGCCCGGATCGGCTTTGCAGCCATGCTATTTAAACTCTGTCAGTAGCACTAGCTGCTGCTGACATCAACAAAAACGGGCCCTTACCTCACCGAGGCTATGAACCTCGGTGACACATACCTGCCATCCACGACGGCACCCTGCACCTTACCACAGGCTGTACATTCGATACATCATGGCTTCTCCTTCTAAAAACAGCAATGCACCTGACCACAGGTTGTGTGTGGTGCCATAGCCCTGTCTCATTCCCTCCAATGGAGCGAGGCTGCAGTGCCAGACACAACCTGTGGGCAGGTGTGGTGCTATTTTTTTGTGGAGGAAATCAACCATATTCTTCCAGTTCTGTACAATTACCTAATATATCCCCTTGGGAGTCGGTCACCTCCAAAATTGGTTTAAAAGGAAGCCAGTGATTGGCTGCAGCAGTCATGTGCCCCCGTCAACAGTACGTTGATGCGAGCACACTTGGAAGCTGCCAAGAAATGGAGCTGGAACCTGCAGCGAGGAACAGGTAGGTATGATCACCACCATAAGTCTGGCCACTCTGTGGGGGTCTGAAAAAAAAAGTTGGAAACCCCTTTAAGACAGTGCCCCTGACCCAATCTTGTCACATTTTATGCCTAAGAGGTGGATACGTCTGCTTATGAAATTCCTCCACTTCATGTTCAGGGACAACATTGCAAAAGCTCTGTTCACACTGGAGTCATGGGCGAGCAGGGCCTTATGATGGGGGTTCATCAAGTTTCCATGACTACGGCCCATGCCTTGGATTTTTGGCCCAGTGCTCTGGATTTCCAGGTGACCACAACATTCACATTGGTGTCCACGAGGAGCCACCAACTCCTCGCCCTGCCACTCACTCTAGTAGGGCGATTGAGGACTGTGGCCTACACGATAATGGGGCTGCGTGCAGCCTGGGGCAGTTGGCATGATGCTGAGATGTGAGAATTGGGGTAAGTATTGAGGTTTTAGTAGTTTATTAGTTTTGTAGGCACTAGTATTGTGTGAGGGACATCAGGAAGGAGGCATAAAAGAAACATCGCTAATGTCTCAGGTCCACATAGGGGTACAAAGGGGTATTATTACTGTGGGAGGGAGAGTCACAAAGGGGGCACCTTTGTCTTGTGGGGGCATGAAGGAAAATTATTGTTTTGCAGGGGGCAGAAAACGGATGATTACTTTTTAGAGTCACAAAAACACTTTGGGGGGAGGGGGGGGGCACAGATAAAGGATTATAACCCATAAAGAGGGATATCATTCTGTGGTGGACACAAAGTGGGGATTTTTACTGTGTAGGGGCATAAAGTGAGCAAATATCACTATGTGGGGGTATTATTACCATGTGGGGCACAAAGGCAGAGTTTGTGCGCAGAGATGGTAATGACGACTAGGAGAAGTCATCATGGTGGTCTGGGCCCAGATGAGGAAGAAAAAGCCAGATGCCTCCAGCCTGAGAAGCCGTCACCTGTACTGTAACCATTTGCACTGTGTGGTGACGTCATTATTTTGAGGTATACTACTATATGGAGAGCTTGGCCGCTGTAAAGGCGGCCCTGTCATAAATCTTGTCTTATATAAAGGCAATCTCTGATATAATTATGGCAAATATGAGCAGAGCCTTATAATAAAGTAGGCAGTAGGAAATCGGGAGGAGTTCGTGTGCAGAGATGGTAATGACTGGGAGAAGTCATCATGGTGGTCTGGGCAGGGATGAGGAAGAAAGAGCAGACGTCTCCTGTCCGAAAAGCCGTCACTGGCTGCAACCATTTGCACTGTGTGGTGACTTCATTATTTTGAGGTATTCTACTATACAGAGAGCTTGGCCGCTGTAAAGACTGCCCTGTTATAAATCTTGTCTTATAGAAAGGTCATCATGGTGGTCTGGGCCCGGATGAGGAAGAAAAACCCAGACGCCTCCAGTCCGAGAAGCTTTTACCAGTACTGTAACCATTTGCACCGTGTGGTGACCTCATTATTTTAAGGTATACTACTATACAGAGAGCTTGGCTGCTGTAAAGACTGTCCTGTTATAAATCTTGTCTTATAAAAAGGTCATCATGGTGGTCTGGGCCCGGATGAGGAAGAAAAACCCAGACGCCTCCAGTCCGAGAAGCTTTTACCAGTACTGTAACCATTTTCACCGTGTGGTGACCTCATTATTTTGAGGTATACTACTATACAGAGAGCTTGGCCGCTGTAAAGACTGCCCTGTTATAAATCTTGTCTTATAGAAAGGTCATTATGGTGGTCTGGGCCCGGATGAGGAAGAAAAACCCAGACGCCTCCAGTCCGAGAAGCTCTTACCAGTACTGTAACCATTTTCACCGTGTGGTGACCTCATTATTTTGAGGTATACTACTATACAGAGAGCTTGGCCGCTGTAAAGACTGCCCTGTTATAAATCTTGTCTTATAGAAAGGTCATCATGGTGGTCTGGGCCCAGATGAGGAAGAAAACCCAGACACCTCCAGTCCGAGAAGCAGTCACCTGCACTGCAACCATTTGCACTGTATGGTGATGTCATTATTTTGAGGTATACTACTATACGCAGAGTTTGGCCACTGTAAAGGCGGCCCTGTCATAAATATTGTCTTATATAAAGGCGATCTCTGATATAATTATGGCAAATATGAGCAGAGCCTTATAATAAAGTAGGCAGTAGGAAATCGGGAGGAGTTTGTGTGCAGAGATGGTAATGACTGGGAGAAGTCATCATGGTGGTCTGGACCCGGATGCAGAAGAAAAAGCCAGATGCCTCCGGTCGGAGAAGCCTGGCTGTAACCATTTGCACTGTGTGGTGATGTCATTGTTTGGAGGTATACTACTATATGGAGAGGCTGCCCTGTTATAAATCTGGTCTTATAGAAAGGCGATCTCTGCTATAAATATGAACAGAGCCTTATATCACAAAGCTCCTGTATAGCGGAGATTGTGGTCATCACACAGCAGTCAGCGCTGGGCTGCACCGCGCCCCCTGCAGGCGGTGCCTGTAACAGAGGCTAACCACATGCAAGTTGTCACCAGGTTGTCAGGGGCAGGCAGGCTGAGGTACCGGCGGCGGCGGCCGGGCTTCCCTCACCGTCTTCCTCCCCTTTGAACCGGAACCTTTTGGCAGCGACAGCCCCGGGCTGTGTGGTAATGGTGCCGGGGAGGAGATGGAGGAGGAGCCGCCGTGTACCAGGGACGAGCAGTCTCATTAATAGGGGATCTGATTAATCATGAGCCAGCCTGGGAGATGCCTGCCTGCCGGAGCCACCATGAGAGGCGCTTGATGTAGAGAGGGATCGCCCCCTCCCCCTGCCCACCTGGAGATGACCTGCTAGCGGCTGCCCCCCCCACCAGCCTCTGACACTCCGGGGGGCGCATCTGGACGATATCTCCCCCATCATCGCCGTGATCTGCTGAGAGGAGGGGACCGGCATGGGGAACACCACGTCGTGCTGCGTGTCCTCCAGCCCCAAGCTGCGGAGAAATGCCCACTCCAGGCTGGAGTCCTACCGGCCGGAGCACGACATCAGCCGGGAGGACACCGGGTGCAACCTGCAGCACATCAGCGACCGGGAGAACATAGACGGTAAGGAGGCGGCGGTGCGATGCTCTGCAGGGGCACAGGCAGGCTCCCGAGCTGTCAGCCGCCCACCGCTTCCCTCAGCTGCTGCAGAACCTCTCAGGGATTGACAGCGGTGCCCCATGGTGGCACCCACAGCAGAGGACGCATTGGTTTACAGTACCCTGGCATCATCCAAGAAAACCTGGCCCTTTAAGTGGATTTCCAGGCTCCTGATATTGATGACTTAGGGCTCATTCACACGACCGTACGAATGGCTCAGTTTTTGCAGAACGGAGGGCCGCCTAAGATCTGCATCCGTAGTTCTGTTCCACAGCCCCGCGAAAAAGATGGAGCATGTCCTATGCTCGTCCGCAATTGCGGACAAGAATAGGCATTTTCTCTCATAGTGGGGACCATGTACGGTACACAAATTGTGAGACACACAGAGGCCAGTATCCATGTTTTGCGGATCGCAAAACACTACAGTCGTGTGAATGTAGCCTTAGGGCTCATGCATGCAACCATATGTATTATGCGGTCCGCAAAAAATACAGATGACATCCGTGTGCATTCCGTATTTTGCAGAACGGAACAGCCGGCCCCTGATAGAACAGTCCTATCCTTGTCCGTAATGCGGACAATAATAGGACATGCTCTATTTTTTGCGATACGGAATTTACACGGAATAGCTTCCGTTTTTTTTCTGGAATGGACATGAAAGAAAATGCGTTCGTGTGCATGAGCCCTTATGCTGATTATAAGGGTCCATTTACACGACCGTTAAGCGGGGATCTACGAAACACGAACACCGGCTGTGTGCATCCCACATTCTCCCCTTCCGCAGGACCCACACTATGATACAAATGCCCATTCTTGTTCGCAAAATGGATTAGAATAGGACATGTTCTGTTTTTTTTATTTTATTATTTTTTTTTATTTTTTCTGCGGGGCTGCGAAACGAACATTCTGATGCGGACAACAGTAGAATGAATGAGTCGGCATCTGATATGGTTGGTCATCAATATTCAGTCGTTGAGACTATGACCCGCATCCCCGCCGATCAGCTGTTCCCTGCAGCCTCTGGTGATGGAACTAGCTAGTGAATGGATCAGGAAGCACAGCGCCGTTCACACTGTAGTGGCCGAGCTGGGTTACTGCAGCTCCCATTCACTTCTATGGAAGATGAGCTGCAGTAACCCAGCTCGGCCACTACAGTGTAAACGGCGCTGTGCTTCCTGTTCCATTCATTAGGTAGTTCCAGCGTGGAGGCTGCGCAGAATGGCTGATCGGTGGGGGTGCGGGGAGTCAGCCGTCACTGATAGGTCATCAATATCGGGAGCCTGGAAAACCCCTTTAATGGTTCTCTTTAGGTGGCTGTTACTGTGACAGGTGGAGGATAGAAGTGTGGGGCATTGGTTGGGATGGCATCAGTGCATTAAATCCTACAAGAAAGTGTATGCAGAAGTTCACATAAATGGTATTTGCAACAAATGGATTTTTTTTTTTCCCATTCTCATTTTTTGTTGGGTAGATTTGGGCAAATTGACCTGTGTATGGCCTACCTTATACATGCCATACCTACAGGGGCCTGCCCAAATATAATACACCCACTCATGGGAAATTGCTATTTCTGGCGGTCTTATTTTACGGTTAGTGTTTGTAAATGGCAGTAGAATAATTTGGAAGCAGCTTCATATATACTGCCTTTTATGCATCAGAAACTTGTCACTGTGGGGATCAAACCGTAACCGCAGAGCCGTGTCCTGAGCGGCGAAACTCGCATCTATAGCCACCTTAAAGGGGTTGTCTCACTACAGTAAGTGGCATTAATCATGGAGAGAAAGTTAATACAAGGCACTTACTAATGTGTTGTTATTTTCCATATTGCTCCCTTTGCTTGCTGGATTCATTTTTCCATCACATTATACACTGCTCGTTTCCATGGTTACGACCACCCTGCAATCCATCAGCAGTGGTCGTGCTTGCACAATATAGGAAAAAGTGTCTGCCTCTCTGGTGGCCGGGTAGGTGGGCGCGCACGTAGGCTGGTGATTTTTCCTACATTGTGCAAGCACAACCAGCGCTGATGGATTGCAGGGTGGTCGTAACCATGGAAACGCGCAGTGTATAATGTGATGGAAAAATGAATCCAGCCAGCAAAGGAGACAATATGGAGAATCCAATACATTAGTAAGTGCCTTGTATTCACTTTCTCTACTCGATAAATGCCACTTACTGAAGTGAGAGAACCCCTTTAAGAAATCCTGTCATTCTTTGTAGACTCTTTCTCTTTGGGGCTGACATGTGCGTTGAGGGCTCAGAAATGTTTAGAGATGTTTCTTGTTTGTCATGGTTCTCGTCTTATTACAGTGGGACATGTTGAAAGTGACTGGACATGAAAAGGTTTTCAAAAAAGGTTGGCATGAGGGCAGTGCTTCTTTGTGCGATCATAACTGTGAAGGAACAGGCCTTTTTGAGGTTTCCCTAATGTCTCTTTCAGCCATATTTTTCCCTGTTTCAGCTGCACAGCTAGATGCATTTCTCTCAGAAGCAAGATGCCTTTCCTTCTGTGGAATCTTCCCACTATGTTTGTTGTCAGCTCTAGTGATCCAAAACAGATAAGGAAAAGGAAATCACACAGGAGGCGCCTGTAATTTCCAGAAGCAATGTATAAGCAGTTCTTTTATCGGGCTCAGGATCTCAGTTAGCTCTGACACGCCCCCACTTCCTCTCTGCCGTCTTCTGTGTCTCTGTTACTAAGGACGGATCTTGCCTGACAACAGGCAGTGGACTACAACTTAGGTGGAAGTGAGCCCCTAGTGGTCATGACTTTACAGCTGTTTTTCTGGTGGATGCAGGCAGATTTTTTAAATGAAGTGATTTAGAAATGTACTAGTTACACCATCCTCTATTAAATGTAATGAAATTGTGTGAAAGTGCAGTGACTCGATAAGTTTTTCCATCATTGAGATAATATTTGATGCAGATACGATCAGTGTTATGGACACAGGCAGTGGAGGTCCTCTTGCTGTCCTGTCCTCCCTTATTTTCCTTTAACAATCTGCTAGCGATTGTTTCATTACATGCAATCTTAAAGGGGTCCTCTCACTTCAGCAAATGGCATTTATCATGTAGAGAAAGTTACTGTAAGGCACTTACTAATGTACTGTGATTGTCCATATTTCCTCCTTTGCTGGCAGGATTCATTTTTCCATCAAATTATACCCTGCTCGTTTCTACGGTTACGACCACCCTGGAATCCATCAGTGGTGGTCGTGCTTGCACACTATAGAAAAAAAGTGCCAGCTTCTCTGGGGGCGCTACCTTGGGAGTGCTTTTTTCTTTTAGTGTGCAAGCACTTTCTCTACTTGATTAATGCCATTTGCTGAAGTGACACAACCCATTTAAACTTTCTCCAAGATTGTTAATACTGATGGACTGTCCTCAGGTCCGACCCCACCGATGAGCAGTTACCTTGTAGCTCTAGTGCCAGATGTTGGCGTCGGATCTATATAGCTCTGTCCGTTGTAGTGGAAGGAGTTGGTTATTTCAGCGCAGCTTCCGTTGAAGTGAATGGGAAGCAGCACCGCAATAACCAGGGCTGTGGAGTCGGTAGATAAATTCTCCGACTCCGACTCCTCAGATTTTAAAACTTCCGACTCCGACTCCTCGACTCCGACTCCTCTGTATTTAATATGCAAATACGAAGCTGTTCCACCAAGTTCTTCTAATCTCCTCTAGCACAGAGAGGTAGTTGAGCAGAAGCTGCTGCCTTCTCCTTTGTGTGCTGATCTTCTGCTGAAGATAGAGCAGTGGGAGGATCCAGGAAGGGGCAGGGGAAGGGGCATTTATTTTAAAACATGATTTTCCTAGTAGAATCCCATAGTCATGTTTAAAATTTAAGCTAACAATCTGAGTTTACATGTTTTATAGCCTTAGCTGAATGATAGCAGTTTTTCAAATGGTTTACAGCTTCAGTCTTGAACTATTGACTATCCATTCCCTTCACTTATACAAGTGTCTCCAGTCCTTAATCAGCTATCAGTGAGAGGCGAGGATAACCATGGGTTAACTGTAACAGCAGACCACAAGACAATGGAAAGTGGAAGTATTGCCGCTCCTTAAAGGGATACTGACAGGCTGATTTTCCAGCTAAAGATATATATATACTGGTATTCATCAGAGAATTAGGAATAAAACGATACTAATGTTACCCCCAGTTAAGCTGTACTTGTGTTTAAAAAAACATTTTAATCTGTATGCAAATTCACTATCTTTGTGCCCAATGGGGCAGCGTCTCCTGCGGCTTTGTGCCCAGCTGTGCCCGAAGTACAGCTTCCCAGCGCTGTTCCCCTCGTTATTATTCACTGCACTGGCCTTTTTTTTCAGGCTAGCCGAACGCTGAATTCCTGCGCAGGCGCACGTGTAAAGTGCTGGCAGCAGCCTCGTCTGGCTATGCTGAGGCTGTGCCAGCTTTCTCTCTTCCTCCTCGCTACCTAGTCCTGTCTAGTGCTGCCAGTACTCTACATGTGCGCCTGCCCCCTTGGGCACAAAGGTAGAGAATTTGCATATTGATTAAAACGTTTTTAAACACAAGTAAACCTCAACTGGGGGTAACAGTCGTCTAGTTGTATTCCTAATCCTCTGATGAATACCAGCAGATATATCTTGCGTAAATCAGCCTGTCAGTGTCCCTTTAACTGCATAGTAAAGCATATGAAAAGCATGCTTCTTCACGGTCACTTAACGTCTTTGTTTAGCGGTAACGTGACGCACTGCATGCATTGGCCTTTATTCTTACAGTAGAGAAGTAATTAATTATAACTTTATCTGAATTGGGACATTTAAACTTGCTTTTTTTTTTTTTTTCCAATTTTTTTTTATTCCAATTTAAATCTAGTAGGAGTCGGAGTCGGTCCATTTTTTGCCGACTCCGACTCCAGGTACCCAAAATTGCCTCCGACTCCGACTCCACAGCCCTGGCAATAACCAGCTCCTTCCACTACACAATAGACCGAAACGGGGCAGATATTGATGGCCGATCCTGAAGATAGAACATCAATAGTAAGATCCTGGACAACCCCTTTAAGAGCATGCTGAGATGTAGAAAAGGCCAACTGAAGACAAAAGTTAAATGCTTGTGCACTTAATAATAATAGTAGAAAAGTTCTAGCCTATATTTAGAGTTGAAGCTGCGAATAAAAAAAAAAAACCCACAATAAAAAAAGCATGTAGTTGGTGCAAAAGTCATAAACACACTGATTGTATAAGCATGGCCTAATTGTGATAAGTCCAGGATACACTTCTTGGAAATATCCTTTTGGCCCCTTTCAGACGAGTGAGGTCCACGCAGCGTGAAGTATAGGGCAGCTCCCGTCCTGACCTCCCAGCACTGACAGGGTCGCATAGCATTCTATTGATTTATGATGCTATGTTACCCTTAGGCCCCTTTCACACGGTTGAGAATTCTGCGCTGGTGCAATACGTGAGGTGAACGCATTGCACCCGCACTGAATCCGGACCCATTTACTTCAATGGGGCTGTGTACATGAGCGGTGATTTTCACGCATCACTTGTGCGTTGCATGAAAATCGCAGCATGTTCTACATTCTGCGTTTTTCATGTAACGCAGGCCCCATAGAAATGAATGATGCTGCGTGAAAATCGCAAGCAAGTGCGGATGCGGTGCGATTTTCATGCATGGTTGCTAAGGAGACAAGGGATGAGTTACCTGGGACCCCATAACATGGTTATAATGGAAAATCATAGCATTCCTTAATTCAGAATACTAAGTAAAAGATCCATTGTGGGGTTAAAAATAAAATAAAAAATGTAACTCGCCTCATCCACTTGATCGCCCAGCCGGCATCGTCTTCTTTCTTCTTCTTAGAGGACCTGCAAAAGGACCTTATAATGGATTAATGTTATAATGGAAAATAATAAAATATACAGAACACTGATCCCAAACCCGAACTTCAGTGAAGAAGTCCGGGTTTGGGTCTGGGTACCACATTCAGTTTTTTCTCATGCGCGTGCAAAATGCATTGCACTCGCGCGGAAAAAACTGAACAGCGCAATCGCAGTCGGGTTTCCCCGCCACGCACCCGCATCCTATCCGGCCCTCACACGCGACGCCAGTGTCTGAAAACCGCATATTCTATTTGCATTTTTTGGCGCAGATTTGATGCAGTTTTGCCGCAGATGTCAAGGGTGAAATCCGCACAAATAATTGACATGCTACAGATTTCAAAATCCGCACGGCAGGTCAGTTTCTGCACAGAAAGGAAAAAGCAAAGTGTTCATTGGATTTGTTTAAACCAGGGACCAGCAACCTTCCGCGCTTTGGCTGTTGTGAAATTGCATCTCCCAGCATGTATGCCTTCCCCGCTGTTCCAGGAACTGTCATAGAAGTGTATGGCGCATGTTGGGAGTTGTAGTTTAACAACAGCTGGAGTGCAAACGTTTCTGACCCCTGGTCTAAACTCGTTCACTTTCCTGGTACTGTATCGGGCTGCAGTTTTTTCGCATTTAAATCTGCACGAAAAAAAAATTCATAATCTGCAACATGCGCGATTACCCTCAGGCCCCATGTACACGACCGTATCCGTTTTGTGGTCTGCAAATCGTGGATACACAAAACATGGATACCGGCTGTGTGCTGTCCGCCTGTCTTACCCTATGTTTAAAATGCCTTTTATTGTCTGCTAAATGGGCGAGAATAAGACATTCTAATTTTTTTTTTTTTTTTTGTGGAACGGACATGTGGATGTGGACAGCACACTGTGAGCAGTCCGCGTTTTCCCCCACCGTATTCAAGTGAATGGGTCTGCATCCAATCAGCAAAAAATGTGTATAAATATACAGTTGTGCGCATGGCACCTTTTATATTCAAGTAAATTCACTAATTCTGTAGAGTTTTTCCGATCAGTGCAGCTCCTGTCAATATGCGCTACTGGCGTACATGGACGTAAGGGGTTCCCCCGCACGGGGCCTCCCTGTACGGGCCAAGGCAGAGACCCATTTACTACCATTAGCTATCGTTTCTGTAGTGTTGGCCATCCTGAGTGGCTGCCGTGCTTTTGTCTTGCAGAGCAGATTAAGAGAACATGCACGGTCATAGATTCCTCCACTAAAATCAATGAGATAAGTGGGGGTGGGGGGGGGGTGGTGATTGTTGAGGATCCTTTGTGACAGGGGAGCAGTAACAAAGAACCAATCTCTCTTGTTCTCAACTTTTATAATATGCTAATTAGCCTGCTCCTGCTCCTAGAGGCTCAGTTCGCCCACCTCAAGTCACGCCCTGCCGCCCTTGATTAACAGGGCCAGCGTTCGTCCTGTATGCTGAATAAATTTCGCGCATGCGCAGTCCCAGCACACAGGGCCGGCAGGAGGAGACGAGCACTGCCTGGCCCTGTTAATCAAGGACGGCAGGGCGTGACTTGGGGTGGGTGAATGGAGCTTGTAGGAGCAGGAGCAACCCCCCTCCCCCGCTCCTAGAGGCTAATTAGCATATTATAAAAGTTTAAATTCTGCAGTAACTGGGGCATAAGATTAGGAGAGTTAGGGTCTGCTGACATTAGCACATCGCTAACGTCAGCCAGTTTAATAGGGTTAAATCTGGTGACAGAAACCCTTTAAAAAAAACAAAAAAAAAACTGTGTAATGCTCGTTTTCTCCTCTGGCGGCGCTGCAGGGTAATTGAGCGCTTACTGCCAGGTTTCTCCGCAGACTACAGTTGGTCGCTGAGGATCCCAGCAGGAGGACACCTTGTGATCTGTTTAAGTCAAAGGACCCTTCTAAAAAGTAGGGCGTGTCCAAAGAGAACCCCTTTATCCGGTGGGTCGAGCTGATACAATGGAATAAATCGATTGTGGACGCCCAGTGCATTATCTGATCGGTGCAGCGTCAGGTTATGTTTATAAACCAAAATATTTAACATTATTTCTGTGTTTTCACAACATTCAGCTTTTGTTTGTCTTGTAACACAGAAAATATCAACAACCCCCCCCCCCCCTCCTTCCATGAATGACACTGAAGCCGTGACTGCACATACCTCGGCTACGATCTGGCATTGGTTAAAATTCCTGTAATCCGTCAGTGGACTTTCAAAGAAAAATAAAAACTTCAAGTGTCTACCCCCCCCATAAAAAAAAACAAAAACTGTAAAGTAAATAATACAAAAAAAAGCCACTTATCTCTTGAAAGCAACTTTGTTCCAGCACCGAGGGTTCCGTCCCCTCTCCTTCCAGGGGACTGAAAGTGTGACGTCACATTTACCGCTGCAGCCATTCACTGACTTCAGCGGGATTGTCTCCCCGAGCGGCACATGACTGGAGAGGCTCGGTGAACGGGATGCCCATGGTCCACATTACTGTCAGTAATTCATTTTGGTTTGGGGGTTGGTCAACGCCCCGTTCTGGAGATAGGAGCTGGTCTAAGAGGTGGGACCCGCTCCTATCTGACATTGATGGGAACGCCCCTTTAACACTAAAGTCTTCTGTAGATTTCCTTACAGCCAGTCATTTGTCTTCCTTGCTTTAGATCAGGGATGCCCAACCTGCGGCCCTCCAGCTGTTGCAAAACTACAACTCCCAGCATGCCTGGAGAGCCTACATCTATTAGGGCATGCTGGGAGTTGTAGTTTTGCAACAGCTGGAGGGCCGCAGGTGGAACATCCCTACTTTAGATCATAAGGGCAGTCAATTTTAGTAAAGCGTCAGGCTTTTTTATCCATTTCTTCTCTCCTGTCTTTGCAGATGGTGTAGTGTGCACCCCTCATACCGCCAGCATCTCTGTACTGATGAATATTGGAATGCTGGTTGGCACATTACCCGTCTATGGCCGACTTTAGTAATTGAATGAAAGCAGGTTTCAGGACAGCGGAGTCATTCACTGTACCTGGCCCTAAGCTGGGAATAATGGGAACTAATGTACCCGCTATGTGCAGCCTGTATGAGTGGTAACAGCTCAGACTGAGCCGGGATGAATCAGCTGTAAGGTTCAGATCAGAATCCGCATTATGCTGTCAGCGAGGGTCAACCGGAATATGATCAGAACATTATTCCAAAATTGCCTCAACCCCCATTACATAGGGCTTATAACATAAAATCTTTGTGTATGTGAGTACCTGCATATACACATTGATCAGCCATATTATATATATAAGATGATGATGATGATGATGATAATAATATTTATTTGTACAGCGCCAGTATATTCTGCAGCACCAAATTTTCCTGTGTTCAGTATATTAACTTCCAGAACAGACCGTCGACTTACTGCTCTACCTATTGTATCTCTTCAACTCTCCATCTATTTTTTTATTTCTTCTTCTTTCCAGCAGATATATTAAAGGGAACCTGTCACCATGAAAATGCAATATAAGCTACCGGCACCATGTTATAGAGCAGGAGGAGCTGAGCAGATGGATATATAGTTTTATGGCAAAAGATTCAGTATAACTTGTCATTTATACACTTACATTTCTGCTCATTCTGGGCTTTGAAGTCCAAAAGGAGGTCCTATCAGTGATTGACAGCCTTCCATCTATGAGGAGGAGGTCCTATCAGTGATTGACAGCCTTCCATCTATGAGGAGGAGGTCCTATCAGTGATTGACAGCCTTCCCTCTATAAAGAGGTCCTATCAGTGACTGACAGCCTTCCCTCTATGAGGAGGAGGTCCTATCAGTGATTGACAGCCTTCCCTCTATGATGAGGAGGTCCTATCAGTGATTGACAGCCTTCCTCTATGAGGAGGAGGTCCTATCAGTGATTGACAGCCTTCCCTCTATGAGGAGGAGGTCCTATCCGTGATTGACAGCCTTCCCTCTATGAGGAGGAGGTCCTATCTGTGACTGACAGCCTTCCATCTATGAGGAGGAGGTCCTATCAGTGATTGACAGACTTCCCTCTATGAGGAGGAGGTCCTATCAGTGATTGACAGCCTTCCCTCTATGAGGAGGAGGTCCTATCAGTGACTGACAGCCTTCCTCTATAAGGAGGAGGTCCTATCAGTGATTGACAGACTTCCCTCTATGAGGAGGAGGTCCTATCAGTGATTGACAGCCTTCCCTCTATGAGGAGGAGGTCCTATCAGTGATTGACAGCCTTCCCTCTATGAGGAGGAGGTCCTATCAGTGATTGACAGCCTTCCCTCTATGAGGAGGAGGTCCTATCAGTGATTGACAGCCTTCCCTCTATGAGGAGGAGGTCCTATCAGTGACTGACAGCCTTCCCTCTATAAGGAGGAGGTCCTATCAGTGACTGACGTATCAATATCAAACCTATCTGAATGCTTCATAGAGAGGGGTATGAGGCACAGCCCATATACTGGCATGGATAGAAAGGTCTACAAAAATCTTAGGCTTGTGCAGAAAGATTTCACACAAATGCCACAGTGTACACGTAGGACAGTCTAAGAATCCGCCAGAATCATTACTGCGGCTGATGCCAGATGATAAGCTTGATGCATCTTAGAATGTCTATACCACCTTTTGGTTGGCTTAATTTGCGGCAAAATTTTGCCCCTTAAACTGCACCCCTTTTTTGCTAAGCCACACCTGCTTTCCTTAGTCACACCCTTTTCACATTAAGCCACACCTGTTTTCAAAAGCCACACCCTTTTCATGCTGAGCCACACCCACATCATAAGTCACATCCTTTTCACACTAAGCCACACCCACTATAGGTAGGCTTTTATTGGATTTAATACTATAAAATCAGCCCCATCCCTTTTGCCTGTCGCCCAAAATTCTAAATAATTAATAGTATTTTAAATCCCTTCGAGTAGACTTGACTCGAAGTCCAGGGTGTTGATGGGCATCCCTGTGAGTGGGAATATGGCCGCCTGTATGTTTTTGCGTCTTGCAGTAGGGTACATGGCGTCCTCTGCTGGTGTCCCCGGGAATAACATGTTAAGAGGTCACTGGTTGTGCTTCCATTGTGACCATCATTAAAGGTCCCTCTGAAGTCTAAGATCCAACAAAGCTTTCAGTATCCATCTCTTTTCTTTAACAGGTAGGTTTCCCGAGTTCGGTGACACTTGATCAATTTAGTTTTTTTTTTAGTTTTTTAGCTTTATCTAGGGCAACCGTCGGCTTCTGTGACCTAAATGAAGAATCGGCAAACCTTCATCACCGATGGTTGTCACAATTCTTGCCCTCTCATCGCGCTTCATGTTGAGAGTTTCAGCTCCTTTGTTTGATGCGGCAGCGGTGATCCGGATTACATAATAAACCTGAACTGCACACAAACCTTTATTTTTTTATTTTTTTTGCTTTCTAATAATTACAAGAATTTTTTCCCCCCTTTTACTTAACTGAAACGACGATTTTTCAAAGGGAGAAAAAAAAAACATTTCTCCGTCAGAGGATTTTTTTTTTATTTAAGCCTACCAATTACAGCTTATACGGGAACTCCTGCTGAGCGTCTGACAGCAGGGGGGCTGAAAAGTGAACCATGGTAACCTCTCCGCAGAGAGCTGCGTTGCACCATCCATCATTTATAGCCATTAGAAATATATGTGTATATACTTTTTTTTTTTTTTTATGTCCGTAGAACCAACTAGCTAATTGCAAAAAAAAATGTGCAATCACACGCTCCATTTATGACTTTTATATAGTCGTTTAAAATACAGTAGATATGCAAAATTATTATTACACAATACCAAGTGCACATTTATTAAAGGGGGTTTCTGAGTGTTTCATACTCATGACCTACCGTCAGTATGGGATCGGGGGGGACCGCTGCCTATCGGCTGTTTGAGGAGACAGTGCTGTCCATTTTATAGCCGCTGTGCTTCGTATTGCAGCTCAGCCCCTTGACTTGAATGGGACTGGGCTGTGCGTGGGCCACATGACTGATGAATGTAACAAAGGGGAAGCGGCGCTTCAGACAGCTGATTGGCGGTGATGCCGGTAGTCAGACCCACACCCATAATACACCGATGACCTATCCTATCATTATACAACACTTGGAAAACCCCTTTAAAACTATCAAGTAAAAAACTGGTCTTCTGGGCTGTGGTCACATGACTGTGTCCATGCAGCTCTTTCTTATTTCCTGTGATGTTATGTCCATGGGCGTGCTAGTGATAGGGGAGTGTCTATGTAACTAGCTGGTGGGAGGAGCTATAAACTAGCTGGGTGATAGGGGAGTGTCTATGTAACTAGCTGGTGGGAGGAGCTATAAACTAGCTGGGGGTTGTTAGGGGCAGTGATAGGGGAGTGTCTATGTAACTAGCTGGTGGGAGGAGCTATAAACTAGCTGAGTGATAGGGGAGTGTCTATGTAACTAGCTGGTGGGAGGAGCTATAAACTAGCTGGGTGATAGGGGAGTGTCTATGTAACTAGCTGGTGGGAGGAGCTATAAACTAGCTGGGTGATAGGGGAGTGTCTATGTACTTAGCTGGTGGGAGGAGCTATAAACTAGCTGGGTGATAGGGGAGTGTCTATGTAACTAGCTGGTGGGAGGAGCTATAAACTAGCTGGGTGATAGGGGAGTGTCTATGTAACTAGCTGGTGGGAGGAGCTATAAACTAGCTGGGTGATAGGGGAGTGTCTATGTAACAAGCTGGTGGGAGGAGCTATAAACTAGCTGGTTGATAGGGGAGTGTCTATGTAACTAGCTGGTGGGAGGAGCTATAAACTAGCTGGTTGATAGGGGAGTGTCTATGTATTTAGCTGGTGGGAGGAGCTATAAACTAGCTGGGTGATAGGGGAGTGTCTATGTAACTAGCTGGTGGGAGGAGCTATAAACTAGCTGGTTGATAGGGGAGTGTCTATGTAACTAGCTGGTGGGAGGAGCTATAAACTAGCTGGGTGATAGGGGAGTGTCTATGTATTTAGCTGGTGGGAGGAGCTATAAACTACTTGAGCAGATCTGTTAAAACCATAGTCATCCCAGGAATCCCCTTTAAGGCTGGGAACACACCTAGGCGTTTCTGAATCGCGCGTTTTTGTAACTAAGAAACGCGCGTCATACGCGCGATTCAGTGATTCTCCCCTATGGTATCATTGTCCATAGGCGCGTTAAAACGCCCCAAAGAAGCTCATGTACTTGTTTGGGCGTGGGGCGTTCTACAGCGCGTTCAAACGCGCTGTAAAACGCCCAAATGTGAACCATGCCCATAGGGAAGCATGGCTTTTCACATGTTGTGCGTTTTACAGCGCGTTTGAACGCGCTGTAAAACGCTTAGGTGTGTACCTAGGGTAAGGCCTCTTGCACTCGAACATTTTTTTTTTGCGAGTGTACGGGCCGTTCTTATTGTGTTCCGTATACGGAACCGTTCATTTCAATGGGTCCAGCAAAAAAAACGGAATGTACTCCATGTGCATTCCGTTTTTATGTTCCGTTAAAAGATAGAACTTATCGGCATCACGGACAAGAATAGTAATGTTCGATTAGGGGCCAGTTGTTCTGTTCCGCAAAAAACGGAATGCACAGAGTTGTCATCCGTTGTTTTTGCGGATCCGTTTTTTGCAGACCGCAAAACCATACGTTCGTGTGCAATAGTCCTAAGGCAGATGGCTTAAGCTACTTTAACACTCGCGTTTGGGGATCTGCTTGTGAGACCCGTTTCAAGGCTCTCACAAGCGGCCCCAAACGGATGAGTTTAGCCTCAATGCATTCTGAATGGATGTGGATCTGTTCAGAATGCATTGGTTGGGCTCCGTACTGCCTCCGTTCCGTTCTTGAGGCGGACACCAAAACGGTGTCCCCCTGGCAGTGCGGAGCCAAACGGATTCGTCCTGACTTACAATGTAAGTCATTGGGGACGGATCTGTTTGCATTGACACAAAATGGTGAAATTGTAAATGGATCCGTCCCCCATTGACTTTCAATGGGGGTCAGAACGGATCCGTTTGGGACTTAGAATTTTTTTGCGCATATAATACAAACTGATCCGTCCCGAACGGAACTGTCCTGCATTCGTTTATTTTTTGGTGCGGACGCATCTGCACCGAGCGCATATGTGAAAGTAGCCTTATGAACAAGGACAGTTGTATAGAAAATGGAGGCCAGCAGTAGTATAGTGCCAAGATGGCTCTACCATATACAGCCTACATAATGCTACTACCTTTCTAGTGCTCCAGTAATATGCAGT
This sequence comes from Bufotes viridis, assembly GCA_033119425.1. Classification (NCBI taxonomy): domain Eukaryota; kingdom Metazoa; phylum Chordata; class Amphibia; order Anura; family Bufonidae; genus Bufotes; species Bufotes viridis. The sequence goes on from CM065593.1 coordinate 343,310,627, forward strand.
AACCAAATCCCACTCCCTAAAAAGTCAACATGAAACCTCCATATTGTTCTCACATATCTGAACAACACCGAATGGTTTTAGCTAACTAGTGGGTTTGCCAAGTTCAAGGGGAGGCTGTGCAATTGCGTAGTGTTAAAAACCAGCCATTAATGTGGAAGAATGATCCGTGCATCATCTATTATAGTAGTTCTCTACTTGTTAGGATAGTCCCTTGGCAATAAGCCGCTCACAAAGTATATTCCTTCTTTAATCCCCGGCGATCAATGGTAAGGAAACTTGGCAGTACGTGTTTAGTTTCCCTGCAGCGCCACCACAGGTCAAAGTAATTATTACACGTTGTCTGCTCATTATAATGCACTATCTTTGTAGTGAAGGACAGGTCCAGAGTGAGACGCTCTTTTTCTCCACTCTGGCCAAAAGTTAAGGTTTGTGAACAAAGGACACTCCCCTCTTTTAAAGGAAACGTGTGACCTATATTTTTTATTTGCCAATGAAAACCATAGCAACACGTATCCTTTGCTTCTAATCTGCTTTTATTTGCTGATTGTATAGTTTTTAATTCTTTTTCTTGAACATGATTATGTTAGCTGCCACCTTACCCGAGCAGCATTTAAAGATATGCTTTCCAGCAGTCTCCATAGGCCATAGACAACAGTGGACAGAAGGGAGCTCCTTCACCTCTATGGGAGTTTTCTAGGCACGCTCTGTGACCTGTGCGGAGGTCAGGAGGGAGTAGATACTGTAAGCTCTGATATCACCTAGTGTCAAAGGTGGATCCCATGTTATCTATATATAGCTGTCATTCTAATTCTGCCAGCGATCATAATGAGATGACTGGTGGAAAGTGCTCTGTACAGTCAATATTCTGACGACACTTTCCCTTGAAATCTAAATGTATGAATATGATATGAAAATAGGTTTTCTAAATGGGACAGCTAGACTTTCCAGTTCCTATTTGTCATTATCTATCATTTAATATTTTTATTCAGAATAGATCTATATTAGGGATGCCCAACCTGTGGCCCTCCAGCTGTTGCAAAACTACAACTCCCAGCATGCATGGAGAGCCTACAGCCTACAGAGTTGTAGTTTTGCAACAGCTGGAGGGCCGCAGGTTACGCATCCCTGATCTATATGTTCTGTTCTCCTCTATAAAGAAATGTTAAATGGGTTGTGCAGCCTTTTTATATTATTGACCTATTTTCAGGAGAGGATAAGAGGGGGTCCGACACTCTGCACCCCTGCCTATCTGCTGTTTGAAGAGGAGGTGGCGACGCCCCATGTGAGCGCTGCTTCCTCTTCGTTACACTGTGTGTTGTCTTGGAAGTCTCGACGGTGCAGTATAATTACAAGTATGTGATCCATCCACTTTTTTTTGCGAATCCCGGCCCCTCTCAGGTCAGTGGGTCTGCATTTGCAACACGGACTAAACAAAGCCGGTGCCTGTGTATTGCGGACTGCTATATGCCATACGGTCGGGTGAACGGGCCCTAAACGGGCTGCACAACCCCTTTAAGACTTTGCTATTCTCTGATATTGTGTCCGGTTTCCTCTCTACCGGATGCATCGGTCCTTTCGGTATTATACAGCTGGAGTGAACCATCCCGGTATTCCCTGTATAGTGACCTATATAAGAGTGAAGGCACAGTATTGGTTTCCTCAGTGAACTGCTCACGCACCCCGCCGGGTTGTACAGATGCCGGTGACATCATCGGGCCATTGTTTATTTACCTCTCGCTGGTAGTCCGTTCCTTTATGTTTGAGGCTGAAGTACATTTGTCATTACTTGTAGGCTGTGAAAGAAACACTTGACTGGCGCGGCTGATTATGTGGCGGCGTCCATCAGAGATTACAGAACGCATCTTGCTGTATCTGTAGCAACAGAAGACAAAGTACTGAGCGGCAGCTGAGAAACACACCACGGGGCTGGAATAATCAGATTATTCTCATTGGTAGATAATGGTGTCCCCGTCCTGCTGAATTAGGATGCTGGGCATTGTGAGCTGATTTATATTGATGATTTGTTTTCCATGGACCCACAGGGCACTGAAGCATTTAGCTCAATGTTTCTCCATCCACCTGCTTCTCTCCCTATAAACGGCGGCTGTACCGATTCCCATACCTTGCACTTTTTGAGTTAGACTTCGTTCACACAACATGGACAAAATATACACTGAATGCAGATTCTTCCTCCTTATTAAAGCCTATGTTTTTCTCGACGTCCAATTTATAGATTTTTGGAGATAAAATTAGGATACTTTTATATTAAAAATTTTGAGTGATTTGTGTCTACAGCTCCCGGGTAGTATGACGCTAAGGCTTACCCCTAGGTTCTTCACCAAAGCCTGCTGGTAGGGATCCAGGTTACATCTGCCGAGCTGATACTAGTGCAGGCACACTGGTAGCAGACCTTCCTGAATGACCAGGTAGGTACAAAGGAGAGTAATCAAAAACCAGGATAGAGAGACACAATAATTGCAGTACACCAGAAGTTAACCTAGAAGCAAGCCAAGGTCAGATACCAGGAGAGTAGACATAAGCAGAAACAGCAGCCACAGGGTACATCAAAACAGAAGCCAGAAGTCAGTAGCAAGTCACACAGTATAGAGCCCTGATGCAAAATGCAATCACAGGCAAGGTCGATGGGAATCAGTAGTCATTAAATCCACTGCCTGGCCCTGGGATTGGACACAGAGTCAGAAACCTGGTTGGCTCAGTTTCCAGTCACACTGACAGGTCCATCATCCAGGGAAGCCCTAAATAGTGACTTGGCTGAGTGAATTCCTGACACAAACCCTCTGTGGCCTGATCCTGAAGACCACCTTCCATCTTCAACATGCTGAATGTATGTGGGTGGGAATTAGGAGATTACTCAGGTTTTGTTTGCTGTGTGATACTATGGAGATGCACAGATCTGTATGTGAGCTGTATGCTTAAAGCAGTAGAATATTGTTAATGAAAACTATTTACAACGTTGGGTAGTTTTTGCATCTTACAAGACAGTCCGACTTGCAGTTGTAGTTGTGTGCCTGAATCTGTTCTGCCTAAAGGTAGAAAGACACTTACCTAGTCTCTGGTCCTCTGTCCCAGCGCTAAGGGACCTGTCGGTGCTTCTTCTGGTCCCCTGTAGAGCAGAAGTGGGATCACATGGACTGTTTCATCCATTCACTCACCTCGGCTGTCACAATCACCACTTAGGCTTTTTCAGGGGGTCCCAGCACATGGAGATAAATTGTTGTGCTGGAACACCCCCTTTAATGTGGGATCCACAACATTTCACTTTTATTTTATTTTACTATAGAAATTGTGGTCTATACCTGATCAGGAGCTTTTTCTTATTATTTAAGTTTTGTAACACCCATGATGTGTGGAGACTGCCCTGTCTGGGACCGTTTTCCAGTAGACATTCAGTCGTAATTTGTAGACCTTACCATGATTAAAGGTTTGCTTTGCTTTGGGAAACTTACACCTGATTATTTTCAGATGATAAGGATTGTGTCGGAAACAGCTTTGAGAAGCGCACAGGGTCGGCTCAATTATTGGTAAATTCAAGGCCACCTTCACTTAGACTATGCTGCGCTGAGAAATGCTCCAAAAAGGAACAGGTCTTTCTATGCTCAGACTTCCTTTGTTCAGAGGTATCAGTAAGGCCTCTTTCACACGGGCGTCATGTTTGACGCCCGGATAAGAGGCGGGTGCGTTGTGGGAATATGCGCGATTTTCCCGCGCGGGTGCAAACGTTTGTAACGCGTTTTGCACGCGCGTGAGAAAAATCGCCATGTTTGGTACCCAGCCTGAAGCCGAACTTCATCACTAAAGTCCGGTTTCGGGTCTTCTGGAGAATTGATTATTTTCCCTTATAACATGGTTATAAGGGGAAATAATAGCATTCTTAATAGGCCTGCACAATATATCGCAAAAGCAATCGTTATCGCAATTAATCGCCGTATCGCAATCGCAATTTGCTGACCCAAAAATGCTGCAATTATATTACTGTATTTTTCGCTTTATAAGACACACTTTTTCCCCCCCCAAAAGTGTGGGGGGGGAATGGCAGTGCGTCTTATAAAGTGATGGTTGACTTTCTACGTGACACTGACACTATCTCCGGCTGCTATGCTGCACAGCGCGGCCAGCGATACATCAGTTACAGTGCGGGGAGGGAGGAGGGGCTGGTGGAAAGTCGTTATTTTAATGAACACATGTTCTTCTATCTATTTTATTTATCTGTTCTGTGCAGCGCTATTAAGAAAATGGCAAGTTTTGTATTTTGTACTTTTGCAGTAATGCAAATATGTATTTTATTTTGAAAAACACTGCGCATTTCAGTTCTTGAGTTCAGCATAACTACATTTCACATGATCAGTAATCTGTGTGTGCTTTTACCTTGAAAATTCAAGCAGATAGACCTCTAGTACAATTCCCTTAAAATATCGCATCACATATCGTTATCGCAATTTTTAGGGCCCTAATCGCAATCGCACAAAATTCCCATATCGTGCAGCCCTAATTCTTAATAAAGAATGCATTGTAAAATGAAGTGGAAGGGGTTAAAAATAATAAAAGTTAACTTACCTTAGCCACTTGATCGCGTAGTTGCGATCTGTCCTCTCTTTTCCAGCATCAGCTAAGATCTAAAGGACCTGTGATGACGTCACATCACATGGTCCAATCACATGGTCCATCTTACCATGGTTATGGACCATGTGATTGGACCATGTGATGTGACGTCATCTGTAGATCTTAGCTGATGCAGGAAGAGAGGACAGATCGCAACTACGCGATCAATGGCTAAGGTAAGTTAACTTTATTATTTCAACCCTTCCCTTCATTTTACAATGCATTCTTTATTAAGAATGCTATTATTTCCCCTTATAACCATGTTATAAGGGAAAATAATAGAGATCGGGTCCCGTTGCTAAGCAACCATGCGGGAAAATCGCAACGCATCCGCACTTGCTTGCTTGCGATTTTCCCGCAGCCTCATTCACTTCTATGGGGCCTGCGTTGCGTGAAAAACGCACAATATAGAGCATGCTGCGATTTTCACACAACGCAGAAGTAATGCTCATGTGCACAGCCCCATAGAAATGAATGGGTCGGAATTCAGTGCGGGTGCAATGCGTCCTCCTCACGCATTGCACCCGCGCGGAAGACTCGCCCGTGTGAAAGGGGCCTAAAACTTTACTGTAAATCCGCAAAGGGTTCTAGATCTTAATTTATGTTCTCTGCACAGACTGCTGTATAAAATATTTTTTTATTGTACTCTTAAACCAATTTTAGGCTGAATTCACACTGTATTTATCAACGTTTGAGTTTTATGCCGTAAAAATGCCAGCTCCAGTTGCTAGCTGAAATTCGAAATGCAGGACACACAGGTGTTTATCTGCTAGTGTCTTTTTTTTTTTTTTTACCTATAGGATACCAGCGCCGTAATAAGGAAAAAAAAGAGTAAATAGGGGAAAAGTAGACATATTAGTTATTGCCGCATCTGGCTCTATAAAAATATCACATGATTTCAGGTGAAAAAATAAATAAAAACGATGTGAAAACAGCCATTTTCTGGTCACCTGGTCTCACAAAAAGTGTAATACCAAGCGATCAAAAAGTCTTATGTACCATGAAAGGATACTAATCAAACCGTCATCTCATCCTGCAAAAAAATGAGACCCTACCTAAGACAATCACTTAAAAAATAAAAACCAATGGCATTCATAAACCAATCCATCAAAACCTGCACTGCAAAAGCCATATGGCGCTCCTTCCATTCTGAGTCCTGCCATGTACCCCCATAGCAGTTTACCACCACATTTGGGGTGTTGCCGTATTCAGGAGAAAATGGGTAACAAATGATGGGGTGCTTTTTCTCCTGTTACGCCTTGTGAAAATGAAAAATGTGGGGCTAAAGAAACATTTTATTGGAAGAAATGAAACTTTTCATTTTCACAGCCAAGTGTTTCCAAATTCTGTAAAACGCTTAGGGGGTCAAAGTGGTCAGTACCCCCCTTAAAATATTTTTTAAGGGGTGTAGTTTCCAAAATGGGGTCACTTTTTGAGGGTTTCCACTAGGGGTGGGCGATATGGCCTAAAATTTATATTGCGATATAATATGAAGCATGTGCGATATGCGATATATATCGCGATATAAATTTTCTATATTGGAGGGGGGGTTGTTAAACTTTTTTTTTTTTTTTTTTTTTTTTTCCTTCAACTTTTTATTTAATAACTATTTAGCCTCCTTTAGGGGCTAGAACTCTTGTTCTATTCACCCTGATAGATCTCTGTCAGGGTAAATAGGACTTGACACTGACCCTGCTGCCCTGTGCTCTGTGCACACAGCAGCAGGGAGCTGACCATAGCAGCCAGGACATCAGTAGTGTCCTGGCTGCCATGGTAACTGATCGGAGCCCCAGCATTACACTGCTGGGGCTCCGATCATAACTGCCACTGCCACCAATGATGGGGGGCACTGTGCCACCAATGAGTGAATAGAAACGTAGCCTGCATGTGCCGGCCATATACCATACTGGGCCTCTGTGACTGCACTCTGCGATTCACGCAATTAACCCCTCAGGTTCTGAGGGGTTAATTGCGGCAGATCGCAGCAGGCAGTCATAGAAGCGGGTATGGGATATGGCCGGCACATGCAGGCAAATAGGACCTTTAATTAGGGGGCACTTACTATTATGTATGTGCAGGGCTCCGTTCGCCCGCTCTGGCCCACGTCACATGGTGGGAACACCAGGGAGGAGACATCAGCTTCTCTCCCTGGGCGTTCCTTCTCCCTGCCTGTGACGTTCTGCCACAGGCCACAGTCCCTCCCCTCCTCCGCTCTCATTGGTAGCAGTGGCTACAGTCCCTCCCCTCCTCTCTCATTGGTGTCTCTCAGTGGGGAGGGAGGGACTCCCTCCTTCTCCACTGTGCCGGCTCAGGAGAACATGGTATGCGCCGAGAGCGGCGCATACCATGTTCTACCGCGATATGGCGATATAGACAAAATCGATATCGTGGCACAAATTCATATCGCATATCGTCTATATCGCCATATCGTCCCACCCCTAGTTTCCACTGTAGGGGTATGTCAGGGTCTCTTCAAATACAAAATATCTGCCTCCAAAATCCATTTGGCGCTCCTTTCCTTCTGACCACTGCCATGTGCCCATAGAGCAGTTTACTGCCACATATGGGGTATTTCTGTAAACTGCAGAATCAGAGTAATGCATATTGAGGTTTATTTTGCTGTTAACCTTTGCTGTCTTGCAAGAAAAAAATAATTTATATAAAAAATCTACCAAAAAAGTGAAACTTTGAAATTCCACCTCCATTTTCCTTTAATTCTTGTGGAACACCTCAAGGGTTAACAAAGTTTGTAACATCAGTTTTGAAAAATTTGAGGGGTGCAATTTCTAAAATTAGCTTAATTTATGGGTGGTTTCTATTACGTAAACCCGTCAAAATCACTTTAGAACTGAATTGGTGCTCAAAAAAATGGTTTTCGAAATTTTGTTGAAAATTTGAAAAATTTCTTCTAAATTTCTAAGTCTTCTAATGTCCTAAAAAAATCAAATTGCATTTACAAAATGATGACAACCTAAAGTAGACATATGGAGAATGTTAAGTAATAAATATTTTATGAGGTATCCCTTTCTGTTTTAAAAGCGGAGAAATTGAAATTTTGACAATTGCAAAGTTTTCAAAATTTTTGGCAAATTTGGGATTTTTTTTCATACATAAAGGTGAAATATATTGATTCAAATTTATGACTGCCATGAAGTACAATGTTTCACGAGAAAACATTCTCAGAATGGCTTGGATAAGGCTAGTTTCACACTATCGGCAGGACGGATCCGACAGGCTGTTCACCCGACAGAACAGCCTGTCGGATCCGTCCTGCCGCTAGTGAACGTGTGCCCCCGGACTAGCACTCTAGCACCACTGAGGTGGAGTTCCGGCAGAGGCACGGCGAGAGGCTGCCGGAATAAGTGTCGGACATGTCGTGGTTTTATTCCGGCAGCCTATCGCCGTGCCTCCGTGCCAAAGTTATCACATAAAGTGACACATTTGCAAAAATCGGCCTGGGATTTAAGTGAAAAGTGGCTCGGTACTGAAGGGGTTAAATCCATTTGAGGGAATTTTTTGCATCTGTATTTATTTATTTTTTAACCACTTGCTGACCGCGCATTTGCTATATAAATCTGGGCAGTTGGAATATATTTTTGCATGTTTTTTACTATCCCTACCTACCTATCTCTCTATATAAAACGCTCAACGAGTGCTGTGTATAGAGACTAGAGATAAGCGACTTTCATGTTATGAAATTTGTTCACGCTTAACGAAAACCGGACGGATCTGTTTTGCAGCCCATAGACTTCTATTATGACGGAATGAATAACGGAATGCCTCTAAAGGCATTCCGTTATGCATTCTGTCATAGAACTGCGTTATGGTCCGTGGTAGCGGAATCCATAATGCAATTCTGCTTTTGCCACCAAACGAAGCGTGAATGAATTTCAAAATATGAAATTCGTTCATCTGAGACCAGAAAACGGCAATGCCGCTTCCTGCTCTGGTCTTAGCGGTCATGTGATCTCTGAGGTTCTGGACTCTATGGAGTCTACTAGTTTGGGCCGCCTCTGATCGAGTCGGCAGTGAGGTGGTACAGCAATTTCCGACCTCTCTGGTGCCTGTGTTCCCCCTGTAACTGGGGCCAATATGTCAGGCCCTGTTACAAGTGAAATCGGCAATCTAAAAAAATTTAAAGTTAAATGTCACAATAACGTCTTTAGAGTGTTCCCAAATATGTCAGTGTAAATGAGTACAATAAATAAATGCCCCCCAAAAGTCTTTTATGACCTTATGGAGAGCAAAGTGTAAAAAAAAAAAAGACTAAAAAAAAAAAAAAGCCACCACAACCCATACATCTCATATGTCAAAACAACTCTTAGGCCCCTTTCACACGGGCGAGTTTTCCGCGTGGGCGCAATGCGTGAGGAGGACGCATTGCACCCGCACTGAATCCGGACCCATATATTTCTATGGGGCTGTGCACATGAGCGGTGATTTTCACGCATCACTTCTGCGTTGCGTGAAAATCGCAGCATGCTCTATATTGTGCGTTTTTCACGCAGCGCAGGCCCCATAGAAGTGAATGGGGCTGCGGAAAATCGCAAGCATCCGCAAGCAAGTGCGGATGCGTTGCGATTTTCCCGCATGGTTGCTTAGCAACTGGACCCGATCTCTATTATTTTCCCTTATAACATGGTTATAAGGGGAAATAATAGCATTCTTAATAAAGAATGCATAGTAAAATGAAGAGGAAGGGGTTAAAAATAATAAAAGTTAACTTACCTTAGCCACTTGATCGCGTAGTTGCGATCTCTCCTCTCTTTCCCTGCAGCATCTATGATCTACAGGACCTGTGATGACGTCACATCACATGGTCCAATCACATGGTCCATCTTACCATGGTGTGACGTCATCACAGGTCCTTTAGTTCTTAGATGATGCTGGGAAAGAGAGGACAGATCGCAACTACGAGATCAAGTGTAAGTTAACTTTTATTATTTTTAACCCCTTCCTCTTCATTTTACTATGCATTCTTTATTAAGAATGCTATTATTTTCCCTTATAACCATGTTATAAGGAAAATATTCAATTCTCAGAAGACCCGAGACCGGACTTCAGTGATGAAGTCCGGCTTCGGATCTGGGTACCAAACATGGCGATTTTTCTCACGTGCGTGCAAAACGCATTACAAACGTTTGCACCCGCGCAGGAAAAACGTGCATATTCCCGCAACGCACCCGCCTCTTATCCGGGCGTCAAACATGACGCCCGTGTGAAAGAGGCCTTATGAAAAAGGGACATAATAAAACAAATATATATATATATATATATATATCGTAGATTATAAGCCCTTGCGTGCAGGGACCTCTCCCCTTACGAGCTCATAACTTGTCTTGTTCATACTTATTGTACTTGTTTTTATTATGTATGTCATGTACAGCGGCATGGAACTAGTGGCGCTATAATATTAAATATATATGTCAATAAATAATATGTATTACATTCTAGTTGCATCATGTGCTAATAACAAGAAAAATTTCCCACTTTCTCCCACTTTTTTTTTTAAAACATTTTTCTGAGTGTATAAAAAACCAAAAAAAAAAAAAAAAACTCTATGTATGTCTGATAAAAGGTGCAAAAATTATTTACATAGAAAAAAGGTTATGGATTTCAGAGATGCATATGCAAAGAGCCCGGTCGGGAAGAGGAGTAAATGGCCCAGTCTTAAACTTGTTAAAGCCAAAGCCTAAACAAAATGCAGTTCACATGTGTTAACGTAAAAACGTCACCCCCCCCCCCCACATAAAAGAAGTAGTTGGAATTGCCTTAAATGTGGCTATTGCAGCCTTGCAACAGTTTTACTGTATAACATGATTTTTTTTTTTTTGTTTCTGCTTTTGGATACTTTTAATACCAATGTTTGTATGTGGTCGTGCCTGGTTGTAAACGCCCAGCGGGGCACTTAGTGCCTCATTAGCATATCAAACAAAGTTCATATTCTGTGGGAACAAAACACTGCAAAAGGAACAGAAGGTATGTCCCCCATACTAAGTATGTGCATTTGATGGGACATGGCCCTCCCGATAATGGCGTACACTGGCCAAACTGATAAAGCGAACAGATGCATAAAAGTAGGCCGTTAAATCTAGGCTGTTCTTCTGCAGACATGCCTCATTTTGGGGCATGTAAGCCCCGCCCTGGGAATATCCGCCTAGGGGAGGTTTTTCCTCAAGCCACACCTATTTTCAGCTTGGGACCACCCGTTGATGGTTGGGGTTTACATAAGCCGCACCCATTTTCAGCTTGGGAGAGCCAAAATTTGCGGAGTCTGTCTCTGAAAATTAGCGACAGTCCATGCAAATTTAGGATGGTTGGCATTTATGCTGAACCAAAGGGTTCACCTCCTGAAATCTGCATTTTGGTCCCCAATATGGAGAAGCGAACTGACCCATACTGCGAACCATATTGTGATCGCTCCGTTCTTAGTCACTGATGGCGTTTTGATTTTGGGTCTTCTCGGGAAGAACAAGTTCTGATAGATGGCTTTTCTTTTATATGCAGACTCCTCAAGTGGTGATATTCTGTACATAGCCCCATTGAAATGCGTTTGTAGAGTATTTGGGATCCATGCGATACGGGTTCCAGATACAGTGTCCTCGGTGTGCGGGAGGCCTAATCTGTTCCCCCTACTAAGAAGCTGTAGGCGGGGTGCCTTCAGAAAGATCTATAGATGTCCTTTCAGGAGGACGATGAAGGTGTCCTCTGTATACCTCATCTGATAGAAGATGACACCGATCCCATATGGATCCCACAGATGAATTTGGAGGCATGTGGACAGTGTAGGGTCCCATAGACGCCTGCTTAATATAGCTGTAGGAGGCATAGGGCTTTCTGTGTGTCATTGTTTTTCATGTATTTTTTGAAGAATGGATGACGTCAAAGGGAATGGCTGGGTTTTAATATCTTTATTATTCTTGTGGCACATTATCCTATCTGCCATAGTAAAATTGGGTCATATTAAAGAATGATTGCTTCTGTTCCCTCATTGCTTTTTTTTTTTTCCTTCTCTCTATGGAAGATTATTTCGCTGCAGCTGGATTATCGGCAATCATAATGGGTCTTTTCTTCTGCTTCCAGTCAATCACAGAATTGTGAAATACACTCCTCGTATCAAATGTTAACCTCTTATTAGATGTAATGGAAACAAATGTTTACATATGTCTAGTATGTGTACAGTGTGTATGTATGCTGTGTGTAGGAGTGGGCGATATAAACGATATTAATTTGGCCAACGATAGAGATTGTCTATATTGCCCTACCGCGATAGAACATGGCATGCGCCGCGGCGCGCACCATGTTGTCCTGAGTCCTCCCCACTGTGTGCGGCTGCCGCTGACCACCAGTGAGAATAGAGAGGAGTAGGAGGGGAGGGGACTGTGGCCACTGCGCCAATGAATATAGTTTATGCCTGAATAGAAATGTAGCCTGCGTGTGCCGGCCATATCCTATACCCGTCCTCTATAAGTGCGCGCTGCGATCCGCCGCAATTTACTCCTCAGGTGCGGCACCTGAGGGGTTAATTTGGTCGAATCACAGTGCGCAGTCATAGAGGCCAGATACAAGATATGGCCGGCTCACGCAAGCTACGTTTGTATTAAGGCAGAAACTATATTCTTTGGTGGCGCAGTGGCCACAGTCCCTTCCTTCTACTCCCCCTCTTCTCAGTATTCTATTAATTGCCCCCCCCCCCCCCCCAGTTTATAGTCATTGGTGGCAGTAGCCCCAGGGTTCCCCCCTTCTCCGCCATTGGTGGTGCAGTGGCAGCTTCTGATCGGATCCCCAACAGTGTATTCCCGGGGCTCCGATCGGTTACCATGGCAGCCAGGACGCTGCTGAAGCCCTGGCTGCCATGGTAAGCTCCCTGCTGCTGTGGGCAATATAAACGATATGCGATATAAACTATATGAATTTGGGCAACAATATAGATTTTGTCTATATCACCGTACTGCGATAGATGACAACGGAATTATATATCGTTATCACACATGCTTCAAATTATATCGCAATATAGATTTTAGGCTGTATCACCCAGTCCTAACTGTGTGTATACGTACAGTGCACTATGTATGTTTGCAATAACCGTGTGCTGTTTAAGGTACATTCACAAGACCATATGTATTTTGCGGTCTGCAAAAAATACGGATGATGTCCATGTGGCGTCCATCTTGCATATGTTTGTTTTGTGGACCCATTGTAACAATACTTATTCTTGTCCACAAAGCAGACAAGAATAGGACATGTTCTATCTTCTTTTTTTTTGTGGGACTGCAAAACGAACATACGGATGGGGACAACACACGGTGTGCTGTTTGCATTATTGTAGACCCCATTGAAATTAATTGGTCTGTATCTGATCCTCAAAAATGCAGTGTGTGAATGGGGCCTAGGCTTGTTTTAGGCTAAATTTCCATTATGCATGCAGTGTCCATTGATACAAAAGAGTGTATGTTCTTTGTTTTTGGTCTCCACCAGGTTTTCAGCTGTAAAGAATAGCGCCATGTGCTGTGCTGTCCCATTCAGAGGCATCCTGCAAAAAATGTTTACTGTGTGATATACTTTTTTGTTTCACATGAGAACCTGTGGACGATGTATAAGGCCTCATGCACACGACCGTTGTTTGTTTCCGCATCGGTTCCGTCTGCAAATTTTGCATCCGCCAAAAAAAACGGATGATGGACCGTTTTTTTTTTTTTTTTTTTTTTTGCGGATCCGTTTTTATGGCAGATCCATTGTAATAATGCCTATCCTTGTCCGCAAATGTGAAAAAAATAGGACATGATCTATTTTTTGACGGAATGTAAACACGGACCACAGATGCGGAACAAAAAACGGTTGACCATCCGCATTTTTTGACGGACCCATTGAAATGAACGGGGAAGCATCCTATCCGTGAAAAAAAACGGATGCGGCAACGAACAACGGTCGTGTGCATGAGGCCTAATGGTGTATAGTGACATCCGTTGAAATATACCTCTGAAGTACACTGCAAATTAAGTGTGAATAAGGCCTCATGCACACAACTGTAAGTATTTTGCGGTTCACCAAATATGAATACTGTCCGTGTTGCATCCAGGTTTTTTGCAGAACCATAAACCTCCATAGGTTTGTGGTCCACATTTTGCAAGTCTAGGACATGTTCTACCTATTTGCGAAATGGACATACAGACACGGAAAGCACACGGATCATCCTTATGTCCACTCCGCAAAAAGATAGAACATGTCCTATACTTTCAAAATGTGGACCACAAAATGAAGACCTCCAGACCATTGAAGTCAATAGGTCCACAGAAAAAATTCGGACGGCAGACTGACTGACTCTGTATTTTGCAGACCGCAAATTGGACACAGTCATGTGCATGGGGCCTTAATCAGTGGTGTACCTACCATGGAGGCAGACCATGCAGCTGCCATGGGCCCCGACGCTGAGCTGCTTCTCCCGTTTCCGATTATAGATTCACTGCGTTTTTTGGCGGCTGCCACTAGAGGGTTCTGTGAGACTTTTCACTTTCCATTGCATTTCAAGGCAGCTGTATAAAATGCTATGCACTGAGCTCCCTCTAGTGGTGGATGCAGGCAGCCAGATTTATTATATACTGTGTGAAAAGAGGCAGGAGATTTATCAGTGCATTTATACCTGTTGTGTGATGGAAATACATTGAGAAATATGCTGTTCAGTATGAGCACCGTGTTTATGGGGAGGTGTGCCTCGTGTTGTGTGTTTCTTGAGAATATTTGACCTGTACTGGGAAACTTGGTGGGACAGGTGGGGTCCATGCTGCTTTTCTATGGGGCCCTCTGAGGTCTGTGTTTGCCTCTGAAATTGACCTTTTACATGAGCACATAATTCATACTATATATTTGTATGTGGATCCCACTGATGTTAGCGGGCCTATGTTACTTATTGTTCTTCTGCTCCTGCAACTGAAAAGAACCGCGTGGACCTTTAGAATCCTCTATTTTTCCTTCAACAGACATAGGGATAAAATTCTAGCTGCCTATGACCAACACTAGGGGGAGCTCACTGTGTTTGGATTTATATAGCTCTCCTTGTCTCTCAGTAGGAGCTGTATTCATCTACATGCTGGGAGCGCCCCCTAGTGGTGACTGCAAACAAAATGTTATCACTTACTTATCCACGGTTTTTAATTAATTCAATTCACCTTGATACCCAGCAGGACCTGTGAAGGGAAGTATACTTATATATACGCCACTGGTTTATTCTGGCTCCATGGGTCCTGGACTGCCCTCACTGCACTTCTGGTACCCACATGTAAACCTCCGGCATGAACAGACTCATGTGCACTGCTGCAGTCAACGATTGGCCTCAGCAGTGGCGTGTTTCCAAGCAGCACTTGACCCAGCAGTATGTGTCCTATTCTTATCGTAAGCTATATTGTTGTGTATACCTAACCTCACTGTGCACGTGCGACGGTCATTGGTTCTGTATGTTTTCATTACATGTAATTCATAAGTAATTTTTGTGCATTTCATACAAATCCAGAAGGAACTCCTTTGTATGAAATTAGAAACTCATAGAAATGAATTAATACCCCATAGACCTCTATGGGTGCTGTATTTGTAGTTGCACACTCTAGGAACAGCCTACTGGATCTCTCTACAATCTGGCATTGCTGGAAGCTTGAATGTCCCCATCCGTTTCTCTGCATATTTGCCGGGCTGCCGCTGGATCTCAGCTGATCCCCATTATAGTTATTGACCCGGACGGGAACTTTAAAGGGTTTCTGTCACCAACTTTTGACATTATAAGCTGTCTGACATTAGCTATGTGCTAATGTCAGACCAGCTTGATAATGTCTTTTTTATAAAAATCCGCTGTATATATAGTCTGAAAAACTTACTTTTATATTATGTAAATTAGCTTCTGGAGCAGGGCGTTGCCCTGCTCTAGCGGCTCGTCCGGCAGCCTGCTGGCACGCCTTCACACTTTGATTGACAGTAGGGCAGCGATCCTCCTGCACTGCCTGCTTGAAATGCGCCGGCTGCCGCTTGATTCGGGCGCAGGCGCGGTGAGCAGAGGACAGCAGGCACCAGCGTCTCTGCTCACCGCGCCTGCGCCGAATACAGAGCATGGCGCGGGCGCGCGATTCAGAACGAGACAGTGCAGGAGGATCGCTGCCCTGCACTGTCAATCAAAGTGTGAAGGGGCGTGCCAGCAGGTTGCCGACGGAGCCGCTAGAGCAGGGCAACGCCCCTGCTCCTAGAGGCTAATTTACATAATATAAAAGTAAGTTTTTCAGACTATATATACAGCGGATTTTTATAAAAAAGACATTATCAAGCTGGTCTGACATTAGCACATAGCTAATGTCAGACAGCTTATAATGTCAAAAGTTGGTGACAGAAACCCTTTAAGCTTCCGGCAATGCTGGAACGCAGAGAGATCTAGCAGGCTGTTCCCTGCCGGATCCTGAACGCGAGTGTGCAACTAGCCTTACTCGGAACTTGTAAGGAGGCATGTTACAGTGTGTGCATAAGGCTGCAAAACATCATCTCACGGTTTGTATTGGAAGATAATCTACAAAAAGATCAATAACTTAACGTGCACTGTTTGTAATGTTTGTTGTCGGGCATGTCTCGGACTACATTTAGAGTGCTGTCCACATCCGTTGCTCTGTTCCATGGCCCAGCAAAAAAGATAGAGCATGTCCACAACCACGGACAAGCTTAGGTATTCTCTATATAGCGCTGGCCATGTGCACACGGTCGTGTGAATGCACCCTTAGACTGGTGATCCCTGCGTCCACCGGAAGAGCGGATTCTGATGTGCACATTTGGTGTATTTTGGGCCATCTGATTCTAGACCTTAGGCTTATGATGCACATGCAAAAAAAAGAAAAGCCCATTCCACCTAGCCTGGCAAAGGGGACGTGACTTGATGGCAAACTCGCAGGTGATGTAAATTTAGACAAAAATGTCTAGCAATTACCAAATTTATCATCCAGCCCGAGCCTCTGTGTACAATAGGCCTGCACAATATATCGCGAAAGCAATCGTTATCGCAATTAATCGCCGTATCGCAATCGCAATTTGCTGACTCAAAAATGCTGCAATTATATTACTGTATTTTTCGCTTTATAAGACACACTTTTTCCCCCAAAAGTGGGGGAATGGCAGTGCGTCTTATAAAGCGATGGTTGACTTTCTACGTGACACTGACACTGTATCTCCGGCCGCTATGCTGCACAGCGGCCAGCGATACATCAGTTACAGTGCGGGGAGGGAGGAGGGCTGGAGGAAAGTCGTTATTTTAATGAACACATCTTCTTATATCTATTTTATTTATCTGTTCTGTGCAGCGCTATTAAGAAAATGGCAAGTTCTGTATTTTGTACTTTTGCAGTAATGCAAATATGTATTTTATTTTGAAAAACACTGCGCATTTCAGTTCTTTAATTCAGCATAACTACATTTCACATCATCAATCATCTGTGTGTGCTTTTATCTTGAAAATCCAAGCAGATAGATCTCTAGCACAATTCCCTTAAAATATCGCATCGCATATCGTTATCGTAATTTTTAGGGCCCTAATCGCAATCGCACAAAATTCCCATATCGTGCAGCCCTAGTGTACAATATACATTTGGCCAATCATTATATTATACATTGTAGACTGGATTAGTATATCTGCCCCTCTATTTGTGAATTAACCCCTAAGAACTGTGGAAAGTGTTTGACTCCAGTCTCCTGCTGCATCTTTTGGACCCTTTTTTTTAAAGGCTGCTCAGCCGATCTAGTTCTGTAAATCCATTGAGCCAGCAAGGAAAGCTGGGAGAGTTCTGCTCTGCGGCCTATAGAATTGTAAATGTAGCTCTGGGATTTAAAGGGGGTGTCTGGGTGTTTTATACTGATAACCTAACCTCCGAATAGGTCATCAGTATATTATTGGTGGAGTTTCGATGCCGATTCACTGTTTGGAGGCCTCTTCCTAGGCCATTGATGTCACATCGGTCACTTTGCCTATGGGCGGATTGGTCATAGACCCAACAGGGAAATTTCCCTGTGGACCGATGCCACAGTGGGCCACCCAAGCCCTCCTCTCTGCCCCTGGCTGGGTACATAATGAGTTCTCAACGGTAATTAAAGCTGTGAGAATCAGGTACTTGTGTACACGGCTAGCGACCGCTCATGTCCCCCTGAATTCAACTGCTATGGCCGCGTCTCGCGTCCTAAGCCCCCTGCTCCCTATCTTAATCAAAGACGACTGGAAAAAGAGGACAGAAAATGGCAGCTGTTTCTGGTCACCACAGAGGGACCACATTTTGGGCAGTATATTGTGCTGCCCTGTGGTATTTGGTTCTGCTGGTATGGTATTTTGAGCTATGGTATTGGTGACCCCGCTTATTTGTGTCGCCCTTCCTTCTTCCAAGTTGGACTAGCCTAAAACATGGGGCCTCTTATTATTTTTCCCAAGGCCCCTTTAAGTTTCCCACCCCTGTCCATTCAGGTGAATGGAGCTGAGCTGCAATACCAACCACAGCCACTATACAATGGATGGAGCTGTTACAAGAAGGCAGAGCACCACAGCCTCTTTAAACAGCTGATTGCCGGGCGCATTGGGCGGTGGACCCCCACAGGAAAGGTCATTAGTTTATAATTGGCAGAAAAGCCCTCTAATGCCTTCTGTAACTCGGGATCAATACAAGCAATATTGGCTCTCGTCCGTTGGAAGAAAACGCTGTGTAAATCAGTCTCCAACCCATTGAAGTGCCTTGCAGGGGATCTCCGGTTTGGCTGATTGTCCTAGTCATTTGTTGATCTACAGGGTAGCTACCTATAGGTGGCGCTGGCGAGGCGGTAATCTTCCTCCTGGAAGAGAGATAATTTGCATAATCTTTTCCCAGGGGTCACTGCTCGTAAAACCAGATAGATCTCTGCTAGGAGAACCAGTTCTCCCCGAGACATGAGTTCACAAAGTTACTCACCTGTGTATGGAATTCCATCTGAAGGTGGACAGGACATCAACTTTTGAGATACTGACTAAGGCAAACATCTGCTGTAAACCTCGTTTAGGTCTCCGAATCTAATGTCGAGAACTGAAAATAATGTATTTTTCTGTTAAACACCACGGTATTGACTTCAGGGCTCCGTGTTTGTGTCTATTGATCTTCATTACGATTTTATACATCCATGAATGTCCCATGTGGGACGTTGGTATAACTAGTGTGGCTATCTGATGAGCAGGCAACGTGTGGGCAGCCGAAAATAAAATATCTGCAGAATACGACCTTGTGCAGTCATGCAGCAAATGTTCTTTTTGTGTTGATGATATCTTTGCATACAGATCTAGGTGAGCAGATGGGGAATTTGAATTTCCTTCATTTTCTTCATCCATATTTTTCCATGACAACCACCGCCATTGTCGACAGTTGCTCCACATTCCTCTTTGTCTGCACTACAACACTTAGCAGGTTTAAAGAGACGATGTGTATGACAGTAATTCAATACAGTAATTACCATCCCTCCATTTGGATGTTTTTTTTAATGTTTTGGTTGTGGCTTAAATATTTCTCTTATTATTTTTTATTGGTTTATGTGAGTTTTGCTTTTTTCACACTATTTAAAGAAGCTTCAATTTGGAGTGACTTCAAAGAACAATTTAGGCTACATGCAGACAACAGTGAAAAACGGCCTTGTGACTGTGACGGTTGTTTTTTTACGTCAGTCTATGGGGCTACTCACACGGCTGTTTTTTTTTAACCAAGGCAGAGGATTATCCTACATTAACCAAAGATCCAGTGGATTGTAGCTTGAAATATTTATTTAGCAGACACACAACACGTTTCAGGGATTAGTTCCCCTTCATCAGTTGAAAAATCAGGTGAAATAGCAGGGGTCCAAAAATCGACCATGTCCTATAAATTTTTTACTTCACGGCCAGACAGGTCCCATTGAAATCCATGGGACTGTTTTTAACGGCCGCTTAGACAGGAGTGCCCCGTCTAATGGCCGTTAAAAACAAGTACACTAGTTCAGTATGGCCTTTTAGTCTTCGTACAGCATTTAAATGAAGTTTTGAACGAAGTGACTTCGGCTTTATGATCCGAAGCGCGCTTCGCTCAACCCTAATCGTGGTAATTTGTCATACAGTCGGTTTCTATCTCAGGAATGGAAACCAACGGCGCTCCATCTGTTGTACAACTACAACTCCCAGCATGCCCACACAGCCTACAGCAGGGCATGGTGGGAGTTGTAGTTTTACAACAGCTGCAGAGCCGCAGGTTGTGGGTCTATTGCAGTGTACTCGCATCATCATGCGAGTGTTCCACATATCGTTCGGGGTTCATTTTGAAACCCTCGGGGACCTTCCAATATTCCGGCCCATATCATCACTCCACCACCTCGCTGAGGTCACAGTCTTGTAGGAACAGGGTGCTCCTTCGCCAGCCGTGCAGATCTCCATCCATCAGGACCACCCAGTGTAGAACGGCATTCCTCTGCAAATATAACTTTTTGAAAATGAATCTTTTTGTATTTCTGAGCACACTGTGAACGCTCCTCTGTGTGACCAAACTACAGGGTCATACTCTGCAGCTTGTGGAGGATCCTGCCCCCATGGGCGTAGCTATAGGGGGTGCAGAGGTAGCAGTCTCTACCGGGCCCAAAGAGCCTTGTGCTGCATATGAAGACAAACAAAGCACTGAGGGAAGGGGGGCCCAAGCTGAACTCTTGCACCAGGGCCCGTGAGCCGTTGGCTACGCTCCTGCCTGGCCCCCCGGAGAAACGAGCGGCTTCATATACCTGCTTGCTGCTCTTCAGCTGCTCTTTTAATAAGATTAATTTGTGTGACAGAAACTTTACTTAATAAGTCGTTATCAGATCGTATTCGCCTGCACCGTGAATCACTCGCGTATCTCTTCACAGTTCGATGAGCTCTCTTCAGGTTTCATGAAATGTCAATTGTTTTCATGCCTTTTGCAAGACATTGAATTATATTTCACGCTTTTTATCTTCAGAAAGGTCTTTCTTCCTCCCCTGTCTGTTTATACTCTTTTAAAAGGAAGGCTGTCAGTCACTGATAAGGCCACCCGCTTGGGCAACTAAGCAAAAACAAAACAAAAAACATTTAACATATAAATTAAGTTACTAAAGGCTATGGGTACCTTTGGGGACAATTTGCTATTGCATTGTAGTCATTTTGAGCTAAAAATCTTTTTTTCAATTGGTCTTTATTAAAAATGTTGAACCCCTTTCTCTGTACAGCCTTTAGAATCTCTAGTAAGAGGGTCTGTATTTTTACTCTGTACCATCAGGCAGCTCAGCTGACGGTTCCTGATCTTTGACTTTATAAACAATCATTATAGCTCAGTTCTTATCTTACTGAATGTGGTTTAAATAAGTGTTTATGACCTTTTAGTAATTTAGAGAGAAGGTAATTAGATGGCCGGTAAAAAGTGGGATCCACACAGCTAGACAAACAATTAGCCCTTTGTGAATAATTGAAATAATGATTTTTAGCCCAAAATGAGTAAAATGCAATCATAAAAAATTGCCCCCAAAGGTGTACATGGCCCTTAAGTTATGCTGAATCTTTTCCCACAAAAGTGTATCTTAATATGCTCAGCTCCTCCTGCTCTATAAATAGCCCGCCTGCAGTTTGCTCTTCATGCTTTCTACTCCTTTCTTTAGTAAATAATTATCACATCACATAGCAATGCAGGGGCGTACTGTCCTAGAACTATACTTTGTGCTGTTCCTCTATTGTTCCTTCTAGAAATGTATCAATAAATTGACACCTGGGTATTACCATTCCCTTGTCAAAGGGGTGTGTCCCTACATAGTCTGACATAGGCAGTACTGAGTGGACAATGACAGACAATATAGGGGAACACCCTCAACAGGTAATACCCAGTTATCAGTTTTTGCAGAGTTGTCTTTGAGGAATAATAAAGGAACGGTAAAACAGGGTTTTTGTTTTTTTTTCTTTTTTTGTTTAAAGCATCAAAATATACATGTCAAAGAAAAGTGGCAAAAACAGAAAACATTCCTAATGGGCTATGGGAAAATACCATCACTGTTTGAATGTTGGAGGTCAGACCCCCTTGGCCCAAATGTTAAATCTGGGCAGTATCATATTCTATTTGATTGAATTGGTATTCCGGTAAGAAAATTGTGCTGATTTGTAGCAAAATGACCTTTTTGTAACGGCTTTGGCACTGATTCATGTCACTGTGCTGCTCTGCACTCACAAATCTCTGCTTGCCGGCTGGATTCCTCTACAGAACGATGATGTCATACAATCAAACCATGAAGCTGAAGGTCGTAGAAAGGCTTTGGATGGCGTCCAGTTGGGCAGCAGTGATGTAATGTGATTTGCTTCGCTTTGTAGTACGGAGTACAGTCATCGTACCGGAGCAGGGAGCATTGTCTTGCTTGATCTTTACACGTCTGAATGGGAATTAATGCTACAAAGAGTGAGCATATCGCACGAGGGGGCACCGAGGTGTGGATATCCCGATGACGTGCACCCGAGAATGGGGAATTGTGTGCTGCTTCTTAAAATTCCAGGATGTTGTTATATAGCCTCCTTAACTACTGAATCCTAGAAATATTCTCTCTGCAGTATTATATTCACAAATTATAGCAATTTTCTGATAGGAAGGATTGTATACTGCTGCCATTATTTCTGTAAGTGAATGCTGGGAAGCAACCAATACGGCTGTTTTTTTTTTTTTCAATAGGTATTAATCTGTAAGGTGGCTCACCAACTGGTTACTATGGATACCTGGTGCTCTTACCCCAATATACTGGTTCACCCCACCAGAAGATAGTAAATGCAGGTTGTTAGCTAGCAGGCACATGAACAACGGTTCATGAATAAACAAATTTATTAATAAAGTATTATAATCAAGAAATCGCAAATCGTGTTTCAGTATCACTATATATACATATCTAGATTATATGCAACACACTATCAGGTTCTACTTAGATCGCTCATGATAGTTTGCTTGAGTCCATATGACAGTATTATGTCTCATTGGCGGGAGACAGCACAATGGAGCAGCCGAATATGAGGCAACATGACAGCTGATAAAATATAAACCTGGTTCGAGTAGGTAACATGTAACCATATACCATTTGTATACGGTGTTCAAGCTGGACGCCATCACCATAGCAGGTAATCAGTCGGCTCATGGAAATCTTCCTCGCAGGTCTGTTGTCTGATCGCCTCGTCTGCGCGTCTTCCGTTCACAGCTTCATGTGTTTGAGCACGCTGTGCGATTAGCAGCGAGGCCGCTTTACCACGGCCTCGGTCAGCCGGTGCCCGCGGTTGCGCAGCCGGATTGCCGCCTCACGTGGTCAGCCAGTGCTAGTCACCCATGCTTAGCAGCCGGGTCTGTCACTTATGCAGAGCGCCACACGAGTTCGTTAGCCGTCAGTCGCAAGACGGTTCATTTAGTCCACACGATCTCGTTCAGTTAGATACAAACGCCGCCGTGCCCCGCCCTTCCTCAGTGGGAAGGAGCCGAAAGGCTTTGAAACGCGCTTGGTATCTAACAGGCAAAGGACCCTGTGGACTAAATAATTGCGATCCCTAACAAGGGCAAAGTCGAGAACTCAATATAACACTCCCACCTATAAAGTGGACAAGACCACTCTGCTAAGCAGCAATCACCGCGTCATGGATTGATAAGAGATAAGGAGTCGAAACCACATGACCGGAACCCAGTCACGTGAGACGCCACACGAGGAGAGCCGGCAACAGGCTCAGCGTGGATGCGAGACACCGCACACAAACAACCACCGGGACCGTGAGTAGAAACTATAACCTCACTATAATCATACAACGCACTCTAAAAAAAACACATAGAACTGTGAACTGAAAACCAACAGGAGACAACAACAAAACTTTACCGAACGGAAAGACTTTTTCAAACTACAGACCGCACAGAGGATTACCTATGGTATTGATATATATGGGGGATAACCCGCTGAACCACACTAATACAAATGGTATATAGTTTTATGTTACCCTACTGATGAACCAAGGTTTTATATTTTTATCAGCTGATCGTGACACCTCCATATTGCGATACCTCTACATTTGATGTAATACTCCCATAATAGACATAATACTGTCATATGGGATACAATTAAACTGCATCCAGTGTATGAGCGATCACAAATTGGAACCTATGATGAAATATGTTGCATATGAGTCTAGATGAAATGTATATATAAGTGATACTGGAAGCACGGTTTTTTAGCACGGTTTTTAACATTATAATACTTTATTAATAAATTTGTTTGATACATGAAACCATAGTTCTGTGTGCCTACCCAAACTAACTAAACACTTGCAATTTTTTTTTTTTCAGTTCCAACGTTCTTAGGGCCCTTTAACACAGACCTAATTCTGCCTATTAAAGGCAATGGGTCATCAGAAAACCTATTGTTTAAATAGCATTTTCATACCTGAAGGGGTGTAAACGAGCTGGTGCTCGAAGGGCCCTGGCCTACTGGGCTTCTCAGGCTGCTTTCATCATCTTTCCCTTCGCTCAACCTCTTTTAATTATTATCTCCGACCTCCGTCTCCAGCCCTGCATACAAAAGTCTATGGAGACAGGAGGAGGCTGCTGCCAAATAATGATTTATTGCCTGACTCTGAGCAGGTCTAGAGCCTTATCTTACAAGATATAGTAGAGTCAAAAGTGCTAAGTGCAGAGCGAAGTCTACTTTCACCCTAGCGTTTTGGCTTTCTGTTTGTGAGATCCGTTCAGGGCTCCCACAAGCGGTCCAAAACGGATCAGTTTTGCCCTAATGCATTCTGAATGGAAAAGGATCCGCTCAGAATGCATCAGTTTGCCTCCGTTCAGTCACCATTCCGCTCTGGAGGCTGCCTGCAGCGTTTTGCTGTCCGCCTGACTGAAGCGGAGCCAAACGGATCCGTCCTGGCACACAATGCAAGTCAATAGGGACAAATGCGTTTTCTGACACAATCTGGCACAATAGAAAACGGATCTGTCCCCCATTGACTTTCAGTGGTGTTCAAGACGGATCCGTCATGGCTATAGAAGACATAATACAGCCGGATCCGTTCATTACGGATGCATGCGGTTGTATTATTGTGACGGAAGCGTTTTTGCAGATCCATGACGGATCCGCAAAAAACGCTAGTGTGAAAGTAGCCTAAGAAAGTGCAGTTTGAGTGTCTCTCATCCAGCAGCTTTCTCCTTCCCTCTCCTTTCTCCATAGACATCAATGTTAAAAGCAAGAAAGAGCAAAGCAGCTTGATAAAAGCAGATAGAAGCATTTTTCTTTAAGAAGATATATTACAAAGTTTCTTATAGTCACATGTACTATTCAATTCTGAAAAGTTATTTTAGAACTATACAAACAGTTTTCATTTGTTGGCAGAATATTCCTTGTTTATGTGGGATGATGTGCTGCTGTCAAACGATAATTGCAATTGCCGCATATAGATGGCATCAGATCATGCGTCAAATGAGCGTTTGCCCGTTTGTTAGCTGATTGCTGCCATTTTTAATCAAGACAGCCAAACAACATTCATTCCCGATCAGCGATCAGTGAGGCGGGGCACATCATGATAGGTATATACCGGTAAACACAGGTGGGATGGCAGGACAACGGTGAAAAACCGTGACTGTCCCGCTGGTTCTGAAACGGTTAGGACCTTTGCCTTGCATTTGTATCATTAGAGGCTCAGCTCTCTATTTTTTGGAAAGCGCACTCATTTGCATATATTTTTATGAGAGGAGCGTTGCCTGGCCTGTAAAACTCCTCATGTATTTAGGGTACGGTCATTAGTTAAGGTTTTCTAATGCAGTTTTTGGAGCCAAAATTGGGTGTGGATCATAAAAGGAAAATATTGAGGACAGACACTGGTTTTATTTTATTTTTTTTCTAATACAATCCTGGCTTTGGCTTCAAAAATCACATCAAAGAACCTGAACGCGTGGCTGCACCATCATAGGAATGAGCTATTTAGAAAGCATCCTATTAGCTCCTTTTACTGCTACATTTAAAGTTTCCCTTCAGTATAACATGCATGACAGGCCGAAGCTGGAATAAACTTGATGTGTTCTTGCCTGGGCAGTGTTAACCATTAA
Organism: Bufotes viridis; assembly: GCA_033119425.1. NCBI lineage: Eukaryota > Metazoa > Chordata > Amphibia > Anura > Bufonidae > Bufotes > Bufotes viridis. The sequence continues at coordinate 343,336,342 of CM065593.1, forward strand.
CTGAGAAGCAAGCAAACTGGGACTCGTGTATAAAACTGCAGACAAAAATTAATCTAATTGCCAACTGCCCGTTGACTATATACGTCCTGGTGGTCGGCACATTCCTCTACACGGATGCTAATTGGGCAGCTGAGAGAGCAGGGGAGCCATAGTCATGTTCTTTTACCACCACTGCCTTCCTATCGCTCCACACACAACACTCAATCATTGCGTATAGAGATCAGTATCGCTAGGGGTCGGGAGTCTGTGTGAGCTGCTGGGTCTTATCAGACCCAGATCAGCGCTGCAGTGAGGTTGTACAGTGATGTACAACCTCTCTGGGGGCTGAATTCCCTGTGTAACTGGGGCTACTATGTCAGCTCCAGTTACAAGAGAAATCAGCAATGAATTAAACAAATCGGTAATGTTCAATGTCCTCCAAAGGTCTTGAATGACCTTATGGAGGGCACAAGGTGTCAAATAAAAAGAGAAATAATAATAAAAAAACTTCCTCAGCTTCTAGCCCTGGCCCTGGCCACCGTAAACCATACATGATACTACATATCAAAATGACTGTTAAGGAATAGCATATTGCACAACAATTTTAAATTATTTTTTTTTAAACAAAAAAGGCCCCTTGCATCCTTTTTCCCATGTTTCTGTTTATAAAACATAAATAAAAACAAATCTTAAAATAAAATAACACTCAACAGCAAACCAAAGAGTATTACTACAGTCCTTTTTAAAATTTAATAATCTTTATTAAGTATTCTAAAAAGTACATAAGTTCATAAATAAATGTAGGGAGACTACGGAGTCACGTCATATACGGTCACCTGCAATAACCATTAGAATCCTGGAAGGATGTCTGTGTACGTGGCATCACTCTATTATGAATGCAGGTAGCAATGTAATACGAAGATATAAGGATTAAATAACTGTAGTGCCTTACTCCATAATCATAATACTATTCCTGGAGAGACATATCCTAGGCCATTAACAGCTACATATTTATCCACATAATATATCGCAATAACCATAGCGGAGCTATGGCGCACCACGGCAGTGCACGGCGAGAGGCCGCTGGACTAAAAAGTCGGACATGCAGTACTTTTAGTCCGGCAGCCTCTTGCTGTACACTGCGGTGCTGCGCCGTAGCTCAGCCCCTGCTCCCATTAAGCTCAATGGGGACAGAGTGGCAGCCGGCAGCACAGCGAAATAGCGGCAGGACAGATCCGACAGGGTGAACAGCCTGTCGGATCCGTCCTGCCGCAAGTGTGAAAGTACCCTTACTGAGAAAAATGATGTTTTAATATATGCAAATGAGCCTCTAGGAGCAACGGGGGCGTTGTCGTTACACCTAGAGGCTCTGCTCTCTGTGCAACTGCAGCGTCCTGTGCACTTTAATTCACGGGGCAGGCAGTGAAAACATCATCACACCTAGCCCTGTCAATCAAAGTATAGAGGGCGAGGAAGACGCAGAGAAAGCGAAGCCTCTAGGTGTAAAGGCAACGCTGCTTTCAGCTTCACTAGTTTGGGGGAGTTTGGCAATTGTGTAACTGGGCATCGAAATGTTTGATGGTTCCAATGTTTAGTCTGTTCTCTTTCAGATGTCCTAGAAACCTTATACTGTACTAATGGAGAAAACGCACCTGGGATATACGGTATATAGATCTCATAGGGTCCTGTGACAAAAAATCTGTATGCCCTTTAAGCCCCCTCTCTCTCTCCATCTGCGAATGTCAAACAATCCCAGCTAATGCAGAACTCAGAGCGATTTCCCCAGATATATGATGAATTTATGAATGTGTATGACTTGAAATTTTTAAAAAGTACTGTATTTTTCACCCTACAAGATGCAGATAGGTTTTAGTGTTGATGCAAAAAAATTAAGTCACCTCCCCTGCTTCGGGTGCCTCTGCCACCCGGGAGATCCTCTTACTGCCACACTGTGCTGTGACCGGATGACGCAGAGAGTGGGGTCACAGAGCGCACCAATGTGTTCACTCTGTGCAGGGCACAGCACAGCATGCAGCGTCGGCAGACGAAGGTCGGGGAGCGGTGAGTACAGAGCCAGCACAGGGAGTGCTGTGTTTACCGCCACCCGATCCTGCTCTACTAATGAATGCTTCCATAATGGAAGCAGTCGTTTTTATTCACCCCATAAGACACACTGACAATATTCCACCACTTTTGGGAGAGAAAAAGTGCGTCTTGTAGGGCAAAAAATTCGGTATGTTTTCTGAGCCTAAATTTTCTCATGCGGTTGAATGTAGTGCATTAGGACCTATTCACATTATTATTCACAGTATTGCTGGCACACAGAGTCCTTATGGATTGATATTGGAACCTTGTGCCACCAAATGCAGCCCCTGTGACTCGCTGTGTTCTGCCATAGACTCCGTGCTTTATTCTATTATTATTTTTGAAGCGCTGAAGGCCCATCAATGTGGCCGTGCTATACACTTACTATGCTGCTTGTACTGCTAGACTTTGTACTGACTATTTGCTTTCATGTTTTTATTTTCCCATTTTTAATCTTTTGTAAAATAATTGGGTTAAGTGCACTTTGTACAAATGTTTATACAGAAAACAGCCAGTCTGTACATTCAAGCTATCGGCCGTGAGAACAAGCCTTTGATTATGTCTCTGATGATCAGACGGCAGAGAATGGATTTGTTCTTCATGTGTTGGGATGGTGTCCTGGTTGATCTTTTGTATTCAGATGTGTAACACTTAACTCTTGAGGAGGACCTGTAACCTCTCCTGACATGTCTTAGGTTCTGCAGCGTCCACTGTTATGGCTCCATGTTGTGCCATTCCTAAATTATTACTGCTAGAAGTTGTGATTAAAGGGAGTCTTTCACCCCAAATGTGCACTCTCTCACACTAACACCATTGCGTCGATAACAGTCCCCACATTAAAATCCTTCTTACCATAAGGTTGTCTGTTGCATAGTTCGTCTAAAGAACACTTTTATTGTATATGTCAATCAGGGTCTGAAGGTGCCCAGGGGCGGCGTTCCAACATCCGGTGCCCAGGTCCCGCGCTGATTTCCATGTGCAACCACTCCCCTTTCACCCATTTGGCCCGTCCTTTCTCTGGCTGATTACCTCCTTTTCTTCTTCTGAAATCCCGCGCCTGCGCCGATGACAGCCCTCTGATGCAGCGTCGGCTGGAGCGTGACGTACGGGCCATGCGCACTGGATATCCTGATGCATCTGCCAGTAATCTGTAGTACAGTGCGTAGTACCCAACTGGTCAAACTTGTTAAATGGCTCCCAAACCAATATGCTCAATAATCCTCTCTCCCCCCCCCCCCTCCAACACTTAATTAACCCCTTCATGGACCCAAAAAAGTTGAAAGCATAACACACAGAGGGGTTATAATAAGTGATGGATGGCCCTGTGTTTACTAGGCAAGCTAGACTGATGTAAAGCTGCAGGGCTCCAGACTAAAAAAATTACCTAGGAGCCATTGGCTCCTAAACTGAAAAATTTAGGAGCCAAATAAAATTTTTAGTCGCCAAATTTAAATAGATATATATTCATGATAGAAAAAATTGCCTCATTAACACGTCAGTGTTTGGTCAGTGATTTTCATCAGTGATTGTGAGCCAAAACCAGGATTGGAGCCTCCACGGACATAAGGTATAAGGGAAAGATCTGCACCTGTTCTGTGTTTACAGCCGCAACTGGTTTTGGCTCAAAAATCACTGATGGAAATCACTGACCGAACACTGATGCCACAGTCACACACGGGTTCACATTATGTTTCGGTCATATGTTATATTATACTATGACTGAAACATAACGGACGCCTCAGACAGATGCCAGACTGCGGCATCCCTCACCATAGAGTTCCATTGTACAAAAGATGTATAGATTTTTTTCTGTACTTTACAGGATGGGCAGGCGTGGTACACGTACACGTGGTACGATCTCCCATTCTGCAAAAAAAACTTATAAATTAGCATATATGTTTTTTTGTACAATGGAACTCTATTGGATGGATGCCACAGTATGGCATCTGTCTGAGGCGTCCGTAAACATACGTTTTTTTTTTGTATATGTTAAACGTATGACAAGAATCCAACACTCATTCATTGTTCTGCTCATCAAACGGAGCAGAACAACAGAAATAAATAGTGGTGTGAACGGGGCCTAAGAGGTGGGTGTGCAGGGAACCATCACCGGTCTAATAACATGAAGGAATTATAGCAAAGTGATAAAGTCCAGTCCAATATGGCGGAGCCTCCCTGTACGTTATCACTTGGCTATAATAGCCTGGTGTATATTTACTACACACTGCAACATATACATCAGTGTGAGATGTGTGTAGTGATGTATACATGTGTGTGATGTGTGTAGTGCAGTGTATGATGTATGTAGTGATGTGTGATGTATGTAGTGCAGTGTATGATGTATGTAGTGCAGTGTGTGATGTGTGTAGTGCAGTGTGTGATGTATGTAGTGCAGTGTGTGATGTATGTAGTGCAGTGTGTGATGTGTGTAGTGCAATGTGTGATGTATGTAGTGCAGTGTGTGATGTGTGTAGTGCAGTGTGTGATGTATGTAGTGCAGTGTGTGATGTATACATGTGTGTGATGTATGTAGTGCAGTATGTGATGTGTGTAGTGCAGTGTGTGATGTATGTAGTGCAGTGTGTGATGTATGTAGTGCAGTGTATGATGTATACATGTGTATGATGTGTGTAGTGCAGTGTGTGATGTGTGTAGTGATGTATACATGTGTACTGTATGATGTATGTGATGATCACACACTCCACTACATACAGTACACACATGGATACACAACACCTTGCTCTGTCTTCTTCTTATGCGGCCCCATCTTGATTCTTCGGCTCCTCAGCGCGCCTGGCACTTCTTCCTTCAGCCACCCCCAGAGCCGGCCCCTCCTCCTTTCATCTCCCGCCGGCTTTCTCTGGTGCAGGGCGCTGTATGGCTGCGGCGCCTCAATCTAACCAATAGCAAAGCTCCTTACTGTATGGAGCTTTGCTATTGGTTATTTCAGGCTGCGCTGCCTGTGCTGTGCCGCTCGCTGCGTCTGCTGAAGTTTTTTTTTTTTCTTAAAGCTGCAGCGCAGCGGTGGGTTGCAAATGGCGATAAGACTTACATTTCTTATCGCCATTTGCAAATTCCTAGTCGCATTGGCGACCATTTTGGTCGCCATCTGGAGCCCTGAGCTGTATCCCAAATCTTGTCAGACACAATGCAATTAATAGCACCCCCACCCTCTCCACTTCTCAATGATAATGCACTCTACTCCACCACCAGGCATGGGTGGCAGAGGACACATTTCATAAAATCATATAACCTTACCTTTAGTGTGGAATAAGTAGGCCGTGTTGCTTTATTTTGGGGTTTAACCAAGTTATCATACCAATTTCAGCAATAAATATTAAATTAATAATTATCAATAAATAATCCAACCATAAAATATAAATAACTGAATAAATACTTAAAATCTCATTAACTTTAGGGACCATTAAGTCCACCCAGCACGAGCTGGGTGACCGATCACCCCCAAATAGGCAACACGACAATAAAATGGGAGGGAGGGCGGGGCGCTGCTCCTTGAAGGGTGCTCCACTGGAACTGACAGCTGATAATCGTGTGCTGTCACTTTTATCCACACAGATTTCCCACCGAACCTGACAGCTGCCAATCAGCTGTCCAGCATTTTCCCCGCTTCAGAACAGCTGGCCAATCCTACAGCTGTTCTAAGCGTCACGTCTCCAGGCAGATCACCAGGTGAACCAGCCAGAACCGGATTCCTGTCAGGTAACCCTAAAACAGAAGAAAAGAGAAAGGGGGAGAAAAACCTACAGAACAGACATCTTAACAAAAACCCTACAATTGTAATAAATAAAATCCAGTGTCCCTGCCACCATGTGTCCCCCAAGCTATACGCTCTGGGGGGACCCCTTCATTCTGCAATCGAGCCCCTCCTCTCAACCAAAGAGCACATTGGGGGATCATTGAAGGAGAGCCATGAGTGGGGGTCAGTGACAGTTTTAGGGGGGCAGCTCTGCACAGTACCCACTCTGTATAAGTCAGTGCAGTCACTGTGCTGCTGACTCTGACTGTTACCAGTTTTTCTTTCCCCTTCCCTTCCTATAAGAAGGAAACTAAACTGCCTGTTCCTGCCTACACTTTCCCAGAGAGAGCAGCAGCAATCAGAAAGCAGCCCACCTCAGTGCAGCTGCCACGCTGCGCTCCCAGCTCCCGTGCTGCCGTCCTGGTGCTCTGAGTCTGTTCCTCCTAGACCTGCATGCTGGTTTCCACATCCCGCTGCTGCGCCTCCTGCGCAGTGGACAGGCGCGCAAATCAATCTGCAGGCAGCGTGTGCGTGTCAGCCTCAGTATGTAGATTCAGATTGGCGCTGGCCGGCCATGGGGCCGTTACATTTTAAAGGGAAAGGAGGGGAATCAGTGGGTGGTGGGGTGGGGATTTGCAAGAATTGGAATAACCTAGAATAACCTGGAATAGCCTATACCCTCCTTGCCCCCCCTGCGGACGCCCATGGATGGGTGGGTGTAGGGGTGGTGGGGGGATAAAGATCCGGCAAGTTGGATTTAAACAAGCCATCTATTCTTAGGGGGGGGGGGGGATAGGAAGAGTCTGGCTGTAACCTCCTCGCCTCTTCCTAATGACAGCACGTGGATGCTCGGTCACATTGAGTATATATGGGGAGTAATTGGAAGTGATAGCTGTTGGTTCAGCCGACCACCATCTTAAGGGTATGTCCAGCCTTACGACCAACAGGACGGATGTGCCGTCTTGTTCCATCACCGTATATGTTGCTACATTCTCAATTCTCACTGTGACTTCTGAGCTGATTGGGAGGGAGCCCTAGTGTGTGAACCCCAAACTATCAGCTGTTATAATTGAGGTTGGAATGTAAGGCTAGTGTTTTTTACCGCAATTTTGGGTTCGGTTTTGGTGCGGATTTTCATTCCTGGCCAATAGAATTCTGGATGGGGATTCTGTGTGGAATCCACGTCAAGAATTGACAGGACACTTCTGTTTTCCGCAGTGTGGTTTCTAAAATCGTAAGGGTGAAAAACAGTGTTGTATGGTTTAACATGTAGAGTCCTTATTGAAATCAGTACAGAAGTTCTGCGTGCTTTTTTTTTGGTGCAGAATCCGGGCCAAAATCGTCTTCTAAAAAAACCGAGTGAACCTAGGCTTATGGAGCACCCATTGGGCCACCCGGGATCCTACAGAGCGGCTCCTCTCAGCTTTGATGGATCCCAAGCAGACGACCTCCTGTTACCACTGTAAGATCTAATGGGGCCGTAAGAAGTCGTCTTAATTCATCAATATAAATGGCAGGACATCCCCTTTAAGACCACCCTTTAGTGAACCCTTAAAGCTTGTCCTTTCTGCTGGGTAATTTTATTATATAAAAAAATATTTGAGAACCATCTTTAGTATTTCTCGCTTCATTCTCAGGGTATCTTTAGAACATCACAGCTTTGACAAATCGCCGTCATATGACCTTTCAAGTGATTATCCGCTAAATAAGTGGTCTTGTGTGATATTGAGAACATCCGCTTCGGTTACCATACCGAGTACCGACCTTCCTGACAAAATCAAAACCATTTGTTTGTGACTTGTCATGGGACCAGGGATGTGTGCATTCTACTAAATGAGTCTTTTGTGAATAGAGGAAGTTTATAGATGGCCGCTCGTCATGTCATATGAGGTAATAAAAGAAAAAAAATCCTACAATATTGTATTACAAGCAGTAGCTGGTAATCCCGAAGAATGGATCCTGTAAAGATTTCTAATTGATGCATATGTCATTATAATACATGGGGAGGGTTCATATAATAGGCCCTCATGTTTTTGTTGTCGACCTAACCTAAATCACATGGTGCCATATGAGCGATATTAAACATAACATACATTACACTACAATAAATGGTGATAAAAGGCCGCGGTCCTTTTATTAAGGGTTAAAATTAACAATCAATAAATAATCAATAAAAATCCTGAATAATTTAAATACCAGAAAACTGCTTAACCACTACCATCCCCCCAGTAAACTGGGTGACTAACCCCCCTCTAATCTAGGACCGGGACGATGTTAAACATTAAGAACTGGGAGGGCGGGCGGGGCGATGTCTTCTTTCCTTAGCCGCTCCTGACTGACAGACAAGGGACCGTACCTGCGAACAGCTGATTAAGTACCCTCAATTCCCGCCACCAAGCCAGCTCAGCCAATCAGCAGTGGGCAGAACTTCTTGACCCAGCAACCAGGCAGTAACCAGGATCCAATCCTAGAGCTTCTTTCCTTTTACCTCAGGTAACTTAGGAAAAATTACCTGTACTGAAGAAAGAAAAGAAGGGGGGGGGGGGGGGGGGAGAGACAACCAAGAACCAACCAAGAACCAACCTAAACTATTAAATGCTCAATGTCACCATGGTGGTGACTTCAGCATTCGCTTCCGTGCCCACTATACTTGGCGTATACAGACGTCCATGTTGGGTTGAATTCATGGATTTCCAGACCTATAAAAATGTCATCCCATAATTCTGGATTTCTATTCCCTAGATAACAGTGCACATGTGATCCTAAAACTGTGCACCCAAGGCCCCTTTCACACCACAATCGGGAGATCCGCTCTCCTACGTGTCTTTTTGGTCAGCAGTAGGCTATGATCCAGGAACAAGGGGGAACATTTCTGGTGTCCTTTGTGCCAGGATCCCTTTCTTCTTTTTGAGACTGTAAACTCCCAAACATGATTCGATATGGGCTTTAGGGCTCATGCACACGAACGTGTGCTGCCAGTTCGTTGCATTGCGGTCCCCAATGCACGGGCACCGTCTGTGCGGCTGGCGCAGACAGATGCAGACCAATTTAGATGGGTCCGTGATCCGTCAACACCGCAAAAAAAAAATAGAACAAGTTCAATTTTCTTGTGGGGGCATGGGCCAAAATGCCCTAGAAGCACGCCCTAGTGGTTCTGTGGCCTCCAGCTCCATGCCTCTGCACCGTATCTTCCGGATTGCGGACCCATTCAAGTGAATGGGTTTGCATCTGTGATATGGTGCGCACATGGCTGGTGCCCGTATATTGTGGACCCACTGTTTGCAGGCTGCAATACGGGCATCGGCTAACAACGGCCGTGTGTATGAGCCCCAATGGTACTGAACTTCCATTTACTATCATTTCTGGAAATACACCAGCATGCACATTTATCATAAAGATATGCCACTTTTATTGGCACGAAAAAGTTGCAAACTGCACGTTTGCTGCTTTTCAACGGCACTTGCAAAAAATTTTGTGCAGATGCCATTTCTCCTCCAGTTTCGCCACGTTTCCCCAAAAGAAGGGCGTAGAGGGGCCGGGGCCGGTGTTCCCATCACGTTTTTCATTTTCTACGCCAGTCTCCTCCTGGATGAAATAATCCTTTATGAAGGTAGCTGTATCATGGGTGTGCAGTGATAGGGAGTGTGAACATTTTTTATTAATTTTTATTTTTTTTTGTCTTTTCATAGTGTTTTTCTCTAAACTTTTCTCTCAGTTGACAGGGTATTATGTCTGTCCAAGTCTTATTTTTGATCTCAGTGTATTATACTGTGGAATTGCTTATGCATGTGACACTACGTGATGAGGCCTGCTGATGTGATATCTCCAATCCTATATATACACATGCCCTCTTCCCTCGTCGTGGTTCTTGGAACATTGCGCAGACACGATTCTGATCTTTGCTCAAACTGATAATGATTTGCATTTTCAGGCAGGAAAATCTGCCTCCATCTCATCACCTCATCTGCTAAGATAATAAATACGCGCCATCTGGCAGATGGTATATTGGAACTTTTTTTTTTTTTTAAGCTTATTTTTATATTAAAGAAAACTTTAAAGCACACTTACATCTTACCGTATTTATGATGAGATGGGATCAGTACCTCTTTATGTACAGAAATAGGCGTTACTTTACAGCAATAGGTCACCTTAAAGGGCTTTTTCGAATTCCTCAAGATATGGCCTGACACCCATCATTCCCATTGATCACTTTGAATGGAACAGGAAGCACAGTGCCGTTCAAAGTGTAGTGGCCGTACTGGGTTACTGCATCTATGCCCCAGTGGAAGCAGGGCTGCAGTAATCCAGCATGGCCACTACACTTAGAACGGCGCTGTGCTTCTTTTCAAGAGCTAGTTCTAGCACCAGAAGCTGCAGGAGGTGCTGTTCGGTGGAGGTGCTGGGTGTAAGACCTTCGTTGATTAGATATCAATGGATATTAATATCAATATCAGCAGTATAGAAAAACCCTCTAACTTCTTTATGCTAGCGAATTACATGTATAGAAACTCCCTAATTGAGCCCTATTGGCCAATACGTAGTTCAGCCAGAGCAATTTGGGAGAACACGTAGAGGAAATAAGGATTCCCCACCGCTGCTTTTTCTGGCAGCTGCTCGGCAGAATACTGGTGAAGCTTATGAAGTGAGAAGATGAACATTATGGCAGATCACTGGGAAAGATGTTGTGGAAGGGAAGGATTCCTAAACTATGATGTCTTCGGTTTCTAAATTTCATATAAAATGTTTCTCTGGGTTTTCAGGTTCATTAAAGGAGATATCTCATAAAAGTGATTCATTGGATAGGTTGTAGGGTTTCCGACCACTGGGGACCACCACAGTCCTGAGAAAGTAGGAGCCCTGAATCCCCTAATTTGAATGGAGCAGCAGTGTGCATGTTGGTCCACCACTCCATTCATTTCTGAGGGACTGATGGAGCCGATGTCAGGCTGAACACAGCCCCACCACAATCCCAATTTTGGACATAGTCACACCTGGTAGATTTGCTGCAGAAAGTTCGATAACTGGGAACTGGGAACCCTTGCATATCTTAAAGGGTTTTCCCTAGACTTTTATACTGATGACCTATCCTATGGATAAGTCATCCGTATCTGACTGGTGTGGGTTCGACACCAGGGACCTCTGCCGATCACCTGTTTGAGAAGGCACCGTCGCTCGCAGTAGTGCCTCGGCCTCCTCTCAGCTTTCCATAGGCCAGTTGTGTCACATTCGTTGGTCACATAGCCTGGGTGCACCTCATCCCCATAGAAGTGACTGGGGTTTAGCTGCGATAACCACCACGGACCCGTTACTATGTATAGTGCTGTGCTTGGTGAGCTGATCGGCGGGGTCTCCAGTGTCTGTCCTCACAGATCAGATAATGGTGAGTTATCAGTATGAAAGTCTTGGAAAACCCCATTTAATGAAGTTGTTTCTGCAGCATCTGACTGGTTTTCATAAAAAATAAATAAAATAAAATTCAGGATGATCTGTTGCCCAACAAGGGTGATTTAGGTGTTTAGATCAACGATGCTTTCCCCGAAGGAATGAATATTTGCTCAAAAATTGGATGATCGGTGACACCATTACACAGACGATTATTGAGACTAGAGATGAGTGAAGTTTTGTAAAATTCGATTTGGCTGCTTCGCCGAACTTTTACAAAAAATAATGTGATTTGTGACGAATTACTTCATCGCGAAGCACATTTCTTTGTAAGTAGTGGGTGCAATGACGGGGAGCGGCAATTGCACCCAACCCCCCCACCATCATTGTGCCCCATGAAATGCTGCATTCATACATGATCGCGGCATCTGATATAAATTACAAAGTGTGAAATAAAAAATAATAATAATGCTTACCAGATCCATTTGCTCGAGACAGATCTCCCGCTGCCATCTTGATTGCCTGGCATGAAAATGTCGCATGGCCCGAGATGACGTCCTCACGCTGGCCAGCTTGTTGACGTCATACGTTGCCACGCGGAATTTCGGCCTGTCATGAGCAAATGGATCAGGTAAGAATAATTAATTTTTTTGTTTTTTTGAACTATTTCCGCGAAGCACCAGGAAATTCAACTTTGCGGCGAATCAAATTTATCCTGAAATTTGGATCGAAACACACTTCGTGGACTTTAATTTGCTCATTACTAATTGAGACCAACTGTTCATAGGAATGCTCCTTCCCGATATTTGCCCCGACTTGTCTTCCCACGTGAAGTGGCCGTTTGTTGGACTGCCTTTTAATGTTTAGGGGTATGCAACCTGGCTCTCCTCTAGAAGGAAGAATCTGTCTAGTGCCCCCTGTAGATGGCTACTCTTGTTGGTTGGAATCACACATGCTGTTTTTGTGGCACTTTTTAGAGCCAGATATGTGAATAGATCCAGAGTGTAGTGCCTTATTAGTCTTTCCTTTTATACTTTTTCTTCTTTTAGGTTCCACCGCTGTGTTTGGCTAAAATAAATTAAGGGTTCTGGTTGGCTAGGTGAGATGCCTTTGATGGAGCTTTTGGACAGTGCTTATGAGGATCCAGCTAGGGTAGGGAGTCTTGCATGCAATGATTCCTAGAAACATATGCAAGTTAGCTCTCCTCCAGAAGGAAACAGTCCGTCAAGTACCACCTATAGGCCCTTTCCACCATCGGTGTCTGTGAGTATTAGAACAGCTCTCATTAGCTTTGACTGAACACCAAGCCACTCCATACAGTCTGTTTTTGGGCTTTCATACAATTGTGTGGTGCAATTTGAAATATGCCAAAAATTCGAATTCAGGGCCAGTGTCTAGATTATGGCAACCTGGGATTTGGCCAATTTACAACTCAATTTTACTTAATAGGGTTTTACAAAACTCCATTAACACGGAGCGGACTTTTCTGCTGGGGATTTGAGGGTGTGATGAGGAATAATATTTGCTCCGGCATTCCTGCAAACACATGGGGATTTTCTTGCTGAGGATTTGCAGATTATTTTTTGGCAGGACTGTTTGTCCACAGATACGCTTGTATGGTTTGTATGGAGATCCCCATAGCTGCCTACAGTCCCAAATTTGCAGGGACTGTTCCTAATTTTTAAAAGACAGTCGCAGCAAATTCTGGCTGTCCGGGGCTACAATGAGAGTGGCGTATGTAAGCCTCACCCTAGGGCAGTGATGGTGAACATTTTAGAGACCGAGTGCCCAAACTGCAACCCAACACCCACTTATTTATCACAAAGTGCCAGCACGGCAATTTAACCTGAATACTAATAAAGTGTATCTTCCATGTACTTTATTACTTAGCTATAATAGCTGCCTACATTCAGTGCGCTGCCTGTGCTGTTCATACTGCTCCCTGCGCTGATGAATGGCTGGAAAAGTCCAAGGCATATTGGTACATCTTAGACATTTTTTCCAGGGTGCGAGTGCCCACAGAGAGGGCTCTAAATGCCGCCTCGGGCACCCGTGCCATAGGTTCACCACCGCTACCCTAGGGGATGTTCACCTGTGCGTTGGAGGCTCATGTTGGGGTCGCTGTCCCAGATTTCATCAAAAACAGTGGAGAGAAAAGTCTTCATGCAGGACTTTTTTCTCTCTGCTAAAAAAGTGTTCTCCCCGACTGAAACTGAATGGATCCCCTCACGGTCAGTGTCATCTGTTTGGCTCCGTTATTTTCAGTTCTGTGCTGAATCGACACACCTGTTATTTTCGTTGTTTTGCTCCTATAACTCAAATAAAAACGAATAACTTTATTGACTTAGAACATGGTAGAAAAATATTAAAACCACAGTCGCTTAAGCGTTTCGGACATACAAGCCTTCGTTTTTATTTGAGTGCCGGATCTATCCACTTTTTTCCAGCACAACATACCGCCTACAATAATTAATGCTGAGAGTAGGGGTGGGCAATATAAACGATATACAATATGAACGATATGAATTCAGGCAACGATTTTGTCTATATCGCCTGGAGCGATGACAGCCCTCTGATGCAGCGTCGGCTGGAGCGTGACGTACGGGCCGGTGCATGCGCAATGTACTACCCATTACTGGCAGATGCCTCAGAGTATCCAGTGTGCATGCGCCGCCTGTACGTCGCGCTCCAGCCGACGCTGCATCAGAGGGCTGTCATCAGCACAGGCGCGGGATTTCAGAAGAAGAGAAGGAGGTAATCAGCCAGAGAAAGGGCGGGCCAAATGGGTGAAAGGGGAGTGGTTGCACATGGAAATCAGCGCGGGGCCTGGGCACCGGCCGTTGGAACGCCGCCCCTGGGCTCCTTCAGACCCTGATTTACATATACAATAGAAGTGTTCTTTAGACGAACTATGCAACAGACAACCTTATGGTAAGAAGGATTTTAATGTGGGGACTGTTATCGACGCAATGGTGTTAGTGTGAGATTTGGGGTGAAAGACTCCCTTTAAAGATGACTGGTCACCTCTCCTGACATGTCTGTTTTATAACTACTCGAATTCCCCTTGTAATAAAAATTCCAGAGCATCTGTCCTTATGACACTATGTTGGGCCACTCCTTTATTATTCCTGCTAAAAGTTATGAATTTTTAGCAGTCTGCAGTGAAGGTCCAGATGGGTACTATCAGTTGGGGGTGTGTCCCTGCACAGTCTGACATTATCCAATCAGTGCTGTCAATGTCAGACTATGCAGTGATACCCCCCCCCCCCCCCCAGCAGGTATCACCCAGCTGGACCTTCATCGCACAATGTTAGCAATTCATTAATAAATTTCTACTAGGAATAATTAAGGAATGGCACAACATAGGGAATAGATGCTAACATGGGGAATGCATGTAGTTACTTAAAGGGGTTTTCCCATCTCAGATAATAGGAGAATATGGCTAGGACAGGCATCAGCAACCTTCGGCTCCCAGCTGTTGTGAAACTACAATTCCCAGCATGCTCCATTCATTTCTATGTAAGTTCTTAGAAGAGCAGAGCAACTATGCATGCTGGGAGTTGTAGTTTCACAACAGCTGGGAGCCAAAGGTTGCCTACCCCTGGGCTAGGATATACCCCGATTGTCTGATAGGTGAAGGTCCCACCTCTAGGAACCACACCTTCACTGAGAACGGAGCCCTGAAAGTTATGGAGGGTGCATGTGCAGCCACCCTCCGTTCATATTTCTATGGGGCCGCTGAAAATAGCTGAGCTCTGGCTTGGCTATTTCCGTTGACCCCATAGAAATGAATGGGAAGGGTGGCCGTGCAAGCGCGGTGCACTACCATTCAATACTACCGGGAGAGCGATTGGTGGAGGCCGGACACCGGGAAACCTACGGTCTTCCAGCCACCACCTTCTCCGTTCCCGGTCTAGATGTGGGACCCCCACCTACAAGTCAATGGGGGCATATCCTAGCGATATGCCCCCATTGTCTGAGACAGGAATACCCCTGTAAATAGACATGTCAGGAGAAGTGGCAGCGCCTCTATAAGTCGATGGCTTCATGACTTTCTCTAACAAATGTATAGTATGATAACTACAGAGTAATATTCTGTCCCCTGCTTTGGCCATCTTTTCCTAAGGAGCTCCTCTTGTTACGGATGATCCGATATGCTAGGTTAAGAAATTCAGCGATTTCTAATGAATTCGTGATGGAACTTGACAGATGGCTGTAATTGTTCAGAAAAGCCATGCGTTCTGTTAATCAGCGAGGCCCTTGCAGTAGCGCCGAATTCCTATTGATTTGTTCTGCTTAATTAAATGATAACTCTGGGGGCTAGGCCTGGCGCATTATGACGGGGGGCTACATCTGCTGACAGATGGCACCGTGTATAGGAAGCGCCACATTTCTACTGATCATTAATAGCCTGCGCGCGGCTGGTCACTGCTTCCCTAAAATCAGTTTGAGCTTTCCTCCGGAATACTGGAAAATTCTAATGGGAAGCAGAAGGGAGGAACCGTTCTCTTTGATATAATTTGAGTTTGAAATTTTGCAAGTGATTAATTTTCCATAATGACGCTATTCTGTAATTAGGGGATGGGTAAATTGCAGTGATCTGTATTCCGCCTTTATTCCACAGCAAGTCATTTGTGATTGTCATAAATGAAAAGCAGCTGGAGAAATGGAACATTTGTCTACAGACCGTATGTGTGGGAAAAGCCAAACGTGATTTCACGAGCCAGCTCCGCTCAAAAATATAGGGTATAGTCAGTCCCCATACACATCAGTGCGTTGTAAGCAGGACCGGCCGAGAACGGAGGGTTCAGCCAACAGTCTAGTGTGTATGTGGAGCTATTGACCCTTCCTCCCCGACTTCATCAGTCTGAGCAGGATTGGGCATTCTGAATATTTTCACCCGATCCTTTGGTTCTCCA
Source organism: Bufotes viridis (assembly GCA_033119425.1). Lineage (NCBI taxonomy): Eukaryota > Metazoa > Chordata > Amphibia > Anura > Bufonidae > Bufotes > Bufotes viridis. The sequence continues at coordinate 343,352,464 of CM065593.1, forward strand.
AGGAATTAGGCCAGATTCAGACAAGCGAGCTTAAAGGTTGTCCGCTTTTTTTTAGTATTGATGACCTGTCCATCCCACGGCCTCTGTCTATAACAAGGAATAGTTGATAGTTTTTGATTCCAGAACCAGGAATGCATCAAAGAAACTGAATATGGAAACCCAGGTTTACCAAAATCTCAGCTCTACTTGTACCTGTATTTGCTTAAAGGGGTTGTCCAAGTTATATTTATTGATGACCTATCCTTAGCATAGGTCATCAATATCAGATCGGCGGGGGTTTGACACCCGGCACACCCTCCGATCAGCTGTTTAAAGATAAGGCACGCGCCGTGCCAGCGCTGCTTCCTTGCCTCTGCAGCGGTGAGCAGGTGTAATTACACCCAAGCCGTCCCATTCATTTCAATGGGACGGCTCGTTCCTATACAAGTGTATACTACAGAGCCGTCCCATTAAAATCTCTTCAAACAGCTGATCGGCGGGGGTGCCGGTTGTCGGACCCCCGCCAATGTGATATTGATGACCTATTCTGAGGATAGGTCATCAAAAAATATAACTTGGACAACCCCTATATCATCAAAAAATATAACTTGGACAACCCCTTTAATAATCTCCAGGTACCAGCCTATGTACAACGCCCGCTCTGCCAATCGCCACCTACTCTTCAAATACAGTTGCAAGAAAAAGTGTGTGAACCCTTTGGAATGATATGGATTTCTGCACAAATTGGTCATAAAATGTAATCTGATCTTCATCTAAGTCACAAAAATAGACAATCACAGTCTGCTTAAACTAATAACACACAAAGAATTAAATGTTACCATGTTTTTATTGAACACACCATGTAAACATTCACAGTGAGGTGGAAAAAGTATGTGAACCCTTGGATTTAATAACTGGTTGAACCTCCTTTGGCAGCAATAACTTTAACCAAACGTTTCCTGTGGTTGCAGATCAGACGAGCACAACGGTCAGGAGTAATTCTTGACCATTCCTGTTTTAGTTCAACAATATTCTTGGGATGTCTGGTGTGAATCGCTTTCTTGAGGTCATGCCACAGCATCTCAATCTGGTTGAGGTCAGGACTGTGACTCGGCCACTCCAGAAGGTGTATTTTCTTCTGTTTAAGCCATTCTGTTGTTGATTTACTTCTACTTTACTTTAGGTCGTTGTCCTGTTGCAACACCCATGTTTTGTTGAGCTTCAGCTGGTGGACAGATGGCCTTAAGTTCTCCTGCAAAATGTCTTGATAAACTTGGGAATTCATTTTTTCTTCGATGATAGCAATCCGTCCAGGCCCTGACGCAGCAAAGCAGCCCCAAACCATGATGCCTCCACCACCATACTTCACAGTTGGGATGAGGTTTTGATGTTGGTGTGCTGTGCCCATTTTTCTCCACACTTAGTGTTGTGTGTTTCTTCCAAACAACTCAACTTTGATTTCATCTGTCTACAGATCTGTCTTTTGTACTGTAGAGTACTGCTGTGGAACATCCAGGTGCTCTTGTGCAAACTGTAAACGTGCAGCATTGTTATTTTTGGACAGCAGTGGCTTCCTCTGTGGTATCCTCCCATGAAATCCATTCTTGTTTAGTGTTTTATGTATCATAGATTCTCTAACAGGGATGTTAGCATATGCCAGAGACTTTTGTAAGTCTTTAGCTGACACTCTTTTTTCTTCACCTCATTGAGCAGTCTGCATTGTGCTCTTGCAGTCATCTTTACAGGACCGCCACTCCTAGGGAGAGTAGCAGCAGTGCTGAACTTTCTCCATTTATAGATAATCTGTCTTACCGTGGACTGATGAACCGAAAGACTTTTGGAGATACTTTTATAACCCTTTCCAGCTTTATGCAAGTCAACAATTCTTAATCGTAGGTCTTCTGAGAGCTTGTTTGTGCGAGACATCATTCACATCAGGCAATGCTTCTTGGGAAAAGGAAACCCAGAACTGGTGTGTGTTTTTTATAGGGCAAGGCAGCTGTAACCAACACCTTCAATCTCATCTCATTGATTGGACTCCAGTTGGCTGACACCTCACTCCAATTGGCTCTTGGAGATGTCATTAGTCTAGGGGTTCACATACTTTTTCCACCTGCACTGTGAATGTTTACATGGTGTGTTCAATAAAAACATGGTAACATTTAATTCTTTGTGTGTTATTAGTTTAAGCAGACTGTGATTGTCTATTGTTGTGACTTAGATGAAGATCAGATCACATAATATGACCAATTTGTGCAGAAATCCATATCATTCCAAAGGGTTCACATACTTTTTCTTGCAACTGTACATGCATATCAAAGTAGTCTTTAATTTTATGGATGGTCCGACTCCTCCTACTACAAAAGTAACATTGATGTTACTTAGCGACTGCTTATTGGTGATTGCTTCATGTAGATGGGATTCTTCTGAATGCTCCCATTATGGAGGATAAATCGAATGTAAGCTTTTTCAGACTATGTTATTAGTTACTGCTGAAACCTAATGCCTTGTGTTATGCTTTGTATGTAATCCCACAAGCTAAATAAAGGTAGCATTATTTAGTTTATTATGCAGAGAAAGCCTGACCCTGTTCTCTCTGATGGAGGAGCTGTGCAGTTGGATTGCATCAGCCAAGTCTGTCTAGCTCTGCTTGTTTGAGAGGCAGATGCCTGTGAGCCTGGATGAAGCTAAAGTAAAAAAAAAAAAAAAGTAGTTTTCTTCACGAAATAGACGTCAATCTTGTGCAGTTGGAATCTGCCAGAAAACAGCAATTGTGCCAGGAGTTTAGCCCTGAGGGAAAGGGATACCCAGCTATCCATAGACTGTCTGGGACAGAGATGGCCAAACTGCGGCTCTCCAGCTGTTGAAAAACTACAATTCCCACCATGCTCTGCTGTAGGCTGATAGCTGTAAGCAGTCTTTGCATGCTGGCAGTTGTAGTTTTGCAACAGCTGGAGAGCCACAATTTGCACATCGCTGGTGTAGGATCATAAGGCTGTGTGTGCTAACAAAGGTATGCTCGTTTATGGCACAATACTTTGCTGCTGTGGAGAGGCCATTGCAAAGAGCACCCGGCACACCTATATAAGGGACTGGCTGCGTGTCTGATGATCTGCACCGCTTAGCCCAGGAACTGCGGTACTGATTGTGAGAGTTTTGCACACCTATGATCGTTTTGGATGTTCTTTTAAGAGTTTAGAGTGCTCTGGACTACTCCTGCCATCACTGCTGCCTATACACCGCTATTGGAAGACGATTGCACTGTTGTATACGTCCGAACTGTGCCTGTTGCTGCTGTTTGTACTTGAACTCTCATCATCCATACCAAAGAGACTGTTATCTGTTTCAACTATACTAGGCCTTGTGTGGACTCCACCATCACTCTTGGCCCACTGCTTCTGCCTCCCTGCCTTGCACCCTGCCAAACACCTAACATTAAAGGGGTTATCCAGGTAAAGATAATGTTGACCTATCCTCAGGATAGGTCATCATTATCACATGGGTAGCGGTCCCCCGCCAATCAGCTGTTTTAGGGACCAGCCACGCTCACCGGCAGCTTAACAAACACAGCGTTGTACATTGTATAGGGCTGTGCTTGGTATCGCAGCTTGGCCCCTTTCACTTCAATGGAGCTGAGCTGCAACTAGGCCATGTGACCGATGAACGTGACGTTACCTGGCCTAGGAAGAGGTTGCGGCTCTTACAGAGCGATGGCCTCTTCTAACAGCTGATCGGCGGGGATCCCGGGTGTTGGACCTCCCCACCGATCTGCTATTGTTGACCTATCCAGAGGACGGGTTATCAATATAAATTACTGGATAACCCAATTAAGGGCACCCCAACTACCACCAGGCAGGAGCCTCAGAATGGTACAGAGTGCATCCTCCATTCACTGTACGGCCCCAGGGATTGAACTCTGAGCACTACTGCTACCTCTCTTAGGGCCATAACCACCACTCTCATCCTCTCTGCCCGATGCCTCCCCTCTGTTGCTGCAATTTTTTTAAAGAAATTTTTTTTGTCTGACTGTGTAATAAATATATTTAAAAATCAGAAATGGAAATATTCAGTTCCTCCGTAATAATTGAGGCGACAGACAGTTGTGGCGTTATCCATGCAAGAGACCCCTCTGCTCCCCATCTAATTCTATAGCAATGGATCATTTCAGCTTATATATCTGTGTCGTGGGGCTTCGATGGTTGACTCATCAGAGATGTATACATCTTACTCCCACACTACAGCAGACTCCTATACGTGTTTACTGCTGGATCATTTAGCAATTATAGTTTTCATGTTCTACGTATACATATGATGAACCAAACCGGTAAGTGATAAAGTGTATTTTGTCTGATGCTTGGCGCGCGCGCATCTGTTCTGTCTCGGATTTATCTACATGAACGAACAGTCTAAACCAACTGTCAGGTCTCAGACTGAACCAGTCATCGTTTTATTATTTTATTTATTATTCCAAAACTGTATTTTTAACTCTCTACGTTTAATGGGTGTTGCATTCACCCATGGGTCATCCAGCCTTGTAAAGTGAGTTTAATTTTTTTTTTAATATCCCAGTCAGCTCTAGCGTTCTTTTCGGCCACTTTTCTATCATTAGAAAAATGACACAAAATATTGATAAATAAGTGAAGTCCCACAAAAATGGTCACGAACTCTCAGTAACAACTGATGGTGTGATAGCTTATTTCCATTATTTTTGGGTGGACTTCCCCTGATTACACGGGGAGATGTGCTGCCGACACACGTTCATTTTTACTGCCACTTCAAGGGAAAGTGTTATCAGAAAATGAATCATGTTTTTATGTTAAACAAATTTTTGGAGGTTATTTTTAATTTTCCATGTCACTATCTATACGTATATTTAAAAAAATAAATTGCAATTCTGCAGTGTTCGTCCTGGCCACTAAGCCTAAATATAGGCGCCACCTCTGGGCCCGCACCTACACCGAGAACGCAGCCCTGAAAGTGGTGGAGGGTGCACCGTGCACGCGCAACCGGCCTCCATTTATTTCTATGGGGCTCCGAAAAATAGCCGCGTGCTGGCTCGGCTATTTCCGACGGCCCCATAGAAATAAACAGGAATGGTGGCCACGCAAGCGAGGTGCGCTCCCATTCACCACTAAAGGGAGAGCACTTGGTGGGGGCTGGACCTGGAGGACCTCAGCCACCACCTTCCCCGCTCCGTTCTTTTGCTGTAGGTGGGTTTTGCACCTATCAGATAATGGGGGCATATCCTAGCGATATGCCCCTATTGTCTGAGATGAGACAACCCCTTTAACTCTAACTGGGAAACTATGATGTGAGTGCCCACTGCTCTCTAATAACTAGAAATCTACAGAGGAGAAAACACATTTGGAGAGATTTATCAAACTGGTGTAATGTAGGACTGGCTTAGTTGTCCATAGCAACCAATCAGATTCCACCTTTCATTTTTCAAAGCTCCTTTGGAAAATGAAAGGTAAAATCTGATTGGTTGCTATGGACAACTAAGCCAGTTCTACTTTACACCAGTTTGATAAATCCCCCCCTATGTAGTGTGAAACTGGTCTAAGATAAGCATAAGACCAATGCACTTGATACAGACTAGGGCTGCACGATATGGGAATTTTGTGCGATTGCGATTAGGGCCCTAAAAATTGCGATAACGATATGCGATGCGATATTTTAAGGGAATTGTGCTAGAGGTCTATCTGCTTGGATTTTCAAGGTAAAAGCGCACACAGATGACTGATAATGTGAAATGTAGTTCTGCTGAACTCAAGAACTGAAATGCACAGTGTTTTTCAAAATAAAATACATATTTGCAGTACAAAGTACAAAATACAAAGCTTGCCATTTTCCTAATATCCCTGCACAGAACAGATAAATAAAATAGATAGAAGAACAGGTATTTATTAAAATACCGACTTTCCAGCAGCCCCTCCTCCCTCCTCGCACTGTAACTGATGTATCGCTGGCCGCGCTGTGCAGCATAGCGCCCGGAGATACAGTGTCAGTGTCACGAAGAAAGTCAACCATCGCTTTATAAGACGCACTTTTGCAGCATTTTTGGGTCAACAAATTGCGATTGCGATATGGCGATTGATTGCGATTGCGATTGCTTTCGCGATATATTGTGCAGGCCTAATACAGACCCTGAAATGGTGCTGTACATACCACCATGACACATCTGGAGTCCATATATTCAACTGAGTTGTCTCCTAGATTTGCTGACTTCAGTGCTTCTAGAACAGGAGTGGACATTACGTAACCTTTCTAGATCCGAGGGCCGCAGTCAAATTGTGCCAGCCCCGAGGGCAGCAAAAATCTTGGCTTCTATTTGGCAGTCCCATAACGTTGAGTGGAGTGCCCTGTTAATGGTATGGGTTGAAGGTAGCAGATGATGGAGTTTGACCACATGTAAAGTTATCTATTGCTGTTCTGGCAGTTTGCCCTTTCTATACAGAACTTGTTGTCAGTGTATATAGCAACGAGGGCAGTAGATGGGTCTCTTTCCTAAATTAAATCTATCATCTGTATGGTACCAAATGCTGGGCGAGTGCTTTTTGACGCTTTTATCTCTATACACCGAGCTGCCTGGACTAGCAATCTGCTGGATGTGACATGTTTGTTCAGGACGTGCTGTCCCCAGAAGCAGCTGGCTGGGAAGAACAATGGGATTTTAAAAGCTTGTTGGTTTGGAGGTTTTAATCATTGTAACAACATTGCTCTCGGCCATCAGTCCCTGAAACATTTTATTCACAGTTCAGTGTATCAAGGGGATAGTTAGGTGTCGTTGTATGGGAGATTTAGGGCTTGGAAGGGGTCTATAAATTAGCGGGCATTAAAGAGCATTTGACTTGTCATCTGATACGAGTCAGGGTTTAAAGAAAGGCACATGAAAGAATAAATTGTGTCCGGTGACGGACAGGAGGGGATTTAGATTTATCTGGTAATAACAGGCCCTTAGTAGGAGAGATTGTATTGATTTGGGAGCTGGAGCTTCATCTATCTACAGATGACAGGTCCTCGGTGTAGGTATCTCTAATTTTATCTGTGCAAAGTGGTAGTTATGGAATTTTAGGCTGGTTTTACATATGTATTTTTTAAATCTGGCAGAAAAACCGCCTACCAGACTTCACCGTATCCAGCATAGCCAAATACTGGTGTTCACCAGCAGATCTCTGACTATAATGGGATCTGGCCAGCTTCTGGCATGAGGGGTGTGTTTCAGCAGGACAAAAAACTATTGAGATGGCCAGGGGAGCTACCATCTCTGTACTTTGCTCCATTAAAGAGTATGATTTTTGTGAATCTCTCCCTAATTATTATTTATTATTATTATTATTATTATTATTATTATTGCGCCACACATTTCATGGCGCTGTACATATGATAAGCGGTGCATATACATAATACAGACAATTGCACTAAGCATGAACAAAACGAGTTACAGACTGGTAGAGAAGGAGAGAGCGCCCACAATCTACATGGTATGGAGGAAGGACAGAGTAGGAGAGGGTGGAGCTGGTCATGGCGGTATAGAGGCAGCAGTGTCACTGGTTGTAGGCTTGTCTGAAGAGGTGGGTTTTTAGGTTTATTTTGAAGGATTCCACTGCAGGTGAGAGCCTGATATGTTGGGGTAGTGAGTTCCAGAGTATGGGGGATGCACGGGAGAAATCTTGGAGGGGATTATGGGAAGAGGTGATAAGAGGAGAGGAGAGAAGGAGGTCTTATGAGGATCGGAGATTGCGTGCGGGGATGTATCGGGAAAGTAGCTCAGAGATGTAGGTTGGTTGACTTGGGAGAGTGTGCAGCCATTGATTGTGATAAATAGATCTGTTGGGGGCGTTGAGCAAGATTGTAGAAAGATAATGAATTCTGTTTTATCCATGTTAAGTTTTAGAAAGCGAGAGGAGAAGGAGGATATGGAAGATGGGCATTGTGGAATTCTGGATAGTAACAGCTTTTGTAATATACTTTATTAATGTATTTTGTATTTTTATTCCACTTTTTCCTCCCTAAAGTCCTCCTTCTCCTGTGCGCTTAAAACTCACTTCTCTGTACACCGCTGACTTTTCAGCAGCGTACGGATTACGGACTGTACATTTTATGAATGGGGCCTCATCGCTGGAGTATGTGCCCCCCTGCAGGGATGGGTATTTTGCAGGTGACGAGTAGTTCCTGGTTTCCTCCAGACATTAACCTTAGAATTGAGGCCAAAAAGTTCAATCTTGGTTTCACCAGACCGGAGAATCTTGTTTCTAACAGTCAGAGTTCTTTAGGTGCTTTTATTTTGCAAATTCCAGACGGGCTTTCATGTGTCTTTTACTGGGGAGATGCTTCTTTCGGGCCACTCTGCCATGAAGCCCAGATTGGTGGAGTGCTGCAGTGATGGTTGACCTTCTGGAGGTTTTTCCGGTCTGCACACAGTATCTTTGGAGCTTAGCCATAATGACTATTGGGTTCTTGGTCGCCTCTCTTACCAAGGCTTTTCTCCCCCCTATTTATAGTAGTTTGGTGGGGTGCAGGGGCGTAGCTAACGGCTCATGGGACCTGGTGCAAGAGTTCAGCTTGGGCCCCTCTTCCCTCAGTGCTTTGCGTGTCTTCTTATGCGGCACAAGGGTCTTTGGGCCCCCTCAGGCTCCTGGGCCCGGTAGAGACTGCTACCTCTGCACCCCCCATAGCTACGCCCATGGTGGAGTGGCCAACTCTAGGAAGAGTCCTGGCTGTTCCAAACTTGTTCTATTTAAAATTATGGAAGCTACTGTCCTCTTGAAAACTTTCAGTGCAGCAGAAAGTTTTTGTATCCTTCTGCAGATCTGTGCCTCCACATAGTCCTGTCTGGGCTCTACAGGCATTTATTTTCTCCTCATGACTTTTGCTCTGATATGTATTGTCAGCTGTGAGACCTTATATAGACGGTGATGTGTCTTGCCAAATCATATCTAATCAAATGAATTTATCACAGTTGGACTCCAATCAAGGTGTAAAAACATCTCAATGATGATGAACAGAAATTGTAGGCCCCCTGAGCTAAATTTATAGCAAATGGTTTGTGTACTTATGTGTATGCGAAATTTCATTTTTTCTTTTTTAATACATTTGCAAAAAAAAATCTAAAATTCTGTTTTCATTTTCTAATTATGGGGTCTTGAGTGCTGATTGGTGGGAGAAATCTTGATTTAGCACATGGCCGCAACATAGCAAAATGTGAAAAAAGTGAAAGGGTCTGATAGGGCTGAAACGATTTTTTGATTGAATCGAGTAACTCAACACGAAAACAATTATTGATGCAAACTTTTTGCATCGATGATTCGTTTGTGTCACGTGACCATGGAGCGGGAGTGAAGCTCTTGCTATAACTCCCGCTCTGTGGTCTCTCGCTGGCTTGGAATGCTCATCTTTCCAGCAGGGGGCCTCCGGAAGCTCCACAGCCCGTCCATGGTCCCGCGCTGCTCTGCGCCTGACGTCTCACAGCTCGTCAGGTCACGGCTGTGTAGTGTCCGGAGGCCCCCTGCTGGAAAGGTGAGCATTCCGAGTGCGGAACGATGGAGTTCTGCGGTGCCCCTGCTGGCCTTGTGCAAGACGGGTGCCCAGAGTGCATAGCTTCATAGTAACCAATGACGCTGTGCACTCCCGGTGTCAGGAGGAGCAGGGCAGCAGAGATGATGGCACAGAGGGGGGACAGTTGATGGCACAGAGGGGGGGAGAGCTGATGGCTCTGGGGTGGGGGGAAGAGCTGAAGGCACTGGGGTGGGGGAAGAGCTGAAGGTATTCTATTGTGGTATTACAATAACGTTTGTTTTTATTCAGAATGATGTCATAGTAGCCTGTGTCATTCTTTAGCAGCTGTGTTGTGCAGGTATTCTGATGATGCCATAATAATGTGGTCTTTATTCCTAGGTTTTCTTCTTTGATGACGATTTGATGTCAGCCTAGTATTTCTAGGCCGTGTCCTATTTTGACAGTGTCCCAATCATGTTTATAGTCTTAGATTGTGTTCTGTAAGGATGATGTCACAATAGTGTTTGCATTTCATTTTAGGGTACTTTCACGCTAGCGTTTTTTTTTCCGGCATTGATTTTCGTCCTAGGGGCTCAATACCGGAAAAGAACTGATCAGTTTTATCCCAATGCATTCTAAATGTAGAGAAATCCGTTCAGGATGCATCAGGATGTCTTCCGTTCAGTCACTGTCATGCTGCGGTATTATCTTCGTCCAAATTGCCTGATCAGTTGCTGGAATGCCGGATCCGGCATTAATTTACATTTAAATGTATTTGTGCCGGATCTGGCGTTAAAAATACCGCAATAACGGATCCGGCATTCTGAATAAAAACAACTGAACTGCTTGCCGGATCGCACTGCCGCAAGTGTGAAAGTACCCTTAGGATGGCCTCTAGTGTGATGATGTCACAATAGTATTGGTCCTTATGGTTAGGCTACATGCAAACCGCGGATCCGCAAAACACAGAAGCTGCTCCGCGTTCCGTTTCGCAATTTGCGGAACGGAACGCGGCCCATTATAGAAATGCCTCTTCTTATCCGCAAAATGGACAAGAATAGGTCATGCTCTATTTTTTTTGCGGGGGCACGGAACGGAGCAACGGATGCGGACAGCACACGGAGTGCTGTCCGCATCTTTTGCGGCCCCATTGAAGTAAATGGGTCTGCGCCCGAGCTGCAATATATGCGGCTCGGATGCGGACCCCAGCAACGGCCGTGTGCATGAGGCCTTAGGCTATATTTTCATTCTATTTTGGTGATTTTGTAATGATGATAATGATGTCACAATAATATTATTTTCTTCCAAGGCTGTATTCTGTAGTGGTTAATAGAGTGTTATTTTATTTCTAGGCCACGTTCTATTGTGTTGATGTGACAGTAGTGTTTGTCTTTATTTCTACGCGGTGTTCTGTTCTGATGATGTCACCTTTCTAACGACTGTGTTTGTTACATTACCTGCAGCCTAGCAGACAATAGGAAAGGTTTCTCTTTTTTCTATTTGATGATGTTGGGACCCCTTGCCTATAGAACCCCTGTGCAGCTACACAAATACAGTCCTTGGGCTGAACAATGCTCTGTACAACATATGATATTACCGTATTGTATTTTTTTAATAGTGACTGGATATTGAGCTATACATTCTATTGTTATTTGAAGTATATCACACTGATTGTCTTTAAGCGGTTTATGAAGTACAATGTACGGCACCAATTAGTGTGTGCTGAATATTTTTGGTTCAATATGGCCCCCGTTGCCTCGTACAGGCATATGAATACATCAGCGCAGCGTATGATCTCACTTTTCTTCTGCCAGCCCTGTGTTCTGTTCTGAAAGTTTTTAAAAGGCGAAATTCATCCAGATTTAAGATTTCCTTTCAGCAAAAGACCGGCATTACCTTCAAAGGTTTAACTTTATAAACGTAGATTAAATCCCTCGGACCGCTCTCAGATCTCATTAGCAGGACTCCTGCTGCCTTTCCCTACAGAATGAGAATATAAAGAACAATCCACCATTTATTGATATGAAAAAATAGAAAATTGGAAGGCCAAGTTTTAAGATTCTTGAATAGTTTTTTTATTTTTTATTTTTTATGATTCGAATGCTTAAAAGGGTATTCCCACCTCAGACAATCGGGGCATATCGCTAGGATACGCCCCCATTGTCTTATAGTGGGTACAGGTATATTTACAGCCCCATGTTATTGATTTCCGTTGGAGTGCCGATTCTTTCTTCTTGTACCGTACACAGTAATTGGATGCCTCTGAACCGTGCCGAATCCAGCAAGATAGTCCCAAATTTGAGCCTGTGTCCCTTGGTCCCGGGATGGCTGCTGCACCCACATGCTGCCCACGCTTGTCAGCACTGAAGCAGGAGGGAATTAGGGCGCCCGTGCCCGCAAGTAGGGGCAGCAGCGTAGGCACGGACCGCTGGGCTAACATCGGGTAATCAGCGGCAGTATTACACTGCCAGATGATTGCTAACCGTTAGCGATCATCTTAACAATAATCTTCCTGTGTAATAGGGCCTTCACTGTTTGATCAGTGATTTTGAGCCAAATCCAGGTGCGGCTCTAAACACAAAAGGAATGCAGATCTTTCCCTTATCCCTTATGTCTGTGGAGCCGCCACTCCTGGTTTTCGCTCACAATCACTGATGGAAATCACTGACCAAACACTGAGTGTGTGAAAGCGGCCTAATCCTTTTTTGTTTACAGCCTTGTTGAGTCTCAAGTGCTGGGAGACTGATGAGAAGACAATTAAAGGGAAGTGCGCAGATAGATTGGAATATACGTGCGTTATTGCAGGGAGCCTGGAACAATTAGTAGAAATCAATCAGATACCTGGGTGAGCTTAGTATTTCCTTATCCACAATCAGTCCAAATTACTTGGAGACGTAGCTCCATGTTCCCTGGCTTCCCCGACAATCAGTCACAAAATAAGTGTTTTATTATTCCTCCTGAGGTGCGCGCAAGCCGGCGCGGCATAATGCAGAACAGCGCAGAGATTAGCAAACTACAGGGCACATTAATTGGAATGTCGTTTAAGCTTTTCTGCTTCTGTATCGCCGAGTTTCAGGGTAGATGCCTCCTGCCATTTATAGGCTTCATAGACACGTGTAAAATCTGTTTGTGACTCACAGGCCTAGTGTATTGGCTCACGTGGGGCCTCGTCTGTTTATTCCTTCGGGCACATATCAAGAGGTTCTGTTTGTTTTTTGGGAGCTGAAATTTACTCTGTTCTCAGATAGACAAAAGACATGATGAATTTGCCGACGATAAGGGTAGGTTCACATCTGCGCTAAAAGTAATCAAGTAGTCTGTTCTGGCAGAGGAATGGACTATGGGAGTTACCATATGCAGCATAACCAGAAAGCTGTCTGATCCCATTACAGTCAAGGGGGATCTGGCGGGTTTTAAAGGGCATCTGTCAGATTTGTACTCGTGAAACTGGCTGACCTGTTACATGTGCGGTTGGCAGCTGAAGGCCTCTGTGTTGGTCCCATGTTCATATGTGCTCGCATTGCTGAGAAAAATGTTTTAATCTATGCAAATGAGCCTCTAGGAGCAACGGGGGTGTTGCTGTTTCTCTTAAAAGCTCAGCTTTTTCTGCAATTGCAGTGTCCTCTGCACTTTGACAGGGCCAGGCATGCATGATGCCCTGTAAGTGGTATCTGGCTATGCTGGATACGGTAACTCCGGTAGCCCGTTCCTCTGCCGGAACAGACTACTGGATTACCATTTTTTTTTGCCCTATAAGATGCACCTAGGTTTTAGAAGAGGTAAAAGAAATGTAATCAGACCCCCAATGTTGCTCAGACCCCAGCTTAGACCCCCAATGTTAATCAGACCCCCAAACAGACATCAGATTCCCCAACGTAGATCAGACAAGAATGAATCGACTCACCTCTCCTATTCTGGACGCCACCACCGCCACTCCAGAGATCCAGTGCTCTTCCTGCCGCACTGTGACCCGACGCCACACCGTGTACAGCACCTGCAGGAGAAGATCAGGAAGCGGTAAGTACAGAGCCCACACAGGAAGCGCTACGTTTACCGATCCCCGGTCTTGCTGTACTAATGAGCACCTTCATAAAGGAAACGCTCATTACTATTCGCCCTATTACATTTTAAAATCAAAATGGCTGGTTCACTGTTTTCTCAACTTCATTTCCTTTTTTGCTTCACCTCCCAAAAAATTTGAATAAAAAGTGATCAAAAAGTCATACACACTACAAAACTGTATCAATAAAAACTATAGATCGCCTGAAAAAAATTAGCCCCACACTGCCCTGTATAACAAAAATATAAAAAAGTTGTGGGAGTTGAGTATAAAAACACAAGAAAAACTATAAATGTGGTATTGCTGTTCTCATACTGACTTGCAGAATGAATGTCAGGTAAGTTTTACGGCATAGGGAAAGCCGTAAAAACAAAACCCATAAAACTGTGACGGAATTGCATTTTTTTCCCCTTCTACCCCATTTGGATTTTTTTTTCCAGTTTCCCACTACATTGTATACAATATAAAGTAGTGCCATTAGAAAGTGCAACTTTTCCCAACTTTAGCAAATTCTGCTTAAAATTTAAATGTTTATGGGACTAGCAGAAGGACCTGGCTTCGCACAGGTATATTTCATCCATTTTATTTAATGTTTGTGTGTGTCGTTAAAAGATATCAACAGTATCCACTATAACGGTAACACCTACAGTACCCTGCCTCGTTAACAGTGACTTCCACAGCCCCCCACCCCTTAACACTGACCGCCCCACAGTGCCTCTTCTCCTTAAAATGGGACCTCCACAGCAGCCTACCCCCCTAACTTTCACCTTAACAGCAGCATGTCCCTTTAACGGTGAGTTCCACAGCACCCCACCCCCTTGATAGTGACCTCCACGGGGGCCGCCCCTTAAGTGACCTCTACAGCACCCGCCCCTTAACACTGACCATAGGTTAGAGTCCCCTTAACTGACCTCCACCATTCCCGGCCCCCTTAACAGAAACCTCCACAGCGACTGCCCCTTTAACAATGACTGCCACAGTACCCAGCTCCCTTAACAGTGGCCTCACAGTACCTCGCTGCCTTAACAGTGACCTCACAGTACCCCTCTTCCCCTTTAATAGTGGCCTCCACAGTCCACTCCTCCTTTAACAGTGACCTCCACAGTGCCTGCTTCTTTAACAGCGACCTCAACAGCGGCCTGCCCCCTTTACAGTAACATCTACAGCGCCCTCCTTAACAGGGATTTCCACAATAACCCGCCCCCTTAACAGTGACCTCCACAGAGCTCCTTTCCCTTAAAATGTGACCTCCACAACACCCCGCCCCCCTAACAGTGACCTCTGCAGCACCCTGCCCCTTAATACTGTCCTTCATAGCGGACCGTCCCCTTAACTGTGACCGCCACCGTTCTCTGCCCCCTTAATTGAGACCTCCACAGCGCCCCCCCCCCTTTAACACTGTCCTCCACAGCATCCTGCCCCCTTAACAGTGACCTCCTCAGTGGCTGCCGCTTTATTAGTGACCGCTACAGTACCCCCTCTCCTTAGTAGCTTTCACAACACGGCACCCCCTTTTCAGTGACCTCTACAGCAATCTGCCCCTTAACACTGACCTCCATGGTGGACCGTCCCCTTAACTGGGACCTCCATAGCAGCCTGCCCCTAGGGTGGCCAGAGGTCTGGTTTTAGGTCGGACAGTCCAGCTTTCAGACTCCCTGTCCTCTGGCCGGACAAAGGGATGTCCTTTTGAACAGCTCACTCTCAGACCGCAGCACTGTACTGTCTGAGCGTGAGCTGCAGGGAGAAAGTCACCCTCGCTCCTACCCCTGCAGCTGACAAAAGTTGATTTTTTCACCTTCATTTCTTCAATCCCTGTCGGATGCGGAGTGGGAGGGGGCTTGGCCTAACCTAACCGGATTGGGGGTGTGGCTTAGCCAGATCTGGGGGCGGGGTTTTAAGTCCGTCTTTTGAGTGTGGCCTAAATGGCCACCCTACCTGTCCCCTTAACTGTGACCTCCACAGCACTCCACTCCCTTAACAGTGTCATCCAGCCTTGCCTCTTTTAAAGCTGACATACAGCAGTGGAGAAAAATGGCTGGGTTGTTATGGAAACCTGGTGTAAAACTTTGTATGTGGAGACTAAAGGCCTGTGAGCTTCTATTGGCTGATAAGGGACATGTGACCGTCTGTATGGCAGTTGGGATATGAGGAGAAAGACCTGTAGGCTTCTATTGGCTCATGTAGGTCATGTGTTGTGCCATATTTTGCATTTTTTTAAAAATATATATCTCAGGAACGGGCTGGGTGCAGTGGTTGACCAGGGCATCTTTTGTTTCTTGCCGCGCTCTTAGCGTACCACATTGCTTGCAGATACTGCCTTCATGACCGTTGGTCCTATTTAGTAGCTCTCGTCCGCTCACTCCGCCAGACTCTGTCTTCACATGCTAGAGATGGACAAATCTCTCTGTTACCGAAGGTCAATGACTCAACGGCAACTCTCAACCTGGTTTAGCCAGCCTGTTGAAGCTGTTGCCCGGGGTGTGGCCACTGCGCATGTTACAGCTGCTAGGAGCCACAGATGAGAGCTCTGTGTCAGGTGGGGACCAAAGGTGTATGAGCTGCCCTGAAAAGAGCATGAATGCCCTCCACCAGAGGTACTACCCCTCCCTAGACACCCCAATCTCCCATCTCTAAATGACTAAAAGGTCGTAAACACTTCTTTAAGCCACACTCTTATCATTAAGATAAGTATTGAGCTATAATGAGTGTTTATGTGGTCAGGGAACAGAGTTAGGCCCCTTTCACACGAGCGAGTTTTCCGCGCGGGTGCAATGCGTGACGTGAACGCATAGAACCCGCACTGAATCCTGACTCATTCATTTTAATGGGTGTGTGTACATGAGCGTTTTTTTTCACGCATCACTTGTGCGTTGCGTGAAAATCGCAGCATGTTCTATATTCTGCGTTTTTCACGCAACGCAGGCCCCATAGAAGTGAATGGGGCTGCGTGAAAATCTCATTGCATCCGCAAGCAAGTGCGGGTGCGATGCGTTTTTCACTGATGGTTGCTAGGAGATGTTGTTTGTAAACCTTCAGTTTTTTATCACGCGCGTGAAAAACGCAACAAAACGCATTGCACCCGCGCGGGAAAAACTGAACAACTGAACGCAATCGCAGGCAAAACTGAATGGCTTTGCCTGTGAAATCGCACAGCTTTCACTGAACGCATCCGCAACGCATCCGGACCTAATCCGGACACGCTCGTGTGAAAGAGGCCTTAAGGAGCCGTCAGCTGAGCTGCCGGACGAGACAGTAAAAATACCGATCCTGCTACTAGAGAATCTCAAGGCTGTACAGAGAAAAGAGCTCAAAAGTTTAATAAAGATCAAAATGAAAAAATGGGTACAATGCAATAATAAAACAATTTGCACTCAAAGGTGTACCTAGCATTTAAGGATCGCCATGTAAGATTTAGACCTTCACCATTCTATTCTTTCTGCCAGAAGGTAAATCTTTATCAGGAATGTCAGACTCCCCTATTGGATAAACGGCTGTATGTAATACTTGGGAGGTTGAGCTCTCGGATGACATTGTCCTTTTATTTGTCCTATTTTAGGCCATTTAGAGGGTGTCACAGTGTGATGAACATTTGTTGAGAAATAACGAGTTAAAGGTTTTAGTTGTAATTTTCCTCTCTTCGTTTGCATTATGTAGCTTTGCACTTCCACCTCCTCTGTCCTTGCAGTCAGTCTTCGGATGATAACTTGATTGTTGAAAATCCTTCACAGCCAAAAAGCTTTTCACTGTTTGTTTTTTTTTTTCTTGTTTTTCCTAATTTTAGTGGATCTCATCTTATTAAATGGACCCTAGACCTCAACAAATGGCATTGTGAGATCTCCGTCAAAGTCTGTCGACTGCCTAACAGTTTTTGACTTGAAAATACAGACATTTTCAGGCTATGTTCTGACAAGCGCCACAAACCAAAGCTGGTCGTAAACATTGAGCTACCTGTCGGGTGAACCCTTATTTGGCCGAGCATCTCACCCATCCCCACATCCCCTGTACACATGCACATTTTTGGCGCATCGGATACATTAATTTCAACGGGGCCGCAACAGAATCGGGCAGCACACCGTGGGCTGTCCGCATTTTATGTCCGTTCCGCGGCCCTGCAAAATATAGAATATGTCCTGTACTTGTCCGTTTTTTGCAGACAAGTATAGGATCTTTCTGCAAAAGTTAAAGAAGTGGCAGCATGCACCACAAAATGGATACGGTCACGTGCATGATCCCTTAAAATGATTCAGGAAGAAGCCAGACTACACTCTGGTCCTTACCTGCACGATCCTGCACAACCGCTCTGATTCACCAGGCTTAGTGGTGACGCCATGTTGACATCACCTGACCACCTCAGCCATTCATCGACATGTCCATCCCGTGCTTCTTGGAGACGGGTCACTGCTGAGGCCAGTGAATGGCTGCAGTGGTGCACGTGATCCCATGCAGGAGTCACATGCCTGGAGTCTCTGCACTGGAATGGAGCAGCGGGTAATGGATGACTGGATGAAAGCTATTACTTCTGAACCCCAAAGACATGCATACTTGGACAGGCCAAGCATGCATGTGTTCATATTAGGGAAGGGGACGTAAGCCGCCACCAAGCACCTCTAGCAGTAGTTTGTGATCTGCCCAAAAGCATTGGGCATCTTTCAATCTAACAGGAGGTAAAGCATCAGCTCTGCTGGTTCAGAAGAATGGTGGCCGTACTTCTTCAGCAGCTGCTTCTCACACAACTCTGAACTATTTTTACAATATATCATTATCCTGGCAAGAATCAATGAAATTGCAAAAACTGCTGATTATAATTTTTTTTTTCCTCTACATTTTTTTTTCTATAATTTGCATTTCAGCGAGATTTACATTTGGAGAGATCAATTAGGCGCCTACTTTACAAAATGGTCGTTAATTGCTCTAAAGGCTGCATAAGATTTCCTCATTCAATGTTATTAACCCGGATAAATGAGAGTCGGAGCCGTATTCTGCTGAATTATGCGCCATCTGCGATGGGGAAAAGGCGGGGTTCGTATTTCAGGGGTCGAAATAATATAATGTACAGCCTAGGGATAGTTAAATACGTCACCATTCAGATCGGGATATTCTCTAGGCTGTTGTATTGAGCTCATTTGTATTCTTCATACGGTAGTTGTGTCGGCCCAGTGTCTGAGCATAGGCTTGAAAAGTGACAACCACTGAACCAGAAATATGCTCGACACAGTTGTCGCTTCCCTTCCTCCCTATTGGTTGAGTCCGATGAGACATGACAGAAGTTGTTCTAAGTGGGACTGGTTTGCTGAGACCCTCAACATCTAGCACAAAGGGACTAAAGCATCCTGCAGAGGGCCATACCCCTTGGTCTTCTCTCAGAAGAGGTAGAGAAGGGCCTTAGATGAAAGGTTATGGCCCGTCTCCACCTCTTCGGTATGTGCCTCTTAGTACCTCGATCCCCAACATTGAGAATCTCAGAAAAGTAGCTCATCAGAAAGTCTATAGCTAGAAGGACACCTTACATTACTCATCAAATCCTATGGCGTTATCTAGACAGTCCAGAAAAACCTGATGAACATTCTTGAGGGCTTTAGTAATTGGCACACGTCCCACTGTTAGTTTTTTGTATTGTTCACTACTTTTATTTTTCTCTGTATCTTTTTATTTTCCCACACCAACAGTTTTTTTCATACCACCAAAAAGGATTTGACCTAATTAAAATAGTATTGGAAAAGTACTGTACATTTCCTTTACCGGGTGGATGTAGCTTCATTGGTACTACAAGTTTTAGAACAGCCTTCCTGACTCTGACCAGACAAGAATGACAGGAAAGGGCGTTTTCGGATCCTCTCTTTGTAAATAAAGTAAACATGTGTCCTCTGACAGGAGCGAATCCTATATATCAGCATGACAAACCTACTCTAAAGTGAGATGTGTATATGTCCCACTACATACGTTCACTGTTATCGGCCTACAGTAGGTCATTGCCTTCCACAAAATCAACTCTCTCCGCTCCTGAGAACTTTCTGACTCCAGTGTCGGACTTAAGTTCATTGGGCCCACCAGTGCAAATTATTCTGAGGGTCCCCCCTCTGGGTATATATAGGACCTTAAAGGGGTTGTATCATCGCTAGGATATGCCTCCATTGTCTTATAGGTGCGGGTCCCACCGCCACCACCAAGTGCTCTCCCCACAGAAGTGAATGAGAGCGTACCACACATGACTGGCCACCGCTCCCATTAACTTCTATAGGCCCAATGGAAATAGCCGAGGCAGTGCTCTGCTATTTTCGGTGGCAACATAGAAAATAAATGAAGTGCAGCTGTGTACCCTCCACCACTTTCGGGTCTCCGTTCTCGATATAGGGCCCTGTTTTATTAGGGTTCCATTATTTTCAGAGCTTGGGCCCACCGGAGGCTCCTCTGCTAGACTGGTGGGCCAGCCCAACCCTGTCTGACTGAATAACTAGGCAGCAAGTGTGAGGCTCATGAGACAGCATGGTTGTCTGTATTGATCGGTGCTACTTACTCCTTGACCGAAAGACATGTATTAAGGTGGTTATTTCAGGCTGAACCCATGTAATTATTCACAACTGTAGGTGAAAAAATTCTTTTTTTTTTTTGCTTGGATAAGTCTGCAAACAGCAGATCCACAAACCACAAAATACAGATGCTGTCCGCATTCCTTTTTTTTTTTTTTTTAAATGGACCCCGTGACTGGCAACGGTCCGTGTCCCACATTTTGAGGACATATTCTATCTTTTTGCAGCTGTGTGCTTTCTGCATCTGCATGTCTGTTCCGCAAAAAGATAGAACATGTCCTATACTTGGCTGCAAAATGCAGACCACTGACCCATTGAAGTCGATGAGTCCTCAAAAAATGCTGATGCAACACGGACAGTATCCGTATTGTTCGGATCCTCAAAATACATATAAGATTGTGTGCATGAGACTTTAAACAGATAGGAACAGTACCATAGTGCGACATCAAATGGCTGCGAGGCAGAAGAAAAAGCCAGGCTACGGGGAGATAGCAGGGACAAACTTCAATACAAACAACACTGCACACAATACGATCATTTGACAGTGAATAAACCATAAGTCATGCAACATGACAATCCCTAACCACATCAAAATTGGACAATTGAAAAAAAAAAACACAACAATGGACAAAATTTGCCCTACATGGTGGCATAGTAACTTTTTGGTTCACCACTAGTATCCAGCATCTATTGAAGGTGAGTATCGTGTTTTAAGCATTTATTTAGTGCTTTCCAGTCATTAGCATCAAGCTGTCCCCAATGGGGCTCACAACTAACTTCCCTATCAGTATGTCTTTAAGGTGTGGGAGGAAACCGGAGGAAACCAACACAAACACGGGGAGAAAATACAAACTCCATGCAGATGTTGTCCTTGGTTGGATTTGAACCTAGTACCCCAGTGCTACAAGGCACCAGTGCTAACCACCGAGCCACTGTGCTGCCCATTTAGCTCACGCTTATAATATGCCAGACAACCCACTTACATGACCTTAAAGGGGTTCTCCGGGAAACTAAACAAATAAAAAAAATATATATATTATGTCATAATAAAAAAAAATCATAACTACCTTTTATTTATCAAAAGAGGCTCATTTTTGCTAGGGAATTCTCATAGTGGGACCCTACAATGGCTGCCATCAGGTATTTGCTTCTGAAGCTCGTCCTTGGACGGGCTGCGTAAACTCCAGCAGCTCGAGCCCAAAGTAAAATCTACTTCGTGGTTGAGGAGCGGGACATAAACGTGTATATTAGAGAACGCGCACTGCGCTTTTTCAGTTTACTGTGAGGAGGACGGGAGAAACAGCTCCCTGGAGACTGCGATCACTCTCTTGACAGGGCTCAGAGGCAATCCAGGAGTATTAGCACAGCATTGCTGTGATCTGTGAGCAGGACAGGAGAGAGGGAGTCCACCTAGTAGATCGCAGCACAGAGCGGGAAAACTCTGCGCTGAGAAATGATTTGTGAGGATCTACTAGGTGGACTCCCTCACTCCCGTCCTGCTCACAGATCACAGCAATGCTGTGATAAGACTCCTGGATTGCCTCTGAGCCCTGTCAAGAGAGTGATCGCAGTCTCCAGGGAGCTGTTTCTCCCGTCCTTCACAGTAAACTGAAAAAGCACAGTGCGCATTCTCTAATATACACGTTTACGTCCTGCTCCTCAACCAGGAAGTAGATTTTTTTTTTAAATTAAATCATTTTTATTGATTTTATAGTAAGGCAAAGTAAACATTACAATATAAAGGAAGTAGCTTTTACTTTAGGCTCGAGCTGCTGGAGTTGACGCAGCCCATGCAAGGACGAGCTTCAGAAGCAAATACCCGATGGCAGCCATTGTAGGGTCCCACTATGATAATCCCCTAGCAAAAATGAGCCTCTTATGATAAATAAAGGTAGTTATGATTTTTTTTTATTATGACATATTTTTATTTTTGATTTGTTTAGTTTCCCGGAGAACCCCTGTAAAGGGGTTGTGCAGCCTGTTTATATTGATCATCTATCCTCAGGGTAGGTCATCAATATCTGATCGGCGGGGGTCTGACACACGGCACCCCTGTCGATCGGCTGTGTGAATAGGAGGCAGCGCTCCATGCCAGTGCTACTTCCTCTTCATTACACTACCCGTCATCTCGGAAGTGCAGTGTAATTACAGATACTCCATTTACTTGAAGAGGAGACAACACGTAATGTAATAAAGAGGAAGCAGCACTCGCATGGAGCACCGCCACCTCTTCAAACAGCTGATTGGCGGGGATGCCGGGTGTTGGACCCGCGCCTCCTGAAGATAATCAATATAATCAGGCTGCACAACCCCTTTATTACCTTCCATATATGTTTCCATGATTAGAGAGAAGAGCCGCCATTCATGTATTCTTACACACAAAAAAAAACTGCTATTGGGGTCATCCCTGCTATTGGCAGTGACCTACTTTTTCTTCCTTTTTGTTACGTGCTTAATAAAAAATGCGCCAGGCACTACAGTAATTAGTACCTTAGTCATCCCGTGTTAGTCTGTTTGCGTGATTGCTGCTGATTCACCACGGTCCCCGGTGGAAGCTTCGTATTCAGTCAGCGACTTTTGCTTTATTACGGATTTGTCATGGCTTATCCTGGTCGGGTAGTTTTTCATGTCCTCCAGTGAGTCGCTTCATCAGAGGCTGAGATGCCGCCTATTATGTGGAACAGTCTGCTCCTTCTTCCTAGGTTACTTCTTGTTCAGATCGTATTTCAGATATCTCAGAATAGCACCGCTGATGCCTGATATTTCAAACCGAAATGTTTACGTCTACGGATTACGAAATTTCTCACATGGAATCTACAGTGCTTTTAACATGAACTAACCCTGCAAAACTCTCATTTGTCAGGTGATCCTTCGTTTATGCGGTCTCTGTATGGAGATGAATGATCGCAGTAGTGATCATTCATCCCTTTACAGAGGGAATGATTGCTGAATGGAAATGCAGTTGAATAAGCCGGCAGTGATCGAGAACGAATGGTTAATTTTCAATCATTCCTCTTGGGTGTACTTACTCCCAAGATGAAAAAAATTGCTGGTTGCTACTTACAATGTGTGACTGGATTCTCTGCACCTTAAGGGTGGTTAGGGGTAGAGACAGGAGTACTGTTCTCATAAATATAGTTTACCCATAATTATGAGCCTGATGTGTTCGGTCTTGGTTGTGACTAACCCAGAAGCATACATTTTTTTGTGCAATTTGGTCTAAGTTCAGCCTTATTAAAGGGGTTGTCCCACGAAAAATATTCTATAGTTTTCAAACCATCTCCTGGATCTGAATACTTTTGTAATTGCATGTAATTAAAAATTTAGCATAGTCTATAAGTAATCCAATAAAATCTCTGTATAGCTGCTGTTTGTTCTTTTTCTTATTTCTTTGTCCTGCTCACTGAGATGGTCGCACATGCTCAGTTTCATCCTTCAACTGCGTCCTGAGCTGTGATAGGGAGAGCATGGACACGCCTCCTGAGCTGTGATAGGGAGAGCATGAACACGCCTCCTGAGCTGTAATAGGGAGAGCATGGACATGCCTCCTGAGCTGTGATAGGGAGAGCATGGACACGCCTCCTGAGCTGTGATAGGGAGAGCATGAACACGCCTCCTGAGCTGTAATAGGGAGAGCATGGACATGCCTCCTGAGCTGTGATAGGGAGAGCATGAACACGCCTCCTGAGCTGTAATAGGGAGAGCATGGACACGCATCCTGAGCTGTGATAGGGAGAGCATGGACACGCCTCCTGAGCTGTAATAGGGAGAGCATGGACACGCATCCTGAGCTGTGATAGGGAGAGCATGGACACCCCCCCTTAGCCCTAGCAGAAAAGACACTCCCCTTGAGCTGCCAGCTTGATATAAATCCAGCAGAGCAATGAATGGGGAGATCTCTGGATCCATGTGAGGTGCAGGGCTCGGTCTGGCCTTGGCTTCATGCACACGACCGTATGTGTTTTGCGGTCCGCAAATTACGGATCCGCAAAAAAAACGGATGACATTCCGTATGGCATCCGTTTTTTTGCGGATCCATTGTAATAATGCCTATGCTTGTTCGCAAACTAGAAAAAAATAGGACATGCTCTATTTTTTTTGCGGAACGGAAAAACGGACATACGGAAACGGAATGCACACGGAGTACCTTCCGTTGTTTTTTTGCGGACCCATTGAAATGAATGGTTCCGCATATGGTCCGCAAAAAAACGGAACGGACACGGAAAGAAAATAGGTTTGTGTGCATGAGGCCTTTGTTAGAGATCGTCATGTATTATATGATGTCTGATTTTCCTTTTGTACATTAGTGATGGGATAACCCCTTTAATAATGGCCTATCTCCTGTCTCACTGTCGTCTGAGCTTCCATCCGCTTCTCTGATAAAAGAAAGCAGGAACGTTCAGGGTTTAGCTTTGGATGTGAAGAGAGGAAAATATCATGCATCACAATGAAGTACTGTGTAAAATATCCGCAGACATTTATACAGAATGTATATGCAGAAAAAATAAGCAACTTTATATGTAAGGTTTTATTATTTCCGTGTGGAGCAGAAAAATAGAAAGTGAATTACTCCGATGACATTTTTATACAGTTAATGTATCCGACAGGCTGTTCACCCTGTCGGATCCGTCCTGCCGCTATTTCGCTGGGCTGCCGCTCCGTCCCCATTGACGGCACAGCAGTGCACAGGGAGAGAGGACGCCAGACTAAAACTCCGAGCTGTCCGACTTTTTAATCCGGCGGCCTCTGCTGTGCACTGCCGTGCTGCGCCGTAACCCCGCCCCTATTATAGTCAATGGGGACAGAGCGGCGGCACGGAGAAATAGCGGCAGGACGGATCCGACTGGGTGAACAGCCTGTCGGATCCGTCCTGCCGCAAGTGTGAAAGTAGCCTGAGTCCCTGTTCTTCTGGGCTTGGACTATATCGTGCGTTATCTCCTTTCATATACTGTACGTTGCTTGTAGATTGCAGTCTTAGGGATCACGCACACAAACTTATTTTTTTGTCCATGTCCATTCTGTTTTTTTGGCGTCCCATATGCGGAGCCATTCACTTCAATGGGGCTGCAAAAAACTGAAATGACTCAGTGTGCATGCCGTGCCCTGTTATTGTCCGCATTATAGACAAGGATAGGACTGTTCTATTAGGGGCCAGCTGTTCTGCTCCGCAAAATACGGAATGCACACGGCCGGTATCCGTGTTTTGCATATCCGCAATATGCAGACCGCAAAACAGCAACGATCGTGTGTGTGGAAGCCTTTACCCTGCTGATGGCATGTCAATATTGCCTATAGATGCACAGGTTTATGGCTGTGAATGGTTCTCACAAAGACTCTTACAGTGTTTTGATCCCGTGAGGACTTGGCTTACAGGACACGGGCATAAACTGTCATGGCATCTGTGGGAAGTGGGAGGGAAATGCAGAGCCTGGACTACATGGAGACTTTTTGTAGAACACCTTGGTCTCAAAATAGGGTGAGACTTCCTTTTCTGTAAAGATAACTTTTCAGCAGTCATCTCAATATCACAGGTAACGTTATCACAGGTTACAAATCTGGAGGTAGATAACACAGGCCCCACCACTGATGGACTCAGTTCCTGCACAGAGCATGCCCACAACGCTGTCCCATAGAGGTCAGTAAGTTGTTTTCTTTCTTGGTATTATGTTAGGGTACTTTCACACTTGCGTTGCTGGATTCCGGCAGGCAGTTTCATCGCCCGATCCGGCAATCTGTATGCAAACGGATACCATTTGTAGATGGATCCAGATGCGGATCTGTCTCGCAGATGCATTGCAATACCGGATCCGTCTCTCCGGTTGTCATCCGGAAAAAATGGATCCGGTATTTATCTTTTTCACATTTTTAAAGGTCTGCGCATGCGCAGACTGGAAGAACGGATCCGTCAATGCGGTAATTTTAATGCCGGATCCGGCACTTCCCGAATTTTGGATGGAGAGAATACTGCAGCATGCTACGGGCAAAAAACGTGAGAGGGACTGAACTGATGCATCCTGAACGGATTTCTCTCCATTCAGAATGCATTAGGACTAAACTGATCAGATTTTTTTCCGGTATTGAGCTCCTAGGACGGAACTCAATACCGGAAAAGAATAACGCTAGTGTGAAAGTACCCTTAGCAACAACCTGAAACACAGTAATATGGATTAAAAAGAGCAGGCCTAATCTCAGGATAGGCCTTCACTCGCTGATCGGCAGGGGTCTGACACCTCGCACACTCGCAGGGAGTCGCTCCATCAACCGAAGTCAGTGCCGGAGCTACACGGCAACATTGTGATAGACAGCACTCGCCACTACAGTGCTGCTCCCATTGACTTTAATGGGAACAGCGCTATAGTGGTGAACTCCCGCCGCTGTGCTGGTGCTGTGTAGCTCTGGCGCTGACTTCTGTTGATGGAGCTACACAGACCAGCTGGTATGTTTGCTTGTGAACATGCGTGTTCACTGTGTGTTCTGTGTGGCGTGTACGGCACACCTGAACATACAGATGCCTCCACAGAAGGCAAGCAGGGGACTAATACACGATCTCAGAACCAGACTACACACCGGATCCCTCTGTAAGGCTGAAATCACACATACCGTTTTTGGTGTGGTTTTTTAAGCCAAATTGGATAGAAATGAAACGTAATGTATTAGGAGGCATTCACACAACCGTATTTTCGGTCCGTATCCGATCTGCAAGTTTTTCTGATCGAATACTGACCCATTCATTTCAGTGGAGCCGCAAAAGATGTGGATAGCTGTCCGCATCCATATGTCCATTCCCCACGCACAGAAAAAAAATAGAACATGCAATATTTTGTCTGTTTTGCGGACCAGAATAGGCATTTCTAACAAAGGTAGGAACTGATGCGCAAAATGCGGAATTCACACACGCGGTGTCCGTGTTTTGCAGACCAGACTTGGTTGTGTTAATGCCCCCTAAAGGAAAGACTTGAACGTCTCCTCTCTTTCATATCCACTTCTGTGTTTGACTCAAAAGCTGCACCTGCGATTCCAGCCTTAGGCTACCTTCACACTGTGTTTGCAAGTTGCAAAATACGCTCGCCATATGTGCAGTACGCGCCGTACAATCTTCTGTCTCTCTTCCTGCTCGCCGCTGCTATATCGACAGTGGGCAGGAAGAAAAGACAGGAGATGGCACGGCGCGAGCCTTCTCTTCCTACAGCTGATCGGGGAGGGGGGTGCTGATCTGATAATGATGGCCTATCCCGAGGATAAGTCATCAATATTAAAAGCCTGGAAAACCCTTTTTAAGACATATTCTTATCAGTTTCAGAAGATTTGAACTGTAATGAGTGTTTATGAGGTCAGAGATGAGAGCTCTACATGAGCCGTCAGCTGACGGGATTCAAAGAAAACAAACGGACAGCCTGCAGACTTTTGTATCTCAGAAACAGGGACTTCTTGTTTCTGCAGTGAGTACACTGAGAGAACAGCCTTTCATTGTGATGACCTGACCACCATATGATCATCCACTTGTATAACTTGCGAAATAAAGAAAAACTTAAAGTATGAATAAAACAAGCTTTTTGGCTTTCCGTTTATGAGATCCGTTCAGGGATCTCACAAG
This sequence comes from Bufotes viridis, assembly GCA_033119425.1. Lineage (NCBI taxonomy): Eukaryota > Metazoa > Chordata > Amphibia > Anura > Bufonidae > Bufotes > Bufotes viridis. The sequence goes on from CM065593.1 coordinate 343,380,122, forward strand.
CGGTCCAAAACGGATCAGTTTTGCCCTAATGCTTTCTGAATAGAAAAGGATCCGCTTAGAATGCATCAGTTTGCCTCCATTCCGCTCTTGACGCGGACACCAAAACGCTGCCTGCTGCGTTTTGTTGTCCACTTTACGAAGTCAATGGGGGACGGATCCGTTTTCTCTGACACAATCTGACACAATAGAAAACTGATCCGTCCGCCATTGACTTTCACTGGTGTTCATGACGGATCCGTCATGGCTATAGAAGACATAATACAACCGGATCCGTTCATGACGGATGCATGCGGTTGTATTATTGTAACGGAAGCGATTTTGCAGATCCATGACGGATCCACAATAAAACGCTAATGTGAAAGTAGCCTAAAATAAATATTCTGATTGTTTATTACAAGTATTCATTTACACAGGAACGCCACGTTCTCGATCCTTGCCAGTGACTCCCAGATGATATGTTTCTATGTTGATACCGCTAACGATGTTCTTCCAATTTTTTGAAGAGCTGTCGAAAATTTTAGGCTGCATGCGCTATGTGTGGCTCCACATGGTGCCTCTTTTTGGCTCTGTATTACGGCAGTATACTCCCCTCGGACCAATGTGTCTAGTAGAGAATAGCTTTGTAATACAGCATCAGATGGAACATGCCAGGATTTTGTTTTGCTGGATTTATACAGAATCTGGCCCAAAAAAATTAAATCCTGAAAGCCATACAGAGGTACAGTATTTCATTCATTTAGGAATTTGGAAGGAGCTGTAATATATCTGTGTGTATGGACCATTCCATAGCAATGGATCATACTATAACTGTTGGCAGCACTGGTGCAAAATATTGGCAGAACTGGAATGTGTCCTTGACATATGGTCCGCTAGAGTCAATGGTGGGCTGACGATTTCCACAATGTGGTGTGGAGCATAGCTGAATGAGGTTCACCGGTGACCGCCTGATGCCTAAATAATGGATACACTCCACTCTCTCAGCTGGATCAAGCTCCTTCTTAGGTGAAGGGTCTCACCGTACCTTCTTAAAGGGGTATTCCCATCTCAGACAATGGGGGCATATCGCTAGGATATGCCCCCATTGTCTGATAGGTGGGACCCAGAGGCATATCCTGGCGATATGCCCCCATTGTCTGAGACAGGGATATCCCTTAAAAGCGGTTATCCCATGATTAATGTAAAAAAATGAAAATCAGATATCATATAGTAAAGACGATTTCTTCCTAACAAACCTAGAAACCAGCCCTGTACCTCACATGGATCCAGAGATCCCCATTCATTGTTCCAACTACTGTACTACTCTGCTAGATTTATTTCAAGCTTGGAAGCTCAGCCTCAGGGGGGTGTGTCTTTTCTCAGGGGGCTTGTCCTCTCTGCTGCTGCAGTTGAAGGATGGAATTCGGCATATGCGACCACTTTGGTGAGGTGGACAGAGAAATGAGAAAAAGACCTAACAGCAGGTGGCGCTATACTGATAGATTTAATTAAATAGCTCAGTGGAACTAAATTTTTAATTACATGCAATTACAAAAGTATTCAGATCCTGGTGCTGGTTTGAAAAATGTAGAATATTTTAACTGGTGCTTCTGTGGGAGGTTTTGGTTTCTTCTCAAGAATTTTTTTTCCGGACAATTTGACATGTGTAACAATTCTCTTCAAAGTGCTGTGAATCCATTTGACAGAGGTCACTTTTCTTACCATCGTAGATCCGCTGTGATAATTTATCACGGTGCGCAAAATCTTGTCCCCATTTCTCAAAGGGGTTGTGTCAATTCAGCAAGTAGTATTTATCATGCAAAAAACGTTAATAGAAGGCACTTACTAATGTATTGTGATTGTCCATATTGTTTCCTTTACTGGTTGGATTAATTTTTCCATCACATTATACACTGATCGTTTCCATGGTTACGACCATCCTGCAATCCATCAGCGGTGGCCGTGCTTGCACACTATAGGAAAAAGTGTCGGCCTCTCTGGTGGCCGTAATCTTGGGAGCGCACGTAGGCTGGTGCTTATTTCTATAGTGTGCAAGCACGACCACTGCTGCTGGATTGCAGGGTGGTCGTAACCATGGAAACGAGCAGTGTATAATGCTATGGAAAAAGTAATCCACCCTGTAATGGAAGCAATATGGACAATCACAATACATTAGTAAGTGGCTTGTATTAACTTTCTCTACATAATGAAAGCTATTTGCTGAAGTGACATAGCCCCTTTAATGGTGTCCAAACGTACTCCACGTGATCACATTCGTTCAGTTTTCTTCCAGAGTGATATTTGCAGTCCTGGATTACGAAGTTTGCCATTTTCAGATTTGCTGATCATAAATTTTTTATGATTAATATAATGTGTAATTGATGTTGTATGTGGTTTATAGTAAGAAAGTAGCAGAATATTACTTAACGGGGAGAATTTATCATGCCCTGCATTCCAGGATTCTAGCTTCAAAAATGTGCAGAATAAAGCTTATTTACTTTTTGGGCAATATTTAGCATTTTTATGCCACTCCAATTTTGAAAAACCGTCACAGCCAGTGGTGTAGTTAGCGTCCTAGCGATGTGAAAGGGCTTTTCTGACCCTTCAGTACTGATAATCTTGCATAGCTTAGGTCTGATTCATGTTACCGTTCCAATTTATTCCCACAAAACAACGGTTTGGTGTCTGGTTGATCGGGGGCACTATTGTAGGTCACAGGGAATTTAATTGCAATTTTTGAAGAGTAAAAAATATTTTTTTAATTCAAATTTTACACATTAAAGGGGGTTCATGGTGCTGTGTGCCCTTCATAGTTTTTCCAGGCACAGCTCTGCTCACGTACATGTCGCTCTGCGGAGATCTGCAGCTTGGACCAGTACAGGAATAGATTACATTATTTATACTCTTCCCGCTGGATATAGGTCTAGCTGTACTCATCTTACCTGTATTGAATTGCAGGCAGGGGTTAACTTCAATTCTTCAGGTTTGCTCATGTAGATTTACTGGAATTTCGAATTTTCCCCATTGAATGATACATAAACTTGCACATGTCTTCTCACTGCAGGAGAAGAATCAAACTTTGCAGGCAAGGGTGCCAACCAAATTTTTTTTCGTCTTCTGGACAATGAATCCATTGTTGGCCTAAGTCAGGATTTGGAGGGTACGATCTCTTCTTGGGGAGAGATCTCCTTAATCGGCGTGAGGAGACTTGTAGGCCATACATGCGCCTCTGGAATTCTAGGAAGGACGATGAAAATGAGCTCTTAACAAGCTCTTCCTTGTATATCCTAGTACCCCCCCCAAATCCTGACTTAGGCCTCTCACCCAGTTAAGCCAGTTCTCTCTGCTTTGCACTAATGAGGGGCAATAACCCCGAAACAGCTGTCTGCAGATGAGACACTGGCTTATTTAACATCCGAGTCATGTCTCAAGGCCTAGTTAAAGGGTCTAACATTGACTTATAGGACAACTGCCTTACATCTGGTGGCATTAGAGGCAGAGCTTGTTAAGATCTCATGTGCATCCCTTACTTCCAGGAATTCCAGAGAGGAGCAAGTATGGCCTATAAGTCTCCTCACGTTGATTAAGGTGCTTTCTATAAGGAAAGAAAGTGCCCCGCAAATCACGTTGTACCTTATTATGGTGGTATTTGCCCCTTCTAGAAGAAAAAAAATCTGTCATATGCCGTTTGAGGTAACATGGCATCATTTTTATCATTCCTCTCAAATTTTGCATACAAGCACCCTTCTGTATACCTCTCTATAAAATCGGAGGTGTATAGTGGTACCTCATGGGTCCATAGATCTCTGTAGGCATAAAACTCAGTACGACTCTGAGCTCGTCATCTGTTTTCAGCTGAGACCAATGTGATGCATCTGGGATTTTTTATATCTTGAGCAGCGGTGCGGACTGGAATCCCGGGATGGTAGTGTGAACTAAGCCCTGAATGTGCGGAAGGTGCTAAGGCACATGTGTCAGATGGAAACTTGGATTTCTGTGATGGATTGGCCAGTGGATCCAAATACGGATCAGTCCCAGTGCCACAACTTTGAAGTGTAAAATCTGTGCTTTCATTATTCTATGCAGATCTTGTTCCACTGCTTGTAAATGGGGTATAAATACGATTGTCACTTGCGTAATGCCGGTGGATTCCGTCAGGATTTTGTACGGAATCTGTGCCTAAATCCTGACCTCTAGTGGGACCTGCGAAGCATACTTGCCTGCTCTGTGGGTCCCTTGCTGTCTTCACTGCACTTCCAGTCCCTGCATGTGAAATTATAGCACGGTAGGGGTCACATTCACCGCTGCGGTTAATGACTGGCATGACTTGGGGACATGTTACTGGTGAAGACATTCATTGGCTGAATGATACATGTGAGTTTGTAAATTTAGGAATTTTACATGCAGGGAAGACCGCCCTGGACCCATGGAGCTGGAACCGATCGGCGGGGACAGGTAGGTATATTTCACTTTACATGTCCCACTGTCTTGGGGGTAATTAAAAAATAAAGTGGCAACCCCTTGAAGATGCCATAACAGTACAAATGATGTCTGTATGAGACTAAAGGACAAGGTGACTAAAATGGAGTTTAATGGCTAAAAATGCACTTGTGTACGAACATATCACATCGTATAGTTCTGCCCAAATGCACATTTAGAGCCACCAGGATCTGTCATATATTATGGCTGCAGATCATTCAGTGTTTCCATCCACGTCGCAGGCAAAATATCCGTCATGTAAAACCTTGACTGTAGATACGTCAACCGCTCTCACTTTACATTCTGCTTCCCGCGACCACACATGTTCTATTTTTTTGCGGAGCAGACTTACAGACACGGAATGCACATGGAGTAATTTCCATTTTTATGCGGTTTAATTGAAATGAATGGTTCCGCATACGGACTGCAAGAAAAAAAACGGAACGGACAGGGAGTTTATGTGCATGAGCCCTAATAATGGTCATTCTTTGCCTGCATGACCTCTCCATGTAAAGGCCTGTTAACATCGCGTTTTTGCTGTACATCAAGCTGATGATACGTTTATACGTACAGTTAGAAAAAAAAAAAGTACACAACTGTATGCAAAAATCCATCTTTTTTTAACGTATACTTTTCGATACATTTGTACTTTCACACATGCGTTGGTGCGGATCCGTCAGTTTATTTGCACAGATGGATCCGCACCTATAATGCAAACGTTTGTATCTGTTCAGAACGGATCCGTTTGCATTAGTTAAAAGAAAAATGGATCCCTTTTGAATTACATTGAAAGTCAATGGGGAACGGATCCGTTTTCAAATGCACCATATTGTGTCATTGAAAACTGATCCGTCCCAATTGACTTACATTGTAATTCAAAACGGATCTGTTAGGCTCCGCCTCTTCAGACGGACACCAAAATGCTGCATGCTGCGTTTTGGTGTCCGCCTCCAGAACGGAACAGAGGCGGACGGAGCCGAACTGATGCATTGTGAACGGATCCTTATCCATTCAGAATGCATTGGGGCTTAACTGATCCGTTTTGGACCGTTTGTGAGAGCCCTGAAACGGATCTCACAAACGGAATCCAAAACGCTAGTGTGAAAGTACCCCAAAAACTTGTGTGTTTGTGAAATCTGTCTTTTTTTAAATACAGATTTGAAGTATATCAAAGAATGTAGGAAATATCTGGATAAAAACGGATTCGTTTAACGAATGGAAACATATTTTCTTCTGTTTCCATTCACCTCCCATTCACTGCAATTTAAAAAAAAGTTTCTATGCGTTTTTTTTTTTTTGCTTGTTTTGCCGGACAGAAAAATGTGGTATGCTACGCTATTCTGTCCTGGAAAAAAAATGTACCGAATGGGTACATCAAGTCATAAGTTTCTACACGTTTTTTTTCTGTTTACAAATGAATCTGCTTGACGTACAGCAAAAATGAGATGTAAACAGCCCCTAATAGTGATCATCCTCCTCCTCCACGGCGGAACTCCTCCACCCGCACCACATGCTGCATTTCGAAGGCAGAAGGGTCGTGGCCTGTGTAACTTCAGAAAACTCTTCCCCCCCCCCCTCCTCAGTGACAACTCCCAATGACAATGAGGAGGGATATTTAAAAACGTATCACTATTGAATGTTGGCTGCACACTGGTACATACTGCCTTATATCCATACATACAGTACATCCAGATGGGCATCTTGATCATGCTCCTCTTAGGCTGGAATAACACAGGCAGTCTTGCCTTTCGAGGAATGGTACGGCATAGATCTGTAATATTTTGTTTTGTATGAGCCCTCACAGCCATAACCACAGTGCCCCCACCTCTAGAACTCGGCCTCCACAGTGGCATCAGGTCTCCGATAATTCATGGTAACATTTTTTAAACCTCAGTGAGAAAGAAAGTTGCAGGCCAACAATCTGACACGGTTGAAGTTTTTATGATGGTCCCGAGGCTTCTTTTGGCACTTGTGTTTTCGCCGTCTTGTTTCTATTGCTTTTCGGCGGTCAGATGGCATCTGGGTCAACAGGACATTGCAAGGTCCAAGTATCCACCATTCCTATAGAGCTAATCATGAGTGATCTTTAAGAGGTGGGGGGGTTTGTGTAGGGTAGGTTACACTCTTGTTGGGGATGTTTGTGTCGTACATTACAAGAATTTTAGAATCAGTGAAAAATTTGGCGCACGCTCCTTCCACATCCCAATCCATTGAATATAGTTGGCCCCATACACTATCTTTTCTGACAATAGTCATGATTATCGTTACTCACTGACCATAAAATGCTCAATATTTTACAAATAAATTGTGATGTACAGTATGGTGGTAGATGGCGTCACCTTGCACCATGACACAGCCTCGTTTACATGTTGGGTTATGTGGTATTGCGCCTGAGTAGGAGATACTCCATGCTTCTAGATAAATAGGTAAGTGGATGACCACATAGTCCTGGCGGAGGGGTTTGTTATGTTCCTGGCAGCCACGTTGTAGGGGCAGGGTTCAGGCTTTATAAACAAGTGGTGTATTCTTTCATCTGCAGGCGGCTCACACAACAGCAAACAATATGTTTGGACAGATATCAAACCTGAACAGTCAAACAATGAAGCTCTCTGTCCAGTCTGGTAAATAGATGAAAGGGATGAGAGCGGTGGAATACGTGCTGAATTATTCATCTCACAAACCACATGCAGATAGATTTTACTGTTTGATGCACTAAGCTGTGTCAGCCGCCACGACTAGGGCACCGCCGCTTGTGGAAAGAGCAGCCACAGAGCGGAGGAGATGGCGTCATGCAACCACCAAGAAATAGTAGTCGATGGTGAACACTAAATTTGCGTTAGTATGTTTTATGCATTGACGCATATAGTTGTACATATGTACGCCATTGGTGTAGTATAAGGGCTCATGCACACAAATGGTTTTCTTTTCCATGTCCGTCCTGTTCTGGCCCGTATGAGGAACCATTTATTCAGTAGGGCCGCCAAAATAAAAACGGAAATTACTCCGTATGTATTCTGTGCCCGTATGTCCATTACATGGCCGTTCCGCAAAAAAATAGAACATGTCCCATTATATTCTGCATTACAGACAAGTATAGGACTGTTCTATTAGTGGCCAGCCCTTCCGTTCCGCAAAGCACAGAATTCAGAAGGCCGGTATCTGTGTTTTGCAGACCTGCAATTTGCGGACCACAAAATGCCCAACGGCCGTGTGTATGAGCCCTAAGGAAGAGGAATAGACAAGATGCACAATACTTATCATACCATGTTCAGTTTCTCTAAATTCGTTGCTATACGTTGACATTTTTACAGACCTAAAAGCTATAGAGACCTTTGGAGATATTTTTAAACTGAAATGTATGTATTTTGGGCAGAATTTTTGATAAAAATTGTTTTACCCATTTGTCTTTTGCAGCCTGCATGTATTCTCATACATTGCAGCCTGCCCAGTCCTGTTCAGTGTGAACTCCAGCAGACAAACTCTCTGATGACTCATTCTTCTTTCTCTATTCTCCTGAACGCTCATAAAGCTGACAGTCCTTTTGAGTTAGTTTTTGTGTTTTCGGCCTGTAGGACGCGCCGACCCAAAAGACGCATCTAGGTTTTAGAGGAGGACAATAAGAAAAAAATATTTTTCATTAGACCTCAGGTCAGACCACCAATTAGACCCCCAATGTTAATAAAACCTCAGCTCAGACCCCCATATAGACCTCAGCTCAGACCCCAATGTGAATGACCCCCAATCAGACCTTAGATATGAGCCCCATGCCTCTCTTCAGCCCCCATATGCCTCTCATCAGCCCCCATGCCACAGAGCACATAAAATAAAGAAAACACCTACCTCCCCTGCTGCGGGTGCCGCCGCTTCTCACCTCCAGCGCTTTTCCTGCTTTCGGCTATGCTGTGACAGCCGATGACCAGGAATCGGTGAGTACAGAGCCTTCATTGCTTCCCGGTCCTCTGGTACTAATGAGCGCTTCCATAATGGAAGCATTCATTAGTATCCACCCCATAAGATGCAGGGACATTTTCCCCCCACTTTTGGGGGGAAAGGCGTCTTATGGCGTGAAGAATACGGTAAGTTTGATTTATTTAGTTGTATCTGTCAGCTTATATTTGTATTCAGGAAAGGGGCTTCAGACTGACCTACCAGGGAGCTTGTCTGACGGATTTCACATTGAATAGCCTGCAGCGTATGAGAATGGAAAATGTTTAATGTACCCCCCAAAAAATGCTCTCAAAATTGTCCACAGCCCCTAACTGCATGCATCCTACCATACTAAAAAAATAAAAAAAATAACATTTTATTTATTTGATCACCCCTCAATCTCGTAGAGGGATTTCTGTCTAAATGGTTAGTTTTTGTTTTTTTAACGCAAAAAAACTTTAAAAGGGACTGTCCCATGAAAAATATTCAACATTTTTCAAATGAGCACCTGGATCTGAATAATTAATATTTCCATGTAATTAAAAATTTTGTATAGCCACTGCATTATTCAGTAAAATGTAGTTGTACAGCGCCACCTGCTGTTTGTTCTTTTCCTCATCTCTCTGTCTACCTTGCCGAGGTGGTCGCACATGCTTCAACTGCCGCCGGCCCCGTCTACTGTTAGAAGCTATGACCGGATTCGGCTGCACGTCGATTCTGGTCACGTTACAGTTGTCGCGCCCAAGGATCGCAGTCTAGCGGTGCTAACGTAGAAATAAATGAGGTCGCGTCGCAGCGCGTCTTGCATGTGTGCCACCACCGCGAACCCCTTACAGCAAGAGAATTGTAGTAGAAAGGATATCCACGCCTACATGTTGGTAATCATTAGTTAATTTCTCCTGGTCTGATGAGTGGCCCCTCATGAGGGCATTTACTAGGGAAGGCTACACTGCAGCTTTGCGCCAATATGCATAAACCTGTCCGGTGCCCGGTGCGTTGTAAAGAGAAGTCTCCTCACATTTTTGTTTCAGCATATCCTTGAATTTTCCATGAAATAATTCCGGAGCATGTCATTCCTCCTAGAAATGTATGAATACATTGGTTTTATCATTCCCCTGTGAAAGGGGCACGCCTCTGTGCACTCTGACCGCATCTAATGGCAGTTTTGGCAGTGTCAAACGGTTTCAAACTTTTGACAAGGAAAATGCTAACGGCCATTTGATTTCTTCAACTTTTCCAGGAGAAATGACAGAGGACAGCACAATGCAGAAGTCTATAAAATATATCTGAATTATTTCATGGAAATGCTGTTGTGTTTTTTTTTTTTTTTTTTTTTAATACAGGCGTGTCAGGAGAAATGACATCTACTCGTTAAAGGGGTTGTCTCACCTCAGACATTGGAATAGGATATGCCCCCAATGTCTGATAGGTACAGGACCCGCACCTATCTTTAGAACGGAGCCCACAAAGTGAAGGAGGACGCACCGCGCATGCGCGACCGCCCTCCATTCATCCCTATGAGAGCACTTAAAAATAGCCGAGTGGCGCGCTTGGCTATTTTCAGCAGTCCCATGGAAATGAATGGGAAGCGCAACGCTCTAGCACAGCCACCGCTCCATTCACTTCTATTGGGCTGACGGAAATAGCCGAGTCAGCGCTTGCCTATTTTCAGCGATCCCATCAGTATGAATGGAGGGCGGGCGTGGATGCCCGGCGCGCCCTCCTTTACTTTTCGAGCTCCGTTGTGAAGATAGCAATATGCCCCCAATGTCTGAGGTGAGACAACCCATTTAAGTCATGGATTTTATCAGCAGTAATTAAAACAATGTGGTGTGAAAACTGCTTACAATGTATCGAACCATTCATTCTAGTTACATGACCGTTATAGTTACATTCTATAATACATGACTGTAAAGGCCGCCTTGCATCGGCCAATGATCAGTTCATCAGGTTAAAGCATTGCTAAGGCAGCAGATTACCCTGTGAAACCAGCGATCAGATGCCCAGAAACAATCAATGTGTATGGTGACCAACGATCACTCGTCCCCATACAACGGAGATGGGTGCTGCATGTAAATGCTGCTCTCACCTCCTGAAATTACAACAACAGATTTCTGACCAATAATTGGTCAGATGGCCAATCACACACACAGATCTTTTGTTATACCCACCAACCATTGGTCTGATTGGACAGATATAATTGCCTGCGGTGTTGGTCTAAGTCCGGGATGGGCGAACTGTGGCTCTCCATCTGTTGTAAAACTACAACTTCCACCATACCCTGTTGTAGGCTGATAGCTGTAAGCAGTCTTTGCATGCTGGGAGTTGTAGTTTTGCAAAAGCTGGAGAGTCGCAGTTTGCCCATCCCTGGTCTAGGTAAAGGGTCTTTAAAGAGGACCTTTCATCTGGAAAAAAATTCTGAACTAAGTATCATGATATGTAGAGCGGTGCCCGGGGATCTCACTGCACTTACTATTATCCCTGGGCGCCGCTCCGCTCCCCCGCTATGTCCCCCGGTATGTTCCGTGGTTATACTAGGAGGAGACTGCTCTTGCTCTCCTGGGCGTCTTCTTCTCCCAGGCTGGAGCTCTGTCCAATTGCAGCGCAGAGCTCATAGGCTGGGAGTTTTCTATTGGACAGAGCTCCAGCCTGGGAGAAGGAGACGCCCAGGAGAGCAAGGGCAGTCTCCTCCTAGTATAACCAAGTCACGGAACATACCGGGGGACATAGCGGGGGAACGGAGCGGCGCCCAGGGAAAATAGTAAGTGCAGTGAGATTCTACATATCATGATACTTAGTTCAGAATTTTTTTCCAGATGAAAGGTCCTATTTAACACTAATAGCAGATTTATCACCTGGCCTATTGTAGGATTTGTTGGCATTTGCAAAACTTTTATCCCAAACCCAGTTTGCACTTTCCAACGTAAATGTTTGCAGAGCAGTAAATTCTCTGTGACAATGTTTATAACGACTTATCTCCCCCGAAAATCGTCCTGTAAAATAAGATTTATTTCTTGGAGTGAGACCACACAGATAATATGGCATTAGTGACGCCGAGGAATGTTTTACCCTTTAAAGGGCTATTATTTTAATTCGATATTCTGAGCAAACCATTTTGAAAGGGTCACAGAATTTTCGGTCTCAGCACTCGGGCTATTTTAGATCAAACATTTTGTTATGTCGCTATGACATATTAAAAGTTTTTTTTTTTTTTTTACTAATGTTTTTTGGCTGTTTTTTATTTTCATTTCGGCAGTACTATAGCATTGAAAATTTAAATAGAAAATATTGTCCTTCCGTAGCAGTCAACACAGAGAGAGAAAACTACTTAAACAGGTTGCCGATTTTACTGTTGCTCTGAGGATGAGATGTTTAGTATTATGGTAGACTAGTAGAATTAGGATAACATTCTGACCGCTCCATTGTTCTAGATAAATAAGCTCACAGAAGAGCATTGCACTCATCAGTGTAATGTGTGAGGCCATCATTTAGTCACTCATCCCCCTTCACCCCTTCATCCTCTGGCCGTAGTGATGGTCGAGCGAGTCTGTCTGCCACGTCAAAGTTTAAGCCAAGGAGGAAGTTAAAGAACCAGAACAGGAAGTAGAATACATGGAGTGACTTCAAAAATTGTATCCAAAAAAACATCCACCTATTATTTTTATTAAAAAAAAAAAAAAAACATAAAATATTCACACATAAGCTGTTAATATGGGATTAAAAAAATGTGAAGGTAGTGTCCCTTTAATGTGGATGTCCAGGACCTCCTCCTTGCTCCAGTGATTGATTTCACTGCTTTCTGAATGGGCCCAGGGGCGTAGATAAGGGGGGGGATAGGGGGGTTCAAACCCCCCCCCAGAGTCGTTGGTACTTTTTTTTTTTTTTCCTAATGCGGCGTGTACGCAACGCGCCGGCGCCCTGCCGCAGTGCCGCCCAGGCTCAGCTGCTGCTGCCGCTCTGTGTCAGGCGGCTCAGGCCGGGCCCGTGCGGCGCAGTAATCCAGCAGTGAGTGAGCAGTCACCTGGTGCGGGCGGCGCGCACAGGCAGTCTTTCCAGACGAGCAGAGAAGAAGAGCTGCCACCTGCAGTGCGTGCGCTCGCCCCACGCTCCAGGCCAGTGCTGAGTGTGTCAGAGCCGGCTGACACTGCACCACCCACATTGCCCGCCTGCCCGGATCTTAGTAAGTGCTCAGTGAGTCAGAGGACATTCACACACAGAGTCTGTGTGTGTGTGACAGTGCTGTGTAGGTGAGACTGACTGATCTGAATCATGCACCGGCGCTCCAGGCCATACCATAACCATATGAGGGCCATTTGGAACTTAGAGATCAATTCAAGACTGATCTGTGATTTATTTTATTGGGATGCATTGATGGAATGGATGATTTCAGCTCATCTGCAAATTAATGCATGTCAGTGCTGCTATATTGCTCCTCTGTCTGCCACAATTCCAGGCTAGGCTGCTAGCTACAGCGCAGCCTGCCCTGCGGCTGCAGCACATCTTCTTGTGTGTCTGTGCTACTTCTTCCACACACTGCCTGCCTGTGCCTGCCCTGCTGCCATCATGGAGGCCGGTATACTGGCGGGAAAAATGCACCACAGATAGTAGAGGGACGGGGAGGAGATGTGCTGCCTGCAAACCCAGGCCCATGAGGGGAAAAATGTGCCCAGCACCCCTGCTTCAGAATCATGCCTTTATGGCCCAGCACCCCTGCTTGTTGGCTACTTGCTGTCATTGCCATCATGGAGGCTGGTATTGGCATAGTAGTAATGACTGCCATCATGGAGGGGGTAGTGGCGGTAAAATCGTACCATGGGGGTGGGGGTGAGGGGGGGGGGTGAGATGTTGTGCTGCCAGCCCAGCCCCACAGAGGTGGAAAATGTGCCCCTGCTTGATGCCTATATGCCTAACATAGGCTGACAACAGAACATCTCCCCCTCCCCGCCCATGGTACGTTTTTCCCGCCACTACTCCCACTAGCTGTGGCAGACAGACGCAGCATTGGCACTCACTGACTCAGTAATACATAAGGATAGGCTGTCCAAATATATTACTGAGTAATTTGAGAAAGCTGAACCCCCCCCAGGAAAAAAAATTATCTACGGCACTGAATGGGCCTATGATGAGGCTGCATACCAGCCCTTCTGAACAGGTAGAGAGCTGCAGTGTAAAGCATGGGTGACTGACAGAGCAGCAGGGTGAGCATCTATCTGATGAAACCAGGCTACCTCAGGATACCTCAAACTTCAGGGGAAGGTAAATTTATGGTGTAGGTGCATTCTCCAGGATGTTGGTCAGGCAGTGCTCTACCAAACTACAAAAATGATCTGCTCAATAAATGTGGAGAATAGACTGGCCACAGAAAAATTTAAAAAGTTTTGCAATGGGCTGGCACGGATTTCATTTAGCATATACTCCAGCTTTCTGGTGTAATTCTGGTGAATGTGTTGCCCCTTCCGCTATTTCCCACCTTCTTCTTTAACCCTAGGTACACACCTAAGCGTTTTACAGCGCGTTCAAACGCGCTGTAAAACGCACAACATGTGAAAAGCCATGCTTCCCTATGGGCATGGTTCACATTTGGGCGTTTTACAGCGCGTTTGAACGCGCTGTAAAACGCCCCACGCCCAAACAAGTACATGAGCTTCTTTGGGGCATTTAACGCGCCTATGGACAATGATGCCATAGGGGAGAATCACTGAATCGCGCGTATGACGCTCGTTTCTTAGTTACAAAAACGCGCGTCATACGCGCGATTCAGAAACGCCTAGGTGTGTTCCCAGCCTAAAAGAGTAGTAGAAAAACTCGAAATGTCTAAAGTTTTATGCAAAAGAATGCATGTGCAAAAATCTTCAACTTTTGTAGGATGGAAAACTGGCTGACGGCTGTAATAAATGTGCCCCGTTTCCTCCAGTGAAAGGGACTAGTTTTTTGATAATTTCCTCTACAGTCTTGTTCTCGGCTAAAGGTGGCAATTACTGTATTTGCCTTTCCTTTAGGTTCTTGTAAATACACGTTTCTATTTTGTTCTATTTCTTTTGTGTTTCTGAAGCTGTTGAGTGGATATTGTTTTTCTTCACATTTTCTTCTTTGTATTTTTTAGCTGGCTGCATAATTATCTTGCACCAATGAATGTGTTTATCAGCACTTTAAAGCCTCAGCATAAAAATAGAGCAGAAAGATTGAAATTGGGCATCTAAACTATATAAGGAGAGAGGCAGGCCGGAACTTTGATATGATGTTACCTACTTGGCTTAGACAACTTTCTTACACTAGCGTTTTAGTTTTTCGGTATTGAGATCCTTTATATCAGCTCAGCACCAGAAAAAAAACGCTTCATTTTTGTCTCCATTCATTGTCAATAGGGACAGAACTGAACAGAACGGAATGCTCTAAAATGCATTCCGTTCCGTTTAATTACGTTCCCAGACCGGAGAGCAAACCCCAACATGTAGTTTGCTTTCCCTCCCTCCTGACACAATAGAAAACGGATCCGTCCTGCATTGAATTTTAGTGGAGTTCATGACGGATCCGTCTTGGCTATGTTAAAGATAATACAACTGGATCCGTTCATAACTGATGCAGATGGTTGTATTATCAGTAATGGAAGCGTTTTTGCTGAACCCTGCCGGATCCAGTAAAAACGCTAGTGTCAAAGTAGCCTTAGAAGGTTATGCCATGACTGATGTAAAAAATGAAAATCCGACATTGTATAGTACATGACAATACCATTCTAACAAAGCTAGAACCAGCCCTGTACCTCGAATGGGTCCAGAGATCTCCACATTCATTGCTTGGATTGCTCTGCTAGATTATCTTCAGCCTAGCAGCTCATGGGGGTGTCCTTTCTGTGTCAGCTCTCTGCCTTTAACTGCCACAGCTTCTAACAGAATATATGGCTGGTGGAGGTTGAAGATTTAAACAGAGCATGTTTGACCAGCTCAGTGAGACGGACAAAAAATAAGGTAAAGAACGATCAGCAGGTGGCGCCATGCAGATGCTTTCTATTGAATAGCTCACTGGCTATACTAAATTTTTAATTGCATGCAATTACAAAAGTATTCAGATCCAGGGGCTGGTTTGAAAAGTGCTAAATATATCTTTTGTGACACATCCCCTTTAGGCCTCATGCACACGACTGTTTTTTTATGCTGTCCGCAAAAAGGGGTTCCGTTGTTCAGTGATCCGTGTCCGTTTTTGCCTTCCGTTGTGTTCCCGTGTGTCTTCCGTTTTTTTTAGCGGACATGACCGAAAAGATTTTACCAAAAGACAGGCTGATAATTTTTCAAAAGTGCCTGCCAAGGGATCCGCAAAAAAAATGGACACGGAACTCGGATGACACACGGATGGCCATCCGCATTTTTTCACGGACCCATTGACTTGAATGGGTCCGTGAACCGTTTTTCACAGACAAGAATAGGACAGGTTATATTTTTTTGACGGACTGGAATCACGGACCACGGACGCGGAGGACAAACGGTGCATTTGCCGAGGTTTCCACGGACCCATTGAAAACCAATGGGTCCGCAGAAAATCACGAAAAACGGAGCAACTGACACGGAATCAAACAACGGTCGTGTGCATGAGGCCTTAAAGGGGTTAACCGATTGCCATATGCCTTTAAGGACCTCCACATTTACCTACTAGACACTCTTCTACTATCAGCTGATGAGAGGCTCCCGGCCAACAGACCCCTCACCATCAGCTTCTCGTCATAGGACCTTCCCAATGAAGAAGGACATACAGTGCCATGCAAAAGTTGGGGCACCTTTGGTCAAAATCGCTCCTATTGTGAACAGTCAAGCAAGTTGAAGATGAAATGATCTCCTAAAGCCATAAAGTTAAAGATGACACATTCCCTTTGTATTTTAAGCAAAATCTATTTTTTCTTTTTATCTTTTACATTTTCAAAGTAATAAAAAAGGAAGAGGGCCCGAAGCAAAAGTTTGGGCATCCTGCATGGTTAGTACTGAGTAGGCCTGCACAATATATCGCGAAAGCAATCGCAATTAATCGCCATATCGCAATCGCAATTTGCTGACCCAAAAATGCTGCAATTATATTACAGTACATTTTGCTTTATAAGACACACTTTTTTCCCCCCAAAAGTGGGGGGGAATAGCAGTGCGTCTTATAAAGCGATGGTTGACTTTCTTCGTGACACTGACACTGTATCTCCGGCCGCTATGCTGCACAGCGCGGCCAGCGATACATCAGTTACAGTGCGGGGAGGGGGGAGGGGCTGGTGGAAAGTCGCTATTTTAATGAACACATGTTCTTCTATCTATTTTATTTATCTGTTCTGTGCAGGGATATTAGGAAAATGGCAAGTTTTGTATTTAATACAAAAAAACTAGAGACCCTATTAAGGGAGGGTTCCATAGCAACAAAAAAACTTTGCTCAATTGAGCTCAATTCACCACTTTTACCCTTAATATTTAAATCAGTAAAACTTCACTTTTATTAGTAGTCCTCTAAAAATGTTTGTGAGTTTTGACACACTTGTTAAAACTACTGCTCGAATTTGCACACTGCTATCGCACAGGTTGCTAGTGGTAACAGAGGGTGTGCACTACCCTCCTAACCTTCCCACAAGTTTGCAATCAGTGTATAACTACCTGCCTGACTAATCCTGCATCCTGCAGGGTACTCGGTGCTGTGAACATACACCCTAAAGTAAATAACTGTTTCCTACTCAGTGTTTTAGCAACTCGAGCAGAGCTAAAACCAACAGATTCTGTCCCCCAACATGTTTCACCAGATAAACTGGCGTCTTCAGGGGAAAGGACAGACTGTCTGTCCTTTCCCCTGAAGACGCCAGTTTATCTGGTGAAACATGTTGGGGGACAGAATCTGTTGGTTACGATAACTTCTTTATTAACTTCAACATTTCTTCATATATAACACTGCCGCCTCCACAGCAGATAGTCCATGTACAAAACACGTGTTGAACAAAGTATCACAAAAAGGCGGTTCAACTGTTCAATCTTGTCATTCAACACAAAAGGGTGGATATATTTCTCTCTTCAGTATCTGTACGATCACTATAAGTTAGTTAAGCACTTTATGATCTCTCTGAGAGGTATATCTGAGGTTTAACCAATAGTTCTACTTGCTCTACTTGGTTTGCAGTTTGGTCTATATAATTGATTTGAGCAATGTGTTTGAACTATTCACAGATTGGTTGCTTTGCAATTTGGTGGAACTGTAAGTAAACACATATAACTAGTTTAGCATACTGTTCTACTCACTACATTAATAATATGAACATATCATAACTGTTCTAAATACCTATTTTGGCCTCTTTGCTTCCATAAAACTCAGCTCTGACTGGAGTGAATGTCTGTTCAGCTTCTCTCCTCTGGTGTAATGAATTCTAGCAGCCTCTGCTAAGGAATTTCCCACACAGGCTCAGTATGAGGCTGGCTGTAATTGGCCAACACTCCTGCTCAGTGTGAGACTGGCTGTAATTGGTTAAGACTCCTGGGCAGTGACAACAGCTTAACTCTTTGCTTTCTGTTAATAATTGTGCTGTGTCATTGTGCCTACCTTACAGTCATATAATGAATCTTAAAAGGCATGTTATCTTTTCTGCTTCTGTGAACACAATATATAACTCTTACATGACATCCAAAAGCATAAAGTCATAACATAGTAAATAACTCTGCTTTTGTCTTTAACATATAAACCTATGAACTGTATTAAGGTTATTGGCAGGTCTAGCTGTATACACTGTGGGGAGTTGCTCTGGTAGACAGCGGTGCGGGTGCAGTATAGAGGCAAAGAGAGTCCAGGTAGTGCAGCAAACAGTGTTTTATTTCACACTTGCACAAACAAAAACTCAAAACAGTCACTTAGTGATACTTCACACACATAGCAAAAACTTGAGGCAAAACAAAAGTCCAAGACTGAATCAAATTCACCTGTGTGGTTTAGGTGCGTGTTCACACCCGGCTGACAGCCCAGCCGCAGGAAAGTCCAACCTCAGGCTTCCAGGCAGACTGCACGCCTTGCTTCCAGCCCTGAGAGCTCCACGGAACACCAGCAGTTTCCAGGTTAAATCACCTCAAACCCTAGGTGTTAGTTCACACCTGGCTGAATGCTCAGCAACACAAAAAGTCCACTGACCGTCTTTAAATGGCCTGCTCTTCTGACACACAGGTCTCAGCTTTTCAGCCCAGCACAGGGCTCAGATCCCAAACACAGAGAGAGAGAGTTTGCATAAAACCCAGCTGTCTTTTAAAGGCACCTAGGCATTATCCCAAAAAAAACCTGGACCGGCACCTAAAATCCGGTCCAGTATTTGCCCTCACCTGGCTGCAATCAACCCAGCAGCACAGGCTGAGAGGAAAATACCTGTTTTTTACCACCAAACCTCTCACTGTGTCACAACACATATAAGCCGTATTAGCAACCTAGGAATGGTCTTAGCTGGCCAACTACAGACATGAGCTATAATTTGTGCGGGGCCACGGAACAGAGCAACGATGCAGACAGCACACGGAGTGCTGTCTGCATCTTTTATGTCCCCGTTGAACTGAATTGGTCCGCACCCAAGCCGAAGAAAAAATGTGGCTTGGATGCTGAACCAAACCACGGACTTGTGCAAGAGGCCTTACTCTTACTAGTTTTCTGGTGCTTGAACCTCCAGATGGTGACACGTGTCCGTTTTTCTGATTTGCAGATGTTTAATTCTTTTTCCTGAACATAATTAATGGGGGCGGCCATCATGTCTGAGCTGCTGTTTACAGCATTTAGAGACATAGACACAGTAGTCAGGAGAGGACTCTTATTTCTATGGGAGGTTTTTTCTAAGGCACGTTATATGAGAGGTCAGGAGGGAGTAGATAAGCTGTGATATCCCCTTTTGTGAATAGTGGATCATGTGTGGATATATAATCTATCATTGTAATCATGTCTGTGATAATAATGAGATGACTGCCGAAAAGTGATTTGTACAGACCAATAAGCGGTGCCTATGATTAGGCTCAGTGGCCAGTGCAAAAACTGCAGGATTTTAGGATATGCTTTAAATATAGATAATGGCATGGAAAATTAAACATAACATCACCAAAAAATTCTTTAAAAATATGTTAACTTAAAAAAACCATTTTTCTGATCTTTCCCTTTTGCCTGTTAATAAATTTTCTGCATCTTAATCAAGCACATTTTTTGAAGTCTGGTGTATAAAATTCCTACCGTTGCATCGCTATACTTTGCTAGAATGGTATTGATATTTTTATGTTGTTACTCAGCCAGTGTGAGTCCGATAAGACCTCTGCTTCCTGTAGAGCAAAGAGCAGATTCACTGATGAAAAGAAGTAAAATATTTCAAGGTCTCCTTCTTGCAGTGATTAAATATTTGGATGGCATGTGTGTAATTATTGGGATTTATTGCCTTTCTTAGATTCCTATCGCACATTGTGCTAGAATAGCTTTGCGGTTATGTCACCAGTAATTGTCAGGCATGTTAACGTCGATAAGAGAGGTTTCTTTCTCTTAGCGGGAGAGGAAACAGGTAGTGAATGTTTATTCTGCTGGAATAGCATGGTTAAAGGGGTCCTCAGATCCTGTGAGAAGATACGTCCATGTTAACGGAATTACACCGCTTGCCTAAAAAAAGACACAAATCCATCAAGTATAACCGGTAAATGGAAAACTACTCAACTGGAAGCAAAAAATTAAAAAACCCCATATGGTTTGTATCCAAAAAATCTCCTCACCTCAACTTGGCTGAAAAACACTTTCTTAAAGGGTTTGTCCAGGTTCAGAGCTGAACCCGGACATACCTCCATTTTCACCTAGGCAGCCCCCCTGACATCAGAGCAGTTCATGCTCCGACGCTCTCCTTTGCCCTGTACTCAATCACGCAGGGAAAGGCATTTTCAGGAGTTCTGGTGACGAACCACGCTCTCCATGGAGCTGCCAGGAAGCTCGGTGACATCACCAGCACTGATGGGCGTGCTTTAGCGCTGCCCTAGTCAGTAAAATGGCTAGGGCAGCGCTAAAGCACGCCCATCAGAGCCGGTGACGTCACCGAACCCACTGCCGGGCGGAATGAGACATGTGGATACCAGGTTTAGCAGAGAGAAAATTGGCCACGACCATCTTTATTGAAGAATGATAATTAAAGGGGTTGTCCCACCAAAAATATTCCACAATTTTCAAACCAGCACCTGGTTCTCGATACTTTTGGAATTGCATAAAATAAAAAATCATTATAGCCACATTATAGAGTTATTCAATGAAATCTATCTGCATAGCATCACCTGCCGTTTGGTCTTTTTCTAATTGTTCTGTCCCGCTCACTGAGACGAAGGCCCATGCTTCAACTGCCACCAGCTGCAGCAGAAAGGACACGCACCTTTAAACTGACGCCATCAAATAAATCTACAACAATTGGAGCAATGAATGGCGAAATCTCCAGATTCTTGTGAGGTACAGGGCTGGCTCTAGCTTTGTTAGGATTCTGATTTATTGCAGATTTGGGAATCGGCCACTCCAAGGTCTGAAATAATAACAGATAAGATATGCACAGTGACCGTTCTGGATTGCATAAACTGGCTACATCCCACTCGGTATAAAACAGTATAAAAGCTGGACTGTTTAAGGCCTCTTTCACACTTGCGTTCTGAGGATCCGGCAGGCACTTCCGTCCTGCCGGATCCGCCAGAACGCAAGTCGCCTGAACGCCAGTGTGAAAGGACCCTAAATTAAAAAGTCGGAGTTCACCTATGAGAGAGACGTCCCCTACGTAGGAAAATTGGTGTTTTCTCAATTGAGTCTCTGACGGCTTTCCGTAAAACGGCTCCCCTGCTGATGTGTCACTGTCTGATGAGGTTAACTCAGTTGGTGATGTAAGTGCCTTCATTCTGGATGTAGTCAGGACTCTAGATGAAGTGTGGATGTAATTAGTAATTATGTGTTGTGTGTTATCTAACCATAATTCGTTTTTTTTACTCTTTGTAATTGCCTAATTTGCTAAAAAAAAATGGACATACATTTGCCTGATTATCCCTATTCCCTTAATACATTTGCTGTTCTTAAAGTGACGTGTGTAGTCTCTCTTTAAAGAGTATCTGAACCTGAAATGGTATTTTTGTCAGCAATACAATGGCCCAACCGCTGACTGTTACCAGCTAGAAAAATGTGACTTAGTTTTGGCAGGAAAACTAGCACATAATTACTTAGGAAAATTCCCACCAAAACCCTCAATTCCCACGAACGGCTCCACATAAGTGATTATTATCCCCTGTGGATCCCTCCTTAAAGGGGTTATCCCATCTTGGACATTGGGGGGAATGTCGCTAGGATATGCCCCCAGTGTCTGATAGGTGTGATCCCCCCTCTGTGACCCACACCTATCCTTAGAACGGAGCCTGCAAAGTGGGGACCCAAAATGGTGCCTGCAAACTTGGACCCACACCTATACCCTTAGAACGGAGCCCTCAAAGAGCCCGCACATGTGCAGCGGCTCTTCATTCATGTCTATGGAAGTGCCGAAAGTAGCCAAATGGGACCCTCGCTATTTTTAGAAGTCCCATTGAAATGAAGATGTCATTATGTTCATGGAGACATGGCACCATGTTGGCACACCTTCGATGAGGAAACCCCAATTATTCCACCGAAACAAAATTTGTTTACCACTTTTTTGTCCCTTTTTTATAGAGCACATTTCCCGAAAAAATACAAGAACAATGTCTGTAAAAGTTGATTTCTGAAGGTGTCTACACATTTGGCAGGACAGGACAACCTTCTTATGTGTGTAGGGTGTCCCAACTCTCCCCCGATGGCAGATAAGGTGCACCCTGAGGGGTCTGACATTGTCTTATTCCCTTCTCTCTATTGAGATTGCATACATTCTTGGCTAAGCTGGACATGAACATGTATCAAGAGCTCAGGAGGAAAAGCTGACAAGTAAACTAGCACTTTCTATTGCATTCTACTGATTTTGAGATAAAATAAATTTTTGTAGTTGATTTAAAAAAAAATGTAAAAAGATTTTAATTTAAAAAAAAAAATCGGTGCATTTGCAGACTGTTTTTTCCCCCCTTTTCAGTGAATCCGTCAGGGAGCTGCCCTGTCGAATGGATCTGTAGCCAGTGGCGTAACTGCAATAGAGGCAGACCACGCGACTGCTGTTGGACCCAGAAGGGATGGGGGGGGCCCCGCACGAAACGTACTCTTCTTTTCAGCCCATGAAAACATTGCATTTTAAAGCCACCGCCACCAGGTGGAGCTCAATGAAAAGAGGTATTACAGCTTTCATGGTAGCTGTATTAATTCCTATTCAATGAGCTCCCCCTAGTGGTGGCTGCAGACAGACGGCTTTGTAATAGAAGCGAAGCAGGAGATTTATCAATGTATTTTTGCCAATTTTCTGGTGTAAATACATTGAGAAATATGGTGTTCAGAATGATATGATAAATGATTGAAGCACAAGTTCCACATAAAAGTCAGATAAAGTGGGTGAGGCCAAAGGCAACTTTTTATTTTTATTTCAATTTGTATTCAATTAAACTTTCTTCCACTTGCTCTTATCTGTATTTCCTAACAGCTCATAAACACTTATTATAGCTAAACTTTTATCAGTCTGTGAAGGTTCTCATTTATCCAGGTCATGGTAAAGAATAAATCAAGGCAACTGGACTTGCTGTAGATTTCTTGAAAACATTTCACTCGTTCTTCCAACTAAACTTATATCAGTTTGATCAGAATTTAGTTTTAATGAGTGCTTATGTGTTCCCTGATGATTCACAGAAGAAAAACTGTTATAGAAAGTTTTAATAAAGACCAAATAAAAAAAAAAGATTTTTAGCCCAAAATGAGTAGAAAGCCATAAAAAAACCGAATTTCCTCAAAAACGTGTCCATAGCCTTTAATAGCTGGGTTTATGTTTGCCTTTAAGTTTACAGGGTTCTGCAAAGAAATGTTCTGTTGTTGTGCAATCAAAATGGAAATCACTTTGGAACCGATAATTTTCCTTTGTAATCAGCATCTAAAGCGCAATTTCTTCTTCTCGCTGTTCATTTTTTTCCTCGAATGTTCACTTCATAAATTGCATTATTATGCAGAAACAATTTCTTATGGTTTATAAATGGCTTTCGTCTGCGGATGGCAAATTGTATGTTCTCCTGTAAATTGCTCGTCTGCTAGGATAAACAGTGTTTACAGCTGTTGGTGCCACAAGCCTATGCAATAACCCATGTCTCTTCTTTTTCCTAGATATGAACATGGAATTTAACCCCTCGGATCATCCACGGGCAAGCACAATATTTCTCAGCAAATCCCAAACAGATGGTATGTAACTTTGTAAGTGGTCTTTGGGATGAGTTTGTGGGGTCCAAGCAGGGCCGGTGCTATAATAAGGCAGACCAAGCGGCTGCCTTAGGGCGCCAAAATGAACTTTTTTTTTTTAAATCACTTTCGTGATGTGATCATGGGGGAGGGGGGGGGGGGCAAAATGTAGCTTAGCTTGTGCTGGCAGAAATCCTTGCACCGGCCCTGGGTGCAAGGATTCACTCGCCCAGCCACAATACCAAATTACTGCAGTGTCTTGCAGGTTAAAGGGAAATCTGCTCCCGGACACTGCAGCATAATGTTGTGAAAGGCCCTCTGTTTTCAGCGGCTTTCAGTACTTTTAGAGTACAGCCCTGCTAAAGCCTGCAGCTTGCACCAGTGCTGCGAGAGAGATGAGTCAGGTGCTGCATGCTGCTCCCTACTCCAGATGACGATTGACAGTTTTGCATAGGAAAGAAAGCTGTCACTCATCATCCAGAGCCAGGGGCACAGGGGCAGCGCTCAGCATCATACTCTTCTCTCTTGCAGTGCAGGCGCACGCTCTGGGACTTGGCCGGTCTAAGAACTGAAAGGCAGCACAAGAGTGAAATCAGCCGGACTGTCTCAGTGAGAGCAGTGTAGGGAGCTGACCGGTGACCTTTAAGTTGTTCACATTGGTGTAGTAGTTTACATCATAAATAGAAACCACAGCGTAGCGCCACATCTGCAGCACGGTGGACAACGGTAACGGCTGATGGACCCAATCAGCTTGTAATGGGGTCATAATCCGCCATGGGTTTCTTCATTTTGACAGGATATGGGATGGAACCTCCAGATGTGGTTATGGCTGGGATCCCGGCCTGTTTAAAGCCTTGGTTGTATGTAACACATATTATACTGTGCAGTTCAGTGATAATTCAAGTAAATTTCTTATTTCTGTTTTTACAGTGAGAGAAAAGCGGAAGAGCCTTTACATAAACCATGTGAGTAAAAAAAAGAAAGTACAAGTAACAAGGATAAAAAAAAAATCTTTTTTGTATTTTTTGCTGTCTCATGGATTCCTTATTTGCTTTTTACTTTTCTATCTTAGTACTAACCCCTGCAGTTTATCATTCAACTCTTTACAGACATTAGACCCCATTGATTTTCATGGTATCTACCATCTGCTGAATTGGAACACATGGACGGCTGGATGTCCTGTTGTTTCCACAAGATAAGGGAAAAAAGAGAGTCAAAGGGAACGTGACAGCTGCTTATTTCCCCATTACCGACATGCTTTTAGACAGGCAAAAAGTGCTTATTTATGGCAGAGTTGGGGTCCTTCTACATGGGTTGATTAAGGATATAACAAATATTTCCTGATGTTCATACAGTGTCATTATATTCCGCAGCACTGTACAGAGATACTTTCAATCCTGGTCCCCAGTGGGGCTCATAATCACATTTCCAGATTGTAGGGTCTGCTTCATAGGCCATTAATCTATCAGTATGTTTTAAAGTGGAAATGTCATTAATTTTTTTATTTTTGTAATGTATAGGGGTAGTGATACTGACCATTTTTGTAATATACTTTAATTACTGAAATTGTACATTTCTATTAGAAAAATAGCTCTAAATTGGCCCATTTTGAGCCTTAGCAACGCTCCTCTTCTGTTTACATAACAGTCAGTGTTAGCAAGTCTCCGCTGTTATGTAAACAGTAGAGGAGTGTTGCTAAGGCTCAAAATGGGTCACTTTAGAGCTATTTTTCTTATGGAAATGTACGATTTCAGTAAATACAGAATATTAAAAAAATTATCAGTATCACTGCCCCTGTACATTACAATAAAAAATAAAAAGAATGACCGTTAAACTTTAAAGAAAACCTACAGTACACGGAGAGAACATACTTATCATCACACAAAGGGTATTCTTGGTCAGATTCAACCCCGGGGCCCCAGTACTAGCCACCACGATGACTATTCTATTAGCTCTCATTTTTTACAGACCAGTGTAAATGATATTTTTATGCCTTTTCACCACTTTTGCAAACTTGGGGGTAATTAAAGGGGATGCTCCCGCTTGGGAATCTTTTCTACAAACCCCCCCCCCCCCCCCTTCCTCAGTGTGGCCGGACCTGCGGTTGTAATTAGACTTACCCAATCTCCACAGCTAGGTTCTGGTTCCATTGCTGCCCCGCTGGCTTTGCAGATTCTGGGTCTCTCCACGTCAAAATCCATTTTGATGTGATCACCTGTTACCCATACATTAGATACTACCACGTGACCTGCGTCAAAATGGATGTTGGTGCGGGAAGACCAAGGACCTGCAGAGCTGGTGGGGCAGCGATAGAGCTGGAACCAAGAGACAGGAATTAGGTAAGTACGATTACCACATGGGTCTAAAGGTAAGTACGATTACCACCACAGGTCTTTGGTAAGTATGATTACCACCACGGGTCTTTGGTAAGTACGATTACCACCATGGTCTTTGGTAAGTATGATTACCACCACGGGTCTAAGGTAAGTACGATTACCACCACAGGTCTTTGGTAAGTATGATTACCACCATGGTCTTTGGTAAGTATGATTACCACCACGGGTCTAAGGTAAGTACGATTACCACCATGGTCTTTGGTAAGTATGATTACCACCATGGTCTTTGGTAAGTATGATTACCACCATGGTCTTTGGTAAGTATGATTACCACCATGGTCTTTGGTAAGTATGATTACCACCATGGTCTTTGGTAAGTACGATTACCACCACGGGTCTAAGGTAAGTATGATTACCACCATGGTCATTGGTAAGTATAATTACCACCATGGTCTTTGGTAAGTATGATTACCACCATGGTCTTTGGTAAGTATGATTACCACCATGGTCTTTGGTAAGTATGATTACCATCACGGGCCTGGACATGTTGGATGGATGGTCTGTAGAAAAGGTCCCCAGGGGTAAGCAACCCCTTTTAATAGGACTTCAAGAAGTCCTCAAAGCCCCACCTATCCTAAGATCTCAGATTATTATATAGTTGGGGGTCCAGTGTTGGGACTACATTAGTCGCTAGGATGGGGATGAGATACATTTACTTGGCTGAGCATACATCTTTGGCACCCATCTACATTTTTTGGATCCATTCAGTGAGGGTCTCCATCAGTGAACCCTTAATATATATATATATATAAACCAGAGGTACACTTCATTGTAAATGTAGAATAGATCTGGTATGTACCAGAAACATCTAATATCGTGCAACCTTCATGTCCGTCATAAGAACATCCAAGCAGGTTGCTGGTGGGCAGCTTAGAATTTCGTACAGTAGGTCCTATTGAGGATCACGGATAGACGCACTGCAGAAGAAACCTAGGAGACGGCAGAAATGCAGTAGCATTGTGCAAAATGTATCTCTGTTCTGTGGTGCAGGAGTCCTAGAGATCTCTAATTGCTCTGCGCTTCTTGTAGAGATTAATAATATCTTTTTAAAACCCGTCTGAGATATTTTCTGCACTAATTGAACAGAATGGAGCTCTGGCTCAGGATGAGCGGCAGTGGAGAGAGCCTGTGTATGTGTGACCTCGTGTCATTGACAAACCCATAAATAACTTCAGTTATCTGGTCAGTTATCGGTTAGGGCTCATGCACACGACCATATTTTGTTTCCTTGTCCATCCCATTTTTTTTGCTGATAGGATGCGGACCCATTTATTTCAGTGGGTCCGCAAAAAATGCGGACAGCACACCATGTGCTGTCCGCATCAGTATGTCCGTTCCGTAACCCCGCAAAAAAAGAGCATGTCCTATTTTATTCTAGTTTGCGGACCGCAAAACACATATGGTCGTGTGCATGTAGCCTTATTGTGAGCTAAAACCAGGTGCGGGTCAAAAACACAGAACAGGAAAAAATCAAATGATTACATCGGATCTCTGTGAAGGCCTCACTACTGGTTTTGGTCACAATAACTGATGGAAATAACTGACCACATAACTGGTGTGTGAAGTTAGCCTCATACTTTTGCATAAAAAGTTTGCAGTTCAGACCAAGGATTGTAGGTTGATTTCCCCTTTAATTACTTGTTTTAGATTCTTTTAAAGGGCATCTGTCAGCAGATCTGTCCCTATGACACTGGCTGACCTGTTACATGTGCGCTTGGCAGCTGAAGACATCTGTGTTGGTCCCATGTTCATATGTCCCGCCTTACTGAGAAAAATGATGTTTTAATATAGCAAATGAGCCTCTAGTAGCAACGGGGGCGTTACCATTACACCTAGAGGCTCTGCTCTCTCTGCAACTGCGGCGCCCTCTGCACTTTGACAGGGTCTTTCAGTGTAAACGTTATCACACCTAGCCCTGTCGATCAAAGTGCATTGGGCATGCTCTGTGACCTTTGTGTAGGGGTCCTTATGCAAGGAGGAGGGGAGCTGTGACCATTACCATGGATATATCTATATGTAATCCTGCCTGTCATAATAATGTGATGACTACTGAGAAGTGATCTCTACAGAACAGGAAGTGTCAGTGGGATATTGGGCTCAGTGGCCTGTGCAAAAACTGCAAGATTTCCGGATCATTTTTACATATACAGTGGATATAAAAAGTCTACACACCCCTGTAAAAATGTCAGGTTTCTGTGCTGTAAAAAAAATGAGACAAAACTAAATCATTTCAGAACTTTTTCCACCTTTAATGTGACCTATAAACTGTACAACTCAATTGAAAAACAGACTGAAATCTTTTAGGTAGAGGGAAGAAATAACTATAAAAATAAAATAATATGGTTGCATAAGTGTGTACACCCTTAAACTAATACTTTGTTGAAGCACCTTTTGATTTTATTACAGCACTCAGTCTTTTTGGGTATGAGTCGATCAGCATGGCACATTTTGACTTGGTAAGATTTGCCCACTCTTCTTTGCAAAAACACTCCAAATCTGTCAGATTGCGAGGGCATCTCCTGTGCACAGCCCTCTTCACATCACCCCACAGATTTTCAATCGGATTCAGGTCTGGGCTCTGGCTGGGCCATTCCAAAACTTTAATCTTCTTCTGGTGAAGCCATTCCTTTGTTGATTTGGATGTATGCTTTGGGTCGTTGTCATGCTGAAAGATGATAGCTGAACATGAAGAGGAACTTCTAGCAGAAGCCTGAAGGTTTTGTGCCAATATTGACTGGTATTTGGAACTGTTCATAATTCCCTTTATCTTACCTAAGTCCCCAGTTTCAGCTGATGAAAAACAGCCCCGCAGCCTGATGCTGCCCCCACCATGCTTCACTGTGGGGATGGTGTTCTTTTGGTGATGTGCAGTGTTGTTTTTGCGCCAAACATATCTTTTGGAATTATGGACAAAACGTTCAATCTTGGTTTCATCAGACCAGAACACCTTTTCCCACATGCTTTTCGGAGACTTCAAATGTGTTTTTGTAAAATGTAGCCTGGCTTGGATGTTTTTCTACATAAGAAAAGGCTTTTGTCTTGCCGCTCTACCCCATAGCCCAGACATATGAAGAATACGGGAGATTGTTGTCACATGTACCACACAGCCAGTACTTGCCAGATATTCCTGCAGCTCCTGTAATGTTGCTGTAGGCCTCTTGGTCGCCTCCCAGACCAGTTTTCTTCTCGTCTTTTCATCAATTTTGGAGGGACGTCCAGTTCTTGGTAATGTCACTGTTGTGCCATATTTTCTCCTTGATGATGACTGTCTTCACTGTGTTCCATGGTATATCTAATGCCTTGGACATTCTTTTGTACCCTTCTCCTGACTGATACCTTTTAACAATGAGATCCCTCTGATGCTTTGGAAGCTCTCTGTGGACCATGGCTTTTGCAGTGGGATGCGACTAAGAAAATTTCAGGGAAGACCAACTAGAGCAGCTGAACTTTATTTGGGGTTAATCTGAGGCACTGTAAATGATGGCACGTGTATGCTGACTCCTATTTAACATGATTTTGAATGTGATTTCTTAATTCTGAACACAGCTACATCCCCAGTTATAACAGGGTGTGCACACTTATGCAACCACATTATTTTAGTTTTTTTTTTTCTTCCTTCCACCTACAAGATTTCAGTTTGTTTTTCAATTGAGTGGTACAGTTTATAGGTCAATTAAAGGTGGAAAAAGTTCTGAAATGATTTATCTTTGTCTCATTTTTTTTACAGCACAGAAACCTGACATTTCAACAGGGGTGTGTAGACTTTTTATATCCACTGTAGGTAGTGACAGGGAAAGGCTACATGCACACGACCGTTGCCTGCCTCCGCGTCCGCTCTGTCCGCAAATTATGCGTCCATCAAAAAAAACGATGAGGAACGTTTTTTTTGACGGATCCGTTTTTTTGGCAGATCCATTGTAATTATGCCTATCCTTGTCCGCAAACGTGAAAAAAATAGGATATGCTCTATTTTTTTGACGGAAGGTAAACACGGACCACGGATGCGGAACAAAAACGGTTAACCATCCGCATTTTTTGACGGACCCATTGAAATGAATGGGGAAGCATCCTATCCGTGAAAAAAAAACGGAACGGACACGGAAACAAACAACGGTTCGTGTGCATGAGGCCAAAATAGAAGAAGCAACACCCTTTAACCTCTTATGGACAAAGGACGTACATGTACGTCCTGTGTCCGATCTTTAAAGATGGCGCCCGCTCCTGCTCCATGCGGGCGCCTTAGCCACGGGTGTCTGCATGGTTCCTGTAGCAGACACCCGCGGCTAATGTCCGCGACCGGCAGCGATGCCGATCGCGGACATTTAACATCTCGAAGGCCGTGGTCAATCCTGACCACTGCATCTGAGTGCGCACAAACCGAAAGTTTTACTTTCGGTTTGCGCTCCGGCTCCCCCGTGTGGCGATCGGAGGAGCCGGAGCGCGCCTGTAGTAGCTTGGGTTTCTATGAATGAAACCCAGACTGCTGTATAGTATTTCCTATGGAGCCTTGCCTGTAATAGGCTTCATAGGAAATTTGCGATTTTTTTTTTTTTCATATATTCCAATGCTATTGCATTGGAATGTATGAAAATCGCAATCAGATGATTGTAAGTTATAATTCCCTATGGGAACTATATAAAAGTGTAAAAAAAAAACAAAAAAAACATAAGTTCAAATCACCCCCCTTTTGCTAAAATAAAAATGTAAAAACTACAAAAATTTAAAAAATACACATCATGGATGTCACAATGTGCCAAAACGCCCATAATATAAAAATATAAAAAAATATTCCCCATACGTCAAACATCAAAACGGAAAAAAGCGTCCAAATGGCGGATTCGCCATTTTTGGTTGCTTCATTTTCCACAAAAAATTACATAAAAGGTGATCAAAAAGTCATACACACCCCAAAATGGTATCAATAAAAAGATAAGATTATGACGCATAAAATGAGCCCCCATACAGCTCTGTACATATAATTACAAAAAAGTAAGTATAGGGGTCAAAACATGGTGACAAAAAAGTAAAACTGATTTTTTTCCCACTTTTGAATTTTTTTTTCACTATCAAAACGCAAGAAAACCTATACATATAGGGTATCGCCAGATTCGTACTGACCTGTAGAGTAAAAGTAACCAGTCAGTTTTATCGCACATCGAACGTCGGAATTTAAAAAGCCGCAAAACTGTGGTGGAATTGCTTTTTTTTTTTGCAATTTCACCCCATTTGGAATTTTTTTCCCCGCTTCCCACTACATCATATGCAATATTAAATGGTAGCGTTGGAAAGTACAACTTGTCCCGCAAAAAACAAGCCCTCATATGGCTATGTGAACCTAATTTCAGATTGGTGGAGGTCCAAGTCTGCAACCATTGATGATCAACTCTTTGTAGGGTTTGTGGTTTTTAGTGTGAGCATTGCAGCCTTTTCCGTTTTAACCTGCGCACAGGTTAGGCCATCAATATTGGGAAGACAGAATACCCCTTTAATATATTGACGTGACTTTCTTTTTCCCACATTCAAAAGTGCATACAAGCTATTTCCCCCGTGTGTAAGCACACAGTGACGTCTCCATTTTCCTAACCTTTCTGTAGCAAATCTGCAGTCATCCCAATCAATACGTTCAGCTTTTCCCGGGAAAGGGGATGAATGGCTGCCACTTAAATGAAGGTCAAATGCAGAGGGCACCTACTCCATTACAGAATGCACTGAGATGAAGGACTGCGAGGATTTTTATTAACCCCTGCCGCCTGTGCTAAAAATATACAGCATTGCTGGTAATAAGTTCATAAGTCAGACTTTTAAGCATACAAGGAGATTTCTTTGTGAACTTGAATAGGATAGGACCTCAAGGCAAGTTGTGAAGGAATATTCGAGCACCATGACAGCTGCTGTTAGTTTTACGTATCATCTTAAAGGGGTTGTCCAAGATAAGCAAGAAGAAAAATCTCATTTTTTTCTAGAAATGCCTCCATTCTTGTCCATCGGCAGTGTCTGGTATGTAGTTTCTGGAAAAAAGAGGCAGACAACCCCTTTAAAGCCTAACGAATATACATGCTTGACTGCGGGTCGGATTAATACCCTCCTAGGGATGAGTTATTTGTGAAGGTCCTTACACCCTACCATTCCTGGCAGCACTCAACGTGGGCCCTTGGTGGGCATTTATGGCATATCCCTTTTTAAATGAAACGTTCTACAGTTCTCTAATGTATCGTACATCGTATTCAGTCTAGACAATGCTCTGTGGGCGAAGCACAGTGGTAGCAACTGCACAAAGCTGTCTGGTAGTGCAGATCATTCTCTGAATACAATTGTCTACTTCCCAGCTGAGATCAGGGCTCGGTATAAGTCCATTCACACGACGAGTCCATCTTGCAGGCTGCAAACTTTGGATCCACCGATTGTGTGCATCCCGCATTGCTGTCCGGGTCCATTGACCTCAATGAGTCTGCAAGATGCAGCAAATAATAGGACATGTCTTTTCTTTTTTAGTGTGGTCATGGCTGGCTCCATGTTGAAAGGGCATCTGGCAGCAGATCTGTACTTAGGACACTGACTGACCTGTTACATGTGCACTTGGCAGCTGAAGGCGTCTGTGTTGGTTCCTTGTTACTATGTGCCCACATTGCTGAGAAAAATGTTTTAAAGTTTTACTATATGCAAATGAGCCTCTAGGAGCAACGGGGGCGTTACCATTACACCTAGAGGCTCTGCTCTCTCTGCAACCGTCACATCCTCTCCACTTTGACGGCACCAAAGGAGTGAAAATGGGATCACACCTGGCTCTGTGAATCAAAGTGCATATTGCAGCAGTTGCAGAGAGAGCAGAGTCTCTAGGTGTAATGGCAACACCCCCGTTGCTCCTAGATGCTCATTTGCATATAAAGGCAATGCCCATGTTGCTCCTAGTGGCTCATTTGCATATACTAAATCTTAATCTTCTCACCAACACAAATGTTTTTAACTGCCAAGCGCACGTGTAACAGGTCAGTCAGTTTCAGTCTAAAGATAAGTGGTCAGCCTTGTATGTAGAGATCCTAGGTTTGAACCTTGGGAAACACTTTCTGATTTATTTATTTTTTTTAGGTATTTTTTTCTCTCACTCATTTAACTCTTAGTATACTGAAAATAATATTTTTTTATGCTTGGGAAGCTAATACATATTGCTGGTTTCTTTATAATCATATTTTGTGCCTGTGAATAAGCCAGTAATATGTTTTAGATTTCTAAATATAAAAACATCATTCTCAATATAGTAAGGCTATAACCTTTTATGGGTTAAAGGAGAAATAAAGAAGTAACAGAAGAAAACATATGTAAATTGCTCTTGGCACTTGAACTTAGGATCTCTACATGGAAGGCTGACCACTTAAACCAAGATTTAGCTTTACTACATAGAGAAGAATGTTTTTTTTTCTATACTTAGACAGCTAACACCTATTTCATTATAATCATATATTATGCCTGTGAATAAACCAGTAATATGTATTGGCTTTCTAAGCATAGAAATCCTCTTCTCAATTTGGTAAGGCTATAGTAATTACTGTATATGATATGTACATGCTAGGACACAGCTCTACCCTCAGTATGCTGATGTCTAGCCCTTTCAATCAAGGGAAGAGGGGAGTGTGCAGAGCACAGGGGCTGTTACAAAAGCAGTGCTTCAATTATTCAGCCCTGCCCCCTGGTGCTCTGAGTTGCTCATTTGCATATGCATACAAATGCAGTTACCGTATCTAGCATGTACACAAAAGAAAGGTACCGTTTTAATCAGCATAATGAGCCCTACCAGGCAGTATGCCTGGTTTAAAAAGGTTTATCATGCTGACAGAGCCTCTTTACTGCAATGGAAATAGGCTGGGCCTTGGGATCAGTTGATCCATGCAGTGGCTCTCTTATTAATGGAATTATCTGTGATGAGACAACCTTTTTAAACCCTTGCATTTATTTTCTGTTTTGCTTTAAGAACAACCCCAAATCTTTTCTTAACTATGAGCGTTGTTATTGAGATGGTGCACTGCTTATAAATGCAGGACAACGAAACGTATTTTGAGATTAATTCAATTATGGTAATCGGTTCTGAATGCAGCAGATTTTACTCTTCACTTTTCAGAACCCCATCTCTGTAATCCTACGCACGGCCTGAAAAAAAGAGACGGACACATTAGGAATGTCAGGCTGACAGTGAGATAAATCTCTGTAAAAGCTGTCAGGTTTAATTTGTGTCGAAACATCTCCTGAAGTGGGTATCGGTTTGGCAGCCTGTCAGGAATGTGTTACACCATTTATTCTCTTATTGTACATTACGCCAGAACTTCCTCGAAGTGATACTGATGGTTTTACTTCCATATTAAATTCCAATTAGCTAGGCTTTACTAGTCACATAGTAGCACATATGTCAGAGCTGAATTACAATGCAGACGTTCTCTGATAATCGGGATCCCTCGAGGTCCGTCACTGGGATGGGATTTAGGATGTTTTTAAAAACGTTAGCCAAATTGTTGCAGATCGTTTCCTGAAGGTGTCAGACCATTGAGCAATATCCATTTCATTGGTTTTTGGATTAAGGCTGGTGTCACACAATTTTTCTGTTGTTTCTGTGGTTTTTGGTGTGTTCGATTTGCTGGTGTATTTTATTTATTTTTTTAAACAAAAACACCGGCTCCAGAAATCGCATGGAAGTCTCTTGAAAATTTTAAATGCAGACAATACATTTTTTTTTTTTTTTTTTATAGTTTTTTTGTGGTGTTTTTCATTTTTTTTTATCGCAGCATGCCCTTGTTTTTCTCCCATAGGCCAACATTTTTTTTGTAGCTTTAAAAAAACCACGTGCATTCTTTTTTTTTTGGTGTTTTTTTTGTACCAGTGTATGTTCCTCAAACTGCTCTACAGAGGAAAGGTTAAGGGGGGAGGGCAGGACTTTGTTTTCCGTCTTGCATAACGGGAACCAGACGGATCCGTTATGTTCTCCCATAGACTTCTGTAATGACGGAAAGCAAACGGAATGCCATTTCAAGGCTTCCGTTTTGCATTCCGTCATAATACAAGTCTATGGGCAGCAAAACGGATCCGTCCTTCCGTCTTATGGGTTCCGTTATTTTCCTTTATAACCATGTGATGACGGAAAACCATAGCAGAATCCATAACGCTTATGTGAACCCACCCTAAGGCGGCTTTCAGACGAAGATGTTTGCAATGCATATATATAGTCCGGATTTTATGTTCCGGAATTTGGTGCGAATGTTAATAAATAGAGCGATTCACAAGGACGAATAATTTCCGCCAGTGTTTGAAATACGCAGCATGTCTGAGTTTTGTGCGCATTTGTTTCGAAATACGCACATTACAGTCTGTGCAGTGCATGAAAAATTAAGGAAGGGAGAAATACGCATGTAAATCCTGATGGTATATCATGAGGATCCTGAGCCAGAATACTGACGGATTTCAATACGCTCGTCTGAAAGTGGCCAGGCTTTTTTGCTCTGTTTGTAGGCAAAAACGTCAGCTCCAGGTGTCGCATTGTAGTCTATGGCAAATATTAAAGGGGTTCTCCGGGCATTTTGTCTAATTAGCTCATGGTACTAACCTGGGGGGAGAAATCTTTTAGACAATACTTTCCCTTCCTCACTCCCCCGAGGTCGTGGTCTCCACAGCGCTTGCTTGCTCTTCTGCCTGGTGTCCTGACCAGATGTGGTCGCCTATTTCCTATTCTGACAATAAATCTGCTGAACAGGAAAAGAAGAGGCCACTTTCGGTGGGGGCCCGGCTGGAGGAACCTGCAGGGTGCACGAGTGCAGCAGATACAGTGGCATCATGGGCTCATTAGACAAAATGCCCTGAGACCTCCTTTAAATGCAAGACAAAGAGGTGTTTTTCACCCTCGAGATGTGTTTTTTATTTTTTTAATCGCAGTATGCTTTTGGTCTGGCATTTTCCCTCATTGCCTGTGTTTTTCTATCATAATCCGCCAGTGTATGTTCCCCATACAGCTCTACAGAGGTAGCTACATTATTTGCACACAACATGCACAAAAATGCCTAAAGAAATGCTACAAAAAAGCTCAGCAAGGCATTTTTTTTTTAGGCTTTTTTTGCCCCATTAAGATGCATAACCCAAAACAGCACCTTAATGGGGCTTTACGTTTCTTGAGACAGGGCTAAAGGGTTCACTTAGCAGGCACTGTGTGAGCGCTTTATGTGGGTATACATGATCTTCTGCTCAGCCACCCATCTCCATTTGTAAGAGAAGACTACAAGGAACTATGCCCTAAGGCCTCTTTCACACGAACGTTTTTTGTTTCTTTTTGCGAGTGTACGGACCGTTTTTTTTTGCGTTCCGTATACAGAACCATTCATTTCAATGGTTCAGCAAAAAAAAGGAAGTGTTTCTGTGTGCATTCCGTTTCCGTATTTCCCTTTTTCCCTTGCATGCAAAGATAGAACATGCCCTATTATTGCCCGCAAATCACGATACGTGGCTCCATTCAAGTCAATGGGTCCGCTAAAAAAACAGAACGCATACAGAAATGCATCCGTATGTCTTCCATATCCGTTCCGTTTTTAGCTGAACCATCTATTGAAAATTTTAAGCTAAAGACCAATTTTTTCTATGTAATTACTATATACTGTATATGCGATACGGAAAAACAGAAACAAAAAAACGGATCCGATAAAAACGGCCTGCAAAACACTGAAAAAGCCACATGGACGTGTGAAAGAGGCCTAACCCCGAGCATCTGAACAGATGTAAGTTAAGGAATTTATATAGTTTCATAGGGGCTGCTATTTGCACCCAGTGTCCTATATCCTGCTATGGAATATAAGGTCAAGCAAATACTAGAGGAACCTAAGCCGTGCGCACATTTACCATAGGACACGTCCAGCTTCACCCTTTTGCTCGAAGGGTTTGTCTGGTTTCATGATTATTGATGAGTTATCCTCAGAACAGATCATCAGTTCATGGGGGTCTGACTCTTGCATCCCCTAACAAGTAAGGGTACATTCACTCTAGCGTTATTCTTCAAAGGGTCTCAATACCGGAAAAAAACGCTTCTGTTTTGCCCCAATGCATTCTGAATGGAAAGCAATCCGTTCAGTATGCATCAGGATGTCTTCAGTTCTGTCCCTTGTACGGTAGTTGACCGGACAAAATACCGCAGCATGGACGTTCTGTTCCGCAAAATACGAAATGCACGCGGATGTCATCCGTATTTTCTGCGGATCTGTTTTTTGCGTACCGCAAAATACATACGGTCATGTGCATGAGGCCTTATAGTATACAGAGCGGAAGCAGAAGGCTCTGTACATTTGATTGGAGTTGAGCTGCAGTACCCCGGCACGGCCACTACACAGTGTATAGCGCTGTCCGCCCCCATCTCCGCAGGCTGTATAGTTTCTTGTGCAGGGGCAGTCTGAAACAGCTGATCGGTAGGGGTGCAGGGTGTTGGACCCATCCTGATATGTAGCCTGGAGAACCCTTTTAATAAACACTGTATGCGTTAGGGTATTTTCACACTAGCGTTAAAGTTTTCCGTATTGAGTTGCGTCCTAGGGGCTCAATACCAGAAAAAAACGCATCAGTTTTGTCCTAATGCATTCTGAATGGAAAGCAATCCGTTCAGTATGCATCAGGAGGTCTTACGTTCCGTCCCTTACAGTATTTGGCCTTGTGATGACGTCGGGTACGTTTTCAAAGTTGATTTTTGACATGATTTTGAGCGTCATCTAAGCCAGTTTTGAATGGAGGGAGGATGAACAGTAGGAACATGTAATTAGCTTTACAGGTCGGTTCTGATGACCGGTTCCCTTTAAGATAACGGTTCCAGTAGGTCGGACTTTCTTCTAATCCATCTGATGCCTCTGGGAAGTAAAATAATCTGGGTAATCTTGAGGTTGACATTGTCCACATTTACGTAGCCTGATATTTGGTTTCTAAACACTCGGCGCACACTTCATTTGCCAACTCCTGCTCTTATCTCGGATTCTAGTCCAAAAATTTGATAACCTGGTAAATGTGTCCACAAGCCGAGAGATACGACACCCGGCGATCATAACTTGTGTTAATAGATGCAAATCGAGCCATTTAAATCCCAGATCATGTAAATGTATTCCAGCTTGTCAGTCAGCATTTTCGTTCAAGCACTTCTGCATATTTTGAGGTTTGTTCCATATTTAATGTGATTGGAAATCCAGGCTGACGACCAGCTTGGCATCATGGCTGAAAAAAAGAAAGTGCTAGGAACAAAAGCGAATCCAAGGACTGTAGCCAGCAAATTTTTCCAGCTGATGTCCACAGAAAATCTTAACCGTGGACTTTTGGGGCAGACGTCCTGAATTTGACAAGAGCTTTTCTTCTCACATTGTATGCTCTATGCGCCCTCTGCTGGTCAGTAGTAGGCATTGCGGCAGAGTGTGATCCGGGGCTTCGTGTTCAATGCTGAAGCACTCTGTATTGTCGGAGAAGTGACCTATAACGTGCAGCACACACGACAGTCAGCATCAAGATTCTTGGTTCAGTTTCGTTGTACGTATATTAATAAAAAGCTCTCCTATTGTACGCGCTTCATGAAAGTTTCCTCCATACCCCGGCTTGCTCCCACACACTCTTTCTAGGTTAATTGGCTTTCTATGTAATTATCCATAGTGTGCATGTGAGACGGGGAACCCTAGTTATGAGCCCCACAGGGACTGTTGTAAGTTCATTTTCAGTTGAGCGCTGCAGAATATGTTGCCGCAATATGAATAGCAAGTAATGGTGGCGCACAGTGACGTAAAATGTAGGTATCCATTATGAACATGCAGAATAGGAGTCTGAACCTACAAGAGAACGACTCACTGGCTATGTATACTGGTATAGAGGAGGTATATAGCGGAACAAGTTACGTCACCATTACAGTTTATCCAGCTTTCTTAGGTTCCTGAACTCAGAAGCGGACTGGCCATAGACCCTGCAGGGAAATTTCCCAGTGGGCTGATGCCTATGTGAGGTCGCCCAAGGCCCCCTTATGCCACCAGCCAGGTACATAACAATCTCATGCTCTTAGCATTAAAGGGGTTATCCAAATTCTAAAACATTCCCCCCCCCCCCCAATGCCCGGGGCCCTTGTATGGATTATACTTACCTGCTGCCTGGTACCCGCATCGCTTCGGATCCCTGCACAGCCACCCTGTCGCTCAGATCAAAACATCTGTCGACGAGGGAAGCGGGTATTATCCGGCCACAAAGGGGACGAGCCCCATGGGGGGGGGGTTAGAATTTGGAAAACCCCTTTAATAATTGCTAGTAGCAGCAGGTACATATGAATCTGGCTGCAACTGTAGTTGTCCTCTTGAAGTCAAGTCCTCAGGATGTGATACCGTTGAATTCTGCAGCGGGGGCGACATTTTTTGTGCAGCACTGTTGTATTGTTTCTTTCCGTTTGGACCCGCCTAAAACATAGGCCTACTTTTAGTGTTTTTTCCACTTTTTTTTTTATTTTTTCCTTTTTTTTTTTTAAAACAAGAGCCGAGCCGAGCAAAACCGACAGTGCCTGTAATTGTATAGATAGATGTCGGATCTCTGGGGGCCCAGCCACCGGGCATACCACCCATCACTAAAATGGAGGCTTCTGAGCATGACGGCATGAAGGAGGAGTATGAAATGAGTGGTGGTAAAGCATGCATCCTTCTCGTCCACCCGTCTGTCCAGTAGACTTTGCTAGAAGAGAATCACCAGCGACCTCCCTATCCAACTATAGCATAGACACATAGCCAGGGTTCACCTGATTAAAACACAGTTTTTCCTTTGTTGATCTGAGGCTCCGTTCCTGAGTTATGATACTTTTTCTTAATATGCAAAATAGGCCTTTGGTGCAATGAGGGTGTCACTATTGCTCTTGTTGCGCACAAGCTCCACTGCTTTCTGTGGCCAGCTCCTCCCTAGCTGCTTTGATTGACAGGGCCAGGCAGTGGTAAAGCAGTGAGGGAGAGGTTTGTCACAGAAAGGCAGGGATTTTGGATGCAACAAGAGCAATGGTGACGCCCTCATTGCACCAAAAGCCTAATTTGCATATTAAGAAAAAAGATTTATAACTTGGGAACGGAGATTTATAACTTGGGAACAACAAAAGAAAAACATTGTTTTAATCAGGTGAACCACAGCTACGTGTCTATGCAAACAGCTGGATAGGGAGGTCGCTGGTTGTCCAGCCTAGGAGCTGAATGCGAACCTCATTAAAAAAAAAAAAAGCATCATCTGACGGTCCCGTGAGGGATGCGGCTAATGTCAGGCCTCAGCAGTCACATCGGCTTTTGTTTTTGTGTGGCTACATAAGGACCATAGAGGTTGTTGCCTCCTAGGCACAGAGCATCAGGACGCCATCAATGTCCACACAGACCACTGGACCTCTCCTGCTGTCGCCATCTAGCGAGGCCTTTGTGCCCCATCATTGAGCATTGCGTAGGTGCTTTATCCTATAGGGCTGTTACACCATATCATCGCACCATATCATCTGAAGACACGCAAGTGGCAACCATAGTAATCATTTGATTTAACAGGATTGGTGTCGTTGTATGTTCCTTTCAACTCCACGGTTAGGGTGTTAATACACACTTATTGATAATTGCTTTAACATGAGCTACACCTTCATAGGTTTTTTTCAGTGTCCCCTGATGAGCTCCCCCAAGTGTTTGGGCGAAACGCGCTGGGACAGGGACGTGTTAATCTGACACATTCCATAACATTACCAATAAATATCACCAGTAAAACAATTCTGGCGTTTTCAAGTTACCGAGTAATTCATCATTGATTAATGAGAGTCGACAGGTGCCTAGCATCTGTGCTATTGTTTATTATTTTGGGTACGTTTATTCTTATATGATAAAGTTTAGACTCGCCTACCTCAGCCTGTTCTATACATCCCAATCAGGGCCATCCTAGGGCGTCCAGGAGGTTCCTGAAACGGGATCGGCCCTATCGGGGCGGCCATTCCGTTCTAGGCAGGGCGATATCAAGATAGGGTTGTCATTAGGGACAGCCCCCCAACCATCGTCCATCACACGAGACCCTGCCATTCTTTCTGCCCACTACTACGAGGACTGACTCTTTCACAAGAGGAATCTCCTCTTTGTTTTTTCTTATGTAATTTAAGTGTGCCTATTTGGGGTGATCTACGTGCTCCCTTTTTATCTAGAATCACAAATAAAGGCTAAGTTTTAGAGTCTGGTTTACCTGTGACTTTGCCTCCTAGGCTGGACAACCCTTTAACCTCTGTTCCCTTTTGTGGGAAATGTCATTTGTTCCCCAAAAAATTCTATTCAAAAAAATTCTTAAAGGGGTTTCCATTGTTGATATTTATCACCTATCCCCGTGATCTCCATCCTGTGGCTCTCCAGCTACAATCTCCATCAGTCTCAGACAGCCTGCAGCTATCAGGGCATGCTGGGAGTTGTAGTTTAGTAGTTCAGGAGAGCCACAGGTTAAAGATCACTGGGATAGGTAATAAATATTGACTTTTTTTTTAAGGAATGTTTAACATTTTCCTAGAAGAGGAAAAGAGGATGAATCAAGATCTTGAATTTTATTAGGAAGTGCTGTAGAATAAAGGTTTATGTTCTTTCCCTAGAGATGGAGATGGAAGATTGCTGATGGACATTTTTGATGAAAAACTTCACCCTCTTTCTGTAAGTAGTTCTTAGTTTTTTTTGCTTGACCACTTTTATTTTCAGGTATCTCTGGAACCTCTTATAAGACGACCACCCAACTTCTCGAAAAAGATGACCAGTGTGTATAATGTAAGGTGGGACTGAATATCTGTCACAGGAAATCTGGTCTGGATAAGGAGGTGGTCTTCATAAGCTCATAGAATAGACTTCTTTCAGTGGGTGACCGGGCTCCTAAGTCTTGGGGCCCTGTAAGTGAAACTGGACTGTCTCAAGCTGCCGTCACTTCTTCATCAGTCTGCACCTTCTGTGTACATCTTAAGTCACCTTCTTACTGTGGAGGCAGAAGGAGCAGTAGATGACGGAGAAGGAAAGCCCTACTGAACAACATGGGCTGAAGTGTGATTTTGGTTTTAGGGTAGGTGATGGTGGAAGTTGAGGCCCAAACTAGGCTTTTGCACTTGAGCTTATTATAGCCTATCGCTAGGGGAGTTATTAAAATGTTAAAATAATTTTGTTAAGGAAGGTTTTTTTTCAGTTGCTTTGAACATTTGGGGGGTGTCATGGTGTCTTGGGTTAAT
This sequence comes from Bufotes viridis, assembly GCA_033119425.1. Classification (NCBI taxonomy): domain Eukaryota; kingdom Metazoa; phylum Chordata; class Amphibia; order Anura; family Bufonidae; genus Bufotes; species Bufotes viridis. The sequence goes on from CM065593.1 coordinate 343,422,416, forward strand.
CAGCACCGTTATGTCCCATGCCCAAGTGTTTGGTCATATGTAAACTGGACTTTACCATTGCAGAAATCAGAAATACCGTCTGATTATGAGAAGCATGACCCAGAACAGAAACACATATATCGATTTGTTCGGACGCTCTTCAGTGCTGCCCAGCTGACAGCTGAATGTGCCATAGTTACTTTGGTAAGTGCGATGTCAGCCCGTGACGTTTTAGTATTTTCTATAATGGATTTAAAAAATATATATATAAATATATATATAAATATATATACACAGAGTGTGTGTGTGTGTGTATATATATATATATATATAATATATATTTATATTTATTTATTTTATATGTGGAACAGCCCTACGTCAGTGCCCTAGAAGCTAGTATGAAATATATCTAGATGCTAGGCTAGTCTTGCATACCCCTTCAGCTTGCGGTGCATACCCCTGGGGTACGAGTACCATAGTCTGCTATAGCTGGAGTAACCTTTGACAGGATGTCTAGTTCTAGACCAGATTTATCACCGGGTGTTTAGTCTGGATGATAAATTTGGTGCATTTCTAGACCTTTTTGTCCATCTCTATACCAACTACTAGTTGACGATAAAATTTTAGGGCAGAATTTTGGTGTGAAATGTTGGATCTTAAGCCACACCCCTTTCCCCTTTTCCCACGGCCACACCCCTTCCTACTAAACCCTGCCCCCTGAGTCAGAAAATGTAGATCCCTAGTTGCACCAAGTTACGCCAGCTTTAGGCAGATTCTAAGGGTGGACACAATAAATCTGGGCCAACATGACATTCAAAATATATTAGAAATACACAGTGAATGAATAAAGTGAAAAGGATCAGCGGACAGGGACTTACACCATTATTTGACCCATGCATGCCCCCTCAGAAGGGCCACATGAGGCCTGCACGCGGTATAAGCCCCTGGACCATCTCACTATTCATTTACTGTGCATTTTTGTTGGCTTATTGCATGTCACATTGTGTATTTAATCTTCTTTTGGGTGATTTTTCTGTAATTTGGGCTCATTTTAAGTTGCTTTATCGTGGTCTCTTTGATTTTAGAAATAGTGAATTCTGCTTGCGGCTTGGCAGCGGGTCTTCGCATGGACCCTGCCGTGGGTTATCTGTATGCAGGAGGTTAGCTTAGTAATAAAAATGAATATTTCTGTGGATGTGCAACTTTGTCAGTCCTGCCTTTTCTGCGTATTTCTCCAGAGGTGTCTGACAGCAGCTTATTCCTCCCTCCCTATTGAGAACACATGCATGCTCGGCCCAGCTGGATATGTACGTACGGTTGGTGGGGTCTGGAGAAATAGCTATGGAGACAGGGATGGCTGGGATAGGTTTCTGGCAGTGTCCTGCAAAAGATGGTATTCTTAGAAAGCCACGGGGAATTAGATTATGTCCAGCGTTGTTTCTGGCTTGAATATTCCATTTAATTACTGGTTATCGGAGTTTTTATTTCAGATATTGGAGAGGGGAATCAAGAAGATTTAATAAGCTGCTGTCAGTCATATCGTGGTAGATAAGGAGCGCAAATGTTTCACAGGCATGCCTATGGAGACACAGAGTATTAAATAGTGGCCCAGTGCAGAACAGCTAGAATTCATCTGCACTTTATATACAGTCAGTAGGATGGCAGTGACGGCATCCTGTATTTCATGCAGACTGGGTTGTAAAGAGGCTAGAAGATAGGGATTCACCTGCCCCCCCCCCCCCTCTTCTTCCATTCTACTAAATGACCAATCTATGTCTTCCATGGAAGCAGTTCTAGGAACTCCTTCAAAACTAGTTTATTAGGCTGGGGTCACACACAGGTTTTTATGGCAGTTTTTGACACTTTTTTTTTTTGTGGCCAAAGCCTGAAATGTGTGACACTGGCCATAGCGTGTTTTTTTTAGCTGTGCCGATAGTACTGCTACGTGTCATCAGGACCATCAATGGTTATTTTCCACTACAGTAGGCGGACAAGCTGGAGGCAAGGAGCATGCCACCGGACCATGGGCAGACCGGTCATAGACCCTACAGGGAAATTTCCCGGTGGGCGGATGCCCAGAGGGCCACCCAAACTCACCTCTTGACCGCCAGCTAGGTACATAAAGATCTGATGCTCTTAGCATTAATGTAGGCAGTATATTGTGCTGCACTGTGGTATTTAGTTCTGCTGTTGCAGTATATTGTGCTGCACTGTGGTATTTAGTTCTGCTGAGGCAGTATATTGTGCTGCACTGTGGTATTTGGTTCTGCTGAGGCAGTATATTGTGATGCACTGTGGTATTTAGTTCTGCTGAGGCAGTATATTGTGCTGCACTGTGGTATTTAGTTCTGCTGAGGCAGTATATTGTGCTGCACTATGATACTTGGTTCTGCTGGGGCAGTATTTTGTGGTGCACTGTGGTATTTGGTTCTGCTGAGGCAGTATATTGTGCTGCACTGTGGTATTTGGTTCTGCTGAGGCAGTATATTGTGCTGCACTGTGGTATTTGGTTCTGCAGGGGCAGTATATTGTGCTGCACTGTGGTATTTAGTTCTGCTGAGGCAGTATATTGTGCTGCACTGTGGTATTTGGTTCTGCAGGGGCAGTATATTGTGCTGCACTACAGTATTGCAGGCCCCGCCTACTTGAATTGTCCCTGCCTACTTATGTTGCCTCGCCTTCTTTCATTTGGAAACCCAACTGCTACACAGGGCCAATTTTAGTTTTTTTTTTCCAGGGTCACTTTAAGTTCCCAGTCCACCTCTGCACCAGCCCTTCTTACCCCTAGAAAGTAATCTGAACAGATTTCCATAGGAATATGGAGATCTAGCCATGCCATCTGCAAGAGGCAACACTGTGTCTGGCAAGCAGTCTCTGCAAAAATGATTTAATACGAAGGACATTGACGTTTTCCCTAATGAATGGCTACTATAGATTAGTAGAAAACAAAAGCTGTCTTTTTATGATCACTACAAGGCTAAAGATTTAAAGAGCATCTGTCACAATCGTCATCCCTATTAAACCAGGCATACTGTCCGATAGGGTTAGTGATGGTGACAAAAATGAGCCTTTTTTTTCTCAATCGGTATTACTGTTGCAGGGAAATTTTTACTTTTAGTTATATGTAAATGAGGTGCTCAGAGCACGGAGGGGCTGGCCTAGCCTCTCGGAGCACCACTTCACCTCCTCCCTTCTCTGTTTCCACTGTCCCTTCCAATGAGATTAACAGAGCCAGGGATCCTCATCGCTCTAATGCCTGGCCCTGAAATCTCGCATGTGCACTGGCGGCAGTACCATCAGCGCGTGTATAGTGAAAATCAGAGCGGGGGCGACCAGGGCATGTGTCAGATTTGAGGCCCAGATATCGGAGCAGTGAGGATGTCTGGCCCTGTCAGTCTCACTGGGAGCGGCAGAAGTGAAGAGGAGCATCTTTTGTTAGAACATTGCATTATACCGTTCCCCTGTTATTCCTCCTGCAAATGTATAATTTAATTGACAACTTAGTGTTTCCTGTTCGGTGTATATCTCTACACACTCAGACCCTGTCCAGTCAGTGCTTTCTATTGCTAGACTCTGTAGGGTCACACCCTTTTGACAAGGGGAATGGTAAAACACATTTGGCACTTTGGAGAGAAAAAAAGGAAGGATTCCGCACATCGATACTTTGCAGTACAAAAATTTCCATTTATTTAAGCAACATGGCTCCACATACAGACACTTCAAATCACAGCAGTAGTGCATTGACGCGTTTCGGACAAATTCCTTAGTCGTAACGAATCTTATGTATAGACATCAGTACGCAAGTATGTCTGAGCCTCTAAACTTATATGTTTTATTTCCAGGTTTATCTAGAAAGACTGTTAACTTATGCAGAAATAGACATTTGTCCGGCAAACTGGAAAAGGATAGTACTAGGAGCGATATTACTTGCCTCCAAGGTTTGGGATGACCAGGCCGTGTGGAATGTGGACTACTGTCAGATCCTGAAAGATATCACGGTGGAAGACATGTGAGTTAGGTTCCTTCACTCCAATATATGTTCCTCATGTCTCATTTTTGGACAGTGAAGGGAAAATGAGCGTTACTGGTTAAAAGGTAAATGGTGCACGGCTATAAACACTAGCTCCCTTGTCCATCACCAACATGGTAGAAGAGAGCCAGGCCGCTCTCCAAATAAAGAGCCAATGCCAATTGTATGGATAAATAGATCTAGATTAGGCAGGTACTGAATCTCCTAAAACAGACCAGTCCTGGAGACTCTTAGAGGGGCTTCATGGTACGGAGACTTATTGACAATGCTCCATGAGGTATCTACAAAAGAAGCCGCATCGAAGGCATTGCACCCAGCCAAGCCAGAATCCGACTCCGTACTGATAAGGGACAAGCACCCCAAAACGGATGGATATTTGGCCATATTCCCTTGACTTACTACCAAGGCTTAGTTAAAAAGTTGGGGAGCCACTTTCAAAAGGTGACGCTAGTGAGATGGTTCTTTTTCTTTGTGAGATACCTTTTTGTAAATAGGATCTATGGAGTTCTGCCTGGATCTCTTCCATTTCAGCAGGCATCCTCAAACTGTGGCCCTCCAGATGTTGTAAAACTACAACTCCTACAATGCCCTGCTGTAGGCTGATACTTGTAGTTTTGCAACAGCTAGAGGGCCGCAGTTTGAGGATGCCTGCATTACATTTTTGAACGATAGCTCCCTGTGCTTTATACTCCTGTTTATCTGGTGATGTTTCAGTAAGGTGAATACATCCTTGGGTAGGAATGAACTTTTCCAAAAAGTTTTGAAAAAACTGGAGTCTACTGTAGTGCAGTGTACTATACTAAATAAAAGGGTTTTCCAAATGTATCCCCTGGATGGGTCATCAGTATCTGATCAGTGAAGGCCTGGCACCTGGGACTCCCGCGAATCAGCTGTTTGAGAAGACATCGGTGCTACTGTGAGCGCCACAGCCGTCTACATGCTTACCAAGGACTGCGCCGTACATTGTATAGCGCTGTGCTTGGTATCGCAGCTCAGCCCCATTCACTTCTATGCGCTTAGGCCACGTGACCGATGAACGCGTCGTCACTTGGCCTAGGAAAAGCTGCAGAAGACTGTGGCAGTAACGCGAGCGCCAGGTCCTTCTCATGCAGATGATTGGAGGGGGTCATGGGTGTCAGAGGATAGGTCATCAGTATTTAAGTCACAGAAAACGCCTTAAACATAAAGGGTTATTCTGGTCACACAGCTTAAACCTATTCACTAGATAAGTGTAAATGAAACACCGCTGGGACCCCCATGATCACTAGAACAGGGGACCTCAGTCCTTCGCTCCTCCCAGTCGAACCACCGCAGTGGAGCTACGGTTGAAGCGAAGACAGGTAAAATCCAGCACCCAAGTCCCATCATTGATCCTCGGCCAGTCCAAGCGCAGAACAGCAGCAGCTCTTGCAGAGACAGATCCGGCGGACTTGATAAAACATCAGCTTTATTGCAGTATTTGCATTAAAAACCGTACATAAACTGAGCAGTCTTGATGCATAGACTGTCTATGATTAAGACCTTTGTACAGTCGAAAAGCGTCAAGACTGCTTCGATGATGTGCGGTTTTTAATGTGAATACTGCAATAAAGCTGATGTTTTATCAAGTCCACCTTACACGGCTGTTTTCGTCAGCATCATAGACTTGGAATGGAGTGGCAGGACTCATGTTTGATTGTAGCTCCATTAAAAGTCCTCATAGTAGCGGCTGGGGGAGGGGGAGTTGCCTGTTCTAGCGAGTATAAACAAAAGATAACGTGAGGTGGTGGACTTGTTAGGTCCCAACCTATACAATTCACTAGCTGGCGCAAGACACGACCATCAGGAAAAGGTAAGTACTTTATTGATGAAATTCCTTCAAACAGACAACGCGTTTCGTGGTTCCGGGACCCCTTTCCCAAGTCATTGAATGATAATAGGGTATTCGGGGCACTTTGGACTAAACATTAGCGTTTACACCAGCTCTGATCGAGGTGGCCGATGGGATCTGAGCACACTGACTGGCGTGGTAGGTGGCTGTGGTGATGCGCGCAATGGTTTTCTTCTGGATGACTCTCGGCATATTTGACGCGTTTTAGTTAATACGGCTGGACGGGGACATTCAATCTTTCAGCAGTGCTGAAATACAGAGACATCTGTCAGGCTGTTCTCTACCGGGTCCTAAATGCTAGTGTGCAACTTGTCTGAGAGGACCCTAAACTGATCACAAAGTGTTCCCCTGCTAGAATCACTAGCAGTCAGCTGTAATCTGTGAGGGAACCTCAGAGCAAGGCCGCTTTCACATGGCCAGTGTTTGGTCAGTGTTTGATGAGTGGTTTCTATCAGTGATGGTGAGTCAAAACCAATAGTGGAGGAGGCTCTACAGAGATAAACCTGTTCTGTGTTTTTGACCTGCACTTGGTTTTGACTCTCCATCACTGATTGAAATCGCTGATCAAACGCTAAGGCCTAGTTCACACTTCACTGTTGTCAGTGATTGTGAGCCAAATCCAGAAGTGGAGCCTACAGACCGGTATAATGGAAAGAGTTCCACCTGATCCGATCCTCGTTTTCGCTCACAATTACTGATGGAAATCACTCATCAAGTCACTGAAGTGTGAATGAACTAGGCCGTACTATGTGGAATCGGCCTAAGTACAGTGGTCCCTCAAGATACAATATTTGGTTCCTGGACGACCATTGTATGTTGAAATCATTGTAACTTGAGTAATTGGTTTTAAAGCCCCAAAATGTCATTCAATATATGAGAAAATGAAGATTTAGGAAAATAAGCAGATAACTAAGACAGATAAAACAAGCCCTTACATATAACAGTCAGGAATAGCTGCTAACTAGCATCCAGGTATTTTACCAGAGAAGTGCCTTGGTTTGTTGGATCTGAGTCTGAGACATTGTATGTTGAGTCTGGTTTCAACTTACGATGCGTCAGAAAAGACCAAAATGTATGCTGAGAATATTGTGTCCTGAGGGACCACTGTATTTAGTTTCTCTGCAGTGCCTCCACAGGAGAAAGTAAGAACTACACAGTGTCCGTTTAAGGCTACATGCACACGAATGTATGTGTTTTGCGGTCCGTAAATTGCGGATCTGCAAAAAAAGCTGGATGATGTCCATATGGCATCTGTTTTTTTTTTTTTGCGTATCCGTTGCAATAATGCCTATCCTTGTCCGCAAAATGGACAAGAATAAGACATGCTTTTTTGCGGGGCTACGGAACGGACATACGGATGGGGATAGTACACGGTGTGCTGTCAGCATTTTTTGCGGACCCATTGTAATAAATGAGTCCGCATCCTATCCGCAAAAAAACTGAATAATCACGGAAACAAAATAAGTTTGTGTGCATGTAGCCTAAATCAATGGGTTGTCTTTGTAATGCAGGACAAGGCAAATCCTACAAAGCAAGAGACGCGCTCTGTAATCGCTGTCCACTCTGGCTGAAGTGAAGATCCTAAAAGTAGGAGAACATTGTATAAACTCACAATTCCTAAAAACTGTAGGGTCTGTCGTTTTAGGGTCTGTCGTTTTAGGGTCTGTCGTTTTAGGGTCTGTCGTTTTAGGGTCTGTCGTTTTAGGGTCTGTCGTTTTAGGGACTGTCGTTTTAGGGTCTGTCGTTTTAGGGACTGTCGTTTTAGGGACTGTCGTTTTAGGGACTGTCGTTTTAGGGACTGTCGTTTTTCTAAACAAAAGAAACTCCTTCATTTAGACTGCTGTATTTTTCTATGCCTCCTCCTTATTTATAGGAATGAGCTGGAGCGTCAGTTTCTAGAGCTGCTGCAGTTCAACATTAACGTTCCATCCAGTGTCTATGCCAAGTATTATTTTGACCTGCGCTCACTGGCAGAAGGGAACAACCTCAGCTTTCCTCTGGAACCCCTCAGCCGGGACCGTGCTTGTAAACTGGAGGTAAAATCACTTGATTTTCGCTTTTTTTTTTTTTTTTAAAGGAAGTCTGCCACCAACGTCTTATACTGCTCGTATTGCTCTGTGGGGGTCACATACATGACACTGGTAGTTACCTTTGTTTGGCTTCTGCAAGTATGTAAAGCATAAAAAAATAAGTTTGAAGTATATGCAAATGAGGACTTGTAGGTGCCCAGGGGCGGCGTCCTTGCTGGAAGTGCCCAGGCCCCTGGCATTCTTTGTGGCTTACTCCTCCCCTGTTTATCCTGCTGCCATCTTTGTATCCCTGTGACGTAACTCTCTTCTGTGTCCGAAATCCTGCGCCTGTGCAGTAAACTACCACTGTAGTACACTATGGCCGGGACCCGCAATGATGTGCCCAGGCGAAGGACGCCGCCCCTGGGCACTTCCATGCAAGGACGCCGCCCCTGGGCACTTCCATGCAAGGACGCCGCCCCTGGGCACTTCCATGCAAGGACGCCGCCCCTGGGCACTTCCATGCAAGGACGCCGCCCTGGGCACTTCCATGCAAGGACGCCGCCTGGGCACTTCCATGCAAGGACGCCGCCCTGGGCACTTCCATGCAAGGACGCCGCCCTGGGCACTTCCATGCAGGACGCCGCCCCTGGGCACTTCCATGCAAGGACGCCGCCCCTGGGCACTTCCATGCAAGGACGCCGCCCCTGGGCACTTCCATGCAAGGACGCCGCCCCTGGGCACTTCCATGCAAGGACGCCGCCCCTGGGCACTTCCATGCAAGGACGCCGCCCCTGGGCACTTCCATGCAAGGACGCCGCCCCTGGGCACTTCCATGCAAGGACGCCACCCCTGGGCACTTGCGATTTCTCATTTGCATGTACTTCAAACCTGTGTATAAAATATAGTCATTCTGGGACAGTTCCTTCATGTTTAGATTATTATAATGTCCCATCCTATTAAAAGAGGTTGTCTGAGATTTTGATATTGATGGTCTATCCTCAGGATAGGTCATCAATATCCGATCGGTGGGGGTGTGGCTCCCAGCACCCTGCAGATCATCTGTTCAAAGAGGCTGCAGCACTCTGAGTGTTGCAGCCTCTTCCTAGGCCAGTGACTTCATGTTCTTAAACAGCTCAGTCCCTTTCAAGTGAATGGGGCTGAGCTGCAATACCAAGCACAGCCACTATTGAACTGATGGCGCTGTGCTCGGTAAGCTGATCTGTGGTGTCGGACCCCCGCCGATCTAATGTGGATAACCTATCCTAAGGATAGGTCATCACTATTAAACACCTAGAAAACCCCTTTTAGAAAACTAATGTACTTAGCAAAATTATTCATGTTTTATGTAGCTGAAATTTATATATAAACCTACATGATTACAGATTTTAACCTGAAAAGGGGGATCAAAAATTGAAAATTTTCAATCAGAGTCCAGGTTTCAATTAACAATGCTGGAGCAGCTTTTCTTAGGGAGTGGCTCACTAGCTCATACATTTCCGGGAGGAGTAACAGAGGATTGGCACAATGCAGCTTTCTAAGAATGTTATTTTATGGAGAATACAATTATTTACAGAATCAGACATGTCAGGAGAGCAGATGGGTCCTTTTTATCTTAAATCTACTGATACACAGATGTTTTTGTTTTCCTTCTATCATTTAGGCTATTTCCCGCTTGTGTGAGGATAAGTACAAGGACTTCCGAAAACTGGCCAAGAGACGTTCTGCAAGTACTGATAACCTGACTGTCGTACGATGGTCGCCCGCCATTGTATCCTAACAGCGGCTTCAGTCCAGGCTCCACCGTCTCATGTACTGTTTTGTCCAGATATTGTTGTCTTTTGTCTTGGGAAATAAGACAGTATTATAATATTATTATTATTATTGTTATTATTTTATTTTTTACTCTGAAGAGTCGACAAGCCTCCCTTACAGTGCCTCCCTGTCACAAAGATGGGACACATCCGTCACTTTCCGAAGACATTTAAGCCATTTCATAGCTTTAACCCTCTTGCAAATTATTTGGACAACAATTCCTAAATTAATGGAACTTGGAAGAAAATATTTTCAAAAAAAAAAAAAGGCCACAAATAACAGGGACAAAAAAAATCTATGTAAACCGAATGCTGGAAAAATCCAGAAACTGGCATTTTTTTTTTTCTGTGAATTTATCAGGAAAATCAGCGTTTTTACCCAAATATATAATATTCAGTTTTTTTTCTCCCCACGTTCTGTCATACAGGAGCTAAGGGCAGGTGTATGGAGTGATGGTCAAGGTGATCAAATGTGATGGCATAAATACATCGGGAAGACCGGGGCACAATGAACGGGTTGTCACTTATGATTATAAAGCCCCTTTTCCACTGCTCGGCGCAACTTTACCCGACTCTACCCTTTTCTTTCTGTTTTTCCACTAGCATAAAGTTGCAGATAGTCCTGGTACCACATCCAAGAAGTCACACTTTTATCACATATGTTTCGGTGCACTCGCGGTTTGTCCGTTTCCCCTGGAGCCGAGCATGCCACGGAAAGAGCTATGGCTCAACAAACATCCAAGTAAAGTTGTCCTGCATCGCGTCGGCTCAATAAAACAGGATCTTTTAGTCATTCGAAGAGTAAACTAAAAACATTGCTTACGCGTTTCAGGTATACTGTAGCCCGAAGTGCGTAAGCAGCCTTTTGTAGTCTACTGTTCAGAGCAATAAAAAAAATCTTCCTGTTCTGTCGAGCCGATGCAGTGCCGGATTACTTTACTTGCACATCCAAGGAGGTTTCAAGAGAGCCAAGCCTGGACCCTAAAGGTCATGTGACCACACTGCTGACTATTGATTGGTCAGAGAGAATCATACCTACAGTGCTACCAAGGGGTTACCATATCTGCAGTGGAAAACAAGCAAGTAGAGAGGGATAGGGCTGGTACCATGCGTGGTTTAGTGGCTTAAAGGGGCTTTCCAGGAGTAGGATATTGACGACCTATATCTGATGGGTGGGGGTCTGACTCCTGGCACCCTTGCTAATAAGCTGTTTAAATAGACGGCGGTTCTCCAGGAAGCGCCACCACCTATTCATAGGGCCAGTGACGTCCCGTTCATCGGTCACGTGGCCTTGCTGCATCTCAGTACCATTCAAGCAGCAGTACCCAGCATGGCCACTATAGAATGGATGGCGCTGTGCTTGGTAAGCTGTGGCACCTTTTCAAACAGGGGTTGCGGGTATCGGCCCTACACCGATTGGATAATCTATTTGTACTCCTGGACAACCCCTTTCAAGTTGTCCCCAGAACCAGGTTTACATCTCAGGAGTCCATGGGCCGTATTATGTAGGGATTTAAAGTGTTTGTCTGCATGTATAACACCATCCTTCTGTTAACATATGAATATCATTAATGTATATATGAATACACAGGGGTCCATGTATTCATATGGAAACTTTCCGCAGAGACACCTATAGACGCAGGCCTACCATGCATATGGGCAGATCCGCCCCTGCTTGCCACCCAGCTTTTCTAGGACCCTGCATGTAAAATCTGCTTAGGTATACAACGATCTTCTCCGTATCACAGGGTAACTAGGACCTGGTTCGATTTAGAACAACAGGGTGGTAATTCAGGGAGCTGACCGACGCGTTTTCACCACATTTTGTTCTAGAGACGAACTGTCTACGGGCTCGACAGATTTCTTAATTCCTCGTGGAATCGACCTTTACTTGTACTATGGGCACTTCTTAAAGGAAAATTCCACTTTTGCACAATATATGTACAACATTCCACAGTTTAAAGGGATTTTCCAGGAATTGCATTTTGATGACCTATTTGTCCATCGATATCAGATCATTGGAGATGTCCGCCGATCAGTTGACTGAAGGGGCTGCAGGGCTCAGACTAGCGAGCAGCCTCTTCATTGTACACCAAGCACAGCGCCATACATTGCATAGTGGCCGTGTTTTGTATTGCAACTCAATGCCGTTCACTTGAATGGGACTGAGCTGCAGAAAGGTGATGGAACCGATGGACGTGACATCACAGACCGAGGAAGAGGCCGCATCCTCGCTATAGCCCCAACAGCTAGTCGCCACATGTGCCGGGAGCCGACCCCCAGTGATCAGATAATTTATGGCCTATGCTGAGAAAAGGTCATCAGTATTTAAGTCCCGGACAATCCCTTTAAATCTACATATAATGCAAAGTGACCTAAAGAAAATCTCCACCTTCGAACACCATTGTACAGTTTACATGTCCTTCTCTTCAGTATTTGGTCAGTGATTTCCATCAGTGATTGTGAGCCAAAACCAGGTGCGGGTCAAAAACACAAAACAGGTACAGATCTTTCCATTATACCTCATTTCTGTGTATCCTCCACTCCTACTTTTGGCTCACAATCACTGATGGAAATCACTGATCAAACAAGGACCAAACACTGAAGTGTGAACTAGGCCTAACTTTGTGAATGCATTGCATTTCCTATTTTCACTGATCGGGATTTACAGTCCGTATTATGCTTTAGAGCTACATTTACAATTCTGGAGGCTTCAGAGCTGAAATCTGCAACTATCCCTATTGGGTCAGTGTCTGCACAGAGCTTGCCTTGGCGATTTGCATACTGGGAAGTGCCATCTTTATAATAGGATGTAGGAAAAATGCCATTTTAGACTGCATTATAGGAGCCCAGCTAAGCTGGTAGTGATGTGCCTGATGACAAACTTGTTGACTGTTTCCAGTGTCAACCACCAGAATTGTGAATGGAGCGCTGGACAGGAATACCGGATCAGGGCAAGATGAGGCTACTTTTACATCTACGCTTTCCCTTTCCGTCATAGGATCTCAATACCAGAAGTTTTGTCTCCATTCATTGACAATGGGGAGAAAACTGAACTGAACGGAATGCACCAAAATGCATTCCGTTCCGTTTCATTGCGTTCCCATGACGCACACAAAAGTGCTGCAAGCAGCGTTTCTGAGTGCGTCCTGGGATGTGGACAAGACGGATCCGTCATGACTCACAGTGTAAATCAATGGTGCCGGATCCGTTTTCTCGGACACAAAAGAAAACGGATCCGTCCCCCTGTGACTTAATACAACCGGATCGGTTCAGAATTGATGCAGACGGTTGTATTATCATGGCGGACGCGTTTTTGCTGATCCTTCCAGATGTGAAAGTAGCCTTAGTAATACAGTGGAATTAAAAAATTACTCAATTTTTATGCAGATTATATCTATAAATAAACTGTAAGATGGTGCTCAAAAGTGAGCATGCCCTTGTAGTAATCCTCCCCTGCACGGCTCAGCGTTTCCTACCTTTTCAGCCATATGGAAGAGATCAGTCTAATATGCTCTGCTGACAATGGGCACCCCGATATCACCGAGCCCCTGCGGCTGAGCTTTTCTGCCGCGCTTTTCAGAAATCTACAAGTTAATTTACATGCATTTATCGTTTCTCAGTTTCCACCATCTAGAAGTGTTATGTCTAGGAAAGTATATGTTATAAAATGATCTATAACTGTTACCAAGCTGGGTTAAAAAAAAAAAAAAAAAAACATTTTAAAGTACCCTGAAGTACCCCATTCTGTACCCTCGTCAAAGAGAGGAGCGATTCTCGAATGAGAGGACTCCGCGCATTACATGGATAACCTTTCATTTTAATTGGAGCGGAGTAAGGCTTAAAGAGCATCTGTCAGCAGATACGTCCCTATGATACTGGCTGACCTGTTACATGTGCGCTTGGCAGCTGAAGGCATCTGTGTTGGTCCCATGTTGATATGTGTCCACATTGCTGAGAAAAATTAGGTTTTAATATATGCAAATGAGCCTCTAGGAGCAACAGGGGCGTTACCGTTACACCTAGAGCTTCTGCTCTCTCTGCAACTGCCCCGCCCTCTGCACTTTGACAGCACTAGACACTGTAAATGTCATCACACACCTGTCAATCAAAGTGCAGAGGGTGCGGCAGCTGTGGAGAGAGCAGAGCCTCTAGGTGTAAAGGCAACGCCCCCGTTGCTCCTAGAGGCTCATTTGCATATATTAAAACATAATTTTTCTCAGCAATGTGGACACATATGAACATGGGACCAACACAGATGTCTTCAGCTGCCAACCGCACATGTAACAGGTCAGCCAGTGTCATAGGGACAAATCTGCTGACAGATGGCCTTTAATTTTCTCATAGGTGGAGCTAGAGGGAAATTCAACACTTGCTTAAAGAAGACCTGTCGCCTCTCCTGACATGTCGGTTTTAGTAGACCCTTGCATTCTGCTTGTAACAGCAATTCTGGACCATCTATTCTTTTGACTATGATATGCCATTCTTCGAATATTCCTGCTGGAAGTTTCTGAATAAATTCCTCACAGTTTGCAATAAATTAACTATATGGATGTTACCAGTTGGGGGTGTGTCCCTGCACAGTCTGATACTGGCAGCACTGATTGGCAAGTGTCCAGCTGTGCAGGGGCACACCCAATTGGTAACATCCATCTGGACCCTTATTACAAACTGCGAGAAATTCATTCATACGCTGCTAGAAGGAATAATAAAAGAACAGCACGACATAGTCATAAGAATAGATGCTGCAGAGTTGGTATTACATGGGGGATGCAAGTAGTTATGAGCACAGACATGTCAGGAGAGGAGACAGCTCCTCTTTAATGGCCAGCTCTATAGTGGCTACATATCACAGTTATTTATCATTTTATTTAGCATAGATTTTGCTCATTGTATAAGGATTTGAAAACCTAGAAAACAAAAATGTATTAATAATATAAAATGGGAACTCGCTTTCTGAAGCCTTCATTTTCATAGTTGTGGGGCACTCCTGTGATACCGGTCTTTGCCTCTAGAGGGGGCACAACACAAACACGGCATACATAGTCATTTTCAGTCACTTCTTCATATCATAGTGCTGAACCAAAAGTGCATTGGGAAGTTGTGGATCATTCCTGAGGTTATAAGTGTATATATACACGTATACTATTTATATTGTGGACGTTCTATGTGTGTGTGTCTGTGTGAGCGGGAGAGCGTGTGCAAAATTTAGTGCATTCCTTTTTGCCTGCACTTGGAAAATTCTGTGAAATATTATTATTATTATTATTCATTATTTTATTTTTTTGCCTTTTTTGGCTCCAGTTCTCTAATTTTTTTCCCCCCGTGAAGACATAAGAGGTCATGATAAACTCAATAACCATCGCTGTATGTTTTTCAACATAAGTAAAATTCCTATTTTTGAATACATTTATTCTATGTATTGTAATGAGTTAATTCCTTGGCAAGGCAACTAGGTCCAATTTGCAAGCAATATTTCAAAAATGTATATGTTTACCTTTAATGCAGCATAAATCTGTTTGTACTTGTATATGATATATATATAGTATATAGTATATAAAAATTATATTAGATACTATATACTATATATTATATAGTAAAAAAAATCCAGCTACCACTTTTCGCTATTGACGGTATTTATACACTGCAGAGGTTATAGGATTGGGCTAGTAAGGATAAATTATTTATGCCACTGAAAGGGGTGATCCGATTCTTTAAAACTGGTAGCCTATCCTTAAAGGGGTTGTCCGGGAATACCGAAATTAATGGGGTTGTCCTGGAATACCTAAGTTTTAGCCCCAGGCCTGCCTTGGCTATGGAAAGAATCATGCTTACCTGCTCCCGCCGCTCCAGTCCTGCACACTAGTTTCCGTGTGTCCCTCTTCTGGTCCACGAGAGACACATCAGCGGTTGGCTGCAGCGGAGCAGGTGACCATGCCCTGGAGGAAGGAAACAAGCTGCGGATTGGAAGATTGACAGGCTGGAGCCAGTCAACCAGACTGGAGCGGTGGGGAGCAGGTAAGTATGATTCTGTCTATAGCAGAGGCAGGCTGCGGTCATCAGTTAAAAATTAGGTATTCCCATACAACCCCTTTAAACAGGCCTACACAGCATGCTACACAGTTGGAGGTGAGAGCTGCATTTACGTGATGCAATCACCTGCTGCGATTGCTTATCCCATGGAGAATCATTGTTTCTGGGCCACAGATTGCGGTTAAGATGGCACAATCTGCTGCCCAGAAACGATGATTTAGATGACAATGCCAGAGATGCTTTTACCCGAATGGGTCATTGGTGGCATCTTTGAACAGGGCAATTATCAGGAAGGAACATTGCTAAGAAAGCTCCTTCCCAGTAATTGCTCCAATCATGGGCATATCTAAGGCCCCTTTCACACGAGCGAGTCCCACGCATTGGACTTGCAGCGTGTCAGGGATAGCTCCCGTCCTGACCTCCCAGCACTGACGGGGTTGCATAGAATCATATTGATTTATGATGCTATGTTACCCTTACAGTTCTGGAATGTTACATAGCGTCAGAAATCAATATAATGCTAGGCGACCCCGTCAGTGCTGGGAGGTCAGGACGGGAGCTGCACTGCGAGTCCGGATCTTGACACTTGCTCGTTTGAAAGGAGCCTAAAGGAGTTTTTAGGATAGGCCATTCTTATTAGGTCATTGGGGGGCTGCTGCTGTTTAAAGGGCATATTGGCAATGAAAGGGATGCAGCACCCGCCGGTGCCTCGCAGCCCCTTCAAATAGATAATCCATCAATTGGAACTGGAAAACCCCTTTTCTATGAATTGTTTGAAAAAAAAAAAAAAAAAGAAAAGGTCCTCATTCTACTACCATTTTGCAGTTTTATGTACATATATATTTAATTTCCATGTGGATATAACCAGCTTATTACACGATATGAAATCAATTTTACCCATAAAATTACTTTTTTTCCTGAAAAGGAACACTTAGACTGATTATAATCACTGCCGGCTTGAAGAGCTGAGAGGCTGATCCCAGACAATCTGATCCCAGACAAAAGCATGGTGTGCCCCTTGGCATAACTTACGAGCAGGTGCCATAATTCTTGTATGGCTCATGCTGTTGAGGGGCAACCGAATAAGAGTTTGGGGTGCTGTTTAGTGGGTAGAGTTGAGCGAACTTGTGTTTTGAGTTCGTCGTCCAGAGTTCAGGTTTGGGTTATCCAAGCATCCTGTTATGGATTCCGCGACCACGGACCATAACAGCATTTGGAATCCGTAAGGGGATTCTTCAATGAAACCAAACCTTGGACAATACGGAGGACCTGGGGTGTTGTCACCGTCAGGTGATCAGTGCAGGGGGCGTGGCTTAGTACTGGATTAGATAAGAGGTGGTAGCCTACGACCTCTTATCCAATACAGTACTGAGCCACGCCCCGTGCACTGATCACATGACTGACGTCACCCCAGGTCCTTCAACCCGTGTTCCAAATGCCGTTATGGTCCGTGGTAGCGGAATCCATAACGGGATGCTTGGATAACCCAAACTTTGGATGCCGAACTTAAAACACAAGTTCGCTCAACTTTATTAGTGGGCTTTATAGATGCTTATAAAGTGATCTGTCTTTTGACAGATTCAGGTATTCAGGCCTCATGCACATGAATGTATGTATTTTGCAGTCCGCAAAACGTGGATGACGTCCATGTTGCATCCGTTTTTTTTTTTTGTTTTTTTTTGTGGACCCGTTGACTGCAGTGGGTTCGTATTTCTCATTTTGGCCAAGTATAGGACATGTTCTGTTTTAGCAGAATCGACATATGGATGCAGAAAGCACAGTGATCATTCATGTGCTTTCCGCATCAATATGTCCGTACCACAAAAAGAATATGTCCGCAAAATACGGACCCACTGAAATCTTCTGCAAAAAAGTGGATCCACAAATAAAATGCAGACGGCACACGCAATACATCCTAATTTTAGTGAACCACAAAACTGACATGCATGAGGCCTCAATTAAATAAAGTGTTCTTAAGGCAGTGAAAGGTTCTGTCTGTTAAAATGAATGCTCCATGTCACATCCAATGCACTGCTCTACCTAGAGAAAAGCAAGAGGAGCTGAGCAGATTGATATATGGTTTTGCTGGAAAAGATTCTGCAGAACTGGAATTGTATAGACTTAAAGGGAAATTTTTATCATGGTGTCTGAGCTGCAGGCAGCATGTTATAGAGCAGGAGGAGCTCAGCAGATTGATATAGATTTATGGGAAAAGATTCTGTATAAGTTGTACTTTATTCATTAGAATTCCTGCTCATTTTGGTCTTTGAAGTTGAGGAGGAGGTCCTATCAGTGATTGACAGCCTTCCCTTTATGAAGAGGAGGTCCTATCAGTGATTGACAGCCTTCCCTCTATGAGTAGGAGGTCCTATCAGTGATTGACAGCCTTCCCTTTATGAAGAGGAGGTCCTATCAGTGACTGACAGCCTTCCCTCTATGAGGAGGAGGTCCTATCAGTGATTGACAGCCTTCCCTCTATGAGGAGGAGGTCCTATCAGTGATTGACAGCCTTCCCTCTATGAGGAGGAGGTCCTATCAGTGACTGACAGCCTTCCCTCTATGAGGAGGAGGTCCTATCAGTGATTGACAGCCTTCCCTTTATGAAGAGGAGGTCCTATCAGTGATTGACAGCCTTCCCTCTATGAGTAGGAGGTCCTATCAGTGATTGACAGCCTTCCCTTTATGAAGAGGAGGTCCTATCAGTGATTGACAGCCTTCCCTCTATGAGGAGGTGGTCCTATCAGTGACTAACAGCCTTCCCTCTATGAGGAGGAGGTCCTATCAGTGATTGACAGCCTTCCTTCTATGAGGAGGAGGTCCTATCAGTGATTGACAGCCTTCCCTATGAGGAGGAGGTCCTATCAGTGACTGACAGCCTTCCCTATGAGGAGGTAGTCCTATCAGTGACTGACAGCCTTCCCTATGAGGAGGTGGTCCTATCAGTGACTGACAGCCTTCCTCTATGAGGAGGCGGTCCTATCAGTGATTAACTCTTTATGACTTTGTATACAGAGAGCTGTCAGTCACTGATAGGACCACCTCCCTGCCTTCAAAGCTCCGAATGAACAGGAATTTAAATTAATAAAATACAACTTGTACAGAATCTTTTTCACAAAACTAGTTATCAATCTGCTCAGCTCCTTCTGCTCTATAACATGTTGCCTGCAGATTATTTAGCATTTTCATGGTGACAGGTTGCCTTTAAATTCTTGTTCTCTGAGCTTATGAGTCCAGTGGGAGGAGCAACAGTGAATGACATCCTTCTCTTTGCACTCATGGACTACTGGGTAGGAATGCCATCTGGACTCATAATCTAAAAAGTTATTAATGCTACATTGTGTAGCTGCTACCATTCACAGGTTTTCAATATTCTTTTGGGAGTTTTTATTTAAATGTGTATGAGTTGAAGCGAGTAGATTTTTTTCGGGGGAGGATTATGACTACAGGATAGAGATGAAGCTGGTAAAAGGGGTGGAACTCCTAGTATTCATGAGCAGCCATTTTGACAGATGCTTTTTAAATATATAATTTTAGCTTCTCCTTTAACTCTTTGTATCTCTTGTGCACGTGCTTCCAATTCTGGGAAAACCTTTCCTAAACATTTTTCTATAAATTAAAATGTATAAAGTTAAATGTTTTTGTAAGAAATGAAGATGACATGTTTTGAAAAAGAGAATGTAAGACATGGGTCACTTTAGAATTATGTGTGCTTTGTAGGTGGACAAGAAAGAGGTAATCGTCATATTTGATACTGTCATTGTGATTGAAGCATGTTTGTGTATACTCGCACTTAATCAGGGACCAATTTCTGATTTCTTAAAAAAAACACAATCTTATTTTTTCTTTTTTTATGGTTCCTTGCTCATCATGGAAACAGAGGTGACCATTGAAGGGGTTGACCCTTGAACAACATTTATCATCTATCCAAAGGATAAGTGATAAATATATGATCACTGGGGGTCCGACCCTTGGCACTCTCACCAATCATAAGAATGGGAGGTATCAAGCCCCCTGTTTGAATGAAATGGGGTTTATGCAAGCGCATTACCTCTCTGTTCACGGTCTATGGGACATAGCCCACAGATTGGCACTGTTTCTAGAAAAAAAGCTTTTGCTTTTTTTTTTTTCAAACTTAGCTCAATGCCAAGAAGGTTTGCAATTATAGTTTTCCTATTTACTAGCCATAAAATGGACAAACGGAGCGGCTTTAACAGAGACAGCTGTTCCCTCCATGAAATGTATATGAATTCAACAATGTAACAGACAAATACTCAGAATTTATATCAGTGGTATGGTCCAACTTTTCCATAAATGAACACAGAGGTCAGAAATTGAAGTTGATTTTGAAATTTAGAGGTGATGGGGCGGCTAATGCGCTTCAGATTTCGGGTGTAGCGTTTGTGGTAACCAGAAAGTATTAGAGAATAGCTGCCTAAGTCGCCATTGAGTAATAAGATGGAGGAATACAGTTGTGATCCACAAGGTGGCTGCTATCAATGTGTGCCAAGGATGCTTTTTTAAAGTTGTAGAAAATGGGTCATTCGGTTGTATATCTAATTGACCTGAACCCTGAACTGATTGTGTAAGTGGAGTCAATGACTGTTTTAGCTAGACTGTTCTAGACTCTTTATAGCAAGAAATTGCAAAAAAAAATTATATGTAATATTGTTTCTGACGAATAAAGTTTGTGTTTAGTAGATCTTTAAATGGGTTGTCTCA
This sequence comes from Bufotes viridis, assembly GCA_033119425.1. NCBI lineage: Eukaryota > Metazoa > Chordata > Amphibia > Anura > Bufonidae > Bufotes > Bufotes viridis. Next base: position 343,442,870 of record CM065593.1, read on the forward strand.
TAAGAGATACCAGCACCCCTGGTAAAAAGTTGATCTTGTTATGGGTACTGCTCACTATTACATGTGGCCAATCCAGATGTTTGGATTTCTGCCATATACTTTAATAGGACATATTGAGCAAGGTTCATGAGACATCCCCTTTAAGGCATCCACTCTATGCTGCTTGCCTTAAGTGACATGATCCCAAACCTGTTCAGGCATTACCGGGACCTGTTACGATGGCCATACTTTGTCGGATTTTCTTGGCCAAATACATCATTCAGATTAAAGGATTAGGCTGTTTAGGCAAATTTATCAAGTCTTTCCTGTATTCAGGAGCACAAGATATCTAACATAGATTTCACACAATGCAGGATCTTAACTTATCTTACTTTTCCCATAGTAAAGGGAATGCTTGAACCCCATTGCGGTGCCAAGGGGTTGGAAGATGGGAAGAATGTAGCTTCCCTTGAATATACGGCATCCTATAGATGCCTATAGCAGTTGTCCACGCTGAACTGTAAAACCATTTATGCGCATGCGCTTTTCTACAGTTTTAAACATACTAAGGTAGTCCATTTGGATTAACCAATCCTAGCTGCAGTGAATATAATACATCCCAATATATATCTATACAAGCCAATTTAAAAAAATCCCAGGGTAGAAAATAATTGGGGCAAGATAAAGAAGCTTTTTATTCCTTCTTTACATTTTGCTCCACACGTAAAAGTCTTCTTTGCAGTGGATGCTACCTCTGTATACACATCTCTCTCCCTTTCCTTATGTTCGCAGTTTATTCCTGGAAGACCTTTCATATGTCTCTTGCACTAAACACGAAATTAAGGTTTTGCTGTGTGGGTTTATTTTTTAGTTTTTCATTATTATTTTTTTTAATCTTGTAATGAAAAAGGTTACCGCTGCTTTTGTTTTATACTTGTTCTGATTTTGCCAAATAAAAGTACAGTAACTTTGAATTATACTTAGTGACTGTCAATTGTTTGCAAGTTCCATACAATGTTAATAAAGCTGGATTTGTAAGAAAAGTATGGCGTGGTTATATTCTTCATGTTTACACATATCACCCAGGGCTGTAAAAGTGTATTATCTCCTTAAAGGAACTGGTTAAAGGAGTCGGCCGAGTGTTTAGTATTGATGACTCTGGATAGTTCGTCAGTATGTGATTAGTGGCGGTCTGACTCCAGGTAGTTCTACCAATTGGTGTTCCACTGAGTGCTGCGGCATCCTTGTAAAGCACAGTCCATTGGATAGTGGCTGAGCTTGGCATCTGCAACATAACCCTATCCACTTGAATGGGGCTGATCTGCACACAGGCCATCTGACTGATGAATGTAACAACACTCGTCTAGGAAGAGGTTATGGTGCTCACGGAGCACGGCAGCCTCTTCAAAAAGCCGATCAGCGGGGGTTCTGGGAGTCTGATCCCCATTGATTACCACTCAGACAACCCCTTAGCCAAGATCTTTCATCTCACACCTGCACAATGTCTGCTAGTCTCAGCACTTGCTCAGTGGATTTCCTGCCACGCTGCAAGCACTGCAGATTCCAACTGAGAAAGCGCCAAGACCTGTCATCTTGCGTCTGCACCATGTCTCCCGGTCTTGACCATTGCTCAGTTGGAATCTGTGCTGCTTGGAGAGCAGCACCAGTTCCATAAGGGGGTTCTCGGCGAATTAAGTAAATGAAAAAAGTTAATATTACTTTATTATAAATATATTCCCAAATGCCTTTTAATAATTATAATGGCTCGTTTTTTCTGGGTAGCAATGATTAGGAAGAATAAAATGGCCGCCGTCCTATTAGTACACACAAAACCTGTCCTAATCACACAGGAGGACAAGTTACTTCACAACACTGAGGTAAAATGCTGCCTCATCCTCCTCTCTGCTCTTCTTGTCAGTGATTATGATCCTGAATACAGTTTAATATGATATTTAGCTGAATCTTTGTGGGAATGGAGTACATGAGGAGACATAAAGTACACATAGGACAGACTGTGGGGCTGTGGTAGTGGAGATTGCATACAAGAGCTGCTGCTCATTAGCCTCATCTGCTCATGAACTCAATACCAACAGAGATTCAGCTTAAGATCGTATCATCTGTATTCAGGATCGTAATCCCTGACAAGCAGAGAGGAGAATGAGGCAGCTCTTTACCTCAGTGTTGTGACGTAACTTATCCTCCTGTGTGATTAGGACAGGTTTTGTGTGTACTAATAGGAAGCTGCCATTTTGTTTCTTGTAATCAGCTCCAGAAGATAGGGGTAGATGAGATATCTGGTCCTGTCAATCCAGGGGAAGAGTGGAGGGACTAAAGCTGAAAGGGTTTATAAACTGGCGCCCCCTTGGTGATCCAGTATGGTCATTAGCATATGAGCAAAATTGCTGTTTTTTCAGCAATGGGACAACGGATAATCCTAATTGGGGTATTATTTTCATCAGCAAGCTGTATGCCTGGTTTAATGGGGCTGATCATGCTGAAAGACATTTCTATATTTTTTGCAGGACTGCGGAATGGACATATGGACGCAGACAGCACACAGTATGCTGTCGATGTTTTTTGTAGCCCTATTGAAATGAATAGGGCTGCAAAAATGCGGACCAGAAATACGGTCGTGTGATTGGGGCTTAATAGGGCAATCTGTGCATTTGACCCTTTTTTTTCCTGTAAAGTTGGTATGGGGTTTTGTGATACCCCATTCACATGCATTGTAGCATAGTTGCAGATATTTCCTGCAAATTATAAACAAAGGTTCCGCTAACTAATTGGCTGTTTTGCTCCACTTTCAGGTGGCATAATTGTCTCTACGATTGCATTAAACTTGCAGCAGCGTGATTGCTGCGGGTCTGGAAGTCTTCATTTCCGAGGAAGCCTCGACCAGACATTTTCCTGCAGTGGCCCCTACAGGAGAAATGGAGAATTACATGAAAATGATGTCCAGTAGAGTAGTAGCTGCTCGATTGGGGTGGGGGCACCCTTTCCAATGGTGCTTATATCTCACTATATATTATTATGAAACCTCCACGACATCAAAGTATCATCATGGCTGCTATTAACACCAATTATTGCTATTCGACCTGAGTATTGCTCACGTTGGAATCTGTGCTGATGACCATCTTTAGTAAGGGGGACACAGTGTCTCCCCTCTGATGTACTTTGTATTTGCTGGTTAGAGCCTCCATATAAATATTTGTGCCTCTAAACATTTTGCATTAGGATCCAAAGCGCGTTTAGTGTCTACTATATGGCTGACGTCTCTGTACAGGAGGCAGTATGTCTCTCGTGATATTTTTATCTAATTCTTCCCATAACTATCTTTCTTTGACTTATATTAATTTGTAAATTGCCTTTAACTTTTGGCCTTTCCAAAGCAAAAATTTCAGTCTTGAAAAACATTTGTTGAAGGCATGTAAAGTGATCTGAGGGAAGGAGCCTAGATGTGTACATAGACACTTGATCTATTTCAAGTATATCCCAAGGAGCATGCAGGGGCTTACAAGATGACATTTTATGCTTCTGTGACTTAAAACATTACGTCTATTTGAAGTCTGTGTCTATATAACATTACAGACCCTGACCTTCATGCGGCTGAGTTCCAGAAAACCGCTGTTTGGAGAGGTTTATAGGATCTGGTTGTGTAAGAACCATAAAACCAAAAAAACCTAGAAGGTCAGACATGGATGGTCAATTATCTTACCAACCTCTTCTGTTCTCGGACCTTCTAGGTTGCACTCAGGTTGGCAGATTCTCTCTTTGATAACTAGGGTTGAGCAAATTAAAGTATCCAAAGTGGACATTGATCTGAATTTCATGGAAAATTCAATTTGCTGCGAAGCCGAATCTCCTCGAGCTTTGTGGTAACTAATCAATTTACTCACCTCACCCTTTTGAGCACAAGGCCATCTTGATAGAAGATCCTGCGCAAAATCTTGTGCGCAGTGATGTATGACGTCACCACACCGGCCAGCAGGATGATGTCATCACGCACCGCAACAGATTTCGTGCAGGATGGCCATGGTGGCCTCTTCGAACTGAAATGGAGGTGAGTATTATTATTATTTTATGTTTTTTTTACTGATTAACCCCTGAAAGCCCTTATTTTTAATCTCAGATGCCACAATCAGTGATGAACGCAGCATCTGAGGAGTTCAATGACGTGGGCGGTGCAATCGCCGTTCCCTGTCATTGAGCCTGCTACTTACAAAGAAATGCGCTTTGTGACAAAGTAATTTGTCACAAAGCGAATTTCTGTGTGAAATTCGGCAAAGCAGCCTACAAAGATTTTACGATGTGTCCCCACATTCAGAAGTGTTCTCTTCCCACCTGTGAAGTCCTCTTACCCAGTCACGGTCCGCAAAAAATGGATTCCGCAAAAAACAAAGTCAGATGTCCGTGTTAATTCCGTTTTTTTGCGTATCCATTGTAACAATGCCTGTCCTTGTCTGCAAAACGGACAGGAATAGGACTTATTCTATTTTTTGCGGGGCCACATGGACATACAGATGAGGACGAGGACAGCACACGGGTGTGCTGTCCACATCTTTTGCAGCCTCATTAAAGTGAACAGGCCCGCATCTGACCCGCAAAAAACGCTGAAAAAAACAATGGTGGTTGTGAGGGATGAGAATCCATTTTGTATAAGTATTTCCTCCATCTTGTATATATGTGGAAAATTACTCAGCTAACTCTGAGAACATGATAGCTTCTGTGTATAGACCAAATGTTCTAGCGACAAGGCCAAGGTAGCCTCTCCATTATCAGTTTGACGTGCAAGGAAGTTATGTTCTTTCTGTGTTTCGGGATGTGCTGCTAAAGAATGCTAACCTTGAGATAAGATGCTGTAGAAGAACCATTAAAAATTCTGTTAGTATGGTGCGGAAGTGTTGCCTTATATCTATAACTAATCAAATCACTAGTTTCGATTTCCACCCCCTTGGCGGTGTGCCTGCCTTGTCTATGTTTATCTGTAGTGTTATAAAGATGTATGCTTGTGTGTAATAAAGCAGAGAACCTGATTCAGCTGCTACTGGTGTCTGTGTCAGTTCTCCGAGCGCTCGTACATCCACATCAATTGGAACCCCGACAATCATAAAAGTTGGGGGTTTTGCCCTAACAGTGGTCTGCATGAACTCTTAGCATTAGGCATGTTCACACTTGTGTTAACATAGAATAAACAACAGTATTTGTAGCACAATATAACTGGATAACGGATGCATTTCACCATTCATGTAATTATTTCACTAGAGATAGCAAAAGAGGTAATACAGTGTGTTATCTTATGGTTCTAACCTCAAGCATCATCATGGGTGAGTACTAAGGGGTCCACGACCTTATTCGTTAAGTGGGCCAAATCACTCTGTTAACCCTTACAACTAGCGAGCTGAATTTATCACACAGATGACACTCCATGGTGTAATAGCTTGTAGGGGAGATTTATCAAAACTGGTTTATAGTAGAACTGGCCTAGTTGCCCATAGCAACCAATCAGATACCATCTTTCATTTTACAAAGGAGCTGTGAAAAATGAAAGGTGGAATCTGATTGGTTGCTATGGGCAACTAGGCCAGTTCTACTTTACACCAGTGTTCATAAATCGTCCCCAGTGAGTCCAGCAGTATAATAACCTCCTACAAGTGCTTGTTCTTGGAGAAACTGTATGACAGCCATTGTCACAAAAAAATCAAACTCTGCAAACAAGTAAAGGTGGCTATAGATCTTAAATAGCTGTCATTCAAAAAGGTTCCTCTCGCAGGGGCTTCTTCAGTCCTTTTCTCTTCAACGTCTGGTTTTTCAGCCAAAACCGACAGGCTCAGCTGAGTTTGCTGTCATGTGTACGGGCCATTAAACCCCTTCCTGACGCAGCCTTTTTCTTTTTTTTTTTTTTACTTCCATTATTCCTTGATTTATAACTAGGCTTATTAGGCTTATACAGTGTGGCCTATGAAAAAGTAGCCTGCCTCCAATATCACCATATCAAACTGCCAAATAGTAAATCTTAGTTATCCATAGCGACCAATCAGAGCTCAGCTTTCATTTTTTTAAGAGGCCTTTAGGACCTGAAAGCTGAGCTGTGATTGGTTGCTATGGACAACTAAGATTTACTATTAGACAGTTTAAGACGATGATATTGGAGGTGGGCTACTTTTTTATGGGCAACACAGTTTTTTCTAATAACACCATTTAATATTGCACATGATAAAGCTGGACAAAAAATTCTAAATGGGGTGAAATTGTAAAAAAAAAACGAAAACCCCGCCCTAATTTTGTGGGTTTCATTTTAAAGGCATTCCTTATGCAGCAAAACTGACCTGTTAACGTCATTCTCCGGGTCAGTAGGACTTTTTAGCTTTTCTTATGTTTTAATACTTTAGAAGAAATAAAAACGTTGACAAAATGACTTTTGACATTTTTTTTTATATGTTTATCTATAGAGCTGTGTGGGGCTTTTTTTTACAGGGCGATCTGTGTTTTTTATCAATACCATTTCGCCTGTCTAAGACTTTTGGATCACTTTTTAACCAATTTTGTTTGGTTTATGTCATTCACTGTATGGGATAAGTACATTTATATTTTAATAGTTGAGACAATTTTTTAGGGATGTGGCAATGCTAATAATGATTCATTTTTAACGTGGGGAAAGGGGGTATATTTTTATATCTTTAGTTTGTTTTTAATATCTTTAACTTATATTAAACTTTGACTTTAACATGCGATCATCTGATGGCTTCTCCTATAGACTGCAGTAACTTAAAGGGGTTTTGTCACTTCAGCAAGTGGCATTTATCATGTACAGAAAGTTAATACAAGGCACTTACTAATGTATTGTGATTGCCCATATTGCCTCCTTTGCTAGCTGGATTCATTTTTCCATCAAATTATACACTGCTCGTTTCCATGGTTATGACCACCCTGCAATCCATCAGTGGTGCTCGTGCTTGCACACTATAGGAAAAAAGGCTGGACTCTCTGGTGAGCTCACATAGGCTGGTGTTTTTTTGTTTAACCGCTTCAACCCCCCTAGCTTAAACACCCTTAATGACCAGGTCACTTTTTACAAATCCGCACTACACTAATTTCACCGTTTATTGCTCGGTCATACAACTTACCACCCAAATGAATTTTACCTCCTTTTCTTCTCACTAATAGAGCTTTCATTTGGTGGTATTTCATTGTTGCTGACATTTTTACTTTTTTTGCCATTAATACAAATTTAACGACATTTTTGCAAAAAAATGACATTTTTCACTTTCTGTTGTAAAATTTTTCAAAAAATACTACATTTCTATATAAATTTTTTCTCTAAATTTATTGTTCTACATGTCTTTGATAAAAAAAAGTCCAATAAGTGTATATTTATTGGTTTGGGTAAAAGTTATAGCGTTTACAAACTATGGTGCAAAAAGTGAATTTCGGCATTTTGAAGCAGCTCTGACTTTCTGAGCGCCTGTCATGTTTCTTCAGGTGCTAGAATGCCAGGAAAGTATAAATACCCCCAAATGACACCATTTTAGAAAGAAGACACCCCAAAGTATTCGCGGAGGGGCATGGTGAGTTCATGTATCATTTCATTTTTTTTCACAAGTTAGCGGAAAATGACACTTTCTGAGATAAAAAAAAAAAAAAAAAAGTTTCAATTTCTGCTAACTTCTGGCAAAAAAAAAAAAAATCTCAGACGGACTCACTATGCCCCTCAGTGAATACCTCGGGGTGTCTACTTTCCGAAATGGGGTCATTTGTGGGGTGTGTTTACAGTTCTGTCATTTTGGCCGGGGCTAAATTGTGAGCAGCCATGTAAAACCTAAAGGTACTAGTTGGAATTTGGGCCCCTTTGCGCACCCAGGCTGCAAAAAAGTGTCACTTATGTGGTATCGCCATACTCAGGAGAAGTAGGGCAATGTGTTTTGGGGTGTATTTTTACATATACCCATGTTGGGTGAGAGAAATATCTCTGTAAATTGTCAACTTTGTATAAAAATTTTTAAAAGTTGTCGTTTACAGAGATATTTTTCACACAAAGTATGGGTATATATAAAAATACACCCCAAAACACATTGTCCTACTACTCCTGAGTACGGCGATACCACATGTGTGTAGTGTTTGGTGCAACTTTACAGTGTTACCTGGTCCTCTGGTGGTCGATCCCAGCAAATGGGACCACCAGAGGACCAGGTAGCAGCTATATCAGACGCTGTTCACAAAACAGTGTCTGATATAGCTGTTTGATGCGATTTAATTCGCATCTACAGCCTGCCAGCGATGGATCATCGCTGGCAGGCTGTAGCAGAACTGCCGAGACGCGCTTCACTGTGAACGCGCGCGCGTTCACAGGAAATCACGGCTCTCGCGAGATGACGCGCCGATGCGTCGTCTCAGAGCTACAGGACCGCCCCTGCATCCCTGCGTTAGGCGGTCCTGTAGCGGTTAAATAGTATGCAGGCACAGCCACGCTGATGTATTGCAGGGTAGTCGTAACCATGGAAAGGAGCAGTGTATAATGTTGTAAAAAGGAATATTAATTATTAATATTTGGAGTTAAAGAGGACCTTTCACCGGTCCAAAGTTTGTTAGTGAAAGGTATGTACATGCAGAGCTGCACCCAGGGATGTCCCTGCACTTACTTGTATCCCTGGGCGCTGCTCCGTTCGCCCGCTGTAGCCCTCGGTACCGGGGCACATGCTGCTGATAATTTTGCCTGGGGCAGAGATATCTTCTTTTGCCCTGGGCGTCTCCTTCTCCCAGGCTGGAGTGCTGGCCAATCGCAGTGCTCAGCTCATATCCTGAAATCTCCCAGGATATGAGCTGAGTGCTGCAAATGGCCAGTGCTCCAGCCTGGGAGAAGGAGACGCCCAGGGCAAAAGAAGAAGTCTCCGCCCCAGGCAAAATTATCAGCAGCATGTGCCCCGGTACCGAGGGCTACAGCGGGTGAACAGAGCGGCACCCAGGGATACAAGTAAGTGCAGGGACATCCCTGGGTGCCGCTCTGCATGTACATACCATTGACTAACAAACTTTGGACCGGTGAAAGGTCCTCTTTAATATTAATAATTAATATTAATAAATAGGCGTAAATTCATCTATTGCTGACTCCGCCTATTTATTCTTTATCCTACCTGTTGCACTCCCTGAAGTACGTGCGCTATGTTACGACGGCGACAAAAGACTATAAACTGTGCTTGAACAATAGAGTATTTATTAAACAATTACAAGTCTACAGTCAATTATTCTTGATGTATCTATATATATTTATATTAATGGTTATATAAATATATATACATATAGACGCACACGGTACTACACTAACAGCACTCTAATAAACCTAACTACACTATCACAACACAATCTACAATTCCACCCCAAAATCTATCTGACTATACACTTACACACATACGTTATAGCAGCACCCACCCACCTGGCTATAAACTGTCCCTACGGGATAAAAGGGGTTAATTCACAAGCAGGAGCAAATGCAGGGACCGGGTAATAAAGGGGTTAAAAGGATATGAGGTGGGTAGTATAGGGTCAGGGGTTAGCAGTGAAGGGGTTAAAGATATTGGTGGCAGTGGGAAAGGGTCTTGTTTCCAGGGGTTCCTAGGGGATGATCCTCACTTGGGCTCATTTTCCAGAGGTTAATTCTCGCTTCAGTAGGGCTGCTAGGGTCAATTGATTAGCGCTCCGCCCCCGGACTATTTAAATCCGGCGGCGCTTGCTCCCACGCACGCCTGCAGGCAAGTACACGTGGGCTGGCGCGGTGATATGAGGTCACCGCACCAGCCTGCACATACCGGAGCTTCAAGGCAGAGGATTGCTTTCATTCTCCTGCCTTTGAAGTGACCGCGTACCTCTCGCGCTGTAATTACAGTACCGGAGGTACGCGGCATGCAGGGGAGCTCTTTGTTCCCCTGTCCCTGTTATGCATAACATCTTCGTCCCTGCCGGAGGTGTTTAGCAAAAGGCAAAGAATCTCTTTGATCCTCTGTCTTCTGATATTCCTGCAACTGCGCCATGCGCCTGCAGGAGGATTACTCAGCTGGGGGGAGGGCACCCGCGATTGGGGGTCATTTATAAGTGTGTATGTATATATATATATATATATATATACACTCACCTAAAGAATAATTAGGAACACCTGTTCTATTTCTCATTAATGCAATTATCTAGTCAACCAATCACATGGCAGTTGCTTCAATGCATTTCGGGGTGTGGTCCTGGTCAAGACAATCTCCTAACTCCAAACTGAATGTCAGAATGGCAAAGAAAGGTGATTTAAGCAATTTTGAGCGTGGCATGGTTGTTGGTGCCAGATGGGCCGGTCTGAGTATTTTACAATCTGCTCAGTTACTAGGATTTTCACGCACAACCATTTCTAGGGTTTACAAAGAATGGTGTGAAAAGGGAAAAACATCCAGTATGCGGCAGTCCTGTGGGCGAAAATGCCTTGTTGATGCTAGAGGTCAGAGGAGAATGGGCCGACTGATTCAAGCTGATAGAAGAGCAACGTTGACTGAAATAACCACTCGATACAACCAAGGTATGCATATAACCAAAGTATGGCGCTGGGTGTGCGTCCTTTAATCTGGTAACCCATAAATACAAACACCAAATAGAAACAATGCCAGATTAATAAATCAGTACATTTTTATTGAAAATTTAACAAACATGATTAAAAACATTCGCAATAATATTAAAAACGATCGGTGGTACAAATAGACACGCAGGAAAGACCTCTCTACAGGGGTAGTTAAATAATCGCATATGGTCTGATCACAGAAATCACTAGCCGCTATATATAAGTATTACATAGCCATTTATATAGTGCAAACATTAGTTAAAGACATGTGTCTAATAAGTATAGCGGTATTATAAAGATATAAATAATCTACACAAGTGATGAACACTGAATTATAAATATTATACCTGTGAGCAGAGAGTAACAGTGCGACCCCGTATCCCGACGCGTTTCGCCAAAATGGCTTCCTCAGGGAGAGCGTGTATATCCCTGCTGCTCCAACCTCCCTCCTTAAATAGATCTGTATATTATAGCTAACTAACTTCACCTGTTGCCCAATGTTCCTATTGGTTTGTGGTTATGACCGCCCCTTTCGGTCGCGCTTGTGATCTAAATCGGAAATGACGCGTGCGCCCCAGCCTGGAACGCATCGCGGCACATCCGGTCCCGAACACATGCTTATGATCTGAACCGGAAATGACACGTGCGCCCCAACCTGGAACGCATCGCGGCACATCCGGTCACATATTATTATTCTGGCTAAATGATGTCAAGTGGTGGATATCAAACAGAATATTCGATTAGGTACATTGTCCCGGTATTTAATCACCGAAAGAAAGGGATACCCAAGGTCCCGCGAGACTTGTCGCGTGATCATGTCGCGCTGGGCGTTCCACCGTGGAACGCACAGCCACTCCCAAAACGGAAGTGTGCCCTGCGCTCCAGGATGGGACGCACACCCGACTCATAAATAGATTATATTATTAAAACGTGCAAGTCTGACATTAAGTTCCTTTAAATACATTGTCAATTCAATATTAAGAAATATTTATCATTCAACCGGCGTACCAATATAAGGCATTTTAGCACTCTATTAAACAGTTATGGTCCCTGTAAAAAGGACATATATATAATCTTAAACCAAAATATACAGTGATGTGTGATAAAAAGCGTGATAAAGAAAAACACCAGTGCTCCCCTAAAGTGCAAAATGTGCGAATTAAACATAGTGACGTATTAAATATACAGATAAAATTGATTTTTAAATACTATATAGTGCATAAATACAATATAATAAAAAAATTTTTTTAAAAATTCATGAAGTGTAAAATAACATAGCAGCAAAATTTGATAAACAAAGTGAACAGTATTCTGTGTCAAAAGTTAATGTATCAATGTCCCTTATCATATGAAACGTCCTTATGTGCAAGTTTGTCCTATAAAAAAGGGGAACAAAGGAACAAAGAAATAAGAATGAGTTAGTGTCCATCATTAAAATTTAACATAAAAAACCATATAAAAGGGGTCAGAAACCCTATTATCTATGCAACCCTGAACAATCGCCTAAAGGAAAGGAGCAAAGCTTAAACTTTCATTTAATCCCCATGGGGCTACTGTATTTAGCTGGAAAATCCATCTTGCCTCGCGTTGGGCTAGAAGGCGTTTCCAATTCCCTCCCCGTTGATCGTACAAAATTCGGTCTATGCCTCTTACCTGTAATAGATGTCCGTTACAATTATGGCGTTCTTTAAAGTGCCTTGGAATGGTTTTCAACATCGTCATGTCTGTTGTGTCTTTTGCAGCAAAAATACCCAAAACATGCTCACGTGTTCTTCTACGTAGTTCTCTCGAGGTGAGTCCCACATATAATAATCCACAAGGACAGCTAGCCAAGTATATTACGCCTGTCGTTTGACATGAAATGGAGTGAGTGATAACAAATTTCTTTTTACCTTTAGAGTCTGTGAACTTATCAGTCCGAAGAATATTCGGACAGGCTACACAAGACCCGCAGGGTCTGCATCCCCATCTAGGGCCTTTCGATCCAAATGCTCTCTCCATTTTCTCTCCTCCATGGTGACTTCTGGTAAGTACGTCCTTTAAGTTCTTATTACGCCTAAATGTCATCTGTGGAGTATGTGAGAGATACTTATGAAGTATGGGATCGCCGTAAATGATATTCCAGTATTTAGTAAGTATTTGACGTACATCTTGATGGCTATTGGTAAAAGTAGTAATGAATCTGGTCGTGTTTTTGCTTTTTCTTGCTTGCTGTCCTGTATTGTAAATCAGCTGATTTCTATCTGTTCTTACTGCTCTGTCAAAGCCTTGTTTTATACATCTCTCTGAGTATCCTCGACAGCGAAAGCGTTCTGTAAGGTCCTTTGATTGTTTAATGAAATCTTCCTCATTGGAGCAGATCCGACGGATCCGTAAAAATTGCCCAATTGGTATACTTGAAATCTGTTTTTTGGGGTGTGCTGATCCTGCCCATAACAGGCTGTTGGTTGATGTTGCTTTGCGGAATAAATCTGTTTGTATGTGACCTTGAGTATCCACCTTCAATTGCATATCCAGAAATTCCATAGGTCCTCTACCTGCTTTGTATGTTAATTTGATATTAAGTTGGTTGTCATTTAAAGTTAATATTAATAAATAGGCGTAAATTCATCTATTGCTGACTCCGCCTATTTATTCTTTATCCTACCTGTTGCACTCCCTGAAGTACGTGCGCTATGTTACGACGGCGACAAAAGACTATAAACTGTGCTTGAACAATAGAGTATTTATTAAACAATTACAAGTCTACAGTCAATTTTTATTGATGTATCTATATATATTTATATTAATGGTTATATAAATATATATACATATAGACGCACACGGTACTACACTAACAGCACTCTAATAAACCTAACTACACTATCACAACACAATCTACAATTCCACCCCAAAATCTATCTGACTATACACTTACACACATACGTTATAGCAGCACCCACCCACCTGGCTATAAACTGTCCCTACGGGATAAAAGGGGTTAATTCACAACCAGGAGCAAATGCAGGGACCGGGTAATACAGGGGTTAAAAGGATATGAGGTGGGTGGTATAGGGTCAGGGGTTAGCAGTAAAGGGGTTAAAGATATTGGTGGCAGTGGGAAAGGGTCTTGTTTCCAGGGGTTCCCAGGGGATGATCCTCACTTGGGCTAATTTTCCAGAGGTTAATTCTCGCTTCAGTAGGGCTGCTAGGGTCAATTGATGAGCGCTTCGCCCCCGGACTATTCAAATCCGGCGGCGCTTGCTCCCACGCATGCCTGCAGGCAAGTACACGTGGGCTGGCGCGGTGATATGATGTCACCGCACCAGCCTGCACATACCGGCGCTTCAAGGCAGAGGATTGCTTTCATTCTCCTGCCTTTGAAGTGACCGCGTACCTCTCGCGCTGTAATTACAGTACCGGAGGTACGCGGCAGGCAGGGGAGCTCTTTGTTCCCCTGTCCCTGTTGCGCATAACATCTCCGTCCCTGCCGGAGGTGTTTAGCAAAAGGCAAAGAATCTCTTTGATCCTCTGTCTTCTGATATTCCTGCAACTGGACAATTGTCCAGTTATCCGGGCGGCATCTCCCTCCTGGCATGCGCCTGCAGGAGGATTACTCAGCTGGGGGGAGGGCACCCGCGATTGGGGGTCATTTATAAGTGTGTGTATATATACACTCACCTAAAGAATTATTAGGAACACCTGTTCTATTTCTCATTAATGCAATTATCTAGTCAACCAATCACATGGCAGTTGCTTCAATCCATTTAGGGGTGTGGTCCTGGTCAAGACAATCTCCTAACTCCAAACTGATTGTCAGAATGGGAAAGAAAGGTGATTTAGGCAATTTTGAGCGTGGCATGGTTGTTGGTGCCAGACAGGCCGGTCTGAGTATTTTACAATCTGCTCAGTTACTAGGATTTTCACGCACAACCAATTTTAGGGTTTACAAAGAATGGTGTGAAAAGGGAAAAACATCCAGTATGCGGCAGTCCTGTGGGCGAAAATGCCTTGTTGATGCTAGAGGTCAGAGGAGAATGGGCCGACTGATTCAAGCTGATAGAAGAGCAACGTTGACTGAAATAACCACTCGTTACAACCGAGGTATTCAGCAAAGCATTTGTGAAGCCACAACACGCACAACCTTGGGGCAGGTGGGCTACAACAGCAGAAGACCCCACCGGGTACCACTCATCTCCACTACAAATAGGAAAAAGAGGCTACAATTTGTACGAGCTCACCAAAATTGGACTGTTGAAGACTGGAAAAATGTTGCCTGGTCTGATGAGTCGCAATTGCTGTTGAGACATTTAAATGGTAGAGTCCGAATTTGGCGTAAACAGAATGAGAACATGTATCCATCATGCCTTGTTACCACTGTGCAGGCTGGTGGTGGTGGTGTAATGGTGTGGGGGATGTTTTCTGGGCATACTTTAGGCCCCCTAGTGCCAATTGGCCATTGTTTAAATGCCACGGGCAACCTGAGCATTGTTTCTGACCATGTCCATCCCTTCATGACCACCATGTACCCATCCTCTGATGGCTACTTCCAGCAGGATAATGCACCATATCACAAAGCTCGAATCATTTCAAATTGGTTTCTTGAACATGACAATAAGTTCAGTATACTAAAATGGCCCCCACAGTCCCCAGATCTCAACCCAATAGAGCATCTTTGGGATGTGGTGGAACAGGAGCTTCGTGCCCTGAATGTGCATCCCTCAAATCTCCATCAACTGCAAGATGCTATCCTATCAATATGGGCCAACATTTCTAAAGAATGCTATCAGCACCTTGTTGAATCAATGCCACGTAGAATTAAGGCAGTTCTGAAGGCAAAAGGGGATCCAACACCGTATTAGTATGGTGTTCCTAATAATTCTTTAGGTGAGTGTATATAACTAATGGGGCATACATCTATATATATATATATATATATACACACAAATATACTGGTCCCATATACATATTGGGATATATATACATATATTCTCACTTGGCCATTCAATATATATCAACAATGGGGTGTATATATATATATATAATGTGGGGAGTCGCTCTGGTAGATAGCGGTGCGGGTGCAGTACAGAGGCAAAACAGGGAGTCCAGAAGGTGCAATGAACAGTGTTTTATTCACACTTGCACAAAAACAAACGATATAAACAGTCTCTTGGTGTTTGTTCACACATACCAGAAATCATGAGGCAAAACAAAACAGTCCAAATCAGGTTCTAGTCACCTGGGAGGTTTTAGGTGCAGGTTCGCACCTGGCTGTCAGTCCAGCCGCAAGACAGTCGCCGTCAGGCTTCCAGGCCGTCTGCACTCCTCCTTGCTGGGCTCTTGCGTCCAGCCCAGAGAACTTCCAAACACAAGTGACTCCACAGCCTAACAGCAGCTCCAGGACAATCACACCCACCTACTGGTGCTGGCTGTGTTTTAAAGCCCAGCAAAGTCCGTCCTGGACCGTGGGGAGTAGGCACCCACCCAACTCTTTGCCTACTCCCAGTAAGAGCCGGCCCGGATTGGCTTTGCAGCCAAACTAACTATAAATGTCAAGCAGCACTAGCTGCTGCTGACACATAAAACCCGGCTCTCACCTCACCGAGGCCAGGAACCTCGGTGACACGTACCTCCCATCGATAACAGTACCTTGCACCTTACCACAATATATATATATAGAAGCAAAGGGGGCATTGCTCCGTTCTCCCCCCTCTGGCAACGCCCTGCTTCACTAGATTGACAGGGCCAGGCAGCATTGGCGTCCTACCTCCGGCCCTGTCTAAATCTTGCGCCTGCGCCGTCCCGTTCAGTATACGGCGCAGGCGCAGTGAGTAAAGGGCACTCACTGGCTGCCAGATTCCTTACTGAACGAATACTGAACGACGCGAGATCTCCCCAGCGCACAGGGCCGGCAGGAGGAGGTGAACGCTGCCTGGCCCTGTCAATCTAGTGAAGCAGGGCGTGGCCAGAGGTTTTTCTCAATAATGGCGGTAGGCAGTGAGATGGCGCTAAAATAGTTATGTTTAGCTGACATTAGCACATCGCTAATGTCAGCCAGCTTAATACCCATTTTTCAGATGACAGAAACCCTTTAACATTGCAGCCTATGGGAGATTTACTATGTTCCTATAGAGCCCTGCCACAAGCAAGGCTCCATAGGAACTTTGCATTGACAGGCCTTAGAGTCTTCAGAAGGCCTGAGGCTGCCATAGCAACAGACCAGCTCCCTCAATCTCTGTGTGAAGGAGCCGTTCGGTCCCTATGAGTGCAGTATTCCTGGGAAAAGACCATCCAGATGCTGAGGTTGCAATTGAGAGCTAAGAAACTGTCTAAAAGAAAAACTGTCCTTGGTGCCCATAACAGCCAATCATAGACCAGCTTTCATTTCATAGTCTACTCTTGAAAAATGAGAGCTGTGCGGTAATTGGTTGTTCTTTTATAAATTAGGAGTTTTACAAGAGAGCCAACCAATCAAGTAGGTCTCTTTAAATGAGTCAGAGACTCCCATTAGCGGTCATGTGACCTCATTGATGGCTCAGCTGAGAGGCAGTTGCCCAGCAACTACCCCAATATCAAACTAATAGGTAGGAAAACTGATGGCATTCATCTAATGCATATATGGCCACTATAGGCTAGACTCCATAGAGAACATTAAAGGGGTTTTCCAGGAGTTCGATATTGACAGCCCATCCTCAGGACAGGTTAGGAATATCTGATTGGTGAGGGTCCAAGTCTCAAACCCCCCCCACCAATCAGTAATTCTTAGACCCGTGACGTCAAGCTCATTGGTTACATGGCCTATTTGCAGCTTAGTATCATTCAAGTGAATGCAATCCCAAGCATAGTCGTATGGCGACTATGCTTGGGATTGCATTCTATGTACAGCATTGTACTTGGTATGCTGTGAGGAGGCCACTTCGCTCACCGGAGTGCCGTGGCCTCTTCAAACAGCTGATCGGCGGAGGTCCCAGGTGTCAGACCCCCACTGATTGGATAGGACATCAATATTGAACTCCCAGAAATCCCCTTAAATTAACAGTCAAGTTGTACTCACAGAACATATAAGAAGATCCAGTGAATTGATAATAATCCCTTCAGGACCCTGCCATTTTGCACCTTAGGACCAGGCCGTTTTTTGAGAATTCTGTCACTTTATGTGGTAATAACTTTGGAATGCTTTTAAATATCTAAGCCATTCTGAGATTGTTTTCTCGTGACACATTGTACTTCATGATAGTAGTAAATTTCAGTCAATAATTTTCATTTTTATAAAAAAAATACCAAACTTACAAAAATAATTGGCAAAATTTGCAACTTTCCAAATTTCTATTATTACTTTACATTTCCCATATGTCTACTTTTATGTTTGGATCATTTTGTGAATTTTCTGAAAATTTCCAAAACCCACTTTTTAAGGACCAATTCAGGTCTGAAGTCATGTGACCCTATTTTGGAAACTACATCCCTCAAGGTATTCAAGACTGATTGACAAACTTTGTTTACCATTTAGGTGTTCCACAAGAATTAAAGGAAATTTCAGAATTTCACTTTTTTGGCAGATTTTCCATTTTAATCCATTTAATTCCGGTAGCAAAGCAAGGGTTAACAGCCAGAAAAAACTCAATATTTAATTACACTGATTCTGTAGTTTACAGAAACACCCCATTTGTGATTGTACACTGCTGTATGGGGACACTGCAGGGTGCAGAAGGAAAGGAGTGCCATGTGGTTTTTGGAGGGCAGATTTCACTGGGATAATTTTAAGTTGCCATGTCACATTTGAAGACCCCCTGATGCACCCCTAGAGTAGAAACTCCCAAAAAGTGACCCCATTTTGGAACCTACGGGTTAAGGTTAGAGATGAGCGAACTTTAAAAAATAGTTCGGCGTTCGGGTTGTGGTAATCGCCGCATCCCGTTATGGATTCCACTACCGCGGACTATCCCGGCATATGGAATCCATAAGGGGCGGCAAATCCAGTGCTGAGCCACGCCCCCTGCACTGATCACATGACGGTGACGTCACCCCAGGTCCTTCGGCTTTTCAACATTTCGGGTTCGTGGAAGCCGCCCCTTATGGATTCCATATGCTGGGATAGTCCAAGGTAGTGGAATCCATAACGGGATGCGGCGATTACCACAACCCGAACGCCAAACTATTTTTTAAAGTTCGCTCATCTCTAGTTAAGGTGGCAGTTTTGTTGGTTCTATTTTAGGGTACATATGATTTTTGGTTGCTCTATATTACACTTTTTGTGAGGCAAAGTAACAAAATATAGCTGTTGTGGCACAGTTTTTATTTTTGTTTTTTACAATGTTCATCTGACAGGTTGGATCATGTGCTATTTTTATACAGCAGGTTGTTACGGATGCGACAATACCAAATATGACTACTTTTTTTCGTTGTTTGTTTCAGTTTTACATAATAAAGCATTTCTGGAAAAAAAGATTTTTTTAGTGTCTCCATATTCTGAAAGCCAGATATTTTTTTTTTGGGCGATTGTCTTAGGTAGGGTCTCATTTTTTGTGGGATGAGATGACGGTTTGATTGGTACTATGTTGGGGTGCGTATGACTTTTTGATCACTTGGTATTACATTTACACTTTTTGTATTACACTTTTTGTGATGTAAGGTGACAAAAAATGGCTTTTTCGATTTTTTTTTTTTTTTTACGGTGTTCATCTGAGGGGTTAGATCATATGATATTTTTGTACAGCAGGTCGTTATGGACGTGGCAATAACTTATATGTATACTTTTTTATTCATTTATAAGTTTTACACAATAAAAGCATTGTTTTAGTGTCTCCATATTCTGAGAGCCATAATTCTTTTCTTTTTTGGGGCGATTGTCTTAGGGTAGGGTCTCATTTTTTGCGGGATGAGATGACAGTTTAATGGGTACTATTTCAGGGTGCGTATGACTTTTTGATCGCTTACACTGGGTTCAGACCTGAACGTTTAGAAGCCTATCGTTTTATGCGCGTTCAAGATGGGCGTTTAGGCGCGTTCAAGATGGGCGTTTTTTCAAGCGTTTTGGTAAATAGTGTAGGCGCGTTTGACGCGCGTTTATGTGATTGACTGCATAGTTGGCCAATGACCAATGATATAGTTTGGCCAATCTGAGTACTTTAGAGGTGTGACATTCCATGGTGGCTGATTCAGCATGTTGCAAACTTTGTAAAACGCGCATCCATAGGCGCGTTTTACGCTGCACAAACGCCCGAACAACACGCCTATCGCGTTTCCCATTGAAGTCTTGGCACCAAGCGCTCGAAAAAGCCCGAGTACTGCGAACATACTTGCTTATGCGTCGGACGTTTATAGGCGCCTACGAACGCGCATAAAAACGCGCAAGTGTGAACCACCCCCATTGGAATGCATGGTTCCTGTACTGTTGTGCGTTTTTATGTGCGTTCGAACGCGGCGTTTTACGCGAAAGTGTGAACTGAGTGTTAGTATTACACTTTTTGTGATGTAAGGTGACAAAAAAATGGATTTTTGCTTTTTTTTTTTTTTACGTTGTTCCATGAGGGGTTAGATCATGTGATATTTTAATAGACCTGATTGTCACAGACACTGCGATACCTAACATTATACCAATAAAAGCATTTTTGAAACAAAAAAAATCATGTTTTAGTGTCTCCATATTCTGAGAGCCTTTTTCCCCCTGTTTTATGTAGGGGCACATTTCTTGCAGGATGAGGTGATGGTTTGATTTATACTAATTTGGGGGGGGGGGGGCATACGCCTTTTTAATTGCTTGGTGTTGCACTTTTTGTGACGTAAGGTGACAAAAAAAATGATTGATTTAGCACAGTTTCTATTTTATTTTTTCTTCTGCATTCAGGTGAGAGGGTTGATCATGTGATATTTTTATAGAGCCAGTCGTTACAGACATGGCAATACCCAATATGTCTGGTTTTCTTATTTTTCATTTTTTTTTTTACAATTTTATGTTTTAATTTTGGGAAATTTTATTTAAGTTTTTTTTACTTGAAACTTTATTTTTTTATTACCCTCTGCAAACCCTCTGCATGCCGCAGTCAGCTTTGACTGTGGCATACAAGGGGTTAATACGCCGGCATCTGTGTTTTCACCGATGCCGGAGTATGCAGCAGGGGCCCAGTTGTCAGTGACTGCCGGGTCTGTGCCGCTGATCGGGTGACCACAGCTCCAGCACCCGCCCGATCAGCCCGCTGTACATGTATGGCGCTGGTCCTTAAGGCATTTTGGGGGGAATTATAGGGGTTGGATAACCCTTTAAATCTACTTTTTGATGCTTTCTGGGTATCCACAGATAATCCTGCCTAATGTAAATAAGACTTCACTTTGAAGTGTTACATTTAGAATTTTCTTTTAGGCGCTATTTCACATATATTAGTGTCCTGGACCGGTACAGCACTAGGATTGCACTGTGTTATGGCAGGTTTTACGTTACTGCTTATGTTTAGCTCTTGAGGCGCTAGATGACTTAAGTGCGTTATTTAAGTGATGCCCTTTTATCTCTGCTTTCCGGGTAGATATGGACTATGAGCAGCCAAGAAGACTCAGATAAAATGTTGTAAAGTGTCAGTGTGAACACATTTTGCCTGGTATGGCACCGCAGCCTGGTCAGATGTTGTCTGGCAGATGATAGCGCTTTGCCAGCTCACTCATTATGAGCACTTTTGATAAACACTCCGACGTTGATGCCATTTATTCCCCTTGTAAGTCTTCCTGTCTATGTGCAGAGTTAGGGCTGCATTACATTAACGCTGGGATCAGACCTGAGCTTTTCTGAGATGCGCGTTTTCCACGCGTTTTTGTGCGCTTTTTTGGCAATAGTAAACGCGCGTTTTAGGTGCGTTTGTGTGATTGACTGCTGTGTTGTCCAATGACCAAATATCCCTGTCTATATGAAGTTTGGCCTTTCCAACATGTTGCAAATTCATAAACGCGTGTTCGAACGCGCGTTTTCAGTATAAAAAACGCGCAACATACAAGCGTTGCGTGTTCCCATTGAAGTCCATGGGCCAAAACGCGCGACAAACGCCCCAAAAAAAGCTCAAGTACTTGTTTATGCGTCGGGCGTTCGAACGCGCTGTAAAACGCGCAAGTGTGAACTGAGGGTAAAGGGAACCTGTCATCAGCGTTATGCTGCCCATACTAACGTCAGAATAAAGTAGAGACAGGTGAGTTGATTTCAGCACTGTGTCATTTATAAGTTAAAAGTAAGTGGTTGCCGAGAACCAACATCACAATCATTGCAGATCTAGGCCTGGAAAAGAGTCCTGGCCACCTGAGAAGAGTCCTGGTTATTCATAAATTCCTGCTCTCCCGCCACCTGCTGATGACTGACCAGTCTTCTACCGAGTTTTCTCCCTTTTATCTAGAAGAGAACTGGCAGATGGGTGGGGAGAGCAGGAGATTAGGAATAACCATGACTCTTCTCAGGTAGATTTGACTCTTTTCAAGGCCTGAGCTGCAATGGTTATAATGCTGGTTCTCAGCAACCACTGACTTTTAGCTCATGAGTGACACACCGCTGAAATCAGCATTTCTGTCACTATTTTATGCTGCCCTCAGTATGGTCAGCATAAAGTTAATGACAGGTTCCTTTTCAAAGATTTTGCAGGTGATTGTCGCGAAGGAAGCGTTCCATTCCGGCAATCGCCTTCTCGTAGTGGAGGAGACCGCTGCTATTACATGCAGCGATCCCCTCCATAGTAGATTCACAAAAAGATCAGCAGATCTGTCCCTATGACACCTGTTACATGTGCGGTTGACAGCTGAAGACATCTGTGTTGGTCCCATGTTGATATGTGCCTGCATTGCTGAGAATAATGATGTTTTAATATATGCAAATGAGCCTCTAGGAGCAACGGGGGAGTTACAGTTGTTTAAAGAGCTGAGCCTGTTGCTCCTAGAGGCTCATTTGCATATATTAAAACATCATTTTTCTCAGCAATGCGGACACATATGAACATGGGACCAACACAGATGTCTTCAGCTGCCAACCGCACATGTAACAGGTCAGCCAGTTTCATAGGGATAAGCCTGCTGACAGATGCCCTTTAAACCTTACCTGGTAATCGGAGGCAGTATTACACTTCCAGATCATCGCTAACGAGTGTTCCTATGAACGCTCGTGAACGATTATTTGGCTGACGATTGGTCAGTGTGATACAGCCTTAAGGTCTCATGCACAGGGGTGTTTGCAGTGTGCAGGTTCCAAGTCATACAGAGGCGTAGTATGGCACCCAGAGAATATCAGAATATCTATGGGCACCAGTTTATCCCAGCATGCCTCCAATTTCATACAGAAAAACTGTCCCATCGGATACTATGCTACAGAGATATTGGGGGAAACTGGTTTGTAGGAAAACTGGCTTAGTTGCCCATAGCAACCAATCAGATTCTACCTTTCATTTTCACAGTTCCATAGGAAAATGAAAGGAGGAATCTGATTGGTTGCTATGGGCAACTAAGCCATTTCTTCTTTACACCAGTTTTGATAAATCTCCCTCATTCTCTCCTATAAGCAGTGCTTGTAAGGAGGAATACCTCTATCGGAATAGTAGAATTCATAAATTAATAACTTAAAATAAATTAATAAAATAATCTGAATTAATAACTTAAAATAATAACTTAATAGAATAGTGTGCTGTACAGAGACACCACATGAATGTACCCGTGCCCGTTGGCACTGTAATGTAGAATTGTAGGCATATCTCCAATGGGAAGTATACTCTGCAGATTTTCATCTGCAGAAGATTCACATCAGTGGCGTAACTAAAAGTGACTCATTTTTGAATGGGGCCCCCACCACCAACCCCCTCTTCCTGCGCAACCCTCACTCCTGCGGCTAGTCAAGATCGCTCTCTCAGACGAGGCCCAGTAGCTGCTCTGTCCGTTTCCTCGGACGTTATATAATACTGTTGAGGGTGTGCCCAACAATAAAATCTCTCAGTCCTCCTCCTGGGCGGTCCACTTCAGGCCCCGTAGCAGGCGCCTCCCCTTTGTCCCCTATAGCTAGGCACCTGATTCACATCGTATCTACTGGAATTCCACAGGAGCAAAATCTGCATTTAATGGTGAATCCATAAAGTACAGTGTGAGGTTTGCTGCAGATTTAACCTTTTGCATTGCAAAAAGTAAAATATACATAAAACCTGCAACATAAATTGAATTCTTAAAGGCTATGTACACCTTAGGGGGCAATTTTTTTTATTATAGCATTGTAATAATTTTGAGCTAAAAATTGGTCTTAAAATATGACGTCCTTTTTTCTATACAGAGCTGACATGCTCTAGTAGCAGCCTGTGGATTTTTTGTCTTTTCCGTCAGACCAGGAGCTGACAGACTCCATATCTCTGCTCTCTGACCTCCTAAACACTCATTATAGCTCAATCCTTCTTACTGATAAGAATGTGGCTTAAATAAGTGTCCATGACCTCTCAGTAGTTTAGAGATGAGGGTTATTAGATGGCCATAGATTAACCCTTTGTGACAGAACAGCTCAATATTTTTAATAAAGGCCAAATGAAAAAAAATATTTTTAGCCAAAAATGAGTAACGTGGAATCATTTAAAAAAATTGACTCCAAAGGTGTCCAGATTCAGTTGTGGAAATGTTTCGCAGTGTGTGGATGAGATTTTTAAAAGTTTTATATACTTTGCTGCTACCAATATTCTATGAATTTTCTGCATGCAACTCCGCTGCAGAAATTCCACAGTGTATCAATCCACACCCTAGAAACTCTCTACATTAACGTACCTGTATAGTACGGCCTCTGTGCACTTAGATTTGCCTAAATGACGTTAATAAATCAAGTCTCTGTGGGACATGATCCCTGTCCAGGGCCCAGCGTCTGCCTCCTGCTTAACTTCTGAACAAGTGTGTTCCCTATAAGTTAATAATATCCCAGTCGTGAGCCCCAAGGAATTTCACAACTTAGATCCATAAAACCCTGCTGTTCAAATAGAAGCGAGGCGAAAAAAAGTAATGGTTCTACATGTAATCTAGGGAATACAATCAGATAATGATGTCAATCCTTTGCCATTCACAGAAATGCAGTCAAAAATAAACTGACCCGGATTTATGGTACTTATGTGTCTGCGCCTAGAATCTGTCTAAAAAGTGACGCACATTGGCACCAATAGAGTTTAGCGCTGCGGTCGGTCCAATAAATGCAGCCGCCATATAGAGCATTTTTTTTCGGACTGCTCTCGCTCCTGAGAGATTCTCCTTAAATAGGCAGCATAGTCTGCCCCACTTTTCTAACATTTCCTTGCAGTATTTTATTTTAACCACCTCAGCCCCCCTAGCTTAAACACCCTTAGGCCTCTTTCACTCGGGCGTCATGTTTGACGCCCGGATAAGAGGCGGGTGCGTTGCGGGAATATGCGCGTTTTTCCTGCGCGGGTGCAAACGTTTGTAATGCGTTTTGCACGCGCGTGAAAAAAAATCGCCATGTTTGGTACCCAGACCCGAAGCCAGACTTCATCACTGAAGTCCGGTTTCGGGTTTTCTGGAGAATTGATTATTTTCCCTTATAACATGGTTATAAGGGGAAATAATAGCATTCTTAATAAAGAATGCATAGTAAAATGAAGATGAAGGGGTTAAAAATAATAAAAGTTAACTTACCTTAGCCACTTGATCGCGTAGTTGCGATCTGTCCTCTCTTTCCCTGCATCAGCTAAGATCTACAGGACCTGTGATGACGTCACATCACATGGTCCAATCACATGGTCAATCACATGGTCCATCTTACCATGGTGATGGACCATGTGATCGGACCATGTGATGTGGCGTCATCACAGGTCCTTAGTTCTTAGCTGATGCAGGAAAGAGAGGACAGATCGCAACTACGCGATCAAGTGGCTAAGGTAAGTTAACTTTTATTATTTAACCCTTCATCTTCATTTTACTATGCATTCTTTATTAAGAATGCTATTATTTCCCTTATAACCATGTTATAAGGGAAAATAATAGAGATTGGGTCCCGTTGCTAAGCAACCATGCGGGAAAATCGCAACGCATCCGCACTTGCTTGCGGATGCTTGCGATTTTCCCGCAGCCCCATTCACTTCTATGGGGCCTGCGTTGCGTGAAAAACGCACAATATAGAGCATGCTGCGATTTTCACACAACGCAGAAGTGATGCGTGAAAATCACCGCTCATGTGCACAGCCCCATAGAAATGAATGGGTCCGGATTCAGTGCGGGTGCAATGCGTCCTCCTCACACATTGCACCCGCGCGGAAAACTCGCCCGTGTGAAAGGGGCCTTAATGACCAGGCCACTTTTTACAATTCCGCACTACACTACTTTCACCATTTATTGCTCCGTCATGCAACTTACCACCCAAAAGAATTTTACCTCCTTTTCTTCTCACTAATAGAGCTTTCATTTGGTGGTATTTTATTGCTGCTGACATTTTAACTTTTTTTGCTATTAATCAAAAATGACCGAAATTTTAGCAAAAAAATTACATTTTTCACTTTCTGTTGTAAAATTTAAAAAAAAAAATTACATTTCTATATAAATTTTTCTCTAAATTTATTGTTCTACATGTCTTTGATAAAAAAAAAATCCAATATGTATATATTTATTGGTTTGGGTAAAAGTTATAGCGTTTACAAACTATGGTGCAAAAAAGTGAATTTCTGCATTTTGAAGCAGCTCTGACTTTCTGAGCGCCTGTCATGTTTCTTCAGGTGCTCGAATGCCAGGAAAGTATAAATACCCCCCAAAGGACACCATTTTAGAAAGAAGACACCCCAAAGTATTCGCGGAGGGGCATGGTAAGTTCATGTATCATTTCATTTTTTTTCACAAGTTAGCGGAAAATGACACTTTCTGAGGAAAAAACAAAATAATAAAGTTTCCATTTCTGCTAACTTCTGGCAAAGAAAAATAAAAAATCTCAGACGGACTCACTATGCCCCTCAGTGAATACCTCGGGGTGTCTACTTTCCGAAATGGGGTCATTTGTGGGGTGTGTTTACTGTTCTGACATTTTGGGTGGGGCTAAATTGTGAGCAGCCCTGTAAAACCTAAAGGTACTCGTTGGAATTTGGGCCCCTTTACGCACCTAGGCTGCAAAAAAGTGTCACTCGTGGTATCGCCGTACTCAGGAGAAGTAGGGCAATCTGTTTTGGGGTGTATTTTTACATATACCCATGCTGGGTGAGTGAAATATCTCTGTAAATTGACAACTTTGTATAAAGTTTTTTAAAAAGTTGTCATTTACAGAGATATTTCTCACACACAGTAATGGGTATATGTAAAAATACACCCAAAACTCATTGCCCTACTTCTCCTGAGTACGGCGATACCACATGTGTGACACTTTTTTGCAGCCAAGATGCGCAAAGGGGCCCTAATTCCAATGAGTACCTTTAGGATTTCACAGGGCATTTTTACTCATTTGGATTCTCATGCTTTAGGACCCCTAAAATGCCAGGGCAGTATAAATACCCCACATGTGACCCCATTTTGGAAAGAAGACACCCCAAGGTATTCCGTGAGGGGCATGGCGAGTTCATAGAAGATTTTTTTTTGGCACAAGTTAGCGGAAATTGGTTTCTTATTATTTTTTTCTCACAGTCTCCCTTTCCGCTAACTTGTGACAAAAAGTTCAATTTTTTATGGACTGAATATGCCCCTCAGCGAATACCTTGGGGTGTCTTCTTTCCAAAATGGGGTCACATGTGGGGTGTTTGTACTGCCATGGCATTTGAGGGTCTCCGCAATCATTACACGTATGGCCATCATTAGGAGTTTCTGCGATTCTCCTTATATTGAGCATACGGGTAATGAGATTTTTTTTTCCGTTCAGCCTCTGGACTGAAAAAAAAAAAAAAATGAACGGCACAGATTTCTTCATTTGCATCGATCATCGTGGATGAAAAAATCTCTGCCAAAATCAGTGACTGCGGTGCGGTGGGCTGGGCGCTAACTACCTAACAAGTAGCTAACTTACTGGCGGTGATAAGGGACCCTTATGCCCCATTCACACGTCCGCAATTCTGTTTGCGGAACAGAATTGCGGACCCATTCATTTCTATGGGGACAGACTTTGTCCCGCTCGGATCCGGAATTGCGGATCCGCACTTCCGGGTCTGCACTTCCGTTCCGCAAAAATATAGAACATGTCCTATTCTTGTCCGCAATTGCGGACAAGAAAAGGCATTTTCTATATAGTTCTGGCAATATGCGGATCTGCAGAATGCGGAAAGCACATTGCCGGTGTCCGTGTTTTACGGATCCGTGGATCCGCAAAACACATATGGACGTCTGAATGGAGCCATACAGGGGGGTGATCAATGACAGGGGGGTGATCAGGGAGTCTATATGGGGTGATCAGGGGTTAATAAGTGACAGGGGGGGGTGTAGTGTGGTGCTTGGTGCTACTTTACATAGCTACCTGGTCCTCTCGTGGTCGATCCCAGCAAATGGGACCACCAGAGGACCAGGTAGCAGGTATATCTGTTAACAAAACAGCGTCTTATATACCTGTTTGATTTCATTTATTTAACTCCTATAACCTGCCAGCGATTGCGCGTTCGCAGCGAATCTCGTCTCTCGCGAGATGACGTGACGACGCGTCAAGGAAGAGTAACTGGGCCGTCGAGATCACGCGATCCTGCGTGCGGCGGTCCAGAGCTGGTTAAAGAGCTAGAGAAATTGTCCATGAAGTGTCCTACACACTGGCAGACAAGATTTAGTGCGGGTTCGCACTTGCGTTAGGGCATTCCGTTTTAGGCTCTGTTTATAACAGAATATAACGGAATTCCCAAGACGGAATGCAATACGACAGCCTTTAAAAGGCATTCCGTTTTGATCCTTCATAGTAGAAGTCTATAGGCAAGCAGAAGGAATCCGCCTGGTTTCCATTATGCAGGACGGAAAACAAAGTCCTGTCGTTATGTTCTGTTATAAACGGAACCTATAACGGAATGCCCTAGCGCAAGTGCGAACCCGCCCTTTTGTAAAAAAAAAAAAAAATAGATGTCAGCAAACTATATTTAATATCCCCGAGCTCAGCACCACCACTCCGGCTCTAACTAGACACGTAGATCTGAATAACTGCTGAATATTTCAACATATAGAAGATTTTAAAGGCTTGTTTTTGTGTTTAGGTGCACTAGAGCAGGGGTCAGCAACTTTTGGCACTCCAGCTGCTTTGAAACTACAACTCCTAGCATGCACACTTGCTCAGCTGTTCTATTAACTCCCACAGAAGTCAAGGAAGCATTCTGGGAAATGTAGTTTCAGAACAGCTGGAGTGCCAGAGTTTGCTGAGCCCTGCTCTAGAGCATAGAGCAATACAAAGATAAATCTATTATATAAATATTCTAGCTGAAGGACCTGGCTTCGCACGCATACATATTTATCTATTTCATTTAATGTTTGTGTGTGTCGTTAAAAGATATCGACAGTATCCCCCTAACAGTGACCTCTACAGCACCCCGCCCCTTTAACAGTGAACTCCACTGCCCCCCACCTCTTAACACTGACCCCCCACAGTGCCCTGCCACTTTAAAATGGAACCTCCACAGCACCCCATCCCCTTAATTTTGGCCTTCACAGCAGCCCCCCCCCCCTTTAACTGTGAGTTTCACAGCACCCCACTCCTTTGACAGTGACTTCCTCAGGGTCCCGTCCCCTTAACAGTGACCTCACAGTACCCTGCTGCCTTAACAGGGACCTCCACAACAGGTGCTCCTTTAATAGTGGCCCCTGCCCCCTTAACAGTGACCTCCACAGTGTCCGCCCCTTTAACAGTGACCCCCACAGCGGCCTGCCCCCTTAACAGTAACATCCACAGTGAACGCCTCTTTAACAGTGACCTTTACAGTGCCCTGCTCTTTTAACCCCTTAAGGACACAGCCATATTTCACCTTAAGGACCAGGCCATTTTTTGCAAATCTGACCAGTGTCACTTTGTGTGAATAACTATAAAACGCTTTTACTTATCCAGGCCATTCTGAAATTGTTTTTTCGTCACATATTTTACTTCATGACACTGGTAAAATGGAATCAAAAAAATTAATTTTTATTTATAAAAAAATACCAAATTTGCAAATTTCCAAGTTCTAATTTCTCTACTTCTATAATACATAGTAATACCGCCAAAAAAAGTAATTAATTTACATTCC
Organism: Bufotes viridis; assembly: GCA_033119425.1. Taxonomy (NCBI): domain Eukaryota; kingdom Metazoa; phylum Chordata; class Amphibia; order Anura; family Bufonidae; genus Bufotes; species Bufotes viridis. The sequence goes on from CM065593.1 coordinate 343,472,561, forward strand.
CCATATGTCTATTTCACGTATGGTTCATTATTTTTTGGGGACGTTACAAGGCTTAGAAGTTTAGAAGCAAATCTTAAAAATTTTCAGAAATTTTCAAAAACCCACTTTTTAGGGACCGGTTCAGGTTTGAAGTCACTTTGTGAGGATTACATAATAGAAACCACCCAAAAATGACCCCATTCTAGAAACTACACCCCTCAAGGTATTCAAAACTGATTTTACAGATGGCGTTAACCCTTTAGGTGCTCCACAAGAGTTAATGGCAAATGGAGATTTCTGAATTTCGATTTTTTTGGGGGGGAAAATTTTCCATTTTAATCCATTTTTTCAACTCACCAGGCAAGAGTTAACAGCCAAACAAAACTCAATATTTATTGCCCTGATTCTGTAGTTTATAGAAACAACCCATATGTGGTTGTAAACTGCTGTATGGCCAAGCGTCAGGGCGTAGAGGGAAAGGAGTGACGTGGTTTTTGGAAGGCAGATTTTGCCGGACTGGTTTTTAGACACTATGGGCCAGATTTATCATTAGCCTAAGTCACTTTTCTGGAGTTGAAAAGTCGCAAAAAATTGCGCAAAAAGCCAAATTGCGCAATTTTTTGCGACTTTTTGGAGACTTACGCCACTCACTCCAAAACCAAGTTTATGGGCGTTTTGTCGTATGTAAATCACTTGCAAGACAGATTTATTATTGCGACTTTTTAAATAGTCGCAAAAAAGTCGCAAAAAATTGCGCAAACTCACTCCACTCATGACCATGCTTATGTTTGACAAAATCACTTTTTTAAAATTGCGACTTTTCCAAAGACAAAGCCAAAATACAACTAGGAACCAGAAATACACCAGATTTATCAACCTCTGAAAGAGCCCATGATAAATTTGACTTGACTCAAATACACATACGCCTTCTTTGAAAGTGGAGTGAACTGCAAGAGTAATGATAAATCTGGCCCTATGTGCCAGATTTATCATTACACGTCCATCTTACTCCAATTTCACATAAGTCCAAAGTCACTTTTGGCTCAGTCAGATTTATTAATGGTCCTTTAATACTGTGATAAATGTGGTTTGATGGCAGCAGTTCATCCTTCAGTAAACGGCTTTACAAAAGTCGCACATATTTACAAAAAAGTCGCATGTTCTATTAAAAAGTCGCATAAGATAAGCATGGTCCTCACTGGAGTGAAATTGGGACTCTTTTGCGACTTTTTTAAAAAGTCCCAATGATAAATCTGGAGTGAAACTCATTAACAATGCTAACCACGCCCATTTTTACAAAACTGGAGTGAGTGGTGTACATGTGAAAAAGTCGCAAAATTATGCGCAAATGAGTGTGAAAAGTCGCAAATGCCCTATTTTGGGACTTTTTGATGCCAGAATTCTGGAGTGAAGGTATGATACATCATGGCCCATGTCCCGTTTGAAGGCCCCCTGATGCAACCCTAGAATAGAAACTCCAAAAAAGTGATCCAATTTTGGAAACTATGGGATTAGGTAGACCTTTTGTTGGTACTATTTTAGGGTAAATATGATTTTTGGTTGCTCTATATTACCCTTTTTTTTGAGGCAAGGTAACAAAAAAATAGAAATTCTGAAATGTAATCTCCATTTGCCAATAACTCTTGTGGAACACCAAAAGGGTTAACAAAGTTTGTAAAATCAGTTTTGAATACCTTGAGGGATTTAGTTTCTTAGATGGAGTCACTTTTATTGATTTTCTACTCTAGGGGTGCATCGGGGGGCTTCAAATGGGACATAATGTCAAAAAACCAGTCCAGCAAAATCTGCCTTCCAAAAACCATATGGCATTCCTTTCCATCTGCGCTCTGCCGTTTGGCCATACAGCAGTTTACAACCACATATGGAGTGTTTCTGCAAACTAAAGAATCAGGGCAATAAATATTGAGTTTTGTTTGGCTGTTAACCCTTGCTTTGTTACTGGAAAAATTGATTAGAATGGAAAATTTGAATAAAAAAATAGATGTTTTAATGTCTCCATAGTCTGAGAGACATATTTTTTTTTTTGGGCTATTGTCCTATGTAGGGTATCATTTTTAGCGGAATGAGATGACGGTTTGATTGGCACTATTTTGGGGTGCATATAAATTTTTGATCGCCTGCTATTACACTTTTTGTGATGTGAGGTGACCCCAAAAATTTTTTAACATTGTTTTTATTTAATTTACGGTATTTACCTGAGGGGTTAGATCATGGGATATTTTTATAGAGCAGGTTGTTACGGACGTGGCGATACCTAATATGTATACTTTTTTTATTTATTTTACTTTAACACAATAACAGCATTTTAGAAAAAAAAAGTCATGTTTTAATGTCTCCATAGTCTGAGAGCCGTATTTCTTTATTTTTTTGGGCGATTGTACTATGTAGGGGCTCATTTTTTGCGGGATGAGATAGCAGTTTGATTGGTACTATATTGGGAGGCATACGCCTTTTTAATTGCTTGGTATTACACTTTTTGTGATGTAAGGTGACAGAAAATGGCTTTTTTTACACCATTTTCTTTTTTTTTTTTATGGTGTTCACCTGAGGGGTTAGGTCATGTGATATTTTTAAGAAAAGGGTTTTAACGGACGTGGCGATACATAATATGTGTAGTGTATTTTTACTTTTTATTCAGTGATATGTTTTTTTTTTCGTTTTTTGTTACCCAGACCCACTTGGTTCTTCAAGATCCAGTGGGTCTGATGTCTATATAATACAGTACACTATATAGTGTACTGTACTGTATTTTTACTTAGGCTGATCACACTTCTGCCTTTAGCAGAAGTCTGATCAGACTTGCCATTACCATGGCAAGCAGGATGCCTCTGGAGGCATCCTGTTGCCATGGTGACCATCACCCACTGCCAGAACAGAGCAGTGGGTGATGGGGAGGGAGGAGAGTCCCCCTCCCTCTGTGTTCCCATCAAGAATCGGGGGCTGCAAGGGCACAGCAGCTCTCGATGGGAGAGCGAGGGAGCTCCCTCTCTTTTAACCCCTTCCATACAGCAGTCCGTATGGACCGCGGTATGGAAGGGGTTAAACGGCTGGCATCTGTAGAAGCACAGATGCCAGACGTTTTTAGTAGAGTGTCAGCAATGTGCTGACACTCTGCTAAAACCACTATGCCACCAACGATGTTATAGAGGAGGCGGGCGGGGTATCGCGAACCCGCCCGCAATGAGCGCCGCCCGCAGTACAGCCTCCCACACCTCCCGCGACTCCCCCTGCACAGCCCGCCAGCAGATCTCACAGGGGGGGGGTTAAAAATATTTTATTTAAAATGCATAATTAAGTTTCTGATCCCCGCGGTCACACACCGCGGGGATCAGAAATGTCAGAAAGCACTGCAAACCGCAGGTCTGAATTGACCTGCGGTTTGCAGCGATCGCCGATACGGGAGCCAAGGTACCTGCTGAATGATTTCAGCAGGTACCTTTGTTCAGATCACCGCTGGCTGAGCAGCGGTGATCGGAAGTAGTCAGGATGTACCGGTACGTCCTGTGCCTTAAGAGGTTAATGTTAGGGCTACACGACGACATGTGTCACGCAACGTTTTGTCTCAACATTTTTTATAGTGATAGGCTATGGTGTCCCACTGCGACATGTGACAGGCTGCGACTGCGACACGACAGTTGCAAAAAATCCATCCAAGATGGACTTTTCTGCAACTGTCACGTCGCAGTCGCAGCATGTCACATGTCGCTGTGCAACACCATTGACTATCATTATAAAAATTGTCGTGCGACATTGGTGAAACATCAATGTCGTGCGACACATGTAGCAGTGTAGTTGTGCCCTATGTGTCGTGTGACTTATTGTCGTCGTGTAGCGCTAGCTTAAAACTGACCTACAGTAGTGAATAAAAATGGCTGGGTTGTTATGGAAACCGTGAGTAAAACTGTGTGTATGTGGAGACTAAGGGCCTGCGAGCTTCTATTGGCTGATAAGGGACATGTGACCGTGTGTATCGCAGTTGGGATATGAAGAGAAAGACATGCAAGCTTGTATTCGCTAATGCAGCTCATTTTTTGGGAATATCTCAGGAACGGTATGCCCTAAAGAGCTGTGACCCCCACACGATTTCTTTCGAGGTAGCAAGGGATGTGTATACCAAGTTTCGTTGAAATCGATGGTTGCGTTTTTGAGTGATCGCGGAACATTCATACATACACATATATACGTCCCTCATTAAAAGGTACATAAGCATATTTGACACCAAAACTGGCACCATCATCAGTGGTAGGACCGAGCTCTTCTGCCTCACTGGAGACAGTCTGCTATATAGATTATTTTGTTACTTTATGTTTGTTTGTTACATTATGTTCATTTTATTATGTTTATTTATGTTCTCCTGTGTTATTTTCCCCATTCTCATGTCCATTGGGTTTATAATGAATTGTAACTTTTATTCTGTTCCTTTTTTATACTGCAAAGTAGTCGTTCACAAATGCTGCCCGTATGAGTGCATAGGGGAGGGCTCTCCGCCTTAGCAAACATACCAAATGCTGATCATAGTGTCAAAATTAGCACGGGAAGCGGTACAATTATTTCGATCAGAAGGGTTTAGTTTCTGGTTATAGACCTGTCTGGATGTCATGTTTATATGTCTCAGGAGAATCTGAAAAGGGAATGGAAGAATGAGGGGTGAGCTGGGCCAGGGACAATGTGAACGTAGTACGGCAGGGCAGACATATAGCAGCCACTGATAGCTAACACAAAAGGAGATGTGCATGCCAATCACAGATAAACAGGTAGGAGAGGCAAGAACCAGTTACACGGCAGGGACAGAAATAGAACGTGTGTCATTGCTGGGACCTCTCGCTGCTGCAGTGCTGCTACTAAATTATTCACAATTCTGAGAAAGCAGCGCAGCAGTAAAATGTCTGCATAACTCTCAGGGCTCATATACCCTAAGGTTGGGGCTACACGGCAATCTTATCCCTGTCAGCCTTTGCACGACCAAGTATCACTGTGTAGCACTGCAGCCTTTGAACTGAATGGGGTTCTAGTGTGAATTGCAAGCTGCCGCGACTTCGACTCCAAAATCACAAGAAAATCCGACACCACAGAACTGCAAGCTCATTCAGTTCATTGGTTGCAGTGCAGTCCTTGGCCAAGATTGCTGTGTAGCCTCAGCCTTAGGCCTCATGCACACGACCGTATGTATTTTGCGGTCAGCAAAAAATACGGATGACGTCCGTGTGCATTCCGAATTTTGTGGAACGGAACAGATGGCCCCTAATAGAACAGTACTATCCTTGTCCGTAATGCGGACAATAATAGGACATGTTCTATTTTTTTGCGGAACGGAAATACGGACATACGGAAACAGAATGCACACGGAGTAACTTCCTTCATTCAATCAATGGTTCCGTATACTGTCCGCAAAAACCGTGAACGGACATGGAAAGAAATGTGTGCTGTCCGCTGTCCACTGATGTGTGCTGTCCGCATTTTCTGTGGACGCCATACGTACCCATTGATTCAAATGTGTGTTCTCATTTTAGTATTTTTTTTTTTTACTGTCTGTGGGTCAGTAGAAAAAATCACGGAGACATTCACTACTTTCATCCGTGATGTCGACCAAGCACATCCATTGAAGTCTATGGGTCCGTGAAAATCACGGACACAACACAGATGGTATCCATGTTGTGTCTGGTTTTCAATGAAGACTGATAGGAGATTCTTTGGAAACTAATTTTCAGCTGAGCAACGTCCGTGATTTACGGATGACACACGGATGGTAGAAAACGGATACACGGACCCACCACGGGTCCTTCAAGGACATCTTCACGGATGAAACACGTACGCTTTTTTTCACGGACATTTCACTGACATGGAAATATGGACGAGGCCTTAATTAGGGGAATCATAGAAGAAGAAAAGGATCATGTACTGTAATTCAACACATCCAAATTTCTCTTCCAGACATCATCTGTTTGGCCAGCATGAAGCACAAGTTCCTGGTGCAATCTCTGCACCTCATATATTTACACCCCTGAAAATGCTCGCAGTGATGTCACTGCACAGCAATAATTCTTAGGGTGCATTTTTAAATGCACCAACTGAGCAGGCAATTACTGTAAGGCTACATGCACACGACCGTTTTTTTATGCTGTCCGCAAAACTGGGTTCCGTTGTTCCGTGATCCGTGTCCGTTTTTGCTTCCGTTGTGTTTCCGTGTGTCTTCCGTTTTTTTAGCGGACATGACCCAAAAGATTTTACCAAAAGACAGGCTGACAATTTTTCCCAAGTGCTCTGCCAAGGGATCCGCAAAAACGGACACGAAGCGCGGATGACACACGGATGGCCATCCGCATTTTCACTGGACCCATTGACTTGAATGGGTCCGTGAACCGTTTTTCACGGACAAGAATAGGACAGGTTATATTTTTTTGACGGACTGGAATCACGGACCACGGACGCGGAGGACAAACGGTGCATTTGCCGAGGTTTCCACGGACCCATTGAAAACCAATGGGTCCGCAGAAAATCACGAAAAACGGAGCAACGGACACGGAATCAAACAACGGTCGTGTGCATGAGGCCTAAGAGACCGTTCCTTCCTGATAACTGCCTGCTCGTCAGTGGAGGTGAAGAGCCACACTTCCATGCAGTGATTACCTTCACTGTATGGGACACCAAAATATTCATCCGGAATAAACAAAATAATCTTTATTAGTATATTCATATATATAAAATCATGATGACAACATAAAAATAGCAGTAAACTAGAGCTGGTGGTATAAAAAGCACCGGATGTATATCAGGAGAATAATGTGCAAATGATATGCAAATTACAGCGTATAGTATCAAATAATCGACCTATATAAGGAAACACATGATCCAATATAAAGTGCCTAGTGCGACATAAGTAAAATAAGGATAATCTCCAAAGAGGTCAGACTACCTGATGTGAACAAGTAACAATCTCCTGCGTTACTAGTTAACGCAGGAGATTGTTACTTGTTCACATCAGGTAGTCAGGTATCATCAGGTATACATCAGGTATATATTAGTATATGTGAATATACTAATAAAGATTATTTCGTTTATTCCGGATGAATTTTTTGGTGTTCTATTTAAGTGGGCGGTCCGGTGATAGGCGCTTGCCCAGCGCCAATTTTTGGTGTGTACTACTTCACTGTATGGGGATGAGCGAAGGCTACTGCCATCACTGGCCCTCATATAGATTCCTAATTTCTGGGTAGCAGATTGCTGTTCACATAGGACGATCTGCTGCCAAAAAATGATGATTTAGGATAATTTCACACTAACGTTAATATTTTCCGGTATTGAGATCTGTCATAGGGTCTCAATACAGGAAAAAAACGCTTCTTTTTTGTCCCAATTCATTGTCAATGGGGACAAAACGTAACTGATCAAAATGGAATGCTCCAAAATGCATTCCATTCCGTTTGGTTGCGTTCTCTAAGGCTACTTTCACATGGATCTGCAAAAACGCTTCCGTTACAATAATACCACCGCATCCGTCATGATCAGATCCGGTTGTATTATGTCTTCTATAGCCATGACGGATCCATCTTGAACACCATTGAAAGTCAATGGGGGACGGATCCGTTTTCTATTGTGCCAGATTATGTCAGAGAAAACTGATTTGTCCCCATTGACTTACATTGTGTGCCAGGACGGATCTGTTTGGCTCCGCTTCATCAGGCGGACAACAAAACACTGCAGGCAGCCTCTAGAGCGGAATGGTGACTGAACGGAGGCGAACTGATGCATTCTGAGCGGATCCTCTTCCATTCAGAATGCATTAGGGCAAAACTGATCCGTTTTGGACCGCTTGTGAGAGCCCTGAACGGAAAACCAAAACGCTAGTGTGAAAGTAGCCTTACCGAGAGGAAACCGCAGCATGCTGCAGTTTGCTTTCCATCCTCGGATGCGGAGCAAGACGGATCCGTCCCCAATGCAAGTCAATGGGGACAGATCCATTTTCTCTGCCACAATAGAAAACTGATCCATCCCCCATTGACTTTCAATGGAGTTAATGACGGATCCGTCTTGACAATGTTAAAGATAATACAACCGGATCCGTTCATAACGGATGCAGATGGTTGTATTATCAGTAACGGAAGCGTTTTTGCTGAACCCTGACGGATCCAGCAAAAACGCTAATGTAAAAGTAACCTTAAATTTGCTGCAAGAAAGATCATTTCATCTGATGAACAATTGTTTTGCTTATACATCGGGTGGTCTGCAGCACATTTACAGGGACAGATTATCGGAAGCGTTTGTAGTAATGTTCGTTCCTGAAATTCTGCCCGACAATTGTATGGTATAAATCCACCATTACAGTTGTGTCATAGAACAATGGTAATTCACACAATGATAGCTCACCACAGGACAATAAGCACTGTGATGTCACAGAACAGGGATAATAAACAGTGATGTCACAGAACAGGGATAATACATTGATGTAACAGAACCTGGGTAATAACACCATAGGGATAATGAACACAGTGACGTCACAATACAGGGAGAATAAACATAGTGACGTCATAGATCCAGGTAGAAGTAATAAAGCACAAGCGGCACTCACCCAGCTGAATTAAAAGTCCATACTTTATTGTTTCCTATGTAGGGTATTCGAAGGTCGATTGGTAGCGGGGCGGCTACGGCCGTTTCGCGCTGCTCTTACGCTTCGTCAGGCCACTACCTAGTGACGTCATAGTACAGAGATGATGAACCCAGTAATATCTCTTCATAGTGATCAATAAACATAATGATATAATAACATATGGATAATGATCAAAGTGAAATACCAATGAGAGTGCACCGACGAAACACACAGTGATGTTACAGTACATGGATAATAAACACTGTAAAGTCATAGTCATGGGTTTTTGCACAGTTTATCAAAATATAGAGTTCATGCACAAAGTTCGTGTCACAAAACAGTAATAATGAGTGACAGTGCAAATGACACAATCAATAAACACTGGTTTATTGCACACAGTGATGTCAGAGTATGGCTATAATGTGCACATTTACTGTATATCACTGTGTATGAACTATTTTATACAGCACATTCTTCATTTTGTTAATACTGCTAGGCACTAATGACAAATTAACAGTAAATAATATTTTTGAGCTAGAATTCATGGAAAATAAAAAGATTTGACCATAAAGGGAGACTGTCAGCAGTTTTGACCATGCTAACCTTCTGACAGCACTAGGTAGAGTATGGGAGAGCAAGACAAACATACTGTACGTTTTATGGATTTTTTTTTTCCTATTACCAGGAGTAGTGTAAATATAAAGTTTTATTCTGCTGGATTCTGCTCCTACAGGAGTTCAGGAGACAGAGCTTCACTGTGAAGTCCCCCCTGCATTCATTTGCTTCACTGCCACTCCTCTCTGCCCTGAGTGACAACTTTAATGGTGTCCTGGTTGGATCCCACATCTGTCACTCAGAGCAGAGGGGATGGGCTGTGGAGCAGCTCAGTGCAGAGAGTAGGGTTGAGCAAATCAATTTGTCTTACAGGAGTTCTTCCCCACAGGCGAAGAAGCACCCACCTGCTGCTGATTGACAGGCAACGGCACTTGCATGCAGCTGTGTTTATGCCCCTACCCGAAAGTGTAGCGGCGCATGTGCAGTTTCTGCTCCTGGAGTGTTGTCAACCGGAAATTATTTTTTCTTTTTGGACAATTTATTCCAAAATTACAGACAGACAAAGTTTTTATGGACAAATTAAAAAACCATAACAAATGATAAAGATTATAAGTAATACATGTCTATAGCTCAATATACTGATAGGAACTCATTACCATCGTTTATTGTGAACTGTAAAATGATAATTACCACCAAAATTATCTAACCAAGTACCACCAGCCTAGAAAAAAAATCATGGACACAGGAAAAAAGTCACCTATTTTTATGGACCTAAGACTTAAAGGGAACCTGTCACCTTGAAAATGCAGCCTTCCCTCTATGAGGAGGATGTCCTATTAGTGATTGACATCCTTCCCTCTATGGGGAGGCGGTCCTATCATTGATTGACAGCCTTACCGCTATGAGGAGGAAGTCCTATCAGTGACTGACAGCCTTCCCTCTATGAGGAGGAGGTCCTATCAGTAAGTGACAGCCTTCCCTCTATGAGGAGGCGGTCCTATCACTGATTGACAGCCTTCCCTCTATGAGAAGGAGGTCCTAACAGTAATTGACAGCCTTCCCTCTTTGAGGAGGAGGTCCTATTAGTGATTGACAGCCTTCCCTCTATGAGGAGGAGGTCCTATCAGTGATTGACAGCCTTCCCTCTATGAGGAGGCGGTCCTATCAGTGATTGACATCCTTCCCTCTATGAGGAGGAGGTTCTATCAGCGATTGACAGCCTTCCCTCTATAATGAGGAGGTCCTACCAGTGATTGACAGCCTTCCCTCTATGAGGAGGCGGTCCTATCAGTGATTGACAGCCTTCCCTCTATGAGGAGGCGGTGCTATCAGTGATTTACAGCCTTCCCCCTATGAGGGGGTGGTCTTATCAGTTATTGACAGCCTTCCCTCTAAGAGGATGCAGTCCTACCAGTGATTGACAGCCTTCCCTCTATGAGGAGGAGGTTCTATCAGTGACTGACAGCCTTCCCTCCATGAGGAGGAGGTCCTATCAGTGATTGAAAGCTTTCCCTCTATGAGGAGGAGGTCCTATCAGTGACTGACAGCCTTCCCTCTATGAGGAGGAGGTCCTATCAGTGACTGACAGCCTTCCCTCTATGAGGAGGTTGCCCTATCAGTGACTGACAGCCTTCCCTCTATGAGGAGGCGGTACTATCAGTGATTTACAGCCTTCCCCCTATGAGGGGGTGGTCTTATCAGTGATTGACAGCCTTCCCTCTAAGAGGATGCAGTCCTACCAGTGATTGACAGCCTTCCCTTTATGAGGAGGCGGTCCGATTAGTGATTGACAGCCTTCCCTCTATGAGGAGGAGGTTCTATCAGTGACTGACAGCCTTCCCTCCATGAGGAGGAGGTCCTATCAGTGATTGACAGCCTTCCCTCTATGAGGAGGAGGTCCTATCAGTGACTGACAGCCTTCCCTCTATGAGGAGGAGGTCCTATCAGTGATTGAAAGTCTTCCCTCTATGAGGAGGAGGTCCTATCAGTGACTGACAGCCTTCCCTCTATGAGGAGGAGGTTCTATCAGTGATTGACAGCCTTCCCTCTATGAGGAGGAGGTCCTATCAGTGACTGACAGCCTTCCCTCTATGAGGAGGAGGTCCTATCAGTGACTGACAGCCTGGTACTTAAGGACACAGGACTGATGTCCTGGTACTTAAGGACACAGGACGTATTTCCGTACTGTACTGTATTATACTGACATCAGACCCACTGGATCTTCAAGAAAAAAAAAAAAATTAACAAAATAAAATATACTATACATATTATGTATCGCCGCATCCTTAAAAACCTGCTCTATAAAAATATCACATGACCTCAGGTCAACACCATAAAAAAAACTAACCTTACATCACAAAAAGTGTAATACCAAACGAGCAAAAAGGCGTATGCCTCCCAAAATAGTACCAATCAAACCGTCATCTCATCCCACAAAAAATAAGCCCCTACATAGCACAATCGCCTATAAAAATAAATAAATATGGCTCTCAGACTATGGAGACACTAAAACATGTTTTTTTTTTTGTTTCTAAAATGCTGTTATTGTGGTAAAGTAAAATAAATAAAAAAAAGTATACATATTAGGTATCGCCGCGCCCGTAAAAACCTGCTCTATAAAAATATCACATGATCTAACCCAAAGGGTTAACGACATTTTTAAAATCAGTTTTGAATACCTTGAGGGTCTTAGTTTCTAGAATGGGGTCATTTTTGGGTGGTTTCTATTATGTAAGCCTCACAAAGTGACTTCAGACCTGAACTGGTCCCTAAAAAGTGGGTTTTTGAAAATTTCTGAAAATATTCAAGATTTGCTTCTAAACTTCTAAGCCTTGTAACGTCCCCAAAAAATTAAATGACATTCCCAAAATGATCCAAACATGAAGTAGACATGTGGGGAATGTAAATTAATAACTTTTTTTGACGGCATTACTATGTATTATAGAAGTAGACAAATTGAAACTTGGAAAATTGCATATTTTACCAAATTTTGGGTAAATTTGGTATTTTTTTCTAAATAAAAATAATTTTTTTTTACTCCAGATTACCAGTGACATGAAGTACAATATGTAACGAAAAAACTATCTCAGAATGGCCTGGATAAGTAAAAGCGCTTTAAAGTTATTCACACATAAAGTGGCACTGGTCAGATTTGCAGAAAATGGCCTGGTCCATAGGGTGAAAATGAGCCTGGTCCCTATGGGGTTAAACCTAACTTGACCCGGGTTTGAAGTGAATTTAAAACATCACTTTTATTAGTGCAGGTAAAACGGCTGTGAGCCAAAACACAAGTTAAAAACCTTGTTTGCCACTCCTATGTACACTCGAATTGTCTGCTAAGAGGGTGGTGGAGATGTGCACGGTCTCTTCTCACACCTCAGTGCCGATAACATGATGCACGGCTCTGCTCTGTGCACCAACTTAAAAGTGGTGAGATCTACTGGCTAGCTAGGCGCATAACCTGCGCAGCGCGCAGATGCGCACACACTAAGGCCTCTTTCAGACGGGCGTTGCGGGTGCACTCCGTCAAACAGTGCGGGTGCGTTGCGGGAATCGCCGCGATTTTTCCCTGCGAGTGCAAAGCGCTGTCATGCGTTTTGCACGCGCGGGAGAAAAATCGGCACTTTTGGTACCCAGACCCGAACCTGCACTTCTTCACAGAAGTGCATGTTTGGGTCAGAAATTGTCCCGCTGGTATTATTTCACATTATAACATAGTTATAATGTAAAATAATACCCTTGGCCATCTCCCTAATGTTTAAACTGGTGCAGAATGAGTTAAAATAATAAACTAATAATTACTTACCTGTTCCATTTGATCACGAAGCCCGGCCTCCTCTCCGTTAGCTTGAAAGATGTAAAGGACCTGTGATGATGTCACAGCATCACATGGCCCAATCACCTGCTCCATCACTATGGTGATGGAGCATGTGATTGGTCCATGTGACCATGTGACATCATCCAAGGTCCTTAACCACTATCCACAGCCTGAGGATAGTGTTTAGGACCTTGGATGATGTCACATGGTCACATGGACCAATCACATGCTCCATCACCATAGTGATGGAGCAGGTGATTGGGCCATGTGATGTGACGTCATCACAGGTCCTTTAGATCAGACATGCTGCAGGGAAAGAGAGGACAGATCGCGACTACGCGATCAAGTGGCTAAGGTAAGTTAACTTTTATTATTTTTAACCCCTTCCTCATCATTTAACAATGCATTCTTTATTAAGAATGCTATTATTTCCCCTTATAACCATGTTATAAGGGGAAATAATAGAGATTGGGTCCCGTTGCTAAGCAACAGTGCGGGAAAATCGCAACGCATCCGCACTTGCTTGCGGATGCTTGCGATTTTCCCGCATCCCCATTCACTTCTATGGGGCCTGCGTTGCGTGAAAAACGCAGAATATAGAACATGCTGCGATTTTCACGCAACGCAGAAGTGATGCGTGAAAATCACCGCTCATGTGCACAGCCCCATAGAAATGAATGGGTCCGGATTCAGTGCGGGTGCAATGCGTCCTCCTCACGCATTGCACCCGCGCGGAAAACTCGCCCGTGTGAAAGGGGCCTAAGGCTGGGGACACACCTAGGCGTTTCTGAATCGCGCGTATGACGCGCGTTTTACACGCGTTTTTGGATGCGCGTTTTTGGAACTAAGAAACGCGAGTCATAAGCGCGATTCAGTGATTCTCCCCTATGGCAACATTGTCCATAGGCGCGTTAAAACGCCCAAAAGAAGCTCATGTACTTGTTTGGGCGTTGGGCGTTTTACAGCGCGTTCAAACGCGCTGTAAAACGCCCAAATGTGAACCATGCCCATAGGGATGCATGGCTTTTCACATGTTGAGCGTTTTTCAGCGCGTTTGAACGCGCTGAAAAACGCTCAAGTGTGTTCCCAGGGTTAGTGTGTGCTATGCGAAGTATCCAGATCTCATGATCCGCAGCCTGGCTCTGCGCACCAACTTAGAAGTGGGTGAATATGTTGACTGGCTGGTGCGCATAATCTACGCTGACGCCAGATGCGCACACACTTAGTGCGTATGTGATTGTCCATATTTGCTTTGCTGCGCATAACCTGACATGAAAACCAGCACAAGGGCTGGAAAAAAGAGTGACATTGGATGATACTGTCAGGTATAAAGGCAGTCTACTGATGAATACACAAGGTTATTACACCAATATCAGCCTCTGCCTCACATTGATATTCAAAATCTATCCTAGAAAGTAGCAATTGGAAATAGCATTTGAAGGTGATATTTAGTGATGAGATAGATTGACAACTTCATTGTTGCTTTTATTTTTGCAAACAATGGTGTTGTCTGAGATGATACTTGTACATATATTTTAGGCAATGGGGTAAAAGCCACAGGGCTAGTTTGTCATATCCTTCCTTTAATGACCACTGTGAATGGAAACTATCTTGAATTTAAAACTGCAGGCTGTCATCTCAAAAAGGCTCACTTTTTGGTGTATTTGAACAGTGCTGAATACATAACGATAGAGTTTCTCCGTCACTGACCTATAAAAAAGACGAAAAAGTAAACCCTTCATTGAGCCCATTCCGGCTGAGGCTATCCAGTCGGTATATCCATTTGGTCTCTTCCTGCAACAAAAGTACATCGAAATCGCCCCTCCTCACTCCAAGTGTCTTCTTGCAGACCCCGAAAAGATAGATACCTGGGATCTCCTCCATGAAATTGTCTGAGATGTCTAGATATTGTTGTGTCAGCCTTAGTATCGATACTGCTTATATGCTGACATATTCAACGTCTAAATTCTTGTACTGTCTTTCCTACATAGATTTTCTTACAGGGACATTGTGCTATGTACACAATGCCTTTAGTATTAGTCGTATGTGATACTCCTTGTTGTAAACGTTTTTTGAGGAAGGGAAAAAAGTGCAGTTGCCGCAGGGGAAAGTGCCCCCTGTTTTGGACTTTAGCCAGGTTGTCCTCTTGGATTCAGACCGATAGAGACTATGGATCAAGATGTCTTTGAGGTTTTTACATCTATGGTAAGTAATACTAGGCCGTTTAGTTATTACCTCGTTTCGTTTCTATGAGGAGGTAAGTTCTAGACTTGACAGCGGCGAATCAATGGATGTCGTATATCTGGACTTCTCTAAAGCATTTGACACCGTACCTCATAAAAGGTTAGTATATAAAATGAGAATGCTCGGACTGGGAGAAAATGTCTGTATGTGGGTAAGTAACTGGCTGAGTGACAGAAAACAGAGGGTGGTTATTAACGGTAGATACTCAGATTGGGTCACTGTAACTAGTGGGGTACCTCAGGGGTCAGTATTGGGCCCTATTCTCTTCAATATATTTATTAATGATCTTGTAGAAGGCCTGCACAGTAAAATATCTATTTTTGCAGATGACACTAAACTGTGTAAAGTTATTAACACTGAAGAGGACAGTTTTCTGCTACAGAGGGATCTGGATAGATTGGAGGCTTGGGCAGAGAAATGGCAGATGAGGTTTAACACTGACAAATGTAAAGTTATGCTCATGGGAAGGAATAATGCAAGTCACCAGTACATATTAAATGGTAAAACACTCGGTAACACTGACATGGGAAAGGACCTAGGAATTTTAATAAACAGCAAAAACAGTGTCAGGCAGCTACTGCCAAGGCCAATAATATAATGGGTTGCATCAAAAGGGGCATAGATGCCCGTGATGAGAACATAGTCCTACCACTTTACAAATCACTAGTCAGACCACACATGGAGTACTGTGTACAGTTCTGGGCTCCTGTAATCAAGACAGACATAGCAGAGCTGGAGAGGGTTCAGAGGATTATCAAAATTAGGGTTATTCACTTTAGAAAAAAGACAACTGAGGGAGATCTAATAACTATGTATAAATATATCAGGGGTCAGTACAGAGATCTCTCCCATCATCTATTTATCCCCAGGACTGTAACTGTGACGAGGGGACATCCTCTGCGTCTGGAGGAAAGAAGGTTTGTACACAAACATAGAAAAGGATTCTTCATGGTAAGAGCAGTGAGACTATGGAACTCTCTGTCTGAGGAGTTGGTGATGGTGAGTACAATAAAGGAATTTAGGAGGGGCCTGGATGTATTTCTGGAGTGTAATAATATTACAGGCTATAGCTACTAGAGAGGGGTCGTTGATCCAGGGAGTTATTCTGATTGTCTGATTGGAGTCGGGAAGGATTTTTTTCCCCCTTAAGTGAGGAACATTGGCTTCTGCCTCACAGGGTTTTTTTTTGCCTTCCTCTGGATCAACTTGTAGGAAACAGGCCGAACTGGATGGACAAATGTCTTTTTTCGGTCTTAAATACTATGTTACTATGTTACTATGTTACCTCTCTCAGGTCATTATCAGCTTGCAATACATGCCAATATTTATTTAAGATCTGAAAGACTCAATGGTTTTGAGCATCATATGTTCCAATACATTTGATGACCTGGGAGGGAGGTATGATTGGTTTCGTAGCTAATAAATCTGAGCGTTTCATATTTTTGGCATGTGCGAAGGCCCTATGCAGGACTTTTTTAGGGTAACCTCTGGTCCTAAACCGATATAGGTTGTTGCTTTCTTGAATGCAGCTTGAGTCAGCTGTACAATTTCTATGGGCCCTGATGTACTGACCTGTGGGTATCCCTCTCTTTTAGGGTCGTGGATGGTAGCTATTCCAGTGCAGTAAATTGTTTGTCGCTGTATGCTTACACGGTATATTTCTGTAAGGATGTGGCCACCAGAATCCAAGGTGAGCCTGAGGTCCAGGAAGGTAAGGATACAGTCATCTATCTCAGTGGTGAACCTCATTCCAATGTCATTTAAGTTGAGTGCATTTACAAACTCATGAAAAAGGGCTACAGTGCCTTCCCAAAGTATGAGAACATCGTCGATGTATCTTCCCCAAAATAAAATGTGTTTGGTGTATGCTTGATATTCATCAGTGAAAACTATAGAGTTTTCCCACCAACCAAGAAACAAATTAGCATTATTTGGTGCACATTTACTACCCATTGCGGTGGCAATTAACTGTAAATAAAAGTTACCACCAAATAAAAAATAATTGTGAGTGAGAAGAAATCGTAGTCAAAATTAACCTATTGTGTCAATGAAATTGTGTGCCTTTAGTGAAGAGGATGAAGATGCTGCCTGGATCCCCATCTCATGCCTGATGCTGGTATACAAGGCCTCTACATCAAGGCTGGCCAACTTGGTCTCAGGGGTGACCTGAAGTTCTTGGAGTCTATTGACCACATCCTTTGTATCTTTTATATATGAGTGTAGGCTCGGAACAAATGGAGCAATAAACTCATCCACATATTAACTAATGTTTTCAGTCAAACTGCCATTGCCTGAGACAATCAGTCTCCCTGGCACTGGTTGTCTTTGCTTATGCATTTTTGGGATGGCATACAAGGTGGCCATCGTGGGATGTGTCTTGTAGAGGAACCTGTATTCATCTTTAGAGATGAGATCATCATTCCTCGCTTCGGTAAGTATGACCTTCAGTTCACTCAAATATCTATCCGTAGGGTTGCTCTCCAATTTTTTAATATGTATCTTGCTTGCTCAGTAACTCCTCCACCATCTCCTGGTAGAGGGACTTGTTCATAAGAACAATGTTGCCACCTTTGTCTGAAGGCTTCACAACTAGATCTTCATTGTTGGATAGTTCCGCTAGGGCCTGTATTTCGTCTGGATCTAAATTAGATGAAGACGACAACGTCTTTTTATACATGGACTTTAGATCCTTAGTCACTAGCTGAACAAAAGTGTCAATATTGCCATATTGTGAGAACGGTGGAGTAAATTTGGACTTTGGTTTTAATGAAGACCAAGGTGGTTCAATAACATCCTGAGCACTAGCATCCAGTGTATCTAAAGACTTCAGGATAGCAAGGGCCTCTTTCTCTTGTTTTTGTATATGTTGATAATCTCTTTCTTGTTGTTTATGGGCCTTATGTAAGGCTAGCTTACGGGTGAAAATATTTGACCCATGTAAAGCACTCGAAGGCTGGAGTAGGAGAGAATGACAGGCCCTTGCTCAATAATTTAATATGTCTCTCTTCCAATGGAACCCTAGAGAGATTTATAATTTGGAGAGTGTCCCCTAAGTTTTGGCAATGTAGGCCCATTTGTCCCTGTCCCTCAGTTGGACTCCCTGGCACAAAAAAGAGGTATTCATTGACAGAGGTGTGGCTGGCATGGTGAAACAGGGGGACAGCATACCAGAGACAGAGGCGGCCTGTACAGTGTCCGCTTGTGAAAGTGTCATGGGTGTCGTACCATTTGTTTTTGGGGCGCCAAAACGGGCTGTGTCCCCTCCCATATTTGAGTCGCAAATGTTGTAAGTGTGGGTTGTGAAGCAGGTGCTTTTCTCTGTGTGTGAATACTGCGGCTTTTGTTTTCACGTTTAGTGCCTGTTGGAACACTTGACTGATTTCTAACCAATTTGCCTTCTATACCTGACCAAACTCTATCGTTATTTATTCAGCAATGTTCAAATACACCAAAAAGTGAGCCTTTTTGAGATGACAACCTGCAGTTTTGAATTCAAGATAATTTCCATTCACAGTGGTCATTAACGGGAGGATATGACAAACTAGCCCTGTGGTCGCTGGTAGCTGATAGGCTCCTTCTAGCGATCTGAGCCCCCTCCTACCAGTGTGTATGGATGCCTTCTTTGTCAATCAATGAACTGGGGTCTTTTATACCCCGAAAATGACTGGCGTCCTCAATTCTGCCCAAACCCCTGATGAAGCCAGGTCACTGGTGAAACATGTCAGGGGGGCAGATACAGTTTTTAATGTTGTTTGTCCACTCCATTGTAGTCAGCCAGTCAGTTAGCATTCAGCATTTAGAGACAGTGAATCAGCATGTTTGGTGCAGCATTAGCCAGGGAGCCAATTGTAGTTAAAATCAGTCACCCAGTCTAACCAGTGGCTATACATGGAATTTGTGCAGTGTGACTGAATTTGAATGATAACAAATCTGACAGCTATTGACATAGTGTCAGATAAGTCTGCACTGTTGTGAAAGCAGACACATGTCAGTGAAGTAACTGATTTACAATCCCATAACGAGTAGCTCTTAGTATTAGGTCAGTCATACTCTACCCCGCACCTATGGTATAAGAATGTCAGTGACTCTACTGACGTTCAATCACAGGCCTGACAGCTATTAACATAGTGTCAGACAATCCTGGATATCAGCTGGTGGTCAGTAAATCAACAAGCTCACTGGCAATACTGTACAGGGCACTGAGGTGCGAGAAGAGACTGTGCACATCTCCACCACCCTCGTAGCAGACAATTCGAGTGTACATAGGAGTGGCAAACAAGGTTTTTAACTTGTGTTTTGGCTCAGAGCCGTTTTAACCGCACCAATAAAAGTGATGTTTTAAATTCACTTCAAACCTGGGTCAAGTTAGGTTTAAGAGCCCCTTTGGCTGTAATAAAATTTTGAGGTTTCCTTTACCTAACCTTCCACACGCTGTGAGAAAGAATGTAGTCAGAAATTGACAATCACAGTGGACTTCATACCCACAGCATGTCAATTTATGTCATAGATTTTCACCATGGATTTCACCATAGGATGACATCTGTGATTAACTCTACATGTAAGGCTACATGCACACGACCGTTGGTGTTTTGCGGTCCGCAAACCGCGGATCCGCAAAACACGGAAGCTGCTCCGCGTTCCGTTCCGCAATTTGCGGAACGGAACGGGCCTATTATAGAAATGCCTATTCTTGTCCCAAAACGGACAAGAATAGGTCATGCTCTATTTTTTTTTACGGGGGCACGGAACGGAGCAACGGATGCGGACAGCACATGGAGTTCTGTCCGCATCTTTTGCGGCCCCATTGAAGTGAATGGGTCCGCGCCCGAGCTGCAAAATATGCGGCTCGGACGCGGACTCCAACAACGGCCGTGTGCATGAGGCCTAAAACAGAAGTAAATGCACAACTAATTTTTTTCAGTTCAATTTACGTCACATGCACAAATCTGCTCCAGTGTTGAGCCCATCTGATTAGAGCAAGCTCAACCAGATGTATGTTGTGTCTATTTCTCTCACATGCATTTCTATATTATGTTTGCTTGTTTTTATATATAATTCTTGCAGGATCCTGATACTTCAGGAATGTGAACTGACGCTTAGTCCTGATGAAGCTAAGTAAATGTGACACATTCTTTGCAGATTAGGTCTAAAATGTCTAAAACAGGTGCATGGTGTTAAACAGCAAGAAAGGATGGAAGTGCATTCTTGTCTATTAGTAGAATGCAACCACAGCTAAAAATGTCAGGAGACTATAGATGAAAATATTGCGCTCTGCTGCTTTTTTATACAGCGCATAACACTCTTCTAGACAGAAAAATGTATACATATATATAATTCTAATCATGATAATACCCGATGGCATCAACATACACAGCAATAGGACACCATGGGTTTATACACTATTTTGGTGCTCAGCACTAGAGTAAGAATGATTACAGTCATCTGAAATGATCCTTAGACTTAGGCCTCATGCACACGACCGTTTTTTTATGCTGTCCGCAAAAAGGGGTTCCGTTGTTCAGTGATCCGTGTCCGTTTTTGCCTTCCATTGTGTTTCCGTGTGTCTTCCGTTTTTTTTAGCGGACATGACCCAAAAGATTTTACCAAAAGACAGGCTGACAATGTTTCCCAAGTGCCTGCCAAGGGATCGGCAAAAAAACGGACACGGAACGCGGATGACACACAGATGGCCATCCGCATTTTTCACGGACCCATTGACTTGAATGGGTCCGTGAACCGTTTTTCACGGACAAGAATAGGACAGGTTATATTTTTTTGACGGACTGGAATCACGGACACGGAGGACAAACGGTGCATTTGCCGAGGTTTCCACGGACCCATTGAAAACCAATGGGTCCGCAGAAAATCACGAAAAACGGAGCAACGGACACGGAATCAAACAACGGTCGTGTGCATGAGGCCTTATGCAGAGCACCAAAAAAGATGCCTATTGATGTCTATTTTACAGTCGCAAAATTATGGTTCCTCAGAACTAAAATAAGATTATCATAGGTTTCTATGGTGATCTACGTTTGGTTTGGTAGAACCGTGGGTTTGCAGGTCTTGCTGCTATGCTGTTGCTATTAAAACAGCTATATTATATCCTTCTAAAAAAATGGCTTTAGACAGGGGCGTACATATATCTGATAGAGCCCCAAAGAAAAATGTAGTATGGGCCCCCTGCACCTAGTTTCCCAGTGTACATCACTCCCAGGCAATGCAGAACATTCACAACACCCTAGATTTTTAATGAAGTAGAATAAATATAATTAAATGCAAATTCTAATTAAAAAAGTTGCCTTTGGACTCATCCACTTTGTCAGATTTTTATTTTCACATCTGCAGTTCCTGAATATTTGTCAGAAGGAATAGCACAGCATGCAGCACTAATCTTCCTGTCAAAATGACAAACACCAAATTAGGACCCATGATGAATGACTATTATTTTTTAAATTAAATTCCCCCTACCAAACATACAGGAGAACACAATACCACACACCTGTTACATCCAGTGATGTCTCCTCTGATATAGATGTTCTTTCTCCTCATCTTCTCCATTTGGACCACACCGCTATGATGACCTCTTTCAGTCATGCCTCATCTCTACAGCGTTTGTCACACAGATATCTTAGATTCCTACTTTTCCATTATCCTCCCCACCTTCTCAACACCCTATCCTTCCACCCTCAGTACTGTGCACACTGTTCTACCCAATACTATACTGAAGAAACAGATAGTCTCTTTAAATAATAGTACCACACAGATAGTGCTTCCTTCAAGAATTATTGCCACACGGTGCTCTCAAAAATAATTGTGCTCAGCAAATAGTGCTGTAAACATAGTGCCCCCCAAAAAAATAATTGTGTTAAGCTGATATTGTGCTAGGGTGTCCCCCACAGTAATACGTAGATTGGTCAGTACTCCACATGCAGTAGAAGGGTGCTCTGTGTTCGGGAGAAGACCCAATTCGTACAGGATTAATAATAACACGGCACTCCCAGAGTTCCTTTGCATCAAGAATTCATAATTTTATTGCTTTCATATGTGCCACCATAATTAAGTACAACAAAATGGCCTACGTTTCGGTCCAATTCCGGACCTTTCTCAGGGCCTAACCAGGGAATATCACTGAGGACACACAAGGTATAGGACTATGGTGGCACATATGAAAGCTATAAAATTATGAATTCTTGATGCAAAGGAACTCTAGGAGTGCCGTGTTATTATTAATCCCCCACAGTAATAGTGTCCCCAAAAGTCGCACCAATAGTAATAATTCTTTCACAGAGTGCCCTTAGTAGTAATTGTGCCCCGAATAGTAAATGTCCCACATTGTTCCCGAGAGGTAATAATGTGCTCAAGAAGCCCATACTCGTAATCATGTTCCCCATAGTCCCCCAGTAGTAATAACGCCCAACATAATGCCCCCTGTAGGACTAATACCTGTCTTTAATGCCTCCAGTAGTATTAAAGCCCACCACAGTGCCCTTCCTGGTCTGCTTCCTGAGCTTCCTGCAGCCTGGCTCAGGGTGCATGATGATGATGATGTCATCGCACTACTTGCCTCGACCTCGGATAGGCTTCAGTTCTAGTGCCTGTAACCTATGAGAGTGAGCGGGGGGCAAGAAGACCGACTCCTTGCCCCTCGCAGCATTCAACAGTATTGCTGTGCTGAGGAAACATTGCTGGCTGCTATGGCAGTCCCGCGTACCCCCCTCAACCAGGCCAGATGTATTGAGTGTAACCCAGGCCAGATCTAAGGACCCTTTACAAAGGACTATAATCAAACACAAACATTCATACGAATTTTAATTCCTGATAATTGCCCTGCAATTGCTCATTCATCAGGTGAAAGTGCCGCTGATGTGGACACTAAATGATTATTTCCAAGCAGAAGATTGTCCTGTGGAAACAACGATCTGCCGGCCAGAAACATTGCTTCTACTGAGATCACTCATACAGAGAAGATGACTGCTGAATGTAAGTGCAGCTCTCATCTTCTCTGACAAGCAGGCAATTATCAGGAACAAACAGCTAATTCCTGATATTTGCCTGCTCAGTCAGCACATGTAAATTGGCGTTTAGGTACTGTTGTAACATCTGTGTTGTGGTCTTTGCTTGAAATGGAGACCATGGCACAGTGCCGTTTCACAGTGTGTGATAGATGCCACCAACTCTAAATAGAGCCCCTTGACTTAGAATAGGGGTATGCTTGTTTCTACTCTACTGATGTTGCTGAGAAAAGCGTTGGAAAAGGGTTAATTATTGCTAAAAGGGTTAATTTAATGTTACCAAGTTAAACACTGTAATTTATTGTGGAATCACTCACTTCTTTATTCACTGTGTGATCTTAACAGCAATATATGGGCAGCAGACAGTTAATATTGGTGGGCTGTTTAGGTACCAGGGCGATGGACTTAGCATGCCCCCTGGTTTTAGAGTATAGTATTATAAGAGCTACAGAAAGGATGTATGTGAGAGTTTCTGCAGACCAGGCCTAGGTCCAAAGAATCTCTGTCTTTGAGGCCACAGCTGCCAAAGCAGCAACTCTACTACCAGAGTACTACCGAAGGAAAGAGACCATACTTTATAGAAGGTCCAGAATTATTCAGGCCAAGCAAGATAATGTCAGTAAGGTATTTGCTTGTTTATGGCTTAAGAAACTTTACTGCTGTGGCAAGAAGTATTGCCTCAGACATCTAAGACTGACTCACTATCTGTGTCTAAAATCTGCACTCCTCAGTCCAGGAATTGCAGAAGGAGTTAATAAGAACTTAGGGGGTCATTTACTAATCTGAAATACACCTAAATTAGATTTTAGACACAGATTGCCGTGCAACTGTCAGTTGTGCTGCTATCTACATCTTTTTTTTCATGCCAGGTCTGAAAAAGGGGGCGTGGAGTGGGACTGGCCAGCAGGCCCGTCTCATTTTCCATTTTCTATGCCTGTTTTAGGTGTAGAAAATGGTCTAAATATGAGACGGCTAGGAAACTATCTTACATTTAGAAGTGATTGATGATCCGCTAAAGTTATGGAAAGGCCTGCGCTTCTTCATAACCTCGGAGGATCCACCTCCAGTGCAGGGCCTCTATTAAGACCGGCGTCTAAAACGCAGAGCTTAATAAATGTGCCCCTTAACGCCTGTGTTTATTTCTGGAGAGACTGCAAAGTGTCTTTTACCCTGGGAACACACCTGAGCGTTTTTCAGCGCGTTCATACGCGCTGAAAAACGCTCAACATGTGAAAAGCCATGCATCCCTATGGGCATGGTTCACATCTGGGCGTTTTACAGCGCGTTTGAACGCGCTGTAAAACGCCCAACGCCCAAACAAGTACATGAGCTTCTTTGGGGCGTTTTAACGCGCCTATGGACAATGTTGCCATAGGGGAGATTCACTGAATCGCGCGTATGACGCGCTTTTCTTAGTGACAAAAACGTGCATCCAAAAACGCGCGTAAAACGCGCGTCATACGCGCGATACAGAAACGCCTAGGTGTGTTCCCAGCCTTAGAGAGAATGAGCCAGGGAGTACTACTACCTTCATCATTGATGCTGCCTATACACTGCTATTGGGAGAAAGACACACTGTGACATGCCCTGGATTTGTGCCTTCTGCTGCTCTTTGTACTACTACTACTCCTATCATCGGTCCAGTAAATATTTTTTTTTTCATTACAGCCAATGGGACTGCTTACCGTCCCCTAACCACTGTATCTGCCCTCCTGCCTTGCACCCTGCCAACTGTTCACCTGCAAGGGCAACCTAACTATCACTAGGCAGGAGCCCCGATATCTGGGTGTGCCCCAAAGGAAGAAAGGATGCACCCTTCATTGCCACCGTGAACACTTCAAGGCCACAATTACCACTCCCACCCTCTCTGCCCTTGCCTCCTCTCCGGGTTGCCGCACATGTAGCACTATTATTCCTGTGAAATCTGACAGAATTTTCAATATAAGCTCCAAAGAGAGCCTCCAATGCAAATGTGGACAGAGCGTATGAGAAATCTCACTTTACTGGGACACTTTTCTCCTATGACTGGTGCAGATAAAGCAGGTCCAGTCACAGGGACAATTGTAGCGTATTGTGTGTGTGTGTGTGTATATAGTAAAAAAAAAAAAAAAAGTTAAAGTATTAATAAATATGGGAACAAAACAGAAGTATAAAAACCAGTAAAACATAAAAAAGTAAAAGCATAAATAAAATAGTAATATAATAATAATGTTTAACAAATAAGGAAATTCCTAGAGGTTATAAAATAGCTACATTTTATCACATACAGTACTGCAGCAATGCTTTGGTGTTTATTCACACAGTACAGTCTAAAAAAAAGACATGATAATACCGCATCATGTGACCATATCCTTATATATTCAAAATTAAAAGTAGAAACATTGGTAAAACTGAATTTCCATTTATTATGTTTGCATACTTCAGCAGCAATCATTTAAATAGGCAGTGTTCTATACAAATTGCAAAAAATAAATAAAAATAAATACATCACTTGAATGACCTCTGACTATTAGAAAATCTAAGCTATATTTTCACAGTGTATGGTGACTGTGTTTGGCGATTAAGTGGTTAAATTCAAAAATGCCCATATACATAAGCACAAGTAATGGGAAGTGTGACTGTCATAAAGAGACTCTTTCAACAAAGTGTCTGATATGTATCCCATGGGAATTTATAGACGTGTGTCATTCCATGTTGTGATCTCTTTTTCCGACAAATATTTCAGCAATTTTCACATACTGGAATGCTCTTGGGTGGTAAGAATAGCCACAATGACTGGGATGACTCTGGTTGTCTTTTGTCCTGCAGCATTTGTCAGACTAGACGGACCACAGAGGTAAGAGGAGCAAGGACAGAAGCTGCTCAAGTGATGTCTGCACGTCTTGGAGTCTGAAAGCACGTTTACGTGTTTTTTTTCAAAAACTTTTACACTATACATTAACAATACTTTAGAATAATTTTGATTCATCGGTAGAAGGTGGGGGAGCCTGATCAACAATGGAATATTTTGACTCAATGGGATATTTGATCATTACCTTCAACTACAATGTTACTGTAATTGGTGAGTATTTTTTTTTTAAATGCAAGATACGAATAGTAATCTAAGAATTTGGACAGATGTCTTTGATGTCACTAATACTGACGAATAATAATTACTTGTCTCTAGTAAAACATAGTTTAAACCATTTATATTGAATATTGCAAGTCATATTTTTCAAAAACAAATGAAAATTCAAAGTAAAAATGTAATTAAATTCAATATTATTAGAAAAACATAACATTTCCATTTGTTGTAAATCTCTTATTGAAAATATTTAATTATTTTGGGAGTCATTTCATTAGTCGCCATTAGATTACCTTCATAATATAGTGTGATGAAGAAATGACTATCTCCCTAGGTACACACCTAAGCGTTTTACAGCGCGTTCAAACGCGCTGTAAAACGCACAGCATGTGAAAAGCCATGCTTCCCTATGGGCATGGTTCACATTTGCGCGTTTTACAGCGCGTTTGAACGCGCTGGAAAACGCCTTACGCTGTCGCTTCTACTTGAGCTTCTTTAGGGCGTTTTTGCGCGCATTTACGTCCATAGGATTGTATTAGAACGCGCAAAGATGAAGAAATGCGCGTTTTCAGTTCCAAAAACGCGCCAAAAACGTGCGTTTTTAACTAGGCAACCAGCTGAAAAAGGCCACTCCCAGGTGCAAGACAGAATAATTTTTTGTGAATCTAGCACCTGTCAATCACAAAAACGCGCGTTCATTAATGAAAAAAACGCGCATACAATCGCGCGTTTGTCGCGCGTAAAAACGCTTGAAAAAACACACGCCTGCAAAACGCCTAGGTGTGTTCCCAGCCATTATCTATCCCCTATCTATCTATCTATCTATCTATCTATCTATCTCTAATTACAGTTATTGATAGTGACTGATTATTGTTTTTATAATGTTTTTTGATTAAACTAACTATAATATTTCAATATTTACTGTTGGTAGTGGTTACTACTGTTACCATTCCTACATGTATGATCAAATTCCTAATATTAATTATGCCAAAACTTGTCTATAGTTACGTAAATAAAATTACAGGATTCTGAAGTTAGATATATTTTTACATATATTTTACATATCACACATCTACCTTGCTGGCTAGAAATCCTTTTAGAATATTTATTTGCAATATTTAGAATATTCTGTAAATTTGTAATATACAATATAATCTATGTGCTGTAAAATAAATAACTCACTAGTATTTATAACCTTGAAATTAGCCTTTAAAAATGTCAGTGGGATCATCGAACAATGTATGTCCAGACAGCTATCTCTTGTCTATTGCCAGCTTTACATGTACAGCCTTCTGTCCGGTGTCATATTGATCTGATTAAAATCAAAGGTCTCAAATGCTAAGCATCTGATGAGACTATAAAATTGTTTGCCAATCACCATGATTGAAGCATCTGATATAAGCATGAGCATGCTTATAAATATAGCTGTTAATCACTGAGTAAGACCACCTACTGGACGGCTAAATCCTAAGTATAGAAAGGGCAGGGATTTAAATGAATAAATCAAAACCATATATCAATCTGCTCAGCTCTTCCTGCTCTATAACATGGTGTGTGTACAATGTGAGGGGTTCCCTTTAAACTACAGATTTTAGTATGACTGCTTTGGTAAAAAAGTAATGAGATAAACTTTGCCCTGCTGGCATACTTGCCTCCTACTCTATGTGGAGGTCTGCCTCATCTATATCTGCTATTATGAGGAAAATCTATGTTTATTTTTTTAATCAATTTTTTATTGCTCCAATCCATCAAAAACAAAAGATGAAGCTATTAGTCTTGGTTCTAAAAGGCCCACTTTCCCCAATAGGGCTCACAATCTAAGTTCCCTATCAGTATGTCTTTGGAGTGTGGGATGAAACCAGAGAACCCGGAGGAAACCGGCACAAACACGGGGAGAACATACAAACTCCATGCAGATGTTGTCCTTGGTCACATTCGAACCTAGGACCCGGCTTGCATGGTTACAGACTTCAAACAAACCCTGTATTTTTTGGGGTTCTGATGCCATATGTTATGGTGCATTTACATGCACTAATTGCGCAGGCAATGATTGGGAAGGAACTGCTCCTTCCTGATAATTAACTGCTCGCCAGAGGATGTGAGAGCTGCATTTACATGTAGAAATTACCTCCACGGTATGGGGCAGATCGATGGCTATATATCAGATGCCACACTCATGTATGAATGCGGCATCTAAGAGGTACAATGACGGGGAGCGGCACCCCTTGCACCCACTACTTACAAAGAAATGCGCTTCATGACAAGCTAATTCTTCATGAAGTGGATTTTTTTGTAAAATTCGGTGGAGCAGCCAAAACGAATTTTAGAGAATTTCGCTTAACTCTAGTCAAGAGATAAAAATTCCCAGTAAAGCAAAATGGAATGCAACCATGACACACTCAGTGAGGCAGCTGTTGACAATGACTTCAAGGGCCTAAAGAGCATCAGGTGGGAAAGCCTGAAATAAAGGGGTTGTCTTTCCACTTCTGCTGTACCATCACATGTTGCCTGTGCTGTCGCAGCAGTTTTTCAGGTGACCTATCTTTAGCTTTTAGCACAACAAATTGAAATGACATTAATGTCAGATTGTTTTGTGTTTTAGGCAAAATCTGGCTAACACTGATGATCCTTCTAAGGATGGTGATGGTTGTTCTTGCTGGATACCCGCTCTACCAAGATGAACAAGAGCGATTCATCTGCAACACATTACAGCCCGGTTGTTCCAATGTCTGCTATGATATTTTCTCTCCCATGTCCCACATGAGATATTGGCTTATTCAGACTGTCACGGTCTTCTTACCCTATGCTTTATTCAGCGTCCACGTCTTCCATAAGGTGATGACATATATGGCAATGTCAAATGACAACTGTCGAAAAAGTAACTCTTCCACCTATCATGGAGTGGGTTTACAAATGGAAATACTTGATTTCTCAGGAGCTTATCTGGTCCACGTAGTGTTAAAAATTGTATTGGAGCTTTGCTTTGGCGTTGGTCAATACTTTCTTTTTGGCATCTTAGTTCCAAGTAGATTCAGCTGTTCCCAGGCACCATGCACCAGTAATGTTGATTGCTATATCTCAAGACCAACTGAAAAGTCCCTAATGATGATTTTTATTTTGGGAACTGGCATTGTTTCTCTGATTTTGAGTTTTGTTGACCTGGTTTGTATCTTTCATAGAAGAAGCTATTCGGAGAAGATTAAAAAGCAGCTACTGCTCCTCGAAAACGATTCTCTAAAAGGTGGTTGCTGTTCAGAAACCCCTCCACACACAAAGCTAGCTGTGACTTCAGACCAGATGGTCATCTACCCCAACTGCCCTTCCCACAACCTTGAGAAAGCATGCGAACAAGTCAAAGGTGACTCCCATTCCTTGCCTTCATTTGAAGGGGAAACCGCTTCATTTCAGACTGAAAGCTCTCGTCAAGACGTAGGAAAGTCTAATATCAATGCAAACAGTAATAAGACCTGCTCCTGGCAAGTGAATGTGGTATCAACTGGAAAAAATACATTTGGAAATGAACATCATCTGCTCACCCAAAGGCAAGCTAGGGCTAAGAAAGAAAATTGCAGTAATCCCAGCCTGGCAGATGGATCACAAATGGACAAAAACTCTGAATCAAAAAACAAAAAATCTGAGTGGGTCTAATGTATCCATATATAGGATAATATATATGGGAGAAATAGGAATATTTGCTGCTGCTCATTGTACATTTTCTCCTTTGATCTGCAGCTGAGTTTTATCTCACTTATAGTATCAGATAATGACTAGTTTCACATTAGTGCTAGACATTTCCGGAAGGCTGTTCAAGCAGAGCGTTGCCGGAAGCTGCCTGAAAGCTCGCCGGCCCTATTAACTATCCGGCTGCAACCCTGCAAATATGCTGAGAATCGGCCGGACTAAAACCGCTGTGCAGTTATAGTTAATAGGGTCGGCTGGCCTTTAGGAAGCTTCCGGCAATGACGAATCCAGACATCTCCGGAGGCTGTTCTGGCAGGGAGCCGGTCTAGTGCTAGTGTTAACCTAGCCTAACAAATACTGAAGGGTGCTTACATGAGTCCAAAATACAGTCAGTTTTCTAGTATTTATCTTTTAGGCCTTGTTCACGCTATGCCATTTTTGTGCATTTTTATATGTTTCATTTCTCACCCCTAAACAAAACAACTATATAATTTCTAGAGGAGCAGGTGCACGGAAACCAATATATCCCTGTTGCCTTATTGCAATGTTAAGGGCCATCAGTACCTATCAAGGTAAGTCAAATGTTAGAGTCCACTGACACCTGCACCATTTTTAATTATGTTTTTACGGCCTGCATAGTCTGCCAACACAAAAAAACGTAGTTAAAGGATTTGTCTGGGTTCAGAGCTGAACCCGGAGATATCTCCTTTTCCACCCAGGCAGCCCCTCTAATATGAGCATCGGAGCATTTCATGCTCTGATGCTCTCCCTTGCCCCGCGTTGAATCGTGCAGGGCAAGGGCTTTTTCAAAAAGCTCTAGTGGCATATAAAACAGGCCAGGGCAGCGGTAAAGCCCGCCCATTAGTGCTGGTGACATCACCGGCAACACTGCTAGGCAGAAGCCTCTGCCTAGCAGTGTAAAAAAATATAAACAAATGCTCCGATGCTCATATCAGGGGGGCTGTCTGGGGGAAAAAGGGGATATCCGGACAATCCCTTTAACCTGGGAGGACACCTCTGTTTATTGCAAGGTGATGTATATGGTTAGAAAAAGGCTGCTTTTGCTTAAAGGAACCTTCTATTTGCAGAAAAAAATTCACTGGGGAAGAATAGTCTCCTTTTCATCTTTTTAATTGCAGATCTACAAATACCTGGGCTCATCTGTCATCTAAGATGGCTGCGCTGCTTCTCAGACTAACTAGTGCACACTATTCATATGGTAGCCCAAACCATTTGTCCAGCCCGGGTCTTGGATTGGCCAGTACTGGTTCATGTGAGCATATATGAACACATAACTACACAACTGTCTTCATGGTGCAGTAGATGGAGCTGGTTATTGCAGCGCTGCTCCTAATAAAGTGAATGCAGTTACCAGCTCCATCCCCTGCACAATGGACAGAACTGTGTACCTCCTTCTTCCAGTACCAGAGCCAGGGGAAGACTGAGAATTTAAAGTGGCCCTGGAAAAAACCTAAAAGTAGTCCCATGTTGTAGGCGGTCCAGAGTGACAGATGGCAGGACCAACACAAGTAAGGATACCATTTGTAGCACAAAATTCCACCCAAGCCAGAACCAAATACCACAGAGCAGCACAATATACTACCCCAGAAACTGTTCTCCTGTGGTGGCTATCAATAGCTGCCATGTTCTGTCCTCCTCTAATTGTTATTCTACCTGCAACATAATGCCTGGACCTCCCCTAGTAATTACCCCTATAATGCCCCAGTTTTATGCTCCCCAACTGGCCAGGGAAAGAAAAAAATTAATTACCCAAGTCCCATACCAAGTACCATCTGTGGTGCAGGCCAGAGGCCCTTTCCAGCCTGCAGCCTGAGATGCCGGTGTCCCTGCATCATCTTTAGACTGCATCGTATAGTGGCTTATGAGGTTGAACAGCAATGCTGGGAGCCAAGGGTTCCCACGCCCAGTTACAGTGTTTAACTACGTACTTGGAGCCATAGCCATACATTATAGCCATACAATTGAATTTAGGAGGGCATCTGTAGCAGCCGGCCAGTTACATAAGTACCTGATGCACCAGCATTAGCTATCTCTGAGAGCATGATGTGCCCAGTCAGTAGCAGTGAGGAGGGCTTGGACAGCCCCCTGGGTATTGGCCTAGAGAAATTTTACTGTAGGGTCTATGGCCAGTCCACTTCTGGCCTTAGCTATAGCAAAACAACTGATTGGCCGGATGGGAGATCTCAGGCCATCAATATCAGGTTGTCTGGGGTCCATCTTGAGCCATCAATATCAAACGCCTGAATACCCTCTTTAAACATTTTTTGCTTTTTTGAAATCCTAATTTTATAGAGAAGCCTATAGGTAAAATGCTAAAAACACGCCACTAGTTGGAACATAAGGGTCTCACTGTGACTCTTCACATCCAAGTAGAAGAAAGCCCATGGCACACCACTATAGTAAACTTTTTGCAATTTTATTCCCTCATGATTAATTTTTACACACATTGTGTTCCGTCACATCCAATGAAAAATAGGCATAGCATGGAATTAAATCTGGCAGTCCCGACGTTTTGGTCAATTTATGACCTTTATCGAGGGATCTGTGTTCCACGCGTCTGATAGAGGATGGAGGTGCACTTCCATCCTCTATCAGGCGCGTGTAACACAGACACCCACGACCAAGTGAGAGGTGTGCAGATCTCAATCAACCAAAATCTTCACATCCAAGGACCCACATACACCCAGAGCTGGTTATGGTTTTGTCTATGTTGGATTTATCTGAACAGTATAATGTTTTATGCATAGTTGATTTTTTTTAAATATTTTATCTTAAAGATTTTGTAGCAGAGAATGGAATCGCAGCTTGTTATCTTTGTGGGAGAAGAAATTTTATTGAGCATTTGAAGGAAGTGACTTTCATTATTTCATAGGACTACTTAAAAGGGTTATTACTATATTACAACTTATCGTCTATACACAGGATAGGAGATAAGTGTCTGATTGGTGGGGGTCTGACCGTTGGGGATCCCATAAGTTAAAATAATGGGGGCCATGTTCCCCCATTTGAATGGAGCAGTGGAAAGCATGTGTGTCCACCGCTCCATTCAGCTCTCTGGGACTGCTGTAAATGGCCAAGTGCAAGGGCTTGGCTATATATCTGGCACCTCTATAGAGCTAAATGGATCAGCCAGCCATGTGTGTCAGCGGCTTCATTCAAATAAGGGGACATAGGCAGCATTTTTGGTCCCAGTGATCAGACCCCTGCCACTCATACACATCCCTTGTCCTGTGTTGTAATGGGACAACCCCTTTAATATGTGTACTTAATTACTAGCTTAGTCTATGTTGTGGGCCATAATAAAAGTATTATGTATTATAGGGTTTCCGTGTCTGTCTATAATTATTTCTCTGTTTTTTACTATTTTGGTATCATAGCTTTTTTTATTACTGATTTGCATGTATTTTGGGCTAATAATTTTGTACTATTTTGGCTTCTGCAGCTTCTAGGTTTCACAGTCATAGGAGCTGCAGAAAGCTGTTCTGTGATAAATCTGTCAGAGAACGCGTTTAGCAGCTAGTTCATCATCCCTTCTCTCACCTCCGCTGAATTATTTTTTAAGATGATTTATCTTGAAATCAGAGTTGAATCACTATTAACCCATTCACCATCCTAGATCATCTAAACTACAATAGACCTCCAGAAATTAGAAATGAACCCATAACTGCCTTCACTCACCATCAGTGGTGTACATACAGTACAGGGGTCGCACTTGCGACAGGGCCCGGCACTCCAGGGGGCCCGGCCGCCTGTGGACCCACCCCCCAGGCCGGCAGGCCACCCTAAATCATGTTAAAAACCGCTGTACTCACATGTGATGGAGCGCTCTGATGGGGCCCAGCATGAAGTACAGTGGCAATTTCGGGCCCCATCAGAGCGCTCCATTACATGTATAATATAAAGGGTAGGGGGGTTTGCGCGCACTCACTCACACCTGGCCGGCATTTCGCTTCCATAGTGAAGCAGGGAAACCTCTCTCATCCCTGCTGCACTGATCTTCACAGCTTAGGAGCTCCCCCTGCTGGCCCCACATCGCGCTGCTGGCTGTGGGAGGAGATCTGAAAACCCGGGAATCTGCCTTCAGCATAGCCAGCAGCGCGATGAGTGCAGGAGCCTGTCATCTGGGAAGAAGGTAACTATGTGTTTTTTTTTTCTTCTAAGGCTGCAGACTGGGGGCAAAGGGCAAGAGGGGGGGCCATAACTATTTTGAGGGGGCAACTAAGCTGGCATAACTACTGTGAGGGGTGCACATATGAAGGCATAACTATGAGGGGGCACATATGAAGGCCTAACTACTGTGAGGGGGCAGGTAATCTGGCATAACCACTGTGAGGGGCACATATTGCTATTAATTGCTATTAATGTCTAAAATGCCCAAATTGTGCCCAAAGTGTCAATATTTTGTGTGGCCACCATTATTTTCCAGCACTTCCTTAACTCATGGAATGGAGTTCACTAGAGGGTCACCTCTTATCCGGGCGTCAAACGTGACACCCGTGTGAAAGAGGCCTAATGGCTGTGTGTTGAGTTATTTTGAGGGCGCAACAAATACCAAATTTACACTGTTATACAGGCTGTACACTGACTGCTTTACATTGCATCAAAGTGTCAGATTTTTAGTGTTGTCCCATGAAAAGATATCATAAAGTATTTACAACAATGTGAGGGTGTACTTACTTTTGTGAGAGTGTATATATATATATATATATATATATATATATTTACCAAAGATGAGGCAGCACTCCAAGTAACGGTGAATCGTGAACCCTCTTTATTAACTGTGGTAAGGTGCAAGGTGTCATATGTGATGGCAGGTACGTGTCACCGAGGTTGCTGGCCTCGGTGAGGTGAGAGCCGGGTTTTTGTCTGCAGCAGCTAGTGCTGTTTGACTTTGTTAAATAGCATGGCTGCAAAGCCGATCCGGGCCGGCTCTTACTGGGAGCAGCTAAAGAGTAGGGTGGGTGGCTGCTCCCCACGGTCCAGTCCATGTTTTGGGCTGGATATAAAACGCAGCCAGCAGCTGTGTCTGAGGAGTGTGATTATCCTGGAGCTGCTAACAGGGCTGGGAGTTCTCTGTCCAGGAGGAAAGCGCTCAGCAAGGAGGTATTTTGTTCCTGGCTACCTGAAGCTGGATTCTCCTGCGGCTGGGCCGACAGCGTGGTGCGAACCTGCACCTACACCTCCCAGGTGACTGAACCTGTGTTGGACTGTTTTTGTTTGGCTACGTTATTTCCGTTGTGTGTGAACTGTCACCAAGAGACTGTTTTTCATTTTGTGTGCAAGTGTGAATAAAACACTGTTTGTTGCACAATCTGGACTCCTTGTTTTGCCTCTAAACTGCACCCGCACCGCTGTCTACCAGAGCGACTCCCCACATTTGGTGTCGGATGCGGGCATGCGCAGTGAGGCTGGCGTGAACGCCGAAGTTTTGTTTTTCTAAAGTGTATGGAATATATTAAGCCAGCAAAGCTGCAAGCAGGAGTTTCTGGCAACATGGAGGCTGCTGTGAAGGCTCTCATAGAGGCTAACGTGCAGCAGCGGGAGACCAACCAACTACTGCTACAACATGTGATGGCGTTACAGGCGGCAGGAGCGTCCCACCACGTCCAAGATGCCCGGAAGCGGTCCGTGCGGCGATCCCGAAAATGACCCCGCAGGCGGCGTTGAGGCGTACCTGGCGGTTTTGAGAAAGGTCGCCGTGAGGGAAAAGTTACCCCGTGACCAGTGGGCTGAGGTGGTCGCTCCGTTCCTGGCTTCGGACCCCAGCAGGTGTTTTTCGACTTGTCGGATGACCAAGCGGCAGATTATGACACTGTGAAAGGAGAGGTCCTAGCCAGACTGGGCGTGAACGTGCTGGTCCGCGCCCAAAGAGTCCACCAGTGGGACTTTAAAGCGACTGAACCCGCTAGGCCGCAGTTCTACGATCTGCTGCACAGGCTGCAAAAGTGGCTGCAGCCCGATCTACTAAGTCCCACTGCCATGCTGGATCGACTGTTGGCGGACATCTTTTGGAGGGCCCTGCCTTATCCCCTCCAGCACTGGATCGGCCAGGTATCGCCCACCAATGCCCTGGAGATGGTCGACCTGGTGGGCGCTACGAGGCCACCAGAAACCTGCAGGGGACTCTTGCGGGGAAGGGTCAGTCAAACCCCGGAGGCCTCTGCCCCAGTTCCGACGTCCGGCGACAGAGCGGCCTGCCCGGAATATACCCCCTGCGAGTCCGCCTCCCGTGGTATGCTGGAGGTGTCAGGAGCCAGGCCACATCAGGGCCGACTGTCCGCATCGGGATGAGCCGATGGATATGAACTACGGGGGTCGTCACTCCCTGTATGCACGGAAGCTGTGCGCAACTGGCACCCGTGAGGTGCAGGACCATAACCACCTGTGTCAGGTAGAGGTGGGAGACTCTCTGGCGGTGGCTCTGCTGGACTCCGGGAGTTTAGTCTCCCTGGTAAGGGCTGCACTTGTACGGCCTGCGGAGTATACTGGCCGTAAAGTCGGGGTCCTGTGCATCCACGGAGACCTGAAAGACTATCCCACTGCACTAGTGACTTTGTCCACAGCGGCTGGTAGGTGGACCCACGAGGTGGCTGTCGCTACTAAACTCCCACACGAACTAATACTTGGGAGGGACTTCCCGGTTTTCCGGCGCTGTGGCCGGCAATAAAGGTATCTGAGGGACCCGAGACAGGGGTGACCCTAGTAGAGTGGCCTGATACCGCTGGAAGGCCAGAACCCTGGGAGCCCGAGTCTGAAGGGCCGGCGGTAGGGGTGACCACTGCTCCAGCGGTAGAGGGGAGACAACCCCACTGAGTGTAATGGTGGGAGACACGGAGGACTTGCCACCGGGACCTGAGTTGGCAGACCTCAATGTCTCCGGGAAAATTTTGGGACCGCACAACACCGGGACCAAACCCTAACCAGGGCCTGGGAGAATGTGCTGGAAATTGATGGGAAACCCCAGAAACCAGGGGCTGAATTAATGTTCCCACGGTTTATTGTTCTGCAGGATATGTTGTATCGGGTGAACCAAATCCGAGGCGAACCTGTTGAACAGTTGGTGGTGCCCACAGCGTATCGCAAGCTTGTCATGGAGCTTGCCCACCAACATGTTCTTGGGGACACCTGGGGTGGCAGAAAACCCAGGACCGCATACTGCAGCGATTTTATTGGCCCAGTGTGTTCAAGGAGGTAGAGAATTATTGTAAGTCCTGTCCGACCTGTCAGATAACTAGCCCCCAGCCACATTTCCGTAGTCCCCTGGTACCTCTGCCAATTATTGAAGTACCGTTTGAGCGAATCGCGATGGATTTAATTGGGCCTGTACCAAAGTCTGCCAGGGCCACCAACACATTCTGGTAGTTCTCGACTATGCCACTCGGTATCCGGAGGCGGTGCCTCTGCGACATACCTCAGCTAAGCTCATTGCCAAAGAGTTAATGGAGATGTTTTCCCGTGTGGGCCTGCCAAAAGAGGTTCTGACAGACCAAGGGACCCCTTTTATGTCCAAAGTAATGAGGGAACTGTGTAAATTGTTGCGTATAAAGCAGTTACGGACGTCCGTTTACCATCCGCAAACAGACGGTCTTGTGGAGAGGTTTAACCAAACTCTAAAAAATATGTTAAAGAGGGTGGTGTCTAGAGATGGGAAGGACTGGGATCTGCTTCTGCCCTATCTCATGTTCGCAGTGCGAGAGGTGCCCCAGGCCTCTACTGGGTTCTCGCCCTTCGAACTGCTTTATGGCAGACACCCTCGGGGCCTGTTGGATATCGCCAAGGAAGCGTGGGAACAACAGCCTGTCCCCCACAAAAGTGTCATTGAGTATGTCGCCCAAATGCAGGACCGGATGGAAAGGGTGTTGCCCTTGGTCCGGGAGCATATGGAGGCAGCGCAACAAGCCCAGAGTAGGGTGTACAATCGTCAGGCTCGGGTACGGGACTTCAATCCGGGAGATCGGGTTTTGGTTCTGGTACCCACCCTTGACAGCAAATTCCTAGCTAGGTGGCAGGGCCTGTATCACTACAAGGTGTTACCCTTTGGCCTGCATGGCGCCCCCGCCACTTTCCAAAGGTTAATGGACATAGTGCTGCGACCACATCGTCGGTACGCCTCGGCCTACTTGGATGATGTAGTCATCCACAGCACCGACTGGGAAAGCCATTTACCCAAGGTGCAGGCGGTAGTGGATGCCCTGAGGAAAGCCGGACTGACCGCTAACCCAAAGAAGTGCTCCATAGGCTTAGAGGAGACAAAATATCTGGGATATGTAATTGGGCGGGAGTCATCAAACCTCAGGTAACTAAGGTAGAGGCCATTCGTAACTGGCCCCGACCGGTCACCACCAGGCAGGTAAAGTCGTTCCTGGGGATTGTAGGTTACTACATGAGGTTTGTGCCCCACTTTGCCACAATAGCAGCGCCATTGACAGACCTGTTGAAGGGGCGAAAGTCTGGGAGGGTTAGCTGGAGTGAGAAGGCGGAGGAGGCTTTCTCCGCGTTGAAGTCGGCCCTGTGTGGGTCCCGGTTTTGGTGACACCCGACTTCAACAAGGAGTTTGTCGTACAGACCGACGCCTCGGAGGTAGGCCTCGGTGCGGTACTGTCGCAGGAGGTCAACGGGGAAGAACATCCCGTTGTCTTCCTGAGCCGTAAGCTCAGTCCCGCCGAGTCCAGGTATAGTATAGTGGAGAGGGAGTGCCTGGCTATCAAGTGGGCACTCGAATCTCTCCGCTACTACCTGTTAGGGAGGAGGTTCCGTCTGGTGACCGACCATTCCCCCTCAAATGGATGAGTCAGGCCAAGGAGAGGAATGCTCGGGTCACCAGGTGGTTCCTATCTCTTCAAAATTTCAAGTTTTCCGTGGAACACAGGGCAGGCCGCTTGCAGGGCAACGCAGATGCCCTGTCCCGCGTCCACTGCCTCACGTGTGTTCACCCCCTCAGGGTTGAACAAAGGGAGGTATGTGGTAAGGTGCAAGGTGTCATATGTGATGGCAGGTACGTGTCACCGAGGTTGCTGGCCTCGGTGAGGTGAGAGCCGGGTTTTTGTCTGCAGCAGCTAGTGCTGTTTGACTTTGTTAAATAGCATGGCTGCAAAGCCGATCCGGGCCGGCTCTTACTGGGAGCAGCTAAAGAGTAGGGTGGGTGGCTGCTCCCCACGGTCCAGTCCATGTTTTGGGCTGGATATAAAACGCAGCCAGCAGCTGTGTCTGAGGAGTGTGATTATCCTGGAGCTGCTAACAGGGCTGGGAGTTCTCTGTCCAGGAGGAAAGAGCTCAGCAAGGAGGTATTTTGTTCCTGGCTACCTGAAGCTGGATTCTCCTGCGGCTGGGCCGACAGCGTGGTGCGAACCTGCACCTACACCTCCCAGGTGACTGAACCTGTGTTGGACTGTTTTTGTTTGGCTACGTTATTTCCGTTGTGTGTGAACTGTCACCAAGAGACTGTTTTTCATTTTGTGTGCAAGTGTGAATAAAACACTGTTTGTTGCACAATCTGGACTCCTTGTTTTGCCTCTAAACTGCACCCGCACCGCTGTCTACCAGAGCGACTCCCCACATAACCCACAAAGCGACGTTTCAACTGCTCATTGCAGTCTTTTTCAAGCTACAAACATAGTGTCAGCAAGGGGGTATATATACCCAAAATGCAATGTGCCATGATCAAATATCAATTAATCAATAATGTGTAACAAATCATAAGAGAAATTTCATATCACAAATTTACAAACATCTTGTGCTCAGAGTACAAATGACCCATATATATATATAAAGTGACAATGCAATGTATATCATATATTCATATAAAACACATGATTACCCTAATAAAGTGCACCTGTGCATACGGTGATTTAAAAACAAGTAACCAATCTGCTTGAAGTAATAATTATATCATTGTTAAATACAAAAACTTACTACACATTGGTGGTTCAATGGCGCACGGCCCGGCGTTCCCCAGTCTCTCCTGCGCATGCCTCGTTGCCATGCAACGAGACAACGCTTTCAACATGCCCGGAACCAGCCGCCAATGCGATCGGGTCAGCTGACTACTTTGTTTGCTGTGCTGCTGTTCCTCTTTGGATATATCTATCTATATATATATATATATATATATATATAATATTTATATATATGTAAATAGCTTGTGTAGTGCAAGTTTCTACATATTAATCTGAGTCAAAGTGTGTCAGCAGCGGTGATATCTGACAGAGCAAGAGTACAATA
This sequence comes from Bufotes viridis, assembly GCA_033119425.1. Taxonomy (NCBI): domain Eukaryota; kingdom Metazoa; phylum Chordata; class Amphibia; order Anura; family Bufonidae; genus Bufotes; species Bufotes viridis. Next base: position 343,512,760 of record CM065593.1, read on the forward strand.
GAAGTGTACAGTTTACAAATGTAAATGGACAGTCGTGTCTAGAGGGTCAAAACACAACATATGGATCCTGGGGCTTCCTGCTTTTTACTGGTAACATGATCAGACATTTGCTGCTACAATAAGCGTTGCTGTCACGGCCTCTGACAAACATGGAAAAGGACTATAAAATGGATGCTTTGCTGTCAGGACAAACAACGGTCATTAAATATGCATGCAATGAAAAATCTCAGCATCCATTTATCACGTATCGCTAGAGCCGGGGCTATAGGAAAAGAAAATATAATGCACCTTATTTGTAACCAAATGTTCACAGGAAGCCAATATATTGCACTGCGTTGTACGGAGAAGACATACCTCATTCCTTGTCCTCGGTGACCGCATAACGGAGTCATAGTTAGGCTTTCCTTCCTTTGGGAGAATGCCTTTTTTTGCTGGTATATCCCTGTATCTAATATGGAAGCCATAATGGTGTCGCCTCCATCCCCCTACCGCTTCACCAGAGGCACAGGCCCTTCCACCCCCTCCTCCATTCAGCTGCTCATAAGCAATTTACTTCAACTAACCATAAGAACCAATTTCATAGTAAGCCAATAGAAATCAGTGTCGGACAGGGTTGCCTGGGCCCAGTGGCGTATTTATCACAGGGCAAACAATGCATTTGCCTAGGGCGGCACTTGCTAATGGGGCGGCAAAATGCCTTGTTTGCCTTAGTGATGGTTAAATATTTTTTTCCCCTTGTCCTTGTCCGGTCCGAATCCGATCCAATCCTTCACTATGCAATCGTCATCGCCGGCGCCACCCGCATAGTGAAGGACTTGATTACTTACTTCCTCCTGCTCCTCCGAGTCCGTCCTATTTCACCCCGACATGACATCCCCTGCTGCGTCCGCGCGTTGCCGTCATGAGTCCCGTAACGCCACACGGAGGTGGAGTCACGGGCAGGCGGCAATGCTAGGGCGGCAGGGCCTACGCAGCGTGTGCTGACTCTAAACCCATTTAAACGTGAGTACCCTCAAATTACTGTCAGGCCTCTTTCACACGGGCGTCATGTTTGACGCCCGGATAAGAGGCGGGTGCATTGCGGGAATATGCGCGATTTTCCCACGTGGGTGCAAACGTTTGAAATGCGTTTTGCACGCGCGTGAGAAAAATTGCCATGTTTGGTACCCAGACCCGAAGCCGGACTTTATCACTGAAGTCCGGTTTTGGGTCTTCTGGAGAATTTATTATTTTCCCTTATAACATGGTTATAAGGGGAAATAATAGCATTCTTAATAAAGAATGCATAGTAAAATGAAGAGGAAGGGGTTAAAAATAATAAAAGTTAACTTACCTTAGCCACTTGATCTCGTAGTTGCGATCTGTCTTCTCTTTCCCTGCATCAGCTAAGAACTAAAGGACCTGTGATGACGTCACATCACATGGTCCAATCACATGGTCCATCACCATGGTAAGATGGACCATGTGATTGGACCATGTGATGTGATGTCACCACTGGTCCTTTAGTTCTTAGCTGCTACAGGCTACATTCAGGTGCAGGCTACATTCAGGTGCAGCTGTGAGGCTCTGGGCCATATCAGCTCCTGGTATCGTCCATACGGCACAGGTAGGTTGAGTGGTAGGGCCTCGGGCTACTTGAGGGACCTTGCCGTGGTGTCCGAGCTTAAGACATGTCCTCCTAGTAGGATATGTCGAACTAACCCCTCAATTTTATCAGTGTGAGGGTTTAGTATTGCCGCAGAGTGCACCTGCCTTTGCTATGGTTATGTTTTTGATTGTTCTTCACATCCACATTATCGTTATCGTATGTAGGATGGTTATTGTGGTACTTGTAGTCCGTTGCTGGCATCTTCCATTGTATGCATTTTTTGCTGTTGATTGCCCCTAGCAACGGACTACAAGTGCAGGATGTGCTCCCCTATATACATGCACAACTGCATATGGGTTGAGCATATCCTGCTTGTTAAACACCACACCACGTTTTCTAATGGTTTGTCTAATGCAGAACTGGCTTAGTTGACCAGAGCAACGAATCAGATTCCAGCTTTTATTTTTCAGCACTCCTTTGGAAAATGAAAGGAGGAATCTGATTGGTTGCCAGTTCTACTTTACACCAGTTTGATAAATCTCCCTCTGGGGTTTATAAATTTTGTTCACATCTGCGTAATGATTTCTGCTTTTCCATAGCAGCAGAATAACAAAAATAACGGCTGTATGGGTCCATACATAAAGAAAACAAATGTTGCCTCCAACATAGATGTGAATGAAGCTGAGGGTTGCCAACCATTCAGAAATTTCTGAATAGTCCTTAAAAATAGGCGACTTTTTTTTTGTGTCCGTAAAAAAAAAAAAAAAAGTGTGTCCGTGATTTTTTTGAGCCTGGTGGTACTTTAATAGATTATTTTGGTGGTAATTATCATCATTTTACAGCTCACAGTAAATGCTGGTAATCAGTTCCTACTAGTATACCAGTATATTGAGCTATAGACATGTATTACTTCTAATCTTTATCGTTTATTATTGTTTTCCAATTTGGTGCACCCCCTTAAACTAATACTTTGTTGAAGCACCTTTTGATTTTATTACTCAGTCTTTTTGGGTATGAGCATGGCACATTTTGACTTGGCAAGATTTGCCCACTCTTCTTCTTTGCAAAAACACTCCAAATCTGTCAGATTGCGAGGGCATCTCCTGTGCACAGCCCTCTACAGATCACCCCACAGATTTTCAATCGGATTCAGGTCTGGGCTCTGGTTGGGCCATTCCAAAACTTTAATCTTCTTCTGGTGAAGCCATTCCTTTGTTGATTTGGATGTATGCTTGGGGCCATTGTCGTGCTGAAAGATGAAGTTCCTCTTCATGTTCAGCTTTCTAGCCGAAGCCTGAAAGTTTTGTGCCAATATTGACCGGTATTCGGAACTGTTCATGATTCCTGCTATCTTAACTAAGGCCCCAGTTCTAGCTGAAGAAAAACAGCCCCGCGGCATGATGCTGCCACCACCATGCTTCACTGAGGGGATGGTGTTCTTCTGGTGATGTGCAGTGTTGTTTTTGTGCCAAACATATCTTTTGGAATTATGGCCAAAAAGTTCAACCTTGGTTTCATCAGACCATAACACCTTTTCCCACATGCTGTTGGGAGACTTCAGATGTGTTTTTGCAAAATGTAGCCTGGCTTGGATGTTTTTCTTCGTAAGAAAAGGCTTTCGTCTTGCCACTCTACCCCATAGCCCAGACATATAAAGAATACGGGAGATTGTTGTCACATGTACCACACAGCCAGTACTTGCCAGATATTCCTGCTTTAATGTTGCTGTAGGCCTCTTGGTAGCCTCCCAGACCAGTTTTCTTCTCGTCTGTTCATCAATTTTGGAGGGACGTCCAGTTCTTGGTAATGTCACTGTTGTGCCATATTTTCTCCACTTGATGATGACGGTCTTCACTGTGTTCCATGGTATATCTAATGCCTTGGACAATTCTTTTGTACCCTTCTCCTGACTGATACCTTTTAACAATGAGATCCCTCTGATGCTTTGGAAGCTCTCTGTGGACCATGGCTTTTGCAGTGGGATGCGACTAAGAAAATTTCAGGAAAGACCAACTAGAGCAGCTGAACTTTATTTGGGGTTAATCAGAGGCACTGTAAATGATGGCCGGTGTATGCTGACTCCTATTTAACATGATTTTGAATGTGATTTCTTAATTCTGAACACAGCTACATCCCCAGTTATAAGAGGGTGTGCACACTTATGAAACCACATTATTTTAGTTTTTTGTTTTCTTCCCTCCACCTAAAAGATTTCAGTTTGTTTTTCAATTGAGTGGTACAGTTTATAGGTCACATCAAAGGTGGAAAATGTTCTGAAATGATTTATCTTTGTCTCATTTTTATACAGCACAGAAACCTGACATTTTAACAGGGGTGTGTAGACTTTTTATATCCACTGTATGCACTCAATACTTGTTCAGGGCTCTTTTTGCATGAATTACTGCATCACTGCAGCATGGCATGGAGGTGATCAGCCTGTGGCACTGCTGAGGTGTTATTGAAGCTCAGGTTGCTTTGATAGTGGCCTTCAGCTTGTCTGCATTGGTGGGTCTGATGTCTCTTATCTTCCTCTTGATTCTCTATGGGGTTTAGGTCAGGCAAGTTTGCTGGCCAATCAAGCACAGTGATACTGATTTAACCAGGTATTAATACTTTTGGCAGTGTGGTCAGGTGTCAAGTCCTATTGGAAAATGAAATCAGCATCTCCATAAAGCTTGTCAGCAGAGGCAAGCATGAAGTGCTATAACATTTCCTAGTGGATGGCTGGGCTGACTTTGGACTTGATTTAACACAGTGGACCAACACCAGCAGATGGCATGGCTCCCCAAACCATTCCCAGAAACTTTGCACTGGACCTCAAGCAACCTGGATTGTGCACCTCTCCACTCTTCCTCCAGACTCTGGGAACTTGATTTCAAAATGAAATGCAAACTTTACTTACATCTAAAAAACAGGGCTTTAGACCACTGAGCAACAGTCCAGTCCTTTTTTCCTTAGCCCAGGTAAGACGCTTCTGATGTTGTCTCTGGGTCAGGAGTGGCTTGACACAAGGAATGTAACAGTTGTAGCCCATGTCCGAATATGTCTGTGTGTGGTGGCTCTTGAAGCACTGACTCCAGCCGCAGTCCACTCCTTGTTAATCTCCTCCAAATTTTAGAATGGCCTTTTCTTGCAATTCTTTCAAGGTTGCAGTCATCTCTGTTGCACTTTTTTCTACCACATGTTTTCCTTCTACTCAAGTCTCTATTAATATGCTTGGATTTAGCACTCTGTGAATAGCCAGCTTCTTTGACTTTTGTGGCTTATGTTCCTTGTGGAGAGAGTCAATGCCTGTCTTCTGGACAACTGTCAAGTCAGCAGTCTTCCCCATGATTGTGTAGCCTACTGAACCAGACTGAGGGACCATTTACAGGAAACTTTTGCAGGTCTTTTGTGTTGATCATCTGAGTGAGACACCATGTGTCTAAAATATTGAACTTTTTCACAATATTCTAATTTTCTGAGATCCGGAACAGACCGGATCTGGAAGTTCTGAAATACCGTAGATGAACTTTCTGATGATATTTTAATTTATTGAGATACACCTGTATACTTAACTTTGCATCAGAGTTCTTCAGCCCCAAGCTTCACCAATGCGCCTGCTCTATGCCTTTCTGCGCAGTGTGATCCAGACTGCACATCCTTCTAACTTTCATTCAGCTAATGCCATTAATGAGAACGTCTCTCCCTCTTCTTTTATTGCAGAGAATGTGTTTGATGTGCTGATTTACACCCCGTTCACGTGTGTGTCTTGTGTGTATCTCGATCCCTGATAAATTGGGAACTGACATTAGAAAACAAAACAGAAAACTGCTGAATATACATGTGCTACGGGATGAAAGGCCGGGGGTTGATTGACACACTCCTAATTAGATAAAGGGCCTTTAAGATTTTACATTGTGGCCAATTATGGATCCAAGAAAAGTTCTCCCCATTCGTTCAAGTTACACTTTTAGTAATATGCTTTTTTGCTATTAACACACTCATATTTCTACTATATATATACTGTATATTTTATATTACACTATACCACACTATATGTATCACATATGTATATTTTTTGTTTGTTTATTTTGGAATATGGGCAGAAATGAGAATCCAGAGGAAGCTCATGTGAACAGCATAGAAACGGTATGCAGATATTTACCAGAACCCCAGCGACACAAAGCATTGGAACTAAGGTTGGCCATACACACGATGCTTAAAAGATATCCTATAATGGACCAGAAAATGTATACCGCAATGGATGACATATGCAAGTGTATGGCCTATAGTTTTGTATATCTGGTGTATTCATTAGGTCAGTGGTCGGCAACCTGCGGCAAGCATGCCAGAGGTGGCAAGCAGATTGCATTCTGCCGGCACGCCAGACATCACCAAATGACGCCGAGACTTTTCAGTGATATTGAGCCTGAATGTGATTGTTGTGGGGGGAAATTAGGGGCTGCTTCCTGACTACTTGGGGGGGATCGAGGGGAGTGGTTAGCCTAAAAATGATTGCTGGGGGGATGGGGAATAAGCACTCTGACTACTTTGGGGGGTGGGGGGGGTTGGGGGATAGTGAGTATAAATGTGATTACTCTGTGTGTGTGTATGTGGGGGGTGGAGATCTGGATGTGATTGGTGCATGGTGGTGAGCAGCACCTATTGCTATTATTGTGGGGTTGACCAGTATATGGGGTGTCAGTGTATGGCAATCAGTTAAAATGAGTGAGGGTTGCTCTCCCCCACTGTTAGTAAGTGTATGGTTGGCGGGAGGGTTCCCCATATATTGGTTCCTTAGGCAGATTCAGATGAGCAGTGACATGCTTTGTTATCCATATATTTGACAGAAGGCAATTTTTCTAAAAAGTTCTTTTTTTTTACACTTTTTTTATAGTTCCCATAGGGAACTATAACAAGCAATCATTAGCATTAGAGATGAGCGAATTTCATATTTTGAAATTTGTTCACGCTTCAATTGGTGGTAAAAGCACAATTGCATTATGGATTCCGTTACCATGGACCATAACGCAATTCTATGACGGAATGCATAACGGAATGCCTTTAGAGGCATTCCGTCACAATAGAAGTCTATGGGCTGCAAAACGGATCCGTCCTGTTTCCGTTATGTAGCGGAGTCCTCTCCTGCATAACGGAAATGGGACAGATTCGTTTTGCAGGCCGTAGACTTCTATTGTGAAGGAATGAATAACGGAATGCCGTTTTGATCTGTCATATCAGAAGTCTTTAGGAATCATAACAGATCTGTCTGGTTTCCGTTATGCAAGACGTAATACAAAATCCTGTCGGAGACCAGACGGATCCGTTATGATTACCATAGACTTTTAATATGATGGAAAGCAAAACGGAATGCCTTTTAAAGGCTTCCGTTTTGCATTCCCTCACAATACAAGTCTATGGGCAGCTGTCACTGCCGGTTCTGGGAGACGGTCGGTCAGAGGTTCCTCCCTGTCTTCTGTATGACGTTCTTTGTTTTGGTTTCACTTTGCTCAGTTCCTTTCTCTCCCTCAGCTGTCTCTTATCTTGATTTATGGGCTTCCTTTATATTCCCTCTCATACTGCTCCCCCTTGCGGTTTATACTACTTCCTGGATGAAATGTGTGTTGCTGGAGGCTGCAGTTGTTTTGCTCTAAGATAAGTGCATTCCGTTTACTTTGTGTTTTGTTTGCTGGCTTGATTCTAGGTGACCCTGACTCCCTCCGTATTCTGTGCAGGGAGCCGGTGACCGTGTCCCCTCACTACTATAGGGTTTTCAGGTGTGACACAGTCTTAGGTACGTGGGCATGCAATCGTCTACCATTGAGGCCTTTGCATGTGTAGCAGTCAGGGAGAGCTCTTAGGGTTTTAAAGAGCTCACCTATATGCTCCTTAGTTTTGGATCAAGCCAGTCTGTCGTTATTTATCAGTTCCTGCTAACTGTTCTCCATCCGTGACATTATAAACCGCTATAACCGTATCAAGCATGGATCCGGTTTCAGCCTTGATTGACCGCAAGCAAGGTCTTTCTCTGGAGGTAGCAGATCTCTGTGAAACTGTTTCTCAGCTTCAGGTGACCAGTTGTGCTGGCGTTCATGGAGTTTGTTCCGAGCCTAAAATCTCTCTTCCGGATACGTTCTCTGGGGGTAGTGAGAATTTTGTTCATTTTAGAGAGGCTTACAAACTCCATTTTCGCTTACGTCCCCATTTCTCTGGTGATGAGGAGCAGAGGGTGGGGATCATCATCTCGCTGCTCAGGGATAATGCTCAGTCTTGGGCCTTTTCGCTGCCGGTGGGGGCATGCCCCCTCCGATCGGTAGATTAATTTTTTATAGCCCTGGGTCAGATATATGATGATCCGGATCGTATTGCTCTGGCTGAATCTAAACTGCGTCTTTTATGCCAGGGTAAACAGTCCGCAGAGATATATTGTTCTGAATTTCGGAGGTGGGCAGCTGATACTGGTTGGAATGACGCTGCACTCCGAAGTCAATTTTGTCATGGTCTTTCTGAAAGATTAAAAGATGCATTTGCGTTTCATGAGAGGCCAGTGTCTTTGGAGTCTGCCATGTCTCTAGCGGTTTGTATTGATAGGCGTCTGAGAGAGCGAGGGGAGAGTACTCTTTCCTGTCATATTCAGCCCAAGGACACTGGAGTTGTCTCATGCAGTGCGCATACCCTCCACGGAGGACCCCATGCAGCTGGGTTTAGTTGCCTCTGATACTAGGAGGATTCAGCCCTCAGAGGAGGGTATGTTTCTGTTGTGGAGGTATTAACCATTTAGCTAATGTTTACCCTTCTAGAAGGTTCATGGGGTTTCCTGAGGGTAATAAAAAGAAAAGGGAAAAGAAACCCTCTAAAAACGTTCCATTTGCTACAATTGGCAAGGTTAATGCGGAAATTGAAGATTTGCGGTTTGCTTGTAGTTCCCGTTTTCTCCTACCTGCCAGGGTGGCGCTAGACAGCAAGAACTTTGTATGTGAGATTTTTGTTGCTAGTGGATAGTCAATTTGCTACAACACATGGTTTCCAGGTGTGCACTTTGGAAAAAGCTATACCTGTTTTTGCTATCGATTCTGCTCCACTTTCTCAAAAATCGTTAAAGGGCATAGTTCACAATATCCGTTTGACTGTGGGTGACACTCATGTTGAGGATGTGTCATGTTTTGTCATAAGCGGATTACCTACTTTTACCTACTAGTTTTGGGGCTACCCTGGCTCACGAAACATAACCCCACCATTGATTTGCAAGCACGGCAAACAAATGGTTGGAGTGAGTTTTGCAGAGAGAATTGCCTCACGGCATCTCTTTCAGAGGTTTCTACCAAGACCGTACCTTCTTTTCTCTCAGAATTTTCTGATGTGTTTTCCGAGAGTGGTGTCCAGGAGTTGCCCCCTCACCGGGAGTATGATTGTCCAATTAATCTCATCCCAGGCGCCAAGCTGCCTAAATCACGATTATACAATCTCTCTCAAACTGAGAGAGACGCCATGCGTACTTATATCTCTGAGAGCCTGAGAAAGGGACATATCAGACCCTCGAAGTCACCTGTTGCCGCTGGTTTTTTCTTTGTTAACAAAAAAGATGGTTCTTTAAGACCTTGTCTGGATTTTAGGGAGCTTAACCGTATCACGATTCGTGACCCCTATCCACTTCCTCTGATCCTGAATTTGTTTAACCAGATTGTGGGGACTAAAGTTTTTTCTAAGTTGGATTTAAGAGGGGCATATAACCCTGTCAGGATCAGGAAGGGGGACGAATGGAAGACGGCCTTCAATACCCCGGAGAGTCATTTTGAGAACTTGGTTATGGCCTTTGGTTTGATGAATGCTCCAGCCGTCTTCCAACATTTTGTGAACAGCATTTTCTATCATTTAATGGGGAAATTTGTACTGGTGTATCTAGATGACATTTTGATTTTTTCTCTTGATTTCAAGACTCATCGGGACCACCTATCTCAGGTCTTGCTGATTCTGCGGGAGAATAAATTGTACGCTAAACTGGAAAAATGTGTGTTTGCGGTTCCAGAGATTCAATTTCTTGGTTTTCTTCTCTCCGCTTTTGGTTTTCGGATGGACCTGGAGAAGGTCCGCGCCGTGCTTGATTGGGAGCTTCCTGAAAATCAGAAGGAGCTGATGAGGTTTTTGGGTTTTGCTAATTATTACAGAAAGTTCATTTTGAATTATTCCTCTGTTGTTAAGCCACTCACTGATATGACTAAAAAGGGGGTGGATTTTTCCTCATGGTCGGAAGAGGCGCTTCAAGCCTTTTCTAGTATTAAAGAGCGTTGTGCTTCCGCTCCCATTTTGGCACAACCTGATGTCTCTCTACCTTTTATTGTTGAGGTGGATGCCTCTGAGGTGGGGGTTGGCGCGGTCTTATCTCAGGGTCCCTCTCCTGCTAACTGCCCATCAAGCCAGTCTATCGTTATTTATCAGTTCCTGCTAACTGTTCTCCATCCGTGACAGCAGCATAATGGATCCGTCCTGGTTTCCGTTATGCAGAACTGGACTCCTGCATAATGGAAACCAGGACAGATCAGTTATACTTGCCCATAGACTTGTATTATGAAGGATAAAAATGGAATGCCTCTTAAAGGCTTCTGTTTTGACTTCCGTCTTATGGATTCCGTTATTTTCCATTGGTGGTCATGATGAAGGTCATGAGGAAGGACCTGGATGAAATTTGGTCTGAAATGCGTTACTGTAACTGTAACATCCTGTACTGGAAGATTTTATCGCCTAATAAAGATCTCGTATTTGTATTCTGGAGCTGGACTTTCTATTGCTTTTGCGTTATTTTCCATTATATACATGTTATAACAGAAAACAATGATGGAATCCATAACGGTGATGTGAACCTGACATTAGCTGTCTGCAGAATAGCTGTTCTTCCCTTACACATGCATGCATGGCTCAAGCAAGTGTGCATCTGTTTTCATTGGTTAGAGGGGTATAAGCAGTTGCCAGGCTCCTCTTCCTAAAATGAGAATAGTCATCTCTATTGATGGGAGTGAAAAAAAATGCGGAATGCACATGGAAAGTATCCGTGTTTTGTGGATCCGTAGTTTGCAGATATGCTCGTGTGCATGACGCCTAAGGGTTTAGCTACATGGAGATCCTAGTCGCTCGGCAGCTGTCTCACCCAAGGATCAGTGTAGTGGTGCTAGCCGAGAAATGAATGAACTGCAAATAAAGCCAGCAGTGTTGGATTTTTTGGATTCTGCGGTCATGGCATCCCTGCGGGTCATGCTGTGAGCCCATTAGTTTCTATGTTAACATAACAAAGACCACTGTGTAGCCAAAACTTTGGGGAGAATACTCCGGTAATTTAGAAAGTAATGGAAAATAGCACTCATTGGGAGTTATTTATGAAAAATCAGCTTTTAATGCTGATCTTTAATGGCCCTGCTCGGCCAGAGGAAGCGACTAATTTAGGACAAGGCATAAATTAGCACATCCTCTCAACAGTCAATGCGCCTGGTATGAAAACTACTTCAGTCCTTCTTTTTGCCAACATTTATGTTTGATGGCCCCAGCCCTGACACGCCCCCCGCACTACCACATCCAAGCGTGAAAATACTGTCACAGAGGAGATAAAAAGTTGCAAGAAGGCGCCTTTGCTCTGCGCCAAATTAGCATTAGTAAATGCCTCCCATTCTATTTTGTACAGACTCCATATTCTGTATGAGAGAGGTACAGTAGGAGCCCACGCATTTCTATAGTGTGTATGATGGATATATACAACATGTATCTGTAAGGCAGGGGTCAAGTCCTGGGAAAAAAAAGTGTGGGAACTCCCCCAAGTGCCTCTGTGTAACGTCAAGGCGCGCGGCGTACGCAAAGGGCAGGGGAGGTCAGGAGGAGGAGCAAGCAAGTACCGTATTTTTCACCCTATAAGATGCACTTAGGTTTTAGAGGGGGACAATAAGAAAAAAATATTTTTTATTGCACCTCAGGTCAGACCACTAATCAGACCTCAGCTAACAGCCCCAATAAGATGCCCAATGTTAATAAGACCCCAATAAGACCTCAGATCACACCTCATCTCAGACCCCAATATGAATGACCCCCAATCAGACCTCAGATAAGAGCCCCATGCCTTATAGCAGCCCCCAGTAGCCTCATAGCAGCCCCCAGTAGCCTCATAGCAGCCCCCAGTGCCTCTCCACCAGCCCCCAGTGCCTCTCCATCAGCCCCCAGTGCCCCCTCAATCAGCTCCCAGTGACCCCTCAGTCAGCCCCCAGTGACCCCTCAGTCAGCCCCCAGTGACCCCTTAATCAGCCCCCAGTGACCCCTTAATCAGCCCCCAGTGCCCCCTCCATCAGCCCCCAGTGCCTCTCTATTAGCCCCCAGTGCCCCCTCAATCAGCCCCCAGTGCCCCCTCCATCAGCCCCCAGTGCCTCTCTATTAGCCCCCAGTGCCTCTCTATTAGCCCCCAGTGCCTCTCCATTAGCCCCCAGTGCCTCTCCATTAGCCCCCAGTGCCCCTCCATCAGACCCCAGTGGCCCCTCCATCAGCCCCCAGTGCCCCCTCCTTCAGCCCCCAGTGCCTCTCAACAGCCCCCAGTGCCCTCTCCATTAGCCCCCAGTGCCTCTCCATCAGCCCCCAGTCAGTGCCTCTCACCAGCCCATAAAATATAAAACAAAAAAAACACTTACCCTCTCCTGCTCCTGGACGCCGCCGCTCCTCTCTTCCTGCTGTCGACTGTGCTGTGAAGGATGCACACAGCATGAGGTCACAGAGCGCCTCATGCCTGTGCGCAGCCCTGACAGCCGACAGCCGAGAACCAGGAAGCGGTGAGTACAAAGTCTTCACCGCTTCCTGGTCCCTTTGCCCTGAAAGGGAATGGCGTTCCTGCTATGAAAAAAGCGCAGGAACGCCGTTCCCACAGGACTCGAGCCCTGCTGTAAGGCTACTTTCACACTAGCGCTACACTGCTCCGGTAGAGGGACAGCCAGCTAAGGTTCATCATATCCAGCATAGCGAAATACTACTCAAATTCTCCCTAAATGGGGGTAAAAAAAAAAAAATCCTACTCACCTCATCCATTTGTGTGGATGCAGCGATTACCACAACCCGAACGCCGAACTATTTTTTAAAGTTCGCTCATCTCTACTCGCGAAGAGTCTGCCGCAACCATCTTGATTGAAGATCCCACTTGAAATCTTGTGCGCAGTGACGTATCACGTCACCACGCCGGCCACCATGATGACATCACACACCGTGAGATTTCGCACAGGATCTTCAATCAAGATGGCTGCGGCGGACTCTTTGCGAGTAGAGATGAGCGAACTTTAAAAAATAGTTCGGCATTCGGGTTGTGGTAATCGCTGCATCCCGTTATGGATTCCACTACCGCGGACTATCCCGACAAATGGAATCCATAAGGGGCGGCTTCCACAAACCCGAACTGTTGAAAAGCCGAAGGACCTGGGGCGACGTCACCGTCATGTGATCAGTGCAGGGGGCGTGGCTCAGCACGGGATCAAATCCAGTGCTGAGCCACGCTCCCTGCACTGATCACATGACGGTGATAAGGTGAGTATTTTTAATTTTTTTGTTTTTTAACAGATTAACCCCTGACAGCCCTCAATGGTCATCTCAGATGCTGCTATCAGCGATGTACGCGGCATCTGAGGGGTTCGATAATTACTTTGTGACAAAGTAATTCATCACGAAGACTTCTTTGTGAAAATTTGGTGAGGCAGCCAAATCGAATTTTTGAGAACTTCGCTCATCCCTAGTTACCACTCTTTTCTCTGCCGAGAGCATAGAAGGTACTTCAAAGAGTGATACACAAGCAGCTTTTTATGGGCTGTCCGCTGCTCTCCTGCAGATGACTTCCACCTGCCTCCAAATTCCTGCCATACTCTGCAGCTGTCCTGAAAATGTAAAAAATGTAGGCCTCATTCACATTTCTGTTTTTCACCGATGTGTACTATCCGCATTTTCCAACGACAGCACACGTACCCATTCATTTTAATGGGTGTCATTTACAAAGTTTTTTATGCCAGTTTTTGATGCAAAAAAGTTGTGACCTTTTTAACGCCCGTGCGACAATACTTGTTGTACAGGCTTTTTTACAATGTCTTCGCCACTTGGGAGTGGAGAGGGAGTGGCGGGGGCTGGGACTTCGGGTCTGGTAAATTTACTATCACTTACGCCTGAAAAAAGGCTTAAAATAGTAATAAGAACTACTCCAGTCAGAGTAGTCTTTATAAACTAGGAAGCAAAGACTAATCATATATTTATCCAGGCTAGGACTGGCCCACAGGGGAGCAAGTGAATCCCCCATTGGGCCCCTAGTCCCCCACCTTCCCATACAGCATCTCAACCAAGCTCCGTTAAGTCACGGCTCTTTTGCCGGCAAAAGGGGAAAAAAAAAAGAACTGGAAGATGGGAAGGTGAGCCGGGGGCATCGGGTGCTTCTCTCACCCTCAGTCAGTCACAGGGAGCCATGTCCGCGGGCTCTAGTGACTGACTCGGGGTGAGAGAAGCCTGTCAGTTAGATTGTAGTTGCAGCTTACAGTCATACAGCACATTGCTGCTGTCTGAGTGTGAGCTACTGAGAAAGGAGGACATCCCTGCGCAGGGCCTGGACGGAAGACAGGGAGCCAGAAAACCGGACTGTCCAGCCTAAAACCAGACGTTTGGCCACCCTACTGCACACACATGATCAGCTGTTTTTGGTACAGAAGATGAAGCGGGAAGGAGAAGGCTCCATTCATTGTGTATGCAGCTCAGCTCCCATTAAAGTAAATAGGAGCTAAGCTGCAGTACACCAGCAGATGAACCCTCCCGTCCACTGTATAGTTTCTAGCGCTGATGGCTACCTTAAATAGGATCAGTTTTCTATTGTGTCAGAGAAAACAGATCTGTCCTCATTGTCTTACATTGTGAATCATGACCAATCCGTCTTGCTCCACATCCCAGGTCGCACTCAAAAACGCTGCTTGCAGCACTTTTGTGTGCATCATGGGAATGCAACCAAACGGAACAGAATGCATTTTGGTGCATTCCGTTTCGTTCAGTTCAGTTTTGTCCCAATTGACAATGAATGGAGACAAAACGGAAGCGTTTTCCTCTGGTATTGAGATCCTATGACGGATCTCAACAGCGGAAATTGAAAACGCTGGTGTAAAAGTAGTCTAAGTCCTCAGTATTTAAGTCCTGGTAAACTCTTTTAGCAAACTACTGTACCAAGTTCATTATTACAGATGTATCAGGTGGCTGAGGAGACTTCTAGGCACAGAGGCAGGCCAGCGCGTGTCCTCTTTCTCCAGGGACCCACCGTTTCGAAGTTGCTGAGTGAACCTCCATAGTCCATCATATTACCGCTCCCTGCCGCTGGGTGAGTATGTGTTCCAGTCATAGTCAAGTGCAGGAGGCAGTCATCAGAATACTGACAGGGGCTACAGGAGGTAACAGTCTGAGGCACAGGCTAGGAAGCGGGCTACAACTGAAAAAAGTGTGTTGGCGGTATTTTAGGGATTTGTGAACGGTGGTCAGGTAATTTTCATGCCAATGTACAGAGGCCCACCTCAGAATAAATTTTACTGGTGGGCCTTAGACACCCCAGTCTGACACTATATTTATCACGTATCCTAGGTATAGGGGATACATGTTTATTGGGAAAACTCTTTTAACCACAATGTTTGGGAGTCTGAGGAATTTGGGGCTCTGAATTTATTTGTGCTGCTATAGAGTAGTGTTGAGCGCGAATATTCGAATTGCAAATTTTAATTGCGAAAATCGGCACTTCGAGAATTCGCAAATATTTTGAATATAGCGATATATATTCGTAAAAAGTAATTTATTTTTTTTTGTTTTTTTCCATCTGAACCTATTACCTAGTATACCTACCTGCTTCTTGCTTGTGGGCCAATGTGAGAAGGCTGCAATATAGTCTGTAGTGAATTAGAATATTCTTCATTATTTAATTTATTTTCTCTTATGCCAAAAATCGGCAATGTAATATTTGCGTAATGCGAATATTCTAAAACATGAATATATAGCACTATAGAATATAGTGCTATATATTTATTTTTTAGAATATTTGTCATTTTTTTTCATCTGAAGTCATGATTCCTCCCTGCTTAAGTTGCTTTTGGGCCATTGACTGACACATCAAATTGGAAAAAATGACGAATATTCTAAAAAACGAATATATAGCACTATATTCAATATATTGTGTGAGGCAGTGACAGGCCTCATGGCTGATAGGAGAGAGCGATGGCAGGTACGTGTCACCGAGGTTGCTGGCCTCGGTGGGGTGAGAGCCGGATTTTGTTGTCTGCAGCAGCTAGTGCTGTCAGACTCTGTTAGTTAGTTTGGCTGCAAAGCCAATCCGGGCCGGCTCTTACTGGGAGTAGGCAAAGAGCTGGGTGGGTGCCTACTCCCCACGGTCCAGTCCGGACTTTATCCGGCCCTTTAAAAAGGCAGCCTCCTTAGCAGCTGGGGGGGATTTTCCTGGAGCTGCTAATAGTGCTGGGAGCTGAGGGCTGTTGTTTGGGACCCACGGCTGGAGCCAAGCTGGAGGGCTCAGACCCCTGTGAAACCGAACAGGCTGCCTGGAAAAGCCGCACGGGTGCGGTGTGTGTGAACAGTGTTGTAGGTGAGTCAGGGACACACTGTGTTAAGTTAGAGCCCAGCCGGGCAGGTGTTTGTTTTGCATTTCATTTATTTATGTTGATGCTGAGACAATAAAGCGATGTTTGGCCCCTAAAGCTGCGGTGGACGACAGTCTGTATGTGAACGATCCTCGAGACCAGAGCTAAACCCCCACATTTGGTGTCGGATGCGGGCAAGTCGTCCCTGCTGGAAAAGGCAAAGTGTTGCTAGGGGCAACGACCTGACTGAGAAGAGCAGGTGCTGTGAAAGTTGCCAAGGAATTGCTGTTTTGCTATGCAGTGATTTAAAGGGCCGGAAGCCTGTTTGTCTAGTGAAGCAAGTGCCGCTCATGCGATTGTGGACTGTTTTTTCCTGACACAATGGAGGCGGTTGTAAAAGCCCTTGTGGAGGCTAACTTGCAGCACCAGGAGACCAACCAGCTACTACTTCAGCACGTGTGGCGGAAGCTGCTTGTACCAATGGTGATACCAGATGTGAGAAGTGGCCCGGTTTGGCGGAAAACCAAGGCCACTGAGGGTGTAATGGAGCAGCTGGTGCTGGAGACTGATCGGTTGGTGAGAAAGCCGAGTGCGGCACTTGGAGTGGCGGCTCTGAGTGCAGTGTTGGAGGAGAATATGCATGCCGTTGCCAAGGGCAACCGTCGGGAAGACAAAGAGCTGGAGAGTGGTGCGTTTCTCAGGAGTGCCTATTTTCCCTGCGACTGTGCACAGAATCTTAAAGGGTGCGGCTGGAATGTCCGTCCGGGAAAAGACAGGAGACAAGTCCAAGGCGTCTCCCATGGCTACTACTGCATTGAGGAGACGGGTGATGACCGTGCCGAGTCAGTGACGACAATCGGTAAGACTGTTCCGGTTGATTATTTTGTGGCAGACCCAGTGACAGTGAGCCGGCGGCAGTTGCTACCTGCCGGGCCGGTGAGTGATAAAGCGCTGCAGCGTAAAAATGTCTCAAAAAGAGTGACTATAGGAAAAATGCTGTGTCTGAACAGGCGGGAAGGCCTGTTGCGGTTGCTCCATCGCAGGAACCTGCAGAGGAGAAGCTCAGGGTGTTGTCTAAAGTGCCTGTGACCAAGGCTAGATTTGGGATGGCGAAAATCAGAGATCCCATGCTAGCCTGGGTACGAGGTAGAATGATAACTGTCCGGGACAATTATGTGAATACTGTGGACTATCCGGTGGTCCTCACGGAGGGTGAGACCACGGTGGGAACAGGGACTGATGGAGTTGATGTTGCAAATGTGCTCATGCATGATGTAATGTGGGGCAATGGAGACACTTCTGTGGGAAGTAATGAAGCTCCTACAGAACCTGTACCTGTCCCTTTAAATGAAGGTGTAAGGCAAATGCAAATAGAAAGCAATGGTTTAAGTGAAATGACCATTAGAAATAATGGTGCAGACACGGTGCCAAGGGAAGGTGCAAAGTTTGTTGAAATGTGTAATGATATGTGTGACGATGATATACCTGCTCCTTTAAAGGGTGTGATCAGGGAAGAAGCTCCCCTGTTGGTAAAAATGTGGATGGTATAAAAATGCTAATTGATGTTGAGAGCTCACAACTGAGGGAAACCACTGTGAAAAATGTGCAAGTACATGGGGCAGGCCTAGAGGGTGTACCACACGTACTAGAAGTGGATATGCAGTCTCCACAGATCTCCATGGTTAATAAAATGTCCCAGGTGGGGATTAGCTCATCGGTGCCCCTAGAGGACAGGATTGAGAATGACACGAGCGGTATATATAACGCACGTTCTGTGACCGATAGCAACTCAGAGAGAGAAACTGCCATGTCGAGGTCTCGCCAAACTAAAGTGGTTACTAGTAGCGACCAGGTGACAGTTATATCTGACGAGACGAGAGTTCAGTCGGGTGACGCCAGCCTAGTGTCTGAAGCTCGTATCCAGACAGTCTTAGATGACCTGACAGGACAGTACAGCTGCAAACAGGAGGCTGACCTCCCTCTCGCCCCATGGTCCCTAGATACGATAGAGAAGGGACTAGCTGTCGTCACAGAGTCACCGAAGAAGGCTGCAGAAGGGTCAAAAGAGGAGACCCCGGAAAAGACGAGTGAACTGAAGGGTCTACCTCCTGGTGTCCTGGGGAGGGAAAAGACTCCAGAAAGACACAAAAGTCTATAGTAGACCTCAACAATGGGTTTGAAGAGTCCCTGGGTGAAAATCCCACAGAGTGTCTAAAGAAGAATGGTGGTACTCCTACAACTGCTGTTACCCCAGAACAGAGTGAAGAGCAGCTGGACCAGAAGGCCCAAGAGCGGGCGCTGCTAACAAGCTGGTGGGGAAAACTGAGAAGACGACCAAGGCCCTCTCCTTGGCTAGAGCCCTTGAAAAAGCGCCTAAGGAGCGAGATGAATTGGAGTGGCTGAACAAGCAACTCAGAGCAGAGATGGAAGATCTCAGGAGCTCAAAAGATGACGTCTATGAGTTGGAGAGGCCTAGCTGCTCTCCTGCGCAGCAGGTGGAAGAAAATGAGATACCTGAAGAGGAAGCTCCTCTAAAAGATGCCAAGAAGTCAGAGCCTGTTAGGAATGGGTCTGGAGATGGTGGCGCCGTGGTGCCGGCCGAGGCAGAGAAGGTGAAAGATGTATCTGCTGAACCAGATGATGGTGCTGAGGTGGATGCAGAAGCCCAGAGACTCGTGGCAGTGTGTGGCCAGGACCTGGTCGTGAAAGACATTCCCTCTGCTGTCAATGCCTTCCAGAAAGCCAGCAGTCTGCTGGGGAAGAAATACGGGGGACCGACGACCAGTATGAGGGTGCTGTCTACTCCGATGGGCTGACTCTCCTGAATCCTGCCCGAAAGGAGAACCATATCCTGGATAAACCTTGGCAGGGATTGCCAGAAGATGATGAGTCTGATACGGACTCTGATGTCCCAAGTACCTCCGTCCTTAAAGAGAAAGAGGAGGAGGCGGAGCTAAGAATGCAAGTATGTGATGCTGTGTCCGAGAAGGATGAAAAGCCTATCAAAGTGACTGAAGACTCCAAAAGAGACTCAAAGGCTGAAGAAGCTGATGCTGATGAGGTGGAGTGGGAGAAGTCCTCAGATGTTCCCAAGACCAAAGATAAGGCTAAAGAAGAGTCGGCCGAAGTGAGGGAACAGTTCAGTCGAGAGATGCAGCAGTCCAAGAAAGGATGTGAGGAACATGTGCTGATGCGAAATGTGGAGAGAAAAAGAAAACGAAAGAGAGAGGCCACGGGTGCGAAGCGCATCATCCTCATTCGTGAAAGAGAGCACCGGGTCATGAGATGGGCAAGAAAATCCCGTAGGTCTTATCTGCCCCGTACTAAACTCATGCGGGTGAGAAACCAAGCGCTGTTAGCCTGGGTCTGGCGGAATAAGGGGAAGACTGTAGGCCAGGTCAATGCCCTCTCACGAGCGTCTTGGTTGGGTGCTAGTGTTCACCCTACGGGGTTGAACAAAGGGGGATATGTGAGGCAGTGACAGGCCTCATGGCTGATAGGAGAGAGCGATGGCAGGTACGTGTCACCGAGGTTGCTGGCCTCGGTGGGGTGAGAGCCGGATTTTGTTGTCTGCAGCAGCTAGTGCTGTCAGACTCTGTTAGTTAGTTTGGCTGCAAAGCCAATCCGGGCCGGCTCTTACTGGGAGTAGGCAAAGAGCTGGGTGGGTGCCTACTCCCACGGTCCAGTCCGGACTTTATCCGGCCCTTTAAAAGGCAGCCTCCTTAGCAGCTGGGGGTGATTTTCCTGGAGCTGCTAATAGTGCTGGGAGCTGAGGGCTGTTGTTTGGGACCCACGGCTGGAGCCAAGCTGGAGGGCTCAGACCCCTGTGAAACCGAACAGGCTGCCTGGAAAAGCCGCACGGGTGCGGTGTGTGTGAACAGTGTTGTAGGTGAGTCAGGGACACACTGTGTTAAGTTAGAGCCCAGCCGGGCAGGTGTTTGTTTTGCATTTCATTTATTTATGTTGATGCTGAGACAATAAAGCGATGTTTGGCCCCTAAAGCTGCGGTGGACGACAGTCTGTATGTGAACGATCCTCGAGACCAGAGCTAAACCCCCACAATTGCTATATAATCCTTTTTTAGAATATTCATTATTGACGAATATTCTAAAAAACGAATATTCGTTTTTTAGAATATTCGTCATTTTTTTCCATCTGAAGTCATGATTCCTCCCTGCTTAAGTTGCTTTTGGGCCAATGACTGTTCACATTAAATTGGAAAAAATGACGAATATTCTAAAAAACAAATTTATAGCACTATATTCTATAGTGCTATATATTCGTGTTTTAGAATATTCGCATTATGCGAATATTAAAGTGCCGATTTTTTGCAATCAATAGAAAAATATTCGCCAAATATCGCGAATTAGAATATTGCCACTGCCGCTCATCATTACTATAGAGGCTTGGGATTGGCTGCACAAGTTGTCTCAGCAGCAAACTATGCAGTTATCAAGAAAAGTCATAGCAGTCAGGGCCGGGTGGAGAACAAAAAGAAAATGACTGTCTACAATCAGAGGAGTCACTAGATTTATAGATACCTGAGTTGTCTGTGTTAGCAGATCCTTGTATTCCCTACGAGTTAACAATTCTGGAGCATCATTATGTAGAGCTTTGTGTTGTACTGTTCTCTAGTTACTTCTCCTAGAAATATATATATATATTATATATATATATATATACGGCCTAGCCTACATAGAGATTTTTTGTGATGCAACTAATTAATTTTAACTTTGGCATAGCATCACAGTTAAAATCAGTTAGATGCATCACAAGAATCTAGGTGTTGTACAGGTCTTATTTACATATTTCCAGGAGGACGCACAGAGGAATGCCATAAAGCCATAATGCAGAGACTTAAGTGAATGGGAGCTGAGCTGACGTGGCCAATACACTTTGAACATGGCTTTGCTTTCTGTTCCATTCAAAGTGCTACGTCCAGCACCAGACGCTGCAAGGAACAGCTGATCGGTGGGGGTACGGAGTGTCAGACACTTACCGATCGGATGTTAATGAACTATCCTGAGGATAGGTCATCAATATCAGCAGCCCAGAAAAAAAATTGAAAAAATGCACCAGGAACTGCCCCAAAAAATTGTACCAAAAATGCATGCGTGAATCCAACAAACACACAAGTGAATTTGGAAAATAAGGTCAAATGAAGTTGTCAGAAGAGGTTATGTTGGTGTCTCTGAACAAATGTCTATATGATTCAGTTCTATTCAATTCAGTTTTATTGTCCAACCTGCTGAATAATATAGTTTGAGATTTTTCCTTTAATTTTTTTCATTTTGATATTGTAGTTTTATATTAGTTTTTTAATAGTTTTTAGGCATTTGTCTGGCTGTTGCTATACACATGACATTGTGATGAGTATTCCCATCGTAAAGATTTATGGTTGTTATGTCGGGTCTATAGATACCACAGAGGTGAGAGAGTAGATCCATGACAATGCTATAAAAAAAAAATCTATCCTTAATAGAAAGTTGTTTTACTGACATGTGCTGCCACCTACTGGTAAAGAGCAAAAATACACAATGCTAAATTAGTGAATGAAAAATAAATAAACCGAAAAACACCGCCAGGGCGCACACTCATTTTTCATAGCATAGTATTAGTAAGGAGACAATAATCACATTTTAAATTACACTAAATAAAAGTCTTTCTCTTGTGATTGGTAGGTTCAGTATAAAACCTTCAGAAATACAAAAATTACAATATATTAATATATACAGGAGAGTGAATCTGGATCGCACATCCTCAGCATTATGCTTTTCATATAACGACTGTCCTTCAGCATGATTACGTGGCATATCCGCCCAATTTGTAATACATTGTATGCTGTGCATAAGAGGCATTAGTATACAGTTTGATCAAAGAGCATAGGCCCACTTACCGCGACAAGGTAGCCTCTACAAGTGGGGACCTACTCTAACCACCAGCACCCCAGCACCGCACCAGCAGCAGATGGCGGGACCCAGAAGCCACACAGCATCCCCACTGTGAAGCAAAGCCTCCATGGCTCTGGGCCCCACCACCCCACCAGCACAGCACTGAGGCAGCAATGGCAGACACGCAGTACTGCACCATGTGAACGAGTGCAAAGAGTTTACCCAGTCACAACCCTCAGGAAATCCATCTGAGAGGTAGTAGGAGTTTATAAACCCCTTGCAGACTAAGGCTAATTAAAAACACCTAGTCCAAATGGGGAGGAGTGCTGACACCAGAGGGGGGAAAAAGAAAATAGATTCTAACAAAATATACAGGAGAGTGAATCTGGATCGCACATCCTCAGTACTATGCTTTTGATATAACGACTGTCCTTCAGCATAATTACGTGGCAAAAATTGGTACATGATGCAGTGGGCATTATCTAAAACAACATGCAAACTCTACAGGTACCCTCACATGATGCGGATTACGTGAGGTTTTTCCAAGTGGATTTTCGTGCGGCAGCGTAATACAGTACCAGCACAGTGAATACGATTTGATAAATCTCATATACACTTTGCTTTTTTCTTCCGTGTGGAAACTGACCTGTTGTGCGGATTTTCAAATTCGCAGCATGTTAACTGTCTGTGCGATACTGCACCTTCTCTAGAGTAGTTTTCCCCATAGACTTCAATGGGGTTGTTCACATAAACAGAAAATATGCACAAAAATCTGCAACAGAAAACATGTAAAAAAACCAAAAATATGCTACATAAGTAAAACGGCAAGGGTAGCGATAAAGCCCGCCCATTAGTGTAGGTGACGTCACCGGGAACAGTGTCAAAATATAAACAAACAGCCCTTGCCCTGCGTGATGCAGCGCAGGGCAAGGGAAATGCTCCGATGCTCATCTCAGAGGGGCTGCCTGGGTGAATTAGGGCAACTGCAAAAAACAGGGGGTCAGTCAGCACATCCCAATGCGCAGGTGCAAGCCGCCATGGCTAGAAACACGAAGAAAAAAAACACAATGCAACAGCTCTGCAAACACAAATAACGTACAATAATGCCATAGTTATAGAAAATATTCTGGTGCTAATGTTACGCTTATTTTGTAATTTTTGCACACCGCCACGGGTGAAGAAAGGGATATGAACCGGGACAAACACTTTAACATATTTTAGGCCAAGTGGCCAGTGTGAAAATTGCAAGATTATATACTTTTTTTTTTCTTTTTATATATAGATAGTGACATCGAAAAAAAAAACTCACCAAAAGTTATAAAAAAATGCTTAACATGTAAACATGATTTAAACAATAGGTAATTTTCTGATGACACATTCCCTTTAAACTAAATATCATGATATGTAGAGCGGCGCCCGGGGATCTCACTGCACTTACTATTACCCCTAGGCGCCGCTCCGTTCTCCCGCTATGTCCCCCGGTATGTTCCGTGACTTGGTTATACTGGGAGGAGACTGCCCTTGTTCTCCTGGATGTCTCCTTCTCCCAGGCTGGAGCTCTGTCCAATTGCAGCGCAGCGCTACAGCCTGGGACAGGCATCAGCAACCTTCGGCTCCCAGCTGTTGTGAAACTACAATTCCCAGCATGCTCCATTCATTTCTATGTAAGTTCTTAGAAGAGCAGAGCAACTATGCATGCTGGGAGTTGTAGTTTCACAACAGCTGGGAGCCAAAGGTTGCCTACCCCTGGCCTGGGAGAAAGTGACGCCCAGGAGAACAAGGGCAGTCTCCTCCCAGTATAACCAAGTCAGGCAGTCTCCGCCCAGTATAACCAAGTCACGGAACATACCGGGGGACATAGCGGGGGAACAGAGCGGCGCCCAGGGAAAATAGTAAGTGCAGGGAGATCCCTGGACGCCTCTCTACATATCATGATGCTTAGTTCAGAATTTTTTTCCAGATGAAAGGTCCTCTTTAAGTGCAATGGAGTGAAGCTTCACTGTGCAGTGATCTCTATATTGACCAGCTTTACAGCCCCGTCCCTCTGCTGTGTGTGACGGCTGTAGCGGTTTCCTGGTTGGATGCTACAGCTGTCACTCAGAGCAGAGGGGAGGGTCTGTCAAACATCAGTGTAGAATGCACTTCACAATAAAGCTCCACCTCCTGGCCACTTACAGGAGCAGAACCTGGCAGAATAAAACTTAAAGGGGTTATCCAACCCCTCTAATGCCCAGGCACAGGGCCAGTGTATCCTATAGGCGGACTAGGCAGCCGCGTAGGGCGCCCCTTGGGAAGGAGCGCCGCCAGGAGCACCGGCCCCCCTAATGCTGCAGCCGCCCGAGCACTTTAAATAGAGCCTCAGACGACTGCAGCACTTCCTGTCAGTCCGCTCAGGTACAGGAAACAAAAGCGCCTGTGCCCACGGACCATACAGAGCTTGGCCACGCTACACTAGAGGTAGGGGAGGGGGGGGGGAGAATGACAAGAGGGGAGAGAATGACAAGGGGGGGAGAATGACAAGAGGGGGAAAAAGAATGACAAGAGGGGGAAAGAGAATGACAAGAGGGGAAAGAGAATGACAAGGGGGAGAAAGAGAATGACAAGAGGGGGATAGAGAATGACAAGAGGGGGAGAAAGAGAATGACAAGGGGGGGGGGAATGACAAGAGGGGGAGAAAGAGAGTGACAAGAGGGGGAAAGAGAATGACACGGGGGGGGGGGAAGAATCACAAGGGGGGAAAGAGAATGACAAGGGGGGGGGGGAGGGAATGGAGTCATAAAAAGGGGGAAAGAGAATGACAAGGGGGGGGGTGACAAGGGTGGGGGGGAGAATGACAAGGCGGGCAGGAGAGATTGACAACCATTACACATACAATGCACCCCTTACACTACATTCCATAAGCACACACATTAGATTCTCTACAGCAACACATAACACATCCCCTACACACTTCACCCACTGTGAACAAACTCATGGGTGGAACATGTGGGTGGACTTATGGGTGGACCTTATGGGCATACTCACCATCAGGCCCTGGGGCTCAGACCTTGAGCTGTGTAAAGGCCCCCAAAAAATGGAGCTGCTTCCCGTTCTCCCAGAACATTGATTTTTGCCTCCAGAGATCCTGTTCTACACCAGAGCAGTGGAGCCGGACTGCAGCCAGAGCCCATCATCTTCCTCATCTCCGTGTAAGTAGGCAATCAGTATATTATTCGTGGCACTAGTCTCTAATTTACCTCACATTAAAGGGACACTATAGTCCCCAGAACCACTGCAGCTTAAAGTGAATCTGTCACCTGCATATTACCCAAAAAAAATTTCCCCATTAATCCAGGTGTAATAAATTACCTTATTTCTTTATGTCTTCTTCTTTCATTTGTGTGTCTTGTATTTTCTTCAAAAAACACTTTATCCAATATGCAAATTAGGCTGTAAGAAGCCCAGAGGAGCGTTTTTCCTCTTCCAAGGTGCCCAGCTGTTGGTTGTTACTCTCCATGTGAGCAGGGGCGTAGCTAACGGCTCATGGGCCCCGGTGCAAGAGTTCAGCTTGGGCCCCCCTTCCCTCATTGCTTTGTGTGTCTTCTTATGCGGCACAAGGGTCTTGGGCCCCCTCAGGCTCCTGAGCCCTGTAGCGACTGCTACCTCTGCACCCCCTATAGCTACGCCCCTGCCACGAAGACAACCCCTGTGCACAGGACACATCATAAAGGCGGCCACTCTCTCTTGGGCACAACCACTAAGGTAGCAAATGTAGCAGTTGCTATGTGGCCCTTGAGGACTATGGAGCCTGGTGGTCCCCCGTTTTGTGTGCATTACCCCGGTTTATGGCAGCCTGTATTCCGAGGCCTCGTAGTGACCGCCGCCCCCTTACCTCCGCATCGCTGCGCCCCTGAACGGTCACCACTGGGTTTTTTTCATTCATCTGGGCCCTCAGCCCCTGCAGAAGCTCTTTTTTTTTCCTGGTCGTCCACACCAGACGGAGGTTCGGTGCAGGAGCCGCGGTGCGGGTGTCATAGCGGTGGGGGCCGGTGGTCCCCCGTTTTGTGTGCATTACCCCGGTTTATGGCAGCCTGTATTCCGAGGCCTCTTAGTGACCGCCGCCCCCTTACCTCCGCATCGCTGCGCCCCTGAACGGTCACCACTGGTTTTTTTTCATTCATCTGGGCCCTCAGCCCCTGCAGAAGCTCTTTTTTTTTCCTGGTCGTCCACACCAGACGGAGGTTCACAGGAGCCGCAGTGCGGGTGTCATAGCGGCGGGGGACCGCGCGTTTACGTGTCGGTGGCTTCATTGTCCCCAGGCTGCGATGGATAAGAAGATGAGTAAGCGTCTGATATTACGGCACATTATAACACTACTGCCTCCTCTATGGCTGCCATGACACAGGCTGTCACCCAGCTTTCCTGGGCTCCTGAATGGCCAGTCTGCACACAGTAAGGCTAGCATAAAGCGCCCCCTGCTGGCTTGATGTACTTCTTATGCCTGTGCACATAAGCACCTGCTGCAGGAGAACTACAAGTCACAGCATGCCTGCCAGCCCAGGGCGCTCTGAGCGGAAGGCTCACACAATACACATTGTCTAGTCCCCAGTTGGATGCAGCAGTGATGACAGGCTGCAACAGGTCAGAGGATAGGGATTGTAACCCCTACGGTTGCCGCCGCCCTCACCTCACTCACCCACAGAGTCGCAGGCTCGCAGCTTCTCCTCCACTTCCGGCCAGTACTGCCAGACGGGAGCGTGACCACTCCCTCTCCTGGCTGAGCCCGCACCTGCAGGCACAGCTCTGCCTCCGTCGCAGGCGCAGCCCGTAGTTATTGTAAATCACCCGGGCCAGGGCTTTACTCTGTCCCTCCTGGGGGGCCCCATGAGCCCCCCTGACTTAGGGGCCCGGTCGCAATTGCGACCGTTGCGACCCCTATAGCTACGCCACTGCATGTGAGTCTTTACCCCCGTGTATGGAAAGAACTCTGCAATAAAGGAAACTATCATAATCGGATGGTGAGTGCCACGGATCTATTTTTAGTTCATTTGGATGCTCCCCTGATGTGCCCAGTCCGCCTAAATCCGGAAAATAGGAACGCCTCCAGCATGTAAAATCGCCTCCCAGAGGCGAGGCTAAGTGCTCCGCCCCCCCCCTCCTCCGCTCTCTGCCAGAAACATCCCGATCCTCCTCTCGCTGGCAGCCCGAAATCTCACGCAGGCGCAATGCCGGCGATTGCCTGCGCGATCGTGGCAAATGGGGGCAACAGCCTCAACAGCGTCACTGGGCATGTGCTGAGCCCAGTTTGAAAAATAGGCTGTGACAAGAACGAGCCTCCCTAGCATCATCAGTGATGCAAGGGAGGCTTGTTCCCATTGTGGCCTGCTATTGGCTGCCCCCCCATCACCAGATGTTTTGATCTGTGCAACGGGGAGATGCAGCGGCGGCCGTGCGGGCATCAGAAGCAACTCGGATGCCGGGGAGTGGGGTAAGTATAATCAGTGTGAGGGACCCGAGCATTTTGGGGTGCATTATAGGGGTTGGGTATTATACTACTCCTAAATGTCTACAGAAGGTATTTTTATACTGCTCTCTTCAGCACCTACTTAGCTGTCAGCAGTTTAGCATGTTCAAAATTGAAGATAGTCTCCCTTTCGTGCAGTTGCTTGAGATACTCAACTGAGTGAACTGGTATTTTAGCGAAGTAGTAATGAAGCAGAGCCCATGGAAGTCAGGGCTTATGCTGGGGTCTACAGATATCTCTCAGATATCTCTTGATAGGCAGTGGAAGCTAGGTGAATGATTAGATCTGTGTTGTGTATCACAATCAGTTGGTGAAACTCTTGTGTAGTGAGCAACAGTTAAGGATAGGAGGTTATAACATTGTTTTGTATACTCTATTCCAGATATTCCCAACCTGCGGCCCTCCAGCTATTGCAAAACTACAACTCCCAGCATGCCCAGACAGCCTAAAGATATCAGCCTACAGCAGGGAATGGTGGGAATTGTAGTTTTACAACTGCTGGAGGGCCACAGGTTGGGCATCCCTGCTTCTATTCAGTTAAAAACTGTAATGTTGAAGGTATGGTGTTATCTTAAGTGTATGTGTAACCATTGTCCTTCTGTATCTCCTCTGAAATCTGAAACCATTAACAGTATTGCACCTCTTAAAATGACCAGAACCATAAACTATGTGAAGTAAAATTCAGTAAAGTTCAATTGCTTGCTCTTAAAGGTTTTTTCCAAGTGTTTTTTACTGTTACATCAGTATCTGGTTGGTGGAGGGCCGACCCCCAGGACCCCCGTCGATCAGCTGTTTCAGAAGGCACTGGCTCACCAAGCACATGGCTGTACATTGTATAGCGGCTGTGCTTGGTATCGCAGCTCAGCCCCATTCACTTCATTTGACTATGTAATTTAATTAAGGCTTTAATGCTGTAGATCATCCTCTTTTTGGCATGCTTCGGTGTGGGAGAACACCACACTGAGCATAGGAGGGAAGGGGAAACAGAGAATCAGGCCTGAGAACTAGGGAAGGAAAATCGACACCTCCTAGTGAAAACCCTAACCAAAATCCTGACTGACTACCAGTATGAACAGACCCCAAAGGTAGGTGAGTTCATACGCAGGAATACCTAGAGTCGTATCAAGCCCTATAGGACCCTGGTACTAATGGCAGGGACGAGACTACCTGTTCCTCCAAAAGGAGGACGAAGAGGAGTCTCCTTCAGGCCTAATACATACAATAGGGAAATGCAACACACAGAACACAAACAAAATACAAAAGGGAAAGGAAAGACTTAACTTCAAAGGAGCAATGGAAGCACCAGGAACTCAGCTGAGATCCAGCCACAATCTATCCAAAGGTCCAAACAGAAGCTATAAACTGCACAGCATTGTGGGAGAAGCAACTATAAATAGAGTTAAATGACCCTAATAGCCACACCTGGGGAAAGAAGATGTGGCAAGCACCAGAAACAACACAGATGTCATTTGATCCAAAAGGAAAACATGTCAGATCAAACCACGTGTTGTCAGTCTCACCGATCTCCTGCCACCTGCCGCGGGACAGTCTGAAACACTTTTTTGAGCTCACATCCTGTGTTCTGCAGTCTTTTCCTGTTTCGATATTTCAGAAAAAATGGACCTCTGACTACAGATGAAGTCAGGACTCGGTTGTAGATAATAAATGGATCTTTATTTCAGTCGACGCGTTTCAGGGGCGAACAGCCCCCTTCATCAGGACAGTTAGGGTCTATAATACATTATGGTGTGTTTGTATGTTTTATTTATTTGGTCTGTTTGGGCGCGCTGTGTCCGAAACTTTTGGGGGCGTGGATAGGGAGGAGGGAACATGGGCGGGGTTATGCGGAATCTCTGTGTTACGATTCGCGCGCACCCATGGTTTACTAGATGCCGGCTGGTGTTGTATGGGCCAGTCTTGTTGACGCGATGTTTATGGGCGGAGTGTTGGTGATGCGCTTTTGTGGGCGGGGTCATGGTCACATGGTGCGCTCTGAGGATCTGGGTATGTCTAAGCCACGTATCATGTTATGGCTCTGGTAACCGATGTTTATGGGCGGTGCACTGGTGTAAACTTTGTTGGGCAGGATCGGTGCTCTATGCACTTCTGGATCGACTTTGTGCAATGCTCTGGTATATGTGGCGCTATAGGCTATCTTTCATTTAATCTTTTCCTGTTTGTCAGACATGTATCATGGTTGTGTCTAAACACCATGTGGTGTTAGTAACTTGTGATGTCACATGGTCATGTGACATGCTAAAGTCACGTGGGTTTGAAGCAGGCGTGGGAAGTTGCATTACGTTAATATCTGCCACATGCTGTGGTAATAAAGATTAGTTTATTGGAGAATTTTCCTTTGACTTCTACCATTATTGCTCAAGGTATATTCAATAAATTACCTAATGGCATATCAAAAGCATCTCCCTCACTGGAATTCTACATACAACTGGTATCACAAGGGCAGTGGCTTAGCGTGGGTTGCCAGCACCCGGGACAAGACAAAAATTGCGCCCCCCCCCCACCCTGTGGGCATGCCCCTTTTAAGAGATAATGTAGTAGATCACTTCAGTCCTATGTTACACCACAGATAACACAGTTCTAACTCTCTGAGTACAGATAATGTAGCAGATGTCACTTGCAGTCCTATGTAACACCACAGATAACACAGTGATAACTCTCTGAGTACAGATAATGTAGTAGATGTCCCTTGCAGTCCTATGTAACACT
Source organism: Bufotes viridis (assembly GCA_033119425.1). Classification (NCBI taxonomy): domain Eukaryota; kingdom Metazoa; phylum Chordata; class Amphibia; order Anura; family Bufonidae; genus Bufotes; species Bufotes viridis. The sequence continues at coordinate 343,543,060 of CM065593.1, forward strand.
ACAAAAAATACAGTGATAACTCCCTGAGTACAGATAATGTAGTAGATGTCACCTGCAGTCCTATGTAACACTACAGATGACACAGTGATAACTCCCTGAGTACAGATAATGTAGTAGATGTCACCTGCAGTCCTATGTAACACTACAGATAAGACAGTGATAACTCCATGAGTACAGATAATGTAGTAGATGTCACCTACAGTCCTATGTAACACTACAGATGATACAGTGATAGTTCCCTGAGTACAGATAATGTAGTAGATGTCACCTGCAGTCCTATGTAACACCACAGATAACACAGTGCGAACTCTCTGAGTACAGATAATGTAGTAGATGGATGGGAGTCCCCAGAATTCAGAACACGCACAGTGTGACCTGAAGTCTGGGGCCAGGATGCAGCAGAGTGGGCAAAATTCTATATCCACCCTCCCCCCAAACCCTACCGTAAAACAGATATGTGGATGGACATTACTATATACAGTAGAATACAGCGGCGCATACCTCATACATCCAGTGACATCTCCTGTGATGTAGACTTTCCTCAGCGTCTTCATTGGGAGATAAGACCGCCATGACATCTTCTTTCAGTCCCTTTTTGTCTCTGCAGAGTTTCATAGAAAAAAATGGAGGCTCCTCACTTTTACTATTGTCGTCCTCTTCCTCCTGGTGCCTCAAAACTGTCATCTTGCTGCCCCCCAATACTGAGCTAGAGCCATAGAGATAGACCCCCCATTCCCCATAATATTATTCCCCCTGTATATTATATTGGCCACCCTCTTTATTATTAGTACAATGCCCCCTCTTTATTATTAATGTAATAGCCTCCTCTTTATTAGTAATGTAATGGCCCCCTCTATTAGTAATGTAATGGCCTCCTCTTTATTAGTAATATAATGGCCCCCTCTATTAGTCATATAATGGCCCCCCTCTATTAGTAATATAATGGCCCCCTCTATTGGTAATGTAATGGCCCCCTCTTTTAGTAATGTAATGGCCCCCTCTATTAGTAATATAATGGCCATCCTCTATTTGTAATATAATGGCCCCCACTATTAGTAATATAATGGCCATCCTCTTTTAGTAATGTAATGGCCCCCTCTATTAGTAATGTAATGGCCCCCTCTATTAGTAATGTAATGGCCCCCCTCTATTAGTCATATAATGGCCCCCTCTATAAGTAATGTAATGGCCCCCTCTATTAGTCATATAATGGCCCCCCTCTATTAGTCATATAATGGCCCCCCTCTATTAGTAATATAATGGCCCCCTCTATTAGTAATATAATGGCCCCCTCTATTAGTCATATAATGGCCCCTCTATTAGTCATATAATGGCCCCCCTCTATTAGTCATATAATGGCCCCCTCTATTATTAATTTTATGGCCCCCTCTATTAGTAATGTAATGGCCCCCTCTATTAGTAATATAATGCCCCCCTCTCTCAGTAATGTCCCCCTCTATTAGTAATTTGATGGCCCCCTCTATTAGTAATGTAATGGCCCCCTCTATTAGTAATATAATGCCCCCCTCTATTAGTCATATAATGGCCCCCCTCTATTAGTCATATAATGGCCCCATCTATTAGTCATATAATGGCCCCCCTCTATTAGTAATATAATGGCCCCCTCTATTAGTAATGTAATGGCCCCCTCTATTAGTAATATAATGGCCCCCCTTTATTAGTCATATAATGGCTCCCTCTATTAGTCATATAATGGCCCCCCTCTTTCAGTAATGTAATGGGCCCCTCTATTAGTAATGTAATGGGCCCCTCTATTAGTAATGTAATGGGCCCCTCTATTGGTAATGTAATGGGCCCCTCTATTAATAATGTATGGCCCCCTCTTTATTACTTATGTAATAGCCCCTCTTTGTTATTAATTTAGTGGCCATTCTTAGAATGATGTCCTGGCTAGGCTAGGTGGTCCTCCCCTCTGCTGCCCCCCTCCCCCATAGTGCCCCCAGTACCTCTGCAATTATGGTTGGCCTTTCATTATTCATATATTGCGGTGCCTGCCCACCGCACCACATCTAACACTCAGGGTCAGGGAGCCGAGTGACACACACTAACCCTCAGTCACAGCACAGAAGTCGACGGTAGGGCAGCTGCCTGTGGTGTCTTGCTCTGAACATCTGAAGCGGAAATGTGGCAATGATCTTCTTCTTGCTCCGCACTGTCTTTCCCGCCTGGAAGCCTATCATTAAAGTGCCATACTGCCGTGCGCCGCATGGTGTGCGCCCTGGTCTCCCTGCTCTCGGCAGTGCGGCAGGGAGAAAAACAACAGCGATTTAAGATTTTTTTCCCCCAGCGGCAGTCTGGCACCAGGGCAATGGCCCAGCCAACCCCCCCCCCCCCCACGCTACGCCCCTGCACAAAGGGAATGATTATAGGAAGTTTACTATCTTCCATTGTACAAGAGATTGCCACTCACACTCATCAGAGACTTCTCTCACGTACATCAGTGTCAGAATAATTGCCTCTTTCCTAGTTTTTGCTTTCAAGAACTGTGTAAATCTTTTCTTCTAAGTGTTCTGCCTAGTAATAGACATATCTAGAACCACTGAGGGGAGCAATAAGGACCTCTTGTGTGAGTACAAGCACTATTATCATGGGCTTAACCCAGTCCTACATCTTATGAGCTACTCCATCCATATGTACCGTAGTGCATACTGGGTAGTGTCAAGAAGTTGGACACCCAAGACCCTACCTCATATCTGCTAAGCCACGCCTCCAGCTCTGCTAAGCCACCTAGCCTCTCCCAGTAAAGGTGCTGGACAAGAAAAAAAAAAGGGGGGGGGGGGGACCTTAGGGTGAGCTCTCACCCTCAGTCAGTCACATGTTGGCCGGCTCTAGTGACTGACTGGGGGGGAAGGGGGTGAGAGAAAGCCTCAGTCAGTGCAATGCTGCTGAGCGTGGACACACAGAAATGAAGGACAAGCAAATATCCGTCCAGGCCTTGTGTCGAACGGAGGACATGGAACCAGGAAACTGGACTGTCCAGCCTAAAGCCAGATATCTGGCCACCCTCTGCCAAATCATGTGGAACGTATCGGGAGTCATATATGGTGGAGTTTCCCATTACTCTTGTCTTTGTAGATGGCAGCTATGTTCTGATTTGTGGCCACAGGTGACACCACTGGTCCTATGTGATGGGATTTCAGTGCAATGAATACAGAAAGTAGAGAGGTTTCCTATAGCAACTGATTAGTTGTCGTTTTTCCATTGCACCCTATAGACATATATTTGCACCCGTTTTCAGATGCACGCCTCATTGTGCAGTGTAATCCAGATTGTACTGCTTCCATTCAGCTAATGCCATTAATGAGAACGTCTCTCCCTCTCTTCTGTGGCCGAGAATTCGTTTGATGTGCTGATTTACACCCCGTTCACGTGTGTGTCTTGTGTGTACCTCTGCCCCCTGATAAATTGGGAATTCGCATCATAAAAGCTGCAAAACAGAAATGCTGCTAAATATACATGTGCTGCGGGATGAAAGGCCGGGGGGTTGATTGACACACTCCTAATTAGATAAAGGGCCTTTCAGATTTTACATTGTGGCCAATTATGGATCTAAGAAAAGTTCTCCCCATTTGTTCAAGGGAGATTCATTCCCTGCAATGTGCACAATTACAATGATCAGGGTGTTTATAATCTTAACCCCCTAATGTCTGGGGCCCGTTGAGCACATAGTTAGAATATTTCCAGTGTGCTGGAGAGGCATCGGTAACTTTTTTTGCGGGTGATTGTTAATCCTATGTGAATATTTGATTTGGGGGTTATGTAAAGGGAATAATATAATGGTGCTTCAAAAGAATTGCAGAAGGCAATTAAATTAAGCCTTAGGTGTCATTCTGACGGCCATAATTTAGCTTCCATTTTTTAGTTTTAGGATCATTTACATTTGGTTCCTTTGAAACAGGGGGGGCCAGGTCTTGTGGCCATGATACCGAAGCTACAGCCGTCTGAATGAGACCTTATGTAAAGAAAGTCAGGACTAGTGAGGTTTCAGCCCTCAATTTTCCAGTGCATGTTAAAAATGAAGGGGGGGGACCTATTGCACCTCCTGACATGTTGGCTTGAATAAATACTTTCATTCCCCATAATTTAACAATTCTCCTTGTCGATGGGGCGTTTTGAGCAATTCGGGAAGTCATTAAAGAGTATATGTCACGTCTCCTGACAACTACTTGCATTTTCCATGTGATTGTAATTCTGGAGCATCTATTCCCATGACTTGGTGATCTGCCATTTCAAAGGGTCCACATGGGTGGTTCCAGTTTGGGGTGTGTCTCTGCACAGTATGACACTGACTGGATAGGTAACGCCCGTCTGGACCTTCATTGCCAACTGCTAGTAAATCATTCATAACCTCTAGCAGGAGTAGTAAGGGAATCACACAGCACAGAGTCATGAGAATAGGGGATTCAGAATTATTACAAGGGGAATGCAAGTAGATACTAAAACGGACATGTCAGGAATGGTGACAGGACCTCTTTAAAGGGGTACCTCTCATATACTTATTCAGGTGGGGTGTCAGATCGGGGTTCCTTGGGCTCACTAGATGAAATAATTATGGTGATACCTTCCATCTCTCCTAAGCCTTGACCTTCTAGAGCAGTGTTCCTCAACTCCAGTCCTCAGGGCCCACCTGCCGGTCATATATTCAGGATTTGCTTAGTATTGAGCAGGTGATATATTCAAGATGGCTAACAGCTATTGCCTGGACCTTCGGTCTCTGGGAAATTAGTTTTTATAACAGCTTATCACTAGTGTTGAGCGCGAATATTCGAAAAGCGAATTTTTTTAGCGAATATCGGCACTTCGCTAATTCGCGAATATTTCGAATATAGCGCTATAAATTCGCTATTTCGAATATTCGTTTTTTTTTTTGTTTTTTTTTAGTTATATTTTTTTCTTTCCTACTTCCCAAAAGTAGTTCTTACCTGTCCTGAGGATTCCTGGCTTCCTGGCTGCTCTAGTCAGTGCCCGTTGCCGCTTCTGCCGACTTCCGTGCTCATGTGGAGCGTCCCCATCCATGGGAGAATCTCCATATACTAAAATGTACTGTCGGATTTGAGGAATTACGTTGAAATCGCAATGCGATTAATTCAAGTTATATTAATCGCATTGCGATTACAACTTAGCACTGCTATCTTACATAGGCTAGAATTAACGAATATGGTATGGAGTATAGCTATGCACTAGCAGTGCTAAGTTGAAATCGCAATGCGAATACTTTAAGTTAAATTAATCGCATTGCGATTTCAACTTAGCACTGCTGCTATATTCCATATTCGTTAACTTCGTTAATTCTAGCAAGCTGACCCATTATAAACCCAGCTCTAAGTTGAAATCGCAATGCGATTAATATAACTTGAATTAATCGCATTGCGATTTCAACGTAATTCCTCAAATCCGACAGTACATTTTAGTATATGGAGACGTTCCCATGGTGATGACAGAAGTTATGGTTGGCTTGGCAGAATTAGCGAATAGCGAATATGACGAATGTATTCGTCATATTCCTCAAAACGAAGATAACGAAGTATTCTACATCTTCGTTTTAGCTACCTATTCGTCTCGTCATCGTCAACTTCGCTATTCGCTAATTCTAGCAATCAAATAGGAAGGTTGACTTACCAGACAGCTGTGTTAAATTCGCTATGCGATTTTATTTTATTTTTTAATACAATAATTATATTACTTGATAAAATTATTATAAGTATTCTATTTATTAAAAAAATAAAAAAAAATCGCATAGCGAATTTAACACAGCTGTCTCTATAGTCAACCTTCCTATTTGATTGCTAGAATTAGCGAAGTTGACGAATAGGTAGCTAAAACGAAGATGTAGAATACTTCTTATCTTCGTTTTGAGGAATAGACGAATACATTCGTCATATTCGTCATCCTCGCTAATTCTAGATATGAAACCAATAGGAAAGTAGCCTTAAGTACAAATCGCAATATGCGATTATTTAAATCGCATGTTAATCGCGATAACTAGAAAAAATGACGAATATTCGATTTCGACGAATATGAAACGAATATTCATTCGAATATTCGCGAATTTCGTTGAAATCGAATATGGCACCTGCCGCTCATCACTACTTATCACTCCTAGGTGTTACTCATGGGGTGCACCAGTCTACAACGGCCCAGCACCTCCATAGGTCTTTGAAATCACTTGGCCACTACCCTTTATGAATTACTTTCATAAACAGCTTGTGCTATCAGGGTCCCTGACCACCAGGTGATCCAAGCAGGTTCAGTTTAGTCTTTTTGGAAAGACACCATCAGTGGCTTACCATCAATAGAGGCAGACCAGACAGTTGCTATGAAGCTTGGCCAAATGGCCCATTCACTTTCTGATTCTGTAAGGAGTCCTAAAATGACATTGAAAGGGGAAGTTGTCATTATGGGAGACTTTAATCTTCCTGAAATAAACTGGAAAACCAAAATAGCTAGTTCTGCCGGGAGTACAGACATTCTAAATTCCCTACTGGGATTATCTCTACAGCAAGTAGTTGAGGAGCCAACCCGGAAGGAGGCCATTTTAGATTTGGTATTCACAAACGGCAATTTGGTATGTGATATTACTGTAGGGGAAAGCTTAGGATCCAGTGATCACCAGTCAGTAAGGTTTACTATAAGTACAGTGACTGAGTCACTCCACACAAAAACAAAAGTCTTAGATTTTCGGAAAACAGACTTTTCTAAAATGAGATCAGTGGTATACGAGTCCCTATCAGACTGGAACAATTTCAATGGAGTCCAAAAGAAATGGGACTACTTAAAAGTGGCACTACTGAAGGCAACAGAAAAGTACATTAGGCTTGTCAGTAAAAGCAAAAAAAAGGAAGAGACCACTGTGGTACTCAGCAGAAGTGGCCAAAATCATTAAAAATAAAAAGATGGCATTTAGTAAGGATAAAAACACCCAAAACGAGGATGACAGGGAAATCTATAAGATGAGGCAGAGAGAGGCCAAGCAAGTTATAAGAGCTTCTAAAGCTCAGGCAGAAGAGAAATTAGCTCAGTTAGTGAAAAAAGGTGATAAGACATTCTTCAGATACATAAATGAAAAACGGAAATTAAAACCAGGAATTACCAAATTAAAAACAAAAGAAGGAAGGTATATGGAAGAGGATAAAGAACTAGCTGACTGCTTCAATGAATACTTCTGTTCAGTTTTTACAAAGGAAAATAAAGGAGAAGGACCTCAGTTAGGGAGGAAGACTAATGAATCCTTTGATGCATGTGTCTTTACAAAGGAAGAGGTTTTAAGTCAGCTGTCTAAAATCAATACAAATAAATCACATGGGCCTGATGGGATACACCCAAAGCTATTAAAAGAGCTTAGAGGTGTACTAGCAAAACCATTAACAGATTTATTTAGCCAATCACTGGTAACAGGTGTCGTCCCAGAAGATTGAAAATTAGCAAACGTTGTGCCAATTCACAAGAAAGGTAGTAGAGAGGAATCAGGCAACTATAGGCCAGTAAGCCTGACATCAATAGTGGGGAAATTAATGGAAACCATACTCAAGGAGAGGATTGGGGAACATCTAAAAACCCATGGGTTGATTGATAAAAAAACAGCATGGGTTTACTTCAGGGAGATCATGTCAAACTAATCTTATTGACTTTTTTGATTGGGTGACTAAAATAATAGATGGCGGAGGTGCAGTAGACATCGCTTATCTGGACTTTAGTAAGGCTTTTGATACTGTCCCACATAGAAGGCTTATCAATAAACTGCAGTCTTTGAGCTTGGGCTCACATATTGTTGAATGGATTAGGCAGTGGCTGAAGGACAGAAAACAGAGGGTTGTAGTCAATGGAGTATATTCAGACCATGGTATTGTTAGCAGTGGGGTACCTCAGGAATCGGTTCTGGGACCCATATTGTTTAATATCTAATATCGGCGAAATTGCAGAAGGCCTCAATGGTAAGGTGTGTCTTTTTGCTGATGACACAAAGATTTGGGTTGATGTTCCTGGAGGGATACACCAAATGGAAAAGGATTTAGGAAAACTAGTGGAATAGTCAGAAATCTGGCAACTAAAATTTAATGTCGATAAGTGCAAGATAATGCACCTGGGGCGTAAAAACCCAAGAGCAGAATATAAAATCAGTGATACAGTACTAACCTCAGTATCTGAGGAAAGGGATTTAGGGGTCATTATATCAGACGACCTAAAGGTGGGCAGACAATGTCATAGAGCAGCAGGTAATGCCAGCAGAATGCTTGGGTGTATAGGGAGAGGCATTAACAGTAGAAAGAGGGAGGTGCTCATGCCGCTCTACAGAGCACTAGTGAGACCCTATTTGGAGTATTGTGTGCAGTACTGGAGACCATATCTGCAGAAGGATATTGAAACTTTGGAGAGAGTTCAGAGAAGAGCTACTAAACTAGTACAGTGATACCTCGGTTCACGAACTTAATTCGTGAACTGACTCTGGTCGCGAACCGAATTGGTCGTGAACCGAGGCACATTTTCCCATAGGGTTCAATGTAAATCCGGTTAATCCGTGCTGACTTTTTTTGGGGGGTTTTTGAAGCCCAAAAATATGAAACAAATGACAATACACATTAGTAAAGTACAGTATACTGTAGTTATTTATTAAGAGAGGACAGTAAGGTGGGAGGCAGTTATTGTTTGGGGAGAGTCCCCTCCATAAGGACATCAGGGAGATCTTCTTCAGGGGTTTCCTCTCTCCTTTGTCTCCTAGCTGCAGGCTCAGTTTGTCTGAAAAATCTGTCCAATGTCACTTGTCTCTTTCTGCGCTGCATAACCCTCCGGAAATGAGAGACCACATTATCAGGAAGTCCCGACCATGTGACAGCCTGAAATTAGCATTAAAATGGCCGCGGCTTGCGTTCGTGAACCGAGGCGGAGTTCGTGAACCGGAGCATATTTTTACGAACTTTTCTGTTCGTGAACCGAGTTGTTCGTGAACAGAAGCGTTCGTGAACCGAGGTATCACTGTACATGGATTGCAGGACAAAACTTACCAGGAAAGGTTAAAGGACCTTAACATGTATAGCTTGGAAGCAAGAAGAGACAGAGGGGATATGATAGAAACTTTTAAATACATAAAGGGAATCATCACGGTAAAAGAGGAGAGAATATTTAAAAGAAGAAAAATTGCTACAAGAGGACATAGTTTTAAATTAGAGGGGCAAAGGTTTAAAAGTAATTTCAGGAAGTATTACTTTACTGAGAGAGTAGTGGACGCATGGAATAGCCTTCCTGCAGAAGTGGTAGCTGCAAATACAGTGAAGGAGTTTAAGCAAGCATGGGATAGGCATAAGGCCATCCTTCATATAAGATAGGGCCAAGGGCTATTCATAGTATTCAGTATATTGGGCAGACTAGATGGGCCAAATGGTTGTTATCTGTCGACACATTCTATGTTTCCATGTTTCTATGTTTCTATATGTTTCTATGTCCTTGCTCTTCTCTATGGAGCCCTCCACTTTCCGAGGCTGCTCTTCTGAGAATACCCTGTATATTTAACTTTAAAGGGGTTGTGCAAGAATGGGGGGCTGGTGTTTTGGCAAATCCCCCCCTACTTTACCAGACCTGTAACCGGAAAATTACTTACCTGCTTCCCAGCACTGGCACCCCGCTCCTTTTCCTCCTGACCTACGATGCCCCACTAGGCTCCCCGGTATGACATTGCCGCAGCCAATCACATGAATAGGAAAGTCACACAACTTTCTGCAAGACTTGCAACGTGTGAAGACGCCATAATGCTTGCCAGCCCAATAGACACTCTTTGTGCCTCCCTTTGATATCTATATGCCTCAACAGGTTATATAGATAAGGGCTGTCCAGTTGGGATGTTCTTAAAGGGGATGTGCCAAATTATCCCCTATCGCTGCGACCCCCACTGATCACAAGAACTTAGGTCCTTTTTCCTTGTTCTGATTGAGTGGCATTCCGTGCATGTTCTAAGGCCCCTTTCACACCTGCGTTCTTCTTTTCCGGCATAGAGATCCGTCGTCGGGTCTCTATGCCGGAAAAATCCTGATCAGGATCATCCCCATGCATTCTGAATGGAGAGAAATCCGTTCAGGATGCATCAGGATGACTTCAGTTCAGGACCGGAGCGTTTTTTGGACGCAGCAAATACCGCAGCATGCTGCGCTTTTTATTCCGTCCAAAAATCCGGAACACTTGCCGCAAGGTCGGATCGGAATTAATGCCCATTGAAAGGCATTAATCCGGATCCGACCTTAAGCTAAGCGTCGTTTCGGCGCATTGCCGGATCCGACATTTAGCTTTTTGTGACTGGTTACCATGGCAGCCAGGACGCTAAAGTCCTGGTTACCATGGTAAAATGTAACAGGGAGCGGGGAGCGGCATACTACATTCCGTGCGGCTCCGGGCGCTCCAGGATGACGTCAGGGCGCCCCAGTGCATGGATCACGTGATCGCATGGATCACGTGATCCATGCGCATGGAGCGCTCTGGCGTCATTCAGGAGCGCCCGAGCCGCACTGGAATGCGTATGCCGCTCCCCGCTCCCGCTCTACTATGGCAACCAGGACGCTAGTAGCGTCCTGGCTGCCATAGTAACCTGAAAGCAATTCGAAGACTGATCAGGATCCTGATCAGTCTTCTAATGCTTCAGGTGACTTGCGTTCTGACGGATCCGGCAGGACGGAAGTGCATGCCGGATCCTCAGAACGCAAGTGTGAAAGGACCCTAAGGGAGTGCCAGAGGTAGCCAAGTACAGCACAGGGGTCCTGGGTTCACATCCAACCGGGAAAAGGGATGAATGATGACAATGTTTGTACAGTGTTGCAGAATATGTTGGCTCTATGGACAAAAAGTGTAGCTCCAATGTTTGCCAACTCGCATGACCAAGGTTTAAAACTGACTAGCAGAAGCTACCGGTGATGCAATGTGTGCCAATTGGCAAGGTAACCATAGGGTGTGTAGCCTGATGAGTCTGATGACTCCCTTAACAACAGGGGTATCCTATACCCTTGTGGTGCTCCCACCCCCAAAGTAAATTGTAAACTTAGTCAGGAGAGCTGGATTGTTGAAAAGCCTCAATACATGACCAGTTGGGGTTCTCTAAGGCCAGTGAGGAACGCTTGGAGAACTAAATCACTATTCAGACAATGACAGGGAATTGTGATTTGGATTCCTATCTGCCATTTGATTGGGGCATTTCGTTTTGCTTTTATTTATTTTTTATATTTGCTACTAGATGGGACAAAGTTTTTTTCTTCTTATTTTAGCAATAATATATTTCAATTAGTCAAAGCTACAAATTACTGACCATTCATCGGATAAAGTCTCTGATCATCAGGTAACAGCCAAAAAAGCCCCTGGGCTCTGTCCATTCTCACAGTGATTTACAGCTTAAGATATTCGCAGTAAGTACACACCCAGGTGTCGAGCTTAGTGGGCCACAGCCCATCCCATCCCATCCTGAAGCCCCTAGGGGTCTAATCTCCCATCCCAAGACCCTGACCCTTTTCAGCAGTTCATGGAAACTGGAAACTATTTGGGATTGTTAATAAATCATTTGCAAGGAACCTAATCTTTTCTGAAAGATGAGTAATTAGGATTGGGTAACCTATACACATTGTATGTTGTCAGTTAAAATCATTAGCCCTAGTCAAACTCCACCTGATAAACCAGCTTCTTAGAGGTGGAAAGGTGACCAGATAATGACATGACAGTGCAGGTAACAGGATGATTAGGTAGATTCATGGGAGGGAGTTGGAGTTTTAAGGCAGGGTTGAGATCTGCGACTAAATTGTGTTTTACTATTCCAGTATCGGAATATGGAGGACACCAACGGCAAATAAAATCAATGTCCAGGTGCTCTTTGTATACAAAGATTGCAGGGTTATAAAAGTTCTCACCAATTTTTTGTTATATGTGTGGATGTGGAGTAGCTTAGATGTCAAGCAGTCTTCAGTCTACGGTAGAGTGCTTTCCTAGTGCTTTGTGCAGGTGGTCATCCTTCTTGTGTACCCCTCCATTGGAACACAACAAGAATGGTTTGGTGAACCCTAGCCGCACCGTGCCACTTCTTCCTCCTCTGCTCTTCCAAACTCTGCAGGTTCAACACAATCTCAGATCTTCAACTGAAACTGCACCGAGACATCATGGACAGAGAAACCTTGTGCAGCTCATTTTGATAAAATTCATTACATTTTAATGGTCCTGCGTACCAACAAGTATTGGGATGAACAAGCATAAAAGTTGATAAAACATTAAAATGGACCTTCCATCTCCTCTCGACCAGTTTTCCTTGCCAAGGGATAGGGTATGGAGCTTTCTTGCACATTATATACCCATTTACCACAGTCTATATTACATGATTGAAGGTCACTTGGATCCACTGACAACCCAGCCACATATATATATTGTCACTACTGGGCATCGCTACCAAACTTCTTACTTACATCTCTCGTTCCTTACCAGCGGGTACGGCTGCTGGAGTAGCCCTGTTCCATCCACTCCATGTCGGCTGTGGCCTATTCTCCTCTTAAAGGGCCAGCATGTGCGCCCTAATCTGTCCAGCTTTCCTAAGGTACTTAGGGTGCCCTCCCCGGAGAGTGTGTGCCTGACAAATGGTTATTTTAGCTTGCTAGTTCCCTGCAAAAATGTGCCACTCTCGGGGCCAGCCCATATCCAATATCACACATACCTCCACCAATCACAGAAACATAGCAGCGTGGAATGAACGCTATGACGAATTTTTACTTAGTGACTCCTCTCACCACTCCCTTAAATGTGTAACCTCACCATCAATACAAGGAAAAAAATAACAGTGAACCACAGAAACATCTGGTGAGGGACATATGAGGGATGTATGCCTGTACTTTCAGACAGGAACAATTTTACACTACCGCTATACAAACACCAACATACTCAATAAAACCACCATACAGTGACCATATACAGGCTAGATGCCAATTTTACACAGGCGCTCTGCAGAGTACAGAGCAGGGGCGTAACTATAGGGGAAGCAGGGGAAGCGGCTGCTTTGGGGCCCTGACCCAGAAGGGGCCCATCCAAAAGGAGGAGAAGTACTAAAATATTTTGTCAGGGCCCCTCAACAGTATTACACAATGAAATGATATACAGTGGCAGTATAGACAGTGTAGAAAACGGATGGAACAGCTGCCGGGCCTGGTCTGAGAGAGCCATCGTTACTAGCCACAGGAATGGGGGCAAGAAAGGAAGGGGTTGTAAAAAAATTACTGGGGGAGGGGGCCCCATTCAAAAATTTGCTGTGGGGCCCAGTCATTTCTAGTTACGCCACTGGTACAGAGGTAGCCGCTGGTTTCATTACAGACAGCACGCCACATTGGTAACTCTGTTCTAATACATAGTATACTCTCCTGACATGACGGTTTTTAGTAAATACTTGTATTCTGGAGAATTATTTTTTTCCCCCTTCCTTATCAATTAGACCTCAGATCAGACAAAAAAACCTAAATAAATAAAACGTACCAGAAGGTACGTGCTCCAGAAGACTCCGGCACTCTGGATCTCCGGCGCTCTCCTCTTGCAGCTCTGTACTGACCTGACGTCGCTCAACATGAGGTCACAGTACATGCCTGTCCTCACTACGTCCTCGAGCTGAACGCCGTCAGGACGCAGCACAGTGCAGCTCCTGGACCAGAAGACCATGGAACGGTGAGTAATAACAGCACTAGCAGCACTGCACTTACCGCTCCCTGGCCTCATGTACACAATTGACAGTAAAAAAAACAACAACACACGCACATTAAAATAAAGTTGTGAAAACAAAAATAGAAAAAAATGGTCTTCTGGGTTGCTGGACACTAAGGGGGAGATTTAACAAAATTGGTGTAAAGGACAATTGGCTTAGTTGCCCAAGAAAGGTGGAATCTGATGGGTTGCTATGGGCAACTAAGCCAGTTTGCCTTTACACCAGTTTTGATAACCCCCCCCATCCATAATTTGTCGCGGATATATATAGAATGGCTCACTTGATTGATATGGATGTATAGAAGTAATATGCCGAGCTTCTACACCTATCTGGTGCCAACAGATATTAAAAACTGTTATATTAGAGTAATAATGGTGAGATGCTCTAAGCATATATTCCAAAATGCACAATTTATTTGACTAAAAAGACAAACAATAAATGACTGAAAATAATAAAAAGTACAAATGACATAAAAGATATAAATCAATCTAAAAACATATATTATGTGCAAAACATAATAGGTTCCAGTCCACAAGTAATGCTGCGGGCCCAGCAGCTATTGATAGTATGGACCCATAATTATATAAAACAAGAATGGCAGAAATAGCGAGGTCTTAGGATGTAAGATGTAGCCAAGTATGTTGTAACTAGTATTGCTGAAATGAAAATCAAAGGCAACAATGGAATGTGCTCCAGTAACGCAGATGGGAAAGTTCCTGAGCCAGCACGGCTGAATACTGGCCCATTAATAACACTGACTGTGTAGCAGTTCATACATGGCGGCAAGAGTTGAGCGAATTTCAGGTTATCGTTTACTGGTAAAAGGTGAATTGCGTTGTGGATTCTGTTACCACAGACCATAACGCAATTCTATAACGGAATGCATAACGGAATGCCTTTAGAGGCGTTCCGTTATTCATTCCGTCATAATAGAAGTCTATCCTCCCCCCACCCCCTGCAAAGTTATGTAGAGGCCGGCGCTTCTATATAACTTCGGCGCATCCAGAACCAGCTCAGGGGGATTAAGACCGGCGTATAAATTGCCGGTCTTAATAAACGACCCCCATATTCTGTCTATGCTGATTTTGTACATTCTTTTCGCACTCTACTATTCCATTATTGCGGCTTTGTAACACTTGATGCAAAACATATTCGGCATCAAAGGAAATGTTCTAATGTTTTGTTATCCACAATAGTGCTGTTGTTGTTAGACCGCAGCCTGCCGAATCTCAATACCGGAAAACAACAACGCAAGTGTGAAAGTGTAAAACAGACACGTCAGGAGAGCCGTCAGATGCTTAAAGCGTCAGTGAGCTTCCAACAACTTTTGATATGTCACAGCCACATATCAAAGGTTTGACCTTTGGGGGTCTGAGCACTGAGACCTGCACCCATCGTTGCACCCATCGAAGAGAGCGAAGTGCTCAGATACTGCACTCTCTCTCCTTTATGCAGGAGATGGAATTGAGATGGGTCCATTCAGGGGCGTAGCTAAAGGCTCATGGGCCCTGGTGCAAGAGTTCAGCTTGGGCCCCCCTTCCCTTCAGGCTCCTGGGCCCGGTAGCGACTGCTACCTCTGAACCCCCTATAGCTACGCCCCTGGGCCCATAGACTTCCTATTAAGCATGTCTTCTGCAGTTAAGAGGGAAAACGTGCTATGTCAGTGATTCTCTCTAGTCATTCTAACGATCCATGGGGGTTTTCATCCGTGCACGGCGAGAAGCAGCAGTGGTATAGGGGCCATGAACGGCACGGGGAACTAGGTAAGTATACTCAATGTGAGGGGCCCAGGCATATGGGGGACATTTTTTAGTCTCAGATAGCACCTTTACAGACATCCCAACATGCGAAAACTCATTTCAGAGAGGTACACTTCTCATTTCATTTCAGGGAGGTTTTCTTTTTTTTCTTTTTTCCACGAACTTTTTATTACATTCATCAGCCCCCCAGTGCCTCTCATCAGCCCCCCAGTGCCTCTCATCAGCCCCCAGTGCCTCTCATCTGCCCCCAGTGCCTTTCCATCAGCCCCCCAGTGCCTCTCCATCAGCCCCCCAGTGCCTCTCCATCAACCCCCCAGTGCCTCTCCATCAGCCCCCCAGTGCCTCTCCATCAGCCCCCCAGTGCCTCTCCATCAGCCCCCAGTGCCTCTCCATTAGCCCCCAGTGCCTCTCCATCAGCCCCCCAGTGCCACTCCATCAGCCCCCAGTGCCTCTCTATTAGCCCCCCAGTGCCTCTCCATCAGCCCCCAGTGCCTCTCCATCAGCCCACCCCCAGTGCCTCTTCGTCAGCCCCCGGTGCCTCTCCATTAGCCCCCAGTGCCTCTCCATCAGCCCCCAGTGCTTCTCCATTAGCCCCCAGTGCCTCTCCATTAGCCCCCAGTGCCTCTCCATCAGGCCCCCAGTGCCTTTCCATCAGCCCCCAGTGCCTCTCCATCAGCCCCCAGTGCCTCTCCATCAGCCCCCCAGTGCCTCTTCATTAGCCCACAGTGCCTCTCCATTAGCCCACAGTGCCTCTCACCAGCCCCCAGTCAGTGCCTCTCACCAGTCCATAAAATATATATAAAAAAACACTTACCCTCTCCTGCTCCTGGCCGCGATCGCTCCTCTTCTGCTGCTGTCAGCTGTGCTGTGAAGGCTGCGCACAGCGTGAGGTCACAGAGCGACTCACTCCTGTGCGCAGGCTGCAGAGCCGACAGCCGAGGACCAGGAAGCGGTAAGTACAAAGCCTTCACTGCTTCCTGGTCCTTTTTCCCTGAACGGGAACGGCGTTCCTGCTGTGAAAAAAGTGCAGGAACGCCTTTCCCACCCGTTCCCCCTGGACTTGAGCCCTGCTTTCCAGGATATATTGTTTCTCATGCGGGCGTCAGGGAGCCGCTATCTAATAGTGGGAGACTCTCTGAACGTCCGGAAGACTTGAGATCCCTGCCTTTAAGCTTTAAAAACCCTTCATTCCTCAGGTGCTGCTGGTCTTTGCTGTCTGTCAGCAGCAGCCACTAGGGGGAGTTTACCACGTTTCCATTTATATACTGTAGCTTTCATTGACTTCAATAGGAGTCTGGACAAAATAGTTCAGCCTGCAGGACTATTTTTTGGCCAATATTTTTGCTAGAATCTGTAATGGAGGCTCCAATAAAACCTGTTGCAATGCTCAGTCTTGACACTCGGTGTCACTTTTGATAATATGTAACCGATTAAAATAGATAATCGGAGGTTGTTGGGATTTAGCTGAAGCCACATGTGGTAAGAGTTTGGGCGTGTGCCCGTGTGGCATGTGAACCCCCCACTGCCAGGGTGCAGGTAATTCTGAGCCATGGGAAAAGTAGGCAGCAATGGGACCCACTTGAGACACATTGCAGCTAAGTGTAGAGGGCTGCCAAGGTGAGAAGCTGCCAGTCAGGGTCCCAGAGAGCTTCAGACGTTAGAGACAGCCAGACACCAAAAAATGGTCCTGGCGATATATGAAGGAGCTTGAAGTCACCTTGAGGTCCAGCATTAGGATATCATTAGGGTGGAGTGCTGCTGAGCTAAGCTTCCCAGTCCTGAGAAATGAGGAGAATCTGTGGTTGGAGTTGGGCCTGCTGAGAGGAGGACTGCTGCTTACACCGTGGACCTGCTCTGGACTGCTGTTGCTGATGGGGCCTGTTCAGGGGTGCACCACAAATGAGGCCAGGTGAGGCGATTGCCTCTGGCAGCACCAGGTAGGGGCAAGACGGGGGCAGCGGTAGGACCATGGGCAATGATTGTTTCATTGTGGCAAAGGGGTTAGGTTAAGAAATTAGCATGGGGGGTGGGGTCCATTTCAGTTTTCACCTCAGGCAGCAGAAAGGCTAGGTGCACCCCTGGGCCTATTAAAGACAGCTGGTTGAAGTAGAGATGGCACTTGACACCACGATTGATTTTGGACCACTTACGGCCTGGAGGCTATATTGTGGATAAGCACCGCCAGCCTACAGAGTGACCTGAGACTGTGAGCCAGCCTGCTGAGCCCTGCAACCTCACTGCTGTAAGTGTACTGCCGTGTGCCGAGGATGGGCACTGATCTGTTACTAGTGGCAGTCACCCGTGGGGTGTAGAGATTGTTCTATTACTGTTTGCAACCAGTTGTTGTGAAAACTGTATACAGAGACTGCCCTGCTGCTATTGATAACTAGCAACCTCTGTGCCTCTATTGTGTTGTCTAACTATCAAGTTTGTGCCCTCTGCGAGAGACTGTAACCATATATTTATTGCCTCTAACTGAGTAAACCTTCCAGGTAAACTTCGCTGGCTCCATTTAGTCACTGTGCCACCCTTAAAGGGGTTCTGCAGTTCTTTTTAAAGGGGTTGTCCGGGCTCAGAGCTGAACCTGGACATTTCCTCATTTTCACCCAGGCAGCCCCCCATACTTGAGCATCGGAGCATTCTCCGATACTCTCCTTTGCCCCGAGCTGAATCGTGCAGGGCAAAGGCATTTTCTGGAGTTCCGGTGACAAACCGGGCTCTCCTTAGGGCTGCCAGGCGGACGCTTTCGCCCAGCAGTGAGCCCGGTGACATCACCGGCACAGTTGGACAGGCTTCAGCGCTGCCCTAGCCTGTAAAACAGCTAGTGCAGCGCTAAAACCTCCCATCAGAGCTGATGTCGTCACCGAACACACTGCTGGGGGGGGGGGGGGGGTGACTTGGTGAAATTATGGGTATGTCCGGGTTCAGCTCTGAACCTGGACAGCCCCTTTAACTGATGATGTATTCTCTGGATAGATCATCAGCATCTGATAGGCGAGGGACCCCGGCCGATCAGCTGTTTGAGAAGACAGCAGCACTCTAGGAGAACAGCAGCCTTCTTTCTGTTTCGCTCAGACCGGTGATAGTAGTCGTGACGTCACTAGGCCTGAGCGAAACAGAGAGAAGGCCACGGTGCTCGCTGGCTCCTCAAACAGCTGATTGACCGACGTCCCGGGCGTTGGACCCCCGCTGATCAGATGCTGATGATCTATCCAGAGGATAGATCATCAGTTAAAAAGAACTGCAGAACCCCTTTAAGTGTGGTACAGTTTAATGGTCATAGACCACACCCTTACATTTCTGACCCTCTTACAGTGTTGTCAATGAAGAAATTCTGATGTCTTGGTTAAAGGGATTGTGTCACAACGAAATTCACCAATAAGCCAGGCACAATGCCTTGGACTTGGAGCGCTAGCTCAGCTAAATATAATGATACCTTTCACAAGCAATACATTGCTTCATTATGGAGAAAAAGTACTTTTAATCTATATGTAAATGACTAGTTAAGTGCACCCTTGCTCTTCCTGCTTCCTCTGCTAGTCCCTCCCTCTCCTTCTTGATTGACAGGCCAGGTTCCTGCATAGTCATCTCACCTGTCCCTGTCAATCAAGAAGGAGAGGAAGGGGCTGCCGGAGGAAGCAGGAGCAGCAAGGGTGCACAGAGAGGCTTGAAAATGACCTCAGTGCACTTAACTGCTTATTTGTACATGGATTTAAAGTACTTTGGAGGACATGTTTTAACAGATATAGCCACAATAATGGTGTATTAAAGTCACAGATTTTGTAGCATTTTGTTGGAAAATGTGCAACTTTTCCACCACTTAGGCCACTTTTCATGGCTTGGAAAATGGCTTAAATATACTCCAGTAAGAGAGCTGGTATAGATTTAAGTCTGTGGCACTGCTTCCCAGATAAAGCACCTATGTGTATAGTGGCACTAGTTATGTGTATAGTATGGCGGCATAATCTATGTACACTGTATGGTGAGATCATGCACTTTATAACACATGCACTACCTATGTCTAGCATGCATGTGTGCATCTGTTTATCTCTATTAACTTACGGGCCGTGGTAGCGGAATCCATAACGGAATTCTTAGATAACCCGAGATATAGCGAAGAAAGAATAGCAGGGACGGCACTCACCATTCGATGCACTTTATTCACATATAATCACATACTGTATAATTGCAAGTTTCGGCAGTTAGTTTTTCCCTAAAGTTAGTTCTGGAAAGGGCTGCTCCAGGGTCATTGACCATTTCCGTACAGCCCATGGGGGCAGTTTGAAGACATTGTCCTTTTGTGGTCTGGAACTGGTTAAACCTCCACTCAGAGGAGGTGATAGACATCGCCTCCTATTACAACGGGAGGCGCAGTGGATACTGCGCACCCAGGCTACAGGTGACCTGGGGATGAATGATAGAATAGATCTGAATATGTTTTTGTAAATGTGAAATTGTGCTGCATTTTTTAATGTGTACGTCCGTTTTATGATATACCTTATGTATTGGGGCAGCGTCTGTGGGTGCCTGGCAACATGCAGACCTGCCGTCATAAGGAGGAGGAGCAGTGTACGCCTCCACTTCAGTGCCTGAGGAAGCGCGGTTGCTTCGGCCAAGGCGGTCTGCCCCATACTGGCGAAACTTGCGATTATATGTGAATAAAGGGCATCGAATGGTGAGTGCCGTCCCGGCTATTCTTTCTTCGCTATATCTATGTATCACATGGACTGAAATTCTTATCGAGACTGAGCACCACTGGATGCGACTCTTTATGGCAAGTTAGGGAGTGAGGGAGTTGCTGAAGAGGACACGACTGGACATTGAGAGTGCTTTAGAGTGCCACAGAAAATCTCTCTTTTTCATACTTCTTAGATAACCCGAACCTTGTACGCCGAACTTGAAAACACAGATTATAGGTCTGCAACCTGTGGCTCTCCAGTTATTGCAAAACTATACCCCTAGCACATACTAACAGCTGCTGGGAGTTGTAGTTTTACAGTATCCAGAGAGCAACAGGTTGCAGACCAATACATTAGAAAAATTATGTTATAAAGGGATATTCCATGTATTACAAGTTATCCCCTATACACAGGATAGGGGATAACTATCAGATTGGCTATCCTCAGTGCTCCTGTAGAAATGAATGGACTGGTGCTGCACCTTGCCGACCAGCCGCTCCTTCCATTTCAGGGGAGCTTCACAAGATACAGGCTTCCGTTGTCAGGATTGTGAATGTTCCAGCAGTAGGACCCCCACAGATCTGATAGTTTATCCCCTATCTTGTGGATAGATTATAAATTGTTATGAGTGGAGTACCCCTTTAAATAGTAATTTTATTTATAAACTAATGCATTTGACTCCTGGCCTGCTATAACTAATACACATGTCATCTGACAAGTTGCCACTAGATGGCAGTGCAGCTTTACAGCCTCCTCCAGATATGAATGTTACATATCTGTGCACCAGTTACATACGCTGTATTTTACTGAGATCTAACAGTTACCTGTGACAATGACAGTATTTACTAAGACAGATAAAGTAGAAATACTTAATTTGCTTTACTTTTTCAGTCATGAGCAGGGCACGTCTGTGGTCTAATTGGTCGCCGCTAAATACTGATAAGGCTATTGAATAATATGGCAGTTTAATATTAATCCCAGCACTGAATGAGGGACCTTTAATGTATTGATCGGCATTGTAGTCTGCAGAGTAGTCTGCCGTATGTCTAGTCATAGTTATTGATAAGCAGCTTTGCATGTTTTGCCTGGAGCGCCCTAATCTGGAGAACTGCACTTCCTCAGCGAAAAAAACAGAAACCAGGAGGTCACACAAAAATGTCAGCAATGATTATAGATTAGTCAGTATCTTACGTCTCAGAAGTCACTCTGACCTTTTATCCAACTAGTTTACTTCAACTCGCAAATAAGAAAATTTAGAAATAGATAGATAGATAGATAGATAGATAGATAGATGGATAGCATACAAAACAAGGGCAGCACAGCAAAAAGACAACAAGAAAAATAGTATGCTAGGGTGCCAGCGGCTGTGGGGGCGATCCACCCACCTTACTCACAAAAATGATAAACTCCACGGCACATCCAGAAGTAGCAAAAGTAACAAAAATGTATTCACCAGTATTTACTTTTGCTACTTCTGGATGTGTCGTGGAGTTTATCATTTTTTTAGATAGATAGATTAGATAGACAGATATATATGAGATGGATAAATACAATTTTTAGAAGTGATTACGCCACTTTTTCATGGTAATTGATCATAGGCTAAAATAATAAAGTTGTGTAGAAGGTAAGGTAATTTTCCTTATATTTTCACAGTATGGTTTAGTCCAGGGGTCCGATGGTAATAATGGGGGAATCACCTGAAGCAGAGCACCTACCACTAAACCATTGCTGAGCTACATATATTTCATTGCTGTACTTATGTCCATATACATTGTATTTTACCTTTCATGATATTACTTGAATGGAAACTTAAGAAATTCACGTTTTCCGATGCAATGTGTGGACAGTTTTAGGCCATTCTCCTTTTGGAGGTAATGGCGGCAAGCTCCAGGTCTGCTCTTTCTCTGGCCTTTACCCGCTGACTTAGGCTAGGTCTACATCGCATTTCTGGTTATGAGTCCGCGAGTCCATGAGTTGTGTCTGACTTGCAACCAAATATCCAACATGTTTAGATCATTTGGTAACATGTTGTGACCACATTCACATTCATTCTTGAGATTTCACAGTGTAACTTTGCCATCTTCATGTCCCGAGACCAAAGTAGCCATGTAGCCCCAGCCTTAATTGGGGGCGATAGTACATTATATGGGGTGAAGCACTTGCAGTCTTCCAATGTTATCTTACACAAGGCTGAGAATGGGTCCATTATTAGAAACAAATGTTTACAATTGACATATGGCCTATGTGAAGATGATGCTGATCATCAGAACATCTGTCAGGGGACCTCCACTTTCATGTGCCACCCAAAATCCTCATTGGATGGCAATACATCGCCTTGTGTAAACAGTTGATGTGCTCCCAACAATATGCAACGCGGAGGGGACAAATGATCATAACGATCATTCCTTCCCCATTCACTTTGCATTGGGCCCTTTAAACAACGTCTATTCGACTTGTATGTAGACGACTGGTGCTCATTATCGTCCTGTGTAATAGGACCCTTATACACCGCCGCACAAAACGTCACCATCGTAGTTTTTGCTGCCTTTTTTGGAGGAGTAGCAGCATGTAGCAAATGTGTCTTTTGTGTGTGCGGAAGTCCTTATGATATTCCAACCACTGAAACCTTCTATAATTACTTGAGTGTCCTCAGGTAGAAGGTAGACGATCTTATCAGTGCAATTTATAATTAGCAACTGTCTTACACTGTAAATCTGCAATTAGGGTCAATCAGATAAGCCCGCCTGGTAACAGCGCCACGCTGCAGTGTCTGTCGCCCTGTTGTTATGTGGTGTTATGTTGTTAAAATTCCAGTGGAGCCAGTTTTACGTAAAGCCCACCTATTATGTCCTCACCAATCAAGATAAAAGTCAGCCTAGGAAATTCAGTCTACAAATCTTGTCTTATCTCCAGCTTAAACATTGACTCTGTGTAGACTCTAGGTAATATTTAGTAAAGTCTCTGCTCCTTCCGAGGGAATAGCTCCAGGCTACACATAGGAAGCTAAGCTACACACACCCACACACAGCAACTTACCCGACCGGCGCTCTCCAAGCTCCATTTACTACACGTAAACTCAGCCTGAGATTATTCGCTGTCTGACGCTGGGATTTGGGGTCTGGTAATGCTACGGAAGTGTTTTACTAGGTTTGCATTTATAGATGAAGAGTTCTGCTGCATTTATATTGCTGGATAGCACGGTGGCTCAGTGGTTAGCACTGGTTCCTTGCAGAGGGCCCTAGGCTCAAATCTGACCAAGGACAAGATCTGCATGGAGTTTGTATCTTCTTCCCATGTATGGATGGGTTTCTTCTGAGTACTCTGGTTCCTCCCACACTCCGATGGTAACATTGCACCATTAGAAGTGTACCGCTTTATGCCTCCAGTCACATACGGAGGTGCACAGTTTTTTTTTCCCAACCCTAAAAATATAATTGGACATTTTTGCTCTAATTCCCTCCCCCCACAAGTGGGTCAACATATATCCTAGACCAGGGATCAGCAACCTCTGGCACTCCAGCTGTTCTGAAACTACAACTCCCAGAACTTATGTGGAAGTTGCATGAACAGCTAAGTATGTGTGCATGCTGGAAGTTGTAGTTTCACAGCAGCTGGAGTGCCAAAGGTTGCTGATCCCTGCCCCAGACTTTAGCCTAAATATATTACATAGCTGTCCAAACTATCTTATATATTTGGGTTTTATGCAAAACCCACAAAACGACATAACTTTGGTGCTTCCTCCAGCAGGCCGTGCAACAGACTTACACTAGCTCCCTTGCTGGCGTAGATTTAAGACATTTTTCACGTGAAAAACTGGCGTCAAAAATGATAAATGAGCCAGGCCTGCCGGCCAGCCCGATTCCCGCTACTCTCCCCTTTTCTCGGTACTCTGGAATCTTAACGTGAGCAGAGAAAAGTCGCATATTTTGCAACAACAATTATGTGTCTCAAAATCTGTGACTTTAATACGTCAAAAAGTGTCATATAAGTGACATATAAATGACCCCCATAGCCTTTTAATAATGTGCATATGGATAGAGACACACTTACTGTATATAAATATATACATACACGCATACATATTTATTTACGTTCATGTATATATTTACATACATATCTATTTACACACACATATATATACACACACACACACACATATATATGTACATACTTATACACACATATATATATACACACACACACATATATATATGTACATACTTATACACACATATATATATACACACACATATATATATGTACATACTTATACACACATATATATATACACACATATATATACACACACACACATATATATGTACATACTTATACACACATATATATACACACACACACATATATATGTACATACTTATACACACATATATATATACACACACATATATATATGTACATACTTATACACATATATATACACATGCACACTTGTATATATAGGTACATAGACACACACACATATATACATACACACACACACACACACATATATATGTACATACGCACGCACACAAACACATATATATTATACACACATACATACACATATACATACACCTCTCTTTAGGTAGTTGATGTCATATGATGGAGCAGGGTTAAAATGTGCAGGGATCTTGGGATCTTAGAAGTTAAACCCTCTTATTGAGCAGTGAAGGATTCAGCCACCACCGATGACGGATGTCATTAGTAAGCTAGCTGCCATGTCTGATCCTGAATGACAGGCTAATAAGGGTCCCCAGGGCATATATGCACTCAAACACATATCCTCCTATCCATTATTCTTAAACTGTGGCCAAACCACGAGGGAATAAGTGTGAGCAACTGAACCAACTATATAGAGAGGGAGCTCAGGACTGTCCCCCAGGTCCCATCAATTTATTTAAGTCCCAGGCCCCAGCAGAAGAGTATCTGAAGAAGCTCTGCTCCATAATGGCCATGCAATTGGTTCAATTAAGGAAAAAAAGGGAGCAGAGAAGAGTTTTTTTTTTGTAATGAAATTGTCTTGTAAAAGAAAACTCTGCAAATTGGAGGATTATGTGAACAGACCACCTGTAGGGCATTCTCATTCTCCACCTCATGCTTTGCTGCCTGCAGTTTGGCTAACAATGTAGGGAAGGCTAATGGAAAAAGGCAGCTTTCTCTCTCGCTCTCCCTTCCTCTGCACAAACTGTTACAACTCATACTAAAAAATAAAATAGAAGGTGGTAAAAAAGAAAAAAAAAACAAATGTCTTTAATTGAAGATCCTTTAAGGCCTTGCAGTGGTCAATTGGTGTTCAAAAAGAGGGGGGGACAGGGAGCTGGGAAACAGACTTGAAGACTATAGATCATGCATGGAGGACAGAAAAGATCAAAGCTTCTCAGGCTGAAAAGACCAAGTTCCTTCCAGATTAACCCCATTCATTTGGTCTCTCTTAAAAGGGGGGACCCATGTGCTGAGCCACTAGGCAGGCAGGTAAAAAGTTCAATAATTTCCAAAGCATTTTTACAACTAATTCAGCCCCCCTTTTACTCAGTAAATGGACTTAGGCTTGACGGACGCACAATGCATTCTGTGCACACAATAGGGATCACGTTTAATATACACAAGTTAAGTATAAAAGGTTACCAAGACGTTAACCCCTTAAATTATCCCAGCAAATTGACCAGTTTGACGTTTTAAGACCTGGTAAGAGATTATCGGCTGCCTCTGCAGTGACATGCGAGGGTGGCCACAGACACGAATATTATTTTGGCAATCGTTTGCATCAGATGGTTTTTGGACCTTGTCAAAAAGTTTTGAGAATATTTTGGTTGCTCTTCAGCTTCAGTTATTCTCTAGGGAAAAAAGTTGCAAGTGATCTTGAGACTATGCCTACAAGAGGTTGGACAGCAGTCACAGGTTGTTGGGGAACATTGTCACCCTAGGGAACAACTGAAGACGCGTTTTGACCAAGACTCGCCATGAGGGTCTGCATCTAACCATAAATTGTCTAGCTCAGGGATGGGCAAACTGCGGCCCTCCAGCTGTTGCAAAACTATAACTCCTAGCATGCAAAGACTGCTTATAGCTATCAGCCTACAGCAGGGCATGGTGGGAATTGTAGTTTTACAACAGCTGGAGGGCCGCAGTTTGCCCATCCCTGGTCTAGCTCATGCAATTATCACTTTTACAAAATTTTTCAAAAATTTCTATGCATACATTGTATTTAACTCATGTATTTTTCAGATTTAAATCCATTTTCCTATCTGATAGGACACTGTAATCATTAACCACTTCACGTCATGACATGAACCCTGTGTTAACTGTATCTAGACCCCCCCCACTGAAAACCCACTACACCCAACTAAATTTGACATCACAAAAGAAAAAGTGAAGGAAACTGTAAGTATAATTTATAAAAAAAATTATTTTATTGACAAAATAGAATAATCAATTCTTTTGTTTCTTAGGAAGAAGCCTCTAAACTTTATACACATATTTACAGTTACATTATAACTTTGTATTATATACATATCTTACAAATATTTCTATAAATACATCCTGCAATGGAAGAAACCCGTATTTACTTGGGACTTAAGACGTGATTTAAGGCATTTACTTGGCTTAATTAACAGTTTCCATCCCCCTTGGTTTTGTCGTGAGACTGGGGACTGCCACAAGGCATAGCGGATTGATAAGGATGTCCTAGGCAGTTGGGCACTGATGGGGTCACCACCTAGCAGTGCCAGGAAAAGAAATGTTTAAGGACACATTCAGCAAAGTTAAAAAAATATATATATGAAGGTTTCTCCACACATGCTTCCAAGAAACTAATAAGTTATTGCCTCATTACTTAGAGCCCAGAGACAATCCCCTGCCCCTGGCCAGTTAAATTATGGTTTCAGCAATGCTCCTTGCATATAAATGGAGAGGAATCAGGGAGGCTTCAATTCCAGGTACATTGTTCTGACCAGTCATTCAAGTCCCTACTAATGGATACCATTAAGAGTTCATTATCATGCTAATAGCAAGAAACTAAAAAAAAAGAGAAGGGGGTGGGGGGCTTGGGTTGGGTTGGCAGATCTCAGACAGTCAAGTGTCTCTGTGTCCTACCCCCACCCCTTTTCCTGTTAGTCTTAGACCTGAGATAAGGGCATCTGTTTTGGGTAAGACACTGAGCTGGCAGTGCCAGACCTCCATGTCAACCCAGTGCTGACATCACTATACATGGACCCACCAGTTGCTTTGCTGCCCCAGCAGCAGTGAGTACAGAAAGCCCTCCAGGACTCCAGAGTCTTGCCAGACCAGATCCATACCCCAGATGTGATGCCAACCACCAGGCACATAAAGTACTTGAGCATGAAGACCGCATAGTCCGGCCGGCGTGGCTGTGCCAGTTCGGGTAGGCAGGAGTTGCAGTTGTGTGCTGCCTCCCAGCCTTGGCGGTTGTGTTGTTCGTAGAAGAAGCATGCCACCACGATGGTAGCTGGCACAGTGTACAGCACGCTGAATATCCCTATCCGGATCATAAGTTTTTCCAGCTTGTCTGTCTTGGTGCCCCCCTGTTTGATGACACTGCGGATCCTGAAAAGGGACACAAATCCAGCCAGCAGGAACATGCTGCCAATAAAGAGGTAGATGACTAAAGGTGCCAAAACAAAGCCCCTCAAATTGTCTAGGTTCTGGTTGCCTACATAACAGATGCCAGCCACTGGGTCACCATCTACTGAGCTGAGAGCTAGGACAGCTATGGACTTGATACTAGGTACCAACCAGGCTGCCAGGTGGAAGTATTGGGAGTAGCCTGCGATGGCTTCATTGCCCCATTTCATGCCAGCTGCTAAGAACCAGGTGAGGGACAGGATGACCCACCAGATGGAGCTGGCCATGCCAAAGAAGTAGATGAGCAGGAACACCAGGGTACAGAGGGCAGGTCCTGTGGTCTCATAGTGGATGTGCTCCAGGTCGTGCTCCCTGCTGCATGCCACCTTCTCATGCCCAGCTATCAGCCTGACCAGATAGCCAGCAGATACCAGCAGGTAGCAGGCCGAGAGGAAGATGATGGGGCGTTCTGGATACTTGAAACGCTCCATGTCTATCAGGAAGGTGGAGACGGTGGCAAAGGTGGAGGCAAAACAAAGCACAGACCAAAGTCCAATCCAGAAGTTGGTGAAGGTCCTCTCCTCGGGGGTGAAGTAGGGGTTGTGGCAGGGCATGGCACAGTTAGGGATCTGCCCAGTCCTCACACGGTTGTACAGTGGGTGCCTTTCGTTGGAGACCAGCACCATGGGTGCTCTGCACTGGCACCCTGGCTCGCACCCAGCAGGGGGTCTCGGCTTGGTCCTGGGGGGCTCCACACGTGTCTTCCCCTTGTTGTGCCCATGTGTGGGCGCCTTTGGAGGACGCTGGGGCTGCTCTGGGAGGCTGGGGGCCACGGTGGTCAGGTCGGTGCGGTTATAGTCCATGCACAGAGTGTCGGGGTTCCCCTGCTCAGGCAGCCGGTCGCATCGCATCCTGTCCGGCCAGGCGAAGCCGTATTGTCGCATGAGGGGCGCACAGCCAGCCCTTGCCCGCTCACACACGCTCCGGCAGGGTGGCAGCGGCTTTTTGTAGTCCTCCAGGCAGATGGGGGTGTACATGCTGCACAGAAAGAACTTGAGATCCGGGGAGCAGTGGATCTCCACCAGCGGCCAGAACTGGTGCACCTCCAGGCCAGCCTCGTCCTGCGTGTCGTGGTTGAACTGGTTGGGCATGTAGGTGTAGTTGTAGCCGATGCCCTTGCACAGGGGCACAGTGATCTCCTGGCAGGTCAGCTCCTTGGCCGCAGCACCCTGAGCACCGGGGAGCAGGAACACAGCGCCCAGCAGCAGAAACAGCGAGGTCGTCTTCATCCTGTTCTAGTCTCTGCTCTGATCATGCAAAATGTCACAGCCCAGGCTGAAAGGTCATCTCCTCTGCTCACCCCTGTGCCACTCACGGATCACCAGGGGCATGGGCTCCGCCAGCTTCAGTCAGTGCAAAGTTAAGAGAAAGAAGTTCCTCCAGTGTCTGCAGCGTGTACATCCACAGTGACAGCTCCAGCTGGGAGGGAATGCTGCACTCAGTTCTGCTCCACCTCACTCTGCAAGCTTTACTAGTGCTCAGGAACTCCTCTACTGAATATTTATACCAGGAGCACCCCCCCAACCCCCCTCTTCCTCCAGAGGGAGGTGGGACTGCTGCCTGAAGCAATCAACCTTATTGTAAAGGTGGTCCCAGTGTGTGTATTAGCTGGGCATTGTCATGCATGTGCTGCTGTGATGTATTTTATTACACACTTCATTAACTTGATGTATTTACAGCAACTTAAAGCCATCACCAGGACTAACTGGTGGCACTTGCACAAATACACATTTATTTGCCCCATGAATTTGCAGGAGGTTATGTTCAATCTAATGTGCATTTGTTCTTTTTTTGTGTGTTTTTTTTGTCATTTTCTAAAATAAAGATATTTCAATCCAGAAAATCATATTTGGTGTATTTAGGTATCCATGTAAATCTGCAGAATCTCAGAATAATTGGTATTTATGAATTACAATAAATACATAAATAAATAGAGAAATAATAATGATACATTTAATGAAATAATTCTAAATAAAAAGAATAAAATAGTTATAAAAATATAATAATAATAATGCATCATCAATGTATTCCACAGTGCTGTACACAGGAGGGAGCATGCCCCACTGCTGCTGCTAAGGCTACATTTGTCACTTCTTGTCGCAGAAAAGTCGCGCAACATTTTCTGTAATGATAGTCAATGGTGTCGCAATGCAACATGTGACATGCTGTGATGTTCAAATCCAAGTCAGATTTTTTGCGACTGTTGTGTTGCAGTCGGAGTGTGTCGCATGTCTCATGGCGACACCATTGACTAGGGTTGAGCGAATCGTATTCGGATAGCTGTATCCGAACCTGATTCTTTTAAAAACTTCATCAAGAATATAGGCTCCGTCCTACTGTAAAATATATGGCCTCCGCGGAGGTCTTTCCGAAGTTTCAGCAAATATCGTAAGACTTACTTCGTCTCGCCTCTATGACGTGTCAGTTCTTTTATTCGCATAAATTACTGTATCAAAATACGAAGCCGAACTCGGCTTTCTGCCTTATTAACGAAGCCGAGTTCAGCTTCGTATTTTGATACAGTAGTTTAGGAGCATAAAGGAATTATCACGTGATAGAGGCGAGACAAATTAAGTCTCATGTTATTTGCTGAAACTTTGGAAAGTCCTCCGTGGAGGCCATATATTTTACAGTAGGACAGAGCCCATATTCTTAACAAAGTTTTTAAAAGAATCAGGTTCGGATACAGCAACCTGACCCCTGATTCGCTGAACTCTACGACTGACTATCATTACAAAAAATGTTGCATGACATTTCTGCATCAAGAAATCTTGCGAAAAATTTTGCCGCGTAGATGTACCCTTTTCGCACGACACATCGCAGTGTAGCCACACCCTTAGGGTACGGCGATGCAGTCCGGTTTCCTGATGCAGTCTTGGAGGCCAAAATCAGGAGTGGATCAAAAAAGATGAGAAAGTATAAAGGACGGATATGACTTCTGTTTTTTGAATTCCCTCCTGGTTTTAGCTTCCAAAACTGTACGCAAAAACCTGACCGTGTGACCGAACCCTTAGGCTTCTTTCATATTTGCGTTACTGGTCTCCGGCAGGCTGTTTGTGCAGAGAACAGTCTGTCGGAGCTCTCTGGATTTGGCATGGACGGATGTTACTGCAATGCCCACCGGCCCAATTGACTATAACAGAATCAGGCAGAGATCCGGCCGCTACATGCCAAATATGCTGGGGTTCCTCCAGACAAAATAAGTTGTGTACGGAAATCCCTCCGCCCTATGGGGCGCCCTATGGGGATGAATGATCGCCAGA
Organism: Bufotes viridis; assembly: GCA_033119425.1. Lineage (NCBI taxonomy): Eukaryota > Metazoa > Chordata > Amphibia > Anura > Bufonidae > Bufotes > Bufotes viridis. The sequence continues at coordinate 343,574,123 of CM065593.1, forward strand.
GTGATCTTTGTTCCAGATTAGTGTTGAGCAAATCGAAGTCCACAAAGTTTTTTCAGGGAATGTTCGATTCTCCGAATTTTCTCGTGCTTCGTGGTAACAAATAGATTTTCCCTAAATGACGGCAAAAAACGTTTGAGCGCAAAGAGCCGGCCGCTGCTATCTTGATTAAAGATCTCACACGAAATCCTGTGAGCAGTGACATATGACGTCACCATGCCGGCCGACATGATGACGTCGTCATGGGTCGTGTGAGATTGTGCACCAGATCTTTAATCTTTAATCAAATGGATGAGGTAAGTATGATTTTAATTTTTTTGCCAATGTAATATTAACGTCAGATGCCACGATCAGCTATGAGTGCGGCATCTGTGGGGTACAATGAAGGGGAGCGGCGCAATCGACATTCCCTGTTATTGCACCCACTACTTAAAAAGAAATGTGCTTCATGATGAAGTAATTAGTCAGTAAGCAATTTTTTTTATAAAATTTGGCGAAGCAGCTGAATCAAATTTTCCAATACTTCGCTCATCTCTAGTCCTCATACACATTCATTATTTCTTTAGACCAGATGATCTGCTATCCAGAAAAGAGGATTTCAGTGACCGCTCCAGCGATGCCTTCATCCGATGAAGGAACGTTTTCTTGTTGATAGGCGACCCCTTTACACAGAAGGAGAAGGTGCGTTCCTTGTAAACAAGCAAAATGTTACATGTGAACCCTGTCCCAATCTTCTTGCGGTGTGAGATAATACCGGGGTAACATGGAGAGTAAGAATATTGCCCTGGTTGGATCCAGCTCCGTTGTCCTAGTGTCACAAGGCTTCTTGAGCAGATACCTATATTCCTCCGTATAATGGAGTTCTCATCTAACTGGCCAGATGGTCCTGACATTTTCGGAAGCGTTCTGCATCTTCTCCCCTGAAATATGTATAGCTGGATGCGTGTTTATTTATGACCATTGAGATTTGGTGACTGCAGACAGATAGTCTAGGAGTTCAGGAAATTGATACTCTGAGTGGTATGTTAAGAAGTTGCAGAGGGAAAAGCGCACTCACACAAGAAGGCAAAGAGAAGTACGACAAAACCAGGAGGAAACGACAATTATCACAACAACGTTTCAGCCTCATAAATTGTCAGTTTGTAAGTTTAGTGAAGGTGAGTTCTTTCTAGAAAGGAAAACCGTCGGCTGTGTTGGTGACACGATGACTGTATTGTTAAGGTGATCTCTAGCTTGGAAATAATGGGGAACTCCTGGTCAGTATAATAATGCAACTGTTTCTTTGCCCTGATTCTAGAGGGTCCTCCTATGTAGACCCTACAACCCTTTAAACACTTGACCTGCACATGAGGGTATGACTTTCTGAGCAGGTTTACCAACTACTATGGTTTTCTGAACGGGGTAATAATATTACTATTATTACTATAATATTGTATTGTATTGATTGGATATGTCTGATAGGTGCATGCCCCATCTTTGGGACCCACGCCTCAAGATTGAGGGCAATGCCGTGATAAGAGAGCCCAACCACGCATGGGTGACATCCTCTCCATTCACTACAATGGGACTTCCGAAAATAGCAGGGTGACCGCACTTGGCTATTTTCAGAAGGTCCACGGCGGTGAACGGAGGGGAGGCTGCACATGTGTGGCTTGCTCTCCATTCACTTTTGCCAGTTATAAGTAATGCCCCCATTAAATGCCATCTGGTAGCACAAGACATCCATATGCCTTTACGTACAAAGGTAGGGTGCAGTCACTCGACCGTATCAGTTCTGCGCATCCACAAAATACGGACGCGGCCTGTGTGGATCCTGCATTTTTCGCGGGCCCCATTGAAAAAATGTCTATTTTAGTCTGCAAAATGGAGAAGAACAGGACATGTTCTATAATTTGTGGCTCGTCCACATGGATGAGTTAGCTGTCCGAATTTTATTTTGGCCCCATAGAAATGAACGAAAAAAAAAGGGAATGGGATCCAGACTGAAAATACGGTTATGTGAATGCTCATGAGTTCTGTATTACATCAGTACAATTTGGCGGTACACCAAGCCAGTATGGCCATATTCTCGTGCACACGACCGTATGTATTTTGTGGTCCGCACAATATGGATCCGCAAAAAAACAGATGACATCTGTGTGACTTCCATGTTACATCCGTTTTTTTTTGCAGATCCTTTGTAACAATGCCTGTCCTTGTCTGTGAAACATGTTCTATTTTTTTGTGGAACGGACTTGCGGACATATGGATACGGAATTGCACAGAGTGATTTCAGTTTTAATTTGTGGCCTCATTGAAATGAATGGTTTCACATATGGGCCGCAAAAAAAAACTGGAAAATAACCTGGCCATACACATTCAATAGCTGTCAGTCGCACTATCATTCAGCAGACAGCTATCTCTCCTGATTACCCCATACACATACAATTCAGTTTGGTCTAACGTGTACTGTATGTGTTGTCAATGGGGACCGAGGAGAACAAAAGGAGAGGGCGAAAAAATTCAGTTTGCCCGATCCTTCTCTACAGGCTCGGACTGGCCCACAGGGGTACAGGTGAATTTCCTGGTGGGCCCCTGAGCAGGGTGGGCCCCTAGTCTCCCACGCCCTGCACAAATGGCACAAAACACAGTAGACTTATTGCTCTTCATACATATCTTCAATATACAGCACCTCAACCAGCCTGTGTTCATATAAAAAACTTGTTAGATTATTTATTATATTTGAGTGTATCCGTATGGTGGGCTCCCAAAATAACTTTTACTGGTGGGCCCTAGGTACCCCAGTCCGACCCTGCTTTTCTGCCCCGACATCATTAGACTGGTGTTTCCGATAATACTCTAGTGTATATGGGGGTCTTTAGACTGATGATGGATGAACGCTGGAGCTTCTCTTCAAAATGTTTGCCCATAATTGTATTGGGAGCATTTTGTTTGTCTGTTTGACTTTGACATTTAGGCATTTATTTACTCGGTGTGAAGCTTTTATAATTATGTGCAAACGGTAACCTGTCCTGCAGATTGTATTTCAGCTAATCATACAGCGTCTCCAGATGAGTTGTCACACCACTGATGAAGTCATTAAGAAAGGTGATCTAATCACATGCAAATGAGGTGCAAACAAGGGGCTATGTACGGAGGGCATTGTCCCTCGTTATTGGTACGTGGACTATATTGCTTCCAATACACTATATGCTAATTGCTGAGGAGTCCTCCGTGCCACATGTACAGAGCCTTGTATAATGAGGCTAGAGACATAGAGAAGTCTAGAATTAGAGCATTGGCTTCTGGGAAATATATTTTTGGATCTTTGGGATTTTTTTTTTAATTGTGAGAAGCGAATAGAGAGGAGAATTACGTGGTTACAGAAAACAGCTGGAATTGTAACTGAATCGCTGAGTTTTTTACAGCACGCCACAAGTGTCTCAAAACTTGGGCCTCTGAAAGTATCACTCTCACAGGAAGAGCGCAATCTGGTGAGCTTAGAAAAAGGCATGCACACAATCACAGCAGCCATTTCTATGCTGGGAGGCAGAGGTAAAGTGGGGTTCACACATAGCCGAGTCTGGAATCTTCTCATATCTATCTATCTATCTATCTATCTATCTATCTATCTATCTATCTATCTATCTTCTCATATCTATCTATCTGATGTCACTAATACTGACAAATAATTACTTGTCTCTAGTAAAACATAGTTTAAACCATTTATATTGAATATTGCAAGTCATATTTTACAAAAACAAATGAAAATTCAAAGTAAAAATTTGATTAAATTTAATATTATTAGAAAAATATAACATTTCCATTTGTTGTAAATCTCTTATTGACAATATTTAATTATTTTGGGAGTGATTTCATTAGTCGCCATTAGATTACCTTCATAATATAGTGTGATGAAGAAATGTCTATCTATCTATCTATCTATCTATCTATCTATCTGTCTGTCTATCTATCTATCTAATCCCTCTATCTATCTAATCCCTCTATCTATCTATCTATCTATCTATCTAATCCCTCTATCTATCTATCTATCTATCTATCTATCTATCTATCTATCTTCTCATATCTATCTATCTATCTATCTATCTATCTATCCTATCTATCTATCTATCTATCTATCTATCTATCTATCTATCTGTCTATCTAATATATCTATCTATCTATCTATCTATCTATCTATCTATCTATCTATCTATCTATCTATCTATCTATCTAATCCCTCTATCTTCTATCTAATCTATCTATCTATCTATCTATCTATCTATCTATCTTCTCATATCTATCTATCTATCTATCTATCTATCTATCTATCTATCTATCATCTGTCACATGGAGACAAATGAAGCATGGTGCTTGCCCCCCCTGTAGACATTTCTATTACTTTCCCATACATCTGAATGGGGCTTGCAGAAATCCATGCACACCGTACAGATAGAACCCCACCGAGAACAGTTTTGTCAGTTACAAGTCGACATGTAGTCTGCAGCATGTGAACATGCCCTAGGGGATGGTGGCCATCTTGGATATGACCTATTGATTTCTATGTATGTAGATTTATCTGCAGTCCCTGAGATCGGCGCTGAGGGACCTAATTATAAAGTGTGAACATCTCTAGACGCTGTAGGTTCTGTAGAGGGGGACGTCTTATCATTACAGGGCTACTCGTGAGATTGACACCTCTAGATTTGGGGGTTCGTACAGACGGAGGGAGCACGGATCTCATTGATGAGCCTCCAGGCTGGGTGACTCTAGGTGATTTTTGTGATTGCTACTGGAAGACCTTGCCCAAGGCAGAAAACCTGCGTGATAACAGCTAATGACATTTGTGGCCTAATCACCTAATTAATCATTAAACTAATCAATCAATCATTGACCAGCTTAGAGACTGGGATGAATTCATCTTCCTCATACAAGGTCGGGTTTTATTTGCTTTGTATGTTGTCAATGCCCTGCAAGCAAATCAATCACAGAAATGATTGTAGAGAATGAAGGATCCGCACAGGGCGGCGTGGACCATGTCTCATCTATACGTGACTTCCACATTTCATCCTGCTTTCTGATTGTGTCCGTTGTCTGGGACAGATATTATACTGCCATTTACTAAGTCACAGCATTAGGCTACTTTCACACTCGCGTTTGGGCGGATCCGTCATGAATGGATCCGGTTGTATTATGTCTTCTACAGTCATGAACGGATCCGTTTGTATTATCTGTAACATAACCAAGATGGATCCGTCATGAACTCCATTGAAAGTCAATGAGAGACGAATAAGTTTTCTATTGTGCAAGATTGTGTCAGAAAAAACGGATCCGTCCCCATTGACTTGCATTGTGTGTCAGGACGGATCTGTTTGGCTCAGTTTCGTGAAGCGGACAGCAAAACGCTGCAGGCAGCCTCCAGAGCGGAATGGTGACTGAACGGAGGCAAACTGATGCATTCTGAGCGGATCCTTTTCCATTCAGAATGTATTAGGGCAAAACTGATCCGTTTTAGACCGCTTACGAGAGCCCTGAACGGATCTCACAAACCGAAAGCCAAAACGCTAGTGTGAAAGTAGACTTAGACAGGCATATTAATGTAGCTACCAATACAGGTCCCAAGTAGGTCCCTATAGTCCAGCAAATTCATGGATGTAGTGATGGCGTGCGGGAGCAGAAGATTATTTGCAGCACGGTGGCTCAGTGGTTAGCACAGTGGCTCAGTGGTTAGCACGGTGGCTCAGTGGTTAGCACGGTGACTCAGTGGTTAGCACGGTGGCTCAGGGGTTAGCACTGGTGCCTTGCGACACTGGTATCCAAGGACAACATCTGCATGGAGTTTGTATGTTCTCCCCATGTGTGCTGGGGTTTCCTCCGGGTTCTCCGGTTTCTGCCCACAGTCCACAGACATACTGATAGGAAACTTAGATTGTGAGCCCCATTAGAATCCATGGTCCTGTGTGGGACCTGGTCCTACCTGCAGTTATCTTTAGGGCCCAGTCTGCCATTATACACAGATTCTGACCTGTGATGGGCCAGTACTGGACCCTCCATGCGCCTCCACTTTTAGACCAAGGAGCAAAGAGTTTTTTTTGTCTGGAAAAAAATTTTGCACATTCCCCAATACCACATTATCAGGGTACAGTATGGACGCTCCATACAGTGAGGTGGTGGGCGCCTCCAGCTCTGATAAGTTAGATTAGAATACCTCCATGCCTACTGTTCTTTCGTGTTTGTAGTGCAGGTCAGGTTAAACTACTTTCACTCTAGCGTTTCTCTTTTCCGTTATTGAGATCCGTCATTGTTAATAGGGACAAAACGTAACTCAACAGAACGGAATGTTCCAAAATGCATTCCGTTCTGTTTGGTTGCTCCAATACCAGAGAGCAAACTGCAGCAAGCTTTGGTTTTCTTTCCGCCATAGGATGCGGAACAAGACGGATCCGGCATAACCCACAATGCAAGTCAATGGGGACAGATCCGTTTAACTCTGACGCAATTTCACACAATAGAAAACTGATCCGTCCCACATTGACTTACAATAGAGTTCATGACGGATCCTTCATGGCTATTTTAAAGATAATACAACCGGATCCATTCATAACGGATGCGGACGGTTGTATTATCAGTAACGGAAGCGTATTTGCTGATTTTTGCCGGATCCACCAACAACTCTAGTGTGAAAGTAGCCTTAGACAGAGGGCCATGCTCATAACTGACGGCCAGACAACATCCCTATAGACTTTCAGCTTGGCTGAATATGTGTCATGTCTATGGAGCCAGGAGAGGTAAGTGGCCGCCAGAGACATCTGATGATTAAAGTTGAAAATGGATGGTGTGGTTTTATGGGCAGCTTTATTCTTGTACATGAAGACCCCTGGATGATGTATTCAGTCACTAAGTGTCACCTACCAAGAACCTCATTTTATTAGACAATGAGTAGTGCTTCAGTCACCTGGGAACCACAAGCCCCAGCATGCCTTCACCATGTTCGGATGAGCTACAGTAATAGTGACTGGAGGGGGCAAACTGGGATTGTAGTTTATCTGCCATGTAAATGCTAAATTTTATATGTCACTGTACATTACTCAGTATAGCTAGAAAATAATCGTGAAATACATTTTTCTAAATCTATTTATCATCTATCTATCTATCTATCTATCTATCTATCTATCTATCTATCTATCTATCTACAGTGTCTATCTATCTATCTATCTATCTATCTATCTGTCTGTCTATCTATCTATCTGTCTGTCTGTCTATCTATCTACAGTGTCTGTCTGTCTGTCTGTCTATCTATCTACAGTGTCTATCTATCTATCTATCTATCTATCTATCTATCTATCTATCTGTCTGTCTATCTATCTTATTATCTACAGTGTCTATCTATCTATCTATCTATCTATCTATCTATCTATCTATCTCTCTCATATCTATCTATCTATCTATCTATCTATCTCATATCTATCTATCTATCTCTATCTCATATCTATCTACAGTGTCTATCTATCTATCTATCTATCTATCTATCTATCTATCTATCTATCTTATTATCTATCTATCTATCTATCTATCTATCTGTCGGTCTATCTATCTATCTATCTGTCGGTCTATCTATCTATCTATCTGTCTGTCTGTCTGTCTGTCTGTCTGTCTGTCTGTCTATCTATCTATCTATATTATCTACAGTGTCTATCTATCTATCTATCTATCTATCTATCTATCTATCTATCTATCTATCTATCATTGTTGTAGTTACTGAAGATAAGGGCAGTAGCACAGAATACTACAGTTTTATAGTGAATGTAATTATTCAGGACGCTTTAGGTTTATGATTTGTCGTTGAATATTGATTTGTAATAATTTTTTTTGGGGGGTGGGAGGGGGGGGGATAGGTGATGCTTGAAAGCCCCCTACATGGCAGCAATCATTCTTGGCTTCCTTGATTAAACAGAAGACAAATCCTTGATAATGTGTTCTGTTAATTGCTTACACTACCTTAAATGTTTCCAGGCCAGGCAGATAACCGGGGAGCCTGGCAGCTCCATTCACGCTTGTTAGGACATCCCAGGGGTCTGTCTTACCCTAAGAATGGACTGTTTACTTTCTAATTGATGTGCTGATGTTTCATTTTGCGCTTGTATGGGACCCATGCTGAGGATGTAATTACTGTAATCTCAGGAACAAGTATTTTCAATTCATGCAGGGTGGCAACACTCCCCCCACCTCCTTTTTTGCAAAACTTTAAAGATTTATCCAGTTTGCAGCTCAGCAAACTATTGCGAAGCCAAATCCCCCCAACCCCATTTCTTAAACTCAGAGGAGGGTCAGATGGAAGGGGGAAGAAGTGACAAACAAGTAGGTGACCCATTGTCTTCGCCCGCCATTGTCTGCTTTGTATTAGTTTGCTTACAACCCCTTCTGGTTACACGGACATGATTGGAAAGAAAACAGTCATTAGCAGTGCTAATTATGTGCTACGGCTAATCATTTTTATAAGTGAAATATAATGACCCTGATTTGCATGGGCGTTGGATGCAGCGTTCTTCCTCTGAGCTAACATGTAGCATCAGATATGGGGGGTGTCTGGGGTGCGGTGGGCTTTACTTGTCACAATAAACACACAAGGTGAAACGAAAGCCTCCGCCGTGCATTCTGGGAGCAGGACAAAGGTTGCACTTTACTGATTTCCTCTTGTGTGACAAGTTTATTTTAATTGGAAAGGGAGGGTAGTCATTCATTTCCTATAGGTGCAGTTCAGTTCTCTGTTTATAGCTTTTAGATAAGTCATGGATGGGTTTTTAAAGATCTACAGGATACAAAGTAAAGTTAGCAACACACATGAGTAATCATTGTACGCATCGCGGCGGACCAGATCTAGTCTCCTCACGCCAAGGAGAGATAGTATTCCCCGAGCCCTGACCTAGGCCTCTCACCCAGCTAAGCCAGTACTCTCTGCTCTGCACTGATGAGGGGCAATCACCCCGAAACAGCTGTCTGCAGATGAGACACTGGCTTATTTATTATCCAAGTCATGTCTCAAGGCCTATTTAAAGGGTCGAACATTGACTTATAGGACAACTGCCTTCCATCTGGTGGCATTAGACGCAGAGCTTGTTAAGAGCTTATTTGCACCCCTTTCTTCCCAGAATTCCAGAGGAGCATTGCCTGACCTATAAGTCCCTCACGCCAATTAAGGCGCTCCCCCAAGCAGTGGAAGAGATTTGATGGTGTTTTGGTCACAAACCAAACCAAAAAGTTACAGTAGGCTTTCTGAGCAGGGATATGTGTCTTCGGCCACCTCATTGAAACGGACAAAATAATAAGGGAAATAACAAACAGCAGGTGGCGCTATACAGATACATTTTATTGAATAGCTCACTGGCTGTACTAAATTTTTAATTACATGTAATTACAAAAGTCTTCAGATCTAGGTGCTGGTTTGAAAAATGTAATATGCTTCGTGACACAATTCTTTTAAATTCTACGGCTGCTGACACGCGCCTTTTTCCTGGCATTTTTTTTTTGGGCCGATGGAGCAAAAAATGGAAGGAAACTGTATTAAAGTGCCACTACAAAAATACAGTGATTGCAGGGCCAGCATGGAACGTCTGGCCAAAATATCTGTTGCCTCCCATACATCACCTGCACAGATATTTGACTTATGCAAGCAGATTTATCAATATTTGTGAACATTGGGAGAGATATTTCACCAGTAGTGTATATAGTCTGACCACAAGCTGCAAGGGCAACCAATGCAGACCTTCCATGTGCATTTATGTGCATTTCTGCAGCCACTGAGGTGGAGAATAACTTTAGATCTGGCAGCACATAGCTGCCTCTCTCTCCATTCACGTCTATGGAGTTAGCCAGGCAGGCATGCTTATGTGTTTATGTGGCTGCCATAGTTCTCATGTCTCTGTGCTAGTAATACTGTTGGTCCTAGTTAGTCCTGCTATATCTGTTTCCACTGTTTAAATGGATATACTTCGCTATTGTGTCTTGCAGGTAGAAAAAAAGGACAAGAATAAGATTGTATTGTGTGCATATGCTTTCTGTTTTTTTCAGGACACAGATGTCAAGTGGTGCCAGGGACAACCTCCGTTAAAATAGGGTTGTGTGCAATGACCTGGTGGTTCACAGTTGAAGGGTTAATATATACTGTGGATGCACTTCCATTGATAACAATGGCTAATATGACTTTATTATGCACTCTGTATTCCAGAAGGCTGTGTATGGGTAGGAATTAGTTACCTGGCAGTTCTTAGTGATAGTTGATGGGTGGTGGACTGGTCCCACTTTCTCCTGGCTAGGGAGTTCCTGGCAAGTAAGCTACGAGAGAGAAGATGTGTATGCTGCTGCTCTTGTGCAAGCCAGACAAGCTAAAGCTGGAGATATGAATTCTTCTCCAGGGAGACACCATCCCTGTGAATTACAGCTACCAGAAAAGTAACTGCGCTTAGAATAACCTCTGAGGGAGAGAAGAACAGACATTTTTCAGAAGGTTGAGGATCATTAAAATGGAACAGTGTGTAGACAAGACAGTAATGGTAATCCACGTTTAAGGCTCTAGACTTTACTGCACATGGATTGAGGTATTTGCTTTTGACTGCCTTCCACAATACTGGGACAGACTGGCTATCCATTCTTGCTGGCCCCGCCCACTTATGTTGGCCCTGCCTTCTGTCAATTTGGACCTGCCGACAACATGGGGCAACATTTAGTTTTTTTTCCATTGCCACTTTAAGTTTCCAGTTGGCCCCTGACAACATGTGAATCAAACCTACAATTTTAGCCATAATTAGTCTTCTCTGCATAGGTCTGGAGGTTTGTGTTCTAACAGGAAAATTAATTATAGTCTAGGTCAAAAGCATTCAGTCACTTGTATCTGATTTATGAAATCCTGAAAACTGAACCTGCTGCTGATTCCTGACAAGCAGAATTAAGAAGCCAGTCATAAACTGTCACCTGCCTACAACGGATGACTTACGCACATCTGCCTTTTCACTTTTCTGCAGGGGAACATGTTCTTCATGGCTTCTCTCCTCTCAGTAATAATAATAATTTGCAATGTTTGGACAGAATATTTTCCCTCTGAATAATCAGTGAGAGAAGGGGATTGCGACTTTATTTTCCTCTATCTGACAGGATGCCTTGTCACATGCATCACTTTCCTAAAGAGTCGCTGAGCGTCAGATGAAGTCATGTCCTTTCTCCTCCCGCTGAAAAATGAAGTGGAAAATTCTCGGCAACCCTGCAAACCATGAATTATGTCTCTTTCTCCCTCTTTCCTGCAGCTGGCGGGGGGAGGAGGCAGAGGAACCTGCTCGCCTCTGGCTCACACCACAGTTCCCATTACTTGCTACATCTTTCAGCAGGTTACTTGGAAGTTGAGGAAATAAATTCCGTTCAGAATAAGTGTCTAGAAAATGTTTCACTGGGTCGCCAAGCCAAAACTCGTATTAGACTGCACTCTATCAGCGCTCGCCAAGTATTCCTGTGAAGAGGCCTACATTGCTTCCTAAGGGCTCATTCATACAACCGTAGTATTGGTCCGCATCCCATGCACATTTTTTGTGGATGGGATGCGGACCCATCCACATCGCCTTTCCGTGGCCTGCAAAAAAAAAAGGGTTTTGCAGACAAGGATAGGACATTTGTGAAGGCGTGAAAAAAAATGTCTCTTGGCTGGTAGCCGTATTTTGCGAATCCGCAATTTGCAGACTCCAAAAACAGCAACAGCTGTGTACATGAGCCCTAAGTAGGTGATCCTACATGATGCCAAGGCCCTGAAAAGTTATGAAAGACCACTGGGTCTAAAGCCTTGTTCACATTTCTCACTTTGCTGGTACTGTATTACGCTTAGTTTTTTTCCACACAAAATCCATGTGGAAAATCTGCACCATGTGCGGGCACCATTAGTAGTGTTGTGCGAATCAAGCATCTGATCAGATTTAGAATTTGGTTAATTTGCGCACTAAAAAACTGCAACGTGCTTGCAGGTACTGTACTACAATGCAGATTTTCTGCACATAATCCTGATCATGTGCCTTAGGCCACCTGCACACATTGCAGAATGCTCGCAGATTTTACCTTGCAGATTCCCAGGCACAAAGAACCAGCAGAGTAGTACAGAACCAGCAAAGTGTACCAGATTAAGCAAATCTCATGTACACTTTGCAGATGGTTTATGTGCAGAAATTGACCTGTACTGCGGATTTTCAAATCTGCAACATGTCAATTATGTTTGCAGTTTTAGCTACTGATTTCACCCTTTTCAATGTCGGGTGAGATCTGCAGCAAAACAGCATATAGTCAGCACCAAAGTCCGCAATTAGAACTTGCGGATTTCGGTGAGGATTTGCAAGAGAATTTGTGAGGGTCATATATGTGCTCATCCGCACTCATGTACAGGTGGTCCTAGGGAACCTGCACATGGTACAGATTTGTGTGAAAAAAATTCGCATGAATTCTGCACCAAAACTGCATAAAAAATTTACATAAATCAGCACTATTTATCTGGGTTTTGGCATGTTTTCTGTTCGGTTTTTGTGCATTTTTTTGGTGTGCATTTTCTTGCAGATTTCAACCCCATTGAATTCTATAGGGAAATCCACACTACAGAAGGTGTGGAATCACACAAATAATTGAGACGCTGTGGATTTTACCATCCAGACAACAGGTCAATTTCTGCACTGAATTAAAAGGGTTTTCTGAGACTTTAAGGCCTTGTGCACATGACCGTATGTGTTTTGCGGTCCGCAAACTGCGGATGTGCAAAACACGGAAGCTGCTCCGCGTTCCGTTACGCAATTTGCGGAACGGAATACGGCCCATTGTAGAAATGCATATTTTTGTCCGCCAAATGGACAAGAATAGGACATGCTCTATTTGTTTTGCGGGGCCACAAAACGGAGCAATGGATGCGGACAGCACACGTAGTCCTGTCCGCATCTTTTGCGGCCCCATTGAAGTGAATGGGTCCGCCCCCGAGCCGCAAAATATGCGGCTTGGACGCGGACCAAAACAACGGTCGTGTGCATGAGGCCTAATACTGATGACCCACCCTCTGGCTTCCTGCTACTGCGAGCGTCGCTGCCTTCTTGAACAGCTGATCTCTGGCATCCTATCAAATACGGATTACCTATCCAGGGGATAGTATTAGGCTAGGTCTACACGACGACATTTGTCGCATTAATGTCGCGTGACAATTTTTATAATGATAGTCTATGGTGTCGCAGCATGTCGCATGTCGCAGTGCGACACTGTAGACTATCATTATAAAAATTGTCACGCGGCATTGGGGCGACAAAATGTTGTGCGACAAATGTTGCAGTGTAGTTGTGGCCTACAAATGTCGTGTAGACCTAGCCTTAAAGTCTCGGGAAAAAAAAAAGTATATGTAAGATTTGTCTAATCTCGTTCAGAAATGCACATAAAGCCGAACAGAAATTCGTGCGGATCTTATGGCGTTCATCACGTGCAGGTGGACTAATAATTGGAAAAATAGTGATTGGACAATAGGGATCTGTTTATATCGACATAAGCAGTGTCAGATATGTTTGGCAGCTCCTCGATTTCTACCTTTGTAATATGCAGTGGAGAATAGCACAACTTTTTGTTTTTCTTTGTGAGCCTCAATATAAGATGAGGGGCACAGTGCATATAGAAGCTCTCAGATTTCTATGAGGACCCCGTGACAGGACTGTGTGAACGAGGCCTTCCATCATGTACACCGTGCAAACAGTCCTGCACACAAGTAGTCTGCTCTGAGAACTCCTTGAAAACAAGACACTGCTATAATGCAGAAATGTAGCCCTCCGTGTGATCAAAAGGTACATTAGGGACAAAAACGAACCTCTTAATAGTTCAAACACACTTTTAGGTATGTTGGAGATCTATAATGAAGGCAGAGTAAACATAATAGGACATCGGGTAACAGGTTGGATATTTGCTGCAATCAGGTTTTCGTGGGAAATGCAGAATGTAAGAACACAGGAAACACATGAAGCCCCCTTCAGGGGAATTCCAACCTTTGCACACCTCTGCCCTGATCCTCACATTGTATCCAGCCTGGACAAATGGCCTTACATATGGGGAAATTTGATAAGGCAGGCATAAGGAACAATCTGTTTGCCAAGTATTTCCCTTTTTCCCATACTTGGGGGGATGTGAACACTAAGCAATGTTAAAAAGTCCACAGGTGCCTCCTACAAATGTAACAACATCTTATAAAAGCTTCCAATATGTATCATGTCAGCACCGACATATAAGAAATTGCATTTACAGCACATATTATATAGTAGTAATAATAATCAGGGGCGTAAATATAGGGGAAGCAGGGGAAGCGGCTGCTTTGGGGCCCTGACCCAAAAGGGGCCCATCCAAGAGGAGGAGAAGTACTAAAAGATTTTGTCAGGGCCCCTCAACATTATTACACAATGAAATGATAGACATTGGCAGTATAGACAGTGTAGAAAACGGATGGAACAGCTGCCGGGCCTGGTCTGGGAGAGCGATCTTTACTAGCCACAGGAAAGGGGGCGGCATGAAAGGAAGGGGTTGTAAAAAACTTACTGGGGGAGGGGGCCCCATTCAAAAATTTGCTGTGGGGCCCAGTCATTTCTAGTTACGCCACTGATAATAATAATCATAATAATAATATATTATATTTTTCCCCTAAAATCTAAGATTTCCTGCCACTATGTATTCACTACAAGAAAATGTAGACTAGCACATTCATGGTCACAAGTGTATATCCATAAAGCAAGCATACAGAGAACTAATAAAAGCATGGCTGCACAACATTTCACATACAAACAATGGAACTGAGAGATGGGGATCATTCTAAATTAAAGTGGTATTATACCTACTGTAAATGAAAAAATAGAATCTCTTTGGGCACATTTGTAATCAAACGTGTGTCGGGCCCATCTACCAGGCGTCAAGGTGGCTTCCACAGATGGATACTGACACTAACAGAACCGCCTCTCTTGGACTTACCTAGACCTAAGCTTCTGAGCAGAGTATAAATGTAGCTGGTTCCTACGCTGCCATGAATATTGTAGGCTTAGGTCAAGCCCAGGAGAGGCAGTTCTGTTAGTGTTAGGGACCCATCTGCGAAAGCCACCTTGACACCTGGTAGATGGGCCCGACACACGTTTGATCAAAAATGTGCCCAAAGAGCTTCTATTTTTTCATTTACAGTAGGTATAATACTACTTTAATTTAGAATGATCCCCATCTCTCAGATCTATTGTTTGCATGTGAAATGTTGTGCAGCCATGCTTTTATTAGTTCACTGTATGTATTCAGTCATTCTCTGAAAAACAGACACCAAACTACGAAGCCTGTACAATATTGCAATTAATCCATTCACAATGGTGTCTTTTAAGATGGCGCCCGCTAAGCAGTTGAGCTGGTGCCTGCTGTTTTAAATGATAACACTGATCATTGACCCCTCAGCAACCATGGCACCTGAGAGGTTATTTTCCAGGAGCACTGCGCTTCCGGGAATTGAATGGCTACCCTGCGCAGTGATCAAGGAAACCGTTCAGTTGCTAGCACAAGCTTGGTCCTTCTGGAGGCTCCATGGCCTGTCATAGCGAACCTTCTATTAGGCCCTGGTTTTGGTTTCTGTACATATTTTTGGGGAATAAAAAGTGATCAAAAAGTCATACACACCCTAAAATGGTATCAATAAAAACCACAGATCATCCGCAAAAAATGAGCCCTCACACAGCTCTGAAGACATAAATATAAAAAAGGTCTGGTGTTTTTAAAGTTTTTAGTTTTTTTAGTTTCGAGAGGGCACAATGTGGGCATAACTACTGTGAGGGGGGCACACATCTGTACAAAACTACTGTGAAGGTTGTACAATGAGGGCAATACTACTGTCAGGGGGTACAATTTTTTTAAACTATTGGGGGGGCGGGGGTGCCAGAGTGACCACTGACTACCACTCCTATTCTTGATACCATTACCACTCCTGCCACTATAACTACTACCACTCCTATCCTTGACATCATTACGCCTGTTCTCTCCCCTCCCAGGATTGCTGCACATACATCTGTAGGTTTTAACATTCTGTTCAACTTATTGATGCATAGTTTTACAAAGTGAATAAAAAAATATCAAAATACGGAAAATAAAATGCTAAATAAAACAGCAAAATAAAGTAAAAGAGTTTTAATTATCGTATTAAATATGGATCACTGTGCTTTGTTGGTGATCAGTGTACCATTGAGAATAATACTGTATTCACTGTCCCCATGTTAGGAATCTGACAGCTTCTGTGACAACATGACATCATTCTTCATATCTCTGCATTTCCTCTTTTGCATAAGCAGACTGCACTTTACAATGTGCGTATCTGAGCATCTCGCGGAGCCGAGGCACTGATAAATAATCTCATTGTAAATAGAGGTGAAATTGGGGTAACCCCCAAGAACAATTAGTGGAAGGAAAAGAAAGGAGCTTCCTGCTTCCAGAGTCTCATATCATATTAAGCACAGTCCTAGAAATAAATAGCAATGAGAAAGTTACAAGATTCTCCTCTGAGATTTGACAACAGATGTACAGAGTTCTAGAACTTTGAACAAGAAGAAAGAGAACAGATGAGCCAAAGTTTATACGGCCATCTCCCCCCTCGATTAAGGTATTAGTTACAATGACACTAGGACCTTCTCCAACTGTTACATAGTTACCAATGACATATGGAGGTAAACTTAATTTCTGTTATAATGATAGGATGGGATTGTTAATGCTATTGTGGATATTTCAAAGATATTTTGTAATTTATTTCAGGAAAGGATGCAATTTGTGCTACAGTATCTCTTCTGTGACGTCCCCTTTTATGGACCTCTTTAGGAGCCAATGATCTAGTCGTCTGTTCTCTGCTGGTCCCTCTTGGATCACTGTTGGTAGGTACTGACTACTGCGTACTGGGAGCACCCAACAACAACTTGGGGGAGACTTATCACAGACCAGAGTTTTACGCCGGTCTTTGACATCTCCTGCGCTGCCAGAGGATGTCCTAATTTATGACAAGGTTCTTGCCTCGTCATAAATTAGGCACATCCTGCAGCAGTCCATGTCCCAGAATGAAATCTACGGCAGCTTGGAGATGCTGTAGATTTCTGTTGAAAATGAAGATAAATGTTTCGGGCCCTCTCCATGCCCCTGTTTTTGGGAAAGTGGTGAGGGCGTCTTATAAACACCACTTGCAACAAAATTTGTCACAAGTGGTGTTTAAAAAGTTGCAAACACGGGTTGTGCAACTTTTTTTATGCCACAAAAGTGGCCCTTGTCAAAGGAGATCCGATTCTTAGAGTTGCCCAATTTGTCTGCTTTCAACAAAACAACTTTAAGAATTAACTGTTGACTTGCTCCCTAATATATCCAACCCCATGACAAGTGACATTGTCATGAGATGCTCAGTGTTATTCACTTCACCTGCCAGTTTTAATGGTATGACCGATCAATATCCATAGATAAACTAACTACATTTTTTTTTTTTTTTTATTAAAAAATATTTCAACGTCTGCGGATCTAAAATTGATCTCCACTTTGCTTGTGCAACCTGAAAGTCTTCACTCTTTTTGTATGAACACAATTGGGTGCTAGGAACATGACCATGAAAGTCTAAGAAAAATGTAAAATTACTTTTCCTGGCCTAATAAGGTTATGAGAGAATTTAGCATTCCTCATGAAGACACTCACTAAGCTCAAAATTTAAAGGGAACCTTTCATGGTGAACACTGGAAAATGTTTTTCTAGCAGGTTTTTTTCTTAATATTTTCAAAAACTTTATTGAACTTTTTATATATATATATTTGGAGTCCCCTTAGAGGACTTGAACCTGCAATATTTTAATCACTTATACTCTACACTGTAATACTTCTGTATTACAGTGCATAGTAATTTTGAAAGGCAGGATGTATTAGTGGCCAGGATATGGGAGGCCTATGGTCCTTTAGAAGTCCCCTGGTTGCCATGCCAAGTACTTGGCGCCCCACAATTCTGTTCTAAGAGTGATGTGCTTAGGGCAGAGGGAGCTCCTTCCCATTGTCTAACCGCTCAGATGCCGCAGTTGCTATTGACTTGTGCTAGAACGGCACGGTACAAACCCTGCTTCATCGCTGGGACTTACTATTATGGCACAGAGTGTTAAAGACCAGCGCCCTGGGACGTAATAGTACATCACAGAGTGGGGATGGTAATTTGAATTTTAGTCCCTACTCTTTCTATGTTTCGGATATCAGTCGACAGACCTATGCGGTGATTGGCACTCTTCCCTGTATGACTGTGCATTGCCCACTGGACACTAAGGCATGGAAAGAGTGGGGATTAAAGTTAATACAATTTGTGATACTGAACTTTTTTCCACAAAACTCTATATTATTCTGCTCAGCTTCTCTTGCTCTATGACATGCTCCCTGCAGATCAGACATCATGCTCAAGGTGACGGTTTTCTTTAAACTGAAAATGGATTTACTACTATTTATTTACTACTATCTCCTCCATCTATATTGACTTCGCTCTTCAGCCTGATGTTTTTGGACCCTGCTGTGACTTCCTAGTTTTGGACTTTTGGCCTGGTATTATATCTGGTTTGTGACTCCTGATTTGGCATGTTTGACTTTCCTGGTTTTGACTTCAGTTGTTTTTTTTTTTTGTTCTGCATATTGTAGTCTTACTTGGTCCTGTTTTGACTTGGTTTTTGACTTGGTCCGTATTTCTGGGTTTGGAGTATTGTTTTACCTTGTGCCTGGCTGTCACTTGGTTTATTAATTCCTCCCTAGTTTTCTTTTCTTATAGACCCCAGCAAGTATTTAAGGAGGGACAGTCGTCCAGGTGGGGGCCATCTGTCCGTTTAGGACAGATCGTGCAAGTAGTTAGGGATCGGGATACGGATGGAGTATAAGGCTTCACTGATCCCTACCGTGACAGTCACAATGTCAGTTCTGCTGAACATATAATGCCTTTTCTATACCAGGATGCATATGAATAAACATGGAGGATCTGCAATAGAGATTCCCTAAACAGTATTGGACAAAGCTCTTTGTGCTTACCATATATACAGAACATGCCCATGTCCACTTTTTAAACTCATCATTTATTATTTTTGTAATCAATCCTAAGGGTACGGCCACACAGTCAGGTTTCCTGATGCGGGTCTGGAAGCGAAAATCATATGTGGTTCATAAAAGTGTCTCATAAAAGGAGAGAAGGTATAAAGGACCGATACGACTTCTGGTTTTTGAATCCACTCCTGGTTCTGGCTTTCAATACTGCATCAGGAAACCTGACTGTGTGGTCATACCCTGAAGAAGAGAATCACAAGTCACTTCCAAAGGCGGTTGTCTTCTGCTGGCCTGTTATATTAGGTTTCTACTGTTTTTGAAATGTGTTGGATCCACCAGATGGTCCCCTCATGCACTTGTGAACCAGTCCGTAATTTTTTTTTTATTTCATGTTAGAAATACATCCAAAATTCAGATTAGAAAATGTGCAAGATGAGATTTATATCTAAGACAAAACCTTTTCCCTCTTTTATTCTGCTATTTAAGCCCCTTACAAAACATGTCAGGTTTTCATTTTCAATTTCACTGGTTTCATTTTACCTCACAGTCAAAAACCTGCAGTCTATACATGGAATCCCTCACATTCAGGTGTACGCGGCTGTCTTTCACATGCTTTTATATAATGAGTGACTGCTGTTCCAGTGACCATCTCATTTTTTCCCTCTCTCAATAGCATAAGCCATGATTGAAAAGATCTTTGTCCTCTTGTGTTACAGGGTTAGGCTCACCTGTATTCCCGTATACATCTAAGGTTGCCATCTGGCACGGCATTAAAGGAACTTATTCTGCCAGTTGGTTTTACACTCAGATGAAGGACTGAAAAGGTAAAATTGAGTCAAGTCTTTGTGGTAGAAGTCTCTCAAAATCTAAACTTGTAAACTCTTAAGGTGTAAAAAAAAAAGGGAAAGAAAACAAAAAAAAGCCTCGGGCCTTGTTGTCTTTTTAGGCTGTTAATCAATGTACCGTGAAAATACCTTATTGTACGAGGGACTTAACTCTAATGAAATGCCATAGATAATAATAATCCAGCAGTGTCCTTTTACAGGCACCAAATTAAGTTTTCAACCTTTTTTTGTAGTAAATAGCTTCTCAGATATTACGTGCATTCAAATAGAAACTGCTGGATTAACGTAGGGTATTTTATGAGGTGAGGTGTATGTAAACGGCAAGCAAGAAAGTACTAATAATTAGATTCAGTTCACTGCCCTATTCCTGTGTCTAAACACCCTGGGGAAGGCCCAATGTCCTGTTGGCACTCCGTGCTGGTACCAGGCACTGGGGACACAAAAACCATGCCAGGCCCGCTCCAGCTATGTCCTTGCTTTTGTCCATATGAAATTACAAGTGGGGTAGTTATAAATTGTAAAAAATAAACACCTATCTACTAGATATTACCCTTTGAACACCTACAACATACACTTTCGAACTTAAACATCAAAAAGGTCCTGTTATAAATAAAAAATATAAAAAATATGTATTAATCCTTAAAAAACAATTTATCCTGTACATAATAACATTCCTTGTGTACATAATACAATGAAAGCAATGTTACTGTGTACATGATAAATTGTTTTTACGAATTAATTGATAAAATAGTTTACCTGGAGTATTTTTTAATATTTTTTAATTTATAACCGAGGACTTTTTTCATGTTTACATAGTAACATAGTATATAAGACCAAAAAAAGACATTTGTCCATCCAGTTCGGCCTGTTTCCTACAAGTTGATCCAGAGGAAGGCAAAAAACCCCTGTGAGGCAGAAGCCAATTTTCCTCACTTAAGGGGGAAAAAAATTACTTCCCGACTCCAATCAGGCAATCAGAATAACTCCCTGGATCAACGACCCCTCTCTAGTAGCTGTAGCCTGTAATATTATTACACTCCAGAAATGCATCCAGTTATAAATTGTGCAGAGGTTGCAGTTCCAAGCAGATCTCTAATACAATGAGACTATTGGTACATGGACACAAAAAAGAAGAGTAGTAGTGGGATGTACAATAAAGTCATGCCAATGGGGGTGTCATTGTGTTATGTGGCATTCGTTCACTGCATGAAAGGATTTATAAATCCCAAACAGCGTAATATCATCACAAATAGTGGCGCACAGGATAGGTCAGTGATGGGCAACGTGCGGCTCTCCAGCTGTTGCTAAACTACAAC
This sequence comes from Bufotes viridis, assembly GCA_033119425.1. Lineage (NCBI taxonomy): Eukaryota > Metazoa > Chordata > Amphibia > Anura > Bufonidae > Bufotes > Bufotes viridis. The sequence goes on from CM065593.1 coordinate 343,595,345, forward strand.
TCCCACCATGCCCTGCAGTAGGCTGATAGCTATAGACAGGCTTTGCATGCTGGGAGTTGTAGTTCTGCAACAGCTGGAGAGCCGCACGTTGCCCATCACTGGGATAGGTGATGGGATCAGGTATAGCCCTTGCATTGCATTGTCTAAAACTAGCCATACACATAAGATAAATACTGGCCAACTGATCGTCTGGTGGTGGCTGATGTCTTAGGCTGGGTTCAGACTTGAGCGTTTTACAGCGCGTTTAAACGCGCTGAAAAACGCCCTACGCTCAAAAAAGTTCTTGAGCTTCTTTGAGGTGTTTTGTCGCGTGTATTGTGATTGACGCCACAGTAGTCAATCATATGAACGCGCGTACGACGCACGTTTCCTATTTGCAAAAACGCGCTGTAATACGCGTGACAGAAACCAAGCCTTAGAGAATAAAAGGATTGGGCATGTTGAAATCAAGCATGCCTGACCCTTCTCTGCTCTGATTTCTACCATCTGGCAGGAGTCTGGAGCCCCTATACACGTTACATGGTGGGCCGATCCCATGCAATTAACAGTTTAAGGGCTCTTTCACACGACCGTATGGTTTTGCGGTCCGTTTTTAACAGATCCGTTTTTGGTTTCAGTAGTGTTTCCGTTTCGTTTCTATTCGTGATCCGTTTTTTGCAGATCGCAGACGGAAACGGAAGAATATAAGAATGTTTTAATAGTAAGTACATTGAAAAATTGGGCTGGGCATAAGATTTTCGATAGATGCTTCTGCAAAAACGGAACGGATACGGAAGACATATGGGTGCATTCTGTATGCATTCCATTTTTTTTTACAGCCCCATTGACTTGAATGGAGCCACGGAACGTGATTTGTGGGCAATAATAGGACATGACTCAAAATGTAGAGGAACGAAAAAACGGAAATACGGAAACTGATTGCATACGGAGTACATTCCGTTTTTTTGCGGACCCGTTGAAATGAATGGTTCCGTATACGGACGGTATACTGAACGCAAAAAATAGCCCGTATAGGAACGCAAAAAAACGTTTGTGTGAACGAGCCCTAAGGATGGCCATACACATTAGGTGGCCGTGGACAGTTATGTCTCGATCAAACCACTTCTACCCAAACACACTTGGCTGAGCATGCATGTGTCCTGAAGAGGGTGAAGGGAGATGTGTCTGCCAGTGACTTTTCTTCCCAAGAACAAAAGGATCAGGTAGCTGAATTCCGACATGTCCGATCTCTATATCCTGACATCTGCTATTGGGAGAGAGTCCTACACGCAATAGATTGTCAGACGGTCCAGCGGAAATCAACAGGTTCAGCTGATATTTATCTAACACGTGCAACCAATATTTTCCGTTATGCATGACGGAAAAAAAAGTCAGTCGACAGGACTTTTTGTATCCGTCATGCATAACGGAACAAAATGGAACTGTTATTTGTGCCCATAGAAATGTATTAGGACAGAGCGAAACGGAATGCATCTTAAAGGGTTCTGTTTTGCATTCAGTCCTTAAATTCCGTTATAACTCTGTTATAACGGAACCCTATAATGGACTTACTAGCGCTGATGCGAACCCGTCCTTAACAGTACGGTCCTAATTAGTTCATTGGAGCCCGCTGCAGCTCTACAGCTGTGCAGTACTTTACCACAGGGCACCTGCGTCGCAATCGCGTACCCTAAAGTGTATTTTCTTTTATTGCTTTTAGGGGCACGGGGAGATTTTCATATAACTCAGTCAACCCCATTTGAGTACAGAGAAAGTTGCGACAAAGCATATAATGTTACAACTAGCAGCGGGTAAAACTGTCAAATCGCAGGGACAATACAGCAAATATTTGTTTGTACTTTGTCCTTAATTGCAGTTTTGGAAGCTGATAAAATGCAGTGGGTAATTCGAGTTACAGCTTTATGTTCTGTAAACTCAGCAGATTAAACATTGAGCAAATCCTGACACTGGGAGAGGTAGATCTGCCCCCGGATCCTTTGTGTGAGCGGGGTGGAAGTCCGAATCCCCGGCAGCTTTTCTGCAAACAGCTTTCCTTCTTCTTTGTAGACATAAGGGGAAAATCCCCACTAGCAGATACTTAGTGCAAACGGACGGCAGTGACTTCCACTAAGTTGCAAATGAAAATTCTGACCTAGTAATGCACATTGGAAGGAGGAAGCCAGGCATTAACAAAGAGCAAACAAAGGGGCTTTTACCGCCATTGTGTCTGATTGAGTTACCCTGGGTAAAGTTATGTGCACTTAAAATCCAATCTCTTGTATTACAGCGCGTGAGGTGTCCCCACAGCAATATAAGAAACACCACTGGCTTTTTTTATGCAGTTTTTTTTTAAGCCAAAGCCAGAAATTTACATCCAGGAGGAAGGAGAAGTGTAAGGCCCCTTTCACACGAGCGTGAATTCCACGCGGGTGCAATGCGTGATGCGAACGCATTGCGCCAGCACGGAATCCGGACCTTCTCATTTAAATGGGTCTGTGTACATGAGCGGTGGTTTTCACGCATCACTTTTGCATTGCGTGAAATTCGCAGCATGTTCTATATTCTGCGATTTTTCACGCAACGCAGGCCCCATAGAAGTGAATGGGGCTGTGTGAAAAACGCATCGCATCTGCAAGCAAGAGATGTTGTTTGTAAAACTTCAGTTTTTTATCACGCGCGTGCAAAACACAGTAAATCACATTGCACCCGCACGATAAAAACTGAACAACTGAACGCAACTGAATAAGGCCTCTTTCACACTTGCGTTCTGAGGATCCGGCGGGCACTTCCGTCCCGCCAGATCCGTCAGAATGCAAGTCGCCTGAAAGCATTAGAAGACTGATCAGGATCCTGATCAGTCTTCAAAATGCTTCCAGGTTACCATGGCAGCCAGGACGCTTCTGGAGTCCTGGCTGCCATGGTACTCCGCAGCAGTGTACTTACCTGCGCTGCGGCTGCTGGGCGCTCCTTCATGACATCACAGGTCCCTGCGGTGCATAGATCAATGCGCCGCCCGGACCTGTGACGTCATGAAGGAGCGCCCGGAGGCCGCAGCGCAGGTAAGTACACTGCTGCGGAGTACTTACCATGGCAGCCAGGACTTCAGTAGCGACCTGGCTGCCATGGTAACCGATCGGAGCCCCAGCTTACACTGGGGCCCCGATCGGAACTGCTGCTGCGCATGCGCAGAGCTAAACGTCGGATCCGGCGATGCACCGAAACTACGTTTAGCTTAATTCCGGATCCGGATTAATGCACTTCAATGGGCATTAATTCCGGATCCAGCGTTACGGCATGTCTTCCGGATTTTTGGACGGAGACAAATCCGCAGCATGCTACGGTTTTGTCAACGTCCAAAAAACGTTCACATACTGAACGGAAGACATCCTGATGCATCCTGAACGGATTTCTCTCCATTCAGAATGCATTGGGATAATCCTGATGAGTATCTTTCCGTCCTAGAGCCCCGAGGACAGAACTCTAGGACGGAAAGCAAAATGGCTGAGGTGAAAGGGGCCTGACTTTGTTTGCGAAATCGCGCAGTTTTCACTGAAGGCATCCGCACCGCATCTGGACATAATCCGGACATGCTCGTCTGCAAGGGGCCTAAGTCCTTCATATTTCCCATCCCTTTAAATCTACTCCTTGCTTTGGCCGCATAAAAAACATGATGGGCGAGAATGATCAAAATTGGTGTAAAAAGAAAACTGGCTTAGTTGCTCAAGCAACCAATCAGATTCCAGCTTTCATTTTTCAGAGCTCCTCTGAAAAATGAAAGATGGAATCTCATTGGTTGCTATGGGCAACTAAGCCAGTTCTACTTTACACCACTTCTGATATATCTCCTCCTATGTGTTAAACCACCTTAAAGGGGTTGTCTCACTTCAGCAAATGGCATTTATCATGTAGACAAAGTTTGTATTCAGGGGTTATGACCACCCTGCAATCCAGCAGCAGTGGTCGTGCTTGCACATTATAGAAAAAAGCTCTGGCTTCTCAGTTGGATGGGACCATATAGGCTGCTGCTTTTTCCTATAGTGTGCAAGCACGACCACCACTGATGGATTGCAGGGTGGTCATAGCCTCTGGATACAAGCATTGTATAATGTGATGGAAAAATGAATCCAGCCAGCAAAGGAGGCAATATGGAGAATCACTATACATTAGTAAGTGCCTTGTATTAACTTTCTATACATGATACATACTATTTACTGAAGCGAGAGGACCCCTTTAAGGGCTCCTACACACAAACTGTGTCTGGCTTTTTTTTATATTACTATTTTGCATTATTTTTGTGCTATTTTCCATACCACATGCATTTTTGCATTTGTATACAAAACAAATGTGTGTTTGGCATTTTTTGGTCAGATGTTTTTCCCTTTAGAGGGATAAGATACAAGCAAAAGCTTCAACACGCTGTGTTTTAAAAAAAATGTTTGTGTGTCCTGCATTTCATATTTCATACAGAATTTCAGCTAGGATCTGAAGCTGGTGCTTTTTCAGAAAAAACAAAACAAATGTTCCGAAGAACAAAAAAAAAAAAATCGCTGATGCCCCTAGCAGTAATTAATGGTTAGAGCATCATGTCATTATGTACCTGATCTGGAGCCGTAAGGAGGGCTCTGGTCATCAGCCCACCGTGAAATTTCCCTGTAGAGTCTATGGTCAGTCTACCCCTGCTTATGCCATTTTTAGGAGTCATAATAAATTTTTGAAAACTTCAATTTGTCCGATTCGCTGAAGTTTACACAGAAATTCGACTAGTTCAGAATTAATTTATCACAAATCGCTATAAATCAGGTGTACCAGTATGTCACAGTGGATGAAGGAATGCATGGAGCGGGCTGCTGCAGTGAGCAGGCTTCATATGTGGCCGGTGCCGGCTGTATAATACAGCAGACACCTGGCCGCAATGATGGGAAACGGGGATCCCGCCGAACCTCGTCATTTAACCAACGTAGATCGCAGCATCTGTGAGGTAAGGCAGAGGGATGTGGCTCCCTCTGCCTTCTGATCAGAAGCCCTGCAGTGAAAATGCTGGGCTCTGATCGGTTACCATGGCAGCCTGGACGCTGCTGAAGCTTTCCAGGCCTGCCACGGTAAGCTCCATGTTGTTCTGTGCACGAGGCACAGCTCAGCAGGGACCGTGGTATAATGCTAATCACCCTCATTTATCTCTGTTAGGGTGAATGGGACAAGGGATCAAATGATCCCAGGTTCTAGCCCCAAAGAGGACTAAAAGCTATTGTTAAAAAAGCAGAAAAGCACATTAAAATATCCAAAGTTTAAATCCTCCCCCTTTACCAATTTTAAATATAAAAATATGTTTATTTTCTTTTATTGTTTATATATCGGGTATTGGCACGTCTGAAAAAGTCTGAACTATTAAAATATATATATAAAAAATTTCTTTGCGGTGAACGCTGTAATGGAAAAAAATGAAAAAAACACGATTCGCTGTTTTTTATTCACCTTTTCCCCCTAAAAAATTTAATAAAGTGATCAAAAAGTTGTATGTACCACAAAAATGGTAAATAAAAACTACAGTTTGTCTTGCAAAAAACAAGCCCTCATATGGCTCTGTAAACCGAAATATAAAAAAGTTATGGCTTTCAGAAAATGGCGATGCAGTACCAGTGACAGTAGTGGCCCCATGTCAGGACTGTGTTCACATCACACAGAAGAAAAAAAAATAAACAAAAAATAAATGATCCTGTATCGCTGGAACTACCCGCCGGATCCGTCATACCGCATGACAACTGAAAGCATTCGGAGATAGATCCGGATGCAGATCTGTCTCACAAATGCATTGCAAGTGCGGATCCATCTCTCCGTTTTCAGATGGAGAGATGGATCCGTCTTGATTTTTTTTCACAGTTTTAAAGGTCTGCGCATGCGTCGTTGTGGTATTTGTAATGCCGGATCCAGCACTAATACAAGTCAATGGGAATTAATGCCGGATGTGGCATTCCGTCATGTGTTTTGGAATTTTAGACGGAGATAATACCGCAGCATGTTGCGGTATTTTCCCTGTCTAAGGGTGGGTTCACACTAGCGTTATGCATTCCGTTATGGCCTTCTGTTATAACGTGGTTATAACGGAACATAACGGAATCCATAAGACGGAAGGACGGGTCCGTTCTTTTGCCCATAGACTTCAATTATGACGGAATGCAAAACGGAAGCCTTTAAAAGGCATTCCGTTTGCTTTTCGTCATAATACAAGTCTATGGGAAAGCATAACGGATCCGTCTGGGTCCCGTTATGCAAGACGGAAAACAAAGTCCTGTCCACAGTCCTGTCCTGCCTAACTCTAGTGTGAACCCACCCTTAAAAACGTTTACATACTTAACTGAAGCATCCTGATGCATACTGAACGGATTTTTCTCCATTCAGAATGCATGGGGATAATACTGATCAGTTTTTTTCCAGCATAGAGCCCTGACGACGGAACTCTCTGCCGGGAAAGAAAAATGCTAGTGTGAAAGTACCCTAAGGCCTCTTTCACAAAGTCACTATTTGGTCAGTGTTTTGCATCAGTATTTGATCAGTAATTGTAAGCCAAAACCAATGGGTCCAAAACAGAAATAAAATGTAATACAAATATTTGCATCTCTTCTGTGTTTTGGACCCACTCCTGCTTTTGGCTTACAAATACTGATGCAAAATGCTGACCAAATACTGGCCGTGTGAAAGAGGCCTTACTGCTGGCTCTCAGGCACGCTGCCACCCTCCTGTCTCACGGGCACCCTGCCACCCTAATGCGCATGTTCCTGACCTCTCACAACATGTGCTTTCACCCAACTATCAGGATCGGTAGTTGCACACCTAAAGGATTCCACAGTGGACCTCTCCTCCAAGTCTGGGCTGACCTTTAACTCTTGACTGTTCTCACAAAGCTCATTATCGCTAAAAAGTGGAGCAGAACCAGCGGCTATTATTACTTACTTATCTTGTAGAAGGAACAGCAAAAGCAAGAAGCAGGTTCAGGACAGGTGAGGGCATAGAGGCAGTTCTTGGGCCATGCCAACTAAGCATGGTGTCAGAGGAACCCACCATTTCTTGGCTTTGTTTATCTGTTGTCACTTGAGATGATGTTGAAGAGCAAGTCAACCTTTCCAGTCCAGCTGGATTGTTGGTCAAAACACGACTGCTGGACGACAGTAGCAGCGCTGTCCTGTTGCTGCGGCTATTCCCCCCCCTCCCCTGCTGCTACTTGTGTCGGCTACAGCAACATTTTTGCCACTGTCTGATGGCCATAGTGTACAGACTCTGTATCACTGAAATAATGAATAGGGCTCATGCACACAGCCGTTGCTTGGGTTCTTTGATTGACAGTGCCGGGCAGCAATCCTCTCCTGCCTCCGGCACTGTCTCCCTGCTAAATCCCGCACCTGCGCCGCCGCTCTGTATTCGGCGCAGGCGCGGTGAGCTGAGGACAGCAGGCACCAGCGTCCTCAGCTCACCGCGCCTGCGCCGAATACAGAGCGGCGGCGCAGGTGCGGGATTTAGCAGGGAGACAGTGCCGGAGGCAGGAGAGGATCGCTGCCCGGCACTGTCAATCAAAGAAAGAAGGGGCGTGGCAGCAGGTTGGCGCACGGAGCCTCTAGGAGCAGGGGCAACGTCCCCCGGCTCCTAGAGGCTAATTTACATATTATAAAAAGACGTTTTTTAGCCTAAATATACATCAGAAATACATATAAAGCACATTATCAAGCTGATCTGACATTAGCACATAGCTAATGTCAGACAGCTTATAATGTGTAATCCTGGTGACAGAAACCCTTTAAGTGAATGTGTCTGCATCTGTGATGCGGGGTGCACAAGGCCGGTGCCCGCATATTGCGGACCCACTGTTTGCGGGCCTCAATATGGGCACGGCCAGACAACGGCCGTGTGCATGAGCCCTAACTCTGAATGACCGTGCACTAGAATGTGATGCACACGGCGATATATTACACCTGCCTTTAATACTGAGGCACACTAACTGTATCACTAAAATAATGGATTAACTCTGAATGTCAGTGCACTAGAATGTGTAATACACTCTCCCTGCACTCTCCCTCTTCAATATTCTCTTTTAAAACACTTTGCAGCGACACGTAGCGCATGAGCGCTTGCAACGTCTCTCCCTATGCTCAGCTGGCATTATGGGTGATCTCTCGTTTCCAGACTTCTTACTTTGTAACATGTGCAGCTGCCATTTTAGGAAAAACTGATTCATTACCATGAAGCATGGGGAATTCATCGTGAATTGAAGTTTCCCCAATCTTCAGACCGAATGCCTCCATCGGTTGCTTCGCTGAACACTAATTCATAAATCCAGGCCTATGTGTGAACCCAGCCTAAGAATGCTACCATTCATAGTTTTGTGGTCTTTTTTGGGGCCAAAAAAACGCCTAAAAAACCCTGACTTGTTTGACTTTTGTTGTTTTTTTTCAGGTGTTTTTGCTCAGATTATTTTAATGTGTATAGAGCAGCATAGGGAAAATAAATTGTCATGAAAAGCACTACATACACTAGCACTTGCATTTTTTCAAGCAGGGTGAAAAAAAAAAAAAAAAAAAAAGAAAAAAACAATGGATGTGTATGGCCCCTTTCACACGGGTGAGTTTTCCGTGTGGGTGCAATGCGTGAGGAGGACGCATTGCAACCGCACTGAATCCGGACCCATTCATTTCTATGGGGCTGTGCACATGAGCGGTGATTTTTGACGCATCACTTCTGCGTTGCATGAAAATCGCAGCATGCTCTATATTGTGCGTTTTTCACGCAACGCAGGCCCCATAGAAGTGAATGGGGCTGCGGGAAAATCGCAAGCATCCGCAAGCAAGTGCGGATGCAGTGTGATTTTCCCACATGGTTGCTTAGCAACGGAACCAGATCTTTATTATTTTCCCTTATAACATGGTTTTAATGGAAAATATTAGCATTCTTAATAAAGAATGCTTAGTAAAATGAAGATGAAGGGGTTAAAAATAATAAAAGTTAACTTACCTTTGCCACTTGATCGCGTAGTTGCGATTTGTCCTCTCTTTCCCTGCATCAGCTAAGATCTACAGGACCTGTGATGACGTCACATCACATGGTCCAATCACATGGTCCATCTTACCATGGTGATGGACCATGTGATTGGACCATGTGATGTGACGTCATCAGACTCATCACAGGTCCTTTAGCTGTTAGTTAAAGCATGAAGAGAGATGACAGATCGCAACTACGCGATCAAGTGGCAAAGGTAAGTTAAGTTCTATTATTTTTAACCCCTTCATCTTCATTTTACAATGCATTCTTTATTAAGAATGCTATTATTTTCCCTTATAACCATGTTATAAGGGAAAATAATAAATTCTCCAGAATACTCTACCCGAAACCGGACTTCAGTAATGAAGTCCGGCTTCGGGTCTGGGTACCAAACATGGCGATTTTTCACACGCGCGTGCAAAACGCATTACAAACTTTTGCACCCGCGCGGAAAATCGCGCATATTCCCGCAACCCATCCGCCTCTTATCCGGGCGTCAAACATGACGCCCGTGTGAAAGAGGCCTATGGGACAAAAACACCAGTCAATGAAAGGAAGAATGCCAGACCTAAAGAATATCGCAGGTTTTTTTGACCTTCAAGAAACGGCACTACAATAAAAAAAAAAAAAAAAAGCCTATTTGCACTGCATTTAATATCTTTCATAATCCTTCGTGCAACATCAGGAGATGATGTTTTCCTGAAAAAATTATCAGAAACCGTACCAACAGCCTTCAAAAACACCAGAATAATCTGAGTGACACCAGCCTAAAGACCCCTGCACACATGATTTTGGGTTGGCGCTTTTTGCTTGCTAAAAAAAACCATGGAAGCTGCTTATGTTTTTTTATGGTGGTTTTTAGTACTATTTTTTCTAAATGATTGTGTGGACCATGTTTTTTTTCCAGAATTTTTTGAGCTGTCAAAACACCCCCCAAAGATTGCGCCTAATTAACAAGTACGCCTACAGAAAAAAAAAAAGTGCTTTTGATATTTCCCATAGACCTTCAGCTAACTTCTGGACCTGGAAATTTTACTGCAAAAAAACAAACAAAAAGTAAACAAAAAATTCAGATGAAAAAAATGCCTCGAAAAAACACTGAAGTGCAGAAAAACATCTTCAAAAACTCTGCAGATGGCCGTGTATGTATTTGGGTCCAAAAAGGATCTGCAAAATATGGATACCGTCCATATGGATTCTGCATTGTTCTCACGCTCATCAGCAGAAATTACTATTCTTGTTCTCATTATGGCCAAGAATGAGACATGTTCTACTGTATATTTCCTGTAAAATAAAATAAAAATATAAAAATATATAATTTTACGCTGAATGATAAAAATGTGAAAAAAATATTTGGGAGGGTTCTTGGGTATGTGTTCTGCACAACTAGTAAGTCAGGGCAAGTCACATCTGCATTCAGCACCATTTCTGGCATTGCAGGATGTCAGGCACTATCAGAAAGGAACCTGTAATGCCTTGCGTCGCCGGAACTACCTGCCGGATCTGTGTGCAAACGGAAAGCATTTGTAGACGGATCCGGATGCGGATCCATCTAACAAATGCATTGAAACACCGGATACATCTCTCCGGTGTCATCCGGAAAAACGAATCCGGTATTTTTTTTTGGAATTTTTAAAGGTCTGTGCATGCGCAGACCGGAAAACAGGATCCGTTTTGCCACAACACTGGGTGATCCGGCATTAATGCATTTCAATGGAAAATAATACCGAATCCGGCATTCTGGCAAGTGTTCCGCAATTTTGGATGGAGAAAACCCCGCAGCAACTGAAGACATCCTAATGCATACTGAATGGATTGCTCTCCATTCAGAATGCATTAGGATAAAACTGATCAGTTTTTTTCTGGTATTGAGCCCCTAGGACGGAATTCAATACTGGAAAACTATAACGCAAGTGTTAAAGTACCCTTAGCAGGGCAAGGGGCACAGGCAGCATCGTAAATTGATTCGGTCTTCTAGAGGTGCTTTCACTTATTTTCAACATGGATGGACATGCTGAGGATCGTTCAAGATCGGATTTGCGTAAGAATCCTCCATGTTTTAAAGTACAGCATTCATTATAAGATTGTAATAAATCTGTATTAGTATCAGATTTTAAGGAATCTAAATTGCAGTCTGCACCACTGTTCATGTGACCATGGATTTTTTATGTTCGGTTTTCCAGATCACACCATGAATTGACATGTTCATCCTTGGCCCAGTTCCTGTGGCGAGAGTCTGCTGGCGATTTAGTAGCATTCTTTTGCAAAAACACATCAAATTTGCAGTAAAAACCCATGAGAAGTCCACACAAAAAAAAGACACAAATTATTTTTGAAACCCTCGCCTGTGCACATGACAATGTTAAAGGGGTTTTCCAGGGCTACATCCAATATTTCAGATTATAAAAACATGGCTTCTTTCTTCCAAACACAGCACCACCCCTGTCCATGGGTTGTGTCTGGTATTGCAACTCAGCTCAATTGGAGTCAGTGGGACAGAGCTGCAATACGGCACACAACCTGTGGACAGGTGTGGTGCTATTTTTGGAAGAAAGTGGCCATGTTTTTCTAATCCTGGATAAACGCTTTAATATTTTGCCAAGCACAGCAATGTAATTATGGCTTTGTCTGGTATGAGGGGTAGACTGGGACCTTAAACCTAAAAAACTAAAAGAGGCCCCATGTGTAGGTGGGTCCAAACTGACAGAAGACATGACTACACAAGTAGGTGAGGACAACACAAGTAGATGGGACCAGCGATACCAAAAATTTCACAGTGCAGCACAAAATACTGCCGCCCCCGTTACAGTAATCAGCTGTATCACAGTCCTGAGCAATACAGCTGAATTCAGGAGGACATGCTGCTATATCTATGGCAAGGCAGCAGTGAGCAGGAAGAGGGACGGGAGATGGCACGTGCGTACTGCGTGTGCCTTCCCTTCATATAGTTGATTGGCGGGGTCCAACACCTGATCTGATATTCATGACCTATCCTGAGGATAGGTCATCAATAATAAAAGCCCAGAGGCTGCAAAATGTGCCAATATAGACTCCAGAAAAACTTCAGCAGATCCACTGCCATGCGCCAGCTCAGGGCCTTATTAAGACCAACGTCTAAAATGCCTGTCTTAAACGATAAGGCCCCTTTCACACGGGCGAGTTTTCCGCGCGGGTGCAATGCGTGAGGAGGACGCATTGCACCCGCACTGAATCCGGACCCATTCATTTCTATTGGGCTGTGCGCGAGCGGTGATTTTCACGCATCACTTCTGCGTTGCGTGAAAATCGGAGCAAGCAAGTGCGGATGCGTTGCGATTTTCCCGCATAGTTGCTTAGCAACGGGACCCGATCTTTATTATTTTTCCTTATAACATGGTTATAAGGGGAAATAATAGCATTCTTAATAAAGAATGCATAGTAAAATGAGTGGAAGGGTTGTAGACAACAAAGTTAACTTACCTTAGCCACTTGATCGCGTAGTTGCGATCTGTCCTCTCTTTCCCAGCATCAGCTAAGATCTAAAGGACCTGTGATGACGTCACATCACATGGTCCAATCACATGTTCCATCTTACCATGGTGATGGACCATGTGATTGGACCATGTGATGTGACGTCATCACAGGTCCTTTAGATCTTAGCTGATGCTGGGAAAGAGAGGACAGATCGCAACTACGCGATCAAGTGGCAAAGGTAAGTTAACTTTTATTATTTTTAACCCCTTCCACTTCCTTTTACAATGCATTCTTTATTAAGAATGCTATTATTTCCCCTTATAACCATGTTATAAGGGAAAATAATAAATTCTCCAGAAGACCCGAAACCGGACTTCAGTGATGAAGTCCGGCTTCGGGTCTGGGTACCAAACATGGCGATTTTTCTCACGCGCGTGCAAAACGCATTACAAACGTTTGCACCCGCGCGGGAAAATCGCGCATATTCCCGCAACGCACCCGCCTCTTATCCGGGCGTCAAACATGACGCCCGTGTGAAAGAGGCCTAACTGTCATATTTTCACTCAAAATTCTATTTTCATATATGTTGTTGCTGCTGTGGTGATAATCCATAATCATTAATTATTGTGTCCATTTGTTTAATAAGATTCCGTCTATAGCAACCGCTCCTCACAAGACTTTCTGACCATTTTCTCAAGATGGCCCTGAAGCTAAGACCTCCCTCCCTAACTACCCAGAATTAATTCTGCTCATCTCGGGAACGCGCAGCCTCACCCCAACCAATCGGCTTTCTCCAGACTTAAACACGCCCTCTTCCTGTGTTGATCGTGAATATTCTAATCGTGAATTTTTATCCGAATATCGGTTCTATCCCGGTCTGATGGGAGCGCGCACGCAGTGTTCGGGACTGCCCACTACTACGTCCTCCGCCTTCTGTACATAGGACACCAAGCAACGCTGTTTTAGCCGCACCACTGAAGCCTGGGGGAGGAAAAAACATGCTGCAATTACTAGGTAATTTAATACCTATACAAAAGTATTAACTAGGGAACTAAGGTAAATCCAATTACATAAAAAATAATAATATGACAGTTACCCTTTAATAAATAACCCCCATTGTGCTTAGGGTACCTTCACACTGTCGTTTTTGTTTTCCAGCATAGAGTTCCCTCGTCGGGGCTTTATGCCGGAAAAAAACTGATCAGGATTATTCCCATGATTTCTGAATGGAGAGAAATCTGTTCAGGATGCATCAGGATGTCTTCCGTTCAATATGTGAAAGTTTTTTGGATGGAGAAAATACCGTCCTGGGATGCGGAGCAAAACGGATCCGTCATGACCCCCAATGTAAGTCAATGGGGACGGATCAGTTTTCTCTGGCACATTCTGACAATGTTAAAAAATAGTTAAAGTTAATACAAGCGGATCCGTTCAAACGGATGCATGCGGTTGTATTATCTTAACTGAACTCTATGCCGGAAAACAAAAACGCCACTGTGAAGGTACCCTTATACACACATACACAAGAGAACGTTTATCAATCCCTGTACACCAGAAAACTGGCATCAAAAAGCTTGGGGTTGATAAATGTTTAACTAAGCACTTGGTGCAGTAAAGGTGTTTCAAAAAACTGTAACATGAGGCGGCCGTAGTTTAGAGATCTGCGGATAAGTCACTCTTCTTTCAAGAACCACACTGCGAAAACAAAACAAACAAACAAACAAACAAACAAACAAATAAACAAACCCTTTATGATTACTAGTCAACTGGATCCATCTGACTGATGGATATACAGGAGGCTTGGGAACCTCATATTGTGGGTAAGCGTCTACACAGACTATCTGTCTGTCTGTCTCATCTTGTATCTATCATCTTCTATCTACCTACCTATCTATCTATCTATCTATCTATCTATCTATCTATCTGTCTGTCTGTCTGTCTGTCTGTCTGTCTGTCTGTCTGTCTATCTACCTACCTACCTATCTACCTATCTATCTATCTATCTATCTATCTATCTATCTATCTATCTATCTATCTATCTATCTATCTGTCTATCTACCTGCCCATCTATCTCTATAGTTTACTTTTTCTATTTCTTTCTGCATTTTAAACTGTTCTAAATCAATAGAGATCTTTCCATTCACAGAAGTATCAGTGTGGGACTATTCTGCTTATTCTGCTGCAGGAAAACGTCACCGGTTCTGTTGTCTGGTGGAGGACAGGAATAAACAGAGACATAAAATGTACAATTGGTTTTCTGTCATTGTATGGAGTGTGACTTGGATAAACATGACCTGCTGCACTGCCAGACTAGAATGTATTTACAAATTGTCATGTCTATGGTTAAGGAGAGGTGACACCTATCATTACCATGTCATACCGCCTAACCTTCTGGGCTCTAGCTAATTTATAATGTGCGGTTGGAATGCCTGTCAAACAAAGACAACGTTTCTGACTTTTTCAGCTTAAGTCTTGAATCCCAAGTCTAATGACTATACAGTGATGCAGTTTGTAGTAATGGAAGGTTAGTGGTCACTGTGCACGCTTTCCTTTCAGAGGAAATGTGTCATGTGGCAATATTTAGCATGACCTGTCCATGCCTCTGTGTAGGGAGAGCTGCTTTTATTAGGCAAGAAGTGACAAGCATACCTAGTGTTATAGGGTTACTTGCATAAATCAGCGCTACACATGAATCTATGAATCAATGTAATAGTCCATTCACACGTCCGCAGTGTATTGCGGATACACCGGGCCGGCACCCCTATAGAAATGCCTATAAGAATAGAACATGTTCTATTTTTTTGGGGAGCCGCGGACCGGATGCTGTTCGCATCTCTTCCGGCCCCATTGAAAATAAATAAATCCGGATCCATTCTGCAATATTGCGGAATGGATCCGGACCGATTCTACGGATGTGTGAATGGACCCTAATACTGGGAAATATCTTATTAGGTGAATATAACATCTTCACTGACTTCCACCAGCCTGTAATTTCCTTTTACCTGTCTGCCGGCTGGCTGATAGTGCTGAGAATTTTACTTAGGCCTTCCAAAATCCATCTAGTGTAAAATAGTAAAAACTAGAAATGAAAAGTAGAGAGCAGCATTATCTCGCCCCCAAAAATGTTTGACTAGATTCATACCTTAGGAAAAACGCTGACTGAAGATTAGTGCTAATTCAGCCACTCTTGTGATGATTTACTATATTTTTCCCTCTCTAAGTGAAAAAGAAGAAGAAAATAAGAAAAAAGAAAGAAAAAAATCACAACTCCAATCTTCCTCAGACCCACAATTTTCATCACATCCCAAATTCTCATTCAACCTCAGATCACACTCCTACATCAGACTCCCCAATCTTCATCAGACCTAAGAACAGACACTTGATCTTAATCAGACCCTAAATCAGACCCCCAGTCCTCAACAGATCGGACTCCCAATCTTCATCAGACCTCAGTTCAGACTCCCAAATCAAACCTCCAGTCTTCATCAAACCTCAGATCTGACTCCCAAATTAGAACCCCAATCGTCATTTGACCTCAGACCAGACACAGCGCAGCGCTGGCAAAAGACCAAGGAGCAGTGAGTAAAACCAGCAGCAGGAGCGCTATATTCACCACTCCCCGGACCTCAGTAGAAAGTCTGTGAGGTTGACCTTATTTTTCCTTTCCAGCAAGGATGTAAGACATCGCTTTTAACTCAATCGTCGGGGATCTCAGCACTCAGACCTGGCAGATCATGGTGTGTAAGCACGATCTGCTGCTGGCAAACAATGACTCAGAATAGGGAAGAGCGATGGTATAATGATCGCTCTTCCCTATACTGAGGAGGAGATCGCTGCATGTAAATCGGGCTGTCTAATACACCCTTAACTCACCATGTTATCAGTCAGTGCACAAAATAACATCCATAAGTGTAAGGCCACATGGTCAGGTTTCTGGAAGCCAAAACCACAGGCGAATTCAAAAATGAGGAAAAGTCATATCTGTCCAATATATACTTTCATTTTATGATCCACTTCTGATTTTTGCCTTAAAAACTGAATCTGGAAACCTGACCATGTGGCCAGACCCTCACTTGTATCTTTCTGATTTTTCATTTATTTTCTATTTATTCTTTTTGTGCCAGACCATGATGTATAGATTAGCTCATAAACGTGATGACTTCAGTGTCTGCCTATGCACAATAGTTTTAGTTTTTTTTTTTAAATAAAAGCTATCTTTAGAAGTGTAATACTTTGTTTGCCCTGCGGTGTCACTGCAGGAAAATTCTAAACTTTTCTGCTAGGTTGTGCAGCAGATCACAACTGATCACTGGGGTCTTCAGCAGCAAGGCAATGGGATATGTTTATTTTTGTTGGAACCTTCTTACAAAAAGTTTGTCAAAATAGGACAACCTCTTTCAATCTATATTTTAAGGGTTTGTGTAGATTGTTGTGAATAAACATTTTAAGTATACACCATTTAGCCTCCCGTGTAATATATCATACTTTTTACACAGATTAAAGCCCCTTTTACACAGACCAACAATCAGGACAATTGTTGGGGACAAACGTTCATACATACACGTTTCCCAATAATTTTCCCCTTATAAAAAGATTAGGTGACTGGATTTCAGTATGCCCAATCCTTTTTTTTACAGGGAGATAAGTTTTTACAGGGAGATAAGCCACTATCAGAGGTGTCTCGTGTAGTGCCCTGGAGCAGGGTTACTTTGAAGTCTGGACATTTGTGGACATTTACCTCCCGGAGAGCAGCAGCACGTCTATGGACTGAGCGTAGAACTGGGGCTATCCCAAACCTGACACTGCACTGGCTGTGGCTGCCTTCCCCCCTTCAGAAAAAAATAATGCTCTGCCAAGCTCCGGAGAGGAAGGGGGCGGGGGGGGGGGGTTGTGCTTATGGGTAGAATTCATTCTGGGGGCCCACTGTGAAGTTACATTCAAACACTACCAGCCCAATGAGATGACTAGTTTGAGAGTGCAGGTCCCTGGGGAAAGAGAATACATACCATCCTGACTCCTTCCCTAGAAACCATCCCTGCCACCTGGTTGCATTTATAATAACTAGGTATTCTGTTAAATGATCTACCCAGTTTTTTTACTGAACGTAGGCTTGTTGAGATAGTGTACACTTCCTATCCATATGAACTGCAGGCAGACCTATGCCATTTGTGCAGGGGATAGGGGAGTAGGGGTCCACATTACTCAAGGGCCCACCAGGGGATTCAACTGTTCCCCTTTGGGCCAGTCTGAGCCTGAGCTCATGTATCTAAAATGTATGGCCGGGTTTAGGGGAAGCCTTCTTACTGACTATTTCAGTGCAGAGTGCGTATTTCGAATGGAGTGTACAGAGCACGTCTTTCAATAAATGTAATTTATAATAAACAGAACTACCCCATAAAAACGTGCACACTCTATAATAGATGAATTTTACATCATTATGATGATAACGTGCCTGTAATTTTTAGATATTGTACAAAACTCTGGAATGTGAATGTCTCCTGGGTGCCTGACATTTGCTTTCTCTTAATCTCCTGTCGTCTTTAAATTCTTGAGCTAAATAAATATTTGACTCGTTTTGTATAGATAAGGGACCTGGTGAGCAAATGTTTGCTCTGTGAATTTTTATTGACTGCAGTGATATGAAATTGGAAATTGCTCAATCTAATGGAAAAATATCACAGATGGGAAAATCGCTGCACGTATTATTTTTAGGACAGCTCCTCCAGTCTCCGTCCATACTCCTATGTCTATAAATTATTCCCTCTGCTCTAATTCCCTAATTAGCTTTTGGGTGAATGCGTTGTAAGAGATTGTGTTGTCTAGTTGGATAATCTTTAACTCGTTAACTTCAGTAAATATGCCTTGCGCTTTTATTACGCTGCCATCGGCTTGTATACACAGTTTGCTGATTTGGGGGTCACACTGATTGGTAATAATACATAGCTCTGTGGGCTCCAGCACTAGTCGGCCTTCAACGTGTTCTAATTATCACGCAGTTACTGTGGCAGCAGTGGATAATGTATTCCTACAAATCCTATCCGAAAAAGTTCTGTGAATTTTGTACGATTTGATCAGATAGTGTCTGGCTGTGCGGTGACCTACGGTTTGCAGGTGGGGCTTATCACCAGAAAAGAACCAGAGTTTGTCGTCTTAATTAGCTGGGGCTGAGAGTACATGTATGTATAAATGTAAGAACTAAATGCATCTTATTTTTTTCTGGAAGCTGAAGAATTTACAGCAGCAACAATAGCAAAATTGAAGTTTGTTTGGTAAAAGATATCAATAGTCAATACAAGGATCTTTCTACTCCACTGAGGTCAGTTCTGTATTGACTAGACGCACCTGCCCACACTGTAACACCACCACCACCACCACCACCAAAGGCTCATCCGGTGACAACAGTGGCTGATGCATAGCACTCTCCTTGACGTCTCCAACATCGTTGGCGGCCACCATTTCAGCTCAGTGTGAATCAACTTTTATCAGTGAACAGCCCTGAGGCCCACTGGTCCCTTGTCCAGCATTGATGCTCCCTGGCCCATGTAAGACGATGATGAGGCCTATGCTTGGTGGTGTGGTCAGGTACTCCTGCAGGTCATCTAGCATGCAGACCATGCTGATGTTAACAGTTTTGAATGGTCTGACTGACACTTGGGTGCCTCTCACCTCCCTTAAATGTGCCTGGAGTTGTGTGGCATTCATCATCCGAATCTGCAGGGCATTGTTCACAATGAAGAGGTCATCAGTGTGGGATGTGGCCAAAGGACGTCCACTTCTATACCTTTCGGTGACTCTTCCAGTCTCTCTGTATCTCTGTTGCAACCTGCACATGACACTCTGGGACACTCTAAGCTCAGTGGCCACTTCCATCTGAGAACATCCTGCTCGAAGCCTTGCAATGGCCAGGTACTATTGATCAATTGTCAGGTGTCGTCTTTTGTGAGTAGTGTATATCAAGGTGTGACTTGGGGCTCACCTGAAGTTGTTGTGTTGAGCCGCGACAACTATACGTGCGTGTCAATTAAAATATGCCTTCCGCAGAACTGCTGCTAAAATTTAGGGACCACTCTCATGGAAATTTACCAAGGGAGGAGCCAGACGTGTTTGGCTATTTTCTTTTTCATTCCGGCATTACTATACCAGAAATACTATGTGTCCTTCTGTAGCAGTCATCAAGGAGAGATAAAACTCCTATATGGGTAGGTAATCCATTGTTTAGTTTACTACTGCTGTAACCGAAAGATGTTATCTGTTATTAAATAGTAGAATTGGGATAAGAGTATGACAGCTCTATTGTTCTCTTGATAGGACCAGAAAAAGATGTCCGCAGAAAAGCAATGCATTGATTAGTTTAAAGTGATGGTCTAATTTAGTCACTCATCCCCTTCTTTCTCTGGCTACAGGAATGGTCTGACTGAGAGAGTGGGGCTGTTTTCCGTGGTAAAAGTCCAAAGAGGAAGTTAAAGAGTCAGGGCAGGAAGCAGAATGCATGGACCATCCTTGTAAAGAACTTACATACAATACTCACACATAGGCTGTTAATATATGATAAAACAGAGGCAAACATGGTTGTGGCAGTAGGCGTCGTCAGTGTCATTACCCATTGATGTGAACAGTATGAAGAACCTAATAGTTTTTCTCTCTTCAAGGGAACTGTCTATTGACTAATTTCCCTTAAAGGGGTTCTTTATGTTATTTTTTTTAACAGACTATTTTCACATCTGCGCTTTTCCTTTCCGCTATTGAGATCCATCATAGGATCTCAATACCGGAGGAAAAAGCTTCTGTTTTGTCCCCATTCATTGTCAATGGGGAAAAAACTGAACTGAACGGAACAGAGTGCACCAGAATGCATTCCGTTCCATTCGGTTGCGTATCCCATGCAGAACAGAAAAACGCTGCAAGGAGAATTTTTCAATGCATCTTGGGATACGGAGCAAGACGGATCCAGCATGAAACACAATGTAAGTCAATAGTGCCGGATCCGTTTTCTCGGACACAAAAGAAAAAGGATCCGTCCTGGCTATTTTACAGATAATACAACCGGATATGTTTTTTATTTTATTTTTTGAACATTAGTTTTTATTACATTTTTTCAAGTAAAAGGTTACAAAAATGCGTATCATTACACCATGGTGAGTAACAATTACCATAGTACATAGATTATGGACAATTATGGTATATATAAAAAAAAAAAAATTCTGACATATGACCGGATATGTTTATAACGGATGCAGAAGGTTGTATTGTCCTAACATAAGCTTTTTTGAAGAGCCATGATGAATCCAGCAAAAACGCAGATGTGAAATTAGCTTAACTTTATGGATGTTGTGAATATAATTTAAAAAAATAGTTACTTCTCTTCTCAGGCCCCTCCAACCCAGTGCCGCCCTTTCGTCCCCTCCGCTGGACTGCAGCAGTATTGTTCCAACTTCAGCAATGTCTGAAGGAGCTGTCCCTGCATGATCACTGTGGGAACTCAGCTGTGACTGACAGCCAGGCTGGCAGCCAGGATCAGACATACTGTAACTCAAATGCTTGTAATTAAACACCTTACACGCTACTGTCAATGCTAACTGTGGCATCTAAGTGGTATACAGAGGGAAAGGCCTCCTCTCTACGTCATTAGCTCCTTATAATGCTGTCATAGGGAGGGTAGTGGTTGTGATGGAAGCTGGAAGCCATACGAAGAGATTCAGGTCTGCCATCTACAGAACCCTACGAGGCCCTGTTAGTAGTATACCCTGTGGTGAAAAGATATAGAAAACGAAAAAAAAAGTTAAATGTAGCTGAGATATGCCATGAGATAAACAAGCCGACATTTTTAAAAAGTTAAATGTAGCTGAGATATGCCATGAGATAAACAAGCCGACATTTTTTGTGTAAAATTTCTGATTGCCAGAGGCAGAATTTCCTCTGTAGTGAAAGGGTTAATATTTTTGGAGTTTTTTGCACCTTGGGCCAGCAGTGATACATTTAGAAACCAGGTCTTGCTATACTGGCCTTGTAATTGTAGAAAGGCAGCTGAATCTATGAAGATGTTTCAGCTTTAGTCATAGAAAACCATGATGACTTGTCTCAACCGCACAAAAAGTTCTCCAGCCTCTGTGCAGGACATGTCATTATGACTCACTTATTGTAACGGACATGTAATCTGTACATACAAAATTCTCCATCATGGTCATTTTTGTACTGCCATCCATGCTGAGACGACTGTCCACTGAACGATCGTTCGGCCAACAGCTGTCTCTTCCCATCTTTCCATATGTTTGCAATTTAAAATGAGCTTAGCATAAGAAGACATGACGTGAGATTGACCTGGCAGCATAGTAAAGATTTTAGTAAAAAAAAAAAGAAAGAAAAAAACACGAAGTAGGTTTCAGCCGTAGGGGAGATTTTGCCTGCCTCCCATATACTTCATGATGTTCTGGTCCTAAAAGCGATGGCATACACATCATAGCGGCAGACTGTGTGGCTTCGTATGGGTCCCAGCCTTGGTTGACTATTGGGTCACAAGAAGATAGACCTCGCCTGTTTCAAAGAACTGCATTATTAGCAGACATAAGTAGACAGTAGTAGAAGGTGATGAATTGACCCAAGGGCCATGGAAAGAGGTTGGGAGGGAGTAACAAACACCGGGGACATTTATGAAATCACATATGGCAATTTTTTGTACCAAAAATGTCACACAATTTGTGACATTTGGTAAGACTCGCCACTTTTCAAAGTGGTCTATGTTTAAGAGCGAAAAGTGAGATTAGACTTATGGCATGTTTACTATGTGAGACTTTTGCAAATGTCGCTAAAAATTTGCAACTAGAGATGAGCGAATTTCCGGTTATGAAATTCGTTTGCGTTTCGTTTACTGGTAAAAGGTGAATTGCGTTATGGATTCAATTACCATGGGCCATAACGCAATTCTATGACGGAATGCATAAGGGAATGCCTTTAGAGGCATTCTGGTCTTCATTCCGTCATAATAGAAGTCTACAGGCTGCATAACGGATCTGTTCCGTTTCTGTTATGCAGAACAGGACTCCCCTGCATAACGGAAACGGGACGGATCCGTTATGCAGCCCATAGACTTCTAATATGACGGAATGAATAACGGAATGCCTCTAAATGCATTCCGTTATGCATTCCATCATAGAATTGCGTTATGGTCCGTGGTAACAGAATCCATAACTCAATTCACCTTTTACCAGTAAACGAAGTGTGAACGAATTTCAAAATATGAAATTCGCTCATCTCTAGTTGCAACCCATACCAGGCAACTGATTGGTGTACTTCTACACATAGAGGTGTAAACCACATTACACTCGCTCCAAATATATTATTAAGGTGCACCATTTCAGAAGTTTGGTACCGGCACACAAAGCACAGCCAGACTTAAAACTGACACAAAAACAACCACAAATGATAAATATCCCCCCAGGTTCTTCTGCCCTCGATGGTTAAATCAGGCACCTTGATGGGTGGGCCTTTTATTTTTGCTATGAGTCTCCCTCTCTTCCATGTTTACTACTGATTACAGTTTTATCATACAGTATAGGAAAAGCATTTAGGGGGTCGTTTATTAAGACCGGAGTTTTAGACACCGGTCCTAAAAACACCTTGCGCTGGCGTGGATTCACCAAAGTTATGTAGACACGCCAGTCTCTACATAACTTCAGTGCATTCACTGTCGGTCTAAATGTAAGCCAGCTTCCTTGCTGGCTTAAATTTAGACCATTTTCTATGCCTGTCGCCCTGCCCCCTTCCCCATCCCAGGCCCACTTTTTTAGACCTGGAGTGAGTGTGGAAAAGTCACAGACTGCAGCGCAAATAACCTTTGTGCTGCAATCTGCGACAGACATACGCCAGAAAACTGGCATATATCACTTAGTAAATGACCCCCTTACTGTCTCACATCCTTCTGGGAATTTTATTAGGAATTTCATTATGAGTCTATGGCTAATCTGCTATGAGTTGTCCTTCTAGGAGCCGTGTGGTGGGGACCCCTGTCCTAATGGAGTAGCTTAATGAGTGTTTAAGCGTGGGTAGGGGTTGCTCAGTTTTGGGCTTTCAAATATGGCTTAGGTGTTTGAAGACTGTTGGTTTCTTACAGGGGGTTTATAGCTAAGGAAGGAGAGGATAGGATTTTGTGGGTGGCCACTAGAGATATGTGGCCTGCGGAAGCGTCCCAGGATGGAATTTTTTAGATATCACAATGAAGTGCTGGGCACTACTACTAATATGGTCAAACCCAAAACAGGGTACTATCCACACGTATACAAGAGTCCCCTCAGTACAAGTACATGCCAAAACAAGATGTACCAAATATTATATAATAAAATATATATAGCTTTATTGGATCATTTAAAAAGATTTTAAAACCACTAGGGAACTGGAGACCCCCAAACAATATGTAAGAAAAGTCTCCACCCGCACACAGTTCATAATAAGAACAGTGAAGAGAGGTCCATGAATGTATACAAAGGAAAACAAAAATGAAAAAAGTGCATGATTCTTATGAAAATGGAAAAAAAAATGTTCCCATGATATAACATCACGGGCTAAGATAACATGCTAGTGCAAATTCGTAAGCAGTAGTAGTAAGTAGTGATACGACCTGTTAGAATTATAAGGCCAAGAGGACCTCTAATACAGTGTTGTGAGCAGTGGCGTAAATAGAGAAATAAGGGCCCAATAGCAAAGATCAAACCAGGCTCCCCACACAGGACAGACGGGTTTCTGCCTAAACCCATTTCAATGACCCTTGGGCCATTTTTCCACCGCTTCATTTGCTAAAAGCTGTTCCTTAAGATGGTAGAGTCCTGACCAAGTTTTCACCCCTAGTAGAAGAGGAGATAATCCCAACTAATACTGGGTCCCCTCTTGGTCTAGGCCCCATAGCAGTCGCATGATCAGCTGCTATGGTAGTTATGCCCCTGGTTGTGAGGTAAAACCCTGCTTGTATCACCGCTATAGGTGTCATGCAGCTCCATCGGGGTCCTAACAAGTTGTATCACTACTTACTCATTATTGTTTATGATTTTGCACTTTATCTTGACACATGTGGAAATATTTTTTTCCATTTTCATTATAATCATGCATTTTCTTAATTTTTCTTTTTCTTTGTATACAATCATTGACCTTTCTTCACTGTCTATACTAATAAAATCCCTATGTGCGTGGTGTCCGTGCGTGTATGCCGATTTGTCAAGTGCGCATGCGTGGTGCACAGACCAATCGGCACACACTCCAAGGACACTACATGGGCGGCATCCTATTCAATGGCATAGGGATCGCCATAGCAATGGCTATGGGGCCCTATGCCACTTGGGGCCTGGGCCGCCGGTGCCGCTCCTCTCCACCCAGCGCCACCTCCTAGCTAATTTATTCACTGCACTTGCCTCTGAAATTGAAGAGAAGTGCCGTAATCTCAAACAGGCGCACTGCCAGTGGGCCTGTGCGGGATTATGGCGCTTCTCTTCAATTTCAGAGGCAAGTGCAGTGAATAAATTAGCTAGGAGGCGGCGCTGGGCGGGGAGGAGATCTGTGGATGACACTGAGGGGGGATCTATGGATGACACTGAGGGGGGATCTATGGATGACACTGAGGGGGGATCTGTGGATGACACTGAGGGGGGATCTGTGGATGACACTGAGGGGGATCTAGGGAGGGGTGTGGGGATGTTGGGGGTGGGAGGTCTTGGAGGGGTGTTTGGGTGGGAGCTCTGGACGAGGTGGGAGGTCCGATAGGTATGTGGGGGTGGGAGATCCGGGAAGGGGGGGGGGCCCATAAATCTTTTTTGCTAGTCATTTGCCCAGTCATTTCTAGCTATGCCCCACTGCTATGGGGGATCTGTGGATGGCACACTGTTATGGGGATCTGTGGCTGACACTGTTATGGGGGATCTGTGGATGACACTTGGGGGAACCTGTGAATGACACTTGGGGGGACCTGTGGATGACACTTGGGGGGACCTGTGGATGACACTTGGGGGGACCTGTGGGTGACACTTGGGGGGATCTGTGGATGACACTTAGGGGGGGATCTGTGGATGACACTTAGGGGGGGATCTGTGGATGACACTTAGGGGGGGATCTGTGGATGACACTTAGGGGGGATCTGTGGATGACACTTAGGGGGGATCTGTGGATGACACTTAGGGGGATCTGTGGATGAAACTTAGGGGAGATCTGTGGATGACACTTAGGGGGGATCTGTGGATGACACTTAGGGGGGATCTGTGGATGACAATGGCAATGGCTATGGGGCCCTACGCCACTGGGGGCCTGGGCCGCCGGCGCTGCTCCTCCCCGCCCAGCGGCACCTCCTAGCTAATTTATTCACTTCACTTGCCTCTGAAATTGAAGAGAAGTGCCGTAATCTCACACAGGCGCACTGTGAGGGCTTAGTCCAAATGTCTTGAATCTATTTTTATAGTGCATTATTTTCTGTTATTTTGTAAATGTAGCCATATACATCTGCACATTTAATACCATATTGTGCAGGATGGTTTATATATAGTTTTTTCTGTGATTTGTTTGATTTGTCTTGAAGGAGTGGCACCTTTATGTGTGAATACGCTCCTATGCTGGGAGTGATATTCAAGTGCACTTTTGCCCCACCTATCTAATAGGTACCTTGATTAAGGTGGTACATATAGGTGTGTGTGTCTCTCCTCCCACCAGTTGCTGATGCACATGGAGGTAACAAGGGGCAGCACACCATATGTGCGGGGACTGTGCTCCTGCAAAATGCGCCACAGCATGAATAGGTTAGCATAGGAAATGAATAGGTTAGCATAGGAACCCGTCTGAACTGAGACCACCTTGTCGCCGGTAGGTGGGCTTAGATGTATTTTGATCAAAATGTATTGTGTATAGTTTGGACGAAGAGTGACAAAGTCTTAAATCACTCAGGTCATGATGTTTTCATCTGCATACTAGGCTACCTAGATACTGCTCTAAACAGAAGGACATGTAGTCCCAGTCAGTGCAGACCACTACTAACATGTCACTTGGAACAACAAACTCAAAGTTTTTCATGTCGAACAAGGCAAATATTTGATGGCAACTTTGCTCTGATCCGATCAATTTTCCATGGGAAAATCATCTACTTCATCTGTTGTCTAAGGACAAATGTTCCATAATCAAAAGAAAATCATAACGCTTGTTGGATCGGAAATATGCAGATGTGCAGCGATGACACATACTTCTTAATAAACTCATATGCAGGGGCATAGCCAGGGGTGTAGCTATAGGGGTGCAGAGGGTATAGGGGGTACCGAGCCCAAGAGCCTAAGGGGGCCCAAAGAACCTTGTGCCGCATAAGAAGACACTGGTATTATGGAAAGTGCATACAGGCCAAGTTACCTCTGGCTGGAGGGAAGAAGTTAGTTCAAGAATTTGGCATTGGGGGGAGGGGGGTTGTGCCATTTTTAATTTTTGCCTCAGGCAGCACGAAGGCTATGTATTTCCCTGTCCCTGGCCACAAAGCACTGAGGAAAGGTGGGGCCCATGCTAAACTCTTGCATCAGGGCCCATGACCCTTTAGCTACACCCCTGGGCGCCCGGTAGAGACTGCTAGATCTGCAACCCCTATAGCTACCCCTGCTCATATGTAAGAAAACCTCAATATATTGGAATACTCTAAAAGAGAATTTGAAAAGGAAATTACTAAAAAGAAAATGTTATCATAAATATGATTGGATGGATTTCCACTAAGATCCAATAGGATCTCCTTCATAGTGACCTCTGGCTGGTGGTCTGCTCTATATTATTGGGTGTCCATTAAATTACATCCAAACACATTAGTATGTGTGGCAATAGAGAGTTGATATAAATATGGATGTGTTAATGTTCTCCAACTGCATGGCTAATTTTGACGTAAGTGTTTGGTAGATAGCTTAGGGAAAGCTCTTAAGATGGAATAAAGAATTATTTGTCAAAGTAAGGCTACATTCACATGACCGTAGTGTATTACGGATCCCTAAATTGCGGATCCGCAATACACCCAGCCGGCACCCCCCATAGAAATGCCTATTCTTGTCCGCAGCTGCGGACAAGAATAGGACATGTTCTTTTTTTTTTGTGGAGCCGCGGACCGGAAGTTCGGGTCCGCGTACCTCATCCGGCCCCATAGAGAGTGAATGTGTCCACACCACGGAACGGATGCGGAGACATTCACGGTCGTGTGAATTTAGCCTAATAAAAACAACAAGTGTTAACATCTAAATAAGGTCAAAAGGGGTCCACACTTACCCGACTTACTAGTGTGCAGGTAGACCTGGATTATGTTATATGCAGGAGTAAGCTCTTGGTATTGATGACTTATCTTCAGGATAGCTCATCAATATCAGATTGGTGGGGGTCCATGTCCCCGCACCTCCAACAATCACCTGTTCCCTGCATCCTCCAATGCCAGAACTAACATTTTGAATGGAGCCAAAAGCACAGTTCCATTCAAAGTGTGGTGGCCATGCCAGGTTACTGCAGCTCAGCTCCTATTCAGGATGGACATTACACTTGGAATGGAGCTGTGCTTTCGGCTCAGATCCAGCTGCAGGGAACAGCTGTTTTTGGTGTTGGAACTCCACTGATCAGATATTGATGACCTACCCTGAGGACAGGTCTTCAATATCAGGAGCCTGGAAAAACCCTTTAGAATATAGGAATTAACTCACCTGTGTAGCATGTGGAGCCCCTTTAGAGGGGTTGTCCCATCTAGCCCATTTATGGCATATCAGTAGAATATGACATATATGCCTAATAGATGCAAGTCTAACCTCTGGAATGTGCTTCTTTCTCAGTAGGGGGGCCCCAATGTGAACAGAGAGCACACCGTCCTCTCCATTCACTAATATGGGACTTCTGAAAATAACTAAGCCAGAGTTTGGATATTTTCAGAAGCTCCATAGCAGTGAATGGAAGGTGGCCATGCCTGCTTGGCTTGCTCTCCATTCACTGTTCTTGAGATAGGAGTGGATCCCAGAGATGGGACCTGTATGTATCAGATACATATGACATATCCTATTGGTATGCCAGGGATGTAGCTATAGGGGGTGCAGAGGTAACAGTCGATACCGGGCTGGGGATCCTGAGGGGCTCCAAACACCCTTGTGCTATATAAGAATACACCAGTATTATAGAATGTGTATGATGGTCAAGTTACACCTCTGCCTGGATGGAGGGGGTTAGGTCAAAAATTTGGCATGGGGGGGAGGGGGTTGCTGTTTAAATTTTTGCCTAATGCAGCGTAAAGGCTAGGTTTGGCCACAAAGCACTGAGGGAAGGGGGGCCCAAGCTGAACCCTTGCACTAGGGCCCATGACCATGAGCCTTTAGTTACGCCCCTGTGATATGCCATAACTGTTCCATGTCCCAGATGGGAATACCCCTTTAAACAAAGCAGCCTAGAAGTGCATGCATAGTATCCAGTGATTCCAGTGGTATCTACAGTCAGGATAATAGATGCAATTAACCGTCAAGCCTTCCCTATGTCATTCTCATACAGAATTAAGAGTTACCGGTTTTAAGATCTTGTCACTAACTTTCTAATGATTTAATTGTAAGCTGTTTCTCTTTTCCTTACATGATGCCGGCTCCTAATTACCTAGACGCCATCCAGTCACCACTTTTGCATTATCTTTAAATTGATCCACATTTAGAAAGTTTTGCTCAATGCTGATAACTGTTCTCCGAGAATCCTTTATAAATCCAGAAAACTTCATTATTCTGGCTGACCTTTCTCCAAAGGTTAATTTTCTCATTTTCTTCTAAATATTTTCGAGACTTCTAAAGTGTCGACGTTCTCTTTCACGTAAAATATCAATAATTATGGAAATTGCCACTTCTCATCTTCAATATTATTTCTCCTGACGGTGCATTTTGCTGTCTTGGAGCGGCTCATTATGGTAGCGCTCTATGTGTTTCATTTCGAAAGCAAAATATATGCAAATCTAAGCAGAGGATGTGTGAGTGGCACCAGAGATATACATTGTTACATTCCAGATTGAGATTTCAGCTTTGTATATTGTTCCAAGTCAATATGTCTGCCGTTCAAACCACCCACTGTGCAGGAATACACAGTCAGCTACTTGCAAAGGTGAAAAGTTTAATTACTAAAGTTTATATTTGCGCTAGAAATAAGTAAGGAAAGCAGGATTCCTCCATTTTTCCCCTTTTTCTTTTTCAGTAAACACAAATTCAATTTTTTCATTGTTTAGCCTATGAGGCAGTTCTACAACAGAGAAACTTTTAAGATTTTGCCCCCATTACTTGACTTAAGCTGATGGTTTGTTATTAATGGGAATAGCAGGAAATGGGATTTGCTCCTCCTGACAAAGACGAATGGTTAATGGATGGTCTGCTTCCGTTTTGTGGTTTGTAGAGTTAAAGTGCACCTGCTGCCTCCATTATTCACAAGGTAAAGAGTGACATCATTCAGACAGTTTCAATTCGCTTCCATATCAGGTAACCCCTTGTCTTAACTGGGTATTCTGGTTTCATGAAATTGGTGACCTAACCTCAGGATAGGTCATCAGTTCCAGAGTAATAGAGGTCCGACTCTCAGCACCCCCACCCATGAACTGTGTGAAGGGGCTGCAGCACTGGTGGGAGAGCTGCGCCCTTCTTAGGTATTTACCTGCATGCTGTCTACATGGTAGTGGTGGTGCAGTGTAATTACAGATTGTCTCCAGTTCACTTGAATGGGACGAACAGTTGCAATTGCACTGTACCGCCACTGCAGTGTAGATGGCGTGCAGGTAAACACTGAAGAGGATCGCACTACCACCGCAACACCTTCAAATGGTTGACTGGTGGGGGTGCTGAGAGTCAGACCTCCACCAATCTGAAATTGATGACCTATAGTGAAGATAGGTCATCAGTTTCATGAAACCAGAATACTCCTTTAAGACAAGGGTTGCCTGACATTGAAAAAAGGACCTCCTTTATTATTTTTCTTTGCCGGAACAGCACCGCTTTTGTCAATGGGTTGTGTCTGGTATTGCATGCCAGCCTCCTTCATTTGATCTGCAATACCAGCATAGTCCATGGACAAGAGTGGCGCTGTTTGTGGAAATACTTTCTGTCTCAGAATACCCCTTAAAGGGGATGTGTCACATCAGCAAATAGCATTTATCATAAGGAAAACCGCATTACAAACCACTTACTAATGTATTGTAATTGTCCGTATTGCTGCATTCGCTGACTGGATTTATTTTTCCATCACATTTTACACTTCTTGTTTCCATGGTTACGACCACCCTGCAATCCATCAACGGTGGCTGTGATTGCACACTATAATAAAAAGCAGCGGTGCTTTTTTCTAAAGTGTATAAGCACCGCCACAACCGATGGATTGCAGGGTGGTCGTAACCATGGAAACAAGAAGTGTAAAATGTGATGGAAAAATGAATCCAGCCAGCAAAGGAAGCAATATGGACAATCACAATACATTAGTAAGTGGTTTGTATTGCGGTTTTAATTATGATAAATGCTATTTGCTGAAGTGACACATCCCCTTTAACCGCTTCAGCCCCCCCTAGCTTAAACACCCTTAATGACCAGGCCACTTTTTACAATTCCGCACTACACTACTTTCACCGTTTATTGCTCCGTCATACAACTTACCACCCAAATGAATTTTGCCTCCTTTTCTTCTCACTAATAGAGCTTTCATTTGGTGGTATTTCATTGTTGCTGACATTTTTACTTTTTTTGCCATTAATACAAATTTAACGACATTTTTGCAAAAAATGAAATTTTTCACTTTCTGTTGTAAAATTTTTCAAAAAAAACTACATTTCTATATAAATTTTTCTCTAAATTTATTGTTCTACATGTCTTTGATAAAAAAAAAAGTCCAATAAGTGTATATTTATTGGTTTGGGTAAAAGTAATAGCGTTTACAAACTATGGTGCAAAAAAGTGAATTTCGGCATTTTGAAGCAGCTCTGACTTTCATAGCACCTGTCATGTTTCTTCAGGTGCTAGAATGTCAGGATAGTATAAATACCCCCCAAATCACACCATTTTTAGAAAGAAGACACCCCAAAGTATTCGCGGAGGGGCATGGTGAGTTCATGTATCATTTCATTTTTTTTCACAAGTTAGCGGAAAATGACACTTTCTGAGAAAAAAAAAAAAGTTTCAATTTCTGCTAACTTCTGGCAAAAAAAAATAAAAATCTCAGACGGACTCACTATGCCCCTCAGTGAATACCTCGGGGTGTCTACTTTCCGAGATGGGGTCATTTGTGGGGTGTGTTTACTGTTCTGGCATTTTGGGCGGGGCTAAATTGTGAGCAGCCATGTAAAATCTAAAGGTACTCGTTGGAATTTGGGCCCTTTGCACCCAGGCTGCAAAAAGTGTCACTTATGTGGTATCGCCAGTACTCAGGAGAAGTAGGGCAATGTGTTTTAGGGTGTATTTTTACATATACCCATGTTGGGTGAGAGAAATATCTCTGTAAATTGTCAACTTTGTATAAAATTTTTAAAAGTTGTCGTTTACAGAGATATTTTCACACAAAGTATGGGTATATATAAAAATACACCCTAAACACATTGCCCTACTCCTGAGTGCTGGCGATACTACATGTGTGCCACTTTTTGCAGCCTGGAATGCAAAGGGCCCTAAAACCAATGAGTACCTTTAGGATTTCACAGGGCATTTTTACGCATTTGGATTCCAGACTTCTTCTCACGCTTTAGGGGCCCCTAAAATGCCAGGACAGTATAAATACCCCACATGTGACCCCATTTTGAAAGAAGACACCCCAAGGTATTCCGTGAGGGTATGCTGAGTTCATGTAAAATTTTATTTTTGTCACAAGTTAGTGGAATATGAGACTTTGTAAAAAAAAAATAAAAAAAAAATATCAATTTCCACTAACTTGTGCCAAAAATAAAATTCTGTGGACTCGCCATGCTCCTCACGGAATACCTTGGGGTGTCTTCTTTCCAAAATGGGGTCACATGTGGGGTATTTATACTCACCTGGCATTTTAGGGGCCCCTAAAGCGTGAGAATCCAAATGCATAAAAATGGCCTGTGAAATCCTAAAGGTACTCATTGGTTTTAGGGCCCTTTGCACCCAGGCTGCAAAAAAGTGTCACTCATGTGGTATCCCCGTACTCAGAAGAAGTAGGGTAATGTGTTTTGGGGTGTATTTTTACATATACCCATGCTACGTGTGAGAAATATCGCTGTAAACGACAACTTTTTACATTTTTTTATTCAAAGTTGTCAATTTACAGAGATATTTCTCTCACCCAGCATGGGTATATGTAAAAATACACCCCAAACACATTGCCCTACTTCTCCTGAGTACGGCGATACCACATGAGTGACACTTTTTGCAGCCAAGATGCAAAGGGGCCCAAATTCCAATGAGTACCTTTAGGAGGGCATTTTTACGCATTTTCTTCTCACGCTTTAGGGCCCTAAAATGCCAGGGCAGTAGAAATACCCACATGTGACCCCATTTTGGAAAGAAGACACCCCAAGGTATTCCGTGAGGGGCATGGCGAGTTCATAGAAGATTTTTTTGGCACAAGTTAGTGGAAATTGATTTTTATTGTTTTTCTCACAAAGTCTCCTTTCCGCTAACTTTTGACAAAAAGTTTAATTTTTCATGGACTAATTATGCCCTCAGCGAATACCTTAGGGTGTCTTCTTTCAAAATGAGGTCACATGTGGGTATTTCTACTGCCCTGGCATTTTAGGGGCCCTAAAGCGTGAGAAGAAAAATGCGTAAAAATACCCTCCTAAAAGGTACTCATTAGAATTTGGGCCCTTTGCATCTTGGCTGCAAAAAGTGTCACTCATGTGGTATCGCCGTACTCAGGAGAAGTAGGGCAATGTGTTTTGGGGTGTATTTTTACATATACCCATGCTGGGTGAGAGAAATATCTCTGTAAATTGACAACTTTGAATAAAAAAATTTAAAAAGTTGTCGTTTACAGCGATATTTCTCACACACAGTATGGGTATATGTAAAAATACACCCCAAAACACATTGCCCTACTTCTCCCGAGTACGGCGATACCACATGAGTGACACTTTTTTGCAGCCAAGATGCGCAAAGGGGCCCTAAAACCAATGAGTACCTTTAGGATTTCACAGGCCATTTTTACGCATTTGGATTCTCACGCTTTAGCACCCCTTAGAATGGAATGGTAAGTTCCATTCTAGCTAAGTACTGCTCTGCCGTGTTTGCTGCCATCTGCTGGTGAACCAGGCATATTACATGTTAACATAGCAGTTGCATAACAAAATAGGAATGCACATTGTGGAGGACCTGGAATAAATACACAAGATGACATGAGCTTAGACCAATAAAGACAGTAGCAGGGTGCAGAAGTGGTAACACCACTCTTAGAAACGCAGTAGCGATATAACACAGTAGCTATATGTCGCAGCAACCTGTTGTATGCTTAAAGACATTGTGGTTGGTAGATAGGTTTGACAGAATTTTTGATCAAAAATATAGTATGTATAGCAGTAATGCAATTTAGTATAATTCATGTTTCCAGTGTTTGCTTGTGTCTTTGCACACAGGGCAGGGTGCTGCTACATATAGTGTTTGTTTGCTATAGTATTTCAGCCATGCCAGTGTGCACCTGTACTAAATATCATATTATTTGTAGGTGCTGGTCTGATTTTATTTATTTTATTTTTTTGCAGCTATTACCTGTGCTAGCAAATATTAGGACTGAATGATTTGTTCCCGACAGGTGTCCCAATCATCCATCGTGTAAAGAGACCTTAAAGGGGTTGTCTTAGTAACAGGGAGATGAGAAACATTCCCGACCACCAGCGCCGGAGCGTTGTGCTGTTTCATTAACTCCCATTGCGGTGCATGAGAGCTACGGAAACAGCATAGCACAGCAAACTGTGCCGCTTCCCTAACTCAGAAACAGCATAGCTTGCTCTGTTATGCTGTTTCTGTAGCTCTGATGTACCACAATGGGAGCCACTGAAACAGTAGAACGCCGGTGGTTGGGACTGTGTCTCACCTCCCTTTATAAATGGCGAGATGAGACGACCCCTTTAAATTCTTGGTCTGCTGAAGCCCAAGGTAATCTAGTCGGTCCACAGACCATTCGAAGGGGAAATTACCTTCTATATGGTTTGCCTATAACCAAACAGTCATTTTAGAAATCCACTAATATCCGACCCATGCTATTCTATTGAATAGATAAAATGTTAAATTTCCTACAATTGGTAAACCGCAGTTGCAAATTGACAACTTTCTACTTAGCTTTTTGTTTGCACATTCTAATGGTGAACTATTTCAAATGCTCATTAATTAATTTATCTTTTTGTTGCTTTCTGGCTTTTTTTTTTCTTTGACCTTTTCCCCTAAATCACTGGTTTTAACAAATTAACGTCTTGATTCTCTTTTGTTACCCAATTGTTAATGGTCCTGCCTTATGCAGAGTTTTGTTCTTGTTCTGTTTGTGGGAGGATTTGCTGACCTAGTAATTAGCTACACAACATACGATTGTGTGGCCGTTGTGTGCAAAGAATAGGATTCCACTCTCAAGGGATAAAATGGTCTACTAATGACTTAAGTTCCTTTGTTTGTGGTCAATTAAGTACATTTGGGATTTACAGGGATCGCCAGATATGTCAGTTAGCAAATTTCCAAAGCCACTTTTGGTTACAACTTAAGTAAGTTCTGTCTGCAATTTCTGGAAAAAAAAGTTTCTAGCCACATTGACATACTGCAGTCATCTTCTCTAATGTTCTCCTGTCTGTTGAGCGGGAGAGGTGAACATACCAATGTTTGTATACCCCTAAAGACCCTCCTACAGCAGCAGATTAGAATATCAGGACAATTATCGGAGCTGAACAATCGTATGAATGCTCATGCAGAATCATTGCTCCATGTAAAGGTGCCACTAATTACCCAATGAACAAGTGATCGCATCTTTTATGTGGCACCTATAATGGTTTTGTCGGGAACATGTCATCCTGTATAAACATAGTTGCACTGCTGATACATATTGAACCTGCATGGGAATGAATGATCGCAGTAGCATGTGAATACAGCTGAACAAATGGGCAGTGATTGCCAACAAATTGTTTGTTCTAAATCATTGCCATATACATTTTTGCTCATATAATTGTAGATCAAAAATTAATGTAAAGTAATATAATGTCTGCCAATATGTGCAGCAATTATGTCCTAAATAATGTAAATGCGAAAAAGCTTCTAAAAAAAATCAGTATATTAAGAGTCTGTATTTTGGTGCTGATTTACAATATTGCTGAAGGGACCGACTGATCTTCTAATCTGTATAGGTCCTCCTGATTCTCCCCCAACACCAGATGTTGAGGGAGAAAAGGATCAGGCTGTTGGATTTCAGCTTTGTTCTCAGAGAGAGAAGCTGCCACCAGAGATGTCTGACGTAAGCATTTACAGTACATGTGCTGACTGAGCAGGCAATTATCGGGAAGGGACAATTCTTTTCCCGGTAGCTGTCTGCTAGATAGTGGAGGAAAGAGGTGCATTTACACTCCGTTCGCCAAGGCTGATGAGGTGCAGAACTGAGTGACAACACCTAGCTTTGCATAGGTGATATGCTGGAGGACCACTGTGAACTGTGCCTAGAGGGGAGGGTGAGGACAAGGTAGAGGATGAGGAGGCAGCGTAGGACATTGGCGCAAAAATCCCAGCATTACAATGTGGAGGCGGCATTGAAATCACCTGGCCAAGTTGCTGGTGTGCATTGGCTGCAACCACATTTACCCAGTGGGCTGTAAACGACATATATTGTTACAAGTTCATATGTCAGTGCTGGAGTGAACTCTACCTGACACCGAGGGGCCCAAAGACTGGCCCACCTTC
Organism: Bufotes viridis; assembly: GCA_033119425.1. Lineage (NCBI taxonomy): Eukaryota > Metazoa > Chordata > Amphibia > Anura > Bufonidae > Bufotes > Bufotes viridis. Next base: position 343,631,650 of record CM065593.1, read on the forward strand.
TGCTCAATGTATGCGTGCAGGGCTGGTACAGTATTTTTGGAAAAGTAATGTCGGCTTTGGACTCTCCGCATTGGCGCGGCACAAGCCTTCAGTTCTCTGAAATGTGCAGAGTCAACCATGTGGAACGGGAGGGACTGTAGTACCAGCAACTTAGCCAGGTGCACGTTCAGCTTCTGCGCCATTGGATGAGTGCATGCATACTGTCTTTTTGCAATGGCTTTGGTGATCAATTGCTGTCAAAACAAATGACGAGGAGGAGGAGGAGCATCAGGAGCAATAGACGACATTGAGATCAATGGGAAGGAACGACAGCTTTCTTCTGCTGACGTTGTTGAGCCCTGACTGCTTGAGAGGGGGTGCGGGCTGGTGGGAGATGCAGCAGTTCCTGCATCAGGCTGTAACACTAAACGAGTGGCGCGGTTTTCCCACGCCATATTGTGGTGATGCTCCATTTGTTGACGCAGGGCAGTTGTGCCGCATTAGTACCCTGGTCCCTCCTCACTTTCCGCCCACACATCCTGCATACCGCCACGCTAATGTCCCTCATTGACTTGGTGAGAAATTCCTACACTGCCCAGTACGGCATTTTTCCTCCACCACTGCGTGATGCCTGCTTACCGCTGATTTTATGAACCTGTGCACTGCTAGTATTTTCCTCACAGGTAGTCTCATAAGTAGCAGACGGTGTACCCATCCCGCTTTTGGCTCTAGATCTCCCACTGCTTTCATCCTGCTGGCTCATGGGCACGCTTCCACCCTGCTGGCTCACAGGCATGTTGCCACCCTGCAGTCTCATGGGCAAGCTGCCACCCGGCTGTCTCATGGGCACGCTTCCACCCTCGCCCTCTGATTATGATGCGCCCTCTTCACCCAGCTTCCATGTGCGATCAGCTACATCATCATCTACAAATGTTTGGCTGTCACTTGTGTCAACCTCACCTGTCTCTTGCACATGTCCCTGACCTCCCACAAAATGTTCTCCCATCCGACTGTCATGATCGGTAGTTGCACGCCTAATGGAGTTTTCAGCGGACCTCTCCTCTAAGTCTGTTCTCACAACACTCATACTCGCTGAAAAGCGGAACAGACCCAGTGGCTATCATTACTTGCCTGGGCGTAGCTATAGGGGGTGCAGAGGTAGCAGTCGCTGCCGGACCAGGAGCCTGAAGGGGCCCAAAGACACTTGTGCCGCATAAGAAGACGCACAAAGCTCTGAGGGAAGGGGGGCCCAAGCTGAACTCTTGCACCAGGGCCCTGAGTCTTTAGCTAGGCTCCTGATTACTTGGCTATCAGAAGGAGTAGCAAAGGGAAGGTTCAGGACAGGTGAAAGACTAGAGGCAGTTCCTGGGTCATGACAACTATGTGTGGTGTCAGAGGAACCCACCGATTCCTGGCTGTGTGTATCTGTTATCACTTGAGATGATGTTGAGGAGTGAGTCATCTATTCCACTACAGCTGGAATGTTGGTCAAAACACGACCGCTGGATGACAGTGACAGCTCTGGCCTGTTGCTGCGGCTGCTACCATCCCCACTTCTTCTGCTGCTACTTGTGCTGCATTTTTGCCACTGCCCATTCCTTTGGAGTAATATGCAAAATAAATGTGGAGCCCCAGTATTGGGTCTACAACACAATAAAAGCCAGATATCCCTCAAAGGAAGGAAAACCAAGCAAAGGGGTGTCTCCATTACAGAGATCACCAAATCTACCATATTAAGTGGCCCCTATGTCAAGATCCGCTGAAAAGCGGAACAGACCCAGAGGCTATCATTACTTGGCTATCAGAAGGAGTAGCAAAAGGTAGGTTCGGGACAGGTGAGAGCTTATAGGCAGTTCCTGGGTCATGACAACTATGTGTGGTGTCAGAGGAACCCACCGATTCTTGGCTGTGTGTATCTGTTATCACTTGAGATGATGTTGAAGAGTGAGTCATCTATTCCAGTACAGCTGGATTGTTGGTCAAAACACGACCGCTGGACGACAGTGACAGCTCTGGGCTGTTGCTGCGGCTGCTACCATCCCCCCTTCTTCTGCTTCTACTTGTGCTGCATTTTTGCCACTGCCCATTCCTTTGGAGGGCCCAGGCAACTGTCTGTTGGCCATAGCGTATAACAGCTGTATCGCCAACAGAATAGATTATCTATAAATTTCGCTCCACTGAACACTTATGTACAGGGCGATAGATTACACCTGCCTGTAATACGGATGCTATTTAATGCTACAGCTAACAGGAGGGATTAGCTATGATAAATTTGGCTCTAAACTGCACACTTATGTACAGGGCGATGAATTACACCTACCCATATATGAAACCTGCCTTTAATACTGAGGCACAGTAACTATGTCTCTAACATAACAGATTAACTATGAATGTAGGTACACTGCATAATGATGCACATGGCGATACACTTTCCCTGCAGTCTTCCTGCGCTCTCCCTCTCTAATATTGTCCTATTAACACTTTGCATCAACACTGTCCCTAGTGCATGAGTGCTTGTCACGTCTCTCCCTATGCTTACCATGGCCGAGACCACGCGGTATGAGGCTTTTAAAGGGCTTTGGCATCACAGGAGATGGCCACCTGCAGATTGGCTGGCTGCATGGCATTATGGGTGATCTCGTAATCTTGGGCTTCTTACTTTCACTTTGTAACACATGCAGCCGCCATTTTAGGAAAAACTGATTAGTTATCAGAAAGCACGAGGAAATGCGGCTTTATTGCGAATCAAAGATTTTTTTAAACTTCGGACCGAATTCTGATTCTATGCTTTTCTTCACTCAAGACAAAACATAGCCTTAGGAATTACTAGGAAGAGCCATACTTATTGCTCTTTTCTAGTTTTCTCTTTGTGCGAACTGTTGTTTTTAATAAAAATGAAAAAGGTTCTGTGTTATGTAAGAATTGGACAGAAGTTTACAAAATTAAAATTTACAGACAATTTATTCTTAAAATTAATTTTTAATTTATAGTAGGGATGCAAGAATTCATCGATGTACCCGATGCGAAAAAAATCCTCGATGCAGTTTTCCTGACGTGACCACGGAGCGTGAGTGAAGAGAAGCCTCCCGCCTGCACCACGCTGCCAGGGCCAGGGCCTTACGTGCAGTGTGCACACATCCTGACACTGTGTGTGACGTCAGGTCCTGCCCAGTGCATGCCGGGAAGTGGGAAGAAGATGCCGTCCGTTTCCTGCGGACTCGTCACCTGTGACTTGAAGGGGCTTATGGCGCTGGGGGACATGGATGGAAATGGCATGGAGGGGCTGATGGTGCTGGGGGAGTGGGGAACGGGACATGGATGGCATAGAAGGCGCTGGGGGACATGGCATGGAGGGGCTGATCGGATGGCACTGGATGAGGGGGGGCCATGGTGGATGGCATGGAGACACTGGGGGAGAGGGACATGGCAATGGATGGCATGGATGCACTGGGGGGGACATGGCAATGGATGGCATACAGGGGCTGATGGCACTGGGGGAGTGGGGGACATGGCATGGAGGGGCTGATTTGATGGCACTGGGGGAGTGGGGGACATGGTGGATGGCATGGGGGCACTGGGGGAAGGGGACAGATGGCAATGGATGGCATGGAGGCACTGGGGGAGGGGGATATGGCAATGGATGGCATGGAGGCACTGGGGGAGGAGGAAGTGGCAATGGATGGCATGGAGGGGCAGATGGCAGTGGGGGACATGGCATGAAGGGGCTGATCTGATGGCACTGGGGGAGTGGGGGACATGGTGGATGGCATGGGGGTACTGGGGGAGAGGAACAGATGGCAATGGATGGCATGGAGGCACTGGGGGAGGGGGAAATGGCAATGGATGGCATGGAGGCACTAGGGGAGGAGGAAGTGGCAATGGATGGCATGGAGGGGCAGATGGCACTGGGGGAGTGGGGGACATGGCATGGAGGGGCTGATCTAATGGCACTGGGGGAGTGGGGGACATGGTGGATGGCATGGAGTAACTGGGGGAGGGAGACAGATGGCAATGGATTGCATGGAGGCTCTGGGGGAGGGGGACATGGCAATGGATGGCATGAAGGCACTAGGGAGGAAGACATGGCAATGGATGGCATAGAGGGGCAGATGGCACTGGGAGAGTGGGGGACATGGCATGGAGGGGCTGATCTTATGGCAGTGGGGCACATCACATGGCAATGGATGGCATGGAGGCACTGGGGGAGTGGGGGACATGGCAATGGATGGCATGGAGGGGCTGATGGCACTGGGGGAGTGGAGCTGAAGGCACTGGTGTGGGGGGGGGGAGCTGAAGGCACTGGGGGAACGGAGCTGATGACATGGGGGGGGAGCTGATGGCACTGGTGGATAGTGGAGCTGATGGCACTGGGAACAGAGCTGATAGCACGGGGGGGGGGGGAGGGGGCGGACGGACGGACGGATGCACTTGGGCTGATCGTACAGGTGGAACGAAGGGTGTTGGGCACTGATGGCAGGGGGTCTAATGAGTTTTTATAAAGGAAAACTGTCAATTAATTCTTTTTTTTTTAAATTACAGTACTCAATTAATCGTAAAAATAATCGGTAGAATACTCAATTGCTAAAATAATCGTTTGCTGCAGCCCTAATTTAAAGGTATTTTTTTCTTTGTATATGTAAGATTGGCTAAAAGGATAATAAGGTGCATCAAAAGGAGCATAGATACCCGTGATGAGAAGATAGTCCTGCCACTTTATAAATCACTAGTCAGACCACACATGGAGGACTGTGTACAGTTCTGGTCTCCTGAGAACAAGACAGACATAGCAGAGCTGGAGAGGGTTTAGTGGAGGGCAACTAGGGTAATAACGGGAATGGGTGTAACTGGAGTTCTACAGGCCCCAGAACACACTTTGGATTGGGGCACCTCTGCTCCCTCCTGTTACACCCCTGGTCTCTGGTAATAATAATACCCTACCACTACCCCAAGTAATATCCCTATAGCACCCACAGTAATGTCCCTATACTGCCCCCAATAATGTCCGCCACTATCCTGAGTAATGTCTTTCCGCTACCCCCAGTACTGTTCCCCACTGCCCCCAGTAATGTCCTTCTACTGGCCCCTGTAATGCTCCCACTAATGTCCTTCCACTGCCCCAGTAATGTCCTTCAACTGCCCCAGTAATGTCCTTCAACTGCCCCCAGTAATGTCCTTCCACTGCCTCAGTAATGTCATTCCACTGCCCCCAGTAATGTCATTCAGCTGCCCCCAGTAATGTCATTCCACTGCCCCCAGTTATGTCTCCCACTACCCCCAGTAATGTTCATTCCTCCACTACCCCAGTGATCTCCCTAGTAATCTCCCCACTCCCCTACAGTAACCAGAAAGATTATCAAAATTAGGGCGACTGAGGGGAGATCTAATAACTATGTATAAAAACATCAGGGGTCAGTACAGAGATCTCTCCCATCATCTATTTATCCCCAGGACTGTGACTGTGACGAGGGGACATCCTCTGCGTCTGGAGGAAAGAAGCTTTGTACACAAACATAGAAGAGGATTCTTTACGGTAAGAGCAGTGAGACTTTGGAAGGGTGCCTACACATGGTGCAGTTTTATGTGCAGGAAATTTGCATGAAATCTGCACCAAAACTGCACATAAAGCCACAATATTTATTGCTGTTTGGGTGCATTTTTTGTGTATTTTTCATGCAGTTTTTGTTGCAGATTTTCTGTTTATGTTAACCCTATTGAAATCTATGGGGGAAACCCCTCTACAGAAAATGCGGAATCGGACGAACAGTGGACATCCTGCAGATTTTAGAATCCACACAACAGGTCAATGTCCACACCTAAGGAAAAAAGAATATTGTAAATGAGATTTATCTAATCTCATTCACTTTGCTGGTGTTCTGTTAAGCCAAAAAATGCATGTACGGTATTTGTGTGCATCCAGGGAATTATTCTGATTTCCTGATTGAAGTCGTGAAGGAATTTTTTTGTCCCCCTGGCTTCTACCACATGGGCTTTATTTGCCTTCCTCAGGATTCACTTTTTTAACCCTTCTATTCTTCTGAACTATCAAAAGAATAGAAAAATAAATAGAAAGACGGATCATGTAAAAAAAGGATCCTGAGCATCAGAGATCCATTATTTCAGACAGAAAAAAAGTCCTGCGTACAGAACTTTTTTCTCTCCGTCTAAAATAATGGATCTCAAATGTTAATAGTTAAAACGGTTGCAAAATGTGCATAACTGCTGCTTAAAATACAGGATTATTTTTTTTTCTGCTCTTCTGATGGATCAGAAGAACGGAAAATAAGACGGTGATGGGAACTCAGACTTAATATGTTACATTATCTGCATGTGAGTGAATCAACATTGGTGAGGTTTACTAATGTGCTTGCAACAGCGCCTTCTAGTGGATAAATTACCGTGATGAATGATTATTTCTCAGTTTTTAAATACTTTGCAATTCTATCCTTACAAATATAATGTGCCACTGAGCTCTGCCTGTAGCACTGATCACCTGACTGTGATGTCATGACAGGTCCTTCGACTCCTGCAGTGTCCTGAGGGCTAGTCTTTGTTAACCCCGGGGTGGGGGGCTCTGTTTGGAGGTGTCTTGAGCTTTATCCGACAGACATCCTCCCCAGTAAAGTGAGTGTTATTGATTTAATACAACTATTCCAACCAGCTCTTTGCCCTCTTCATTCTCTGGATCCCTTTGAAAACTTTTTATGAAGCAACAAATACGTAATGTGAATGGTCATATAAAAGAGCTTTTTCTAGTGAATTTTACTTCAGCATTTGGACTAGATATTCTTCCTCTCGGTCTGAATTTTTCGGCACATTCATAGAAGTAATATGTACATATGTCATAGAAGAACTTTTTCAGGAATAAGAAAATAATGGAACGCTTCCATGTAGACATCTGTACCATCCAAACATAAACAGAAAATATACATGTTCTGAAGGAACGTGTGAGAATCTGTGAAGCCCCTATCATATTTGTTGATATACACACCTTTATTATCTCGTGATTACTGTTATAGATTCCTTCAGGTCATGGGACTCCAGATCTCATGGTCACGTCCACTTTCCTTTCCCGTAATAATAAGTTCAATAAACTTGCCTAAAACTGAAGGCACTTGTGTTATCTAAAGATCTAGCGAAGTATTGGACCATATAGGGGAAAACTTCCAGAACATCTGAAGATTGTATCTTTTACTTTTCTCATAGTTTTCTGAAACGAAACCCCTGCTGTGCCGAAACCACCAAAGGTTTTGCCGGGGTCAGTGGATGAGTACTTTTCTAAGCAATGAGACATCTAGGGTGGCTAGAAAAAGCCTTTTTTTTACAGAGCTCAAAAATCTTAGCATAGACACAAAATAATGGTCTGCCTATAGCCACCACTAAAGGGAGCTTATAACCTTACTGTATACTGTTGTAGATTGAGCCCAAAGATAAAACAATATGCAGCAAGCTGTTAAGCTCCGCCTAGTGGTGGCTACATGCAGTCAAATGTTTTCTCCTTAAAGGGGTTTTCCAGTACTTAGATACTGATGACCTATCCTCAGGATAAACAGTTTTTCTTTTTTTGCCTATAGCAACCAAATACCCCCCATCTTTCAAGTTTTTAAGAGCAAACTACAAATTAAAGCTGCACTGTGACTGGTTGCTATGGTCAACAACGACAAATTTAGTTTTAGACAGTGTAATAAATCTCGTCCATGTATACTGTATTCTGTTAGCGTTATATGATATTTCAAAATAAACAGTTAAAGAGGTTGTCCACCTTGTATTAATTGATGGTCTATCCTCAGGATACGACATCACTAGCTGACCGGCTGGGGTCTGACACTCTGGACCTGAATCAGCTCTTCTGTATTTGCTCTAGCTCCGGAAGCAGACATCTTTTTCTACTTTGTCATATAATAAGCCTTTCATTGCACCACTGCTCTCTTAGAAGAGAACTGGAGCAGTGCTAAAGTGATAAGCTAAGTCCACTACAAACTAGTCAGAGCTGTCTGCTTCCAGTGGTGAACATATTGTCGAACAGCTGATCAGCAAGGTGTCAGACCCCAGACAATCAGCTACTGATGGCCTATCCTAAGTGTAGGCTATCACTTAAAAAAAAAAATGACAACTCCTTTAAGACAGCTCTCCAATTTACATGACTCACCCACCTCTATGATTTTTACACTGTCTGTTAATTGAAAATAAACACAATCATACAAGGCAAATTTCAGATAAATTCGATTCGCTGTGAAACCAAATTTCCTCGTTCTTTGCGGTAGGGAATCAATTTAACCTGAAATAGGGTAAAACAATAAAAAATTAATTATACTTACCTGCTCCATTTGACGTCATGACGTCATCTCTGGATGCACGAGATTTTTTGCCAGACCTGGCGAGCAAATGGATCAGGTAGGTATTTTTTTTTTTTCATTTTAAACTCTTATGTATATCAGATGGGGCATCTGAGGGGTACAATTACAGGGGCGGCGCAATCACTGCTCCCTGTCATTGCACCCACTACTTACAAAGAAATGTGCTTTGTGATGAAGTAATTCATCACAAAGCGTATTTTTTTGTAAAATTCGATGAAGCAGCCGAATTGAATTTTACAAAACTTCGCTCAACTCCAGTATCTTTACTTTCTGAAAAGGGGGCATGGGCAGGGCCATCGGCCCTGACACATTTATCATCACCTAGTCCAGTTTTGTGGTGTAAATGATGACTGCCACTGTGGCTACGAGCTGACATCAATTTTAATTAGGCACATGGACTGATGGCAGAATGCGCTTAATTTATGACAAGGGCACAGGATATCGCAGCATCTTCTCCTATCCTTAGCTTCCCCACTGAACTGCACATACTGTTTAGATTTCTTGGATGTACAGTGTTCAGGAGCTGTAAATGATTGTTTCTAGCCAACTCAGAAGTGCCTGAGGCTTACACTGACAGTCAGATTTTGTGTACGGGAACGCACTGCGCAACACGCGGCCGCCTATGAACTTGGTTCTAGTGTGAGCATGTATTAGATTTCGAGCTCCACAGGCGACAAATGTAGTATATTCTGCAGAGAAACATCTCTGTGAAATGTGCACACAACTGTATTTTTCTTCAGTTCACTAACTATCTGTTTTTTTCATGGACACTGTAGCACACTGACCCATTCATTTCTAAGGGACCGTGTACACATACAGTATGTTTATTTTTATTTTTGCAGATCTGTTTGTTCGTTTGCAAGTCTCAGCATAAGTCCAATTCTTGCCGGCATTTGCAGACGAAAGTAACCCTTTATGTTGATTGGAGTATGAAAAATACGAATACATAAGATAGAAGTTAACCGTATTTTGCAGAACTGTTTTTGTGTGACAAAATATGGACATGGCAGTGTGCATGAGGCCTAAGTCTAGGTTCACACCACTGTTTTATTTTACATTCTGATCTGGCCATTATATCTTACATTTTTTAGCAGTTTTCCTCTGTGCTTGCTGAATATCTAGAATGCAGTTCTCTCAAAGATGGTGGGTGGATAATAGCTGCCACCCACTGCACACACAGAAAGTAGAAGAGAATCTACTTCCTAGCCCTTTCTAATTCAGAAGCAGTCTCAAGATCATGAAGGACATTACAGAGAAGTACTGACATGTATGCTTGTGAATGCATAGACTTGCTTTGACATGTGTAAGATGATCATAATTGGTATTGTCATATAAAAAAAAAATTATTTTATCCATGGGATTTTCTGCAAAGGATCACTGGTGGATCTGAATCATGAATACATGACAGTTTAACATGCATTTGTATGTCATATTGAGTTTTTCTAAATGTTCAGATGGTCTCTTAAACAAATAGGTATGATAAAAATTAAATAATAATGTAGTCATAATATTTTGTCATTTGCATATAATATGTTTTAATGTGGAAACAGATGGCATTGCTTAAGGGGCCAATGGAGGATGTTGCAAGAAGGGAAAGGGTACCACCACTTGGTCAGGTTTCTGCATGCAGAAACCTTTAGTGGATTCAAAACAGAGGGTAAGTCCTATCTGTCCTTTATACTTTAATGCCTTTTATGATCCACTCCTGGGACTACGATGGTGCTTTTCCATAAATATTTAGTAACTGTATGATTTTTGATGGTCTGACTACTGGGAACGCCATAATCACCGGGGCCCCCTTTCTCCAGTGCGGCCTGGTGGTGATTTGAGTGAACTTGATGTAAAGTGTTTTGGCAGGGTACAAGGCAGGAGTGTAGATAAAGTTGCTGACGGATGGTGAGGAGTCAGTAGCCAGGCCACTTGATATTAAAATACAGAATACGAATAGTAGTACATCCAACAATAAGAAGGCACAATTCCAAGTAAATCACAGTGCAATTCCTTCTGCAAATAGCAGCGTATGGATAGCAGCAATAGTGGAGGTTGTTGCTTCCTTGGCTGTAGAAGCCTCAGAGATGAAGGTTCTCTGAGCTCGGGCCTAGCTCTGAAGAGCTTGCACAAGTAGATCCTCTCTATTGTATAGCTAGACTCTCACTACTCACTATCTAGGAGGTGGACCCAGGTCCATCTCCTAGCAACCTAAGCGGATGAGTTAACAGTAAACGTTCTATACAGCGCTATTAGGTAAGCAAATACAGTAAATCACAACATTTAACTTAGCATCCTAAAGATCACAACATTTCACTTAGCAATGACATTATAACAATTTACCCTTTGCAGTGAGCTTGTTCTGGGGTACTACGTTTCCCTCCTCATCTTTTCTTTTAGCTCAAGATATCTCAAAATGAGCGATACAAAATAACCATTTAATAACAAACATTTACATTACATGGAGTGCCCTACAGAGTAATGCAAAGCTGGTCATGTTACACCACGTATCTCAGGATATCTCCAGCCTAGAGGAAGGTAGGTGTTGCAGTGATGGCTGCTTAACTCGCCAGTCCTGGCTTTTAGAGGTGATCTTATATGGGCCAATAAACTTAGGAGCTAATTTACCAGAAGGAACCCACAGACGTACAGTAAATTCTTAGTAGAAAGCCATACCATTTCTCCCAGAACAAAATTCGGACCCATGGAACATTTCTTATTGGCTTATTCACACTGGATGCTTTGAGCTTTTTCCAGGCTCTTGCAAGCCTGGGCCCAAACTGTACACAGATCATTCAAGAAGGCATCCACCGCAGGACTCACATAATTTAACTCAGACACAGAAGAAAACTGTGGATTAAACCCATAATTGCTAAAGAAAGGTGAAATGCCACTAGAGGAGCTGACATGGTTGTTGATAGTAAACTCCGACACGGCCATGCCGAGGTTGAGGATCACGCCGCAGGTTTGTTACACCACAATACAGATATGAACATAGCCTAATATTAGCAACATCAATTGCGAGCTGAGCTTTTCTATGCTATGGTTAATAAGAGCTCCTGAACTGATCTTGTAGTGAAGAACTTAAAGGAGTCTGCTGTAGGTTTGAAGCCATTATTTGTTAATGTTCCTCAGACTCCTGCTTAAAAAGATGAACACAATCTGCAATGAATAGTATTTCAATGTTTTTGTTTCTTACTCTTGAACTTTTTCTTTTGTTCATTTGTATTTTTTTTGTTCTTCAGGACGGGGGAAGGGTTAGATGGGTGAATGAATGGATGACAACAGTAGCTCGCCCAAGTCACTTTGTGTACATTCAGTTCTCTGTATGTTTGAGCAGCTGCAACATTTTCCAGAATCCACACAATTCAATAGACCTAGAAACAACTTTAAAAACAGATAACAAAAAAAAGCAACAATAACGGTGCACATACACGTTAGAAAACGTGACATCAAAGGCAAGCCACAAAAATGACAAAAGCAAATGGACGTGAGTGGTAGAAGGGAGGAAGCTAGGGTATCGAATGATTCCTTGTAGGATCTTGCTCTCTCTAGAGAGTCCCTTTCCTGTCCGCTCTCTTTGTGCGGTGCCAAGTGATATGTTCAACCCGTTGTATTTCTAACTATTACAAACATATGGAAACACAAGAAGGAGAGGCTAGAATCCATAATGATGGTTTTGTGTTTTAATTAAACTTTTTGGTTTATTAACCCTTTCAGGAATAATTGATTTGTGTGTGTAGGTGAATAGTGATATTACAGTATGTTGGCGAAACTAGAAAAAAAAAGTTAAACGATACCAGTGAGCTAAGAAATACAATTCAAAGAAAAGGCATTCGAGATGATGGCAATGAACTATAAAATAAAAACGGAATTAGATTTTGGCTTCCCAGATTTGTTAGTTTTCTGATGTCATTGATTGAATGCTTTCATGATTTGATTTATGACTATTTACTCAAACTGCTTTGAGACTATAAAAAATTCTAACTTAATTAAGTTTTTTTTTAAAAAGTGTAACTGTCATATTTTCATTAAAAAATCAATTTTAGAATATGTTACTGCTGCAGCAGCATTATGCATAAAGCAAGCTTTAGTTTCTTCACATACCACTGTTTTTCTTGGTTTTTCCCTTAGTTATGGCTTTTTAAACATTTACAATATCAGGACCTTCTCAAGATGTCTCCTCTGCCAGTTCTCTGAGGCTAAAACTGCTTTCCCTCACTTCCCATAAACACTTGCTATAGACAGCAGCTCCCTGCCAGCCAATCAGATTGGATTACCGAGAGACACGCCTCCTCACTCTGACGCCTAATGCAGCTATGCAGTGTGAAGGACTGCCCCTCCGTCTTCCTGTCTTCTTAGCCAGAGACAGACAGGCCACAGCAAGGGAGCAGTGGAAAGGGACAGGGGACATTAATGAAAGCTGTTATCATAAGATAATTACAGAACTTTTGACAATCATTGACAGACTAACTCAGGTATACATGCCTAGCTCTAATAAACTTGAAAAAAAAAAAAAATATGACAGTTACACTTTAAGGTATGGTCTACTCTTGGTATTCCAGAAGCTGGGCACACAGCACAGTAACAGATCGCAGGCCTAGATCTCTATATTCCACCAGTCTGTTTGAAAAAATGTTAAATATAATCTATTACACCTCTCCAAGAAGGAGATCATGTTGCTGCATTTTTTTCCAATTTGTCCCATGTTCAGAAACTTTTTTCACTATTGTTTACACAACCAAATAACCATGTCAAGGATTAGAAAAAACATTTCTTCCAGAAACAGCGCCAAACCTGTCCACAGGATGTATGTTGTATTGCATCCGTAAATGAACCAGGCCTGTTTGGACTAAAGTAATTTTTTTCACTACAAATTTTCAATTTTGCTGCCAGCAGTATGTATGTGGCTTGTTTTTTGCAGGATAAGGCTACATTGACACGACTGCATGTGTTTTGCGGTCCTCAACTTGCGCCCCACAAAAAATGCGGATGATGTCCATATGGCATCCGTTTTTTTTTGCGGATCCATTGTAACAATGCCTATCCTTGTCCGCAAAACGGACAAGAATAGGACATGTTTTATTTTTTTTATGCGGATAGCACATGGTGTGCTGTTTGCATTTTTTGCAGACTCATTGAAAAAAATGGGTCCGCATCCTATTCGCAAAAAAAACAGAACAGACACGGAAACAAAATACGTTCGTTTGAATGTAGCCTTAGGCTACTTTCACACTAGCGTTTTTGCTGGATCCGGCAGGGCTCAGCAAAAAACGCTTCCGTTACTTATAATACAACCATCTGCATCCGTTATGAACATGTCCGGTTGTATTAGCTTTAACATACCCATACTATTGTGTCTGAAAAAACGTATCCGTCCCCATTGACTTGCATCCTAGGATGGAAAGCAAACCGCAGCATGCTGCAGTTTCCTCTCCGGTAAGAGATCGCAGCCAAACAGAATGCATTCTGGTTCACTCCATTTTGTTCAGTTACGTTTTGTCCCCATTGACAATGGGGACAAAACCGAATTAGTTTTTTCGGTACTGAGACCCTATGGCGGATCTCAATACTGGAAAATATTAACACAAGGGTGAAAGTAGCCTTAGCTGTGTTTTTTTCATTGCACCACTTTGGGGTAGATCTAATGCATTTGTCCATTGATGGAGCTATGTGAGGGATTATTTTTTGTGGAGGTAAGTTCTAGACTTCACCGCAGCAAATCAATGGATGTCGTATATCTTGACTTCTCCAAAGAATTTGGCACTGTACCCAGGGCCGGACTGGCCTACCGGGATACCGGGAAAATTCCCGGTAGGCCGGTAGCCCTGACTGCCGCACGGCCGGCCGGCGGCCGCAGGCACACTGGGCTCCAGTGGCGACGGAGATGAGCGCTTGCATTGCGCTCATCTCCGTGCGGAGCAGCAGCAGAGGAGGGAGAGGCGTGACCTCTCCCTGTTCCTCTGATAGGCTGCCAGCACTAGGCTGGCAGCCTATCAGAGCCGGCTCCAGCGGCGCGATGACATCATCGCGCCGCCGGAGCCGTACAGCTCGAGACACAGGCCGGAAGAGGCCTGCATCGCATCGCTGGAGGTAAGTATAAGTGTTCTTTTTTTTTTTTTCTTGGGGCTACTGGCAGCACTAAAGGGGCTACTGGCAGCACTAAAGGGGCTACTGGCAGCACTAAAGGGGCTACTGGCAGATAAAGGGGCTACTGCCAGTAGCCCTTATCTGCCAGTAGCTACTGTCAGTACTAATGCTGCCAGTAGCTACTAATGCTGCCAGTAGCACTTAGTGCTGCCAGTAGCCTACTGGCAGCACTAAAGAGGCTACTGGCAGCACTAAAGGGGCTACTGGCAGCACTAAAGGGGGCTACTGGCAGCACTAAAGGGGCTACTGGCAGCACTAAAGGGGGCTACTGGCAGATAAAGGGGCTACTGGCAGATAAAGGGGCTACTGGCAGATAAAGGGGCTACTGCCACTTAAAGCGGGCTACTGCCACTTAAAGGGGCTACTGCCACTTAAAGGGGCTACTGCCACTTAAAGGGGGCTACTGGCACCAAACGGGGCTACTGGCACATAAAGGGCGCTACTGGCACTAAAGGGGCTACTGGCACATAAAGGGGGCTACTGGCACATAAAGGGCGGCTACTGGCACATAAAGGGCGGCTACTGGCACATAAAGGGGGCTACTGGCACATAAAGGGGGCTACTGGCACTAAAGGGGCGGCTACTGGCACACTGTTATGAGGGCACTGTGGATGTCACTGTTATGGGGGATCTGTGGATGACACTGTTATGGCAGAATCTATGGATGACACTGTTATGGGGAATCTGTGGATGACACTGTTATGGGGGATCTGTGGATGACATACTGTTATGGGGTGCTCACACCTGCGGCATGGCTATCCGACGCTATCCGGACTGTGCACCCTCCTGATCCGCCATGCACGCAAGTACTCGTGCACGCCGTGCTGCTGCTCATGTCCCTCATTGACTATAATAGGGCAGGTGACGGAGCTATGGCGCAGCACGGCAGAGATCGCCGGACTAAAAAGTACTGCATGTCCGACTTTTTAGTCTCGGCGATCTCTGCCATGCTGCACCATAGCTCCGCCCCTGCCCCTATTATAGTCAATGGGGACAGAGCAGCAGCACGGCAGTGCACGGGTACTTGTGCATGGCGGATCAGGAGGGTGAACAGCCCGGATAGGTCGGATAGCCATGCCGCAGGTGTAAAAGTACCCCATAACAGTATGTCATCCACAGATTCCCCATAACAGTGTCATCCATAGATTCCGCCATAACAGTGTCATCCACAGATCCCCATAAGTGTGTCATCCACAGATCCCCCATAAGTGTGTCATCCACAGATCCCCCATAAGTGTGTCATCCACAGATCCCCATAACAGTGTGTCATCCACAGATCCCCATAACAGTGTGTCATCCACAGATCCCCATAACAGTGTGTCATCCACAGATCCCCATAAAAGTGTGTCATCCACAGATCCCCACAACAGTGTGTCATCCACAGATCCCCATAAAAGTGTGTCATCCACAGATCCCCACAACAGTGTATCATCCACAGATCCCCCATAACAGTGTGTCATCCACAGATCCCCATAGCAGTGTGTCATCCACAGATCCCCACAACAGTGTGTCATCCACAGATCCCCCATAACAGTGTGTCATCCACAGATCCCCATAATAGTGTGTCATCCACAGATCCCCCATAACAGTGTGTCATCCACAGATCCCCACAACAGTGTGTCATCCACAGATCCCCCATAAAAGTGTGTCATCCACAGATCCCCATAGCAGTGTATCATCCACAGATCCCCATAACAGTGTGTCATCCACAGATCCCCCATAACAGTGTGTCATCCACAGATCCCCCATAACAGTGTGTCATCCACAGATCCCCATAGCAGTGTGCCTGCCCTGCGCACTGAGGACAGATTGAAAAGAGGGGAAGATCCGTGGAAGCAAGCAGAGGACAGCACAGCAGAAGATGGAATAGGTTCTTTTGTAAGTAAATTATTTTATTATAAATGTATCCCTGCATACCGCAATACTCTGTATTTTGAATTTATATATACTTATTTCGTTTTTTTCAGTTGTATGAATTTAAGTGGGGAAAATTATTAGTGCCCCCCATTTTGACTGTGGTATCTTATGTGCCTCCCATATATTGTTCCTAGAGTTGCCACTGCGCAGAGGCCAAGTCACGGCAACGCTAGGGTAAGGCCCGGCCTGTGTGTGTGTATATAATTATATATATATATATATATATATATATATATATACACACACATACATACACACGCTCGCGGCGTGTGTGTTTGGGGCTGGTATGCAACTTTTTCTGGGGCTGGTATGCAACTTTTTCCAGGGCTGGTTTTTATCCCCAGTCCGGCCCTGACTGTACTTCATGAAAGGTTAGTATATAAAATGAGGATGCTCGGACTGGGAGAAAATGTCTGCATGTGGGTAAGTAACTGGCTGAGTGACAGAAAACAGAGGGTGGTTATTCATGGTACACACTTAGATTGGGTCACTGTCACTAGTGGGGTACCTCAGGGGTCAGTACTGGGCCCTATCCTCTTCAATATTTTTATTAATGATCTAGTAGGAGGCTTGCACAGTAAAATATCTATGTTTGCAAATGACACTAAACTGTGTAAAGTTATTAACACTGAAGAGGACAATATACTGCTACAGAGGGATCTGGATAGATTGGAGGCTTGGGCAGAGAAGTGACAGATGAGGTTTACACTGACAAATGTAAGGTTACTCACATAGGAAGGAATAATGCAAGTCACCAGTACATACTAAATAGTAAAACACTGGGTAGCACTGACATGGAAAAGGACTTAGGAATTTTAGTGAACAGCAAACCAAACTGTAGAAACCAGTGTCAGGCAGCTACTGTCAAGGCCAATAAGATAATGGGTTCCATCAAAACGAGCATAGATGCCCGTGCTGAGAACATAGTCCTACCACTTTACAAATCACTGGTCAGACCACACATGGAGTACTGTGTACAGTTCTGGGCTCCTGTGAACAAGGCAGACATAGAAGAGCTGGAGAGGGTTCAGAGGAAGGCAACTAAAGTAATAACTGGAATGAGGGATCTACAGTACCCTGAAAGATTACGACGACTGAGGGGAGATCTAATAACTATGTATAAATATATCAGGGGTCAGTACAGAGATCACTCCCATCATCTATTTATCCCCAGGACTGTGACTGTGACGAGGGGACATCCTCTGCGTCTGGAGGAAAGAAGGTTTGTACAGAAACATAGAAAAGGATTCTTTACGGTAAGAGCAGTGAGACTATGGAACTCTCTGCCTGAGGAGGTGGTGATGGTGAGTACAATAAAGGAATTCAAGAGGGACCTGGATGTATTTCTGGAGTGTAATAATATTACAGGCTACAGCTACTAGAGAGGGGTCGTTGATCCAGGGAGTTATTCTGATTGCCTGATTAGAGTCGGGAAGGATTTTTTTCCCCCTTAAGTGGGGAAAATTGGCTTCTACCTTACAGTTTTTTTTTTGCCTTCCTCTGGATCAACTTGTAGGAAACAGGCCGAACTGGATGGACAAATGTCTTTTTTCAGCCTTATAAACTATGTTACTATGAATGAGTTGGTACCATTTTGGTGTGCATATGACTTTTGACCACATTTTATTACCTTTTTTTGTTTTGGGAGGTGAGACTAGCAAAACCAGCATCTCTGGCTGACCGCTATTGACTGCGGCATCTTAGGGGTTAAAGGGATTGGCCAGTGTATATTACTAGTTGCACATGTGCTAGTAACAGCACATGTGTACAGCTAGTAATAAGCTTTATTAACAATATTAAACTATAAGCCCCAAAGTCCGATAACTTAATATGAATAATTCATGTTTACATGTAGTTCCCATGCACATGTGCACTCAATCCCCAGTATAGGTGAATGGAGGCCGCTGACAGATGGAACTCTCCATCAGCAGCCATGTTCCCACACATGGTGCTTCCTTATGTCCCCCAGTACAATACCCCAATACCACTGGTTGCAGAGTGAATGGTGGAGCTTATGGCTCCCTGCTTCACCATTGTAGCTAACTGTATTTTCGGGATATAGATGCAGTTGAAACTGGTGCCACTGCTGGGGGAGACTGGCTGCCACATAAATTTGCATGGCCTGTATGGTGGCCAGATCTACCTCTGGGTATGACTGCAAACTCTACACCTTCTATTGCTATGCCCCTGTAGGTGGCCATAGACACTTTATATTCTGTAAGGACATGCCTTCACAATTCAGATGGGGAAAGAGGACGGAATGTGAATGATAACCTACTGGAGACACTAAATATGCTCATGTATAAAACTGTTCTTATTTCATTTAGAGATAGACAATCTTTGCGGCCTATGTAGTTTCTATGTGTAGACATAATAACAAGAGTGGACAGGGTCTCCAGATCTCTAAAGATGCCGAGAAGCATCAAGTGTACAAATGAGTACAGCACATACAAAAAGGTACAAACTGAGGAAAATGCAGAATTGGGCTCAGACCCTTAATGTAAGTCCTGGTTTCAACCCTACCCCCTGCATTCATTGCCCAGCTCACAATGAAAGCATCACAATTTATATGGCCTCTCCCCTGGGCATAACAGGTTACCAGGGGGCCTCATAGCAAAATTTAGAAAAGAGCCTCAGTCTGCCATAATCAACAGCAAATAAAAAGTTGAAAAGATCATCATTTTTATACTGTCCCTTTTGGGTAAACTCAATTTCTCTCACCTCCAATTCCCTATAATATCTAAATAACCCTCAAATTTGAGGGATTGTAATCAGGGGAGGTGGACTTCAACTGCTGATGGTTGAATTAAGGTCCTTGTTCTAAAGTTGTGACCTATTACATGTTACTATGGCAGATCTATTCCCCATGCTCACTAATATGCCTGTGAGGGATGGGGAGAGGTCTGAGGGTCCTTTCAGGCTCAGCAGTTGTTATGGTTGTTACCCTCACCATTCCATCCTTTCAACTTTGACTGTAGTTGTTCACAGGTCTTTACTGAGGATATCACCCCTCTGTAGTCTAATGTTTTCCCAACTACAAGAAAGTTCTATCTTATTTTGCACAAAGACATGACTATCTTGTCACGTAGAGACATTATGATAACCTGAGTTATCCTTTAATGTAGATAGTGTGCTTGGCCCAGGCACCGGTGAAGGCCGGTGTTCCCACCACCTGTGGACACACTCAAGTTGTAATGTAATGAAACACATGAAGTGTTCATTTCCCAGGTGAGATATCCACATACAGCTTACTACCTATCAAGATACAGATAAGATTTCTGCAACACTAAGATTAATAATTTACAGCTGAAATCTCAGGTCATAGAAGCCAGAGCATAGGGAGATAAACAGATCGAACACTGAGAAAACCATATACAAAGCTAGCAGTGGCTGCTATCGTACCCGGACGCATAGATATACTGATGACAGCAGGGAAGACAATTGAATAATATATGGGTCCATTAGTCCGTCTGCTGATTTCACTTGCTGACTATTATAGATTGTAGATGAAAAATCTGCAGCTCTCCTCCAATTGTGAATTCAGTGTTTATTTACCAAGCAGCTAACATAGCGACGTTTCGACTAAAAAGTCTTCAAGCAGTGGTCAGTAATACCTATTAAATAGTGACCCCAATAATGGGTGTATGCTGAAAAAACGTCCATGAGTGGGTGTGAGCACCATATCTCACCCTTTAGAATTAGACATATACGTCACATATTGAAATAATTAGAGTTCAAAGATCCCATAAGGTAAATAGAAGACTTACATCCGAAGTAGATTCGCTCATCTCTACTGGTCATCAAACTGCCTTTCTCAATTCAAATAGCTTGTATGAGAAATCTCCATCATGAGTCACCAGTATTTAATTCCAGATATTTCTTGTACAAGCCATTCTAATTGAGAAAGCCAGACAGATGACTGGCAAAACGTTTCAGAGGAAAAAATAAATACAAATCCAGTTGCTCTGACTTATTACTACTATAAAACCATGACTTGGATGAATGAGAACCTTCACAGGCACTCTACAAGATCCTGTGACCCCCAAATATGAACATACGGTGACATAAAAGATACAGTGAATGTGTGCCTTACGGCCTGGACATTCGGCAGAATTATGAAAATTCCTCATTTGCCATGGCAAAAAGCCCAGGCAAAGAGATGTGAGTGCACTCCAAATGCGAGAAAGTAAAGTATGTGCAATCACTTAGTGGAAGGGTTGCCACCTTTCCCAACAAAAAATACAGGCCAAAATAAGCCACACCCCAAATGGGTGTGTGGTTGTGAGGGCGTGGCTTAACACAGGGTGTTAAGTCCCTGTCATACTGTTGCTCCCAATAATATTGGTGCCCCCCAGTAATAATAATGCCCCATTAGTGCCGCCAAGAATGAATAATGCCCACATTAGTGCCCCAGTAATATTAATGCTCCCATTGGTGCCTCCAGTAATAGTAATGCCCCGATTAGTGAACCCCAGAATTAATGTCCCCCACTAGTGCCTCCCAGTAAAAATAATACCCCCATTAGTGCCCCCCAATAAGTTCAGACACCCTTGGGTCACCACTGGGGCGCGTCTGTTCCCATCACCTACATGTAGCTATCAGCTAACCTGTGTACACCCGAAAGCTTCCACTCCATGTGTGCACCTGCTCCATCTCAGTGGTAACTGGACACACATTGATAAGAATAGATACTGTAACCCAAAGGCCAATAACCGATTTGCCTAGATAGTTCAAAGTAGCAGGCTCACTCTTATTTGAGGTCAAGTGGATGGCTTTATTGGATAATGGTAAAATAATTTAAAAAGTTGCAAATGGTCAGTGTTGGGAGGTATATATGTGGAGGAGGTGGAAGAATGTGGATAAAACTGATAATAAAAAATGAAAGAAATGAATTCAGGTAGATGATGGTGTTTAGGCGTAGGCGGTTAATAGTCCATATTACAAAAATATATAAAAAACAAATTATATAGTAAAAAATGTATGAAAAAATAGATATATAAAAGCAATGTCCATAAAAACAAAAACAATAACGAAAATTTCATATATAGTTCATCAAGCGCAGGATAAGATAAGCGGAGTATTCGTTAATAGGTGCAGAGTATTCCTTGATAAGTGACAGTAATGGTCTCCTGTGATTGCGTCGGTATAGTAAATGACAATCTCTCTTTGATCAATGATTGAACTGACTGTTCTAATCTCACAGTATTTTCTTATTGCGGTGATTCATAGATATATTTCTGTGATCTATAGATATGTCAATGTTGCGATTGGCTGTTTCAGCCGCACAATATTTACTTATTCCGGTGATCCACAGACATATGTCTATTTGCGATTGTAACCGAGTGTTCTTAGTTTTTATATGGCAGGTTGATAAAGAAACTGTGGGAAAGGAAGGAGCTCTGCAGCCTGAGCACGGCGTCCCGCGCTGTCTTAGGCTCAGAGATCACTTATAGAGATGAGCAAACTTCAAAAATTAGTTTGGCGTTCGGCGTTCGGGTTGGGGTAATCTCCGCATCCCGATCAAATCCAGTGCTGAGCCACGCTCCCTGCACTGATCACATGATGACGTCACCCCAGGTCCTTCGGCTTTTCCAAAGTTCGGGTTCGTGGAAGCCGCCCCTTATGGATTCCATATGCCGGGATAGTCCGCGGTAGTGGAATCCATAACGGGATGCGGTGATTACCCCAACCCGAACGTCGAACTAATTTTTGAAGTTCGCTCATCTCTAATCACTTACCCACCGCCCGGGGCTTCGGTTTGAACCAGCTTTTACTCCTGCGATCTCCACGGTCTGATAGTGGATGGACGGCGTCCCTCGTGGCTTGGATGCTGGGTTCGCGCGCGCTAGCTGTTTGGAGCCGAGGCTTTGGTGTAGGTCACGTGGTCACAGTAGCGATAGCGGATGGTAGCGGTTCTCTCCAAATTTGCTCTGTATTCAGTATCTTTCTTTTGGAGTGCTCCTGTAGAGATTGTTCCTCTGATAGTTTAAGATGTAGTGACGATCCTCTGTTAAGCTTAAACGCGTTTCGGGTATTAATCCTTCATCAATAACCGATTTGCCGCTAATTACCATGATTACATGTGTACTTGACATGGTTTCAAATTACAACCACAAATGCAGTACAGCAATTAGTGGTAATCAGTGAGTGGTTACCACAACTTGGACGCAATGGGGGTCATTTATCAAACTGGTGTAAAGTAGAACTGGCTTAGTTGCCCATAGCAACCAATCAGATTCCTCCTTTCATTTTCCAAAGGAACTGTCCAAAATGTAAGGTGGAATCTGATTGGTTGTGTAAGAGGGCGCAAGGTTCCGTCGTCGACGGAAGGTACGTGTCACCGAGGTTCCTGGCCTCGGTGAGATAAGAGCCGGATTTTTTGTGTCAGCAGCAGCTAGTGCTGCTTGACACATTGATATTTAGTATGGCTAAAAAGCCGATCCGGGCCGGCTCTTATTGGGAATAGTCAAGTGCTGGGTGGGAGACTATTCCCCACGGTCCAGGCCGGACTTTTTCCGGGCCTTTAAAAGGCAGCCACCTCAGCAGGTGGGAGGTGATTATCCTGGAAGCTGCTGGTGTTGCTGTGGAGCTCTCAGGGCTGAGAGCAAGAGTCTGCAAACAGGCGTGCAGTCTACCTGGAAGCCGCTGGTGGAAACTTTGCGTGGCCGACCTAACTGCCAGGTGTGAACTAACACCGACCACTCAGGTGACCTTGCTTTGCCGGGTGTTTTACCTTGTGTGAACAAGCACTAAAGACTGTTTCTGTTTTGCCTTGTGTGAACAAGCACTAAAGACTGTTTCTGTTTTGCCGAGTGTGAATAAAACACTTCTGCTTTACCCAGCGAACTGTATACCTTGCCTCTATACTGCGTCCGCAAGCCTGTCTACCAGAGCAATTCCCCACATTTGGTGTCGGATGCGGGCATGCGCAGTGAGGCTGGCGTGAACGCCGAAAGTTTTTGTTTTTGCTGTGTTGGACTGCATGTCATATATCAGGCCTGCAACTTTTGTGGTTTCTGGCAACATGGAGGCTGCTGTGAAAGCTCTCATGGAGGCTAACGTGCAGCAGAGGGAGACCAATCAGCTACTTTTACAGCAGCAACAGGCTAATGAGCTACAGCAAAAAGACATGAGGAGGCTATGTGTGCACAGCAGCAGACGAACAATCTCCTAATGCAGCAGCTGATAGCCTTGCAGGAGTCGGTGCGAACGTCCCAGCCAGGAGTTGCAACCACGACAGCCCCGACTGTGTCTAACGCCAGGGACAAAGTCCGATCTGCCCTCAGGAAAATGGGTCCAGAAGACGATATAGAGGCATTCCTGATGGTGTTTGAAAGAACCGCCCGAGCAAGAGAGGCTGCCATTGGAGCAATGGGCTGAGGTGGTGGCGCCTTTTCTGGTGGGGGACGCACAAAAGGCCTATTTTGACCTCAGCTGTGAGGAGGCAAAGGACTATGAGAGGCTAAAAGGTGAGGTGTTGGCCAGGTTGGGAGTAAACACCTATGTGCGAGCGCACAGAGTGTGTCAGTGGGTGTTTTCCGAGTCCCGACCCGTCCGGTCACAAGCCTATGACTTACTTCACCTAGTAAAAAAATGGCTCCAGCCTGAACTGTTGAGCCCTTCTCAGATGGTTGAAAGGGTCGTGGTCGACAGGTTTGTGCGTACCCTTCCGAGAGCCATACAGCGCTGGGTGGGACAAGGCGATCCAGGCCCGCAAACGGATGGTCTCGTCGAAAGGTTTAACCAAACGTTAAAAAATATGTTAAAAAGGGTGGTGTCTAGAGATGGGAGGGACTGGGACCTGCTTCTGCCCCATCTCATGTTCGCAGTGCGAGAGGTGCCCCAGGCCTCTACTGGGTTCTCGCCCTTCGAACTGCTTTATGGCCGACACCCTCGGGGCCTGTTAGACATCGCCAAGGAAGCATGGGAACAACAACCCGTCCCCCACAAAAGTGTCATTGAGTATGTCACCCAGATGCAGGAACGGATGGAAAGGGTGTTGCCGCTGGTCCGGGAGCATATGGAGGCAGCGCAACAAGCCCAGAGTAGGGTGTATAATCGTCAGGCTCGGGTACGGGACTTCAATCCGGGAGATCGGGTTTTGGTTCTGGTACCCACCCTTGACAGCAAGTTCCTAGCTAGGTGGCAGGGCCCCTATGAGGTGATCGAGAAGGTAGGGGAAGTAAATTACAAAGTACACCAGCCAGGGCGGCGCAAGCCGGAGCAGGTGTACCATGTGAATTTACTAAAGCCGTGGAAAGATAGGGACACGGCCGACGACCACAGCCCCCGTCCAGGGCTTCTAGGTGAAAAGGGTCCAGCCCCACAGTTCGAGGCCTGCGAAGCAGTAACCACGGTAAAAATTGCAGACAGCCTGTCTTCCAAACAAGTTCAGGAAGTCAGGGAGTTCATCAGTCGGAACACGGATGTGTTCTCGGACCTCCCTGGCCGCACGTCTCTCATCCGACATGACATCGTCACTGAGCCTCAGGCCAAGATCCGGTTAAAACCATACCGGGTACCCGAGGCTCGGCGGCGGGCCATCGCGGAGGAAGTGCAATTAATGTTGAAGCTTGATGTCATTGAGGAGTCGAAAAGTGAATGGGCAAGTCCCATAGTCCTAATACCCAAGCCAGATGGGACGTTGCGGTTCTGCAACGATTTTCGCAAGTTAAATGAAGTGTCCAAGTTTGATGCGTATCCCATGCCCCGGGTAGACGAGCTTGTTGAGAATTTAGGGCAAGCCCGTTATTTTTCTGTGCTAGACCTCACTAAAGGGTACTGGCAGGTACCCTTAACGGAGTCGGCCAAGGAAAAAACTACTTTTGTTACCCCGCAGGGCCTGTATCATTACAAGGTATTACCCTTTGGCCTGCATGGCGCCCCTGCCACTTTCCAAAGGTTAATGGACATTGTGCTGCGACCTCATTGTCGGTATGCCTCGGCCTACTTAGATGATGTAGTCATCCACAGCACCGACTGGGAAAGCCATTTGCCCAAAGTACAGGCGGTAGTGGATGCCCTTAGAAAAGCTGGACTAACCGCTAATCCAAAAAAGTGTGCCATTGGGTTAGAAGAGACCAAGTATCTGGGGTATGTCATTGGGCGGGGACTCATCAAACCTCAGGTAAATAAGATAGAGGCAATACGTACTGGCCCCGACCGGTCACCACCAGGCAGGTAAAATCGTTCCTGGGGATTGTAGGGTACTACATGAGGTTTGTGCCCCACTTTGCCACGATAGCAGCACCATTGACAGACCTGTTGAAGGGACGGAAGTCCGAAAAGGTTCACTGGAGTGAGAAGGCAGAAGAGGCTTTCTCTGCATTGAAGTCGGCCCTGTGTGGGTCCCCGGTTTTGGTGACACCCGACTTCAACAGGGAGTTCATAGTACAGACGGATGCCTCGGAGGTAGGCCTCGGCGCTGTACTGTCTCAGGAAGTCAACGGCGAAGAACATCCCGTTGTCTTCCTGAGCCGTAAGCTCAACCCAGCCGAGACCAGGTATAGTATAGTGGAGAGGGAGTGCCTGGCTATCAAGTGGGCACTCGAGTCTCTCCGCTATTACTTGTTAGGGAGGAAGTTCCGTCTGGTGACCGACCATTCCCCTCTCAAGTGGATGAGCCAGGCCAAGGAGAGGAATGCTCGGGTCACCAGGTGGTTCCTGTCCTTACAGAACTTCAAGTTCTCAGTAGAACACCGGGCAGGCCGCTTGCAGGGTAACGCGGATGCCCTGTCCCGCGTCCACTGTCTCATGTGTGTTCACCCCTCAGGGTTGAACAAAGGGGGTATGTAAGAGGGCGCAAGGTTCCGTCGTCGACGGAAGGTACGTGTCACCGAGGTTCCTGGCCTCGGTGAGATAAGAGCCGATTTTTGTGTCAGCAGCAGCTAGTGCTGCTTGACACATTGATATTTAGTATGGCTAAAAAGCCGATCCGGGCCGGCTCTTATTGGGAATAGTCAAGTGCTGGGTGGGAGACTATTCCCCACGGTCCAGGCCGGACTTTTCCGGGCCTTTAAAAGGCAGCCACCTCAGCAGGTGGGAGGTGATTATCCTGGAAGCTGCTGGTGTTGCTGTGGAGCTCTCAGGGCTGAGAGCAAGAGTCTGCAAACAGGCGTGCAGTCTACCTGGAAGCCGCTGGTGGAAACTTTGCGTGGCCGACCTAACTGCCAGGTGTGAACTAACACCGACCACTCAGGTGACCTTGCTTTGCCGGGTGTTTTACCTTGTGTGAACAAGCACTAAAGACTGTTTCTGTTTTGCCTTGTGTGAACAAGCACTAAAGACTGTTTCTGTTTTGCCGAGTGTGAATAAAACACTTCTGCTTTACCCAGCGAACTGTATACCTTGCCTCTATACTGCGTCCGCAAGCCTGTCTACCAGAGCAATTCCCCACAGTTGCTATGGGCAACTGAGCCACCAGTTTCATAAATGTGTACAGCCTCAAACCAATAGTCGTAATCGATATCACAGCTGCCAATCATGGCCCAAATGCTCGTTTTATGACCCAAACTAACAGCGTCATGAGGATTTATGATGCTTTAGGGCTGGGAATTGAAGCTGTAATGTGGATGCCAATATATGCCCACACTATGGCCACCTGTAAGGCCTCATACAGTATGAGGCCTTAAAGGAATTTGAATGCATTTATATAGATAATAATTTAGCTAATGAGGTGAGACCGTGGTATCTATTTAAGAAGGATAAAAAAAATATTTTCCCACACATACCATGCGGCATGGAGTCTTTCCACTTTTATCAGGGCTTTTGGGAAACCATATGCAAATTTAGAGGCAAAGCTTTGTTCTCTTCTTTCCAATAAAGGGGTGATACTTTTTTTTTTTATCCATAACACATTAAATGTTTCTGAAGGCGGACAACTTGTCTTCTAAGCTAAAGGAAAATGCCTTTTAGCACCGAACAAGAATTCTTACTAAC
The DNA here is from genome assembly GCA_033119425.1 of Bufotes viridis. Classification (NCBI taxonomy): domain Eukaryota; kingdom Metazoa; phylum Chordata; class Amphibia; order Anura; family Bufonidae; genus Bufotes; species Bufotes viridis. Next base: position 343,658,976 of record CM065593.1, read on the forward strand.
AACTTGTTCCCAAGATCTTTCTTCTTTCTGCTGAGTTCCCTGAAGGGCCTAATTATTAAAAAAGCATTAAAATAAATACTATTTTTTAACAGCCAAGAAAAACCTCACAAAAACAACATTCCGCAACCACTACACAAAAGGCTGAATTTTTGTCTTTCTTCTGTAGGGCCTCTTATTCATCTGGAGAGCTCTGCAGTAAGCTTGCTCTGAGATCGCTGGGAACTGTAATTGTGTCTCATTAATTCTTACAGTAATGTAGAGTAACTATAAGGAGCATGCAATTAGTGGTTCGGTCAGTCAATAGAGCAGTTAATCAGCAGACAAAGGATTGTGCATGTCCCCCTTCCCCCCAACCTGAAAGGTAGTGCAACTATTGTCTTACGTTTGAGGAACGCGGGCAGACATGTTGAATTGATAGAGATAAAAACAATGAACTTTTGCTTGCCAATATTGATTGAGGTTCGTCTGCTGTCATCTAGAAAATGAATGTCCTCAAAAAATATATCTGGTGGTTCTGAAGAATTTGCATTCCTATTTTCAATATGGATAGTATATAATTCAGTCTCTAGTCAAATATAAAAAGTCAGACAGACAACCCAACTTCTTCCTTAGGGCTCATGCACATGACCGTATGTATTTTGCGGTCCGCAAAAGACAGATCCGCAACAAATACGGATGACGTCTGTGTGCTTTCCGTATTTTGCGGAACAGAACAGCTGACCCCTAATAGAACAGTCCTATCCTTGTCCATGATGCGGACAATAATAGGACATACAGAAATGGAATGCACACGGAGTAACTTCCATTTTTTTTTTGCGGACTCATTGAAATGAATGATTCCACATGCGGTCTACAAAAAAAAAACGGAAAGGACACGGACACGTTTGTGTGCGTGAGCCCTTACCCAGGATATTCTTAGGCTAAACTGATGTGTTTTTGGCTTGCATTTAACATATAAGCCTGGATAAACTCTTTGTCTCATGAAAATGAAAATCAGATATAATCTAGTACTTGACAATATCATACCTCCCAACTTTTTGGACAGTCAAAGGGGGTTCATTGTGTGAAAGTCCATTTTTCCTGCATATTTATACACTTTAATAGTTTTCTTAGCGCACAATACAGCAAAAATTATCTGAATATAGAAATGTCTAAAATCCAAATTGCATCAAATAATAACAAAGAATAAAAAAAATCATATACAACATGGGGTCTAATATACAGATAGGAACCAGACAAACACTTTCTTGAACAATATTCCAAATGTAACAATGGAAATCTATTTCTCAGATCAAAAAGAGGGACATTTAAGGAGAAAAGAGGGACAGAGGGACTATCCCTCCAAAAGGGGGATACTGAGAAATCTGCCATATCTGTCTTAAGCCCTATTGCACACGACCGTATGGCTTTTTCAGTATTTTGAGGTCCGCAAAAAATACGGATGACGTCCGTATGCATTCTGTTTTTTGGCAGAACGGAACAGCTGGCCCCTGATAGAACAGTACTATCCTTGTCCGTTATGCGTTAATAATGGAGTTTTATCTCCTATCTAAGGATAAATGGAAAAACAGAAATACGGAGACGGAAGGCATACAGAGTAAATTCCATTTTTTTTGCGGATCCATTGAGTTGAATGGTTCCGTATATGGTCCGTATATGGAACGCAAAAAACGTAACGTAAACGGAAAAAATAAATGTCCGTGTGCAAGAGGCCTAAGGGCTCATGCACACAAATATATTTTTTAGTGTTGAGCGGCAGGGAAAATTCAATTCTCTGCGAAGCCGAATTCCCTGAATGGCCCTAAAAATAATAAAATCATACTTACCTCCGTTTGAGCGCGAAGAGCTGGCACCGCCATCTTGATTGAAGACCTCACACGAAATCCCGTGCACTGTAACATATAACGTCATCACCACGCCGGCAGAAATGATGATGTCATCACGGGCCGCGTGAGGTTTCGCGCTAGATTTTTAATCAAGATGGCGGCCGCTGGCTCTTCCCTATCAAGGAGGTAAGTATGATTTTTATTTTTTTATTTTAATTTTACACTGTGTTATTTATATAAGATTCTGTGATCATGTATGAACACGGCATCTGAGGGGTACAATGACGGGGGTGGTGCAATCGCCACTCCCTCTCATTGCATTCACTAGTTACAAAGAAATGCGCCTCGTGACGAAGTAATTAGTCACAAAGCAAATTTTTTTGTACAATTTTGGACAATACTTAGCTTATCTCTAGCGTTTTTTTTGGCAGTCATTCACTTCAAAGAGGCCGCAAAAAAAAAAAGGAAATGACGTGTGCATTCCGTGTCCGTATGTCCGCATGGCCGTTCCGCAAAAAAATAGAACATATTCTATTATTTTCTTCATTACTGTTCTTTTAGCGGTCAGATGTTCCGTTCTGCAAAATGTGGAATGCACACGTCCAGTAGCCGTGTTTTGTGGATCCGCAATTTGCAGGCCACAAAACAGCCAACAGTCGTGTGCATAAATCCTAACAAAGTGAGAACCAGCCCGGTACCTCACATGGATCCAGACATTTCCCAATTCATTGCTCCAATTGCTCTACTTTATTGATTTTAAGCTGGCAGCTCAGGGAACATGTCCTTTCTCAGGGTATGTGTCCGTCCTTTATCTCAGCTTGGGTGTGTTTCCTTTCTGCTGCAGCTCTCTCCCTATAACAGCTCAGTAGGTGTATCCTTTCTACTGCAGCTCTCTATCTGTAAGGCCTCATTCACACAGCCGTTGCCCGGCATCACGGATGCCGACCCATTCACTCGACATGACATGCTCTATTTTTTTGCTGTGCGGACGGATCACGGACCCATTCAAGTTGAATGGGTCTCGATCCGTCCCGACCGCCGCACGGACATTGCCAGTGCATTGGGGACCACAAATTGCGTTCCCTAATGCACGGAACAGCCGCACAACTGCGGTGTGCATGAGGCCTAAGGCCGTATTTTAGTTTCACATCCAATTCTGCATAAAAAAAAAATAGAACATAACCTATTCTTTTCCATTTTGTGGACAAGAATATGACTTTTCTATAGATGTGTGCTTTGCAGATCCGTGGTTTGCAGACCACAAAGCACATACGGTGGTGTGCATGAGGCCAAAGTGTCACAGCTTCTAACAGTAGATTGGCTGCTGGCAGTTGAATGATGGAACTGAGCATGTGTGACCGCTTCAGCAATGTTACTGAGGTGGACAAAGAAATAAGAAAAAGAGCAAAAAGGCACAATACAGATAGATTTTATTGATAACTCATGGGATATACTACATTTTAAATTACATGCAATTGCAAAAGTATTGAAATCCAGGTGTTGGTTTGAAAAATGTGGAATACTTTTCGCAGGGCGACCCCTTGAAATGGAGGCTGTGACAGATGCGTATAAGTGGTTATAATGGCATCTGCTTAATGGATTTTTGATAAAAAGCTATTGAAAAGCTTATGATGCATGCATCTAACAGACGTCTGTGATTGATGCTATACAAGGGCATCCACCACAGGTTACCATGTTAAACAATGCGTAGATTAAGGCCTCATGCACACGACTGTTGTTTGATTCCGTGTCCGTTGTGCCGTTTTTCGTGATTTTCTGCAGACCCATTGGTTTTCAATGGGTCCGTGGAAAACTCGGCAAATGCACCGTTTGTCCTCCACGTCCGTGGTCCGTGATTCCAGTCCGTCAAAAAAATATAACCTGTCCTATTCTTGTCTGTGAAAAACGGTTCACGGACCCATTCAAGTCAATGGGACCGTGAAAAAATGCGGATGGCCATCCGTGTGTCATCCGCGTTCCGTGTCCGTATTTTTTGCGGATCCCTTGGCAGGCACTTGGCAAAAATTGTCAGCCTGTCTTTTGGTAAAATCTTTTGGGTCATGGCCGCTAAAAAAAACGGAAGACGCACGGAAACACAACGGAAGCAAAAACTGACACGGATCACGGAACAACGGAACCCCGTTTTGCGGACCGCAAAAAAATACTGTCGTGTGCATGAGGCCTTTATATGTGCTTTTTTAAATTTGATTCCATGTAGTCTACTGCACAATTCCATCCTTTTTTGTGGTATGCTGACCTGTACCAGCCAGATGAAGCCCAAAAGGACAACTATGGACATATTTAGCATGTACAGTACTGTGCAAAAGTTTTTGGCAGGTGAAGGGAAAATGCTGCAAAGTAAGAATGCCTTAAAAAACAGAAGTCTTAATAGTTTATTTTTATCAATTAACAAAATGCAAAGTGAATGAACAAAAGAGAAATTTTGTTCAAATCAAATCCGGCGTTATGGACGCAGCGATACATAATAGTTCTACTTTTTTTGCTTCTTTGCAATCTTACACAATAAAAGCTTTTTTTTTTTTTTTTTAAATGCTGATTTTGTGTTGCTATTTTTTAAATTTTTCTGCCAATAATCTTGGCTATTTTGGTGCCATTTTATTTTTTACGGCATTCATCTGACGGGGTAGATCATGTGATATTTTTAAAGAGCCAGTCATTACGGACGCGGCGATACTTAATATGTGTATTTTCCTAATGTATATTGAAGTTTATTTTGCTGTTAACCCTTGCCGTGTTGCAAGAAAAAATTGATTAACATTTTCCCCTAATTCTTGTGGAACACCTCGAGGGTTAACAAAGTTTGTGACATCAGTTTTGAATAATTTGAGGGGTGTAGCTTCTAAAATGGTGTCATTTATGGGTGGTTTCCATTACCTAAGCCCCTCAAAAACCACTTTATAACTGAATTGGTGCTTAAAAAAATGGTTTGGGAAATTTTGTTGACAATTTGAAAAATTGCTTCTAAACTTCTAAGCCTTCTAACATCCTAAAAAAATAAAATGGCATTTACAAAATTATGCCAACATAAAGCAGACATGTGGGGAATGTTGATTGATAACTATTTTATAAGGCATTATTATCTGTCTTAGGCCCCATGCACACGACCGTTGTTTGTTTCCGCGTCCGTTCCGTTTTTTTTCACTGATAGGATGCTTCCCCATTCATTTCAATGGGTCCGTCAAAAAATGCGGATGGTCAACCGTTTTTGTTCCGCATCCGTGATCCGTGTTTTCATTCCGTCAAAAAAATAGTGCATGTCCTATTTTTTTCACGTTTGCGGACAAGGATAGGCATTTTTACAATGGATCTGCCATAAAAATCAGATCCGTCAAAAAAAACGATCAGTCATCCGTTTTTTTTGACGGACGCAAAATTTCAAGGAGGAGCGGACGCGGAGGCAGGCAACGGTCGTGTGCATGTAGCCTTAAAAGTAGAGAAATTCAAATTGAGAAAAGTGTGAATTTTTCTAAATTTTTGGTACATTTTAGATTCTTTTATAAATAGAGGTGAAATATATTGACTCAAATTTACCACTGTCATGAAGTACAATGAGTCACGAGAAAACAATCTCAGAATGGCTTGGATAAGTAAAAGCGTTCCAAAGTTAAACACATAAAGTGACACATATCAGATTTGCAAAATTCGGCCTGGGATTTAATGTGAAACGTGGCTCAGTAGTGAAGGGGTTAAAGATAACTACAGATTTGTTGATAAAACATGTTGCATTTTTGGTAAAGTTTGCTACTAAAACTGAAACTCCAAAATGAATTTCTTAGGGCTCATGCACACGACCGTGTGGCTGCAAAAGATGTGGACAGAACACCATGCATGTCCGTTCCGTGCCGTCCGTAGAAATATAGAACATCTCCTGTTCTTGTCCGCATTACTGAAAAGGATAGGACTGTTCTATTATGGGCTGAGCGTTCTGTTCCACAAAATGCGGAATGCGCGCGGACCGCAAAAATGGCTATGGCCGTGTGCATGACCTCTAATAAAGAGCTTTTTATTGCCTACATAGCCAAATTAGTGACTTACAAACTCTGTGTTCCTGCAGCCAGCATGAGGGAACATTGCAGCATATGGATTTATAAAGCTCAACCCCCTAAAAAATTATTTATATACTGTACAAGTATCAATAAAATGCTTATGAGCACTTAAAGGGGTTGTCTGGGTTCAGAGCTGAACCCAGACATATCCCTGTTTTCACCCCCCCGGCCCCCCTGATATTATCATTTCAAACTCCGATGCTCTCCTCTGCCCTGTGCTGAATTGCACAGGCAAAGGCATTTTTTGGAGATCCAGTGACTTACTGGGCTCTCCATGGGAAAAGCTAGGCAGAGGCTTCCGCCTAGCAGTGTGCCTGGGGACGTCACTGGCACTAATTGGCAGGCTTTAGCGCTGCCCTAGCCTGTAAAACGGAAGCCGCCGCCTAGCAGTGTAATAATATAAACAAAACAGCCCTCGCCCTGCGCAATACAGCACAGGGCAGAGGAGAGCATTGGAGTATGAAATGTTCCGATGCTCATATCATGGGGGGAGTGGTAAAAATGGGGATATGTCGAGGGTTGAGCTGCATATGCTCATACAATAGATGTCGGGCGAACAATCGGTTCTCCGCGAGTTTGGCTGACAAAAGACTAATGGGTATGGCTAGCTTTAGAACAGCATTTTTCGCAGAGGGACCAGTGGTGACAAGTGTTTAGTGATGAGCGGCATAGGCAACATTCGAATTCGAGATAAATTAGCAAATTCGAGAATTCGTGATCTTCAGTCATTATTTACTTAATTGCAAAATTCGGATGTAATATATTCGCAATAAAAATTCGCGATTAGCATATTCGCGATCAGCACTAAGGGGTAGGCAACTTTCCTATTGGTTGCTAGGGATGTTGCTAAGTGCCTATATTCACGATAAATTAGCAATAAATTCCCAAAAAATTAGAATATTCGCGATTGGCACTATTCGCAAATACAAATATATAGCACTATATTCTAAATATTTCCGCAAGTGGTACAGGCAGTGGTACTGGTAACTAGAGTTGAGCAACGAGAGCTTTGGGTGCTTAATCCGAAGTCGCTTCGTTCAAAACTTTGGAATAATACTGTACGGAGATTTGTCCCCGTACAGTATTAGAATGTATGGGCTCCTATGAGCCGACATAAGTTATTCATGAAGTTGCACCAGAATGCACCGGAAACATCATTTAATGGGCAATACAAGTGTTTACTAAAACAGATAAACCAGCGGAGCTGGCGGATAAACTTTACCCGAGATGCTATGGTGTAAATAACCAGGGCATGTAGAGGTTCAGCAGGATATTCCACAAGGACAATGACTATAAATAGGTCTAAAAGCAGTAAATGTGGGATGGGACAAATGAAAAGTACAATTGAAAGGATTGTTTTGAATAAGCATATTACGGAAATCACTAAGTATACATCATAAATCAAGTGTGCGTGAAGCACGTTGAAATCCCAAGGAAAATATGTCCGTTATATTATATGGGCTTCTAAACTTAGTAATGGAAGTGACATTACAATTCGGAACTGCTATACAGACGCTGATTCATTTCCTAATATTTCTATTTTGGGGTCATAACTTTTTCTGATACAAAGCTCCAAATCCATGTTACACTGTAAATGATAACATTCTGGTTGTCTGCAGCTGCCACTAGAGGGAGCTTAAGAGATCACTGCATACTGTTCTATAATACAGTTTATTATATAAAAAGTATATAGAAAGCTCCCCTTCTAGTGGTGGCTTCCAGCAGCTAGAATTTTATCAGGAGAGCAGTGAATACTGTACATCGCTCCCTGTGTGGGGTCTGTATTCACCGCTTCCTGGTCTCCTCCTGTGGGTGCCCCCTAGGCACGCCCTGTAACCTCACACTGTGCGATGTCAGGTCACAGCACAATGCAGCAGAAAGAGCACTGGATCTCAGTAGCGGCAGCGTTCGGAACAGGAATGATTAGTTGATTTTAATTTTTTTTGTTTTTTTTTTGTTTTTCTGATTAACATTGGGAGTCTGATCTGAGGTCTGAATGGAGTCTTATTAACATTGGGGGTCAGATCTGAGATCTGATTGGGGGTCTGAGCTGGAGTCTGATAAACATTAGCAATCTGATTTGAAGTCTGTTTGGGTTTCTGATTAACATTGAGGATCTGATTTGAGGCTTTTTGGGGGTCTGAGCTGAAGTCTAATTAACAGTGTTGAGTGAATCAAAGTTAACAAAGTGGACTTTGATGCGAATTTCTGGAACAATTTGATTTGCCACGAAGCCGAATTTCCTTGCATTTCGTGGTAACAAATAAATTTTTCCTGAATTGGCAGTAAAAAAAATGCATACTAACCTCATCCATTTGCTTGCGGAGAGGCCGTCGCGGGTATCTTGATTGAAGAAACAACGCCTGGCCAGAGGGATGAGGTGTTGATGTCATCACGTCACTATGCAACAGGTTTCTTCAATCAAGATGGCCGCAACTACCTCTCCACGAGCAAATGGATGAGTTGAGTATGCATTTTTTTAACCCCTGAAGGGCTTCAATGTTAATGTCAGATGCCGCAAAACGGACAAGAATAGGACATGATCTATAATTTTTTGCGGGGCCACAGAACAGATCAACGGATGCGGACACCACACGGAGTGCTGTCTGCATCTTTTGCGGCCCCGTTGAAGTGAATGGGTTTGCAACCGAGTCGCAAAAAATGCGTCTCGGATGCGGAACCAAACGAGGCCTTATAGGGTGAAAAATACGATATTTGTTTTTACATAAGATTATGCCATCTGTTCTATGAGAAAATCATTCTGTTGGTAAGACAATGCGGGAAATTTAATAAGACTGGCGTTGCATACACAGGTCTTGGTATAAATTCCACTGGAGTATGATGTGGCAAAATTATTAAAGGTGATGTAAATAATGAAAATCAGACCTCATATAGTACATGACAATCTCTTTCTAATAAAGTTAGAACCAGCCCTGTACCTCACATGGGTCCAGAGATTACCCTATTCATTGCTCTAATTGTGCTGCAGGATTGATTTCAGGCTGGGAGCTCAGGGAGTGTATACTTTCTCAGAGGTGTGTCCCGCTTTCTCCCTGTAACTGTCACAGCTTCTAACTGTAGATACGGCTGGTGGCAGTTGATGAATGGAACTGATCATGTGCGTCCACCTGAGCAATTTAATGTTGTGAATACAGAAATAACAGGCAGAACAAACACCAGGTGGCGCTGTATAGATGTAGTTTTTTGAATAACTCAGCGGATATACTAAATAAATAATTACATGCAACAAATAGTGTTCCGATCCAGGTACTGGCTTGAAAATTGTAAAATGTTTTTTTTTGTGGGAGAACCCCTAAAATTATTTTGGCACATCATGGCAGGTCTATGTGCCAGAACCTGAAATCTATGCCAGCCTGGAGCCTGCATAAATTTCAGGTATAATTTATGGCAGTTTTCTGTTAATCTGTTAGGCCACCTAGACCCTGCCCCCTTTCTAGAAAAGTGGTGACCACAATGTAAATGTGCACAAAATCACACATTCTGCACAAAAGGGGGCTTTTGCAAAAACTTGTGGCTTTTCTACTTCAGAAAATTGGTGCAGAACCATTAGGCCTCTTGCACACGAACGTGTGCGCCCCGTGCCCGTATTGCGGACCGCATTTGCGGATTCGCAATACACGGGCACCATTCCGTGGCCATTCCACATCACGGATGGGGACCCATTCATTTCAATGGGTCCGCAAATCCGGAGATGCGGAACGGTGCAGAACGAAATGACGGAACGGAACACTACGGAAGCACTATGGAGTGCTTCCGTGGTGTTCCGTTCCGTACTTCCGTCCCGCAAAAAGATAGAACATGTCCTATCTTTTTGCGGAACGGGCAGCTCACGGACCCATTCAAGTGAATGGGTCCGCGATCCGCTGAGGCTGCCCCACGGTCGGTGCCCGTGCATTGCGGGCCGCAATTTGCGGCCCGCAGCACGGGCACGGGGCGCACACGTTCGTGTGCAAGAGGCCCTAGGCTCATATTTATAGTTTTACTGGTGAATTGGAAAACGGGTCAGGGATTTTCTGGAGATTTACAATGGTGGTGCCCTTTCACTAACAGCCCACACTCTTCAGAATTAACCTTACAGTTCATAGAATTCTGGAGATGCACAATTGTTCCAAGGAGTTATTCTAATTGTCAGACTTAGTTGGGAAGGAATTTTTGTACCATGAGGGTCCAGCCATAACGGTCAGGTTTCTGGATGCAGTTTTGGAAGCCAAAACCAGGAATGAATTCACAAAAAGAAGAGAATTTGTATCTGTCCTTTATACTTTCTCTCCTTTATGATCCATTCCTGATTTTAGCTTTCAGAACTGGATCCAGAAACCTAACCGTGTGGCCGTACCCTAAGATGAGGAAAATTGGCTTCTACATCATGAGGTTTTTTTCTGCCTTCCTCTGTATCAACTTTGCAGGATAATAGGCTGAACTGGATGGACTTATGTCTATTGTCAGCCTTTCAAACTATGTTACTATGGTAAAAGTTCAACCCAATGGACTAGGTAATACTCGGAACAGCTCACTCATGCCGCACACCTTGTCTCCCGGTTTACCATATGTCAGCCTTCTTTGGCCTTCGTCATACCCCAATCCTCTCGGATGGAATAGGTCTACTTGGTTCACATGCCAATATCAGCTCCTATAAGCACTGCCCGTGGACCATCTACATTCTCTCTCTTGGTGCCAAACATCCCCGTTTATCTACTGAATGTTTCACTGTCCTCCAAGCACTTGTCAAAGCCTGGTGGTGAGGCACATCAGGGTCACCACACACATCTCCTTCGTCGCTTTCTGGGCCAACCCCATCATCTGAATCTCACTATCTGCCTGTTACTCCTGCAGCTAGCCAGAACAAGCTTGTCTTGGCACCACAGGGCTTCGAAAAGGGCACAAAGACAACATATATACAGTATAGACAATTGCATAAATGCATATGTGCTAGACAAGAAGAAATAAACTACTGAGCTTTCTAAAGTGCCCTTTACATGGGCCGAGAATTCCAAAGATAATTGCTAATAAGCCTAGCGGAGTTAATGTAACTGCCAATTACCTGATGAACGAGCAAAATGCGCATTCATCAGTTAATCAGATTGTTTGTGTGCACACAAATATAATAATTTACCAGCAGCTGATTGTGCTGTGTAAACACGATCTGCTGATGGCAAACAACGAGTCAGCATGGGGAAGGGCAAAGGCATTCGCGATCGCTCCTCCCCATGCACTGAAGGAGATCGCTGCATGTAAATGAAGCGCTCTCCTCCACTGACGAGCGCCAGGAAGGCACGCTTCCTTCCGGACAATCTGCTGCTCTGTCGTCCCATGTAAAGGGACTTTTAGTTAACTAATCGGTCCATGTAAAGGAACAGACAAACAATGGCAAAGGATGAACTACAGTCCATGTGCTGCAAAAATAGAGAGCATTCAGTTCACCCTTTATATCTAGTGCTCAGGAGATGACAACAAAAAGCATTTTGCCTCCATAGACAATAGATGGAGGGGGTACATCTGCAGTGTCATGGGGCAAAGTGACTGAGACCAAGCGTTTTTGGAGACTGGAAATAATACATTGAGCACACAAGGACGTGGAGCTATATGTGATGAGTCAGTCTACCTGTGCAGACATGATACCTTCTGCCTGGAGGCGGTGTGTCTGCGGGGGTCCAGGTCTACAGCTTTACAGCTTTTCAAGGATATGAGTTAATGTTCCAACAGAAAACAAGGCAGCAATGCATAATAAACTCCGTGAGAAATTGGTGAATTACCTCCCCAGGGATTTTTTTTTTGCTTTTTTGGACTGGAGGTGTATCTTGAAGCTTTTGAGTCAAAATGTAAAATCTGCAACAGTACCTTCACCGGCAATGTGTCATTTATAGTAGTGGTGTATTTTCATGTGGGACGACAATGAGTGAATCAATGTAAAATTACAAAAAGTTGGTATTTAATCCTAAATAATGCTCTGTGAGCCCCCCATTTGCTATTGTATATTTTGTGATCAAAACAGTAGAAAAATTCCAGCAGCAGGCTCAGGATAAAATCCAATTTCTTCATTATAAAATTCATAGGCTGACCAGACAGGCAAGGTCAACCAAAAATAAAATGGGAGCGAGTCAGTACTCATAAACCATATCGATATTCATGTCTGTTTATGTCTCCTCACCCAACGGCCGAGTGCATGAGGCCTTATTCTCACTTCCAGACTGTTTGAGGTGGTTGCCACGTATTGAATGCTGCAGGCATTGCAGGTTGCCAAATGACATTATTCGTGTTACAGTTGATATATGATCTGATCTAAAAAACCTTGTTGGTTACCTTGGATTCTAATATTTTACCCACTGTAATATATTTTACAAATACTATGGCCACATTTGTAACTGCCCACAACATTCAACCATGTGGGTTTGCCAGTATCTGACTTTTCTATGAACAAGCTCGGGGACAAAGCAGAGTATAAAGTAGGTGCCCGTCTGCTTACCACTTGAAAGCCTGGCTCTAAAATTTATCGCAAGCTTATCATCTTGAAATAAAATGGGTAGATAAGATATTACCTGATAATACCTTGTATCTCCTGAAACTGGCGACTGTAGGAGGTGACAACCCTCAGTTGTCTGTTGTCCTCACCTTCCTTCCTCACTGTACTATGTGTAATCAATGCCTCTCTATTCACATGTTTTACTTTCTCCCCTGCCTGCTTCAGAATACGATCACTGTACCCTCTCAATCTCAATCTCTCAAACAGAGCTATTCGTTCTGATTCATTCTAATGGTCTCACCATAGGGAATGCCTTTTATTACATGTTTCAGATGGCATGATGAGGCTAAAAGCAGGGTGTTACCGCTTGTGTCTTTTCTGTAATACCTGCTAACCACCTTGCCCACCTTATTTGATAGCTTAATGTCCAAAAAAGGAATCTCCTCTGAAGACAAATTATATGTAAATCTAAGATTCATATCGTTCTTATTCATGTAGTCGATGCAATCAAAAAAACTCTGGTCTGTGGAATTCCAGATCATCACAATGTCATCTATGAACCTCCCATACCACACGATCGAGGACATGAATATGTTATCCTCCGTCATGAGATGATGACACTCCTCCCAATGGGACATGTATATATTTGCAAACGAGGGGGAGAAATTCGCACCCATGGATGCTCCCCTAGTCTGCAAATAAAAATTTCTATTGAAGGAGAAGTAATTGTGACTGAGCAGGAACTCCACAGACATATAAAGAAACTCTTTGAGAGCTGGGCTATTTACTATACACGTTCAGATGTCTTTTTAAGCTAAGCAAGCCCAAGTGGTGTGAAATTGAAGGGTAAAGTGCCACTGCATCGCATGTGGCCCACCTAAAGCCCTCCCTCCATTGTATTCTACTTACAATATCCAGAATATGCATTGTGTCCCGCAAATAACGTGGAATACATTTCACCAATGGTTGTAAGTAGTGATCTACCCATTCTCCCTATCGCTCCCCCAAACTCCCTATTCCCGACACTATAGGTCGCATCGGTGGAGGAAAGAGTTTTTTATGTATTTTGGGGATCGAATGGAAGATTGGGACTACAGTTCTTTCCACCATGAGGTAATCCCTGGTTTTTACATCCAGTACTCCCATAGAAACTCCTCCATCCAATATTTTACCCAGGGCTAAACGAAACTCCCTAGTCGGATCTGCTTTCAACATCCTATATGTAACTCCTCATTGCATTTCGTATAGAGACCTGCATTCAAAATCACAGTACAGCTTCTCTTGTCTGATTTCCTCACCATTAGGCCTCTTGCACACGACCGTATGCCCTCCGAGACATACGGTCCATGAGCGGGCCATATGTCCCGGAGCGGCATTGATCGTGCGCACGGGAGCGCACAGCATCATAGATTACAATGATACTGTGCACATTGGGCCGCCCGTGGGGCTATCGTCCCGCACTCATATGATCTTATGAGTGCAGGACAATAGCCCTGTGGCTGGCCCGACGTGCACAGCATCATTGTAATCTATGATGCTGTTCACTCCCGTGTGCACGATCAATGCCGCTCCAGGACATATGCCCTGCTCACAGACCGTATGTCTCGGAGGGTATACGGTCATGTGCAAGAGGCCTAAAGTTTTGGTAAACCCTTAAAGTGCCTAATGCCTTTCTTTCCTGTTTAGTAAGATTATCTTTTAGTTTATTTCTCTGTCTTAAGGATTTAACTTTTTGGTTTAATGACACCAAATCCTTTTCTACTAACTCTTGAAACTTATCTAAGGCTTGCATTGTGGAGTTTACTGGATACAGGGCCGGCGCCACCCATAAGCAGGGTACGCCACCGCGTAGAGCGCACTCTTGCTGGGGGCGCCGGCTCCCGCCCGGGCTGACGCGCACCGCCCGGGCGCAGTATTAAGGCAGATGGTGTGAGCGCTTCCCTAGTGTCAGTCCCTGTGGAGTAGCGTAGCTCTGTACAGTCCGCAGGTACAGGAGCTTTTGTTTCCTGTACCTGTCCGGACTGACAGGAAGTGCTCACTTAGTGTGCACTTCCTCTCAGTCCGGCCGGGTACAAGGAACAAAAGCTCCTGTACCCGCGGAACCGGACAGAGCTCAGTCACGCTACTCCACATGGACTGACACCAGGGAAGTTCTCACACTGCCTGCCTTAATCCTGCGCCCTACTCCACAGGTACTGACAGGAGGGACAGAGTGACACAAGAGGGGAGGGGTTGAGAGTGACAAGAAGGGGCGGCCACACCACACCAGAGGGACTGACAGGAGGGAACAGAGTGACACAAGGGGCAAGAAATAGAGTGACTAGGGGGAATAAGAGTAATGATGGGGTAATGAGAGTGACGAGAAGGGGAAAAGAGTGACACAAGGGAGGGGGTAAGAAAGAGAGTGACTGGGGGAGAGTTTGACATCCATCACACACACACACTGCATCCCTTACACACACTGAAACACAATGCATCTCTTAGGCTCCATTCACACATCCAAGTGTGTTTTGCGGATCCGCAAAACACGGACACCGGCAATGTGCGTTCCGCATTTTGCGGACCGCACATTGCCGGCACTCGCATAGAAAATGCCTTTTCTTGTCCGCAATTGCAGACAAGAATAGGACATGTTCTATTTTTTTGCGGGATGGTAGTGTGGACCCGGGAGTGTGGATAGAAATAAATTGGTCCGCAATTCCGTTCCGCAAAATGCGGAACAGAATTTTGGATGTATGAATAGAGCCTTACACATGCAAACACAGATTCACAGAACGCACTCTGTACACACATTCAGAAACACACAACACAAACCTTATACACAAACACAAACTTCTTTCTATCCCTTGCACACACCCACACTGCATCACCTACACACTGGTCTCCCTATACACTCCACACACACATACACTGCATCGACTACACACACACTGCATCCACTGCACACTGCACACACACTGCACACACACTGCATCCACTGCACACTGCACACACACTGCACACACACTGCATCCACTGCACACTGCACACACACTGCACACACACTGCATACACTGCACACTGCACACACACTGCATCCACTGCACACACACTGCATCCACTGCACACTGCACACACACTGCACACACACTGCATCCACTGCACACACCATGCATCCACTGCACACACCATGCATCCACTGCACACACCATGCATCCACTGCACACACACTGCTATCCCTATACACTACATTCCATAAGCACACACATTAGATTCTCTACAGCAACACATAACACATCCCCTACACACTCCACCCTCTGTGAACAAACTCATGGGTGGAACATGTAGGTGGACTTATGGGTGGGCCTTATGGGCATACTCTCCTGGGGCCCAGACCTTGAACTGTGTAAAGGGCCCCAAAAAATTGAGCCGCTTCCCGTTCTCCCAGAACATTGAGTTTTGCCTCCAGAGAGCCTGTCCCACACCAGATCAGTGGAGCCAGAGCCCATCATCATCCTCATCTGGGTGTAAGGAGGCGATCTAGTACATTATTCATGGGACTAGTCTCTAATTTACCTCACATTAAAGGGACACTATAGTCCCCAGAACTACTGCAGCTAAATGTAGTGGTTCTAGTGTCTATAGCCTTTCCCTGCAGGCTTTTTAATGTAAACACGGCGGCACTCGCGTTAGTTATTATGGCAGATCATATGGGTGGGGCATTGTGATGTCACATGAGGGGGGGGCGGCAAACTTTTCTTTTGCCTAGGGCGGCAAAAATCATTGCACCGGCCCTGACTGGATATATCAGGATTAGGGATCTTAAAGCTTTTACCCCTATCATCAGAAATAGGGCTAGATTCACACTGCAGGGAAGTCATAATACGATTGCAGCGCTGTTCTGCCAGACTTAAAGGTACTACATTGCCCCCCCCCACACACACACATTTGTATTAGCATTTCCACCAGGATCTCCTATCAAATCAAAATGTCTTTTTACTGTCAAATTTCAAGTAAATTTATTCACGTCCAATATTGTACAAAAAAGTCAGAGGCAAGAGAAAAAGATAGTCCTTTTCTTAATAAACTTAATTCTGAGAGTATATAACTCGAGAGATTTAAAACCTCCTCTTCTACTTTTGCTTCGTTCCTGCCCTCTTCAGATATCTGGGGCCCTCTTCCAGGTTTATGCCCTGCTCTCTGGATCTGTTTTTTGAGCTTTCCCTACACCGCTCATTTTGTACCGCAGACACCTCCTGGGATACTTCTTTTATATCTTTATTTTTATTTTTCCCATAATTACTGTTTCTCCTTCTCTCATGTTTCATAACCGTTTTTTGCTTTTGTGTTTTGGGGACTGTCCTAGGGGAATGATCTCCCTCTTGCCTGTCTGGTCAGCCTATGAATTTTATAATGAAGAAATAAAGAAATTGCATTTTATCCTGAGCCTGCTGCTTGATTTTTTTCTACTGTTTTGTTTGATTCCTGGTTCTGGGTCCGTGCACGGCGAAAGAGGCATCTTAAAGCCCTCTGAAAGTGTATGTATAAAAAGGCACCTATTAAAAAGTACCATCAACCTCTTCCAACATGTATATGTGCAGGTGTGAGAAGGGCACCAGAGGCGAGGATGGAAGAGGTGGTAGTCCGGACAGTGGTGCGACTCCTGCTCTGTCGCTCCCTTAGGGCCACCTTTGTGCAGTGAGGAGGGGACACCCTCTCCCCCAGGGCACACCCTAGTGAGAAGGATCTCCTGTCAAATGCAAGGTGGAGTGCCCTTGGTGTTGAGGTTCTGATGAGGTGCAGGGCAAGGCTTCACAGTGGAGTGATGAGAGAGGAGTGTGGCGATAAATGGAAGCAGAGAGCAGCCTTTGAATTGAACCATTAGCCAGTACTTTACTGAAACTTTCTGCAACATTCACATAAATTTGCTGGTAAATACAGGCACAGTTCTTGTTAACAGTTTCAAACGGAATTAACTTCACGTGCAACATTTAAGTTCACTCAATGTATCACAATGCTTCACTCTAATCCAGCCTGGTGGTACATGTGGGAAGGTGCCTGAGCAATAGGTTCCTTACCTTGCTAAGTTCCTTCAAATAGGGCAAGTTAAAAAAATATGTGGCACTGCAGGACTTCCAACAAGATAATTCTTTAGGAACATTTATTTATTTTCCAGGAATGAACAACGTGTTTCGAGGATGGAACATCTCCTTCGTCAGGTTCACTGGTATATTCTGTTGCCTGCCTCTGCCTGTGTACCAACCTCTGCCCGTTTACTGTACTCTGACCCTTCACTGTCTGCCCTGACCTCGATCCGTTTTGCACGTACTACATAAGCCCTGACCTTGGCCTGTCCCTGACAACAACTTTGCCTTACTTCTCAGTGTCCTGTATCTGTGTCTTTGACCCTTTGTGTCAGCTGTAAACTACACAGAGACTACTGAAGGAGGTAGTGGCCTAGTGGTTCCCCTGCAGCGAAGTCCAGATCCCTTTACAGGGATTAAAGGGTAAAAACTGTGGGACTGCTAGGACAATGCCCTTACGATTAGCCCTAAGTCAAATCTGTTGGGTAAAGCCTCATTCACACGTCCATGTCCATGCTTAAATCAGTAAAAAGGTGGTCAGTGATGCTTCCGTGAAGATGTTTGTGATGGATCAGTGTTCGGTCCGTGTATCCGTTTTTTGCTGTCAGCCATGTTTCACTGACACTGCACAGCAGAAAAATAATTTTCAAAGCATCTGTTCCTAGTGATCCGTGAGACACGGATGAAAAATAGATGGCATCCGTGTTGCATCCGTGGTTTTCATGTACCCCTAGACTATAATAGGCGTGATGGCTGCATGAACATGGACAAAATAGAGCATGCATCTGTGCTAAAAACATGGACCCACAGACCGTAGTAAAAAACTGATGTGTGAATACACACATAAAAATGAATAGATACGTGTGCTGTCCGTGGAGAACACGTACGGCACACATACGTGGAACACTGACGTGTGAATGAGGCTTAACACAGTGGTTCCACACCCACTGCTTTAACAACAGTTCAGTAGGGTGTTACCAGTTTGGGGTGTGTCCCTGCCAGGGGCGTTGCTAGGTTAAGACATTCGGGGCCTGGGTCCCTGATGTTTTGTTCCAGGCCCTGAATGTCCTGCCTGCTAGATACAACTGTATTGCTGTCCTTAGGATGGCAATACAATTGAATCTAATGCACTGGAAGAGCTGAAAGATCTGTGATGACATCACAGGTCATGTGACCAGTAAAACAGGCAGTGGTTGAGAAGGACCTGCGATGCTGTCACCATCATGTGAATAGTGCAGGAGAGGACGGCAGTGAAGAGGATAAATCCTTAGGGAACAAGCTGTGAGGTCTGTACATGAGGAGAGGTAAGTGAAGGGGGAGGCAGAGCAATGCTGGGAGTTGTGGTTATTTAACTGGGACTGTATGTTAGGGCTGAAGGGATGGATGTTATTTACATGGGACTGTATGTTGGAGGGGGCTGTGGGAGGGGATGATGTTATTTACATGGGACTGTATGTTGAAGGCGTCTGTGGGAAAGGATGAAGTTATTTACATGGGACTGTATGTTTGAGGCACCTGTTGGAGGGAGTGATGTTATTTACATTGGACTGTACGTTGGAGGGGGCTGTGGGAGGGGATGATGTTATTTACATGGGACTGTATGTTGAAGGCGTCTGTGGGAGGGGATGAAGTTATTTATATGGGACTGTATGTTTGAGGCACCTGTTGGAGGGAGTGATGTTATTTACATTCGACTGTATGTTGATGGCGGCTGTGGGAGGTAGTGATGTTATTTACATGGGACTGTGTGTTGGAGTGGTCTGGGGCAGGGTGATGTTATTTACATGGGACTGTATGTTGAAGGCGGCTATGGGAGGGGAGGATGTTATTTACTTATTTAGATGGGACTGTATGTTGATGGTGGCTGTGTGAGGTAGTGATGTTGTTTACATGTGACTGAATGTTACAGGGGTCTGATGGAGGGAGTTGTGTTATTTACATGGGACTGAATGTTGATGGGGCATTGTTATTTACATGGGATTACATGTTGTAGGTGGCTGGGGAGGGGGTGATAAAATTTACATGGGACTGTATATTGAAGGCGGCTGGGGAGGAGGTGATGTTATTCACATGGGACTGTATATTGGAGGGGGCTGGAGAGATGGTGTGATGTTATTTACATGGGACTGTATGGTGGAGGGAGTAATATAACTACAGGGGGCATTATAAATACTGGGGGCACTTCAGGGTGAACATTATAACAGTAGGGGGCAGTGTAAATTATTACCACTGGGGGAACAATAGGGGCCTTATTTCTACTGGGACCTCTGTCAGGGCATTATTAATACTGGAGGGCTCTTCTACTAATGGGGGCACTCTTGGGGAGCGTTATCACAGTTGGGGGCACTGTAGGGGGCTCTATTACTAGTGAGGGCACTCTAGAAGGGAATTACTATTGGTGGAACTATGAGGAGCATTATTATTATGGGGGCGAGGGCTCCTTTTTCTTCAGGATAGTATTTGGGGTTATTGGGGGCACAGCAAGCAGCAGGATAACAATGTGGTGACTCCAGGTTGGGGGAAGATGATAGAAATGTGAGGAAGCTAAGATTTCTGTTTGTCACACTCTGCAGAGACGAGGCGCAGCTAAAAGAAGTTGTACAGACCAAATGGAGAAGATGATGACAGAGAAGATCTACATCAGAGGAGACGTCACCTGGAGGCCCTGGATGTGAGAGGTATGCGCTGCTGTATAGCACGTACAGCAAAATGCGGTGTGTGGGGGGAGGGTCGATGTAGAGAACTGGGCCATAATCATTGGGGCTTGGGCCCCAGATCTTTTGAGACCCTAGCAACGCCCCTGGTCCCTGCACAGTCTGACACATCTAATCAATGCTGTCAGAGCTGGTAACACCCATCTGGAACTTCATTGTAAACCACTAGTTATTCATTCATAACTTCCATAAGGAATAATAAAGGAATGGCATAACATAAAGTTATAAGATATGCTTGTTACTAAAAATAGACACGTCAGGGAAGCTACCAGGATCTTTTTAAAACAAAAAATATTAAACTATTAGAATGTAAAAATATACCACACAAACTAATAGCACAAGGATTTCTAAATCCTGGGCTAAAATTACTTATATCGGACATTCCCATAGAAATTTGAGAAGTTTAACTGGGGGCAACTAAAATGCAAAATAAAGCTATTCTGGTCCTAAATCCGTAAATGTTTTTCAGTCATTTTTTAGGGTTCCAGGCATCTATTTCAGTAACATTCAGCGGATGCGTCATACAAGGTTTGCTCTTCTAATTACAGAAATGGCAGCGTTCTTTGCCGATGGCAGTTCTATTCTCCGAGGTAAATAAAGTTATCAAAATAGCTTCTGTATCATCCAAATGGTGCGGTTCAGCTTCCACCTCTACAGGAGCGATGAGCTGGAGGGAGAGTTCTGAGCAATAGTGAGCATTAGAGATTTCTGACACACAATCAAAAAGAAAATGCAGACCAAGCATTTAGTCATTTTTATTATAGATGAACCTTGTGTGGATTATTCCAGATACTGAATTTCTATGCAAAATATGAACGATAGGCCTAAAACATAGAATGTGCAACATACACCTCGGAATCACAAAGAATCAGGACTGGAATTTTCCACTTTCCATCATCAAATTAAAAAGACCCTTAGGCCACTTTCACACGAGCGAGTTTTCCTCATGAGTGCAATGCGTGACGTGAACGCATAGCACCCGCACTGAATCCTGACCCATTCCTTTCAATGGGTCTGTGTACATGAGCGTTTTTTTTACACACATCAGTTCGCAGCATGTTCTATATTCTGCATTTTTCACGCAGCCTGGGCCCCATAGAAGTGAGTGGGGTTTCAGTGAAAAAAGCATTGCATCTGTATGTAAGGCTACATGCACACGACCGTATGTGTTTTGCGGTCCACAAATTGCGGATCCGCAAAAAAAACCCGGATAATATCCGTATGGCATCCGTTTTTTTTTTTGCGGATCCATTGTAATAATGCCTATCCTTGTCGGCAAAACAGACAAGAATAGGACATACGGATGCGGATAGTACACGGTGTGCTGTCAGCATTTTTTGCGGACCAATTGAAATGAATGGGTCCGCATCCTATCCACAAAAAAAACGGAACGGACACGGAAACAAAATACGTTTGTGTGCATGTAGCCTAACCTAGATGCAGTCCCGGTGCAATGTGTTTTTCACTGATGGTTGCTAAGAGTTGTTGTTTGTAAACCTTCAGTTTTTTTTCACACATCAAAACGCATTGCACCCGTGCAGAAAAAACTGAAACACTGAATGCAAATACAGACAAAACTGATTGAACTTGCTTGCGAAATGGTGCGAGTTTCACTGAACGCATCCTGAACACACCCAGAGCCGATCCGTATCGTTCGTGTGAAAAAGGCCTTAAGGCCTATTTCACATGTCCGTAGTGTTTATGGATCCGCAAATTGCGGATCCTTAAACACACCCGGCCGGCAGCCCCATAGAAATGTCTATTCTTGTCCGCAATTGCGGGCAAGAATAGGACATGCTCTACTTTTTTGCGGAGCTGCGGCCGTAAGTGTGTGCTCTCCGCATCGTTCCGTGCCCCATTCACAGTCAATGGGTCCGCATGTATTCCGCAGAATTGCGGAATACATGCGGACGACATTGCGGACGTGTGAATAGGGCCTAAAGTGTATGTCCTGCCCTGATACCATATGGCATTTTTTAAACCCTTAACCACCCATCTATTGGGGGCCTTAATCCAGGCCCTTTTTTGTGTTTGCATTTTTTATTTTTTCATTCATACATTCTAAGAGCCATAACTTTTAAAATTTTCCGTTCACATAGCCATAGAGAGTCTTATTTTTGTTGTATTTTTAAAATGCACCATTTAATTCACCTTTCCTTGGTATTGGAAAACAAAGAAAAATTATTTGTGGAGTAACATTGAAAAAACCCACACAATTATGCCAAGTTTTCTTTTCGTTGTGATGGCGTTTACTGTGTGCTAAAATTGACAGGGCATCTTTATTCTGCAGGTCAGTATGATTACGGCTATACCAAATACCAAACCTTTGAAAAAAAGAAACATTTTTTTGCATCGCCACTTTCTGACACTCATAACTTTTTTATATTTCCATCTACAGAGCTGAATGATGGCTTGATTTTTGCAGGGCAAACTAACTTTTATTGATGCCATTTTTGGGGGAACATATGACTTTTTAATCACTGTTATTCAAATAATTTTTTTTTTGGGGGGGGGGGGGAGGAGGACGACAAGATGACCAAAAATGTTGAATTGAGCAGGAAGAACATTTTTTTAAATTTTAATAGTCAAACATTTTAGGACGCAGCAATAGTACCCATTTTTTTTTTTTTATTGTTTATTTAGCTTTATTTTACTACACAGATGCCATGATCACTATTGACTGTGGCACCTGGGGGGTTAAATAACCGAGTTTGCAATATATGGAGTAGGCTCAGCGCAGCGGGCTGCTCCATACAAACCCTTATGCAAAATGACATACCGTATATACTCGAGTATAAGCCGAGTTTTTCGGCACAAAATTTGTGCCGAAAAACCCGAACTCAGCTTATACTCGAGTCATAAATTGAAACTGAAGAGCGGAGTGGGAGGAGGAGCGGGGGGAGGAGCGGGGGGCGGGCATTTGCGGCAGGGCCGATGCGCTCACTGCGCTCCGGCCCCACCGCTCATGTATAGTTTTTAAATTTGATTATAATGTACACTTATTCTTACTATAATTCTTGTCCCCTCTGTACCTCATTACATGCGGCAGGCGGGCAGTGAATACTTCAGGCCGGGCGGACGAGAGCAGCGTGACTTGCTGATGTCACGTGCCTGCCCGGCCTGCTTTATGAATGAAGCAGGCGGCGCAGGCACGTGACGTCAGTCACACTGCGCTCGCTCTCCCGCCCGGCCTGAAGTATTCACTGCCCGCCTGCCGCATGTAATGAGGTACAGAGGAGCAAGAATTATAGTAAGAATAAGTGTATAGTATAATCAAATTTAAAAACTATACATGAGCGGTAATGGGGGATGGGGGGATGTGGATGGCACTGTTATGGGATGAGGGGATGTGGATGACACTGTTATGGGATGAGGGGATGTGGATGGCACTGTTATGGGATGGGGGATGTGGATGGCACTGTTATAGGATGGGGATCTGTGGATGCCATCCACAGCCCCCATCCCATAAGTGCCATCCACATCCCCCTTCCCATAACAGTGTCATCCCATCCCCTCATCCCATAAGTGCCATCCACATCCCCCATCCCATAACAGTGTCATCCACATCCCCTCATCCCATAAGTGCCATCCACATCCCCCTTCCCATAACAGTGTCATCCATCCCCCTCATCCCATAAGTGCCATCCACAGCCCCCATCCCATAACAGTGTCATCCACAGATCCCCCATAACAGTGCGTCATCCACAGATCCCCCCATAACAGTGCGTCATCCACAGATCCCGCATAACAGTGCGTCATCCACAGATCCTCCCATAACAGTGCGTCATCCACAGATCCCCCATAACAGTGTCATCCACAGATCCCCCCATAACAGTGTCATCCACAGATCCCCCCATAACAGTGCGTCATCCACAGATCCCCCCATAACAGTGCAACAACTGTGAATCAACACAATATTTGTCCGCGTACACACCGGAGAGAGCGGCGGTAATCTGAAGGAACGGGCTCTGTCCCTTCCGTATATATTGAAAGATAAAGAAGATGGTACCGCGCTAGAGAGGAACAGCAATCCGCAGCAATCAGAATCCTTATCTTGGAGTAGTCCTAGAGACGAAGTTCACATTCAGTCTCTGGTCTCAGAGTGATCGTGGACACAATTTCTTATCCCGACATGGACCGCATAGGAGATCTCACACACCGTGCAGATTGTACGGCGTCGATTCAGCCACCAACATCCGGTTCGGGTAGGAGTACTGGACAATATTATGTTCTTGGATACCCAAAATATTATTTCAAAAATATGTTTAAATCTAAGCTCCAATCAGCGGATACAGCTCAGACATCACAGCAGAGGGCGTATCCCATGAGGATACGTCCTCTTTGCTGATGTCTGAGCGGCATCACTGATTGAGTTTAGATCTAAACATATTTTTGAAATAATATTTTGGGGTATCCAGAACATATGTGTCAGTACTCTACCCGAACCGATGTTGGTGGCTGAATCGACGCCGTCATGCACTGTGTGAGATCTCCTATCGTCCATGTCGAGATAAAGTGTGTCCACGATCACTCTGAACCAGAGACTGAATGTGAACTCGTCTCTGGACTACTCCAAGATAAGGATTCTGATTGCTGCGGATTGCTGTTCCTCTCTAGCGCGGTACCATCTTCTTTATCTCCCCATAACAGTGCGTCATCCACAGATCCCCCCCATAACAGTGCGTCATCCACAGATCCCCCATAACAGTGACATCCATTTTCACCTCGGCTTATACTCGAGTCACTACTTTTCCCAGGTTTTTTTGGGTAAAATTAGGGGGGTCGGCTTATACTCGGGTCGGCTTATACTCGAGTATATACGGTACATATACTAGATTATGCACTAAAGAGCTTGTCAGCTTTTTACTATTATAATTTATGACCTATCCTATCCTCAGGATAGGTCCTCAATATCGATTCCCGGCACCCCCGCCAATCAGCTTTTTGAAGAGAAGGCAGCACTCATTTGAGCGCTGCCTTCTCCACTCTGTTTACCAGCAATTGCAGTGGTGAGCAGTGTAATTACAAGTATGGAGTCCTCACTCACTTCTATGATAGCTCTGTAGTATTCGCTTGAACAGACAGAGCCGTCCCATAAAACTGAATGGGGAAGCCATACTTGTAATTACACTGCTCACCACTGCAGTTGCTGCGGAGAGCAGGTAAATGGAGCAGAGAAGGCAGCGCTCGTATGATCTCTGCCTTCTCTTCAAAAAGCTGATTGGTGGAGGTGCCGGGAGTCGGACCCCCGACCATCTGATATTGATGACCTATCCTGGGGATAGTTCATTAATAGTAAAAAGCAGACAACTCCTTTAAGAGTTAAAGGGGACCTGTCACCACAAGGGGGAGTTAAGGATATTATCAGAGACAATCTTAACAAAAGAGGACCTTTCACCTCTCCTGACCTGTCTGTTTTAGTAACTATATGCATTCTCCAAGTAATAACAATTCTGGATCCTCTATTCTTATGACATTCTGTTTAAGTAGTTTTATGCTGCTTATAGAAATTTGATTAATACAGGCCGAACCTGTTGTTTTCAGCAGGACCAACTGATGATCTAAGGTGCATGGGGGGCCTCCCAGATCTCTACCTATTTCAGATGTTAAGGGAGATATGGATCAAGTCACTGTAATCACAAATATATCTAGAGGGAGTTAACTACCAACACTCAACAGCAGAAACCTCCCCACTATAATTCATATAAAATATAACTTTTATTAATATGCAATAAAATATTACACCCATAAGATAATTCTGTGATAATTCTATGATCTGCAAAAGGTGAATATAGGATCTCTATACATGGCAACAAGATCTCCAAATGTATTTGGTCCTCCTTACTCAGTTTGTTGAGATAGTAGTTATGGTGGCAGCAGTGTCGGACTGGGGTGCCTAGGGCCCACATGTAAAATTTATTTTGGGGGCCCAACGTATGGATACATTCAAATATTACCTGCTCACACGGCAGCAAGATGCTACCAGATGACTGAATATGGGGGTCTCTGCAGCAACTTTGAGAGGGTAGGTCCTGGGGAGAAGAGGACACTGGCAGCTTTCCTCTATACCTAGAAGTCATCTCAGCTCTGATCAAGTCTATAATAATAAACTGGGGAGTTTCTTTAATAATCTAAGGTTTAATAATAAAAGTTATATTTTATATGAATTATAGTGGGGAGGTTTCTGCTGTTGATTTTTGAGATATGGATCAAGCAATTAGATTCCAACTTAACCAGTACTTTTGTTCTCAGGGAAAGGTATCAGGCAGCAGCTTACTCTACTTTCCAGTTTAGAACACATGCATGCTCAGTCGAGCACAGCATGCATGTGTATTAGAAGAGATAGCTGTCAGCTGAATGAGGTATTCAGCTAACAGCTATACAAAATGTATGTCCAGCTGGCAACTTTACTCCTAGAAGTTTCAAAAAGTCCTATTATACTGTCCGACAGATCGACAGATGATCAATTATCAGGAACGAACCGATCATTCCTGATAACTGACTGCTCGTTGGAGGAGGTGAGAGCAGCATTTACATGCAGCAGTCGTTACCTCTGTATGGGGATAGGTGATCGATACTGTGATTGCTTGTCCACATACCAATTCATTGCTTCTGGGCAGCAGGTTGTCTTTAGACAGCATGATCTGCTGTCCAGAAATGATGATTTAGGTGACCACAGCAGTGACGCTTTCACTCAGCGAGTGTTTTCTCGTTTATTAAATCATCGGTGATAACTTTACAAAGGCTGATTATCGGGAGCAAGCATCACTCCTCCCCGATAATTGCCCTGATCAGTTTAGTTCGTAATGTCATGTCGTTTACCACAAGGCTTTGGCACCTTTTTGTATTTTGTTACAGAATAATCATCCTAACCCTAGAATTCACCTCCTCAGCTTTAAGCTCATTTTGCTGTAGGTTGTCTCCCGATGATTAGTAGTTGCACACAATTAGTCTTCAGGAGATAATACAGGGACGTCTTTCTGAGCTGTAGTTAAAACAAAAGCTTGTGATTACATTGCTTTATGCTAATTTTAACAATTAAGCCGAGCAGTAGCTAAACAGCAACATGGTGAACAGCTGGGGCTGAAAAGAATTTGGCACCTTTTTGTTTCAAATAATAATGTTAAACTTGTATCTCAATCTGACAAGTAAAATTCTGCAAATATATTGTGTTGTCCTTTTAGCATATTGTTTGATTAGAGCCACAAGAATCATCTTTCGACGCTGTGCACGTGGCCATATTGAGGACATTGGGAAAATCTTTCCTGACCTATGAGAGATGGTTTTAGAGCGTGTTAGAAGGGTTTGTTCAAAAATGGTGTTAGACTTGTCCATGGGTTGTGTCTAGCATTGCAGCTCATCTTCATTGAAGTGAATAGGGCTGAGTTGCAATACAATAAAGAAACGTTGGACAGGTGTGGCGCTGTCTTTGGAATAAAGAAGCCATGTTTATCTAATACTGTAGAACCCCTTAAAGTTAAACATGGAAAAATAATTTATAATTATTTTTAGTGATATGCAAATCGAAGTCTACAATCTGAATTTCAGGATAAATTTGATTCACCACGAAGCCGAATTTCCTCATACTTCATGGTAGCGAATCGATATAACCTAAAATAGTGTAAAAAAACTAAAAAATATTCCTTACCTGATCCATTTGCTCACGATAGGACCGGCCATGTTGATTGGCCGAAACCAATGCGTGGTTGGTAACGGCGAGAACGTCATTTAGGGCAGCGTGAGATTTCGCACCAGACCTTCAATTAAGGTATATACAAAAGAAGAGAAAGGAGATGATATCTGTGGTCCTGGGGCTGTTAGTACATCCAGTAATATACTCAATTGGCTAACTGTAGATATGGTCCAAGATAAGTTAAATAAGGTATATTGCTCCGGGTCCAGATGGATTACAACCAAGAGTGCTTAAAGAGCTCAGTTCAGTCATTTCTGTGCCCCTGTTTATAATTTTTAAAGATTCTCTAGGTACTGGTACAGTGCCAAGTGATTGGCGCAAGGCAAACGTGGTGCCCATATTCAAAAAAGGATCAAGGTCCCTAACAGGTAATTATAGACCAGTTATAGACGCCCACATACATGCCCACATACTGCATATGGGAGCGCATAGTTCCCTGCCCCGCCACCGATCACCACCAAATGCTTTAGGCCTAGTAGGCCTGAGGCCTATGCGGTAGTGAAATCCCGGCGCAGGCGTGCATGATGACATCATTGCGCGCGCCTGTGCCTGGACGCAGCAGCACAGTGAAGTGTGCGCGCCTTCCTCTGCGAGTAAGCGCCTGGACATAGGTGAGCATTTAGCTTTTATTTATTTAATTTTTATTTATTTATTTTATGTGCCAAGTAACTTTGGGGGACACAGGAGGACATGTGGGGGAAAAATATTATGGTGGGATACTGTGTCGGGCAATAATTATGGGAGGGATTACTATGTGGGGGAAAGATTACTAAATGGGGCAATATGGGGGAAACTACTGTGTGGGGCAAATTACTATATGGGGGCAGTGTGGGGAAACTACTGAGTCAGAGCAGTGTGGCATACACTACTGTGTGGGGTGCACTTCTGTGTGGCGGGCAGTGTGGGGTACACTACTGTGTGGGGGACACTACTGTAGGGGGGCAGTGTGGGGGACACTACTGTAGGGGGGAAGTGTGGGGGACACTACTGTAGGGGGCAGTGTGGGGGACACTACTTTATGGGGGGCAATGTGGGGGACATTACTGTATGGGGGGCAGTGTTGGGGACACTACTGTATGGGGGGCAGTGGGTGACACTACGGTGTGGGACACTACTGTATAGGGGCATTGTGGGGGAAATTACTGTATGGGGGACACTACTGCATGGGGGCAGTGTGGGGGAAATTATTGTGTGGAGGAAACTACTGTGTGGGGTGTGTGCTGCAAATTACTATCTGGGGCCAGTGTGGGGGAAATTACTGTGTGTGGGGAAAATTACTGTTGGGGGATTACTATGAGGGTTAGTGTGGGGGAAATTGCTATATGGGGGGGGGGGCTTGCTATTGGGGAAGCACTGTAGGGGCAATTCTGTTATTTTTGGGGGCACTATACAGGGATTATTGCCAGGAGAACAATATAGGGTGTTATTACTATTGGGGGCACTCTAGGGGACATTATAGCTGCTTTAGACACTATAGGGACATTTGGGGTAATTCATCAAACCAGTGTAAAGTAGAACTGGCTTAGTTGCCGATAGCAGCCAATCAGATTCTACCATTCATATTTGACAGCTCTTTTTGAAATCCAGTTCTACTTTACACTAGTTTGATAAATTACCCCAATTATGTCTACTGGGGTCACTGTTTTTTTCAGCAGTATAGTACCTGGGACATTGGGGGTGGCAGCAGGATGACACTGTGGGGACACCAAGACGGGGAGGTTGATGGAAAAACTGAGAAATCTAAAGTGTCTGTATTACAAACTCTGTAGAGACGAGATTCGGCTGAAAGAATTTGTCATGGCGGTCTAACAGAGGAGAAGAGGAAATAGAAGGTTTACATGACAGGAGATGTCCCTGGATGTAAGAGGAGTTATGTGGTCAAGTATTGGGGGGATTGGGGTGCCAGAGAAAGGACCCACCCCGGGTGGCAAACACCCTAGGCACGCCACTGACAATAATACAAGTCAATTGGGGCTCTTCTAAAGAGACTTTACACAGGCCAACGGAAACTCCATGAGGGATGAACAATCGTTACTATGATTAATCATCCCTGTACTCTTTACGTTATATCAGCAGCTGTTTAAATAGGGAGACACACAGCTGACATTTAGCTGATGGCGATGCAGTGTCCCAGGGGGTCAGTAGTGTAGCTTTAGATATGCTGGGCTTTGTAGTGCAGGGCAACCCACTAACCTGGGACCGACTGTCGTCTTCAACCGGGTCAGCACTGGAACAGGCAGGTGATGAATGTCGTGACGCCAGTGCAAATTGAACGGTGGCACACCGTGTAGTGATAGGTGGAATAATTGAGGAGTCTCTGTATCTTTAAATAACGGGATAACTTTACTTAACGTAGTTGCAGACAGATGAACAGTTATCAGGTACAGCTCCAGAATGTTCCACACGTTACAATACAGTCACAGAAGTGGTTCAAGTTAGTAATCACAGTCCCAAAGGGCCATCCTCAAGACAGGCCTCTTGAGATCGGGTTTTAACCTTACTAGTAATGCAGCAACACACTTCAGGCAACTGTCCTCTCTCTCCAGGGATACTTGTCCTGCTTGCAGCTTGACTAAGGAGGCAACACTTCTCCACTAGTCCTAGGGTCTGGACTGCTCCTCCTAGGGCACAATTCTTCCTAGGCTGGACCCCCACAGGCGATAGGGCCTGGGCTGACTTCATCGGGTACAAGGCCTGGGCCTTGCCTTCACAGGCTCAAGGCCTGAGCTGGACTTCACAGACTCATGGCCTGCACTTAGCTTAAACACAGTCTAATCTGCCTTTCCTTCCCCTGACTGGGCCTTATATAAACTAGGGCTCCCTAGCTCCCTCTAGTGACCTAGAGCTGGAATGACACCCCTAGCAGGCCTGCACATGGCACATTTCACAGTAACAGGGAAATACACAGTATTGCATTACATGAAGATGTATTACACCAATCTCCTCAAAACTGAGGGAAACGACCACACACAAGTGACCCTTCTGTAGTGACGGGTGTCACAGCTCCCGTACACTACAGGTAGAGTTAGAGATGAGCGAATCGAAGTTGATGAAGTGGAATATCACGCTTCGTGGTAACGAAGTGCATTGTTTCCTAAAATGGCTATTGCATGTGTGAGGACATGGAGAAAGGAACTATGGGAAGGTGGGATCACCCACAATGCCATGCATGCAGCCAATCAGCAGCCACCCAGCCCTGTTATGTCACAGCCCAATAAATAGTGGCAGCCATCTTAGATTCTGCCATTTACCAGTGTACTTAGTGCAGACGTGTCTGCAGGCACTAGGGACAGTGATAGGAAAGACTTCATTGTGGTGAAAAAACAATTTATAAGTGCAGGGAAAGAATAGGGAGGAATCGTACCACAGCATTTATGTAGAACAGGGTTCAGTAGGGGAGGTTACAGACTGGGTAATAGGAACAATCCTATTACACCTTGGTGCACTTACTGGGGATTCAAATTGCCATTATACAGCTCTGTCATTCTAGCAAACTGTTCTTGGGGTGCAAGTGCTGTTTGATACAGCCATTAACAGGGTTTATTGCAAGGAAATATTTCTACAGTATGTCTTATTTGCCCTTGTGCGGTTCAGTTATATGTTGTAAAGCCCTTTTTGCCGTGTATCAGTGGCAAAAGAAAAATATATTTGCTCTTGTGGGGTGCAGCGATATATTCTAAAGCCCAGTTTGCCACTTGTTAGTGCCGAAATAAAAATATATTCACCGTTCATCGCTGCACTCATCTCTTGAAAAGCCTTTTGTGTTGTGTAAAAGTGGAAAAGAATTAGGGCCTAATTGCAGTTCTGCGGTGCAGTGATATATTCTAAAGCCCTGTTTGCTGTGTATTAGTGGCGAAATAAAAATATATTCGCCGTTCATCGTTGCACTTATCTGTTGAAAAGCCTTTTGTGTCGTGTAAAAGTAGAAAAAAATTAGGGCTTAATTGTCGTTACTGCTGTGCAGTGATATATTCTAAAGCCCTGTTTGCCGTGTATTAGTGGCAAAAAAAAAAAATTTGATCTAACAGTATGTCAGACAGAGAAGTGCCAAGCCCTGCACAGGGGGTTGGCAGAGGCCTAAATGTTTCTGGCGCAGGCAGAGGTCACAGCAGAGTAAGGAGGCGTGACAGCAGGGGTCGCAGCAAGAGGTCTGAGCTCCCGATGTCATCTAGCTGTCGTGTCTTGACCAGCAACCCAGCGGTTCTTGAATCGTTGACTTGGTCATCCACTTCGTCCCAAGTGACATCAGACACCCCCAACCAAGAGTCGGTGGTTTCCTCTGACACAACGCTTAATTTGCATGGCCTGGGAGCAGGCCCTGTGCCCCCACCTGTCCTGAACCTTCCTCTGTCATTTTCAGTTCCCTCAGCGAGAGAAGTATTATATTCCCTTGGCTCGGCTCCACTTTTCAGCGAGGACGAGCCACTAGATGACAGTCAGCAGCTACTGCCCAGCCAAGATCTGGAGGAGACATCCGCCGCTTCCTCCACTAGGCGGGCAAGTAGTGATTAGGAGAGTGGCATTGGAGCTGGCGTTGCACGCGGTCAGCCTTCTGACCCAGAGACGGTTGAGGAGGACATCAGTGACGTGCAGACAGTACCCGAAGATGTAGCTGATCGCACTTGGGAGCCGGGTGACGAAGGTGCTTCATCATTATCGGGAGAAGAGGGTGGCAGCTTGCCCGTGAGCCAGCGGAAGAGCCAGCAAGTTGCTAGCGTGGCTGGGAGTCAGCAGGGGGGCAGCAGTAGGAGGTCGGGAGCCAAACGTGCCCTGGGTAGACCACCCACTTGGCAGGAGCCTGCCTGCCTGGGAAATAGCGGTGCACGGGTTCACGGAGGCAGTGGCGGTAGCAGTCAGTCGGTGCGTAGTGTTGGGGGTAAAATCACCTACTCAGCGGTGTGGCAGTTTTTTGTTAAGGAGGTGAATACCATATGTAGAATCTGTGGGCGAAAGGTGAAAGCGTGTCCAGGGTGCCAAGGTTGGCTCCACGGTACAGAGTCAATATATGCAGCGTCACCATAAAGAGGCCTGGGACAACTGTGGCTCCGATGTGGTGGTCCAGCCTACCCCAGCAACCGCTGCATCATACAGTGGCACGCAACGGGTTTCAGGCAGCCAAGGCTCCACCACCTCAGCCGAAGGGTGCTGTCTGTCCTTCCCATCATCTGCTGGTCCTGATGCTCCTCTTACTCCTCATCAGTCATTCGTCAGCAATCGATCACCGAAGCGATTGCCAGAAGACAACAGTATGCATGCACTCATCCAATGGCGCAGAAGCTGAATGTGCTCCTGTCCAAGTTGCTGGAGCTGCAGTCCATGTGTGACACCTGCCGTTGGCTCAGGCTCTTTGAGGAGGCCACATTATTTGTCAGTCGCCAGGACTACGGGATGAACAACGTCATTCCACTGCTTCATGTCCTGGAACAGATGCTGGTAAATCTGGCTGGTCGGGGACTGGAGACGTGGCGCCTAGATCTCACGGCCCCATGAGCCCTGTTGGGGCAGAACTGGAGGAGGGGGAGGACATTGGAGCACAAGCAATGTGTAGCGAAATAGGTGGTTTTTCTACACAGGTGACAGGAGAAGAGGAGCAGGAGCAGCCAGAGGAGCTACAGGGCAATGAAGAAGAGGAGGCAGAGGACCCAGACACACTGTGGCAGTATGCAGTGGAGATGGAGGCAGGGTGTCCCTTCGAGTCCCTTGCACAAATGGCCCGATGCATGCTTACTTGCTTGCGTAGCAACATCCGAATTGTCACCATTCGGCAGAGGGATGACTTCTGGCTCTCCACCTTGTTGGACCCTCGCTACCAGTCCAAAATTGGGGCCTTTTTAACACCCGGTGAGAGGGAGGACAAAATGAACTACTATAAAGACATCCTATGTAGTCAGTTGGCTACAGTTCTGACCGAGGAAGGGCAAAATAATTAGTGGCGTCAACATAAACTTACTTCAGACACCCTCTCCACTCTGTCGGGGGGTTCTACTTGTTTAAGCATTTAATAGAACAGGTTCTGTAGACATCTATGTGGAATCAGCTGACGACGGTGTAAAAGGAGTGCGCTTCTTCTTGACACTAACATTGACCTGTAAGGCTGAGTTCACACTTGAGTTATTTGGTCAGTTTTGGCCCAGTGACTTCCAAAATAAGTGACGTGTGCAGTGATTCTAAGAGGGACGCCTGTCATCTGCATCTCATACGGACTCGCAGTATTATTTCACTACCAGAGCGGACTTCCTATGCATGTTACTGCAAGGCACAGTGTTTTACACCACTATAAAGGCTCTCTGAAGCCAGGAAATTCGTACTGAACCGAATTTTGCCCAAAAATTTGTCGAACCGGTGAATCGAATTTTTGAAAAATTTGCTAATCTCTAGGAAGTGTTTAGGGAAGGTTCGCACTTGCGTTATGGCATTCCTTTATAGGCTCTGTTTATAACAGAATTCCCAGACGGAATGCAAAACGGAAGCTTTTAAGAGGTTTTGATCCGTCACAATAGAATCCTATGGGCAAGCGTAATGGATCCGTCTGGTTTCCGTTATGCAGGGTGGAAAAAAGTTCTGTCGACAGGACTTTGTTTTGAGTATGAGGTAGGGAGAATCCTTAACTCCCGGAAGGTTCAAGGTTCTCTCTAATACTTAATCCATTGGCAAGGGTATGGTCCTGAGGAGAGAACCATTTTAGGTATTTTTGTAAATATAGATAATGAAATGGAAAATTTTAAGAAAATCACTAAAACTTAAAAAAATATATCTTTAAGATAACTTTGTGATTTAAACAGTAGGTAATTTTCTTGTGACACATTCCCTTAAAGCTGTTCTGTAGAAGAACATTTTGTTCTTTGCTTTTGTAGCACCATGGCTCACTTCTTTGTGCTGCTACCTTGAAATCAGCTAGAACTTTCATCTTCTGGTCTGGATGTAGGTTGCAAAAATGACTCTGATACAGGCCCAGATGTCCTTATAGCTGGTAGAAATCTGCCCCCTCTGACTATCCTCTCTATACTTGTAGTCCCCTACACTTATACCTGCACATGAAAGTATGACTTGAAGCTCATGGGCCCCAATGTAAAAATCTGTAAATAGGCCCCCTCTTGTCATGTGTGGCAGAGGGACCAGTGCCCAGAAGTAAATGCCACCATAATAACCATTACAGATATGCCACTGCCTTAGTGTTAACAAAATAACACACCCATTATATAAAAAGCATAGATCTCCCAAGTAAATCATATTGAGAAATTTCTGAGTGACAACCTGCTTTCCTGCCTTTCTTCACACACATACCACAAGTGACATAATTGTTTACTTCACATTCCCAGCGTCCGACATCTCACTGGCAGCATTTACAGATAAGAAAAAAGTTATCCTAGCAGTGGAAACATAAATGACATGACACTGAGAACCTTTTATATATCTTTCTGGCCAGGAAACGTGTCTGCATTCAGGAACCGTTAGGTACAGGGTGACTCCCACAACAAAATGTTCTTGAAATAAATACATCAAGCTATATACTCTTGTCTCATGTCTGCAGTTCAAGTACAAAACTTATGAGACAGAAAAAAAACAAAAAACAAACGTGTAAAATCAGAAGCACATGGAGGTACAGTATGGGCTCAGGGTAAGTGTATTATATGGACATTTACTGAGTTTTTTTTCCGTGTCAAGTTGTCAGATTACATTGCTGAACCCCTTAGGCCCCTTTCACATGGGCGAGTTTTCAGCGCGGGTGCAATGCGTGAGGAGGACGCATTGCACCCGCACTGAATCCGGACCCATTCATTTCTATGGGGCTGTGCACATGAGCGGTGATTTTCACGCATCACTTCTGCGTTGCGTGAAAATCGCAGCATGTTCTATATTCTGCGTTTTTTCACGCAACGCAGGCCCCATAGAAGTGAATGGGGCTGCGGGAAAATCGCAAGCATCCGCAACCAAGTGCGAATGCGTTGCGATTTTCCCGCATTGTTGCTTAGCAACGGGACCCAATCTCTATTATTTCCCCTTATAACATGGTTATAAGGGGAAATAATAGCATTCTTAATAAAGAATGCATTGTTAAATGATGAGGAAGGGGTTAAAAATAATAAAAGTTAACTTACCTTAGCCACTTGATCGCGTAGTCGTGATCTGTCCTCTCTTTCCCTGCAGCATCTATGATCTAAAGGACCTGTGATGACGTCACATCACATGGTCCAATCACATGGTCCATCACCATGGTGATGGCAGCCAGAACGCTACTGAAGTCCTGGCTGCTATGGTAAGTACTCCGCAGCAGTGTACTTACCTGCGCTGCGGCCGCTCCTTCAGGACGTCATAGGTCCCTGCGGCGCAGGAGTACTTACCATGGCAGCGAGGACTTCAGTAACATCCTGGCTGCCACGGTAACCGATCGGAGCCCCAGCTTACACTGGGGCCCCGATCGGAACTGCTACTGCGCATGTGCAAGACTAAACGTTGGATCCGGCGATGCGCCAAAACGGCATTTAGCTTAATTCCGGATCCGGATTAATGCACTTCAATGGACATTAATTCCAGATCCGGCGTTACGGCAAATCTTCCGGATTTTTGGACAGAGACAAATCCACAGCATACTGCGGTTTTGTCAACGTCCAAAACACGTTACAATACTGAACGGAAGACATCCTGATGCATCCTGAACGTATTTCTCTCCATTCAGAATGCATGGGGATAATCCTGATCATTTTTTTTTCGGCATAGAGACCCGACAACGGATCTCTACACCGGAAAGTAAAAACGCAAGTGTGAAAGCACCCTTAAAGAACAAGCCAGTTTTTGTATATAAGAATTTTCCTCCATTCCAAGAGCCATAACTTCTTTAATTTTCCATTTAGATAGCCATATAAGGCCTTAATTTTTGAGGGACAAGATGTATTTTTTAATCGCACCATTTAATTTACCATGTCTTGTATTGGAAAATGGGAAAAAAAATCTTTGTGGGGTAAAAACAAAAAACAAAATAAAAAAAACAACTACGCCAAGGTTTTTGGGGTTCTCTGTGGGCTAAAAACATGACTTCCTTGCAGGTCAATATGATTATGGCGATACCAAAATGGTCTAATTTTTATTTGTAGTGTTGAATGAGCATGCTCGGCCGAACACCAGTTCAGCTCAAGCATCGCGATACTCAGCACATTGCGGTGTTCAGCCAAATACTGCGTGAGCTCGAGCACGATGCTCGAGTCTCCTTACCGCACGTTTGTTGGCTGCTATGCAGCCAATAAACGTGCAGGTGAGTACTGCCAATCACTGTAATGCAGTAGCCATGTTGGTTACTGGCATTACAGTGATTGGCTGGCCAGAACGCGTCATCGGGTGTTATAAAGCACCTGATGACATATGTTCGGCTCACTCTTAGTCAGGGAGAGCAGTGCTGTAGAAGGGGCAGATAGTGTAGGGAATTGAATTTTATTTTTTTGTTAGGCAGGGTTGGTGGTAGAGACCCAAAAGTCCTTTTATGGACTATTGTTGTGTCTGACAGCAATATATATTTTTAGCGCAACCTGCTCTAAATTGTGTGCAATTGTAGACACCCAAAAGTCCTTTTAAGGACTATTGTTGTATCTGGCAGCAAAATATATTTTTAGCGCAACCTGCGCTAAATAGCGTGTAATTGT
Organism: Bufotes viridis; assembly: GCA_033119425.1. NCBI lineage: Eukaryota > Metazoa > Chordata > Amphibia > Anura > Bufonidae > Bufotes > Bufotes viridis. The sequence continues at coordinate 343,696,455 of CM065593.1, forward strand.
TTGGCCCCTGCAGACAGCGACATTATTTGTGCTACATCTCCTGTGTAACGTGTGCGCAGCCTAAAAATATCTGTGGCATCCAGTGTACTTTTTTCGTAGATGTTGTCCGCTGCGGACAGTGACATTATCTGCGCTACATCTCCTGTATAACGTTTGCACATCCTAAAAATATATGACATCCAGTGTACTTTTTCCATAGACGCTGCGGACAGTGACATTACCTTCGCTACATCTCCTGTATAACGTTTGCGCATCCTAAAAATATGTGACATCCAATGTACTTTTTCCGTAGATGCTGCGGACAGCGACATTATCTACACTACATCTCCTGTTTAACGTGTGCGCATACTAAAAATATCTGTGACATCCAGTATACTTTTTCTGTAGACGGTGTCCGCTGCGGACAGTTACATTACCTGCGCTACATCTCCTGTATAACGTTTGCGCATCCTAAAAATATCTGTGACATCCAGTGTACTTTTTCCATAGATTTTGCGGACAGTGACATTACCTGCGCTACATCTCCTGTATAACGTTTGCGCATCCTAAAAATATCTGTGACATCCAGTGTACTTTTTCCGTAGACGCTGCGGACAGCGACATTATCTGCGCTACATCTCCTGTGTAACGTGTGCACATCCTAAAAATATCTCACATCCAGTGTACTTTTTCCGTAGACGCTGCGGACAGCAACATTATCTGCACTACATCTCCTGTTTAACGTGTGCGCACACTAAAAATATCTATGACATCCAGGGTACTTTTTCCGTAGATGCTGCGGACAGTAACATTATCTGTGCTATATCTCCTGTATAACGTGTGCGCATACTAAAAATATCTGTGACATCCAGTGTACTTTTTCCGTAGATGCTGCGGACAGCAACATTATCTACGCTACATCTCCTGTTTAATGTGTGCGCATACTAGAAATATCTGTGACATCCAGTGAACTTTTTCTGTAGATGGCGTCCGCTGCGGACAGTTACATTACCTGCGCTACATCTTCTGTATAACGTTTGCGCATCCTAAAAATATCTGTGACATCCAGTGTACTTTTTCTATAGACGCTGCGGACAGTGACATTACCTGCGCTACATCTCCTGTATAACGTTTTCGCATCCTAAAAATATCTGTGACATCCAGTGTACTTTTTCTGTAGACACTGCGGACAGCGACATTACTTGCACTACATCTCCTTATAACGTTTGCGCATCCTAAAAATATCTGTGACATCCAGTGTAATTTTTCCGTAGACGCTGCGGACAGCGACATTATCTGCACTACACCTCCTATTTAATGTGTGCGCACACTAAAAATATCTATGACATCTAGTGTACTTTTTCCGTAGATGCTGCGGCCAGTAACATTATCTGCGCTACATCTCCTGTTTAATGTGTGCGTGTACTAAAAATATCTGTGAAATCCAGTATACTTTTTCTGTAGACTGTGTCCGCTGCGGACAGTTACATTACCTGCGCTACATCTCCTGTATAACGTTTGAGCATCCTAAAAATATCTGTGACATTCAGTGTACTTTTTCTATAGATGCTGCGGATAGTGACATTACCTGCGCTAAATCTCCTGTATAACGTGTGCGCATATTAAAAATATCTGTGACACCCAGTGTACTTTTTCCATAGACGCTGCGGACAGTGACAATACCTGCTCTACATCTCCTGTATAACGTTTGTGCATCCTAAATATATCTGTGACATCCAGTGTACTTTTTCCGTAGACGCTGCGGACAGCGACATTATCTGCGTTACATCTCCTGTGTAACGTGTGCGCATCCTAAAAATATCTGACATCCAGTGTAATTTTTCCGTAGACGCTGTGGACAGCTACATTATCTGCACTACATCTCCTGTTTAACGTGTGCCCACACTTAAAATATCTATGACATCCAGTGTTCTACAGCTACTAGAGAGGGGTCGTTGATCCAGGGAGTTAATCTGATTGCCTGATTGGAGTCGGGAAGGAATTTTTTTCCCCTTAAGTGAGGAAAATTGGCTTCTGCCTCACAGGGGTTTTTTGCCCTCCTATGGATCAACTTGTAGGAAACAGGCCGAACTGGATGGACATATATATATTGTGGGGAGTCGCTCTGGTAGACAGCGGTGCGGGTGCAGTTTAGAGGCAAAACAAGGAGTCCAGATGGTGCATCAAACAGTGTTTTATTCACACTTGCACACCATAAATGAAAAGCAGTCTCTTGGTGACAGTTCACACACAACAGAAATACTGTGGCAAAACAAAAACAGGCCAACACAGGGTCCAGTCACCTTGGGTGGTTTAGGTGCGGGTTCACACCTAGCAGTCGGCTCAGCCGCAGGCGATTCCACCTTCAGGTCGCAGGGAAACACCACCTTGCTGAGCTCCTTCCTCCAGGACAGAGAATTCCTCAGCCCTGTTTGCAGGCTCCAGGATAATCACACACCCAGACACAGCTGCTGGCTGCGTTTATACCCAGCCCCAAAACATGGACTGGACCGTGGGAGCAGCCACCCACCCTACTCTTTAGCTGCTCCCAGTAAGAGCCGGCCCGGATCGGCTTTGCAGCCATGCTATTTAACAGAGCAGCACTAGCTGCTGCAGACCAAAACCCCGGCTCTTACCTCACCGAGGCCAGCAACCTCGGTGACACGTACCTGCTATCAAAAACAACACCTTGCACCCTCTTACACACCCCCTTTGTTCAACCCTGAGGGGTGAACACACGTGAGGCAGTGGACGCGGGACAGGGCATCTGCGTTGCCCTGCAAGCGGCCTGCCCTGTGTTCCACGAAGAATTTGAAATTCTGAAGAGATAGGAACCACCTGGTGACCCGAGCATTCCTCTCCTTGGCCTGACTCATCCATTTGAGGGGGAATGGTCGGTCACCAGACGGAACCTCCTCCCTAACAAGTAGTAGCGGAGAGATTCGAGTGCCCACTTGATAGCCAGGCACTCCCTCTCCACTATACTATATCTAGACTCGGCGGGATTGAGCTTACGGCTCAGGAAGACAACGGGATGTTCTTCCCGTTGACCTCCTGAGACAGTACCGCACCGAGGCCTACCTCCGAGGCGTCGGTCTGTACGACAAACTCCTTGTTGAAGTCGGGTGTCACCAAAACCGGGGACCCACACAGGGCCGACTTCAACGCGGCGAAAGCCTCCTCCGCCTTCTCACTCCAGCTAACCCTCCCAGACTTTCGCCCCTTCAACAGGTCTGTCAACGGCGCTGCTATTGTGGCAAAGTGGGGCACAAACCTCATGTAGTAACCTACAATCCCCAGGAACGACTTTACCTGCCTGGTGGTGACCGGTCGGGCCAGTTACGAATGGCCTCTACCTTGGTTACCTGAGGTTTGATGACTCCCGCCCAATTACATATCCCAGATATTTTGTCTCCTCTAACCCTATGGAGCACTTCTTTGGGTTAGCGGTCAGTCCGGCTTTCCTCAGGGCATCCACTACCGCCTGCACCTTGGGTAAATGGCTTTCCCAGTCGGTGCTGTGGATGACTACATCATCTAAGTAGGCCGAGGCGCACCGACGATGTGGTCGCAGCACTATGTCCATTAACCTTGGAAAGTGGCGGGGCGCCATGCAGGCCAAAGGGTAACACCTTGTAGTGATACAGGCCCTGCGGGTAACAAATGCGGTTTTTCCTTAGCCGACTCCGTATGGGTACCTGCCAGTACCCTTTGGTGAGGTCTAGCACAGAAAAATAACGGGCTTGCCCTAAACTCTCAACAAGCTCGTCTACCCGGGCATGGGATACGCATCAAACTTGGACACTTCATTTAACTTGCGAAAATCGTTGCAGAACCGCAACGTCCCATCCGGCTTGGGTATTAGGACTATGGGACTGGCCCACTCACTCTTCGACTCCTCAATGACATCGAGCTTCAACATTAACTGTACTTCCTCCGCGATGGCCCGTCGCCGAGCCTCGGGTACCCGGTATGGTTTTAACCGGATCTTGGCCTGAGGCTCAGTGACGATGTCATGTTGGATGAGAGACGTGCGGCCAGGAGGTCCGAGAACACATCCGTGTTCCGACTGATGAACTCCCTGACTTCCTGGAACTTGTTTGGAAGACAGGCTGTCTGCAATTTTTACCGTGGTTACTGCTTCACAGGCCTCGAACTGTGGGGCTGGACCCTTTTCACCTAGAAGCCCTGGCCGGGGCTGTGGTCGCCGGCCGTGTCCCTATCTTTCCACGGCTTAAGTAAATTCACGTGGTACACCTGCTCCGGCTTGCGCCGCCCTGGCTGGTGTACTTTGTAATTTACTTCCCTACCTTCTCGATCACCTCATAGGGGCCCTGCCACCTAGCTAGGAATTTGCTGTCAAGGGTGGGTACCAGAACCAACACTCGATCTCCCGGATTGAAGCCCCGTACTCGAGCCTGACGATTATACACCCTACTCTGGGCTTGTTGTGCTGCCTCCATATGCTCCCCGGACCAGCGGCAACACCCTTTCTATCCGTTCCTGCATCTGGGTGACATACTCAATGACACTTTTGTGGGGGACAGGCTGTTGTTCCCATGCTTCCTTGGCGATATCCAACAGGCCCCGAGGGTGTCTGCTATAAAGCAGTTCGAAGGGCGAGAACCCAGTAGAGGCCTGGGGTACCTCTCGCACTGCGAACATGAGATAGGGCAGAAGCAGGTCCCAGTCCTTCCCATCTCTAGACACCACCCTCTTTAACATATTTTTTAGAGTTTGGTTAAACCTCTCAACAAGACCGTCTGTTTGCGGATGGTAAACGGACGTCCGTAACTGCTTTATACGCAACAATTTACACAGTTCCTCATTACTTTGGACATAAAAGGGGTCCCTTGGTCTGTCAGAACCTCTTTTGGCAGGCCCACACGGGAAAACATCTCCATTAACTCTTTGGCAATGAGCTTAGCTGAGGTATGTCGCAGAGGCACCGCCTCCGGATACCGAGTGGCATAGTCGAGAACTACCAGAATGTGTTGGTGGCCCCTGGCAGACTTTGGTACAGGCCCAATTAAATCCATAGCGATTCGCTCGAACGGTACTTCAATAATTGGCAGAGGTACCAGAGGACTACGGAAATGTGGCTGGGGGCTAGTTATCTGACAGGTCGGACAGGACTTACAATAATTCTCTACCTCCTTGAACACACTGGGCCAATAAAACCGCTGCAGTATGCGGTCCTGGGTTTTCTGCCACCCCAGGTGTCCCCCAAGAACATGTTGGTGGGCAAGCTCCATGACAAGCTTGCGATACGCTGTGGGCACCACCAACTGTTCAACAGGTTCACCTCGGATTTGGTTCACCCGATACAACATATCCTGCAGAACAATAAATCGTGGGAACATTAATTCAGCCCCTGGTTTCTGGGGTTTACCATCAATTTCCAGCACATTCTCCCAGGCCCTGGTTAGGGTTTGGTCCCGGTGTTGTGCGGTCCCAAAATTTTCCCCGGAGACATTGAGGTCTGCCAACTCAGGCCCCGGTGGCAAGTCCTCCGTGTCTCCCACCATTACACTCAGTGGGGTTGTCTCCCCACTACCGCTGCAGCAGTGGTCACCCCTACCGCTGGCCCTTCAGACTCGGGCTCCCAGGGTTCTGGCCTTCCAGGGGTATCAGGCCACTCTGCTAGGGTTACCCCTGTCTCAGGGCTATTAGTCACTTTCATCTCAGGCCACAGTGACGGAAAACCAGGAAGTCTCTCCCAATTATTAGTTCATAGGGCAGCTTTGTGGAGATCGCCACTTCACAAGTCCAGGTGCCGCCGCCGTGGACAGAGACATTACAGCCGTGGGATAGTCCTTTAAGTCTCCGTGTATACACACCACACCAACTTTCCGGCCCGTATACTGGGTGGGCTGTACCAGGGCAGCACTTACCAGGGTTACCAGGCTCCCTGAGTCCAACAGCGCCACTGCCAGGTTATCCCCGATTTGCACCTGGCACAGATGTCGATTGTCTATTGTCTCGGGGTGCCGGTCGCACACAGTCTCCGGGCATACATGGAAGCCCGGTACCCATAATTAACCTCCATGGGTTCCCCCACTGTGGACAGTCGGCCCTTACGTGGCCAGGCTCGTGACACCGCCAGCAGACTACTGGGGAGGGATCTGCAAGGGTACATCCCGGGCGGGTTTGGCCGGCCGCCGGGACTGGGGTGGAGGTTTCCGGGTTTGACTGGCCTCCTCCCAAAAGAACCCCTGCAGGTTTCTGGTGGCCTCATATCGCTCCACCAGGTCGACCATCTCAAGGGCATTGGTGGGGGATACCTGGCCGATCCAGTGCTGGAGAGGGTATGGCAAAGACCTCCAGAATACATCTGCTAACAGACGGTCGAGCATAGCAGTGGGAGTCAGTATGTCTGGCTGCAGCCATTTTTGCAACCGATGTAGCAGGTCATAGTATTGTGGTCTGGCGGGTTCAGCCGGGTTAAATTCCCACTGATGCACCCGCTGGGCCCGGACCAAAACATTCACCCCCAGTCTTGCTAGAATCTCACCTTTCACGGTCGGGTAGTCAGCTGCCTGGACATCTGCCAAATCGAAAAAACTTGCTGGGGTCCGGCTGCCAGGAACGGAGCAACCACCTCGGCCCACTGGTCACGGGGTAACTTTTCCCTCACGGCGACCTTCTCAAAGACGGCTAGGTATGTCTCCACGTCGCCTGCGGGGGTCATCTTTGGGATCGCCGCACGGACCGCTTTCCGAGCATCATGGACGTGGTGGGACGCTCCTGCCGCCTGTAATGCCATCACATGTTGCAGCAATAACTGGTTGGTCTCCCGCTGCTGCACGTTAGCCTCTATGAGGGCTTTCACAGCAGCCTCCATGTTGCCAGAAATCACAGGCTGCAACTTTGCCGGCCTAATATAGGACATACACTTTTGCTCAGCAAACAAAGTTCGGCGTTCACGCCAGCCTCACTGCGCATGCCCGCATCCGACACCAAATGTGGGGAGTCGCTCTGGTAGACAGCGGTGCGGGTGCAGTTTAGAGGCAAAACAAGGAGTCCAGATGGTGCATCAAACAGTGTTTTATTCACACTTGCACACCATAAATGAAAAGCAGTCTCTTGGTGACAGTTCACACACAACAGAAATACTGTGGCAAAACAAAAACAGGCCAACACAGGGTCCAGTCACCTTGGGTGGTTTAGGTGCGGGTTCACACCTAGCAGTCGGCTCAGCCGCAGGCGATTCCACCTTCAGGTCGCAGGGAAACACCACCTTGCTGAGCTCCTTCCTCCAGGACAGAGAATTCCTCAGCCCTGTTTGCAGGCTCCAGGATAATCACACACCCAGACACAGCTGCTGGCTGCGTTTTATACCCAGCCCCAAAACATGGACTGGACCGTGGGGAGCAGCCACCCACCCTACTCTTTAGCTGCTCCCAGTAAGAGCCGGCCCGGATCGGCTTTGCAGCCATGCTATTTAACAGAGCAGCACTAGCTGCTGCAGACCAAAAACCCCGGCTCTTACCTCACCGAGGCCAGCAACCTCGGTGACACGTACCTGCTATCAAAAACAACACCTTGCACCCTCTTACAATATACTATGTTACTATGTTACTTTTTCCGTAGATGCTGCGGACAGTGAAATTATCTGCGCTACATCTCCTGTTTAACGTGTGCGCATACTAAAAATATCTGTGACATCCAGTATACTTTTTTTGTAGACGGTGTCCGCTGCGGACAGTTATATTACCTGCGCTATATCTCCTGTATAACGTTTGCGCATCCTAAAAATATCAGTGACATCCAGTGTACTTTTTCTATAGACGCTGCGGATAGTGACATTACCTGCGCTAAATCTCCTGTGTAACGTTTCTGCATCCCAAATATCTGTGACATTGACTGTAATTTTTTCTTTATGTGATATACAGGTTGTATTGGAGTGGCTCTTCCTTGTAATTTTTGGCAGCACTAATTTTGAAAGTCCCATAGCAGTGACTGGAGAGAACGCCTCGCATGTGGAGTGAACTCTCCCTTCACTGCAGGACCCTATTCTGGAGATAGGAGCAGGTCCCAGAGGTGGGAACCCAACCCAAATGATACGTTATAAATGTCCCAGTTGGGACAACTCCTTTCAAATAAATGCTGGCATATTCTATGGGGTTCTGGATATATGGATCTTTTAGGGGAGAATAGCTTTTTATATATGACATAGTCTCTACTGTGACCTATAGAGACTGCATGTCTCCTTTTTAAGAGACTATATGCTACAGCTTCTGTGGGCCACTGTAGAGACTGCATGCACAGTGCTTTGCCATGTTCATGGCCTTTTATTTACTGTTTTATTTTTCACGTGCTTCTGCTCAGCTAGATGTTTCAGCCCAGATTCATACTCACCGTTTGCTATGTTTTAGCTGCACTTTCATGGTATTTTTAAGCATTTGGGGAGATAAAAAATAACTGTACTAAAAGAAAACTAGTAAAAAATGGCACAAAATTACTGTAAATACAGTCAGCCTCTAACTGCAAGTGTCTATCTATGCAGGCGCTTTTACATGCATTTTTACAAATCACTGTTGAACTAAATGACAGAATTTTTCAAGTGCATTATTTTATTCCTTTAAGAACATATTTGGATTTCTCAACCAAATAGAAGTTGACAGCTTCCTTAAGGGAAAAGAGTAATGGTCTAAAGAGGGTCATTGTAATTCAATACCACCATGCCTGGAAGGAACAAACTTGTTGAGGCCATTGGTTCTCAGAGATTCTGTTCTCTGCTTTATTTTGTACTAAGGTTGGACAATTTCCCCTGTAGCGTAATAAACAGAGGGGTAAACAAGATTTTTTACATTGGGATAATATCACCAAGAACCACTCTGCACACAAATTGCATTTGACAGAACAATTATTTGCAAGACCGTGAATGTAATCCTAATAAACCCAACTTGCGTGATTTCGGATGAAAGATAATTAGCATTTGACCTTGAAAAGTGCAATATTACTGAGGTTAGGTATGAAAGTCTTTAGAATTTTTCATTTTAGATTTACTTTGCTAACCATAATAATTAATGCTTACGTTTTGCAAAATAGGAAAAAACTAAATATGTTGTGCCATTAATAATAACATATAACAATCAAAATAGCTAAAAAGCTATGAAAAAGCCATGTTTGTGACCTTCCTATTAAGACATATTAAGACATAACAACAATAATAATTATGAAATGATAACATTTTTTAGAGATTTTCTACACAATGGCGGACATAGCATATGTTTGTCATGCATTGTGCCATATTTAGGCTATGTACACGTCGGCGGCCAGATTCTGGTATTCTGTTCCAGCACACTGCCGGTGCCCAACGGATCCCAATCAATATTATAAGTTCTTTTGGGTTTCTGGAAAGAATTCTGGCATTCTGCAGTATTTTGTCTTGAAAACCTAAGTTTAAATTGTAGTGACTTTCACTTTGATAAATCATGTACGTTTGACTTATGCCTCATTCACACGTCAGTGTTTCCCGGATGTGTGCTGTACGTGTTCTCCGCGGACAGCACACGTCCCCATTCATTTGAATGTGTATATTCACACATCAGTGTTTTAGCACGGTCCTATCTTGTTCGTGTTCCCGGATCCCTCTCGCCCATTATAGTCAATGAGTCTGTGAAAAATACGGATGCAAAACCGATGCCATCCGTGTTGCATCCGTGTTTCACAGACCATTAAAAAGAGATTGTTCGAAAATTATTTTCCAGCTGCTCAGTGTCAGTGAAAAACCGATGGCACACGGTCAGCAAAAAACGGACCCACGGACCCAACACGGATCTGTCACGGCAGGAAACATGGATTGAACACTGTCCGTGTTACCACTGATCCAAAACTGACCCTGACGTGTGCATGAGGCATTACACAATGGAAAATGCTCCCGACGTACATGGTGAACCATGTAGCATTTCATGATTGGGTCACAGTTACAGGTGAGGTATTACAGGGATCAATTTAGAGATACGGATGATACTAAGCTCTGTCAGTTAATTAACATGGAGTAAGATAATATATTACTGTTATGCTGGCGGCCAGTGCCTGCTGCTGCCCCACTCCTCCAGGCGGGCACGGGGAGCACATTACTCATCACGTGCTCTGATCTGTTTCAACCTATGGTTGGCCAATTGTGTGTATTTAAGGTGCTTTTCCCAGGTGGAAAATGCTTGAGCTTTAGGTATTGTAGCTTGCTAGTCCTGTTTATCTGTTTATCCTGTTTATCTGCCTTTGTACCAAACTCTGCCTGTTTATAGTCTCTAGCCCTCTGCCACCTGCCCTTTCTTCTGCCTATTTACCGTATTGACCTCTGATTTGTTTTATGGATATGCACAAACTCTGTCTGCCCGACCTTGGCCTGTTTCCTGACTCTGAGTATTGCCTGTTCCCTCGGTGCTTCATAACAATGTCTCTGACCCACTGGGTTCAGCTATTAACTACACTGGGACTACTTCAAGTGGTAGTGACCTGGCGGCTCCTCTTCATTGAAGGCCGGATATCTTTAGAGGGGTTAAATGGTGAAAACCAGGGAACCACCAGGATTATGCCCTTAGGCTGGGTTCAGACTTGAGCGTTTTACAGCGCGTTCCTACGCACTGTAAAACGCTCAACAGGCGAAAACCCATGTTTCCCTATGGGCATGGTTCTCACCTGAGCGTTTTACAGCACATACGAACGCACTGTAAAACGCCCTACGCCCAAAGAAGTACAGGAGCTTCTTTGGGGCGTTTTGTCGCACGTATTGTGATTTACGCCAGAGTGGTCAATCACACGAACGCGCGTACAACGCACATATCAAATACGCTCAAGTCTGAACCCAGCCTCAGATCTATCCCAAAGTCAAAGTGGGTTCGTTGTCAGAGTGGATTGCAGTACCAAGACAGGTTATCAAACTTGAGTTATTCGGTTTAAGGACGATCAAACAGTTTAAAGGTGATCTAGTTACAATGTTCAAATATATGAATGGACAGAACAGAAACCTTTCAAATAATCTTTTATATCTAGGCCTTGTAGTCCTGACAAGAGGGCATGTTCTACCTCTAGAAGAAAGAAGGTTTCACCTTCAACATACAATGGTATTCCTTGCTGTAACAGAGATGAGCTTATGAAACTCTCTTTTACAGGATGTTGTGATTAGAGATGAACGAATCAAAGTTGACAAAGTGGAATTTGATTCGAATTTCAGGAAAAATTCGATTTTCACCAAATCCGAATTTCCCCACGCTTCGTGGTAACTAATCAATCATGGAGCAAAGAACTCTGGGAATGACGGATCACCCACAATGCCATGCATGCAGCCAGTCATCAGCCTGCCAGCCCCCCAAAAAATAGCCTCAGCCACTTTGGATTCTGCCATTTTTCAGTGTACTTAGTGCAGGGAAAGATGTCAGCAGGCGCTAGGGACAGTGCTAGGAAAGACTTCATTGGGCTAAAAAAACTAGCTGTATTACTAGGACATATTTGTATGTCTTATTAGCCCTTGTGCGGTACAGTTATATGTTCTAAAGCCTTTTCTGGGGTGTATTACTGGGGGAAAAGGGCTTATTTCCCATTGTGTGGTAAGGTGAAAATATTACAGCCTTTTTTGGGGTGTATTAGTGGGAAAAAAAAGTATAATTAGCCTTTCAGTGGTGCAGTTATCTGTTCTAAAACCTTTTTTGTGGTGTATTAGTGGAAAAAAAGGCTTGTTAACTGCTGTGCGGTGAAGTGACAAATATACAGCCTTTTTGGGGTGTATTAGAGAAAAAAATAAGTGTTATTAGCTGTTCAGCGGTGCAGTTATCTGTTCAGAAGCCTTTTTTGGGTGTATTAGTGAAAAAAGAGGCCTTATTATCCTTTGTGCGGTGAAGTTACAAAATTGCAACATTTTTTGGGGTGTAGCAAGTCGGTAGCGTGGCTGGGAGTCAGCAGGGAATCTACCTGGTGAAGACCACCCACTTCGCAGGAGCCTACCTGCCCAGAAATTAGTGGTGCAGGGGTTCACGGAGGCAGCAGCCGTAGCAGTCAGTCAGTACGTAGTGTTGGGGGTTAAATCACCCACTCGGCGGTGTGGCAGTTTTTTGTTAAGCCGTCGGAGGAGGTGAACATGGCCATTTGCCAAATCTGTGGGCAAAAGATAAAGCGTGGCCAGGGTGCCATGTGTTGGCACCACAGCCCTGCGTCAACATATGCAGCATCAGCATAAAGTGGCCTGGGAGAACTGTGGCTCTGATGTGGTGGTCCAGCCTTCCGCAACAACTGCTGCATCACCCAGTAGCACGCACCCGATTTCCGGCAGTCAAGGCTCCACCACCTCAGCCAAAGGGACATGTCTGTCCTTCCCATCATCTACTGGTCCTGATGCTCCTGCTCCTCGTCCTCCTATTCCTCGTCACGCATTTCGTCAGCAGTCGATCACCGAAGCGATTGCCAATAGACAGCAATGCATGTGTGGTCATCCAACACTGCAGAAGCTGAACGGGCTCCTGGCCAAGTTGCTGGTGCTACAGTCCCTCCCCTTCCAAGTGGCGGACTCTACACCTTTCAGAGAACTGCACAGCAACGCTGACGTGTGAAGCTATAACTACGGGCAAGGACAATATATGTCCATTACGGCCCACTGGGTAAATGTCCTGCGACAATGTCCGTCTCTGCCTCCTCATTCTCCAACGTGTCCTCAGCCTCCACTGAAGGGACAATTCACAGTGCCCCTCCAGCATACCACATGTACAGGGCACGGCTGTGTCACGCTGTTCTACACCTCGTTTGCCTGGGCGAACAGAGTCACACAGAGGACGAACTTCCCCGCGTTCTTAATCAAGAAATAAAATAATGGCTTTCTCCGCAACAACTTAAAATCGGAACCATGGTGACTGACAACAGGAAAAACATGGTGTCGGGCTGAGCCATGCGCCTTGCATAGCACACGTGTTCAATCTGGTTGTAAAGAGGTTCCTGAAGTCTTCTACCCATCTGAAAGACATCCTAAAAATTACCAGGAAACTTTGCATGTATTTCAGCCACTCGTACACCACTAAGCACACCGTCCGTAAGCTGCATAGGCCGAATGGCATCCCCCAACATAGGCTGATATGCAGTGGCGTAACTAGAGTTCTATGGGCCCCAGGGCAAACTTTGAATTGGGCCCCCCCCCGGGCCCGACCCCCAAATACATCCCCCTGCCTCCACCCCCCGGTCGTAACCCCTGCGACAGCGATCCTTACGCCCCTGCTCCCATCACTACAGAAATACAGGGTAATAGAGCCCCACATACCTCTTACATCTTACATGCTTACTTAGTGACGTCTCATTTGATGTAGATGTTCTCTTTCCTCATCTTTTCCTTTCAGACCTTCAGACCAGACCACCATTTCTCAGCCATTTTGCATCTCTGCAGTTTGAAAAAAAAAAAAAAGAAATCTTAGTTTACTACTTTTCCATCATCCTCCCATCTTTTAAACAAATAATCCTACTACCCCCAATTCTGTGCCGCTATGCTCCCAAATACTATACTGCAGAAACAGATAAACTCCCTGATAATACTAGTACCACACAGAGCCCCACATATAAAATACCCCTTCTTTGTGGCCTCAGTAGAAGCCCCCATAGTCACCCCAATAATGTGCCAGTAAGAAGTGCCCCCATAGACATCCGCATAGTGCCCCTCAATAATGTGCCAGTAGAGTAGAGCGAACCCGAACTGTATAGTTCGGGTTCGTACCGAACTTTACGGTTTTCCGCACCCGGACACGAACCCGAGCATTTCCGTAAAAGTTCGGGTTCGTTGTTCGGCGATTTCTTCCCGCTTTTTGAAAGGTTGCAGGGCAGCCAATCAATAAGCGTTTCACTACTTTGCCCTAAGAAGCCATACTATTAACATGGCTGTGATTGGCTAAGTGCAGCATGTGACCCAGCCTCTATTTAAGCTGGAGTCACGTAGCGCCGCACGTCACTCTGCTGCTCTTAGTGTAGGGACAGGTTGCTGCTGGTGCACTCAGGAAGAGATTAGGGAAGAAATCTGTTGAACTTGGTGGTGTTAAATCTTCAAACTACAGCAATTATTGAGGGTGCTATGTTGCATATTTGTACCCAGCCCTGAGCCCAGTGATATTGCAAAATAATTTCGAATCCACCTGTTAGTGACGTGGGGTCGGCGGCCATTTTAGCAACTGCAGTGTCCTTGGAACTGCATGTGACCTGCATGTGTGCCAGCCTGCCAGGGACATCAGTCTAATTATTTTTTTGGTAGCTCAGTGGAGGAAAAATTTATTTTTTCTGGCAGGTCAAGTCACCCTACATTACCTATTTTATAATTTTGGGGTGACATTGTGCATTTCTGTAGTTGGTGGAATAAACCCGTACTGTCGTACCACAGAGCACGTTTGCATACACCGCTGAAAAACCTATTTTATAATTTTGCGGTGACATAGTGCATTTCTGTAGTTGGTGGAATAAACCCGTACTGTCGTACCACAGATCACGTTTGCATACACCTCTGAAAAACCTATTTTAAAATTTTGTGGTGACATAGTGCATTTCTGTAGTTGGTGGAATAAACCCGTACTGTCGTATCACAGAGCACGTTTGCATACACCGCTGAAAAACCTGTTTTATAATTTTGCGGTAACATAGTGCATTTCTGTAGTTGGTGGAATAAACCCGTACTGTCGTACCACAGAGCACGTTTGCATACACTGCTGAAAAACCTGTTTTATAATTTTGGGGTGACATTGTGCATTTCTGTAGTTGCTGTAATAAACCCGTACTGTCGTACCACAGAGCACGTTTGCATACACCACTGAAAGACCTATTTTATAATTTTGGGGGGTGACATACTGCATTTCTGTATTTGGGGGAATAAACAGTACTGTTGTGCCACAGAGCACGTTTGCATAGAACGCTGAAAAAACTTTTAAAAATTTGCGGTGAAAAACTGCCACCCTGCTGGATCCCCGTTACAAAGAGAATGTGCCGTCCTTAATTCCCTCACTGCAGCGTGATAGGAAGATGCGCGACTACTAGCGCACGCTGGTAGACGCGCTCCTGAGGGCTTTCCCAACTGACACCGGGGGACAAGTGGAAGCACAAGGCGAAGGCAGAGGCGGAGGAGGAGAAGGAAGAGGTTGCCAACGCAGCTGGGTCAGGGCCAGCTCCTCAGACAGCAGGGTTAGCATGGCTGACATGTGGAAAAGCTTTGTCACCACGCCACAGCAACTGGCAGCACCAGGTGATATGGAATGTCTTAGCAGGAGGCAGCATTTGAACAACATGCTGGAACAGTACGTGTGCATACGCCTACACGTACTGACTGATGGTTCTGTCCCATTCAACTTCTGGGTCTCCAAATTGTCCACATGGCCTGAGCTTACCTTTTATGCCTTGGCGGTGCTGGCCTGGTCTGCAGCCAGTGTATTGTCTGAACGTGTATTTAGCACGGCAGGGGGCATCATTACAGACAAACACAGCCGCCTGTCCACAGCCAACGTGGACAAGCTCACGTTCATTCAAATGAACGGGGCTTAGATCCCACAGGACTTGTCTGTACCTTGTGCAGAATAGACATTTATACCCGCCTCAACCATACATTCTTGTACTCAAGTGCACTTATTCTTTGATTTCTTTTTGTTTTATTTGTCCCATTATTTTGGGGGCTACCCCAATTTAGAAAAAAAAAGAAGAAACATTGTTAGCTGGCTACCTCCTCCTCCATCACTGCGTCCACCTACAACACCACATTCACTGCATCCTCAACCAATGACTCCATATCCACCTGCTTCTCCGATTTGCAGGTTAATAATTTTTTTATTTTATTAATTTTATTTTAAGTTATTTCCCTATCCACATTTTTTTGCAGAGCACTTGCCATGATGCTCTTAAGCACATTTTGCCCTTTCCATTACATTTTTAGGGCCATTTTAGTGCCCAAAAGTTTGGGTCCCCATTGACTTCAATGGGGTTTGGGTTCGGGGCAAAGTTTGGGTCAAGTTCGGGTCCCGGACCCAAACTTTTTTGTGAAGTTTGGCCGAACCCGTTGAATCTGAACTTCCAGGTGTCTGCTCAACTCTATGTGCCAGTAAGAAGTGCCCCCATAGATGCCCCCCAATAATGTGCCAGTAAGAAGTGCCCCATAGATGCCCCCAATAATGTGCCAATAAGAGGTCCCCCCATAGATGCCCCCCAATCATGTGCCAGTAACAAGTGCTCCAAAAGATGCCCCCCAATAATGTGCCAGTAACAAGTGCCCCCGATCATGTGCCAGTAACAAGTGCCCTCCATAGATGCCCCCCAATCATGTGCCAGTAACAAGTGCCCCCCATAGATTCCCCCCAATCATGTGCCAGTAACAAGTGCCTCCCCATGCCCCCCATCATGTGCCAGTAACAAGTGGCTCTGCATGCCCCCCCAAATCATGTGTGAGTAACAAGTGCCTCTCTGTGCTCCCCATCATGTGCCAGTAACAAGTACCTCTTCATGCCCCCCAATTATGTGCCAGTAACAAGTGCCTCTCCATTCCCCCCATGTGCCAGTAACAAGTGCCTCTCCATGCCCCGCCCAATCACGTGCCAGTAACAAGTATAGTCCCATATAAAAAAATAAACAATTATACTCATCTCCATGGCAGCGATGCGATGCAGGCCTCTTCCGGCCTGTGTCCCGCGCTGTACGGCTAAGGTGGCACAATGATGTCATCGCGCTGTCTGCACCGGCCTCTGTTAGGCTGCTGGCCTTGTGCCAGCAGCCTATCAGAGGAACAGGTAAGGGAAACGCCACCCTCCCCTGCCCGGCTGCAGCACAGCCATCTGTATCCCTGTCCTGAGGACGGCGATACAGATGACTATGGAGATGAACACTTTCACAATGGAAGAACCCATCTCCCTGTGCACGGTCGTTACACCCCTGCTGATATGCGATGTTTCCTCCCGATGGAGTTCCACCCTCTATATGTTGGACCGACTATACGAACAGAGAAAGGCCATAAACAATTTCTTGATGATACAGGCGGACAGAGGGACTCCCCTGTGTAAGTTTGATGTTAGATAAATAAAACTCCAGCTCACCTGCTGTAGACGTAGTGGCTTAATCCGATGAAGTGCACGGACCATCCAGCAAAGACTTGTATATATAATAGAAAGAAAAGATCCAGCACTGCCGTTTTCAATTGAAAAAGCCAAAATACCTTTATTCCGTTGCATAAAATACAAGCGACAGCTTTGCCTTGACTCATGGAAACACACTCCTCGGTCTACGCGTTTCAGACACACCTGTCCTTAATCATGACCTGAGGTCATGATTAGGACAGGTGTGTCTGAAACGCGTAGACCGAGGAGTGTGTTTCCATGAGTCAAGGCAAAGCTGTCGCTTGTATTTTATGCAACGGAATAAAGGTATTTTGGCTTTTTCAATTGAAAACGGCAGTGCTGGATCTTTTCTTTCTACTAAGTTTGATCTTATCCAGTGGCAGCTCATGCGTGACACCTGCCGTTTTCTCAGGCCACTGTATTTGTCAGTCACCAGGACTACGGGATGGACATCATTATTCCGCTGCTTTATATCCTGGAACAGATGCTGGCAAATCTGGCTGGTCAGGAAACTAAAAGCGTGGCGCCTACATCTCACGGTCACATGAGCCCTGTGGGGGCTGAACTGGAGGAGGAGTAGGAGGAGGATATTGGAGCACAAGCAATGTGTAGTCAATTGGGTGGTTTTTCTACACAGGTGACAGGAGAGGAGGAGCAGGAGCAGCCGGAGGAGCAAGAGGGAGATGAGGAAGAGGAGGCAGATGACCCAGGCAGACTGTGGCAGTATGCAGTGCAGATGGAGGAAGGGAGTCCCTCCTAGTCAATTGCGCAAATAGCCCACTGCATGCCCACTTGCTTGGGTAGTGACAGCCAAATTGTCACCATTTGGCAGAGGGATGACTTCTGGCTCTCCACCTTCATGGACCCTCACTACTGGTGCAAAATAGGGGCCTTTTTTATACCAGCTGCGAGGGAGGACAAACTGAACTACTATAGAGACATCCTATGTAGTCAATTGGCCACTGACTATGTGTGTCATCGCCCATCCTCTCACAAGTCTGACCAGGGGGGCCCTCTGCGCTTACGTTCCACTGCTGTGGCTGCTGAGTCTAGAGTCGCTGATGAGCCGCTTCCTTCACCCGCCTAGTGAAGAAACCAGGGTAGATAAAAATCAATGATTTTTTAAAAAAAAATCTAAAAAATCCGATTTTTTAAATTTAAATAGGATTTTTTTTTATATAAAAGGGTTTTTGGGGAAAATATATTTCCATCCTAAGGTTATTCCATCATGAAATAAAGATTAGTTTTTTAACCCCTTAAGGACGAAGGGCGTACATGTACGCCCTTGCGTCCTGGTACTTAAGGACCAAGGGCGTACATGTACGCCCTGTGTTTAAACTGCTACTGCACCCGATGTGGGCGCAGTAGCAACATGGTTCCTGCTGATGTAGATCAGCAGGAACCATGTTCTAATGCCGAGGGGTCATGTGACCCCCGTATCGGAGATCGCTGCAAACCGCAGGTCAATTCAGACCTGCGGTTTGCAGCGGTTTCAGCGATCTCTGATCCCAGCGGTCTGTGACCGCGAGGATCAGAGAGTAATTGCCCCAAAGTTAAAAATTTTAACCCCCTGCAGCCCCCAATCTTGTTATGGCGGCGGGGTGCAGAGGAGTGGTTGCGGCGGCGGGGAGGCGGGCGGTGCGGGAGGCGGGATCGCAATAGCGATCCCCGCCCGCCTCCCTTGTAATAATTCCCTGGTGTCTAGTGGTTCTATCAGAGTGCCAGCACATTGCTGGCACTCTGATAAACAACGGCTGGCATCTGTGCTGCAGATGCCAGCCGTTTAACCCTTCCTTACCGCGGTCCGGACGGACCGCGGTATGGAAGGTGTTAACAGGGAGGAGCTCCCTCCCTCTCCCATCGGGGGCTGCTGTGCCTATGCAGCCCCCAGGATGGGATCGCAGAGGAGGGACCTCCCTCCCTCCCCATCCATCACCTACTGCTCTCTAATGGCAGTGGGTGATGGTTACCATGGCAGCAGGACGCTTTCAGAAGCGTCCTGCTTGCCATGGTATAGTAACTCTGGTCAGACTTCTGCTAAAGGCAGAAGTCTGACCAGACTGTGAAAAGTAAAAATACAGTGCAGTACACTATATAGTGTACTGTACTGTATTATATAGACACCAGATCCACTGGATCTACAAGAACCAAGTGGGTCTGGGTCCAAAAAATGTAAAAAGTGAAAAAAGTAAAAATAAAAAAACACAAATCACTGAATAAAAAGTAAAAAAAAAAAATACACTACACATATTAGGTATCGCCGCGTCCGTAAAAAACAGCTCTATAAAAATATCACATGACTGAACCCCTCACGTGAACGCCATAAAAATAAAATAAAAAATGGTGTAAATAAGCCATTTTTGGCACCTTACATCACTAAAAGTGTAATACAAAGCGATCAAAAGGCGTATGCCTCCCAAAATAGTACCAATCTAACCGCCATCTCATCCCGCAAAAAATGAGCCCCTTCATAAAACAATTGCCCAAAAAATAAAAAAACTATGCCTCTCAGACTAAAACATGATTTTTTTGTTTCAAAAATGCTTTTCAGTGTTAAATGTAAAAAATTAAAAAAAGTAGACATATTGGGTATCTCCACGTCCGTAAGAATCTGCTCTATAAAAATATCACATGACCTAACCCCTCAAGTAAACACTGTAAAAAAATAAAATAAAAACTTTGTCAAAAAGCCATTTTTGTCACCTTACATCACAAAAAGTGTAATAGCAAGCGATCAAAACGTCATATGACCCCCAAATAGTGCCAATCTAACCGCCACCTCATCCCACAAAAATTATACCCAACCTGAGACAATCGCCTAAAAACTGAAAAAATATGGCTCTCAGACTATGGAGACACTAAAACATATTTTTTTGTTTCAAAAGGATATTATTGTGTAAAACCAAAATAAATAAAAAAAGTATACATATTGGGTATCGTCGCGTTCAGTAACGACCTGCTCTATAAATATATAACATAACCTAACCCCTCAGGTGAACGCCGTAAACATAAAAAATAAAAACGTTGTAAAAAAAGTCATTTTTTTGTCAGCTTACATCACAAAAAGTGTAATAGCAAGTGATCAAAAAGTCATATGCACCCCAAGATAGTACCATTCAAACCGCCATCTCATCCCGCAAAAAATGAGCCCCTACATAGGACAATTGCCAAAAAAAAACAAAAAAACTATGGCTTTCAGAATGTGGAGACACTAAAAAATCATTTTTTTCAAAAATGCTTTATTATGTAAAACTGAAACAAAAAACCCCAAAAAGTAGACATATTTGGTATTGTCGCGTCCGTAACAACCTGCTCTATAGAAATAGCACACAATCTAACCTGTCAGTTCAACGATGTAAATAACAAAAAATACAAAACTGTCCCAAAACAGCTATTTTTTGCAAATTATCCATTTTAATCCATTTTTCCAGTAACAAAGCAAGGGTTAACAGCCAAACAAAACTCAATATTTATTGCCCTGATTCTGTAGTTTGCAGAAACACCCCATATGTGGTCAGTAAACTGCTGTATGGCCAAACGGCAGGGCGTAGAAGGAAGGGAACGCCATATGGTTTTTGGAAGGCGGATTTTGCTGGACTGGTTATTTGACACCATGTCCCATTTGAAGCCCCCTGATGCACCCCTACAGTGGAAACTCCAAAAAGCGACCCCATTTTGGAAACTACGGGATAAGGTAGCAGTTTTGTTTGTATTATTTTAGGGTAAATATGATTTTTGGTTGCTCTATATTACACTTTTTTGAGACAAGGTAACAAAAATAGAAATTCGAAATTTCATCTCCATTTGCCAATAACTCTTGTGGAACACCTAAAGGGTTAACAAAGTTTGTAAAATCAGTTTTGAATACCTTGAGGGGTGTAGTTTCTTAGATGGAGTCACTTTTTTGGAGTTTCTACTCTAGGGGTGCATCGGGGGGCTTCAAATGGGACATGGTGTCAAAAATCCAGACCTGCAAAATCCGCCTTCCAAAAACCATATGGCGTTCCCTTACTTCTGCGCTCCACCGTTTGGCCATACAGCAGTTTACGCCCAAATATGGGGTGTTTCTGAAAACTAAAGAATCGGGGCAATAAATATTGAGTTTTGTTTGGCTGTTAACCCTTGCTTTGTTACTGGAAAAAATGGATTCAAACGGAAAATTTTCCAAAAAATCGAAATTCTGAAATTTTATCTCCATTTGCCATTAACTCTTGTGGAAAACCTAAAGGATAAATGACGTTTGTAAAATCAGTTTTGAATACCTTGAGGGGTGTAGTTTCTAGAATGGGGTCATTTTTGGATGGTTTCTATTATGTAAGCCTCACAAAGTGACTTCAGACCTGAACTGGTCCCTAAAAAGTGGGTTTTTGAAAATTTCTGAAAAATTTCAAGATTTGCTTCTAAACTTCTAAGCCTTGTAACATCCCCAAAAAATAAAATGGCGTTCCCAAAATGATCGATACATGAAGTAGACATATGGGGAATGTAAATCAATAACTTTTTTGGGCGGTATTACTATGTATTATAGAAGTAGAGAAATTGAAACTTGGAAAATTGCTAATTTTTCAAAATTTTTGGTAAATTTGATATTTTTTTATAAATAAAAATGAAATTTTTCGACTTAATTTTACCAGTGTCATGAAGTACAATATGTGACGAAAAAACTATCTCAGAATGGCCTGGATAAGAAAAAGCGTTTTAAAGTTATCACCACATAAAGTGACACTGGTCAGATTTGCAAAAAATGGCCTGGTCCTAAGGTGAAAATGAGCCCGGTCCTTAAGGGGTTAATTATATAGAATAAGGCTGTATATGTTAAATTTTTTTGGTAAATAAATTCCATCAATCCACAATCTCATGCTCTTCCAGAGGTTTTTGTAAGATTATTGGGCAGTTTCTCTGCCTACAAGATATTATCACAGATGCTTGGTTTGCTTTTGCAGTTCTCAAAACTGAATTTGACTCAGCTGAGATCACATCCCTCTTCTTCACAGCAAAAATGATATAACATGAACACAGTTGAGAAAAAGACCTTAATCCTAACTTCTACAAACCTATGAATACAGAATCAACCCCTTCAGTGCTACGTTTAAAGAAGTTCAGTGAATAGAATAGAAAAATATTTTTTCTCCTTCCTAAGTACAACAGAAAAGTTGTCCAAATATGAATGATTAACCTATTAAACTGGGGATAAAAAAACTAATATAAAAAGTTGTTATTCTAAAAATCTTCATCTACTTGCATATTATAAGTTATACCAGCAAGAAAACTATGATTTAAATCAAGCCTAACTGACTAGTGATTTAAATCGTGATTTAAATACGGTAAGTTTGATTTAAATCAAATCCACCCTGGAAGAAACTACTCACCAGCAGCTAGACCTGGAGCAGAACCTGAACCAGCAGGTGGTGGTATACTTGGACAGCACCCTGCCACCCCACATTGAAGATCCGCTGGACTTTTGGGCAGCCAAACTGAATTTATGGTTGCAACTGGCCGAGTTTTCTCTGGAAACGCTGTCCTTCCTGGCCAGTAGTGTGGCATCAGAGAGGGTGTTTAGTGCGGCGGCAGGGGCCATAGTTACCCCAAGGAGAAATCGCCTGTCCAACCAAAATGTAGAGAGACTGACCTTTGTCAAGATGAATCAGGCATGGATCAGCAGTGATTTTCAAACATCAATGCCTGATGCATCAGACTAGATCATCCATGGTGCCACACAAACACTTTGACAAAAGAGACCGGTTTTCTCTGGCTACCTGCCTCAGCTACTATTCTGATGCTGCCACCAGCCTGATGTCACACATCTGATGCTAAGTGCTCCTTCTTACACCCACCATCGCCAGCGGGTACTGTTACTGCCACCCAGCTGCCCACTCTGTCACCGGGTCACTCTGTTGTCTCCTCATGCTGCTGCTAACTCAACACTATGTCATCAGGCCACTCTGTGGTCTCCTTATGGTGCTTCCAACTCACCACTATGTCATTGGGCCACTCTGTGCACTTCTCATGCTGTTCCCACCCTCCCCACTTTATGACTGGGAAACTATTTTGCCTTTTTGGCCTGGTTGACATCATCATTTATTTGACCCTTCTTCTGATCTGTCAGAAGGAAGTTAAAATGAGACACAAAATGGATCCTGTCTATGTAGCAGCTGTAAGGCCTGTATGGTCCCATCAGAATTGCGTTATGATTTGCTAGCCAAAAGCAGGAGTGGGTACAAAACACATAAGACATGTAAATATTCTGTTCACGTGTAGAGATGAGCGAACTTTAAAAAAAAGTCCGGTGTTCGGCGTTCGGGTTGTGGTAAGTCGCGCATCCCGTTATGGATTCCACTATAGCGGCATATGGAATCCATAAGGGGCGGCTGCCACCAACCCGAACTGTTGAACAGCCGAAGGACCTGGGGTGACGTCACCATCATGTGATCAGTGCAGGGGGCGTGGCTCAGCACGGGATCAAATCCAGTGCTGAGCCACGCCCCCTGCACTGATCACATGACAGTGACGTCACCCCAGGTCCTTCGGCTGTTTAACAGTTCGGGTTGGTGGCAGCCGCCCCTTATGGATTCCATATGCCGCTATAGTGGAATCCATAACGGGATGCGCGACTTACCACAACCCGAACGCCGAACACCGGACTTTTTTTTAAAGTTCGCTCATCTCTATTCACGTGTCATCTCTGTTTTGGATCCACTCGTTTCGATCCACTGTTTTTTTTTTGGTTTAGCAATACTGATGGATTACTGACCAAATGCTGACCGAGTGAAGATGGATGCTCAACAGAAAGAATCTGTTTTTTGATGTTATTGTTCTGATGGATCAGAGGAAGGGCAAAATAATCAGTGACGTCAACACAAACTTACTGCTCTACCTAATAAGCATTTAATAGAACAGGTTCTGTAGACATCTATGTGGAATCAGCTGACAACGGTGTAAAACGAATGAGTTATTTTGTCAGTTTTGTCCCCGTAACTGACCGAATAAGTGAAGTGTACATTGATTCTAAGAGCAACTTCTGTCATCTGCGTGTCATACTGATTCACAGTATTGTTTCACTACCATAGCAGACTCCCTATGAGTGTTACTGCAAGGCACAGTGTTCTACACCACTATACAGGCTCTCTGAAGCCAGGAAATAGCTGTTTTTTTATTTGATTCACCACGAATAAATTCGGATCGAATCACTTATTTGCAGAAAATTCGGTGAAGCGGCCGAATCTAATTTTGGAGAAATTCACTCATCTCTAGATGTGATGGTTGATTCATTGAATAAGTTCAAGAGAGGTTTGGATGCCTTTCTTGAATGTAACAATATTGCAGGTTATGTTTGCTAAATGTCTGAGGAACAGACGGTGATGCAGGAGTTTATTATGGTCAATGTGTTTGGAGTTAGAAAATAATCATTTCTCTAATATGAAGTAGTTGGCGGCCAACTCATGGGTTTTGTCTTCCTGTGGATCATCATGGTAGGATTATAGGTTGGACTTTGAACCTGTCTTCATTTTATTTTATTTTATTTTTTTCCATCCTTTTTGCTACCCATTGTTGGCTTTATAGTTTTTTTTTTTACTTTAATCTCTCTATATCTATTTATTCCGGTATTACTATATTACTACCGTACACGGACCACCACTTTGGACACATACAGTATGGTCTTAGATTCAGATCTGGATTTCTTGTCCACCACTTATACAATCTACCTTGTTTAACATGTAATTCCCTAGAGTACATTGTGAGGTTCATTTAAATGTCACATTAAAACAAAACTCCCATATTACAAGAAGCATAATTAGCATGTGAATGATACTGTTTAGAGTGAGTGTCTCAGCTGGATCGAGAACATCATGGTTAATGAGGATATGAAGCTTGTATCACCAGAACAATTAAAACCTACACTGCGAGTGCCAACGATACCAGGAACATATTTGATTTTCACATAAACGTGAGTCTCGGGTATATTTGAGGGAAAACACATTCATTAATTTGTCATTAAATCTGAGTGGACCTGCCCTACATCTCACTAGGTGATAATGAGTGTTTTGCATGTAATTAGTAGGAATAATTAACACATTCC
This sequence comes from Bufotes viridis, assembly GCA_033119425.1. Taxonomy (NCBI): domain Eukaryota; kingdom Metazoa; phylum Chordata; class Amphibia; order Anura; family Bufonidae; genus Bufotes; species Bufotes viridis. Next base: position 343,721,568 of record CM065593.1, read on the forward strand.
AAATAACAAATAGATGCAATTGTACTTGGCAAACACAATGATTGTTATGTTAATAGAGTCCATTGTGAGCACTTATTACTTTACAATGTTCCCATTTGCACTAAGTACTAGAATCCTCAGCTGTGACTGATCAGTACAGGATGCTAAAATACACTTCATACAGGGGATGGGGGTAATGTTTGGGACCACCAAGAGACTTGTTGGCCAATAAGAGTTCTTCATTAGGATTTGTATTCCAAATAATTTGTTTATGGCACGCTAATAAGCAGAGAGAAAGCTGTGGCTGCCTTCTCAAGCAGATGATTGGCAGGCGTCCCGGGTGTAGGACCCCTACTAATCTAATACTGATGACCTATCCAGAGGAAAACCCTCAAGCCAGGTGACACCCTGTGGGTGCTGTATTGGTAGCTATTTTGGTTATCACTAGAGATAAGCGAATTTCTCAAAAATGAGCTGGTTCGCCAAATTTTCCGGAAAATTGCTTCGATCCGTATTTATTCCCTGCTAATCGTGTTAAAAAACGGCTATTTCCGGGCTGCCGAGAGCCTTTTTAGGTGTGTAGAACACTGTGCCCTGCAGTAACAGGCATAGGGAGTCTGCTGCGGTAGTGAAATAATACTGTGAATCAGTATGACATGCAGGTGACAGGGGGTCGCTCTTAGAATCACTGTACACTTCACTTATTTGGGCAGTCACGGGGCCAAAACTGACCAAATAGCTCATGTGTGAACTCAGTCTTACAGGTCCATGTTAGCGTCAAGAAAGCTACAGAGTGGCAAAATGACAGTCTGGATAAAAGACTGAGGGCACAGATTGTTGATAAAGATGCAGATGGAAAGTTATCTATAGAGCTGTATGACGGTAACCTGCAGATTGTCGCTACAATGTAAAATTAAAATTTTTCAATAAAAATTTAGAAATTTTAAATACTGAGGGCACAGATTGTTGAGAAAGATGCAGAAGGAAAGTTATCTGTAGAGCTGTACGATGGTAACCTGCAGATTAATGCAGCCCTAAAAAGCAAGTTTGGTTTGTCGGTTCCAAAACCCAAATTAGATTGTGGGGCAGGTGATCATTACAAGACCTTCAAGCAGCAGCAGCAGCATGATACCACAGAGTTGCAAGGTGACATAGTGTGGAGATGGATGAACTAATCTGATGCATCAGGCATTGGTGGGTGGAAATCCTGGCTGATCCACGCCTGATTCATCTTGACAAAAGTAAGTCTCTACACATTTTGGGTGGACAGGCGATTTCATCTTGGGGTAACTATGACCCCCGCTGCACTAAACACCTGCTCTGATGCCAAACTACTGGCCAGGCAGGACAGCTTTTCCAGGGAAAACTCGGCGAGTTCCGGCCACAAATCTAGTTTTGCTGCCAAGTAGTCCAGGATCTTCTATGACGGCTGGCAGGGTGCTGTCAAAGTATGCCACCACCTGCTCGTTCAATTCCTGCTCCAGGCCTACTTGCTGCTGCTGGTGAGTAGTTTCTTCACTATGTGGGTGAAGAAAGCTGCTCATCAGCGACTTTAGACTCAGGCTGCTGGTGCTGCTGTCACTTGCAACAAAGTCGAAGATCGTCAACCAACCAAGAACCGCTCGGTTGCTGGTCAAGACATGACCACTAGCTGACATGTGGACCTGAGGCCTCGGGAAGAAACTCCTGCTGCCACGCTCCCTTACTCTGCTGCGACCTGTGCCTGCGCCAGAATCAATTACACCTCTGCCACTCCCCTGTGCAGGGCCTGGCACTTCTCTGTCTGACATACTTTTAGCTTAACTAAATAAATTAAAAGTAAATTAAACACCCCATATATATATATATTTTTTTTAATGAGATAGGCAACTAAAGGATTTAGAATTGGCAATGAAAGAATTTCAGGCTAAGTAACAGCAAAAGTAAACTGCGTATATATTTCTCGTATTGGACTAAGATAGGCCACTAAATTATTTCTAAGTAAATAACAGAAAAAGTGAACTCCGAATATTTTTCTCTTTTTCTCTAGAAATAAGACAATAAATGCTTTCAGTGCAAATAACACCAAATGAGAACTGTGTCTCTTTTTCTCTAGAAATATGGCAATAAACGCTTTTAGCGCAAATAACACCAAATGTGAACTGCGTCCATTTTTCTCGTATTGTAGTGAAATATGACAAGAAAAGCTTTTAGCGGAAATAACAGCAAAAATTAAACTAATCTATTTTTCTCTTTATCTGTAGAAATATAGCAATAAATGCTTTTAGCCTAAATAACAACAAATGTGAACTACTTCTATTTTTCTCGTATTGTTGTGAAATATGTCAATAAATGCTTTCAGCTCAAATAACACCAAATGTGACCTTTGTCTAATTATCTTGTATTCTATTGAAATATGGCAATAAACGCTTTCAGCGCAAATAACAGCAAATGTGAACTGCGTCTATTTTTATCATATTGTATAAAAATATGGCAATAAATGTTTTTTAGCACAAATAATACCAAATGTGAACTTCGTCTATTTTTCTCGTATTGTAGTGAAATATGACAATAAACGCTTTCAGCGCAAATGACACCAATTGTGAACTGCGTCTTTTTTTCTCATATTGTAATGAAATATGACAAGAAATTCTTTCAGAGCAAATAACACCAAATGTGAACAGCGCCTATTTTTCTCTTTTTCTCTAGAAATATGACAATAAACGCTTTTTGCGCAAATAACACTAAATGTGAACTGCATCTATTTTTCTCGTATTGTAGTGAAATATGACAAAAACGCTTTTGGCGCAAATAACACTAAATGCTAACTGCATCTATTTTTCTCGTATTGTATGGAAATATGACAAAAAATGCTTTCAGGGCAAATAACACCAAATGTGAACTGCGTCTATTTTTCTTGTATGGTAGTGAAATATGACAAGAAATGCTTTCAGCTCAAATAACACCAAATGTGAACTGCGTCTATTTTTCTCTGGAAATATGGCAATAAACGCTTTTAGCACAAATAACACCAAATGTGAACTGCATCTATTGTTCTCGTATGGTAGTGAAATATGACAAAAAAAGCTTTTAGCGCAAATAACAGCAAAAATTAACCCCTTAACCGCTACAGGACCGCCGCACGCAGGATTGCGTCCTGGCGGCGGCCCTGTACCTCTGATCGGACGCATCTAGGCGTCATCTCGCGAGACGCGAGATGACGCGAGGACGCGCCCGCACATGCGCAATGCGCGCCATCGGCGAGCTCGCATGTAGTTATACTACAGCCTGCCAGCGCCGATCGTGCGCTGGCAGGCTGTATATGGCAGAAAAAATCGCAGATCAGACGTTGTTCTGTGAACAGCGTCTGATCTGCTTGCTACTCCGCTTCTCTGGTGGTCCCTTTGCTTGGGACCACCAGAGAAAAAATATCAAAGTGCACCAATCACCACACAACCCCCACCCACCCACCACCCCCCTGTCACTGATTAACCCCTGATCTCCCATGTCACCCCTTGATCACCCCCTGTCACCCCCTGTCACTGATCACCCCCTGTAAGGCTCATTCAGATGTCCGCATGTGTTTTGCGGATCCACGGATCCGCAAATCCGCGGATCCATAAACTACGGACACCAGCAATGTGCTTTCCGCATTTGCGGATCCGCACATTGCCAGAACTATATAGAAAATGCCTTTTCTTGTCCGCAGTGCGGACAAGAATAGGACATGTTCTATACTTTGCGGATCTCCAATTACGGATCCGCAATTACGGATCGAGCGGGACAAAGTCTGTCCCCATAGAATTGAATGTATCCACAATTCTGTTCCGCAAAATTTTGCGGAACAGAATTGCGGGCAGCTGAATGAGGCCTTAGGGTCCCTTAGCGATCGCAGCTTTATAGCTTTTCCCTCTTTTTTTGCACATTTTTAGAGATTTTTTCATCCACATTGATCAATGTGAATGGAAAAATCTGTGACGTTCATTTTTTTCTTTCAGCGCAGAGGCTGAGCGGAAAAAAAATTCTCATTACCCGTATGGTCAATATAAGGAGAATCGCAAAAACTCCTAATTCTGGCCATACGTGTAATGATTGCGGAGACCCCTAAAATGCCAGGGCAGTACAAAAACCTCACAAGTGACCCCATTTTAGAAAGAAGACACCCCAAGGTATTCCGTGAGGGGTATGGTGAGTTCATGTAAAATTTTATTTTTGTCACAAGTTAGTGGAATGTGAGACTGTAAAAAAAAAAAAAAAATACCATTTCCGCTAACTTGTGCCAAATTTTTTTTTCTGTAAACTCGCCATACCCCTCACGGAATACCTAGGGGTGTCTTCTTTCCACAATGGGGTCACATGTGGGGTATTTATACTGCCCTGGCATTTTAGGGGTCCTAAAGCGTGAGAATCCAAATGCGTAAAAATGTCCTGTGAAATCCTAAAGGTACTCATTGGTTTTAGGGCCCCTTTGCGCATCTTGGCTGCAAAAAGTGTCACTCATGTGGTATCGCCGTACTCAGGAGAAGTAGGGCAATGTGTTTTAGGGTGTATTTTTATATATACCCATACTTTGTGTGAGAAATATCGCTGTAAGCGACAACTTTTTAATTTTTTTATTCAAAGTTGTCAATTTACAGAGATATTTCTCTCACCTAGCATGGTATATGTAAAAATACACCCTAAACTACATTGCCCTACTTCTCCTGATGCAGCGATCCACATGGTATTACTTTGCAGCCAAATCGCAAAGGCCTAAATTCAATTAGTACCTTTTAGAGATGGCATTTTTACGCATTTTCTTCTCACGCTTTAGGGCCCCTAAAATGCCAGGGCAGTATAAATACCCACATGTGACCCCATTTTGGAAGAAGACACCTCAAGGTATTCGCTGAGGGGCATAGTGAGTCCATGAAAAATTAAACTTTTTGTCAAAAGTTAGCGGAAAGGGAGACTTTGTGAGAAAAAACAATAAAAAATCAATTTCCACTAACTTGTGCCAAAAAAAAATTCTTCTATGAACTCACGGATTACCTTGGGGTGTCTTCTTTCCAAAATGGGGTCACATGTGGGGTATTTATACTGCTCTGGCATTTTAGGGGCCCTAAAGCGTGAGAAGAAAAATGCGTAAAAATGCCCTCCTAAAAGGTACTCATTGGAATTTGGGCCCCTTTGCGCATCTTGGCTGCAAAAAAGTGTCACACATGTGGTATCGCCGTACTCAGGAGAAGTAGGGCAATGTGTTTTGGGGTGTATTTTTACATATACCCATGCTGGGTGAGAGAAATATCTCTGTAAATTGACAACTTTGAATAAAAAAATGTAAAAAGTTGTCGTTTTCAGCGATATTTCTCACACACAATATGGGTATATATAAAAATACACCCCAAAACATTGCCCTACTTCTCCTAGTGCTGGCGATACCACATGTGTGACATTTTGCAGCCAAAGCAAGCCTAAACTAATGAGTACCTTTAGATTTCTGAGGCCATTTTACGCATTTGGATTCTCACGCTTTAGGGGCCCTAAAATGCCAGGGCAGTATAAATACCCCACAAGTGACCCCATTTTGGAAAGAAGACACCCCAAGGTATTCTGTGAGGGCATGGCGAGTTCACAGAAAAAAATTTTGGCACAAGTTAGCGGAAATTGATATTTTTTTTTGTTTTTACAAAGTCTCATATTCCACTAACTTGTGACAAAAATAAAATTTTACATGAACTCACCATACCCCTCACGGAATACCTTGGGGTGTCTTCTTTCCAAAATGGGGTCACATGTGGGGTATTTATACTGTCCTGGCATTTTAGGGGCCCCTAAAGCGTGAGAAGAAGTCTGGAATCCAAATGTGTAAAAATGCCCTGTGAAATCCTAAAGGTACTCATTGGTTTTAGGGCCCCTTTGCGCACCAGGCTGCAAAAAGTGGCACACATGTGGTATCGCCGTACTCAGGAGAAGTAGGACAATGTGTTTTGGGGTGTATTTTTATATATACCCATACTTTGTGTGAGAAATATCTCTGTAAGCGACAACTTTTAAAAAATTTTATACAAAGTTGACAATTTACAGAGATATTTCTCTCACTGCTATGGATATATGTAAAAATACACCCCAAAACACATTGCCCTACTTCTCCTGAGTACGGCGATCCACATAAGTGACTTTTTGCAGCCTGAATGCTAAAGAGTCCAAATTCAACAGTACCTTTAGCTTTACATGGCGACTCACAATTTAGCCCGCCCAAAATGCCAGAACAGTAAACACACCCACAAATGACCCCATTTCGGAAAGTAGACACCCCAAGGTATTCACTGAGGGGCATAGTGAGTCCGTCTGAGATTTTTTTTTTTTGCCAGAAGTTAGCAGAAATTGAAACTTTTTTTTTTTTTCTCAGAAAGTGTCATTTTCCGCTAACTTGTGAAAAAAATGAAATGATACATGAACTCACCAAGCCCCTCCGTGAATACTTTGGGGTGTCTTCTTTCTAAAATGGTGTCATTTGGGGGTATTTATACTTTCCTGGCATTCTAGCACCTGAAGAAACATGACAGGTGCTCAGAAAGTCAGAGCTGCTTCAAAATGCCGAAATTCACTTTTTGCACCATAGTTTGTAAACGCTATAACTTTTACCCAAACCAATAAATATACACTTATTGGACTTTTTTTATCAAAGACATGTAGAACAATAAATTTAGAGAAAAATTTATATAGAAATGTAGTTTTTTTGAAAAATTTTACAACAGAAAGTGAAAAATGTCATTTTTGCAAAAATTTCGGTAATTTTTGATTAATAGCAAAAAAGTAAAAATGTCAGCAGCAATGAAATACCACCAAATGAAAGCTCTATTAGTGAGAAGAAAAGGAGGTAAAATTCATTTGGGTGGTAAGTTGCATGACGGAGCAATAAACGGGTAAAGTAGTGTAGTGCGGAATTGTAAAAAGTGGCCTGGTCATTAAGGGTGTTTAAGCTAGGGGGGCTGAAGTGGTTAAGGACCCATGACGTACCGGTACGTCATATCTTTAAAATGAGAGTGCGGCGCGGCGGGGGTAATAGGAACAGGATGTCAGCTAAAATCATTCAGCGGGCATCCTGTCACAACGCCCGGGGGGGTCATGTGACCCCCTGTATCGGCGATCGCAGCAAACCGCAGGTCAATTCAGAGCTGCAATGCAGACTTGCAGTTTGCAGAGCTTTCTGCGATCTCTGATCCCCGTGGTCTGTGACCGCAGGGATCAGAGACTAAATGTTCCCCAAGTTTCATATTTTAACCCCCCCTGCAGCCCCCAATCATAATGTGGCTGCGGGGGTGCAGGGGGGGTGGTTGCGGGAGGCGCGGGCAGTGTGGGAGGCTCCTCTGTAATGTTTCCCTGGTGGTCCAGTGGTTTTTGCAGAGTGTCAGCACATTGTTGACACTCTGCTAAAAACTGCTGACATCTATGCTGCAGATGCCAGCAGTTTTAACCCCTTCCATGCCGCGGTCCGTATGGACCGCTGTTTAGAAGGGGTTAACAGGGATGGAGCCTCCCTCCCCATCACCTGCTACTCTGTTCTGGCAGCGGGTGATGGTTACCATGGCAGCAGGACGCTTTCAGAGACGTCCTGCTTGTAGAGATGAGCGAACTTTAAAAAAAAGTCCGGTGTTCGGCGTTCGGGTTGTGGTAAGTCGCGCATCCCGTTATGGATTCCACTATAGCGGCATATGGAATCCATAAGGGGCGGCTGCCACCAACCCGAACTGTTGAACAGCCGAAGGACCTGGGGTGACATCACTGTCATGTGATCAGTGCAGGGGGCGTGGCTCAGCACGGGATCAGAGTGAAGCGCGATCCATTTGCTTAATCTCGCATGCGCTGTCCACTCTGCGCGATGGTCGGGATCACACTGCAAAGGAGGGCGACGGCGCATGCGCCGCCGATACAAGCGCGGTCCCGGCCAGGAAGACAAGTGTCAATTAAAGGGCTGAGAGGCGGGGTTAGGGCGGGGGAGGCACATCCTGGAGTCAAGGAGGGTCTGCCTCCTTGACTTGTATTGTGACTTGTGACGCAGGAGAGCAGGAGTTTATAAAGTGATTTTTTCATGAATCTACAGGCCAGAAAAACTGGAAAAAACAGTTTGGAAACACAATGAGGATGATCTATAAGGTACTGTGAATAGTTTAATAAGTGAAAAGCAGGTGACAGGTTCGCTTAAAGTTATCACCACATAAAGTGACACATGTCATATTTGCAAAAAATGGCCTGGTCATTAAGGTGAAAAATGTCAGGGTCCTGAAGGGGTTAAAGAAATTATTTCAAAATGTTAATTGGCTCAAGACCCACTTTATTATCCTGAGGTAAAAAAGATTGTCTCTAGCTGACTCGGACTAGCCATGTATTAGGCTACTTTTACACTCTCGGTAACCTTTTCAGCAGGCTGATCCGGCGAGGGAACATCCAGCCGGATCCGTGCTACTACTAGTCCACTCTGGACCCATTCACTATAATGGAGGTGGGCCGTAGGTCTGGCTGCAGCACGGCAAACAAGCCGAGAGGCGGCTGGACAAAAACCGCAGCGAGTTGTAGTTTTTGTCTGGCTGCCTCTTGGCATGTTTGCTGTGCTGCAGCCAGACCTCCGTCCCGCCTCCATTATAATGAATAGGTCTGGAGCGGACTTTCGTTTCGCAGAGTGGACTAGCGCTAGCACGGATCTGGCAGGCTGTTCCCTGACCCGAGCAGCCTGCTGGAAAAGGCTACCGCTAGTGTAAAAGTAGCCTTACATAGTGGGCTATTCATTTGAATGGCCGCCATGTAATGCCATTACTACATGTATGGATGCTGCTATTTGTAATGCCCCTAGACATTAGTTTTCATTCTGTACCATGACCGCAACATAAAATCTACGAGGTCTAGGCCTAGCAGACACTTTATATGTCCTTTAAACTGGAACTGCACACATCTCTAAGGACATATCCTGGCTCTCCCCTCAGATTATTATTTTAGGTGATTTCCCCTTTAGTAAAATGACTACAGAAGGGGAATGGTCCGAATTTCACCATCCGCTTTTCCATCGTTCAGTCGTAAGTTTCTCGGGTTCACATTTGTATTGTTTAGATTGTTTTGTTTGTCTGCTCTATATTAAGAGCGGCCTCGCTAGACCTGCAATTTTCATTTTTTTTAACCAAAGTTGGTGAAAATTATATGGATGAAAAAAGCAGGGAACATATTTATATCAGCTTTTTGAGTGTAATTATAGCCTTCATTTTATAAGAGTTATGTTTGTTACTACTCTGGTCCAATAACTCCCACTCAGTGGGAAACTGAATCAGCATTTTTCTGAAGATAACTAAATACACTAATGGAAGAAAGGCAGATGTGGAGGGATGGTGAGCCCTGACCACCCACTAAAATGGATGTATATTCATGTGTGGGTTCCCAGTCCTGTTGAGTAATTGCTTATAGGGGTTGTCCAGAGCTTTGATATTGATAGTAACTGCAGTAGTGCTCCAATTCACTTCAATGGAAACAACGCTGCAGATACCAGCTCGGTCCGGCTTGGTCCACTACATAATGGACGGAGGTGTTTAGTTCTTCTGCCGACTTCCGACACCCGAGCTACAAGGTAACAGGTGGTCGGCAGGGGTGCAGGGTGTTGGTCCTGCCAGTCTGATATATTGATGATCTATCCTAAGCATAGGCTATTAATATCAAATGCTGGTTGCGATCCGGCACTAATACATTTAAATGGAAATTAATGCCGGATCCGGCATTTTGGCAGGTGTTCCAGAATTTTGTACGGAGAAAATACGTAAGAGGGACTGAACTGATGCATCCTGAATGGATTTCTCTCCATTCAGAATGCTTTAGGATTAAACTGATCATTTTTTTCCCGGTATTGAGCCCCTAGGACGGAAATCAATACCGGAAAAGAATAACGCTAGTGTGAAAGTACCCTTATACAGTTTAATTATAATAAAAGGCTTCCATTTTGCATTCTGTCTAGGCATTCCGTTATTTTACATTATAACCATGTTATAACGGAAAGCAATAACGGAATCCCTAACACTAGTGTGAACCCACCCTTACTGCTACAGGCAGGGGATAGGAGGGGCAGGGGACGAGACTTTTTTTTTTCTTATTAGGAGCTGTGACTTCCTTCAAGTCCTTCAAGATATACAGTGCAGTTTCTAGGTGAAAAGCTATGGATCTCCCTAATGTTTGGACTGTTGGGCAGTGCCTGATTGCCTGCATGGTTCAGGAGTCCATCTGTGCTATAATCTTAGCAGTTGGGTGAGGCCACACACTGCGTACTATAAATGCGTATACACTGTATTTACCGTAGCAACAAGGTGGACGAGATAGTAAAAAATCTGATTTATGCAACATGGAGGTTTCTGCAACAGAAATGATAACTTGACATGCAGTGCAGATTTTATACCAATAAGATCTCAATTGATAGTATGCCGCATATTTCCTCCCACTTTGTAATGAGTTTTGCCATGGAACCATGGCAAAATCTGCAATTTTTAGCAACAAAATGTGCCATGTGCGTCCCTCTCCCTAAAGTGCACAAAAGTTTATGTCAAAGAGATTTGGGATAGCTTCTGTTGGAGTATTACAGATTATGGGCTGACTGTCTTTCCTAAGTGTAGCCTATATGAGAGACAAAGAGCCATGTAGCCATGCAGAGCGCAAAAGTCCCTCCATTATCACAATAAGTGGCGCTTTCAGCACCTGCAATACTATCTTTTGACATTTTTTTCTAGTCTACAGAAAATCTAATTTTGTGCACGTTTACTTTTATTTTTTCAGTTTTTATGTTATATTAGTCATTGAAACTTCTATCTATCTATCTATCTATCTATCTATCTATCTAATCTATCTATCTATCTATCTAATCTATCTATCTAATCTAGCTAATCTATCTATCTATCTATCTATCTATCTATCTATCTATCTATCTATCTATCTATCTATCTATCTATCTATCTAATTATCTATCTATCTATCTATCTATCTATCTATCTATCTATCTATCTATCCATCCATGGCCATAGCTATAGTGGAAGCAGGGGAAGCGGCTGCTATGGGGTCCCAACTCAGAAGGGGCCTGTACAGTATGGAGGACTGAAAGATTTTGTTGTCAGGGCACATTAACAGTATTAGGCCTCATGCACACGAACGTGTGCACCCCGTGCCCGTATTGCGGGCCGCAAATTGCGGCCCGCAATGCGCGGGCACCGGCCGTGGGGCAGCCGCAGCAGATCGCAGACCCATTCACTTGAATGGGTCTGCGATCTGCCCGTTCCGCAAAAAGATAGGACATGTTCTATCTTTTTGCGGGACGGAAGTACGGAACGGAACCCCGCGGAAGCACTCCGTAGTGCTTCCGTAGTGTTCCGTTCCGTCATTCCATTCTGCACCGTTCCGCATCTCGGATTTGCGGACCCATTGAAATAATTGGGTCCGCATCCGTGATGCGGAATGGCCACGGAATGGTGCCCGTGTATTGCGAATCCGCAAATGCGGTCCGCAATACGGGCACGGGGTGCACACTTTCGTGTGCATGAGGCCTTATACTAACAATACACAAATAGTATGAATAAGGCAGCACTCCGAAGTAAATCTAATTTTTTTTATGCACTCAGTGTCAGCAACAGTGTTGCTGACACTGATTGCATAAAAAAATTGGAATTACTTCGGAGTGCTGCCTTATTCATACTTATTGTCGTTTGGTGAGGATTTGGATTCCATCTCCCGGGGGCCGTGCACCAGTTTAATCTTTCTCCGTTTTTATCTTTGCATAATATTTTTTGTCTCACTGCGCTGCTTTAATTGTATGTTTTTGATACATTATATACAGTGACATGACATACAGTATATATGTGTAGGAAATGGACGGAGCAGCTGTCAAGACTGGTCTGATAGAGCTGTCGGGGGGGGGGGGGGGGTTCAAAAAGTTATTGTCAGTTATAGTTAGATAGATATCTATCTATCTATCTATCTATCTATCTATCCCTTTCAGCTAAAGAAAATAAAAAAACAAGAAACTATAGACAATTCCATTCTATGTCGACAAGACATCCTGCACCCTCAGGGCAAATGTTTCATACCTCAGAATAATAACAGGCATGTCTGCATTGATAGCTCCAGTCATATCATCTTGTTCATAACCAGCGGAAGTTTTCTTTATATGTTAAACTGCTAATTGTCAGGAACAGCTAAGGATTTCCTCACAAAGTCCAAAATATGCAAGGGAAAATCGAATACCGCAATGTTCCTGTCTGCAGAAGTCTTGGCATGCTGCAGAGTAAACAAAGTGACTCGCCTGCACTATATGTAGAAAACAGACAGTGCTCCTTCTGGTCTTACAGATATTCAGATGGGAATGGAAAAAAACTGATTAAAAATGAAACATTTTCCAAGTTTTCTCAAACACTTTTACCTGTATTAAATATAAGGACGTTTTGCAAAACGCAGGTTAATACAATGGACTGGTTCTGGTGAGAAAATTGTGAAAAAGTAGAAATTCCTGAAAATGTAGAGGTCGACGAGGTTCCATGATCTTCGCCTCCAATATCTTCGGATATTTGGAGTGAAGGGGCTGTAGTGATTAATAATGTCCAAATTTCTTTCAGGGGTTTCTGTAATTCAGAATTTTTGGCATGTTATATTTGGAAGCCCCAGGATTTCATAGTGCCACAGATTGCTGACGACACACTGTTTAAATCAGTATTATTTCTAAACGAGGCTTTCTGAGTATTGTAAATTTCTAACTGGTGCTACAGCTGGCCATACATAGAAGATGGCTGCTGGAAGGCCCCTTTTGGAGAGTTAGGGCTGTATTATACCAAGAGAATATCTGACCAATATCTGTCCAATCCAAGACCAATAGTTGGTTTGTACACAAAAGATCTGTGTGTGTATGTGGCCATATGACCAAGGATTGGTCACAAAATCTGTCAGATAATCTGTTGGTGTAATACAACCCTTAGGATATTTCTGTACAAATTATCTAAAGGGACAGCTTAAAGGAAATGTGTCACCAAAAATGTTTTCTGCCAGTTAAAACCAGATAGTAACACATCTCCCTTTTTTAAAAAATCTGTTTTTATTTTTTGGTTGCAGATTTATTTATTTAGTTTCCTGTACATGATTATGGGGGCGGACATCTAGCCTGAGCTGTTCCTAAAGGGTTTATTCCATGACTAATGTTAAAAATGAAAATCAGACATCATATAGTACACAACAATCTCTTTCTAACAAAGCTAGGACCAGCCCTGTACCATGGATCCAGAGATCTCCCCATTCATTGCTCTGCTAGATTTATTTGAAGTTGACAGCTCAAGGGGAGTGTTTTTTCTGCTGTAAGTAAGTGGTGACTGGGTGTGTCCATGCTCTCCCTATCACAGCTCAGGAGGCATGTCCATGCTCTCCCTATCACAGCTCAGGGGGCGTGTCCATGCTCTCCCTATCACAGCTCAGGGGGCGTGTCCATGCTCTCCCTATCACAGCTCAGGGGCATGTCCATGCTCTCCCTATCACAGCTCAGCGGGTGTGTCCATGCTCTCCCTATCACAGCTCAGGTGGCAGCTGAAGGATGAAACTGAGCATGTGCGGCCATCTCAGTGACCCGGACTAAGAAATAAGAAAAATAACAATTATAATAACAGCAGGTTACACATGTATTCAGATGCAGGTGCTGGTTTCAAAACTGTAGAATATTTTTTGTGGGACAACCTCTTTACCAGCATTTACACAGCATTAAGAATATTGCTTTACTGCAGCCCAATGGGCCATAGACACAGTGGTCAGGAGGGGACCTCAGTGACTTCTATGGGACACTTTTCTGGGCATGCTCTGTGGCCTGTGCAAAGGTCATTGTACAAGGAAAGAATAGATAAGCTCTGACAATCGCCTATTGTGAATAGTGGATCCCGGCTTATCTGTACACAGAGGTGATATCATTACAGGCAGGATTAGAATGACAGATACACAGATAACTGCAGTAAAGTGATCTGTACAGACCAAATCATGGCGCCTGTTATTAGGCTTAGTGGCCAGTGTGAAAAGAGCAGAATTGTTATGTTTTTTTGTTTAAATATTGATAGTGAGATGTAAAATTAACCTCTTAAGGACACAGGGCGTACAGGTACGCCCTAATGTCCGAGTCCTTAAGGACACAGGGCGTACATGTACGCCCTGTGTTTAAACTGCTACTGTGCCCGATCTGGGCGCGGTAGCAACATGGTTCCTGCTGATGTAGATCAGCAGGAACCATGTTCTAATGCCGAGGGGGGTCATGTGACCCCCCCGTATCGGCGATCGCTGCAAACCGCAGGTCAATTCAGACCTGCGGTTTGCAGCGATTTGCTATCTCTGATCCCGCGGTCTGTGACCGCGGGATCAGAGAGTTAATTGCGGCAAAGATATTTATTTTAACCCCCTGCAGCCCCCAATCTTGTTATGGCGGCGGGGTGCAGGGGGTGGTTGCGGAGGCGGGAGGCGGTGCGGGAGGCGGGGCGGTGCGGCAGGCGGGATCGCAATAGCGATCCCCGCCCGCCTCCCTTGTAATAATTCCCTGGTGTCTAGTGGTTCTATCAGAGTGCCAGCACATTGCTGGCACTCTGATAGAAAACGGCTGGCATCTGTGCTGCAGATGCCAGCCGTTTAACCCTTCCTTACCGTGGTCCGGACGGACCGCGGTGTGGAAGGTGTTAACAGGGAGGAGCTCCCTCCCTCTCCCATCGGGGGCTGCTGTGCCTATGCCGCCCCCGCCAGGATGGGATCGCAGAGGGAGGAGCTCCTCTCCTCCCTATCCATCACCCACTGCTCTCTAATGGCAGTGGGTGATGGTTACCATGGCAGCAGGACGCTTTCAGAAGCGTCCTGCTTGCCATGGTATAGTAACTCTGGTCAGACTTCTGCTAAAGGCAGAAGTCTGACCAGACTGTGAAAAGTAAAAAATACAGTGCAGTACACTATATAGTGTACTGTACTGTATTATACTGACACCAGATCCACTGGATCTACAAGAACCAAGTGGGTCTGGGTCCAAAAAAAATGTAAAAAAGTGAAAAAAAAAACACATCACTGAATAAAAAGTAAAAAAAATAAAATACACTACACATATTAGGTATCGCCGCGTCCGTAAAAAACAGCTCTATAAAAATATCACATGACTGAACCCCTCACGTGAACGCCATAAAAAAAAAAAAAAATGGTGTAAATAAGCCATTTTTTGGCACCTTACATCACTAAAAGTGTAATACAAAGCGATCAAAAAGGCGTATGCCTCCCAAAATAGTACCAATCTAACCGCCATCTCATCCCGCAAAAAATGAGCCCCTTCATAAAACAATTGCCCGAAAAATAAAAAAACTATGCCTCTCAGACTAAAACATGATTTTTTTTGTTTCAAAAATGCTTTTTAGTGTTAAATGTAAAAAAATTTAAAAAAGTAGACATATTGGGTATCTCCACGTCCGTAAGAATCTGCTCTATAAAAATATCACATGACCTAACCCCTCAAGTAAACACTGTCACCTTTTTGTCACCTTACATCACACAAAGTGTAATAGCAAGCGATCAAAAAGTCATATGACCCCCCAAATAGTGCCAATCTAACCGCCACCTCATCCCGCAAAAATTATACCCAACCTGAGACAATCGCCTAAAAACTGAAAAAAATATGGCTCTCAGACTATGGAGACATTAAAACATGTTTTTTTTTGTTTCAAAAAGGATATTATTGTGTAAAACCATAATAAATAAAAAAAGTATACATATTGGGTATCGTCGCGTTCGTAACGACCTGCTCTATAAAAATATAACATGACCTAACCCCTCAGGTGAACGCTGTAAACATAAAAAATAAAAACGTTGTAAAAAAAGTAATTTTTTTGTCACCTTACATCACAAAAAGTGTAATAGCAAGTGATCAAAAAGTCATATGCACCCCAAGATAGTACCATTCAAACCGCCATCTCATCCCGCACAAAATGAGCCCCTACATAGGACAATCGCAAAAAAAAAAAAAAACTATGGCTTTTAGAATGTGGAGACACTAAAAAATCATTTTTTTCAAAAATGCTTTATTATGTAAAACTGAAACAAAAACCCCAAAAAGTAGTCATATTTGGTATTGTCGCGTCAGTAACAACCTGCTCTATAGAAATAGCACACAATCTAACCTGTCAGTTCAACGATGTAAATAACAAAAATACAAAACTGTCCCAAAACAGCTATTTTTTGCAAATTATCCATTTTAATCCATTTTTCCAGTAACAAAGCAAGGGTTAACAGCCAAACAAAACTCAATATTTATTGCCCTGATTCTGTAGTTTGCAGAAACACCCCATATGTGGTTGTAAACTGCTGTATGGCCAAACGGCAGGGCACAGAAGGAAGGGAACGCCATATGATTTTTGGAAGGCGGATTTTGCTGGACTGGTTTTTTGAGACTATGTCCCATTTGAAGCCCCCGATGCACCCCTACAGTAGAAACTCCAAAAAAGTGACCCCATTTTGGAAACTACGGGATAAGGTGTCAGTTTTGTTGGTACTATTTTAGGGTAAATATGATTTTTGGTTGCTCTATATTACACTTTTTTGAGGCAAGGTAACAAAAATTGAAATTCAGAAATTTCATCTCCATTTGCCAATAACTCTTGTGGAACACCTAAAGGGTTAACAAAGTTTGTAAAACTGGTTTTGAATACCTTGAGGGGTGTAGTTTCTTAGATGGAGTCACTTTTATGGAGTTTCTATTCTAGGGGTGCATCGGGGGCTTCAAATGGGACATGGTGTCAAAAATCCAGTCCAGCAAAATCCGCCTTCCAAAACCCATATGGCGTTCCTTTCCTTCTGTGCCCTGCCGTTTGGCCATACAGTATTTTAGGACCACATATGGGGTGTTTCTGCAAACTACAGAATCGGGGCAATAAATATTGAGTTTTGTTTGGCTGTTAACCCTTGCTTTGTTACTGGAAAAAATGGATTAAAATGGAAAATTTTCCAAAAATCGAAATTCAGAAATTTTATCTTTATTTGCCATTAACTCTTGTGGAAAACCTAAAGGGTTAATGACGTTTGTAAAATCAGTTTTGAGTACCTTCAGGGGTGTAGTTTCTAGAATGGGGTCATTTTTGGGTGGTTTCTATTATGTAAGCCTCGCAAAGTGACTTCAGACCTGAACTGGTCCCTAAAAGTGGGTTTTTGAAAATTTCTGAAAAATGTCAAGATTTGCTTCTAAACTTCTAAGCCTTGTAATGTCCCCAAAAATGAAATGGCATTCCCAAAATGATCGATACATGAAGTAGACATATGGGGAATGTAAATCAATAACTTTTTTTGGCAGTATTACTATGTATTCTAGAAGTAGAGAAATTGAAACTTGGAAAATTGCAAATTTTTCAAAATTTTTGGTAAATTTGGTATTTTTTTATAAATAAAAATGAAATTTTTCGACTTTATTTTGCCACTGTCATTAAATACAATATGTGACGAAAAAACAATCTCAGAATGGCTTGGATAAGTAAAAGCGTTTTAAAGTTATCACCACATAAAGTGACACTAGTCAGATTTTGAAAAAATGGCCTGGTCCTTAAGGTGAAATAGGGCAGTGTCCTTAAGGGGTTAAAAATAACATAATCAAAAACATTATTTAAACAATAGGTCATTTTTTGATGACACATTCCCTTTAACCCCTTCAGGACCCTGCCATATTTTACCTTAAGGACCAGGCCACTTTTTGCAAATCTGACCAGTGTCACTTTATGTGGTGATAACTTTGAAACGCTTTTACTTATCCAAGCCATTCTGAGACTGTTTTCTTGTCACATATTGTACTTCATAACAGTGGTAAATTTGAGTCAAAATATTTCAAAGTTACAAAAATTTTTGATAAATTTGCAAATTTCTATTTCTTTACTTTTATTATAGATAGTAATACCTCCAAAATAGTTATTACTTTACATTCCCTATATGTCTTCTTCATGTTTGGATCATTTTGGGAATGCCATTTTATTTTTTGGGGATGTTAGAAGGCTTAGAAGTTTAGAAGCAAATCTTGAAATTTTTCTGAAAATTTCCAAAACCCACTTTTTAAGGACCAGTTCAGGTCTGAAGTCACTTTGTGAGGCTTACATAATAGAAAAGACCCAAAAATGACCCCATTTTAGAAACTACACCCCTCAAGGTATTCAAAACTGATTATACAAACTTTGTTAACCCTTGAGGTGTTCCACAAGAATTAATGGAAATTGGAGATGAAATTCCAGAATTTCACTTTTTTGGCAGATTTTCCATTTTAATCCATTTTTTTCCCAGTAACAAAGCAAGGGTTTACAGCCAAACAAAACTCAATATTTATTGCCCTGATTCTGTAGTTTATGATACACCCCATATGTGATCGTAAACTGCTGTACGGGCACACGGCAGGGGGCAGAAGGAAAGGAACGCCATATGGTTTTTGGAAGGCAGAATTTGCTGGACTGGTTTCTTGACTCGCAGGGGGATGAGAGGGTATACAAAGAGGGGAGTATGATATTTAATTATCATATATCATAACATACCCTCTCATCCCCCTGCGAGTCTTCTACCGTTTGGTACTTTATCTTTATGAATTTAGGCTATAATCTTTGTTATAGGGTCGGAAAGACCTGTAACACTATTATCTTTAAGTACTCACTGACTGATCCTTATCGATTGTGGATCACTTTCTGATGTACTTAGTATTTCTCTTTGAATATATAGGCATTTGTATAGGAATATATGTCCCCTCCCCCTCCTCCTCGTCCCCTGTATTCTGGCAAATCTCTCTATATTTGTTTTTTAACATTAATTCTATAACACTTATCCTCTATTTGATATCTCTTTAATATGAGTTTTATTTCTCTTTCGATCTGATTTACTGTTACCATACTACCTGCTTTTCCCCTTTAGTATTGGCCACCTATATAATAGCTCCGTTAAACATACGGAGCTCTCTGCTGGTTCACTACTGGCTTCAGCATCAGGTATTGCGATGCGAAGTGGCGCACTTCCGGTATGTGGAGCGCATTTGCATTCCACAGTGAAGCTTGTCCAGATATGTGGGTATTAGCTCACTTCCAGTATGTGGAGCGCATTTGCGTTCCACAGCGGAGCCAGCCCGGATATGTGGGTATGTGGCATGAAAAGAACCAGAGGATTACAGAGGGGCCCCAACCTGATTGTGATTTGGTACAGTGCTTGTTTACAGACGGGGGGTAAATATTGGTGGAATGAGAGTATTTATGAATACAACAAATCACTGACAAGCTAATAGTGGTTTGCGTTCCAACTTCAAAAATAATTCACAGTGAATTATTTATGAATACACTCATAGTTTGTTTTCACATTTAGCCTTTTTCATGTATTTGTCTAGTCCTTATTTAACCACTTCAGCCCCCCTAGCTTAAACACCCTTAATGACCAGGCCACTTTTTACAATTCCGCACTACACTAATTTCACCGTTTATTGCTCCGTCATACAACTTACCACCCAAATGAATTTTACCTCCTTTTCTTCTCACTAATAGAGCTTTCATTTGGTGGTATTTCATTGCTGCTGACATTTTTACTTTTTTTGCTATTAATCAAAAATTACCGAAATTTTTGTAAAAAAATGAAATTTTTGACTTTCTGTTGTAAAATTTTTCAAAAAAAACTACATTTCTATATAAATTTTTCTCTAAATTTATTGTTCTACATGTCTTTGATAAAAAAATCCAATAAGTGTATATTTATTGGTTTGGGTAAAAGTTATAGCGTTTACAAACTATGGTGCAAAAAGTGAATTTCCTCATTTTGAAGCAGCTCTGACTTTCTGAGCGCCTGTCATGTTTCTTCAGGTGCTAGAATGTCAGGATAGTATGAATACCCCAAATGACACCATTTTAGAAAGAAGACACCCCAAAGTATTCGCGGAGGGGCTTGGTGAGTTCATGTATCATTTCATTTTTTTCACAAGTTAGCGGAAAATGACACTTTCTGAGAAAAAAAAAAAGTTTCAATTTCTGATAACTTCTGGCAAAAAAATAAAAATCTCAGACGGACTCACTATGCCCCTCAGTGAATACCTTGGGGTATCTACTTTCCGAAATGGAGTCATTTGTGGGGTGTGTTTACTGTTCTGGCATTTTGGGCGGGCTAAATTGTGAGCCGCCATGTAAAACCTAAAGGTACTCGTTGGAATTTGGGCCCCTTTGCGCACCCAGGCTGCAAAAAAGCGGCACTTATGTGGTATCGCCGTACTCAGGAGAAGTAGGGCAATGTGTTTTGGGGTGTATTTTTACATATACCCATGTTGGGTGAGAGAAATATCTCTGTAAATTGTCAACTTTGTATAAAAATTTTTAAAAGTTGTCGCTTAGGCCTCATGCACACGACCGTTGTTTCTTTCCGCGTCCGTTGCTCCGTTTTTCGTGATTTTCAGCGGACCCATTGGATTTCAATGGGTCCGCGGAAAAATCGGAAAAAGCACCGTTAGTTCTCCGCGTCCGTGTTCCGTGATTGCTTTCCGTCAAAAAAATATAACCTGTCCTATTCTTGTCCGCGAAAAACGGTTCACGGACCCATTCAAGTCAATGGGACCGTGAAAAAAAGCGGTGGCACATCCGATTGTCATCCGCGTCCGCGTCCGTGTCCGTTTTATTTCTATCTTTTGTTATGGCAAAACTGTCTGCCAGAACTTGTGCCAATAAAATTAGAAAAAAATTATAGACAGGAAGTTTAAGGTCACAGGTTATGCTAATTGCTAGCCACCTGTGGGGAAAATCTGTAGTGTGGTGTGGCAGTCTGTGCCTTGTGTTTTTGGTGAAAATGCCTAGATGGAATGTGGAAAAGCTTATTAATTTGGTGCAGGAGAGGCCAGAACTGTGGGACAGCCGGTCCAAGTCCTATCAGGACCGTGTTAGAAAGGATGCGGCCTGGGAGCAAGTGGCCTGTAGCATGAGGCGGTCCGAATGGGCCAAAGCAGATGGCCGAGGCCGGGCAGAATTAGGTAAGTGCAAGCAATGTCGTTGTACTGTCCTTGCCCTGTCTATCCCTAAATGATGTCGCTATTAATTCCTTGAGGTCACAATACACTAGATTTTGTGGGCCCACATCCTTTGGCATAAGGCATGCTCATGTTTTTAAATGAGTCGTGCACTAAATCCCATACCCCATCATTTGTAACTTTAAATGGCTGTCCCTCCCTTTGCTCCAGCATACAGTAGTCATGTCTACTAACCAGTATGTGCACTTTTTATTTGGTGACACATGTATCCCTGTTGTGGTTGCAAATGCCTTGCACGACTAATCTCCTCCTTCCTGAACTTCTACATTAGTATCCACACACCTGCAGTACTGTACCATGTACTGTATAATCTGTCCAATGCCGACATTTATGAGATTTGGCTGCTTGATCATGTTTTACAATTTCTTGTGGATATTTGTCCCTATGTTATATAATCCGTTTGTCAAACTAAAAATTAAAGTCATTTGTATATGTCATTCCTTTACAGTGAAACAGACCAAAACGCGGTGGAACAGCTGCCGGGATCAGTTCCGCCGGGATATTTCCCAAAAAGGCCGGAGTGGGGAAGGATCTTCCAAAAACGCCCTATTTGTACACTGCCCAGTTGCAGTTTTTGAGACCGGTGATGGATTTGAGGCCGTAAGTATTTGTGTTTATTTTCAACAATAAAAGCTGGTTAGTCTAAGTTCCTAATCTTGGTAAGCAATAGTGGTAAAGAATGTATGGGGTTGTGTTGTGTTGTACTATAGATGACCTATCCTTTGTGTAGGTGATCTCCATCATTTTTGTGGGGGAGTCACACCAGGCACCACCGCTGATGAGCTATATGATGAGACGACACGCGCAGAGCGCACATGGCGCCTCCCTCTCTATTTAGTTCCTGTGTGACACTATTGTCAAGGTGAAGTTACCTAGATGTCTGCAATCAGAGCAGGAATAGAGAAGGGAAATGGCACTTGCGCAATGCATGTCTTGTCTCCTCATACAGTTTATCATCGTGGTTTCCGGCTGTTGTTCCCCACCAATATGATCTGGGGACCTCTCCTATGGATCGGTCCGTAATATTAATAGGTTGGACAAACCCGGCTGCCTTTTTTTGGCCCTGATTAGTGTAGCCATTTGCGTACTTAAAGTTTTTGCCAGATTTGGCAAACCATACCTGCTAACTCGCATTTGGCGGTTTTCGGATTTGGTGCCTCTTCTGTACTGTTATTGTCATTTACATCGTTTAAATCTTGCCTTAGCAACCACCACATTGATTACTTTAAGTTTAACTTGAAATTGAAAATTACATTATCTAAATATAATAGAGAAGAATGATGCTCAAAATACGTCCTTCCAGCTGATTTAAAACAACTACTCCCACCGTGGCCTTGTGGTGCCTGGTCCATGTTTTTATGGGGGAACTAATTTTTTTGTGGGTTGTCATTACATAAGGATGATTTGATGGTAGAAGCAGGCCAGATAGTGTAATCCAGAATATCAGCACTGTTTTGGGTCCTTGAATGGCTAAACCTCGTTTTGTGCTGGTCAGCTCACAACGCCAAACAATGTTTTGCAGCTAGTTTCACATTTGGCGTTTCGACCAAAGATCCCAATATGACCACACAATGAGTATGGGTTGTTATAGTTTGAAAGCTTCACAGTGATGGTGATCTTTCAAATTTATGTAAAAATATGTGATGTATCCAGGCTCAAAGTATCTCTAGTAAACACACAGCTGTATTTACTTTGTAAACATTATGTACTTTGGCAATGAAGTAGTCCAATGATGTAATTTTGGGTTTCATGTTTTTATCAAATACAGTACGGTGGACAGTCTGGATGACCCGGAGGACTCTGCGACGGGCGAAAGTGATACTCCGGCATTAGTTTCACCGGCAACTAGTCCTGGCCCAACGCCGGCGGAGGAGCCTGTCGAGCCATCACTTGCCCAGCCCACCCTATCATTGTCGACTCCAGAAAGAGTCCAGCAGCCGCAGCCCAGGCGCCGCCGCAATGTCCTCACTCTTCCTCTGGGCAAGCGACTCGTGAGATGATTGATGCACGAGTAATCGAATTCCTTGCCCAGAGGAGGAGTGATGGCATGGAGGAGTCAATGTTGAGGGGCCTTGCTCCTTTATTGAAGCAGGTCAGTTGTGACCGACACCATGAGTGCTTGGCTTCTCTGGCCCTGGTTATCAAGATGTATGCCTCCCCTTACCAGGGAGACATACACTCCCAAATTAACGAATTGAGGCGACATATCTTAAATATACCGACTCAGCAGCATGGAGGCAGCTACCCCAGCCTCCACACCCACCTCAAGGGCCATCTTTCCCCCCAACCACCATACCACCGTTCCCAAGACCCTACACAACCTGGGGGTCATCCCACTTACCAGCACAGTTTTGCATCTGGGGCCACCGATCCTGGCCAAGTACGGCCACGCACCTCATATGGCACGGGTTCGTTTACACAAGACCTTTTGAATTGTGATTTTATTTTGTATTATTCCTTTATGCAATTGTCTGTGTATTTTACTTGTGCTCCACATTTGTTATGTAAAGATTATTTTTGAAAATTCAATTGGCTTGGGTTCATTATTTAAAGACTCTAAACATTTAGAGCTCAACTCATAGTCAAAACACATAGACACGCACAATAGATTACAAATAAACACTTTATTTTGATGTGCAAAATCTGTTTTTGGCTAATGTGATCATGAGGTATTAGAAGATTTTTGGACCATAAACGGAAAATACTAACGATGTTAATGTCTAGTAACATTTTGATTAAAACATCCTTAGTATTGCTATTGACTTTAATATATGTGATGGCCAAAAACCCCAGCCCGCAAGCCCACGTCAAGGGTCCTCATTCTCTTGCGAGTCCCTACACTCAACTACCACAATAAATTATGATTATCTATCTGAAAAAAAAAAAACTAACAAGTCCAGAAGATATCAAAAACTGCCCCGAATAGCGTCCCTCTGCCATGGCAAGGACCCCTCTGGGCTGAAAAGTAGTCTGCATAGAGTTCTCGAACTGCAATGCCTGCAGTCCCAGGTCGTCTATGCAGGGTCCTTTCCAAACCCAAATCTGATGATGATGGAAATTCTTCCATGTCAACAGAAGAGGAAGCCTCGTGAATCCTGGTGAAGTTGTGTAGAACAACACAAGCTTGAATCACCAGGGTAGCATTCTCCGGATCCATCTGTATGGATGACAAAAACACCCTCCACTTGCTAGAGAGTATCCCGAAAGCGCACTCAACATACCGACGGGCACGAGTCAACCGGTAGTTGAAAATACGCCTCCTGACATCCAAACCACGCTTTGGGAAGGGCCGCATAACATGGGTAGTCAATGCAAACCCTTCATCCGCCACGATGACAAATGGAGCCGGGGGACCTGCATATCCGGGCAGTCTTCTGGACTCGGGAGGGCAAGCTGGTTGGCACGAAGCCGCTCACCCATTCTAGAAGCACTAAAGATGCGAGCATCAGCAGTGCTACCATAGGACCCAATATCAACCATTATAAACCGGTAGTTACTATCAGCAACAGCCATAAGCACTACCGAAAAATACTGTTTATAATTGAAGAATCGGGACCCTGAGTGAGGCGGCTTCTTCACACGGATGTGCTTGCCATCCATTGCCCCGATGCAGTTGGGAAACTGCGCCAAATTATTGAACCCCTCAGCGATCCGAACCCAATCGTCCGCCTTGGGCTGTGGCATCACCGTGTCTCGGAGTTGCTGCCAGATGACATGGCAAGTGTGACGCACAATCCGACAAATCGTTGAGGTTCCTAAAAGAAACTCAAAATGCAGGGATGCAAAAGAGTTCCCAGTTGCAAGGAATCTGTCGAAAAAAAGGGAAAGAAAAAAATTTCAGCATAAGCAGCAAATATAAAAAGAGAACATCAAAAACATGACTCGCCTATATAATGTAGGATACAAGACATGGTTTTCAATAAACGATGTACATTGATGACTAAAACCACACCTAAAAAATAAGGGATTTTGTGTGCATGAACAAAACACTAACAGCAATTGGGGTGTAGGCAGTACTAACACAAGTACAAAAAACTGGGTTGAGGCCTGTAACATGCAGAAGGTTAGGGGCGACTTAAGATTGATAAGAACACTCTACATGAATATGACGTTAGCTGAAAACAAATTTGACAAATGTTTACCAAAAAAAAAGACCATTAATCTTGCCATGTAAAGTGTCAGGGATGCAAGTTAAAAATAAACAAGGAGATTACAATGTTCAACAAACATTATGGCCAAAGAAAGGTTACATCAGCAAACACTAGCACATATCTACCAGCAGCCATTTCCAGGAACATGTTCATACGAACTGAAGCAGTGCACAGTACTGTTTTAAGCCTAAAAGTCAAATATTGCTTACCTCAACGTGACGATGAGCCTTTCCGCAGGAGAAATGCTGCGCCTCATATTGGTGTCCATGAAGGTAAGGACAGTACGTAGAGACGACAGCAAACAATCAAATGTAGACACTGACATCCGACAGAAGGAAAAACTTCTCTGGATGCTGGCGTAGATCTTGGTAGAGGGTATGAAAGTGTCCTTTCCGGTAGCGTTGAGAAACAATCGGATGGACCCAAAATCGACGCCTTCTACTAGGTTCCTCATCCAACAAAGGGGTGCGTTGTCCCCATCGCCGAGAAACAAGCCAATGCAGTACGACCTCTTCCTCGGAGTCATCCGCCATGGTCAAACAGCAAATACAAGCAACCAAAAGAACCTCTGTACCCTGGAAAGACTACAGAAAATGGCCACCAAACAAAACACAGGTGACCTGCATATATACCAGTATCCTGGGTGGAGATATTAAAATTGCACTTTTTTTCCCCCTTCCTTGTTTTCTGACGGTCCGTCAAAAAAAACGGAAGACACACGGAAACACAACGGAACCAAAAACGGACACGGATCACGGAACAACGGAACCCCTTTTGGCGGACAGCTTAAAAAAACGGTCGTGTGCATGAGGCCTTACAGAGATATTTTTCACACAAAGTATGGGTATATATAAAAATACACCCCAAAACACATTGCCCTACTTCTCCTGAGTACGGCGATACCACATGTGTGCCACTTTTTTGCAGCCTGGGTGCGCAAAGGGGCCCTAAAACCAATGAGTTCCTTTAGGATTTCACAGGGCATTTTTACGCATTTGGATTCCAGACTTCTTCTCACCCTTTAGGGGCCCCTAAAATGCCAGGACAGTATAAATACCCCACATGTGACCCCATTTTGGAAAGAAGACACCCCCAGGTATTCTGTGAGGGGTATGGTGAGTTCATGTAAAATTTTATTTTTGTCACAAGTTAGTGGAATAAAAACAATTTCCGCTGACCTGTGCCAAAAATAAAAATTCTGTGGACTCACCATGCCCCTCACGGAATACCTTGGGGTGTCTTCTTCCAAAATGGGGTCACATGTGGGGTATTTATACTCACCTGGCATTTTAGGGGCCCCTAAAGTGTGAGAAGAAAAATGCGTAAAAATACCTCTTCCTAAAAGGTACTCGTTGAATTTGGCCTTTGCGCATTTGCTGCAAAGTGTCATACAGTATCGTTAGCATCAGGAGAAGTAGGGCGATGTAGTTTGGGTGTATTTACATATACCATGTTGAGTGAGAGAAATATCTCTGTATATTGACAACTTTGAATAAAAAATGTAAAAAGTTGTCGCTACAGCGATATTTCTCACACACAGTATGGGTATATGTAAAAATACACCCCAAAACACATTGCCCTACTTCTCCTGAGTACGGCGATACCGCATGTGTGGCACTTTTTGCAGCCAAGATGCGCAAAGGGGCCCTAAAACCAATGAGTACCTTTAGGATTTCACAGGCCATTTTTACGCATTTGGATTCTCACGCTTTAGCACTCCTAAATGCCAGGGCAGTATAATACCCCACATGTGACCCCATTGTGGAAAGAAGACACCCCAAGGTATTCTGTGAGGGGTATGGCGAGTTCACAGAAAAAAAAATTTGGCACAAGTTAGCGGAAATTGTTTTTTTTTTTTTTTTTACAGTCTCATATTCCACTAACTTGTGACAAAAATAAAATTTTCCATGAACTCGCCATACCCCTCACGGAATACCTTGGGGTGTCTTCTTTCTAAAATGGGGTCACATGTGGGGTTTTTGTACTGCCCTGGCATTTGAGGGTTCTCCGCAATCATTACACGTATGGCCAGCATTAGGAGTTTCTGCGATTCTCCGTATATTGAGCATACGGGTAATGAGATTTTTTTTCCGTTCAGCCTCTGCGCTGAAAAAAAAAATAAATGAACGGCACAGATTTTTCTCATTCGCAATGTGGATGAAAAAATCTCTGCCAAAATCAGTGACTGCGGTGGGCTGGGCGCTAGCTACCTAACAAGTAGCTAGCTAACTGGCGGTGATAAGGGACCCTTATGCCCCATTCACACGTCCGCAATTCTGTTTGCGGAACGGAATTGCGGACCTATTCATTTCTATGGGGACAGACTTTGTCCCGCTCGGATCCGGAATTACGGATCCGCGCTCCGGGTCTGCACTTCCGTTCGCAAAAATATAGAACATGTCTCTATTCTTGTCCGCAATTGCGGACAAGAAAAGCATTTTCTATATAGTTCTGGCAATGTGCGGATCTGCAAAATGCGGAAAGCACATTGCCGGTGTCCGTGTTTTGAGGATCCGCGGATCGGATCCGCGGATCCGTGAATCCACGGATCCGTGAATCCACGGATCCGTGAATCCACGGATCCGCAAAACACATATGGACGTCTGAATGGAGCCTTACAAGGGGTGTGATCAATGACAGGGGGTGATCAGGGGTCTAGATGGGGTGATCAAGGGGTTAATAGGTGAGGGGGTGGGGGTTAGTGTAGTGTTTGGTGCAACTTTTACTAGTTACCTGGTCCTCTGGTGGTCGATCCCAGAAAATGGGACCACCAGAGAACCAGGTAGCAGCTATATCAGACGCTGTTCATAAAACAGCGTCTGATATAGCTGTTTGATGCGATTTATATCGCATCTACAGCCTGCCAGCGATTGATCATCGCTGGCAGGCTGTAGTCCAACTCTCGAGACGCGCGACGCTGTGAACGCGCGCGCGCACGCAGGAACTCTCGCGTCTCGCGAGATGACGCCCCGACGCGTCCGAACAGAAGAGCAGGACCGCCCGCAGGACGCAATCCTGCGTACGGCGGTCCTGAAGCAGTTAAGGGATGGATAAGGGAACTGTAAATTAGGTATGAGGACAGGGAATCCCTACCACTGAGGGGTGTCCTTGGGCTGAGGTCTAGTCAGGTGCCGGTAGGGAAAGGATAGGATTTTCTTTGTGTTACCATCATCCTTGCTTATCCCCCTGCTCTCTGGTGAACCTCGGACCTCTTACCTGCTACCATCAATGCCTCAATATTTTCCTGTTGGAACTGTACATAGTGAGACGAAGCTGTATCATCAGTGATCAATGAGCCTACAGAGTCTTGTAACGTCCTTCAAACTGTGAGCAAGGCCTCCTGCACACGACGGTAGGTGTTTTGCGGTCCGCAATCCGCAAAACAGGGAAGCTGCTCCGCGTTTCGTTCCGCAATTGCTGCCCATTGTAGAAATGCCTATTCTTCTCCGCAAAATGGACAAGAATAGGACAGGCTATATTTTTTTTGCGGGGCCACGGAACGGAGCAAAGGACGCGGAGAGCACACTGAGTGCTGTTAGCATCTTTTGCGGCCCCATTGAAGTGAATGGGTCCGAACCGCAAAATATGCGGCTCGGACGCGGACCCAAAATACGTTCATGTGCATGAGGGCTAATACAGGATATTTGGTTACTTAGCTATTGATGTGGCACCTGATTAGTTTGTGATCTAGGCTTATGATGTTTTCAGAGAGAAAACTCTTTTTTAATGAATGAAGGCTTGTTTAGTTCTAATTACTATTTTAGAGTACATATGATTTTTGGTTGCTCTTTTTGTGAGGCAAGGTAAAAAAAAATAGCTGTTTTGGCACCGTTTTAATTTTTTGTTATTTACAACTTTCATCTTCTCAGGTTAGATCATGTGCTATTTTTATAGAGCAGGTTGTGACGGACGTGACAATGCCAAATATGACAACTTTTTTGAGTTGTTTGTTTCAGTTTTACATAAGAAAGCATTTTTGAAAAAAAATGAATTTTTTTGTGTCACCACATTCTGAAAGCCGTAGTTTTTTTTATTTTTTGGGCGACTGTCTTATGTAGGGGCTCATTTTTTGTGGTATGAGATGACAGTTTGATTGGTATTTTTTAGGGTGCATAGGACTTTTTGATCGCTTGGCATTACACTTTTTGTGATGTAAAGTGACAAAAAATGGCTTTTTTGACACTTTTTATTTACATTTTTTTACTATGTTCACCTGAGGGATTAGTTCATGTGATATTTTTATACAGCAGGTTCATACGTACGTGGCAATACATAATATGTATACTTTTTTTATTTACTTAACTCTTACACAATAACAGCATTTTTTAAAACTAAAATAATGATGTTTTAGGCCTCATGCACACGACCGTATGTGTTTTGCGGTCCGCAAAACACGGAAGCTGCTCCGTGTTCCGCAATTTCCGGGACGGAACGCGGCCCATTGTAGAAATGCCTATTCTTGTCCTCAAAATTGACAAGAATAGGACATGCTCTATTTTTTTGGCGGGGCCACAGAACGGAGCAACAGATGCGGACAGCACACGGAGTGCTGTCCGCATCTTTTGCGGCCCCATTGAAGTTAATGGATCCGCGCCAGAGCCGCAAAATATGCGGCTCGGACGTGGACCAAAACAACAGTCGTGTGCATGAGGCCTTAGTGTCTCCATATTCTGAGAGCTATAGTTTTTTTTATTTTTTGGGCGATTGTCTTAGGTAGGGGCTCATTTTTTGCAGGATGAGGTGACGGCTAGATTGGTACTATTTTTCAGGGGAATACACCTTTTTAATCGCTTGGTGTTGCACTTTTAGTGATGTAAGGTAACTAAAAAATGTTTTTTTAGCACAGTTTTAGGTCATGTGATATTTTTATAGAGCATGTCATTATGGACGTGGAAATACCTAATATGTATACTTTTTTTATTTATTTAAGTTTTACACAATAATTTCATTTTTTAAACAAAAAAAAAATCATGTTTTAGTGTCTCCATATTCTGAGCCATAGTTTTTTATGTTTTGGGTGATTGTCTTAGGTAGGGTATCATTTTTTGCGGGATGTTGTGACGGTTAGATTGGTATGATTTTGGGGGGCATACGCCTTTTTGATTGCTTGCTATTACACTTTTTGTTATGTAAGGTGACGAAAAATAGCTTTTTTTTACGGTGTTCATCTGAGGGGTTAGGTCATGTGGTATTTTTATAGAGCAGGTTGTTACGGACACGGCGTTACCTAATATGTCTACTTTTTTTCTTTTGTTTTACATTTAACCCAATAAAAGCATTTCTGAAACCAAAAAAATCATGTTTTAGTGTCTCCATAGCCATATTTCTTTTTTATTTTTTGGGTGATCTTAGGTAGGGGCTTATATTTTGCGGGATGATGTGACGTTTAGATTGGTATGATTTTGGGGGGCATACGCCTTTTTGATTGCTTGGTGTTGCACTGTTAGTGATGTAAGGTGACAAAAAAATGCTTTTTTTAGCCAGTTTTTTTTTATTTTTTGGATGGTGTTCATCTGAGGGGTTAGGTCATGTGATATTTTTATAGAGCCGGTCGATACAGATGCGTCGATACCTAATATGTCTACTTTTCTTTTTTTCCCTATTTTTTTTTAAACAAAAAATTTACTTTATTTTGGGATAAGGACACTTTTTTTCACTTGAAACTTTAAAAAAATCTTTTCTGTAAAACTATTTTTTTTTAAACTTTTTTTTACACTTTATTTTTTTGTCCCACTCTGTGACTTCAACCTTTGGGGGTCTGATCCCCTTTACAATGCATCACAATACTTCTGTATTCTGATGCATTGGCTGTAAGTGTATTACACACCGTGTAATACACTTACAGCCAGCATCCTGTGAGATCCAGGGGACTGGATCTCACAGGCTCTCCTGGAAGGCAGCCACGATGCCTAAGGAAGGCATTGGGCTGCCTTCCCTGCCATTGGGTCCCTGTCACAGCAGCACGGGGACCTGATGGAAGCTCCGATCCCCGCAAGGACATCGCATGTGCTGCGGTCAGCGGTGACCGTGGCACATCATGGGTTACTGCGCCGGAATCGGTGATTTCACCGATGAAGGCGCATGCGGCAGGGGTCCGGCTATCAGTGACTGCTGGACCCCTGCTGCGGATCGGGCGGGCACGTCTCCTGCACCCTCTCGATCACAGCACCGTACATGTATGGTGCGGGTCCTCTACGGGTTAAAGGAGGTTTATCATATCAGACAGTGGTGACATATTGCTAGGAAATGCCACCCATGTCAGATAGGTGCGGGTTCCACCTCTGGGACCCACACTTATGTCCAGAATGAGCCCCTGAAAGTGAAGGAGAGCACACCGTGTATGCACAGTGTGCCCTCGATTATTTCTATGGGAGTTCTGAAAACAGCAGAGCGATAGTGATCAGCTACTTTTGAAAGTCCCATAGAAATTAATTGAGAGCCCACTGTGCAAGCACGGTCATCGCTTCATTCACCTCTATGGGCCTGCTAGAGATAGGTGAGACAAATAGATGGACAAATGCCCATAATAGGCCTGTAAATTGCTCATAGCGTATACTTAAAGGGATTCTGTCACCTGGAAAATCAATATTAAGCCAAACATAGGTTCTTATAGCTCTTCATACCTTCTTTCCATAGGTGCTCTTTACACTTGGACCTGGCTTTCTACCTTCATGAAAATCCTCTTTTATCTTTATGCTAATGACACCTGAAGGTGCCCAGAGGGGCGTTAGTTTCATTCAAAAAGTGCCCAGGAACGCCTTCCATCCAGTGCCCAGGCCCGCCTCCCCCCGACAGAGCCCAGGCCCGCCCCTCTCTCAGCTCATACCATATGTCCCTGGCATTGCGACTGCTGTCAGCTTCACTCCACTGGCTACATCACTGGTAGCCGATAACCCGCCCACTCCTTCTCTCCAGCTTCACTAACATCCACCGAGCCGGCTCCTGCGCTCTTCCTGTTTAACTGAGCGCATCAGCCTCAAGTGTTTCACTGGGCATGCGCTCAGTTAAACAGGAGGAGCGCAGGAGCCGGCTCGGTGGATGTAAGTGAAGCTGGAGGGAACGAGTGGGCGGGGTTATCGCCTACCAGTGACGTAGCCAGTGGGGGCGGAGCATGACGGCAGTCGCAATGCCAGGGACATATGGTATGAGCAGAGAGAGGAGCGGGCCTGGGCTCTGTCGGGGGGAGGCGGGCCTGGGCACTGGATGGAAGGCGTTCCTGGGCACTTTTTGAATGAAAATAACGCCCCTCTGGGCACCTTCAGGTGTCATTAGCATAAAGATAAAAGAGGATTTTCATGAAGGTAGAAAGCCAGATCCAAGTGTAAAGAGCACCTATGGAAAGAAGGTATGAAGAGCTATAAGAACCTATGTTTGGCCTAATATTGATTTTCCAGGTGACAGAATCCATTTAAGGTTATGTGTTTTACTGACTTTTCTACACCATACCTAAAATTTCAATCTCCAAATCATGGGATATTGTAAACCTGACCCCTGATCCTTACAGAAATGCCACCAAAGTTGCCCCAAAGCATCCTTTTTATGCCCCACTTTTTCATGATTGCGTCAGCTGGGCAGTCCTGGACTGTGAGGAGGCCTGCTCTGGACTGTGCTGCAGATCTCTGTGCTGTCTAAAGGATTTCTCATAAACAATACAAGAAAAATACTAAGCAAGAAACGTCTCAAAACTTTACATCTTTGGCCTTTATAATACAGCCTCCTACCTGACAGAGATTACATTATGTGGGCGCACCGTGTGTTCAAAGCCGTGTCTCCCAGTCTAAACATGTGATGTTACAAAAACAACAGATTAGAACTTCTAGGGTTACAATATATGTTTATTTAAGCGGCAGACACCTCAGCGCTACAAACTGTACAGAGGAAACAACACACAAAACCTGCAATATTTTTAGAACATTTTATTATACAGATTGGCTATGGTAGTTTATGGTAGTTTAGCTTCTAGTCAGGCTGATAGACACAACTGATGGACGGTGTATAAGTGTACCAGTAAAATAAAAGACAAAATAATCAACAATAAAAGAGCCCTTACGCTTAGGCCTCATGCACATGACCGTGGTTTGGGTTTGCATCCGAGCCGCATATTTTGGGGTGAAGGCTCGGGTGAAGGCTCATTCACTTCAATGAGAATACAAAAGATGTGGACAGCACTCTATGTACTGCCCGCCCTGCAAAAAAAATAGAACATGTCCTATTCTTGTCTATATCACGGACTAGGATAGGACTGCTCTATTGAGGGCCAGAGGTTCCTTTCTGCAAAATACGGAACACACCGCCACCATCAGTGTTTTGTAGATCTGCAAATTAGGGACCGCAAATCAGACCCGGTCGTGTGCATGAAACCTTACAGTAAGATAGCTGTTCGCTCGTTCAGCTATTAATGGCGATCCCATTATACATCTGGAAGCAAACACATACTGATTAGTGATGAGCGAAGTGAGCTTCGGGTGCTATATCCGAAGTCGCTTCGCTCAAAACATCGGATTAGTGCTGTACGGAGATCCGTCTCCCTACAGTGTTAAAATGTATGGGCTCCGATAAGCCGCTGTCAGTTATTCGCAAAGTCGCGCGAGACTTTGATGAATAACTTCGGTGGTTGATTTTTAAGGTGGAAAACTACTAGTCTCGCGTGACTTTGCGAATAACTGACAGCGGCTCATCGGAGCCCATACATTTTAATATTGTACAGAGACGGATCTCCATACAGCACTAATCCAATGTTTTGGGCGAAAGCGACTTTGGATGCAACATCTGAAGCTCGCTTCGCTCATCACTAATATTGATTCATGCTGCCAGCAGTTAAAAGGAACCTGTCACCATGAAAATTCAGGGCAGTCTGCAGCATGTTATAGAGCAGGAGGAGCAGAGCAGATTGACATATAGCTTTGTGGGAAAAGATTCAGTATAACGTAATTTATTCAATAAAATCTCTATTCTTAGGAGTCCGGTGGGTGGTTCTTCTTACCTATTTACAGCCTGTCTTTTATCAGTGAGCATACAGAAAAAAAGCAGGTAAATTAAACTGCCACTATCACAGAACTGGGACAATCTGTGCAGCTTGTGCTACTGTTTTATTTATTGGGGGGCATGAAATAAAACAATACCACATAGTAAAATGGCATTTCAAAGCTGGAAATAATCTAAGTGCAGGGTGCAGTGTGAAAATGGGAACCAGATAACAGCGATACCGTGGCAGCTTGTAGTTATTCAGGTTTTCCTGACATTTATGACTTACCCTCAGGATAGGTCACTAATATCTGATCGGTGAGGGTCTGACACCCCACACCCCCACCGATCAGCTGTTCCCTGCAGCCTCTGGTGCTGAAACAAGCACTTTGAATGGATCAGGAAGCACAGCGCCATTAAAAGTGTAGTGGCCATGCTGGGTTACTGCAGCTCAACTGTTCACTTCTGTGGGAGCTGAGCTGCAGTTACACAGCATGACCACTAGACTTTGAACAGAGCTCTGCATCCTGTTCTATTAAAAGTGCTAAGTCCAGTGCTGGAGGCTGCAAGATGACTGGTGTTGTGGGGTGTTGGACCCTCATTGATCAGATATCAATGACCTTTCCTGAGGATACAATTGCCCATACAGTACAGGATTCAATTTAAACTTCTCACCCACATAGCTCTCCACAGTGCTGCACCCCTACATCTCCTCCCTCATCTCTGTCTACCACCCTACCCGTGCTGTTTTATATGTTGGCGCTATATAAATAAAGATTATTATTGTTATGCAATGTAGTTGGCCTATCACTTACTAGTGATACCTCTTATCCTCAGATTTTCCATTCCCCTTATTCAAACAAGCTCCAAAATTCATGGTTCCAGGCGTCTTCATCTGGCAGTATGAATCCATTGTGTCGGGGATAAGATGTTTTCATGGAAAACCCCTGTAGGTGTACACTATACACATTTATGGCAAGTATACAGGATATACTATAAATGACTGATCAATGCTGGTCCCTATTTCTGGGATAGGGTGGTGGGTACTATTTTTATGATATTTATGGACACATATGAGGAAGCAAACCCTCCATGTGCACGACATTTCTTTATTCATTCACTACCTGGATAGGATGATGGTTGGGGGACAGCAATTCTGAGGATGGGTGCAAGTTTCTCATTCTGTCATTGGCACCATAAGTAGCAAAATAAGGCTTAGGCCTCATGCACACGGCCTTTGCCCGGCTTTGGCCATATTGCGGTCCGCAATACGGCGGGTCCACTATATATGGGCACTGGACGCGTGCACCCCGTATCACGGATGCGGACTCATTACCTTTAATGGGTCTGCAATCCGGAAGGAGCAGTGTGGAATGGAGGCACTAAACCCCACAGAAGCATTATGGAGTGCTTCCGTGGGGGTCTCTCTGTGTCTCTGCACCGCAAAAAATAGAACTTGTTCAAGTTAAATGGGTCTGCATCCATCTGTGGCAACCTAATGGATGGTGCCCGTGCATTGGGGACAGAAAATTGCGATCCCCAATGCACGGAACAACCAGCACATGTTCGCGTGCATGAGGTCTTAGAATGTAAGCACTGTAATTAATAGGATTTCTACCATACCCCTTGCCTTTCCTTCTCCTCCTTTCCCTCTCTATCAAGAGGTTGTTTTAGTGGTGTACATGATAGAGATGGGGCTCCCATTATGGGGCTGGTTGCCACAGAGAAACAAAGGCCCTTTTTTTGCTCTCAAAGAAATATCAATAACCCTTGGTCCAATTCCTCACCCCACTGTTTGTTAAAGAGCGCCTGTTAGCAGGAGCAACCCCATTGAACAAGATATGCTGTCTGATAGGGTTGATCCTGCTGAATAAAATGATTCTGGTTTAATAGGGTTGCTTCAGCTTATAGACTCTCCTTAAAGGGGTTATCCAATATCATACAACAGCCCCCCCATGTGCCAGGCCCCTCAGAGGGAATATACTTACCCTGCCGCTCCTGGTCCCCGCACCGCCGCTGCTGCTTCTCCCTGTACATAGATGAAAACATCCGGTGTCGGGGAGGAGCAGCATATGGCAGACGGAGACCGGACAAGCCTCCCTAGCATCGCGGGTGATGTGGGTGACGTATGATATTGGATAACCCCTTTAACGCAGTTCCTCTGTAGAGAGTCCTACATATGTTCTCACTACCCAACAGTAAAGGCGATTGGCACTAAACTTTCTCCATGGGCCCTAAAGTAGCTGCTGTATGTATGCCCTTGGGTTTTTCAAACCTGACATCCCCTTTAAGAATCCAATGGGTATATATTTGCTGTGCACTTTGATGACTTATTGTCCTTGGGCTGGATTTGAAAGGCTATTCCAATTTCCATCCACAAAACACGGAGATATCTGGATGTTTGCATGGCATCCATTTTTATTCTGGACTCATGCAGTTCTTGGACAGAAAATGGACATGAATGGCGCGAGTTTCCAGAAACTGAGGTGTGAATTGCACCATTTACTTTGCCATGGGGTGCAGCCCGGATATCGCACAGATGGAATCAGGCTTGAGTGATAAGCTCTAGTGACTGCTTGCTATAACAAACCTCTTACAAAATGTCATGCATCTGAATTCTGGAGGGTAAAAATTTTGAAACAGTGCCAAAACCTACCTCCACCCCCCACCCAGCCAAGATTAGATACTGAAGATTTACAATCCATTGTCAGATACTTACAGCTAGCATGATCTGATTTTCTATACTTCAGCACTTTCTAAAAATATCCAGTAAGACAAGTACATCATTATGAGAGGGTTCTATTTTTATTGGACGCGCGGCGTACGTGGCTGATTAAGCAATGCATAGCAGATATACAGTAATGATCATTTAGAAGACAGACTTGGAGGTAAATCAATTTTAGAACAGTGATTCATTGATTTCCATTGTGTTAAATGTAAAAAAAAAAACGGACCCGATGTGAACTTTGAGAGAACTTTGGAATAATTCCCATGTACTTTTCAGTAAAATGATGGTAGCAACATGTAGAAGCTATTAAAAAAAAAACTGACCGTTCCCCTGCGCGATCTCCTGTTAGCTTCGCTGTGGAATTTTGCTAATGTTTTTAACAAGCATAACAGTAATTCTCTTTTTCCTACAGAATGTGTATATTATTACTTGCTGTAAGTGATAACACAGCTGCTGAGGAAAATGGACAAAATTAACTAAGTATGAACTTTTCAGTTCATATAAAATAAAAATAAAACCTATTATGATAGATGTAGTTTACAGAGGGGAAAGGAACCGCATTTGAGACTATGCGCAATGTATACCATAAGGTGGTTCACGTGTCGTCTATGAGTAAAGAAAGAAGGTCAGGTTGGCATCCTATTCTCCATTATTATAGGGATAACACAGCACAGATTGGCAGCCTATTCTTTATCATTATCAGGGCAGCTCATGAGGTAACTTTAGGTGCCTCTAAAGAGTAAAGAACACAACGTAGGTTGGCCTCCTATTCTCTATTATTATAGGGGCAGCCAAAGAACATACTGCCAGTTGGCCTCCTACTCTTTATCATTATCAGGAGGACAGCTCATGAGGTATCTTTGGGGCCACTGTTAAGTAGAGAACACCAAACAGGATGGCCTCATATTCTCTATTATTATAGGGGCAGCCAGAGAACACAGCACAGGTTGACCTCCTGTTCTTTATCATTATTGAGGCACCTCATGTGGTAACTTTGGGGCCACTCTAAAGTAGAGAACACCAAGCTGGTTGGTCTCCTATTCTTTATCTTTATTAGGACAGCTCATTAGGTATCTTTGGGGTCAATGGAGAGTAAAGAACTCAAAGTCGGTTGGCCTCCTATTTTTTATTATTATCTAGACAGCTCATGAGGTATCTTTGGGCCCACTCTAGAGTAGAGAACACCAAGCTAGTTGGCCTCCTATTTTTTATCATTAACTGGACAGCTGATGAGGTATCTCTGGGGCCACGCTAGAGTAGAGAACACCAAGCAGGTTGGCCTCCTATTCTTTAT
Organism: Bufotes viridis; assembly: GCA_033119425.1. Taxonomy (NCBI): domain Eukaryota; kingdom Metazoa; phylum Chordata; class Amphibia; order Anura; family Bufonidae; genus Bufotes; species Bufotes viridis. The sequence continues at coordinate 343,759,718 of CM065593.1, forward strand.
CATTATTGGTACAGCTCATGAGGTATCTTTGGGGCCCCTCTAGAGTAGAGAACACCAATCAGATTGGCCTCCTATTCTTTATCTTTATTGGGATAGCTCATGAAGTAATTAGTATAGATAAGTGAACTGATATTTCACAAATTATTCTAAATTCAGCGAATCCAAAACTTTTGCGATTTGTCCAGCACAAATTACTTAAAATGGAAGCCACCATTTTACAGATCAGAAGACAGAGAAGAAGGCACCTGCCGCTAAAACTGTATAATTTTTGACTATTTTTAAATTAGAAAAAAAAATCCAACAGGCTGTTTGCTACCACCAGTGACCTTCAGTTCAACCATAGCCATGTAACTCACTGTCACTCTGACATTACTAATGCTGTCTTGGTGTTACAGAGTTTGAAAGCGGTTGGATAAGCCCTAGGAGACCTTAGAGCATCATATACAAATTTTCACAGTATTTGGGGGACTTTGCATTTGGGTAGAAATCTGAAATCCTAAACAAATTCACTCATATCTCATTGAAATCCTGGCAAACCCCTTCAATAAAAACTGATCTGAATTTTAAAATATGTGAGTCGGTTGTGTATTTTATTAGGCGCTATTAGCTATACAGGACTATATTTCTTGTACCATTTGAGAAAATATTTGATCAGACCTGTTCCCATTTGCTTTGAAGGGTTCGTGTGCCTCAGACAACCATTATTCCTAGGCATATCAATCAATGTAGTAAAGCGAGAACATCTACATCAAGCTTCTCTCTTAGGCCTCATGCACACGGTCGTTGTGCGGCCGTTCCGTGCATTGGGGACCGCAATTTGCGGTCTCCAATGCACAGGCAACGTCTGTGCGGCGGCCGGGACGGATCGAGACCCATTCAACTTGCACCGCAAAACACCGCAAAACAATAGAACATGTTTTATTATTTTGTGGTGCGGAGGCATGGACAAAAACTCCCCGGAAGCACTCTGTAGTGCTTCGGTTGGGTTCCGTGCCTCCGTTCCGCACCGCAGCTCCGGATTGCGGTCCGCATTCGTGCTGTGAGGAGCACATGGCCGGTGCCCGCATATTGCGGACCCGCTGTTTGCGGGCCGCAATACCGCCATGGCCGGGCAACGGCCGTGTGCATGAGGCCTTATAGAGAGATGATTCACATTAAAGGTGTTACACAGGATTAGAAAAACATAGCCATTATTTACCAAAAACAGCACCATACCTGTCCACAGGTTGCATGTGGTATTGCAGGTCAGCTCCAGTGAGTTGAAGGAGGCTGGTTTGCAATTCCACACACAACATGTGTTGGATGAAGTATCCATGTTTTTCTAATCCTGGACAACCTTTACAATGCTCCATTATTTTCAGTGTGTAATTTTACCATTTATAGGTTTCCAATTTTTCCATGTGAATATCCATGATTTTGGCAAAGTTGTCCAAAACATAAAAATAAAAAATAGGTTAATAACCCTGAGGATTGTGGACAGTCTGAGCTTTGCCACCCAAGTCCCTAACCTTGATTCAATGAGATCTCACTGTCTGAAGGAAGGGGAACAGACACGTTTCTGGTATCAGATCTGGTGGGAAAATCATCTTTATTTAATGTAAGGTAGAAATGTCTCTTCGGAGCATAAAGTGACTGCTCCATTATGGAAATAGACGCACTGTTTTGCTAATCAGACTAGAAATTTTCCCTGAATGGAACATCTGTTTCACCAATCCTGACCCCGACTTGTAGGACTGATAGGAGAATGTGCATCTGGTTTTTGTGTTTCACTCCAATGGAAACAAGTGACTTGGAAAAAAAAATGTGTCTCCGAAGTATAAAAATGTTGTCTTCATATTTCACATTAATCTTTTGTGGGGAGGTATAATAAAGAGATCTCATATCAAGAAGAACGAAGGGATAAAAAAAAAAATTGTTTTTAAAAAAAGTTTTCAAAAATTTGCTATAAAATTCAAAGTAACATTTGATCTAAGTCTTTTGCCCTGAAGAAAATGCTATTAGAAACGTCATTGTCAGGTTGGGTTCATACGTAAGTTCATGTTGGTGTTTTTTTGTACTTTCACATTTTTAGTGCCCAGCCAGTCCAGATCCAGATGTTAACTGAAGGTCTCTGGGAAATATGAAAATGCAGGACACATAAGTGCTTTTTTGCTGACAACATTTTTGTTTGTTAGGTGGTGTTCAATTGTTTTTCTTGCTTCTTTTGGAACACACAGTCTGCTGTAGCCCTTGGTGTTCCTTTCAGACTTTTTTCACATCACCTTCTGTATAGGGGAAAATCGCCATAAAGAAAACACTAGTGGCAAGCATAAAATGCCTGAAAAAGACTATAAAAAATGCAGCAAAAAACGTGATTATTCAGGCATTTTATTTTGTGCTAAAAAATACCATACAAAATTTGTGTGTAAAGACCTTAAAGGGAACCTGTCACCAGGATATTCACTGATATACCAGGCATGCTGCCTTGCAGGCCTCGTTCTGCTGAATATAATGATACCTTTCACTTGGTGATCTGGTGCTTTATTGGGGAGAAATAGTACTTTTAATCCATATGCTAATGAGCTGATTTGAGTCCAGTAGTTGATATGAGTCCAGCGTTTTTTTTATTCAGAGCTGTAGCCACGCCCCTATTCACTTCAGATGTAAAAGGGGCGTGGTTTATCATTTATTCATTCATGGGGAGTGGCTACAGCTCTGAATAGAAAAACGCTGGACTCATATCAACTACTGGACTCAAATCAGCTCATTAGCATATGGATTAAAAGTACTATTTCTCCCCAATAAAGCAACATATCACAAAGTGAAAGGTATCATTATATTCAGCAGAGCGAGGCCTACAAGGCAGCGTGCGTGCGTTATCAGTGAATTTCCTGGTGACAGGTTCCCTTTAAGGCTGCCATCAAGAATTTCAGGTCTCCATACAAACAGTGCGGGGGGCACCCCTTCCATCCACATCTCCACTTATTTTCATATGCAAAACAGTTCTAACTTTTTTTTTCTTGCGTCAGTCTATTTTGCCATACACAGCAGTAAGATTAAAATTTCCATTAACATTTAATATGGGTTAAATAATGAGAAAAATTTGTGCCATTGTTATTTAAGCTGCTTATCATGCTTACAAAGACACCAATTGTTTTAATGATATTTAATAGTACTAGGTATGTTACAAAAATGCATTTTATTGTCATTTTTTTGCGCCGTTACTTCTTAAATTGTTTACTTTCAGGGAACTATAATTCTGTCCTGGTCCTATGATGGCGGCACAGGTGCATGGCTTGTTACAAGACACATCCCTGGTGTCCGTCCTGTAAGGAGCCGTGCATCTGTGTATCGATCAAGTGAACAATACAGATTTCTATCCCCTGCAAAAACAAATAAACAGAGATCTTGAAAATTGTGAAAAACTGATACAGATGCAGTAATATAAAGTTTATCACACAAAGAATGACCTTTATTCTCTGAAACCGTAAAACCCTTTAAAGAGGACCTGTAAACTCTCCTGACATGTCTTTTTTTAGTAACGACTTGCACCCCCCTTGTAATATCAATTCTGAAGCATCTATTCGTAAGACTCTATGTTGTGCCATTCCCCTATTATTCCTGCTACAAGTTATGAATGAATCGCTAGCAGTTTGCAGTAAAGGTCCAAATGCGTGTTATCATTTGGGGGTTGTGTCCCTTCACAGTCTGATATTATTCAATCAGTGCTGCCAGTGTCAGTCTGTGCAGGGACATGCCCCCAACTGATAACACCCAGTTGGATCTTATCTGCAAACTGCTGGCTATTCATTCATCAATTTCTAGAAGGAATGATAAAGGAATGGCACATCATAGGGTCATAACAATAGATGCTCCTGGAATGTTATTTCATGTGGAATGCAAGCATTTGTTAATAAGAGGAATGTCAGGAGAGGTTATAAGTCCTCTAAGACTAATGTAACATTAACCTATATACTGTATGTTCATTTTATATATGATACATTTCAAATGATAGAACTTCTACTGAGACAGCTGTAGTAAGGCCTCTTTCACACGGGTGTAAAGTTTGACGCTCGCATAAGAGGCAGGAGTGCTGCGGGAAAATGTGCGATTTTTGTGCACGTATGCAAACTGTTGTAATGCGTTATGCACGCTCGTGAGAAAAATCGGCATGTTTGGTACCCAGACCCGAAGCCGGACTTCATCGATGAGAATTCTGTATATTTTATTATTTTCCCTTATAACATGGTTATAAGGGAAAATAATAGCCCTTTAAATACAGAATGCAAAGTAAAATGGGTGATTGAGGGTTAAAAAAAAAAAAAAGTAACTCACCCCCTCCAATTGAGCGTGTAGCTGCTGGTCTCCTGTTCTGTCTTCAGCTGGGGGGTAAAGGACCTTCCTTCACTGATGAAACACATACCCTTTTTTTTCACAGACGTGACTCTGAAACGGAATTGTGTACAAGGCCTAATAGCGCATTTTTGGAGTTAAACTACTTTAACTATGACAAGTGGCATAACTTAGACTAAACAAGTTTTTTTTGTGCACGCACAAATTTTTTTTGTACACAAACACATATTTTTGACACATGGACATAAATCTGGGGCAGGATTTACAGTACTCCAAATTTACTAAGGTCCATGTGCTAGTAAATTTTTCTAGACTGTGATTGTGTTCCTTGTAACACTATTATGCCCCAATTTTCCTTAGGGCGGGTTCACATATGCATTCTGAATTCCGTTATGGCTTTCCGTTATAACTGAAAATAACGGAATCCATAAGACGGAAGGACGGATATGTTATGCTGCCCATAGACTTGTATTAAGACGGAATGCAAAACAGAAGCCTTTAAAGGGCATTCCGTCATAATACAAGTCTATGGGATTCAGAACGGATCCGTCCCGTTTCCGTTATGCAGAACGGAGAAAAAAGTCCTGTCGACAGGACTTTGTTTTCCGTGTTGCATAACCGGAAGCAGACGGGTCCATTCTGATTCCCATAGACTTTTATTAAGATGGATCAAAACGGAATGCCTCTTAAAGACCTCCATTTTGACTTCTGTCTACGGAAAGCCATAACGGAATCCAGAATGCAGATGTGAACCCACCCTTACTTTACTCTGTTTCCTTTTTTTTTTTTCTGCGTTACAAGACCAAATTATCCTCTTCCAAGTCTCCATCCCACATGTCATTTCATCTCGTCAAGGTTGATTCACCTTTACGGCTTCTGTCTCCTGCCTCTACCCCTATTCCCATAGTCCCAGCAATGATACAGTGCTTGTGAGTCATACCTCCAGCTGTTCTTCTTGGAGTTCTGCTCGCTTTGATTGACGGAGCCCCTAGGAATGGAAATTAATTACAACAAGCATTACATTACAGCCAAGTTAAATACAATATGGGGTCCCGACTGTGCGTCTTCAGAACGGACAGCATTTTCCCCTGGATATTGGTCTGATTAGGACTGGGCAGAGTTTCTCCACCTCGCATGTCATGTAGCCTGGAGCTGAGTGACGACTACATTATGGTCATTTATTTACTGTTCTGCATAAAATGATGTCAACAATTTGATTAATTGGAGCATTATGTGTGTACAGGATACTCGAAGGCTGTAGTTACGTTCTGTTCTTAAAAAGTTTGCTAAAATTAGAGTTGATCGAATTGATCCAAATTTCAGGATAAATTTGATTCGCTACGAAGCCGAGTTTTCTCGTGCTTCCTGGTAGCGAATTGATTTAACCTAAATTGTGTAAAAAAAAAAAAAATCATACTTACCTCCTCCATTTTCTCACGATGGGCCGGCCGCCACCATCTTTATTGAAAATCTCGGCTGAAATCCTGTGCGTGGTGACTTATGACATCACCACGTGAGCCAATGTACAACATCATCTCGAGCTGCCATAGACTTTGCACCAGATCTTCAAGCAAGATGGCGGAGGCTAGCCCATCGTGAGAAAATGGAGGAGGTAAGTTTGATTTTTTTTTACACAATTTAGGTTAAATCAATTCGCTACCAGGAAGCACGAGGCTACATGATATGCGAGGTGGAGAAATTCTGCCCAGTCGCGATCAAATGGAGGCGGTAAGTATGATTTGATTTTTTTTTTCAGTTAATTTTTACACAGTTTTTACTCTCAAATGCTGCGATCATGTATGAACGCTGCATCTGATGGGTACAATGATGGGGAGAGGCGCAATTGCAGCTCCCTGTCATTGCACTCGCTACTTACAAAATAAAGTGACGCATTAAGAAATTCGCTCATCTCTGGCTAAAATATATCCAGTGTGTTTTCCTGTCCTATATTTCACTCAAGAAAAAAGGAATTAGAGATTCCTCTAGTATTTCCAAGGCTCCATTGAATTAAAGAGGACCGTCGCCATTCTAGACATATCGGTTATAGCAACTGCTTGCATTCCCTGTGTAATAACAGTTCTGTAGAACCTGTTCTTATGACTTTGTGATGTGCCATTCCTGATTTATTCCAGCTAGAAGTTTACAAATAAATTGCCACCAGTATGCAGTAAAGGTACTGCTGGGTGTTACCAGTAGTGGGAGTGTCTGACCCTGGCCAATCAGCGCTACTGCTGTCAGACTGTGCAGGGACACACCCACAACTGGTAACACCCATCTGTATCTTTACTGCAAGCTTCTGACCATTCATATACTCCTAGGAGGAATAATAAAGGAATGGCACAACATAGAGCCATAAGAATAGATGCTTCACAATTTGGGAATGCAAGTAGTTACTAAAACAGACATGTCAGGAGAGGAGTATCTTGAACTCCTGGCTGACAGGAGTTGTCACTTGGGAAGCTGGGGCCAAGTACTCTATTGCAACAAAATGTGCAACTTTTAACATTTTTCATAAAGTGGGTGGGATGTGTATGGAAAGTGACGTGGCCCAACTCATCTAATAACATGTGAGCGAGAAAACTAGTCCACATTACACCAGACATCGAGCTCCTGGCTATTGTATAACACTGACATAATGCTGTCAGTGATATCCTATACATTCCAGAACTTTAAGGGTTAAATAGCATCATAAATCAATATAATGCTATGCAACCCTGTCAATGCTGGGAGGTCAGGACAGGAGCTGCCCCATACTCATGCTGCGAGTCCGATGCATGGACCTCTCTTGTCTGAAAGGGGCCTTACTAATACTAGTGTGTGAAGCACCAGTCTTAGTAAATGACCCACAATGATTCCTGGCTACTCTCACCAACCAGTCTTTGACATCAGGGGTGCACCTAGCCTTTCTGCTGCCTGAGGCGAAAACTGAAACATCAATGCCAATTTCTTAACCTAACCCCTTTGCCACAATGAAAGCGCTCATTGCCCATGGCCCTTCCACTGCCCCCCCCCCTTGCTCCTACCTGGTGCTGCCTAAAGCTATCGCCTCACCTGGCCTCATTGGTGGTGCACTCCTGTATGACGTTCAAATGGGCTAATAGGACATATTGATTTGGATAAATCTAGGCGGCAGCCTACGTTATAGACTCTTCGCCTCTTCGTCTCTTTCATAACAAATAGTCGCATTTTTTCAGACATTTTAGTTACATTTTATTAGCATACTTCTATAGGCAGGTATACAGTTGTGTTCAAAATTATTCAACCCCCACTGAACTTGAGTGTTTTGGCCAGTTTGACATTGATTTTGATCATTTCAGTCATCTTGATTACAATTAAATCAAAGAGGCGCTTGTAAGTCAGACAAATATAACATTTATAATGAAATAACCACAAATGTCTTTTCTGTGCACACATCATTATCAGTTTTATTCAACCCCCAAGTGACATTCAATCTTAGTACTTAGTACAACATCCTTTTCCAGTTATAACAGCTTTTAAACGTGAAGCATAGCTTGACACAAGTGTCTTGCAGCGATCTACGGGTATCTTCGCCCATTCTTCATGGGCAAAAGCCTCCAGTTCAGTCACATTCTTAGGCTTGCGCGCTGCAACTGCTTTCTGTAAGTCCCACCAGAGGTTCTCAATCGGATTTAAGTCTGGTGACTGCGATGGCCACTTCAAAATGTTCCAGCCTTTAATCTGCAACCATGCTCTAGTGGACTTGGAGGTATGCTTGGGATCATTGTCCTGTTGAAAGGTCCAACGTCTCCCAAGCCTCAGGTTTGTGACGGACTGCATCACATTTTCATCCAATATCTCCTGGTACTGAAGAGAATTCATGGTACCTTGCACACGCTGAAGCTTCCCTGTACCTGTAGAAGCAAAACAGCCCCAAAGCATGATTGACCCCCCACCATGCTTCACAGTAGGCAAGGTGTTCTTTTCTTCATTGGCCTTGTTCTTCCTCCTCCAAACATAGCGTTGATCCATGGGCCCAAACAGTTCTAATCAGTCCACAGAACACTATCCCAAAACTTTTGTGGTTTGTCTACATGACTTTTGGCATACTGCAGTCGACTCTTCTTATTCTTTGGAGACAGCAAGGGGGTGCGCCTGGGAGTTCTGGCGTGGAGGCCTTCATTACGCAGTGTGCGCCTTATTGTCTGAGCTGAAACTTCAGTACCCGCATCTGACAAATCTTTTTTCAGTTCCTCAGCAGTCACACGGGGACTTTTCAACACTTTGCGCTTCAGGTAGCGCACAGCAGTCGAAGTCAGCATCTTCTTTCTGCCACGACCAGGTAGCGTTTCAACAGTGCCCTTTGCCTTGAATTTGCGAATGATGCTTCCTATGGTGTCTCTTGGTATGTTTAACATCTTTGCAATCTTCTTATAGCCATTGCCCTTCCTGTGAAGAGAAATCACCTCTTATCTTGTCTTCCTGGACCATTCTCTTGACTTCACCATGTCTGTAAACACACCAGTAAATGTCTAGAAGGAGCTGAGTATCACAGTCATTTTACATCTGCCTAATTGGTGCTTATTATGCTTGATTGCTGCTCCTTGACATCCAGAGGGGTTTTCAATACCTGATCGAAAACACTTGAATGAACCTCTGTTCATAAGAGTGGTAGTCTTTAAGGGGTTGAATAATTGTGTCAATGAAGAAATCACAAAAAAAACATTTAATACTGTATTACAAAAACAATTGATGTCATTTTAGTTGCATTTGGTTCTTTAAAAAGTCCTTGTAAGATTTCATTCTAAACACAATTACAAATGTACACAAAATTCCCTAAATCCCTTTACAGCATTGGGGGTTGAATAATTTTGAACACAACTGTATTTTCCTCTGTGTCACTATAACACATGCTACTGTTAGGGCAGATCTTAATGTGCAGTACAGTAGACTTAGTAGTCAGACAGCCCTCAAGTCCTTTCTAGGTGCCCAGAGCTGACTGCAGAGGGTTCCTAAAGGTCCATTTACAAAGACTGAGTGATGCCAACGCAACTCAATCACAATGCAATGCGTGACTATACAATACATCACCGAATAACCATAAAGGGACACACAATAAAAATTCCAAAGCTTTATTAGTTGATAAAAAGACCAACAACAGATATATTCATAATGTCAATATCATAGAAAATATGACGGCAGTACAAATGGTAGCCAAGACATGTGGCTCCCCTCCCATGCACAGCAGGCCCCGATTATCTCTCCCATACTGGGTAGGTGGAAACCCTATCACAGTGCTGATAAAGATAACACCCCAATATAGGGTGTAAAAGTGGAACAGTGCCTAACTGAACTAGCCTTATGGTCAATTATGCACATATAATACAGCAACGAGGCACATATGTTCCACAATTAGTATACCTGAGGGACACTTGAAAAGGAGGACACGGGCTTCTAGGTGAGAGGAGAGCCCACCCCGACGTACGTTTCGCTCCGCTTTCTCAAGGGGCGTATATGAGTGACTGAGTGAGCAGGCAATTATGGGGAATGTAATGTTTGCTCCTGATGTCTGCCTGCAGAGGAGGTGAGAGCTGCATTTAAATGCAGCAATCACCTCTGCTGTATGGGGACCAGATAGCACTTCTGCAATCGCTTGTCCCTATATATGTTCACTGTTTCTGGGCAGAATGTCACTGTTCACACAGCATAATCTGCAGATATGTTGATTTTGGTGTCTGCATCTTTTAACGGATCAATGGGTGTTTGCTTCTTGACCAGTGATCAGCGGCGCCTTTACACAGGCTGTTTATTGGGAATGAGAGTGTGTATGAACATTCATACCTGATAACTGAATCTATAATTGTCTTGTGCATAGGAACCTTTATTCTCAAGTCGGGTCACTAAGAATCCAAGTGACCCAATTAAATAGTGAAATCCACCTTGATCATATTGTGAAAAAAGGCTGTGTACACCTTCGGAGGCAATTTTTGTTTATAATTGCATTTTACTCATTTCCGGCTAAAAATCATATTTTCAATTGGCCTTTATTAAAAATATTGAGCTGTTCTGTTACAAAGGGTTAACTGTTTTTCTAGCTGTGTGACTGCTACTTTCACTTTGTGCCAATCATCTAATAAACCTTATCTCTAAACTACTAAGAGGTCATAAACACTTATTTAAGCCACATTCTTATCAGAAAGATAAGAACTGCTTATAATGAATGTTTATAATGTCAGAGAGCAGAGATAAGGAGCCCGTCAGCTCCTGGTCTGACTGAAAAGACAAAAAATCCACAGGCAGCTACTACAGCCCCTCAGCTCTGTACAGAAACACAGCTCCATATTTTTAATAGAGACCAATTGAAAAAAGTATTTTTAGATTAAAATGAGTACAATGCAATAATAAAAAATAAAAAAATTGCTCCCAAAGATATACATTGCCTTCAAACAGCTAAGATCAGAGGTTCCATTCAACCTGGATGTAGAGCAGGAGTCACTCATTCACCTGAATGGGCCTAGAGTGCCAGACACAGTCAGTACCGTAGCATGTGCCTGGTAACCATTGACGCACGCCCTTAAGGCCCCTTTCACACGAGAAAGTTTTCTGCGCGGGTGCAATGCGTGACGTAAACGCGTAGCATCCGCACTGAATCCTGACCCATTCATTTCAATAGGTCTGTGTACATGAGTACATCAGTTCTGCGTTGCATGAAAATAGCAGCATGTTCTATATTCTGCGTTTTTCACGCAGCTCTGGCCCCATAGAAGTGAATGGGGCTGCAAGTGCGGATGCGGTGCGTTTTTCACTGATGGTTGCTAGGAGATGTTGTTTGCAAACCTTCAGTTTTTTATCATGCGTGTGAAAAACGCATCAAAACGCATTGCACCCGCGCGGAAAAAACTGAATAACTGAACGCAATCGCAGGTAAACCTGAATTGCTTTGCCTGTGAAATCGCACAGTTTTCACTGAACGCATCCGCAACGCATCCGCACCTAATCCGGACACGCTCGTGTGAAAGAGGCCTAAAGGTGTTGTGTCACTTCAGCAAGTGGCATTTATCATGTATAGAAAGTTAATACAAGGCACTTACTAATGTATTGTGATTGTCCATATTGCCTCCTTTGCTGGCTGGATTCATTTTTCCATCACATTATAAACTGCTCGTTTCCAGGAGTTTTGGCCACTGCTGCAGCACAGATACAAGGTGGTCGGGCCGGGAGCTGCTGTACATGTGTGCCTATGTACGCTTCCACAGTCCAGACCACCAAAGAAGCCGGCGCTTTTTCCTATAGTGATCAAGCACGACCACCGCTGCTGGATTGCAAGGTGGTCGTAACCATGGAATGAGGCAATGTACAATCTGATGGAAGAATGAATCAAGCCAGCAAAGGAGGCAATATGGACAATCACCATACATTAGTAAGTGCCTTGATAAATACAACCCCTTTAAATCAGCCGATCAGTGGTCTTTCCTAAGGATAGGTCAATTAATATTGTGGTAAAACAGCATTTACAATTCCCATAAGGTGCTGCCTGTAAATACTGCAGACTCGGCACGGATCGCTGGAGGTGCCCAGCATCAGGCTAAGGATAGACCATCAATATTACAGTCCCGGGAAAACCCTTTTCAGACTCATAAGTCTCATACAGATGAGCTTACTACTGCTTCATAAAACCAGTTGCAAGGAGCCCTAATGTCGCGTCATGTTCTCAGGATGCTATATTGTGGAGCTACAAATAGCTCACAGAAAGTCAGGATGCAGAAAATAACATATGGAAGGATCCTGATGGGATTATGATCATCCCATGGTAGCCTTTTAGGTTGTTTTGGCGGGAATTTTCCCACCAAAATTGGTGGTCATGTTGGCTAAAAATAGCCCTAGTTGCTGTGTGAGGGCAGGTAGCAGAGAATGACTAAGGCCCCATTCACACATCCACAAGTGTTTTGCGGATCCACGGATCCGTAAAACATGGACATCGGCGATGTGCATTCCGCAATTTGTGGACCGCACATTGCCATCACTAGATAGAAAATTACTTTTCTTGTCCGCAATTTTCTTGTCCGTGGACAAGAATAGGACATGTTCTATTTTTTTGCGGAACGGAAGTGCAGACCCGGAAGTCCGGATCCCCAATTCCGGGTCCGAGCGGGACATAGCGTGTCCCCATGGGTCCGCAATTCTGTTCCGCAATATGCGAAACAGAATTCCGGACGTCTGAATGGGGCCTAAGAAGGTTGTTACTGGGCTAGAAAGATTTATGGGGCCCAGCAACAGTTAGGGCATGGGCTATTTTTTTGTGGTGTTGCCCCGGGGGGGGGGTTATATTTGCGGTGTCTGCCAGCGTTGTGCTGTCAGCCAAGCCGCAATTGAAGATCTGCTGAACGCCCGCCCTCCCTATTGCATTTTTTTTTTAATCAAACTCTAATTTTTTAAGTATCCCAGTTCATAAAAATGGAAATTTTTCTTGACTGACAAGCTCACATCAGATGAAGTTGTCTCTTCTTAATAAACTATAGCAATGGAAAGTATATGAAATCTAATAATCTAATAAAGCTCTGTTTCTGTAGTTAGGAGCATCCACTATCCGAGAATTATATATGTAGTTGAATTATACGTTTATTAAACTGAAGGTTGTGCTTCCTTTTTCCCTGCTGTCAGTGTAAGAATAATATAAAAAACGTTTTGTGGAAAATCTGCGTGAAACTGAAATTATTTTAGTGTTACTGGTAGAGATGAGCGAAGTATTTAAAAATTTCATTCTGTTTCTTTGCCGAATTTTACCAAAAAATCCTCTTTGTGACAAATTACTTCGTCACAAAGCGCATTTCTTTGTAAGTAGCGGGTGCAATGACAGGGACCGCCTCCTGTTATTGTACTTCTCCGATGCCGCATTTATACATGATCGCGGTATCTGACATAAATGAGAGTATAAAATGAAAAAAAATATATGTAAAAAATACTTACCTGATCCATTTACTTGCGATGGGCCGCCCGCCGCCCGAGATTACGGGATTACAGCCGAGATCTTCAAGCAAGATGGCGGCGGATGGCCCGTCGGGAGCAAATGGAGCAGGTAAGTATTATTTTTGTAGTTTTTTTTTTTTACAATATTTCAGGTTAAATCAAATCGCTACGACGAATCACGAGGAAATTCGGCTTTGCGTCGAATCAAATTCCATTTCGTGGACTTCGATTCGCTCACCCCAGTTATTAGTGCCCAACTAGTGCTTTTCATTTCCTAAAAATAAGATCTGTCACTTCTCCTGACATGTCTGTTTTAGCAACCACTTACATTCCTCATATAATAATTCTGGAGTATTTTTTAATATAACGCTATGTTGTACCATTCCTCTATTTTTCCTACCAGATTTATGCAAATGAATTGCCCAGCAGCCTGCAATAAAGGTCCTACTGGGCGTTACCAGTTGAGGGGTATCCCTGCAAGGTCTGACAGCGGTAGCTCTGATTATATAGTGTCAGACTGTGCAGAGACTTACCCCCAACTGCTAACTGCCAATTTATTCATACACGTCTAGTAGGAATAATAGAGCAATGGCACAACATAGAGTTATAAAGGTAGATGGCCCAGAATTGTTATTACATGGAAAATACAACAAAATACAAAATACTTGATAACAAAATACTTGTTATCAAGAGAACAATAGAGCTGCCATGCTGCTATCCCAATTCTACATCTACTATTATACTAACAGATAATATCTTCCACTCACAGCAGCAGTAAACTTACAGTTCCAATGACAGTAGCAATGGTTCTCACCAAGTACCCCCTAGGGGAAAGAAGTTAGCACTGAGTACCCTAAAGGAAGCAACACAAAATAAGGCTATTTTCATGCTGTGGTCATAGGCTTTATTTTAAGCCTCTGTCCGTAGTTCCTTTAGATTTAACCAAAAGAAAAGTTCAGAATGCAGCTCTTAGCTTTATGTCAAAGTGACAGACCCTACATTAGATGACAGACCATGATAGATGACTATTACTTTTATAAATTACATTCTACCCTACCAAACATACAGGAGAATACAGCACTACACACCTGTTACATCCAGTGACGTCTCCTCTGATATAGATGTTCTCTTTGCTCATCTTCTCCATTCAGACCAGAATGCCATGATGGTTTCTTTCAACCACGTCTCATCTCAGCAGAGTTTGACACACAGACATCTAAGGCCTTATTCACACATCCACAATGTAGTCCGTATGTATTCCGCAATTTTGCGGAATACATGCGGACCCATTGACTGTGAATGGGGCCGGAAAGATGCGGAGAGCACACACTGTGCTCTCCGCATCCGATTTTGCGGAGCGCGCCGCCGATTTTCCGGTCCGCGGCTCCGCAAAAAAAATAGAGCATGTCCTATTCTTGTCCGCAATTGCGGACAAGAAGAGGCATTTTCTATGGAGTCCGGGCAATGTGCGGTCCGCAAAAATGCGGAATGCACATTGCCGATGTGTCCGTGTTTTGCGGATCCGCGGCTCCGTGGATCCGCAAAACACAACGGATGTGTGAATAAGGCCTTAGATTCCTACTTTTCTATCACACACCCCACCCTCTCAACACCCCATCCTGCTACCCACAATACTGTGCATGCCGTGCTCCCAAATACCACACATATAGTACCTTCTTCAGGAATTATTGCCACACAGTGCCCTCAAAAATGTCTGCATCCAGCAAATAGTGACAGTAATAGCGCTGTAAACATAGTGTCACCCAAAAATAATTGTGCTCATACTGTGCCAGGGTGCTCTACGTAGTACTAGTGCTCCAAAAGTCCCACCAATAGTAATTATACTCAGAGTGCACATAGCAGTAATTGTGCCCTCAATAGTAAATGTCCCCCCTTGTGCCCCAGAAGTCCCCATAGTGCAGACCATTTCACTGTATCACATTGAACACCTTCTCACCCTGGGGCACATACCCTTTGGATGTACGTACCGCAGGGTGAGAAACACTGCCCTATAGTAGTTTAATTTCTCTGTGCTGACTGCTATAGAAGGGGAATATTTTGTATTTCCAATGGCATAGTACTGCGGAAATGAAAAATAAGAACACCCAAACATCCCAAAAAATGTTTACTACAAATATTGAGTTTAAAAACATTCCCCTTCTGATGGGTAAGAAGGGTTCACATTACGTTTTTCACCATCCGTTAAACGTATACAAAACACATGGACATTAAACAGATGCCTCAGACTGATGCCATAGAGTGGCATATGTTCACCATAGATTCCATTGTAAAAAAAAAAAAACTTATATGTGGTGTACTGCGTCTTTGTACCCTTTCGTTTCTAAATGTGATGTGAACGCACCGTAAGGCCTCGTTCACATTTCCGTGTCAGTGTCAATTCTATGAAAAAAGCGTGCATGTTTCATCTGTGAAGATGTCCGTCAAGGATCCGTGGTTGGTCCATTTTTACCATCCGTGTGTCATCCAGAATTCACGGACGTTGCTTAGCTGAAAATTAATTTCAAAAGAGTCCCCTATTCGTCTTGAGTGAACAACGGACACAACACGGATGCCATCCGTATTGTGTCAATGATTTTCACAGACCCATAGGTTTCAATGGGCATGCTTAGTCCACATCACGGATCAAAGTAGTGCATGTCTCTGTGATTTTTTCTACTGACTCACAGTCAGTTAAAAAAATACTGAAATGAGAACATACACATTTAAATCAATGGGTACGTGTGGTGTCTGCGGAAAATGCGGACAGCACACGTCAGTGAAAAACGGAAATGTGAACGAGGCCTTAGCATAATTTAGATTTAAGGGTGTAGCCTTCGAAATCAGTATTTTTTACTTTCTGACTAATATAGTTCATGAAAGCCACAGAAAAGACTAGGATATAAGCAGTTGGTAGATCTGATAAGTAGTTTTACGTTATTCAAAAGGAAATAGTTATCTACTGGTGATCATGACCACACAGATACTGTACTTCAGCCAGATGTTGTCCTTTGATGTATCTTGGTGAGAAGAAAAAGAAGAAAAGAACAAGAAAAGAAAGATTCAGTTTGCCATATTTTGTTTAGTCTAAGATCAAGATGTTACAATAGCGATGTCTTTGTTGTCTCGATGGCTTTACTTGCTTTTATTCTGCTTAAGTAGGGGATAACAGAGTTGCAGAATCTCTCAGATATCTGAAAAACTGGAAGAAACAAGCAAAATGAATTAATAAATTAGTGGATTAAAGAGAATCTCAGGTAAAAGCTGAAGATTTCCATTGAAATGATTCATTAGGGAGCCCTCCAGGTGCCCAAATGCATGATCATCTGCCCCCGTGAATATATTCAGGCCACTTTTAGCAGCCGATGGGAGCACCATACTGAGGTAATGCTGGTTGTATTGCTACATACCAGCAGCATGTATTCATAGTACATAGCGTGAACATCTAGAAATGGTAACATACTGTACCTGTATTTACATTTGTCATATGGGTTATTACTCAGCATTCCTAAATGGATTTGAATGGAGAAAAACTTCCTAGTTATAGATCCTTCTTCCCATATTACTGCATAATTAGACAGATTTTCCAGTCAGCACCCTCGAAAAGGCTAAATGCTTTTTAAAGAGTCCCTGTACTGTCACACAATTTAATTTTATTTTCATAGAGAATGGTGTAAATAGTGAATTTCTAAGTCACTTCATTTAGTTGTAAAGTCATGGCCACTTCCCCCTAATTTGCAGTCCACTGCCTGTTGTCTGGTAAAATCCATCCCCAGTAACAGAGACATAGAAGATGGCAGAGATGAATTCGGGAAGTGTCAGAGCTAGCTGAGATCCTAAGCCTGATAAAATAACTGCTTATACATTGCTTCTGAAGATTAAAGGAGCCTCCTGCTGTTCTATAAATGTGATCTCCCCCTTCTTAATCTGTTCTGTGAGCTCCAGAGATGAAAACAAACATAGTTGGAAGTAAGGGAAAGGATGTCACAACAGTACAGCACTGATAGATTCCACAGAAGGGAAACACTACTGCTGAGAGAAATGCATCTAGCCGTGCAGCTCGAGACAGGAATAATTAGGCTGAAAAAAACAATAAGGAATTTTAAAAGAAAGACCTGTTCCTTCACCGTTATTGTTGTACAAAGAAACACTGCCATTATACAAACTATTTTTGAAAACTTAGGTACGCTTTGAGTCAGTAGGGGACTGGTGTTCCCATATGCCAGTCTTGATCCCCCTACACTGGAGTAAGATGTGCATAGTTTATTAAAATGCAAATGCCTCTTAATAAATTAGTTGTATCTCTGGCACTCTGTGTGCCAGAAACTTGTGTATGCCAGACAGGAGTTAGTCTACAGTATTGTAGTTATTCTACAATTCTGAGGATTTACCGGTTCATACATAGGCTGATCTGGTGTTCTAGGAAAAATGTAATAATATCTGTGGAGAGGTGATAGGGTGAAATTAGTTACATAAAATACACATAATGCTTCCTTGATATATTGTGTAAATCTATCATATGGTACAAGGACAACACAACCTGTTGTCAACAATGCAGCTCTACAGTGTTGTCACCCAGCTTTTCCAGGAGCTTGAACATCAGGTTAGTCTAACTACATAGCTAGGGAAATTTCGAATTCAGCAATCTGGGAAAGCTGGGTAACAACTTCTGCAGAGATGTAATGGAGACCACTCTTGGTACATAAATTCTATATACACTATATCCATACATATATCAGGATAACTGTGAGTATACACTATATATGTAGTTTGATCTCCTTCATCTACCACATGCTACTGAGCTTTCCAAAAGTACTGAAATGCAAATCTGGAAAATTCTGCCGTCAAAGGAGTAATTTATCATTGTACAACTGAGCAAATTAGTTATTCAGCCGTATGTAGTAAGGGTGGTACTATTTACTAGTACTACAGATGGTACTATGGATGGCACTTTTACCAAAGCTCTTTTGTACTGTTAGTAACTAGAATATTAATTCCAACAAAATGGTAACTCTCACTGTGTAGGCAAAAAACTAGCCTGACTAAACCCAGCTCCTCCTCCTAAGCATCCAGGCTCTGGTTCAGTAGTCTTAAAGGGAAAGGGAGGGAAAGACATGGCTGCAGCCTGAGAGAAGAATACATGTCTTTTCTATTTTATTTTCAATGGTCTACAATAGTGATATCTGGTCTGAACAAAGAACAAATAAAGACACATAAGGAGATTGTAGTATGTTCTGTTGGTTTTTTCTTTTTTTTTTCTTCTTCAAACAAAAGGCAGAAGGCAGGACACAGGCAGACAAACAGACCAGGGTAACAAGCACAGGTCAGGCGGCAGACAGACTTGGGAGTCAGGCAGAACATGGTCCACAGATGGACAAACGGATTTTAACTCCTTCACAGGATTAAGCAGACTAGAAAAAAACTGAGAACCTGTTGCTCAGGCAAGGGTTGGGACAAACAGCACAGAATATATAGCAAATCTGATGAGCTCATTAGACAAGCAGGTGCACACAGAAACAAAGGAGCACTATCTATCAATCTATCTATCTATCTATGTATCTATCTGTCTCCTATCTATCTATCTATCTATCTATCTCATATATATATTTCTTTCGTGTCTACTACTCAATCAATTTACGAGACAGCTGTCAGCCAAACACCTATTTGGCTGACAGTTATCTCTCCTTTTCTTCCCATATATATGCATGCCCGACTGATCATACTCATGGTCTGCCGATGCCACCAAAATCATGTGGTTCAGCTGATACACATTTAATGTATGTGGCCAGCTTATTAGCTATACTGTGCAGTGTATATATATATATATATATATATATATATATACACATAAATTTCTGCTTAACACAGTTCCTCACATTCTTTCATATATTTGCACGGTGCTTTGAAACATCAATTGAAGTTCTTGAAAAAGAACAAAATGCTGCAAATGAAACAAGAGTCATCTTGGCAAATATTATCTTATCCATTAGCTCAACCAAAAGAATCTTTTCCTTGTTTGCAGCATGGGAAATCAGATAAATTCCTCTTACTGAGTGCTGCCAGTCAATGATCATGTTTTGTTTGACACCATTCATTTGTCCCAGACCATAGTAATAAAGGAATCTTTCACTCCAACTCAGTCTTCAAGCCTTAGAAAAGAAAAAGCAAGCAAACTTTCATGATGAACTCCGAGGAAAGATCTGAAACATGACAAAATAAAGTTTTAAACATGAAACAGACAAAGCAATGTTTTTTCTTTCCTGGAGAGAGTAAATAATTCCACGCCCTAGATTTTGCGACTTTTTATCTTCTGTTGAGAAGTGAGGCGAGCATGAAAAAGAGTTTTGTCCAGGTGGCATTTGGAAATGTCATTTTTATTTAAAGAATGATTAAAAGATAAAAGCAATACATTTCATTGTACAGGTAAGACTCAAAAAGAAAAAAAAAATGCAAATTAACTCTTTGCGGACCAGGCAAGTTTGATCTTGGGGGCATGAACAATTTTTTTTATTTTGCCTTTTTGCATTCAGTCATTACTTTTTTATTGTTTGGTCAACATACTTGTAAGAAGCTTGGTTTTTTTAATAATTTATTTTTTTATATTTATTTTTTAAGGCAATGCGCCAATCATCATAGCTGATGGTATAAATGTATTTAAAGGTTGTTACACTTATTATGTTTATTATTATTACTTTTATTTATTTTGACTTATGTTGAATTATTTTTTATTTCTTGTAGAAATATTTTTAAGTGTAATTATTTATTTCATTTTTGTTATGATCCCAATAGGAGATTTTTAACTTTCATGAATTATAATGTATTGACCTATATTTATTCCATTACATTAGTTTGCTCTTATGGTAAATAGGCAGTCATTAGAGCATACATATATGGGTATAGGAACTATACAAAGTTTCGGATCTGATCAGTTCACAAAGATTCCCTGTGAACATTCCCTATGATTAATGTAAAAAATAAAAATCAGACCATGTATTACATGATAATCTCTTTCTAACAAAGCTAGAACCAGCCTTGTAACACCCATATATCCAGACATCTCCACATTCATTGCTCCAATTGCTCTGCTAGATATTTAGATATACGCTGTTAGATATATTCTAAGCTGGGAACTCAGGGAAGGGGTATCCTTTCTGCTACAGCTCAGCGGGCATTTCATTTCACAGGGGCGTATCCTTTCTACTACAGCTTTCTCCCTGTAACTGTCACAGCTTTTAACAGTAGATATGGCTGGTGGCAGTTGAATATTGGAACCGAGCATGTGTGACTACCTCATAGATGTTACTGAGGTGGACGGAGGAATAAGGAATAGAATGTACAGCAGGTGGTGCTATACCAATACATTTTATTAAATAGCTCACTAGCTACACAAAATGTCTAATTACATACAATCAATAAAGTATTCAGTTCCATGAGCTGGAGGGTCCCCAACTATTGTAAGGCTTGTTTCACTTTTGCGGTAAACAGATCCAGCAGGCTTTTCCAGCCGGAAGCAGCCTGCGGAGCCATAAATGCCGGGCGTTACTGTGCACTGCCGAGATACCGTCTGGCCCCATTCACTATAATATGGCGAGGAGCAACCAGACAAATACCCACTGCATGCAGCACTCTTCGCCCCACCGCTTCTCGGCATATTTGCCGGGTAGTGGCTGAATCTCCGCCGGTCCCCATTATAGTAAATAGGGCTGGATGGTATCTTGGCAATGCATGTTACCTGATCTGCTTACCGCAAATGTGAAACAAGCCTTAGCCTTTGCTCTTGTGCAGTGCGATCTGCAATGATCACAACATGCAAAATGCATACAGATGGTTAAATGTCAGTGATCATAGGATTTGCTTATCTCTGTGCCTATGTATTACACACCTTACCCAGCCCCTGACTGCATGTGTACAGTAGCGATGCCTGCTGATCATAACTAGTATATTGGTCATTGATCTTCAGATGATTAAATATATTATTTCCTTTTTTATAAAAATGTATTTTTTAAATAAATATTATAAAACTGTTATATGATGATAAATATTCATAATACGGTTATTTGTTAAGTCTACAACTTAAAAGATGGCACACTATGCTTATATTAATTAAACTATGTGGTTTATGTCCAATTAATTTTGTTAATTAGAATGTAATTTATATACGATGCCCATGTACCTATCTAACCAGACATGCAAATACATAAACAAACACAGCATTGTACAAAGAACTATACACTTAGATATATTCATATGAAATAATAATATGGAAATTATAAGCTTTGAAAAAATTTCTACCGTCTTTAAGAAATTTACAATTTTACTGTTTGGAATAATGATTTCACAGTTTTATATTTTATTGTATGTTCTCAAATTTATTTCTTTTTTTACTTCCAAGTAATGTTGAATTCTTAAAGTGACGTTTCATCTTTGATAAACATTGGCTATATAGTGAGCAAATGGAAATTTAGACTTTACATTACATACTGTGCCTTGAAAAAGTATTCATACCCCTTGAACATTTCCACATTTTTTTCACGTTACACCCACAATCTTAAGTGTATTTGATTGGGATTTTATGTGATAAACCAACACAAAGTAGCAAGTATGTGTGAAGTGAAAAGAAAATGATACATGGTTTTCAACATTTTAAATAAATAAAAACCTGGAAATGTGAAAATCAATCAGTTGTTCCTGACTGCCGGTCCAAATGAGGAAGACGTCATCTATGTATCACCGCCACCTCAGTACATGCCTGAAGTGGTTAGACAGATAGGTGACGTCCTCCTCAAAAACACGCATGTAATCATTAGCGAAAGTGGGGGCCATGTTAGACCCCGTGGCCGCACCCCGCTTTTGGATGTAAAAACTCACATTGTTACCAGATCGATAGGGTTAATGCCATGCTGTAGTCCCGGCTTCCCCCACGTGGTGTTCCCTGTATATGTGTCAACAGTTGGTGCTCGACGGTACTTACAGTTTGAAATATAAGATCCTAATTGTAACAATTTGTTTGTTGTATGTATGCACGCCTTATTGGTCAATGTTCTACAGAGGCCATGACGTAGTATCAAGTGCGTCTGATCTCGTGTTACCTTTTCCAAGATGGCGGTTTTTGCAGGAGTACTGAATACTGCACAGGTACAAGTTTATTGTGATGCTGTTTTATGATATTCGCATGACGCAATTATTCTGCCACATGCGCATGTTTATTATGTTGTTTGCATGACGCGATTATTCTGCAATAAGCGCACCCAATTTTCGGATGATGTGCCTATTCGGGCTCATGCGCATCTGAGATTCCGGCACGCCGTTCTTGGCAATGGAGTTGTAACGGGGATATGTGAGTTGCCTTGTTATGTGCCTCTATCCATGCCCACAGCCATGCGGCTCAGCCACTCCCCATGATTGATGTGTTGTAATTGTCTTTTTAACCAGTTGTGGTCTGGGTGATTGTACATGTGTACTATATACATACAGATTTTGTATTCATCAGTATAATGAATCATGATATATATTTGCATCACGTTTTTATTTATGATCATGCACTGTTTTCACAGTATTTATGTATTCACATGCGTTTTCTATGTATTTAAAATGTCACTTGTACTGGCATGGGTTAATGCCAATTCAGCTTGATGATGTCACTTCCTCACACTATAAGTATGTTCAGTTTGCATTGTTCACATTGCTTGAGAAAGGCTTTATGTTGGAGCCGAAACATATCGTCACTTCTGGGTGAATAAACATCCTCCTTTTTCTACTAGTTATTGGAGTGCTGCTCTGCTTTTTGTTTTTTATAATCTGGGGACGCTTATCCCATTGGAGCCAGCACCCATTTTTCTCCTCAGGTTGGTGCTGCCATTTATTACATTTATAGCAGATGTCAGGGGAACATTTGGACCATTTGGTTCAGTATGTCTGTCTCTGTTTATGATGGAGAGGTGTCTGTCCTTGTCTCCTCCATTAAAATAAAATTGCCCAATAAGGCCTCATGCACACGACCGTTGTTTGATTCCGTGTCCGTTGCTCCATTTTTCGTGATTTTCTGCGGACCCATTGGTTTTCAATGGGTCCGTAGAAAACTCGGCAAATGCACCGTTTGTCCTCCGTGTCCGTGGTCCGTGATTCCAGTCCGTCAAAAAAATATAACCTGTCCTATTCTTGTCCGTGAAAAACAGTTCACGGATTCATTCAAGTCAATGGGACTGTGTCATCCGCGTTCCGCGTAAAATCTTTTGGGTCATGTCCGCTAAAAAAAACGGATGACACACGGAAACACAACGGAAGGCAAAAACGGACACGGATCACTGAACAACGGAACCCCTTTTTGCGGACAGCATAAAAAAACGGTCGTGTGCATGAGGCCTAAGCCTGTGACTACTTTTCACCACTAACTGTACCCTATGCCCCCTTAGTTGTTGGGTCCCATAGAAGCTGCTATGCCTACCCTGTTAGATATGCCCATGGGTGCAGCCTAAAATTATAAATATTATGACATGCAAATATTTTGTATTGCATTTTAATAAAAGCCATTGGTTTGTACCATCCCAGGATACCATGACCATACTGGTTCTTGTGCCCAGTAGACTAATACAAAAATGAGCAATATGAATAATTGATCCTGTTAGCCTATTAGTGTCACAAGACGATTTTTATATAATTTGAGCTGTAGTCACAATTACTATGCATACATTCCTGAATGTCATATGTGCAGAATATCAGAATACATTACACATTATTTCCATTTAATTGAGATATGACCAACTTTTTTATACAAAAATATCACACTGAGATATTACTTTAGCATTTTCTACTTTGGTTTCTTGTTTCTCTCGCTCTGTTTTCTCTTTCTGGTCACCAGCTGGTAACCTTCAACCTCAGCATATGGTTCTCCATCCCAACACAATGGCACACATATGCGCAACTGCCACTGACTACTGTGGTGGTCGTTCTCCCTTTTTACAGTCTTTCTGCCTTGCCCAATCATCTGACTTAAAGGGAAAATTTCATCAGAAAGTTTTTTTTTAAGTTAAATAGACATCGAAATAACTTGTTTTAAAGGATTTTTTGCTGTTATTATTTTCCATTTCCAAAATATTATGCCACTGGAAATGCAATGCTAAATATTGTCCTGCTGTAACAGTCACCACAAAATATAATAACTCATCTTTAAAAAAGGTAATCCATTGTCAGGTTACTGCAGCTGTGAGGGAAAGGTGTTCTCTGAAGGGTAATCCTTATTATACCAGTAGGTGTAGAATTTGGATAACAGTATGACAGCTCCACTGTTCTCTTGAGGGTCCTAGATAACAGTATCAACAGAAAAGCATTGCATTGATTAGTGTAATGTTTGATGCTCTAATTGAGTGACTACGGGAGGCTTTCTCTGGTCAGAATGAATGGCCTGACAGACAGTTAAAGTATAACTGTCAAATTTTATTTATTTTTTACTATTGGATTTTGGTGATTAATATAACCTTGTTGGCCCTGTTTTAATTTCTGATTGTTTAATAAATAACCCCTAAAAGCCACCTAAAAGTTCCCAGTATTGGCTATTTTTATCTGAGATTAAAATCAGGTTGCTATGCTCCTTCCGTCTACCAGATGAGGACGGAGCACGCTGCCTGCACTGGGAACTGATAGTGAGTCAACATTGTAAGGGAATGTATAAAAAGCCAGGTTCTTCCTGACAGGAGATAACAGTGCTGGGCTGTGTGTGTGAACTTCTCCACATGCCTGTGCTTGGCAGACACTCCCTTAGCAGTGCAGGACAATGTGGCTGCTCAGTGTATAAATGACAGCCTTATCTGATAAGAGGAGAGCTTGTAGAAGGACTACAGGCTTCAGCCAGACCTGGGAACTTCACTGCAAGACCCCCCTATACAGAGCTGGTCTTCACTAACTTCAATGCAGGCGTCCTATGGATTAGCCTCAGGGCTGAGAGCGGCCATTTTAATAGAATAGTGAAGTTGTAGTTTTATGCAGACTGGTTGCTAAGGGCTGAATCTTATTAAATAAGGGGTAAGTCAGTCTAATAGTTATTGATTCAGGTATATTATCATATTAGTAACTACATATATGAAAACTGAAATTAGGGTCTAAATGTGGCAGTTATCCTTTAAGGAAGACAGTTTGTTGAGGTAAAAGTTTAAACAGAGGAAGTTAAAGGGAACCTGTGATCACACAACTCAGTATGAAACCATCTTATGGTATGGCTACATGGCACGGTCATGATGCAGCCATTCTGCATTAAGGGAACGCATGTTCACCTCATGATGTTACCACATGCATAATCATGTGTTACTGAAAAAAAGTGCACCACAAGGATAAGCAACTGACAACACTGGCTAATCCCTCAAGCTGATGTTAAAAGCTGAGACTTTCGCCAATATCTTCCAGTCAGGAACACATCGGAGCCCCTCATGCACCGCGTCAAAGTTTCTCAGCATGGCATGGGGTCCTACCACTAGACTACCTATGGTGTGTGAACAGGGTCTAAAAGGTGCTGAGATCCAGTTCACAGCCCCACTCCAACTCACCTGCACATGCTTTATATGTTTTGAATGTGCCATTGCGTATGGCTGGTAACATTCTGCTGCACCAGGAGCCTGTGTCACATGGTCTGTTGTCGGTGGGGCTTGCAGCCTCATCTGTCTCCCATTGCATTGTTGGTCCTGCAGTGCAGGTGAGTGGGAGTGGGGCTGTGAGCTGGATCTCAGCACCTTTCAGACCTTGTTCACACACCATAGGTAGTTTAGTGGTAGGACCCCATGCCATGCTGAGAAACCTTGACGTGGTGCATAAGGGGCTCTGATATGTTCCTGACTGGAAGATATTGGCGAAAGTCTCAGCTTTTAACATCAGCTTGAGGGATTAGCCAGTGTTGTCAGTTGCTTATCCTTGTGGTGCATTTTTCTCAGTGATTTATGTGTTTATATACTGTTTATCCGCACATTGTTTAATTTTGTGTAGGATGTTTGTGTGGTGCATGTGGTTCGCGCCGGCATCGTCCATTGTATGCAATTTTTGCTGGGGATAGCCGCTTGCTGCGAACCACATGCGGAGGAGCTGCTCCCCAGTTAGAAACATGCAACAGTGTTTGGGGTTTGAGCAGTTCCACCCATTTAGGCCACGTTTATTTCTGTGATTTTTGCTGTATATCACACAGTCAATAAGTCACACACACTCAACACTGGTAATAGCAGCAGCCTACAGCATTAATTCCTAACCATTCTAGCTGTTTAAAACATTGCTAAACGCTAATGTTTCCCATACACATTAGACTAACTGAACCGGCTGCCAATCTAATGTGTCCAGAGATCTTTCTTCACTTGGTGGTGGTGGCGGGGGGGGGGCGAGAGGGCTTAATCTCAGTGTTTGATCTATTTGTTTTTCAAGGAGATATGCCCCTTTTTATAGTGTCTGGAAGTGGAGTTCTCCTCTCTCCCCTTCAAAAGTCCATACATGGTCAGATGAGCGACTGTCTATGTGTACGGGGACTCAGGAAAGATAATTGGCCAATGAACATGTATTTGTATGTGAAGCCTGGGGGGGACATATTAAGTGGAGGGCTCCTGTTCTACAATAGTATGAGGACTCCCTGCTGCCTACTTTATCAAGTGTAAGGGGCTCCTCGTTGTGTTCATTTTCCCTTACTATAACTCAGTAATCCACCCTTCATCTTATGCATCCGAATCTAACTCTAATTTGAGCCACGAGAGCCTTATAGTTATATGGACCCCCTTGCCTATAGGGTGACCCTGTGCATTTGTATTTGCACCCAGAGCGGACTTTACCACCATGCATACTAAGCAAATACATGGGGCCCCAGAGACAGGGGGTACCATTCTGGCCAAAAGTGGTTGACTGAAAAAACAAAACAAAAAAATTAATAAACCAGGGGCATGCTGCCTGTGCAGCCAGTTCAGCTGCACGGGGGCTCAATGGGAAAGAGGGCCCTTCCAAGCTACATATAGAGCAATAGCTATAGTGTCCAGACTGCACTGCTAAGTTGAAAGTATGGCTTAGCGGGCTTATAGGGATGGAGCATAGCCGTGAGATGGAGTGGAGTTTATCTGCTTATAGCGGGCTTATAGGGATGGAGCATAGCCATGAGATGCAGTGGAGTTTATCTGCTTGAGAAAGGCTCCCAGACAAAACTTTGCCCCTGTCTTCACCAATGGCATGTCTGCCCCTGGGGCAATGGTGAGAGATGGCTGAAAAATTGTTAGACCCACAGCTGTTAAAGGCGCCCTTCACCTCCCAGACATGTTTCACCAGCTAGCAGCATTGTTAGGAGGTTGGAGGCTAATGGGACGTCAAGCATCAGGAAATTTCAAGGGTTTTTCAAGAATACTATCCTCAGGGTACATATTTAGATCAGATCGAAAGAGGTCCAACACCTGCAACCCCCATGATTATCTGTTTGAGGAGGCCTCCTCACAGTTTGATAGCATTGGAGAGTGGCTGTAATTGATATTGCAGCTCAGTCCCATTCACTTGAATGGAACTGAGCTGTGTCTAGGCCACGTGGCCGATGAACGTGACATCACTGGCCTAGGAAGAATGCTGCAGCCTCTTCAAACAGCTGATTGTCGAGGGTCCTGCATGTCGGACCACCGTAAATCTGATATTGATGACGTATCTTGAGGACTGATCATTAATATCTGAATCTCAGAAAAGCCCTTTAAAGCCTACCTTCCACGTCATTGTATCTTTCCCTAAGGGCTGTATTACACCAACAGATTATCTGACCAATACTGTCCAATCAGACCAATAGTTGGTGTGTATTACAAAAGATCTGTGTGTGTGTGTAAACAGCCATCTGACCAATGATTGGTGAGAAAATCTGTCAGATGATTTGTTAGTGTAATACAGCCCTTAGAGTCTGCACTCCATTCTATCCTGTGCTTATTATGAGTTTTCTGGCGTCTATGTTATAGTCTCTATTAAAGAGGTTATCCCATGACTAATGTAAAAAAAATATTACACATCATATAGTACACAGTATTCTCTTTCTAGCAAACTCAGAACCCTGTAACTCACATGGATCTAGAGATTGGCCCATTCATTGCTGCAATTGCTAGATTTATGTCAAGCTGGCACTTCAGAGGGCGTGCATTTTTTTTCAGAGGATGTGTCCCTTCTGCTGCAGCTTGTAGCAGTTGAAGGATGGAACTGAGCATGTATGCAACCTCACTGAGCTGGACAGAGAATTTAGAAAAAGAGCAAACAGCAGGTGGCGCTATACAGATAGATTTGAGTGAATAGCTCAGTGGCTATACAAAATTTTGAATTACGTGCAATTACAAAAGTTATCAGATCCAAGTGCTGGTTTGAATAATATAGAATATATTTCATAGGACAACCCCTTTAATGCTGAAACATGTCACCTAGGTTTATCATTGAATAATGGAAATTGACATTTTTTTTTTACTTCTTGCCTAATTTACCATCTCATTAATATCTAAATCTCAGAAAACCCTTTTAAAATCTACCGTCAAACCTACCTTTAATATACCATCTCATACATGTAAAATCAGTTATTATCCCGAAAGTTTTAAATTATTAGTTATCTTTACAGCCTGAATAATCCACGTTACTCGATATGATATGCTCCATGTGGTGACATAAACCTTTTGGCCTTTCACATGTACCAGGAAACAGAAATTAGTTGTGGTGGTGTTTCTCAATGGTTGGTTTGTGGTCAGAGCTAATCACAAATAGGAAGTCCTGCTTCAGGAAATGTGTGAAGACTAATCCTGAAAAACAAAACAAACCTTTGCTTTCTATTAACTCTTGTAGGGATTTGCCTCTTGATTCCACTTCCTCTGAATAAGTCAGTAAATTTTACAAGCTGCTTGTTATGGAGTCTGCGAGTGTTCCAGACTTAGCGTAGAGAATGGTGCTACCTGTGAAGTGGTTGTCTACCCCCCACCCCCATCTCACAGGGATACTGCACATTTAGAAGGTAAGCTTTCACTGAAGAATTCATCTTTCACCAGCGTTGTGTCATTGAACATAATTGCAGTCGCTGTTCTACTAAATCAGATAGTGCTTCTTCTGTTTGCAACGACAAAAGGGACACATATTCTTTCTAGAACAAGTAGCTATCAGTCTCTGATGTTTCCATGTCTTTAGCAGAGAAGGGATAATCCCTCTTATTTTGGAAGTATGCTAACCATCACCAAAGCTATTTGATATCCAGTCATTGTGCAGAGCAGCCCATCTAATGGGAATAAGCTAAACTACCATATTACAGACTGTGGGAGACAGAATATTGAAAGCAAAAGTCAAAATTTTCCCAATAGCTCAAGTCAGAACTTGAAGGCCCTTAACCAAATTTGAAAAGAAAAAGAGAACCAAAAAGATCAATAATTTTATTTTTATATAGTACTAGCAGAAGGACCCGGCTTTGCACGGGTATATTTCATCTATTTAATTTAATTTAATGTTTGCGTGTGTCGTTAAAAGATATCGACAGCATCCCCCATAACAGTGACATCTATAGTACCCCGCCCCCTTAACAGTGACCTCCACAGCCCCCCACCCCTTAACACTGACCCCCCCACACTGCTCCTCCATCTTCATAACCACTTCCAGACTGGGCCATTTACCCCCTTCTTGACCTGGTCTAATTTTGCAAATCTGACTTGTGTCACTTTCTGTAGTAATAACTTTGGAACGCTTTTAGTTATCCAAGCCATTCAGAGATTGTTTTCTCGTGACTCATTGTACTTCACGTTAATGGTAAATTTGAGTCAATATGTTTTACTTTTATTTATTTAAAAAATCCAAAAGTTAATGAAAATTTTAAAAAAATTCACTGTTTTCTAGAGTTGAATCTCGCTGCTTTTAAGACAGATAGTGATGCCTCATTAATTAACATTCCCCTTATGTCCACTTTATGTTGGCTTCATTTTGGTAATGTAATTTTATTCTTTTAGGACGTTATAAGGTTTAGAATTTTAGAAGCAAGTCAACTTTTTTAAGGACCAGTTCAGTTCTGAGGTAACTTTGTGGGGCTTACATAATAGAGCCAATCCTTAAATGATCCCATTTTAGAAACGATAACCCTTAAACTATTAAAGCTGGTTTTAGAAATATTGTTAACCCTTTAGGTATCCCATAGGAATTAAAGCAAAATAAAGGTGACATTTCAAAATGTTAAATTGTTTGCAGATTTTCCATTTTAATCAAGTTTTTCCTGGAACACATCAAGGGTTAACAACAAAACAAACCTCAATATTTATTATCCTGATTCTGCAGTTTGCAGAAACACCCCATATGTGGTGGTATACTGCTGTTTCACAGGGCAAACGAAAGGGCACAGAAGGCAAGGAGCACCATAAGGTTTTCGGAGGGGAGATTTTGCTGGAACGGTCTTTGAGCACCATGTTGCATTTGAAGAGACCCTGATGTTCCCCCACAGTCAAAACCCCCCAAAAGTGACCACATTTTGTAAACTACACCACCCAAGGAATTTTTAAGGGGTGTAACTTCACTCAACAGGTGTTTCATAGAATTTTTAATACTTGAGTGTAAAAATAAAAAGTTAAATTTTTTTTATTTTACAAGAAAATGGTGCTTTAGGCCCAAACTTTCTTTTTCACAAAAGATAACCAAAATATGCCGCACAATTTGCTACCCACTTTCTCCTGAATGCTACTGTATTCAGGAAAAAGTGGGTAACAAATTGGGGGGAGATATTCGCAGCCTCCTCCTATCCTCCCATTGTATTAGTGATCCTACTATGGAGGTATGTGGGAGCTTGGCTGTAAGTCGGACCTCAGCACCTATTGGACTGTGTTCACACACTGTAGGTAGGTTAGCGGTAGGAACCATGCCACACTGAGATACCTTGACAGGGTGCCTTGGGCTCCGATATGTTCCTGACTGGAATATATTGGCTAAAGTCTCAGATTTTAACATCAGTGTGAGGGTTTGGCCAGTATTGTCAGTTGCATATTATTGTGGTGCACCTTTTGCAGTGATTTAGAGATATTCTACACCCCAGCGTGCAGCTGCCATCTCTGAAAGGATATTCTAGAACGTCCATTTAGAGATAAACCGACCGCCCAAGGACGTTTATAGTCAATCGGCGATCGGGAAGTGGTTAAAATGGACCTCCACAGCAGCCCACCCCCTTACCTTTGACCTGCACAGTAGCCTGCCCCTTTAACAGTGAGTTCCAAGCACCGCAGCCCCTTGACAGTGACCTTCACAGGGGCCTGCCCCCTTAACAGTGACTTCTATAGCACCCACCCCTTAACACTGATCATGTTATAGTAACCCCCAACTTTGGTCGTAAACTGTTATTTGGGGATACGCCAGGAGGGAGAGGCATCTGGATTTTCTAACATGGAATTTTCTGTTGTAAGAGCGATAACTTTTCTTTATTTTTTTGCTGAATGAGCTGCTTGAGGGCTTATTTTGTGTGTGACAAGGTGTAGTGTTTATTGGCACCATTTTGGGGCACATTTGGCTTTCTGGTTGCTTTTTATCAAATTTTTGGGGGAGTTAAAGTCACAAAAAAACTGGTGTCATTTTTCAATTTTTTTTTATACCATTTACTTGATGGGGTAGATCATGTGATATTTTTATAGATCTGGTCATTACAGACGCAACAATACCAAATATGTACATTGTTTCTACTTTTACATTTTACACCATAAAAACATTTTTAGAAAAAAAATCATGTTTTTGTGTTGGCATTTTCTTAGAGTCATATTTTTTTTCATTTTTCTGGCTATAGTTTCATGTGAGGGCTTGCAGGACGAGGTAATTATTGCTACCATTTTGGAGTACATACGACTTTTTGATTGATTGATATTATGTTTTTGTGAGGTGAGGTGACTAAAAAAAAGCTGATTTGGCATAATTTTTATATTTTTTTTACACCGTTTACTTGATGGGGTAGATATTTTTGTAGAGCCAATTGTTATGGACGCGGCGATACCAAATATGTCTTTTTTTTATTTTATTTATTTTACGTTTTACACAATAAGAGAATTTTTAGAAAAAAACTCATGTTTTTGTGTTGCAATTTTCTTAGACCCATATTTTTTTATTTTTCTGGCTATGGTCTTGTGTGGGGGCTCATTATTTGCGGGATGAGGTGATATTTTTATTGCTACCATTTTAGGGTACATACGACTTTTTGATTGATTAACATTATGTTTTTTGGGAGGTGAGCTAACAAAAAAAATCTGTTTTGGCGTAATGTTTATTTATTTATTTATTTTTTTACGGTGTTTACCTGATGGGGTAGATCATATGATATTATTATAAAGCTGGTGGTTGTGGACTCAGTGATACTAAATATGTCTATTTTATTTTTTTTCTTCTATTTTTAGCATTTTTTGAATAACGGATTGTGGGGATATTTTTATTTGTTTAAATGTGAAACTTTTTTTTTAAAAATATTTTTTACTTTGCACTTTGTGTCCGCCATAAGGTCATACAAGACCTCTGGGGGACATTTAACTTTTTTTTTTTTTAACTATTGATTTCTCCTGTAACTTGGACTGACATAGTAGCCCCAGTTATAGTGGAAACCCCCCCCCCCCCCAGAGAGGCTGTACAGCATAATACTGCGCTTGTACAGCCTCAGTGCAGGGCTGATCGTGGTCTATGGAAGACCCAACAGCTCCTACATTCCCCCGACCCTCAGTCACAAGACCACCCAGCTGGGACAGGAAGCAGCATAGTGCTTCCTGATCTGTATACACAACGCTCTTTGAGCACTGTGTATACAGCGATCTAGAAGGCAGGGACACCAAGGAACGGTCCTTGCCTTCTCTCTGGGGTGCCCTGCTGTCACTGACAGCTGGCCCCGCGCTGGGCAGCTACACGATTAGCGTGCAGCTGCCATCTCTGAAAGGATGTTCTAGAACGTCCATTCAGAGATAAACCGACCACCCAAGGACGTTTATAGTCAATGGGCAGTCGGGAAGTGATTAAAATGGACCTCCACATCAGCCCACCCCTAACTTCGACCTTCACAGTAGCCTGCCCCTTTAACAGTGATTTCCACAGCACCGCAGCCCCTTGACAGTGACCTCCACAGGGGCCCGCCCTCTTAACAGTGACCTCTACAGCACCCGCCCCTTAACACTGATTATAGATTACAGTCCCCTTATCTTTGACCTCCACTATTCCCAGCCTCCTTAACAGAGACCTCCACAGAGACTGCCCCTTTAACAGTGACTGCCACAGTACCCCGCTCCCTTAACAGTGACCTCACAGTACCCCGATGCCTTAACAATGACCTCACAGTACCCTGCTACCCCTTTAATAGTGGGCTCTACAGTCCCCTCCTCCCTTAACAGTGACCTTCACAGTGCTCTCCCCCTTTAACAGTGACCTCCAGAGTGGCCTGCCCCCTTAACAGTAACATCCACAGCAGCCGCCCCTTTATTAGTGGCTTCCATAGTATCCTGTCTCCTTAACAGTGATTTCCACAATAACCCGCCCCCTTAACAGTGACATCCACAGCAGCTGCCCCTCTAATAGTGACCTCCACAGTCACCCATCCCCTTATCAGCGACCTCCACAGCACGCGCCCTTTAACAGTGACCTCCACAGCGGCCGGCCCTTTATGTGTGACCTCCACAGTACCGCGTCTCGTTAACAGTGATTTCCACAATAACCCGTTTCCTTAACAATGACCTACACAAAGCTCCGTTCCCTTAACTGTGACCACTACAGCATCCTGTGCCTTAACACTGACCTCCATAGTGGATCCTCCCCCCAAACTGTGACCTCCACCGTTCCCTGCCCCCTTAACAAAGAACTCCACAGCACCCCAGCTGACCTACAGCAGTGAAGAAAAATGGCTGGGTTGTTATGGAAACCTGGTTTAAAACTGTGTGTATGTGGAGTCTAAGGGGGTGCGAGCTTCTATTGGCTGATCAGGGTCATGTGACTGTGTGTATGGCAGTTGGGATATGAGGAGAAAGACCTGCAGGCTTCTATTGGCTAATGTAGGTCATGTGATAGTGCCATATTTGCATTTTTTGGGAATATCTCAGGAATGGTATGTTCTAGAGAGCTGAGACCCGACCTAAAACTTTTCCATACACCTGATGTACCTGTGTGCCAAATTTCATGATTGTAAATGCGACTGTGCGGATTCCTTTAGTGGACATACATACATACACTCAGCTTTATATATTAGATCGATATAAGTACCTATACAATTAGTAAAATATCACTCTCCCTTTATGGCACCCCTGACATGACACCACTTTCTCTTGGTTGATCATCAGTGTCAGACTAGGGGCCCACAAGAGAAAATTATTCTCTGGGTCCAACCCCCACAGGCCTAAATGTTTCTGGCACACGCAGAGGTCGCAGCAGAGTAAGGGGGCGTGGCAGCAGGGGTCACTTCGAGAGGCCTGAGGTCCCAGTGTCAGCTAGCCTTCGTGTCTTGACCAGCAACCCAGCAACCCAGCGGTTCTTGAATGGTTGACTCGATCTTGGACTTCGTCGCAAGTGACATCAGACACCCCCAGCCAAGAGTCGGTGGGTTCGTCAGACACAACTCTTACTTGGCTTGGCCCGGGAGCAGGTCCTGTTCCCTCACCTGTCCTCAACCTGCCTCTGTTATTTTCTGTTCCCTCAGCCAGAGAAGTACTATATGCTGTGGGCTCAGCTTCACTATACAGCGAGGACGAGCTACTAGAAGAAAGTCAGAAGCTACTGGCAAGCCAAGATGTGGAGGAGACACCTACCGCTTCCTCCAGTAGGCGGGCAAGTAGTGATGAGGAGAGTGGTGTGGGAGCTGGTGTTGCGAGCGGTCAGGCTCCTGGTTCAGAGACCATTGAGGAGGACATCAGTGACGTGCAGACAGTATTCGATGATGATGTAGCCGATCGCAATTGGGAGCCGGATGACGAAGGGGCTTCATCAATCATCATCAGGAGAAGAGGGTGGCAGCTTATGTGTGAGGCAGTGGTGGAGCCAGCAAGTCTGTAGCTTGGTCGGGAGTCAGCAGGGTGGCAGCAGTGGGAGGTCGGGGGCCAAACGTGCCCGGGGTATACCACCCGCTTTGCAGAAGCCTACCGGCCTGAAAAGTAGTGGTGCAGGGGTTCACGGAGGCAGTGTCGGTAGCAGTCAGTGAGTGCAGAGTGTTGGGAGTAAAATCACCTTCTCGGCGGTGTGGTAGTTTTTTGTTAAGCCGCCGGGGGAGGTGAACATGGCCATTTGTCAAATCTGTGGGCAGAAGGGGAAGTGTGGCCAGGGTGCCAATGAACACATTTAAAAGGGAAAAGGCCATGAGCAAATTATTGTTCCTAAATGTAAAAGTCCGACTGCTAGGACCCACAACGATCAGAAGAACTTAGGTCCCCAAGTTGCTCATGTGAATGGAATGGTAGTGTACATTCATGACCACTGCTTCATTCAATGTCTATGGGTCAGATGAGTGTAGCACTCAGTAATCTCAAGCAGTCCCATAGAAGTGAATGCAGTGACGATTACACATGTGCACCACTACTCTATTCACACAGGAGACTTAGGAACCCCCATTCTTATGAACAGTAGAGGACCCAGTAGACGAATCAATACTGATATATTTATTGCCTATCTTGTAAATAGGTAATAAATGTTGTTTATGAACCAGCCCCTAGAGACATGGCATGGTCCCCCCCAGAATGTAGAAAGATTACAGGTTTTCTGTCTGATGTAGAAATAAAATATGTAAATGCTTTATTAAGGAATTTTAAAAGAGAGCATGTTTCCAGTTGGGGACCATTATGTATTTTCAATGGCTACAAAAGGTGTCTCTCAATCTGAAGGATCTAGCATGTCTGGGCATTATAAGGACATTCCTTTGATTACAATGGACACTGTGTAATACCTAATTTTCCCTATGGTGGTACTGTAGGGGAACTGAACACTCAGTGTTGTGTCCCTCATGGATTAGGTTTGATCACTTTGGGTCCCAGCATCAGGATACCCTCTGTTAGGGTCAGGGGAACCATCTAACATAAAGGGATTGTCCAAAGCGAACACATTTGTAATGTGGATCTGAGTAGGGATGAGTGAACCCATGGAAGTTCGGGTTCGCTGGGTTCGTCCGAACTTCAGGTCAAAGTTCGGGTTCAGGACCCGAACATGACCCCGAACCTGGTTCCCAGGGCTGGGACAAGGTCCACCACTAACAGAGGCTGAGCTGCCCAAGTGCGACCCCCACCCCCCCGCCATTTAGATATGTATGTTTATTATTAATCCTGTCGACAAGAAACCAGATGGATCTGTTATGATTCCTTTAGACTTCTACTATGATGTAAGCAAAACGGAATGCCTCTTAAAGGCTTCCGTTTTGACCTCTATCTTATAGATTCCGTTATTTTTTGTTATAACTATGTTATAATGGAAAGCTGTGTAACGGAATCCATAGCGCTAGTGTGAGCCCACCCTTAGGCTGGATTCAAACGTCCATGGAACACGGTCTGTGTGATACCGGCCTGGATTTCTTCTGAGTGCAGGAGTGCACTGAGCAAGTGGTTGCTATGACGCCGTGCGTTTCCTGCTGCCGCTGCAGTACAGTATTGCACTGGTTTGATCTATACGAGTGTATTACTGTACTGCAGCGGCAGCAGGAAGCGCACAGCATCATAGCAACCACTTACGCAGTGCGATCCTGCACGCAGAAGAAATCCAGGCCGGTATCACACAGACCGTGTTCCACAGACGTGGAAATCCAGCCTTGAGAATCCAGTAGTATATGCACAGGTGGTTATTATAGCCAAGAGATAATGTCCAGGTAAGATCCTCCATATTGGACTGGACTTTATCTATTGGC
This sequence comes from Bufotes viridis, assembly GCA_033119425.1. Lineage (NCBI taxonomy): Eukaryota > Metazoa > Chordata > Amphibia > Anura > Bufonidae > Bufotes > Bufotes viridis. Next base: position 343,796,778 of record CM065593.1, read on the forward strand.
TATAATAGCCTGCTGTGCATTTACTACACTCTGCACCATATACATCACACACATCTTACACTGATATATGTAGTACACTGTGTGTGATGTATATGGTGCAGAGTGTAGTAAATGCACAGGTGGTTATTATAGCCAAGAGATAAAGTCCAGTCAATATGGAGGATCTTCCCTGGACATTATCTCTTGGCTATAATAACCACCTGTGCATATACAACACACTGCACCATATACATCACACACAGTGTACTACATATATCAGTGTGTGATGTATGTAAAGCAGGGTGTGTGATGTATGTGGCGCAGTGTGTAGTAAATGCACAGTCCAATATGGCGGATCTTCCCTGGACATTATCTCTTGGCAAAAATAGCCACCTGTGCATTTACTACACTCTGCAGCACATACATCAGTGTGAGATGTGTGATAAATGTACTGCAGTGTGTTATGTATGTACTGCAGTGTGTAGATCACACACTGCACTACATACATTACACATATGGATACATGATTGGTGCACTTTCACCTTGTCACACACACTGGATGTCTGGGCTCCACTGCACTGGACACCAGGACTTAATTCCTCTTCTCCTCTTCAGCTCCACGCCGGCTGCCCATCCTACTCTCTTCATACATGGTGGAGCCGGCCCCTTCTCCTTCTCCTTTCAGCTCCCACCACCGCCAGCTCCCCTGTCTGTGTCTCGGGCTGGAGCAGGGAAGAGGTGTGTCCCTTTCCTGATAGGCCGGCAGCCTCCAGCGGAGGCAGCGCGATGATGTCAGGAAAGTGACACACCTCCTCTCCCCTGCTCCTCGGATCCTGTATCGCCGCCGCCGGCCGCTCCATATTCCGACGCAGACCGCAGTCTGGGGCCTGGGGGGGATTTTAACATAGGCTGCACCCTCGCAGCCTATGTTAATTTTAACATAGGCTGCATCCGCCCCCCCCCCCCCCGCTTCCTACGCCCATGGATGTGGTCAGTGGCCTGCCTGCAGGCTGCCGCCCAGAGGCTCCTGCGCCCTGAGGCTGGAGCCTCCCCAGCCTCTGTGTCGGCCCGGCCCTGCTGGTTCCCATTGAAGTCAATGGAAACCCGAACTTCACTCTATTATTATCCATTATAACGTGGTTATAGCGGAAAATAATAGCATTCTTAAGACCGAATGCAAAAGAATATAACCAGTAGGTCCTGCTGAAAGAAGATAGAAGACACTGCGGCAGTGCGATCAAGTGGATGAGGTGAGTTGTTTTTTTTTTACCCCTAAATGGCCATATTCTTTTGCATTCTGTCTTAAAAATGCTATTATTTTCCGCTATAACCATGTTATGACGGAAGATAATAAAATCACCTAAACACCAAACCCGAACCCGGACTTCAGTGAAAAAGTCCGGTTCGTGTTCCGGGTACCCGAACTCGCAAAGTTAGTTCATACCTAGATCTAAGTTAAACAAGAATTGTAGGAACTTTATATATTACTTTAAATTGCTATGGGTTCTAGGCTAAACCTATAGAATATTTCAGCTCTCCTTTATACAGCTATGGTTAATCTAGTTCCAGGTTATAGGAAACCTCAGTTCTCCTGTATACAGGAATGGCTCCTATTATTATTACTTTATATAGCAAATGTTAAGCAAACTGGCAATTGACAAATGAACACAAATGGCTGCTTGTCAGACTGCACAGTAAGCTGAAAGAAAAATTGCATAGTATGGAGATTAGGTGGTCCAGACAGTAACCATATTTTTCATTTTGTAACGACACTCTATATTTTTCATGTCATATCCAGTGGGATCATTTGGTCCAATAAAATAAAATAAAACATTTTAAAAACGAAATAATCTTCTAGCCAAATATAAATAGGAGAAAAACACAATTTCTAAGGTTAGCTTGGAAAGATGTTGTTTCTAATTACATGTTTGACTTTATGGAATGTACAGAGAGACCAATGAAAACATATCTAAGAAATGGTTAGAGAAAAATAGACATTCCTTAAGCTAAATTTGGCGACTGGTTTTAGGCATTCTGTTATCCTTATATAATTGTATAGTCAATTTACCCTCCATTTTTAATACATATGCTGCCTGTGTTTTATGCTATAGTTAAATTTAATATATATTTATTTGATGCTAGATGTAAATTCTGTATATTTCTGCTGGAACTTGCAGGCAGTGTTTGTACAATTTGTGTGCCCTTTAATCCAGTGTCCTCGTTGGTTATGGCATTTGCTTTAAATTGTTTTGTTGACTTGAAATTTCAATTGAACTCAAAGAACGGTTAAATACCGGAAAACCAAAATGCCTACTGTTAAAACCAAATGGTAACACAGTGTTCTTGGACTGCATGAGTTGGAGGGGAGGACTGTAAACTGAAAAATTATATGGATTGACTTCGGCATTTCTGATTAGTCAGTGAGTCATTGAGGTTCCCAAGTAATGGACAGTTTAACCAACCAACATGAAGCACTTTCTCAGATTTGTTAAATTGTGGAAACATATTATAAGTATTTAAGTGTCAAGGCTATCCACCAAACCCAATAGATTGCTTGATGTTTTATTTATTTTTTTAAGAAACAGCGCTAGTTCTATGGCTTGTATTTGGTATTTCAAGACAACTTCATTTAAAGAGGGCCTGTCAGCTCTCTGGTCATGTCTGTTTTAGTACATACTTATCGACCATAACATAACAAGAGCTGATAGGAGTTCTTTAAAGGAAATGTGTCACCAAAATTTTTATCTTCCAATTAAAACCAGATTGTAACACATCTCCTTTTTTTCTAATCTGATTTTATTCTCTGATTACAGATTTGTTATTCTATTTCGTAAACATGATTATGGGGGGCAGCCATCTTGCCTGAGCTGTTATTGACAGCATTTAGAAAGCATTAAAAAATTGCTTTCCGGCAGCCCCATGGTCCATAGACACAATGGTCTGGATGGGACCTCATTAGCTTCTACGGGAGAGTTTTCTAGGCATGACCTGCAGGATTTTATGTTTTTTGTTTAAATATATATAGATCAGGCATGGCCGACCTGCGGCTTGTTGTAGCTGTTGTAAAACTACAACTCCCACCATGCCTTTCTGTAGACTGTAGGCAGTCTGGGCATGCTGGGAGTTGCAGTTTTGTAACAGCTGGAGAGCCTCATGTTGGCCATCCCTGATATAGATATTGACATGAAAAAAATAACATCATCAAAAATACTATTACCTACAGATGAAGAAGCACCCTCCTGTTGCTAAATTGACAGGACCGACATTTAGCTTGGTCCTGACTATTGCCAACAAGTGCCGCTGTAGGTGGGTACTTCTTCACTGTGGGGACAGCCCTTCACAGGTGAAGTCCTGCTGATGAAATGAGTCGATTCTTTAGAATCAATTCGCTCATCTTTGTTATAGTGATATGGAAAAGTAAAAATAAAAAGCATCTAAAATTCTAAAAGAATATGTTTAACCCATTAGTAAGGGGAATACTCCTTTTAACAGCAGACCCTTACACGCCTTAGGTTAAGCAGCTGCCTATTTATGACTGCCTAATCTAAGCACTGCTTGGGTCTCCTGTGCAGCAGAGAGCAGGAGCCCAGCTCCCACATGAGAACTGGGCTCCTGATCTAATGGCCTAAATGGCAAATGTACTGATTTGGGTCATTTAGCCCCTTAGACGCCGCAGTCAATAGTAACTGTGGCATTTAAGTGTTTTAGAGGAAGGCGCTTCTTCTCTCAGGCATCGTCATCACTGGAAACGACATTGCAAGGTAAATTTGTCTGAGTGTGGAAGCCCCCAGGCCTGCCCTCAGTGTATGCCTAATAGTCCCTGTCAGTATAGTACTGACAGTATAACGCACTGTACTGCATAAGCAGTACAATATATAATAGAAACAATTGTGGGACTAAAAAGTGGTAAAAATACATGTTAAATAAAGTAAAAAAATACATCCTTTTCCATTCAAAAAATGCTTTTCAATGGATAGCATTTCCTCCACACATTTGGTATTGCTGTATCTGTAATGACCGACACTACACAATTTTTGCATTATTTAAAAAAGGCCAGAATTACAGTTTTTTGCTTATTTATCACACAAAATCTCAATAAAAAGCAATCAAATAATATTATGAACCCCAAAATGATAACAATGAAAACTATAAATTGCCCTGAAAAAAATGAAAAGCTCACACAGCTCCATAGATAGAAAATTAAAAGAACTTTAGGCAGTGTACTAAGTCTCCTTAGAGAGACCAGTGCTGCATGGAGACTTATTGGAAGTACTCTGTGGTATGTAGACTTATTGGCGATGCTCCATCGGAAAATAATATGCAAAGAGGTATCTTCCAATAAAGAGGACCATCTCGCAAGCGCTGCCTTGTGGAAGTGGCTTTCTATGAGTCAAAATCTGATTTTTAAAAGAGAGTTTTATTATGCGCAAGTGGTAAAACTTAAAAGCGATATGAATTTGTTATTGCTGTAATCATAAAGTTATGTTATTTTTGCCAACAAATTAACGCTGTATTGCTGTTTTTTCCCACCCACCCCAGAAAGAGTTAATAAAAGTGAATAAGTGAGTTACCTGTACCTTAAAATGTAGCCATTAAATACTACAACTTGTCCTCCAAAATACAAGCCCTCATATGGCTACATTGACAGAAAAATAAAAAAGTTATGGCTTGATGAAAAAATGAAAATAGAAAATTGCTTGGTCTAAGGCCCAAAACAGGCTGGTTAATAAAGGCTTAACATGAAAACGAAATCTGGATTTACACTGGAAAATAATCTGCAGATTACTGAGAATAAACATTCTGAGGGGTTAAATGATGGGGGGCAGCACGATTGCCGTTCTTGTGCCGTCATTGTGCCCACTCCATACAATGGAATGCGATTCGTTACAAAATAATTTGTGACAAGTTGAATTTCTTGTCGAATTTCGGTGAAGCAGCTGAATCGAATTTTTGAAAACTTTGCTCATCACCAGTAGTAACCATAGTAACACTGTGATAGTAACTCCTAAGATTACGAACTCATATAAAAGCACAATGGGGCAGATTTACTAATAGAGTTCACTTAATGCTGTCTAAGAATACATATCACAGTCTTAATATTAGGCAAATTTACTATTCTGGTGCATAGACCTTTGTAAATTTGGAGTATCGTAAATCCTGCACCAGATTTACATTTGAATTCCGTTCCTACGCCAAAAATTTGTCTATGCGGTAGAATTTTGTCTGTGTGCCAAAAAAATCTGTCTCTGCACCAAAAAAATTGTCTAGTCTAAGTTTACACCAGCTATAAGCTCTCCTCCTCAAGAAGCTGACGCGAAACGCACATTGAGGGGTGCGCCAGTCCTGTCTCAATCTTCTTTATCCGTGTTATTAGGTATGTGCATGTCGATAATGTGGGTGGTGTATATAGATGGGAGCCTAATAATGGAGTCCTAAATGTTATGTGTACTATGCGGTAGCAAGTAGTAGATGGCCTCAGCTTTAACCAGCCAGTGATTCATGTGGTTCAGGATATGCCATACCTCCCTTTATTAGTATTTTGAAATTTGAGCAGGAAGCGTCTGGCGTGTATTTTAATCTGTTTCCCCCAATATATGGGAAGTTTATATTTAATAAATGGTTTAAATAAAGATTATTGATTTTATGGGAAAGTGTGTACTATGTTATTGTAGGCATAGATTTATTAGGTACACCCCATTACGTTGAGTGGAAATTTCGATCGGTGTGTATTGAACCAGCTATAACTTGGTGTAGTTTTACTCCAAAAATGCGCCAAAATTGTAGCGCATTTTGGTGCACAGAGCTGCATTTAGGCCATGCCCCTTTTCCTATGAATGCACACCCCTTTTCTTTGCAGCTGTGCCCCCTTGTAGAATTGGGTGTAAATACTTAGAAAAGAGTATAAAACAGTAAATGTGATGCAAAGCATGCACGTCCATATTTTAGCACAAAATTCACCTAAAAACCATCACATTTTCCATAGTAAATTTGCCCCAATGTACTTACCTGTCCTACTATGTCAGAGTAGGTCATCCAACTTTCTTTTTGGGTGCTGGCCTGGTCAGTGGAGCACCCAGGAAAATACTTTTTATTGCTCTTGTTGGAACAACATTCAACATTAGATCTGTCAAAATCCCCCCACCCATCCCTGGATTCACAGAAGGGTATCCACTGGTGCAGAGTACTCACCTGGTCTCATGGATGGTGAAGCCTTGGATACAATGAGACATGCATTTCACAATTTCATTGGCGTTAACACATTCCTTATGAAATGGGTGATTAATTCTAATTAACTAATTTTAAATTGCATATTATAGCCATAAAACCCAAAACAGGTGGAGATGACATCAAAGTCCAGGCAGCATAAGGTTGTATCATTAGCTGGAGCCGATCAGGGGCTCATTATACAGCTAAGATTCCAATTAATGGGAGTTTTCTGAGGTGCCTGAGATTTGGAAAACTAATCCTAATGGCAGGTCTTCTTACAAGATGTTATTAAATAGGAGCCCAGGGGAAGAAGTATCAGTAGATCACATCCAATGTAAATGTTATGGGATACCAGATGGCATTTTGCGTGTAAATTGACCTACCAGAGGAATGACAGGCGGCTAGATCCTTATCGTGGGCATATTATCTGGCAGCTGACTCTCTGATATCTTGCGAGGAAATAATAAAGGTAGAGTTTGTCTCCCACCACATGCAGTTCTAGCATTTCATTAAATCTACATTTAACCGCTATCTCGTATCAACACATTCTGGTTTTGCACATCCTAAATAAATGCAAGTATAATGTACGGTGCTAAGTTCTAGTGACTGTGATTGGATCGATCATGTCAGTCGGAAGCAGAGTGAAAATTGTAATAATTGACTAGAGTTGAGACGCTAGAACTGAAAGAGGGGAGATGTACAAAAAGGGTCATTGTGGGTTGGAATCCTAAACATAGTTGCACTTTCTATTTCAAGAGGAACAATGTAACAATTAGTAGTAACTTTCCACTTCGTGTAACCATAATCCAGGTCGAGATTGACTCTGGATCAGATAACAGCCAGTGACTGCAGCCCTGTCTGGAAGTTTAATTACAATGTGCCAATGTCTGATCTGGCGGTGAACATAATTTAGAACAATGTTGGAAACCTCAAAGAACATTTCATAGCCGGAAGCTGATAAAGCTGAATGCAAAGGAGCTTTTTTCAAATAGAGGGGCAGTTGTTTTTGGTGTGCTATGCTTTAAAACTGGTGTAAGGAAGCACTGGAAACTGGTTTTGGATTATGTGTTCCATAACTGTTATGGTGGCTCAGTGGTTAGCGTTGTTTCCTTGTAGCCTGTGGTCCTGGATTTGAATCCGACCAAGTGCAACATCTGTATTGAGTTTGTATGTTCTCCCGATGTTTACGTGGCTCACCAAAAGCGTCCTGACCATAGTGACCATGGTGTATCTGAGAAAGATTGTCCTGTCTTGAAGTGTTTTATATAATACCGTGGAATATTCTGGTGACATATTAGCAATCAGAATGGCCCACCAGCAGTAACCACCACTACCTAAGGATCCTCTGTTGGGCTTAGATTAGGGTGTTGTCAGTCAAACTCATCAAGAATGGCAGGTTCAGCTAAAAGTCTATTATTTTTGGGAAACTACCAACTCTTTCTCGACAGACAAGTATCGGGGGACAAGGATCAGGCAAATAAGTTTAATTTAAAGGGGTTGTAGTATTAGAGACATTGGTGGCATATACCTATGGGACCCACATCTATCTATAGAACTGGGCCCCAAAGTGAGTAAACCACACAAGTGTGCCCACTCTACATTCACCCCTAATGGAGTTCCAAAAATATCCAAATGCAGTCCCAATAGAGAAATGGCTGTTAATGTGCGGTGCGCTCCGCATTCACTTCTATGGGACTTTCGCTATAACTATTTTCTGATCTCTCATGGAAGTGAATGGTGATCCCACCGCACATGTGCTGTGTGCTCTCATTCACTTTAGGGCTGCATTCTAGAGAGCGGAGTAGGTTCTAGATGTAGGGCCCAGACCTTTCTGACATAGGTGGCATATCCTAGTGATATGCCACCAAAGTCTCAGATGACACAACCCCTTTCATTCAGTAGCCCATGTATCCAGAATTTTCTAAAACTTTCCAATTAGTCTGGTTTATTATGCTGCTCAGTTTCACAGTGTTTAGTTAGAACTATTAAACTAGCAGCAGTACGTTCCTTTCCATCATGTTGGACTTGAGCTTTGACTTGAATCCATACCTGTGCCTGTTCACTCCAAACATTTATGTTCAGTGCTGTGTCTTTTTCACAAGGTCTGGTACTTTGTAAATGTTCAAGTTCCATAGCCTATATACTGTACTACTGTTATATATATCACAACTTTTTTTTACATTTGATCTTAGCCAACAGGTCGGGAAGCGATATATCACTACATTTTGAGGAAAAGTCCTTTGGGTAGAAAGCCTGTAGAGGGGGGTGAGAGGCATGCTCCTACGGGCAACTGCCTCCGGAAAGGAGCCTATTTCTTGTAGTAGTCCCCATTCAATTCTGATATAAAGGTGCTGGCGCTCTATTTGTGGATGATAGTGTTGCTCAGGGGTGGACTGGGGAATTAAAGTGTCCCTGTAAAAAAAACCAATGTTAACCTATTTTGTAGTGGGCCAAAATTGACAGAAGGCAAGGTCAACACAAGTAGATAGGGCCAGTAATACCATATTGAGGCACATTATACCACCCTAGCAGAGCCACATACCACAGTGCATCACAGAATACTGCCCCAGCAGCAGAAAATACCTGCCGAAAAACTGCCTCTTTGTGGTGGCCAGTGCCAGTGGCCATGTTCTTTGCTCCTGATCAAATTGCCTTAGGATGGAAATAAAGTTGAATTCAGGAGGCAGGAAGGGAGCGTCACATAATTACCCACCATAAGGATCTAGTGCGCAAGTAATTAATGGCAATGATACATGAGTACTGTGACTTTGGGAAGGCCCTACAGAATTAGGCTACATGTACACGAACGTATGTGTTTTGCGGTCCGCAAATTCCGAATCCGCCCAAGAAAACAGGAACATTGTTTTTGCGGATCCTTTTTTTTTTGCATTGTAATAATGCCTATCCTTGCCCGCAGAATGGACAAGAATAGGACATGCTCTATTTTTTGCAGGGCTACGGAACGGACATACGGATGCGGATAGTACACGGTGTGCTGTCAGCATTTTTTGCGGAAACATTGAAATGAATGGGTCCGCATCCTATCCGCGAAAAAAAAACGGACTGGACACAGAAACAAAATACGTTTGTGTGCATGTAGCCTTAGACATGTTAGGCCCACAGGCTGGTGAGATGTACAGCTAACTCTACTATTAAAGCACTGTATTCAGTATTATGCGTGGACTGTATGGCATTGTTATATATAGGTATTATCAATCTGTAATATGTGGACAGTCTATATGCTAGGGATAGGCCTAAGGGGCCCGTACCTACCAGTTCTTAGATGTAAATCCAGTACTGTCTTGAATTGATTGAAATAAAAAGTTAGTGTTGGGATTGCACTATTGTAGACACCTACAGTTGGAGAGTTAGTAAATTGGCCAACACTAGAGTTCGGTTTTTAATCTACCAAATTAGAGTGATTTATATCCTTGCATTCCTTGCTTATCATATTTTATTTTCAGCTCTCAAACTCAGAATGTGTTGATTTTTGCAGAAAGTCAAGTCAGAATATAGTAAATTACAAATGAGGATTTGTGGCTGGTTGACTTTAATCCACTGAGAAACCCTCAGTTTGCTTCTGGCTCACTCCTATATCTGTTTTGGAGTTACACTGTGTCCAGGGCTCCAAGCCAAGGATGAAAATTAAGCGTCCAAGTAGAATTGCTCACTTACTGTGGGATAGTAGGATTAATGCCTGTGGAGATTCCTTTTTGTTTGTGAAACTACATTATTGAAACCGTCGGTCTTATTCACTCTTACCTCTCCTACGGTCCCAAACCCCATCCCGTCTGTTTGATGGCTCCACAGTAGCCTCACTTTTTCATTCGAGGGTAAATTATTTAATCAGGACATGACAAATGACAGGCTGGAAAGTAAAAACCTGGCAGCGTAGCGTCCAAATGTATTTGTTTTTGTATTACTACTTAATATTTTCAATATGTATCTGAAACTATTTGTGAATAGAGACGAATAATTAATTACCATAGTGAGAAAAAGGTCTTTCTTCCCTGGGAATTTTTTTATTTTTATTTTTTTAAAAGGCCGTCACTTGAAAAGGGTTAATGAAGAGAAACAGGTGTCAGTGATTAGATATGCTTGAGAAAACTAAATTAGCAGAAAATATTCAGCCACATAGGCTGAGACGTAACTTTCCTGTTCCCACCGGACTTTATGTAGTTGCTATTTGACTTGCGTTGCTGAAATTCTGGAGCATAAATTACTGCTGGACGCATAACTAAGGGTTGTTTATTAGGCTTTTATGCTGCATTTACATCCATTGCTCCCAAAGTTCTGTCAGTGGTGAAGTGAACAGTTTTGACATATCAGAATGAATGGTAATTGGCAGGGTGTTTTAGTCATAAGATTTGCCAGATTGTGGTCACAGACGAGCATTGCAATTTTTCAATCAATTATCCTCTTGGACAAGAGGATCAATTTATTGTAGTGTTGAATGTATCCATTTATATCAATGTATGTTTTATTGTCATTAATGCTAGGATAGAGCAGCCATAGGAAAGTCATAAATTGTATTATTATGGCTGGCTTCTTAATGTTGACAGCTGCTGTATTTTTTTATATATTTTTTTGCTTTAGTTTTCCAGTAAAGCGAAATCAATCCTCTGAAAAGATTTACAGATTAATTCCATCCAAAAAAATTACAGTTCAATTTTAAGAAATATATCCTTAAATGAACCTTTTTACTTTTAGAGTAATTTATTTGGAACTAGAGTTTAGATGGTCCGTGGGGATTTATAGCATTGTACTCATACCCAACAAGGGTCATACTTCAACAGTGTAAGTAGAATGGAAAAGACTGGCAAGAAAAAAAGGGGAAGAAATAACTGAAGTATTGATTTTGACCCCAGTGTTTTTAAGAACAGTAGCAGGAACATAAGGAACAGTGAGGAACCTATGGAGAAACTTCATATGGGCTGGTATAGGTATTCCTTAATGCATACTTTTCCAACCTGTGGTACATGTTTCTTAGCACCTAGGCAGTTCTAGGTGATGGGTTATGTGTGGTGCCCACAATCCATGCTTCTGTGGTAGGACATTGTTGCACATGGGTTCAGTTGTGAAAACACTGTTACATGCTGGTGCTGTCATGCTGAAATAGTTACAGGCTGACTCTGTTATAACGTCACTGTTCCCGCTAGACCTGTTATAAGTGCACTGTTTTGCAGCTGTCTCTGTGATAAATGTGATGCTTCATGCTACCCGTTACAGATACAATGTTTCAGGTGCCTCTGTTACAAATACAATGTTTCAGGCAGCCTCCTTCATAGATACAATGTCTCCAGGTTCCTCTGTTACAGATACGGTGTTGCAGGTGCCTCTGTTACAAATACAGTGTTGCGGTTGCCTCTGTTACAAATACAATGTTTCAGGCAGCCTTGTTTATAGATACAGTGTTTCAGGTGCCTCTGTTAGTCTACTTTAACACTAGCGGCATGGACCTCCAGCAAGCTGTTCCATGAGGTGAGCAGCCTATCGGATCCGTTCTGCCGCTAGTGAACATGTGCCCCCGGACTGTCGCTCCGGCCCCTTTGACTATAATGGGGACAGGGCGGAGTTCCGGCGGCGGAACAGTAGCGCACGCCGAGAGGACGCGGAATAAAACTACGACATGTCGCAGTTTTATCACCCGATGGAACAGCCTGCTGGAGGTCCGTGCCGCTACGGTAAAAGTAGGCTTATAGATACTATGTTGCAGGTTGCCTCCATTACAGATACAATGTTGCTAGCTGCCCTTATTATGGATACAATGTTGCAGATGCCTCTGTTATAGATACAATGTTGCAGGTGCCTTTGTTATAGATACAATGTTGCAGGTGCCTCTGTTACAGATACATTGTTGCAGCTACCTCTGTTAGGCCCGCTTCACATATATCAGTTTCATCCAGTTAGTTGTTTTGGGCTGGCAGCCAGACACAACTGATTTACGATATGTGAAATGCACTTCACTGAGTCTATGCAGCATTATCTGTCCGGTGCTATTTGACATCCAGCGTCATCAGTGATGTGCCGAGTGAATACGAATGATCCCATAGAAAACTCTGGCATTTCCTGCACCACTCGGGGGGGTAAACTGAAACGGATTGACGTATATAACGGACGTATATAAAGCTAGCCTTATACATGCAGTGTTTTTGGGTGGCAGTGTAATATGGGCACTGTTGCAGGCTAGCTCTCTTTATGTGCAATAATTCAGGCTAGCCTTGGTATGGAGGCTCTGTTGAAAGCTGGTTCTGGGTTTGGTGGGACTGTTGTATGCTGGATCTGTTAAGGGGCAATATGACTGATACTTCAAAGATCTTTACAATGTATTTGGCTTTGTTTCAGATGACCTGGTGTAGATTATAATAACAGTACTGGGCTGGCTACCTCCTCTCCTCCAAACACTGTTTGAAAAAGTTGCAAGTCGGGCTTTAGACCCCAAAAAGTCCAATAATTTTGCACAAGCATGGAGTGTGCAACGATTTGCAATAATTTGATGCAAGTTTTCTGGTGTACAGGGGTTGATACATCTTTTTGTTCCTACTTTCAATCTTTAAACATTGTACATACTGTATGCACTTACCTCTCTCCTAACTCCAAACCTCTCAATGATGTGGTTAGGGGTACGACCACATGGCACAGTCATGAGCCATTAAGGGAGCAGCCAGCTGCGGGCGAATCCCATGCAAACAATTAGGCAGTAGCTGCCTCTTTTTATTGTAATGAAGACGCACTGTATAGCTGGCCTGCATTGTTAATGATTGGTGTCACTAACTTACCGGTCTGGGCTCCAGTGGTGAGATCTCAAGCTTTGGCGTGACCACCCCAGGAGAGACATGCTGCGCACCCACACCCCTTGGTGACGCGACAGCATCCCTAGCAACAGGATGGAATGCTCTGTTTCTCTCCACAGCGGGTGTGTGCTGGAGGAAAACTAGCAGTCCTTGATTATTCAGTTGTTCTTTTCCTGTGTGCTGTATCTGACTAATGGAGCACTGATTCATGGACCTATCAGGTTCTGATCCAGGGACTCGGTGCTCTATTTAAATCTCTTCCTGGCAATTCACCAGTGCCAGTTATAGATTTACTCTCTTGCTGTGCTCCTGGTTCTGTATGTGCAACTAGGCAGGGAAAGCGGTTTGCGTTCCAGTAGGGGCTCACTGTGTGTGTTTCCTGCCTTCTGTGCTGACAGGCCAGCATATAAAAGTACGTGATTTTCCTATTTCATGACGTAAAGTCATAATTTTCTGAAAGATATGGAGGCGAGTATTGCGTTAACTCTCTTTACTGTCCACCATAGCAGCAAAGAAAAAAGATAACAAACCATTAGCATAAACCATGGCAACAGGCCCCTCCCCTCCATGAGGCAGTGTATATATAGTCCATACAGCCCCATAATCTTACTCTTTCTTAGCGGAGTGCCACCTTCACAGCCAATCAACTTTGGACGAACTCCCAACATCCGAACCGTAGAACCAGGAATTAAATTAGAAGCAGAAAGAACTCACGAAGCTGAAACCTCCTTTTTAAGCTCCATCCGAAACTGGCCTATCATCCTGCGAAGAGAAAAACACATATGGAAAACATATTACTCTTTTATGGAAAAACATAGTACTCTCTCTTCCTCATAGAGGAAACACCAAAATCCTAACATAAAAAAAAAGAAAAGCATAAAAGTTATAAGAAACAGAACATTGCCCAGACAACGTTTATAGAGGGCGGGTAAGGGAAGGGGCAATACTCGCCTCCGTGTCTTTCATAAAATCATGACTTTACGTCATGAAATAGGAAAATCATGTAATTTTATTTCAAGACACGGAGGCTCGTATTGGAGGTTCAAAGCTGAATAATTACCGAAGAGAACACATGCTGAGTGGACCGAAAATAGAATTCTCTGGATACGCGAGACCAGTCAGCCAGTTTCATAATGTCCTCCAATCGGGCCCCCGAAACTACCATGGAGGTTGCCGCCACCCCCCTAGTTGAATGAGCAGTGAAAATAGACGTGTCTACACCGGCTAGAGCAACGATCCATTTGACCCAGTGCGCCAGCGTGTTGCTAGCGACCGGGAGAAAGGGCGGCGGAAGGAGAGGAAAAGTTGAGGAAAATTAGGAGACCGAAGGTTCGAACTTCGTACTCCTGTAAACAGGCCACCGGGCAAAGGGCAGGAGCCGACGGAAACCTAGGGTAAGAAACGGAACGGATGTGCATCTTTGTACGATGAGTAATATTAAAGGAAACCTCCTCAGGAGTAAAGGATCTAGCATCGTGATCCAAGGCGCAGACGTCTGAGATTCTCTTGCAAGAGACAAATTTCGAATTAGGTGGCCAAGATCAAAAGAAGGAAAACACACAAGAGACATCCCACGTCATCGAGAACCTTGGCCTGGGAGGGCGAGACAAACGTGAGGCTTTGAGCAGGTGGCACACCAATGGGTGTTGACCCGCTGGATGACCATCAAATCCTCGATGAGCTGAGGATATGGCTGATCGATACAAATTAATGGTATGATAAGCCTTGCCCTCCTCGAACAAAGACGAAAATGTAGAATCTCCTTCACAGGCGCCGAAAAGGGATCCAAACTCCGAGCCAGGCACCAGCCAGCCCAAGATCTCTAGGCTGCTCGATACGCTCGTCTAGTGCCGGGAGCCCATGCATCGTCCAAGAGCCTTCTAGTTGATTCCGAAAGTTCTCAGATTCCCCAGGAATCCCCGAGATCTGGCACGCCAGCAGCCAGAGGGAGCTGTCCAGGAGAAGTGGGTGCTCCAGGCCCCACGGTCCCAAGAGGAGTTCCCGTACCTCCTGGAGGAGGATGGGCATATCCGTCATCAGTTCTAGTAATTGGGGAAACCAGGACTGGGTATCCCAAAAGGGAACTATGATTACTAAATCTGCATGTTGCCAATGTGTTTGACTCAGGACTCAAGGGATCGTGGCAAATAGTGAAAACGCGTACCCCCGGGACCCGAACCAGTCTTGGAGGAAAGCGTCTACCGCCTCTGCATCTGGATCTGGGCGCCAACTGGAGAATCGTTGAACTTGAGTATTCAGATGAGAAGCGAAGAGGTCCACTGAAAAGGGACCACAGAGGGATGAGATAGTAGAGAACACCCTCTCGTCCAATCTCCAGTCGCTGCCGTCTTTGAGATAACGAGAGCTCCAGTCAGCCTGGGAGTTGTGTAGTCCTGGAAGATACTCCGCCTGGACCGAGATTTGTCTGGAAAAACAGAACTCCCAGAATTCCTTCGCCAAACGTGTAAGGATGATCGAATGAGTGCCACGCATGGCATTGACATAACGGACAGCGGATATACTCCCACCAATCAAAACTCTTGATATGTCTCTATGACATATCAAATGTTTTACCAAGGCTCAGTGGCCCTTTAAATAAGACCATGGAATATATATGAGTTGCATTCAATCTGTTGTTCAATTTGTTGTTAGTGCTTTGCCCGGAATTGTCCAGATTTATTGCTTGATAATCCCGCTGGACCATGAAGGTACTTCGTGCATTAAAGATCAAGGGTTTGCGAGAGACTGAGATGTCTTCTTTTTTTTTTTTTTTTTACATAATTGATTATATCTGTCAGCAAAAAAAAAAAAACACTGTAAAAGCCATCTCCAAATAAATGTTTTATGACCTTGAAATGTGTAGGTAAGTAAAGTATACCGAGTAAGCTACTATTTATTTAACAGGTCATTTGTAAGAGACTGTCTCCCCATTTTCGAGTTACAGGTAACAGGAAAGATCCCCGGGGGTGCTGATTGATAGAAATCAGGGTTCTGTAATGCTTAAAAGGGTTTTACCATAAATAACAGTCTGATCACTGAGGGCCCCGTGACTGGGATCCCACCAGTCACAATAATGGGGTCCCTTTGTCTGCTATTTGAATGGACTGGCGATTGGGCATGCATGTGCTGCCATGCTGCTTCATTCAAACTTTTTGGTAATTTATTGGAAAAAATGTTCATGGGAAATTCCATGTAATTTCCCCTGCAGTAGAGCTGGAGAGGAAGGGAATACTTACTTCCCACAGATTAAAGGGTTGTCCCATTAAGACTTCTTATATTATAATTTATAAGACTACTCCACAAGATAGAGAATAAGAGTCTGATTGGCGGGGGTCTGACTGCTGGTTCCTCTGCTGATCACAAGAATAGGGGCCCATGCTCCCCATTTAAAGGGGGCAGCAAACATACAAGTGTGTTCAGCGCTCTATTCAACTCTATGGAGATAACAGAGTACAATCTCTGGCAGCCCCATAGACCTGAAGGGTGCGGCAGTGCATATGTGTGACCGCCAATGCCATTCAAATAGAGTAGCATGGGCCCCCATTTTTGTGATTGGCGGGGCCCCAGTGGTTAGACCCACAATGATCAATAGTGGATGAGGGATGAGTTGTCTTAATGGGATTACCCCTTTAATTCTGACGTTTTGGGGTCCTGGCAGTGCAATACCCTCTGATATGATAATTATTGGAGAACCCTTCCATAGCTAATGGAGGAATGGTCTTTGCATCAGCTTCACTACCCTTCTGTACATGTGCCTCTTAATACTCGGAGGTAGCAGCGATGTACAGGAGGGGATGTGTTTTTTTCATGGATTTTACTTCAGTACATTTTTGGATTTAATTTACGCGCTGGATATCATCTGTTCAATTTCTAGTTTGAATCTGAGGTTGTTGGAAATACACAGCCTCTGCAGCTCAAGCTGTTGTTTTTACCCTCATACTTTACACTGCAGCTCTGCCTGTTCAGATTGCTTGCTGTGTATAATGGCGGATTAATACAGACCAGTTGTTGCCCTGATTATTGGGAACAAACTTTAGTATGAACGCTTGTTCTCTATAATCGGCCTATGTAACAGTGCCGCAGATCACCCGATGGATAAGCAAAATGAACGTTCATCGGCTGATATGATCTTTTATACAGACACCTAAATCAGAATTTCTGGGAATCAGGTCGTGCGGTAAAACCACAAACAATAAATCTAAATGAAGGCAAGCAATTGTAGACGTGATTGCTTGTTCACATACAGTGAAGGTGATCGCTGCATGTAAATAAATATATCACATGATCCACCCCATCCGGTAAACATCATAGAAAAAAAAAATGTAAAAAAAAGCCATTTTTGTCACCTTACTTCACAAAAAGTGCAACACCAAGTGATCAAAAAGGTATATGTCCAACAAAATGGTGCCAATAAAACTGTTGCTTTATCCCGCAAAAAATGAGCCCCTACATAAGAAAATCATTAAAAAAATAAAAAAAACTATCACTCTCAGAACATGGAGACACTAAAACATCATTTTTTTGTTTCAAATATGCTATTTTTGTGTTAAAGAGAGAAAAAATAAAAAAGTATACATATTAGGTATCGCCACGTCCGTAACAATCAGCTATAGAAAAATATCATATGACCTAACCGCTCAGATGAACACCGTAAAAAAAAAAAAACTGTGTAAAAAAAAACATTTTTGTCACCTTACACCACAAAAATTGCAACACCAAGCGATCAATAAGGCGTATGCACCCCGAAATCAATCAAATAAAACCATCACCTCATCCTGCAAAAAATGAGACCCTAACTTAGACAATCGTTCAAAAAATAAAAAAGCTATGGCTTTCAGACTATGGAGACACTTAAACATTTTTATGGTTTCAAAAATGCTATTATTGTGTAACACTTAAATAAAAAAGAAAAAGTATACATATTAGTTATTGCCACATCCGTAACGATCTCTATAACAATTTTACATGACCTAACCCCTCAGGTGGGTGCTGTAAAAATAAATAAATAAAAACTGTAATGAATGATCAAAAATCATATGTACCCAAAAATGGTATCAATAAAACTGGCACCTTATCCCCTAGTTTCCAAAATGGGGTCACTTTTTGTGATTTTCTACTGTAAGTAGAGATGAGCGAACATTTAAAAAAAGTCCGTTGTTCGGGGTTCGGGTGGTGGTTAACCACCACCGAACCCAGACAACGGACTTTAAATGTTCGCTCATCTCTAACTGTAAGGCCTCTTTCAGGTAGTTTATTGCGGGAAAATGCGTGATTTTTCTGCATGTGTGCAAACTGTTGCAATGCGTTTTGCACCCGCGTGAGAAAAATCTACATGTTTGGTACCCAGTCCTGAAGCCGGACTTCATCACTGAAGTCCGGTTTTGGATTGAGTATTCTGTATATTTTCCCTTATAACATAGTTAGAAAGTAAAATAATAGCTTTCTAAATACAGAATGCTAAGTAAAAAGGGCAATAGAGGGTTAAAAATAAACTCACCTCCTCCAATTGATCGTGTAGCTGTCGGTCTCCTGTTCTGTCTTCAGCTGGGGGGGTAAAGGACCTTCCGTGAAGTCACTGGGTCACATGGTCCAATCATGGAAGCAGGTGATTGGACCATGTGACCCAGTGACATCACCGAAGGTCCTCCCCCCCCCCAGCTGAAGACAGAACAGGAGACCGGCAGCTATGCGATCAATTAAAGGAGGTGAGTTAATTAAATTTTGTTTTTTAACTATCTATTGCCCTTTTTACTTAGCATTCTGTATTTAGAATGCTATTATTTTCCTTTATAACCATGTTATAAGGGAAAATAATAAAGATCAGGTCCCCATCCCGATCATCTCCTAGCAACCATGCGGGAAAATCGCACTGCATCTGCACTTGCTTGTGGAAACTTGTGATTTTCCTACTGCCCCATTCACTTCTATGGGCCCTGCGTTGCGTGAAAAACGCAGAAAGTAGAGCATGCTCTGATTTTCACTCAACGCTAAAGTGCGTTGAAATAAATGGGTCCGGATACATTGCGGGTGCAATGCGTTCACATCACACATTGCACCCGCGCAGAAATTACGCCTGTGTAAAAGGGGCCTAAGGGTGCGTCGGGGGGCTTTAAATGGGACATGGCATCTAAAAACTTGCCAACATAAAGTAGACATATGGGGAATGTTAAGTAATAAATATTTTATGAGGTATCACTTTCTGTTTTAAAAGCAGAGAAATAAAAATTTTGAAATTTGTGAATTTTTCCAGATTTTTGGTAAATTTGGGATTTTTTTCATAAATAAAGGTGAAATATATTGACTAAAATTTATGACTATCATGAACTACAATGTGTCATGAGAAAACTTTCTCAGAATGGCTTGGATAAGTAAAAGTGTTCCAAAGCTATAACCACATAAAGTGACACATGTCAGATTTGCAAAAAATGGCCTGGGCAGAAGGGCGAAAACTGGCCCCGGGTAGAAGGGGTAAAATATCATTTTTCTCTGCAATGTGGGCACATATGAACATGGGGCCAACACAGATGCCTTCAGCTGCCAAGTACACATGTAACAGGTCAGCCAGTTTCACAGGTACAAATCTACTGACAGATGCCCTTTAATTGCTGGAGATGGTCACATCGGGTACACCAAAATATGCTCTTTATCCATTGCTGTTTTTATGCTTAAAGTTAGAAACCATGAGAACAGGTCCTGCTCTTAGCTGAGGACATTATTTGTCCCTTTCCCACACGATTTCTAATCTAAGACAGTGAGAGAGAAGTTCGGTCTGAAGGGATATTTATACCCTGAGTAAAGAAAGGAGAGAATACATATAGGAAAGATAGGGAAAGCATGAACAATGCTTGGATATTTAACTAAGATTTAGAAGGCCCCAGAGCAAATTCAGTAACGGTCTCCTAACATCAAGTTTCTACCACCATGATTTACCCACATTTTTATTAGTCTATTGTATGGACTTCTGGGCTACTCTGGGATGTGTCTTTAGTCCCTGCCAGACTCCTCCTCACCACAGGCCCCATAGGACCTTATCACTACAGGCCCCATATTCCATTCCTGACCATTTAACCTTTCAGATGCCATGGTCGATAGCTACCATGGCATCTGAGTCATTAAACAGAGGGAGCAGGCTCCCTCCCTATGTTAAAATTGCAGGGTGCCCATTCTTACCAACGTTTCAGTTGGTAAAATAGGGACATATAAGCTCCACCATGGCAATGCCCTAGCCCTATACAAAGTAGAAAAGGACTGCGCTGCTCAGATGTACTTAAGTGTTCGTTCACACTGAATGCGGTATACGGGTGTTTCCAGATTTCGCATATATCTCTCCTTGTACAGTGGTGCAACCTGTGAATAAAATCACTGATAGAGTAGCACCGTCAACCTCTTAGCAGAAAAAGGTGAAAATCTACTCACAGACAGACTGGTCAAAACAGCATATCACATGTAGCTTCCATCAATTGAATCTTCCACGTGGGACGCCGAGTCTCTGTAATTGTAGACCAAGGGCCAGAGATAGTGAAGCACCGCTGATGTTCTTATATAAATATAGGTTTATTATACTCACAATTCAGTGGTATAAAACAGCATAAGACAATAAAAAGTGACGGTCCAGAAAACGCCCGACCCGGGTTTCGCTCCAATGGCTTCCTCAGGGGCGAGTGGCGCCATCTTGAAATGGCGACCTTATATACTCAAATAAATTAAAACTAATAAACATACTTTTCACAAAATTCCAATATAACAGCCATAAAACATCTCTTAAACATATACATTTACTTGATCGATAAAATAAATTCTGACTGAGATCCAAATATAGTATTAACTATTTTGTCTCCTCTAATGTGGTAATCGCCCACAATCGGAGGATAAAAGAAAGAGTGAACAATGGAGGGAAGGAGGAAAAAATGGGCAGTGTGGTATAAGTGGCACCCAGAGGTATTTCTATCCAGTAATACATGCCTTTAGATCGCACTCTATGTTAAAACCTTGTGGACGGAGAGTCCCCAGCCGGTACATCCACTCCACTTCTTTCCTATTAATGTGAGTGGCTGGGTTACCTCCCCGGGATGGGGTGTGTACCAATTCTATTCCCGTGAAGGAAAGCAAGGTAGGATTTTTCTGGTGGTGCGTTTTAAAATGTGCAGACACACTGTGTGCCTCAAAACCTTTGCGGATGTTGCGAACATGTTCTTGAATGCGCACCTTTAATTTTCGAGTGGTCCGACCTACGTACTGTAGACCGCAGGGACACTCAAGCATGTAAACTACATTGCTGTTTTCACAAGAGATGTTACCCCGAATTTTATGAATGGATTGGTTACTATAGGAGACAACATTCTCTACATTTCTCTTTCTTTTGTCCGTACCTCTGCCCCGACAGGGTAAACAAAAGCCGCACCACGTAAATTTGCAGCCTTTTATTTTTCTTTGGATTAGAATCACTATGGACGAGGGTGTTTTGTAGATTACCTGCTCTTTTAAAAATAACTACCGGTTTCTCAGGTAATATTTTCCCTAACACAGGGTCATTACACAAAGTACTCCAGTTTTTTTGGAGGAGTTTCTTTACTTGACTAGCATTCCCACTATATTGGGTGAGAAAAGAACATTTAAAATCTTGTTGTGGTCTTATGTTTTTCTTTGTAGGGTTAGTGTGTTCTACTTGAATTTCGTCACAGGCTCGTTTTATGTCGATCTCCTTATATCCCTTCTGGAGAAACCTGTTCTTCAACATATCTTTCTGTACTTCATAATCGCTATCCTTGGTACAATTCCGTCTCACCCGCTTCATTTGGCCCTTCGGAATGTTTGCAAGCCACGGCTTATGGTGACAGCTCGTGACATCTATATAGCCGTTCACATCTGTGGGCTTGAAGAAGGTCTTGGTGTTTAATTGACCATCTTCCAAAAAAATAGTGAGATCTAAAAAATTCACCGATGTATTGCTAACTTCACTAGTAAAATGTAAATTCCATTCATTAGTATTAATATGAGTGAAAAAATTTGTAAGACTCTCCTCTGTGCCTCTCCAAATTACCAGGCAGTCATCGATATAACGACGCCAGGCAAGTAGTTCACCACCCTCCTTATAGGTCTGCAATAGAGGTTTAATCCATATATCCTCCCATGCGGCCACAAACAAATTAGCAAAACTGGGGGCGAATTTCGCCCCCATCGCAGTCCCAGTGTGTTGCAAGTAGAAAGTTCCATCATAAAGAAAGTAATTGTGTTCTAAACAAAATCTCAGTAATTCCAGAATGAAGCCCCTCTGTCCTGGGTGCATCTCCTCATCTCTCTCTAAAGCATCTCCCACTGCACGTATTCCCAATTCTAGTGGTATAATGGTGTACAGGGAGGTGACATCGGCTGTAGCTAGCCAGATGTCATCACCTGTCACATCTACTGTACTCACAAGGTCCAAAACACTACTTGAATCTTTTAAATAGGAAGGAATTTTGGCAACATATTTCTGGAGAAAGAAGTCAATATATTCTCCTGACCGGCTTGTTAGAGACTGTATACCAGAAACTATCGGCCTTCCCGGTGGATTAGAGGTGCTCTTATGCACTTTGGGGAGGTGGTAAATCACCGGAGTTCTCGGGAATTTAATCGATAAATACTCAAATTCTTTTTTGTCTAGTATTTCTTTTTCTAGTGCCCCTTTAAGTAGGATGTCTAATTTACTCTTAAACTTTATCCTAGGATCTCCTCTCAAAACCTTATAAGTGGAGGAATCGCTTATTAACCGTTTCATTTCACAATCATAGGCTAGGGCATCCATCACCACGATGCCCCCGCCTTTGTCCGCAGGTTTTATTATTATGTCGGACCTATCTTCTAGAGATTTCAGGGCGGCACGTTCCTCTTTATTCATATTGGGATATTTAATATGGGTATTCATTTCTTCCAAGCCTTTTATTAGTCCTCTTTTAAACGCCTCCACACAATCATTATCAGGATTCTTCGGGGAAAATTTCGATTTTTCTCTGAGTCCCGTATGTAAAAAGTCACCCGTGGTATAACTCTTATTAGCTAGGGGAAATGGTTTACTCGTACAATATTTGGCCAAATTAAGCTTTCTAATATATTTATGGATATCCAAAAACATCTCAAATTTATTCATCCTACAGGAAGGGGCAAATTTTAAACCTTTAGATAAAACTCTATTTTCCATAGTACTTAGATCATATGAACTCAGGTTAAAGACGCCTTTTACGTTCCCTTGCTCTTCTTGCAATTGGGGCCGTTTAGTTCCTCCTCCTCGTTTTCCCCTATAAGACCTCTTTTTTGTGGGGTTCTGCTGACCCCGTGGGGTTCTTGCTTTTTTGATTGCTCCTTCGGTTGTTTCCCTTTTATCGCTTGGTGGGGAAAATTTTCTTTTGTCAGTGCCTGGGATATTGGATCAACTTCTCCCTCCTTACTTTTTACATCTATATTCCCTTTCTGGTTTTCTTTCCTAGTTGTTTCAGTCTCTCTCTGATTTATTACTTCGTTGTTCACTTCCTTCTTAGTTATATCAACCTGTGGTCCATCATATTGTTTTTTCCAACTGAAATCTGAATTTCTTCTTCTAAATGGTTGTTGAGTCCTAAATGTGGGACGGTAATTATCCTGATACCTAGGTGATTCTCCATAGTTATATCCTTGGTACCCATAGTGAGGATTAAATCCTCTCCAGGGTCCATTTCCATGATTCGGATTATACCCTCTATATGTCTGCGATCTCCTCGGATACGGATGTCCGTATCTAAAATTTGATTTATTAGCATTGTTTTGTGACGTCGGTATATCTTTTCCTATACCTGGATCTCCTCCCTTATTGTTTATTCCTTCTGGCTGTTTCTTGGTCTCAACACTATTATTTGCAACTGTCTCCTTGTCCTTTGTGCTATTGTTAAACTTCCACCTATAAATCCTTCCTCCTTCATAATCATTACTGGTCTTAATATATTTCTTTTGTTTTTTGTCCTTCACTTCCTTCTCAATCTTCTGTAGGGAACTCTTACATCTAATACTCAAATCTTCATATTCTTGAGACTTAATATGTGGGGTCAGAAGTGTTCTAAGGTTATCGATTTTATCATTCAGATCTCGCAACTTATCCTTCCTTCTCAGAATGATAAAATCCATCACCCTCTTACCGCAGTCATTCATCAATGCCTCCCAGTCTACCAGATCTGTTGGTATGGTAGAATCAGGGGGTAGCTGCCACCTCAGACCCTCTGGTATTTTATCTTCTGATAAATATTTCTCAAGTGTAACAATATCCCACATGCATTTTATCTCCTTAGTCATTAATATTTCTAGGTCAGTGAAAAGACCCAATAAGTCCATTTCCCTTTTTTTGGTTTCTCCACAAAAGACAGAGTCTATATTGCAAACAAATTGTGCTCTAAAATCAAAAATATCCATATTGGGACCCAAAAAAATAAAATTGGACTATGCCCACTAAATGCAAATATAGTCAAAGGATAGAAAGTCCAAAATTATTATAGGATCACTGAAGTTGGCGCCGCAAGTCCCAAGTGTAGTAGGCAAAAACACCACAGTGGATACAAAGTAGAAAAGGACTGCGCTGCTCAGATGTACTTAAGTGTGAGTATAATAAACCTATATTTATATAAGAACATCAGCGGTGCTTCACTATCTCTGGCCCTTGGTCTACAATTACAGAGACTCGGCGTCCCACGTGGAAGATTCAATTGATGGAAGCTACATGTGATATGCTGTTTTGACCAGTCTGTCTGTGAGTAGATTTTCACCTTTTTCTGCTAAGAGGTTGACGGTGCTACTCTATCAGTGATTTTATTCACAGGTTGCACCACTGTACAAGGAGAGATATATGCGAAATCTGGAAACACCCGTATACCGCATTCAGTGTGAACGAACACTTAAGTACATCTGAGCAGCGCAGTCCTTTTCTACTTTGTATCCACTGTGGTGTTTTTGCCTACTACACTTGGGACTTGCAATGCCCTAGCCCTGCCCTAGAACACTCACTTATATATGGGGTTTATGCTAACCCTGCCCATTTTTGGTCGTAAGCACAGCATATATTCGCCAGGACTGTCTCTGAAAATCAGGGATAGTCCCACCAAATTCGGTTTAGTTGGCAACTATGGGTGCCAATCAGCTGCTAGGGCAGCCTGGGTCCTTGTAAAACTCCTTGGTCTGCTATTATAAATTCCTTCATACAATTATTGTGACAAGTTTTTTCATTATCCCAGTTCTCTAAATCGACCCTCCAGCCGCATTTTCCTGTACTTGCTATACAGCAGCACATACCTGTCACATCCAATGCCCCCAGGTGACATCTCCTCCGATGTAGATCTTCTCTGTCATTATCTTCTCTATTCGGTCCGTACAACTTCTCTCAGCCGTGCCTCGTCTCTGCAGAGTGTGACTGTAGCGGACTGGACCCTGTACCAGAGTCTGCCCCAGTTTCCTGGAAGGGACTGCTTGCTCGCCTCCTGCCCTGCGACTATGGCCCCATGTATGCTTGTCCTGTTTGAGCGGTGATGCCCCAGATAGCTCTGCTATGGAGCCCATTCGTATAATGAAAGACTATGGGAAAGACTTTAGCTCCATGGCAATTGAACTGGATGTGTGTGGTCTGAGCGCCATTCAATAATGTGCGCTCAGACCTAAGCTATCTGGGGATATGTTACATGTATATGTTTTATGTAGTAATTGCAACGTATATGTTTTATGTCCTTTTGCAACCATGTGCTCAATGGAGTCTGCCTCTATCCTTGGATATATTGAGCGCTCAGATCCAAGCCTTCTGGGAATATGTTAAATGTCTGTGTATTGTAAAGGGTGGGACATTGTGTATTGAATAGTGATGTCTGTCCTATTGTCCCCACATGTGTATTGGCGATTTCCCTTTGTCCTGAGAGATAATTGAATGAGTCCTCAATTGTCTCCAGGACAGAAGACATTGTGTATTCTCCTGCCTGTGGTGATTGCATTACGCATGTAGGGTGATTGTATCACAGGCAGAGGGAGGGATATGCTGGGGGTGTCTGTATTGTCCCAATGTGTGTGATTGGCTGCTGTATCCCGTGTCGCAGTCTTCCTTCTGGTCCTCTAGGGGAGTGTCCACCAGGTGGGAGACCTGCATAAATACCCGGCAGGTAACCCTTAATAAAAGTTAGAGTTCCTGCTTGACCCTCAAAACGAAGTGTCGTCTCGTTATTGGGGGGATTTGACTGTATGCTGATTGCCAGGAGTGTAAGCTGTTCATATTGCTTTTCCTGTTCGGCTGCTTCCAGGGTTCGTGTGTCTCTTGTTCGGAAGTTGGTGAATTCGTGTGGTTTGCAGTTCGGGAAGTTGGTGATTGCAGTAGCTGCTAGTCTATCCGGAAAAGGGAATATCGCCTTAACGGAGTTGTGTGCGTAACGGTCCGTTACATTTGGTGGCAAGCGCGGGATCATTTCCACAGCCCAGAAGGACATCTACAGGGCAACACCATTCCTTGGATTACAAAGTGAGGGCAACGTTAGTACCCGTACAGCGCCCCTATCTACAAAAGAAAGAACTTTAGGAGAACAAGCATGGCACCCAGCTACACGCAGGAGGAATTTGACAGAGAGCTGAGATCACGGCTGATTTTCTACGGACCCAACCCCCCAGAGAAATCTGTGCAGTTCGTGAGGAGGATAACAGCAGAGTACCTGCAGTTCATGGCAGATGGTATCGTCCGCCCTCCCCAGCGGCTGAGTGCGTTCCGGAGAGCTGAAGGTGCCGTCCTTCCTCCACAGCGGCAGTGTGTACCCCAGGGAGCTGAAGGTGTCGTCCTTCCTCCCCAGCGGCAGTGTGTACCCCAGGGAGCTGAAGGTGCTGTCCTTCCTCCCCCGCGGCAGTGTGTACCCCAGGGAGCTGAAGGTGTCGTCCTTCCTCCCCAGTGGCAGGGTGTATCCCAGGGAGCTGAAGGTGTCATCCTTCCTCCCCAGCTGCAGTGTGTACCCCAGCAGCAGGACAAGATATTGAAAGGGGAGACAGTTGGTCCCCCCCTCCACCAGCAGAGAGAGGGTCAGGGAGAGGAGCCTGCTACCCGCTCTCCCCAGCGGCAGTCTACAGTTCAGAGAGAGGGGCTTGTTACACCCTCTCTCCAGCGGCAGCCTAACCCACCAAGGGGAGATGTTACGCCCCCCAATGGTGCAGATGGGACCGTGGTCTCTGCACTTGCAACACAAGGGGCAAGGATGGTCGGTCCTGTCCGCCAGCCACAGAGCGGTTTATCCAGAGGGGAGACAGTCGGTCTCCTCCCCCCACAACCAGGCTCCCACCAGGCTACTTCCGTGGTAGCGCTGGCCCCAGGGCAGAGTACCGCCGGTCTCTGCCCACTCAGCAACCCACCTAGGCAGTCTACCAGTCCCCCGCACAGCCGTAGTGAGGCACCTGGACATGGACAAGTTGCTACTTTATCCAGGTGTAGTAACCATTTATTGTGGGTGGGCTGTACTGCTGTTTGTGCTTCGTGGGTGGGTTGCTGGACTAACCAGGGCACTGACCGGCAGGAGGTCAGATACCCTGTTAGTCTCTTTGGTAAAGGGGAGAAATGTAGCGGACTGGACCCTGTACCAGAGTCTGCCCCAGTTTCCTGGAAGGGACTGCTTGCTCGCCTCCTGCCCTGCGACTATGGCCCCATGTATGCTTGTCCTGTTTGAGCGGTGATGCCCCAGATAGCTCTGCTATGGAGCCCATTCGTATAATGAAAGACTATGGGAAAGACTTTAGCTCCATGGCAATTGAACTGGATGTGTGTGGTCTGAGCGCCATTCAATAATGTGCGCTCAGACCTAAGCTATCTGGGGATATGTTACATGTATATGTTTTATGTAGTAATTGCAACGTATATGTTTTATGTCCTTTTGCAACCATGTGCTCAATGGAGTCTGCCTCTATCCTTGGATATATTGAGCGCTCAGATCCAAGCCTTCTGGGAATATGTTAAATGTCTGTGTATTGTAAAGGGTGGGACATTGTGTATTGAATAGTGATGTCTGTCCTATTGTCCCCACATGTGTATTGGCGATTTCCCTTTGTCCTGAGAGATAATTGAATGAGTCCTCAATTGTCTCCAGGACAGAAGACATTGTGTATTCTCCTGCCTGTGGTGATTGCATTACCCATGTAGGGTGATTGTATCACAGGCAGAGGGGAGGGATATGCTGGGGGTGTCTGTATTGTCCCAATGTGTGTGATTGGCTGCTGTATCCCGTGTCGCAGTCTTCCTTCTGGTCCTCTAGGGAGTGTCCACCAGGTGGGAGACCTGGATAAATACCGGGCAGGTAACCCTTAATAAAAGTTAGAGTTCCTGCTTGACCCTCAAAACGAAGTGTCGTCTCGTTATTGGGGGGGATTTGACTGTATGCTGATTGCCAGGAGTGTAAGCTGTTCATATTGCTTTTCCTGTTCGGCTGCTTCCAGGGTTCGTGTGTCTCTTGTTCGGAAGTTGGTGAATTCGTGTGGTTTGCAGTTCGGGAAGTTGGTGATTGCAGTAGCTGCTGGTCTATCCGGAAAAGGGAATATCGCCTAAACGGAGTTGTGTGCGTAACGGTCCGTTACAGTGACACACAGACATCTTAGCTTCCTCGCATTTCTATCATCATCCCCCAACCTCGAGTCCCAACAGTGTTATCCTGCTGCTCGCTGTGCTCCACAATACCCCCAAATACTATCCTGAAGAAAAATTAGTGCTCCCATAGTGATAGTGCTCCTTATAGTCCCACCAATAGTAATTTCCTTCTAGTGTGCCCTTATTAATAGTAATACTGCCCCCTACAGTTCCCTCAACAGTGATAATGCTTCCCAAGAATGCCCCCATTAGTAATACTGCCCCCAGGGGCGTGGCTAGCAGCCGAACAGCGAGGATGCCATTCCCTGGAGCTCCCACCGGCCAGATCTAATCCCTTGGCTAGATAGCCAGTAAAGACCGACGAGGGAACACTAGACCCCCCCAACAAGCCTCTCTGATGTGTGGCCTATGGGGGAAGCCATCTTGGGGACCAGAGATACAGCTGCCGCCTGGCAAGACCCTGAAGCCTCGACTTCAATTTGTGGCGGCGAGAGACGCGCGGGATCGCGATCTCCCTTCTCACAGTTAGATTGGTTTCCAGGAACCCCCTGTGTCCCTACCACTGTAGAAGGGGAAACTCCCGTGGCCTTCCTGGACCTCTGGCCCTGATTAATAACTGAGGCCTTGCGGGAGCAGTCGGAGACCCGGAGACATGGAGCAACGGCCCAACTGCCATCGCCCTCGAAACAAAGAGGACACTTGACCTCACATACCAGCAGCCAAGGTAGACCAGCCAGACACTACTGAGGACTCCAGAACCCTTGAGGCAGCTGCTGAACCCAGCACCCACAGGACCTGGAGGTGAGAGACAAAAGTGAAAAGACAGACTCCCGGCGGCTGAACATCACACATGAACGCATTTTAACGGCGCACTTCTGTGGAACCGCGCCATCATCGACGAGGGGAAGTACCCCCTGAAGCCCATATGATCCGGAGGATGCCACCCGACATTACCCGGGGGTCCCTGGCGATAGGCCACCTGTCATACACGCGGCCTGTTGGGACATACAGTTGAGTCCCGATTCTTCTCCCTGATGCCAACTCCCTTTACACAGCACGATAGCCACACTAACAGTGGCCATAAAACAACAAGGCTGCATCCCCATGATCGAGGCACATACCCCCTTCATACTTGTCTCCATCTCTTGATGTCATAAAAATGTTATGAGGACCACCCTCCTAGGTTAACAACAAAACCACGACTCCAGACAGCCAGGCTTAGAGCTGATAGAAATTATGGACAAATTTGTGGCCAAAATCCTTTCTACAAGCACACGCAAAACCTCTCAAGTGCACTGTGTTCCAAACACCACAGACACCTTAACCAAATTGTCTAAAACCACGGGCAAACAAACGAAAAAAAACACCCAAAACTACCCAAGGACTTCCCCAACCAGCATCCAATATACCTTTCTCTGCTGAACTCATAACAGATGGTGACATTACACCACCTAATCTTTCCCCTAGATACCCTCCTCCACTCTGCCCTGAAGAGGACTCTACCCACGCTTCTACTGTGGTACAGGAAGTCTCTCGGGTTCTTTTACCTCTTTTTGACAAAAGATTGGAGGTACTTCACTACTCTATCAACTCTGCCCTGCAATTGATCACCACGAACTCTCAGACTCTCATAACCATCTAATCCGGAACGCACCACAACACAATGCAGAAACACAGACTCTGCCTTAACCACTAAACTAGAAGACCTTAAAAAACGGGATCGCTGCAATAACCTTAGATTCATAGGCATCCCAGAGAATATCGCGGGAGAGGAACTGTTCACATATTTCACCGTAGACCTACCCACAAACAGTGAGCCTGGAACTGTAGTCAGATAAACTCTACATCGAACGGGCACACAGAATTGGACCACCTAAACCAGCTGGGATGGATAACCCAAGACCTCACCCTGTCATTGTTTTTGACATGTTCTGTTTTCCTAATGGCCCATTTAACACCTCTTGTTCTTCTTCTCCAGGAAGTAGGCCGTGGCGCAGACCCCTAAGCACTCCATCTTGGTCTTCCAAATCCGTTCTCTGTCGCTGCTGGGACAAGGGGGGAAAGTCAGCTATGACACACTCCTTAAACTTCTACTTCACTATTCTTAGGTCAGATGACATCATACACACCCCATGACAGGGGGGAGTAAGTACACCAACCCCACCACACTTAAATTGATATCCTGGAACGTGGCGGGTCTTAACAACCCAGTTAAATGTAAGAAGGTCCTCACCCACTTAAAATGAACAAAAGCTGATATTATATTCTTACAGGAAACACACTGGAAACGAGGGTCTAACAATGGACTACGGGCAGCACGGCTAGAACAATGCCACTTGGCGGACTACCCGTCCAAAGCCAGAGGGGTAGTCATATTATTTTTAAGAGGTTTGGGGGTATTGGTAGGAGTTGGAGGATAGAGGGGGGCAGATATTTACTGCTACGAATACAAATAGCGGGGAAGTCATATACACTCCTAAACATATACACCCCTAATCAAACCATAATAGTAAATAGTAAACCATTGGTATAAGCAATTAAACAATAGCATGTTCAAGTCCCCTAGGGGAAGTGAAAATAAAAAAAATATTTTTAAAAATCTAAAAAAGTATACAAAATTAAAATCACCTCCACTCCTAATTTGACATACAAAAATAAATTCATGATTAAAAAAAAAAAAACGCTGCTAACAGAAAAATAATGTAAATGGCCAAATCTATGTTTTTCTGGTCATGAAGTCCATGCAAAATAATAATAGGCCTAAGGAAAAAGTCGTACATACCCCAAGATGGTGAGAACAAAAACTACAGCTCGCCCTTGCAAAACACAAGCCCTCAAAATATGGCGATGCAAAGAACATTTTACTTTTTTCAAAGGTTTTTATTTATTAAAGCATAATAAAATATAATACCTAAACAAGCCATAATAATAACTATATACATTTGGTACTGATGTAGTCATACTGATCCATAGAATAAGGTAGGATAATTTTTCCCAGTTTTTTATAATAAAATGGTGCCATTAAAAAATACTTGTCCCACAAAAAATTTTTTTAAATTAAAACGTGAATGGAAAAGTAAACAGGGTTATGGGTTTTGGAAGGCAGGGAGTTAATAAAAACGAAAACAAAAAATGGCTTGTTCCAGAAGGGGTTAAAAATGTTTTTTTGTTTCATTTGGCTTCTTCAACCTGCATGTATTCCAATACATAGCAAGCTGCAGAATGCAGTTCACGAGCAAATCCGACTGGATATCTGACAACAGTCTCAAGTTCCTCTCTTTTCTCTACTAAAGAATCCTCTAAGCTTATTTGGGGCCAAATCATCCAAAATATCTTTAAATTATCTCTATATTAATTATGATAGTTAACCAATGTGAATTAGGTCACATTTCTGCTATATTTTCATTGACTACAGTCCTGGAGAATAAGCAGTATGGCTGCATTAATAATTTATAAGCTCCTCACTTCTGGAAAACACTCTGTCGTTCCCATGTATTATGTGACTAATTTCTCACTCCATCACTGTGATGTTATACAAAAGTGAGAGAACAGAGATGCCTCCTTGTAGTAAACATATTGCTGGTCTCCTGGTGATTGACAGAAGCAGATGTGAAGTTTTGGACCTAGGGAACAAACCATCAGACTCCACGCTACTGGTGAAGCAATAAGCTAAACATATCAAAATGCAAGAGAATACCAAAATCTGTGCACAGCTGCTGGTGGGAACAAATACCAAGAGGAAGAGGCTTGCACATCTGTCATGATTAGACCAGACTCGCTCAGACTTCAAACACACATTACTTTCAAGGCTGTTAGTTATACAATAACCATACTTTACTTATATACTGTAGATATCAGTGTAGAGCACACAATAGTAACCAGCCAGTTACATTGTATAAAAAAGTGTACCTATAGCAGGGGTGGACTGGGAACGCAAAGTGGCTCTGGGAAAAAACTAAAAGTGGCCCTATTTTGTAGTCGGGACCAAATTGAAAGAAGGCAGGGCCAGCAATACCATATTGCAGCATATTATACTACCCTCAGCAGAGCCAAATACCACAGTGTATCTCAATATACTGCCCTAGCAGCACAAAATACTTCCCTAAAGACTGCCACTTGTTGGCCAAAAGGAGGGTTCAGACGGCCCCACGGGCATCGGCCTACCGGTAAGTTTCTCTGTAAAGTTTATGGCTAATCCACCCCTGACCTATAGTCTAATAACTCTGGGGGCCTGAGCTCTGGTCTCTTGTTCCCTGTATTGCTACCTTACTCCAGATGAGTAAATCGATTCTAAACAAATTGGATTCATTGCAAATTTTACAAAAATTCTTCTTCCAAACAAATCTGAAGTTTTGGTAGTCCACTTTGAACGAATTGCACAAAACAGTGCCTACCATTTTTCTGTTTAAAACTTGCGAGGGTAACAGGGCAGAGAGGATAAAGACAGAGGATCACATGACTCAGGGCCAGCGATAGGCTTGTCCACAATGCTTTGCAGTCTGCTTGACAGCCAATCAGGAGGGATTGTCCAGTCATCATAGGGTCTTGCAGGGACAGTCTAGGAATATATTTAGTTAGGTAGATTGAATTACTTATTTAAGTCAGGTTTAACTAACTTAGGCTCATCGGAGCGGCGGAGCCCATGCATTTTAATACTCTACAGAGACAGATCTCTGTACAGTATTACCCCGTTATGGACAACGCTCGCTTCGCTCATCTTTAGTTGGATCATTTGTATAATGACTCCATGCTGGCCATTCATAATCTTATGTCTTTGGCCAACTATAGACACTGTCGAAGCTTGAATGTCCACCACTAAAAACCATTTACCACATCCACTACTTAATAACATCAAACATTTGGGGTCAACTTACCAAACATCCATTGTCCAGTGGAGCCACGGCGAGACCCCCAAGATCTTTAAATTACACAATCAAATGGAAATCTCCCAAGTCCTCACACACCAAGCTATACAAAAGTTTCTCAACGTGCCAATATCCACCTTAAAACCTTTGGTGGATACATTTAATAGAGAGTTTCCATTTGCTGGTCTTGCAGCCTATCCTAGATAATGGTTTCAATTTAATTCACTTTTATTTATTTTTAAATTTCATCAGCATCAGGCTAGAAAGTATAGACCATAGTGTAGATTATCCAGTTATAAAAGAAAGGGTAGACTTTATTTACATACTTAGGTTCAGTAGATAAAAAGCACTCATTGATCAAAACAATACATGTGGGACCCTGACTTGTCAGACTGAACTTGGGTTTTGCCTACAGACGGCTTCTCATAACATCTATTATTTTGATACAGAATTCCAAATCCCCTGCATAGACATACACTTATATTTTAAATATTGCTGTGTCAAGCCACTAGAGGGAGACAATAGGAGTACAGTATTACTGCTCCATGTATGTTTACTGTAGGCAGTAGAGATGAGCAAATTGCTTAAAATTAGATTCGGCTTTGATTCGGCGAAATCAGTTGACCAATTTGGGTCCAATGGATTCTACCTGAATCAAATGTGCTCCAATTGTCCTGAAAATTTGTGTCTGACCCTCTAAGGACTCATAGGACTCTTTCAAAAAGATTTTTATTAATTTTATTTGTCTCTCTTTACAAAGCAAAAATTCAGATTCTCCTTAAATTTTTACCAAGCTTAGGTCATCTGATTCATTTAGGATGGATTCGCTTATCTCTGGTAGACAATAAGCTCAAGACCTCTCCCTATTTTGTGGTATCTGTAGGAGCTGAAGGCCGCCAGAACTTTATCTTTTAGCTCTACTGCTATGCATGATATAGGGACTAGGGAGCTGTAATGGCTATCATACGAATTAGCACCAAATGTCGGACTTAAACACAACATGGTGTTAAAGGGTTGAAATTTACTTTAACGTTCATTAGCTGCACTTTATTAAATTGTAACAACATTTCTATGACGGGGATTGCAAAGACAAAAGACCTCTTTGTCACTAATGGCTTCGACTGCTGCCTGCCCCATTTTAAGCTTGGGTTAATGAATAAGTTTGATTTATTTTTGTTTTATTTATTTTTATTACAGTTGCCTTGCCGGCTAACTTTCCATTATTATGTGTCAGGGAAACAACCTGACAGGTAGCAGAGGTGTTGCCAAGACAGGAAACCAATAATGCCTGTTTATTGTACAAGGGGCCACTCTATTGACTTTACATAGGGGTGAGGGCTAAAAGACATTGAACTGTATTGGATTCTATAGATATAAATGTCATTAAAAAAACAATTAAACATTAAATAATGTCTCCAACAATGTCATACATGGGCTGAATCTTTTGGATTTCACATAATAAAATGCATTCTATTCTGGATCTATAAAGTCTGAACCCTTTTTAAGCAGCTTAAGTATGATTTTTATATAATTTAGATTATTAAAATAACATAATGAATTGTATTTCTATTCAAGAACTCTGAATTCCTTTCTTAGTCTCTGGACCTAGCTGCCAAAGCAGGAAAGGCGATAGGACCCATAGCGAATTGCATTGGCAGTATCAAATTTGCCTCCGGGTCTGTCACTGTGTCAGAATATGCGCTGCTGCCTGGATTCCCTACTTTTCTGAATACAATTTTCTTCTTTGTGCTACATAATCTGCACAGATTTCAGCCATTCATTAGTAGTATACATTTTCATAACTACTGTACAGTGGTGTCAGCAAATCTGCTACACAGACATGAGCCAGATCGTTCTCTTATAGGGAATTGTCAGCGGTGTATTTCAAATGATGGCCTGTGCGAAATGTACTAGAGGCCCCAGATATATCGGGGGGACAATAGTGGGATCTTATGACAAGGTCAGAGAAAGACAAGCTTGTGTAGATAGTGAACGGGACAAGCAGAGGTAACATGTTCTATATTAGTTTTGTGTTTTATAAATGGTTTATACATTTCAGTATTGTAGTTTACCTATGTAGGAAATCAAACTTTTCTAAAATTCATAAAGACTCTGTAAAAGTTAAACACCAGTAAAAATCGGTTTTATGGGCCAGGGACGTAACATCATAAGCCCCTATAACGGAAGTTGGACTGATGCTTCACAGCTTGCTTCTGTCTTGCTGTATCTTGTATCTGTTTCTCCAAAATCAGTCAGTGCTCACCTCCCACCTCTTCGCTACTCCATCTACACAGTCAGTCTTTCTTCATTGCCCTTACTTGAGGTGGCTATACACATTCAGTGTCTGACCAACATTCTGCTGAAAGCTATTTCTCCCCAACCTCCCCATACCAATGAATGCAATTAATAGGGAGAGTGGAGTAAGATGCTGCCAGACACCTCTGGAAGTGGCTTACCTCCCTTGAGAACAATGGAGACAACCGGGGTCCTGATGAACGTCCCAAGGGTCTGCCATTAGTTGAGCAAGCGAATCGAAGTATCCGAAGTGGACTTCGATCCGAATCTCAGGAAAAATTTGTTTTGCTGCAAAGCCAAATCTCCTTGCGTTTCGTGGTAACTGATCTATTTTTCCTGAAATGGAGCTAAAGAAGAGACTGTTGTGGCCATCTTGATTGCAGAAACCCCACAAAATCTTGTATGGGGTGACTTGTGCGTCACCGTGCCCGGTCAGCGTGCTGATGTCATCACGTCATTGCATGAGACTTTGCGCGGTGTCTTCAATCAAGATGGCCGCGATGGCCTCTCTGCAATCAAATAAATAAGGTGAGTATTAGAGATAAGCAAAATTTGGTGAAATTTGATTTGGCTGCTTCGCTGAATTTTACAAAAACGACTTCTTTGTAAGTAGTGGGTGCAATGACAAGGAGCGGCAATTGCGCCGCTCCCCAACATTGTACCCCCCTGATGCACCTGATCGGAATAATACAGTGCAAAATTAAAAATAAAATAAAAGTAATACTTAGTTATCTGATCTATTTGTTCGTGACGGGCCGACCGCCGCCATCTTGCTTGAAAGCCTGACGTGAAATCTCACACTGCCCGAGATGACATCATCATGCCGACTGGTGTGGTGATGTCATACGTCACCACGCACAGGATTTCGGCTGATATCTGCAAGCAAGATGGCCTGTCACAAGCAAATGGATCAGGTAAGTATTATTTAGTCTCTTTTTTTACACTATTGCCGGTTAAATCAATTTGCTACCGCGAATCACGAATAAATTCAGCTTGGATTAGCCCCGAAAGGGCTTAATTTGAATCTCAGATGCCACGATCAGCTATGAATGTGGCATCTGAAGGGTTCAATGACGGGGGGGGGGCGGCGCAATCACCGTTCCCCATAACTGCGCCCACTACATACAAAGTAATGCGCTTCATGACAAAGTAATTCATCACAAATTGAAGTTCTTTGTGAAGTTTGGCGAAGAATTGCATTGCAGTGTATTATTTCAGTGATTAGAATATTACATAGGACAAAAAAATATTAAAAAATTCAATACAAAGCTTAAAACAATAAAAAAATAAAAAGTAATTCCACAAAAAAATCACCATTTTCCCATTCAGAAATATTTTAGTCTGTAAAAATACAATAAAATGCTATACATAATTTCTATTACCTCATCTGTAATAACCCGTACTATAAAGCAAAACATTATTTATTATACAGTGAACACTGTAAAAAAAAAAGAAATGAAAAAACAGAAATGTTGTTTTTTGTCCGCCTCCCTATGTAACGAATAGTACAGATGAAAACTACAGGTCGTCCAGCAAATGAAAGCAAACACGTAGCTCAAAACGTTATCCTCATCTTAAACCATCAGCTTCTAAAATGTATCGGAGCCTCCTGCGGTAATGAAGAATCGTCATTGGTAAACTAATCAGTAAAATGAGGTCTAGTGATGAGTGGTTATAATTCCTTCTGTTTCCTTCTATGCCGCAGTCAGTGGCTTGTGGAGTCGCCTAGGAGGCAAATTTCCTTAGTTCTTCTGAAAAACTCAGAAAATGTTTCAGAAAGTAATCTGGTTGTTTAAAATGTATCAAATCCGAGCATTAAATATATCTGGTTGTGTGTATGTGAAAACAGATAAGCTGCCTTGTCTTTATACTGGAGCTCAGTGTAAAATCCACACCTTAAGCAGCTTCATAACAACATAAACATTCACCGAGGAGGATTATTCTATGCTCAACTGTACCAGGACATATTTTATCCTCCGTGATCCATTGTTTTCAGCCAAATTTGTACTAAATACCAAATATAGAAAAAGCAAAGCACATTTCATTACATTATTTATTCTGGTGTAATGAACTGGCTAGATTTCACATCAATATCTGTAATGCAACCACACAGGAATATTAACAATTAAAGGGGTTGTCCAAGTTATTTTTTTGTTCTTTGCATGTTTCTAACTAAGCAAATGTAGGGGTTTTCAATTCACTTACTTCATCTACAGCTTCCCCATTCTCCTAGTTAGCTGACGTCACATGACCTGTGATCTTCTTTCCCAGCTCTGTTCTGTGCACTAACCTCAGGGAGCAGGATTTGCAGGTCTGCCTCTGTGCACGGAACGTCACTGTTAAGTCGGGTGGCCACTGGCTTCACCCAAGAAAGCCAAACCTCACCGACCATGCCCCCAAATGATAAACCACACCCCACCTCAGTAAAGCCACACCCCCATTCATGAAGCTACACCCCATTACGGGCCTGGGAGGATAGGGAAGAACTTTCCGCATGGAAAGTGAGCTGGGGGCAGCCGGGGTGCTTCTCTCCCCCTCAGTCAGCCACGTCTGCGCCTCTAGTGACTGATTGGGGGGGAGAGAAGCCTCAGTCAGTTGCTGCAGCTCACGCTCACACAGTGCAATGCTGCTGTCTGATGGGGAGCTACTGAAAGGGAGGACATCCCTGTGTCCACCCAGGCACTGTGCCAGATGGAGGACAGGGAGCCTGAAAACTGGACTGTCCGGCCTAAATCCGGACGTCTGGCCACCCTACTGTGAAGGCTGTGCTGGTTGGAGTGACAAGCCATGCCCCCTGCACTGCCCAATCTGCTGGCCACGCCCCCTGCACTGCAATCTGCTGGCTGAACTGTTTTCACTGTGTCTCCCCTCCCATTGGATTCTTCAGTAGAGTTTAACCCCTTCTAACATCCGCAGCACAGACTCAGGGCTGGAGGCTCTGCCTCAGGTACTGAGCAGCTGCAGGGTGTCCTCTTCTCCAGGCACTGAGAAGATAAATGCTGTGCACAGAATCTTCCCTCCCTCCTCACTCTGCAGACACAGAGGTGACACAGACCAGAGAAGTTCTCTCCCCTGTACTCTTCTGCTGGCTGTGAGGAAATGTCTGCAGAGCATTGCGCAAGAACAGTTAAGGGAAATATCCTGTGTGCATCAGCACTGTCATTGTACTGCTGGGACTTGTAGTTCCACATAAAACATGAGTATCCCTGCAGTAAGACTGCAGACAGGGTAGCAATTTTATTCACTCCCTTTACAGAGCAGGAGGAGGGGAAAGGCAGTTTTTGTTGATACCCACAAATATTCATGAGGAAAACCTCAGAGATTGTTGTTACATGCCCGCATAGCTCTGCAACTGCATGTCAACAAAGGGCCAGAACAGAACTAGGGAAAAGAGTAAAATATGTTTCTGCCTAAAACTTGCTTAGCTTATGTATATATTGCTGATATCAGATTTACAGTGCTTATTTTTTTTTTTACATAACTCAAACAACTCCTTTAAGCCCCAGACAAGACTAAAAGTCAAGCATTAATGATGGAATAATGTATGATTCCAAAACAGTAGAAGATACTTGGCTCCAAGTGAAACTGTGGTCCAATTGTTTTAGACAAATCTGTCTGTTAGCAGAGTTTTGTTCACATCTGCAATACATTCTCCATTGTAAACAGAAGCCACCATGTAATGCTGGATCGATCTCGTGACCATGCCACCAATGGCTCATCCTGATGGATCCCATTGACTAAAAATGGAGCCTAATTGGGTGCTGTGGTCTGTAATTTGCTTTGGGGGATCATGCACACGACCGCTGTCTGTTTTGAGGTCTGCAAATTGCAGATCCAGAAAATACAGATTATAGCTTTGTGCATTCCGCATTTTGTGTAACAGAGAGGCTGGCCTCTAATAGAACAGTCATATCCTTGTCCTTAATGCGGAAAATAATAGGACATGTTCTATAATTTTGTATATGGCACGGAACGGACGGAGTGCTGTCTGCATCTTTTGCGGCCTCATTGAAGCGAACAGGGGCAGACACAGACAGCAGGCGGCCTACGTGCAAAGAATGTGCCAGGGCCCCCCAAGACAATTCTTAACCTGGCCTATTCCCTCCCAACAATACATATAGCAATACAAAACATGCAGGATAAGGCTACATGCGCACAAACGTTGTTTGTTTCCGTGTCCGTTCCGTTTTTTTGTGCGGATAGGATGCGGACCCATTCATTTCGATGGGTCCGCAAAAAATGCGGACAGCACACCGCGTGTCCTATTCTTGTCCTTTTTAGGCATTGTTATAATGTCTCCGCAAAAAAAACGCATGGCATACGGATGTCATCTGGTCGTGTGCATGTAGCCTAAGGCTACTTTTATACCTGCAGCACTACGATCTGGCCACCTGATCCTGGCCACCTCACCTGAGATTGCAAGGAATTGGCTGGACACAAACCGCAGCATTGTGTCCCGATGATTCTCTGCATTTTTGCCAGATCGTGGCGAGATGTCTGCTGGACCCAATTACAGTTAATGGGGCCGGCAAGCATTCTGTCTGCATCCAGCAGTGCCAGATCCGGTGAATTCCAGCAGGCTGTTCTCTGCTGAAACAGCCTGCTGGAATCACTAAAGCAGATGTGAAAGTAGCCTACTACAGCACCACCCACCTATTTCATCCAGTGACGTCTCCTTTAATATAGATGTTCTCTTTCCTCATCTTCTCCATTTGGACCAGACCACCATGATGATTCCTTTCAGCCATCTCTTGTCTCTGCAGAGTTTGACATACAGAAATCTTAGTTTCCTACTTTTCCATCATCCTCCCACCTTCTGTACAGCCTATCCTGCCACCCACAGTACTGTGCCCACTGTGCTCCCCTATACTACACTGCAGAAACAGTCCCCCTGAAAATACTAATACCACACAGATAGTGCCCCTTTAATAATTATTGGCAAACAGTGTCCTAAAACATAACTGCACCCCTGACACTAATAGTTTAAATATAATGTCCCCCAAAATAATTGTGCTAAGCTGATATTGTGCTAGCGTGCCCCCACAGTAATAGTGCTTCCCAAAGTTCCATCAATAGAAATAATTATCTGCCAGAGTGCACTTAGTAGTGCCCCTACAGTGCCCCCAACAGTAATAATTTCCACATTGTGCCCCACAAGTAATAATGCTCCCATAGTGCCCATACTAGTATTCATGTTCCCCATAGTCCCCCAATTGTAATAAAGCCCGCCATAATGCCCCCGGTGGCAATAATTCTCTTTATAATGTGTGACAGTAGAAAAATGCCCCTTATAATGTGAGCCAGTACAAAAAATGCCCACTTATATTTTGTCCCAGTGCAAAAATTACCCCTTATAATGTGCGCCAGTAGAAAAAAATGCCCTGTTGTGTGTCAGTAAAAAAATACCCCCTCTTAGTGTCCCCAGTAAAACCAATGTCCATATAATGCCCTCATAATGTGTGCCAATGTGCCTCTACTGTGTGCCCCCAAAAAACCCTTTCTTAGTGCCCCCAGTTGAGCTAAGGTCCCCATAGTGCCCCCATAATTTGTGCCAGTATAGAATACTCCTATATAGTGCCCCCAGTAGAAGCCCCCATAGTGCTCCTCCCCCCATCCCCATAGTGCCCCCCATAATGTGTCAGTATAAAATCCCCTTATAGAGTGCCCAAAGTAGATGCCCCAATAATGCTCCTCTCTTCCCTTCCCCATAGTGCCCTGATAATTTGTGCCAGTATAAAATGCCCCTATAGTGCTAATCTCCACCCCATAATGCACATATAGTTTGTGCCAGTAGAAAATGCCCCTATATAATGCCCCCCAGTAGATGCCCCCATTGTGCTCCTCAGCAGAAGTGCTGTGCATTTCTGTGTTTGTATGTATAGTTGCCATAGCTACGTGCACCTGCATACAGGGAGTGCTGACTGAA
Organism: Bufotes viridis; assembly: GCA_033119425.1. Lineage (NCBI taxonomy): Eukaryota > Metazoa > Chordata > Amphibia > Anura > Bufonidae > Bufotes > Bufotes viridis. Next base: position 343,838,430 of record CM065593.1, read on the forward strand.
CACCCCCCCTTGTGTTTGTTTCTGTTTAATATGAGTTGGAGGTGTGGCGACCTCCACTTCAGTCGTGCACACCTGACTAGTGTTTCTGCCCTAGTTGCTGGTTTTTAATCAGAGTGAGTATAAAGCTGAATGTGTACTCACATTGCCTGCAAGTAGCCATCTGGCTCCAGGAGGAGTGCACAGTTGGCTCGGCATGCATGTTGGTACCTGCATCCCTGGATCTAATGGAGGCTGTTACAGCACCAGAAGGGGTTAATGAGTACGGTTTATCCCAGCATGCATGCTGGGCCCACACTCCCTGGATTTTGTGTGGCTGTCGTGGCCCATAACAGGTAATATTTAGCGTTAGGAGGATTCAATGTGGCTGTCATGGCCCATAGTAGGTCAGAATTAGCGTTAGTACCCACTCTAGGAGACAACCGTGTCGGGGTGAGTGGGCTTACTACCTTTTGATCAAAATGTAAACCAATGTCTCCACTGTTTGCATACGATATCACTAATGTCCTCTTATTGCTTCCATCTTGGGCAGAGCTCTTGTTGCAGAGTGCTGTGCATTTCTGTGTTTGTGTGCTCCTCTCCCCCTGTTCGCCATAGTGCCCCCATGTGTGCCAGGATATAATGCCAATATATAATGCCCCCAGTAGATGCCCCCATAGTGCTCCTCTCCCCCCTTCCCCATACTGGGCAACAGCATAGCGTAAATTAAAATAATAAACTCACATACTTCCATGCCGCTTTCAGGGATCTGATGCAGTCCTCTTCCGGTCTGTGTCCCGTGCTGTACGGCTCAGGTGGCACAATGACGCCATTATGCCATCTGCATCGGCCTCTGATGTGCTGCAGGTCTAGTGCCTGTAGCCTATAAGAGGAACGGGGAAGGGAGACGCCTCTCCCTTGACAACAATCATCTGTATAGCTATCCTGACGACACAGATGAATATAGGAATGAGTTCTTCCACAATGGAAGTGCCTATTTATCTTGGCCCTGTCGCCAAAGCTTGTAATCCCACACTGGGCCCCTGTGCAGCCAAACTGGATGCACAGGCGCTATGTCCACCCCTGGAAGCGAATAGGTCCGCATCCGACCTGTAAAAAATGTGGATTGGACGTGGACCAAACCACTACACGTAAATGTGCTTGCACAGGACAGATTTGCTGTGGGGAAATCTGTATACTAGTAATATTTTGCTGGGGCTTTTACCTTGGTAATGCTAAGAGTGATATACACTGTGAAACCTACCAGCAAGTCATTAAATGGGTATTCCCATCTCAGACTTTGATGGCTTATTGCTAGGATATGCCATCAATTTCAGATAGCACCTCTGGGACCTGCTCCTATCTCCAGAATTGACCTCTCGAAGTAAAGAAGTGTGCACTGCGCAAGCGCAGCTACCATTGGCTATTTCGGGCAGGTGGGTGATTCTTCACCTGTGGTGACAGCCTCTCAAAGGTGAAGAGTTCCTGCTAATGAGACAAATCAATTTGTTACAATGGTTTCAGTCACCTCTGGTGGATATTTGATAAATATGTGAAAAATCGCTACAAAAAGGGAACACTTTCAGCAGGACATTTTGGTTCACCCTGGATCTTTATCCCATAGGCTAGATGTCCGGCCCTGTCAAACCTCTGCCTGCATTGTTGCTCAAGCGTATAACCACTCATTTGGCCTTGGGTGCAGCGCCACCCGGAAGTGTAGTGCAGAGGCACAAGCAGAAGATTGAAAGGGCCAGGCTGGATGTCTGTCCCTGTCAATCATATGGTAGGTGGGAGATTCTTCACCTGTGGGGACAACCCCTCATAGGTGAAAAGCTCCTGTTAATGAGACTAATCAATTTGTTAGAACCGTTTCATTCATTACTAATGTTCCTCTCTTATTATTTTGGAAACTTCTTTACATGTATTCAGTAAAGCAACAAGTATCTTTCCATTAACTTTCTGGAGAGTTATTTATCTGGGGTATATATTAGACATGTACGCTGGGAAAATGACTAGTGTTGAGCATTATGGATTACGCTACCACGGACGCTACCACGGACCATAACAGGATTCTATGACGGCATGCACCACGGAACCCTAAACGAGGCATTCCGTATTGCATTCCATTATAATAGAAGTCTATGCTGGCCATGCTTCTGTGGTGCACGCTGTCATAGAATTCCGTCATGGTCCGTGGTAGCAGAATCCATTACGGGATTCTTCGATAACCTGATCCCGAACTTTAGACTCCGAACTTAAAACACAAGTTCTCTCACCATTAAAAATGACATACGAAGCTAAAGCGCACACGCTGGACGTAGACATAGGTGCATATCCAGTGTGTGTAAGGCTACGTTCACACGACGACAATTGTCGCGCGACAAAAGTCGCGCGACAAATAGGGCACAACTTCACTGCAACATTTGTCGCGCGACATTTTGTTGCACACAATGTCGCGCGACAATTTTTATAATGGGAGTCTATGGTGTCGCATTGCGACATGCGACATGCTGCGACTGCGACACGACAGTTGCAGAAAAACCCATCCGGGATGGATTTTTTCCAACTGTCGTGTCGCAGTCGCAGCATGTCGCATGTCGCAATGCGACACCATAGACTCCCATTATAAGAATTGTCGCGCGACAATAGTGCGACTTTTTGTCGCGCGACAAATGTCGTCGTGTGAACGTAGCCTTACTGTAGCAGATGTATAATAGTAGATACGGCCTGCCTTTGTAAATGGCTCATATACGCCTCTGCCAGTTTATTGCATTTTTTATTTTTTTTGCTATTTAAAAAATAATAAGCCATGAGAAAAGAAGAATTTCCAACGTTTGCTTAACTGGTAAAATGCAGGCAAATTTGCATTACTCAGGAGAGGTGCTATTGGTTCGCTGAAGGGAAAATGGATATCAATTATACATAATCTAAGAAGTGCCTGCATTATAATCAGGCCCAGCTGGGGCTTTGGGGCAGCTTGGTTATTCTGCAGTAAACACAAAAGCTGAGATAGACATGTCAGTCAGACGCAGTGGCAGCAATTCATTCCTTTTAACACCTTCAGGTTCTCTTTGCTTCAATATGCAAACAAGGCTGTTTAGACGGCACTAATGAGCTCTCTGCACTCGCCCCCAAGTAAAAGGTTGCATTTCACAGCTGTTCTTAGATGATCTCCTTTGGGTGTCCTCAGGTACAAGAAGCCGGATATTCTGACTTGTAGATGCTAACCACGGTATTACCAGATATAAACATAAAACTTTACCATTGCCTTTAGTGCCAGAAGATCTATTACCATGAACCTTACTTACCGCACTTACATCATTCCTTTTACTAAGAAGGATACATTATTTTATTAAAGTTTGTGAATGGAGTCCATGCTGCTTATAGACCAAACCTATAGATGACATTGTCAAAGCCGTGGGGAGTACCTGTTAAAAAAGTACCTGTCACCTCTCCTGATTTGTCTGTTTTAGTAGCTACTTGCATTACCCCGGTCACAACAAATCTATAACATCTATTTTTATGACTTGGTGTTGTGGCATTCCTTTATTATTCCTGCTGGAAGTTATGAATAAATGGGTAGTATTATGCAATGAAGATCGACATAGGTGTTTCTAGGGTGTGTCCCTGCACAATCTGACACTGGCAGCACTGGCTGGGTAGTGTCAAACTGGTAACACCCAAACGGACATTTATTGTAGACTGCTGCTAATTTATTCATAACTTCTAGTAGGAATAATAAAATAGTCGTGCACATCTGATAGAAGTAAGTTGATGATTATACAACTGTTGAATGGCAATAGTTTGGTGGATGACTGTTATGCAAACACACTGAAGAATAGTAGATCACAGCCCAATAGTTGAAATAAATTCAATTTTTATTTTTAGTAAGCTTGAAAAATGCGGCCAATAATGTGCAAACGTTTTCGGCCTATATGGCCTTCGTCAGGCACTGTGCCGCCAAGGAGGAAAGAGCCAGTAGTCTAAAGACACCAATAGGTTACTCAGAAGAGAGAAGAGGGGACATGCCTGCCATTTCTTTGGGCGGCAAGCATGCCCCCTCTTCTCTCTTCTGAGTAACCTATTGGTGTCTTTAGAATCCTGGCTCTTTCCTCCTTGGCGGCACAGTGCCTGACGAAGGACCATATAGGCCGAAAACGTTTGCACATTATTGGCCACATTTTTCAAGCTTACTAAAAATAAAAATGAATTTATTTCAACTATTGGGCTGTGATCTACTATTCTTCAGTTAATTTGGAGTGGGAACCCGATCCACAGCCCTGAAAACTGAACAAGCAGTTTAGTGCAAAGCATTGTGTAAAGATGTTATGCAAACACGGCCATGCACATTTTAGTCCAAATTGTCCAAGGGCATTTGGATGAAGGCTAATAATGTTTTTGGACTGCCAACTATCAGGCCAAAATTTTAAACATGACTGATTTCTTCCCAGGCCATGATGGTCGGTATGTTCGGTTGGCTAAAAATGACAATTTGTTGCTAAATATCACCTAAAAATGAACACTTTGGTTGCAATCATCTGTTTTAGAGTAAAGTCTATTGCCAGGCCCTAAAGCTTGCCTGGAGGAAACCAGAGACTCTATGCGAGGTATAGACATCTTGTGTGCCTCTGTAATGTAATTCTCTCCTAAAGTTGCTTCCATAGCATACTTCCGTAATAGGACGTGTGATGAAACAATGGCACAATTTCAATTTCTCATGAATCCTTCAGAATAAATATGTTGTATTGTGCCATATGACATTGAAGGCATACATAAGCAGAATACATCCCCGCTGATTTATATTGGATCCGTGAAATACAGATCGCTACTAAAATCAAATGTATGAGGCCTTGGGGACTTGTATAATTAACTCATATGGTCATCTCACCACATGTTCATCAGAAGAACGTACCGGGTCCGTAAAGGATATCGCTCTGTGTTTAAAAATTGCATCTGTTATTCTGGTTGGTAGATAAAGAGGAGACCAAAGTTCCCATGTTGCTTCTTTTTTCTCCTTCATGTGCTGAAAAAATAGAAACAAAAACATTTTATATGATAAAATTCTGTTTTGTTGCTGTTTCTTTTTTTGCAGTTGGGTTTTTTGCCTTGATCTTTCTCTCATTTAGTTTTAAACTGGTATCATTGATGGCCAACTTACTGCATTATGGACGTCAGTGTTACTCTTCAACCCAGAGAACCTCACATCCAAAATAATGGATAGACATAGAGGTAGTTGTGGTCTGTGTTCCCGCCATATATTTTTTAATGTCACATTTGAGAAAAACCTTACATTTTCTTATCAAGATTTTCTCTTGTTTTGGACACCTTTTTGAAGATGCTTTACCCTACTAAGTGACTACAATTTTTTTCTGGCAATATCCACCAGATCAACCATACTGCCATATACTAACAAAGCCATCATCTACGATCATATGGTCTGGTAAGGCTTTGGGTGGGAAAAACTCTACAACTCCAGAAACGACATCATTTTTGGTTTAGTGTGGCAAACCTGATGGGACACAAGTAACCTGTCCAGCAAATACACACCTAGTATTGCCAAATTTGCTGCAAGCGGTCGAGTAGTCATACTAGCCAGGGTCAGAAACAAAGTGGTCAACTGTCAAAGTCAATACAGTATCCAAAAGCAAAGTCAGAAAGAAGCTGAGTCAGAACCAAAAGAGACAAATACACACATGCAGGAGAATGGTAAGAAGGCAAAGTAGACGGCAAAAAGAAGTCAGGTAAACAAGCTGTGCCAGAAACAAAATAATTCTCACTAAATTCACAGAGAAGTAGCAAATACTTAGGAACCAGGTAGCATGTCCAATAACTTGCAAAAAGCAGTCCCAGAGTAATATTTATCCCCTTAACGGCATATTAATTACCTCTGCATTAAGGGGTCACATAGAGTAGGCACAAGCAGGGTTCGCCCCACATGCGGCAGATGCCAGCTGTATAATAAAATTACTCAAAATCCTGTTCCTTTAACCCCTCAAATGCCATGGTCAATGGCAACTGCAGCATCTGTGGGGTTAGACAGAAGGAGGGGGCTCACTTTGTCCTCCAATTGGTGTCCTCACTGCAAAATTGAGGGGCTCCGAATGGTTTCTATGACTGCCTAGGTCCTTGTGGAGGCTCCCAGACCTATCTCACTAAGCTGCATGCAAAGCCATGTCTGAGGTATGGTGTGACAGGCAGCCTGTGAAAATCCCATACAGTGCGGTAGTATTCTATTGTAGTCTATTGTACAAGCGATCGGTACATCGATTAAAGTAAAAAAATAAGTGTTCAACAATGTGAAAAAGCCACAAAAATATAAAAAATTTAAATCAACCCTTTCCAAATTTTACACATGAAAATAAACAATAAAAAGTAAACATCATTGGTAATTCAGCATCTGAAAATGTTTGATCTAATAAAATATAGAAATATTCATCATGTGCTGTGACTGCTGTAACAGTAACAAAATAAAAACAGCTAGTTAGCTGTTTTTTTTGTAATGTTGCGGCACCAAAAATTGAATAAAAAGTTATAAAAAATGTATTCCAAAATGGCACCAATAAATAATACAGTTTACCCTGCAAAAAAAAGCCCCACATAGCTCTGTAGACAGAAAAATAAAAAAGTTATGGTGATGCAAAACATTTTTCAAGTTTTTTTTTAAGTAGTACTACCTTATTCTCATGACATGAGAAAAAGGTTCTTATGTCATTTTTAGAGCAAAGTGACCTATGTAAAGCAAAACCCGAAAACCCATAGCGGAAATTTTTTTTTCAGTTGCACTCACAAACAATGTTTTCACGTTTTCTAATACAAGCTATCGCAAAATAAAAGTTGCCATTAAAAAATACAACTTATCCTGCAAACAAAAAAAATACCCTCATATGGCTATGTGAATGTAAAATTAAAAAATGTATGACTCTCGGAAGGTGGAAGAAAAAACAAAAATGCAAAAACAAATATTAGCTATGCCAAGGGGTTAATGAGTCAACAAATCTCACTGATTGGCTCTCAAGCCATGCCTCCAGAACAGGCAAAATCATCAAGGTACACTCTTTCCTACCTGTTTGTCTGACCTTTGGAGCAGAGACTGTTATATTTAGTTAGTCTATTAGTTTAGGGGACTATCAATGTAGAATGTGGTTCTTTGTTTTCATATGTAAATTATACCATCCCCAAGGGTCCACCCATAGGCATAGGCCTGTTGTGCCTATAGGCAAATTTGGCACTGCATTTCTTAAAATCTTTAACTCATTGCCAAGTTTGGTAATACCATGACATCCACTAGGGCACATTAGTATGTAGAGCTGCTACTAGCAGAGGAGCCACATGCTGGGAACCTGAAAGCCATTGCTTGGGGAAAACTGATCTAGAGAAATTAAATGCATTTTATACTTTTATATAAAAAAAAAACAGAAAGGAAAGAATGTTCAAATTAAATCAATGTATATTTCAGTACAATATACAATGCATTAAAAATGCTATGAATTCATTGCAAAACTAGCACACAATGAATGTATCTATAAAATAAATGTGACTTAACACAAGTAACAATGATAAATTTTCATCCTATAACAGCAAGTTTAATCCATAAAACCCCTGATGGAAAATTGACGTGAAAAGAAATGAAGAACTGCCGCTTTCTCTTAGGCACGTAATTAAATCCTGCAGTTATTGGAGGCTCGTTTGGTTATTTTCAACATTGCTTTAAGGAATAAATATAGCTAGAGGGGAAACAATTATCTTTAGCACTTCTGACTTGGCGAGCTCTCCAGAGCAAGCTCCCGCTGCCTTTTATAATAGTCTTGGCCTAATAGAAATAATTATATTGAGCTCAAGAAAAAGGATGCTGAGATGATTGTAAATTTTGGTGAAGAAATCTCCACAAGGTCCTTCAGTAATGTACAGAGATGGACAACAGGGCTCCTAATTTAATAGTAATTATTCCAATTTCTTAAAGGGCTTCTGTCACCGAAATCATTGTAGTGAAAGAGGCTGACCTGCAACGTGCGCAGGTCAGCAGAACCTAACAGTCTTGGTCCCATCCCTATCTGTGGCTTTATTTCTGAGAAAACAGAACTTTTAACATTGCGAAAAAAACTCCAGCTCACCACGATCCAAGCGATTCTTTATTGAAGTTCATAAAAAATTCCAAAACAGAAACTAGAACTTTTAACATATACGAATGAGCCTCTAGGAGCAACAGGGGCATTGCTATTTCTCAACTCCAGTCCTCGGGACCCACCTACCAGTCATGTTTTCAGGATTTTCTTAGTATTGGGCAGGTGATATAATTAGTGTCCATACATCAGGACTTACCACAGGTATTCCTTCTGTGGGATATTTTCAAATCCTGACCGGTAGGTGGTTCCCGAGGACCGGAGTTGAAAAACCCTGTCCTAGAGGCTCTGTTCTCCCTGCTGCTGCCACGCCCCTCTGTATTTTGATTGACAGGGCCAGGCAGTGTCAATGTCATCACGCCTGGGCCTGACTTTTCCTAGTCTTGTGCCTTTCCCATTCACTTCTGTGCCCAGTGCAGGCACAGTTCGCAGGCAGTTCTTGTCTGTACTGCATTGGGTACTGAAGCGCATGGCAGAGACACGAGACTAGGAGAAGTCAGAGCCAGGAGTGATGATGTTTACACTGCTTGGCCTTATGAGAATGTATATATAATTTTTTTAATGTATGTTTGCTGGCCTTACTGGAGGGGTGGAATGATAAAGAGCATTATATTTAACTAAAGAGGGGCCCAAACTATATACTACATAAGGGGCATTCTATATACTAGTGTGGCGGCCATTTAACATAATACAGAGGGGGGATTACATATAACACTTAGGGTGGCATTATATATACTTCTGATGGTGCCATTATATATAATACAGAGGGGGGCATTATATACACTAGTGAGGTGGCCATTATATATGATACAGAGGAGGGCATTCTGTACACTAGTGAGGTGGCCATTATATATGATACAGAGGGGGGCATTCTATACACTACTGAGGTGGCCATTATATTTTATACAGGGGGGCCCATTCTATAAAGGGGTTCATTCTATATACTACTCAGGGGGCCATTATATACAATACAGAGGGGGGCATTCTATACACTAGTGACTAGGGATCATTACATATGGACACAGGGGGCCATTCTACAGAGGGAAGCATTCTATATATTACAGGGTGGCCCACCAAAGAGTAGACCGCCTCCGATATCTCCAAAACAAACTGCCTAATAGTAAATCTGTCTTAGTTGTCCATAGAAACCAATCAGAGCTCAGCTTTCATTTTCTCATTGCCCTGTAGGAACTGAAAGCTGAGCTCTGATTGGACAACTAAGACAGATTTACTATTAGGCAGTTTTATTTGGAGATATTAGATTTTGGCTACTTTTTCTTGGGCCACCCTGTACTTAGGGGACCATTATATATAATACAGAGGGGGGCATTCTATACACTAGTGAGGTGGCCATTATACAGTATGTAATACTGATGAAGCCATTCTACAGAGGGGAGAATTCTATATAGTACATAGGGGGCATTCTAGTGAAGGGGGTATTTTATATACCATAGAGGAGGCCATTTTATGTAGTAGAGAGGGGGCATGCTACAGAGGGGACCATTCTATATACTAAAGAAGGGGCATTATATATATATATATATATATATATATATACACTACTGAAGGGACCATTCTATATATAGTACTAAGGAGGCCATTCTATATAGTACAGAGGGGACCATTCTATATAATACAGAGGGGGCCATTGTATATACTATAGGGACATTATATATAGTACAGAGGGGGCTATTGTATATACTATCGATGCAAAGAGGGCAATATACTATGGAGGGGGGGTGGAGTGGATGAGAGCATTATACAGATTCCTAGAACTCTAAGGGACATTATAATACAGACGGCATTATACAAATGGGCACTACAGGAGGCATTATAATACAGGGGGCACTGCAGTGGGGCTTTATAAAAACTGCCGTTACTATAGGGGGCATTATAAATACTGGGTCCACTATAGGAGGCATTATAACTACTGGGGACACTCTGGGGGCTTTATTACTACTGTGGGATCTAAACGGGTGCCTTATAGAGGGGACTTGTTACTGCTGGGGGCACCATGGGTGGCTTTATTTTTACTAGGGACCCTATGGGGGCATTATTAGTATTGGGGGTACTTTGGGGGCATTATTATTCAGCATTACTACTAATGGGGTTGCTATTGGGGTACTGTAGGGAATACCATTACTATTGGAGTCAGTCTGTAGCAGTATTACTATGGGAGGACTATCTGTATTGTACTGTAATGCAGTAAAGTATTTGGGGGCATTAAGAAGCACAGCAGTCATGGTATTGGGGGTAGCAGCAGGATGATCTTGGGACAACAGGAGGGGGCGGATGATGAAAAATGATAAAAATTAGAAATCTAAGATATCTGTGTGTCAGACTCTACAGAGACGAAACATAGCTGAAATGATTCCTCAAGGCGGTCTGTCCGAATGGAGAAGATGAGGAAAGAGATTATCTAAATTAGAGGAGACATCACTGGATGTAAAAGGTATGGGGTGCTGTATTACCCTGTAGGTGTTACAGTGCTGTATGTAATGTTTATCCACATATGTGGAGTACCTCAGGGATCAATACTGGGCCCTGTCCTCTTCAATATATTTATTAATGATCTTGTGGAAAGCATCTACAAAAATATTAATTTTTGCAGATGACACTAAACTGTGTAAAGTAATTGACACGGAAGAGGACAGTATATGGCTACAGATGGATCTGGATAGATTAGAGGTTTGGGCAGAGAAGTGGCAGATGAGGTTTAACACTGACAAATGTAAGGTTATGCACATGGGAAGGAATAATGCAAGTCACCCGTACATACTTAATTGTAAGTAACACTGGGTAACACTGACATGGAAAGGACCTAGGAATTTTAGTGAACAGCAAACTAAGCTGTAAAAACCAGTGTCAGGCAGCTGCTGCCAAGGCCAATAAGATAATGAGTTGCATCAAAAGGGGAATAGATGCTCGTGATGAGAACATAGTCCTACCACTTTACAAATCACTGGTCGGACCACACATGGAGTACTGTGTACAGTTCTGGGCTCCTGTGATCAAGGCAGACATAGCAGAGCTAGAGAGGGCAACTAAAGTAATAACTGGAATTAGGAAACTACAATACCCTGAAAGATTATCAAAATTAGGGTTATTCACTTTAGAAAAAAGACGACTGAGGGGAGATTTAATTACTATGTATAAATATATCAGGGGTCAGTACAGATATCTCTCCCATAATCTATTTATCCCCAGGATTGTGACTGTGACAAGGGGACATCCTCTGCGTCTGGAGGAAAGAAGGTTTGTACACAAACATAGAAGAGGATTCTTTACAGTAAGGGCAGTGAGACTATGAAACGCTCTGCCTAAGGAGGTAGTGATGGTAAGTTCACTAAAAGAGTTCAAGAGGGGCCTGGATGTATTTCTGGAGTATAATAATATTACAGGCTATAGCTACTAGAGATGGGTCGTTGATCCAGGGAGTTATTCTGATTGCCTGATTGGAGTCGGGAAGGAATTTTTTTCACCTTAAGTGGGGAAAATTGGCTTCTACCTCACAGGGATTTTTTTGCCTTCCTCGGGTTCAACTTGCAGGATAACAGGCCGAACTGGATGGACAAATGTCTTTTTTCGGCTATATATACTATGTTACTATGATACTATGTCTTCAACTAGAGATGAGCGAATTTTTCAAAAATTCTATTCGCTGGTTCAACTAATTTTTGTGGAAAAATTTGTTTGGATCCAAATAAATTCGTGGCGAATTTCATTAAAAAACTGCTATTTCCTGGCTGCAGCTTTATAGGGGTGTACAACAATGTGCCTTGCAGTAACATGCATAGGGAGTTTGCTCTGGTAGTGAAATAATACTGTGAGATCGTATGACATGCAGATGACAGGCTTCGCTCTTAGAATCACTGCACACTTCACTTATTTGGGCATTCATGGGACAAAAAAACTGACCAAATAACTCAAGTGTGAACTTAGCCTTACAGGTCGATGTTAGCGTCAAGAAGAAGCGCACTCCTTTTCCACCGTCATCAGCTGATTCCACATAGATATAAATAGAACCTGTTCTATTAAATGCTTAAATATGTAGAGCCCCCCGATAGAGTGGAAAGCAGTAAGTTTGTGTTGATGTCACTGATTATTTTGCCCTTCCTCTGATCTGTGAGAACAATAACCAAATGAACAGAATTCCATTATCATTTCATTGTTGAAATATTTTATGTGAAACAGGCTTTTTTTTCTGGAAAATTGATGAGTGATTGTAAACCTCCTTTTGCTGTATGGACCGAATTACATCGTTGTGGGTCCAGCAGCAAACATAATGAAGACACTGATGACAACACACCAGCAGAGTTTGACTTTACCATCTATTTACAATTAAACCAAGCAGCTTCAGTAAGTTGAAAATATAAAAAAAAGGATTTTTCAATATAGCGGCTCACCCACCAACCAGGTGGAATAGGGTGCTCACCCCTGGATGCACCTGTATCCAAAATAGCAGAAATAAATAAAGTGTGCCCCTCTATTTTTATTCAAGTTGAAAATATTCCCCTGCGCTGATCAGGCAGGCGCAGCTCCTGCATCTGCCCTATCAGCCCGCCGTACCTGTAGGGGTTAAATCAAGCAGCTCCAGTAAGTTGAAAATATTCATGTGTTTTTATCTGCTCCGTCTGCATTCGATCTCCACAGCCAGGGCCGGACTGGCCTACCGGGATTCCCGGTAGGCCGGTAGCCCTGACTGCCGCACGGCCGGCCAGCGGCCGCAGGCACACTGGGCTCCAGTGGCGACGGAGATGAGCGCTTGCATTGCGCTCATCTCCGTGCGGAGCAGCAGCAGAGGAGGGAGAGGCGTGACCTCTCCCTGTTCCTCTGATAGGCTGCCAGCACTAGGCTGGCAGCCTATCAGAGGCCGGCTCAGCGGCGCGATGACATCATCGCGCCGCCGGAGCCGCACAGCTCGAGACACAGGCCGGAAGAGGCCTGCATCGCATCGCTGGAGGTAAGTATAAGTGTTCTTTTTTTTTTTTTTTCTTGGGGCTACTGGCAGCACTAAAGGGGCTACTGGCAGCACTAAAGGGGCTACTGGCAGCACTAAAGGGGGCTACTGGCAGCACTAAAGGGGGCTACTGGCAGCACTAAAGGGGGCTACTGGCAGATAAAGGGGCTACTGGCAGCACTAAAGGGGGCTACTGGCAGCACTAAAGGGGCTACTGGCAGCACTAAAGGGGCTACTGGCAGCACTAAAGGGGCTACTGGCAGATAAAGGGGCTACTGGCAGATAAAGGGGCTACTGGCAGCACTAAAGGGGGCTACTGGCAGCACTAAAGGGTGCTACTGGCAGCACTAAAGGGGCTACTGGCAGCACTAAAGGGGCTACTGGCAGCACTAAAGGGGGCTACTGGCAGATAAAGGGGCTACTGGCAGATAAAAGGGGCTACTGGCAGATAAAGGGGCTACTGCCACTTAAAGCGGGCTACTGCCACTTAAAGGGGGCTACTGCCACTTAAAGGGGGCTACTGGCACCAAACGGGGGCTACTGGCACATAAAGGGCTACTGGCACTAAAGGGGCTACTGGCACTAAAGGGGCTACTGGCACATAAAGGGGCTACTAGCACATAAAGGGGATGGCTACTGGCACATAAAGGGGCTACTGGCACTAAAGGGGGCTACTGGCACTAAAGGGGCTACTGGCACATAAAGGGGCTACTGGCACATAAAGGGATGGCTACTGGCACATAAAGGGGGCTACTGGCACTAAAGGGGGCTACTGGCACTAAAGGGGACGGCTACTGGCACATAAAGGGGACGGCTACTGGCACATAAAGGGGCTACTGGCTCATAAAGGGGCTACTGGCACTAAAGGGGACGGCTACTGGCACATAAAGGGGCGGCTACTGGCACATAAAGGGGCGGCTACTGGCACATAAAGGGACGGCTACTGGTACTAAAGGGGGTTACTGGCACATAAAGGGGGCTACTGGCACTAAAGGGGACGGCTACTGGCACACTGTTATGGGGGCACTGTGGATGTCACTGTTATGGGGGATCTGTGGATGACACTGTTATGGCAGAATCTATGGATGACACTGTTATGGGGAATCTGTGGATGACACTGTTATGGGTGAATCTGTGGATGTCACTGTTATGGGGCGCTGTGGATGTCACTGTTATGGGGCGCTGTGGATGTCACTGTTATGGGGATCTGTGGATGACATACTGTTATGGGGGTACTTTACACCTGCGGCATGGCTATCCGACCTATCCGGGCTGTTCACCCTCCTGATCCGCCATGCCGCAGTACCCGTGCACTGCCGTGCTGCTGCTCTGTCCCCATTGACTATAATAGGGCAGGTGACGGAGCTATGGCGCAGCACGGCAGAGATCGCCGGACTAAAAAGTACTGCATGTCCGACTTTTTAGTCCGGCGATCTCTGCCATGCTGCACCATAGCTCCGCCCCTGCCCCTATTATAGTCAATGGGGACAGAGCAGCAGCACGGCAGTGCACGGGTACTTGCGGCATGGCGGATCAGGAGGGTGAACAGCCCGGATAGGTCGGATAGCCATGCCGCAGGTGTAAAAGTACCCCCATAACAGTATGTCATCCACAGATTCCCCCATAACAGTGTCATCCATAGATTCCGCCATAACAGTGTCATCCACAGATCCCCCATAAGTGTGTCATCCACAGATCCCCCATAAGTGTGTCATCCACAGATCCCCATAACAGTGTGTCATCCACAGATCCCCCATAACAGTGTCATCCACAGATCCCCATAACAGTGTGTCATCCACAGATCCCCCATAAAAGTGTGTCATCCACAGATCCCCACAACAGTGTGTCATCCACAGATCCCCCATAAAAGTGTGTCATCCACAGATCCCCATAGCAGTGTATCATCCACAGATCCCCCATAACAGTGTGTCATCCACAGATCCCCCATAACAGTGTGTCATCCACAGATCCCCATAGCAGTGTGCCTGCCCTGCGCACTGAGGACAGATTGAAAAGAGGGGAAGATCCGTGGAAGCAAGCAGAGGACAGCACAGCAGAAGATGGAATAGGTTCTTTTGTAAGTAAATTATTTTATTATAAATGTATCCCTGCATACCGCAATACTCTCGTATTTTGAATTTATATATACTTATTTCGTTTTTTTTCAGTTGTATGAATTTAAGTGGGGAAAATTATTAGTGCCCCCATTTTGACTGTGGTATCTTATGTGCCTCCCATATATTGTTCCTAGAGTTGCCACTGCGCAGAGGCCAAGTCACGGCAACGCTAGGGTAAGGCCCGGCCTGTGTGTGTGTATATAATTATATATATATATATATATATATATATATATATACACACATACATACACACGCTCGCGGCGTGTGTGTTTGGGGCTGGTATGCAACTTTTTCCGGGGCTGGTATGCAACTTTTTCCAGGGCTGGTTTTTATCCCCAGTCCGGCCCTGTCCACAGCACACAAGACATGACAGGAAAGCCTCTGCTTTGGAGTCCAAGTCTAGTTTCATAAGATCAGGAGTTCCATCAGAATTGTGCGTAACATTCTTGCTCCCTGTGCAAAGCCATAACAAGCGGACTCCGTAGACATACACATTAGAGGAAGCAGAAGCTGGTTGCCCCAATTTTAATTCAGGAGCAATAAACAGCGGGAAGCAAATACAGGTGGCTGAACTCCACTGCTCTGTATCTCTTGTGAAGTCAATGTCTCCAACTATGCCACTCTCACGATTTACAGCAAATACATTATTTTCATGTAAAGATCCAAGAATTATATTGGAGGCATGTAGTGTATGCAAGCCTTGTGCGACCCCTCTCATCACACACTAAAGGCTACACTAATGGCTTTTCAACATATAACCGGTTCATACAGAACAAAGTCTACAATCACCCATCAATTTTTCCAGCAAAGTTTTTTCCCACTTTTACACTACACTAATGGCTTTTCAACATATAACATCGGTTCATACAGAACAAAGTCTACAATCACCCATCAATTTTCCCCCCAAAAGCCTTTTTTCATATAATTCGGTCCATACCGCAAAAAGGGCTTTAGAATATATAACTGCACCGCTGAATGGCAATTAGGCCCTAATTTTTTTCTACTTTCACACAATACAAAAGGCTTATTATCAACAGATAAGTGCAATGCTGAACGGCGAATATATTTTTATTTCGCCAATAATAAACGGCAAACTGGGCTTCACAATATATCACTGCACCGTAGAACGTCAATTAGGCCCAAATGTTTTTCTACTTTTACACAACAGTCTTTTCAAAAGATATATGCAACGCTGGACAGCGAATATATTTTATTTTGCCACTAATACACAGCAAACTGGGCTTCACAATATATCACTGCACCGTAGAACGTCAGTTAGGCCCAAATGTTTTTCTACTTTTACACAACAGTCTTTTCAACAGATATATGCAACGCTGGACAGCGAATTTATTTTATTTTGCCACTAATACACAGCAAACTGGGCTTCACAATATATCACTGCACCATAGAACGTCAATTAGGCCCAAATGTTTTTCTACTTTTACACAACAGTCTTTTCGACAGATATATGCAATGCTGGAGGTGAATATATTTTTATTTCGCCACTAATACATGGCATACAGGGCTTCCAAATATATCACTGCACCGCTGAGGGGCAAAGATATTTTTTCTTTTTCCACTAATACATGGAAAAAAGGGCTTCAGAACAGATAACTGCACCGCTGAGCGGCAAATATTTTTTTCCTTTTTTCACTAATACATGCAAAAAAGGGCTTTAAAACAGATAACTGCACTGCTGAGCGGCAAAGATATTTTTCCTTTTTCTACTAATATATGACAAAAAGGGCTGTAATTTTTGCCCTCAACCACACAATGGCTAATAAGCTATTTTTTCCCACTAAGAGAAGCCAAAACATGTTTTAAAACACATAACTGCACCGAACAAGGGCAAATAAAACGTAGAAATATTTCCTTGTAATAAACCCTGTTAATGCCTGTATCAAACAGCACTTGCACCCTAATGAGACAGGTTTGCTGGAATTACAGAGCTAAACACCAAACAGAGAACCAAACCCCCACAATGAATCATAAATAGATACTGGGTAGCAATATCTTTATTAATTTAACAAAAAAATAACCATGGTCATGTAGTAACAAGTCCATTATTTCAAGGGTTTACAGAGTCTTAATTAGAATATTCAAATCTGTCATACACAATTGGTACACATAATTCATTAAATATAAAGTGCTTAATGCTGCTGAAGAAATACGAATCCCAAAACAATAAATAATGAAGACAGAAATAGTATAAAGGATCAAGGTAATTGCACATATCAGGAAGACCAAGTATAACCCTATATTATAGTAAATACAGACCAGTGTGCCTCCACCCTGACGTACGTTTCACATGTTAGCTTCCTCAGGGGAGGACACAAAAGGCTTTAGAACATTTAACTGCACCGCTGAATGGCAAATAGGTCCGTATTTGTTTCCACTTATACAAGACGCAAAAGGCTTTAGAATATATAAGTGCACCGCTGAGCGGAAAATATATTTTTCTTTTGCCACTTATACACGACAAAAAGGGCTTTAGAACATATAACTGCACCGCACAAGGGAAAATAAGACATAGAAATATTTCCTTGTAATAAACCCTGTGAATGTCTTTATCAAACAGCACTTGCACCCTAATAAGACAGGTTTACTGAAATTACAGAGCTGTGTAATGGCAATTTGGATCCCCAGTCAGTGCAGCAAGGTGTAATCGGATTGTTCCTATTACCCAGGCTGTCACCTCACCGGTTAAACCCTGTTCAACACAAATGCTGCGGAATGATTCCTGCCTATGCTTTCTCTACACCTTGAGTAATCTTTCCCTGCACTTGTAAATCATTTTTTTCACCACAATCAAGTCTTTCCTATCACTGTCCCTAGCGCCTGCAGACATGTTTCTCCCTGTACTAAGCACGTTAGAATGGCAGAATCTAAGATGGCTGCCGTATTTATAGGGCTGGGACATTACAGAGCTGGCTGGCTGGCTGCTGATTGGCTGCATGCATGTCAGTATTGGTGATCCCGCCTTCCCAGAGTTCCTTACCCCATGTCCTCACACGTGTAGCAGCTATTTTAGGAAAGAATGCTATTCGTTACCACAAATCGCGAGGAAATTCGAATTTGGTACAAATTACATTTTTCCTGAATTTCGGATCGAATTCCACTTTGTCAGCTTCGATTTGCTCATCTCTATCTTTAACAGTAGGGCTGGAGGGAGAGGTTGTATTAAGAATTTGTAAGGGGTTAGGAGGGTATAACTTTAATTTTCACTTTAGGCAGCAGAAATCAGCCCTAAAAATTTTACTTTATAGCTGTGTGGCTGTTGCGATGGGGCCCCATGATTTCTATGTATGCTCTTGTCCCTGGCACCTGTGGGTCATCTGTCAACTACACTGGGACTATCCCAGGAGGTAGTATTCTGATTGTTACCCTGCAGCGAAGGCCAGATTTATGGATAGGGGTTAAAGGGTGAATACAAGGGGAGTGCCGGAATAACGTCCTTTAGGTTAGTTGGCACAGTGGGTCCACACTCGCTGTTCCATAACATGTGGTATAAAAAGTCATCAACTTTCTTTAAAGTGTGAGGTAGTTCTGGAAACAAACAGGGCTCTTTTTTCAGTGATGGCTTGGCCATCTTGGTCTAATAGGATGCCAGGTGATATTTGGTATCCTGCAATTGTAGTGACCCAGAGGGTAAAGTTATCAGGTTATTGACAGTTTGTAAAAAATGAATGCCGCAAAATTTATAATATAATGACTCTGTGACAGTATTGTTATTTGTTTCCCATTTTCTCCCAAAAAGAGTTAATCAAAGTTAATCCGCAAGTTATGTATACTCCAAAATGACGTCATTAAAAATGTAAATTTTTCCTGCAGAAAACAAGAGTTCATATGGCTATATTGATGAAAAAAGTAACAGCTCTTGGAATGCGACAATGAAAAAATCTTTTAGCTATTAAGGCCCACAACAGGCTAGTCACTAAGGGGTTAAATTATGCAAATAGGGTTTTCGGTGCATTGTAGGTGGAGCCGCTCAGTTTGGTGCACCATCATTTTGCTGGTCATGCTGTCCAGCGCCTCCCTCTCTTGTTTAATTGACGGTTCCTGAAATTTCTGAGCCATTAGCGATGTTTCGAAGGAAACTGAATGGAGCAGCCTCACCCACAGTGCACCAAAGAGCTTATCTGCATAAAACTAAAATTAGGCATTTCTTAGGATTAAAGGACCGTATTTTCATATGAAAGGTATAGTTATGTTTTGGGGCACCTAGCCTACGTACATGGTGGGATGCTTATTTTGAAACTGATTTTGGAGTTGACAGGCTCCCTTTACGTGTATGCAAGATACACACTTGCAGCTGAATGTAGTCATATAGATAAAGCAAGACAGGTTGATAGCTAATGCAACCCAACTTGTTAGGACCTTCAGTAGAGGTGAGGCCCCTGACCCTGCTTCCAGGACCCATTAGAAAAGTAATGCCACTGTTCAATAAAACCTATTGCATCATTCATGGGAGTCCCTAATATGCATGTACACCCCCTGTCCTCAGTGTTGAGATGCCTCCCCATAAAAATGCACTTGAGTAACCTAGTGGGCCTTAAAAGACATGTATTGTCTTTTCTGGCATAACACATAATTCGTAACAATACAGTAGTACACATTGAAGGGCATCTGTCAGCAGATTTGCACCTATGACACTGGTTGACCTGTTGTATGTGCACTTGGCAGCTGAAGACATCTGTGTTGGTCCCATGTTCATATGTACCCGCATTCCTCCCTCAGCCAGTTCCCTGCAGATGGGTCAGTTAAGGAGTTTTCCGAGACTTTACAGAGGTCACTTTGCTCTAAAAGTGCAAACTTGATATGATTGGTTTGGATTGTGCTTCAAAACAGTATCATTTCTACTTATGTGTAAAATATTCCAACATGGTTTCCTGAATCTGTGTGGATATGGATCTGCTTTTAAGTCCCTGTGATTTTTAACTATGATATAAAGAGGAGTCCGATCTAAAATTTTAATTGTTGTGCAGTGTTGTTCTTTTTGGAGGTTACCTTTTGACTGACGGAAAACAAATGAGCTGGTAGTAAATCGATTTGACTCGAAGTACAACAACAGTACTGCACTCATCGAAACAGCATGGCATTGCAGACGAGTCCGGGTGCTGAACTGACCGCCTGCAGTCCAGAACTTTCACCTCTAAAAACATTTGGTGCATCATGAAATAGAAGAGCCAACAAAGAAGACCCAGGACTGTTGAGCAGCATAGAATCCTACAGACAAGAATGGGAAAACATTCGTCTCCAAAAACTCCAGCAATTGGTCTCCTCACTTCCCAGAAGTTTACAGACTATTAAAAGAAGAGGGGACCCTACACAATGGTAGTCAATTATTTTTCTGGGAAATGGTAAAATGTCTCACTTCCAACATCTGATATATGTTCTGTGATCTATTGTGAATAAAATATGGTATTTTCAAAACATTGGCTACAGTTTTTATTTCCATTTATTTATATTTTACACAGCGTCCCAACTTTATTGGAACTGGGGTTGTAGATTTCAGACATCTTATGGAGTCAGCCCAGAGACAAACTTGATTGACAACATCATGTGATATTTCCCTGGACAGAACTTTATCAGAAATGTTACTTTTTTAGCCATATGAGTAATAAGTAAATCACATAATTTGATCTTTTTACTATGAGGTACAATGTGTCCTGTGAAAATACTAAGCAGCGCTTCCATCATTTTGGAGACAGCAGGCTCTTTCCCGTAGGGAATTTGGCTTCCTGCCAGTCTTTAGAGTCTTGGAACACTATATGGGGATTCAGCTGGTGCAACTGTTTCCATGCAAAGCAATGGCAATAAACATAAAATGTAATCCTTAAAGAATTAAATGCACAATTATTGGTAATCCCTGTAACAGTACCTCTCTTACCACTGCTGCAAGAAATGTCCAAATCATGACACATTTACTTCATACAGTAAATATGTTCTGCACAATTCAGACAATCAGGGAAAGAGAACCAACATTTCAGGCAAACTTATCTTTCAACACTAAAACATATGAAAAACACAAAAGATAAAGGTAAAACCAAATCCAGAGAGCTCTGTGATTTTAATAAAATAATTACTCCAAGCTTATGCCTTGTCAATAAGTATATTATTGAATAGTGCTTAAAGGGGTTTTCTAGGACCCAGTGGGCCCTTCAGCCTACCTAATTACGCATAAGGCTACATTGACATCACAAGAAAAATAGCATAACACGGTCGTTTTGAGAACCAGTAGAAGTCTACGGGATTATTCACATGACCAGTAAATAGCAGCCATCAGACAATGGCCACTTTTTAGACAGGATTTTAGATAGGAGTGCACCTTTCTAGCGGATGTTAAAAAAAGGGTAAAAGTGACTTTCAGGGGTTAAAATAAAAAAAAATTTACTCACCTCATCCACTTGAATTCGAGGGAACACTCTTTTTGCACTGGAAGGAAGCAGGACCTCACACTCCCAGCGTTGTGATGTCACATGTGAGTAGGATAAAGTGAGTATTTTTTTTTTTTTTCAGACCCAGCAGAATGGAAGCTACTATTGGGGGCAATATTTATTATTATTATAATATTATATTTATTGGGAGGAATTTTATATAAAAGGGGGCACTGGGGGAACATAATATATACTGGGGCCACTATGTGGAGCATTATAGACACTGGAGGCACTACTGGGAGGCCATTATGAATACTGGAGGCAATATGATGGCTATTATTTCTGTTAAGGGCAATGTGTGGTGTATAATATATATTGAGGGCACTGCAGGGGTTGAGATGTTAAAAAAATGACATTTATTTGTTTGAATGTAGCCTAACATGCCTGTAGGAGACAGTTTGTCATATACTTAATGTTTAGTGTTGGGCGAGAATGCTCGAGTCTCCTTCCCGCACGTAACTGTAATGCAGTATCCATGTTGGTTGGCTGGCCAGAACGCGTCATCGGATGCCATATAGCACCCGATGACACGTGTTTGGCTCAGTTTTAGTCAGAGAGAGCTGTGCTTAAGAAGGGAGAAATAGTGTAGGGAGTGAAATAGTAATATTTTAGGGAAAAAACTTGTTAGAGACCCAAAAGTCCTTTTTAGGACTATAGTTGTATCTGGCTGCAATATATATTATTAGCGCAACCTGCGCTAAATTGCGTGCAATTGTTAGTGCTGCTTCTGAAAGTGACACAACCTCTGCTACATCTTTTACTTTACATTTGCGCAGTAGGTTGGCCACTAGTGACAGCGACATTACCAGTGCAACATCTCCTGTATAACATTTGTGCATCCTAAATCAGTGACATTCATTCAGTGTAATTTTTTATTAGCCGGTGGTGACAGCGACATTACTTGCGCAATACCTCCTGTACTGTACAACGTTTGTGCATCCTAAATATCAGTGACATTCAATCAGTCAAATTTTTTTTTAGCCGGTGGTGACAGCGACATTACTTGCGCTATACCTCCTGTACTGTATAACGTTTGTGCATCCTAAATATCAGTAGCATTCAATCAGTCAAATTTTTTTTTAGCCGGTGGTGACAGCGACATTACTTACGCTATACATCCTGATTAACCTCTTAAGGACACAGGACGTACCCGTACGTCCTGTGTCCTGTCTCTTACCCGCGGATGTCCGCATGGTTCTTGTAGTAGACACCCGCGGCTAATGTCCGTGAGAGGCAGCAATGCAGATCACGGACATTTAACCCCTCAGTTGCCGTGGTCAATCCTGACCACGGCATCTCAGTGCGCACAAACCGAAAGTTTTACTTTCAGTTTGCGCTCCGGCTCCCCCGTGTGGCGATCGGAAGAGCTGGAGCGATGAATGAAACCCAGGCAGCTCTGTAGTATTTCCTTTAGAGCCTTGCCTGTAATAGGTTTCATCAGAAATAATAATAAAAAATAGTAATATTTTTTCATACATTCCAATACTATTGCATTGGAATGTATGATAGTCGCAATCAAATGAACTATATAAAAGTGTAAAAAAAAAAAATACACATCATGGGTGTCGCAATGTGCGAAAACGCCCATACTATAAAAATATTAAAAAATATTCCTCATACGTCAAACAGCAAAACAGGAAAAAGCGTCCAAATAGCGGATTCGCCATTTTTGGTGGCTTGATTTTCCACAAAAAATTACATAAAAGGTGATCAAAAAGTCATACACACCCCAGAATGGTATCAGTAAAAACATAAACTTATGACGCAAAAAATGAGCCCCTATACAGCTCTGTACATATAATTACAAAAAAGTTATAGGGGTCAAAACATGGTGACAAAAAAGTAAAACTGATTTTTTCCCACTTTTGAATTTTTTTTTCACTATCACAACGCAAGAAAACCAATACATATAGGGTATCTTCAGATTCTTACTGACCTGTAGAGTAAAAGTAACTGGTCAGTTTTATCACACATTGGACGTCGGGAAAACTGTGGTGGAATTGCTTTTTTTTGCATTTGAAATTTTTTTGCATTTGAAATTTAACTACATCATATGCAATATTAAATGGTGTTGTTGGAAATTACAACCAGTCCCGCAAAAAACAAGCCCTCATATGGCTATGTGAACCAAAAAATAAAAAAGTTATGGCTCTGGGAAGGCAGGGAGTGCAAAACGAAAACTCAAAAAATAAAAAACCTCCGGTCCGTAAGGGGTTAACGTTTGATCATCCTAAATATTAGTGACATTGACTGTAATTTTTTCTTAGCCGCTGTTGACAGCAGCAACATTACTTGTGCTACATCTCCTGTATAACGTTTCCTCATCCCAAATATCTGTGACATTGACTGTAATTTTTTCTGTAATACCACAAGGTCCTTGTGGAAAAATTGCTCCAAAAATTTCCAGCTGACAACGCTGGCTGCAGAGTACATAGATCCTTAGCCAACCGAGGAGGGGAGACGAGGGAAACAAACAGCAGTTCCAACAGAGGCAGAGCAACATTCTCCAAGGCGTGGGACAGTTTTACCCCGCCAGCATCCGCAACCTGATGCGCGGTCTAGTGTCACAAGGAGGAAAACATTTTGGAAGATGGTGAAGGAGTATGTAGCAGACCGTGTCAGTGATCTCTCTGTGCCTTACAACTATTGAATGTCCAGGCTGGACATGTGGCACAAACTGGCACTCTACGCCTTGGAGCTGCTGGCCTGCCCCGCTGCCAGCGTTTTGTCAGAGAGTGTATTTAGTGCTGCTGGGAGCATAATAGCTAATAAGCGCATCTGCCTGTCAACTGAAAACGCTGACCGGTTTAGACTTATAAAAATGAACAAGGCCTGGATTGCCTCTGACTTCTCTATTCCACTAGAGGAAAGCGGCTGAACATAAAGGCACTCTAAATGTGGCTTTTATGATGTATTGAATACACTGTCTTCCCATGCACCCCTTCTACCACTAAAAAGGGTATATGGTTCAATATCCCTTTTCTCGTCGTCCTCCTCCTCCTTCTCCATCATATCAACAAGCTTATTAGGCTGCCCTCGCTCCTAATGTTTTAAAGGGTCAGCTCAGCAGCAGACCCTCGCCGCTAATGTTTTAGAGGGTCACCAGCAGGCCCTCAACCATAATGTTTTAGAGGGTCACCAGCAGACCCTTGTTCATAATGTTTTTGAAGGTCACCAGCAGGCCCTCGCCCCTAATGTTTTAGAGGGTCAGCTCAGCATCAGACCATCACCCCTGATGTTTTTGAGGGTCAGCTCTGCAGCAGGCCCTCGCCCATAATGTTTTAGATGGTCAGCTCAGCAGCAGGTCCTCGCCCCTATTGCTTTAGAGGCTCAGCTAAGCAGCAGACCCTCACCCCTAATGTTTTAGAGGGTCAGTTCAGCAGCAGACCCTCACCCCTAATTTTTTAGATGGTCAGCTCGGCAGCAGGCCCTCGCCCATAATGTTTTAGATGTTCACTTCAGCAGCAGGCCCTCACCCCTAATGTTTTAGATGGTCAGATCAGCAGCAGGCACTCGCACCTAATGTTTTAGAGGGTCAGCTCAGCAGCAGACCCTCACCCCTAATTTTTTAGATGGTCAGCTCAGCAGCAGGCCTTCACTCCTAATGTTTTAGATGGTCAGCTCAGCAGCAGGCCCTCACCCCTAATGTTTTAGATCCTCAGATCAGCAGCAGGCCCTCGCTCCTAATGTTTTACAGGGTCACCAGCAGGCCCTTGCATAGGCTTTATGAGTGTAGGAGTCCCACTACCTGAACAATTGTACCACAATGTGAATGAGGCCCTCCTTTAAGTTATATACAGTTTGTATCGGAGTGCCTCTTCCTTGTAATTTTTGGCTGCACTTTATATACAAGTAAATATACAGCAAATAATGTTTCCTAACAATTTTTCCTCTTAAATCGATTCTATCTTCGGTTTTGTGCGTATTATTGTAAGTCTGTAGAATTGGTGTACTACTCGGACAACATGGTTCCCAGCAGCGACCTGGGAGTCCAAGATGCATCCATACCTCCTCCCCATGCTTATCCCGAACCATTTCAGTAGTGTTTCCATCAATTTCTGGTCTTTTCCTGTGAACCAGACACCCTCCCCTCTTCAGAGCAGGGTGTGCCTGGTTTAATGCTCGTGTTCTCCCATTGACTTCCATTGTGCTCGGGTGCTCGGCAGAGCATCCGAGCATCCCGAAGTGTTCTACTCGAGAACCTGAGCACGCAAGCACTTTTAAAATGTTTCAAATTTATGTGAATCAGGCTCCTGTGAACCTGGTCACATCATAATCCTCTTCTGAAAATCCAACTTCCGCCGACATCATGTCCTTTAACAGGTTTCTGGCTTGGGTTATGGACAGGATGTCACTTCCATTGTGGAAAGGGCCAGAGCTATTCCTTTTCCTGATGCATGCGCAGATGAGGTGGACGTGGACTCAGGAGTTTACGCACGTGCCAGGGAGAGAAACAGTTCTGTCCCCTTCCAAAGAGGAAGTGACATCACATTCTTAGGTCTGGCTGGCAACCTGTAAAGAAAGTGATGTTGGTGTAAGCTGAGGACTGTCAAGTGACCTGGTTCCCAGGAGGCAGATCTACACAACGTTGGAAGGTACATATTTTACAAACTTTCTCTTCCAGGTGCCTTATGTGTAATTAAGGCGAACTTGCAGAACCTGTCAAGTCCTGGAAAACCCCTTTAATGTGAAATAGCATAAATGTGTGAATAAAATATAGCACCAGGCATTAGGGAATGCCACAAGAACAACAAGGAATCTAGCAGACAACTTTAGAGGTCTCTGCCAACAGCAAAGACTTATAATAAACTTGAGAACTGTTCAATGGAGACTCTAGGATTTGAATCTTCACAGCTTTGAAGAAACAGAAATTCACTAATCAATTGAAGTGAAAAACTCCTGGCTGGGCTAAACAATTACAACCGTCTGGAGAATAGTTGAGGCATGACTGAAACCTTCAGCACATCAAGCATCCCACTAGAGCCAGGGAAATTATTCATACCTCAGCAATGAGATTGGGCACAGGAGAAAGTATTTACTGGGACAGGAGGCTCCATCTTCATGAACAATGATGCATGGTTCCTTGAGTATCCTGGCATTAAAGTATTACCCTTGGTCCCTTACTATACCTAGAATTCCTTCACAGTCACCTCTAGTCCAACATTTACTACCTCTGACCCAATCCGTGTAGAGCATTGTATTTTCATGCTTGGAGCATGATTTTTGATGGGTCTTTACCTGATAGAACCCAGGTATGATCCCATTCTGGACATTCAGACACCCCCAGGAAGAAGCAAACGGCGAAACGTTCATCGGGGTAGCGCCCCTCATTCACAGGTACGGCATGGCTCTCTTTTCTCCCCCCTTTTATACAGATAGGAATGTTCAGGCTTTCTAATGATGGAAATTTCCGCCAGAGAGGATTATAATCCCTTAATATGTGTTGCCTGTTACCCATCCTAGGTATATAGGAGAGTGTGGGTGATAGGGATAGGTGAGCAAGCATTGTTACTGTTACATTAATATTGATCCTTGAATAGTGCTCTACTCCCGTGGGCTATTACGTATTTTGAGTCTGTGAGATCATTCATTCCACATCCTTATTGCGCTTACCATTGTATTCTTTCATTATGTGTTGTATGATCATATTTTTATAAATATGGTATTTAATAAAATTCATTATTATTTGTACGTGTGTGTGACTATTTTGGTGTTGTATGATCCTATTCAGTTCAAGTCAATAACACTATGGTATGGACTCATGGTTAAGCAGAGGGGAAAAGGTATAGTAGATGTAGTTAAATAATTAATTTATGTGTAAACTGGTATTTGAAATGATAATAATATTTTTATATTTTTTACTCGGAATCTCTATATTTCAAACGTAAAAAAAACATGAATAGCACATTTTGTTTGATTTGACCATTAAAATGTTTACTTATAGGGAACTATCAGCATAGTCAAGCTACTTCCATGTAACCTATAAAAATGAGGACATTGACCTAATTTAAGGTGACCATGCAGCTTCATTACCTGTTGGCCAACTGCTCGTTTGGTCAACAGCCATTCCTCACGTCTTCTATATACGCATGAGGATTTGCATAGATTCACCCAGCGTGCATGTATTCTCAATAGGGAGTAGGAAATAATCCTCTATCTGGCAGCAACATAAACGGCTAATTTCATATGGGAAGTTTATGGCGTATCATTTGGATGTGTCATAAATGTCTGATAGGTGTTGGTCCCACCTCAAGAAAGTAAATGGAGAGAAAGCAGCGCATGTACTGCCACCCTCTATTCACCTCAATGGGACTTCTGAAAGTAGCCAATTGTGCTTGCTCGGCTATTTTTAGAAGTCCCATAGCAGTGAATGGAGAAGACGCTATGCATGTGCGGTGTTCGCAGCAGGTCCCTGTTCTTGAGATAGGAGCAGTCCCCAGAAGTGGGACCTGCATCTACCAGACATTTATGGCATATCCTAACGTTGTGCTAGAAATGTTGAGATGGGATAACCCCATTAACTGCCTTGAAAATAAACAATTGGATGTGTTGAAATTCAATTGTCAGACTTTGCTGATGTGAGTCTAATGTGTATAGCCACCTATAAGAGACCATTATGTTTGAAATCAGAAGGACCCTGCTTGGGATGTCAAAATTGCAGCAAATTAAATTGGTTATTCCACATTAATGAAAAGTTAGCCTTCCATTGTGACCTGTATATAGAGAAGTTCATGTGGTTTAAATTACTATAAGATATTTCTAAGAAATAATCCGCCACTGTGCGTAAAAATCACTAATTCACAAAGGAGATGTAAAAATGGTCGCTGTGCAGTAATTTGAACAGATGTGTTAAAACTCTGGATTATGATGAACTTGACAACTTACAGAGACTTAAAAAACTGTTTTTGGCACATCGCTCCTCTTTCATAGGGCCCCATTGTGACCTTCTCTAAAATTTCCAGCCTTCTAGTTCATTATGGACCATGTAAATAACAAATTTAAATTTCAATTGAAAGTCAACATTTTTATTTTGCAGTGAAAGAAAAGCAGAACATTGGGTAGACTGTGTTCTCTAATATTTGGAATCTAATCAAATATTGAGAGTGAGACATTGACCTAGACTGACCTGAGATGAAGCCATCTGTTCTCAGCCTGAATGATTTTTATAACGCCATTGTGTCATTGAACAAGTTTTATTGTTTCAAAGGAACTTGAGAAAAAGTCAGATGAGATACATTCTGAAGTTCAGTCCAGCAACAATTTAAACAGAATTTTAATGAACCTAAAAATGGTTCTAATCCAGGTGTGGTTAAACCCTTGTGGCTCTGGTGCCTACTCCTGACAATGAAATTAAATATACAAAATTGGCAATTAGTTATATAAAATACAGATCCATCTGACTTGTACTTAGTATAGAGCATATTCAGAACTCATTCTTCTGATATAGACAGCTTGTGGGAGATTTATCATCTACCTGCGTCACTTTTTGGGTGAAAAAAGGTACATGTTTTGTGTTTGGGCTTTTTTATTTGTTTGAAAATATTTTTTATTGTTTTTAGAAAGATAACAAGTACAAACAACACATATCATTGCACTTGTAAATCTGCAGGGAGAGTACAATAAAGAACAGGCCATAACAGACATCTGCACAAGATGGATACAAAGAAAAGCATATAGGTGCTAGGCAAAGGCTTTGAACAAGATGAAAGTAGAGGTAAAAAAGGGATAGGTGAGAGGAAAAGGAGGGAAGGAAATGAAGGGAAAGGGAACATAGGCTTCACCTCTCCTGGACATCCAGAAAGGTAGTCAGGCTTTGCTGAAATGGTAAAAATGCAAATAAAGAGAAAAATAATAAAGAGAAAATCTAATCAAAGAGGATATGTATATAAGGCTGTTACGTTTTACTAGGTGTATTTTATTGTAAGGGAATGAAAGCCTCAATATGATTTCCA
The DNA here is from genome assembly GCA_033119425.1 of Bufotes viridis. NCBI lineage: Eukaryota > Metazoa > Chordata > Amphibia > Anura > Bufonidae > Bufotes > Bufotes viridis. The sequence goes on from CM065593.1 coordinate 343,867,995, forward strand.
TGGCTTCCAGATTTGAAGGCATGTGGAGTTCCCAATGGGCCATCAGTTTAAGACGGTAAAGCTACTCACCTGGATAAATAGTGCTGGATTGCTGGGGGGTCAGACTGTTTCCAACACGTAGCTATAAAGAATCTGGCTGCAGCAATCAAAATCTGTCATAAGTTGCAGACATATGGGGGGCCATAAATATCCAATGTCATACCTAATAGACACAATTTAGGGGGTCACTGAGACAGAAACCCCACATGCCTTCGACAATAAGTTGCACACCACACTCCTGGAGGGAAAAATACGAGAACATTGCCACCATACATGGAGGTACTCCCACATCTACAACATAAAGAAGTAGCTGTTGGGAAGATGCTGTGGTGCGTAATTCCAGCGGTTAAGCACTTTATAGCTGTTTTCTTGCAGTTTGACACATCTGGACACCCTAGAGGCACTAGATAATAAAAACTTCAATTCTTGATCCGAAAAGACCAACCCCAGATACCATTCCCATAGGAAATAAAATGAGGCCCAAGTACAAGCTCACCTACTGCTCAACATACATGTGCAGGGCTGGTACAGCTGTGGGAAATTAATGTTGGCTTGGGACTCTTCATCTTGGCTCGGCACAAGCCATAAGTTCTCTGAAATATGCAGAGTCAACTACATTAAAAGGCACTGTAGTATGAGCAACTTGGCCAAATGAACGTTCAGCTTCTGCGCTGTTGGATGAGCGCATGCATACTGTTGTCTTTTTGCTGTCACCTGATCGATTGACACAATGAAGTCTATGGGAAGGAACGACAGCTTCCTTCTGCTGACGTTGACGAGCCCTAACTGCATCAAAGGGCTGCGGGCTGGTGCAAGATGCAGCAGTTGCTGCATCAGGCTGTTACACTAAATGAGTGCCACAGTTTTTCCAAGCCACTTTATGGCCATGTTCCATGTGTTGACGCAGGGCCGTTGTGCCAACATTAGCACCCTGGCCGCGGCTCATCTTCTGCCCACACATTCTGCATACCGCCATGCAAAAGTCCCCCATACTAATGTACTAGGCTATTCCCACTCTGCCAAGTATGGCATTTTCTCTCCACCACTATGTGATGCCTGCCTGCCACTGCTTTTATATACCCCTGCACTGGTAGTGTGTTCCTCACAGCTAGTATCCCTAGTAGCAGATGAGGTACCCCTCTCTCATTTGGCTTTAGATTTCCCACTGCTTTCACCCTGCTGCCTCACAGGCACGTTTCTACCCTGCTGGCTCATGGGCATACTGCCACCATTGTCCCCTGATGATGACGAGGCCCCCTCTTTACTTAGCTCCCAAGTGCGATCGACTACATCATCATCTACATGTTTGCTCGTCACCTGTGCTACCATGCCTCTGGGCTGGCCTGTAGAAGCTAACTGACCTCACAAAGCTCATCCTCACTGAAAAGCAGAGCAGAGCCAGCATCTATAATTATTTGGCTAGCAGAAGGAACAGCAAAAACAAGAGAAAGGTTCAGAACAGGTGAGGGCATAGAGGCTATTCCTGGGTAAGCACAGTGTAAGAGGAACCCATCGATTAACATTACACCTCACACATTTGTTTAGAAATGTTACTCAAGGTTTTTTTGTATGCCGTGAACCATCTTTTTCCCACCTACTTTTGAAAAGTGTAGTGGTCTAAAACTGCAAAAAGTCACAAAATGTTTCGTACAAGCAACCCAAAAAAGCTGAAAAGCCCTCTTTTGTGACTTTTTAAGCCAAAATTCCAGAACGCAGGGCATTATAAGTTACCCCTATATCTATGCTATGAATTTAGAGCTCTGTATGAGGCAACAGACCTTTGACTTCTATAAAGATAAATTAGGAAATTAATGAGCACAGACCAAAAACCCAGATAAAGGTGTTCATATTAGAGAAGAGTGAATTTAATTGAAATTCGTTTTTGGTCCAAAAATTGTATTTGTTTTAAAAGAAGAAACAGTGCTTTGTGGGGGTAGATGTGAACTGTAGAAGCGTTGCAACAGGTTTTTGAATATAAACTGCTACTGGTCGTGGTTTTGCATGATTTGTTCAAAGTGAAGCACAAAAACTCTGGATTCATTAGGAAGAATAATTATAGTGAAATTCATCATGATTTTGGTTCTTTTAAAATTGTTTAGCTCATCTCTAGTCCATAGCATTTAAAGGATATGTACACCTTTGAGGGCAATTTTTACTGTAGCATTGTACACATTATGAGGAAAATATATTTTTTTAAATTGTTCATTATTCAAAATATGGAGTCCTTTTCTCAGTACATAGCTGAGATGCTCTATTATCAGGATCTGAATTCTCTCTTTGCTCTGTTGGGCAGGGAGTTGACTACTCTTTATCTGCTCTCTGACCCTATAAACACTCATTATAGCTCAATCCTTATCTTACTGATAAGAATGTGGCTTAAATTAGTGTTTATGACCTCTAGAGATAAGGGTTATTAGTAGAGTTGAGTGAACACCTGGATGTTCGGGTTCGAGAAGTTCGGCGGAACTTCCCGAAAATGTTCGGGTTCGGGATCCGAACTCGACCCGAACTTTATCCCGAACCCGAACCCCATTGAAGTCAATGGGGACCCGAACTTTTGGGCACTAAAAAAGCTGTAAAATAGTCCAGGAAAGGGCTAGAGGGCTGCAAAAGGCAGCAAAATGTAGGTCAATGCCCTGCAAACAATTGTGGATAGGGAAATGAATTAAAATAAAATAACTAAAAATTAACCAATATCAATTGGAGAGAGGTCCCATTGCAGAGAATCATGCGTCATATCACCCACCACTGGAGAAGGCCACTTTCAGTTATTTGGGCCCCAGCACCCAGACAGAGGAGAGAGGTCCCACAGCAAGGAATCATGCGTCATATCACCCACCACTGGAGAAGGCCACTTTCAGTTATTTAGGCGCAGCACCCAGACAGAGGATAGAGGTCCCACAGCAAGGAATTAGGCGTCATATCACCCACCACTGAAGAAGGCCACTTTCAGTTATTTAGGCCCCAGCACCCAGACAGAGGAGAGAGGTCCCACTACAAGGAATAAGGCGTCATATCACCCACCACTGGAGAAGGCCACTTTCAGTTATTTAGGCCCCAGCAGCCAGACAGAGGGGAGAGGTCCCACAGCAGAGAATCATGCGTCATATCAGTCACCACTGGAGAAGGCCACTTTCCGTTATTTAGGCACCAGCACCCAGACAGAGGAGAGAGGTCCCACAGCAAGGAATCATGCGTCATATCACCCACCATTGGAGAAGGCCACTTTCAGTTATTTAGGCCACAGCACCCAGACAGAGGAGAGAGGTCCCACAGCAAGGAATAAGGCGTCATATCACCCACCACTGGAGAAGGCCACTTTCAGTTATTTAGGCCCCAGCACCCAGACAGAGGAGAGAGGTCGCTTGGCAGAGGTTCAGGCTTTATGTCACCTACCATTGTAACAGGCCCCTTTCAGTTATTTAGGCCCCGGCGCCCAGATTTAGGAGAGGTTCATTCAACTTTGGGTTGCACCGCAAGATCATGGTAAAGTTAAAAAAATGAGGATTCAATAAAGAAGTGCCCCGGAGTACAAGAATACATAGTTGAGGGGGAGGCAGTTATAAATGTCTATTCTGCACAAGGGAGGGACAGGTCCTGTGGGATCCATGCCTGGTTCATTTTTATGAACGTCAGCTTGTCCACTTGCTTGCGTTTGTCAGTAATGATGCCCCCTGCCGTGCTGAATACACGTTCAGACAAAACGCTGGCCGCCGGGCAGGCCAGCACGTCCAAGGCATAAAATGCTAACTCAGGCCACGTGGACAATTTGGAGACCCAGAAGTTGAATGGGGCCGAACCATCAGTTAGTACGTGGAGGGGTGTGCAGACGTACTGTTCAACCATGTTAGTGAAATGCTGCCTCCTGCTAACATGTTCCGTATCAGGTGGTGGTGCAGTTAGCTGTGGCGTGGAGACAAAACTTTTCCACATTTCTGCCATGCTACCCCTGCCCTCAGAGGAGCTGGCCGTGACACAACTGCGTTGGCGACCTCTCGCTCCTCCTCTGCCTTCGCCTTGGGCTTCCACCTGTTACCCTGTGACATTTGGGAATGCTCTCAGGAGCGCGTCTACCAGCGTGCTCTTGTACTCGCGCATCTTCCTATCATGCTCCAGTGCAGGAAGTAAGGTGGGCACATTGTCTTTGTACCGGGGATCCAGCAGGGTGGCAACCCAGTGGTCCGCACACGTTATAATGTGGACAACTCTGCTCTCCTTGCGCAGGCACTGCAGCGTGTAGTCGCTCATCTGTGCCAGGCTCCCCAGAGGTAAGAACAAGCTGTCCTCTGTGGGAGGTGTATCGTCATTGTCCTCCGTATCCCCCCTAGCCACGCACCAGTGATGGGCCTGAGCTGTGTCAGGTGCCACCTCGCTGTGAACCTGCTTCATCCTCCTCCACCTCCTCCTCATTCTCCTCGTCCTCCAGTAGTGGGCCCTGGCTGGCCACATTTGTACCTGGCCTCTGCTGTTGCAAAAAACCTCCCTCTGAGCCACTTCTAACAGACTGGCCTGAAAGTGCTAAAAATGACCCCTCATCCTCCTCCTCCTCCTTCTCCTCCTGGGCCACCTCCTCTTCCATCATCATCCTAAGCGTTTTCTCAAGAACACATAGAAGTGGTATTGTAACGCTGATAACGGTGTCATCGTCACTAGCCATGTTGGTGGAGTACTCGAAACAGCGCAACAGGGCACACAGGTCTCGCATGGAGGCCCAATCATTGGTGGTGAAGTGCAGTGCGACTGACGCATGCGTGCTGCAGCTGAAACTCCACTATGGCCTGCTGCTGCTCGCACAGTCTCTCCAGCATGTGCAAGGTGGAGTTCCACCTGGTGGGCATGTCGCATATGAGCCGGTTAGCGGGAAGGCCGAAGTTACGCTGTAGCGCAGACAGGCGAGCAGCGGCAGGATGTGAATGCCGGAAGCGCTCACAGGCGGCCCGCACTTTATGCAGCAGCTCTGACATGTCGGGGTAGTTGTGAATGAATTTTGAACCACCAAATTCAGCACATGCGCAAGGCAAGGGATGTGCGTCAAACCGGCTAGTCCCAGAGCTGCGACGAGATTTCGCCCATTATCGCACACCACCAGGCCGGGCTTGAGGCTAACCGGCAGAAACCACTCGTCGGTCTGTTGTTCAATACCCTGCCACAACTCCTGCGCGGTGTGGGGCCTGTCCCCCAAAACATATGAGTTTCAGAATGGCCTGCTGACGTTTACCCCGGGCTGTGCTGAAGTTGATGGTGAAGGTGTGTGGCTGACTGGATGAGCTGGTGGAAGCCGAGGAGGAGGAGGAGGCTACAGGAGGCAAAGAATGATGTCCTGCGATCCTCGGCGGCGGAAGGACGTGCGCCAAGGAACTCTCCACCTGGGGCCCAGCCGCCACTACATTTACCCAGTGTGCAGTTAGGGAGATATAGCGTCCCTGGCTGTGCTTACTGGTCCACGTATCTGTGGTTAGGTGGACCTTGCCACAGATGATGTTGCGCAGTGCACACTTGATTTTATCGGATACTGTGTTGTGCAGGGAAGAGACAGCTGTCTTAGAGAAGTAGTGGCGGCTGGGAACAACATACTGTGGGACAGCCATGGCCATCAGCTGTTTGAAGCTGTCTGTGTCTACCAGCCTGAATGATAGCATTTCAAAGGCCAGTAGTTTAGAAATGCTGGCATTTAGGCCCAGGGCTCAAGGGTGGCTAGGTGGGAATTTACACTTTCTCTCCAAGGTTTGTGAGATGGAAAGCTGAACGCTGCCGTGTGACATGGTGGAGATGCTTGGTGACGCAGGTGGTGGTGTCGGTGGCACATCCTCTGTTTGGTGGGCGGCAGGTGCCAACATTCCTCCCGAGGCGGAAGAAGAGGCCGAGGCAGCAGCAGAAGAGGGAGCAGGGGGAGCCTGAGTGAGTTGCTTGTTTTTAAGGTGTTTACTCCACTGCAGTTCATGCTTTGCATGTAGATGCATGGTCATGCAGGTTGTGCTAAGGTTCAGAACGTTAATGCATCGCTTCAGGCTCTGATGGCACAGCGTGCAAACCACTCGGGTCTTGTCGTCAGCATGTTGTTTAAAGAAATGCCATGCCAGGGAACTCCTTGAAGCTGCCTTTGGCGTGCTCGGTCCCTGGTGGCGGTGGCCAGTAGCAGGTGTACTCTCTTGGCGGTGGCTGTTCTGCTTTTGCCCACTGCTCTCTCTTTTGCTATGCTGTTGGCTCGGTCTCACCACTGCCTTTTCCTCTGAACTATGAAAGTCAGTGGCACGACCTTCATTCCATGTGGGGTCTAGGACCTCATCGTCCCCTGCATCGTCTTCCACACAGTCTTCCTCCCTGACCTCCTGTTTGGTCTGCACACTGCAGAAAGACGCAGCAGTTGGCACCTGTGTTTCGTCATCATCAGAGACGTGCGGACTCCGATGAGGTGGTATTCCCATGTCCTCATCATCAGGAAACATCAGTGGTTGTGCATCAGTGCATTCTATGTCTTCCACCACTGGGGAAGGGCTAGGTGGATTCCCTTGGGAAACCCTGCCAGCAGAGTCTTCAAACAGCATAAGAGACTGCTGCATAACTTGAGGCTCAGACAGTTTCCCTGATATGCATGGGGGTGATGTGACAGACTGATGGGCTCGGTTTTTAGGCACCACCTGTGCGCTTTCTGCAGAAGACTGGGTGGGAGATAATGTTGAGAATGTGCTGGATCCATTGTCGGCCACCCAATTGACTAGCGCCTGTACCTGCTCAGGCCTTACCTTCCTTAGAATGGCATTGGGCCCCACCAAAAATCACAGTAAATTCTGGCGGGTACTGGAACGTTAGGTAGTTGGTTCACTAGGACGTGTGGCTGTGGCAGAATGGCCACGTCCTCTCCCAGCACCAGAGGGTCCACTAACACCAACATGACCGCGTCCGTGTCCCTTACTAGATGTTTTCCTCATTGTTACCGTTCACCAAGCACCACAATAAGAAAAAAAATATTTGGCCCAATGTATTGATTTCAAATTCAGGCCTTTTTTTACAGGCACCTAACACTATCTGCCTATTTATTTATGTACCATATTGCACTAATCCAGGCACAGCAGTAACCACTGATTTAGGGGAATATCAATTGTAGGCCTAGTATTTAGGCCCTGGATGAAAGGTATCCTTTTATGGACAGATTTACACTTCGAGATGCACAGTAGCGTGTGAAAAAATATGTAGGAGTATGCCTTCAGCAATTGTATTTTAACACTTTGTGTAATATACCCTTTAACGGACAGAAATACAATGGGAGATGCACGGTAGCGTGTGAAGTTATTGAGGATGACGCTCTCAGCATTTGTATATACACCTTGGGTGTAATATACCCTTTTACGGACAGATTAACACTTGGCCTGCAACAGCTGGAACACCAGATTCAGGGTATTGCTATATTGGCAAGTGAATTTTACCCCATAACAAAATCTATCCTTTGACGGATACTATTAAACTTGGCCAGCCACAGCTGGAACACCAGATTCAGGGTATTGCTATTTTGGCAATTAAATTTCACCCCAGAAAAAAATATACCCTGTTACGGACAGATTTAAACTAGGCCTGCAACCGCTGGAACACCAGATTCAGGGTATTGCTATTTTGGCAATTGAATTTCACCCCAGAACAAAATATATCCTTTGCCGGACACTGATATACTTTGCCAGCCACTGTTGGGACACCAGATTTAGGGAATTGCTATTTTGCCAATTGAATTTCACCCCAGAACAAAATATATCCTTTGCCAGACACTATTAAACTTGGCCAGCCACAGCTGAAACCACTGATTTATGGTATTGCTATTTTGGCAATTGAATTTCACCCCTGAACAAAATATATCCTTTACAGGACACTATTAAACTTGGCCAGCCACAGCTGAAACCACTAATTTACGGTATTGCTATTTTGGCAATTGAATTTCACCCCAGAACAAAATATATCCTTTGCCGGACACTATTATACTTTGCCAGCCACTGCTGGGACACCAGATTTAGGGGATTGCTATTTTGGCAATTGAATTTCACCACATAAAATAATCTATCCTTTGCTAGACAGCAGACAGTATTATACTTGGCTAGCCAAAGCTGGTACACCAGATTTAGGGGATTGGTATTTGGGCAATTGTATTTAACCCCTTAATAAAATATGGAAATTGCTATCCTGAGTTTCTAGGGGTGACAATAAGCACAGCCAAGCCCCTGATGTAGGATATAACAAAAAAAAAAAAAAAAAACTAGTATTGATGGATTGATGGACTTGGTGGCAGGTTGTGCTGGTGCACCACAAGTCACAAAATGGCCGCCGATCACCCTATAAATAAGTGACAGAAAACGCTCTGTGCAGCCTAAAAACCAGTGAGCAATTAACTAGCAGAAGTTGAATGATTCACAGCTGTAGATCGATCACTTCATTGGGTGCTTTTGCTGACTTTTCCCTGCCTAATCTCGCCCTCACAGAAGCTGCGTCCTCTCCCTACACTAATGAGAGCAGTGTGACGTGCGGCGCTACGTGACTCCAGCTTAAATAGAGGCTGGGTCACATGCTGCACTTGGCCAATCACAGCCATGCCATTAGTAGGCATGGCTGTGATGGCTTATTAGTAGTGATGAGCGGCAGGTGCCATATTCGATTTCGACGAAATTCGTATTCATATTTGTCGAAATCGAATATTCGTCATTATTCTAGTTATCGCGATTAATATGCGTATTGCGATTTTAACTTAGGCTACTTTCCTATTGGTTTCACACATAGAATTATAGCAAAGATGACAAATATGACGAATGTATTCGTTATATTCCTCAAAACGAAGATAACGGAGTATTCTCCATCTTCGTTTTAGCAACCTATTCGTCAACTTCGCTAATTCTAGCAATCAAATAGGAGGGTTGACTATAGAGACAGCTGTGTTTAATTCGCTATGCGATTATATTACTTTGCTTTTTTTAATAAAATAATTTTATTACTTGATAATTAATTATTATAATTATTCTATTTATTAAAAAAAAAAAATTTCAGAAAAAAAAAAATTCAGAAAGCGGGAAGAAATCGCCGAACAACGGACCCGAACCAGAAATTTTTTGAAAATGTCCGGGTCCGTGTCCCGAACATCCCAAAATTCAGTACGAACCCAAACTACGCTCGAACTGTTTGCTCAACACTAGTTATTAGATGACCAAAAGTAAACGTGAAAGTCGGATTGACACAGCTAGGAAAAACAGTTAACGTTTTGTGACAGAAAAGCTCAATATTTTTTAATACAGACCAATTGAAAAAATTATTTTTAGCCCAAAATGAGTAAAATGCGATCACAAAAAAATTGCCCCCGAAGGTGTACATAGCTTTTAAGCGTCCATTATCTTAGATAGGACTGCTATAGCTCTAAAATAGTAAAACCAATTTTGGGGTTTTTCCTCAAATACTTAGATCATATTCTTCTACCTCTTCTACAGTTGTATATTCAGTTTTTGAGAACAGAAAAACTGAAGAAATTGAAAAGAAATTAAAAATACATAAAAAACACAAAAATGTTCTTTTGCTATGTCTAAAATGATTTGTGGCTTCTATGGCTATGGCTTTGGGACAAGTGGTGAGACAAGGCTGACAGTTTTGTTAAACAGTCCTTATTTCTAGGTGTGGCCCAGAGCACTGGCTTCCAGTATAATGATAGTGATCTTCCTGCTGTATCTGGCTAGTGGGTTGGTTGATTCATCAGCAGAGAAGAAGGAAAATAGGGTGGTTTGGCAGACGGTAACCGTTTAACAGCAGAATGTGCTTGTTGTCTGTGTTTGGTTTAAGCCACAAATATGAAATCATTTTCTATTTGTCTTATTCCTGTTTCTATATATTTCCAGATTTAGCTAAGTTTAGGTCAAGCAACAAGCTTAATTTTATCCCACTTTGCCCATTTTTTTATGAAAAAGAAGGGGAGACAAATATATTTTAGAGATCACTTATTCTTATCACATATTTGTTGCTGTATATAGATTCTTCTCTATCATACAATTTGTTGGAATCCTGTGATTTCTAACTTCCAGACTGCATGTGGACTGTATGTAGTGGTTCTTATCTCAGTATCGCAATATTTTAGAGCATTTTTACACATCGATTTTCTCTGTCGTTTTTAAGCACATTTGCATTTTTTGGTGCTTTTTTTGTGTTAAAAATGCCAGCTCCGGATGTTAACTGATTTCATATGAGATATATGAAAGGCGGGATTTCATATGGGAAGTATGAAAAGCAGGATACATTAGCATTTTTTTAACCCTGGTGTTTTTGTTAAGTGGCGTTCTTTTCAAAAATGCAGCATGTTTGAGGTCTTGGCCTTTTCCCCTTCTCTATAGGGGAAAAACACCACAAAGAAACCAGTGGGTAAACACAATGGCCCAAATTTACTACGTCTACAGATGGCATAACCTCACTCGATCAGGACAGGGGCCTGGCTGTTACGGACAGCCAAGCCTTTGCAGTAATTGCTGGCATAGGTGAAAACTCTGAAAGATTGGAGGCTTGGGCAGAAAAGTGGCAGATATGGTTTGACACTGACATATGTAAGGTTATGCACATGGGAAGGAATAATGCAAGTCACCCCTACATACTAAATGCTAAAACACTGGGTAACACTGACATGGAAAAGGAATTTTAGTGGACAGCAAACTAAGCTGTAGAAACCAGTGTCAGGCAGCTGCTGCCAAGGCTAATAAATGGGGTTGAGCGAACCCGAACCGCAAAGTTTGTGTTGGTACCGAACTTTGCGGTTTTGGGTACCCGGACCCAAACCCGGACTTTTTCACTGAAGTCTCGTTGGTTCGGTGTTCGGATTATTTTATTATTTTCCATTATAACATGGTTATAATGGAAAATAATAGTATTTGGTTATTGAGTGTTAAAAATTAAAATTAAACTCACCTCATCCAAAAACTCCCCTAACCTGTGGTGACGTCACCACAGGTCCTGCAGAATGAAGAAAGAAAAACTTTTTATCTTCATTCTGCAGGACCTTGCATGACGTCACCGCGCTCACCACGTGGTGAGTGCGGTGACGTCACCACAGGTCCCTTTCCAGCCAGGTCCTGCAAAGAAAAAGAAAGAAGAAGAAAAGACCGGCTGTGCAATCAAGTGGATGAGGTGAGTTTTTTTTTCTATTTTTAACCCCTCAATGGCCAAATACTATTATTTTTCGTTATAACCATGTTATAACAGAAAATAATAAACTGAAGTTCGGGTCCCGATTGACTTTAATGGGGTCCGGGTTCGGGGTCAAGTTCAGGTCAAGTTCGGGTCCCGAACCCGAACTTTGACCTGAAGTTTGGCCGAACCTGGCGAATCCGAACTTCACTGAGTTCGCTCAACACTTCCAATAAGATGATGGTTTCATCAAAACATGCATAGATGCCCGTTATGAGAACATAGTCCTGCCACTTTACAAATCACACATAGAGTACTGTGTACAGTTCTGGGCTCCTGTGAACAAGGCAGACATAGCATAGCTGGAGAGGGCCCAGAGGAGGATAGCTAAAGTAATAACTAAAGTAATAACTGTACATTTATTTTGCATATTACTGTATCCCAGGGAGCTTTGCACTTTGGATTGCTGTGTTGAGACTCTTAAATGAGGCTCCGCAGTGTTTTCTGTAGCTGGTCTCCCTGAAATCAGCTATTGTTTTGTTTGAGTAGTCTCCAAGGCATTGCTCCCGGTTAGCCAGAATCCTACTCCACACTGATGAGGGACAACACCCTGAAACAGCTGTCTGTGGATGGATAACTGGCTTAGGTTTTCCCCGTCACATCCTTAAAGCTTGTAAAAAAGCGGGATCTTGACATAGGGGCCACTTAATATGGTGGATTTGGTGATCTCTGTAATGGAGACACCCTTTTGCTCGGTTTTCCTTCCTTTGAGGGATATCTGGCTTTGATTGTGTTGTGAACCCAATACTGGGGCTCCACAATTTCCTAGGGAGCTTTGCACTTTGGATTGCTGTGATGAGACTCTTAAATGAGGCTCCGTGGTGTTTTCTGTAGCTGGTCTACCTGAGATCAGCTATTATTTTGTTTTAATAACTGTAATGGGTGGACTACAGGTCCCAGAAAGATTAGTAATAATATTACAGGCTATAGTTACTAGAGAGGGGACGTTGATCCGGGGAGTTATTATGATTAAAGTCGAGAAGGAATTTTTTCCCCCTTTAAGTGAGGAAAATTGGCTTCTACCTCACAGTTTTTTTTTTACATTCCTCTGGATCAACTTGCAAGATAACAGGCTGAACTGGATGGACAGATGTCATTTTTCAGCCTTATAAACTATGTTACGATGTTGCTATGCTAGTGGTTTAATCCCTTAGGGAACGACCATACGGCATGGTTGTGCTGTGGTCTAGTTGCAGCCGTGCTGCAGTCATGAACCATGCAGCCAATTAGCCCGCAGCTGGCTTTTATTTAACTAATGAAGACCGCACTGTTTAGTTGGTCATCATTGTTAATGGCTGAGCAGTATTGAAGCTGCTGCGTAACCATTAACAATGCAGAAGGACTATATAGTGCGGTCTTCATAAATTAAATGAAAGCCAGCTGTGGGCTGATTGGCCGCGTGGTTCATGACCGCAGCACGGCCGCAAACGGCTGTCTGTGGATGGATAACTGGCTTAGGTTTTCCCCGTCACATCCTTAAAGCTTGTAGAAAAGCAGGATCTTGACATAGGGGCCACTTAATATGGAGCATTTGGTGATCTCTGTAATGGAGACACCCCTTTGCTTGGTTTTACTTCCTTTGAGGGATATCTGGCTTTCATTGTGTTGTAGACCCAATACTGGGGCTCCACAGTTATTTTGCATATTACTGTTTCCCAGGGAGCTTTGCACTTTGGATTGCTGTGTTGAGACTCTTAAATGAGGCTCCACGGTGTTTTATGTAGCTGGTTTCCCTGAGATCAGCTATTGTTTTGTTCCAGTGTAATACTGACAGTTATAATGCATTACAATCCAGTATGTATTGTAAGGCATTGTACAAGCGATCAAATGTTGAAGTCCCCTTGTGGGACTGAAATATAAAGTAAAGAAAATAAAGTGTTAAAAAAGCCCCTTTATCTTCTTCAAGCCATTCACTATTGTAAAATAGAAAAAAAATAGACATCTTAGGTATCACCATGTCTGTAACAACTGGCCCTATAAAAACTTTAGCTACCCCATCAGCAAAAAAAAACCCAAACAAATGTACCAGAATAGCCATTTTCACCTTGCCTCCCAAAAATCATATCAAGCGATCAAAAGGTTATAAGTCATATCATCCCTAAAAAAAAAAACCTTCACACAATACGATCACCATAAAAATAAAAAATATGGCTCTCAGAAAATGGTGACACATAATTAATTTATCTTTCAAATATGCTTTTATTGTGTAAAACTAAAAAAATTGACATATTTGGTATAATCACACTGCTGATTATTCAGTTGCTTCCCTGGTTCTGGATCTTAAGCTATCTGTGTCCTGGCCGGTGTTTTTGCGCCACACTGAGGTCATGCTACATTCCTACAACATCCATAACGACGGCTCTATAAAAATATCACTAAATCTACTCCATCAGGTGAATGCTGTCAAAAATAAAAACTATGCCAAAACTATGGCATTTTTTAATCACCTGACCTGGTAAAAAACATAATATTAAGCAATCAAAAAGTCTTATGTATCCCAAAATGAAAAGAAAAAAAAACTATCCTGCAAAAAACAAGCACAGAGTGGCTCAGAGAAATAGTGTTGAGTTGGCAGCAGCATGAGGAGATCACAGAGTAGTGATGTGGCAGCAGCATGAGGAGACCACAGAGTGGTGAAGTGGCAGCAGCATGAGGAGACCACAGAGTGGCCCAGTGACATAGTAGTGATGTGCAGCAGCATGAGGAGACCACAGAGTGTTGATGTGGCAGCAGCATGAGGAGACCACAGAGTGGCCCAGAGACATAGTGTTGAGGTGGTAGCAGCATGAGGAGACCATAGAGTGGCCCAGTGACATAGTGGTGAGTTGGCAGAAGCATGAAGAGACCACAAAGTGGTGAAGTGGCAGCAGCATGATGAGACCACAGAGTGGCCCAGTGACATAGTGGTTAGGTGGCAGCAGCATGAGGAGACCACAATGTGGCCCAGTGACATAGTGGTGAGGTGGCAGCAGCATGAGGAGACCACAGGGTGGCCCAGTGACAGAGTGGGTAGGTGGGGGGAAATACTAGTGCCAGCTGAAGATGGTGGCTGACACTAGGAGCACCTTGCGGGTGGCAGCATCAGAATAGTAGCTGAAGCAGAGAGCCAGAAGAAACAGCTCTCTTGTCAAAGTGTTGGTGTGGCACCATGGATGATCTAGTCTGATGCATCAGGCATTGGTGTTTGAAAATCCTGGCTGATCCATGCTTGATTCATTTTCACAAAGGTCAGTTTCTCTACATTTTGAGTGAACAGGCGAGTTCTCTTTGGGGAAACCATAGCCCCCGCCGCACTAAACACCCGCTCTGATGCCACACTGCTGGCCAGGCAGGAAAGCTTGGCCAGGGCAAACTCGGCTAGTTGCGGCCACAAATCGAGTTTGGCTGCCCAGTAATCCAGGGGATCTTCGATGTGGGGTGGCAGGGTGCACTTCAAGCATGCCACAACCTGCTGGTTCAGGTTCTGCTTTATGTCTACTTGCTGCTGCTAGTGAGTAGTTTCTTAAGTAGGCGGGTAAAGAAAACTGCTCATCAGTGACTCTAGACTTAAGTTGCTGCTGATGGAGCTGATGCTGCTCCTGCCCCCCTTCCCCCAGCAGCCATGGCAGTGGAAGGTGAGCGCACAGAGCCCCCCGGTCAGACATGCGTGAGGATGGGTATCCATCTCCACTGCATACTGCCACGATGTGTCTGGGTTCTCTGCCTCGTCTTCCTCATCTCCCTGTAGCTCCTCTGGCTGCTCCTGCTCCTCCTACTTGTGCTCAAATGTCCTCCTCTTCTAGTTCAGTCCCCACAGGGCTCTTGTGGCCGTGAGATGTGGTCGCCACTTCTCCTGTCCCCTGGCCAGCCAGATTTAGCAGCATCTGTTCCAGGACATGAATCAGTGGAATCAGAGGTCGCACTACATTTTTTCCGGAAGAGTAAAAATAGTCCTTGTACCATTTTTGAGGATTGTTTTTAGCCGAGGAGGAGTACGAAATTTGTGGTAATTCATATATATAATACATAGGCCTAAATAATGTTAAGATGTTGCTATTTCTGCAAGGAAACCATTACCAGTCTTTTAAATAATGTCTTCCATGCAGAAATAGCAAATTTTGACAATTTTTAATTTATCTCTCAGAAGACTGAATCCCTACCTTTCTTGAAGCTCCAAATCTGTCATGTAGGGATCGGAGCAGTAGACAGGGAGCAGTGGGTGGCTTAGTGGCAGTGGGTGGGGTCTGGGACGAATACACAGGAGGCAGTTATAACACAGTCTTAGGGTACTTTCACACTGGTGTTTTGGATTCTGTTTGTGAGAGCCGTTTCAGGGTTCTCACGAACAGTCCAAAATGGATCAGTTCAGCCCCAATGCATTCTGAATGGATAAGGATCCGTTCAGAATGCATCAGTTCAGCTCCGTTCCGCCTCTATTCCGTTCTGGAGGCGGACACCAAAACGCAGCTTGCAGCATTTTGGTGTCCGTCTGACGATGCGGAGCCGAACGGATCCGTTTTGACTTACAATGTAAGTCAATAGGGACGGATCCGTTTTCAATGACACAATATGGTGCATTTGAAAACGGATCCACCCCCCATTGACTTTCAATGTAATTCAAAATGGATCCGTTTTGACTTTTACATTTTTCTTTAAAGCTAATGCAAACAGATTCGTTCTGAATGGATACAAACGTTTGCATTATAGGTGCAGATCCTTATGTGCAAATAACAGACGGATCCGCACCTAACGCAAGTGTGAAAGTAGCCTTATACACAATATATTGGACTTTTGCACAGTGTAGTGTACTTGACGTCTCTGTACTTCATATCTGTGAGCTCTGTTTCACTATAAGGTCTCAAGCACACGACTGTATCTGTTTAGCAGTATGTAAATCACAGATGCAGTGCATGTGCAATTCACATTTTCTTGCGGACCTCAAAATGGATACAGGCAAGTACATGAAACCTAATGGGCCAAAATGGCTGTCCCTATATCTGGGACAATCTATTGCCTATTTACTAACTCTCCTTGGTTTTTCTGGAGTCTCACTAAAAATGTAAGCCCTCTTAAATCCCAGCAGGACATATATAACATTGTACCAATCACAAATTGTGCTGTCTAATTACGATAATTACGATGATTACGATGTGCTCATAAAAGTCTTCCATGTGATGTCAAGCAACTAGTCCAATAGTCACGTTCACTTTATGAAGTTCTGGACGGTCGGGCTGCGGGTCACTTTCTCCATGTGCTCATAGCGTCCTCTCCATTGAAGAACATGCGCCCAAACTCATAGCCCACCCCAACACATCACCATCAGCCCCCCCCCCCCCAATCTCCATGTCAACATGTGCTGCGCCTGACTGGCCTAGCATGGACCCGATCATTTTATTCATCCGACCAGGGCAAGCATGCTCAGGCATATAGTGCCCAGGGGGGAGTCTGTTGGTATCTAGTTACTATGGAGTTTGGGCACACATTCTTCACTGGAGAGGACGCCATGAGCACATGGAAGAAGTGACCCGCAGCCCAAGATTGCTTACCCCACCAGGCGCCACCTGGTGAGAATCTCACGCTGCTGCAGGACTCTTCCTCCTCTCTTCAGAGCGGTGTGCCGAATGATCCGGCTGCCTGCTCAAACTGACCAATAACAAAGCTCTTGATGTAAGGAGCTTTGTTATTGGTCATTTCAGGCACAGGCAGCATCACTGCACTGCCCAGGCTGTTCACTGCGCTCACTGTGCTGATGAGAGGCAGGGAAAAGTCTAAGGCGTACCAATACATCACATCAAAGTTACACAGGTGAGTACCTCTGTACACCTGTATTATCAAGAAATCATTGATGGCCTTTCTCTGTGTATATAGTCGGTCCAACATATGGAGTGTAGAATTCCAAGGGGTGGAAACGTCGCATATCAGCCTATGTTGGGGGATGCCGTTCTGCTGCTGCAGCTCAAGGAGGGTGTGCTTTGCGGTGTACGAGTGGCTGAAGAGCATACAAAGTTTCCTGCCAATTTTCTTGCAGATGGGCAGAAGACTTCAGGAACCGCTTTACAACCAGACTGAACACGTGCGCCATGCAGGGTGCATGGCTCAGCCCTTCTTGACGCAGCGCCGACACCATGTTCTTCCCGTTGTCGGACACCATGGTTTCAATTTTGAGTGGTTGAGGAGAAAGCCTGGATTTGATTTCTTGATGAAGGACATGGAGCAGTTCCTCCCCTGTGTGACTGTTTGCCCAGGCAAACTAGGTGCAGAACAGCGTGACACCGCCGTGCCCTGCACAAGTGGTATACTGGTGGGGCACTGTGAATTGTCCCTGCTCGCAACACCTACTCCCACGCGACTCTCCTCATCACTACTTGGCCACCTACCGGAAGAAGCGGCGAATGTCTCCTCCAGATCTTGGCTTGGCGGTAGCTGATGACTGTCCTCTAGTAGCTCTTCCTCGCTGAAAAGTGGAGCCGAGCCAAGGGAAAATAATACTTCTCGTGCTTAGGGAACCGAAAATGACAGAGGAAGGTTCAGGACAGGTGGGTGCACAGGGCCCGCTCCCGGGAAATGCCAATTAAGCGTCGTGTCAGAGGATCCCACCAACTCTTGGCTGGGGGTGTCTGATGTCACTTGCGACAAACTCAAAGACCGAGTCAACCATTCAAGCACCGCTGGGTTGCTGGTCAAGACACGACTGCTATGTGACACAGGAGCTCAGGCCTCTCGTTGCTACTCCATCTGCCACTCCCCCTTCTTCTGCTGCTTACGACAGAAACATTTTGGCTCCTGCCCGTTCCCTTTGAATGGCCTGTAACCTGTCTGTCTGACATAAATAATTAAAATTAAAATAATACCACCCAAAAAAGGCTGTAGTACAATGTGACTTCACCACTGAATGGCAATTAAGACATATATATATATATATATATATATATATATATATATATATATTTTTTACTATTAATACACCCCCCAACAAAAAGTGTAACGATGCAAAATCAACGCAGAACAGCTAATAGAACGTACGTATCTATCCTATTAATCCACCCCGCAAATGGCTGTAGTACAATGTAACTTCACTGCTAAACGGCAATTAAGACATATATTTTTCCCTTTTTTTAACCTATTAATACACCCCCCCCAAAAAAAAAATATGTCAAATTAAAGCAGAATGGCTAATAGGACGTACATATCTATCCTATTAATAAACCCCGTAAATGGCTGTAGTACAATGTAACATCACCGCTGAACAGCAATTGTGACATATATCTTTCCATAATAATAATACCCCCCCCAAAAAAAATAAAAAAAATAAAGTGAACCAATGTCAAATCAATGCAGAACAGCTAATAGGATGTACGTATCTTTCCTATTAATACACCCCATAAATGGCTGTATCACAGAACTTGCACCCCAATCACAAACAAGGTTTGCTGGAATTAGTGATGTATCGTATAGTGCAAATAACCTAAAAGCAATTTGGATCCCCAATTAGTGCAGCAAGGTGTAATAGAATCGCTCCTATTGCACGCTGTTCTCTTTTATAGCATAGATAATGCCTTCCTATCCCTTCCCTGAACTTGTAAATCGTTTTTTTTTAGCACAATGAAGTCTTTTCTACCACTGTCACTAGTGCCTGCTGACGTCTCTGCCTACACTAAGCACGCTGGAAAATGGCTGAATCCAAAATGACTGAGGCTATTTATAGGGCTGTGACATCACAGGGATGGCTGCTGATTGGCTGCATGCATGACATTGTGGGTGATCCATCATTCCCAGAGTTCTTTGCTCCATGTCCTAACACGTGCAGCAGACATTTTAGGAAAAAATGCGATTCATTACCACGAAGCGTGAGAAAATTCGGATTCGGTGTGAATATAATTTTTTCAGAAATTCGAAAAGAATATTTAAACTTTTAGTGACCACCGATAGGTGTTTTTACGGCGGTCACTAAGGGGTTAATCAGCTCTATATGTCAATCCAGATGACAGGTTCCCTTTAAGAAATGTGGTGTGGTCTCAGATGGCACCAGCTGGGAACATTTTGGGCTCTGAAATATAATATCAATTTCTATTTTGATGGGTTTACTGTGCATTCATTTCTGCAAAAAATCTGTGGCATCAAAATGCACACACCACTCCTTAATACCTTAAGGGGAAACGTTCCCAAAATGGTGTCATTTCTCAGGGGTTCTGTTTACTATTTCATCCCAGAACATCTACAGTTGTCAGCAGTGCACAAACTGTGTAAATCACCACCTTGGGTCTGAAAACGTGCATGGTGCTCATCCACTCCATAGCCCTCTATGCTGCTTATCATCAGCTTTCAATACCGTAATGTTAAATCATAACAAATCGTGACTTAAAGGAGTTTTCCCAGACTTTATAACTGATGACCCATCTTCAGGATAGGTCATCAACAACTGATTGGTGGGGGTACTACACCCGGGTACCCCTGCCGATCAGCTGTTGGAGATGGCAGTAGGACCTGCCTGACCTCCCTGACTGAGACCACCTTGGGGCTGGTAGGCAGGCACAGATGTGTTTTGATCAAAATATATTGGCTGAGAGTCTCAGAATTTATCATATCAGATTGAGGGCTTAGTCCATATATAATATTTGCCGATATTGTATAGTGCATTATTTTCCTTGATTTTTCTTTTATAATGTAGCCATGCACATCCACACGTTCGGTTGTCATATCGTGCCGGATGTTTTGTATCTTTTTCCCGTGATTTTTAAACAGCACCAACGTCCCACAATTATTTATCAGATGCACGGCTCCCAGCAGTCAGGTACTTCACCGCTCAGTCTACAAAAATTGTGTAAATATAAATGTATTTCTATCCAGAGGATAGGTCATCAGTAGTGTTGAGCGAACAGTTCGAGAATCGTTCGGGTCCGTACCGAATTTTGGGGTGTCCGTGACACGGACCCGAACCCGGACATTTTCAAAAAAGTTCGGGTTCGGGTCCGGTGTTCGTCGATTACTTCCCACTTTCTGAAGGGCTGCACAGCAGCCAATCAGCTAGCGTTTTACTTCTTGCCCTAAGAGCCCATCACAGCCATGCCTACTAATGGCATGGCTGTGATTGGCCAAGTGCAGCATGTGACCCAGCCTCTATTTAAGCTGGAGTCACGTAGCGCCGCACGTCACACTGTTCTGACTAGTGTAGGGAGAGGATGCAGCTTCTGTGAGGGCGAGATAGGCAGGGATAAAGAAGTGATTGAATGATCTACCTTTCTACACCTGTGCATCAGAACAACTCAGCTGAGCTGTTCACTGAAAGTCACTATTTTGTTGAGACTGGCCAGAGCGATTTTTACTGGCACATGTAACTGGGCTGACCGGCGGTGGCCATTTTGGGACTTGTGGTGCGCCAGCACTTGCTGCCACAGAGTGTAAACCAAAGCTCCAAAGAAGTTAAAAATCTACACCTGTGAATCAGAACAACAGCGATTCAGCTGCTCAGTCAAAGTCAATTTTTTTTCTGGCTGGGCAGACTGTTTTCTGGCACATGTTACTTGGCTGATAGGCGGCGGCCATTTTGGGACTTGTGGTGCTACAGCAAAAGCTGCCACAACGTCCATTAATCTAATGTAATAGTCGATTTTTTCATAGATATAATACATCAGGGGTTTGGCTGTGCTTGTGTCACCCATACTAACTGCAAAGATATTTAATATATCAGTGGTGAAACTGAAAGTAACCCACTTGGATAGCAAATCCCATGAATGTGCTGTTCCAGCTAGGCTAGCCAGTGCCACTACTTTGTCCAATACTGTCAGCCAGAAATATTTTTTTTTTTATGTGCCAGAAATATAAATTAGAAAAAGCTTTCACCGTAATAATAAAATTATTCTGGTGTTAGACCAGAAGAAGCACTCCTGTTGTAATTAATACTGTAAAAGGCTTAGGCAATATTTCTCCCAGTGTGGGAAATTTATCTAGCAAAACTAGCATTTTAACAATTCCGGTGTTCTGAAATACCAGCAGTCCTCTTGTAATTAATACCGCCAAAAGGCATTATATCGTCCAGTGTTGTAATTTTGGTGAAAAAAAGGCCAATTTAATCAATCTGGTGTTTGTTAGACCAGAAAAACTAGGCCTCACGTTTTCACTCCTCTAAAAGGAATTATATTTACCCGTGTGGGGATCTATGTACCAAAACTAGCATTATAAAAATCTGGTGTCCAATTAGCAGCAGTGTTCTTGTAATTAATACCGCCAAAAGGCATTATTGTCCAGTGTTGTAATTTTGCTGAAAAAAGGCCAATTTAATCAATCTGGTGTTTGTTAGACCAGAAAAACTAGGCCTCACGTTTTTACTCCTGTAAAAGGAATTATATCTCCCGTGTGGAATCTATGTACCAAAACTAGCATTATAAAAAATCTGGTGTCCAATTAGCAGCAGTGTTCTTGTAATTAATACCGCCAAAAGGCATTATTGTCCAGTGTTGTAATTTTGCTGAAAAAAGGCCAATTTAATCAATCTGGTGTTTGTTAGACCAGAAAAACTAGGCCTCACGTTTTCACTCCTCTAAAAGGAATTATATTTCCCGTGTGGGGATCTATGTACCAAAACTAGCATTATAAAAATCTGGTGTCCAATTAGCAGCAGTGTTCTTGTAATTAATACCGCCAAAGGCATTATTGTCCAGTGTTGTAATTTTGCTGAAAAAAGGCCAATTTAATCAATCTGGTGTTTGTTAGACCAGAAAAACTAGGCCTCACGTTTTCACTCCTCTAAAAAGCAATTATATTTCCCCGTGTGGGGATCTATGTACCAAAACTAGCATTATAAAAATCTGGTGTCCAATTAGCAGCAGTGTTCTTGTAATTAATACCGCCAAAAGGCATTATTGTCCAGTGTTGTAATTTTGCTGAAAAAAGGCCAATTTAATCAATCTGGTGTTTGTTAGACCAGAAAAACTCGGCCTCACGTTTTCACTCCTCTAAAAGGAATTATATTTCCCGTGTGGGGATCTATGTACCAAAACTAGCATTATAAAAATCTGGTGTCCAATTAGCAGCAGTGTTCTTGTAATTAATACCGCCAAAAGGCATTATTGTCCAGTGTTGTAATTTTGGTGAAAAAAAGGCCAATTTAATCAATCTGGTGTTTGTTAGACCAGAAAAACTAGGCCTCACGTTTTCACTCCTCTAAAAGCAATTATATTTCCCCGTGTGGGGATCTATGTACCAAAACTAGCATTATAAAAAATCTGGTGTCCAATTAGCAGCAGTGTTCTTGTAATTAATACCGCCAAAGGCATTATTGTCCAGTGTTGTAATTTTGCTGAAAAAAGGCCAATTTAATCAATCTGGTGTTTGTTAGACCAGAAAAACTTCGGCCTCACGTTTTCACTCCTCTAAAAGGAATTATATTTCCCCGTGTGGGGATCTATGTACCAAAACTAGCATTATAAAAAATCTGGTGTCCAATTAGCAGCAGTGTTCTTGTAATTAATACCGCCAAAAGGCATTATTGTCCAGTGTTGTAATTTTGGCTGAAAAAAAGGCCAATTTAATCAATCTGGTGTTTGTTAGACCAGAAAAACTAGGCCTCACGTTTTCACTCCTCTAAAAGGAATTATATTTCCCCGTGTGGGGATCTATGTACCAAAACTAGCATTATAAAAAATCTGGTGTCCAATTAGCAGCAGTGTTCTTGTAATTAATACCGCCAAAAGGCATTATTGTCCAGTGTTGTAATTTTGCTGAAAAAAGGCCAATTTAATCAATCTGGTGTTTGTTAGACCAGAAAAACTAGGCCTCACGTTTTCACTCCTCTAAAAGGAATTATATTTCCCGTGTGGGGATCTATGTACCAAAACTAGCATTATAAAAAATCTGGTGTCCAATTAGCAGCAGTGTTCTTGTAATTAATACCGCCAAAAGGCATTATTGTCCAGTGTTGTAATTTTGCTGAAAAAAAGGCCAATTTAATCAATCTGGTGTTTGTTAGACCAGAAAAACTCGGCCTCACGTTTTCACTCCTCTAAAAGGAATTATATTTCCCGTGTGGGGATCTATGTACCAAAACTAGCATTATAAAAATCTGGTGTCCAATTAGCAGCAGTGTTCTTGTAATTAATACCGCCAAAAGGCATTATTGTCCAGTGTTGTAATTTTGCTGAAAAAAGGCCAATTTAATCAATCTGGTGTTTGTTAGACCAGAAAAACTAGGCCTCACGTTTTCACTCCTCTAAAAGGAATTATATTTCCCCGTGTGGGGATCTATGTACCAAAACTAGCATTATAAAAATCTGGTGTCCAATTAGCAGCAGTGTTCTTGTAATTAATACCGCCAAAAGGCATTATTGTCCAGTGTTGTAATTTTGGTGAAAAAAGGCCAATTTAATCAATCTGGTGTTTGTTAGACCAGAAAAACTAGGCCTCACGTTTTCACTCCTCTAAAAGGAATTATATTTCCCGTGTGGGGATCTATGTACCAAAACTAGCATTATAAAAATCTGGTGTCCAATTAGCAGCAGTGTTCTTGTAATTAATACCGCCAAAGGCATTATTGTCCAGTGTTGTAATTTTGCTGAAAAAAGGCCAATTTAATCAATCTGGTGTTTGTTAGACCAGAAAAACTCGGCCTCACGTTTTCACTCCTCTAAAAGGAATTATATTTCCCGTGTGGGGATCTATGTACCAAAACTAGCATTATAAAAATCTGGTGTCCAATTAGCAGCAGTGTTCTTGTAATTAATACCACCAAAAGGCATTATTGTCCAGTGTTGTAATTTTGCTGAAAAAAAGGCCAATTTAATCAATCTGGTGTTTGTTAGACCAGAAAAACTAGGCCTCACGTTTTCACTCCTCTAAAAGGAATTATATTTCCCGTGTGGGGATCTATGTACCAAAACTAGCATTATAAAAATCTGGTGTCCAATTAGCAGCAGTGTTCTTGT
Source organism: Bufotes viridis (assembly GCA_033119425.1). NCBI lineage: Eukaryota > Metazoa > Chordata > Amphibia > Anura > Bufonidae > Bufotes > Bufotes viridis. Next base: position 343,892,120 of record CM065593.1, read on the forward strand.
AATTAATACCGCCAAAGGCATTATTGTCCAGTGTTGTAATTTTGCTGAAAAAAGGCCAATTTAATCAATCTGGTGTTTGTTAGACCAGAAAAACTCGGCCTCACGTTTTCACTCCTCTAAAAGGAATTATATTTCCCCGTGTGGGGATCTATGTACCAAAACTAGCATTATAAAAAATCTGGTGTCCAATTAGCAGCAGTGTTCTTGTAATTAATACCGCCAAAGGCATTATTGTCCAGTGTTGTAATTTTGCTGAAAAAAAGGCCAATTTAATCAATCTGGTGTTTGTTAGACCAGAAAAACTACGGCCTCACGTTTTCACTCCTCTAAAAGGAATTATATTTCCCGTGTGGGGATCTATGTACCAAAACTAGCATTATAAAAATCTGGTGTCCAATTAGCAGCAGTGTTCTTGTAATTAATACCGGAAAAAGGAATTATATCTTCCAGTGTGGGAATTTTGGGGCTAAAAAATAATATATTTTATTGTGGTGCGAGTTGAATCGCAACAATGAGGAAACATTCTATTAAGGGACGAGGGCGCGGTCGTGGTGGTGTCCGTGGAGCCTCTGTTGCTGGCAGAGGACGTGGCCGTTCGGCCTCAGGCGCACAAAGTAGTGAAACAACTCCCTCAAGTAGCCGGCAGAATTTACAGCGATATTTGGTGGGGCCCAATGCCGTTATGAGGATGGTAAGGCCTGAGCAGGTACAGGCATTAGTCGATTGGGTGGCCGACAGTGCTTCCAGCACGTTCACCACATTGTCTTCCGCCCAGTCTTCTGCGGAAGCGCACAGGTGGCACCTGAAAACCAAGCCCATCAGTCTGTCACATCACCCCCATGCATATCAGGGAAACTGGCTGAGCCTCAAGTTATGCAGCAGTCTCTTCTTCTGTTTGAAGACTCTGCTCCCACGGTTTTCAGGGCGTCCACCTATCCCTTCCCCAGCGGTGGAAGACATTCCATGCACTGGCGCACAACCACTTATGTATCCAGATGATGAGGACATGGGAATACCACCACAGCAGAGTGACCGAGTGTCTGATGATGACGAAACACAGGTGCCCACTGCCGCGTCTTATTGCAGTGTGCAGACTGAACAGGAGGAGGTCAGGGAGGAAGACTGGGTGGAAGACGATGCAGAGGACGATGAGGTCTTAGACCCCACATGGACTGAAGGTCGTGCCGCTGACTTAAATAGTTCAGAGGAAGAGGCAGTGGTGAGACCGAGACAACAGCGAAGCCAAAGAGGGAGCAGGGGCAAAAGCAGAACAGCCGCCGTCCAGAGAGTTCGCCTGCTATTGGCCAGCGCCAACAGGGACCCAGCACCCCAAAGGCATCTTCAAGGAGTTCCCTGGCATGGCACTTCTTCAAACAATGTGCTGAGGACAAGACCAGAGTGGTTTGCACGCTGTGCCATCAGACCCTGAGGCGAGGCATTAACGTTCTTAACCTGAGCACCACCTGCATGATCAGGCATCTACATGCAAAGCATGAACTGCAGTGGAGTACACACCTTAAAAACAAGGAACCCGCTCAGGCTCCCCTGCTCCCTCTAGCGCTGCTGCCTCGGCTTCCGCCTCGAGAGGAATGTTGCCACCTGCCGAGCAGCAAACAGAGGATGTGCCACCGACACCACCACCACCACCGTCACCTAGCGTCTCCACTATTTCACACAGCAGCGTTCAGCTCTCCATCTCTCAAACCTTTGAGAGGAAGCGCAAATTCCCACCTAGTCACCCTCGAGGCCCTTGGCCTGAATGCCAGCATTTCTAAACTACTGGCCTTTGAAATGCTGTCATTCCGGCTGGTGGACACAGACAGCTTCAAACAGCTGATGGCCATGGCTGTCCCCAGTATGTGGTTCCCAGCCGCCACTACTTCTCCAAGACAGCCGTGCCTTCCCTGCACATGCAAGTGTCCGATAAAATCAAGTGTGCACTGCGCAGCGCCATTTGTGGCAAGGTCCACCTAACCACAGATACGTGGACCAGTAAGCACGGCCAGGGACGCTATATCTCCTAACTGCACACTGGGTAAATGTAGTGGCGGCTGGGCCCCAGGCGGAGAGTTCCTTGGCGCACGTCCTTCCGCCGCCAAGGATCACAGGGCATCATTCTTTGCCTCCTGTAGCCTCCTCCTCCTACTCGGCTTCCTCCTCCTCCTCCTCTGCTTCCACCAGCTCATCCAGTCAGCCACACACCTTCACCACCAACTTCAGCACAGCCCGGGGTAAACGTCAGCAGGCCATTCTGAAACTCATATGTTTGGGGACAGGCCCCACACCGCGCAGGAGTTGTGGCGGGGTATTGAACAACAGACCGACCAGTGGTTGCTGCCGGTGGGCCTCAAGCCCGGCCTGGTGGTGTGCGATAATGGGCGAAATCTCGTGGCAGCTCTGGGACTAGCCGGTTTGACGCACATCCCTTGCCTGGCGCATGTGCTGAATTTGGTGGTGCAAAAGTTCATTCACAACTACCCAGACATGTCAGAGCTGCTGCATAAAGTGCGGGCCGTCTGTGCGCGCTTCCGGCGTTCACATCCTGCCGCTGCTCGCCTGTCAGCGCTACAGCGGAACTTCGGCCTTCCCGCTCACCGCCTAATATGCGGCGTGCCCACCCGGTGGAACTCCACCTTGCACATGCTGGAGAGACTGTGCGAGCAGCAGCAGGCCATAGTGGAGTTTCAGCTGCAGCACGCTGCGAGTCAGTCGCACTGCGGAACAGCACCACTTCACCACCAATGATTGGGCCTCCATGCGAGACCTGTGTGCCCTGTTGCGCTGTTTAGAGTACGCCACCAACATGGCCAGTGGCGATGCCACAGTTATCAGCGTGACGATACCAATTCTATGTCTCCTAGAGAAACGCTTAGGGCGATGATGGAAGAGGAGGTGGGCCAGGGCCAGGAGGAGGAGGAGGAGGATGACAGGTCGTTTTTAGCACTTTCAGGCCAGTCTGTTAGAAGTGGCTCAGAGGGAGGTTTTGCAACAGCAGAGGGCAGGTACAAATGTGGCCAGCCAGGGACCACTACTGGAGGATGAGGAGGATGAGGAGGAGGTGGAGGAGGATGAGGATGAAGCAGGTTCACAGCGGGGTGGCACCCAGCACAGCGCAGGCACATCCCTGGTGCGTGGCTGGGGGATACAGAGGATGATGACGTCGCCTCCCACAGAGGACAGCTTGTCCTTACCTCTGGGGAGCCTGGCACACATGAGCGATTACATGCTGCAGTGCCTGCGCAACGACAGCAGAGTTGCCCACATTTTAGCGTGTGCTGACTACTGGGTGGCCACCCTGCTGGATCCACGGTACAAAGACAATGTGCCCACTTTACTTCCTGCACTGGAGCGTGATAGGAAGATGCGCGAGTACAAGCGCACACTGGTAGACGCGCTCCTGAGAGCATTCCCAACTGTCACAGGGGAACAGGTGGAAGGCCAAGGCCAAGGCAGAGGAGGAGCTAGAGGTCGCCCACGCAGCAGTGTCACGGCCAGCTCCTCTGAGGGCAGGGTTAGCATGGCAGAAATGTGGAAAAGTTTTGTCTCCACGCCACAGCTAACTGCCCCACCACCTGATACGGAGCGTGTTAGCAGGAGGCAACATTTCACTAACATGGTTGAACAGTACATCTGCACACAACTCCACATACTGACGGATGGTTCGGCCCCATTCAACTTCTGGGTTTCCAAATTGTCCACGTGGCCAGAATTAGCATGTTATGCCTTGGAGGTGCTGGCCTGCCGGCGGCCAGCGTTTTATCTGAACGTGTATTCAGCACGGCAGGGCGTCATTACTGACAAACGCAGCCGCCTGTCCGCAGCCAACGTGGACAAGCTGGCGTTTATAAAAATAGAACCAGGCATGGATCCCACAAGACCTGACCCTCCCTTGTGCAGAGTAGTCCTTAATAACTGCCTTAAACCATGTTGTCTTGTACTCCTGGCCACTTCTTCATTGAAAAATCAATTTTTGAAATTAAGTAGGATCTTGGGGTGCAACCCAGAGTTGAATGAACCTTCCCTCTGTCTGGGTGCCGGGGCCAAAGTACATGAAAGTGTCCTTCTCCTGTGCTGGGTGATATGAATGTTATACTTGTGCTGTCTGACATGTCTCCTTTTGTGTGGGTGCAGGGGCCAAAGTCACTGAAGCGGCCTTCTCCTGTGGTGGCTGATATAAATGCCTGATTCACTGCTGTGGGACCTCTCTCCTCTTTCTGGGTGCAGGGGTCAAAGAAACAAAAGGTGGCCTACTCCTGTGGTGGTTGACATGATGCCTGATTCTCTGCTGTGGGACCTCTCTCCTCTTTCTGGGTGCAGGGTCAAAGTCTCTAAAAGTGCCCTTCTCCTGTGGTGGTTGATGTGAAACTGATGCTTGTGCTATCTGACCTGTCTCCTCTGTGTCGGTGCTAAGGCCTAAGTCACTGAAAGCGGCCTTCTCCTGTGCTGGCTGATATAAATGCCTGAATCTCTGCTGTGGGACCTCTCTCCTCTTTCTGGGTGCAGGGGTCAAAGTCTCTAAAAGTGCCCTTCTCCTGTGGTGGTTGATGTGAAACTGATGCTTGTGCTATCTGACCTGTCTCCTCTGTGTCGGTGCTAAGGCCTAAGTCACTGAAAGCGGCCTTCTCCTGTGCTGGCTGATATAAATGCCTGAATCTCTGCTGTGGGACCTCTCTCCTCTTTCTGGGTGCAGGGTCAAAGTCTCTAAAAGTGCCATTCTCCTGTGGTGGTTGATGTGAAACTGATGCTTGTGCTATCTGACCTGTCTCCTCTGTGTCGGTGCTAAGGCCTAAGTCACTGAAAGCGGCCTTCTCCTGTTCTGGCTGATATAAATGCCTGATTCTCTGCTGTGGGACCTCTCTCCTCCGTGTGGCTGCAGGGGTCAAAGTCTCTGAAAGTGCCATTCTCCTGTGGTGGTTGATGTGAAACTGATGCTTGTGCTATCTGACCTGTCTCCTCTGTGTCGGTGCTAAGGCCTAAGTCACTGAAGCGGCCTTCTCCTGTTCTGGCTGATATAAATGCCTGATTCTCTGCTGTGGGACCTCTCTCCTCCGTGTGGCTGCAGGGTCAAAGTCTCTGAAAGTGCCATTCTCCTGTGGTGGTTGATGTGAAACTGATGCTTGTGCTATCTGACCTGTCTCCTCTGTGTCGGTGCTAAGGCCTAAGTCACTGAAAGCGGCCTTCTCCTGTTCTGGCTGATATAAATGCCTGATTCTCTGCTGTGGGACCTCTCTCCTCCGTGTGGCTGCAGGGTCAAAGTCTCTGAAAGTGCCATTCTCCTGTGGTGGTTGATGTGAAACTGATGCTTGTGCTATCTGACCTGTCTCCTCTGTGTCGGTGCTAAGGCCTAAGTCACTGAAAGCGGCCTTCTCCTGTTCTGGCTGATATAAATGCCTGAAAGGACACTTGACCACTGTTATACTACAATTAGGAACGGGTACAAGGCACAGTCCAGACCACCGTTTGGAAAATCCGACCATGCCGCCATCTTCCTCATGCCTGCTTACAAACAAAGGCTGAAACGGGAAGCCCCGGCAAAGAGGAAGGTCTTACGCTGGACGGACCAATCGGTGGCCGCTCTGCAGGATGCGCTGGATGACGCTGACTGGGACATGTTCAGGCGTAGCTATGATGACGTCAGCATGTTTACGGAAGCGGTGGTGGGATTTATCGGGAAGCTAGCGGATGATACAGTTCTCAAGACTGTCATCAGGACGTTTCCTAATCAGAAGCCGTGGGTAGATAAATCTGTTCGCGCACGCCCTGAGATCCCGCTCCGCTGCGTACAATACGGGGCTCGTCAGCGGGATCATGAAGCGAGTACAAGGCTGCATCCTACAACGTCGCAGAGCGGTGAAGGAGGCGAAGCGGCGCTATGGTAAGAAACTAGAGTCACAGTTCCAACAGAGTGGCTCTAGGCGTCTGTGGCAGGGACTGAGAACGATAACAGATTATAAAGCACCATCTTCCAGATCGGTGAATGGGGACGCTTCTCTGGCAGTCGAGCTAAACACCTTTTATGCTCGCTTCGAGGCCGCAGCACGGAGCGCTAACGGCGGTAGCAAGGGCTAACAGCGCTGCAGGCAGCACACACATAGAGCATGCCAGAGAGGACAACGCATTCATCATCTCGGAACACGAGCGTGAGGAGGCGTGTCAGGAGAGTGAACACTAGGAAGGCAGCAGGACCAGATGGCATCACCGGTCGGGTCCTAAAAGCCTGCGCTGACCAGCTCGCCTCCTGTGTTCACTGAGATCTTCAACCTCTCCTGAAACAGTCGGCAACTCGGCAGTGCTCCAAAGGTCCACCATCGTTCCTGTCCCGAAGAAACCCCAGCCCGCCTGCCTGAATGACTTCCGCCCTGTGGCCCTGACTTCGGTGGTGATGAAGCTTCAGAGCAATTGTCAGAGACTTCATCACCTCTTCACTACCTGGACACCCTGGACCCTCTACAGTTCGCGTACACGTCCTAACAGATCCACTGAGGACGCCATCGCACACCTCCATCACACAGTCCTGAGCCATCTGGACAGCAGGAAGGGGAATTATGTTAAAATGCTGTTTGTTGATTACAGTTCAGCGTTTAACACTATTATTCCCTCCATACTTACCTACCAAGTTGGAGTTCCTGGGCCTTAGCCCATCCTTGTGCTGCTGGATATCCAACTTCCTGCATGACAGACCTCAGGCAGTACGGGTGGGCAATCATGTCTCACCCCTCACTAACCCTCAGCACTGGAGCCCCCAGGGCTGTGTTCTGAGCCCCTGCTGTACTCACTGTACACATTTGACTGTGTGGCCACTTCCAGCTTCACCACCATCGTGAAGTTTGCTGATGATACTGTGGTGGTAGGCCTGATCTCCAACAATGATGAGACAGCCTACATACAGGAGATTAGGAACCTGACGACTTGGTGCAAGGTCAACAATCTCCTCCTAAACGTCAGTAAGACTAAGGAGTTGATAGTGGACTTTTGTACGAAGCAGGAGAGGAACTACCAGCCCTCACTATCAATGGGTCCCCAGTGGAGAGAGTGGACAGGTTCCGGTACCTAGGTGTCTTCATCACGCAGGATCTGACATGGTCCTGTCACGTGGACACCCTGGTGAAGAAGGGACCGGCAGCGTCTTTACCATCTCAGACGCCTGAAGGACTTCAAACTGCCCTCAAAGGTGTTAAAGTCCTTCTATACCTGCACCATTGAGAGCATCCTGACGGGGAAGCATCACAGCCTGGTTTGGGAACTGCACTAAACAGGACAGACAAACTCTTCAGAGGGTGGTGCGCTCGGCCGAACGAACCATCCGCACTGAGCTTCCTGACCTGGACTCTATATACAGCAAGAGGTGCTGGACCAAAGCCAGGAAGATAATGGAAGATCTCAACCATCCCAACAATGGACTGTTCTCTTATGTTAAGGTCAGGAAGCGCTTCCGCTCCCTGAAGGCGACACAGAGAGAATGAGGAGGAGCTTCTTCCGCATAAGCCATCCGGCCCTTAACCAAACACAATTAGTACTGGTCTTCTGGACTTACCCCCCCACACAACTACCCCAATACATTTATTATTCAACGTCACTACCTCATCCGTCATTTGCACAATCACATTGTTTGCACAATTGTTTGCACTATGCATTTTAGTCATATATACAGTGCATATATTTTATATTTTATATTTTATATTTTATTATTTTTCATTTTATTCTACTTTTACTGAAATGGTAAGAGAGTCATAAAAAAAAAGCATTTCACTGCATGTCATACTGTATGATTTCGCATGTGACAAATAAAAATTTGAATTTGAATTTGATTCTCTGCTGTGGGACCTCTCTCCTCCGTGTGGCTGCAGGGGTCAAAGTCTCTGACAGTGCCATTCTCCTGTGGTGCTTGATGTGAAACTGATGCTTGTGCTATCTGACCTGTCTCCTCTGTGTCGGTGCTAAGGCCTAAGTCACTGAAAGCGGCCTTCTCCTGTGCTGGCTGATATAAATGCCTGAATCTCTGCTGTGGGACCTCTCTCCTCTTTCTGGGTGCAGGGGTCAAAGTCTCTAAAAGTGCCCTTCTCCTGTGGTGGTTGATGTGAAACTGATGCGTGTGCTATCTGACCTGTCTCCTCTGTGTCGGTGCTAAGGCCTAAGTCACTGAAAGCGGCCTTCTCCTGTTCTGGCTGATATAAATGCCTGAATCTCTGCTGTGGGACCTCTCTCCTCCGTCTGGGTGCAGGGGTCAAAGTCTCTCAAAGTGGCCTTCTCTTGTGCTGGGTGATGTGAAGCTGATGTTTGTGCCATCTGACATGGTTGCCGGGGTCCCATTAAATGGTGGCCTACTCCTGTGGTGGGTGATCTAAATGCATGATTCTCTGCTGTGAAAACCTCTCTCCTCTGTCTGGGTGCTGGTCCAAAATACATGAAGTGGCCTTCTCCGGTGGTGGTTGATATGACGCATGATTCCTTGCTGTGGGACCTGTATCCTCTGTCTGGGTGCTGGTCCAAAATAAATGAAGTGGCCTTCTCCGGTGGGGGTTGATATGACGCCTGATTCCTTGATGTGGGACCTCTCTCCTCTGTCTGGGTGCTGGTCCAAAATACATGAGAGTGGCCTTCTCCGGTGGTGGTTGATATGACGCATGATTCCTTGCTGTGGGACCTGTATCCTCTGTCTGGGTGCTGGGCAGAAATAAATGAGAGTGGCCTTCTCCGTTGGTGGTTGATATGAGGCATGATTCCTTGCTGTGGGACCTATCTCCTCTGTCTGGGTGCTGGTCCAAAATAAATGAGAGTGGCCTTCTCCGGTGGGGGGTTGATATGACGCCTTATTCCTTGATGTGGGACCTCTCTCCTCTGTCTGGGTGCTGGTCCAAAATACATGAGAGTGGCCTTCTCCGGTGGTGGTTGATATGACGCATGATTCCTTGCTGTGGGACCTGTATCCTCTGTCTGGGTGCTGGGCCGAAATAAATAGAGTGGCCTTCTCCGTTGGTGGTTGATATGAGGCATGATTCCTTGCTGTGGGACCTGTATCCTCTGTCTGGGTGCTGGGCCGAAATAAATGAGAGTGGTCTTCTCAGTTGGTGGTTGATATGAGGCATGATTCCTTGCTGTGGGACCTGTATCCTCTGTCTGGGTGCTGTGCCGAAATAAATGAGAGTGGCCTTCTCCGTTGGTGGTTGATATGAGGCATGATTCCTTGCTGTGGGACCTGTATCCTCTGTCTGGGTGCTGGTCCAAAATAAATGAAGTGGCCTTCTCCGGTGGGGGTTGATATGACGCATGATTCCTTGATGTGGGACCTCTCTCCTCTGTCTGGGTGCTGGTCCAAAATAAATGAGAGTGGCCTTCTCCGGTGGTGGTTGATATGACGCCTTATTCCTTGCTGTGGGACCTGTATCCTCTGTCTGGGTGCTGGTCCAAAATACATGAGTGGCCTTCTCCGGTGGTGGTTGATATGACGCCTTATTCCTTGCTGTAGGACCTGTATCCTCTGTCTGGGTGCTGGTCCAAAATACATGAGTGGCCTTCTCCGGTGGTGGTTGATATGAAGCATGATTCCTTGCTGTGGGACCTGTATCCTCTGTCTGGGTGCTGGTCCCAAATAAATGAGTGGCCTTCTCCAGTGGTGGATGATATGACGCATGATTCCTTGCTGTGGGACCTCTCTCCAATTGATATTGGTTAATTTTTATTTATTTTATTTTATTTTAATTCATTTCCCTATCTACATTTGTTTACAGGGGATTTACCTACATTTTGCTGCCTTTTGCAGCCCTCTAGCCCTTTCCGGGAGTCTTTTACAGGCTTTTTAGTGCCCAAAAGTTCGGGTCCCCATTGACTTCTATGGGGTTCGGGTTCGGGATGAAGTTCGGGTTGAGTTCGGATCACGAACCCGGACATTTTCCGGAAGTTCGGCCGAACCTCTCGAACCCGAACATCCAGGTGTTCGCTCATCTCTAGTCATCAGTAAAAAAAAACTCTCCCAAATGTAGCATCCCCAAGTCAGAGCAATGTGTGGGACTAACCTGGGGAATGCCAGTGATGGAGAGGCCGGCACGCTGTTCCTCTGGGGCACTCTCTGGGTTCTTGAAGGGACACAGCCAGGTGCAATGTGAGGTGCCCTTGGTGTTGTAGTTTAACGTGCCTATGGCTAAGTCCCTGATGTTTCGTGACGCCAGTGCCAATAAACGGTGGCACACCGTATTTATAGTAGGAATAATAGAGGTGCAGACTTGTAGCTTGAAAACAGAATTCCAACTTTACTGGAAACAGTGGAAATACAGCAGGCAACCTCTTACAACAGTTCTTGTTGCAGACAATAGACTTTTATACAGTCGCAGTTACAGCAGGCTTACATCCAGCAAGGTAAAGTAGAGGGTAAAATAACAGGACTTTGAAATGCAGGTGAACCTTACTTTCTTCCTGACTTGTCCTGACTGGCAATTAATCTTCAAGGCCCCAATGCCCTACTTCTGGCTTATATCCTTGAATCTCCAGTAGACAGTGTACCTCCTCTTGACATTTCAGTACCTCTTGCTCTAGGGATTGCCTCTGCTTGACTTCTGCTGACTTGCTTAGGCCTGTGACATGTGGCCTTCACAGACTCCAGGGTCTGCACTAACACTAGCCTGCCTTGGCCTAGCTATATATACATCCCTGCTCACCAGTTCCCCTAGTGGTCTAACACCTACATCACAACCCTCACATTGCTGCAGGCAATTATATGAAACACTTAAAGGAACATAACATGATTGGTGGTAAACGGGTATTAAAGTGCCCGTATACTGCATACCCCACGACTTTAAACTGAGTACGACCTCGTACTCCACAGGGGCCCACCCAGCTGGATTCTTCTCCTGAAAGACACAAAACACATGCAGGCATATACAAACACAAATGAATGACATCTGCATAAGTAATCATATCAGGTCCAGCTTGGAAAGGTGGAGTGCGGTGACAAGGGCGACGTCCTCTGCTTGCAGGCTGTTATTGCAGAGCTGTGATGCTGACCTGGTACAGCAAATCAATGGTTAACACCAGGATAGTCCATAATAAGAACATAATAGAACATCACATAGTCCATATGAAAATGCATAAGTCTATAATAAGAACATATCACAGAGGCTCGCACACAGGGAGTCCATCTCTGGGCACAAAGACTTAAAAAGGATGATGCTCACACAGAGGTTTCCTGTCGGGAAACACTTCCAGTACAGTCATAGTTTTCAAAACGTACTGGTAAGCGCCCCCTAGTAGACCGGGTAGACCTCCTTAGAGCCAAGGTCTCCTCTTGTCCGGGCACAGGGGGACAAGAAGGATCCACGTCAGTGGGACCCCTTTCAGTAGCACCCTGAGCGGGGCCTGCTACGATTGCAGGTTCAGCAGGTGCCGGGACAGGCACCCCAAAGTTTAACCAGGGTGTAAGGAACCAGTGGAGCGGCTCAGGATCATTCAGCAAATCCGCTATGGCCTGCATAGGTTCAGCAGGCCGAGCAATGGAATCTGACTCAGAAGACTCGGATCCGGAATCTCCAACGACAGCCTCCTTGTCACTGCAGAGTTTTAGGCGGTTTCTGTGAACAATTTGGGGACCCTTACCCTCTCTGGTGACCTCATAGGTATGAGTTTCAGCATTAGGGATGGCAGACACAAGATAGGAGTCCTCTCCCATTTACTGTCCAGTTTACTGGTGCGGTGATTGTTCTTTAACCACACTGTATCCCCCACAGCCAAGGGCTCTGCATGGGCCGCCAAATCATAGTCTTTTGTTGTCGCTCCGGGCACCTTCCATGCGCTCCTGGACAATTTCTTTGGCATTAAGCAGGCGCCTTTGATGTTCCGTTACCCAGTCAGTTTTAGGCAGGGATTAATGTCATCCAGCACTTGCACATCCAGGAATGATCTGCAGGCAATTTACCCTGACGCCCAAACAACAAGTAGAAAGGAGTGTATCCAGTAGAACAATGGATAGTATTATTGTGCGTATACATGAGCTGTGGTAACAGGTTAGGCCAGTCTCCTCTGGTCTCAGGAGGCACGGCTCTCAACATTTCAATCAGGGTCTGATTCATCTTTTCACAGAGTCCATTACCTTGTGGATGATAGGCCGTGGTCCGGACCTTTTGGCAATTGTGTAGTCGGCACAGCTCTTGGAACAGATGAGACTCAAACGCAGACCCCTGGTCGGTGAGGATCTTTCTGGGCAGCCGTAAGGCAGGAGGAAGTGTTTCCAGAACAATTCAGCGGTCGTCTTGGCTGTCAGGTCCTTCACAGAGCACTGCTACGGCAAACTTAGTGAAATGGTCAATAATAGTCATAGCATAGGTATACCCTGAGTGACTGGGCTCTAACTTACGTGATCAATAGCAACCAGTTCAAGAGGGCGGTACTTATAATAGGGTGCAGCGGTGCTCTCTGATCATGATGTTCACCTCTCTTTAGGGCACAGGCTGTACATTCCCGACACCACTTCTCAATATCCTCTCTGACTCCAACCCAGTAGAACCGCCTACGGACAGTGGCCTCAGTCTTTTGAACCCCAAAATGTCCAGACCTGTCATGATACATTTCTAAAACCATACCTGCATCACGACGTGGGATGAGGATCTGGTGCACTCTGTCATTTGACACTGGATCCAGGCTTCGTCGCAGTAACAGGCCTTTTTGAAGGAAAAGTTGTTGACGTTGCCTCCACAATTTGATGAGTTCTGGGTCTGCGGTCTTTCGCCGAATTCTTTCAGGGGTTCTGCCACTGAGGAAGAAGTCCAGCAGTTCACCGAGAACTCTACTCTCTGATTGCAACTTAATCCACTTTTCCTCTCTGGATGCAGGCTTATCAAAGGATGGAGGGTCAGAGGTTCCCCTGTTGGCAGCTTGAGCTTGGTCCTGTTGAGCAAACCGGTTATAAAATGCTGGCATCTCTACATCTTCCCAGGCATCCCGTATGTCATCTGGTGCTATTTCAGTGGGGAGCCTTGACAGGGCATCAGCATTATCGTTTGAACGGCCAGCCCGGTATTTTACAGTGAAGTCGTAATTAGCCAGGCGGGAGGCCCATCTCTGTTCTAAGGCCCCCAGTTTAGCGGTATTCAGGTGGGCCAGAGGATTGTTATCAGTGAATGCAATAAATGGAGTGGCAGCCAAATAGTCTTTGAATTTTTCTGTTACCGCCCACACTAAGGCCAGAAACTCTAATTTGAAAGAGCTATAATTCTGATCATTCTTTTCAGCTCCCTTTAAGGACCGGCTGGCGTAAGCTATCACTCTCTCTTCCCCTCTTGCACTTGAGCTAGCACTGCTCCCAGGCCTTTCTTACTGGCATCTGTGTAAAGGTGAAATGGCTTACTGTAATATGGGTACCCCAGCACAGGAGGTTCAGTCAGCTTTCTCTTTAACAACTGAAATGCAATCTCCCTCTCTTCATTCCATTCAATGGGGACAGGAGTCTTTGGGCTCTTTTTGGTTGTCCCCTCAGGAGTTCCTGGATTGGATCCGCTATTTGAGCGAAGTGGGGGATAAAGCGCCGGTAGTAGCCAGCGAGCTAAGGAAACTCCTCACTTCCTTCACTGTAGTGGGGACCGGCCAATTCGGACAGCAGCCAACTTATCAGGATCAGGCTGGACCCCTCTGCGCTTACAACATGTCCCAGGTATTTTACAGCAGGTTTCAGCAGGTGACATTTGGACGGTTTAATCTTGAGGCCGTATTTAATAAGGATTTCAAACACCTCAGCTAAATGTTTTAAATGGTCCTCATACGTTTTAGAATAGATGATAACGTCATCCAGGTACAACAGCACCGTCTCAAAGTTCTTATGGCCTAAGCACCGCTCCATTAATCTTTGAAAGGTCCCGGGGCATTACACAGTCCAAATGGCATGCAATTAAATTCAAACAGGCCCATAGGGGTGGTGAAAGCAGTCTTTCCCTATCCTCAGGGGCCATGGGCACTTGCCAATATCCGCTGGTTAAATCTAAGGTGGAGAAATAGGCGGAGGAGCCTAGAGCAGTTAGAGACTCCTCAATACGTGGCAATGGATAAGCATCTTTGTGAGTGATCTGATTTATCTTTCTATAGTCTACACAAAACCGGATGCCACCATCTTTCTTTTTTACTAAAACCAGGGGGGCAGCCCAGGGACTACGACTGTCCCGGATTACGTTTGAGTCTTTCATTTCTTGGATCATCTCTTTAACAGTTTGGTATGAAGTTGGTGGTATGGGTCTATACCTCTCTTTAATGGGAGGATGAGAGCCAGTGGGTATGGTGTGTTGGATGGCACTGACCTCTCCATAGTCCGTTGCATGCTTACTGAAGGCTTGATGGTGTTGCTTTACTAGGTTCAGAGTCCTCTAGTTGATGTTGCGGGTAGCTTCGTCCCGACATGGAGTTCCTTCCACCAGGGCACTGGAGAGTCGATCCGCAGGAAGAGGTCCTCGAGTGGCAGCTGGTGGCTTCTCGGTGACAGGCAGGCGGATGACATCCTGGAAGGATACCTGGGAAAGCTGGGCAACAGGACAGTGCTTAGTAAGCACAGCAGGATGATCGCTGAGGTTAATCAGGCGGACAGGTACTTTACCTTGGGAGACGGTCGCCAGGCACTTGGCAGCTCTCACATATGGGTAGTTCTCCATCTGGACAGGTTCCACCAGGGCCGGATAGTCTTGGCCCTGGACTCCCAGGACAGCACGGCACCACAGGAGGGTCTGGGAGTTTGGAGGTAGAGTCACTGGCCTATTATCACGGATCCTGGCGGTGCAGATCTCTCCTCTTTCATTTGCAAACCTCTGCTGAGCACACAATACGCTGATAGTCTTTGGAGGACCTTCTTGGAAGCAGAGGAAGCTGCAGGCAGGGACTGATGGAGAGCTTCAAGTACCTCAGGGTAGCAATTTTGAAAACATTAGTCCCAACAATCACAGGGTGACCCCTTTATCCCGGTTTGTACCACGATCACTCCTTGCTGTGGTAAGTGGCTTCTCTCCACCTGGAGAGTGGGTTCCCAGTATCCATGGACTTTTATGGGCTTACCATTGCTTGCAATTATCTCCAGCCAGGACTCAGGTGGCTGGGTAAGCGAGGCTGGAACTCCAGAACTGATTAAAGGTGGACTGCTGAATAGTGGTGACTTGAGATCCAGTGTCCAACAACGCTTCAAAGGCACTCCATTGATCCGGACGTTTATTTTGGGACGGGACCCCACATAGCAGGGCATCAGTTTGGATCCCTTGGACCTGTTGTTCTACCTCCCGAGGGGCGGTCCTCAGCCTCGAGGGTGACCCGTTAACTGCCAGCAAGTAGATTCAGTATGACCCAACTTCTTGCAGTAGTTACAGGAAGGCCGCTTGTGGTTCCTAAACCGGTCACTTGAGCGTCTTCCAGGATCTCTGGGATAAACTTCTTGATACGCAGGGGGCCAGGCTTTGAGGTAGAAGGAGTTCATCTTCCAGCATTAAGGGTTTCTCCCACTCTTCCAGTTTCCTGCAGACTTTTTCCAGGCTCTTAGTGAGGTAATTGACCTGTTCCATCAGAGCAGCTACTGTATCAGGAACTGGAGTCTGGGCGGCTTGGCTGGCCCCTGGCAGGCTGGCATCCGTCAGCTTAGGATTACGGACAGAAGGCTCGGGATGGGCCACTGGTTCCGTTGGCAGATGTTGTCCCAGAATACTAATGGCCAGTTCTTTAAAGTCCAGGAAAATACTGCTAGGGTAATGAGCCGACAACATTTTCAATTGAGTTTTTAAAGATTCGCTATTCACACCCGCAATAAATTGTTCTCTCAGAGTTTGATCCTGGGTGTCAACCTCTCTAGGGTCTATATGAATGACTGCCCTCCAGGCCTCTTGGAGGATAAAGCAAAATCACGGAGTGACTCACCAGGCTTTTGTTTCTTACTGAAGAAGCGCATCTTTATTTCAGACACCGTCCTGACTTCAAAGGTAGTGCTGAGGCGGTCAAAGATCTGCTCTATGGTACTCCTCTCAGAACTGGGCCAGGACATGACCTCACGACGGGCCGCTCCTTCCAACTGGGCTAACAGAATCTCCATTTGCTGCTCCGGATTGATAGGATAGAGCCGGAACAGAGCCAGGATTTTGTCTTGGAAGTCTTTTAAATTATAGAGCCTCCCGGCATAACGGGAAACCATGGGGCCCCAAAGTAGTATGGCATCGTCAGCGGCATCATGTTGGCAGGCGCAATACCGTTGGTGGCCACTGGCTCCCTGGGGGCAGGCTGCTCTGCTACTTCTGAGTCCGACATGATGCAGATTAATTGGTTGTGCGGTCCCTTTAAGAGGTAGCGACAGGTCCGATGTCGCTGGCGGGGTTACTGGCCGGTGAGTGCAATCGGTGGAAAGAGTCCGGTATCCCCTTTTTGGGCCTCACTAACCAGGTGACCCCTCTCCGGTATGGAATTATTTCACCCAGGAGTTTGTACTTACTCTGGTGCAGGCGGTCCAAATCTCGCGAGATCCGGAAGGACGTCTTCGGGAATCCCTTGCGCAGCGTCCCTTCCCGCGAGGACGTCGGGCCGGAGGGGGCGGAGCTTCGGACTTGCTCCGACGGGGAACAGTGTCTGCGTTCTTCCAAGTCCAAGGTAGGTGGAGTCCAGCTTGGTAAATTTGAATAGGGTGGTGACGCTGCAGAGTTTGGCGCTAAGTTTTCCCGCCAGCAATGAGTGGTGATGGCGCAGTAGATAAGTCCACAGACAGGTGGCCATCTTGGGCGCCATGATGCATCAATTCAGTGACAGCAAGCAGGATGATAAAAAGTCCACAAAAACACAATTTGAAGTGGCGATTTTCTTCCTCTTGATAGCGCAACACTGCACAGCGCTTTTTAGAGGTTTTTGGGACACTTTTTGTATGTTTTTCAGTCCACAAAGTTCACTTCAAATAAACAGGCGTTTCGTCACTTGGCAAACTGGTTAAGGCACAAAGTTCACGTTTTTGTTCACAGTCCGTAAAACGTGCGGATCCTGTTCGTGACGCCAAAATGTAGCATCCCCAAGTCAGAGCAATGTGTGGGACTAACCTGGGGAATGCCAGTGATGGAGAGGCCGGCACGCTGTTCCTCTGGGGCACTCTCTGGGTTCTTGAAGGGACACAGCCAGGTGCAATGTGAGGTGCCCTTGGTGTTGTAGTTTAACGTGCCTATGGCTAAGTCCCTGATGTTTCGTGACGCCAGTGCCAATAAGCGGTGGCACACCGTATTTATAGTAGGAATAATAGAGGTGCAGACTTGTAGCTTGAAAACAGAATTCCAACTTTACTGGAAACAGTGGAAATACAGCAGGCAACCTCTTACAACAGTTCTTGTTGCAGACAATAGACTTTTATACAGTCGCAGTTACAGCAGGCTTACATCCAGCAAGGTAAAGTAGAGGGTAAAATAACAGGACTTTGAAATGCAGGTGAACCTTACTTTCTTCCTGACTTGTCCTGACTGGCAATTAATCTTCAAGGCCCCAATGCCCTACTTCTGGCTTATATCCTTGAATCTCCAGTAGACAGTGTACCTCCTCTTGACATTTCAGTACCTCTTGCTCTAGGGATTGCCTCTGCTTGACTTCTGCTGACTTGCTTAGGCCTGTGACATGTGGCCTTCACAGACTCCAGGGTCTGCACTAACACTAGCCTGCCTTGGCCTAGCTATATATACATCCCTGCTCACCAGTTCCCCTAGTGGTCTAACACCTACATCACAACCCTCACATTGCTGCAGGCAATTATATGAAACACTTAAAGGAACATAACAGATTGGTGGTAAACGGGTATTAAAGTGCCCGTATACTGCACCATGATTGTTATAATTTTGGAGCTACAGCACAGTTATATGCTAAAACATACAATGATAGGAATACCTCTTAAATAGACAGAATGCAATGCCTGTAGTAGAAAACAATATCCACTTCATCAGATTGTATGTCAGTCCAGACTCTCAGCGATAACTGTGGTTCCACTCTATGAAAATCCCGTTAAACCCTATAATTACATAGTGCTATACAGTTAGCTTTAAATACCCAGCGGAGCAGCAGAGATATGCGCTAGCACTGCTGTGCCGTGTGAGGACTGCTGTGCTGACTATGGCTTACTCCTCTCCAAACGCCTGAGGTGTTCTTTCTGCTTCCAGCTTTATACTTACTCATCAGTGATAGACACTAAAATCTTCTGTAGTTACAAAAAATCCCTGAACATTTCTACAATCCCGCATTGCTTAAAAGTGAGTGAATAATTTAAGGGGTTGTGCAGTGTTATGATATTGGTGAGCCATCATCAGGATAGGTCATCAATATCAGGTCGGCAGGGGTCTGACTCCCTGCACCCAGACCGATCAGCTGCTTGAACATGTCGCAGTTCTGGTGTGGGTGCTACGTCCTCACATTGTTTACCAGCAGGCTGATGGAAGAACTGGTCATCCCAGTCATATGAATAGGAGAGGAAGCTGTAATTACTATAGCAAAATATAACTTTTATACTAAACAATAAAGTCAAACAAAAATCTCTATATTCACCAATTAAACATGCTCAATGGCATGTAGATGCCAATGCAGATATACATATATGAGGTTATCATTAACCCTTTCATGACTGGGCAATTTTCCGTTTTTTGTTTTTTACTTCCAAAGCCATAACTTTTTTATTTTTCTGTTTACATACCTGTAATAGGGCTTGTTTTTTGCAGGACAAGATGCCCTTTCAAATGGCAGTTGACAGTTGAATACAATGTGGTGGGAAGCAGGAAGCGGGGGGGGGGGGGGTTATAAATGGGGTGAAATTGGAAAAAAAACACAATTCTAGACATTCCCTATATCATTGTACTTTCATTCTCTAGGTCAGTACCAATTCAGCAATACCAAATAGGCATATTTTTTATTGCATGTTTATACTGGGAATAAAAAAAAACTTGAAAGTAATAATTTTTTTTTTTAGTCTTTAGTCTTTTTTAGTCTTCATATTGTGACCTGTAACTTTTTTGTATTTATGTATGCGGAGCTATGTGAGAACAAATTTTTTGCGGGGCCATCTGTACTTTTCAGTGATATCAATTTTAAGCGTGTATGACTTTTTAAATTCAATTTCTTACATTTTAATAGTACGGGCATTTTTGCAAGCTGGGATTGCTATGATGTGTATTTCTTTTTCATTTTTATGGGTTTATTTTTTTTCATTTTGGGGAAAGGGGGGTGATTAGAGTTTTTATATTTAAAAAAAATGTTTTAACTCATAAAAATATTTTTATTTACACGTATTACACTATAACAAACAATCATTTGTCAATTAGGATTTTACTGTATTTCTATGGAGCCCGCCCTCCATAGAAGCTACTATGCAGCAGCCTCCTGTCACACAGGAGGACAGGAGCTGCTGCTAACACACGGTAGGAATCGGGGGAGCAGAAGCACACCCAGAAGCACGCGCTTCCAGGTTTTCAGCATTCAGGTGCCCGTGGTCAGGTTTGACCATGGCATTTGAAGTGTTAAATGTCTGTGGCCAGCATAACCGCCGGTCGCGGACATTAACTGCAGGTGCCTGCTCCGCTCAGAAGCGAGTGCCATCTTTAAAGTACTGGCCATCGACTTATATATCAGAATGGCAGTCGGGAAGGTGTTAACAATGAAGATCGACTAAACAGTGTGGTTTTCATAAGTTAAATGAAAGGCAGCTGGGGGTTAATTGGCTGTGTGGTTCTTGACTGTAGCATGGCCACAACCCGACCGAGTCACGATGGTACTGTGTTGTTGTACCTTTAGTACCAACATATCTCCACTACCAGCTAGCTACATGCAGGTATGCCTGACTAAATACTACTGTGCCTGCCTGCATACTACTTACTGTAGGAATACAGGGCACTGTTAATTATCGAACTACAGCTTGAAGACCCGCATAAGTAGATCATATGACTAAAAGGTCCTCTGCATTTATAAGCATATTATCAAAAACCAATAATACACCTGGCCACAAGATGGCAGCACAACCAACATACAGATATACAGTGCAAAAAAAAAAAAATTTCACTGTGAAGTTCCACATCGATTGTATCTCATACTGTCCTTAATGTGGCTCAACTGCAATGTCTACCCTGCCCATGGCAATATGACTCCCCCACACCTTTGTAGTCTGTGACATATCCACTATACAGCTATGTGCAGGGCCTGTGTACACTTCGTTTTAATGCTGTACGGAGACATTGACATTCATTGGCATATTTGGTTTTTATTTTATAAATGCAGTTATCAACTTTAGAATATATATTGTATTATTAATATAAATATCAGTTCTAGTTAGAATTGATATCTGAAACAGTGTCAGCTGTGAAGCTTCACATCCATAGGTCACGTGATCGTTGTGCAGCTCAGTCCCTTTCAAGTGAATAGGATTGAGCTGCAATACCAAGCACAGCCACTATACTATGTACAGCGCTGTGCTTAGTATGCAATGAACAGCTGATCAGTGGAGTTCCTTATCCTTAATGGGGTTGTGTCACTTCAGCAAATAACAATTGTTATATAGAGGAAGTTAATACAAGGCACTTACTAATATATTGTCATTATCCATATTTCCCCCTTTGCTGGCTAGATTAATTTTTCCATCACATTATACACTGCTCAATTCCATGGTTACAACCACCCTGAAATCCAGCAGCGCTGGTTGTGCTTGCACACTATAGAAAAAAGCACCAGCCTATGTACCCGGCCACCAGAGAGGCTGGCACTTTTTCCTATAGTGTGCAAGCACGACCGCCATTGCTGGATTACAGGGTGGTCGTAACTATTTAGACGAGCAGTGTATAATGTGATAGAAAAATGAATCCAGTCAGCAAAGGAAGCAATATGGACAATCACAATACATTAGTAAGTTCCTTGTATTAACTTCCTCTACATAATAAATGTTATTTGCTGAAGTGAGACAACCCCTTTAAGTCAGAGCCCCCACGGATCAGATATTGGTGACCTATCTTTAGGAAAAACCCTTTGTGATGACTAAAATATAAAAAATTATCACAAGAAATAACATGATTCAAGGTTAAAGGGGTTGTCCAATTCATAAAGATCTTTTTGATTCATAAAATATCACTATATATCATTAAAATGTTAACCCTAAAATGCCTGACTGTTGGACTCCTAAGCGATCAGCTGTAATTTGATTGGGGGAACCTGTCAGCAGGTGTTCAGTTTCCCTGCAGTGCCACCACAGGAGAAATGAAGTATTACACTGTTCCCATCAATATAGTGCATGAACATACAAGGTCCTCTAGAGCAAGATACTCTTTCGAGCTGCTTTTATTAAACCTTATAGATAAGTCCTCTGAATGGTCTAACTATCTTTATTAGCTAAGAGTTCCCTAGTAGGGTTTTTGCGAAACCATCCAACCCCATTCACATGCTGTGTCTGTTTGCTTTCATGTAAACGATGGGGGCAACAGTGTGAGAAGCTCTTCCGTTACCATCTACTTTTCTGTACTAAGAAGCCTGGCTATGTTTACCTTGCATTCTTCCCTGTCAACACTTAACTGGTTTTAGAGCACCCATATCTACTTTCCTTGTAAATGCATGTATAAAAAGATCTGTCATACTACTATCCTATTCCAAATTTAGTAGCTCACAATCAACAACCTGGCAACTCTGCAGAAAATCTAAGGCTTTATTTTGTTGTTGTTTTTAATTAATTCTTAAAAACTTTTCATTGCTAATGCCTCATTTAGCTTTGATATTGGCCATTTAGTGAAAGAAAATACACAGAAAACATTGCACAAATAAAAGCACTACAACCCAAGAAAATAAAAAGATGCAACTAATATCTTTCAAAAACAGTTTTTTTCAACATCTCTCTTTTTTCTATGACTAAGGGTCCTTTCACACTTGCGTTCTGAGGATCCGGCAGGCACTTCTGTCCCGCTGGATCTGTCAGAACGCAAGTCGCCTGAAGCATTAGAAGACTGATCAGGATCCTGATCAGTCTTCAAAATGCTTTCAGGTTACTATGGCAGCCAGGACGCTATTAAAGTCCTGGTTGCCATAGTAGTAGTGGGGAGCGGGGGGGGCGGTATACTTACAGTCCGTGCGGCTCCCGGGGCGCTCCAGAATGACGTCAGAGCTCCCCATGCTCATGGATCACGTGATCCATGCGATCACGTGATCCATGCGTGTAGGGCGCCCTGACGTCACTCTGGAGCTCCCCGGGAGCTGCCATGGTAACCATTGAGAAAAAGCTAAACGTCGGATCTGGCGATGCGCTGAAACGACGTTTAGCTTAAGGCCGGATCTGGATTAATGCCTTTCAATGGGCATTAATTCCGGATCCGGCCTTGCGGCAAGTGTTCCGGATTTTTGGACGGAACAAAAAGCGCAGCATGCTGCGGTATTTGCTGCATCCAAAAAACGTTCCGGTCCTGAACTGAAGACATCCTGATGCATCCTGAACGGATTTCTCTCCATTCAGAATGCATGGGGATGATCCTGATCAGGATTTTTCCGGCATAGAGACCCGACGACGGATCTCTATGCCGGAAAACAAAAACGCCAGTGTGAAAGGACCCTAACACAGCGCTCAAAAACTGAGAAACAGCTCTGTCTCCCTCACTCAGAGCATGAAATCTCAGCAAGATCTGAAGCATCAATCAACCGCTGAATCACATGAAACAAATCTTATTAACAAAAACAACCTTTCTGTTTTTATCGATGAAAAGGGAAAATGTCCTCCTCTGCTATATAAATGTAGATTTTTGACAGTAGTTGTTTTCATCCCGGGAGTAGTGTTGAGCGCGAATATTCGAAATCACGAATTTTAAACGCGAATATCGCCACTTCGAGAATTCGGAAATATTTAGTATATAGTTCTATATATTCGTATTCGCAAAAAGTGTTGATCGCGAATATTCTAATCGCCAATTTATCACAAATTTATCACAAATATCAGCACTTAGCAACATCCCTAGCAACCAATAAGAAAGTTGCCTACCCCTTAGTGTTGATCGCAAATATTCTAATCGCGAATTTTTATCGCGAATATATTACATTGCTGATTTTCGCAATCAAGTAAACAATGACTGGAGATCATGAATTCTCGAATTTGCAAATATATGGCGAATAGTCAGCCAGAAATTTTAAAAATATCGCAAATTCGAATATTGCCTATGCCGCTCATCACTGCTTGGCAGCTGCTTTTAGCCACCGATGTCTTAAAATCTAATTTTAATATATGTACAAAGAACACTGCACACAAAAATGCCGCACATCAAAGATATAATATTAATTATATAAATTTATTATTTAAAACACAAAACATGACACACGACAAAAAAGGGAGTTAAAAACATTGTATACAATGAATCACCAGCAGTGTGGATGTATGGTCCAACACTGATCCCCACCACACGGCCCTGTCACAATAATCTCATAGTACAGTCCCAGACAGTTGGCTCACAGTGGATAGTCTGAACAATACTCAGCAAACAGTAACAATATCTGCATTAAAAAATCCACAGGAGCTATAATACTTATCACAGTAGCATGGTAATGCACGGGTCCAAGGTGGTGGGGCAAAACAAGCTCGACGCGTATCGCCGGTACACAGCCGGCTTCCTCAGGAGTGTCATCTTTACTAATGTTCAGGTAGCCTTATTTAAACATCACATAATAAACAAAATAGTAATCACCTGTTAGGTCAAATAGAGAGACCGCCCACCGCTCGACCCCTCCCTGGACAAGCGGTGTGGGAAGGGCGCCCCAAAGATGGACATGGCGCGCGCCCGTGACGTAGACCGGAAGTGAGCGCCGAGCTGCGTTCCAAAGAACGGAAGTGCAGCTCATGCGTGTCACCGCTGGACGTCCCCTGATGCGGAGGAAGTCAGCGCCCAGCCCATGCACAGAAAAACAGTGGGACCGACCGTAAAAATGCGCAAAGTACATTTCAAAGTCAGCAAATCACAAACCACTTGATTATTTAAATTAGTCTAACCAATAAATTAAAAACATATAAAGATATATCTAAATCATAATACCGTAATATTCATTAAATCATGTCAAAGTAATCAGACAACCATGATAATCACATATTAATTCAATACCACATAGTGAGTTAATTTCAAAACACCCAACCTGTGTGATTAAAAAATCCAATAGTGCATAAGACATACATAAAAAATAAAGAATAGAAAATAAATGAAATGTAAATAAATAAGTAAAGATATACAAAGTGATCTACAGTGTACCTAATTCATATGATAATCAAAACACCATAATTGACTCACACTGGTTCTTAACCATATAATCATAAATTAGTTTCAAAAACACCCCACAAAATTCATATAATAAAGAATAAAATAATCAAGAATAAAAAACCCCACGAGATAAATTAATAATTATGAAGTTCAAGTGTAATGCATAACTAGAAAGATTCCACTAAGGATATTAAAGGTCAAAATCAATTATGGGCATAAAACCACAAATTGTAAACAGTTTGAATGTTATCGAAAAAGACGACCCACTGAAGCTGTGCATGGGCTGGGCGCGGATCCACCGCAGGGACCACGTCGTAGTCCCATGGGAGGACAAGAGACCTGGGGACCAAAGCGACCTAGTTGGCACTTAGAGGTCACAAGAGAGCTGAAATTCCATTCAATAATGGATAAGGAAAAAAGACATATAATGTTAAAGGAGAGGAAGGTAAAGTCCATTCATCATTGGATTGACCCTTCAGACCTTGAGCACGAGGTGAAGGTCCCACTTATATCCGGCGAATGGTGGTAATGGCTAGGAGTCCCACCAAAAGATTTTTGTGAAAAAACAAACATGTGTGCGCATCATGTCTCATGTACAGTACGTGATCGCCAAAGAAAATCTAATCTCCATGATGATCCAAGAAATGAGAGGCGACTGAGGTCAAAGTCTTCTCCTTCTTGGTCCTATCCCGTGAAGCCAGTGAGATATTAGAGGTGTGTTGTTGTACCCTTTACGCAGTTCTTGGGAGGTTTGTCCCACATATATTTTTGCACACGGACAAATAAGCGCATAAACCAAATTTCTAGTGCGGCAATTGGTGTAATGTTTCAAGAATACCTCCCGTTGTTGTGCTTCATTTTCGAAAGAGCTCGCTCCCAACATATATTGGCAGACATTACAGTGTCCGCAAGGGTATGTGCCTTTTAATCTGGCACCTCTCCCAATTTTTCCGTTGGTCGCTGAAAGTGACTCCGCACCAGTTGGTCCCTCAGTGTTGGTGCTCTCCGTGCAATGATCTTAGGGCGAAGGTCCACGTACTTTGTCAGTCGTTGATCTGATGTCAGAATATACCAGTGTGTGTGAAGTATACGATATAGGTCAGTCCATTGATTATTGAACCGAGTGATCAAATGTGTTCTTCCATCTTTCAGTTTCGTATTTAGTACAAACAAATCATCGCGGTTAGATGCCCTTGCATTTTGATATGCGACTGATATCACTTTTTGGGGTATCCTCGCCCTGAAGTCGTGACGTAAGATCACTCGAGGCCGACTTGAAGTCCTCAACTTTTGTACAATTTCGGCGTAGTCTGAGGAATTGGCCCTTCGGAATTCCCTTTTTCTGATGACTAGCATGGAAGTTCTGATAATGTAGTATGTTATTAGTAGCCGTTTCTTTCCTATATAGAGATGTGAAAATTTGTGAGTCATTCCGTCGAATCTTGAGGTCCAAAAAGTCCACTTCGATGGCCGAGATCTTATATGTCAAATGAATATGGAGGTCATTCTGGTTCAATGAAGTAATAAAATCCTCCAAAAGGCTTTTTGGACCCAGGAACATGTGGTGGGCTGGATCGCTCACCGACGACCCCTCCAGATAGTGTCGTACAGCTCGGACTCCATCCTCATGTGCAATATTGGTATAAAGGGCCTCAACATCACAAGTCACCAAAAGTGTCTCTGACGTAAGTTCGATATCCCGTAGTTCTTCAATCAAGTGCATTGAATCACGTATATAAGAGGGCAAACCTGTAAAAAGTCAAATTCTTTTTTGGTGATGATATTCATGTCACGAGCTGTCCCAAGAAGAGTGTCCAATTTCCTTTTAAAGACATCGGTAGGGTCAGAGGGTAAAGGCGTATAGAACGTTCTATTATGAAGTTGTCTCCTGTCCTCCTTTTGTTCCTCTTTGTTCAAATTCCTTCCTCTTACCGAGTTCAATGGTAACTTCTGAATTTCCCGAAGGATGGCTGTGGGACATTCATTTTCTTGGAGTAATTCCATCAGATCCATCAGAGCATTCCTTTCGTCCTCAGCCACATCATATAGTAGTGATGGTTGGTCATAAAGAAGTTTAAAACACAGTTGTTTTTCTTGTTCAGTAAGTTGGTGGGAAGACAAATTAATGATTTGGAGTGTGCTCTCGTTCGTAGAATTTAGTCCTGCAGTCGTCTCTTCTGAAACAGGGGATAGTTGCTGCTCTTGCGATGCTGGAGCCCCCTCTTTCTTGGGTTTGCGTAATCCCCGCCTTGTCCTGCATCGTCGCTGGCCTCTGATAAAAAATCCCCATCACTCAGACTGTTATCTATTGTGTTTCCCACATTAGTACTTGAATGAGCATCACGACTTTTGCCCTGACCACGTGCATTACCATTATGTTTCCATCTATAGATTTGTCTCCTCTCAAAGTCTGTTTTATCACGTTGAAATTTAGATTTTTTCCCTACCATGATTTCCTTATCATACTTTTCAAGCACATCCTTCAATTTGACAAAGAAATTATCAACCCTATCTTTGTCCAACTGTGTTAATTTAGCCTCTAATTCAATCAACCTGAGTTTGGTATCTCTCAGCAATTTTTTATCATGATCAATTAGAATGCCCATCATAATCTTAGAGCATTGCGATAAACCAAGTTCCCATGTCTCCTTAAATTCTGGAGTGGCCTCCCATGCCGGAAATTTTTGAATCCTAAGACCTCTGGGTATTATAGAGCATCTAGTGTATTCCTCCAGACTTTTAACATTCCACCAGACTCGGGTAAACAACTTATGTGCCTCTGTAATCTCACTGGTCAAGGATCTAGAATCTCCTGACTCTCCCGCATCAGTCCCCTCATGGAACACAGATGAAAACTGTGTGTTCCAGGCAGCCTCCCTATCTTCAATTCTAATAGCCATAACAGGTGAAAATGGGGTGCCACACCCAAAAGAAAGCTAGACCAAAAGGGCCAGCAAAAACACTGAAGCAAAGATATAATATATGGGGGCACACCTATCCAAACTAAACGAGTGCTGGCAGCAGTGTGAATCAACAGACCAAAATATATGTACAAAGAACACTGCACACAAAAATGCCGCACATCAAAGATATAATATTAATTATATAAATTTATTATTTAAAACACAAAACATGACACACAACAAAAAAGGGAGTTAAAAACATTGTATACAATGAATCACCAGCAGTGTGGATGTATGGTCCAACACTGATCCCCACCACACTGCCCTGTCACAATAATCTCATAGTACAGTCCCAGACAGTTGGCTCACAGTGGATAGTCTGAACAATACTCAGCAAACAGTAACAATATCTGCATTAAAAAATCCACAGGAGCTATAATACTTATCACAGTAGCATGGTAATGCACGGGTCCAAGGTGGTGGGGCAAAACAAGCTCGACGCGTATCGCCGGTACACAGCCGGCTTCCTCAGGAGTGTCATCTTTACTAATGTTCAGGTAGCCTTATTTAAACATCACATAATAAACAAAATAGTAATCACCTGTTAGGTCAAATAGAGAGACCGCCCACCGCTCAACCCCTCCCTGGACAAGCGGTGTGGGAAGGGCGCCCCAAAGATGGACACCGCCGGACAACGCCGGCAGCGCGTGTGACGAGGCGCACAAAAAGAGCGTCGCGCACATGGCGCGCGCGTGTGACGTAGACCGGAAGTGAGCGCTGAGCTGCGTTCCAAAGAACGGAAGTGCAGCTCATGCGTGTCACCGCTGGACGTCCCCTGATGCGGAGGAAGTCAGCGCCCAGCCTATGCACAGAAAAACAGTGGGACCGACCGTAAAAATGCGCAAAGTACATTTCAAAGTCAGCAAATCACAAACCACTTGATTATTTAAATTAGTCTAACCAATAAATTAAAAACATATAAAGATATATCTAAATCATAATACCGTAATATTCATTAAATCATGTCAAAGTAATCAGACAACCATGATAATCACATATTAATTCAATACCACATAGTGAGTTAATTTCAAAACACCCAACCTGTGTGATTAAAAAATCCAATAGTGCATAAGACATACATAAAAAATAAAGAATAGAAAATAAATGAAATGTAAATAAATAAGTAAAGATATACAAAGTGATCTACAGTGTACCTAATTCATATGATAATCAAAACACCATAATTGACTCACACTGGTTCTTAACCATATAATCATAAATTACTTTCAAAAACACCCCACAAAATTCATATAATAAAGAATAAAATAATCAAGAATAAAAAACATGAATATCATCACCAAAAAAGAATTTGACTTTTTACAGGTTTGCCCTCTTATATACGTGATTCAATGCACTTGATTGAAGAACTACGGGATATCGAACTTACGTCAGAGACACTTTTGGTGACTTGTGATGTTGAGGCCCTTTATACCAATATTGCACATGAGGATGGAGTCCGAGCTGTACGACACTATCTGGAGGGGTCGTCGGTGAGCGATCCGGCCCACCACATGTTCCTGGGTCCAAAAAGCCTTTTGGAGGATTTTATTACTTCATTGAACCAGAATGACCTCCATATTCATTTGACATATAAGATCTCGGCCATCGAAGTGGACTTTTTGGACCTCAAGATTCGACGGAATGACTCACAAATTTTCACATCTCTATATAGGAAAGAAACGGCTACTAATAACATACTACATTATCAGAACTTCCATCCTAGTCATCAGAAAAAGGGAATTCCGAAGGGCCAATTCCTCAGACTACGCCGAAATTGTACAAAAGTTGAGGACTTCAAGTCGGCCTCGAGTGATCTTACGTCACGACTTCAGGGGCGGGGATACCCCAAAAAAGTGATATCAGTCGCATATCAAAATGCAAGGGCATCTAACCGCGATGATTTGTTTGTACTAAATACGAAACTGAAAGATGGAAGAACACATTTGATCACTCGGTTCAATAATCAATGGACTGACCTATATCGTATACTTCACACACACTGGTATATTCTGACATCAGATCAACGACTGACAAAGTACGTGGACCTTCGCCCTAAGATCATTGCACGGAGAGCACCAACACTGAGGGACCAACTGGTGCGGAGTCACTTTCAGCGACCAACGGAAAAAATTGGGAGAGGTGCCAGATTAAAAGGCACATACCCTTGCGGACACTGTAATGTCTGCCAATATATGTTGGGAGCGAGCTCTTTCGAAAATGAAGCACAACAACGGGAGGTATTCTTGAAACATTACACCAATTGCCGCACTAGAAATTTGGTTTATGCGCTTATTTGTCCGTGTGCAAAAATATATGTGGGACAAACCTCCCAAGAACTGCGTAAAAGGGTACAACAACACACCTCTAATATCTCACTGGCTTCACGGGATAGGACCAAGAAGGAGAAGACTTTGACCTCAGTCGCCTCTCATTTCTTGGATCATCATGGAGATTAGATTTTCTTTGGCGATCACGTACTGTACATGAGACATGATGCGCACACATGTTTGTTTTTTCACAAAAAATCTTTTGGTGGGACTCCTAGCCATTACCACCATTCGCCGGATATAAGTGGGACCTTCACCTCGTGCTCAAGGTCTGAAGGGTCAATCCAATGATGAATGGACTTTACCTTCCTCTCCTTTAACATTATATGTCTTTTTCCTTATCCATTATTGAATGGAATTTCAGCTCTCTTGTGACCTCTAAGTGCCAACTAGGTCGCTTTGGTCCCCAGGTCTCTTGTCCTCCCATGGGACTACGACGTGGTCCCTGCGGTGGATCCGCGCCCAGCCCATGCACAGCTTCAGTGGGTCGTCTTTTTCGATAACATTCAAACTGTTTACAATTTGTGGTTTTATGCCCATAATGGATTTTGACCTTTAATATCCTTAGTGGAATCTTTCTAGTTATGCATCACACTTGAACTTCATAATTATTAATTTATCTCGTGGGGTTTTTATTCTTGATTATTTTATTCTTTATTATATGAATTTTGTGGGGTGTTTTTGAAACTAATTTATGATTATATGGTTAAGAACCAGTGTGAGTCAATTATGGTGTTTTGATTATCATATGAATTAGGTACACTGTAGATCACTTTGTATATCTTTACTTATTTATTTACATTTCATTTATTTTCTATTCTTTATTTTTATGTATGTCTTATGCACTATTGGATTTTTAATCACACAGGTTGGGTGTTTTGAAATTAACTCACTATGTGGTATTGAATTAATATGTGATTATCATGGTTGTCTGATTACTTTGACATGATTTAATGAATATTACGGTATTATGATTTAGATATATCTTTATATGTTTTTAATTTATTGGTTGGACTAATATAAATAATCAAGTGGTTTGTGATTTGCTGACTTTGAAATGTACTTTGCGCACTTTTACGGTCGGTCCCACTGTTTTTCTGTGCATGGGCTGGGCGCTGACTTCCTCCGCATCAGGTGACGTCCGGCGGTGATACGCATGAGCTGCACTTCCGTTCTTTGGAACGCAGCTCGGCGCTCACTTCCGATCTACGTCACGGGCGCGCGCCATGTGCGCGACGCCCTTTTTGTGCGCCTCGTCACATGCGCTGCCGGCGTTGTCCGGCGGTGTCCATCTTTGGGGCGCCCTTCCCACACCGCTTGTCCAGGGAGGGGTCGAGCGGTGGGCGGTCTCTCTATTTGACCTAACAGGTGATTACTATTTTGTCTATTATGTGATGTTTAAATAAGGCTACCTGAACATTAGTAAAGATGACACTCCTGAGGAAGCCGGCTGTGTACCGGCGATACGCGTCGAGCTTGTTTTGCCCCACCACCTTGGACCCGTGCATTACCATGCTACTGTGATAAGTATTATAGCTCCTGTGGATTTTTTAATGCAGATATTGTTACTGTTTGCTGAGTATTGTTCAGACTATCCACTGTGAGCCAACTGTCTGGGACTGTACTATGAGATTATTGTGACAGGGCCGTGTGGTGGGGATCAGTGTTGGACCATACATCCACACTGCTGGTGATTCATTGTATACAATGTTTTTAACTCCCTTTTTTGTCGTGTGTCATGTTTTGTGTTTTAAATAATAAATTTATATAATTAATATTATATCTTTGATGTGCGGCATTTTTGTGTGCAGTGTTCTTTGTACATATATTTTGGTCTGTTGATTCACACTGCTGCCAGCACTCGTTTAGTTTGGATAGGTGTGCCCCCATATATTATATCTTTGCTTAAAATCTAATTTTATTACAAAACAAGGGACCATGTTTACTATGGTTTTAAAAATGTATAATTTATGGGTATTTCAAATGACAATGTTCTTCAAGTTCATAATATCTCTTCAGTAGATCAAGCAAACAGTTTAGATTTACTGAGGTGTTGAAGACTTCGCAGGTTGTTACACATCATCTTTTTGTGTTTGTGAATTAGGGTTTATTCATTGAACCTCACAGCATGGTAGCACTGTAAGAGTTACCCTCTCTTTCTTTGTGTACAGGTTCTAGGCTGTGTGTTGCTGATTAGCCCTGCTATATACTCTGTATTGTAAATCTCACCTCATACCTGTGCAATAGGTCTCTAATCTCTATACATCTGTCAGGATCCTCTATATTAGTTTTTCTGTCTCAAGGTCCAATCTGTATGTCATCTCACCTGTCCTGTGCCTATCATCCTGATCTGTTCATCAATTCGCTCAACACTAACTATAATGTTGACTGATTGGTTGAGCAACATCCCCAGCCATTCCCTGCTGTGTCGGGGCAGGAGCTAGAAGTAGAGCAAAGCGGGGGTCTCTGTACCATTGGAACGAAAGACTAGGTCCAGTCTGTGTGTCATCTGTGTCGGGGCAGGATCTAGAAGTGGAGCGTATGCTCTGTCTTCTGCTCTAGGTTTGGAACCTGTGCCATCTGCCCTGATCTGGGACTGTTTCTTAGATTTGCATGTACTCTGCCTGCCTGACCATAGCCTGGTTCTAACTTTTGCATTGCTGTATGTTGGTTTTTATCTGCACGGGATTCAATAAAGCCTCAAGTATTTTTTCAGTGAAGCTGGACCATTTTTCTCTTTATTCTGGGATTTGTTGTGCGCCAAGGTTCAGGGCGAGGTCCGGGCTCCTGGCTTCCTGTGGATGAGCGCGACACCCTTCAGTGTTGTTTTCAATATCTTAGTGCTTTGCCTGATCCCTTTCTGTTTTACACCAGTGTCTCTGACCTCTATGGTTCATCAGCCAACTACACCACTGGGACTATTCCAAGAGGTAGCAGCCTAGTGGTTCCCTTGCAACAAAGACCAGATCCTGTAAAAACCAGGGGACCACCAGGGCAATGCCCTCAGGAATAGCTCAAAGTCAAACCAATTAGGTGGCACAGGGGTTTCACAACCATTGCCCGTAACAGTAGGCCAGGTGAATCATAACAGGATCTGGTGAAGCAAAATGAATAGACAAATCATCAGTAGATCAAAACCCAAAATGGACCTTCCTCCCAGTTGTCGTGGGTAATACTACCATAGCTGCAAGTTCCATGTCATAGAATATTCACTTAATCTTTAACCAGGATATCCTTCTTGGATGCCGTCATCATCCATAGAAAGGGCTATGTAGCCAACCAGAGGTTAGATACTCCCTTTATAGACCTTTATAGACCTCACAGCTGTTGAATCCACAGTGAATTGAACACAAAGGTCACAGAAACAAACTTTAGTTTTTTTTCTTTTTAATGCCATTCCTTCGTTTTTTGGTGGACGCTCAACCAATATATGCATATATACATCATACTACCGGATACTATGGGAAGTGGTGATTGCTGGTAGTGGAACCCAGTGGTAGTGGGACTCAGCTTAAGTTTGTAATTTGTTTTTGTTGCTATCTTAAAAAGTCTTAAAAACGGTATATATATTACTACCCAATGAGTGATTCTTACTTGATTCAGTGTTGGTTGCTTGGCTACAGTTATGAGCAGTAACTTGTACATCTCTACACAAGGTGACGCCTGGTGCCCAAGGTCATAGTTTTAATACAGGGTATAAAGTTAAAATAACTTCTTTGGCCACTGTGACAACTCTTTAATTTTCATTTTGCACTTGGTTCAATATATCTCCTCCCAGTATGTGTTCTGGTTCGTTCATAGCTGTAAACCAATTATGACAACGAAAGAAAACAAAAATGATGAAAATAACTGGGAGAAAAAGCAAAGATCCGTAAGAAATGCAGAGAGCAAATGACTCAGACATTTACATAGTAAGTGTTAACTGGCTATTAATGTGGCGCTATGCCAAGGAATAGTTTTTTGTTTATTTCATAGAAAATATTTTCTCTTTTGGCAGCAAAACAAAATTATAACTAAAATGAAAACAGACACGGACTTCTTTCTAAAAGCATTTTTGGAGATTATTGTCAAAATAAGAAGCAACAAGTTAAGATACAATATTCATGAAAAAGGAAGCTTGTAATAACTTTACTCTTAGTATATAGGTCTGAAAGGTGTGTTTTCATCTGTGACACGAGCATGAGACTTTAATAGAATGTTGTAGTTAAGATGTGCTGTAATGAGGATGTTATTATCTACCCACAAGATCGCTGCATGTAAATGCAATGGTACACCCCCACTGAACGAGCAGTCAGTTGTCGGGAATATTGGCTGCTCCTTGGGTTGCATAAAACCTTAATTAGCAATTGAACAGTGCTGGGAGAAAAAAGGGGATAATGTTTGTCTATTACAATTAGCCCACTATGAGGATCGATCTATCTATCTATCTATCTATCTATCTATCTATCTATCTATTTATCTTATTGCTATCTATCTACCTAGTATCACATATCTAGAAATGGAAAACAGCCGGCACTCTCTAAAATGTCAAATAAAGCTGGGTGCCAGCGTTCTTGATCCACATTAGGTATCCTAACAATATTGAGATTTCACTGTGTACATAGACAGGCAAATAGATATATAGATATGTGATACTATCCAAGGAAATCCGCAGAACTCCAATGGCTTAAATAAAAATGCAAAAAAAGGTTTATTTACCCATGTCTCAGCAATGTTTCAGTCCAATTACAGGACCTTTTTCAGGCTTTCTGAAAAAGGTCCTGTTTGTCTGTCTATGTACACAGTGAAATCCCATTATTATTAGACATGAGCGAGTTTCATGTTATGAAATTCATTCACAGATCGTTTGGTGGTAAAAGCAGAATTCCGTTATTGATTCGGACCATAACGCAATTTTATGACGGAATGAATAACGGAATGTCTTTCTATGGCCTGCATAACGGACCCGTCCCATTTACGTTATGCAGCAGAGGGCTCCCCTGCATAACGGAAACGGGATGGAACCGTTTTGCAGCCCATAGACTTCTATTATGACGGAATGAATAACGCAATGCCTTTAAAGGCATTCAGTTATGCATTCCATCATAGAATTGCATCATGGTCTGTGGTAACGGAATCCATAATGCAATTCTGCTTTTACCACCAAATGAAGCGTGAACGAATTTCAAAATATGAAATTCGCTCATCTCTAATTATTATGACTGCTTCCTACTTTTGACCTTGGCAACATGTAGCTCATGAAGCAAGTTACGTGTCATGAGCTGGCTTGCTGGGTATATAAGGTGTACAATAGGCTGTCTTGGGTAAAAAGGGGCGATTTTTCCGAGTTTCTGCAAAAAGGGATGATTACTGGCTTTCGTCCCAAGGTTGGCAGTATTTCTGACACTGCACAGTTTGTGAACTGTTCTTGTGCTGCTGTAGTGACAGTGTATCACGAGTGGACAAATGGCACCATTGTGAATAAGCAATGTGAAATCAGCGAAGCACCATGTGTCATTAATGTGAGGTGTGAACGTTGACTGCTAAGGGGCGCGAAGGGGCACATTGTGTCGGTGCTACGTCAAGGAGGGCTGAGCCATGCGTCCTGCACGTTTTCAATATGGTTGTCAAGCGGTTCCTGAAGTCTTCTACCCATCTGAAAAACATCCTAAAATTGACCAGGACACTTTGCATGCAGGAGCAGGAGCAGCCAGAGGAGCTACAGGGACGATGAGGAAGATGAGGCAGAGGACCCAGACACACCGTGGCAGTATGCACTGGAGATGGAGGCAGGGAGTCCCTCCGAGTCACTTACACAAATGGCCAGATGCATGCTCACTTGCTGGCGTAGTGAAAGCCGAATTGTCACCATACGAGGGGTGAATTCTGGATCTCCACCTTGTTGGACCCTCGCTACCGGTCCAAAATACCGGGCATTTTTTTTTTACACCCGCTGAGAGGGAGGACAAACTGAACTACTATAGAGACATCCTATGTAGTCAGTTGGCCGCTGCCTATCTGCACCATCGTCCATCCTCTCGCAGATCGGACCGGGGGGGGGGGGGCCCTCTGCGCTCATGTTTTTCTGCCATGGCTGCTGTGGCAGGATGGGGGGAAGGAGCAGTTCCAGCTCCATCAGCAGCAACTTAAGTCTAGAGCCGCTGATGAGCAGCTTTCTTCACCCGCTTGTGAAGAAACTACTCATCAGCAGCAGCAGGTAGACCTGGAGCAGGACCTGAACCAGCAAGTGGTGGCATACTTGCTCAGCACCCTGCCACCCCACTTTGAAGATCCGCTCTACTGGGCAGCCAAGCTGAATTTGTGGCTGCAACTGCCAGAGTTTGCGTTGGAAAAGCGTCCTGCCTGTCCAGTAGTGTGGCATCAGAGCGGGTGTTTAGTGTGGCGGGGGCCATAGTTACCCCAAGAATAACTCGCCTGTCCACCCAAAATGTGGAGAGACTGACATTTGCAAAGATGAATCAGACGTGGATCAGTCAGGATTTCCACCCAACAATGCCTGATGCATCAGATTAGATCATCCATGCTGCCTCACACAAACCCTGACAAAAGAGACCAGTTTCTTCTGGCTACCTGCCTCAGCTACTAATCTGTTGCTGCCACCCATCTGATGCCAAGTGCTCCTTCTTACACCCACCATTGTCAGCGCATACTGTTGTTGCAACCCACCTCCCCAGTCTGTCACTGGGTCACTCTGTGGCCTCCTGATGCTGCTGCCACCTCCACACTATGTCACCTTGCCACTCTGGCCTCCTGATGCTGCTGTCAATTCCACAGTAAAACACCTTGCCACTCTGTGGTCTCCTGATTCTGCTGTCAACTCCATACTATTTCACCTTGCCACTCTGTGGTCTCCTGATGCTGCTGTCACCTCACCAGTCTGTCACCGGGTCACTCTGTGGTCTACTGATGCTGCTGCCATCTCCACACTATGTCACCTTGCCACTCTGTGGTCTCCTCATGCTGCTGCCACCTCCATAGTATGTCACCTTGCCATTCTGTGGTCTCCTTATGTTGCTGCAACCTCCACATTATGTCACCTTGCCACTCTATGGTCCCCTGATGCTGCTGCCACCTCCACACTATGTCACCTTGCCACTCTGTGGCCTCCTGATTCTGCCGCCACCTCTACATTGTCATTATGACACTCTGTGGCCTCCTCCTGATGCTGCTGCCGCCACCTCCACAGTCTGTCATTGTTCCACTCTGTGGCCTCCTCATGCTGCTTCCACCCCACCACTATGTCATAGGGCCACTCTGTGGACTTATCATGCTGTTCCCACCCTCCCCACTTCATGACTGGGCCACTATTTTGCCTTTCGGCCTGTCTGACATCATCATTTATTTGACCCTTCTTCTGATCTGTCAGAAACAAGGAAAAATGAGACGCACAACGGATCCTGTCTGCATAGCAGCTGTAAGGCCTGTATGGTCAGATCAGAATTGGCTTGTGATTTCGTAGCCAAAAGCAGGAGTGGGTACAAAACACAGAAGACATGCAAATATTCCATTCATGTGTCATCTCTGTTTTGGATCCACTCCTGTTTTTTTGGCAATAGCAATACTGATGGATTACTGACTGAATGCTGACCGAGTGAAGGCAGATGCTCAACAGACATGATCCGTTTTTTTGGGGTTATTTTTCTGATGGATCAAAGTAAGGGCAGAATAATAAGTGACGCCCAGGCACCTCACACAACGTTCGTCTGCACTATTCACATTACAGCCATCTTTCTCCAGTCGGTACATCAGTGGCAGCAGGTTGAAAAAGGCCACCTAGGCCGAAAAGTCACTTCTATGCCGCACTTATCAATAAAATTCACCTAGCAGAAGCTATCTACTCATCGTCACTGGTGTTTAATTCTGTACCCTCTCCACTCTGTCGGGGGGCTCTACTTGCATAAGCGTTTAATAGAAAAGGTTCTGTAGACGTCTATGTGGATTCAGCTGATGACGGTGTAAAAGGAGTGAGCTTCTTTTTGGTGCTAACCCCGACCTGTAAGGCTGAGTTCATGCTTGAGTTATCTGGTCAGTTTTGGCCCCGTGACTGCCCAAATAAGTGAAGTGTGCAGTGATTCTAAGAGTGACGCCTGTTATCTGCATGTCATACGGACTCATAGTATTATTTCACTACTAAAGCAGACTCCCTTTGCGTGTTACTGCAAGGCACAGTGTTCTACACCACTATAAAGGCTCTCTGCAGCCAGGAAATAGAAGTTTTTTAACAAAATTCGCCAAAAATAAATTTGGATCGACCCGAATCTTTTACCAAAAATTCAGCGAAATTCAGCAAATCGAATTTTTGAAAAACTCGCTCATCTCTAATGGTGACATATCACATCACCACGTCGGCCGGCATGCCAACATCATCTTTGGCCACGAGAGATTTCGCACTAAATGTTCGAGGAAGATGGTGGCCGGCCCGTTGTGAGCAAATGGATGCAGTAAGAATAATTCAAATTTTTTTTCTGTTCATTTTACACAGTCTTTACTCTCAGATGTCAGGTTCACGTATAAGGGGTAAAATGATAGGGAGCAGTGCTATCACAGCTCCCTGTCATTGTACCCACTACTCACAAAAAAATGCGCTTCTTGACTAAGTAATTTGTCACAAAGCGAATTTTCTTGTAAAATTCAGCAAAACAGCCAAATCAAATTTTCCAAAACTTTGCTCATCTCTAATGTTAACCTTCAAATAATTGAAATGTACATGCAAGTACTACTTTACTTTTCTAAAATATGAGATTGGATGCCAATTTTGTACTTTTTGGATAATGAGCACTTCCTGTTGTCTTCACACAAAATAGATTTTGTTCAATAAGACATTGTCAGCACAAAGTACAGTTTTCGACTTCTTTTCACGTGCTATCCCACCACTCTGTGACAGGCCCTTGACAAATACAGTCCACAGCTGCACACAGAAGCACTGGTGCTGAGTAGAGAAATATTTGTGACACATATTCTGCCAACTTATAAATCCAGAGTTCATTTTTCATTGCCTGGAAGAGTCAGAACATCTGTGTTGTACCATACTGATGGTGGTCTGACTTGTTTCCTTTCTCCATTTAGAAATGAACAACTTTTTTTCTGACGCTGTCTAATCCTCTGCTATTACATAGACCAGTGTATATTATAAACACCAAGCGTACAATTTAGACAGAACAGCCGTGCATTCATCATCCACTAAGTATTGCCTTTGAATGTATCACAGAGCAGTAACTTCCAGCAAGGATGATTTTGGCGTTCACACTTTATGTTAAGCTCGGCTTGCAATAAACAGTTTTACTGTCACAAAAACAAACATTTCTTTGTAAAAAAAAAAAGTACAGAAAAATCTGCCTGCAGGGCTTGATGGATGATCTGCAGAATAGGACATTCGGGTTTAGCCTTTTTTTTTTTATAGAATTCTTAAGTTCTTTTGTAAGTAATTTTTATCCTGTATCAATTATTAATCCTCAACTCACACTCACATTCATCAGGTTTCTGATGCTGTTGGAATTAGGTAGCCTTAAATTAGGGAATCTAACAGACCCTTTGCATGACAAATCAGAACGGATCCATCATGGCTCCTGCATAGAATAGAGCCTAGTGGTTTATTAACTACCTAACCGGAACCTGTTTTTATAGCTTGTTCTAAAGAGTGGGCACATTTAAGAAGGTTTTCTGGGAGTTCAATAGAGAAAACCTTTCTTCAGGATAAGTCATCAATATCTGATCATTAGGGGTCAACACATGGCACCTTCACTGACCAGCTGTTTGAAGAGTCCTTCGGTGATTGCTGCAGCCTACTCAAAGCAAACTAAGAACAGCGCCATATATTGTATAGTGGCTGTGCTTAGTATTGCAGCCTAGACCCTTTACATCAATGGGGCTGATCTGCAAATAGGCTATGAGATCAAGGAACATAACATCTCCGGAGTACTGCAGCTTCCTCCAAAAGCTTATCAGCAGAAATGCTGGGAGTAGGACCTCCACCAATCAGATATTGATCATCTATCCTGAGGATAGGTCATCAATATCTTACTCCCGGAAAACCCTTTAATATAGGCATATTTTTAATCCAAAGGATGGGAAGTTTGTGAGTCTTTTAAAGTTGTTAGCATACTTACACAGACACAGGTTAAAGGGATTGTCTTGTGAAATTAATTTTAGTTAAGTTTTTTTTTCTGTAGAATAAAATTAATGTTTTTTTTGTTAAATACTGTTAAATGCAATTATTTTGTAATTTTAAAATCTTTCTCTGGGGGTGACCATATTGGAAGCACACACTTCCTTCTTTCAGTATCTGTAGCTGCAGTGACAGAGAAATGTCATAGACTTATACAGTGTTCAGGAGGTGATGAACTGACAAGGGAGGTCCATACAGTGCCCTTTGAATATATGGTGTGTAAAAAAATGAATTTTTTGCATGGTATTTATTGTGCGAAAGATCATTAATATGTGTAGTGAGCAATCAGCAATAATTCTCTTGTTTGTCATTGTTCACCTCATTTATGATCACCTAAATATTTTATTTTGTCGGTACTCCATCCATTCACGAAAACAGGCATCTGTAGT
Source organism: Bufotes viridis (assembly GCA_033119425.1). Lineage (NCBI taxonomy): Eukaryota > Metazoa > Chordata > Amphibia > Anura > Bufonidae > Bufotes > Bufotes viridis. The sequence goes on from CM065593.1 coordinate 343,932,173, forward strand.
CATTAGTGCTGAAAATAAAAGGATTGCAAAAGCGTTGCCGTTCTGGAAAAAAACCTCATGAGTTTAAGATATAAATTGGTTTCCTAATATCATCGATTGGCACTCATTATGCCAATTATTCTCCTGTTGTAAAATGATCCTAAGCCCCATCAGTACAATCAAAAAATATGAATATATAAAGTGTTTCATAATTTAAAGCACTGAAGAATATGTCATCATCTGATGATATAGTGCCATTAAAGTAATCCATATGGGCTACTACATCTTTTCCTTGCTAAAGCTCAGACAGGAGAAATGAACTATTGCTTGATGCCCATTTGAAAAAGATGGAGATCAGGTTATACGTGCGCTCTTACAATATTGTACAGTATTAGTAAATTGCATTTCTAATTATAATGCCAATCCCATTCTCTTTAGCCATGAGAGTGATGTAAAAATAACCTATAAGCCAGCAGTAAAGCCTTACCTGTTTGTATCTTCAGAATGTTGACAAGGGATAGGTTTATATAATAAGGGTTTTTCACTGCTGAATAGTCTGCAGGGAGATACTCAGAAAACTTGATTTCTTGTAGGTCAGTTTAAGCTATTATTACATTTAGGCCATTCTGTGTACAGTGGTCAAAGTACAGTTACACATCTTTGTAATTAGAAATATACCTTACTAAATCTTTACCAGGAATACCATCTGCTTGGCCCTTGGTATAAATGAAGGGCAGAGCTATATTTACAACTAGGCACATGGGGGCGTCAGTAAGGAGCGGGGGGCAGCACTTCACAGAGAAAACTAATGATTTTATGTTGATTATTTCACCTTACTGCTAATTCTCATTTCTCCTTATCACTAACCTTTGTTTATTGTAGCTACAAAAAGAGTAAACCCTCACACTGCTTACCTACAGCTAATGTAACAGTAATCTCTTCAAGAAAGCTGTATAAGGGTTAAATTCCCCGACCTATAGCTACAATATTCAAAAGCAAGCGATAAGGAGACATCAAAGCAGTCAGATGAGGAGAAAGATGAAGCCAGTAAATGACCCATATGTGCATTACCAACTAGCAGAGAGGATTTGTCTGCTTGTTACACAGAAGACCATACCATACTATAATTCACACATTGTTACGAAAATAGTAAAGTTCCTCAGTATAGCTAAGAAAAAACAACAACAAAGCTGACACAGAGTAAGGCCTCTTTCACACGGGCGTACTGGATTTGCTCCGGATGCGCCCGGGTGCATTGCGGGAAACCCGCTCGAGTGCGCATGCAATTTCAGTCAGTTTTGACTGCGATTGCATTGCATTGCTCAGTTTTTTCCGCACGAGTGCACTGCACTGCAATGACGTCATCAAAGGTCCTTTTGCAGGTCCTGAAAAAAGAAGAAAAAGAAGATGCCAGCTGCACGATCAAGTGGATGAGGTGAGATAATTTTTTTTTATTTTTTTAACCCTTCAAGTCACATTTTAGTAAGCATTCTCTATTAAGAATGCAATTATTTTCCCTTATAACCATGTCATAATATAATAAATTGACTTTGAATTTACTAACATCATCTCCTAGCAACCATGCATGAAAATCGCATTGCATCCACACTTGCTTGCATGCAGCCCCGTTCATTTCTATGGGACTTGCGTAGCATGAAAACGCAGAATATAGAACATGCTGTGATTTTCACGCAACGCACAAGTGATGCGTGAAAATCACCGCTCATCTGCACAGCCCCATTGAAATGAATAGGTCTGGATTTAGTGCGGGTGCAATGTGTTCACGTCACGCATTGCACCCGTGTGGAGTACGCGCCGTGTGAAAAGGGCCTAAAGGTGACCATACACCCAGCAAGAGTTAGGACTCATTAAGATAAGTGATTTTAAACGAGGTTGTGTTCTAACCTGTGAACATGGACAGATAATGTCCATGTCCTCTCTGTTTTTTTGTAGAACCAATCACTTGAATAAAAAAATCTTGAGGATAAATCAGAGCTGGATTGTCCATGCTATGATTCTTCCAAACATAGCCGCCCCATCCACTGATGGAGATGCCCTCAGACTTGTGCATTAGGTTTATATTTTACTTGCAGCTGTTCAGATGAAATCTTTTAACTATACAGTCAAAATTGCATTAAAAAAGGCATTAAATACCTCACTCAGTTTTGTTGGGTTTGCTGTGGTTTTGTAATGTGCTTATTTTCTATGCATTTTTTTACAGGATAAAAATGTAACAAATATATTTCTAGTATAAACTGCATGACCAAATACCACATCACAAAACCACAAAATCATGGTAAAACCAAGTGCATTTTCAACAGCATTTTTTACCGCATGATAAAAATCCTTTTATGTAGTTACTGCATAATCTCAAGTCAATAGGAAGCTATAGCCAAACTAATAGGGGCGTGAGCACTGACGTGCCTAGTGCTGCATAAACCCTAAATAAAGCCCGGATGAAGGGAGCCATGAATTCGCACTACAAGTGGAGAAGTTTTTATTTTTCGAACAACATTTTCAAACAAAGAAAAGACAATACTGTTGCAGAAGATTTTAGATTAATGATCCCAGGAAAAAAGTACTGAAACCCATGAACGTATGTTACTTTAAAATATGCATGACACAAAAGATTCCAACTGATCCTACGAGGCTTAATACTGCATTCTAAATTCCAGATTATCTTTGATTTTAGAAAAAGTAGCATGTAAAATAAAATTTCTTCTGATGCTTAGCCAGCTTCAGTACCAGCCATATATTTCCTTGATCCTCATTGATACGGCATTAGTAGACATCATCAATCTTCAAAAAAGAAAGATGTAGAGTCCTGTGAAAAGCTACTATGAAGTCATGCAGCAAAATTTTGAGTTCTATAATGTTCCAAACAAAATTTCAGCTAGTCACCATATATACAGTGGGGAAAATAAGCATTTGATACACTGGCGATCTTACAAGTCTTCCCACCTGGAGAGGTCTGTAATTTTGATCGTAGGTACACTTTAACTTGAGAGACAGAATAAAAAAACAAAAAAATACAGAAAATCACATTGGATGATTTTTAAATTATTTATTTGCATTTTATTGCATGAAATAGGTATTTCATACAATTGAAAAACAGAACTTAATATCTGGTACAGAAACCTTTGTTTGCAATTACAGAGGTCAGACGTTTCCTGTAGTCTCCAAGTTTGCATAAACTGCAGCGGGGATTTTGGCCCAATCCTCCATCCAGATCTTCTCCAGATCTTTCCGATTTTGGGGCTGTTGCTGGACTACATTGAGTTTCAGCTCCCTCCAAGGATTTTCAATTGAGCTCACATCTAGAGACTGGCTACGCCACTCCAGGACCTCGAAATGCTTCTTATGGAGCCACTCCTTAGTTGCCATGGCTGTGTGTTTCGGGTCATTGTCATGCTGTAAGACCCAGCCACAACCCATCTTCAATGCTCTTACTGAGGGAAGGAGGTTGTTGGCCAAAATATCGTGATGCATGGCCCCATCCATCCTCCCTTCAATACTGTGCAGTCGTCCTGGAAAGCACCCCCAAAGTATGATGCTTCCACCACCATGCTTTATACATTTTATGTAATGCCCGCAACCTGCCTCTTGAAATAGAAGATTCATACTTACCTGCTCCCTGCTGCTCCAGTCCTCTATGCTGCATCCACTTCTCATTCCGGCCCTTGTACTTTTTACATCTGGGATGCGTGGGCATAGTCACATGCTCTGCTGCAGCCAATACCTGGCTTTAGCGGTGATGTGGCAACAAGCATGCTGAAGCCAGTTATTGGCTGCTGAGGAGCATGTGACCATTCCAGTAAACAGTGAGGGGACTGGAAGCAGGAGACAACGTGAAGAACCTGAGGGACGGGCAGCAGGTAAATATGACTCTTCATTTTAAGGAGGCAGGCTGTGGGCATTAGATAAAATGTAATTATTACCAGAAATTCCCTTTTTGGGGTATTCTGGGGTATTCATATATACTCGACTAAACACCAAGATGGACAAGCTGTAAGATTATGCAAATTGAAGAAGTTTCAGGTCTTGCAAAGATCAGCAGGCTGCGGACAAGAACAGGACGTGCTCTATCTTTTGCGGAGCCGCGGCCAGAGGTTTCGGGGAAGAATTGCGGAATAGATGCGGACTAAAATGCGGACGTGTAAATGGGGCCTTAGGCTACATGCACACGACAGTTGTTTTTTGCTGTCCGCAAATCGGGATCCGCAAAAAAAACTGATGGTCCATCAGTTTTTTTGGAGGATTCCTTTGTTTTCACAGATCCCTTGTAATGAATGCCTATCCTCGTCCGCAAATGAGAAAAAAGTAGGACATGCAGTACTTTTTTTGCTGAAGGGAAACACAGACAATGGACGTGGAACACAAACAGATGAACTGTCAGCATTTTTTTGCTGACCTATTAAAATGAATGGGTTCCTATCCTATTAGCAAAAAAAACTGAAACGGAAGCCGAGAAAAACAACAGTCGTGTGCATGTAGCTTAACACTGTGATTGTGTTTCATGAAAATGTGCTTGAGCCTGAGTGTCCATAGAGTTGCAGGCTCAAGCATAAACCTCCCAGGACTGACTACGCCCTGCTCTCTTAGGAGAAGGGAAGAAGAAGGAGACAAGTGTGAGGTCTGAGGAAAAAGCTACACCTCAACAGCCATTTTGCAGAGTTATCAAAACTCCAGAGTTAGTTCCATGTACCAGCCTATAGAAGGGGAAGATTACAAAAGATCCAGGCAACCCAGAGAGAGAGTGAGAATATTGGCAAAGGAAGGTAATTGTCGTTTATCAGGCTCTAGTCTCCTTTGTATTAGGTATAGAGATTCTAAGCTACAAGATGCCCACCATAACTAAGAGATTCTAAGCTACAAGATGCCCACCATAACTAAGGACAGAAAGGCCACCTGTCAGGAGATAGTATTCCTAGAGAGGATACGGAAGTATATGACATTACAGTACAGCAGAGATAGTACATCCCTCCAGCCTGGAGAAACAAAGGATTGATTGTTATAGAAAACTACTCCTTATGCAACTTTTAGGAAGTAACCTGAGCCATTGTAGAAGCTGCCTTGCTGTAAATGACTTTTGCGCACATTGATGACCTTTGGATCAGCTTCAGTAAATTACTGGGAATTTGTTAAGAGAACTGGTCTCCTTATTGCCCGAACCTATCACTTATTTGCACCTTACACTGCTGGCGTCACGAACATCAGGGGCCCTGCCTCCAAGGCACCCTAAACTCACACCACCAAGGGCACTTCAATCACCATCTGGCAGGAGTCCCTGGACAACAGAGTGTGCACCGAAGGAACTGGTGCTGTCTTTCCATTCACTGCATGCCAGCCCAGAGAGAGATGCTAACCGCGAGTCAAACCAACTACTACCCCCATTGGCCCACCTATTGCCCCTGCGGCCTAGTCGCGGCATATTTTGACAGTCACAAACAGGATCCAAAACCCTTGTGCCTTATGTAAACTGGATCCAAATCCTATGTTCCTCATTATAGACTATATATATGTGCTCTCAGAACATTACTGAAGCCCACAGCATTTGTAAAACCAATATACAAGTGATTTCACTGCACTTATGTACTTCTGGAAAGTGTGAATCTGCATCAGTTGCAGCGCTGTGGCAAAATAGGGGTTAATCAGCCATCTTGGATTTGAGCAGGAAAACATCCACCCAGCAGAGGGGAGGGAACCAAACCCGCCTCCTTTGATTTTAGAAAAAGTAGCATGTAAAATAAGATTTCTTCTGATGCTTAGCCAGCTTCAGTGCCAACCATATATTTCCTTGATCCTCATTGATACGGCATGACAGACCTCTTCAGGTGGGAAAACTCACCAATTCTGCTGCCATTGCCCATAGCAACACAACACAAAAAGTGTCTAAAACTGCATTTAACTTGCATTATATTAAAAAACTGTCATTGCCATGTCTGAACAAGGAGATAGTGAGCAGCTTGACCATAGCAGGTTCCCTGTAACAGCCGCAGCTAGGGCATCACCAGCCGCTGCAGCACCAAGCATGATGCTCTTAACAATGCCTTATTTTTTAAGAGCATCCTGGTTCCCACGATATGCTGGAGAACCTCATAGTTTAAGAGAATTGAAAAAAGATTTTTTGGCTGTATTCAGATTGTACAGAACAAATGGAAATCCTCATATCACAATTGGAAGGTGCTGCTCTCAGAGAAGTGAAATCCTGGCCAAGCTCAGAGAAACGAACAGTGGAGCAGATATTTGAACGACTCTATGCCACTTTTGAACCCAGGACTGTGTCAGAGGTCAAGATGAGATTCTTCATTAAGAGACAGCAACCCGGTGAGTCACTCAAAGACTTTACATTATTCTTACAGGAAGCCCTGTGAGCTGTTATACAAGTAGACCCCCGTGAAGCAGAGGATCAAGATAAAACACTGAGAAAACAATTAATTGCAGGTGTTAGTACAGAAACGTTAAAGAGCCAGTTAAAGATGTTAGCTGCACATCACCCACGTTCTACATAACTAGACTACAAAGAGCTAGCTACTAGTATTCTGGGGAAAGACCCACAACCAGAGCCTGCTAGGTCTGCTGAAATATCTGTGAATAAGCCATCTACATCTCCAAAATGTCACCCAATAATTAGTCAGGAAGCCCAAGCTCTGGTTCCTGACGCAGTTGCAGCTCTGACAGATCAAGTCAACTTTCTAACCAAAAGTCTGGAGAAAGTATGCCGAAAACTAGAACAGTGGGAGAAACCCATATTGCTGGAAGATGAGACACAGTTACCAAGGAAACATTTCTCTCCTGATGATAAAGAGACTTATCTCAGAAACCATTGTAGAAACCCAATGACCGCTTTAATGAGCAAAAGCAAACTATTTGTAGATACTGTCACAAGCCAGGCCATACAGAAAAGATTTGCTGGAAGTTAAAAAGTCGACCCCTGAGGCCAAGGACCGCCCCTCGGGAGGTAGAGCAGTAGGTTAAGAAGATCCCAGCTGGATGCCCAGTTATGTAGGACCCCGTCTGGAAGTGGTCCTCCGAATCAATGGGGTTCCCTTTGTTGCTTTATTAGACACGAAGCTTTACAGAAGTCCATGCTTACCGCTTCACCTGCCTCCAAAAAGGTGATACAACAGACCATTCGTGTATTAAGTGCAGAATAGAAATTTGCTAATGAGAAAGGAGAGATTTGCTGTGCTCGCATCAAAGGTAACCAACCAGTGATCCTGAAAGTCAATGCTGAAACACTCCTATGGTGCTGAGCTGCTCTTGGAATCCAAGATCAAGACTACCAAGCCCTACTAGAACCTATCAACTTTGAAGACCATCCTCTAGTCCAAGCTGCAAGAAGCCTAGTGACTGTTTCCCAAGGTAAAGTGCCAATTTGTCTCCTGAACTTAAATAGTAGCAGTATAATCTTGACCAAGCACTACCCTGTTGCTCAACTGATTCAAGTTACTTTTCAAGGTATTATCAGTGTACCAGCAGCTGTAACTTAACAGTCTACTCAGAAGCTGAATACTCAAGGTCATACTTCAAATACTTTATGGTGGAAAGAAATCCACTTGGGGGATACTTCTACACCTAATTAACAAATTGAAAGAGTCTTAAAAGTTATGAAGGAACATCATCAAGCTTTCAGTAAACATCCTTCAGATTAGGGAGAGGTCAGTGTAATCAAGCACACCATCCCTACTGGTTCACACCCTCCAATCAAAGAAAGTGTCACGGCCTCAGTGTTGTACATGTGACACATTTGCCATGCATGCCGGTTACCAGGGGCAACACTTTGTTGTGGCTTGTATGTGCTTTTCTCCCCTTCTCCTGGTTCCTCCCCAGTCTGGTGAATTAAAGGTTAACTTCCTGGCTGGGTGTGGCAACTAGGGTTTTATTACCTGTGGCTCCCTGGCTGGAGGCAGCTTTACTTCAGCTGTTGTTGGTGCTGGAGCTCTGCTACCAGCTACCCAGTCCTTAAGGGTCACCTAGTGGAACATCGATATCTCCAGCGATGTCTTCCTTATGTATCTTCCATGTTCCCCTACCTTACCTGTTGTGTTTATGTTTGGTTTGGGTTTATGTTCAGGGTGTGGTGTATGTATTGTTGCTGTTTCATGTCTGGTCAGTTGGTGTGTTATGTCCGGCTTAAACGCAAGGTGTTTTTTCTGGTGTGTCAGGCCTGCTGAAGTGGGCTCGATGGTTTCCCGGAGGGGTGAACCAGAAGTAATGTCAGTGAGCAGTTGCTGGAGTGCTGGTCCCTATGTGTGTCAGTACGTGCTGAGGGTTCAGATATCAGTACGTTTGCATGGGTTCCAGTTCACCTTCGTGTGGTCATCTGTTATGCCGTCCAGCAGCTGCAGCAGTTAAGTTACCATGCATTCCGGGGTTCTTGGTTCAGTGGTTATCCCCGCCACTGGATACTTACCTGCGGTTCCACTTGGCTTTTCATTCCGTATTTGTTGCTAGACCTGTGGGAGACTCTGGTTGGGATGAACCGGTTGTGTCTCATTCCTGACCATATTGCAGGGACCAATAGGGTCTGTAGGGCCCATGTTCATGGGTATGAGCCTCCCTACCATCGAGGGCGGCTCATACAGTCAGGAGCTCAGGGCTAGGATAAGGGTTGCATAGGTTTTCATCTTCCCTATCCTGGATTCTTGGCCTAGTGACATTCCTGTTTCCCAGACATTGTCCTGTGGAGAGTTTCCCCCTCTCCCCACCGTGACAGAAAGGTACCAGCCTATACCACCAACTATGTACCAATCTGTGAAAAAGATGATCCACAAGATGAAGGATTAAAACATCATCAAAGGCAGCCATATTCCATGGGCTGCACCTCTAGACCTTGTCCGAAAGAAAGGTGGTAACATTTGGTTCTGTGTCGACTACAGGAAGATTAACAGCATAACCCACAAGGATGCCTATCTTTTACCAAGAATCGAAGAGTCCTTGGCAGCATTAGGATACTCAGTTTACTTTTTAACTCTGGATTTAACCAGTGGGCACTGGCAGGTATGCATAGCTGTTGAAGATCGTGAAAAAACAGCATTTACTACCCCTATGGGCCTATTTGAATTTAACTACATGCCCTTTGAACTTTGCAATGCCCTGGAACTTTCCAAAGACTAATGGAACTCTGTTTAGGCCACAAGAACTTGGAAACGGTCTTGCTATACCTGGAGCCAGATCTAGAGAAGATGGCAGCAGTACAGAATTGGCCTATTCCTACCACAGTAAAAGAAAGGAGAAGTTTTCTTAGTTTTGTAGGATACTACAGACTTTTCATCCCTCACTTCGCCCAGATTGCTGAACTGATACAAGAACTCCTGAGAGGACATCCCAAAAAGTACCAGAAAGCCCAGATACCAATCAAATGGAATGAAGACAGAGATATCGCTTTTTAACTCCTAAACAAGAAGTTGACCGAACCACCTGTTTTAGGCAATCCAGATTACCAACAGCCATTCCATCTCTACACCGATTCTAGTAAGAAAGTCCTGGGAGCTTTCCTGTCTGAACTGCAAGAAGGTAAGGAGAGAGTAGCAGATCTCTTAAAGGTGCCAAGAGAAATGACCAGAACTACAGTTCCTTCAAGCCGGAATTCCTCGCACTCATGTGGGCTGTCACTGAAAAATTTAAAGACTACCTCGCAGCAACACCATTTGTGGCCTATACTGATAACAACCCACTGGCACACCTCAACACAGCCAAGTTAGGAGCCTTAGAACAAAGATGGTGAAGTACAGAACAGGCAAGTCAAATGAAAATGCAGATGCCTTATCCCATCTGCCTACTAGAGAAGACCCTACTGAGCAGCAAGACATATGGGAAGAAATAGAGATGCCGGCTTTCTACAAACAATTTGCCCAACAAGATGTTATCACCATCAAAGGTAAAGAAGTCCTCAACTTCTAACAGCAGAGAAATCCAGAAACTCAAGTTGAGAAAGAAAGGTGGATCAAATTGCAAGCCGAAAGTCGAGTATTAGGTGAGCTACAAGATTTCTTCACTAGTGGAAGAACACCAGACAGAATCCGCAGAAAGAATGCAGACCCAGAGCTGCTCAAGCTATGGAGACACAGAAAGCAACTCTTCATGCAGAATGGACTAATGTTTAGTAGAACCCTAGATCCCATCACCAATGATCGGCCGCATTAAATTATAGTAACACGTCGAGATGCCAGAATTGTCCTCAAAATGTACCACGATAGGTCAGGACACTTTGCTGTACAAAAAACAGAAGCTACCATCCGCCGAAGATTTTATTGGGTTGTGGAATGAGAGAAGATATTGAAAATTGGTGTTGAGAATGTTCTAGTTGTGAGAAGTAAGAGACATGACCAAAGAGCACCCTTATATCCCATTGTAAGCCAAACACCTCTAGAGATAGTGGCCATTGATCACGTAAAGCTAGAACAAAGTTGCTCAGGATATACTTACTCCATGACAATAATTGATCACTATACCAAATTCATAGTAGCTGTACCTGTTAAAGACTTGACAGCCAAAACCACTGCAAACATTTTCTGTAAGAATTTCCTGTTGCCCTATGGATGCCCTGAAAAGATTCTCACAGATCAAGGATCCACATTTGAATCCCAGCTCTTCCATGAACTATGTTCACTTCACAATTGTCAGAAGATGAGAACAACAGCTTACCATCCTCAAGGTAACGGACTTTGTGAGAATATGAACCAAACCTTGATTGAAATGTTGAGAGCTGTACCACCTGCTAAAATAACTGATTGGCCAACTCTACTACCACAACTGATGTATCTTTACAACAATACCATCCATTGTTCTACTGGATACACCCCATATTACCTTATGTTTGTCTGTCAAGGCAGATTACCTGCAGATCTCACCTTGGATGTACAAGTTCCAGATTCCGTCAATCCTTTACCACAAACAGATTGGGTAAGTGAACATCAAAAACGCCTAGCTGATGCCCAAGAAATTGTCCAAATTTGCATGGCGAATGCACGCCAAAAGCAACAGAAAGACTATGATCAGTCTGCAAAAGCAGACCGCTTCAAAACTGGTAACCATGTGTGGCTCAAAAATATTCATTGCACTAGTAAGCTGGATAGTAAATTGGAAAGAGAACTCTACACAATTACAGCTATTCATAATCCTGAGACAAAATCACCAAAGAGAACAGAGCACCACAAATAGTGCATCGCAACCGTCTCAAGCTGTGTTTAAAAGAAGTGGTCCAAGAAGAAGCTACAACCACAGAACAATTGTCTGAAAAGCCACCTTATCCAGTGCAACCAACACTGTCTATTGGAAAACTATTATTAGACTCAGATCCTCTACACTGGTTCCTTACACCGTGGCTTAACTTTTCTGTTCCCGCCAAGACTAATACAGCCCCACTTCAGTCAGAAGAACTACCTAGCGAAGGATCATTGATAGCTCAAGATTAACCAAGTTCCCTAGGGTTAGCGACTTTGGAGATCCGCCTGGCCTACCATGGGAAACCCACCTGGCTGGTACCAGGATTAACTGTTACTGCATTCCTGCATCATTAGGAGCTACAGAGCCAGGGTAAGAGGATTATTGCCTTGTTTATTTGCCTTGCTCTAAGGACTCTCTAAAGACTCCTTTACTCTTGTTTTGCAACGTTCAAGTCATGTGCCCGGATATGGACTTTGACACACTAAAGCCACAAATATAACACAGGCCACAATAATGTAAAGTGCTGAAAAGTATACAGATCAAAATTAGCACCTTCACGGGTCACCCCAACATGTGTTTTGTGTCAGCTTTCTCATGGGAGACAAAGACAACTGGGAAATGGTAGACATGATAAAGAAAACCACGGCCAATGGGGAAATAATTATCACATGTGATACCAAGTAAAGCTAAATTAATCGCACTCACTCGCTTTGTTTGTATATGTCCATCATTTAATCATTTCCGGGAGCGGATCACGTGAGCAACATGACATCACACACCGAGCGTAAACCTGCCCCGTGCATGACGAATGGCTGCCAAGTGATCCGCATGGGGAAAGAAAACAATCAAACCAGCCATTTAAACAATAGGTAACATAGTGAGGGAAACTATCAAAAAGAAAGAACAGGACACTGACCGTGAATCACATTTTGAAAAGAAATGTAATGAGTAAAATGCGCACCGATCACCTTACCCCTACAAAGCCACCTCTACTACTACTACCCCAACACAGCCGCACACATCTACAGTACTTGCTTCCTTGTCTAATCCATGCTGTGATGCGACTTCTGGCGCCACAATTGCTGCCACTGTTATCTCTACACACCTTCACCTTACACAAATACGCTATACTGTTGCTGCTCCCAAATAAAATGAAGAATTTTTTCAGGCTTGTTCAACTTCAGAACTGTTACCTCTGAAAATTAACACATAGAAACATAGAATGTGTCGGCAGATAAGAACCATTTGGCCCATCTAGTCTGCCCAATATACTGAATACTATGAATAGCCCCCGGCCCTATCTTATATGAAGGATGGCCTTATGCCTATCCCATGCATGCTTAAACTCCTTCACTGTATTTGCAGCTACCACTTCTGCAGGAAGGCTATTCCATGCGTCCACTACTCTCTCAGTAAAGTAATTCTTCCTGATATTACTTTTAAACCTTTGCCCCCTCTAATTTAAAACTATGACCTCTTGTAGCAGTTTTTCTTCTTTTAAATATTCTCTCCTCTTTTACCGTGATGATTCCCTTTATGTATTTAAAAGTTTCTATCATATCCCCTCTGTCTCTTCTTACTTCCAAGCTATACATGTTAAGGTCCTTTAACCTTTCCTGGTAAGTTTTGTCCTGCAATCCATGTACACGTGTATGTATTAATATAGGCAGGCATTCTGCTCCTTTTAAAGGGAACCTGTCATTAACTTTTTGCTGACCTTACTGAGGGCAGCATAAAATAGTGACAGAAATGCTGATTTCAGCGGTGTTTCACTCATGAGCTAAAAGTAATTGGTTGCTGAGAATCAGCATTATAACCATTGCAGCACAGGCCTTGAAAAGAGTCAAATCTACCTGAGAAGAGTCATGATTATTCCTAATCTCCTGCTCTCCCCACCCATCTGCTGATGATTGGCAGTTGTCTCCTGGAGAGAAAGGGATAAAACAAGGTAGAAGACTGTCAATCATCAGCAGGTGGGCAGGGAGAGCAGGAATTTATGAATAACCATGACTCTTCTCAGCTGGCCGTGACTCCAGGCCCAGTCTGCAATACTTGTGATGTTGGTTCTTGGCAACTGCTTACTTTTAACTTTTAAATGACAGACCACTTAAATCAACTCACCTGTTTCTACTTTATTCTGCCGTTAGCATGGGCAGCATAAAGTTGATGGGAGGTTCCCTTTAACACATAATGTCTGGACACTTGTGCAGAACAAACCACTGTTTCTCATGACATCAACATGTGTGTATAAATAGGAGCAGGAATCTGCCCATATTAAGGCATATTTTGTGCATGCTTTATCCCAAAAAGCCAGGTTATTTCTGCTAACATAGTGTGCATTTGAACACCATCTTCCCCCAATACAGGAAATTTTGTAAGGTTTCTAATTATAAAAATATAACAAATGTGACAGACAGTATGATTTTAAACATGCTGTTTTTTTTAACAATGTCAACCATATGCTTACCAATAGCTATATATGTAGCTGTCACCCTGACATTATTTGCTATTGCCTTTATTGCATTAAAAAGCTTAAAGGGTGTTAGAGGGGGGTGGAGAAAGAAGAAAAATTTGTAAACAAAGGTTAAAAAAGAGAGAATGACAAAATACAAAAATATGAGTCCTAGGAAATCCCAGTGTCATATACCATTTTCAGGGCAAGTAGAGCACGAGAGTCTATGTGTTCATATAAAGTCTTCAAACCTTACTTTTTACATTCTGTTTTGTTATGTATTGTGTTAAGATAAAAAAAAATCTAGTTTTTCCTTTCATTCTACACACAATACGACATAATGAGAAAGTAAAACAGAATGTTTTTTTTTTAAGAAAAAAAACTAAAATAATCCAATCCTCTGAAATATCAGACCCTTCACTCAGGACTCGAAGTTGAAGCACCTTTGGCAGCGATTACAGCCTTGAGTCTTCTTGGGTATTATGCCACAAGGTTTGCACACCTGGATTTGGTGATTTTCTGCCATCTTCTTTGCAGATCCTCTCAAGCTCTGTCAGGTTGTATGAGGATGTAGGTGGACCGCCATTTTAAGGTCTCCCCAAATATGTTCAATTGGGTTCAAGTCATTGCTCTGGCTGGGTCACTGAAGGACATCCCCTAAGCCACTTCCTTGTTGTCTTGGTTATGTCATTGTCTTGTTGAAAGGTGAACATTCGTCCTAGTCTGAGGTCCAAAGCACTTCACTTCTAATTAAGAATAAATCTACTTTGTGCCATGCAACTTTCCCTCAACCCTAACCAGTCTTCTTGCCCCAGCCACTGAAAAACACCCACAGAACATGATGCTGCCACCACCATGCTTCACTGTAGAGATGGTATTGGGCAAATGATGAACAGTGCCTGGTTTTCTTCCATCATAACACTTAGAATTGAGGCGAAAAAGTTAAATCTTGGTTTCATCAGACCAGAAACCAGATAATCTTGTTTCTTACAGTCAGAGTGCCCCTTAGTTGCTTTTTTTCAAACTCCAGGCAGCTTTTCATGTGTCTTTTACTGAGGATGGGATTCCTTCTGGCCACTCTGCCATAAAGCACAGTTTGGTGGACTTCTGCAGTGATAGATGACCCTCTGGAAGTTTCTCTCATCTGCACACAGGATCTTTGGAGCTCTGCCACAGTGACTATTGGGTTCTCGGTCAACTCTCTTACCAAGGCCCTTCTCCCCCAATTCCTTAGTTTATTGGGGTGGCCAGCTCTAGTAAGAGTACCGGTTGTTCCAAACTTCTTCCAACAAGGAATTATGCGTCATATCACCCACCACTGGAGAAGGCCACTCAGTTATTTCGGCCCCAGCACCCAGACAGAGGAGAGAGGTCCCACAGCAAGGAATAAGGCGTCATATCACCCACCACTGGAGAAGGCCACTTTCAGTTATTTAGGCCCAGCACCCAGACCGAGGAGAGAGGTCCCACAGCAAGGAATCATGCGTCATTTCACCCACCACTAGAGAAGGCCACTTTCAGTTATTTCGGCCCCAGCACCCAGACAGAGGAGAGAGGTCCCACAGCAAGGAATAAGGCGCCATATCACCCACCACTGGAGAAGGCCACTTTCAGTTATTTCGGCCCAGCACCCAGACCGAGGAGAGAGGTCCCACAGCAAGGAATCATGCGTCATATCACCCACCACTGGAGAAGACTACTTTCAGTTATTTCGGCCCAGCACCCAGACAGAGGAGAGGTTCATTCAACTTTGGGTTGCACTGCAAGATCATGGTAAAGTTAAAAAAATGAGGACTCAATAAAGAAGTGCCCCTGAGTACAAGAATACATGGTTGAGGGGGAGGCAGTTATAAATGTCTATTCTGCACAAGGGAGGCACAGGTCCTGTGGGTTCCATGCCTGGTTCATTTTTATAAATGTCAGCTTGTTCACGTTGGCTGTGGACAGGCGGCTGCGTTTGTCAGTAATGACGCCCCCTGCCGTGCTGAATACACGTTCAGACAAAAGGCTGGCCGCCGGGCAGGCCAGAACCTCCAAGGCATAAAATGCTAACTCTGGCCACGTGGACAATTTGGAGACCCAGAAGTTGAATGGGGCCAAACCATCAGTCAGTACGTGGAGGGGTGTGCAGACGTACTGTTCAACCATGTTAGTGAAATGCTGCCTCCTGCTAACACGTTCCGTATCAGGTGGTGGTGCAGTTAGCTGTGGCGTGGAGACAAAACTTTTCCACATTTCTGCCATGCTAACCCTGCCCTCAGAGGAGCTGGCTGTGACACTGCTGCGTTGGCGACCTCTTGCTCCTCCTCTGCCTTCGCCTTGGGCTTCCACCTGTTCCCCTGTGACATTTGGGAATGCTCTCAGGAGCGCCTCTACCAGCGTGCGCTTGTACTCGCGCATCTTCCTATCACGCTCCAGTGCAGGAAGTAAGGTGGGCACATTGTCTTTGTACCGGGGATCCAGCAGGGTGTTAACCCAGTAGTCTGCACATGTTAAAATGTGGGCAACTCTGCTGTCGTTGTGCAGGTACTGCAGCATGTAGTCGCTCATGTGTGCCATGCTCCCCAGAGGTAAGGACAAGCTGTCCTCTGTGGGAGGCGTATCGTCATCGTCCTCCGTATCCCCTCCAGCCACGCACCAGTGATGGGCCTGAGCTGTGTCGGGTGCCACCCCGCTGTGAACCTGCTTCATCCTCATCCTCCTCCACCTCCTCCTCATCCTCCTTGTTCTCCAGTAGTGTTGAGCGCGAATATTCGAATAGCGAATTTTTTTAGCGAATATCGGCACTTCGCTAGTTCGCGAATATTTCGAATATAGCGCTATAAATTCGCTATTTCGAATATTCTTTTTTTTTTTTTTTTTTTTTTTTAGTTATATTTTTTTCTTTCCCACTTCCCAACAGTAGTTCTTACCTGTCCTGAGGATTCCTGGCTTCCTGGCTGCTCTAGTCAGTGCCTATTGCCGCTTCTGCCGACTTCCATGCTCATGGAGCGTCCCCAACCATGGGAACGTCTCCATATACTAAAATGTACTGTCGGATTTGAGGAGTTACGTTGAAATCGCAATGCGATTAATTTAAGTTATATTAATCGCATTGCGATTACAACTTAGCACTGCTATCTTACATAGGCTAGAATTAACGAATATGGAATATAGCACTAGCAGTGCTAAGTTGAAATCGCAATGCGATTACTTCAAGTTAAATTAATCGCATTGCGAATTCAACTTAGCAGTGCTGCTATATTCCATATTCGTTAACTTCGCTCATTCTAGCAAGCTGACCCATTATAAACCCAGCTCTAAGTTGAAATCGCAATGCGATTAATATAACTTGAATTAATCGCATTGCGATTTCAACGTAATTCCTCAAATCCGACAGTACATTTTAGTATATGGAGACGTTCCCATGGTGATGGGGACGCTCCATGAGCAAGGAACTTTATGGTTGGCTTGGTAGAATTAGCGAATAGTGAATATGACGAATGTAGTTCGTCATATTCCTCAAAACGAAGATAACTAGTATTCTACATCTTCGTTTAGTAACCTATTCGTCAACTTCGCTAATTCTAGCAATCAAATAGGAAGGTTGACTATAGAGACAGCTGTGTTAAATTCGCTATGCGATTTTTTTTTTTTTATAGAATAATTATATTACTTGATATAATTATTATAATTATTCTATTTATTAAAAAAAAATATATAAATAATCGCATAGCGAATCAAACACAGTTGTCTCTATAGTCAACCTTTCTATTTGATTGCTAGAATTAGCGAAGTTGACGAATAGGTTGCTAAAACGAAGATGTAGAATACTTCGTTATCTTCGTTTTGAGGAATATGACGAATACATTCGTCATATCCGTCATCTTCGCTATAATTCTAGATATGAAACCTATAGGAAAGGAGCCTTAAGTTAAAATCGCAATACGCGATTATTTAAATCGAATATTAATCGCGGTAACTAGAATAATGACGAATATTCGATTTCGACGAATATGAAACGAATATTCATTCGAATATTCGCGAATTTCGTCGAAATCGAATATGGCACCTGCCGCTCATCACTATCCTCCAGTAGTGGGCCCTGGCTGGCCACATTTGTACTTGGCCTCTGCTGTTGCAAAAAAGCTCCCTCTGAGCCATTTCTAACAGACTGGCCTGAAAGTGCTAAAAATGACCCCTCATCCTCCTCCCCCTGGGCCACTTCCTCTTCCATCATCGCCCTAAGAGTTTTCTCAAGGAGACATAGAAGTGGTATTGTAACGCTGATAACAGTGTCATCGCCACTGGCCATGTTGGTGGAGTACTCGAAACAGCGCAACAGGGTACACAGGTCTTGCATGGAGGTCCAATCATTGGTGGTGAAGAGGTGCTGTTCCGCAGTGCAACTGACGCGTGCGTGCTGCAGCTGAAACTACACTATGGCCTGCTGCTGCTCGCACAGTCTCTCCAGCATGTGCAAGGTGGAGTTCCACCTGGTGGGCATGTCGCATATGAGGCGGTGAGCGGGAAGGCCGAAGTTCCGCTGTAGCGCAGACAGGCGAGCAGCGGCAGGATGTGAACGCCGGAAACGCGCACAGACTGCCCGCACTTTATGCAGCAGCTCTGAGATGTTGGGTTAGTTGTGAATGAACTTCTGCACCACTAAATTCAGCACATGCGCCAGGCAAGGGATGTGCGTCAAACCGGCTAGTCCCAGAACTGCGACGAGATTTCGCCCATTATCGCACACCACCAGGCCGAGCTTGAGGCCCACCGGCAGAAACCACTCATCAGTCTGTTGTTCAATACCCCGCCACAACTCCTGCGCGGTGTGGGGCCTGTCCCCCAAACATATGAGTTTCAGAATGGCCTGCTGACGTTTACCCCGGGCTGTGCTGAAGTTGGTGTTGAAGGTGTGTGGCTGACTGGATGAGCTGGTGGAAGCAGAGGAGGAGGAAGCAGAGTAGGAGGAGGAGGCTACAGGAGGCAAAGAATGATGCCCTGCGATCCTTGGCGGCGGAAGGACGTGCGCCAAGGAACTCTCCGCCTGGGGCCCAGCCGCCACTACATTTACCCAGTGTGCAGTTAGGGAGATATAGCGTCCCTTGCCGTGCTTACTGGTCCACGTATCTGTGGTTAGGTGGACCTTGCCACAGATGGCGTTGCGCAGTGCACACTTGATTTTATCGGATACTTGGTTGTGCAGGGAAAGCACGGCTTGGAGAAGTAGTGGCGGCTGGGAACAACATACTGTGGGACAGCCATGGACATCAGCTGTTTGAAGCTGTCTGTGTCCACCAGCCTGAATGACAGCATTTCAAAGGCCAGTAGTTTAGAAATGTTGGCATTCAGGCCCAGGGCTCGAGGGTGGCTAGGTGGGAATTTACGCTTTCTCTCCAAGGTTTGTGAGATGGAGAGCTGAACGCTGCCGTGTGACATGGTGGAGATGCTTGGTGACGCAGGTGGTGTTGTCGGTGGCACATCCTCTGTTTGGTGGGCGGCAGGTGCCAACATTCCTCCCGAGGCGGAGGAAGAGGCCGAGCCAGCAGCAGAAGAGGGAGCAGGGGGAGCCAGAGTGAGTTCCTTGCTTTCAAGGTGTTTACTCCACTGCAGTTCATGCTTTGCATGTAGATGCCTGGTCATGCAGGTTGTGCTAAGGTCCAGAACGTTAATGCCTCGCTTCAGGCTCTGATGGCACAGCGTGCAAACCACTCGGGTCTTGTCGTCAGCATATTGTTTAAAGAAGTGCCATGCCAGGGAACTCCTTGAAGCTGCCTTTGGGGTGCTCGGTCCCTGGTAGCGGTGGCCAGTAGCAGGCGAACTCTCTTGGAGGCGGCTGTTCTGCTTTTGCCCCCCTGCTCCCTCTTTTGCTACGCTGTTGGCTCGGTCTCACCACTGCCTCTTCCTCTGAACTATGAAAGTCAGTGACACGACCTTCATTCCATGTCGGGTCTAGGACCTCATCGTCCCCTGCATCGTCTTCCACACAGTCTTCCTCCCTGACCTCCTGTTCGGTCTGCACACTGCAGAAAGACGCATCAGTTGGCACTTGTGTTTCGTCATCATCAGAGACGTGCGGACTGCGATGAGATTGTATTCCCATGTCCTCATCATCAGGAAACATCAGTGGTTGTGCATTAGTGCATTCTATGTCTTCCACCACTGGGGAAGGGCTAGGTGGATTTCCTTGGGAAACCCTGCCAGCAGAGTCTTCAAACAGCATAAGAGACTGCTGCATAACTTGAGGCTCAGACAGTTTCCCTGATATGCATGGGGGTGATGTAACAGACTGATGGGCTTGGTTTTCAGGTGCCATCTGTGCGCTTTCTGCAGAAGACTGGGTGGGAGATAATGTTGTGAACGTGCTGGATCCACTGTCGGCCACCCAATTGACTAGCGCCTGTACCTGCTCAGGCCTTACCATCCTTAGAACGGCATTGGGCCCCACCAAATATCGCTGTAAATTTTGGCGGGTACTGGAACCTGCAACAGCTGGAACACCAGATTCATGGTATTGCCAGAACAAAATATATAATTTGCAGGACACTATGAAACTTGGCCAGCCACAGCTGAAACCACTGATTTATAGTATTTCTATTTTGGCAATTGAATTTCACCCCACAACAAAATATATGTTTTTGCGGAAACTATTATAGTTTGCCAGTCACAGCTGTGACACCAGATTTATGGTATTGCTATTTTAGCAATTTAATTTAACCCCAGAACAAAATATATCCTTTGCAGGACACTATGAAACTTGGCCAGCCACAGCTGAAACCACTGATTTATGGTATTGCTATTTTGGCAATTGAATTTCACCCCAGAACAAAATATACCCTGTTACGGACAGATTTAAACTAGGCCTGCAACAGCTGGAACACCAGATTCAGGGTATTGCTAATTTGGCAATTGAATTTCACCCCAGAACAAAATATATCCTTTGCAGGACACTATGAAACTTGGCCAGCCACAGCTGAAACCACTGATTTATGGTATTGCTATTTTGGCAATTGAATTTCAGGAATCACAAAAATAAACGTGGCCTAAATGGGTGGGACTGCTCCAAACCCCGAACACTGTGGCGTGTTTCTAACTGGGGGGGCAGTTCCTCCGCATGTGGTTCGCAGCAAACGGCTATCCCCAGCAAAAATTGCATACAATGGAGGATACCGGCGCAAACCACAAGCACCACACAAACATCCTACACAAAATAAAACATGTGCGGATGAAAATATATAAACACATAACTCACAGAAAAAAGATGCACCACATGGCTGGTAAACATTCTGTTGCACCTGGAAGCCGGTGTCACATGGTCTGTTGTAGGTGTAGCTTGCAGCCTCATTTGTTCCCCATTGCATTGTTGGTCCTGCAATGCAGGTGAGTGGGAGGGGGCTGTAGGCTGCTTAATACCTGTTCAGACCTTGTTCACACACCATAGGTAGTCTAGTGGTAGGACCCCATGTCATGCTGAGAAACCGTGAAGTGGTGCCTAAAGGGGCTCCGATATGTTCCTGATTGGAAATATTGGCGAATCTCTCAGCTTTTAACACCAGAGTGAGGGATTAGCCAGTGTTGTCAGGTGCTTATCCATGTGGTGCATCTTTTTTCTGTGAGTTCAATTGAATTTCAGCCCAGAACAAAATATATGTTTTGGCGGACACTATTATACTTTGCCAGCCACAGCTGAAACCACTGATTTATGGTATTGCTATTTTGGCAATTGAATTTCACCCCAGAACAAAATATACCCTTTTACCGACAGATTTAAACTAGGCCTGCAACAGCTGGAACACCAGATTCAGGGTATTGCCATTTTGGCAATTGAATTTCACCCCACAACAAAATATATGTTTTTTGCGGACACTATAAAACTTGGCCAGCCACAGCTGAAACCACTGATTTATGGTATTGCTATTTTGTCAATTGAATTTCACCCCAGAACAAAATATATCCTTTGCAGGACACTATGAAACTTGGCCAGCCACAGCTGAAACCACTGATTTATGGTATTGCTATTTTGGCAATTGAATTTCACCCCAGAACAAAATATACCCTGTTACGGACAGATTTAAACTAGGCCTGCAACAGCTGGAACACCAGATTCAGGGTATTGCTATTTTGGCAATTGAATTTCACCCCACAACAAAATATATCCATTGCAGGACACTATGAAACTTGGCCAGCCACAGCTGAAACCACTGATTTATGGTATTGCTATTTTGGCAATTGAATTTCATCCCAGAACAAAATATATCCTTTGCAGGACACTATGAAACTTGGCCAGCCACAGCTGAAACCACTGTTTTATGGTTTTGCTATTTTGGCAATTTAATTTCACCCCAGAACAAAATATATGTTTTGGCCGAAAATATTATAGTTTGCCAGCCAGTGCTGGGACACCAGATTTATGGTTTTGCTATTTTGGCAATTGAATTTCACCCCAGAACAAAATACATGTTTTGGCAGACACTAGTATACTTTGCCAGCCACAGCTGAAACCACTGATTTATGGTATTGCTATTTTGGCAATTGAATTTCCCCTCAGAACAAAATATATGTTTTGGCGGACACTATGAAACTTGGCCAGCCACAGCTGAAACCACTGATTTATGGTATTGCTATTTTGGCAATTGAATTTCACCCCGGAACAAAATATACCCTGTTTTGGACAGATTTAAACTAGGTCTGCAACAGCTTAAACACCAGATTCAGGGTATTGCTATTTTGGCAATTGAATTTAACCCCAGAACAAAATATATCCTTTGCAGGACACTATGAAACTTGGCCAGCCACAGCTGAAACCACTGATTTATGGTATTGCTATTTTGGCAATTGAATTTCACCCCAGAACAAAATATATGTTTTGGCGGACACTATTATAGTTTGCTAGCCACTGCTGGGACACCAGATTTAAGGGATTGCTATTTTGACAATTGAATTTCACCACAGAAAATAATCTATCCTTTGCCAAACAGCAGACAGTATTATACTTGGCTACCCAAAGCTGGAACACCAGATTTAGGGGATTGGTATTTTGGCAATTGTATTTAACCCCTTAATAAAATATAGATATTGCTATCCTGAGTTTCTAGGGGTGACAATTAGCACAGCCAAGCCACTGATGTTTGATATAGCAAAAAAAAACTAGTATTGATGAATTGATGGACCTGGTGGCAGTTTGTTCTGGTGCACCACAAGTCACAAAATGGCCGCTGATCACCCCAGAAAATAAGTGACAGAAAAACGCTCTGTGCAGCCTAAAAAACAGTGAGCAAGTAACTAGCAGAAGTTGAATCATTCACAGCTGTAGATCGATCACTTCATTAGGTGCTTTTGCAGACTTTTCCCTGCCTAATCTCGCCCTCACAGAAGCTGCGTCCTCTCCCTACACTAATCAGAGCAGTGTGACGTGCGGTGCTATGTGACTCCAGCTTAAATAGAGGCTGGGTCACATGCTGCACTTGGCCAATCACAGCCATGCCATTAGTAGGCATGGCTGTGATGGGCTTTTAGGGCAAGAAGTCAAACGCTAGCTGATTGGCTGCTGTGCAGCCCTTCAGAAAGCGGGAAGAAATCGCCGAACAACGAATCAGAACCCGAACTTTTTTGAAAATGTTCGGGTCCGGGTCCGTGTCCCGAACACCCCAAAATTCGGTACGAACCCGAACTATTCTCGAACTGTTCGCTCAACACTACTTGTGATCAGACTCAGCTCCAGTTTTATGTAGATCCTTGAGTGACAGAGTTTCAGTTGGGCCCCTGTATATGAATATGTAAGCACTATATAAGTGGGTTAAAAAATAGTAAAATGCCTAGATAAAGAATGTACACAGTAAAATACAGGGGCAGATTTATCCTAGCCACATTTTTTATTAAATATACTAGGTGCCAAATTTTTGGTGCCCGGTCAAATTTTCGGTGCAGGATTTACGATACTCTAAATTTATAAAGATCTATGCACCAGAATAGTAAATATGTCTAATATTAAATCTGATTCATATTTTTAGAAAGCATAAAGAAAGACACTATTCATAAATGTATATTTTGTCCTTTATCCAGATTGGTTAACATATGTTTCACTGTAACATTTCCTTGCTTTTATCTAATCCACATTTTGATCCTCGACTAAAGCAACCCTCCACTCTGGAAGTAAGATTTCCTATACCTTGGTAAATGTATGATCATCATCATACATAGTGCCCTCTGCTGGAAATATAGTTTCTCAATGGCAGATATCCGGCCACTCTTTCTTCACAAAATGCCACCAGACACAATGTAACACTCTGTAAGCATTGAGTATATAGACTATACATTTCATTAATGCTATATTTACTGTATAATTGAATATGAGGTACTTAGCAAATATATTTCAATTAAAATGATTTGTATCCAGGTGGTGAAGGTGTCTTAGATTTAGTTCTATTGGCAAGTCTAAGTCTCTGGCAACCATTTTGTGACCAGGTTCTAGCAGAGGGCGCTAGGTATGATGACTATAGTGCGTTTCCAGTGTATAATCACATTTTATTTTGAGAATGGAGGGTCACTTTAACCTTATGCTTTTACACTAGATTCAGCTTTATAGATGACTCCTTTCAATCTATATGTGGTTGGTCCACTGTGTCAACCTGTTGGATGATGGGCTGATGGCCATCAAACCAGAAATTGTCAGCATGAAGATTTTGTTATCTTCTCCAGTGTCAGTCATTGGGTCTGAACTTTCTATTTTTTGACATTGCAATGGAAAATATTGGTGCTATATGAATAAAAATGCATAATACTAATCTGTTGCTGTACTATAACATATTCCAATTTCCCCAGCAAAATCAGGTAAGCCGTGGAGAAGAAACAAAGGACTACTACCATTCTGAAAGAACGACTGATAAAGCTATCGTGGCACTTAAATAAGAAGAGTTTCATGTTTTGGGATCCACCTCACCAGATATTTGCTAGTTTAGGTCATCGGTATCTCCTCAGTGGTAAACTCTTCATTACCTTAAGTGACTTTGGAGAAAGACTTGCCTGCATCTGAACAACCTTTGTGAATATTGCTGTACAACAGTAGTCACAAAACAAGTTGTTTTGATATTTATAATGTCTCCACTGATTAAGGATATTTGCCTAATTTTCTTCCTACTCTTGGACACTTTTCTTCCATCTTTTGTAGTCCATAGCACATAGAAAACACAAAGCTGACATTTAGGGCAAGTATTATCATGTGCCCAAGCAAGAAGCCAATTAAAATCAATCCAGTGTATCTGTAAGTGACTTCAGGATTTCACGTTAGTGCCCGGGGTCAGATAATGACTCCCTCTGTTACCCAGACCGACAGATAGTCTTAGTCTCTTCTTCTTGGCTTTTTATTATTTAGTATGGTGTTCGCACAGCGCCTTCAACTTGTCAGAACATTCTCAATTCCCATAATGACATTATTTGTTTCCCAGCAACATAATAGTATAATTGTATCATAAATCTTGCTTTCTCAGTGAGGCTTCTTGGGTATATATACTTCTGCTTGTAAAAGAGGAATAGATATTGACTTTTTTTTGTAGTTTCTATTTCTTTTGTGGCTTTTAGAGAATCCATAAGGCATCTCACACCTCATGCTGTGAATCTTAAATCAATCTCCTTGGAAAAAAAAAATCCCTGCCTGCCTGTCTTCATACAACTTAGATAAAAATTGAATTTCCTTCCATACATGGTATTGAACTATTCATCATGTATTATTAATAATGTCTGTTCACGGCTATTTTGCAGCTGTACCATTCATTAATTCTTCAGAGGTCATTGGATATAGATTTCCTCCTCTGCATTGTGTCGCATATCGCTCTCCACACATAGCTTTGGGGAAAATGTAGTTAACTTTCTTAGGAGAATCCACTGGAAAATGCACTTCAGTAGATAAGCAACCATATCCTGGCACTTATGTAAATGTTGACTTGGATTGCAAGATTTAGAGATGAGCGAATCATTTCCAAATAAACTGAAGTTGAAATAAATTTCCCTAAAAATTCATATTCTAAAGAATTTAAAACTTTTATGATTTGTTTCAGATGAATAGATCAAAATGGCATCTGCATTTGTCACATCAGAAGATAGGGCAGCTGAAGGAGGAGGATTGCTTAACCCCAGTTAATGCCCTGGCTGGCAGCTTGTTCATAATGCCTTATAGTCAGCCCCAGCCAATCAGGAGGGATTATACTGACACGTGTCATAGGCACTGTGTTGGATCCCAACCAGGAAATGCATGTGAGGTTACACACTGCTGAGATTGGACGTCAGAAAGAGAAAAAATAAATAAATCTGATCTTTAAATAAATACAACAGAATACAACTAATTTAGTTTCGGTGATAGTTTAGTGAGACAACAGCTAGTTAATTATATTTATTAATTGACAGAGAGATAGAGAAATAAGTCATAGCTAGGGATAGCACAGGAGTCAGACTGTAGTATGTCACTGTGTAACTCAGTCTGCTTTCCAGCCGTTTTCAGTGAGTGTTGCAGCATTGAAAGCTATACTACTCATTTTCTTTATTCTTGTTTATTACATCCATGTACATCACATAATTCGCAATCACAGATTCAAACCTTTTAGAATAATAATCCTGAGCTGACAGTTTACTGCTTGACACAATTTTCTGCATCATGATTGCCATGCATTGTACTTGGCTCTGTCTAGTTCACTAGTTAAAAAAAAAAAAAATATGCAAAGCTTCTTAAAAATTCAAAAATTCAGTTGATCATAGGTAGTTTTGAGTGAATTAAAGTATCAGAATTTCAGGGAAAATGTGATTTGCCGCAAAGCCAAATTTCCTTGTGCTTCGTGGTAATTAATCAATTTTCCCTGAAATGGCGGTAAAAAAAATAAATAAATAATCATACTTACCATTTAATCGCAAAGAGGCCACCACGGCCATCTTGCTTTAAGATCCCGCTTAAAATCTTGTGCACGGTGACGTATGACGTACCACACTGGCCAGTGTGACGGTGTCACCAGGCACCGTGCGAGATTTCGCGCTGAATCTTCAAGCAAGGTGGCAGCGGCGGCCTCTTGATGCTCAAATGGATAAGGTAAGTACGATCAGGTGCGAACGGGACATCTGAGGGGGTCAATGACAGGGGTCGGCGCAATTGCTGTTCCCTGTCATTGCACCCGCTACTTATCAAGATCTTTTTTAAAATTTGGTGAATTAGCCAAATTACATTTTTAAGAACTTCGCTCATCTCTAATCACAGACTAGTGCACCCGACATATTTGTATGCGATTGCGACTCTGCATTACAATGTTCATATATATGTTTACTATACATATACACTGTGTGTGTACATATATATATATATATATATATATCCACAATAAGGCAGCACTCCATTCCAATTAGGGTATAAAATATTTAAATAAATTCCACGGCCCTCCTCTGTAGAAAGTTGAAAAAAAATGTGTCTTTATTCACACATGTCTCAAAGGCGACGTTTCAGTCCCCTCACGGAACCATTTTCAAGCCAAGTGAAACGTCGCCTTTGAGACATGTGTGAATTAGTGTTGAGCGCGAATATTCGAAAAGCGAATTTTTTTAGCGAATATCGGCACTTCGCTAATTCGCGAATATTTCGAATATAGCGCTATAAATTCGCTATTTCGAATATTCTTTTTTTTTTTTTTTTTTTTTAAGTTATATTTTTTTCTTTCCTACTTCCCAAAAGTAGTTCTTACCTGTCCTGAGGATTCCTGGCTTCCTGGCTGCTCTAGTCAGTGCCCGTTGCCGCTTCTGCCGACTTCCGTGCTCATGTGGAGCGTCCCCATCCATGGGAGAATCTCCATATACTAAAATGTACTGTCGGATTTGAGGAATTACGTTGAAATCGCAATGCGATTAATTCAAGTTATATTAATCGCATTGCGATTACAACTTAGCACTGCTATCTTACATAGGCTAGAATTAACGAATATGGAGTATAGCTATGCACTAGCAGTGCTAAGTTGAAATCGCAATGCGAATACTTTAAGTTAAATTAATCGCATTGCGATTTTAACCTTGCACTGCTGCTATATTCCATATTCGTTAACTTCGTTAATTCTAGCAAGCTGACCCATTATAAACCCAGCTCTAAGTTGAAATCGCAATGCGATTAATATAACTTGAATTAATCGCATTGCGATTTCAACGTAATTCCTCAAATCCGACAGTACATTTTAGTATATGGAGACGCTCCCATGGTGATGGGGACGCTCCATGAGCACAGAAGTTATGGTTGGCTTGGTAGAATTAGCGAATAGCGAATATGACGAATGTATTCGTCATATTCCTCAAAACGAAGATAACGAAGTATTCTACATCTTCGCTTTAGCTACCTATTCGTCTCGTCATCGTCATCGTCAACTTCGCTATTCGCTAATTCTAGCAATCAAATAGGAAGGTTGACTTACCAGACAGCTGTGTTAAATTCGCTATGCGATTTTATTTTATTTTTAATACAATAATTATATTACTTGATAAAATTATTATAAGTATTCTATTTATTAAAAAAAAAAAAAATCGCATAGCGAATTTAACACAGCTGTCTCTATAGTCAACCTTCCTATTTGATTGCTAGAATTAGCGAAGTTGACGAATAGGTAGCTAAAACGAAGATGTAGAATACTTCTTATCTTCGTTTTGAGGAATAGACGAATACATTCGTCATATTCGTCATCCTCGCTAATTCTAGATATGAAACCAATAGGAAAGTAGCCTTAAGTACAAATCGCAATATGCGATTATTTAAATCGCATGTTAATCGCGATAACTAGAAAAAATGACGAATATTCGATTTCGACGAATATGAAACGAATATTCATTCGAATATTCGCGAATTTCGTCGAAATCGAATATGGCACCTGCCGCTCATCACTAGTGTGAATAAAGACACCATTTTTTTCAACTTTCTACAGAGGAGTGCCGTGGAATTTATATAAATATATATAATATATTCCAGAGTAGAACAGATTGTCAGAAAACATTGGGGGGTCCTGAGGGGTGGATATCCGATGATCCCCACCTTTCAGGATGCCCCACTAATGTCATACAGACGAAGTAGGAATATTGGTGATAGGATAGTAAAAACGGAAACCTATAAATCACCCCCGATGAGACAGACCTTTTTAGGAACACAAAGCAGAGGGAGTTATCCCTGCCTGAGATGTATAAACTGAAAGTATATGCAGAAGGGTAGACAATTTGCACACCCTTTAACAAAAGAATATTTTGAGATTAAACAGTACCTTACCTGTGACTCATCGTGGGTTGTTTATGTCTTGTGGTGCCCCTGCAATTTATTATATGTGGGGGAAACTACCACTGAAATGAAAACACGCCTCAATAACCACAGACAGAATATTAGGGACCAGAGGAAAGATCTCCCGGTGTCAAAACATTTCCTTGAGAAGAAACACAGGGAGCAGGATTTGAAGTTTATGATTTTGGAGCAGATTAATATGCCAGAAAGAGGAGGGGATAGAACATCGATACTTAAAAAGAGTGAACTAAGATTGATTTTCCGGTTAGATACACTTATGCCAAAAGGGTTAAATGTGGAATTTAGGGTTACAGCAGGAATGATTAAGTAAATTAATGATTACAGGCGTAATGATCCTATAGGCTGTTAAGAATGGTCCTTGAAAAATTCAGGTTGCTATATAAAGTGATATGGCTAATGTTTGTGCAATAATGATATGATGTATATAGTCTATTGTATTGAATTATATTATGTGAGCATACCAGGGCAATAAAGGGGTCGGCCCTTATTCTTATTTGGGTTACCGAATATACAACCCATTATCGACATAAATACTGTTCAATTGACCCGTGAAGGGTTGAGATGTTTGATATGCAGTGGTGGGTTGTGAGCTACGTGGTAATGTTAGGTAGATTGTACCGCTCTGCGGTTTTTTCAGTGGAGGGATGCGGTGCCAAGTGAACTTGGCGCTGATGTACCCTCACCCAAGATGGCTCCTTGTGTGTTTGCTGTGCAAGGCGCATGCCCCGCTATCCTTGTTACGCCCCACCACGGTTGTGGTGGTGACGTGGCTGGAGGGGCGTGTGCATGCAAGGTGGAACAGGAGGGACGCCGAACTATATGTATGAAGAAGTTATAGACAACATAAGGTAACCCACATGAGTAAGGGTTTTGACTCCATTTTCCCTGCAGGTTATTCCCTTCTTTGTATATGCTAACGAAGCGATACAAGCCAGGAGTTTTTAAAGAGGACCTTTCATCACTTCTAAAGATATTAACTAACGATGCTCACGTGTAGAGCGGCGCCCAGGGATCTCCCTGCACTTACTATTATCCTTGGGCGCCGCTCCGTTCTCCCGGTATAGGCTCCGGTCTCTGTGCTCACAAAGTTATAGTAGGCGGGGACTTGGTTATAGTAGGCGGAGCCTGCCCTTCATCTCCTTCTCCCAATCGCAGCGCAGAGCTCATAGCCTAGGAGAAAAAAAAACTGGGAGAAGGGGATGAAGGGCAGGCTCCGCCTACTATAACCAAGTCCCCCAAGTCCCCGCCTACTATAACTTTGTGAGCACAGAGACCGGAGCCTATTCCGGGAGAAAGGAGCGGCGCCCAGGGATAATAGTAAGTGCAGGGAGATCCCTGGGTGCCGCTCTACATGGGAGCATCGTTAGTTAATATCTTTAGAAGTGATGAAAGGTCCTCTTTAACTTCACTGCACTGTGTGATTTCACATGGAGATGAACACTTTTATGTGAAGATAAATTTTATATATCACAAATAAATATGTTTTAAGATACCTCATGCTGAGGAACAAGATGTTTATGCACAGGGTTACGTTTTTTGCAATCAATTGTATTTTGACCAACTGCACTTTTTTATACACATATGTATGTAATTACACAGGATATGACACTAATGATTTCCTGCACAGGAGTATATATATGCACAACTATGCTATGTTTGTTCACTTGGCTTGATAATGGCTCTGTGAGAGAGCTGAAACGTTGCTGACACATGTGCTGAATAAATCACCGTTTTTTTTACGTTTGGAGGAGTGCTGCGTTCTTTTCTATGAATATATGCGGCACTTGGACACGAGCGGACGCGTGCACCTTATGTTGAAGTGGAGTGCTGCCTGATCTTATTGGAAAATATATATATATATATATATATATATATATATATGTATATATGTATTCTTTAACGTAATGCCAAACCTGTTGCTACTCTCCAAGAATTGATCATTTTTACACCCTTTGTTAATTTTACAAAACATAAAATCCAACACTGCATTTTTGAATAGGCTCATTATGTCACATATGATTTTCCAGGCAGTCTGAGTGCTCTCAATTCATGTAGGATCGCGGGTCAGAGGTCATCTTAGTGGTTGACATTCAACTCTCCTTCACCTGTTCATTACTAGTGGGGCAGAGGGGACAGCATTTGAAGCTCCAGGTTTTTGCACCAAATGGAGTTTGGGTGTATGAACCTCTGGTGCACTAATTCTCCTTCCTCATTCTTGTTGTAAAAATTATTAGTACTGAGAGGACCTTAGTAATTATTAGCAGAAGGACCCTATTAAAAGACCCTGAAGCTGAGTTGAGATGGCTGCATATATGGGGGGGTGCTTTGATAAGGACTGATAGAGAACTTACCACCCGCTCGAGCAAACCATATCATTGAACTTCCAGCTAAAGACTGCAACGTGGTAAAGTTTTTTTTAAAATTTGTTATATTTTTGTATTGATTGTCTATCCTCAGCATAGGCCGTTAGTATCTGATCAGTAAGGGTCAAACACCCCACACCCCTACCGACCAGCTGTTCTGAAGTAGCTCCAGCGCTGCCTATCAGTGCTGGAGCTACACAGCTCCATCCATGGTGTAATGAATGGAGCTGGTTACTGCAGGACTACTCCCATTTACTTCAACAGATATTGATGGCCTATTCTTAGCAATGGTGCACCTAGTCCTTCTTCTGCCTGAGGCGAAAACTAAAACGGCACACCCCTCAATGCCAATTTCTTAACCTTAAAGGGGTTAATGAAAGCACTCCTTGTCCATGGCCCTT
Organism: Bufotes viridis; assembly: GCA_033119425.1. Classification (NCBI taxonomy): domain Eukaryota; kingdom Metazoa; phylum Chordata; class Amphibia; order Anura; family Bufonidae; genus Bufotes; species Bufotes viridis. Next base: position 343,963,820 of record CM065593.1, read on the forward strand.
CTGCTGCCCCCCTCTTGCCCCTACCTGGTGCTGCCTGAGGCGATCGTCTCACTTGGCCTCATTGGTGTTGCATCCTTGATCCTTAGGATAAGCCATCAATATAAAAGTACCATAAAACCCCTTTAACCACTTCAGCCCCCCTAGCTTAAACACCTTTAATGACCAGGCCACTTTTTACAATTCCGCACTACACTACTTTCACCGTTTATTGCTCCGTCATACAACTTACCACCCAAATGAATTTTACCTCCTTTTCTTCTCACTAATAGAGCTTTCATTTGGTGGTATTTTATTGCTGCTGACATTTTTACTTTTTTTGCTATTAATCAAAAATGACCGAAATTTTTTCAAAAAAATGACATTTTTCACTTTCTGTTGTAAAATTTTTCAAAAAAAACTACATTTCTATATAAATTTTTCTCTAAATTTATTGTTCTACATGTCTTTGATAAAAAAAGTCCAATAAGTGTATATTTATTGGTTTGGGTAAAAGTTATAGCGTTTACAAACTATGGTGCAAAAAGTGAATTTCGGCATTTTGAAGCAGCTCTGACTTTCTGAGCACCTGTCATGTTTCTTCAGGTGCTAGAATGTCAGGATAGTATGAATATCCCCAAATGACACCATTTTAGAAAGAAGACACCCCAAAGTATTCGCGGAGGGGCATGGTGAGTTCATGTATCATTTCATTTTTTCACAAGTTAGCGGAAAATGACACTTTCTGAGAAAAAAAAAAAAAAGTTTCAATTTCTGCTAACTTCTGGCAAAAAAAAAAGAAATCTCAGACGGACTCACTATGCCCCTCAGTGAATACCTCGGGGTGTCTACTTTCTGAAATGGGGTCATTTGTGGGGTGTGTTTACTGTTCTGGCATTTTGGGGGCTAAATTGTGAGTGATATAGTGAGTTCATGTAAAATTTTATTTTTTGTCACAAGTTAGTGGAATATGAGACTTTGTAAAAAAAAAATATAAAAAAAAAAAATATCAATTTCCGCTAACTTGTGCCAAAAAATAAAAATTCTGTGAACTCACCATGCCCCTCACGGAATACCTTGGGGTGTCTTCTTTCCAAAATGGGGTCACATGTGGGGTGTTTATACTGACCTGGAATTTTAGGGGCCCCTAAAGCGTAAGAATCCAAATGCGTAAAAATGGCGTGTGAAATCCTAAAGGTACTCATTGGTTTTAGGGCCCCTTTGCCCACCCAGGTGTCACTCATGTGGTATCGCCGTACTCAGGAGAAGTAGGGCAATGTGTTTTGGGGTGTATTTTTACATATACCTATGCTGCGTGTGAGAAATATCGCTGTAAACGAAAACTTTAGTACAAGGTTTGTCCACAAATCAATATATGATATCACGTTGCAGACACACTGAATTAACTTCTTACCGACCGCCTAACACAGGATTGCGTCCTGCAGGCGGTCAGTCTATTCCTCTCTGACGTGCGCACGATCAGCGCTGGCAGGCTGTAGTTTACCTTCTCCCCGACGTGATCCTGTGAACGCGCGCACGCGCGTGCGCGTGTTCACAGGATCACGCCTCTCGCGAGATGACGCGCCCGCGCGTCAGAGAGGAATAGACTGACCGCCTGCAGGATGCAATCCTGTGTTAGGCGGTCGGTAAGAAGTTAATTCAGTGTGTCTGCAACGTGATATCATATATTGATTTGTGGACAAACCTTGTACTGAAGTTTTTTAACATACTTTACAGGTATTTAACCCCTTAAGTACCAAGCCTGTTTCCCTTTTTGCATTTTAGCTTTTTACTCCCAATGTTCCAATAGCCATAACTTTTTATAAATTCTGCTCACATAGCCAAATGACAGCTTATTTTTTGCGGGATAAGTTGCATTTTTTTAATGCCACTGTCTAATTTGTCATGTCTTGTATAGGAAAACAAGAAATTCTTTGTGGAGTTAAATAAAAAAAAAACACAATTCAGACAAGGTTTTTTGGGTTTTGATATTATGTTCACCCTGCGCTAAACATGACAACACTTCATTATTCTGTGGCTCAATACTACAATAATACCAAATTTGCGTAGTTTTTTGTTTTGTTTTACTACATTTAAACAAATAAAAAACTTTTTAAAAAATCAAAATTTTCTTTCAATCGCCATTTTCTGACAACCATAACTTTTTTATATTTCCGTCTACAGGGCTATATGAAGGCTTGTTTTTTTGTGGGACGAACAATAAGGTACCATATTTAGGGTGACTAGGTGTTTTTATTTTTTTCCATTAGGGTACACTTGCCAGAAAAAAATATTTTTATATTTTAGCAGTTCAGAAATTTTCCGACACGGCAATACCTATTGCCCTCTTAGGGTACTACAACCTGGGATCTTTTTATCCCTTGTTCCATTTACTATAATAGAAATGGGAATGGGATTCTGCCGTTCTACCTGCTGAGCTGTGTCGCATGCACAACTTAGGGTACTTTCACACTTGCGGTGTGTGGGTCCGGCAGGCAGTTCCGCCCCGCCGGATCCGGCATACCGCATGACAACTGAAAGCATTTGTAGATGGATCTGGCTTGCGGATCAGTCTACAAATGCATTGCAAGTGCGGATCCATGTCTCTATTTGCCATGCGGCTAGACGGATCCGTCTTGTATTTTTTTCACAGTTTTAAAGTTCTGTGCATGCACAGACCGGAAGGACGGATCCGTCCTTCAGTCATTTCTTAATGCCGGATCCGGCACTAATATAAGTCAATGGGACTTCATGCCGGCATTCCGTCATGTGTTCCAGCATTTCAGGACTGAGATAAAACCGCAGCATGCTGCGGTTTTGTCAACGTCCAAAAAACGTTCACATACTGAACGGAAGACATCCTGATGCATACTGAATGGATTTCTCTCCATTCAGAATGCATGGGGATAATCCTGATCATTTTTTTTCTGGCATAGAGCCCCGACGAAGGAACTCTATGCCGGAAAAGAAGAACGCCAGTGTGAAGGTACCCTGAAAGGCAGATTACCATGACAGGCCTGTGAAGCTTCAGCAGGCCTCAGGCTGTCATGGTAACCAATCAGAGCTCCACAATTTCAGTGCTGGAGCTCCGATCGGAAGGCAGAGGTAGTCACATTCCTCTGCCTATCCTCACAAATGCCATGATAGTTATTGAACCCGGCATCTGAGGGGTTAAATGACTGGTTTCGGCATCATCATCAATCCCAGTGATTGTGGCTGGGTGTCTGCTGTATTACACTGTCGACACCCACCACATATGGAGCAGGCTCAACGGAGCAGCCCGCTCCATACGTTCTCTCAGCCACTGTGACATACTGGTATGTTACTGTAGCTGAAGGGGTTATAAAGGTATTCCCTTTTTTTTTTTTACTACATTTATATGTTTAGAGAATAGGATATCATACAATTTTCTAATATACATCTGTTTAAAATGTTGCTTGCAGATCCACACAGTAACCTCATCCAAAGAAAAAAATGGTTTTAGTCCTGTAAAATGCATCCATAGTAGAGCTGAATAGGACTATACATGGTGTCCGTCTTGTGACCCTCAATTGCATCATAGTAACATACTAACATCGTTTGTAAGGCTGAATAAAGAATCTGTCCATCCAGTTCACCCTGTTATGCTGCAAGTTGATCAAGAGGAATCAGGCAGTCAGAACAGCTCCCTGGATCAATGACCCATCTTTAGTAACTATAACCTGTAATATTATTAGCCTAGGGCTACACGACGATATGTGTCACGTGACAATAAGTCACGCAACACATAGGGCACAACTACACTGCAACATGTGTCTCGCGACATTGATGTCGCACCAATGTTGCGCAACAATTTTTATAATGATAGTCTATGATGTTGCACTGCAACATGCTGCGACTGCGATGCGGCAGTCGCAGAAAAATCCATCTTGGATGGATTTTTTGCTACTGTCGCGTCGGATTCGCAGCATGTCGCAGTGCGACACCATAGACTATCATTTGAAAAATTGTCACGCGGCATCGGTGTGACATCAATGTCACGCGACACATGTTGCAGTGTAGTTGTTTTACCATTTAGCATGTACTGGTGACTTGCATTATTCCTTCCCATGTGCATAACCTTACATTTGTCAGAGTTACACCTTTCTGCCACTTCACTGCCCAAGCCTCCAATCTATCCAGATCCCTATGTAGCAGTATATTGTCCTCTTTAGTGTTAATTACTTTACTCAGTTCAGTGTTGTCTGCAAAAATTTATATTTTACAGTGCAAGCCTTCTACGAGATTATTAATAAAAATATTGAAGAGAATAGGGCCCAGTACTGACCCCTGTGGTACCCCACTAGTGACAGTGACCCCTAGAAAACTGACCCCTGTGGTACCCCACTGGTGACGGTGACCTAATCTGTGTGTGTACCATTAATAACCACCCTCTGTTTTCTATTACTGAGCCACATACAGACAAGTGAATGGGGCTGAGCTGCAATACCAATCACATCTACTGACAGATGGACGGCTCTGTGCTTGGTACGCTTTGAGAAGGAAGTGTCGCTCAACAGAGCCAGGAGGATTTATACAGCTGCTTGCTTCGTATCTCATCCCCAACAATCAGGTATTGATGATCTATCCTGAGGATAGGTCATCAATATTAAACACTCAGAAAACCAATTAACCTTGTATCAAACTTGGAGAGACACTAGTGCAGGCCAATTGACACCGCTAGGCAGGACAATCAACCAATGCCGAGGCAACCATGCGACATCCAGCAAGGATATTGACTTAACACTTGGTTGGTGTTGGCAACTGTCCTGGCTGGCGACAGCATGCACTAGTGTTTCTCCATGTCTGATGTCAGGTCGTGGAAGAAACCATCGGTAGAACCCTTAACCATGATTAGGAAATTATTTACTTTTTACTGTGTGCGGACAAAGGACAGTCACAGGGGGAGCAGTGGGGACAGGGGTGACGGCTGAGGTAAAGTAAACATACCACCGGTGGTCAGGCAAACTTTTTAGATTCAGAGCTTGGGATAAAGGGGACACAGGCAGACTCCAGTATTAGAATATTTTTTTCGCACTACGTGCAACTTCACATTTTAGCAGGTCTAACTGATTGGTGCACTAAGTATTGTTGTAAACTTGACATTGCTGCCTTCTCATTGGCCCACAAGAAGCAGGGAGGAATCATGTGTTCAGATGAAAAAAAATGACGAATATTTGAAATTACCAACATATAGCACTTTATTTAAAATATTTGTGAATTCTTGAAGTTACAATATTTACGCTTAACACTAGCTAAAAGCTCTTTGTCAGAGCAAAGCTGATAAGAACATCTTTACTAGACCTTGGGTGGCACCTCCGGGGGAATACTAGTTATATTATGGAGATCAGATGATAAACATGATGACTATTATAGGCTAGACAAAGCTCCTCTTGATATCTGGGAAAATATATGCAAATTATCATGTCTAACATCTGCTGTAATCAGATAGGCTTACAATTGCCCATTTTCTTTCAGCCCGTATGCCTTCCGAGACCCCCCCCCCTCTCAAGCCATGTGGGCACATGTGAAAACCTTATATGTGTTCATCCCTCCAAACACTCCAGGCCTGCTTTACCCCTTTCTTGATCCCCAACAACCAGTCCATCCCAAAGTCATTCAAGTGAACACCATCAGAATGCAAAAACCCTGAAATGGAATTCCTTATGATGCACCACAATTCCACACAACAAACTTCCCCACCATCTTATTTACCTTGGCCCATGCCCTATATAAACCACTTACTGATCTCACATGTCTCCACACCTGCCTAGCTACTATGTCTGACCATACTATCAAAATGCCAGAAAAAAGGAGACCACATCCTCAACAGGTCTAGCTTAATGTCCCGCATAAGAGTCCTAGAAGTGACACCACCCAAATCATTCCCACCAGTGCGCAATACCAAAATGTCAGATGTCAGGTCCTTATCAACATAATACTGAACAAGAGGCAACAACCCAGACCATCTCAAACCCCGAAACCCCAACATTCTGACCTTCACCTCAGCTTTCTGAAAGCCCAGCTAGTAACCTGCCGGTTGATCATTCGCTCTCTAGCCACCCCAATAGACAAAGAATGGACCGGATCAAGAAGCAAAAACAAATTGCACTCACAAAGCAAGCCACCAACAGCAAGAACTTAAAATCACAACAAATGTGGACGGACGTAAATCTGAAAATGCTGTGACTCTCACCTACCTATCTGGCTAATAACCTCCACCAGTAAACCCCATTTAGACCCCTTCATGGCAGCACCTATTCGAGAGGAGTGTGAACTAAAATCCTCTTGGCAACACCCCACCACCTTCAAGCATTTATGAAAAACCATAACAAACTAAAATTTGGACAAAAACGTCCCATCACTATGAATCAACAATGGCCCTGAAGCTACCCCTCACACACTCAAAAGCACCCTGTAACAATGCACAGGACATATATCAGAGCATGGCAAACTAAATAATTGAATATTCACTCCCATCTTTTCCTGATCCTCAAGAAACTCAGAGAAAAGCCATAAAAAGGACACCCCCAAAAGCTAAATCCCCACCACTTTATGACTAGGCGAAACCAGTTCTGAAATCTGAAACACTCCAAAGAAAGCCAATGAAAAAGCTAGTTAAAACAAACAAACAAACATCATTGCCAGATGAGCAAAACCCACTTAATTCCTTACTAACGGATACCAAAAGCGAAAAAGACACTGGCCTGCGACGGTCCCTAACCAAAGTACCCCGTTAAAAACCCTTTCACCATTGGCTTTGAATCAAAACGCCAACACAGAAATGTGCCGTTTCAGTGCTGAAATAGACAAGCAGTCACTAGAGGCCTTCCAAATAAAATCTTAAAGAAGGGGGCCCCTAATCACCCAACGGATTGTCCAAAGCCAACTCATGAACCAAAAGCTTCCAATCTCTCCAAACCTTTGCATATGCTGACCATGTAGCTTCGGGTACCGAAAAACACACAAAACTCCAAGCCATCACCAATTCGAACTCCAGAGCGACTGCAGACATAAGACCCCTCAAACCTCTGCTCCAGGCACCAGATGACGACATCTGTCCCACTGAAACAGAGAAATATAGTCAACAATATCATTGTAAAACCCCCGGAACATGCCTGGCCACAAATTGAGCATTTAGTAACAGACCCTGCAACAACAAATACCTTAATAAACGCACCACCTTTGGAAAATTGGCCAATGGCCTGTACGATACCAGGGTTATCACAATGAAAAAGCATGATCGGAAACAATTCCAGAAGAGCCAAATTGGACACTATTGGCCATGCACCCGCAAACCATTTACAGTGCAGATAAACCGCAAAACAATGTGCTTCGGAGGCGTGGGTGAACAGCTCCAATTCCACGTTAGACACCACTGGAGTCATCACCACCAACCTACCATTTTAGGTATCCAAGAAATGTTGCCATACTGCCAAATCCTCCCGCAGCTCAGTTGTCAATTGAACAAAATGATTCGTCCACCGCACTCCCGCAGTGGCCATTGAAAGATGACATATCACTCCAACAACGATTACGAGTCATTAAACTCGAGTTTTCTACATCGCAGCACCCTAGAAATCACATCCTTAAGATCAGCCAGCTTGCCCTACGGTAATCTACACTCCATCGGCTCTGTATCCATGACAGTACCTAAAAAATGTAACAGTCATGGAAGGACCCTCTGTCTTGTTAGAGGCTAAAAGAACCCCGAAAGCTGTTGCCACCCTTTCCATTGTGCGAAGCACTAACGCGCACACCCACATCCCACTCAGACTGACAAACAAATTTTTCAGCCAACACCCCAGGCCGGGCGAGGGCAGAAGCCAAATTCCGAGGCTGCTCTGTTTGGGGCGTGGATGTACACGGAATGAGGAAACCCTCTCTTCCAAAAACTGTGATGATCACCTATTTGGATAGTACTTGGGAAACGGGCACATCCTTTCCACCATCACTGTTGTCGCTCCTCTTGTAGTCAGCATTGGCACTTTTACACATTTTACACACAGCTGGCCATCCTGTCACTGACCCCAAACCGCCATCCCTGTTCTGAAAAGGCTGCTACCACCCCGTGGAGCTGCCATCAATTTAATCCGCAGTCTAATGTCCCTATAAATCGCTGGACATACTGCTTTCTGCTGCCGAAATTTCTCATCATAACAAAGCCATGCATTGCCGCCATAAACCAGATAGCATCACCTATGGAATCTATATAGCGAGACAGAGCTAAACAATGTTCTGGCTGTTTTTCCTCAACAACAGACGACAAAATCACAAAAGCCTGTAACTAATTGTAAAAATAATTCAGAATCAACCTGTACCTTCTCCATTTTAACTCTTCCTTTTTGCTCTTGTCAGGTTTAACTCTGTCTAAGTTGAATTTTTCTAACTGCAACAGTGAAAAAAATCTCTTGTATTCCCCCTTCTAAATCCGATCCTTAAATTCCTGCTTCAAATAAACCCCAAGCAGCCCCTTAAAACAAACATACACTTGTATCCCCCCTTTCTTGCTCACTTCTCCAGCCGTGTTGGAGCCCCCAAGGACCTGCTGAAACCCGTAACGGATGATACCACTGTTCTAATTGTTCTGACCCATGGAATAAGGTTGTCATGTAATTTTTATCGCACAGGGAATGTCATGTAAACAAAACCCACATCTGTGTGCTATCCGCAACCGTGTGTCCGTTTTGCAAATTGTAGATCATGTCTTATCCTGGACCATGGACCTGATAAAGTCAATGGGTTTGCAAAAAAATGCAGATGACACGCAGATGCTATGTGTATTTTGCAGACCCACAGTTTGTGGATTGCAAAACAGATGCAGGCGTGTGTATGATGCTAATGGTAATTACTTTGACTTTTGCTAATTTTGTTGCTTTGTTTCCTATTCTAAATTCTGCTTCCAGTTCTGGGCTTCTTCTGCAGTAGTGACCAAGCCTTTTACGGTATATACAGTACATATATGTAAATATATATATATATATATATATATATATATATATTGATGCAGACTTCTATATGGCTCTACAAGACAAAGTTATTTATGGTAGGCTTACATACACCCTGATCACTGTTTAAAAATGTTTGCAACCATGTTTCTATCCACATGCTGATGTGACCTTATATCTGTGAGCACAATAGGCCTTTTTTAATTTGATGCCTGGAACATCATAAACTTTAGGTAGACTCTTGGGCCCTGTTGAAAAATATATCACCAGTCCAAGTTACACAATATATACAGTAAAGCTTTTTGTGAGCAACTTTCAAATTATTCAGAGTGTGAATAACCAGAAGATATCTTTAATGTAAAAATACAGAGATGTTAGATTTGCTGAGAACAAATTGAATTTTCCTACAGTGACTGAATGAAATAGCAGTTATGTGTATATTCTTATCCACAGCCACAGGTGTCTTCTCCATGAGCAATGAGACCTGTGAAATATTGTATTTCACCTAACATCTGTAACTGGCTCTATTTCTCAAGCCTCTAATAAATTGAAGCTGCTCCAAGACTAGTTAAGCTACAACAACTGCATTGTGCTGCAATAATGTGTTACCTTCTATGCTGTATACAATATAGCTGGACTTAAAAAGCCTTTTATGACACACATGATGCTGAAGGCTGAAACCAGAGAATACATGATAGTGTTAGAGGTAATTATGTCACAGGGGAATTGACGGAACAATGTATATAGAGGTTAGGATTGTTTTGCGCCTGGAAAGGAAAAGCTGAAAAACATGAAATGGAAAACAAAAAACATTTGAAAACAAATCAAAAAGTTTTCAATGGAAATATCTAAATTTTTTATGTTGTTTCGTATTATTCCTATTCCCTGCCATCCAAGCCAGAAGGCCCTGCAAGGGTCAGGAGAAGGTGAACATCCTTCCCAAAAACCTAGACAGAGCCAGGTCTTGCTCTGGTTTCTACTTGGGCTGCCAACCCAGTTACTGCAAAGAGTCCATGTCGAGGCCTGATCGCCCAGAAAGAGGAGCCAAGGGGTTGTGTTATAAAGCAGATTAAAATATTAAAAATATTAAAATAGACAAATCGCCATGACCAGATGTCATACACCCCTGTATCCAAAGAGAATTAAGAATTAATTATAGTCTGTGTCCTCTGTATCCCCCCCAGCCACGCTGCAGTGATGGCCATGAGCGGCTTTGGGTGCCACCCTGCTGTGAGCACGGTTCCTCCTCCTTATCATCCTCCAGAACTGTGCCCTGGCTGGACAATTGCGTACCTGGCCTATGTTGGTGCAGGAACCCATCCTCCGAGCCACTTGTGAATGACTGGCCTGATAACCATGGAAATGATCCCTCTTCCTCCTCCTCTTCCTCCTGTGCCATATCCTCTTCCATCATCGCCCAAAGCGTTTTTTTAAGGAGACATAGAAGTGGGATAGTAACGCTGATCACGGTGTCATCAGCACTGGCCATGTTGCTGGAGTACTCGAAACAGCGCAACATAGCACACACGTCTCGCATGGAGGCCCACTCATTGGTGGTTAAGTGGTGCTGTTCCGCAGAGGGACTCACCCGTGCGTGCTGCAGCTAAAACTCCACTATCGTCTGCTGTTGCTCGCACAGTCTCTCCAGCATATTCAAGGTGGAGTTCCACCTTGTGGGCACGTCGCATATGAGGCGGTGAGCGGGAAGGCATGCTGGCGTGCAGACAGGCGAGTAGCAGCAGGGTGAGAACGCCGAAAGCGCGCCCAGACGGCCTGCACTTTCTGCAGCAGCTCTGACATATCGGGGTAGTTTTTCAGAAATTTCTGCACCACCAAATTCAGCACATGCGCCAGCCAAGGGATGTGTGTCAAACCGGCTAGTCCCAGAGCTTCTACGAGATTTTGCCCATTTTTGCACACCACCAGGCTGGGTTTGAGGCTCAGTGGCACCAACCACTCATCAGTCTGTTGTTCCATGCCCGTCCACAGCTCCTGCGTGGTCTTGGGTTTTCCCCCCCAAACAGATGAGTTTCAAAATAGCCTGCTGTCGTTTCCCCCTGGCTGTGCTGAAGTTGGTGGTAAAGGTGTTACACTGAGCGGATGAAGAGGTGGTAGAGGAGGAAGCGGAGTAGGAGGCAACAGGAGGAAAAGAGAAATGCCCTGCAACCCTCGGTGGCGGAAGGACATGCGCCAAACAGCTATCCGCCTCAGGTCAAGCCGCCACTGCATTTACCCAGTTTGCTGTTAGGGAGATATAACAGCCCGGTCCGTGCTTACTTGTCCTACGTATCGGTTGTTATGTGGCCCTTGCCACAGATAGTGTTGCACAGTGCACACCATCAATGAAAGAGATGGATTTACTGATTTTCTTTCACTATCACAAATGCAGTGCAGGCAGCAGAGTTACTTTCTAGCAAAAAAAGGGTGATTTTGTCACCAACAATGTCACAGATAGATTTAATGATTATATTTCACTATCAGAAATGCAGTGCAAGTTGCAAAGGTACTTTCTAGTAAAAAAAAATAGGTGATTTTTTTTTTAACCACAATGAAACAGATGGATTTAATGATTATATTTTACTACCACAAATGCAGTGCAGGCCGCAAATGTACTTTCTAGCAAAAAAAGGTGACCTTTTCACCCACAATGTCACAGCTGTATTTACTGATTGTATTTCACTATCAGGAATGCAGTGCAGGCCGCAAAGGTACTTTCTAGTAAAAAAAAAAAGGTGATTTATTTCCAACCACAATGAAAGAGATGGATTTACTGATTTTCTTTCACTATCACAAATGCAGTGCAGGCAGCAAAGTTACTTTCTAGCAAAAAAAGGGTGATTTTGTCACCAACAATGTCACAGATGGATTTAATGATTATATTTCACTATCACAAATGCAGCACAGGCCGCAAAGGTACTTCTGGCAAAAAAAAAGATGATTTTTTCACCACAATGAAACAGATAAATTTACAGATTTTTTTTTCAGTATCACAAATGCAGTGCAGACAGCAAAAGTACTTTCTAGCAAAAAAAGGTTATTTTTTCACCCACAAAGTCACAGTTGTATTTACTGATTGTATTTCACTATCAGGAATGCAGTGCAGGCCGCAAAGGTACTTTCTAGTAAAAAAAAAAGGTGATTTTTTTACAACAACAATGAAAGAGATGGATTTACTAATTTTCGTTCACTATCACAAATGCAGTGCAGGCAGCAAAGATACTTTCTAGTAAAAAAAAAAAAAATAGTGATTATGTCACCAACAATGTAACAGATGGATTTAATGATTATATTTTACTATCACAAATGCAGCACAGGCCACAAAGGTACTTTCTAGCAAAAAAAGGTTATTTTTTCACCCACAAAGTCACAGTTGTATTTACTGATTGTATTTCACTATCAGAAATGCAGTGCAGGCCGCAAAGGTACTTTCAAGTAAAAAAAAAAAGGTGATTTATTTCCAACCACAATTAAAGAGATGGATTTACTAATTTTCCTTCACTATCACAAATGCAGTGCAGGCCGCAAAGGTACTTTCTAGTAAAAAAAAAAAAAAAGGTGATTTATTTCCAACCACAATGAAAGAGATGGATTTACTGATTTTCTTTCACTATCACAAATGCAGTGTAGGCAGCAAAGTTACTTTCTAGCAAAAAAAAGGATGATTTTGTCACCAACAATATCACAGATAGATTTAATGATTATATTTCACTATCACAAATGCAGCACAGGTCGCAAAGGTACTTCTAGCAAAAAGAAAGATGATTTTTTCACCACAATGAAACAGATAAATTTACTGATTTTTTTTTCAGTATCACAAATGCAGTGTAGACAGCAAAAGGACTTTTTAGCAAAAAAAGGTTATTTTTTCACCCACAAAGTCACAGTTGTATTTACTGATTGTATTTCACTATCAGGAATGCAGTGCAGGCCGCAAAGGTACTTTCTAGTGAACAAAAAAAAGGTGATTTATTTCCAACCACAATGAAAGAGATGGATTTACTGATTTTATTTCACTATCACAAATGCAGTGCAGGCAGCAAAGTTACTTTCTAGCAAAAAAAGGGTGATTTAATGATTATATTTCACTATCACAAATGCAGCACAGGCCGCAAAGGTACTTCTGTCAAAAAAAAAGTTGATTTTTTCACCACAATGATATAGATAAATTTAGTGATTTTTTTTTCAGTATCACAAATGCAGTGCAGACAGCAAAAGTACTTTCTAGCAAAAAAAGGTTATTTTTTTCACCCACAAAGTTACAGTTGTATTTACTGATTGTATTTCACTATCAGAAATGCAGTGCAGGCCGCAAAGGTACTTTCTAGTAAAAAAAAGGTGATATATTTCCAACCACAATGAAAGAGATGGATTTACTGATTTTCTTTCACTATCACAAATGCAGTAAAGGGCGCAAAGGTACTTTCTAGCAATAAAAAAGGTGATTTTTTTCACCTACAATGTCACAGTTGTATTTACTGATTATATTTCACTATAAGAAATGCAGTGCAGGCTGCAAAGGTACTTTTTAGCAACAAAAAAAACTGAGATATTTTTAAGCCAAATTGTCACAGATGGATTTAATGATTATATTTCACTATCAGAAATGCAGTGCAGGCAGCAAGGGTTCTTCCTAGCAAAAAAATGTAATTTTTTGACCCACAATGTCACAGTTGTATTTACTGATTGTATTTCACTATGACAAATGCAGCACAGGCTGCAAAAGGTACTTTCTAGCAAAATAAAAATAAAAAGTGATTTTTTACAACCAGAATGTCACAGTTATATTTACTGATTATATTTCAGTATCAGAAATGCAGTGCAGCCCGCAAAGGTACTTTCTGCAAAATAAAGATTTTTTTTTTTTTTTTTAGCCACAATGAAACAGATGGATTTGCTGATTTTCCTTTACTATCACAAATGCAGTACAGTCCACAAATGTACTTTTTAGTCAAAAATAAATAATTAATTTGCCCACCCAGAATCTAACAGATGGATTTACTGAATTTATTACACTGTCACATGTGCAGCACAGGGGTACTTTAGAGAAATAAAAGTGAATATGTCACCCCCTCAGTCCCTGAACTCACAGATGGATTATCTATATTATTTTCCCTTCCCCTGGCACATACGCTGTGCAGGTGCATATAATAAATGGGTATATGTCGCCCACTGAACTACAAGAACAGGATTAAATGATTGTCCCTGGCACATACGCTGGTGCAAGTGCACTGAACCTGCACAAAATGGCCCTGACGCCCACCTAACTAACAGACAGATTAAAACTTATTTTTCTGTGTCACTGGGCTCAGGGCAGGGTACAAAAATGCTGCATTGCACCCACAAAAAAAATAAAAAAAATAACTGTAGATCGCAGACTTAACACCAAGATCTGATATCAGATTCTTTCCTAATCTCTCCCTCACAGCAGCAGCATCCTATCCCTATACTAGTAAGAGCTGACGTGACGTGTGGTGCTTCATGACTCCAGCTTATATAGCGACTGGGTCACATGCTGCACTGGCCAATCACAGCCATGCCATTAGTAGGCGTAGCTGTGATGGCTTCTAAGGGCACACATCTTAAACACTTGTTGATTGGCTGCCCTGCAGCACTATATTCAAAATATTTGCGAATTCTCGAAGTGACGATATTTGCTATAAATATTCCCAATTCGAATATTCGCACCCAACACTATTAATGACACCTCTCAAAACACTGCATGATAACAATTCAAGTAAATAGCTACCCATGCAATAGATTAAAGATGCCCAATGTAAGATGCCCTGTGTTACAATTTCTAAAATATATAATTGCTTTTGGCGATGCATCATAGAGTTTACATGTTCTATCTGTGTTTGTGTGGGTTTCCTCTAGATACATGTATATCTTCCTACACTCCAAAAACATTTATGAAATTTATCATGAGGGTAATATTTGAAGTCAGTTTTACTAAAGGCTTCATTCACACGACCATATGAATAGGTCCACATCCATTCCAGGAGTGGACCCATTCATTTCAATAGGGCCGCTATAGAGCACCGGTCCTCTGTGTTCCACAAAATGTGTATCCGTGTTTTGCAGAACCGCAATTTGTGGACTGCAAAACACTACCCTAAGTCTGTGTTGGCATACATTGTGCCAAATCTATCACATCGCATATTATTTGTTAAAGGTCTTTAAACCTTTTGTCTGTAAATGCTACTCCGGTTTTTCTACATCACCTACTACCGGTATATGACTATTTTGTGCCTTTTTAATGTAGTCACTGTGACAAATCTGGAATGAAACTCATTAACATAGCTAACCACAGCCACTCTCCCACCCACTTTTCAAAATTGGAGATGCCGGTGTAAAACTGCAAATCATTGCACAATTGTTTGAGCAACTAATCCCAAAAAGTCACAAAACTTTATTTTGCGACTTTTTGAAGCCAGCCTGAATTATGAATGTAGGGCATGATAAATTCCCCCATTGGCTTTATTGTGTCTGCCTGTTATGGGAAAATTACATTATAAGTGCCCTCAGGGACAGGAACTGATGTGATTGGTAATAATTAGGGATGACCGAATCATCATGTTTCATCTCAAGTCGATTCGCATAAAACTTTGTTCCAATACTGTACGGAGCGAGGGCTCGGTACAGTATTAAAATGTATTGGCTCTGATGAGCCGAAGTTTTTACTTTGCGAAGTCTCGCAAGACTTCGCATAATAACTTCGCATAAGTGGTACCTTGGAACCGAACCCGAGTTCGGGAAATGTTTTTTTACAGTATAAATCAAGTTCTGAAGTTATTATGCGAAGTCTCGCGAGACTTCACGAAATAATAACTTCGGCTCATCGGAGCTAATACATTCTAATACTGTATGTAGCGCTCTCTCCGTACAGTATGGAAACAAAGTTTTGTGCGAATCGAGTTCGGATGTTTCATCTGAAGTCGATTCGCTCATTCCTAGTAATAATGTAACACAATGTTCTGGAATATGATGGCCCTATAAAAGAAACAGGAAATAAATGCTAATAAATAAATAAAATAAATAAATCACTTAACAAATAATAATAAGCACCATAAAATAATCCATATTGTGTAGTTGTAAATATAAATTAAATATGCAATTTATTACTCTATTAATTTTAATTCACATTCTTCCTGTTTTTGCACTCTCTCTTGATTCATAGTTGCCTATTGTCTTTCATTCTACTTTTACAACAGAGTTTCACAAGGTTTGTGTTAATATAAACAATGCACACTTTCTACCCCTTTTCGGATTTTCTTTAAAATATATAAAAATAAATTACAGCATATTACCAAACGTATAAATTACATTACCCCATTAAGGTCATGTTCTTGTGGTCGTATAAATCTTTTCATTGACAAATAATGAAGAAAAAAACCTTTCTAAATGAATGATTATTTGGAGATGTAAGTTAAAAGTAATTAATCAAAAGCAAATGTAAATAGGTCCAAAGACTCGTCAACTTATGTTACAGTATGTTTATATTAGCTGCACCAGTAGAGTAAAGAAAGGATTAATTCTGTTTCCATTAAGTCTCTGAGGCTTTACAATAACTAAGATATGCATACCTTTCCAGCATCTGGGGGGAAAAGTGCCAAAAGACGCATTTAAAAAATCCTATGAAGTGTTAAATTTGAAGAGCAGGGTAGGTTATGTACTGAGAGGATTTGAGATGAGGTGGAGCCACAAGGATTTTTCAGAACAATATACAGCATAATAGTTTGATTGGATAAAATAGAGTTGGGTAAAGTATTTGAAAATTAAATTTTGGCTGCTTCGCCGAATTTTACTAAAATATTTGCTTTGTGACGAATTACTTTGTACCCCTCAGATATATGATTGTTGCATCTGATATACATAACACTGTGTTAAAAAAATAAAAAATCATACTACCTCATATTGCTCCAATGTCCATCTGGAGAGACAACTAGCGGCACCCTGGGATTTAATGGCTCTTCTGCACACAAAAAGGCCTCTTCTTCCGGTTATAGCTAAACATGCTTTGGTCCGGAGAGACACGATCGTAACATGGAAAATTCTTAGGCATTTATTCGGGTTATCGTATCAGTTCTCAAAACATCTCCCCTTATGTAACAATCTGGGCTTTATACCAGGTCAGAATGAGAAATCTTTCAGACACTGGGCGACTAATAGGGTGAAGACCATGGGTGACCTTTTTCATGAGAATGAGAATAGATGGGCAACATTAGCAGAGTTGAAAGGCAGATGGAATCTTAAGGGACCCAACTTGTTCCCGTATATGAAGGTGAGAAACTATGGTAGGAGCCTCGTGACAGACGTTACTGAAGAGTTAAGGTTGAATAAGTTTGACTCATTCTCAAACATAAAAATAGGGTACCCATTTCGATACTATATAATACACTAAGGGGATTTTGGGACGATCCCATATCAAAAATAATGTTTAAAAGATGGGGAAGTAAACTGAAAATTGAGGGGGTTCAGGACGCGGCCCTGAAGGGTATGGCTGCTCTATCTAAAGCGGTGGTCAATGAAAACTTGAGGGAAACACAGCTTAAGATCTTACACCATGCACTTTATGGCTTTGACCTACCGGTGACAGTGGAAATACTTGACAGAATAGTGGCATGTCCCAAGTGCTTCGAAGCCAAAACTGACCTATTTCATGGATTATGGAGTTGCCCCAAGTTAGATGAATATTGGAAGCAAGTGCACCAGATTCTAAAGAAAACCAGTAATTATAGGAAGGAACTAACACCAGCAATGGTTATACTGCAGGCTGAAACTCAAGGAGGTCAAAGTGTGGTTGGCAAGAATGTAGGGAAATCCCTTTCAGCAATGGGACACAAGGTGTTGATGGAGGCCAAATGCTGCATACTGTCAGTGTGGTGAGGGTCAGAGGCTCCTACAATAGATATGTTAATCAAACTATTGCATCGGAACTTCCATCTAGAGTGGATTGATTCACTAATTAAAAAAGGAATCCTGGGAAAAAACTATACCAGACATGGAGGTGCTTCATATTAGAATATATACAGGTATCATGGAGCCTTTTACCCTGACCGCTTGGTATTTGAGAGAAGATCTGAAGGGTCAGCTAGGCAGGCTAAAGATAGACAGAGGTTAAGCGTGAGGGTTAAAAGTCAGATTAGGAAAGGGTTTGATAAAAGAGCTGATACAATAAGAAAAGAGATGTTGTTCTGAGAGGATTTAGTGGGGATGTTCTTTACGGGGGGGGGGGGGGGGAGACGTAAAAAAGGGGGAAAAATGTTGTGTTACTGGTACTGTATTCCAAAATGGCTCAGAGATACATTGTACGAGGTTATATATTGCCTATATTTTGTGAATAGAGCAACACGAGTGGATTGCATTGTTTTTATTGCTTTACTGCAGGGGTCCTCAAACTTTTTAAACAGGGGGCCAGTTCACGGTCCCTCAAATCGTTGGAGGGCCGGACTATTGTTTAACTATGAGCAATTATATATATTTACCAGTATTTCAATGGGAATCATTCCCCCCCTCCCTTGTCACTCTCTTTCTCACCCCCTCCCTTGTCACTCTCATTCCCCCCTCCCTTGTCACTCTCATTTCTCATCCCCCCTACCTTGTCACTCTCATTTCTCAGCCCCCTCCCTTGTCCCTCTCATTTCTCAGCCGCCATCCCTTGTCACTCTCATTTCTCAGCGCCCCTCCCTCCCTTGTCACTCTCATTTCTCAGACCCTCCCTCCCTTGTCACTCTCATTCCCCCCTCCCTTGTCACTCTGATTTCTCAGACCCCTCCCTTGTCACTCTCATTCCCCCCTCCCTATTACTCTCATTTCTCAGTCCCCTCCTTGTCACTCTCATTTCTCAGACCCCTCCCTTGTCACTCATTTCTCAGCACCCCCCTTCTTGTCACTCTTTCTCAGCCCCCTCTGTTGTCACTCCCCCCCTTCTTGTCACTCTTTTTCTCAGACCCCTCCCTCATCACATTGTCACACTGCTCATTCATTACTTACCCCCTCCTCTAGTGTAGCGTGGCCGAGCTCTGTGAGGTCCGCGGTAAAGGAGCATTTGTTTCCTGTCCCGGCCGGACTGATAGGAAGCGCACACTAAGTGAGCACTTCCTGTCAGTCCGGCCGGGTACAGGATACAGGAAACAAAGTTCCTGTACCGCGGACCAGACAGAGCTCGGCCACGCTACACTGTCTGTCCCTCTCTTCATCCGCCGCAGCCCCGTCGCGTCTCCACTGGGAGGAGGTGATGGTGCCCTGCTGAGCCGTGAGAAATGGCAAAAACACCCATCGGGCTGGATCAGTTTCCTCGGCGGGCCGCATGTGGCCAACGGGCCATACTTGAGGACCCCTGCTTTACTGTAACACAATGATAAAGATTTGTACCTGATCCATTTGCTCGCAGCCGGCCACTGCCAACTTGCACGGGATTTCGTCCGAGACCTTCAAGCAAGATGAAGATGGCCGGCCCGTCGCAAGCAAATGGAGCACATATGATCTTTTTTGTTGTTTACACTTGTCGCGAACCAGCTGCTGTGAATCCACTGTGCCACATGTCCTACTTCCTCTAAGGGCGTTGTCTAAGTGATTCCCTCGATCTTCACAGTACACCTTATGGTGGGGATAGACTTTCCCGAGGGGAACACCAGGTTGCTACCTCTTGAGGAGGATAGGCACACAAGGCAGCGGGTCCAGGTGGACCAGGAGCTACCTGAGAAAGGTACCAGAGGTACAGGCGTTGTCAGAAGGCTAAGTCATTACCAGGAGCAACAGTGCAGGACCGAAGGATGAGGCAGATGTGAAGTCAGACAGGCAATAGGTCAGGCAGGCGGCAAAGGTACAGGTCAGGCAATCCGGGTCGGCAACAGGAGAGTCAAGGCAAGCAGGCAGGGATCAAATGGGTAGCAGAATCCAGGAACACAAGAATGAGTCAGGAACACAGGAACACAAGCGGCTATCAGGAACCTTAGCAGGACACAAGGACCATTACACTGAGGCATCTGGGAAGGGGACTGAGCCACTTATATTTGTGCAGGAGGGCTAGGATTGGTTGGCTAGCTCACATGATCCAACACATCAAACACAGGAAGTGACGCGCGCTGGCCCTTAAGGAAATGGTGCAGGAAACAAGCAGCAAGCATGCTGTGGCCAGGGCTGAAAGGAAACAGTGGCAGCAGATCATCACTGAACACGGCGCCCGGGACTGTAGCGGTAAGCATGGGAACAGCGGCGCATGGCAGCTGCTGTTACAGCACTATCGATTTGCTTCCACGAAGAACAAGGATATTCACCTTTGCAGCGAATCAAATTTATCCTGAAATTCGGATAGGAGTCATTCAACATACTAGACATTAGTATAATAAATGTTTTATAATAACCATATAGTGTAACACAATTTTCCATTATAACTACCACAAACAACCCCAACCTTCAAAAAGTTAAAAATTCTAGTTGCCTCTAGCATCCATTAGGTGGAGTACACTTCAGAATGATCTTTAAATCCGGTAGGATATTATCATCTCTTTGCAGTGAGCCCCCCCTAGTGACAGCTGCAGTCAATCAGGATTTTATCATTTTTGAGTTTCCCCATGACAGTATTGTGACAGTGTTATGACATATGGCTAGAATATAACTAAACATATTGAACTGTTATAGGCACCAAAAATAGCTATTGGACTGCAAGAGGTTTACAGTAGTACATTACTTTCTTGCATCGTGGTCTTGCTGATTTCCAAACCTGGCTGGTATCCATTCTCATGGAGCTGACAACCTATTCTCTTTGAGTACATTTTCTGGATAACATAAAATACATACAGACAAAAAAACTCTCTTTGAAATATTCTGATATTAGCTCATTTATTTAGTTTTCCATTTATATCACTTCCATTTTAATTCTAAAGCTTGCTAATAAAGTATATTTCTTTCAAACTAATGATCTCTTTGGCCAGGCTTACATTGGAACTCAGACTCTCATACGATAGTAATAAGATTCTAGAATGAATATGTCTTACTGCCAACATATCTGCCTCCTGCCAAGGTATCACAGCTGTCTACCAGCAGGAGATGTGTAACGGGTGTCAGCAGAGAACATGTTCTGTTACTGCTGCTGTCTCGTAAACATTGATTCTGCATTCGTAAAGCCTAACACAAATGGCTCTTGAGGTCCTCTTGATTTACTCACCAATATGTCCTATGTCCAAAGTGCACAGTGTAAAGAGGAGCTGGCGACGCATACTGTCCTTGCAGCGCCACCAGCATCCCGTTTGTGTGAAGCGAGGACGTGGCCGGCGTCCTCGTCTCCATGGTGATGGCGGTGCGGGTAGGTCCTGGCCACACACGCCTCCTCAGCATGGCCGGCGTCCTCCATTCCCTAGACAATGAGCAGCAGGGGAGCTGAGCGCAGATAGTGATGAATTGGCGTTCAGCTGCATTGAGGTATGTGATGCGAGTAACGTGACGCTGTCCACATCACGTGACTCATCAATTGGGGCTATTTAGCAGGCAGTCTGCTGGCCACAGGTTGCCTGTGATTGTTCTTACCACAGTAGCGTATTGAATATCGTGACTACTGTGCTTTTGACTTTGGCTTGTTTTGGACTTCATGTCTGTGATTTCCCTGGTACTTACACAACCTCTAGGCTTCTGACCCTGGCTGGTATCTGACTTCGCTATTGTTATTACCCTTGTACTGTTGTCTTGTACTGTTGTTACCTCTTGGTTCTTGACCTCGGCTTGTGTTGACTTGGATTTAGTATTTTCCTGTGTCTCTGCGTTCCTCCTTGGCTCTCTTGATTCTGGTTATGGTAGTTTTCTTCCTTCCTTAGGCCCCTGCACGTATTTAAGCTAGGGACTGCCGCCCAATTGTTTACTGTTGGTTAGGACGGACCGTGCACGTAGGTAGGGATAGAGGTGCGGGTGGAGTTCAGGGCTGCACTAATCCCTACCTAACGTGACACACAGTAGGAATTTTAGATAAGTAATTGACAGAAATAAATAGATACAACTGTTCCTTCAATTGCAAAAAAAGTGTCATCAAGAACACAGATGAGTGAATTTCTTGAAATTAGTTTTGGGTCCAGTTCTAATGAATCAGTAGGATTTTTCAATTTGGGTATAAATAAATGCATAAATACTGCTCCAATTGGCCTAAATATTGATGCATGACACTCTGAGGCCTACTAGGATACATATTTGTGTCTCTCTTTTTTTATTATTTTTATAATGTTTTTTTCTCTCTCTCAGTATTGTCAATGTTTAAAAACACACTGCACTGTTGGATTTGTTATGGTTTAGAAAATTAAAAATGTTCAAAAAATTGTCCTTTATTGGGGGCAGATGCCTTCCTGTGTTTGTACATATGCAGTAGTAAAGGAAAAAGTAACATCTTGTTCTGAACCAGCTGTCCAAAAAGTATGACTGTCCATGTTTATACACATAGTAATATCGTAAAAAGTGGTCCAAAGATTTTCTTCTCTTCCGGAAATGTAGCAGTAAATTGTGGAACCTGATGAACAAGACCAAAAATATGCAAATATGTAGGGTTAGAAGTAGCATCAGTAGCAGCTGATAAAGCAGTACCCTATGGGATCTGATGGACAGAAAATATGTGGCTGTGTAGGGGTAGTAGTAGTGGCAGTATTATTGGCAGTAGCAGTACAGTATATAACCTGACAGACAGGAGATGTGTAGCAACGTAGAGGTAGTAATAGTGGCAGCAGTAGCCAAGGCAGTGTCAGGACAGTATAGAACCTGACAGAAAAGGCAGGAAATTTGCAGCTATCAAGGGGTAGTCATAAAAAGAAGGGGTGCTGCAGCTGCGGCATACAATATGGAACATGCTGGGAAATCAGACAGTGGCTTCATTGGGCTGACGATAAATAGCCACTGTTAGCAACGTTTCATCTATTAATTGGCATCAGCCGGAGGTGTGTTAAAATCCTCACGGACCCATGCCTCATTAATTTTCCAAAATGTAATGTTTTCTACACTTGCAAAGGACAATTTCATCTGCTTTGGTGTGACAACACCATCTGCTATGTTTAATATCTTCTCTCATTGTATATTGGAGGCTGAACAAGACAGTTCAGCAATAGCAAACTGGACCAGTTCGGGTCACTGTTCCATTCTGTCTCTCCAGAAGTCCATGGTGTCAGGTAAGCAAGATATGAAAACTGTCCAGGGGAATGACATATGTCCTGACTCACAAATCTGGCGGCCCCTTCGAAGGTGGTGAGTGTGTGACACATGTCCCTGACGCGCTGCCATTGTCTGATCTCCAAATAGCAAATAAGAATGGCTGAAATGCAAAGACACTCTTCTGGACATAGCTAGCACCTTCTTCAAGCCATTATATTTTTTTTAAAGAGCATTGCACTACCAAATGTATCACGTGTGCCATGCAGGGAGCATGCCTCATATAACCAAAAGCAGCACAGCCACAATGTTCCTGTCATTGACCACATCTCTGAGTTGTAACTGACGGGTAGACATTCAGCATGATATGTTTTGAGAGATGCTCTTAAGCACAGATCCACTGTGTGGCTTCTCTTGCTCATCAGTTCTAAAACACAAAAGCAATGCTTCAGTTTACAAATATGAAAGGATGGTGGTGAATGAAAGGGTGGTGGTGGAATGGAACCAACACCCTGCCCTGTTTCTTTTGGGGAGGAGGGATGTCCAGTGATAAGAGTGTGGAGGAGCTGGATTAATGCCTGATGTGGATCCAGTCTAACACAAACATGGAAGTGTCGATATCAACTGGTCTTGCTGTGGTGCAGTGTCACCACTACCGAGCAAAGCATTGACCTAGTTGGGCACTGCCCCTGACCATAACAGTTGCTCCATGTATCAATGGTGGCATGCACCTTGCTGCACAGCAAACATTCCAAGAAATGGCACACATTCTCCGAATTGAAAGACAAGACAAATTTCAAAAATTTTTGAAAGACAAGAAAACAAATTTCAGCAATATTTTTAAGACAAACATTTTCATAATTTTTTTTACCAGTTGGACAAAGTCCAATACAATTTATGTAAGGTCAGGTACATGACTCTGATAAAATGAATTTTTGTAAGGCAATTTTTGTTGGAGTTAAACATACTGTAGTAACATATTGGGTCATTTATTAAACTGGTGTAAAGCAGAACTGGCTTAGTTGCCCATAGCAACTAATCAGATTCCACCTTTCATTTTCCAAAAGAGTTGTCAAAAATCACTATAACTGACGCCTATAACTTTTTTGTAGTTATGTGCGTGGAGTTGTATGAGGTCTCATTTTTTTGTGAGGTCATGTGTACTTTTCATTGATATCATCCTGGGGTGTGTACAACATTTTGATCACTTTTTACTTGCTTTTTTATGGGAGGAAAAGCAATCAAAAGATGTCAAATCGGCCATTTTGACCCCTTTTTTGTTTTGCCTTTTTTAGTATGGACCCATGTTTTTATTCTTATTTTGGGGAACGGAGAGTGGGTCACATGGGTCACATGGTCCAATGGTGATGGAAGCATGTGATTGGACCATGTGACCCATGTCACCCAGTGACGTCACGGAAGGTCCTTTACCCCCCAGCTGAAGACAGAACAGGAGATCGGCAGCTACGCACTCAATTGGAGGGGGTGAGTTACTTTTTCTTATTTTTAACCCTCAATCAGCCATTTTACTTTGCATTCTGTATTTAGAATGCTATTATTTTCCTTTATAACTATGTTATAGAGGAAAATAATAAAATATACAGAATACTCAACCCGAAACCGGACTTCAGTGATGAAGTCCGGCTTCGGGTCTTGGTACCAAACATGCCGATTTTTCTCACGTGCGTTCAAAACGCATTACAACAGTTTGCACACGCGTGGAAAAATCGGGCATTTTCCCGCAACGCACTTATCCGGGCGTCAAACATAACGCCTGTGTGAAAGAGGCCTAAGGTGCATCAGCGGGCTTCAAATGGGACATGGCATCTAAAAACCAGTTCAGCAAAATCTGCCTTCCAAAAACCATATGGCGCTCCTTTTCTTCTGCACCCTACTGTGTGCCCATACATCAGTCTATGACCACATGTGGGCACGTGTTTATGTAAACCGCAAAATCAGGGTAATGAACATTGAGTTTTGTTTGGCTGTTAATCCTCGATGTGTTAAAGAAAAAAATCTATTAAAATCAAAAATCTGCCAAAAAAGTGAAATTTTGAAATTTCATCTCTCTTTTCCTTTAATTCTTGTGGAACACCTAAAGGGTTAACAAAGTTTGTAAAATCATTTTTGAGTAGCTTCAGGAGTTTAGTTTCTACAATGGGGTCCTTAAAAAGTGGGTTTTGGAAACTTTCTTAAAAATTTTAAGGATTGCTTCTAAACTTCTAAGCCTTCTAGCATCCTAAAAAAATAAATAAATTACATTTAAAAAATGATGCCGACATAAAGTAGACATAATGGGGAATGATAGGTAATAAATATTTTATGAGGTATCATTTTCTGTTTTAACTGCCTGCCGACCGCCTAACGCAGGGCTGCGTCCAGGCGGCAGGCTTGTTCCTCCTTGACGCGGTGGCACATCATCTTGCGAGAGGCGAGACTTGCTGTGAACGCGCGCACGCGCGTTCACAGCAGATCGTGCCTCGGCAGTTGTACTGCAGCTTGGCAGGCTGTAGATGCAAAATACAAAGCATCAAAGAGATATATCAGACACTGTTTTGTTAACAGCGTCTGATATACCTGCTACCTGGTCCTCTGGTGGTCCCATTTGCTGGGATCGTCCACTAGATGACCAGGTAGCTATGTAAAGTAGCACCAAGCACCACACTACCCCACCCCCGTCACTTAATAACCCCCTGTTAACCCCTGATCACCCCACATAGACTCCCTGATCAACCCCCTGTCACTGATCACCCCCCTGTAAGGCTCCAAAACACATTGCCCTACTTCTCCTGAGTACAGCGATACCACATGAGTGACACTTTTTTGCAGCCTGGGTGCACAAAGGGGCCCAAATTCCAACGAGTACCTTTAGGTTTTACAGGGATGCTCACAATTTAGCCGCGCCCAAAATGCCAGAACAGTAAACACACCCCACAAATGACCCCATTTCAGAAAGTAGACACCCCAAGGTATTCACTGAGGGGCATAGTGAGTCCGTGGGAGATTTTTTTTTTTTTTTGCCAGAAGTTAGCAGAAATGGAAACTTTATTATTATTTTTTTTCTCAGAAAGTGTCATTTTCCGCTAACTTGTGAAAAAAAAATGAAATGATACATGAACTCACCATGCCCCTCCACGAATATTTTGGGGTGTCTTATTTCTAAAATGGTGTCATTTGGGGGGTATTTATGCTATCCTGGCATTCTAGCACCTGAAGAAACATGACAGGTGCTCAGAAAGTCAGAGCTGCTTCAAAATGCGGAAATTCACTTTTTTGCACCATAGTTTGTGAACGCTATAACTTTTACCCAAACTAATAAATATACACTTACTGGATTTTTTTTTTTTATCAAAGACATGTAGAACAATAAATTTATAGAAAAATTTATATAGAAATGTAGTTTTTTAAAACAGAAAGTGAAAAATGTCATTTTTTTGCAAAAATTTCGGTCATTTTTGATTAATAGCAAAAAAAGTAAAAATGTCAGCAGCAATGAGATACCGCCAAATGAAAGCTCTATTAGTGAGAAGAAAAGGAGGTAAAATTAATTTGGGTGGTAAGTTGCGTGACGGAACAATAAACGGTGAAAGTAGCGTAGTGCAGAATTGTAAAAAGTGGCCTGGTCATTAAGGGTGTTTAAGCTAGGGGGGCTGAAGTGGATAAAAGCAGAGAAATTGAAATATTGAAAATTGCGATTTTTTTCAAAATGTTTGCTAAATTTGGTATTTTTTTATAAATAAAAGTGAAATATATTGTCTCAAATTTATGACTATCATGAAGTACAATGTGTCACAAGAAAACAATCTCAGAATGGCTTGGATAAATAAAAGTTATTACCACATAAAGTGACACATGTCAGATTTGCAATAAATGGGCAGGAAAGTGAAAAATGGCCTGGGGTTGAAAGGGTTAAGTTGCAAAACTGTGCACATAAATCTGGTGTAAAATCACACAACTAATAGGTGATATAAACTTAGGCTAGACAGTTTAAAGGTGAGTTTAAAGGTGAGCCAGATTGTCCATTCAGCATCAGCCACTATGATAAATCTGGCCACTGTCTAAAAATTAGACAGTATTAGTAAAATAACCCCTTTGAATATTAACATGCCTTGTCCTCTGTTTAGAGGCATAACTGTAAACTTGTAGACCCCAATACATATTCTTTAACAGTGTGCCTGACCTGCTATGCACCATTTATATCACAGGAATGTCTTTGATCCCCCTCTGGCATCATGGTCCGGATATAACTGCGACCTCTGCGCCCTCTCTAGCTACAACTCTAGTTAGGCCAAGTTCACACTTCAGTTATTTTATCAGTTATTTCCATCAGTTATTGTGAGTCAAATCCAGTAGTGAAGCCTACTTACCCTCAGTTCACACTTGCACGTTTTACAGCGCGTTCAAACGCGCTGTAAAACGCATGACCGATGCGAACCAATGCTTCCCTATGGGACAGGTTCACATTTTCGCGTTTTACAACGTGTTCGAACGCGCTGAAAAATGCCCGACGCATAATCAAGTACTTGAGCTTTTTTTGGGGCGTTTGTCGCGCGTTTTGGCCCATAGACTTCAATGGGAACGCGCAACGCTTGTATTTTGGGCGTTTTTTAAAACTGAAAACGCGCGTTCGAACATGCGTTTATGAATTTGCAACATGCTGGAAAGGCCAAACTTCATATAGACAGGGATATTTGGTCATTGGACAACACTGCAGTTAATCACACAAACGCGCGTAAAACACGCGTTTACTATTGCCAAAAATGCACACAAAAACGCGGAAAACGCGCGTCTCAGAAATGCTCAGGTCTGAACCCAGCGTTAGAGATAAGGTATAATGGAAGGATCTTCACCTGTTCTGTGTTTTTGACGCAAACCTTGTTTTGGCTCCCAATAACTGATGGAAAAAACTGATCAAATAACTGTTGTGAACTTGGTCTAAGGGAGCGTTTACATCTCTGTTTCATGTTCCATTCTTCTGATCCATCAAAAGAAAAGCAAGAAAAAAAAAAAGATCCCGTGCATCAGTCATGCACAGGATCCCTTTTTTTTAACGGTATTCTGTAAAAAATGTATGCTGTTGCACAATTAGCATTCATCTGAGCCATTTCCATCTGAGATCTTTTTTTAGACTGAAAAAATTACTGCATGGATCTCAGATGGAAATGGCTCAAATGGATGCCAAATGTGTAACAGGATCAGTTTTTTTAAACAGAATCATGTTTTTTTTTCTGTTCTTCTGACAAATCAGAAGAACGGAAAATGAAACAGTGACGTGAACTCTTCCTTAGCAGTGCAAGAAAGAGAATGAAACTGTGATCTTTAGAAATATAATGGTAAAGGATGAATTCTGAACTTTTTGGCCAGAAGTTTTAGGAGGTGCAAATGAAATATTTTACTTCTATACTGTCTTGTTACTGGGAGGGTCTTTGAAAGACTGGGGAGGAATTGAATGGCAGAGACTCCTAAGTTGGGGTGCACATTATGTTTGGACTATATGGTAACTGCATCTGCTTGAGATGCTCCAGCTGTCTTCTGGTGGTGTCATGCTGCATCCTGTCATATCAGTGGAATAATATACAAAATATATGTAATAGGACAGCTGCATAATATTTCATTCCATTAATAATAATATATTGGAGGCTATCTTATTCCGTCATAGTTTATGAAAGCCATCCCCTAAGTGGAGTCTGAAAAAACACTTTTTCATGTTCATTGATTTTATGTTCAAGTTTTACAATTTTATGTTATATTCAAGTAAATTGTACATTGAAAATACATGTCAGTCCCTTGGAAAGCACAGGATTAGCTGGAAATACTAGTTACAATAAGTAAGTGTGTAACATAATATATAAATGCATAAAATGAAAAATAATAGCAATTCAAAAACAAAGTTCCTATCTTAGAGGATACATTCGGGGTACCTCAGGTACCAGTCCCTAGCTGCACCTACTAGCAACACACCTTATATATGTACTATAGGTAAGGCGATGGGGTGTTCTCCCTTGGTTAATTATCCCCTTGTGTTATTAGATGTACTGTATATACTGTACAGAAGCCTATGGCCAAGTCTATGGCCAAGCATAACGGACCCTTCTCGGATTCACATCCCCACCTATCACTTGGTTGAACTTGATGAACTTATGTCTTTTTTCAACCGTATTAACTATGTAACTATGACTTTGTTTTCCGTCCTGCATAATGGAAACCAGAAGGATCCATTATGCTTGTGATGTCACAGAACAGGGATAATAAATAAAGTGATGTCAGAATACGGATAGAAAACAGGGATGTCACAATAAAAATCATAAACACAATGATTGCACACAATATACATAATAAATATTGTGATGTCACAGAATTTAAATTATAAATGCCACAATACAGAGAGAATAAACAGTGATTTGTCTGCACGGGGATAATAATAAAAACATTATGTCACAGTACATGGATAATAAGCACTTTCAAGTTATAGAAAAAAAAAGGTTATTGCACACAGCATATGAAGGCTGTCATGTCACAGAATAAGGGTAATTTATAATATCCAAATAGTGATGTCACAGAAAATCACTAAGGACCAGAGTGATGTCACAGGATAGGGATAATGTCCAAACATAGTGATGTCATTGATGATCAGTAAGAGCTACAGTGATGCCACATTGCAAGATAGTACCAAATTGATTGGCAGAGACATAAGTGTGGAAAATAGGGTGTGGTGTTTAACAAGCAGGATATGCTCAACCCATATGCAGTTGTGCATGTATATAGGGGAGCACATAGAGAGAGACATAAGTGTACGACAAGTGTATTTTCCAGTGTCCAGCGTCATTGGCAGGGTATAGTTTTCCAAAAACATGTTGCAAATTTTTAAGTTTAGGCTAGGTTCACATCACATGTTTGCCCTACATTTAAAGAGTAACTAAACTTTTATTTAAGTTTTTTTAAACATCCCAAATGCCCCCAAAATAATTTTTCTTCTATACTTTATGAATTGATTTTGACTTTTTGCTAAAGATATTTCCTGATGTGCTATGCCAGCATTTAGCCAATCTCAGGGGGCACAAGCAAGAGCAGCAATAAGTGCACCTGCCCATACACCGTTCTCTGCGGCTCCATTGATACAATGCAGAGTCCATACTCCATACACCACTGACAAGTCAGCGATGTGCCAGAATAAGGAATTTAAAGCGTGGTTGAAATCAGGGCTTTAGGTGGAAATTTCTTTAGTAAAAAGTCAAAATGAATTAATAAAGTATATTAGAAAATATATTCTTAGGGCATTTGGGACATTTAAAAAAAAAGTTGAATAAAAGTTTAGTTAATCTTTAATGTATACATTGGGAAAACAAGGAGTCTGCAGACTCCAGTAAAAAACGCATATGTTTGCCTATATATATTTTTTTTTACAATGGAACTCTATGGTGATGGATGACACTGAATGGCATTCGTCTGAGGCATACATTTAACGTACGGTTGTTATATGCTTTAAACATAACACAAAAACATTATGTGAGCCCAGCCTAATAAGTGCACAATAAGAGTTTGTTAGACATTGTGCAACTGCACCTTTTTTTCAAGAACCTGTTGCCAAACTTCTACAATTAATAAGCGTACAATAAGCGTATTTCCAGCAACATCATGAATATATTTTTTTGCCGCACAATTTGCCGCACACTATGTACAACTATGCATTTTTTCTAAATTTATTCAATTAATAAGTGTACAATAAGTTTATTTTGCGGTGCCACAGTCAGTGTATATTTTTGCTGTAGTCTATGACCAATTTCCATTTGTCATATTTTATTCACGTAATAGTTACTTTTCCAGAAGCGCTGCACTATGCTCTTATCACCTATAAGCAGCGATATCAAGCTGCACCTCCCTCACTTCAACACAAAATACAATATAGCTCTATTAATTTGATACCGCACTCTATGTCTAGGTAAAAATATACAGTATACTGTGTCTATGCAGAGCCAAGTAGTTACCTCCCGTTGCAAGGAGGGCAGCGCAATGGGAGGTAACTACTTGGCTCTGCATAGACACAGTATACTATATATTTTTACCTAGACATAGAGCATGGTATAAAATTAATAGAGCATTTGTCATATTTTGTTTACTGCCCCTACACTGCTGCACACCTCCTTCCTTGTCTCTCAGTTTCCATACTGTAGTGTTGCTGATCCCAAAAAAGGGAGAATTTTTCGATTGCTTGTTCAGAACAAGCCAATGCTTTTCCCAATATCAACATGTCAGAAAAGCCCCCAAAAAGCTAACTTTTTGAACCTTTTTCGTGTTAAAAAGCATAAGAAATCTGACAGCGCAGTGTATTATTAAACATGTTGGTTGTTAACACTGTCAATCAGTGAGACAGTTGCAGATCTTGTCATGCAAGTTGTTTTAATTTTTAAAATATTTTTCCAAAACAGAGACTATAAAAGCTGATTGGTTGCTATGAACCCAATATCAGTATTACAGTTTAAACAAGTTTTTGTGAGGAAGCAAATGCTCACATGTCTTTACAAATCTAAGGTATACATAAACTGTCTATGAGTGATAAGAACTCAGGTGGCACCCTTCCCTAAATAGTTTCACATCCAAAAATCCAATATTATTCCAACTCTAGTGATTAGTAACAGAGTACTCTTGCTATGCAAATATCTTTCCTTTCAGCCAAATGGCATTAGGGATGCTACATTACTGTGGTCTGTGGGGCATTATTTTTATTTCCTGTATCTTGAATAGAGATAATATATTACCTTTCTTGCAGACTGGCAGGATCAGTGACACTTTAGATTGGGACATAGTGCTTCTTGTGCAGTTTTCTCTGTACTTGAAGTGAATGACCTCTGATGATGACAGGGTCGCCATCTCCTTGAGCCCTCCTAACCTTGGATAAGCACTAATACTGAAGGGTTTGGATTATCGGTGCAGTTAATTTTTAATCTTGTCAGGTAGGGCAGGATACCAGTAAAGTCCTTCCCATAATACACTCACAGAGGCATTGGGATGACATATAGAACACACATATTTGTAGTCCTTGTACAAGGACCCTCCAAGAAGCCAGTACAGAGGATGGGAGTGGTAGTGGCCCAGATGAGATCATGTATCAAGGTGTACCCCACCGGGTCATTGCTTCCTGGGGATTTTTACAGTGAAATGGTGGTATAAGGAATCAGGCCAGAAGAAAATGAATAGAATACACAATGCAATTTCTCTCCTCAGACGATGAGGTATGGTGGCTGGCAAAGTAGCTGATAATGACACCTTTGGTATGCTGTCTTGCTGATATCTCCTGAATTTCTGGCTAACAGCTCTATGCTTCCGCTTGTGGCTGCAGGTGTCCACTGTGTAATGCAGGCTCTTTTAGTTTTGTTTGGCCTGGATGTGATCTAGGTGATGGGTGTCTGAGCCATAGTCCCTCACCAGCAACATGGTCTGGATAGCTGTGGTAGCTGGTCACTCTTCTCTCTGTAAACACTTTGAATATATCTGTAATTCTCTATTCTTGCAGTCAATCTGGAGTAGTAGTCTGCCAGATGAGCGGGATCTAATCCTGGTACCTAAGATCCTTAGAGCAGGAGCAATTGGACATGCTTCCTCACCAGCTAGAACTCCCCTTCCTGGCAGGAAGTAGGAGCAGCCCACTCCTACCAAGAGGGGAGAAATATGGTTGGTAGCCCCATTCCTAATTTCAACGAATGCCAACCATACCTCATCTGCTGGTGTAGGGGGCATATATGAATATTGCAGAAACATAACACATACAACCAGCTCTGGGGTACTGCACTTGGCAGAATTTGAAGCCAGGAGCGCAGCAGTGGTGACCACTGCACCACTATGCCAACCCATACCACTATGAGAGTACTTTTATTAAAATAAAATCTGACATTTGATTTATTATATTTAATAGTTTTTATATTTAATAGTTTTTTGTCACTTTCACTTTGGGATTACAAATTAATTACAAGGCAAAGTGTTGACTGCATCTATATCTGGCAGTTTTTACTAGGCAGTTTTATACCATAAACTGAAGACAGACTCCTGGCTGCACAAATTGAAAAAAAAAACACACTCACACACTGGGATGTTCACTCCTCAGATAAGTAGTGTTACAAAACCTATGCATAAGTAACAGCGCTTGTTAGCCACAGCCAGCCATTTGGGAAAGCTCTCATAATTCATGGATCTTATTCCTACCCTTGTATCACATGTGGTTTACAAATGATTCAGTGTTAAAAAGTCTCTGTGGGTGCTAATGTGGAAGAAGTAAGCCAGGGGAATGAAAACAGGGCCCTGCATCATAACAGATGTGCTATTGTATATACATTTGGAAATAGGAAACGTGTACAAAAGTAACACATTTGTTTAGAGAAAGTCACTAAGTTTAGCAGCAGTTACTAAACAACCCAACAAAAAGCTTTTCTTAAGTCAAACAGTGCACAAGCACATGTGACCACAGCGCAAGAACGTTACAGCAAAATGAAAGACTTTCCAAACATGTGCTTGCTCAATATGTAATACCTTCCATGTTATCATTTTATAAGATGAATTCTTATCCCAATACCACAACTCCTAATATATACGGTATAACATAGTTTATAACATAGTTTATAAGGCTGAAAAAAGACATCTGTCCATCCAGTTTCAGCCTCTTTACTTGCAAGTTGATCCAGAAGAAGGCAAAAAACAACAACTTGTGAGGCAGAATCCAATTTTTCTTACTTTAGGGGGAAAAAAAAACCTTCCCGACTTAAATTAGGCAATCAGAATAAATCCCTGGATCAACAACCCATCTCTAATAGCTATGGTATATCTGTAATATTATTACACTCCAGAAATATATCCAGGCCCCTCTTGAACTCTTTTGGTGAATTCACCATCACCACCTCCTCAGACAGAGAGCTCCATAGTCTCACTGCTCTTACTGTAAAGAATCCTCTTCTATGTTTGTGTACAAACATCGTCACAGTCCTGGGGATAAATTGATGATGGGAGAGATCTCTGTACTGACCCCTGATATATTTATACATAGTTATTAGATCTCCCCTCAGTCGTCTTTTTTCTAAAGTGAATAACCCTAATTTTGATAATCTTTCTGGGTATTATAGTCTACCCCATAACTCAAAAACAGAGTCAATGGCAAGAAGACCATACATGGCAAGAAGTATACTCCAACATAGCAGAGCTAAATGTGACATTTAACTGTTTGATGCAACCTGATGTAAAGGAGTTAAAGTTACATAGTAAGAAATGCAGAAAAAAATGATATAGTAGGATTACAGTTGTGCAAATCAATTCTAAATGAATCATTTGTCACAAATTTCGCATAAATTCTTCTTCCAAATGGATCTAAGGCTTTGGTGATTCAATTCAAATGAATTGCTCAAAATTTAGCCCACAATTTTACATTTGAAATTCAGTACACTAGTGAGGGCAACAGGGCAGAGAAGAGGCAGATGGAGGATCACATGACCCCAGTGACTTGCCCACAATGCCTTGCAATCAGCCTGACAGTCCATCAGGGAGGGAGGATATTAGCTGGTTCACCAAGCACTGTGTTAGCTCTAAAGGAGGAACACCAATCTGAGCTCAGCCACTGATATGATAGAACATATCTGCATCACATTTTCCATATAAGATCGTAATGGACTCTGCCAGTGGAGCCTCAAAAGCTGTGTGGACCTAGGGTTAGCTTTAGTGGTGGCAATGGTGGCAGAAGAAATAACGTTATCGTTGCTGGTGGGGGGATTGTCATCCCCAAAATCTATTTATCAGAGTCATGAACCTGACCTGTCATAGATTGTAGTGGACTTTGTCTGATTGAGAATTTGTCTTGTCTTCCCAAAAATCTATTTATCAGAGTTGTGTACCTGCCCTGTCATATTGTTGGAGACTTAGACCAACTAAGAATTTTTTCTTAAAAAAATTGTTGTCTTCCAAAAAAATTATTTCTTCCCAGTGCATACTAAATAGAGATGGCCTTCCGGTTTGCCCTGCGGTCGTTTTGCCATATTCTTTTGCATTGCGCTGAACTCTGACCCATGAAACATCCATCAGGTGGGACAGGACAGCCAATTGAGACGTTTCAGCACATGGACACATCCCCTTCCTATAAGAACCCGATCTGGCAGCCATTTTACATTCTGTGTTTTGCCAGTGTAGGGCGAGGTTGCTTTGTGGAGCAGGGACAGGCTATTAGGGACACCATACGCTAGCTAATAGGGCCACAAAAGTCCTTTTAAGGACTGGCATAGGTGTGCTATTGATAGGTGTGATATAATGAGGGGTGTGATATACTTATAATATACTTTCTAACATAGAAAGTATATTATGGTGCATTTGTATTGTGCAGCAGTTGTGTGCGGTTCTGCTCCGATACCGCAGCTATATAGAGGGACAAACGCTATTGTAACAACTAATTGCCAACCACTCCATATGGATAAGGGGCAAGCATCCCAAAACAGCTTTTATTTAGCTTTTTCCTTCTCATGTTCCAAGAACTGTTAAAAAGTTGTACTTTGATTCATATGTAGCCACTTCCAGAAGGTGGAGCTAGTGATATGGTTGTCTTTCCCTGGGAAATTCCCCTTTACATAAATTTTCTTTAGGCATTAACAGAGATTATAAGCCTTTACATTTGCAGTGTTTTTTTAAAGGGGTTCTTCAAGAGTATAAAATGTCCCCTCATGTGTCGGGCACCCCACATGGAATATCCTTACTCCGCTCCCCGCTCCCAGTGCCTCTCCTGGTCCCACCACTGTTGCTTCTCCCTGCACACGAATTAAAACATCCGGTGTCAGGGGGAGCCTCCCTAGCATTGCCAGTGGCGCTACAGAGGCTCGTCCCTGTCTGCCATTGGCTGCTCTCCCCCCGACACCGGATGTGGTGGTGCAGGGACCAGGAGCGGTGCCGTGAGCGGGGACCAGGGTAAGTATATTCCCTGTGGGGTGCCCGGTTCATGAGGGGGCATATTATATGCTTGGAGAACTCCTTTAAGTAAACCTATAGATCACCTTAGGTGGAATAAGCTGTGCTAGACAGATCAGTAGTTTCCTTATATGATCATTTTGTCGCTGGGTAAAAATGTTTCTTTCTGCTTACAAAGAAGACAACAAATAAACATTCATGATTATTGTGAACAATATAACTGTAATTCTAGATATAGATAGGTATATCTCACAGCCTATAAATATGTGGCATACATAAGTGTGAAAACGGGAAATAGTCTCTCATGACACCATTTGGCTGTAAGAGGATAAGGCAACAGAATGTTAAAATATCAGATTTAATCTACAGCTTCCACATCTGAGCGAATGGTGGTGTGTAGGATTGATTAACTTTGAGTTTAGTAGAGTAAGAGATCTGAAAAAAGTTTAAATAGAAACATGACATACTAAATAGACTGTGATGATAATGGTGCACTAATCTATCTGTCTATCTGTCTATCTATCTATCTATCTATCTATCTATCTATCTATCTATCTACTACTTTTGAACCACATCTTTGGGAGTGCAATGGAATTACTTTATTTTTATCTACACTGGATGTTTGGATCATGTCTGTAGCTGCTGGCACACTATCTTAATTATTTTTGGACTGTTGTGCTGCTTTCATTGTATCTATCTATCTTATGCAAAATAAATAGGGAACCCCAGTATTGAGTCTACAACACAATGAAAGCCAAATATCCCTCAAAGGAAGGAAAACCAAGCAAAGTAGTGTCTCCATTACAGAGATCACCAAATCCACCATATTACATGGTCCCTATGTCAAGATCCTGCTTTTTTACAAGCTTTAAGGATGTGACGGGGAAAACCTAAGCCAGTTATCCATCCACAGACAGCTGTATCAGGGTGTTGCTCCTCATCAGTGTGGAGTAGGATTCTGGCTAACCAGGAGCAATGCCTTGGAGACTACTCAAACAAAACAATAGCTGATCTCAGGGAGACCAGCTACAGAAAACACCACAGAGCCTCATTTAAGAGTCTCAACACAGCAATCCAAAGTGCAATGCTCCCTGGGAAACAGTAATATGCTAAATAAATGTGGAGCCCCAGTTATGGGTCTACAACACAATGACAGATTGACAGACTGAATCAGGCCTGAGAACTAGGGAAGGAAGATGGACACCTCCTAGAGAAAACCCTAACCAAAATCCTGACTAACTACAAGTATGAACAGACCCCAAAGATAGGTGAGTTCCTACGCAGGAATACCTAGAACCCTATTTAGCCCTATAGGAACCTGGTACTAATGGCAGGGACGAGACTACCTGTTCCTCCAAAAGGAAGGACGAACAGGAGTCCACTTCAGGCCTAATACAAACATTAGGGAAAATGCAATACAGAGAATCCAAACAAAATTCAAAAGGGAAAGGAAACACTTAACTTCAAAGAGGCTATGGAAGCACCAAGAACTCAGCCAAGATCCAACCACAAACAATCCACAGGTACAGAAGCTTTAAACCGCACAGCATAGTGGGATAAGCAACTATAAATAAGGAAGGTTAAATGACCACATAAGCAACACCTGAAGGCAAGGGGTGTGGCCATAGCCAGAAACAACACAGACACCTATTGATCCACAAGGAAAACCTGTCAGATCAAACCACGTGTTGCCAGTTCCACAGATCTCCTGCCACTCACTGTCGCCGGGACATCCGTATGTCTCAGTACGTCTGCGACAGTACCCCTCTTCTACGGGTGACCTCCGGGACCGACCTTATCCGGGTCAGACCTGTGAAAAGCTTTCACCAAACGACTGGCATTCATGTCAGATGCCGGTACCCACATCCTCTCCTCTGGTCCATAACCCTTCCAGTGAACAAGATACTGAAGAGATTTAAGGAACTCGAGAGTCAATTATCTTGGCGATCTGAAATTTCAAAACTACCGTCCACCATTACAGGAGCGGGTGGCAAGGAAGACGGCTCCAAAGGTTCAACATATCTCTTCAATAAAGATTTATGAAACACATTATGAATTTTCAGAGCCTGAGGAAGTTCAAGACAACAAGCTACAGGATTAATAATGGCAGTGATTTTATATGGACCAATAAACCTTGTAACCAACTTCGAAGAAGGTACCTTTAACTTAATGTTTCTTGTGGACAGCCACACAGAGTCACCCACCATTCATATGTTTCCTGTCAGCCACACATTTATACTTGTTGCCCATATTCATCAACTTATCCTGAATTTTCTGCCATATAGATGACAATGGGGACGAAAAACGTTCCTCCTCAGGGACACCAGAAGTATCTGAACCAGAAAATGTGCCAAACTGCAGGTGAAACTCATTTTCCCCAAAAAAACAGCGACTTCCCATTGGACTCCTGTCTACAATTAATTATGGCAAACTCTGCCAAAGACAAAAACGAAGACCACTCCTCCTGATTCTCAGAGTCAAAACATCTTAACCATTTTAGGACCGCCGCACGCAGATACGCGTGATTGCGGTGGTCCGTCTGTTCCTCCTTGACGAGCGGGTGCGTCATCTCGTGAGAGGCGAGATTTGCTGTGAACGCGCGCGCGTGATTTGCTGTGAACGCACGCGCACGCGTGCGCGCGCGTTCACAGCAGCTCACAGATCGGAAGTTAAACTACAGCCTGCCAGCGATGCTCAATCGCTGGCAGGCTGTAGAAGTTAAATAAATGAAATCAAACAGGTATATCAGATGCTGTTTTGTTAACAGCGTCTGATATACCTGCTACCTTTTCCTCTGGTGGTCCCA
Source organism: Bufotes viridis (assembly GCA_033119425.1). Taxonomy (NCBI): domain Eukaryota; kingdom Metazoa; phylum Chordata; class Amphibia; order Anura; family Bufonidae; genus Bufotes; species Bufotes viridis. The sequence goes on from CM065593.1 coordinate 344,002,616, forward strand.
TTTGCTGGGATCGACCACCAGAGGACCAGGTAGCTATGTAAAGTAGCACCAAGCACCACACTACACCCCCCCATGTCACTTATTAACCCCTTATTAACCCCTGATCACCCCATATAGACTCCCTGATCAGCCCCCTGTCATTGATCACCCCCCTGTATGGCTCCATTCAGACGTCCATATGTGATTTGCGGATTCGCGGATCCGTAAAACACGGACACCGGCAATGTGCTTTCTGCATTTTGCAGATCCGCACATTTCAAGAACTATATAGAAAATGCCTTTTCTTGTCCGCAATTGTGGACAAGAATAGGACATGTTCTATATTTTTGCGGAACGGAAGTGCGGATCAGCAATTCCGGATCCGAGCGGGACAAAGTCTGGCCCCTTAGAAATGAATGGGTCCGCAATTCCGTTCCGCAAACAGAATTGCGGACGTGTGAATGGGGCATAAGGGTCCCTTATCACCGCCAGTTAGTTAGCTACTTGTTAGGTAGTTAGCGCCCAGCCCACCGCACCGCAGTCACTGATTTTGGCAGAGATTTTTTCATCCACGGTGATTGATGCGAATGAAGAAATCTGTGCCGCTGAACGAAAAAAAAGAATCTCATTACCCATATGCTCAATATAAGGAGAATAGCAGAAACTCCTAATGCTGGCCATACATGTAATGATTGCGGCGACCCTCAAATGCCAGGGCAGTACAAACACCTCACATGTGACCCCATTTTGGAAAGAAGACACCCCAAGGTATGGTGAGTTCATGCAAAATTTTATTTTTTGTCACAAGTTAGTGGAATATGAGACTTTGTAAAAAAAAATAAAAAATTTCAGTGAACTCGCCATGCCCCTCAAGGAATACCTTGGGGTGTCTTCTTTCCAAAATGGGGTCACATGTGGGATATTTATACTGCCCTGGCATTTTAGGGGCCCTAAAGCGTGAGAATCCAAATGCGTAAAAATGCCCTGTGAGATCCTAAAGGTACTCATTGGAATTAGGGCCCCTTTGCGCATCTTGGCTGCAAAAAAGTGGCACACATGTGGTATCTCCGTACTCAGGAGAAGTAGGGCAATGTGTTTTGGGGTGTATTTTTATATATACCCATACTTTGTATGAGAAATACCTCTGTAAACGACAACTTTTTAATTTTTTTTTATACAAAGTTGTCAATTTACAGAGACATTTCTCTCCCCCAACATGGGTATATGTAAAAATACACCCCAAAACCCATTGCCCTACTTCTCCTGAGTACGGCGATACCACATGTGTGCCACTTTTTTACAGCCTAGATGCGCAAAGGGGCGAAAAGTCCAATGAGTACCTTTAGGTTTTACTGGGCTGCTCACAATTTAGCCCCGCCCAAAATGCTAGAACAGTACAAACACCCCACAAATGACCCCGTTTTGGAAAGAAGACACCCCAAGGTATTCACTGAGGGGCATATTCAGTCCATGAAAAATGTAACTTTTTGTCAAAAGGGAGACTTTGTGAGACAAAACAATAAAAAATCAATTTATGCTAACTTGTGCCAAAAAAAAAATCTTCTATGAACTCGCTATGCCCCTCACGGAATACCTTGGAGTCTCTCCTTTCCAAAATGGGGACACATGTGGGGAATTTATACTGCCCTGCGCATTTTAGGGGTCCTAAAGCGTGAGAAGAAATGCCCTCCTAAAAGGTACTCATTGGAATTAGGGCCCCTTTGCGCATCTTGGCTGCAAAAAAGTGTCACACATGTGGTATCGCCGTACTCAGGAGAAGTAGGGCAATGTGTTTTGAGGCGTATTTTTACATATACCCATGCTGGGTGAGAGAAATATTGCTGTAAATTGACAACTTTTTAATTTTTTTTATACAAAGTTGACAATTCAAAATGCGGAAATTCACTTTTTTGCACCATAGTTTGTAAACGCTATAACTTTTACCCAAACCAATAAATATACACTTATTGGATTTCTTTTTTTATCAAAGACATGTAGAAAAATAAATTTATAGAAAAATTTATAAAGAAATGTAGTTTTTTAAAAAAAATATTACAACAGAAAGTGAAAAATGTCATTTTTTTGAAAAAATTTCGGTCATTTTTGATTAATAGCAAAAAAAGTTAAAATTTCAGCATCAATGAAATACCACTAAATGAAAGCTCTATTAGTGAGAAGAAAAGGAGGTAAAATTCATTTGGGTGGTAAGTTGCATGACGGAGCAATAAACGGTGAAAGTAGTGTAGTGCAGAATTGTAAAAAGTGGCCTGGTCATTAAGGGTGTTTAAGCTAGGGGGGCTGAGCTGGTTAAGTAAGTCTCCAGACTCTGATTAGTGCGCTCCGTCTGTCTGTTCGACGTAGGATGAAAAGCCAAAGAAAAGGACAGTTGTAACCCCAGTCGAGTACAGAATGCCTTCCAGAATCTGGAAACTAACTGAGTCCCACAATTAGAGACTACGTCAGAGGGAATGCCATGGAGTTTCACAATGTTGTCAACAAGCACCTCTGCAAGTGTTTTAGCATTAGGCAGACCCGGCAACGCTATAAAGTGCACCATTTTACTAAAGTGATCAACTACCACCAGAATAACTGTCTTTCCTGAAGAATTAGGTAGATCAGTGATAAAATCCATGGATAAGTGAGTCCATGGTCTGGACTGGATGGGCAATGGAAGTCGAGATCCGGAAGGCCGAGTATATGTCACCTTGGCACGTGCACAAGTACTACAGGCTGACACATAGTCCTCAACACACTTACGCAACCCTGGCCACCAGAATCTACGAGAGATGAGGTCGGCAGTGGGTCTGCTCCCAGGGTGTCCCATAAGACAAACACCTTGTGATGCAATTCTGATGGCACAAACAGTTTCCCAAAGGGACAAGAATCCGGTGCGTCTCCCTGGGCCTCTAACACCTTCATCTCTAGGTCAGGGTAAAGAGCGGATATCACCACCCCTTCCGACAGTATAGGACTCGGATTTTCAAAATCACCACCTCCAGGAAAACTACGTGACAAGCCACCTGCCTTGACATTCTTAACCCCAGGACAATAGGTGACAGTGAAATTGAATCTGGTGAAAAACAAAGACTATCTGACCTGCCACAGGTTCAGTCGTTTAGCCGACTCCAGGTAAGCCAGGTTTTTGTGATCAGTGAACACCATTATCAGATGAATCCTCCCTTCCAACCAATGACGCGATTCCTAAAAAGCCAACTTAATGGCCAGTAGCTCTCTGTTACCTACATCATAATTTCTCTCTGCGGAAGAGAGTTTTTTTTTAGGGAAAAAGGCACATTGATGCCATTTACCAGGTAACTGGCCCTGCAATAAAACTGCTCCTACCCCCACCTCGGACGCGTCCACTTCAACAATGAAAGGTTGTGATACATCCAGCTGCACCAATATAGGGGCAGAAGAAAAGCATTTCTTAATTACAGAAAAGGCTCGCAATGTTGAATCAGACCACACTGAAACATCTGTCCCTTTCTTAGTCATGTCAGTTAAGGGTTTTACTATTGTCGAATAGTTTTGAATAAACTTTCGGTAATAGTTGGTGAACCCCAAAAAACGCATAAGAGCCTTCAGATTTTCGGATCGATCTCAGTCCAATGCAGCACGGACTTTCTCTGGATCCATTCGAAAACCCGAAGATGACAACAGGTAGCCCAAAAACTGCAACTCGTGTACAGTAAAAACACACTTCTCTCATTTTGCATACAATTTATTATCTCTTAGGATCTGTAACACCTGTCTAACGTGATCCTGATGTATCTCTTATTGGAGAATAAATTATAACGTCACCCAAATACACGACTACAAACCTCCCCACAAGGTGATTAAAAATGTAATTCACAAAATGCTGGAAAACCGCAGGAGCATTGGTCAACCCAAAAGGCATGGCCAGGATCTCAAAGTGCCCCTCAGGAGTATTAAAATCCGTCTTTCATTGATCCCCTTCCTTGATCCTAACCAGATTATATGCCCCTCTTAAACCCAACTTGGAGAACACCTTGGCACCAACAATCTGGTTAAACAAATCGGGAATCAAACGAAGAGGGTAAGGATTCGATTGAGTTCACGGAAATCCAGACATGGCCGAAGACCTTCTTCTTTTTTTTTAACAAAAAAAAACCTGCTGCCACTGAAGACTTGGAAGGTCTTATGTGTCCATTAGCCAAACTCTCAGCAACAAACTCTCTCATGGCCAGTCTTTCAGGTTATACAATCTAGATTTTGGGAACTTATCTCCCGAAATAAGGTTGATAGGACAATCATATTCCCAATGCGGAGGTAAATCCTGGTTTGTGTATATATAACCTGGTTGGTTTGTGTATATATAATTTTTTGGAGGTATATAAACTACCATGTAAATGTAGCCTGTTTTCCATCCACAGGCTACATTTAGGTGCACCTGTGAGGCCTGGGCCATATCAGCCAGTCTTGCGTGGGGCTCACAGCCCTCTCCCCCATCCCATTGTAGGCAGGGTCACATGCTGGAGGTAACTGAGGAGTCTGCTGTGAGTCGGCCTAATACATTCCTGTAATTTTGCCCACTGGCCCCTGCTATTGCCCATATGGCACAGGTAGGTGAGTGTTAGGTCCCGAGCTACTTGAGAGACCTTGGCGCGGTGCTCGGGCTTAAGACATGCCCTCCACTGTAGAACATGTTGAATAACCTCTCAATTTTAACATCAGTTTGAGGGCTTAGTAAGATCGCAGTGTGCACCTGTTTTGTCATTTGTTATTGCTATATTGTTATATTATTTATTACATCCACACTATTGCCATCTTGTGTAGGATGTCTATTGTGGTACTTGTGGTCCGCTGCGGGCATCCTCCACCGTATGCATTTTTGCTGGGGATCGCCATTAGCAACGGGCCACAAGTGCAGGATCTGCTCCCCTGTATATATATGCACAACTGCATTTTTGGGTTGAGCACATCCTGCTTCATGCCACCTTTCAGTTGGTTCGTGAGGTAAATCCTGGTGTCCACTCTTAGATATAAAAGAGGGTAATGTCTGAGTAGTTAAAACAGAAAAAAATGTATTCAGACAATTGTCAATGCAATAATCACCGCAATCCAGAATCTGTCTAGCTTGCCAATCGATAGTTGGATTGTGCTTGCTTAACCACGGTAACCCCCGAAACAATGGAACAGGGAGACCCTCCAACACAAAACACAAGATAAATTCTTGATGAAAGTCACCCACTCTTAATCTGATATCATTGAGATAAACACTTCTGAGTTAGAAGTGCAGTATCAATAGCAAAATGGAAATGTTTTTTTCTAATGCACTGACAACCCGTGCATACGGACGAACTGAGCATCAATCAAATTCACCCCGACCCCGCAGTCGATAAGCACCTCAATCCCCCAGAGTTTTTTACTCTAGCGCCACCTTAGCAGTCAGGAGAAATTGGGAACTACCACTCAAAGACAAATGCACATTTTCTGACTCCAAGAGTCAGATGAGAATTAAGTGTCCATCTTTTTTCTTTTTGCCGTTGAATGTATGGACATGCTCTGATAAAATGTCCCTTCTATCCGCAGAAAAAACACACTCCCTTGGAGTTCACAACTTCCGAGTATGAAAACTATATATCCTTTATTGTCACATAGTAATAGATTTTTTAATGTTAAAAGGGGGGTGGGGAACAAAAGAACGCCATCCCAGTACACCAGGTCAAAATTCCATTGCATACCGTCAAAGAATACAAAATATATGTGCAAAATCGCAGTATGCTTAAAAGCGGATCCTGGAGTAGCTTCACCTAATTGCATGGGTTCGTCTCCAAACAAACATAAACCCAGGAGTAGCTTTACCCAAAGTGTCAGAGTAGGACAATTCATCATGTGATGTATGTCCTGAGAGTGGGGGCCCCTGAGTACGTCCTGAGAGTGGGGGCCCCTAGATATCTCTCTCAGGCATCTATTAATGCATATAGCCAGAGACATAGCAGCCTACAGAGACACTGGGGTTTCATGAAAGTTAAAGCATCCTCCAGCTTCTCTGATAACCCTTGACAAAACTGGTTACGGAGGGCAGGATCGTTCCACTCCATATCCGTAGCCCACCTCCTAAACTCAGAGCAATAAATCTCAGTGGAACAATCACCCTGACGAAGGCAGCAAAGCTTGGTTTCGGCTAGAGAGGTCTGATCCGGATCATCATAGATAAGACCCAAAGCTTTGAAAAATTCATCTACCGACCGGAGAGACTGCGATCCAGTCGGCAGAGAAAAAGCCCATGACTGCGCACCCCCCTTAAGCAAGGAAATAAGTACACCGACTCGCTGTTTCTCATCCCCAGATGAGTGTGGACATAGCCTAAAATACAGTTTGCACGCCTCCCCAAACAGAAAACACCACACCAAGCATAGGAGGGAAGGGGGAAACAGGGAATCAGGCCTGAGAACTAGGGAAGGAAGATGGACACCTCATAGTGAAAACCCCAACCAAAATCTTGACCGACTACCAGTATGAACAGACTACAAAGGTAGGTAAGTTCATACGCAGGCATACCTATCAAGCCCTATTAGACCCTGGTACTAATGGCAGGGACGAGACTACCTGTTCCCTTAAAAGGAAGGATGAACAGGAGTCCGCTTCAGGCCTAATATAAACAATAGGGAAATGCAACACACAGAACCCAAACAAAATACAAAAGGGAAAGGAAACACTTAACTTCAAAGAGGTTATGGAAGCACCAGGAACTCAGCCAAGATCCAACCACAAACAATCCACAGGTACAGAAGCTATAAACCGCACAGCATAGTGGGATAAGCAACTATAAATAAGGAAGAATAAATGACCACATAAGCCACACCTGAAGGCAAGGGGTGTGGCCATTACCGTAAACTACACAGACACCTATTGATCCACAAGGAAAACCTGTCAGATCAAACCATGTGTTGCCAGTCTCACAGATCTCCTGCCACTCACTGGCGCCGGGACATCCGTATTTCTCGGTATGTCCGTGACAGTCACTGTTTCCGTTGTTATATACAGCTTACTGGCAAGTTCTTCATTACAGAATCCTGCACGAAAGTCAAATTTTTCTGTGCGAACAGTAAACCAGCTTTTGTTTTTGTAAAAATATTTCTACAGTTCATAGGCTTATTTTATTTTTCTTCATTTTAAAATAATAATACAGCACAAATTTCCATATACAGTAGTTCTCATACCTATCACTAAGACCTAAAAGGTTGATACGCGTCAGAAGAGAACTATATGGAAATTTGTGCTGTATTATTATTTTAAAATAAAGAAATAAAACATTGTTTGGATTTTATTTGCTGGATCTATCTTTTTAGTTTTTTCATTAATGCTAAATAATCCAGACCGTGCTGAATCGGATTATATCTTCTCCACCTTAAGAGCTGGACATTTGTATATTTGGAAACCACAGTTCCATACATTCTGCAGCAAACACTAAGGAATTGCCACTTTTATTTGATGTTCAAGCATATGGTGAGACAATGATCACCCTTGTCTCTGTTTTGTCAGTCTTCTCTGGTATTTATGGGCACCATCATATAGCAGAAGGTCACTTTTACATGGAAGTATTTTAATCACTATTTTCATTATTAGTATTTGTAACTCAAAACCAGGAGTGAAACCTGTACAGAAAAATGTCTAATGGGAAGATTTGTACCTCTTGTGTGTTTTAGACCTACTTCTGGTTTTGGCTTACCAATACTGGCCACTGTTGTATGCAAAGAGAGCTCATTAACCTGACCAGAAATCTTCAAATCTGATCATGGAAAAGATTTTACAGCCTTACAAATTTATTTTCCTCTTCTACACATAAAAATGCTTTACTGTAGCAGAGTTCAGTGGGAGAGCAACATATTGTTATCCATATTGTGCATTTAAACTCTGATGTCTACATGTGTGAGGAGCTGAAGGGTCAATTAAGAGAAATTGCTTCCCCATCTGTGTCCTGGGACAGGAATTGTATATTTGGGATATAAAATCAGTAAGCAGCAGGAAAGGCAGCCACAGTTCAGAAACTGTAACTGTCCACGGGCAAGTGAAAAGCAATGTTATCTTACAGTTCTCTGTCCTCATGCTCATTTATCATATGGATAAATCTAACGGGATACATTCTTTATTAAAAGTAACTTTCTTGACTAATCGTAACTTGGTTTCGAGCTGCTGCTTGACAAGGAGGAAGGTTTGGAAAGAAACATAATTCATTATGTCATTGCTAGGAAACTGTGAACATAACAGGGGACATCAGGGATTGCCATGGACCTCCGGTGAGTGAACTGCACATTTCAGTGTCTGTCAAGTTATGGCTACTTTTTTATCACCAGTCAGCGGCAAGCTTGATGCAAATAAATATAAGCTGGTGATACCAGGAAAAGTGACTAGGTAAGGGTACTTTCACACTAGCGGCATAGCTATCCGGCAGGCTGTTCCGGCGGGTGAACAGCCTGCCGGATCCGCCATGCCGCAAGTACCCGTGTGCTGCCGTGCTGCCGCTCCGCCCCATTGACTATAATGGGACGGAGGGCGGAGCTACGGCGCAGCACGGCAGTGCACGGCCAGAGATCACCGGACTAAAAGTACTGCAGGTCTGACTTTTTAGTCCGGCGATCACTGCTGTGCACTGCCGTGCTGCGCCGTAGCTCCGCCCCCGCCCTGTTATAGTCAATGGGGACGGAGCGGCAGCACGGCAGCACACGGGTACTTGTGGCATGGCAGATCTGGCAGGCTGTTCACCCGCCGGAACAGCCTGCCGAATAGGTATGCCGCTAGTGTGAAAGTACCCTAACCCAAGGAGAGGCTTCTTGAAGATCATGATCAACCCTATTAAACTAAACATAATGCCTGGTAGAACTGATTATGGTGGGTGCATGCACAATGACCCCTCTCTTGGTGCAAATGTATATTTTGTTGCAAAGAAATTATAAATTGTATTATTATGCTAATGAGACGCTTCAACTCCTTCTGTCCCCGGTTGCCACCCCATTATCCCAACTGATTGACAGAGCCAGACATCCTTTCTGCTCCAATGCCTAATCCTTGAATTTTGTGCACATGTCGGCGATAGTAGTATCTGTGAATACACATTTGATCTCATTTCCTTGCCCCTTCTGTCAAAAAATCACTTTTTCATATTGTGCTTACTAGAGATGAGCAAATTTTTTAAAAATTCGGTTTGCCGAAATTTTTGGGAAAATTCAGTTCGATAAGAAAAATTGTCAAATAAAAGATGAGGTCAGCCAGGCCAAAAAGGCAAAATAGTGGCCAAGTCATGAAGTGGGGAGGGTGGGAACAGCATGAGAAGTCCACAGAGTGGCCCAATGACATAGTGGTGAGGTGGAAGCAGCATGAGGAGGCCACAGAGTGGCACAATGACAGAGTGTGGAGGTGGCAGCACCATCAGGAGACCACAGAGTGACACAATTACAGAGTCTGAAGGTGGCGGCAGCTTAAGGAGGTCACAGAGTGGCACAATGACAGAGTGTGGAGGTGGCGGCAGGATGAGGAGGCCACAGAGTGGCACAATGATGAGAGATTGCGGAGGTGGCAGCAGCATGAGGAGGCAACAGAGGACACAATGACAGAGTCTGGAAGTGGTGGCAGCATCAGGAGGTTGCATAGTGGCACAGTGACAGAGTGTGGAGGTAGTGGCAGCATCAGGAGACCACAGAGTGGCACAATGACAGAGACTGGAGGTGCCGGCAGCATCAGGAGGTCACAGAGTGGAACAATAAAAGAGTGTGGAGGTGGCACCAGCATCAGCAGGAGGCCACAGGGTGGCACAATAACAGAGTGTAAAGGTGGCAGCAGCAACATCAGGAGGCCATAGAGTGGCACAATGACAGAGTCTGAAGGTGGCGGCAGCAGCATCAAGAGGAGGCCAGAGGCTTGCACAATCACAGAGTGTGGAGGTGGCAGCAGCATCATCAGGAGTTGACAGAGTGGCACAATGACAGAGTGTGGAGGTGGCGGCAGCAGCATCAGAAGGAGGCCATAGGGGGGCACAATGACAGAGTGTGGAGGTGGCAGCAAAACATCAGGAGTTCACAGAGTGGCACAATGACAAAGTTTGGAGTTGGCAGCAGCAGGAGGAGGCCACTGAGTGGCACGACGACAGAGTGTGGAGGTGGCAGCAGTATCAAGAGGAGGCCACAGAGTGGCACGATGACAGAGTGTGGAGGTGGGTGGCAATAACTGAACCCACTGACGATGGTGGGTGTAAGAAAGAGCACTTGGCGCCAGATGTGTGGCATCAGGTGGGTGGCAGCATCAGAATAGTAGCTGAGGCAGGTAGACAGAAGAAACCGGTCTCTTTTGTCAAGGTTTGGGTGAGGCAGCATGGATGATCTAATCTGATGCATCAAGCATTGGTGGGTGGAAATCCTGACTCATCCACGCCTGATTCATCTTGACAAAAGTCAGTCTCTTCACATTTTGAGTGGACAGGTGAGTTCCTCTTGGGGTAACTATTGCCTCTGCCGCACTAAACACCCTCTCCGATGCCACACTGCTGGCCGGGTAGGACAGCTTTTCCAAGGCAAACTCTGCTAGTTGCGGCCACAAGTCCAGTTTGGCTGCCCAGTAGTCCAGTGGATCTTTAATGTGGGGTGGCAGGGTGCTGTCCAAGTATGCCATCACCTGCTGATTCAGGTCCTGCTACAGTTCTAGCTGCTGCTGCTGGTGTGTACTTTCTTCACTATGCGGGTGAAGAAAGCTGCTCATCAGCGATTATAGACTCAGGCTGCTGCTGATAGAGCTGGTACTGCTCCTGCAACCTCACCCCTCCCCAGCAGTCATGGGAGTGGAATGTGAGTGTAGAGGGGCCCCCCGGTCGGAGCTGCGGGAGAATGGACGATGGAGCAAATAGGCAACGGCCAAATGACTACCAGTGGAATTACATTGTAGTCTTGGAGACTGATGACAAATAACATGGCATTCTCAAAGGGCATGAGCAAACGGCAGGTGTCACGCATGAGCTGCCACTGGCTGACATCGAAGTTACACAGGGGAGTACTCCTGTCCGCTTGGATCATTAAGAAATTGTATATGGCCTTTCTCTGTTCGTATAGTCGGTCTAACATATGGAGGGTGGAATTCCAATGGGTGGAAACGTCGCATATCAGCCTGTGTTGGGGGATGTCGTTCTGCCACTGCAGCTCAAGGAGGGTGTGCTTTGCGGTGTACGAGTGGCTGAATTGCATGCAAAGTTTCCTGGCCATTTTTGGGATGTCTTGCAGATGGGTGAAAGACTTCTGTAACCGCTTGACAACTAGATTGAACACGTGTGCCTTGCAGGGCGCATGGCTCAGCCCTCCTTGACACAGCGCCGACACAATCTTCTTCCCGTTTTCGGCCACCATGGTTCCGATTTTGAGTTGCCACGGAGAAAGCCAGGGTTCGATTTCTTGATAAAGGACACGGAGCAGTTCCTCCCCTGTGTGACCTAGTTCGCCCAGGGAAAGGAGGTGCAGAACATAGTGACACCGCCATGCCCTGCACATGTGGCATGCTAAAGGGCCCCTGTGAATTTTCCTTGCAGTGGAGGCTGAGGACACGGTGAAGTATGAGGAGGTAAAGGCGGACATTGTCATAGAACCAAAGGAGTGGCAACGAGGAGGCGGAAGAGGAGTGACCTGGCCAAATTGCTGGTGTGGCTGTGAAGGAACCACATTCACCCAGTGGGCTGTAAAGGTAATGTATTGTTACTGCCCGTAGTTACAGCTCCATAAGTCAGCGTGCCGTGCACTTTGGCATACACCGACAGGCTCAAGGACTGGCCCACCTTCTGTTCTATATGTGTGTGCAGGGCTGGAACTGCCTTTTTGGCAAAGAAATGACAGCTTGGGACTCTCCACCTCGGCTCGTCACAAACGATTAGTTCTCTGTAAGGTGCCGAGTCCACCACTTGGAAAGGGAGGGACTGCAGCACTAGCAACTTGGACAGGAGCACATTCAGCTTCAGTGCTGTTGGATTCGAGCATGCATACTGCTTGACAATCGCTTCAGTGATCGATTGCTGACAGAATGACTGAGTAGGAGGAGAAGGAGGAAGAGCAGGCTTCTGCTCCTGAGCAAGCATCAGGAGCAGAAGATGATAGGAAGGACAGACAACATCCTTCGCCTGAGTTGGTGGAGCCTTGACTGCCTGAAATCGGGTGCATGCCATTGGGTGGACCACCACATTGGAGCCACGGTTCTCCCAGGCCATTTTATGGTGACTCTGCATATGTTGATGCAGGGCCGTGGTGCCAACATTGGCACCCTGGCCACGCTTCACCTTCTGCCCACATATTCTACATATGGCCATGTTCACCTCCTCCGGCGGCTTAACAAAAACTGCCACACCGTGAGTAGGTGATTTTACCCCAAACACTCTGCACTGACAGACTGCTACTGCCGCTGCCTCCGTGAACCCGTGCACCGCTACTTCACGAGCAGATAGGCTCCTGCGAAACGGGTGGTCGACACCAGACTCACATTTCACTCCCGACCTCACACTGCTGCCACCCTGCTGACTCCCGGCCACGCTAGCGACTTGCTACCTCCGTCGCTGGCTCACGGGCAAGCTGCCGTCCTCTTCTCCCGATGATGATGAAGCCCCTTCGTCACCCGGCTCCCAAGTGCGATCAGCTACATCATCATCATCGAGTACTGTCTGCACGTCACTGATGTCCTCCCCAACCATCTCTGGGTCAGGAGCCAGTTTCCACGCCACTCTCCTTATCAGTACTTGCCCGCCTAGTCGAGGAAGTGGCGGATGTCTCCTCCAGAACTTGGCTGGGCAGTAGCTGCTGACTGTCCTCTTGTAGCTCGTCCTCGCTGAAAAGTGGAGCCGAGGCAACAGCATATAATACTTCTTTGGCTGAGGGAACAGAAATGGACAGAGGCAGGTTAAGGACAGGTGAAGGCACAGGGCCCGCTCCCGGGCCATGCCAACTAAGCTTCGTATCAGAGGACCCACCGACTCTTGGCTGGGGGTGTCTGATGTCACTTGGGACAAAGTGGATGACCGAGCCAACCATTCAAGAACCGCTGGGTTGCTAGTCAAGACACGACCACTAGATGACACGGGGAGCTCAGGCCTCTCGCTGCGACCCCTGCTGCCAAGCCCTTTTACTCTGGTGCGAACTCTGCCTGCGCCAGAAACATTCACGCCTCTGCAACTCCCCTGTGCAGGTCCTGGCACATCTCTGTATATCATATTGTTAAATCAAATAATCCAAAGTTAGATTAAATATTTTTATTTTGCCACTAATACACGACAAACACGGCTCAGAATATATCACTTCACCGCAGAACGTCAATTAGGCCCAAATTTTGTTCTACTTTTATACAACAGGCTTTTCAACAGATATATGCGACGCTGGACAGCGAATATATTTTTATTTCACCACTAATACACGGCAAACTGGGCTTCGCAATATATCACTGCACCGCTGAGCGACAATTTTTTTTACTTTTGCCACTAATACACAACAAAAAGGGCTGTGATTTTCACCCTTCACCACACAACGACTAAAGTAATAAGCCCTTTTTTTTTCCACTAATACAAGCCAAAAAATGCTTTAGAACATATAACTGCACTGCACAAGGGCAAATAAAACGTCAAAATAATTCCTTGTAAAAAACCCTGTTAATGCCTGTATCAAACAGCATTTGCACCCTAATAAGATAAGTTTGCTGGAATTACAGAGCTGTATAATGGCAATTTGGATCCCCAGTCAATGAAGCAAGGTGTAATCAGATTGTTCCTATTACCCAGGCTGTCACCTCCCCAACTGAACCTTGTTCAACACAAATGCTGGTGGAATAATTCCTCCCTATCCTATCCTTTCCCTACACCTTGAGTAATCTTTCCCTGCACTTGTAAATCAATTTTTTTTCCCCACAATCAAGTCTTTTCTATCACTGTCCCTAGCGCCTGCAGACACGTCTCTCCCTGCACTAAGCACGCTGGCTAATGGCAGAATCAAAGATGGCCACTGTATTTATAGGGCTGTGATATCACAGGGCTGGCTGGCTGCTGATTGGCTGCATGCATGTCAGGGGTTATCCCACCTTCCCAGAGTTCATTGCCCCATGTCCTCACACGTGTAGCAGCCATTTTAGGAAAAAATGCAATTCGTTACCATGAAGCGCGACAAAATTTTTCCTGAAATTCTGATAGAATTCCACTTCGTCATCTTCGATTCGCTCATCTCTAGTGCTAACTACTAAAATCGCAACTTTGGACTGCTGGGCAAAAAATAAATAAATGGCCATGACCCCCCTCCAATAGAATTGTGTTTGGCAGCTACTGATATTCATCTTCCTATGGCAATAAGCAGGCATGTTTGGTCACATGGTTTCTAGAGAGTAGTATAGATATATGGGGCATAGAAATTTGAAAAAAGCTGCCTAATCTCCTCTCCTGCTGCATATTTAAAATGTTTTAGATTGTAGAAAGCTAGCTTTAAATCTTTTCAATCAGTAATGTCTTGCAGATGGAAGTGTTTGGTAAAGGTTGGAAGATAATGAGTGATAGAGGGCAATTGCCCCTTGATAATTTTCAGTCCTGAGGTTGTGATGATAAATATATTGTAACATGGGGACTGGGGAAGAACTGGAGGTGGTATATATCTCACCCAGAATTTTTAAATGGGTTAAAAAGAATCCAGGAAAGCTGGGTTGCTTCAGTAAATTGTAGTTTGATTTTTATGGAATGGCAGATATATGTTCATAGTGGGATTTGCAATTCCCTCCCCTCTCCAATAGATCACTTTCTCTTAGCCCAAGTCAAACCCAGGTGTAGCTGCATTACTGGGGGAGTAAATACAGAGTTAAAATGCTAATTCATTGGCAGATCCTAAAAGCTGTATGACCTGCTGGATGAGCAAAGCTGCATGTTTACCAAGTGACTAGGTGAGATATCTGATGTGTCTAGTTAGTGCCCAGACAGGCAGATATTTTGTTTTGTAACAAATGTTGTCAGGTGATCCAGACATGAACTGACCAAATTAACTATATTGATATACCATCTAATATTTCTTGATAAAAATGCATGAATCAAGAAAAAAGGGGAACATATATGTAGTCACTACAATTATCAATATTAGGGATGTGCCAACTTCTTTTTTCAAGTTCGGTGTACAAGGTTCGTGTTCGGATTATCTAAGAATTCTATTATGGATTCCGCTACCGCGAACCATAAGTTATGATCCATGGTAACAGAATCCGTAACAGAATTCCTAGATAACCGGAACCTTGTACACCAAACTTAAAAACAGAAGTTCGCTCAACACTAATCAATATACACAATATATGGATAATAATATTAGAATAGAAAAACATAATGAAATAAAATAATAATTCTCCAGCACAAATGGATATTAATTTATACTGGCTGTGGGCCCACAGCTGGCATATTTGTGGGTATTAAAAATAATGGTTGAAATACCTAAAGACAATCCAAACAATACTGAATGGGTACCAAAAAATTTGTCTTATATCACAGCGTTCAGCGCCAATATGAATAGTCCTCCTTGAAATAATTGTTGCTGTAAATAATAAATTAATGTGATACCATAAAGAATGTTTGTATATACTGTTAATAAGTCAGATACAGTCATGTGAAAAAATTAGGACACCCTTTGAAAGCATGTGGTTTTTTGTAACATTTTTAATAAATGGTTATTTCATCTCCGTTTCAACAATACAGAGAGATTAAAGTAATCCGACTAAACAAAGAAAACTGAAGAAAAGTCTTTTCAAGATCTTCTGTAAATGTCATTCTACAAAAATGCCTATTCTAACTGAGGAAAAAGATAGGACACCCTTGCCCCTAATAGCGAGTGTTACCTCCTTTGGCTGAAATAACTGCAGTGAGACGGTTCTTGTAGCCATCTACCAGTCTTCGACATCGGTCTGAGGAAATTTTACCCCACTCCTCAATGCAGAACTTTTTCAGCTGTGAGATGTTTGAGGGGTTTCTTGCACGTACAGCCCTTTTCAAGTCACCCCACAGCATCTCAATGGGATTCAAATCTGGACTTTGACTTGGCCATTCCAGGACTCTCCATTTCTTCTTTTTCAGCCAATCTTTGGTTGATTTACTAGTATGTTTTGGGTCATTGTCATGTTGCATGGTCCAGTTCCGCTTCAGCTTTAATTTTCTAACTGATGGTCTCACATGTTCTTCAAGCACCTTCTGATACACAGTAGAATTCATCGTGGATTCTATGATGGTGAGCTGACCAGGTCCTGCTGCAGCAAAGCAGCCCCAAACCATGACACTTCCACCTCCATGCTTCACAGTTGGTATGAGGTTCTTTTCTTGGAATGCTGTGTTTGGTTTACGCCAAACATGTCCTCTGCTGTTGTGTCCAAATAATTCAATTTTGGACTCATCTGTCCAAAGAACATTATTCCAGAAGTCCTGGTCTTTGTCAACTTTATCTCTGGCAAATGTCAGTCTGGCCTCGATGTTTCTCTTGAAAGCAAAGGTTTCCTCCTTGCACACCTCCCATGCAAGTTAAACTTGTACAGTCTCTTTCTGATTGTAGAGGCATGTACTTCTACATCAACAGTAGCCAGAGCCTGCTGTAGTTCTCGAGATGACACTTTAGGGTTTTTGGAGACCTCTTTTAGCATCTTGCGGTCTGCTCTTGGGGTGAACTTGCTGGGCGACCAGTCCTGGGCATGTTGGCAGTTGTTTTGAAAGCCCTCCACTTGTAGACTATCTTCCGGACAGTGGAATGGCTGATTTCAAAATCTTTTGAGATCTTTGTAAATCCCTTCCCAGACTCATAGGCTGCTACAATCTTTTTTCTGAAGTCCTCTGACAGCTCTTTTGCTCTCACCATGGTGCTCACTCTCACTTCAACAGTCAGTAGCACACCAAACTAAATGTCTGAGGTTTAAATAGGGCAAGCCTCATTCAACATGCAGAGTAACGATCTACTAATTATGTGCACCTGGTGTGATATACCTGTGTGAGATCTGAGCCAATTTAAGAGGGAATACATGTGAGGGTGTCCTATCTTTTTCATCAGTTAGAATAGGCATTTTTGTAGAATGACATTTACAGAAGATCTTGAAAAGACTTTTCTTCAGTTTTCTTTGTTTAGTTGGATTACTTTAATCTCTCTGTATTGTTGAAACGGAGATGAAATAACCATTTATTAAAAATGTTACAAAAAACCACATGCTTTCAAAGGGTGTCCTAATTTTTTCACATGACTGTACATTCCTAGAGTTCCTTCCTTATAGTAATCTGTATATTTATGATTCATTTCTGTGAGCACAATGTTTTCCCCATACGATATGTCCCAATACTAGTTTATGCACTGTTACTGGCAACTAGTGTTGGACGCGAATATTCGAATTTTTATCGCAAATATCGCAACTTCGTGAATTCACGAATATTTTGAATATAGTGATATATATTCGTATTTTCAAATATTCAAAATTTGTTTTCATCAGTAACCTCCCTTTTTGCTTGTGGCCCAATGAGAAGGCTGCAATGTCTTTGTCTGAGCTTAGCAACATCCCTAGCAACCAATAGGAAAGTTCCCTACCCCCTACTATATAGGAAACTCCTCACAGCCATTTTCTACAGTACAGTTCTGAGAGAGACAGCAGTGTTATTTCTGTGCTCTCTCGTTTCCATTTGTCACATTAGATTAGATAGTTAGTTAGTTAGTTAGTTAGATAGCTAATATAAATGATACAGATAGTTATTGGGAGATAGTCAGTGTAGGTTAGATAGTAATATAGTGTAGTTCTGCTGTCTATACATACATGCTACATACATACATACATACATACATACATTTAGACATACATAGTGCTGTGATGTCACAAGTTCACAACAATACTTAGTGCACCAATCACTAATATGCAGTCAGACCTGTTAAAATTCATTATTGCCGATTTGTGAATATATTGGAGCACTCTATCTGCATATAAAGCTGTTGTAATGTTCTGCCGTGCCAACCATTTTCTCCAATCTCATTAAACTTCGAGTAGTTTGAAAAATGTAGCTTTAGTGACCCACGCCTGTATTGCGCGCGCATTACATGAATATCACATTGCCGATTTTCGCAATCTTGAAAATAATAGCGAATTCACGACTATATGACGAATATTTTACCAAATATTCACGAAATATCGAGAATTTGAATATTGCACCTGACGCTCATCACTACTGGCAACTTGCAGATTGTTGGTCTTAATGTCCTGCAATTTTGAAAGAAGCCATAGGACTCACTACTTTGTTACTGCATCTGTGTTTGTCTACTGATGGTTTCTATGTAACAAGACTGTTGGCTGAATGGTAAATCCTCACGTATGCACCATGTGGGTATCAACATTCAATTTGCCTGATTCACCAAAGTTTGCCAAGAAATTCAATTTGTTACAAATTAATTAATCACAAATCACTACAAATCAGTTATACCCGTATGTCATGGCGGCTGAGGGAATTTATGAAGGCGGCTGCAGTGAGCCTGCTCCATATGGCCAGTAACAATTAAAGTAGTGGCCCTATGACAGAGTGGGAAGGCTGTTAGCAGCAGCTGCAGTAATGCACACGGCTATATATGACACCTGCCTTTAATACTGAGGCACAGTAACGGTATCCCTGAAAGAACGGATTAACTATGAATGTTAGTGAACTGCACAGTGATGTACTCAACCATATACTCTCTCTGCATTCTCCCTGCACTCTCCATGCACTCTCCCTCTCCAATATAGTCCTAATAACAATTTGCAGCAATATTGTTCCTTGTGCATGAAAGCTTGTCACGTCTCTCCCTATGCTCAGCTCACAGGACAATGATGGAGACCACACGGGATGAGGGTTTTATAGGACTGAAACATTACAGGTGATGGCTCTCTGCAGATTGGCTGGCTGTACAGCATTATGGGTGATTTCACGTTCCTGGGTTTCTTACTTTCACTTTCTAGCACGTGAAACCGCCATTTTAGGAAAAAACAGATTTGTTATCACGAAGTGTGATGAGGTTCGGCTTCGTTGTGAATGAAAGTTTTCCTAAAATTTGGACCGAATTCCACTTTGGATGCTTCAATTCGCTCAACACTATTCTTGAGGATCTAACAACATTTATTTAGCAGGATAATATGAAATATGCAATGTCCACATTCAGGCATATATAGTAAAAGTTTCCATTGGGCTCTTGTTGGATTAGGGCTAAACATGTTTCGGGGCTCCTAGTCCCGTAGTCAGTAGCCAAAAAACAAATGGCTTTTGACCTTCATTTTACCTGTTTTATAGGTGAATAGTTAAATCTAAGATCTGGACTGGAGCAAAAACAAAACATGGACTAGATCACCACCATGTGCAATCAAAAATAGCTATTATGAAACTTCATAATCTTGTTATATACTCCCAGAAGAAATATGCTTGATGGTGGTATGATGTAGCACTAGTGGGTCGCAGGGGCATCTGTGTGCTGGAAAAACAGCCTGACACAGATGGCCAAGTGGTCCACCAGAAGCTACATCAGTTGTTTTGACTGCAGAACCTACAGAAATATATAAAAATAATTTTTAAAGTTCTAATTCCAGCATTTAAATCTTTTTGCCTCTTTGTGTATTTGTATGGACCAAAGTGACCGTTCAACGTGGATGCCCTTATATTTTTGTTTGGAATGAAAATAAACAGTTTTTTGGACTTTGAATCTGCCTCTGAAGTCTGTCATCACCAACCCTGCCCACACATACAGATCCCTATGCTTCATGAGATGACCAACTTTTCAAAATAACATGATTTTGTGATATTGTGTCACTGGGTGTCTATCTTAGGGTTCTTTCACACTGGCGTTTTTGTTTTCCGGCATAGAGTTCCGTCCTCGGCGCTCTATGCCGGAAAAATCCTGATCAGGATCATTTCCATGCATTCTGAATGGAGAGAAATCCGTTCAGGATGCATCAGGATGTCTTCAGTTCAGGACCGGAACGTTTTTTGGACGCAGCAAATACCGCAGCATGCTGCGCTTTTTGTTCCGTCCAAAAATCCGGAACACTTGCCGCAAGGCCGGATCCGGAATTAATGCCTATTGAAAGGCATTAATCCGGATCCGGCCTTAAGCTAAACGTCGTTTCGGCACATCGCCGGATCCGACGTTTAGCTTTTTCTCAATGGTTACCATGGCAGCCAGGACGCTAAAGTCCTGGTTGCCATGGTAAATGTAGTGGGGAGCGGGGAGCAGTATACTTACCATCCGTGCGGCTCCGGGCGCTCAGAGTGACATCAGGGCGCCCCACATGCATGGATCACGTGATAGCATGGATCACGTGATCCATGCGCATGGGGCGCTCTGACGTCATTCTGGAGCGCCCCGGGAGCCGCACGGACTGTAAGTATACCGCTCCCCTGCTCCCCACTACTATTATGGCAACAAGGACTTTAATAGCGTCCTGGCTGCCATATTAATCTGAAAGCATTTCGAAGACTGATCAGGATCCTGATCAGTCTTCTAATGCTTCAGGCGACTTGCGTTCTGACGGATCCGGCAGGACGGAAGTGCCTGCCGGATCCTCAGAACGCAGGTGTGAAAGGACCCTTATATAGGTCTATGTGCAGCCACACAGTAGTTGTGTAGTGAATTACAGTCTTTCAAATGTTTTGCTAGTATGTCATGATATTATGTTGAATCGGTTTCCTGATGACTTAAAGTCCTTGACCAAATTAGAGCTAAAGTAACGATGGACACATCTCTAGTTTGGAGATTTTCATCTCATAATTCCATTGACAAAACTTCCTTTGGTTTCAACTGAACTGCATTGCACGTGTAAGTTCTTGTATTCTGGCAATAGGCTTATAAGTAGAGATGGCCTGAACTATCCGCCGGCGAACAGTTCCCGGCGAACATAGCTTGTTCGCGTTCGCCGCGGCGGGCGAACACATGCGATGTTCGGTCCGCCCCCTATACATCATCATTGAGCAAACTTTGACCCTGTACCTCACAGTTAGCAGACGCATTCCAGCCAATCAGCATCTTACCCTACCTCCCAGACCCTCCCATCTCCTGAACAGCATCCATTTTAGATTCATTCAGAATTTGCAGTCTTAGTGAGAGGAGGGACAGTGTAGCTGCTGCTGATTTAATTGGGAAATCAATAGCTATGCTAGTGTATTCAGTGTCCACTCCAGTCCTGAAAGACTCATCTGATCTCTGCTGTAAGGACAGCGTCCTGACAGCACCCCAAAAAGCCCTTTTTAGGGCTGCAACATTAGTCTGCTTTTTTTTTCCTCCATATATATATTGCAGTTGCCTGGCCTGCCCATGTGTGAGGAGCTGCAGGCCCACAGACTGTAGTGTGCCCACTGCCAGTGCCCACCCCTGTCATCCCCTGTGGCACAGAAGTTTGCATCAAAAAAAGGCATTTCATTTTTACACTTTAGTGTAATTTCAGTTGCTTGCCTGCTAGTATGTGTCAGGCCGACTTCCACTGACTTTAGTGTGCCCATTGCCAGTGCCCACCCCTGTCATCCCGTGTGGCACAGGACTTTGTATAAAAAAAAAGGCATTTCATTTTTACACTTTAGTGTAATTTCAGTTGCTTGCCTGCTAGTGTGTGTCAGGCCAACTTCCACTGACTGTAGTGTGCCCACTGCCAGTGCCCACCCCTGTCATCCCGTGTGGCACAGGACTTTGCATCAAAAAAAGGCATTTCATTTTTACACTTTTCTTTAGTGTAATTTCAGTTGCTTGCCTGCTAGTGTGTGTCAGGCCGACTTTCACTGACTGTAGTGTGCCCACTGCCAGTGCCCACCCCTGTCATCCCGTGTGGCACAGGATTTTGCATAAAAAAAAGGCATTTCATTTTTACATTTTAGTGTAATTTCAGTTGCTTGCCTGCTAGTGTGTGTCAGGCCAACTTCCACTGACTGTAGTGTGCCCACTGCCAGTGCCCACCCCTGTCATCCCGTGTGGCACAGGAATTTGCATCAAAAAAAGGCATTTCATTTTTACACTTTAGTGTAATTTCAGTTGCTTGCCTGCTAGTGTGTGTCAGGCCGACTTCCACTGACTGTAGTGTGCCCACTGCCAGTGCCCACCACTGATACCGGGTGGCACAGTAGCTTGCCGATAACTAAAGCATTTAATTTTTAGACGTTAGTCTAAATTCAGTTGCTTGCCTGCTGCCAGTGTGTGTCAGGCCCACCTCCACAGACTGTAGTGTGCCCACTGCCAGTGCCCACCACTGATACCGGGTAGCACAGTAGCTTGCCGATAACTAAAGCATTTAATTTTTAGACAGTAGTCTAATTTCAGTTGCTTGCCTGCTGCCAGTGTGTGTCAGGCCCACTTCCACAGACTGTAGTGTGCCCACTGCCAGTGCCCACCACTCATACTGGGTGGCACAGTACCTAGCACGCGTAGTACCTCTTATGTAAAAAAAAATGACAGGCAGAGGCAGGCCACCCCGCAGGGGCCGTCGTGGTTGTGGTGCTGTGATTTCCACTGTCCCTGGAATAATACCTAGTGTTCAGAGGCCACGTACCCTGAACCCGAAAAATTCTGAGGACATAGTTGACTGGCTTAGACAGGACACCCAATCTTCAACAGCTTCCGCTAAGAACCTTGACGCACCATCCTCCTCCAGCTCAGCTTCGGTCACCTGCTCTCAAGTTACCACGCTCCTGCCCGCCGCCACCACCACCACTACCACCACAGCCACCACAGCCGCTTCACTTGATCCGTCAGAGGAGTTATTTACACATCAGTTGGATGCAATTAGTGATGCGCAACCATTATTGCCAGATGATGTAGATTACACACATGGACGTACAGTGTGATGATGATGATGTTGTACTCGCTGCTGCTTCCTTTGCTGAGGTGTCAGATACAAGTGAAGTGGTTGATGATGACGATGTGTCCACGGATGCCACGTGGGTGCCTGCTCGAAGAGAAGAAGAGGGGGAAAGTTCAGAAGGGGAGACAGAGAGAAGGAGGAAACGAGTTGGAAGCAGGGGGAGGTCATCGCAAGGAGTTAGTGGCAAAGTCAGACAGCATGTATTGGCAGCCGGGGTCAGCCAGACAGCAAGCCAGTCAACGCATGCTGTTGCCACCACCAGAATGCCGTCATTGCAAAGCTCAGCAGCACGGGCGTAGGAACCGGGGGGGACAAATCCCCCCCAGGAAATAATGCGGGGGGGACAGGTATGTAAAAATCCCCCCCAGCGGCAGGACAATGTGTGCGGCGGTTGCGGGGCACAGGGAGATGAACGCTTCCATTGTGGAAGCGTTCATCTCCACAGTTATCTGTATCGCCGTCCCCAGGACAGCGATACAGATGGCTGTGCTGCGGAGCAGGAGAGGGAGAGGCGTCTCCCTTCCCTGCTCCTCTGATAGGCTGCCGGCACTAGGCCGGCAGCCTATCAGATGTTGGTACAGGCGGCGCGATGACGTCATCGCGCCGTCTGTGAGCCGTACAGCGCGGGACACAGGCCGGAAGAGGCCTGCATCGCATCGCTGTGACGGATGGAGGTAAGTATAAGTGTTTTGTTTTGTGTGTGTTTTTTTTTTTTTAACTGGACCCACTGGCCCATAAGGGGGGTGGGGGGGGGGGAGAGATATTTTTGGCACTTGGGGGGGGGCGCGGAAAAATATGTGGGCGTGGATTGAGGGTGGGCGGGGACACGGGCCCCATAAGTGCTGTCCCCCCCAGATTTTTGGGGCTTCCTACGCCCTTGCTCAGCAGTGTGGCATTTTTTTTGTGTGTCTGCCTCTGATAACAGTAATGCCATTTGCAACCTGTGCCAAAAGAAACTGAGTCGTGTGAAGTCCAACACCCACCTCGGTACAACTGCTTTGCGAAGGCACATGATCTCACATCACAAACGCCTATGGGATCAACACATGAGTACAAGCAGCACACAAACTCAAAGACACCATGCTCCTCCTGGTCCAGCATCTTCAGCCACGTCAACCACTGCTGTCCTCCCTGCCCCCTCTCAACCAACCGCCACTCCGCCTTTCAGCAGTTCCTGCCCATCTGCCCACAGTCAGGTGTCTGTCAAGGACATGTTTGAGCGTAAGAAGCCAATGTCTTAGAATCACCCCCTTGCCCGGCGACTGACAGCTGGCTTGACGGAACTCTTATCCCGCCAGCTTTTACCATACCAGCTGGTGGAGTCTGAGGCCTTCAAAAAATTTGTCGCTATTGGGACACCACAGTAGAAAAAAGGCGATCCCAAATCTCTACAATGTCATTGAAAAGGAAGTCATGGCATCTCTGGCATACAGTGTTGGGGCAAGGGTCCATCTGACCACTGATACCTGGTCTGCAAAGCACGGTCAGGGCAGGTATATCACGTACACTGCGCATTGGGTCAACCTGCTGACGGCTGACAAGAATGGAATGCGTGGCTCTACTTCTACTCCATCCTCTTCGATATCCTCCTCGGCTGAGTCCTCTTCTGCTGCAGCGTCTGGCTGCACATCAACTAAATCCCCCCTGCTCCCTAGGGGCTATTCCACATCCCGGATACGACAGTGTCACGCTGTCTTGGGGTTGACTTGCCTGAAAGCAGAGAGCCAAACAGGACCAGCACTCCTGTCCGCCCTGAACGCACAGGTGGATCAGTGGCTGACCCTGCACCAACTGGAGATCGGCAAAGTGGTGTGTGACAATTTACCAAATTTGTTGTCGGCATTGAATTTGGGCAAGTTGTCACATGTGCCGTGCATGGCACATGTGTTGAATCTCATTGTACAACGCTTTGTGTCTAAGTACCCAGGCATACAGGACGTCCTCAAGCAGGCCAGGAAGGTGTGTGGCCATTTCAGGCGTTCCTACACGGCCATGGTGCACTTTTCAGATATTCAGCGGCGAAACAACATGCCAGTGAGGTGCTTGATTTGTGACAGCCTGACACGTTGGAATTCAACACTCCTCGACCGCCTGCTCCAACAAGAAAAAGCCGTCAACGAGTATTTGTATGACCGGGGTGCTAGGACAGCCTCTGCGGAGCTGGGAATTTTTTTGCCACGTTACTGGATGCTCATGCGAAATGCCTGTAGGCTCATGCATCCTTTTGAGGAGGTAACAAACCTAGTCAGTCGCACCGAAGGCAACATCAGCGACCTCATCCCATTTGTTTTCTTCCTGAAGCATGCCCTGCGAAGAGTGCTGGATCAGGCTGTAGATGAGCGTGAAGAGGAAGAGTTGTGGTCACCATCACCACCGGCAACGCTGGAAGAGGAGTATGAGGAAGAGGAGTCAGAGGAGGAATGTGGCGGCTTTGAGGAGGAGGAAGACCAACCACAGCAGGCACCCCAGGTCGCTCGTTGTTGTCACCTATCTGGGACCCATGGTGTTGTACGTGGCTGGGGGGAAGAACAGACCGTCAATGACATCAGTGAGGACGAGGAACGGGAAATGAGTAGCTCTGCATCCAACCTTGTTCAAATGGGGTCTTTTATGCTGTCATGTCTGTTGAGGGACCCTCGTATAAAAAGGAGAACGACCTGTACTGGGTGGCCACGCTACTAGACCGTCGGAAAGGATGCAGCAGTTCAAAACCAAACTAAAAAATATGCTTTACACAGCTTATAAGGGGGATGTCACAGCACAACGGGAATCTAATAGGGGAAGAGGTGAATGTAATCCCCCTCCTACCACGGCGGCAAGGACTGGACGATTTACAGATGTGTTGTTGATGGAGGACATGCAGAGCTTTTTCAGTCCTTCACATCGCCACAGCCCTTCGGGATCCAGCCTTAGAGAACGACTCGACCGACAGGTAGCAGACTACCTCGCCTTAACAGCAGATATCGACACTCTGAGGAGCGATGAACTCCTTCACTACTGGGTGTGCAGGCTTGACCTGTGGCCTGAGCTATCCCAGTTTGCGATAGAACTTCTGGCCTGCCCTGCTTCAAGTGTCCTGTCAGAGAGGACCTTCATTGCAGCAGGAGACATTGTCACTGACAAGAGAAGTCGCCTCGGTCAAAAAAGTGTTGATTACCTCACCTTCATAAAGATGAATGAGGCATGGATCCCGAAGGGACTGACAGTGGGGGATACGTTTGACTAACAAAAGGCCTGATTACATGCCTTGGCCTCAAAATGGTCCCCACGCTGCTGTATTTAATGTCTGCATACCGGATGACTTTCGTGAATTCTCCACCACCAACTAGGGTTCAAGCCGCAATGTTTTAGTCACTTTTCTGCCTGGAAAACATCAATTTTTCCGGCCGCTGCTACAATAGCGGCTGCAACAATGCCATTATTTTTCAGGCATGTGTACATGCCTAATTTTTCTGTCCTATGGTGCAGCACTGTGGCTGCAAAAAAATAAAATAAAAGGCACATACAAGTGTCAATTCCCCTTCGTGATCGTTACCTTGTTATGGTGAAGGGGCTTGCGTATCACAATGAAGCAATCATCACCTCTATGAGTGTGTTGGCAATGTTGCCACACCCCAGATGATAAGGCCGTTGCTTCATTATGGTCAGACCAAAAGCGATCGGACGGCTGGATAATATTTCATAGAAAAAACATTAATTTACCTTTTTTTCTTTTTTTATGTTGTATAGGTTTTTAATACATAAAATAAAAAATCATAATAAAGTCTCTTAATAGTTTATTAGAAATAATGCAGACAATTAAAAAAATCCCCATCAATTCCAATACAAAGCAAGTACAGAGCTCAGAACTAAATTATTTCATGATGTCGTAATGGTTCGTTAATTCAACAATGTTTAGTCAATTCGACACACGTCCCTGGAGAGGGTACGTAACAGGGATTAAACTGATAGGAATAGTACTAGTTAAGACACCACTCATATAGGGTGTCACAGCACATTGCTCTGTGCACGCGCAGTGCCCCCATTTGGGAGTAAGAGGACCGACCAAGCTGCTTTTTCCATCTCCCAGTTCCTAAAATCAATTCAGTTTGGTGTATGAGAGTTTGGTCTGTCACTGTGAAGGCAGTCGAAGGTACCCGGCCTAAATTATTTTTCACAAAAGGCAATCCCTGATATGGGACGTAACAGGGATTAAACTGATAGGAATAGTACTAGTTAAGATACCACTCATATCGGGTGTGAGAGTAAATTGCACGGCGCAGACGCCGTGACTGTGGATTAAAACAGAGTGGAGGGAGCCAGCGTTTTTTTAACCATCTCCCCGTTCGAAAAACCTATTCAATAAATGGACCCCAGATTGGGGACGTTAGAGGGATTAAACTGATGAGAATAGTACTACAGAAAATACCACTCATATCGGGTGTGACAGTAAATTGCACGGCGCAGACGCAGTGACCGTGGATAAAAACAAAGGGGAGGGAGCCAGCGTATTCTTTACCATCTTCCCGTTCGAAAAATCAATTCAATTCACCTTTCGGGGACCCTTGGTGTTGTATGTGGCTGGGTGGAGGAAGAAACCTTCAATGACATCACGGGACATGGCTAGCTTGGTATCCAACCTTGTGCAAATGGGGAGTTTGCCGTTGTGCAAATGGACTGTTTGCGGTGCATTAAAAGGGGAGTTTGGTCTGTCAATGTCTGTGAAGCGGGCGTAACCCTTACACTACCTGATCGATACAACATCATACCTGATCGTATACACACACTGGATGTTTTAAAGCATGTTATTCCAAACAATTTAGGAATGTTAGTTGATTTATGCCCTTTATGGATTAAAACCCGACTCTCCGTCCACTACGTAATTTTCCATGGGAGTTTTGCCATGGATCCCCCTCCGGCATGCCACATTCCAGTTGTTAGTCCTCTTGAAACAACTTTTCCATCACTATTGTGGCCAGAAAGAGTCCCTGTGGGTTTTAAAATTCGCCTGCCTATTGAAGTCTATGGCGGTTTGCCCGGTTCGCGAACATTTGCAGAAGTTTGCGTTCGCCGTTCGCAAACGGAAAATTTTATGTTCGCAACATCACTACTCATAAGACCTCGACTATTCTATTGACTTATACACCGATCCAGAACTTTATTTTTGTTGCTTAACTCTCCTTAAAAATTTCAACCTAGGTTATATTTTCCTTTATTTAACACATGGTAAATGACTAACATGAATACTTTTTCTCAGATGAGCAGAGATAAACTCAAGCAAAAGCTCAGTATTTAAAATCTGGACATTTGCCAAAAAAAGGAAATGTCATCCGTGATTTTAGTTAGAAGAGGAAATTAGCCCTGTATTGGCAGTTTATAGTTCTCTTTATTTGTTAGATTGCCAGAATTAGTTATATCCTTAAATTGAAATTAGCTCATATAAGTATTTGACAGACAGCATGAATGGGATATAGATCTGAAAGTAGATTTCTACTAAATCTGCACCTGGTTCATGCAGACCTATTGGGACTACTTTTAGGAAATGCTTTGGAAAGATAAGCAACCATACTTGGACAAATCCACATAGTGCAGACATTTAGGCAGAATCTTGGAAATAAATATGCTGCAAATGTCAAATCACAGCAATGAAAAGTTCTATTAGAAGTTAATAAAGCATACTAGATCTGGAAAACTGGCCTCACGTTCTACCCCAGCTCGATGAATGGACTCCACTACACATTCATCTGCCACAGGTCTGAGATTTTTACTGCTGAAACCTGCCAATATTAGTAGGACCTTAGTAAAACTTCAGTACAAGTGTGCAAAATATGGTGTCTATAAAGCTGTTTTTCAAACCCTTAAAATTAGGTTAAATGGTTAAAAAAGTATAAAGAACACGGTCCACTTTAAAGGGTTTCTCCAGGAATTAAGAAAATGAAAATACAAAAATATTACTTTATTATAAATATTAGAGATGAGTGAATCGAAGGTGACAAAGTGGAATTCGATCCGAATTTCAGAAAAATCACTGAATGCGAATTTACTCGCGCTTCATAGTAACGAATCGCATTTTTGCCTAAAATGGCTGCTACACGTGTGAGGACATGGGGCAACTTGGGGAACTCTGGAAAGGCGGGATCATCCATACTGACATGCATGCAGCCAATCAGCAGCCAGCCCTATGATATCAAAGCCCTATAAATACGGCGGCCATCTTAGATTCTGCCATTAGCCAGCGTGCTTAGTGCAGGGAGAGACGTGTCTGCAGGTGCTAGGGACAGTGATATGAAAGAGTTGAGTGTGGTGAAAAAAAATAAATGATTTACAAGTGCAGGGAAAGAATACTCAAGGTGAAGGGAAAGGATAGGGAGGAATCATTCCACCAGCATTTGTCTTGAACAGGGTTCAGTCGGGGATGTGACAGCCTGGGTAATAGGAACAATCCAATTACACCTTGCTTCACTGACTGCGGATCCAAATTGCCATTATACAGCTCAGTAATTCCAGCAAACCTGACTTATTAGGGTGCAAGTGCTGTTTGATACAGGCATTAACAGGGTTTATTACAAGGAAAAAATTCTACATTTTATTTGCCCTTGTGAAGTGCATTTATATATTCTAAAGCATTTTTTGGTTTATATTAGTGGGAAAAAAGGGCTTATTAGCCGTTGTGTGATGAAGGGCGAAAATTACAGCCCTTTTTGTCATGTATAAGTGGCAAAAGTAAAATATATTTGCCGCTCAGCAGTGCAGTTACCTGTTTTAAAGCCCTTTTTTCTGTGTATTAGTGGAAAAAGAAAAAAAATATTTGTCGCTCAGCGGTGCAGTTATCTGTTTTAAAGCCCTTTTTCCGTGTATTAGTAGAAAAAGAAAAATATATATTTGCCGCTCAGCGGTGCAGTTAACTGTTTTAAATCCCTTTTTTCTGTGTATTAGTAGAAAAAGAAAAAAAATATTTGCTGCTCAGCGGTGCAGTTATCTGCTTCAAGGCCCTTTTTTCCGTATATTAGTGGAAAAAGAAAAAAAAATATTTGACGCTCAGCAGTGCAGTTATCTGTTCTAAAGTCCTTTTTTTCAAGTATTGGTGGAAAATGAAAAAATATCTTTGCCGCTCAGCGGTGCAGTGATATATTCTGAAGCCCTGTTTGCCGTGTATTAGTGGTGCAATAAAAATATATTCACCGTCCAGCGTTGCCTATATCTGTTGAAAAGCCTGTTGTGTAAAAGTAGAAAAAAAATTGTGCCTAATTAACATTCTGTGGTGCAGTAATATATTCTGAATCCCAGTTTGCCGTGTATTAGTGGCGAAATTCCCCGTCCAGCATGGTACTTCTCTATTGAAAAGCCTGTTGTGTAAAAATAGACCAAAATTTGGGCCAAATTGAGGTTCTGCAGTGCAGTGATATATTCTGAAGCCCTTTCTGCAGTGTATTAGTGGCAAAATAAAAATATATTCAGCGTTGTACTTCTCTGTTGAAAAGCCTGTTGTTAAAAAGTAGAACAAAACTTGGGCCTAATTGATGTTCTGTGGTGCAGTGATATCTTCTGAAGCCCTGCTTGCTGTGTATTAGTGGCGAAATAAAAATATTTAATCTAGCATTGGATTATTTGATCTGACAGTATGTCATACAGAGAAGTGCCAGGCCCTGCACAGGGGAGTGGCAGAGGCGTAAATGTTTCTGGCGCAGGCAGAGGTCGCAGCAGAGTAGGAGGGTGTGGCAGCAAGGGTCACAGTTAGAGGCCTCAACTCCCGGTGTCATCTAGGAGTCATGTCTTGACCAGCAACCAGGTGGTTTTTGGATGATTGACTCGGTGATCCACTTCGTCCCAAGTGACATCAGGCACCCCCAGCCAAGAGTCGGTGTGTTCCTCTGACACAACGCCAGTCAAGATCTGGAGGAGACATCCGCCGCTTCCTCCACTAGGCGGGCAAGTACTGATGAGGAGAGTGGTGTGGGAGCTGGTGTTGTGAGCGGTCAGGCTCCTGACCCAGAGACAGTTTAGGAGGACATCAGTGACGTGCAGACAGTACTCAATGATGATGATGTAGCTGATCGCACTTGGGAGCTAGATGACAAATGGGCTTCATCATCATCGGAAGAAGAGGGTGGCAGTTTGCCCGTGAGCCAGCGGCAGAGCCAGCAAGTCGCTAGCATGGCCGGGAGTCAGAAGGATGGCAGCAGTGGGAGGTTGGGAGCCAAATGTGCCTGGGGTAGACCACCTGCTTCGCAGGAGCCTACCTGCCCGGGATATAGCGTTGGATGGGTTCACGGAGGCAGCAGTGCGTAGTGTTGGTGGTAAAATTTCCTACTCACGGTGTGGCAGTTTTTTGTTAAGCCGCAGGAGGAGGTGAACATGGCCATATGTAGAATATGGCTTCAGAAGGTGCAGCGTGGCCAGGGTGCCAATGTTGGCACCACGGCCTTGTATCAACATATGCAGCGTCACCATAAAGTTGCCTGGGAGAACCGTGGCTCCGATGTGGTGGCCCAGCCTGCCACAGCAACTGCTAAATCACCCAGTGGCACGCACCAGATTTGAGGCAGTCAAGGATCTACCACCTCAGGCGAAGAGA
This sequence comes from Bufotes viridis, assembly GCA_033119425.1. Classification (NCBI taxonomy): domain Eukaryota; kingdom Metazoa; phylum Chordata; class Amphibia; order Anura; family Bufonidae; genus Bufotes; species Bufotes viridis. The sequence continues at coordinate 344,033,964 of CM065593.1, forward strand.
GCTTTCTGTCCTTCCCATCATCTGCTGGTCCTAATGCTCCTGCTTCTCCTACTCCTCGTCAGTCATTCTGTCAGCAATCGATCACCGAAGAGATTGCCAAGAGAAAACATTGTGCGTGAACGCATCCAACGGCGCAGAAGCTGAATGTGCTACCTTCCAAGCTGCTGGTGCTGCAGTTCCTCTCTTTCCAAGTGGTGGACTCTGCACCTTTCAGAGAGCTGATGGCTTGCCGAGGTGGAGAGTCTCAAGCCGTCATTTCTTTGCCAAAAAGGCAGTACCAAGTGCCAAAAGGCAGCCCTTCACACACATGTAGAATAGAAGGTGGGCTAGTCCTTGAGCCTGTCATGTGTGCTAAAGTGCACGGCAGCGCCGAAATGTGGAGCTGTAACAACGGTCAGGGAAAATACATCTCCTTTATGGCCGACTGGATGAATGTCGTTGCTGCACAACCACACCAGCAACTTGGCCAGGTGACGCTGCTTCGGCCTCTATGTTGTCACGCCACTGGTCCTGCGACAATGTCCGCCTCTTCCTCCTCATCCTCCACCATGTCCTCAGCCTCCACTGCAGAGACAATTCACAGTGCCCCTCCAGCATACCACATGTGCAGGGCACGGAGGTGTCACACTGTTTTGCACCTCGTTTGCCTGGGTTTGCCTGGGTAAATGGAGTCACACAGGGGAGGAACTGCTCCGAGTCCTTCATCAAGAAATCGAATCCTGGCTTTCTCCACAACTCAAAATCGGAAACATGGTGACGGACAAGGGGAAGAACATAGTGTCGGTGGTTTCAAGGAGGGCTGAGCCATGCGCCCTGCATGGCACACATGTTCAATCTGGTTGTCAAGAAGTTCCTGGAGTCCTCCACCCATCTGCAAGACATCCTAAAAATGGCCAGTAAACTTTCCATGCACTTTTGCTACTCTTACACCGCAAAACACACCCTCCTTGAGCTGCAGCGGCAGAACAGCATTCCTCAACATAGGCTGATATGTGACATTACAATACAATACTACAATAGAGACATCCTATGTAGTCAGTTGGCCTCTGTAGGTCCTCTCGCAGGTCCGACCGGGGGGCCCTTTGCACTCACGTTCCACTGCCATGGCTGCTGGGAAGGGGTGGGGTGGCAGGAGCAGTACCAGCTATATCAGCAGCAGCCTAAGTCTAGAGTCGCTGATGAGTAGCTTTCTTCACCCGCATAGTGAAGAAAGTACACACCAGCAGCAGCAGCTAGACCTGGAGAAGGACCTGAACCAACAGCATACTTGGACAGCACCCTGCCACCCCACATTGAAGATCAGCTGGACTTCTGGGAAGCCAAACTGGATTTGTGGCCACAACTAGCAGAGTTTGCCCTTGAAAAGCTGTCCTTTCCGGCCAGTAGTGTTGCATCAGAGCGGGTGTTTAGTGCAGCGGGTGCCATAGTTACCCAAAGAAGAACTTGCCTGTTCAAAATGTGGAGAGACTGACCTTCATCAAGATAAATCAGGCATGAATCAGCCAGGATTTCCACCACCAGCGCATCAGTTTAGATCATCCATGCTGCCTCACCCAAACCTTGACAAAAGAGAGCGGTTTCTTCTGGCTACCTGCCTCAGCTACTATTCTGATGCTGCCACCGGCCTGATGCCACATATCTGATGCCAAGTGCTCCTTCTAACACCCACCATCATCAGCGGGTACTGTTATTGCCACCGACCTCCACACTCTGTCATTGTGCCACTCTGTGGCATCCTCCTGATGCTGCCTCCACTTCCAGACTCTGTCATCATGCCACTCTGTGGCCTTCTCCTGATGCTGCTGCTGCCTCAACCTTTACACTCTGTGATTTTGCCACTCTGTGGCCTCCTGATGCTGCCGCCACCTCCAGACTCTATTGTCATGCCACTCTGTGGCCTCCTCCTGATGCTGCAGCTGCTGCCACCTCCACTCTGTCATTGTGCCACTCTGGGACCTTCTGATGCTGCCGCGACCTTTAGACTCTGTCATTGTGCCACTCTGTGGTCTTCTGATGCTGCTGCCACCTCCAGACTCTGTCACTGTGCCGCTGTGTGGCCTCCTCATGCTGCTTCCACCTCACCACTATGTCATAGGGCCACTTTGTAGACTTCTCATGCTGTTCCCACCCTCCCCACTTCATGACTGGGCCACTATTTTGCCTTTTTTGCTTGCCTGACATCCTCTTTTATTTGACCCCTTTTCTGATCTGTCAGAAGGAAGTAAAAATGAGATCCTCTCTGTGTAGCAGCTGTAAGGCCTGTATGGTCCAATCAGAATTCGCTTGTGATTTGGTAGCTAAAAGCAAGAGTGGGTACAAAACACAGAAGACATGCAAATATTCCATTCACATGTCATCTCTGTTTTGGATCCACTGCTGTTTTTTGTTTTGGTATTAGCAATACTGATGGATTACTGACCAAATGCTGACAGAGTGAAGGTTGATGCTCCACAGACAGGATCTGTTTTTTGGGGGTAATTGTTCTGACAGATCAGAGTAAGGGCAAAATAATCAGTGACGTCAACACAAACTTACTGCTGACACCCTCTCCAGTCTGTCGGGGGGCTCTATTTGTATAAGCATTTAATATAACACGTTCTGTAGACATCTATGTGGAATCAGCTGACGACGGTGTCAAAGGAGTGCGCTTCTTCTTGACGCTAACATTGACCTGTAAGGCCGAGTTCATACCCATAACTGCCTAAATAAGTGAAGTGTGCAGTGATTCTAAGAGCGACGCCTGTCATCTGTATGTCATACGGACTCACAGTATTATTTCACTACCACAGCAGACTTCCTATGCGTGTTACTGCAAGGCACAGTGTTCTACACCACTATAAAATCTCTATGCAGCCAGAAATGGCCATTTTTTAACATAATTTGCTGCAAATATATTCGGATCAAACCGAATTTTTCCCGAAATATTCGGCGAACTGTTGAATCGAATTTTTGAACAATTTGCTCATCTCTAATAAATATATTCCCAAATTCTTTTCATTAGTTATAATGGCTCATTTTCTCTGGGGAGCAATCCTTAGGAGAAATAAAATGGTCGCCGTCTTATTAGTACACACAAAATCTGTCCTAATCACACAGCAGGACAAGTTACTTCAATACACTAGGCTAAAGAGCTGCCTCATCCTCCTCTCTGCTTGTCAGGGATTATGATTCAGTGTTGTAAAGTAACTTGTCCTACTGTGTGATTAGGACAGGTTTTGTGTGTCCTACTAGGACGATGGCCATTTTGTTTCTCCTAATAATTGCTCCCTAAACAAAATGAGCCATTATAATTAATGAAAGATATTTGGGAATATATTTATAATAAATTAGAAAATTAAAATACTTAAACTTAAATATTACTTTATTATAAATATATTGGCAAATACCTTTCATTAGTTATAATGGATCATTTTTTCTAGGGAGCAATCATCAGGGGAAATCAAATGGCTGCCGTCCTATTAATGCACACAAAACCTATCTTAATCACTGAGCAGGAGAAGTTACTTCACAACACTGAGCTATAGTCCGTCATTTCTGTACTTCATGTCTCCACATGAATTCCATTCCTACAGAGATTCAGCTAATGTTCTTATCTGTATTCAGGATCATAATCCCTGACAAGTAGGAAAGAGCTGTCTCAGCCTCCTCTATCTCAATGTTGTGAAGTAACTTGACCTCCTGTGTGATTAGGACAGGTTTTGTGTGTACTGATAGGACAGTGGCCATTTTGTTTCTGCTAATGGTTTCTCCCAAAACAAAATGAACCATTATAACTAATGTAAGGTATTTAGGAATATATTTATAATAAAGTAATGTTTAAGAATTTTAATTTTCTAAATTCCTGGAGAACCCCTTTAAAGTACGTTTTATCTAGAATGAAGCAACATGTCTTTAAGGTAAAGGAAGCATTACATTCAGCTGAGCTAGCTCTACAAGACCGTGGGACTGGTTTAGTAGTTAATTTCCTAATGACAAACTCCCTTTAATTTTAGGGGTTCAGAAACCCTTTTACATATTCAGTGGCAAGGCATGGCACTTAATCAGAGATAGATTTTCCATTAGGCCCAAGATAATCACCCCTGTGGATGGTCCTGTGTAAAATGCTTCTCAACATAAGGGCTGAATTATAGTTCCTGTGATCAATGTTGGTACCATAGTATTCGTTCACTATGTACTTGAGATGAAGCTTTTAGTTGCATATGATCAAACAGTATTTATATTGGACCTATGGAGTGGCTATTTGGTGTCTGCCAGCTTTTACAGCTGATTTTTCTTACCAATAGCTTTATCAAAGGCGACACTTAGAACTACATTGTACTACAATATAGCATCAGCAATCATCTTACCAAAGGTCCATTACAGATGTTTCCATATGGAAAATGCAATTCTGAAGTTCCATGAGTAGGAAGAAGGGAAGACTATGGTGGATGGTAATGTTGCTTCTTGCCAAACCTTTAGGCCGCTTTCACACGGGCGTGATTTCCGCGCGGGTGCAATGCGTGAGGAGGACGCATTGCACCCGCACTGAATCTGGACCCATTCATTTCTATGGGGCTGTGCACATGAGCGGTGATGTTTTTCACACAACGCAGGCCCCATAGAAGTGAATGAGGCTGCGGGAAAATCGCAAGCATCCGCAAGCAAGTGCGGATGCAGTGCGATTTTCCCGCATGGCTGCTAAGAGACGGGACCCAATCTTCCTTATTTTCCCTTATAACATGGATATAAGGGAAAATAATAGCATTCTTAATAAAGAATGCTTTGTAGAATGTGGATTAAGGGGTTAAAAATAAAAAACTTAACTCACCTTAGCCACTTGATCGCGTAGTTGGCGATCTCTCTTCTCTCTTCAAGCATTAGCTGTAGTCTAAAGGACCAGTGATGACGTCACATCACATGGGCCAATCACATGTTCCGTGGACATTGGACCATGTGATGTGACGTCATCACAGGTCCTTTAGACTGCAGTTAATGCTTGAAGAGAGAAGAGAGATCGCCAATTTCACGATCAAGTGGCTAAGGTGAGTTAAGTTTTTTAATTTTAACCCCTTAATCCACATTCTACAAAGCATTCTTTATTAAGAATGCTATTATTTTCCCTTATAACCATGTTATAACGGAAAATAATAAAATCTCCAGAATACTCAACCCGAAACCTGACTTCAGTGATGAAGTCCGGGTTCGGGTCTGGGTACCAAACATGCCGATTTTTCCCACGCATATTCCCGCAATCGCGCATCTTCCTGCAACGCACCCGCCTCTGATCTGAGCGTCAAACGTGACGCCCGTGTGAAAGAGGCCTTATTGTTGATGGTTCCTCCAGGAGACTTTGAGACTGGTTTAGATGGCTGAGGTAGCTATACTAACAGACAAATGTGAGAACTAGAGTTTCATCAAGAAAGAAATTGGCAAAACAATTGACACTTCAGAACCACTAGATTATTATTTTTATACTATTACATTTTTATCTTCTCTCTGATGTTCTAACAGTGTCCCATAGATGATTGCCAAATTCAGAGTGGTTTCACTGATAGCTTGCCACCCAGAGAATTATTTACACATATGATCTTACTTTCACACATGACACCAATTTAAAACAGCCGAAAATCCTTTGCACATAAAGAATTCTTCAGATGTCGTGCTAATACAAATATAAAAATGTAAAAGTGTCCCGCATTCCTAACCGCAGAATAAATGCTGAAACGTGGATAAATAAATCATTACTGTCACGCTCTATTTTCAATACCAGGGCAACTCAATAATGAAAATAAGAGTAATTTGGATTTATTAGAATTAGGTCACCAGAGATGTGCTGTAGTCCTAAAGATGAGTTCACATGTGGGTGCAATATTTCTATGAAAATAAAAAAACTTGGCCAATTTTTAAGTTTTGATTCAGTTTAGATATCCATCAGACTATTTGTGTATAGTTTTATAGACAGTAGAATATATTGGAGAACAGTAAGAATGTAATATTATAATAATGAATAAATGTGAAAGCCCAAACGAGAATTTTTTCATAAACCCCCCAAAAATTTATATAACAGGTCACAAAATAGAGGGTGGTAGTATACTAAAATGGAGCGGTATTTGGACCACTATAGACTTCAGGGCCTGGGTAGGACTGCTCTCTCTCTCTAAAGGTACACCTCTAATCACCGCCCTGTTTAATTCCCGTGGTCTGTGTCCACCATAATCTGCTCTCTGCAGGAAGGCACAGCTGCTAGAGTACTAATTCCTCCTTCTGCACCCTGGCTGACAGGCATTTCCTATCTCCTTCATCCTGCTGATAGCGTTCTTCCTGGCTCTTAAATGTCCAGTGTACACACAAGCTAATTTGTCCCATGTCAATGTCAGTATTCTCTGGGTATATATGCTGCCTTTATCTATGAAAAGGTGCCTGAGCAAAAGGTTCCTAGCTTGTCTAGTCCCTGCAATGGTGTGCTTATTGTGTATTCTGACTTCCTGTGTCTGACCTCTGTCCATTGACCATATTGACCCTGCTCCGCCTGTCCTGACTTCTGCCTGTGCCTCCTATTGTCTGATCACCGTATTAAACAAACTTTTCCTGTCCTGACCTATTGCCTGTTTTTCCATATTGCAAGAACTTTGCCTGTCCTAACCTCAGCTTGTCCTCTGACTATACTTTTCCATGCCCCCTTGGTGCCATGAACTAGTTTTCTTTAACAGCTTGGGTCAGGAACTTCTGAATGGATACAACTCCTAGAAGTAGCAGCTTTGTGGCCCCTGCTGTAAAATTTAGATCTCCATATGGGGGTAAAACGATGAATATCAGTGGACCCCCTTGAAAACACCCTCAAGAGTAGCCCCCAAGCCAAATCCACTCAGTGGCACAATGAATCTGAACCCTTCTGCATTACAAGTGCTCTCTGAAAAAACTGATTCTATAGTCACTTGTGTAAAAATCGTGTTATTTTTCATAACAGCAGTAGATTACGATATTTTACTCTACATTTTCTGTCTATTTAAAGATGACTTGTAATCTATCTCATCTTAATGTTTTCCTAATTTACTGTAAGGTCCATGGGTGTTGATACAGTGCAATTCTTTTTGGCAGGTGATAACATATGACATCATTTGTGCTTCATACTAGTCACCATTAAATCCATCAACAGCAGCACCAGTCTGAGACTCAGTTATTTGACCCGACGTGGAGGAAACCAGCAGTAAACCATTAATGGGCAGTGAAACATTTTTGGCAACATATTTATAAGGGAGATCAATTTTAATTTACTTCACCTCTCCCGTGTGGAATGCATAAGAAAGATTTATCACACCAGAGGTACAACCTTAGAGCCTGTAGGGTTTGCATTAACTCTGTTTTAAGATTGCTGAATTGGAGTAATCTACACACCAATTTGCTCTACAGTCCCAAAGGAAGGAAGTTGTTGATTTTGGCACTGTTTACTTTTCCTGCAAACAAATGCTAAATTTTCCAGACCGGCTGGTTCATAAGATCACTTGAGAGTAGGGAGAAAAAAAATTCTGCCCTAGGCAATATTAGCATTTTGTTGTGTTTAAGGGAACACTTCATTGCTACTCACAGCTGTTTTGAGATAATCCGCAGAGTCAAGAAAATTCACTAAGTGAACAGAGAACCCTGCTAGTCCTTTCGGCAGGTATAGCAAGGATTTCTGCAGGAAAAAAATCGCCATAATGCTAACCCTGACACAGTATACAAATATATTATAGACAGGAAGTGTACCACGTTACATTGCAATTTAGCAATTATTAATGTAACCCAATCATTGATGGGCCATTGAAATGACAATACGATATGATATAAAAACAACTGGATGCAATACAACTGAATTTTTTAAAATACTGTTCGGAAAATTAATATGTTTATCATTTTATGCACAGTATAACTGTGGAATATTTGAAGCAGGGGATTATAACAGAGGTGGGCTAATCTAAATGTATCTAATTTGACTCCAATTTAGTAAAAATTTTAGTCGCATCCAAATTCGTATTTTTGGTGATTTGATTCAGGTGAATTTTGAGGTACAGAGAATGAGAAAAAGAGATAAAAATGTGAGTGACAAGAGAGAAAATTATGAGTCATAGGGGACCACAGAGAGTAATATCCACATCTCCAGGCCATTTACAGCAATTTTTATTTGGGCGGAATTCATTCAGACCAGAATCAAATCGGTCGACCGATTCTGCCAAATCGAACCTGAATTGAATTTTGGGCAATTCGTTTTTCTCTAGATGGTAAAATACACTCTAATTTAGACAGAAGAAAAAAATATTGTTCATCATTTGATGAATGTTGTGCACTCAGCTTAAGGCTGTACAGGGGTGCTCAGAGTTCCTGTGACTCCTTACCAGGGGTGGATTGACCATGGACATTACTGGGAAATTTTCCGGTGGGCCGATGTCTTGGGGGCTATCCAATCCGTCCTCATGGCTGGCCAGTGGAAGTTTTTGGGCGATGTATTTTGTGATGGACTGTGGTATTTGGCTCTGTTGGAGTGGTATAATGTGCCACAATATGGTATTGCTGGCCCCGCCTACTTGGAGTCTTTGTGGGTCTTCCTGCTTGATCATAGGTGGAGTATTAAAATACCTCTTAAAAGAGGATTGAAAAGTAGGGAGGAATGTAATTTTATATGTAAACACACATACATTTCTTCTCATGACATGTTCCAATTCGTTCTACATATATATCAGAGGCACCATATAGTACCAGATGGTTTGCCTCCATCATCTGTAACCATAGGGACTCCTTTGAGGGGTCATTTATTTTGACCCCCCCCCCCCCCATGCCAGAAACTGGTGTAAAAAAGTTGTATGCCACCATTTTGCAACTTTTTGAATGCCTGTGAATCAAAATGTAGGCACATGTGACATTTCTATGCTAACCTTTTAACTGGGGAGTGGCAGGGACAGGGTTGGAGCATGGTATTTGTGGGGCCATCATCTAATCCACTATTATTTACATAATTTTCCATAAACAGTTATTTAAATCTAATCTGGAGTAGATTTCAATCTAGGTGCATGGACTGCCGGATGATGCGCCTAATTTATGACTAGGCCTGCACCTCCATGCAAACAAATAATGTGGGCAGCACTACTCCCTGTGTCTTCATAAATTAATCATTCTGTGGTGGCGCCTGTAATGTCAGGTCCCGGCCCTTGGGTCCTCAGTCAATACAGAGTTAAATGATGAAAATTATGGCACTCTTGTGTTGTCAGTTTCCGTTCTTTATTTCACCAAAAGTGTAGCAACATTTCAACCATAAGGTCTTTATCAAGCTCATACATCCATTCCTCAAGTGTCTATAAATACCCCAGGCTCCCCTCTGATTGGTTATACTGTGCATTACATAAATAAGTCATAATAAATGCTCTTTTCCAGTGTTTACAAACATACACATTTACCTTACAAACATATGGTTCCTTCTGCAGTTTTTTTGACCAAACTCCATCAAAATTCAAGCCTAAAATGATTAAATAATCGCCTTTGGCGTTCGACAATCTGAACCGCGCATGCGCCAGTTTCATACGTCATCGGCGCACCTCCAATCATAACTGCAAATGCATCCTTGATATGCAGCTTCCGCACCGGTATACAATTCGAAAATTGATGATGAAGACAGAAACAGATAGGAGGGAGGAGACAGAAATACCTGTTCCGGAAGACTTTGGGAGACATCGACATAATGTTTTACAAATGAGGTTCCGGATCATAGATGGAGTTCCACCTTTAAGGAGAGGAGGTGACAGGGAGAAAATGTTAAAAAGAAAGGAGTTAAAATAGATTTTTGAACTCGATATGTTGGAGCCGAAAGGGCTAAATTGAGAATTTAAGGTAGGCAATTCGTTTTTGATCTGAGGTTGTTCTTGGGATGTGATGTAATAATGAATACTCTAAGTATAGTTGCCCGGCAATAGCCGTGTCGATTTTAATATTTTTTCTTTTTGTTTATCTTAGGATGAATTCCGCAGTGATGTTTCAAACTTCATAAAATGTAACCGCAAATTGAATTATGTAAGAACCTGTGCTAATAAATGGTACTGAAGGGTGACAAGGCTTGGAGGTAAGGACACGGACAGCTGGTTTATAAATAAAAGCTATTGGTGTGTTTATAAATAGTATGTAACCAGTGTTGGTATATGTTACAATAAGGAGGATGACAAGGTAGAGTGTGTAACAAGCTGAATGTGGATCCAAAGGAACCTTATGGCACGTAATAGGTACTCTGTGTGACCTTTAGTCACCCATATGGAAGTATGGGGGTACTGGGGCGACATGAAGTACCAAAGTAAATGGATAAGAAGCCATATCACGTCGTACCCCATAAAGGAATTGACTGGGATGGACGCAGGGCTGTTTAAACGAAGTGTGCATTCTTCGCTTCTGTACATGGGTCGAATACTGGAGTGAATGGTTGTGTTTCCGCTTTGCGATCCTCCTGTGATAAATTATATATATTATGTTTTGTAAAAGAGTATATAGCTGTCCATGCCCCCACTCCTTGACATTTGTCAGCCACATGAACCGATAGATTCCATTCATAAATATAGCGCATCTTATCTGGCATAACATAGTTTATGTTTACTATTTTCGATCCGCCTTAACAACTGTGTAGTGCAGAAACTGCATATCAAGGATGCATTTGCATTTATGATTGGAGGAGCACCGATGACGTATGAAACTGGCGCATGCGCGGTTCAGATTGTCGAACGCCAAAGGCGATTATTTAGTCATTTTAGGCTTGAATTTTGATTGAGTTTGGTCAAAACAACTGCAGAAGGAACCATATGTTTGTAAGGTAAATGTGTATGTTTGTAAACACAGGAAAAGAGCATTTATTATGACTTATTTATGTAATGCACAGTATAACCAATCAGAGGGGAGCCTGGGGTATTTATAGACACTTGAGGAATGGATGTATGAGCTTGATAAAGACCTTATGGTTGAAACGTTGCTACACTTTTGGTGAAATAAAGAACGGAAACTGACAACACGGAAACTGACAAGAGTGCCGTAATGAAAAGAGTGCCGTAATTTTCATCATTTAACTCTATAGGCCTGCACCTCGTCATAAACTAAGCACATCCTCCAGTGGCACAGGGAATATCACATAACCACCTTTCTGTTCCCATATTTAGTCAGCACATGGGCCCTTATACCTAGGAATGTTCCTTTTGGCATACATTGAGGCAAAAAGTGGCACAATTTAGTATATCTAGGTTTAGAGAAAATTTCTGTGCCTAGTCCAGTACGGATAATCACTAAATTATGACAGATATTCATTGATTGATCATTTTCTTAGGTCTATAACTTAAAGGCCATCTGTCAGTTGATTTGTACCTATGACACTGGCTGACCTGTTACATGTGCACTTGGCAGCTAAAGGCATCTGTATTGGTCCCATGTTCATATGTGCCCACATTGCTGAGAAAAATGGTGTTTTAATATATGTAAATAAGCCTCTAAGAGCAAAGGGGATGTTGCCGTTACACTAAGAGGCTGTGCTAGCTCTGCAACTTCCACTCCATTTCCACTTTGATTTCCAAGCAGGGGTACACCACCAATGAGGCCAAGTGAGGCCTGTGCCTCAGGAAGCACCAGGTGGGGGCAAGAGGGGGACAGTGGAAGGGCCATGGACAATGATCGCTTTCATTGTGGCAAAGTGGTTAGGTTAAGAAATTGGCATAGGGGAGGGGGGGGGCCTCGCCATTTCAGTTTTCGCCTCAGGCAGCAGAAAAGCCAAGTGCACCTCTGTTTACAGGGCCATGCAGTGAAAATGTGATCACTCCTGGCCCTGATGTCTCCTTAACGGGGTTATCCAGGAAAATATATTTATGACTTATCCTCAGGAGAGATCATCAGTAGAGATGAGCAAATCGAAGCTGACGAAGTGGAATTCAATCCGATTTTCAGGAAAAATTTGATTTGCACTGAATGCGAATTTCCTTGTGCTTCATGCCTAAAATGGCTGCTACACGTGTGAGGACATGTCCCTGTTGTAAATGTTGAAAAAAACTTCAGGCCTAATTGGCCTTCTGCGGTGCAGTGATATATTCTGATGCCCTGTTTGCATTGTATTAGTGGCGAAATAAAAATATATTCGCCGTCCAGCATTGCATATATCTGTTAAAAAGCCTGTTGTGTAAAAGTAGTAAAAAATTTGGGCCTAATTGACTTCCCACAGTGCAGTGATATATTCTAAAACCCTGTTAGCAGCGTATTAGTTGCAAAATAAAAAATATTTATTCTAGCATTGGATTATTTGATCGAACAGTATGTCATACAGAGAAGTGCCAAGCCCTGCACAGGGGAGTGGCAGAGGCGTAAATGTTTCTGGCGCAGGCAGAGGTCATAGCAGAGTAGGGGGCGGGCAGCAGGGGTCGCAGCGAGAGGCTTGAGGTCCCAGTGTCATCTAGCGGTAGTGTCTTGACCAGCAACCCAGCCTTTCTTGAATGGTTAGCTCGGTCATCCACTTCGTTACAAGTGACATCAGACACCCCCAGCCAAGAGTTGGTGGATTCCTCTGACACAACGCTTAGTTGGCATGGCCCGGGAGCAGGCCCTGTGCCTTCACCTGTCCTCAACCTGCCTCTGTCCTTTTCTGTTCCCTCAGCCAAAGAAGTATCATATGCTGTGAGCTCGGCTCCACTTCTCAGCAAGGACGAGCTACTAGAGGACAGTCAGCAGCTACTGCCCAGCAAAGATCTGGAGGAGACATCCACCGCTTCCTCCACTAGGCGGGCAAGTAGTGATGAGGAGAGCGGCGTGGGAGCTGGTGTTGGGAGCGGTCAAGCTCCTAACCCAGAGACGATCGAGGAGGATATCAGTGACATGCAGACAGTACTCGGTGATCATGATGTAGCTGATCGAACTTGGGAGCTAGATGACGAATGGGCTTCATCATCATCGGAAGAAGAGGGTGGCAGCTTTCCCGTGAGCCAGCGGCAGAGCAAGCAAGTCGCTAGTGTGGCCGGGAGTCAGCATGGTGGCAGCAGTGGGAGGTCGGGAGTGAAACATGCCCGGTGTAGACCAACTGCTATTTTTGGGGCAGGAGCCTACCTGTCCAAGAAATTGCTGTGCACAGGTTCATAGAGGCAGCGACAGTAGCAGTCAATCAGTGCAGACTGTTGGGGTAAAATAACCTACTCGGCAGTGTGGCAGTTTTTTGTTAAGCCATCCTCAACCTCCACTGCAGGGACAATTCACTGGGGCCCTCCAGCATACCACATGTGCAGGGCATGGCGAGTCACGCTGTTCTGCACCTCAATTGCCTGGGCGAACGGAATCACACAGGGGAGGAACTGCCCCGTGCCATTCGTCAAGAAATCGAATCCTGGCTTTCTCCACGACAACTCAAAATTGGAACCATGGTGACCGTCAACGGGAACAACATCAAGGAGAGCTGAGCCATGCACCCTGCAAGGCACACATGTTCAATCTGGTTGTCAAGCGGTTCCTGAAGTCTCCCACCCATCTGCAAGACATCCTGAAAATGGCCAGGAAACTTTGCATGCACTTCAGCCACTCGTACACCGCAAAGCACACCCTCCTTGAGCTGCAGCGGCAGAACGTCATCCCCCAACATAGGCTGATATGTGACGTTTCCACCCGTTGGAATTCCACCCTCCATATGTTGGACCAACTATATGAACAGAGAAAGGCCATAAACGATTTCTTGATTATCCAAGTGGACAGAAGTACTCCCCTGTGTAAGTTCGATGTCAGCCAGTGGCAGCTCTTGCGTGACACCTGCCATTTGCTCAGGCCCTTTGAGGATGCCACGTTATTTGTCAGTTGCCAGATGCTGGTAAATCTGGCTGGTCAGGGGACTGGAGACGTGGCACCTAGATCTCACGGCCACATAAGCCCTGTGGGGGCTGAACTGGAGGAGGAGTAGAAGGGGGATATTGGAGCACAAGCAGTGTGTAGCAAGATGGGTGGTTTTTCTCAACGGATGACAGGAGAGGAGGAGCAGGTGCAGCCAGAGGAGCTAGAGGGCGATGAGGAAGATGAGGCAGAGGACCCAGACACACCTTGGCAGTATGCAGTGGAGATAGAGGCCAGGAGTCCCTCCAAGTCACTTGCACAAATGGCCAGATGCATGCTCACTTGCTTGCGTATTGACAGCATTCGGCAAAGGGATGACTTCTGGCTCTCCACCTTGTTGGGCCCTCTCTACCAGTCCAAAATTGGGGCCTTTTTTTACACCCGCCGAGAGAGAGGACAAACTGAACTACTATAGAGACATCCTATGTAGTCAGTTGGCCGCTGCCTACCTGAGCCATCGTCCATTCTCGTCCGACCGGTCGTCCGACCGGGGGGGGGGGCCCTCTGCGCTCACATTCCACTGCCATGGCTGCTGGGGTGGGGAGGGGCGGCAGGAGCAGTACCAGCTCTATCAGCGGCAGCCTGAGTCTAGAGTCGCTGATGAGCAGCTTTCTTCACCCGCATAGTGAAGTAAGTACTCACCAACAGCAGCAGCTAGACCTGGAGCCGGACCTGAACCAGCATGTGGTGGCATACTAGGACGGTACCCTGCCAGCCCACATTGAAGATCCGCTGGACTAATGGGTAGCCAAACTGGATTTGTGGCGGCAACTAGCAACTTTGCCCTGGAAAAGCTGTCCTGCCCAGCCAGTAGTGTGGCCATAGTGGCGATAGTAGTGCGGCGGGGGCCATAGTTACCCCAGGAAGAACTTGCCTGTCCACCCAAAATGTGGAGAGATTGACCTTTGTCAAGATAAATCAGGCATGGATAAGCCAGGATTTCCACCCACCAATGCCTGATGAATCAGATTAGATCATCCATGCTGCCTCACCCAAACATTGACAAAGGAGACCGGTTTCTTCTGGCTACCTGCCTGAGCTACTATTCTGATGCTGCCACCCGCCTGATGCCACACATCTGATGCCAAGTGCTCCTTCTTACACCCACCATCATCAGCGGGTACAGTTATTGCCACCCACCTCCACACTCTGTCGTTGTGCCATTCTGTGGCCTCCTGATGCTGGCACCACCTCCAGACTCTGTTATTATGCCACTCTGTTGCCTCCTGATGTTGCTGCTGCCACCTCAGCACTCTGTCATTGTGCCACTCTGTGACCTTCTGATGATGCTGCTGCCTCCTCCAGTATCTGTCATCGTGCCACTCTGTGGCCTCCTGATGATGCTGCTGCTTCGGTCACCTCCACACTCTGTCATTGTGCCACTCTGTGGCCTCCTAATGCTGCTGCTGCTGCCGCTACCTCTACACTCTATCATTGTGCCACTCTGTGACCTCCCGATGATGCTGCTGCCACCTCCACACTCTGTCATTGTGCCACTATCACCTCCTGATGCTTACGCCACCTCCAGACTCTACTATTGTGCCACTCTGTGGTCTGCTGATGCTGCCGCCACCTCCACACTCTGTTATTGAACCACTCTGTGGACTTCTCATGCTGTTCCCACCCTCCCCACTTCATGACTAGGCCGCTATTTTGCCTTTTTAGCTTGGCTGACATCATCTTTTTTTTTTTTTGACCCTTTTTCTGATCTGTCAGTAAAAATGAGATGGACAATGGATCCTCTCTGTGTATCAGCTGTAAGGTCTATATGTTCTCATCAGAATTGGCTTGTGATTTGGTAGCCAAAAGCAGGAGTAGGTACAAAATACAGGAGACATGAAAATATTCCATTCACGTGTCAGCTCTGTTTTGGATCCACTCCTGTTTTTTTTGGCATTAGCAATACTGATGTATTACTGACCAAATACTGACCGAGTGAAGGCAAATACTCAACAGACAGGATCTGTTATTTGGGGGGGTTATTGTTCTGACGGATCAGAGGAAGGGCAAAATAATCAGTCACGTCAACACAAACTTACTGCTGACACCCTCTCCACTCTGTCAGGTGGTGTTTTACTTTTAAAGATGTTTAATAGAACAGGTTCTGTTTACATCTATGTGAAATCCGCTGACGTCGGTGTAAAATAAGTACGCTTCTTCTTGACACTAACATTGACCTGTAAGGCTGAGTTCATAATTGAGTTATTTGGTCAGTTTTGGCCCCGTGACTGCCCAAATAAGTGAAGTATACAGTGATTCTAACAGCGACGCCTGTCATCTGCATGTCATACGGACTCACAGTATTATTTTACTACCAAAGCAGACTCCCTATGCGTGCTACTGGAAGGAACAGTGTTCTACACCACTATAAAGGCTCTCAGCAGCCAGGAAATAGCCGTTTTTTAAAGTATTCACCGCAAATATATTCGGATCAAACCAAATTTTTCCCCAAAAATTTGGCAAACCAGCTAATCGAATTTTTGAAAAAAATCGCTCATCTCTAGTCATCAGTATCTGACCTGTGGGAGTGTGACATTTGCGCCCCCACCAATCAGCTGTTAGAAGATGCCTTGAGCGCCGCAGCCTCTTCCTAGGCCTGTGAAATCAGTGCACATCGAGCATGTGACCTAGTTGCAGCTCAGTCCTATTCAAGTCAATGGGGCTGAGCTGCAATACAAAGCACTGCCACTATACAAATTATGGCGCTGTCCTCGAAAAGCTGCCGGAGGATAAGTCCTCTTTTTTTTTCCAGGATAACCCCCTCAAAATAATCAAAGTGGCAGTTGCAGGTTAAACTGAGCTTCTAGGTGTAATGGCAACGCCCCCATTGCTCCTAGAAGCTCATAATTTTTCTCAGCAATGCGGGCACATATGAACGTGGGACCAACACAGATGCCTTCAGCTGCCAAGTGCACATGTAACTGGTCAGCCAGCGTCAGTACAAACCTGCTGACAGATGCCCTTTTAGTTACCAAATTCATTTCAAACCATTCTTTGCAGACACAAAAACATTTATATTCATTTTTTAATTGCTGATTTAAATTGGATATAAATCAGAGCATGTTTGTCTAATTATGAATTTTTCCTAAAAAATAATCAACATGGTCCCTGATCATATTCACTTCCTATGTGTTTACATATTATTTTCCTCATTGTATTATTTCTCTTTGAAAAAATGTTTTTGCCATCTCACTAGCACTATACATTTCATTTGTGTGGAAGTGTAAAGACACAGGAGAATACTTGTTGGGCTAGAGGGGCTTATGTAACCTGAAACGACAGAGCTTTGCGGCAGAAATGTGAACTGCTCAGAATAGGTCCTGCCAGATGTCTCTGCTGGGAATTTCTGACTGTTTTGGAAATGAATTTTATATAGACGGAAATTAACAGCTGCCCAGCAAACATTAGAAAAAAAAAGCCAGGTATTAGATATTTCTGGCAAAAGTCTCAGGATCGTAGGGAAAATAAAATAGGTCATTATACCAGGGAAATAGCCTGACAAATGAACTGCCTTTCTGAGGCCAGAAAGTCCCACGGAATTCATGATGCAATGTATTTTCTCTAGTGGAACCTTGAAGGTTGACTTTACACCTTTACAAATAATTAATCAATCACGCATACAATGAGCGTAGTAAGGCACTTGTCATGCATGTCAGGTAATAAAATGTACATTTCACCACCACCTTTATATTTCAATTCTGTTCTCTATGGGTAATTATATTTTTTTGCCTTAGGGTTTGGATAAAGGCAAGCAATACATGAGTGATTGCAGGTCTATAAGCCGGGTGTGGATTCTCCCCATCTTTACCATAGAACACGTAAAGTAGTTGCAGTTACGTTTCGATGCAGCTGTAAGAGCGGAAATATTTTATGGGCTCCTTCACATCGTTTTTTTTCCTGACATTTTAAACTACATTGAATACATTGAAAGCAGAAGAACTGTTTTTTTAATAGTATATCTGTTTCTTGGCACTTTTACGTGTGTCTTTAGTGGCATTTTTATTTACTGCGATTTTATACATAGACAGAGCATGCTGCTATTGAAAGAAATGTCACTGACCCCAGAAACACCACAAAAATTCCAGAGTCAGACACCAAAATGCTTTCTCTGTTGTGCATTGATATTTCACTATAGACTTTAAAATACCACCTGGTTACATAAAAAATAAGGTTGCAAACGCCAATGAAAATGCTGCAAAAACAGAGGAAAACCAGTGAGTCAGAATTCAGCTGCATAATGGCTTAGGGACACCAGGGTAGCTTACTCCATGTGGTAAGTCACACCCATGGAGTGACTAGCTGAATGTAGCAAGCCTCTCCCTTTGGGTGGATGGCCACATTTGACAAGTCGCGTTCACCCATAGCAACCAAAAGCTGCAAGAGTTTTCTTTTGGTTGCCATAGGTGGGCATGGTAATAGTATTACAGTACAGTACAGTATTACAGTACAAATAATTGTCTATCAAAGCCTCTGTCTTATTTCCAAAGCTCATTATGCAAGTCATGTCCCAACTGCAAAGTGAAGCTCTTTTCCTGTAGATATCTTTATTAGGGTATGATTATACAGTTAGGGCTCATGCACACGAACGTGTGCCACCAGTGCCATGCAAATTGCAGACCCCAATGCACTTGCACCATACGCGTGGCCGGTGCTGACGAATGCAGACCCATTCAACTTGAATGCGTCGCCAATCCATCCGCACTGCAAAAAAATAGAGCATGTTCTATTTTTTTGCGGTGCAGAGGCATGGACTGAAGTGCCACGGAAGCACTCCCTATTGCTTCCGCTGCCGTCTGTTCCGTGCCTCCACACCATATGTTTAACTGGCAGTAGAGCTTAGCCCCGCCCAGGCCAGTGATACAAGTCGTGATGTCACTGTAGCGGAGAGGCGGTATAGTCCACAATATCTCCGCTTGTAGACCGGAACAGCATACAATAATCCAAGTAGCTTTACAAGGATCCCTTTTTTCCTAAGGACTAGACATAGCCTGGGAGACAACTGACCTTTATTTCCTAGGCATGGCACACATATCTCTAATCCCCCCAACAGCCTCTTTTACATACAATGGGATAGAAAGAAGGGGGAGGGGAAGAGGCACAGACCAGCCCTGCATTTACCATAGTAAACAGTACGAAAACTGAGCCGTACAGACAGCCTAACAAAGTGGAATAGCGATGTGCTACAACAGGTAATAACATTACAGTAATAGCAAGATATATACAAAGACATTCTGGAAGTGGCTAGGTTTGCCACAATGCTCCCCCAAAACCAACTGCATACACAGTCTGATCCAAACGGATCGGCTTGGGAATGTCCGGAGGAGTACTCACAGATCACTTTTCAAGTTCTGTTTGTCTGGATAACCCGTCGGCGTTGCCATTTTGTTTCCCAGGGCGGTATGGGATAGAAAAGTCAAAAGGCTGCAGCGCCAAGCTCCAGCGCAGCAGCCTGGCATTGTCTCCTGACACCCTGTTCAGCCACACCAACGGGTTGTGATCTGTGAGTAAGGAAAAGGGTTGCCCATACAAGTAGGGCTGCAGCTTTTTAAGGGCCCAAACAACAGCCAGGCATTATTTTTCTATGGCGGCGTAGCTTACTTCCCGGGGTAAAAGTTTTCTTCTTAAGTACGCCACTGGATGCTCGCCGCCATCTGCTCCGACTTGGCTCAGTACTGCCCCCAATCCAAACATAGATGCGTCTGTATGGACGAGAAAGCGTTTCGTTGGATCAGGCGCGGCAAGAACAGGTGCATTTACAAGAGCTGTTTTTAGTTGCTGGAAGGCCTGCTCACACTCTGGGGTCCAGACTACTATCTTAGGGAGATTCTTGCGGGTCAAATCGGTGAGGGGTTTGGCCAGGGTACTGTAGTCGGGTACAAATTTACGGTAGTATCCTGCGGTCCCTAGGAATGCCAGTACTTGAGTTTTGGTACGAGGGGTTGGCCATTTGGCTACAGCCTCTACCTTAGCCGGTTCGGGTTTTTGTTGGCCGCTCCCTACCCGGTGTCCTAGGTATTGGACTTCTGCCATCCCTATATGGCACTTACTGGGCTTCAGAGTTAATCCTGCCTCCCTAATACGGTCTAGTACAGCTCCTATGTGGGTCAGGTGTTCCATCCAGGAGTGGCTGAAGATCGCTATATCATCTAGATAGGCGCAAGCGTACTCTTGGAAGCCATCCAATAGCCGATCCACCATACCCTGAAAAGTAGCCGGGGCGTTTTTCATCCCGAATGGCATGACCTTAAACTGGTACAGGCCAAACGGGGTGACAAACGCCAACTTAGGGATGGCGTCTTCGGCTAGGGGAATCTGCCAATACCCCTTACAAAGATCTATTGTTGTGAGGTATTGGCCCCTGGACATTTTGTCTAGGAGCTCGTCTATCTGGGGCATAGGGTAGGCATCGGATACGGTCTTATCATTAAGCCTCCGGTAGTCGACGCAGAAGAGAGTAGTCCCATTCCGCTTCGGCACCAGAACTACTGGGGAGGCCCAAGGACTTTCAGAGTGCTCTATGACTCCTAGCTGTAGCATTTCTTCAATCTCCTTGCGCATATTCTCCTTTACGGATTCAGGTATGCGGTAAGGAGGTTGGCGGAGGGGGGTCTGCCCTGGTGTTTCTACTCTGTGGGTGGCTAACGGGGTGTACCCGGGGAGATTAGAAAAAGTGGTTCCTTTTTCCCTTATTAGACTATGAGCCTGCGCCCTTTCATGGGGACTCAGCCATTCTCCTAACCTAACCTCTTCCAGGCCCTCTTTCTCTAGGAGGTCTGGGAGAGGTAAATTGTCAAAGTCCTCTGCGGCAGAGGCGCAAATAGCGGTCACCTCCTCTGTGTACTCGTAGTATGGCTTCAGCATGTTCACATGGAGCATGCGTCTGCCCCCTGCCCCAGTGCACGGGCCGATCACATAGGTGGTATCACAGATTTGCTCCACCACCTTGTATGGGCCCTGCCAGGAGGCCCGCAGCTTGTCATTAGGGACTGGCCGTAGGATTAACACCTTCTGCCTGACCTGAAAGCTGCGGTCCCTGGCCCCCTTATAGTACCATCTGCGCTGTCGTTGTTGGGCCGCTTGGAGGTTAGTACGTACCGTCTGGGTCAGAGCCTCCAAGCGTTCCCTAAACTCTAGCACGTATGGGACAATAGGGGTGCCATTCGTAGTAACCCCTCCCTCCCAGTGTTCTCTGATAAGGTCTAAGGGACCCCTCACTCTCCTCCCGAACAATAATTCAAAAGGGGAGAATCCCGTGGATTCTTGGGGTACTTTCCTATAGGCAAAGAGCAAGTGGGGCAAAAACCGTTCCCAGTCTTTTTGAGTATCTATGAACGTGCGGATCATCTGTTTAAGTGTTCCGTTGAACCGTTCACAGAGCCCGTTGGACTGGGGGTGGTAAGCGGAGTTTAAGATCGGTTGCACCCCATACACTTTCCAGAGTTGGTGGGTGACCTCTGCAGTGAACTTGGTGCCCCTATCCGAAATAATCTCCCGGGGAAATCCCATCCGGGAGAATATTCGCATAAGGGCATCCGCTATTGTCTCTGCATGTACATTGGTCAACGCCACTGCCTCTGGGTATCTAGTGGCGTAGTCCACTACGGTCAAGATGTATTTCTTGCCGGAGGGGCTGGGTTTTGCTAGGGGTCCTATTATGTCTACAGCTACTCGACTGAAGGGTTCTTCAATTATGGGCAGGGATCTGAGTTTGGCTTTATAGCGATCCCCTCTCTTCCCTACCCTCTGGCAGGTATCGCACGTTTGGCAGTATTGTCTAATATCCTTTGAGATACCTGGCCAGAAGAAGTTCTGCATCAGCCGATGTTTAGTTCGGCTGATTCCTAAATGTCCTGATAATGGTATATCGTGCGCGATGCGTAGCAACTCTCGTCTATACTTTCGGGGTACTACTAACTGCTTGGTGGGCATGGGTATGGACCCTGCTACTACCTTCTCTGAATAGCGGTATATGAGACCTTTGTCCCAAGCATATCTCTCTCCCTCCAACCCTCCGTGGCCTTTGCTTATCCTGTCTTTATATACCTGCAGGGAAGGATCTAGGGCCACCTCACTGCCAAATTCCAGGGGGGCATCCCAGGGGAGAATAGGAGGGGTGTGTGGCATATTGTTTACCTGAGCTTCAGAGTAATCGGAAGGAGCCGTGGTGCATGCTTGCTGCCGGGTAACAACCGGGTAGGCCTCTTGGATAGTTGGTTGAGGGATGAAAGCAGAGGTGAGCTCCCCCAAGTCGTTGCCCAAAATAACATCAGCGGGCAAATCCTGCATAATTCCCATCTCCACATTTCCGTGCCCTGCCCCCAAATTCAAATGCACCTTGGCAGTGGGAACTTTGTCAATTGCTCCCCCTGCCACCCGTACAGCTACACAGGCTCCAGTAAGGGTGTGCTTAGGCACCAAATGATTTCGGACCAGGGTTAATGTAGCCCCAGAGTCACGTAATCCTTGTATACTCTTCCCCTCCAGGTGTACCACCTGGCGGTGCCCCTGGCGGTTGACGGAGGCGGCTTGTATGGGGTTTACCTCGTGTAAGGTCCCCAAAGGCTCTTCTACTGAGGTAACTGTGGATGTTGGGAGCACAGATTCTCTTTGGCAGCAGTGTACTGCAGCCCGATTGGAGGGAGGAAGACCCTGGTGGTTCCAGTTCTGGTGAGGTCGGTTACGTGGGCAGTCTCTCTGGATGTGTCCCTGTTGGTTGCAGGTGTGGCAGCGGATCGGTGGTCGGGTATTGTACCTAGGAGGGTACTGGTTGTGGCTTGTGGCTGGTCGTGGGGGAGCCAAAGTAGTCACTGCTGGCAGAGGGGTGGTAGATCCATACGTGGTCCGGCGTGGTGTGCGTTGGTCTCGCCTGGTGTCTTGGAACTCGTCAGCTAGCTTGGCTGCCTCTGGTAGGGTACGGGGTTTGTGATCTGGTACCCAATTTTGCAGTTCTGTAGTTAGTCCATTGAAAAACTGCTCCAGTACTATTAACTTGAACATCTCTTCCATAGTGGTGACTCTTGTCGCTTCCATCCACCCCTTGGCGGCTCGCTGTAGTCGGTGTGCCCATTCGGTGTGTGAGTCTTTTGTTTGTTTCTTGATGTCCCGGAATTTGAGTCGGTATGCCTCAGAGGTAATGGCATACCGTGCTAGAATTGCTTGTTTGACTTTGGGATAATTCCTGATGTCTTCATCTGGGGCGGTCCGGTATGCCTCTGCGGCGTGGCCTGATAATCTACCTGCCAGCAGGGGTACTTGGTCGGCTGGGCTGATGTCGTGTAGCTGGCACAACCTTTCGAAATCCTGTAGGTATTCATCGATATCACTTTCTCCTTCTGTAAAATTTTTAAAAGCTTGGTAGGGAATCTTAGCTTTTCCCTGGGTAGTGCTGGTGGTCACAGGGGCTTCCCCGACTCACTGAATAGCGTTTTGCTTAGCCACAATGTACTCCTGAACATCTGCCATCAGTCTTTCTAGTGTCTCCACGGAGGGGGTGTTTGGGTAAAAAGCTAACCTGCTATTGAGCTCTCTTGCAAATTCCGTTGGCTCTGTCTCCTGTGGAGTTGCCGTAGTGGTTGCTCTGTCCCCCTCCATGAGTTCGGCCACAAGAGTAGCCTTCGTTTTGTTGCTGGCTATTCTTCCCCTTGCTTCCAATAATTCCTTTAACGTAGTTCGTTTCAATTTTGCATAGTTCGTTTCCATTCACCGTTTGTTCGTATAACTGCAAATATTCTCGAACTCCGGTGTATCCGAATGGCTGTTTCAACAAACTGCTGCTTTGCTGTGCGGTTTGAATCTCGTCGCTTTCCACCAATTGTAGCGGAGAGGCGGTATAGTCCAAAATATCTCCGCTGGTAGACCGGAACAGCATACAATAATCCAGGTAGCTTTACAAGGATCCCTTTTTCCCAAGGACTAGACGACACATAGCCTGGGAGACAACTGAACTTTATTTCCTAGGCATAGCACACATATCTCTAATCCCCCCAACAGCCTCTTTTACATACAATTGGATAGAAAGAAGGGGGAGGGGAAGAAAACAGTACGAAAACTGAGCCGTACAGACAGCCTAACAAAGTGGAATAGCAATGTGCTACAACAGGTAATAACATTACAGTAATAGCAAGATATATACAAAGACATTCTGGAAGTGGCTAGGTTTGCCACAGTCACTAGGCCTGAGGTAAACAGCGAGAAGACCACGGCGCTACTGCCAGTGCCGCTGCTTTCTCAAACAGCTAATCGGCGGGGGTCCCGGGTGTTGGACCCCTGCCGATCAGACGTTGATTATCTATCCAGAGGATAGATCATCAGTTTAAAATTACTGCAGAACCCCTTTAAATAGTAGCCCTATTAGTGGGTGTATATAAAGTATAGCCCATAGAGTGAGTGTGAGTGGCCTGTCTCACCCTACTAAATTAGTCATAAAACTCACATAACAAAAGAGTGAAGGCCTCATACATAGAGAAAACACTTACATGTGGTAGGCGTCCATGTGAAGTATCAAGCAACTCCATGGCTAAGGCACAATTGATGCGTGCGTCCGGCGTCCTCTGGCCCGACTACGCAGGTGCAAGTTTGCGGTCGGGAGATGGAGAATGCGTTTCAGCCACTGAAAATGTTACTGTTACTCTGGTTATTTATATTCTGCCTAAAAACCATAAGAATAAGGATAATCCACCCGGACGACCAATTTTTTTCTATTTTTCCTCAATTTTTATCTTTTTAGGTAGGATTTTACAGGACATTGCCATCTCAGCTCACTCGTTCTGCCCAAATTAGATTCATTTACCTTTGAAAAAGGGAATTTACTGGTATCTTTTGAGGTGGTGAGCCTTTATACCAGCAAAGGTCATGAGGCAGTATACCGTACATTACAAAATTCAGACTATCCCCCTCCCCACCCCCCCAAAGATACAATTTTTGTTGTCCCTCCTGGAGATCATTCTCACATGCAACTATTTCCTCTTTAAAGATGAATTCTTTATACAATACAGAGGGACTGCTATGGGGTCCAACGTGGCTCCAGCATATGCAAATATATTTATGGCATATTTTGAAAAAGTCCACGCGTATCCATCCAGCTACTTTCACTTTGTGAGGGGCTGGAGGAGATACATTAACAACATCTTTCTAATTTGGACAGGCACGGAGGAGACACTGCAAGAGTTTAGGGATTACCAAAATAGTGTCCATTCATATCCTCAGTTCTCTACACCAAGATTTTAGAGTTCACACCCACGGGGGATGATTAAGTTCCTGCTGGATCCAGCAAAAACACTAGTGCGAAAGTAGCCTTATATGATAAATTTAATAGGGTAAAACAGGCCGCCCACACCCACTCTTTGTACACACCAACTAATAGGGCTACTATTTAAGATTCACTATGTATCATTGTTCACTGCTTGATAAAGATTCCTTAGTCGAAACGTCACAATGTTTGTTGCTTGTTAAATAAATACCGAATTTTCATACTGAAGAAGTGCTGCAGAGTTTTCAATTATTTTGCAACCGCTTCAATATCGAAATTTTTTCACAGTCCAGGCAAAGTTGGAGCCTGCAATAAATCATGCTGCTGCCACTAATAACTGAGGGTCAGTTCCAAGTACTCATTTGAAACTTTAAAATTCTTTGGTGACAGAGGCTTAACACGGTTGAAATTTTTACATTTTTTTGCCCCCTCCATTTTTGAAGGCGCACTGGAGCCACATAATTTTAATGGATTACTGCATCAGTAGTGCCATTTTGTCAGGGCAAAGCTGGAGCCTGCAATGCATCATGCCACAGACACTAATCTTTGAGGGTCAGCTCCGTGTACGCACCTACCACATGGTTGAAATTTAAAAATTTTCTTGGGAGGGGGGACTGAAATATATCGGTGAAAGTCTCAGCTTCTAACATCAGCGTGAGGGTTTGGCCAGTATGGTCAGTTGCATGTTATGATGGTGTACCTTTTTGCAGGGATTGATGTATATGTATATTTTCATCCACACATTATTTCATCTTGTGTAGGATGTTTTTGTGGTTCATGAGATCCGCTGCCGCATCCTCCATTGTATGCATTTTTGCTGGGGATTGCTGTGCAGCGGATCACATGCGGAGGAATTGCTCCCCCAGTTATAAACACGCTACAGTTTTGGGGGTTTTGTTATGTTCCTCCCATGTAGGCCACATCATTCTGTGATTTTTTTTTTTATATATATATATGTTTTTTAACACCATTTGCCCCAGATAGGGAACCATTTTTGGAAGCTTTGGAATATGAAAAAGCATGACACATGAGCCGGCGCATTTTTTTTTTTTTTAAATACTGCTAGTGCAGTCAAATGTGAGTTTATCCATAGCTATGTATGTCAGCGTCACTCAGACATAATTTACTATTGTTATCATTACTAGTGATTAGCGACAAAGGCAATATTCAAATTTGCGATATTAATGATGCGCATATTTTGATACAATACATGCAACTTCACATTTTAGCAGGTCTGACTACATATTACTGATTGGTGCACAAAGTATTGTTGTGAACTACTGACATCACAGTACTATGTATGTAGCATGTACAGTATGTATGGAAAGAAGAACCTATCACTCTAACTAACACCCTGCACTGTATCCTATCAGCTACACTATATCACGATCTAACCTACACTGACTATCTCCCACTAACTATCTGTATTATATATATAATCTAACTAACTAAATATCTAATGTAATGACATAGCAAAGCACAGTGCACAGCAATGACACTGCTGTCTATCTCAGAGCTGCAAAAAACTGCAGAAAATGGCTGCTGGGAGGTTTTATATATATTTATATATATATATATATATATCTTACTGTAAGGGGTAGGCAACTTTCCTATTGGTTGCTAGGGATGTTGCTAAGCTCAGACAAAGACATTGCAGCATTCTCATTGGCCCAAAAGCAAGAAGCAGGAATTAGATGAAAAAAAAAAAAAGAATATTTGCGAATACAAATATATAGCACTATATACTAAATCTTTGCAAATTCTCGAAGTGGCGTTATTCACTATTAAAATTCGCAATTAGAATATTCGCGCCCAACACTAAATATTACTCGAAAAAATTCGTTTTGGCCTGTTCACCGAACTTTCTGAAAAATTTGGGTTTGATCGGAATTTATTCGTGGCAAATTGCGTTAAAAAATGCCTATTTCCTGGCTGCAGAGAGCCTTTATAGTGGTGTAGAACACTTTGCCTTGGAGTCATACGCCTAGGGAGTCTGCTTTGGTAGTAAAATAATACTGTGAGTCCGTATGACATGCAGATGACAGGAATCGCTGTTAGAATCACTGCATACCTCACTGCATACCTCACCAATTTGGGCAGTTACAGGTAGTGTTGAGCGAACAGTTCGAGCATAGTTCGGGTTCGTACCGAATTTTGGGGTGTTCGGGACCCGGACCCGAACATTTTCAAAAAAGTTCGGGTTCGGGTATGTTGTTCGGCGATTTCTTCGCTCTTTCTGAAGGGCTGCACAGCAGCCAATCAGCTAGCGTTTTACTTCTTGCCCTAAGAAGCCATCACAGCCATGCCTACTAATGGCATGGCTGTGATTGGCCAAGTGCAGCATGTAACCCAGCCTCTATTTAAGCTGGAGTCATGTAGCGCCGCACGTCACACTGCTCTGATTAGTGTAGGGAGAGGACGCAGCTTCTGTGAGGGCGAGATTAGGCAGGGAAAAGTCAGCAACAGCACCTAATGAACGGATCGATCTACAGCTGTGAATGATTCAATTTCTGCTAGTTAATTGCTCACTGTTTTTTAGGCTGCACAGAGCGTTTTTCTGTCACTTTTTTCTGGGGTGATCGGCGGCCATTTTGTGACTTGTGGTGCACCAGAACAAGCTGCCACCAAGTCCATCAATCCATCAATACTATTTTTTTTTTTTTGCTATATCCTACATCAGGGGCTTGGCTGTGCTAATTGTCACCCCTAGAAACTCAGGATAGCAATTTCTATATTTTATTAAGGGGTTAAATACAATTGCCAGAATACCAATCCCCTAAATCTGGTGTTCCAGCTTTGGCTAGCCAAGTGTAATACTGTCTGCTGTCTGGCAAAGGATAGATTATTTTCTGTGGTGAAATTCAATTGCCAAAATAGCAATACCCTGAATCTGGTGTCCCAGCACTGGCTGGCAAAGTATAATAGTGTACGCCAAAACATATATTTTGTTCTGGGGTGAAATTCAATTGCCAAAATAGCAATACCCTGAATCTGGTGTCCCAGCACTGGCTGGCAAAGTATAATAGTGTCCGCCAAAACATATATTTTGTTCTGGGGTGAAATTCAATTGCCAAAATTGCAATACCCTGAATCTAGTGCTCCAGCAGTTGCAGGCCTAGTTTAAATCTGTCCGTAAAAGGGTATATTTTGTTCTGGGGTGAAATTCCATTGCCAAAATAGCAATACCCTGAATCTGGTGTCCCAGCATGGCTGGCAAAGTATTATAGTGTCCGCCAAAACATATATTTTGTTCTGGGGTAAAATCCAATTGCCAAAATAGCAATACCCTGAATCTGGTGTCCCAGCACTGGCTGGCAAAGTATAATAGTGTCCGCCAAAACATATATTTTGCTCTGGGGTGAAATTCAATTGCCAAAATAGCAATTTCCTGAATCTGGTGTCCCAGCACTGGCTGCCAAAGTATAATAGTGTCCGCCAAAACATATATTTTGTTCTGGGTGAAATTCCATTGCCAAAATAGCAATACCCTGAATCTGGTGTCCCAGCACTGGCTGGTAAAGTATAATAGTGTCCGCCAAAACATATATTTTGTTCTGGGGTGAAATTCAATTGCCAAAATAGCAATACCCTGATTCTGGTGTCCCAGCACTGGCTGCCAAAGTATAATAGTGTCCGCCAAAACATATATTTTGTTCTGGGGTGAAATTCACTTGCCAATATAGCAATACCCTGAATCTGGTGTTCCAGCTGTTGCAGGCCAAGTGTTAATCTGTCCGTAAAAGGGTATATTACACTGAGGGTGTATATACAAGTGCTGAGAGGGTCATCCTCAACAACTTCACACGCTACCATGCATCTCCCATTGTATTTCTGTCAGTTAAATGGTATATTACACAGAGTGTTAAAATACAATTGCTGAAGGCATAATCCTACATATTTTTTCACACGCTACTGTGCATCTCCAAGTGTAAATCTGTCCATAAAAGGATACCTTTCATCCAGGGCCTAAATACTAGCCCTAAAAGAGATATTCCCCTAAATCAGTGGTTACTGCTGTGCCTGGATTAGTGTAATACGCTACATAAATAAATAGGCAGATAGTGTTAAGTGCCTGTAAAAAAAGGCCTGAATTTGAAATAAATACATTGGGCCAAATATTTTTTTTCTTATTGTGGTGCTTGGTTAACGGTAACAATGAGGAAAACATCTAGTAAGGGACGCGGTCGTGGTGGTGTTAGTGTACCCTCTGGTGCTGGGAGAAGACGTGGTCATTCTGCCACAGCCACACGTCCTAGTGAACAAACTACCTCAGGTACCAGTACCCGCCAGAATTTACAACGATATTTGGTGGGGCCCAATGCCGTTCTAAGGATGGTAAGGCCTGAGCAGGTACAGGCGCTATTCAATTGGGTGGCCGACAGTGGATCCAGCACGTTCACAACATTATCTCCCACCCAGTCTTCTGCAGAAAGTGCACAGTTGGCGCCTGAAAACCAAGCCCATCAGTCTGTCACATCACCCCCATGCATATCAGGGAAACTGTCTGAGCCTCAAGTTATGCAGCAGTCTCTTATGCTGTTTGAAAACTCTGCTGGCAGGGTTTCCCAAGGGAATCCACCTAGCCCTTCCCCAGTGGTGGAAGACATAGAATGCACTGATGCACAACCACTGATGTTTCCTGATGATGAGGACATGGGAATACCACCTCATCGCAGTCCGCACGTCTCTGATGATGATGAAACACAGTTGTCAACTGCTGCGTCTTTCTGCAGTGTGCAGACCGAACAGGAGGTCAGGGAGGAAGACTGTGTGGAAGACGATGCAGGGGACAATGAGGTCCTAGACCCCACATGGAAGGTCGTGCCACTGACTTTTTTATAGTTCAGAGCAAGAGGCAGTGGTGAGACCGAGCCAACAGCGTAGCAAAAGAGGAAGCAGGGGGCAAAAGCAGAACAGCCGCCAAGAGAGTTCGCCTGCTACTGGCCACCGCCACCAGGGACCGAGCACCCCAAAGGCAGCTTCAAGGAGTTCCCTGGCATGGCACTTCTTTAAACAATGTGCTGACGACAAGACCCGAGTGGTTTGCACGCTGTGCCATCAGAGCCTGAAGCGAGGCATTAACGTTCTGAACCTTAGCATAACCTGCATGACCAGGCATCTACATGCAAAGCATGAACTGCAGTGGAGTAAACACCTTAAAAGCAAGGAACTAACTCAGGCTCCCCCTGCTCCCTCTTCTGCTGTTGCTTTGGCCTCTTCCTCTGCCTCGGGAGGAATGTTGGCACCTGCCGCCCACCAAACAGAGGATGTGCCACTGACACCACCACCTGCGTCACCAAGCATCTCCACCATGTCACACGGCAGCATTCAGCTTTCCATCTCACAAACCTTGGAGAGAAAGCGTAAATTCCCACCTAGCCACCCTCGAGCCCTGGGCCTGAATGCCAGCCTTTCTAAACTACTGGCCTTTGAAATGCTGTCATTCAGGCTGGTGGACATAGACAGCTTCAAACAGCTGATGTCCATGGCTGTCCCACAGTATGTTGTTCCCAGCAGCCACTACTTCTCCAAGACAGCCGTGCCTTCCCTGCACAACCAAGTATCCGATAAAGTCAAGTGTGCACTGCGCAACGCCATCTGTGGCAAGGTCCACCTAACCACAGATACGTGGACCAGTAAATACGGCCAGGGACGCTATATCACCCTAACTACACACTGGGTAAATGTACTGGTGGCTGGGCCCCAGACGGAGAGTTCCTTGGCGCACGTCCTTCCACCGCCAAGGATCGCAGGGCATCATTCTTTGCCTCCTGTAGCCTCCTCCTCCTAATCGGCTTCCTCGTCCTCTGCTTCCACCAGCTCATCCAGTCAGCCACACACCTTCACCACCAACTTCAGCACAGCCCGGGGTAAACGTCAGCAGGCCATTCTGAAACTCATATGTTTGGGGGACAGGCCCCACACCGCGCAGGAGTTGTGGCGGGGTATTGAACAACAGACCGACGAGTGGTTTCTGCCGGTGGGCCTCAAGCTCAGCCTGGTGGTGTGCGATAACGGGCGAAATCTCGTTGCAGCTCTGGGACTAGCCTGTTTGACGCACATCCCTTGCCTGGCGCATGTGCTGAATTTGGTGGTGCAGAAGTTCATTCACAACTACCCCGACATGTCAGAGCTGCTGCATAAAGTGCGGGCCGTCTGTTCGCGCTTCCGGCGTTCACATCCTGCCGCTGCTTGCTCCTCATATGCGACGTGCCCACCAGGGGGAACTCCACCTTGCACATGCTGGAGAGACTGTGCGAGCAGCAGCAGGCCATAGTGGAGTTTCAGCTGCAACACGCACGCGTCAGTCGCACTGCTGAACAGCACCACTTCACCACCAATGATTGGGCCTCCATGCGAGACCTGTGTGCCCTGTTGCGCTGTTTAGAATACTCCATCAACATGACCAGTGGCGATGACACCGCTATCAGCGTTACAATACCACTTCTATGTCTCTTTGAGAAAAAACTTAGGGCGATGATGGAAGAGGAGGTGGCCCAGGAGGAGGAGGAGGATGAGGGGTCATTTTTAGCACTTTCAGGCCAGTCTGTTAGAGTGGCTCAGAGGGAGGTTTTTTGCACCAGCAGAGGCCAGGTACAAATGTGGCCAGCCAGGGCCCACTACTGGAGGATGAGGAGGATGAGGAGGATGAGGAGGATGAGGAGGATGAGGATAAAGCAGGTTCACAGCGGGGTGGCACCCGACACAGCTCAGGCCCATCACTGGTGCGTGGCTGGGGGGCATACGGAGGACGATGACGATACGCCTCCCACAGAGAACAGCTTGTCCTTACCTCTGGGGAGCCTGGCACACATGAGTGACTACATGCTGCAGTGCCTGCGCAACGACAGCAGAGTTGCCCACATTTTAACGTGTGCGAACTACTGGGTTGCCACCCTGCTGGATCCCCGGTACAAAGACAATGTGCCCACCTTACTTCCTGCACTGGAGTGTGATAGGAAGATTCGCGAGTACAAGCGCATGCTGGTAGACGCGCTTCTGAGAGCATACCCGAATGTCACAGGGGAACAAGTGGAAGCCCAAGGCGAAGGCAGAGGAGGAGCAAGAGGTCACCAACGCAGCTGTGTCACGGCCAGCTCCTCTGAGGGCAGGGTTAGCATGGCAGAAATGTGGAAAAGTTTTGTCTCCACGCCACAGCTAACTGCACCACCACCTGATACGGAACGTGTTAGCAGGAGGCAGCATTTCACTAACATGGTTGAACAGTACGTCTGCACACCCCTCCACGTACTGACTGATGGTTGGCCCCATTCAGCTTCTGGGTCTCTAAATTGTCCACATGGCCAGAGTTAGCATTTTATGCCTTGGAGGTGCTGGCCTGCCCGGCGGCCAGCGTTTTGTCTGAACGTGTATTCAGCACGGCAGGGGGCGTCATTACTGACAAACGCAGCAGTCTGTTCACAGCCAACCTGGACAAGCTGACGTTCATAAAAATGAACCAGGCATGGATCCCACAGGACCTGTCCCTCCCTTGTGCAGAATAGATATTTATAACTGCCTCCCCCTCAACCATGTATTCTTGTACTCCGGGGCACTTCTTTATTGAATCCTCATTTTTTTAACTTTACCATGATCTTGCGGTGCAACCCAAAGTTGAACGAACCTCTCCTCAATCTGGGCGCCGGAGCCTAAATAAATGAAAGTGGCCTGTTACAATGGTGGGTGACATGAAGCCTGAACCTCTGCCATGCGACCTCTCTCCTCTGTCTGGGTGCCGTGGGCTAAATATCTGGATTTGGCCTTCTCCTGTGGTGGGTGATATGACGCCTTATTCCTTGCTGTGGGAGCTCTCTCCTCTGTCTGGGTGCTGGGGCCTAAATTTCTGGAAGTGGCCTTCTCCCGTGGTGGGTGATATGACGAATGATTCCTTGCTGTGGGACCTCTCTCCTCTGTCTGGGTGCTGGGGCCTAAATAACTGAAAGTGGCCTTCTTCAGTTGTGGGTGAAATGACGCCTTATTCCTTGCTGTGGGACCTCTCTCCTCTGTCTGGATGCTGGGGCCTAAATAACTGAAAGTGGCCTTCTCCAGTGGTGGGTAATATGATGCATGATTCCTTGCTGTGGGACCTCTCTCCTCTGTCTGGGTGCTGGGCCTAAATAACTGAAAGTGGCCTTCTACATTGGTGGGTGATATGACGCCTTATTCCTTGCTGTGGGACCTCTCTCCTCTGTCTGTGTGCTGGGGCCGAAATAACTGAAAGTGGCCTTCTCCAGTGGTGTGTGATATGACGCATGATTCCTTGCTGTGGGACCTCTCTCCTCTGTCTGGGTGCTGGGGCCTAAATAACTGAAAGTGGCCTTCTCCAGTGGTGGGTGATATGACGCCCTATTCCTTGCTGTGGGACCTCTCTCCTCTGTCTGGGTGCTGGGGCCTAAATAACTGAAAGTGGCCTTCTACATTGGTGGGTGATATGACGCCCTATTCCTTGCTGTGGGACCTCTCTCCTCTGTCTGGGTGCTGGGGCCTAAATAACTGAAAGTGGCCTTCTCCAGTGGTGGGTGATATGACGCCTTATTCCTTGCTGCGGGACCTCTCTCCTCTGTCTGGGTGCTGGGACCTAAATAACTGAAAGTGGCCTTCTCCAGTGGTGGGTGATATGACGTATCATTCTCTGCTATTGGACCTCTCTCCAATTGATATTGGTTATTTTTTATTTATTTTATTTTAATTCATTTCCCTATCCACATTTGTTTGCAGGGCATTTACCTACATTTTGCTGCCTTTTGCAGCCCTCTAGCCCTTTCCTGGACTATTTTACAGCCTTTTTAGTGCCCAAAGGTTTGAGTCCCAATTGACTTCAATGGGGTTCGGGATAAAGTTCGGGTCGAGTTCGGATCCCGCACCCGAACATTTTCGGGAAGTTCAGCCGAACCTCTCAAACCCGAACATCCAGGTGTTCGCTCATCTCTAATTACGGGGCCAGAACTGACCAAATAACTCAAGTGTGAACTCAGCCTTACAGGTCAATGTTAGCACCAGCTATAAAGAACCATGCAGAGGCCCAAAATCCTACTATAGCGTGAAAGAGCGCACTCCTTTCACACCAATTCACTAATTTCACATAGATTTCTACAGAACCTGTTCTATTAAACGCTTATACAAATAGAGCTCCGTCCCCCCCAGAGAGTGTAGTGGGTGTCAGCAGTAAGTTTGTGTTGACGTCATTCTGCCCTTCCTCTGATCCATCAGAACAATAATCCCCCAAAAGCGGATCCTGTCATGGTGGAGCATCCGTCTTCACTCACTCGATCAGCATTTGGTCAGTAATCCATCAGAATTGCTAAAGCAAAAAAAAAAACAGGAGTGGAAACAAAAGATGACACGTGAATGGAATGTTTTGTACACACTCCTGCTTTTGGCTACCAAATCATAAGCCAATTCTGAAATATAGGGACCATGTCATGCAGGCCTTACAGCTGTTACATAGACAGGATCAGTTGTGTGTCTCATTTTTCCTTCCTTCTTACAGATCAGAAGAAGGGTCAAATAAATGATGATGTCAACCAGGCCGAAAGGCAAAATAGTGGCTTAGTCATGAAGTGGGGAGGGTGGGAACAGCATGAGAAGTCCACAGAGTGGCCCTATGACATAGTGGTGAGGTTAAAGCAGCATGAGGAGACCACAGAGTGGCCCAGTGAAAGAGTCTGGAGGTGGCAGAAGCATCAGGAGGAGGCCACAGAGTGGCAAAATGACAGTGTGGAGGTTGCAGCAGCATCAGGAGGCCACAGAGTGGCACAATGACAGAGTGTAGAGGTGGCGGCAGCAGCATCAGGAGGAGGCCAGAGAGTGGCACAACGACAAAGCATTGAGGTGGCGGCAGCAGCATCAGGAGGCCACAGAGTGGCACAAAGACAGAGTGTGGAGGTGCCAGCAGCATCAAGAGACCACAGAGTGGCAAGGTGACATAGTGTGCAGGTGGCAGCATCATCAGGAGACCACAGAGTGGCAAGGTGACATCGTGTAGAGGTGACAGCAGCATCAGCAGACCACAGAGTGGCAAGTTGACATAGTGTGGAGGTGGCAGCAGCATCTGAAGATCACAGAGTGACAAGGTGACATAGTGTGGAGATGGCAGTAGCATCAGGATACCACAGAGTGACCTGTTGACAGAGTGGGGAGGTGGGTGGCAATAATAGTACCAGCCGAAAAGGGTGGGTGAAAGAAGGAGCACTTGGCATCAGATGTGTGGCATCAGGAAAGTGGCAGCATCAGAATAGTAGATAAGGCAGGTAGCCAGAAGAAATCGGTCTCTTTTGTCAAAGTGTTGGTGTGGCACCATGGATGATCTAGTCTGATGCATCAAGCAATGGTGGGTGGAAATCCTGGTCGCTGAATCATCTTGACGAAGGTCGGTCTCTTTGGGTGGACAGGCAAGTTCTTCTTGGGGAAACTATGGCCCCGCTGCACAAAAACACCTGCTCTGATGCCACACTACTGACCGGGCAGGAAAGCTTTTCCAGGGCAAAATCTGCCAGTTGCGGCCACAAATCCAATGGTCCAGTTCAATGTGGGGGGGCAGAGTGCTGTCTAAGTATACCACCACCTGTTGGTTGAAGTTCTGCTCCAGGTCTAGCTGCTGCTGCTGCTAGTGAGTAGTGTTGAGCAGTTCGGGTCTGTACCGAACTTTGAGAGTTCGGGTACCCAGACCCGAACTCAAACTTTGTCGGAAAAGTTTGGGTTCGAGTTCGGCATTCGGGCATTTAATAAAGCTTTTGAAAGGCTACAGGGCAGCCAATCAACAAGCTTTTAAGCTGTGGGCACTTACAAGCCATCAAAGCCATGCCCAGTAATAGCATGGCTGTGATTGGCCAGTGCATCATGTGACCCAGCCTCTATACAAGCTGGATCACGTGTAGCACTGCCCATCAGCTATGAGTAGTGCAGGGACAGGAAGCAGGCAGCTGAAGCGAGGGAGAGTGTTAGGAATCTGGCTATTTGTTTTGTGGGTGACCTATAATGATTTTTTGTGGGTGCAATACACCAGCTTTGCACCCCTGACACAGAAATATAATAATAAATCAGGCTGTTAATTCTGTGGATGACCTATACTGATTTTATTTAGGTGCAATGCACCATTTTTGTACCCCTGACACAAAAATATAATAGTTAATCTGACTGTTAGATCAGCTGGTGACATAAAACCATTTTTGTTGTGACATACACGTGCACTGCATATGTGAAAGGGAAATTAATAAAATGAATCCGTCTGTTAGTTCGGTGGGTGACATATACCCATTTTTTGTGTGAGATACATGTGTACTTTATACGTGACTGGGAAATTAATATAGTTAATCTGACTGTTAGTTCGACCAGTGACATTTACCCATTTTTGGTATGACAGTAAAATTAGATAGTTAATCTGTCTGTTACTTCAGTGGGTGACATACACCCATTTTTGGTGTGAGGTATACCTGCACTGCATACGTGACAGGGAAATTAATATAGTTAATCTATCTGTTAGTTTGGTGGGTGACATATTCCCACTATTGGTGTGAGGTACACCTGCACTGCATACAGGACAGGGAAATTAATATAGTTAATCCGTCTGTTAGCTCGGTGGGTGAGATATACCCATTTTTTGGTGTAAGATACATGTGTACTTTATATGTGACAGGGAAATTAATATAGTTAACCTGAGTGTTAGTTCAGCCGGTGAAATATACCCATTTTTGGTGTGAGATATACGTGCACTGCATAGGTGACAGGGAAATTAATATAGTTAATCCGTCAGTTAGTTCGGTGGGTGACATATTCCCATTTTTGGTGTGAGGTATACCTGCACTGCATACGTGACAGAGAAATTAATATAGTTAATCTGTCTGTTAGTTCGGTGGGTGACATAAACCCATTTTTGGTGTGAGACACACGTGTACTGCATATGTGACAGGGAAATTAATATAGTTAATCTGATTGTTAGGTCGGCCAGTGACTAGGGTTGAGCGAACCCGAACTGTAACGTTTTTGGTACCCAGACCCGGGTTCGAGTTCGGTGTTCGGCGATTTAATGGCGCTTGTTGAAACGCTGCAGGGCAGCCAATCAACAAGCGTTTAACTAGTGTGCACTTAGAGGCCATCACAGCCATGCCTACTAATGACATGGCTGTGATTGGCCAGTGCAGCATGTATCCCAGCCTCTATATAAGCTGGAGTCACATAGCGCCGCACATCACGTCAGCTCTTACTAGTGTAGGGATAGGATGCTGCTGCTGTGAGGGAGAGATTAGGAAACAATTCTGGTGTACTTAGTGTTGTTAAATCTGCAAACTACAGCGATTTTTTTTGTGGGTGCTATACTACATTTTTGTACCCATGAGCCCAGTGCCACAGAGAAATAAGCTTTAATCAGCCTGTTTGTTAGGTGGGCGTCAGCGACCATTTTTGTGTGTGCCAGGGACATTACTTTAATCCTGTTATGGTAGCTCAGTGAGCGACATCTAGCCATTTTTTAAGGACACCTGCACTGCTTATGTGCTAGGGGAAGGGAAAATAATATAGGTAATCCGTCAGTGACTTCAGGGCCCCCCGGGGGGCGGGGGGGCGGGGGGGCGGGGGGGGGGCATATTCCCACTTTTTTCTGTGAACTACCCCTGTGCTGAATATCTGACAGGGAAAAATTATTCATTAAATCCATCTGTTAGATTTTAGGGGGACAAATTCCCTTTTTTTCGGTGGTCAAGTACCCCTGCGGCCTGCGGTGCATACCTGGCAGTGAAAATAATTCAATGAGATTAGTCTCTCATATTTGTGTGACCTAAGGTGAATTTTTTTTTCTCTTTCTGACCCCGACACTGCATATCTGACAGTGAAATAAAACCAGTAAATACTGCTGTTACATTGTCGGCTGACAAATTTCAATTTTTTGTGCTAGAAAGTAAACTTTTTGGCCTGCGCTGCATTTCTGACAGTCCAATAAAACCATTAAATACTGCATTTACATTTTTTGTTTAAAAAAACACACTTTTTGTGCTAGATAGTACATTTGCAGCCTGTGCTGCATTTCTGACAGTCCAATAAAACCGTTAAACACTGCTATTACATTGTCGGTTGAAAAAAACACACTTTTTGTGCTAGATAGTACATTTTCAGCCTGCGCTGCATTTCTGACAGTCCAATAAAACCGTTAAATACTACATTTGCATTGTTGGTAGAAAAAAGCATACTTTTTGTGCTAGATAGTACATTTGCTGCTTGCGCTGCATTTCTGACAGTCAAATAAATCCGTTAAATACTACATTTACATTGTTTGTAGAAAAAAGCACACTTTTTGTGCTAGATAGAAGATTTGCGGCCTACGCTGCATTTCTGACAGTCCAAAAAACCCCATTAAATATACTGCATTTACATTGTTGGTAGAAAAAAACCACACTTTTTGTGCTAGATAGTACATTTGTGGCCTGCGTTGCATTTCTGACAGTACAATAAAACCGGTAAATACAGCTGTTAGATTGTGGAGGGGCCATTTCCACGGTTATCAAACCAGTCATTCACAAGTGGCTTGGAGGGTGTTTTCCTGCTGCACTGCATACCTGACAGGGAAATATATTCTGTAAATTCTGCGGTGTTTAGATTGTTGGCCGATCTGTACACGTTTTTCCTTTTACACTACCCCTGCCCTGCATACCTGACTGGAAAATATATTCTACAAATTCGGCAGTGTTTTCACATTGTTGGGTGATTTGTACCCCTTTTTTCTTTCACACTACCCCTGCCCTGCATACCCGACTGGGAAATATATTTTGTAAATTCAGCGGCATTTACATTGTTGGGTGCTGTAGTTATATGCTGTAAAATCTCCATGATGTTTCCATGATAAATCTGCAGCCTGGGGGCCCCGTGTGGCTTCTACATACTTTTAAAATAATCCTTCAGCGGGCGAATAGATGCCAGATGACGGGGACGCTCCATGACCCGTTTTTTCTTTCAAACTACCCCTGCACTGCATACCTGACTGGAAAATATATTCAGTAAATTTGGCAGCTTTTAGATTGTTGGGTGATCTATACCCCTTTTTTCTTTCAAACTACCCCTGCACTGCATACCTGACTGGGAAATATATTCTGTAAATTCAGCGGCGTTTAGATTGTTGGGTGATCTATACTCCTTACAAGCACAAGCTGGTAGATGTGCTGCAGATGGCATTCCCACCTGATACCGGGGCCTCAGTAGAAGCACAAGGCGAAGGCAGAGGAGAAGTTGGAAGAAGTTGCCAACGCAGCTGGGGCACCGCCAGCACCTCAGAAGGCAGGGTTAGCATTGCCGAAATGTGAAAAAGCTTTGTCAGCACATCACAAGAACCAGCACCACCAGCTGATATGGATCGTCTTAGAAGGAGGCAGCATTTCAGAAACATGGTGGAACAGTATGCGTGCACACGCCCACAAAAACTGACTTCTGGGTCTCCAAATTGGGCACATGGCCTGAGCTTGCCCTTTACACCTTGGAGGTGCTGGCCTGCCCTGCAGCCAGTGTATTGTCTGAACGTGTGTTTAGCACGGCTGGGGGCATTATCACAGACAAGCGCAGACGCCTGTCCACAGCCAATGTGGACAAGCTCACGTTCATTAAAATGAACCAGGCATGGATCCCACAGGACTTGTCTGTATCTTGTGCAGAATAGAAATGTATAATGGCCTCAGCCAGTCTTTGTTATACTTTTTTTTTGTTTTCTTTTATATATTTCCCAATTTTTGGGGGTCTACCCAAATAAAAAACAAACAAAAAAAACTGTGTTGTTGGCGACTACCTCCTCCACCACCGCTTCTACCTACACCGCCACGTCCACGCCTCCTCAACCTCCTACTCCATATGGTCCTACTCCTTCTAGTTCAAGATTATTATTTTAAATTTTTATATATTTTACGTTATTTTAAGTCATTTCCCTATCCGCATTTGTTTGCAGCCTTCTAGCCCTTTACAGGACTTTTTTAGAGCCATTTTAGTGCCCAAAAGTTCGGGTTCCCATTAACTTCAATGGGGTTTGGGGTCAAGTTCGGGTGAAGTTTGGGTCCCGACCATGAACTTTTTTGCGAAGTTTGGCCAAACCCGGCAAACCCGAACATCCAGGTGTCCTCTCAACTCTACCAGTGACATATATCCATTTTTGTTGCGAGATACACGTGCACTGCATATGTGACAGGGAAATTAATATAGTTTGTCTGTTAGTTTCGTGGGTGACATATTCCCACTTTTGGTATGAGATACACGTGCACTTTATACGTGACAGGAAAATTAATATAGTTAATCTGACTGTTAGTTCGGCCGGTGACATATACCCATTTTTGGTGTGATACACATGCACTGCATATGTGACAGGGACAGGGAAATTCATATAGTTAATCTGTCTGTTAGTTCGGTGGGTGACATATTTCCATATTTGGTGTGAGGTACACCCGCTCTGCATATGAGACAGGGAAATTAATAAAGTTAATCTATCTGTTTGTTTGGTGGGTGACATATTCCCATTATTGGTGTGAGGTACACTGGCACTGCATACGTGACAGGGAGATTAATATAGTTAATCTGTCTGTTAGTTCAGTGGGTGACATCAAAGAATGAGGAGAGAATCAAATAAGGGATGTGGCCCTGGTCGTGGTGCTGCTGGTGCTGGTGGAGCTCCTGTTGAAGGGAGAGGACATGGTCCATCTGTGCCAGCTACATGCCTAAATGAAACACCTTCCTCAGGTGCACACAGCAACAGAATGTTCAGAGTTATTTTGAAAGCCCGAATACCGGTGTATGAATGGTGAGGCCAGAAAAAGTAGAGGTGGTAGCAGATTGGGTGGCTGACAGTGCTTCCAGTTCCTTCACATAGTCTTCCACCCGGTCCCCTGCTGAAAGTGCAGAGTTGCACATGCAGCCCATGGGCATCTGTCTTTCACCTCACCCCCTTACAAATCGGCCAAGCAGTCTCATCCCTAAGTCATGCAGCAGTCTCCTATGCTTTTTGATGCCTCTGCTGGCGGAGTTTCCATGGGCCATCCACCTAGCCCCGCCCCAGAAGTGGAAGAGACTGAGTGCACTGATGCCCAACCACTTATGTTTTAGGATGGGAGGACCACCGCAGCACATGTCTGATGATGATGACGAAACACAGGTGCTGCGTCTTTCTGCTGTGTGCAGGCCGGCAAGGATGGCAGAGGTGAAGAGTGGGTGAAATATGAAGTGGAGGATGATGAGGTCCTAGACCCCACATAGATTCATGGTCATGCGAGTGACATGTGCAGTTCGGAGGAAGAGGTGGTGGTCACACAGCGCCAGCCACACAGCAAAAGAGGGAGCAGGGTGCAAAAGCAGAGTGGCCGTCCCCTAGCCAGTATGCCTGCTACTGCCCCCACTGCACACCAAAGCCAGCTCCAAGGGGTTCCCTGGCGTGGCAGTTCTTCAGACAATGTGCTGACGACAAGACGCGAGTGGTTTGCACACTGTGCAATTAGAGCCTGAAGCGAGGCATAAATGTTCTAAACCTGAGCACCATCTGCATGACCAGACATCTAAATGCAAAGCACGAGCTACAGTGGAGTACACACCTCAAAAACCACAAAACATCTCAGGCTCCTCTTGCTTCCTCTTCTACGGCGGTCTCGGTCTCTTCCTCCTCCTCTGGAGTAACAGTGGCACCTGCCCCCCCGCAAACAGGGGTTATGGCAGCAACACCACCACCTCCACCACGATCACCCAGCATGTCCACACTGTCCCATGGAAGCCATCAGCTTCATCCCAAAAACACTGGAGAGAAAGAGGAAGTACCCGCCTACCCACCCGCAATCCCTGGCCCTGAATGCCAGCATTAGAAAATTCCTGGCTTTTGAAATGCTGTCATTCCGTCTGGTGGAGACAGAGACTTTTTAAAACCTTATGGCGGTAGCTGTCCCACAGTACATGGTTCCCAGCCAACACTACTTTTCCAGGGGAGGCACCCCTGCCCTGCACAACCCACTGGCGGACAAAATCAGGTGTGCACTGCGCAACGCCATCTGTGGCAAGGTCCACTGTGGGATGGCACGGGCAGGGCCATTACATCTCCCTAACTGCACACTGGTAAATGCAGTGGCGGCTGGGCCTGAGGCGGATTGAGGCAGTTTGGTGCATGTCCTACTGCCACCGAGGATTGCAGGACATTTCTCTTTGCTTCCTGTTGCCTCGTCCACCTACTCAGTGTCCTCCTCTACCGCCTCCTGATCTGGTCAGCATAACACCTGCACCAACAACTTCAGCACAGCCAGGGGGAAACGACAGCAGGTTGTTTGGAAACTCATCCGTTTGGGGGAAAACCCCACCCTGCGCAGTAGCTGTAGACAGGCATGGAACAACAGACCGATGAGTGGTTGGTGTTGCTGAGCCTAATGCCTGGCCTGGTGGTGTGCACTAACGGGCGAAATCTCGTAGCAGCCCTGGGGCTAGCTAGTTTGATGCACATCCTTTGCCTGGCGCATGTGTTGAGTTTGATGGTGCAGAGTTTCCTGAAAAATTACCCCGAATTGTCAGAGCTGCTGCAGAAATTGGGGGCCGTCTGTGCTCGCTTTCGGTGTTCTCATCCTGCTGCTGCTCACCTGTCTGCGCTGCAGCTTAACTTTGGCCTTCGAGCTCACCGCCCCATATTCGACGAACCCACCGGGTGGAACTACACCTTGCACATGCTGGAGAGACTGTGTGAGCAGCAGCAGACAATAGTGGAGTTTCAGCTGCAGCACGCACGGGTGAGTCGCTCTGCGGAACAGCACCACTTCACCACCAACGAGTGGTCCTCCATGCGGGATGTTTGGTTCATGTTGAGCTGTTTCGAGTACTCCACCAACATGGCCAGTGCTAAAGAACCAGTCCTCAATGTTACCACTTTTATGTCTCCTTGAAAACAGACTTTGGGAGATGATGGAGGAGGATGTGGCACAGGAGAAAGAGGAGGAGGAAGAGGGAACATTTTCACAGTTATCAGGCCAGTCATTCACAAGTGGCTCGGAGGGTGGGTTCCTGAACCAACAGAGGCCTGGTACACAACTGTACAGCCAGGGCACAGTTCCTCAGGATGAGGAGGAGGGGGATAATGATGAGGAGGAACCATGTTCACAGCAGGGTGGCACCCAAAGCAGCTTATGGGCATCAATGGAGTGTAGCTGGGGGAATACAGAGGACACAGACGATACACCTTCCACAGAGGACCGCTTGTCATTGCCTCTGGGCAGCCAGGCACACATGAGCGACTACATGCAGCAGTGCCAGCGCAATGACAGCAGAGTTGCCCACATTCTAATCAGTGCTGATTACTGGATGGCTACCCTTCTGAATACCCGCTACAAGGACAATGTGCTGTCCATAATTCCCTCACTGGAGCGTGATCGGAAGATGCGCGATTACAAGTGCACACTGGTAGAGGCGCTGCTGATGGCATTTACACCTGACAGCGGGGGCTCAGTGGAAGCACAAGGCGAAGGCAGAGGAGGAGTTGGAAGAAGTCACCAACGTAGCTGGGGCACCCCCAGCACCTCA
This sequence comes from Bufotes viridis, assembly GCA_033119425.1. Lineage (NCBI taxonomy): Eukaryota > Metazoa > Chordata > Amphibia > Anura > Bufonidae > Bufotes > Bufotes viridis. The sequence goes on from CM065593.1 coordinate 344,077,546, forward strand.
GAAGGGAGGGTTAGCATGGCCAAAATGTGGAAAAGCTTTGTCAGCACGCCACAACAACCAGCACCACCAGCTGATTCAGAATGTCTTAGCAGGAGGCAGCAATCCAGCAACATGCCTACACATACTGACTGATAGGTCTGCCCCATTTAACTTCTCGGTCTCCAAATTTAGGCACATGGCCTGAGCTTGCCCTTTACACCTTGGAGGTGCTGGCCTGCCTTGCAGCAAGTGTATTGTCCGAACGTGTGTTTAGCATGACAGGGAGTAATCACAGACAAGTGCAGACGCCTGTCCATAGCCAATGTGAACAAGCTCAAGTTCATTAAAATGAACCAGGCATGGATCCCACAGGACTTATCCGTACTTTGTGCTGAGTAGAAAAGTATACCGGCTGCACCCAGCTATTGTTATACTCCGGTGCACTTTCTTTTTGCATTCTCTTTTCTATTTCCCAGTGTTTCGGGTCTTCCCAAAAAAAAAAATAAAAAAAAAAAAAAAAAAAAGTAGTAGTAGTGAAATCACGTTGTTAATCACGTAGTCCTGGCGACTGACAAAAAACGTGGCCTCCTCAAAGGGCCGGAGCAAACGGCAGGTGTCACATATGAGCTGCCACTGGGGAGTATTCCTGTCCGCTTGGATCATCAAGAATTAGTTTATGGCCTTTCTCTGTTCGTGTAGTCGGTCCAACATATGGAGGGTGGAATTCCAACGGGTGGAAACATCGCATATCAGCCTATATTGGGGGATGCCGTTCTGTTGCTGCAGTTGCCTTTTTGGCAAAGAAATGATGGCTTGGGACTCTCCACCTCGGCTCGGGACGAGCCATCAGTTCTCTGAAAGGTGCAGAGTCCATCACTTGGAAAGGGAGGGACTGCAGCACCAGCAACTTGGCCAGGAGCACATTCAGCTACTGTGCTGTTGGATGAGTGCACGCATACTGTTGTCTCTTGGTAATCGCTTCGGTGATCGATTGCTGACGGAATGACTAATGAGGAGTAGGAGGAGCAGGAGCATCAGGACCAGCAGATGATGGGAAGGACAGACAGCTCCCTTCGGCTGAGGTGGTGGAGCCTTGACTGCCTGAAATCTGGTCCATGCCACTAGGTGATTCAGCGGTTGCTGTGGCAGGCTGGGCCACCAGATCAGTGCCACGGTTCTCCCAGGCCACTTTATGGTGACGCTGCATATGCTGACGCAGGGCAGTGGTGCCAACATTGGCACCCTGGCCACACTTCACCTTCTGCCCACAGATTCTACAAATGGCCATGTTCACCTCCTCCACCTTCACACCCAACACTCCGTACTAACTGACTGCTACCATCGCTGCCTGCGTGAACCCCTGCACCACTACTTTCCAGGCAGGTAGGCTCCTGCCAAGCGTGTGGTCTATCCTGGCATGTTTGGCTCCCATTGCTGCCACCCTGTTGACTTCTGGCCATGCTAGCGACTTGCTGGCTCACGGGCAAGCTAACGCCCTCTTCTCCCGATGACGATAATGTCCCTGATTCACATGGCTCCCAAGTGCGATCAGCTACAACATCATCATCGATTATTGTCTGCATGTCACTGATGTCCTCCACAACTGTCTCTGGGTCAGGAGCCTGACCACTTGCAACACCAGATCCCGCGACATTCTCCTCATCACTACTTGCCCGCCTACTGGAGGAAGCGGCGGATGTCTCCTCCACATTTTGGCTGGCCAGTAGCTGCTGACTGTCCTCTAGTAGCTCGTCCTCGCTGTATAGTGGAGCTGAGCCCACAGCATATAATACTTGTCTGGCAAGGGAGGACCCCATACTTGCGACCATTCACGAAGCGACGCAACATGCTGTGCCGAACCCCGACTGTAGGACCATCCGCCGCGCAAGTGGAGATTGGAAAATGACGACGCTTGACCCGACTCCATAACGAAGGGCCACACGTGTCAAACAACTCTACCAGCGTGGGAGATCGGACGGACATCACTTGTAGACATCGGTCCACACCAATACCGGACCTTCGTCCAAAGTGACACCGGGGAAAAATCGAGGCATACGGTAGGCCGGCATATTCCTACCACATCTAAAACTCATAACAGAGTATCGCAGCGGGATGCCACTGCCCACTCTATTATAGCAGGACTTCGCTTTCAGGTGAATAGCATTTTCAATACTATACTGTTGTGGAATATAAATGCAAGATAATCGCACTAATATATTGCATTAAGCTAACAAATAAATGAGCACAATTACATTCCAAACTTGCAAGTTGTATCACGTGGGATCGCAGCACACCATTGCGACTATTGCATCAACAGTTCTACAGCTATAGGGATCCGATTCCTCTGGAGTTCTTAGGAATTCAATGACTATCAACACAACCCATTCTTAACTTTTATCCTATAAGGCCATATAAATTACTGCTGTTGAATTACTCTGGACTTTTTATCTACATGTTGCTAGTATATTGATTGGTGTAATATTGTCCTGGTCTTTTAAGTTATTTTATCTATTTTGGGTTAATGATTTATTGCACTATTTTCTACGGGTATCATTTAACTGTTTATTTTAACCAATAAATACAATATGGTTGAGAGTGTCCAGTTCTTCTTAGATTCAACATATATTTTTTGCCACTAATACAAGCCAAAAAGGGCTGTAATTTTATCATTTCACCTCACAACGGCAAATAGTTTTTTTGTGCCACTAATACATGCCAAAAAGGGCTTTAGAACATATAATTGCACCGCTGAATGGCAAATAATATTTATTTTTTTGCCACGAATACACCCAAAAAGGCTTTAGAACACATAACTGCACTTCTGAACGTCAAATAGGCCCTTATTTTTTCCACTTATCCACGCCACAAAAGGCTTAAAAACATATAACTGCACCGCTTAACGGCAAATAATATATATTTTTGTGCCACTAATACTTGCCAAAAAGGGCTTTAGAACATATAACTGCACCACTGAGCGGCAAATAATATATATATTTTTGCCACTAATACACACCAAAAAGGGCTTTAGAACATAAAACTGCACTGCTGAACGGCAAATAGGCCCTCATTTTTTTCCCCTTATACACGCCACAAAAGGCTTTAGAACATATAACTGCACCATTGAACGGCAAATAATATATATTTTTTGCCACTAATACATGCTAAAAAGGGCTTTAGAACATATAACTGCACCGCTGAAGGCAAATAATATATATTTTTTTGCCACTAATACAAGCCAAAAAATGCTTTAGAACATATAACTGCACCGCACAAGGGCAAATAAGACTTAGAAAAATGTCCTTGTAATAAACCCTGTTAATGGCTGTATCAAACAGCACTTGCACCTCAATAACAAAAACAGTTTGCTGGAATTACAGAGCTGTATAATAGCAATTTAGATCCCCATTTAGTGCAACAAGGTATAATCGGATTGCTCCTATTATCCAGGCTGTAAACTCGCTTACTGAACCCTGGTATGCTTTAATTCTGTGGAATGATTGCTCCCCATCCTTTCCCTGAACTTCTATACAGAAAAATAAAAGTTTCAAAGTCTTATCTACCACTGTCCCTAGTGCCTGCTGATGTCTCTCCCTGCACTAAGTACACTGGAAAATGGCTTAATCCAAGATGGCTGGTGCTATTTATAAGGCTGTAACATCACAGGGCAGGCTGGCTTCTTATTTGCATGCATGCATCACATTATGGGTGATCCCTCATTCCCAGAGTTCCTTGCTCCATGTCCAAATACGTGAAGCAGCAATTTTAGGAAAAATGCGATTCGTTACCATGAAGCATGCGGAAATTCGGATTCGGTGCGAATCAAATTTTTCCAAAAATTGGGATCGAATTCCACTTCGTCAACTTTAATTCGCTCATCTCTAATCGTTACGTTCCAGAGCTTGGGGAAGGGGAGGAAATCATAAAAAAGAAAAGTAAAGATATACCAAGTTTTCCTAAAAATTTTGATTCCTAGGAGGCTAGTGGGGTTTACGTACCAAATTTCAGGGCAATTGGAGCAACTTCGGTTCAGCCCAAACCAAACTTTTTTAAAGAAATTCGGCGAACTGGAACCTAAACAAACATTGACTGGTTCACACATTTCTACTCTAGGACTTTGTCTAGTGCTTCAGTTCTTCCGAGCCAAAGATCACCACTTTTAATTGTATCCATATCCTGTCCTTACAAACTGGTTTCTGCAAAGCAAAACCTATTCAGTCCCCCAACTTTGTAATACACTAAAGCTATAACCAATGGCGGATTATAATTTGGGCGTTTGGGTCTCCCAGCGCCGACCTGAACGGTCACATACTGCGGCGGGGCACGAGAACGTATAGTTCCTTGCCCCGCCGCCAGGGCCGGACTGGCCTACCGGGATACCGGGAAAATTCCCGGTAGGCCGGTAGCCCTGACTGCCGCAAGGCTGGCCGCAGGCACACTGCGCAGCGCTGCTGGCGTGAGTCATGCGCCGTGCACGGCCGGCCGAAATGTGAGGAGGCTGTCTGATCATGCCTCATCATGCGTGCCTGCAGACTGCGCGCCAGACTGCTCTGCTCCGATCTCCCCTGTTTCTGGCTGCCGGCTGTGGCTGGCCCGGGCCTTACTTACCGCTGCCCGGGCCGCGCAGTAATACCTCCTGGCCGGCTAGCTGTAGGTGCTGGGGGCGGGGCGCGAGACCGCAGACGAGTGACACATGGGGGGGGGGTGGCACAGAGAGGTCAGGACTCAGGAGCTGTGCCGCACCGCACAGGACGTCACGTGACGTGCCCCGCGCGCTGCAGTGCCAGTGCTAGCTGGTGTGAGGTGGTGTGCTGGCCCCTGCCTCCTCAGCCCCTGAACTTAAATGATCATTCTGGACTGGACTAGAAGAAGAATTATTAAATTATTCTATCACCAATCCATAATCAAGTAAGTGATTGTGGGGCTGCCTTGATTCCATCCTGCCTCACAAAAAATAGCATAAGGCCTCTTTCACACTTGCGTTGTGAAGATCCGGCGTGCACTTCCGTCGCCGGAATGCACGCCGGATCCGGCACAACGCAGTGAACTGAAAGCATTTGAAGACTGATCAGTCTTCAAAATGCTTTCAGTGTTACTATGGCAGCCAGGACGCTACTAGCGCCCTGGTTGCCATAGTAGCAGTGGGGAGCGGGGAGCGGCATACTTACATTCCGTGCGGCTCCGGGCGCTCCTGAATGACGCCAGAGCCTCCCGCGCATGGATCACGTGATCCATGCGATCACGTGATCTATGCACTGGGGCGCCCTGACGTCATCCTGAGCGTCCCAGGAGCCGCACGGAATGTAAGTATGCCGCTCCCCTACTTATCACTATGGCAACCAGGACTTTAGCGTCCTGGCTGCCATAGTAACCATTGACAAAAGCTAAACGTCGGATCCGGCGATGCGCAGAAACGACGCTTAGCTAAAGGTCGGATCCGACTAATGCCCTTCAATGGGCATTAATTCGATCCGCGCTTCAGCATGTCTTCCGATTTTTGGACGGAGACAAATCCGCAGCATGCTGCGCTTTTGTCAACGTCCAAAAAACATTGACATACTGAACGGAAGACATCCTGATGCATCCTGAACGGATTTCTCTCCATTCAGGATGCATGGGGATAATCCTGATCAGTATCTTTCCGTCCTAGAGACCCGAGGACGGATCTCTAGGACGGAAAGCTAAAACGCTAGTGTGAAAGAGGCCTAAGGCAGCCTTCCTTATACAATTCATACATGTGATAAGTGCAAATGACGCACTGTTATGGGGGATCTGTGGATGATACTATTATGTGTCCATCTGTGGATGACGCACTGTTATGGGGGATCTGCTGTGGATGACACTGTTATGGGGGCACTGTGGATGTCACTGTTATGGGGGCACTGTGGATGTCACTGTTATGGGGGCACTGTGGATGTCACTGTTATGGGGGATCTGCTGTGGATGACACTGTTATGGGGGCACTGTTGATGTCACTGTTATGGGGGCACTGTGGATGTCACTGTTATGGGGGATCCATCTGTGGATGACACTGTTATGGGGGATCTGTGGATGTCACTGTTATGGGGGATCTGTGGATGACACTGTATGGGGGATCTGTGGATGACACACTGTTATTGCGCAGCACGGCAGTGCATGGCAGAGATCGGCGGACTACAAAAGTACTGCATGTCCGACTTTTTAGTCCAGTGATCTCTGCCGTTATAGTCAATGGGGACAGACCGGCAGCACGGCAGTGCACGGGTACTTGTGGCATGGCGGATCCGGCGGGTGAACAGCCCGGATAGCCATGCCGCAGGTTTGAAATTACCCCCATAACAGTGCGTCATCCACAGATCCCCCATAACAGTGCGTCATCCACAGATCCCCCATAACAGTGTTATCCACAGATCCCCCATAACAGTGCGTCATCCACAGATCCCCCATAACAGTGCGGTCATCTAAAGATCCCCCATAACAGTGTCATCCACAGATCCCCATAACAGTACGTCATCCACAGATCCTCCATAACAGTGTCATCCACAGATCCTCCATAAGAGTGTCATCCACAGATCCCCCATAACAGTGTCATCCACAGATCCCCTATAACAGTGTCATCCACAGATCCCCTATAACAGTGTCATCCACAGATCCTCCATAAGAGTGTCATCCACAGATCCTCCATAACAGTGTCATCCACAGATCCCCATAACAGTGTCATCCACAGATCCTCCATAACAGTGTCATCCACAGATCCCCATAACAGTGTGTCATTCACAGATCCCCATAACAGTGTCATCCACAGATCCTCCATAACAGTGTCATCCACAGATCCCCCATAACAGTGTGTCATCCACAGATCCTCCATAACAGTGCGTCATCTAAAGATCCCCATAACAGTGTCATCCACAGATCCCCCATAACAGTACGTCATCCACAGATCCCCATAACAGTGTCATCCACAGATCCTCCATAAGAGTGTCATCCACAGATCCTCCATAACAGTGTCATCCACAGATCCCCCATAACAGTGTCATCCACAGATCCCCATAACAGTGTCATCCACAGATCCCTCATAACAGTGTGTCATTCACAGATCCCCATAACAGTGTCATCCACAGATCCTCCATAACAGTGTCATCCACAGATCCCCCATAACAGTGTGTCATCCACAGATCCCCCATAAGAGTGTCATCCACAGATCCTCCATAACAGTGTGTCATTCACAGATCCCCATAACAGTGTCATCCACAGATCCCCATAACAGTGCGTCATCCACAGATCCCCCATAAGAGTGTCATCCACAGATCCCCATAACAGTGTCATCCACAGACCCCCATAAGAGTGTCATCCACAGATCCCCCATAAGAGTGTCATCCACAGATCCCTCATAACAGTGTATCATCCACAGATCCCCCCATAGCAGTGTGCCTGCCCTGCGCACTGAGGACAGACTAAAAGGAGGGGAAGATCCGCGGAAGCAAGCAGAGGACAACACAGCAGACGACTGAATAGCTTCTTTTGTAAGTAAATTTTTTTATTATAAATGCTGCCAAACGCTGTCTGGGCATGCTGAGAGTTGTAGTTTTGCAACAGCTGGAGGCATCCCGTTGGGAAAAGTTGGTCTACTGTGATAAAATGGGGGTTCTAAAAAAGAGCTATTGTGGGTCAAAGTTTATATTCGTGTTTACACACGTGTTTTAAAATACACAAGTTTTTTAAACAAGTAAATAACGACACAGTACTGTGGGGCTGGTATGCAACTTTTTCCAGGGCTGGTTTTTATCCCCAGTCCGGCCCTGCCCGCCGCCTGTCACCGCCATAGGCTTCAGGCCTATGTGGTGGTAGAAGCCAGACGTGCACGATGATGTCATCGCGCGGCGCCCTTGCACGCTCTGATGTATGCGCGCCTGCCACACCATTCAGCATACAGGTAAGTTGTGGGGGCAAATTAATGGATGGCAGTTGTGGGGGCAAATTAATGGATGGCAGTGGGGGGCCAAATTAATTAATGGATGGCAGTTGTGGGGGGAAATTAATGTATGGCAGTGTGGGGGGAAATTAATGTATGGCAGTGTGGGGGGAAATTAATGTATGGCAGTGTAAGGGGAGATTACTATATGGGGGCAGTGTGGGGGAAATTATTATATGGGGGCAGTGTGACGGAAATTACTATATGGGGGCAGTGTGGGGGAAATTACTGTGTGGCGCAGTGTGAGGGAAATTACTATATGGGGCAGTGTAGGGGAAATTACTATGTGGGGGCCATGAGGGGGGAAATTACTGTATTTGGCAGTGTGGGGGAAATTACTATATGGGGGGAAGTGTGAGGAAAATTACTTTATGGGGCAGTGTAGCGGAAATTACTATATGGGGCAATGTGGGGGAAATTACTTTATTGGGACAGTGTGGGGGAAATGACTATATGGGGGCAGTGTGGGGACATTGCTATTGGGGGACATTATTTTTGGGGACACTATGCAAGGATTATTACCTGGAGAACAATATAGGGTGTTATTATTACTGGGTGCACTTTAGGGGACATTATAACTGCTGTAGACACTATAGGGATCTTTGGGGTAATTTATCAAACTGTTGTAGAACTGGCCTTGTTGCCCATAGCAACAGATTCCACCTTTCATTTTTGACAGCTACTCTGGAAAAGGAAAGGGGGAATCTGAGTGGTTGCTATGGGCAACTAAGCCAGTTCTGATTTACACCAATTTGATAAATGACCCCAATTATAAGAAATCTAACGCGTCTGTGTAAAAAACTCTGTAGAGACGAGATGCAGCTGGAGGAATTAGTCATGGCGGTTTGGGTCAAACGGAGGAGAAGAGGAAAGAGAAGATCTACATGACAGGAGAAGTCCCTGGATGTAAGAGATATGTGGTGTGGATTCTCACTACTGTAAGCTGCGTCTCATCTTCTCCTCCAAGTCTTTATCATAATTATATGAATTTTAAATTTGTCATCTGCAGTCCTATGTAACAGCCCAGATAACAGTGATAACTTTCTGTGTGAAGATAATGTTGTACATGTTCCCTGCAGTCCTGTGTAACACCCCACATAACACAATAATTCACTGTGTTATGTGGGTAGTAACATAGGACTGCAGGTAACATCTATGACATCTTTACACAGAGAGTTATGAGATGGTGGGGGTATGATTCCAGGCACCCCCGCCAATCAGCTGTTTGAGGAGACCGCAGTGTCCAGTGAGCGCCGCAGTCTCTTTGCTCCTTACCAAGCACAGCTCTGTCCATTGGATAGCACTGTGCTTGGTATTGCAGCTCAGACCCAATCACTCAGATGGGACAGAGCTGCACCTCGGTCATGTGAACAATGAATGTGATGACATATGGCCTAGGAAGAGAGACAGTGACGTTCACAAAGCACCGCACGCAGCCTCTACATACAGAAAAAAAACCTGAAACTTAAAATGGAGGGGGGTGGGGGGGCCCAAGTTGGGTAGACAGCCTCGGGCCTATTATGCACTTAATCTGCCCCTGGCTATAACAATTTGTATGTTCTTATTAGAGTTCTTAGATCAGAAGGTAATATAATGGGGGCACATGCCCTTGCTGAGCTTTGTTTCTATGTAAAAATGTTTGGTTAATAAACAAAATCTGAATATTGGAAGTTCTGCATTGTTACCACCTTCATTATTGTTAAATAGAACCTGTCACGTTGAACATGATGTCCGATCTGTAGGCAGCATGTTATAGAGCAGGAGCATCTGAACAGACTGATAAATGGTTTTATGGGAAAAGATTCAGTATAAAGTGTATTTCATTGAACTTAATCCCTGCTCTTCCTGAGCTAAGGAGTCCAGTGGGCAGCCTCAATCAGTGACTGATATTATCTCTGTGTCTATGCTCATACACACAGACTGTATTAGTAGAGATGAGCGAACACCTGGAAGTTTGGGTTCGCCGGGTTAGGCTGAACTTCGCCGAAAAGCTCGAGTTCGGGACCCGAACATGACCTGAACTTGACCCTGAACCCCAACCCCATTGAAGTCAATGGGGACCCGAACTTTGGGGCACTAAAATGGCTCTAAAAAAGTCCTGGAAAGGGCTAGAGGGCTGGAAAATTAAGCAAATTGGGGTAAGAGTAGGACAAGTGCCCTGCAAACAAATTTGGATAGGTAAATAACTTAAAATAACATAAAATACATAAAAATAAAAAATTAACATTCTAAACCTGAGCACAAGTGAGTGACAGTGGCACCTGCCACCACGCAAACAGAGGATGTGGCAGCAACGCCACTACATCTTTCACCATCAGCAAGCATATCCACACTATATCATGAAAGTGTTCAGCTGTCCATCTCCCAAACACTGGAGAGAAAGAGAAATAGAAATAGGAAGTTATATCTCCCTAACAGCACACTGGGTAAATGTAGTGGCGTATAGAAGTTTGGCGCATGTCCTTCTGCCCCCGAGGATTGCAGGGCATTTCTCTTTGCCTTCTGTTGCCTCATCCTCCTACTCCGCTTCCTCCTCCTCTACCACCTCCTCATCCACTCAGCGTAACACCTTCACCACCAACATCAGCACAACCAGGGGGAAACAACAGCAGGCTGTTCTGAAACTGTTCTGAAACTCATCTGTTTGAGGGACAAACCCCACACCACGCAGGAGCTGTGGACAGGCATGGAATAATAGACCGATGAGTGGTTGGTGTCACTGTTCCTCAAGCCCGGCCTGGTGGTGAGTGATAATGGGCGAAATCTCGTAGCAGCTCTGGGCCTAGCCGGTTTGACACACATCCCTTGCCTGGCACATGTGCTGAATTTGGTGGTGCCAAAATTCCTGAATGCCTGAAAATCAATTCAGTTAATTGAGCTCTTAGATTCTGGTTGGACAAATTCACTTTTTTGGTGCTCAAGGACCCCTGCGGCCTGAGCTGCAGATGTGACAAATAATTTTATTAAATTTGTCAGTTAGATTGTTTGGTAACATTTCCACGGTTATCAGGACTTTTTATTATAAATCATAACAAAAACTATACAAGGAACATTTCAAAAAGAGACAATTAACCCGACCAGCCTCCCACCCTACACCCCCTCTTCACTCAAACCACTCATTAATGCCCATTCACAAACTATTTACAAATTTACTTATAAACGTATTTAAATAACTATAAGTCAGATAAACTAAATAAACAAACAAAACTATATACATGCCTTACCATTAATTTATAAGTACAGTTGAGCAAACCCGAACTGTAATTTAGGATTTTTGGACCTGGGCCTGAATCCGAACATTTTCCTAATAGTTCGGGTTGGTATTAGGCAGATTTTATGGCGCTTGCTGAAAAGCTGCTAAGCAGCCAATCAACAAGCGTCTAACTACTTTGCCCTTAGAAGCCATCACAGCCATGCCTACTAATGGCATGGCTGTGATTGGCTAAGTGCAGCATGTGACCCAGCCTCTATATAAGCTGGAGTCATGCAGCGAAGCACGTCACTCTGCTGTTGTTAGTGTAGGGACAGGTTGCTGCTTAGGGAGAGAATAGGAAACAAGCTTTGCTGAATAATATCTGATATCAGAATTGTGTACACTCAGCGATCTACAACCTTTTTGTGCACGGCCGCTCTGTATTCGGCGCAGGCGCGGTGAGCAGAGGACAGCAGGCACCAGCGTCCTCTGCTCACCGCGCCTGCGCCGAATACAGAGCGGCTGTGCATGCGCTGGATTTCACAAGGAGACAGTGCCGGAGGATCGCTGCCCGGCACTGTCACTCAAAGTAAGAAGGGGCGTGCCAGCAGGTTGCCGCACGGAGCTTCTAGGAGCAGGGCAACGCCCCCCCTGCTCCTAGAGGCTAATTTACATATTATAAAAGTACTTTTTTTGGCCCGAATATAACTCGGATTTTTGTAAAAAAGACATTATCAAGCTGCTCTGACATTAGCACTTAGCTAATATCAGACAGCTTATAATGTCAAAACGTGATGACAGAAGCCCTTTAAGTGGGGAAAATTGGCTTCTGCCTCACAGGTTTTTTGCCTTCCTCTGGATCAACTTGTAGGAAACAGGCCGAACTGGATGGACAAATGTCTTTTTTCGGTCTTATATACTATGTTACTATGTTACTAATTCATCTGTTTCACTGGTGTAGGAAAAATTTACATTTTTTCCTATAAAGAACCTTTTTGACATTGTGGGCGGAAAAAACACGTCATTTTTGGCACAAAGTAAATTTGTGGCCTGCTCTGTACTACTGCTAGTGTAGTGAAAGAATTTCACTTGCATCCGTCAGTTTCATGGTTGGGTGAAGAAATCATATATTTTGTTGAAATAAATTCCAGCTTCTGCCTGCACAGGCAATCTGATACTGAAAAATAATCAGTAAATCCATCAGTTTCACTGGGGTTGAAAAAATCCTCTTTTTTTCCTATAAAGTGCCTTATTGCCTTGTACTGTAAATCAAATAAAATCAGTAAATTCCACTAGGACATTGTGGTTGAAAAAACCCCCATAATTTTGGCCCATAAAGTACCTCTGCAGGCTGTGTTGGCGTTCCTGCTGCACTGCATACCTGACTTGCCAAAATGTATTCAGTAAATTAGGTGGAGTACTACTAATTGTTGGGGGATCTGTGCCCCTCACATCTTTCAAAGTAACTTGTGACCTTAACCAATCTTTTATGTTTAACATGCTGCCAGGGCCTATTTGGCAGGCCACACAGTGTAATAAATTCATTTCTCATATTGTGGTGTGACCTAGAAATATCTTTTATCTTTATCATGCTGCCAGGGCATATTAGGCAGGGCACAAAGTGTAATAAATTCATCTGTCACATAGAGGTGTGACCAAAACCAATCTTTTCTGTTTATGACACAGGCACAACATACCTAACAGGGAACACACTTTATTAAATCTGTCTGTTACTTCGTTGGGTTGCCGAAAAGAATTAGGAGAGCATCAAATAAGGGACGTGGCCGTGGTCATGGTGCTGCTGGTGTTGGTGCAGCTCCTGTTGCAGGGAGAGGATGAGGTGGATCTGTGCCAGCTACACGCCCAAATGAAACACATTTCTCAGGTTCGCGTAGACGACAGGGCCTTCCGCATTATTTAGTAGGCCTGAATTCCGCTCTACAAATGGTAAGGCCAGAGCACGTACAGAGCACGTAGATTGGGTGGCTGATAGTGCCTCGAGTACATTCACATTGTCTCCCACCCGGTCCACTGCTGAAAGCTCAGATTTGGCACCTGCAGGCCATGGGCAGCTATCTAGCACCTCACCCTCTTGCAAATCAACCAAGCAGCCTGAGCCCCAAGTCATGCAGCAGACTCTCATGCTTTTTGATGACTCTCCTGGCAGGCTTTCCCCAGCCCATCCACCTAGCCCTGCTCCAGAAGTGGAAGAGATTGAGTGCACCGATGCCCAACCACTTATGTTTGAAGATGAGGACATGGGAAGACCACCGCAGCAGGTATGCAGCAGGGATGCAGAAGACTTGGTGGAAGATGATGTGGAGGACGATGAGGTCCTAGACCCTACATGGGATGAAGGTCATGCTAGTGGGAGCAGGGTGCAGAAGCAGAGCGCCCGTCCCCTAGACACTACGCCTGCTACTGCCCACCGCAACCAGGAACCGAGCACACGAAAGACAGCTCCAAGGAGTTCCTCAGCATGGCAGTTCTTCACACAGTGTGCAGACGACAAGACACAAGTGGTTTGCACGCTGTGTAATCAGAGCCTAAAGCGAGGCATGCACGTTCTAAACATAAGCACAACCTGCATGACCAGGCATTTAAGTGCAAGACTCGAGCTGCAGTGGAGTAAACACCTCCAAAACCAAGAAAAGTCTCTGGCTCCTCCTGCTCCCTCTTCTGCTGCAATCTCGGGCTTCTTCCTTCACCTCTGGAGTGACAGTGGCAATGGCCACCCCGCAAACAGAGGATGTGACACCAACGCCTCCACATCCGTCACCTTCAACAAGCACCACCACTGTGTCCCATGGAACACCACCACTGGTGTCCCTGTGTCCATCTCCCAAACACTGGAGCGAAAGAGGAAGTACCTCTGAAGTGCCTTTGAAATGCTGCAATTCCGTCTGGTGGAGACGGAGAGTTTTAAAAACCTTATGGCGGTGGCAGTACCACAGTACGTCGTTCCAAGCCGCCACTACTTTTCCAGGCGAGCCATCCCGTACCTGCACAAGCAAGTGATGGACAAAATAAGGTGTGCACTGCGCAATGCCATCTGTGGCAAGGTCCAGATAACTACCGATACGTGGACCAGTAAGCGCGGCCAGGTCCGTTATATCTCCCTAACAGCACACTGGGTAAATGCAGTGGCGGAAGTGTCCTTCTCCCTCCGATGATTGCAGGACATTTCTCTTTGCCACCTGTTGCCTTCTCCTCCTACTGCTCTTCCTCCTCTACCACCTCCTCATCCTCTCAGCATAACACCTTCACCACCAACTTCAGCACAGCCAGGGGGAAACGACAGCAGGAAGTTTTTAAACTCATCTGTTTGGGGGACAAACCCAACACCGTGCAGGAGCTTTGGACGGGCCAGGAACAACAGACCGATGGGTGGTTGGTGCCATTGAGCCTCAAGCCCGGCCTGTTGGTGTGCGATAATGGGCGAAATCTCGTAGCATCTCTGGGCCTAGCCGGTTTGACACACATCCCTTGCCCGGCGCATGTGCTGAATTTGGTGGTGCAGAGATTCCTGAAAAACTACCCTGATATGTCAGAGCTGCTGCAGAAAGTGCGGGCTGTCTGTGTGCGCTTTCAGTGTACTCACCTTGCTGCTGCTCGCCTGTCTGCGCTGCAGCGTAACTTTGGCCTTCCCGCTCACCGCCTCATATGCGACGTGCGCACAAGATGGAAATCCACCTTGCACATGCTGGAGAGACTGTGCGAGCAGCAGCAGGCGATAGTGGAGTTTCAGCTGCAGCATGCACGGGTCAGTCACTCTGCAGAACAGCAACACTTCACCACCATTGAGGGGGCCTCCATGCGAGACCTGTGTGTTGAGCTGCTTTGAGTACTTAACCAACAATGCAAGTACCGATGACGCCGTTCTCTGCGTTACTATCCCACGTCTATGTCTCCTTGAAAAAATGCTTCGGGCGATGATGGAGGAAGATGTGTCACAGCAGGAAGATGAGGAGGAAAAGGGATCATTTCAAATGTTATCAGGCCAGTCATTCACAGGTGGCTCGGAGGGTGGGTTCCTGCACCAACATAGGCCAGGTACACAATTGTCCAGCCAGGGCATAGTTCTGGAGGATAAGGAGGAGGAGGAGGAACCGTGTTCACAGCAGGGTGGTACCCAAAGCAGCTCATGGGCATCACTTGTGCGTGGCTGGTGGGATACAGAGGACACAGACGATACACCTCCCACAGAGGACAGCTTGTCCTTGCCTCTGGGCAGCCTGGCACCCATGAGCGACTACATGCTGCAGTGCCTGCAAAATGACAGCAGAGTTGCCCACATTCTAACTTGTGCGTATTACTGGGTGGCCAACCTGCTGGATTACCGTTATAATGACAACGTGCCGTCCTTAATTTCCTCACTGGAGCGTGATCGGAAGATGCACGAGTACAAGCGCACGCTGATAGACGCGCTGCTGATGGCATTTCCAACTGACACCGGGGGCCTCAGTGGAAGCACAAGGTGAAGGCAGAGGAGGAAGAAGAGGCCGCCAATGCAGCACCTCAGAAGGCAGAGTTAGCATGGCTGAAATGTGGAAAAGCTTTCTCACCACGCCACAACAACCAGCACCACCAGCTGATACGCAACGTCTTAGTAGGAGGCAGCATTTTAGCAACATGGTGGAGCAGTATGTGTGCACACGACTACACTTACTGACTGATGGGTCTGCCCCATTCAACTTCTGGGTCTCTAAATTGGGCACATGGCCTGAGCATGCCCTTTATGCCTTGGAGGTGCTGGCCTGCCCGGCAGCCAGTGTATTGTCTGAACGTGTGTTTAGCATGGCAAGGGGGTGTTATCACAGATAAGCGCAGACGCCTGTCCACAGCCAATGTGGACAAGCTCACGTTCATTAAAATAAACCAGGCATGGATCACACAAGACTTTTCTGTACCTTGTGCAGAATAGACAAGTATACCGACTTCACATAGCCATTGTTATGTGTTGGCTGCCTTCACCTCCTCCACCGCCGCTTCCAACTACGCCGCCAAATCCACCTACACCCCCATGTCCACCTACAACGCCACGTTCACCGCCTCCTCAACCTCCTAGTCCATATGGTCCTCCTGCTCTTAGTTCAGGATTAAAATTAGTAATTTTTATTTATTTTATTTTACGTCATTTCCCTATCCACATTTGTCTGCAGGGCACTTACCCACATTTTGCTGCCTTTTGCAGCCCTCTAGCCCTTTCCTGGACTTTTTTAGATCCATCTTAGTGTCCCAAAGTTCGGGTCCCCGTTGACTTCAATGGGGTTCGGCGTCAGTTCGGATCCCAAACCCAAACTTTTTTATAAAGTTCAGCTGAACTTCCAGGTGTTCGCTCAACTCCACTTATAAGGCCAGTCATATACAAGTGGCTCGGAGGGTGGGTTCCTGCACCAACATAGGCCAGGTACACAATTGTCCAGCCAGGGCACAGTTCTGGAGGATGAGGAAAAGGAGGAGGAGAAAAAACTGTGTTCACAGCAGAGTGGCACCCTAAGCAGCTCATGGCCATCACTTGAGCGTGGCTGGTGGGATACAGAGGACACAGATGATACACCTTGGTAAATATATAGCACTTGCACTTTAATTATTTTGTAGCCTGATTGTAGCTACCTCTGATGTATTATGAGTATACCATAGATGCAATAAGTATGAACAAATTACTTGATAACTATATAAAAGGTGCCGCAAACTGATGAATTACTTCCCATGAATTTGATTACCAATACCACATGCCACCTTTTTTTTAAATCTGTTTTTAATGTGATACCATTTATGTAATTAATAAATCTTTGTCAATTTTTGGATAAATGATTGTTGTGATGAGTATTCTCTGATTTTGTGATCTGGATATTTTTTATTGGTTGTTATTGTCTAGGCGATATCGGATCAATTACTGTTATAAGGAACCCCTTTTTTTTGGTGTGTACAGATGATACACCTCCCACAGAGTACAGCTTGTCGTTGCCTCTTGGCAGCCTGGCAAACATAAGCGACTACATGCTGCAGCGCCTGCGCAATGACTGCCGAGTTGCCCACATTCTAACTTGTGCAGATTACTGGGTGGCCACCCTGCTGGATCCCCGTTACAAGGACAACGTGCCGTCCTTAATTCCGTCACTGAAGTGTGATCGTAAGAAGCCAACGCTAGTAGACGTGCTGCTGATGGCATTCACACCTGACACCGTGGGCTCAGTGGAAGCACAAAGCTAAAGCTAAAGCAGAGGAGAGGAGGAAGAAGTCGTCAACGCAGCTGGGTCACTGCCCGCACCTCAGAAGGCAGGGTTAGCATGGCCGAAATGTGGAAACTCTTTGTCAGATATGCAGTGCCTGTTGCAGACAGATAAAAAATCGCTTTAGGTCACAAAAATATGTGATAGACTAATGTAATTGAATAATTTTCAATGCCATGTATGCACTGCAGGCCGCAGGGGTACTTGACAGCCAAAAAAGGGAATTTGTCCTCCACTGAGCTACCAGAACAGAATTAAAGTAATATCCCTGGCACACATGCAGTTCACATGTAATTGCAAGTGCGCTGCACTGTCAAAAATGGCCGCCGACGCCCACCGAACTATCAGATGGATCAAAAGTTATTGTTCAGTGTCACTGGGCTCAGGGCTGGGTACAAAAATGTACCATAACACCCTCAATAATCGTTGTAGTTTGAAGATTGAACACCACCAAGTACAACAGAATTCTTCCCTAATCTATCCCTCACAGCAGCAGCAGCATCCTATCCCTACACTGAGAAGAGCAGAGTGACGTGCGACGCTACTTGACTCCAGCCTATATAGAGGCTGGGTCACATGCTGCTCTTGGCCAATCACAGCCATGCCATTAGTAGGCATGGCTGTGATGGCTTCTAATGGCAGACTAGTGAAATGCTTGTTGACTGACTGCCCTGCAGCCTTTCAAAAAGCTCCAAGAAATCGACAAACACCGAACTCGAACCTGAACTTTTACGGAAATGTCCATGTTCGGGTCCAGGTACCAAAAACCCTAAAGTTCGGGACAAAACCGGAACTTTACAGTTTAGGTTCGCTCAAACCTATGTATGAGCATACAGCTGTCAATCACTAATAGAAACGCCCACTAAAAGGACTCCTAGACAAAGAAAAAGCTGAAATGTGAATGAATAAAATACAGGTTTTACAGAATTTTGTCCCACAGAACTATACATCAATCTGCTTAGAGTCCCCTATTCATTTAACCCCCCAGATGCCGCATTCAAAATGGCGCAATGGCGCATGCACGCGGCTCTCAGGGAGGACATGCTTCTGTGAGCTCAGCTTGCCGCAGATATCCCAACATTAGCGCCGTCCTCATGGCTCCATTAGCACTAGTGATAAGAAAGCATGCTCGGCTGAGTATCGGCTCGATCATCGCTATGCTTGGTACATGGCGGTACTCGGCCGAGTACCTCATGTGCTCAAGCAGAATGCTTGAGTCTCCGCTCAGCATGTTTTGCGGGTTTTAAGCAGCCAATAAAGGTGCAGGTAAGTACTGCCCTCACTGTAATGCCAGTAGCCATGTTAGCTGCTGGCACTACAGTGATTGGCTGGCTGGAACGCGTCATTAGAGGTTATATAGCACCCAATGACGCATGTTCAGCTCAGACTTAGTCAGGGAGAGCATTGGGTAGGAAGGAAAAGACAGAGCAGGGAGAGAATTTCTGCGATTTTAGTTACAGAAAGCTTTTCAAAGACCCCAAAGTCCTTTTAAGGACTACTGTGTGTGTGTTTTAGATCAACAATATATTTAACAGCAGTGTCAGGGACATCCGTGCTAAGGAAGGTAAAGATTGTGCAGGGAGAGAAATTTGCTGTATTTAATTAATCCCAAAAGCTTTTCAAAGAACTCCAAATCCTTTTAAGGGCTACTGTGTGTGTTTCACAGCAGCAAGATATTTTTATTTTATAACAATTAGTGACATATATTGTACATGGTCCGCAGACTCACTCTTTAATAATCTGGGTCACATCTAGTGTCCATAATCTGTGGTGTTCTCTGTAACCAATACTGTCCTTCCTCAGAAAACACTGTCGGTATTACAAATTTCAATAATCTGGTCCTCATATAGTATCCGTAATCTGTGGTGTTCTATAACCAATACTGAACTGAATCTGAAAACACTGTGTATATTACAACTTGCTTTGATCTGGTCCTAGTAAAGTGTCCACAATCTGTGGGTTTTTGTCTCCCATACTGAACTGAGTCTGAAAAAAAGTGTGTATATTACAATTTCCATTAATCAGGGCCTAGTAAAGTGTCCACAATCTGTGGGTTTTTGTATCCCATACTGAACCGAGTCTGAAAAAAAGTGTGTATATTGCAATTTCCATTAATCAGGGCCTAGTAAAGTGTCCACAATCTGTGGGTTTTTGTATCCCATACTGAACTAAATCTGAAAACTCTGTCTATATTACTACTTGCATTAATCTAGGACTAGTAAAGTGTCCACAATCTGTGGGTTTTTGTATCCCATACTGAACTTAATCTGCAGAAAGTGTGTATATTACAGCTTCAATCAATCTGGGCATAGTAAAGTGTCCACAATCTGTGGGTTTTTGTATCCCATACTGAACGGAATCTGAAAAAGGTGTGTATATTACAACTTCCATAAATCTGGGCCTAGTAAAGTGTCCACAATCTGTGGGTTTTTGTATCCTGTACTGTCCTGCATCAAAAAGCAATCTGCGCCGCATCTACAGACAAAAACATTAATATGAAGAAGGTGAGCACAAAGGGACGGGGAAGTGGGCGGCGCAGGACAACACTGTCCAAGTCGGACCAGTGCGAACAGGTGGTCGGTTGGATTGCTGATGAATTGATAATGCTTCAAGTCGGTTAAGCACCACCCTCTCTTCCACTAAGTCCAGTCTCTGTAGCCAAGAGTCTGGTCAACCAAATCCTCACACTGATCCTCCTTCCTCCCTTCATGTCGCGTCTGACCAAACAAGTGATCCCACACTCGGATATTCACATGGCCTCTTTTCATCGCCAGTACTTGGTTTGGCTCTCTCGCCAAGCACGCTTGAAGAGGTACCTCAGATATTGTGCCCTGATTTCTAACCTCTTGAGCCTTCACAGTTTCAAGAAGATGACAGTGGTGAACGGCAATCATTAGTTCACGAGGTGGATGATTATGAGACACAGTTGTCAATCACTGAGGTTGTGGTTAGGTCAAGTCAGGAGGATGAGCAGAGTGAGGAAGTGGAAGAGGAAGTGGTGGACGATGAGGTCACTGACCCAACACGGGAAGGTGAAAAGCCGAGCAAGGACAGCAGTACAGAGGGGGAGAGATCCGTGGCACCGCAACAGTCTGTAAGAGGCAGTGGGGTTGCAAAAGGGAGATGTCGGACAACACCAAACAGGCCCGCAACCGTTACACCGAGCACCCCCATGTGTAAATCTACCTTGCCAAAGGGTAGGTGTTCCGCAGTACGGCACTGTTTTGAGAAAAGTGCAGACGACAAAAGAGTGGTAGTTTGGAACCTGTGCCGCACCAAAATGAGCAGGGGCGTGAACACTAGCAACTTCACCACCACCTGCATGATCCGCCACATGGCATCCAAGTACCGTAATAAGTGGGCCAAACGCCTGGGTCCACAATCTGGGTCTGCGGGTCACACCACTGCCTCCTCTTCCCCTGTGTTATGCACTGCTGGCCAATCCCCTGTCGAAGGCACAGGCCCGGATGCCCCTCGCCCTGCACCTGGACCTTCGCATGAACTGTCAGCAACAACATACATTTCCCTGTTCCAGCGCAGCGTCCAAATGTCGATAACACAGGCATTTGAACACAAGCACAAATTCACAGCCATCCACCCACCCACAGGCCATAGCACTAAATGCGCAACTTTCGAAATTACTGGTCCTTGAAATGTTGCCATTTAGGCTTGTGGACACTGAGGCCTTCCGCAGCCTGAAGTCGGCGGCTGTCGCTTGGTACGCAGTTCCCAGCCACCACTATTTTTCACAGTGTGCCGTGCCTGCCTTACACCAGCATGTATCCCAGAACATTACCCGTGCCCTGACCAATGCACTTACTGGGAAGGTCCACCTAACCACTGATGATGAGCCGTATAGGCAATATTCTAATTCGCAATATTTCACGAATTTTTGGCCGAATATTCGCCATAAATTCGCAAATTCGAGAATTCGTGATCTCCAGTCATTATTTACTTGATTGTGAAATCGGCAATGTAATATATTTGCGATAAAAATTAGCCATTAGAATATTCGCGATCAACACAAAGAGGTAGGCAACTTTGCTATTGGTTGCTAGGGATGTGGCTAAGTGCCGATATTCGCGATAAATTCGCAATAAATTTGCTATTAGAATATTCGCGATCAACACTATTCGCGAATACAAATATATAGCACTATATTGAAAAAAATCGCGAATTATCAAAGTGGTGATGTTTGCGATTAAAATTTGCGCTTCAAATATTCGCACTCAACACTACTCACCACGGACACATGGACAAGTGCTGGTGGCCAGGGATGCTTCATTTCCCTGACCAAACACTGGATGAACGTTGTGAGTCGTACCCTGGGATGGTACAGGTGCTACCCACACCCAGGATTGCGGACCCTACGTCCATCAGGGTCTCCGCCAGCAGCTATGTTACTGGCTCCAACCCCCACTTCTCCTCCTCCGCCGCCTCCTTGTTCACTTCCACCTCCAACAGCAGTCAGCTATCAGTTGCTAGCTGGAAGCAGTGTCTGCTTGCTGGAATCTGATCTGCTTAGGGGACAAACAGCACACCGCTGCAGAGCTGTGGCAGGGTATAAGGGACCAGACCAAGCTGTGGCTCTCGCCACTCAACCTACAACCAGGCATGGTTGTGTCTGACAATGGCTGTAACTTGGTGGCGTCTTTGGAGCTCGGCAACCTGACACAAATCCCATACCTAGCGTAAATGGGCAGAAGAGGAGGAGGATGAGGGGATGGAGAGTAAACCTGGTGTTGACATCGACGTCTTGCCTGTTAGTACTCTGGCACACATGGCTGACTTCATGTTAGGCTACCTTTCCTGCGACCCTCGCGTTATTCGCATTTTAGATAACACAGATTACTGGGTGTTCACCCTTCTCAACCCCAGCTACAAAGAGAACTTCTCATCTCTCATTCCTGTTGTGGAGAGGACGAGTAAAACGGTGCAATGCCAGAAGGTACTTGAGAGATTGCTCCAAAATTTTCCATCTGACAATGCAGCCGCCAGAGCCCGTACTTCCTTAGGCAACCGAGGAAGGGAGACAAGGGGAACACACAGTAGTTCCAACAGAGGTAGGGCAACACTTTTCATGGCATGGGACACTTTCATGACACCCTGCCAGCAACCTCACCCTGAAGCACGCCTAGTGCTACAAGGAGGGAAAAGTTTTGGAAGATGGTGAAGTAATGCATCGTAGCCCGTGTCAGCGTCCTAAATGATCCCTCAGTGCCTTACAACTAATTGGGGTCCAAGCTGGACACGTGGCACGAACTTACGCTCTACGCCTTGGTGGTGCTGGCTTGCCCTGCTGCTAGCATTTTGTCTGAGTGTGTATTTAGGGCTGCTGGTAGCATTATAAATGATTAGCGTATCCACTTGTCTATTCCCATGCACCTTTTCCACCACAAAAAAGTGTATATTGTTGAATCTTGTTTTCTACTCCTCCTCCTCCTCCTCATCCAGAATGTATATATTCCCTCCACTACTATTTTTAAAGAGGGTTAGCTCGCCAGTAGGCCCTCATCCATAATGTTTTAGAGGGTCAGCTCATCAGCAGACCCTCAACCAATTTTTTTTGGACAGTCAGCTCACCAGCAGGCCCTCAACCATAATGTTTTACAGGGTCAGCTCAACAGCAGGCCCTCAACCATAATGTTTTACAGGGTCAGCTCACCAGCAGGCCTCAACCATAATGTTTTATAGGGTCAGCTTACCAGCAGGCCCTCAACCATAATGTTTTACAGGGTCAGCTCACCAGCAGGCCCTCAACCATAATGTTTTACAGGGTCAGCTCACCAGCAGACCCTCAACCATAATGTTTTACAGGGTCAGCTCACCAGAAGGCCCTCAACCATAATAGGGTCAGCTCACCAGCATGCCCTCAATCATAATGTTTACAGGGTCAGCTCACCAGCAGGCACTCAACCATAATGTTTTACAGGGTCAGCTCACCAGAAGGCCCTCAACCATAATGTTTTATAGGGTCAGCTCACCAGCAGGCCATCAACCATAATGTTTACAGGGTTAGCTCACCAGAATGCCCTCAACCATAATGTTTTACAGGGTCAGATCACCAACAGGCCCTCAACCATAATTTTTTACAGGGTCAGCTCACCAGCAGGCCCTCAACCATAATGTTTTACAGGGTCAGCTCACCAGCAGACCCTCAACCATAATGTCATACAGGGTCAGCTCACTATCAGGCCCTCAACCATAATGTTTTATAGGGTCAGCTCACCAGCAGACCCTCAACCATAATGTTTACAGGGTCAGCTCACCATCAGGCCCTCAACCATAATTTTTTACAGGGTCAGCTCACCAGCAGGCCCTAATCCATAATGTTTTACAGGGTGAGCTCACTAGCAGGCCCTCAACCATAATGTTTTATAGGGTCAGCTCACCAGCAGGTCCTCAACCATAATGTTTTACAGGTTCAGCTCACCAGCAGGCCCTCAACCATAATGTTTTACAGGGTCAGCTCATCAGCAGACCCTCAACCATAATTTTACAGGGTCAGCTCACCAGCAGGCCCTAATCCATAATGTTTTACAGGTTCAGCTCACCAGCAGGCCCTCAACCATAACGTTTTACAGGGTCAGCTCACCAGCAGGCCCTCAACCATAATGTTTTTCAGGGTCAGCTCACCAGCAAACCCTCAACCATAATGTTTTACAGGGTTAGCTCACCAGCAGGCCCTCAACCATTATGTTTTACAGGGTTAGCTCAGCTGCAGGCCCTCAACCATAATGTTTTACAGGGTCAGCTCACCAGTAGGCCCTCAACCATAATGTTTTTCAGGGTCAGCTCACTAACAGGCCCTCAACCATAATGTTTTACAGGGTTAGCTCACCAGCAGGCCCTCAACCATTATGTTTAACAGGGTTAGCTCAGCTGCAGGCCCTCAACCATAATGTAGCTGAACCTTGCCAGCTGCGAATGGATAAGGTTCACAGGGCACTGGTTAAGCCCCGCTCCCCGTATCTACCGAGAGACGTAGTACTCAAATTCCATTACCCAGAGATGAGAGACCAGATCCTGACAGCAGCCTGGAATTTATCCAACTTACCTGGTCTTCCACCATCAGTCCATCTTTATGCTGAGCTTGCACCCTCCACACTTTGCAGACGCAGGGAAATGAGACCGGTGACATAGGCCCTGCAAAAGGAACAAGTGCGCTACAGATGGGGGTTCCCTTTTGCCCTCACCTTTTAACTGAACTCTGAACTTGCACCCATACAGTGCACTTTCTGTCAAAGGGATGCGAAGTACTTCAACATGCAAGAATCCCACTGGAACATTCACCTCCACCTACAGCACTGCCTAGACCTCAGTGCCAGTTACCACCTCTTCTGCATCTGGTTCTCCTGTTTCCTGAGCAGTGACCCGTGAAGATCATCACCCACTTTACCTAACCCACAAGGATGAAGAGCGGACTAAGTCTACATTGCCTGACGCAAGTCTCTACCTTTTCCTAGTACCTCAGGGGACCTACCTACTTCTTGCTTTTTCCCTTTCTAACGTTTTCCTATACAGGGATTCGGCGTGATGGACTTTCATGTTGCCCTCTACTCTGAGACCATCTGGGGGGTACGGGTAGCTGAAGATGCTCTCGGCCTCACTCTATTTGGAACACTCTTTATTGCTGGCCAAGACAGGCATAGCTGCTTACCTAGTTGTTTAGTGTTTATGCTCAATATGTTAACGTTTTATTGTTTCACTGTAACTCAGTGGTACATTCTGAATGTTCTTTTAAATAATCGCGGGTCACTAGTGTTGATCGAGCACCAAAGTGCTCGGGTGCTCGAATGCTCGAGTAAAACACTTCGGGCTGCTCGGGTGCTCTATCGAGCACCCCAGCACAATTGAAGTCAATGGTAGAACCCGAGCATTAAACCAGGCACCCCCTGCTCTGAAGAGGGGAGGGTGTCTGGTTCACAGGAAAAGGTCAGAAATTAATGGAAACACCACTGAAATGTTTCGGGAACAGCATGGGGAGGATGTATGGATGCATCTTGGACTCCCAGGTCGCTGCTGATAATGATGTTATCCGGGTAGTACACCACTTTTACAGACTGACAATAATACTCACAAAACCAAAGATAAAATCTATTTTAGAGGAAAAATTGTTAGGAAACCTTCTTCCCTGTATATTTACTTGTATATAAGGTGCAAGTGCTGCCAAAAATTACAAGGACTCTGATACAACTGGTATATCACATAAAGGAGGGCCTCATTCACATTGTGGTACAATTGTTCAGGTAGTGGGACTCCTACACTCATAAAGCCTATGCACTAAGTGAAAGGGCTGCCAAAAATTACAGGGTACTGGCACTCCAATACACCCTTTATTACACATAAAGGAGGGCATCATACACACTCTTGAAAAATTATGATTGATGGCCTGCTGTTGACCCTCTAAAACATTAGGGGGCGATGGCCTGCTGCTGATCTGACCATCTTAAATATTAGGGGTGAGGATCTGCTGATGAGCTGACCATCTAAAACATTAGGGGCGAGGGCTTGCTGCAGAGCTGACCATGGAAAAAATTTTGGGCGAGTGCCTGCTGCTAGGCTGACCATCTAAAACATTAGGGGTTGAGTGCCTGCTGCTGAGCTGACCATCTAAAACATTAGGGGTGAGGGCCTGCTGCTGATCTGACTCTCTAAAACATTAAGGGCGAGTGCCTGCTGCTGATCTCAAAAGTGCTAACACCGAATATTATTGAACACACTACACCAGAAAAGTTAGAAAAAATTATACAACTTTATTTCATACATAATAGAAATATAAAAAGATGATAAAAATTGTGGTAAACAGAACAACAATGAGGAAGCAAAAAATCGAGGGGACCGCAGGGTCAGCACACAGAGGGCACATAAAAGTGCATAAAATATATATATATGTATAAGTAACACCACTATAGGTTATATCAAAGTATTGGAGCCCTGGGAAAATCCCAGATAAACGGGCCTATCCACAAAACATAATAACAATATGGTGATAAAAAATATAACATCATATACCCTCGTAGTGTGCCGGATCCTGCGGTCGCCTCCTCCCAACGCCGTTTCGCCCTTACAGGCTTCTTCTGGGGATTAATCATGCCGTTACTGCCCCTCCCTTATAAAGGGCTCACAATTCAGATAGAATGTTATACAGGTGGAAAGCTAAAAACACAGGACCAATCAAATAGTAAACTTGCCATATGTTGTCATCAGTGGGTTCAGTTTTTTCAGTGAACGTTAGTAATAGTACCAGCATATGGGATGATCACGTAATTATGGAACGTCAGGAAGCAACAAAATATCAGGGTTACTGGCATATGCACTGTTGAGAAAACATACGGAATGGCTGAAAATAGTTTATAAAATATGTTTGTTTTTTTTTGTTGTTTTTTTGTGCTGCACTTTAATTGAATATGAATTATGTAATATATATAAAAATTCCTGTATCATTATCAGGTTATATACTTTTGCCAGTCTTCACTTTTTTCACCCTGCTCACTTTTTCACGTGCACTTCACCTTTGATTTATTTTCCTTTTCCTTTACTTGCACTTTGCACTTTATAAATTGATAGTAAATTAATTATGTATTTATTAATTATTGGTAAATCATGTGTAGGTAATTCTTTTTTTGACTGTGTTCACACTGATTTTATTATGTAATATAAAAGATTTTTTTATGTATAAGGGTTTTTCATATGTTTTGCACAGGCATGATGGGATAATGGCTGCTATGTAAGGTTTTTTATATAGGAGACTATTTTGGCTGTGTGTAAAATAGATGGATATGCGATGTGATCGCCACATATATATTTATATATATCACGTATTATTGATTGGTCCTGTATTAGAAAATGTATTTACCAGCATACGTCCACTGGGTAGTCACATGACTACACTAGGCTGCGCGTCATAGATTAGGAGACCGCTGTTGCGATCACATGACCAAGATACTGACGCAGGGAAATGACGTAGGAGACGCCGGCCAGTTCGTGGCTCCGGACGTGTGTGTGGGGAGTAGTGACGCATGGGTCGTGAATATGGGTCGCAGCATTATGATGGTTGCGGCACCCACTGATGACAACATATGGCAAGTTTACTATTTGATTGGTCCTGTGTTTTTAGCTTTCCACCTGTATAAGATTCTATCTGAATTGTGAGCCCTTTATAAGGGAGGGGCAGTAGCGGCATGATTAATCCCCAGAAGAAGCCTGTAAGGCCTCTTTCACACGAGCGTGTCCGGATTAGGTCCGGATTAGGTCCGGATGCGTTCAGTGAAAACTGTGCGATTTCACAGGCAAAGCCATTCAGTTTTGCCTGCGATTGCGTTCAGTTGTTCAGTTTTTTCCGCGCGGGTGCAATGCGTTTTGATGCGTTTTTCACGCGCGTGATAAAAAACTGAAGGTTTACAAACAACATCTCCTAGCAACCATCAGTGAAAAACGCAACGTAGCCGCACTTGCTTGCGGATGCAATGCGTTTTTCACGCAGCCCCATTCACTTCTATGGGGCTAGGGATGCGTGAAAAACGCAAAATATAGAACATGCTGCGATTTTCACGCTACACACAAGTGATGCGTGAAAAAAAACGCTCATGTACACAGACCCATTGAAATGAATGGGTCAGGATTCAGTGCGGATGCTATGCGTTCACGTCACGCATTTCACCCGCGCGGAAAACTCGCTCGTGTGAAAGGGGCCTAAGGGCGAAACGGCGTTGGGAGGAGGCGACCGCAGGATCCGGCACACTACGAGGGTATATGATGTTATATTTTTTATTACCATATTGTTATTATGTTTTGTGGATAGGCCCGTTTATCTGGGATTTTCCCAGGGCTCCAATACTTTGATATAACCTATAGTGGTGTTACTTATACATATATATATTTTTTATGCACTTTTATGTGTGTGCCCTCTGTGTGCTGACCCTGCGGTCCCCTCGATTTTTTTGCTTCCTCATTGTTGTTCTGTTTACCACAATTTATTATCATCTTTTTATATTTCTATTATGTATGAAATAAAGTTGTATAATTTTTTCTAACTTTTCTGGTGTAGTGTGTTCAATAATATTCGGTGTTAGCGATTTGGTCTTTTTTCTCCTAGACGGGAGTGGATACCTAGTGCTCAATTGGTGTGTTTAGGTGATCTCAAAAGTGGAAAACATTATGGGCGAGAGCCTGCTGCTGAGCTGACCATCTAAAACATTAGGGGTGAGTGCCTACTGTTGATCTGACCATGGAAAATATTGTGGGTAAGGGCCTGCTGCTGAGCTGACCATGTAAAACATTAGGGGTGAGGGCCTGCTGCTGAGCTGACCATCTAAAACATTAGGGGTGAGGGCCTGCTGCTCAGTTGACCATCTAAAACATTAGGGGCGAGTGTCTGCTGCTGATATGACCATGGAAAAAATTAAGGGGCGAGGGCCTGCTGCTGAGCTGACCATCTAAAACATTAAGGGTGAGGGTCTGCTGCCGAGCTGACTCTCTAAAACATTAGGAGCGAGTGCCTGCTGCTGATCTGACCATGAAAAAAATTATGGGAGAGGGGCTGCTGCTCAACTGACCATGAAAAAAATTATGGGCAAGGGCCTGCTGCTGAGCTGACCATCTAAAACATTAAGGGTGAGGGTCTGCTGCCGAGCTGACTCTCTAAAACATTAGGGGCGAGTGCCTGCTGCTGATCTGACCATGAAAAAAATTATGGGAGAGGGGCTGCTGCTCAACTGACCATGAAAAAAATTATGGGCGAGGGCCTGCTGCTGAGCTGACCATCGAAAAAATTATGGTTGAGGGTCTGCTGCTGAGCTTTCTCTCTAAAACATTAGGGGCGAGTGCCTGCTGCTGATCTGACCATGGAAAAAATTATGGGCGAGGGCCTGCTGCTGAGCTGACCATCTAAAACTTTATGGTTGAGGGCTTGCTGCTCCGGGAAACAGTTGCGGGCCTGTTTGGTGTGTCCCGCCTTCTCCCTTTTACCACCCCACTGCCTTTTTCAGCCTGTTGCTGTGCTGCAGATCCCTCCCCTTCTGTACTACTGTCCTCGATCAGCTTGCCACCTTCCCAGGTTAGGTCAGTGATTTCCTCGTCCACCACCTCCTCTTCCACTTCCTCGCTCTGGTCATACTCCTGACTTGTTGACCTAACAACAAACTCACTTATTGACAAATAAATCTCATCATCATCATCAACCTCTAATTGCAGTTGACTTATTGGCAACTGTGTCTCATCATTATCATCCACCTCATGAAATACTAATTGCCATTACCCATCGTCATCTTTTTCTGACTGTGGATACTCAAGAGTTTGGGAATCAGGGCACAAGATTTCCTCATGTCCCTATTCAAGCGGGATTGGCGAGAGGCCCAAATAAAGGAATGATGATGAAAAGAGCTCCTCGGAATAACCGAGTGTGGGATAACTCTTGTTTGCAAAGACTCTCCATGGTGGGAGGAAAGAGGATCAGGGTGAGGATTCTGTTGACCAGACTCTTGGCTACTGAGACTGGACTTCGTGGAAGGCAGGGTGGTGCTTAACCGACTGGAAGTATTATCTGCTACAATACAACCGACCACCTGCTTGCACTGGTCTTATTCCGAGAGTGGTGTCCTGCGCCGCCCTGCAAACTGTGACATGATGCTAGGTGTTGTGAATGAGTGTGTTTCTTGGGCTCTGCCAGCAGACACAGTTTCACCGCACCCAGGGCCACGGCCTCTGCGTGCTCCATCATCAGCCCGACCACTACTCTGTCCCTTACTCCTCACCTTCATCATATTAAATGGTATATATGTTTGTAAGTATGTCAGACATACAGTAGCGCAGTTTTTTTTAAGAGTATGCGCAAAAAAATGACAGTCAATGTCAGTTATATTTGGGATGCAGAAACATTATACAGGAGAGGTACCACAGGTAATGGCGCTTCTGTCAATACCAGCTAACAAAAAATTACAGTCAATGTCACGTATATTTGGGATGAGGAAACGTTATACAGGAGAGGTACAACAGGTAATGGCACTGCTGTCAACACCGGCTAGGAGGAAATACAGTCAATGTCACAGATATTTTGGATGCTGAAACGTTATACAGGAGAGGTACCACAGGTAATGGTGCTGCTGTCAACACCGGCTAAGAAAAAATTACAGTCAATGTCACGTATATTTGGGATGCGGAAATGTTATACAGGAGAGGTAGCACAGGTAATGGCGCTGTTGTCAACAGCGGCTAAGAAAAAATTATTGTCAATGTCACGTATATTTTGGATGCTGAAACGTTATACAGGAGAGGTACCACAGGTAATGGTGCTGCTGTCAACACCGGTTAAGAAAAAATGACAGTCAATGTCACAGATATTTTGAATGCCGAAACGTTATACAGGAGAGGTACCACAGGTAATGGTGCTGCTGTCAACACCGGCTAAGATAATCTTACAGTCAATGTCATGTATATTTGGGATGCGGAAACATTATACAGGAGAGGTACCACAGGTAATGGCGTTGCTATCAACAGCAGCTAAGAAAAAATTACAGTCAATGTCATATTTTTAGGATGCGCAAACATTATACAGGAGCTGTAGCACAGGTAATGTCACTGTCCGCAGCATCTATGGAAAAAGTACACTGGATGTTTTGACGGAACGCCTGGCACCCCGACTGAGTACCTCCGTCGACCGATGCTCCTAGTGCTTGCCAAGGACCATCAGCACTGCACTCGACACCAGAACCCCTGCAAACCCCACGAACCGCCTCAGCTTGGTTTGGGTTTTCGCTGTACTCCACCCACCCTGGAGCCAAGACCGGGCTCCAGCTTCCAGTGGGGGAACCTCTCCTTAGTCCAGAGAGTGAAAGAGGAACAAGAACAGCTCTCACAAGAGCTAGGGAACATACTCTGGAGAGTATAATTATTATAGCAATCCCCAGAGTGTAGTTCTCCAATCCCCCAAACATGAGCCCAAACTTCATGAGGGGTAGAACAGGACACTTTAATGCCAGCCAGCACTCACAATGTATACAGATCCACAGGCCAGAGGCACACCCCCTCTGCCTGTGATACAGTGAACTAAGACAATGGACTAACTTAATATACATACACAGTTCTGGTGGTCTAACATTATAACTTAATAAAAACAGACCCCCCCCCCCCCAATGTCTTAATAAAAGAATAGGAAGACAGGAGACACATGTGATGGGATTATCTACTGAGTGTATCAGAGGGTGATCTACTCAGCTACTTAATAGTCAGCTACTTAATCCCATCACTAGCACAACAGGACAAAGGGACAAATAAACCAACACCTTTCTTGGGTGCCTCAGTGCAGAGTTAACCCTTTTTGTGTTGCTGGGTTTACCCCTGCACCTTTAATGGGCAATAGGAACGATATGGCTTATAAAGTCCACACATAAATCAGGGTTCATAGTTCCTTGTAACCCCAAGAGGTCTGAGGGGGTCTCCATGGTTCTGGGTCCATAGTCCGTAGGAAGGAGGCTAGCCATCAGGCTTCTCCAGCAGCCCCAGTGACGGTTCAGTCCGTCACAGATGTCACAGATATTTTTAGGCTGCGTGCATCACATGTTACACAGGAGATATAGCGCAGATAATGTTGCTGTCTGCAGTGGCCAAACAATTGCACGTTATTTAGTGCAAGTTGTGCTAAAAATATATATTGCTGCCAGATAAAACTATAGTCCTTAAAAGGACTTTTGGGTTTCTAACACTAGTGATAAGCGGTAGGGGCAATATTCGAATTCGTGAAATTTCACATATCTTTTGTAGAATATTCCATCCTCATATATTCGCAAGTTCGCGAATTTGAGATTATTTTCTTTATTTTGAAAAATTGGCAATGTAATATTAGTGTAATGTGCGCGAATTACAGGCGTGGGTCACTATAGGTATATTTTTCAAGCTGCTAGAAGTTTCCTGAGACTGAATATTTTGGCGCAATACGGGCAGCTTCACATTTTTACAGGTCTGACTACATATTAGTGATTGGTGCATTTAGTATTGTTGTGAACTTGTGACATCACAGCACTTTGTATGTATGTATGTATGTATGTATGTAGCATACAAACATGCAACACTATGTATGTAGCATGTATGTATAGACAGCAGAATCAGCTACACCATATCACTATCTAACCTACACTGACTATCTCCCACTAACGATCTATATTATATATGTAAGCTAACTAACTAACTAACTAACTACCAATCTAATTTCATGACACAGGAAAGCAGAGAGCACAGCAATAACACTGTCTCTCTCAGATCTGCAAAATATTGCATACAGTGGCTGCTGGGGAGTTCCTTATATACTAAAGGGGTAGGCAATTTTCCTATTGGGTGCTAGGGATGTTGCTAAGCTCAGACAAAGACATTTCAGCCTTCTCATTTGCCCGCAAGCAAGAAGGGAGGTTACTGATTAAAAAAAAATCTAGAATTTTCGAAATTACGAATATATATCACTATATTCTAAATATTCACGAATTCTCCAAATGCCGATATTCGCGATTCGATTATTCACACCCAACACTATATAACACCAACCCTGCCTAACAAAAATAAAT
Source organism: Bufotes viridis (assembly GCA_033119425.1). Lineage (NCBI taxonomy): Eukaryota > Metazoa > Chordata > Amphibia > Anura > Bufonidae > Bufotes > Bufotes viridis. The sequence continues at coordinate 344,110,456 of CM065593.1, forward strand.
AAAATTCAATTCCATACACTATCTGTCCCTTCTACAGCACAGCTCTCCCTGACTAAGCCGAACCACGTGTCATCGGGTGCTTTATAGCACCCGATGACGCATTCCGGCCATCCAATCACTGTAATGCCAGTAACCAACATTGCTACGGCATTACAGTGAGTGGTATTACTTACCTGCACATTTATTAGCTATGTAGTGGCCAACAAACATGCGGGGAGAAGACTCGAGCATCGCTCTTGAGCACACGTGGTATTCGGCCGAACACCGCAATGTGCCGAGCATCGCGATGCTCGAGCCGAACTGATGTTCGGCCGAACATGCTTGCTCAACGCTACAGGTTACGGGCGGGGGATGGCTATGGGTGGGCTCCTGTGGGAGATGTCAGCGGCACCCCTCTACATCCAAGCTCATCTTTGTATTAATATACTATGTGTAAAATCCTCACTCATAATGTAAGGGGATTTAACTCGCCACAGAAACGTAAATTTTTCTACTTACCTGAAACATGTGCCTGACGTCCTATGCCTGCAGAAGTCGCACTTCACTCCCTCTCACCCAAAATATCTCCACCCTCAATACACTAGATTCTTCTCTTCCACATATCATTCTAAAAGTAGGGGAGTTAATTCTCATTTGCTGTATCTCAAACTATTATTGACCCAAAAGGTTGGTATGTGATATTGGTGGGTACTGATAGGGAGGATATTTTATGTATAGTTAATGTATATGCCCCAACTGAAGGCCCCATCCCCTTTTTTTCCATAGTGGGGCAGATCATTGAATCTTTCACTTACCGTAGCCTTCTGTGGTGTGGGGATTTCAATTTTGTTTGCAATTCTATTTTAGACCGTTCCTCCCCCCTCCATCATCCCCACCCGATTTCTCATTCGGCCCAAATATGCCAAGTGCTTGAATCTCTCTCCCTAGCTGATACATAGAGAGAGCACAATGGTTCACAAAGGAGTTATACCTACTACTCCCCGGCACACCAGGTATATACCCGTATTGATATGATCCTTACTTCTACATCTAGCCTGCCCTATTTACTATACTCTAGGCATATTGTATCATCTTGGTCTGATCATGATGTGGCTATGTTGGAGTTTGCTTCCACTGGCCCTAGTTATATTCCGTACTCAAGGAGACTGAATGAGTCTCTTCTAACCCACCCGGCCATATGTGACCTTCTTCACCGAGACCGCTACACCTGAGATCAATCCTATGTTACTATGGCTTACTCATAAAGCTTTTATTCGTGGAAGACTTGTGGGAGCGGCATCCTGAATAAAAATGGAATGGGACTCCACCCAGATAGCACTGGAAGCACATCAGCGGAACCACTCTCTCTACCTTCTTAAAGCTGTAAAAGATACCAAGCTACAGCTGAATATGCTGTTATCGAATAGCACAGAGAAGGCTCTCCGATGGATTGCCTCCAACTTCTATAAATATGCTAGCAATTCCGATAAGATTCTTGCCTGTCAATTGAAAGCCAAGCACAGGATTAATCGGTTCTTCCAAATCTGCACCCGAAATGGACGTACTACTTCTAACCCTGATACCATCTATGATACATTTCAGGCTTTCTATCACTAGTTATATTTTAAGCCCCCAGCAGGCCCTGGGACCACAGAGAATGACTTCCTAACATCAATCACTCTCCCTCAGGTTTCCCCTGATGCGCTGGCCAGTCTTTGTGGAGAAATTACCGCAGAGGAGGTGAAATACCCCATCAAAACTTTGAAGTTGGGTAAAGCCCCGGGACCGGATGGGTTATCTACACTTTATTCCAAAAAAATTGGCCCTTTTTTAACCCCACATATTTTCCAATATTGTAATCATCTTCTACAGGGTGCCACACCTCCCTCGGAATTCCTTTCTGCTAGGGTTACCGTAATACCGAAACCTAATAAGGACCCTCTGTTGCCCTCCAACTACAGGCCCATTTCGTTCCTTAACCTAGACAATAAATTCTTTACTACAATTTTGTCTCATCGCCTTAACAAATTGCCACCAGACATTATACATAGAGACCAGGTGGGATTTATATCAGGTATAGAGGCCCCAGATAACCTCAGAAAAATCTTGAATATAATCTATGAGGCTAACAGGACCCATACCTCCTTGACCATTTTGGCTCTTGACATTAAAAATGCCTTTGACACCTTAGATTGGCATTATCTTTCCAAGGTTTTGAGCGCTATGGGCATTAGGGGTCCCTTCCTTTAAGCCACTCAGTCCCTATACACTACTCCTGAATCTAAAACTTTCTGTGACTCATTTCTCACCTATCCTGATTCAGAGGGGCACACGTCAGGGATGCCCCCTATCACCTGCCTTATTCGCCCTTGCTATGGAACCCCTGGCAATCCACATCAGACCTCACCCTGATATTATTGGACTCCCTGTGGGTGGTCTAGAGCAGTGTTTCCCAACCAGTGTGCCTCCAGCTGTTGCAAAACTACAACTCCCAGCATGCCTGAACAGCCAAAGGCTGTCCGGGTATGCCGGGAGTTGTAGTTTTTCAACATCTGGAGGCACACTGGTTGGGAAACACTGGTCTAGAGCATAAATTAAGCCTCTTTGCTGATGACCTCCTTCTTTTCATCACCAACCCTTTTATATCCTTCCCATCCTTATTAAAGGTTTTGGACTCTTTCTTAGAAGTCTCAGGGCTTTATATTAATCATACCAAATCCCAGCTTCTTCTTTGTAACCTGACACCCCAGACTACATCCCTCCGATCACAAAAGTTCCCATTTCAACTCAGACATAATTTAATTCCGTATCTGGGAATATCTTTGCCTAATAGGTTAGAAAAGGTATACAAAACTAACTATCCTCCCTTGTATCGCAAAATTAGAGAGGACCTTAAAGCCTGGAGATCCCTCCCAGTGTCCTGGGTAGGTAGGATTCATATCGGCAGAATGGTGGTCCTCCCCAGACTGCTCTATTTATTCAGAACTCTCCCTGTACCGGGGCTTGGTTCTGACCTAAAAGCTCTACAGATGGGCAGATCAACGTCCACTGCACATATAGCTAGGCAATGTGTCGCCATAAGTCCCAGGGGGGTCTCTCAGTTCCTGACTCCCTTGAATATTACAAAGCAACTAGGCTAGCTCAATTGACTTACCTTAAACCTAAAGAACACCCGCTATGGATCTCACTAGAACAGTCATTATTCACTCCATTTATTTGGATGGCCCTGGTCTCGTCTAACCACCCGATGCTGACTACTATACAAACAAAGTCCCTCTTCTCTCACTACTCTTTACTTCTCTGGAGGTCGGTCAGATTTAAATTATCCCTACAGTCCAAAAACTTCTCTGGATTTCGGTCAGATTTAAATTATCCATATAGTCCAAAAACTCCCCGTTAAAATATATTTTGGGAAATTCTGCGTTCCCACCTAGACTTCAGGCACACAGATTTAATTGGTAGAGATCTAATAAGCTCTGCTCCTTACACAAGTTCCTGGTTAGAGTTAAACTAATCTCGCTGGATTCGACCTCCCTACGAGGGAAATGTTTAATGCTAACTGGATCTTTTCTTTTTTACACTCCCTTCAGACATCTAACGGCACCTTTGATTTTACACCCTTTGAACGCTTTGTAACTTATTCTTAATCTTTATACAAATAAGGTCTATTATCTAGGATTTATAGGTCACTAAATGCTGTAATGGAAGGATCTAAACTACCATATTTGAAAGCATGGGAGGAGGATTTAGAGGTAGAATATTAAGCTTCTAGGTGGTAGCAGCGCTCCCAGACTCTCACTAAGGGATCTTGGCAAACCACTCTAGTAGAAACATCAATAAAGATATTGCATATGACCTACATAGTCCCAGCTAGATTACACCGCATATACCCTGAGGTCTCTTCAAGGTGCTTCCGTGGATATGATGAGGAGGGCACAATGTTACACATATGGTGGGCCTGTCCAATTCTGAGGAGATTCTGGAGCCGAATCTGCACTCTATTATCCTTAGTGTTGGGATGCCTCTATCCTATGTCTCTACCCGTATGTCTCCTGGGGGACAAACCCTCTTGATTAACATATGCCAAATTTAAGCTATCACAGTATATACTTTTAGAAGCTAGTATCCATGTAGCTTTCAAATGGCGCTCAGCTTCACTTAGTTTCCAGGCAGTACTGGACAGAGTCAATAGGATACTTCTTTATGAAAGTCTTAATGCCATCCGCACAGATGCCTTTGTGGCCTTTGATAAGTTATGGGAGCCCTGCTTGTCCTCCTCCTATTTTACTGATCTTTGCTATCGTATTACCTTATAACTTGCACCCCTTTCTATGATGCCATCTTACCATCTACATATACTAGCCCTGACTGGTGACTTGTATAAATATTGAACCCCGTTATCTCTTCATTTACTTATATTTGTACTGTTATTGGAATGTTATCCAATGATTTTATTTTTTATTTTTGTATTGTTTTACTTCTTTTATTATACACCTTGATGATTTCAATGTGACATCATTAGCTGTATTGTCCTGAAACCTCAATAAATAACCTTTGAAACAAAAATAAAATTATACTCAACTCATCCACTTGATCGTGGACAGGCCGTCTGTTCCTGTCTTGACTGAAGAAAACTCTGATCATGTAGTGAGGTCCTCACACTCGCTGCAGGTCCTTTGGCAGGTTTTCTTCAATCAAGATTGGAGCAGACAGCCTCTCAACAATCAAGTGGATGAGGTGAGTATAACTTATTTTTACTTTCAGCCACCATTTTAGGAAAAATTGATTAGTTACCATGAAGCTCAAGAAAAATTGGCTTATTGGCGAATCGGATCAAAGTCCACTTCAGATTCTTCGATTCGCTTCAATATGTGTTCAGGTATTTTTAGTTCATTGAAGCAGGACCCTACTTATGTCAAAGCCAATCAGAAGACCTTGCAAGCAAAGTTTGCCTTATCGGTACGTCCCGTAGCAAAATTGAGGTCACCGAACACAATGCTGTCCACATAGGAAACTCTAGAATCAGTTGCAACATTAGTTTCTCTTTGACATTATTATGCTACATTATCAGAAATAAATAAAACGTCTGTGAGGCTGGATATATGGGAAGGAGACCTTACCTACAGTAGATACAACATATTGTCAGATTTTGAAAAGATCTTTGATCAACATTTGTTTCTTAGCATAAACAAGGTCTGATTTTCTCACACAATATCAAAGGGGTCCTCTAATAGACCTTTAAGGAGTCATCACTTCCAGAAACAACTGAAGCGGGGGTCAAATTTACACATTAATGTAACTACAGAGTGGATGTAGTGTAAACCTAATGCAACGTAAAAATATCAACATAACTTCTTTTGAAGTTCATAGTAAGATAACTTGCGTAGAGATTTCTAGAGCAGCTGTTTCATAGCACATCTGTTTAGTTAAACAGAGAGCCAATTGTTCGGACTCGCCGCAGTGTAATCTGAACATCATCGAGCTACACAATAAAAATCCTTTATAGAATATATACATCTCAGAGCGCCGAAAGTATTAAAATATTTCCATTGGTTTCACATATTAGATTGGAAGTAGAACATTATTACTTTCCTTCATTTTTGTTTCAGTAGGACTATTTAGACTTCTTTTGAAAGAAGACAACATTCTGAAAATTCTACTGGAGACCAGGAAATATTATTTACGGACTAGATTTATTCCTGAGAGAGCACGTATGAATGAGATTCCAATTTTTACAACATTAAAGAAGTTGTCTGGGCTTTTACTATTGATGACCTATCCTCAGGATAGGTCATCAATATCAGATCAGCAAGGGTCTGACACCTGGCACCCCCGCCGACCAGCTGTAAGAGGAGATGGCGCGCATAGTGCGCATGTGCTGTTTCCCCTCTCTCTTCTTGTTCGCTGTTGCTGTCTAGTGTTGAGCGCGAATATTCAAATAGCGAATATTAATGGCGAATATCACAACTTCGAGAATATTACGAATATAGTTCTATATATTCGGTTTATCGAATATTCGGCATTTTTTCCCATCTGAACATATGATTCCTCTCTGCTTTTTGCTTGTGGGCCAATGAGTCATTGGCCCACAAGCAACTTAAGCAGGGAGGAATCATGACTTTAGATGGGAAAAAAATAACAAATATTCTAAAAAAACTAATATACAGCTTTAGGCTACATTTACACGACCGTAGTGTATTACGGATCCGCAAATTGCGGATCCGCAATACACCCAGCCGCAGCCCCCATGGAAATGCCTATTCTTGTCCGCAAGCTGCAGACAAGAATAGGACATGTTCTATCTTTTGCGGAGCTGCGGACCGGAAGTTTGGGTCCGTGCTTCGCAAATGCGGAAGCGGAGAGCACATAGTGTGCTCTCCACACCTCTTCCGGCCCCATAGAGAGTGAATGGGTCCGCACCCGTTCCATAGAATTGCGGAATGGATGCAGACACATTCACGGTCGTGTAAATGTAGCCTTATACTGAATATATTTGTTTTTTAGAATATTCATCTTTTTTTCCACCAATCTGTACAGTTGTTCTAAAACTCAGATCCGACGGGATATTCTAACCACCAGGCATTCCCATGGTGATGGGGACGCTTGTCGGGAAGGAGTATGCGAATATTATTCATAGTTATTCACTATGAATAATATACGCTTACTCCTCCCCCACAAGCGTCCCTGTCACCATGGGAACGCCTGGTGGTTAAAATATACCGTCGGATCTGAGTTTTCACAATCTCACTGATATCGTGAAAACTCAGATGCGATGGTATATTCTAACCACCAGGCGTTCCCATGGTGACAGGGACGCTTGTCGGGGGGGAGTATGCCGAAGTTAAATAACTGTACAGATTGAAAAAAAAAAAAAAAAACTAATATTCTAAAAAACAAATATATTCGATATAGTGCTATATATTAGTTTTTTAGAATATTTGTCAATAACGAATATTCTAAAAAACTAACATATAGCACTATATTGAATATATTAGTTTTTTAGAATATTCATCTTTTTTTTCAATCTAAATTCATGATTCCTCCCTGCTTAACTTGCTTGTGGGCCAATGAATCAGGGAGAAATCATGTGTTCAGATGGAAAAAAGACGTATATTCTAAAAAAAGAATATATAGCACTATATTCTATAGTGCTATATATTCGATTTTTACGACACCTTTTTTTCACGTTGAGAATTCGCATTATGAGATTTTTACATTGCAGATTTTTTGCAATCAAGCGAATATCTCAAATACGAATATTCGCAAATATATGACGAATATTCTACCATATCTTTGCGAAATATGACAAATTCTATTATTGCCCCTGCCGCTCATCACTACTGCTGTCTATGGCAAAGACCAACTGACCGATCTGATATTGATGACCTATCCTGATGTTAACAGGTATGTTCAGCAAAAAGGCCAGAGTTAATGGGATAGGAAATGTCTATCTGTGAAAGTGTGCCTCACTGCCCAATCAATCCAGCCTGCTCTCCTGAATTAATTTGATGCTTTCTGGCACAGAGAGAGGTATTATATAGAGTAGGATTCCATCCATGTAGCGGTCACCTCGCCGTGGTAGATAGGCGTGGTAGATAAAAATATATTTGATAAGTACCTCATATTCATTTTATATAGTGAATTTAGAATTAATTCATATTGCCTATGTTTGCAGAGTGCTGCTGCATTGTGTTTGCTGAGACCTGATCGATTGCTGCCATGAAGGAAAAAAAGCATGAGTTCCTTTGCCAATTTCTCTCTCTCTCTCTTGCAAAATATTAGTCACATCGGCCAGTCATTTTAGTCTGATTGCCCAAATGTAGTGCCAGATATACACTGCCAAATATCTGCCATGGTTCTCAAATATAGTCCAGGGTCTACCACTGAGCCATAGTGGAAAAAATAAGTGCCAGCCATACTGCCAATATTAGCTAAAATATAACAAATATAAAAACAAATATAAAATAAAAAATATTACATAAATTGTGTTCTCGACACCTTGATTTTAGAATAGGAGCTTGGTCCACAGTATTATAATCAAACCAAATCACCCAAATATAGCAGCTCTGCATGGTGTTAAATCTCACAATCTCTTTATAATAAGGCTAGAACCAGCCCTGTACCTCACATGGATCCAGAGATCTCACCATCATTGTTCTATCTGCTCTGCTGGATTGATTTCAAGCTGGCAGCTCAGGAGGTGGTGGTGTGGTGTAATACATATATTGTGCATATTGTGGATTTGGGTCCAATTCATCTGAATCTCCCTTCTGATTCAATTTGGATACAAAACAATTCTGAATTAAAAATACTTGCTTGAAAAACAGTCTTTCTCGCTCTCCCCCTATCTCTCGCTCTCTCTTCTCTCTCTTTGACTGTCCCTTATCAAATCACTGAAAATTCGGATTCCATAGAATCCATTTTTTTAAATATTTTGGGTGGAATTCAGAATTTTTTGAATTGATTCACACATGTCAAAAGTTAATTAATTTCTGATTGGCATAGATATATAATAGCTCTCAAGTAGAGATGAGCGAACACCTGGATGTTCGGGTTCGAGAAGTTTGGCCGAACTTCCCGAAAATGTTCGGGATCCGAACTCGACCCGAACTTTATCCCGAACCCGAACCCCATTGAAGTCAATGGGGACCCGAACTTTTAGGCACTAAAAAGGCTGTAAAATAGTCCAGGAACGGGCTAGAGGGCTGCCAAAGGCAGCAAAATGTAGGTAAATCCCCTGCAAACAAATGTGGATAGGGAAATGAATTAAAATAAAATAAATAAAATTTAACCAATATCAATTGGAGAGAGGTCCCACTGCAAGGAATCATGCGTCATATCACCCAACACTGGAGAAGGCCACTTTCAGTTATTTTGGCCCCAGCACCCAGACAGAGGAGAGAGGTCCCACAGCAAGGAATCATGCGTCATATCACCCACCACTGGAGAAGGCCACTTTCAGATATTTCGGACCCAGCACCCAGACAGAGGATACAGGTCCCACAGCAAGGAATCATGCGTCATATCAACCACCACCGGAGAAGGCCACTCTCAGTTATTTCGGCACAGCACCCAGACAGAGGAGAGAGGTACCACAGCAAGGAATCATGCGTCATATCAACCACCACTGGAGAAGGCCACTTTCAGTTATTTCGGCACAGCACCCAGACCGAGGATACAGGTCCCACAGCAAGGAATCATGCGTCATATCACCCACCACTGGAGAAGGCCACTTTCAGTTATTTCGGCCCCAGCACCCAGATAGAGGAGAGAGGTCCCACAGCAAGGAATCATGCGTCATATCACCCACCACTGGAGAAGGCCATTTTCAGTTATTTAGGCCCCAGCACCCAGTCAGAGGATACAGGTCCCACAGCAAGGAATCATGCGTCATATCACCCACCACTGGAGAAGGCCATTTTCAGTTATTTAGGCCCCAGCACCCAGTTAGAGGAGAGAGGTCCCACAGCAAGGAATCATGTGTCATATCAACCACCACCAGAGAAGGCCACTCTCAGTTATTTCAGCCCAGCACCCAGACAGAGGATACAGGTCCCACAGCAAGGAATCATGCGTCATATCAACCACCACCAGAGAAGGCCACTCTCAGTTATTTCGGCACAGCACCCAGACAGAGGAGAGAGGTACCACAGCAAGGAATCATGCGTCATATCAACCACCACTGGAGAAGGCCACTTTCAGTTATTTCGGCACAGCACCCAGACCGAGGATACAGGTCCCACAGCAAGGAATCATGCGTCATATCACCCACCACTGAGAAGGCCACTTTCAGTTATTTCGGCCCCAGCACCCAGATAGAGGAGAGAGGTCCCACAGCAAGGAATCATGCGTCATATCACCCACCACTGGAGAAGGCCATTTTCAGTTATTTAGGCCCCAGCACCCAGTCAGAGGAGAGAGGTCCCACAGCAAGGAATCATGCGTCATATCACCCACCACTGGAGAAGGCCATTTTCAGTTATTTAGGCCCCAGCACCCAGTCAGAGGATACAGGTCCCACAGCAAGAAATCATGCGTCATATCACCCACCACTGGAGAAGGCCACTTTCAGTTATTTCGGCACAGCACCCAGACCAAGGATACAGGTTCCACAGCAAGGAATCATGCGTCATTTCACCCACCACCGGAGAAGGCCACTCTCAGTTATTTCGGCCCAGCACCCAGACAGAGGAGAGAGGTCCCACAGCAAGGAATCATGCGTCATATCACCCACCACTGGAGAAGGCCATTTTCAGTTATTTAGACCCCAGCACCCAGTCAGAGGAGAGAGGTCCCACAGCAAGGAATCATGCGTCATATCACCCACCACTGGAGAAGGCCATTTTCAGTGATTTAGGCCCCAGCACCCAGTCAGAGGAGAGAGGTCCCACAGCAAGGAATCATGCGTCATATCAACCACCACCGGAGAAGGCCACTCTCAGTTATTTCAGCCCAGCACCCAGACAGAGGATACAGGTCCCACAGCAAGGATTCATGCGTCATATCAGCCACCACCGGAGAAGGCCACTCTCAGTTATTTTGGCTCAGCACCCAGACAGAGGAGAGAGGTCCCACAGCAAGGAATCATGCTTCATTTCACCCACCACCGGAGAAGGCCACTCTCAGTTATTTCAGCCCAGCACCCAGACAGAGGAGAGAGGTCCCACAGCAAGGAATCATGCGTCATATCAACCACCACCGGAGAAGGCCACTCTCAGTTATTTCAGGTGGTGGTGCAGTTAGCTGTGGTGTGGAGACAAAACTTTTCCACATTTCTGCCATGCTAACCCTGCCCTCAGAGGAGCTGGCCGTGACACAGCTGCGTTGGCAACCTCTTGCTCCTCCTCTGCCTTTGCCTTGGGCTTCCACCTGTTCCCCTGTGACATTTGGGAATGCTCTCAGGAGCGCCTCTACCAGCGTGCGCTTGTACTCGCGCATCTTCCTATCACGCTCCAGTGCAGGAAGTAAGGTGGGCACATTGTCTTTGTACCGGGGATCCAGCAGGGTGGCAACCCAGTAGTCCGCACACGTTAAAATGTGGGCAACTCTGCTGTCGTTGCGCAGGCACTGCAGCATGTAGTCGCTCATGTGTGCCAGGCTCCCCAGAGGTAAGGACAAGCTGTCCTCTGTGGGAGGTGTATCGTCATCGTCCTCTGTATCCCCCCAGCCACGCACCAGTGATGGGCCTGAGCTGTGTCGGGTGCCACCCCACTGTGAACCTGCTTCATCCTCATCCTCCTCCACCTCCTCCTCCTCCTCCTCGTGCTCCAGTAGTGGGCCCTGGCTGGCCACATTTGTACCTGGCCTCTGCTGTTGCAAAAAACCTCCCTCTGAGCCACTTCTAACAGACTGGCCTGAAAGTGCTAAAAATGACCCCTCATCCTCCTCCTCCTCCTGGGCCACCTCCTATTCCATCATCGCCCTAAGCGTTTTCTCAAGGAGACATAGAAGTGGTATTGTAACGCTGATACCGGTGTCATCGCCACTGGCCATGTTGGTGGAGTACTCGAAACAGCGCAACAGGGCACACAGGTCTCGCATGGAGGCCCAATCATTGGTGGTGAAGTGGTGCTGTTCCGCAGTGCGACTGACGCGTGCGTGCTGCAGCTGAAACTCCACTATGGCCTGCTGCTGTGTGTCTCTCCAGCATGTGCAGGGTGGAGTTCCACCCGGTGGGCACGTCGCATATGAGGTGGTGAGCGGGAAGGCCGAAGTTCCGCTGTAGCGCAGACAGGCGAGCAGCAGCAGGATGTGAACGCCGGAAGCGCGAGCAGACGGCCCGCACTTTATGCAGCAGCTCTGACATGTCGGGGTAGTTGTGAATGAACTTCTGCACCACCAAATTCAGCACATGCGCCAGGCAAGGGATGTGCGTCAAACGGCTAGTCCCAGAGCTGCGACGAGATTTCGCCCATTATCGCACACCACCAGTCCGTGCTTGAAGCCCACCGGCAGAAACCACTCGTTGGTCTGTTGTTCAATACCCCGCCACAACTCCTGCGCGGTGTGGGGCCTGTCCCCCAAACATATGAGTTTCAGAATGGCCTGCTAACGTTTACCCCGGGCTGTGCTGAAGTTGGTGGTGAAGGTGTGTGGCTGACTGGATGAGCTGGTGGAAGCAGAGGAGGAGGAAGCCGAGTAGGAGGAGGAGGCTACAGGAGGCAAAGAATGATGCCCTGCGATCCTTGGGGGCGGAAGGACGTGCGCCAAGGAACTCTCCGCCTGCGGCCCAGCCGCCACTACATTTACCCAGTGTGCAGTTAGGGAGATATAGCATCCCTGGCCGTGCTTACTGGTCCACGTATCTGTGGTTAGGTGGACCTTGCCACAGATGGGGTTGCGCAGTGCACACTTGATTTTATCAGATACTTGGTTGTGCAGGGAAGGCACGGCTGTCTTGGAGAAGTAGTGGCGGCTGGGTACAACATACTGTGGGACAGCCATGGACATCAGCTGTTTGAAGCTGTCTGTGTCCACCAGCCTGAATGACAGCATTTCAAAGGCCAGTAGTTTAGAAATGCTGGCATTTAGGCCCAGGGCTCGAGGGTGGCTAGGTGGGAATTTACGCTTTCTCTCCAAGGTTTGTGAGATGGAGAGCTGAACGCTGCCGTGTGACATGGTGGAGATGCTTGGTAACGCAGGTGGTGTTGTTGGTGGCACATCCTCTGTTTGGTGGGCGGCAGGTGCCAACATTCCTCCCGAGGCGGAGGAAGAGGCCGAGGCAGCAGCAGAAGAGGGAGCAGGGGGAGACAGAGTGAGTTCCTTGCTTTTAAGGTGTTTACTCCACTGCAGTTCATGCTTTGCATGTAGATGCCTGGTCATGCAGGTTGTGCTAAGGTTCAGAACGTTAATGCCTCGCTTCAGGATCTGATGGCACAGCGTGCAAACCACTCGGGTCTTGTCGTCAGCACATTGTTCATTCATAGGCAGAACAAAATATATGTTTTAGCAGATACTATGAAATCTGGCCTGCAACTGCTGGGACACCAGATTCAGGGTATTGCTATTTTGCCAGATTAATTTCACCCCAGAACAAAATATATGTTTTAGCAGACACTATGAAATCTGGCCTGCAACTGCTGGGACACCAGATTCAGGGTATTGCTATTTTGCCAGATTAATTTCACCCCAGAACAAAATATATGTTTTAGCGGACACTATGAAATCTGGCCTGCAACTGCTGGGACACTAGAATCAGGGTTTTGCTATTTTGCCAGATTAATTTCACCCCAGAACAAAATATGTGTTTTGGCAGACACTATGAAATCTGGCCTGCAACTGCTGGGACACTAGAATCAGGGTATTGCTATTTTGCCAGATTAATTTCACCCCAGAACAAAATATGTGTTTTGGCAGACACTATGAAATCTGGCCTGCAACTGCTGGGACACCAGAATCAGGGTGTTGCTATTTTGCCAGATTAATTTCCCCCCAGAACAAAATATGTGTTTTAGCGGACACTATGAAATCTGGATTGCAACTGCTGGGACACCAGAATCAGGGTATTGCTATTTTGCCAGATTAATTTCACCCCAGAACAAAATATATGTTTTAGCAGACACTATGAAATCTGGCCTGCAACTGCTGGGACACCAGATTCAGGGTATTGCTATTTTGCAAAATTAATTTCACCCCAGAACAAAATATGTGTTTTGACAGACACTATGAAATCTGGCCTGCAACTGCTGGGACACCAGAATCAGGGTATTGCTATTTTGCCAGATTAATTTCACCCCAGAACAAAATATATATTTTAGCAGACACTATGAAATCTGGCCTGCATTTGCTGGGACACCAGATTCAGGGTATTGCTATTTTGCAAAATTAATTTCACCCCAGAACAAAATGTGTTTTGACAGACACTATGAAATCTGGCCTGCAACTGCTGGGACACCAGAATCAGGGTATTGCTATTTTGCAAGATTAATTTCACCCCAGAACAAAATATATGTTTTGGCGGACACTATTCTATTTTGCCAGCCACAGCTGAAACCACTGATTTATGGTATTGCTATTTTGGCAATTGAATTTCACCCCAGAAAATAATCTATCCTTTGCCAGACAGCAGACAGTATTATACTTGTCTATCCAAAGCTGGAACACCAGATTTAGGGGATTGGTATTTGGGCAATTGTATTTAACCCCTTAATAAAATATAGAAATTGCTATCCTGAGTTTCTAGGGGTGACAATTAGCACAGACAAGCCCCTGATTTAGGATATAGCAAAAAAAAAACTAGTATTGATGGATTGATGGACTTGGTGGCAGCTTCTTCTGGTGCACCACAAGTCACAAAATGGCCGCCGATCAACCCAGAAAATAAGTGACAGAAAAACGCTCTGTGCAGCTAAAAACCAGCGAGCAAGTAACTAGCAGAAGTTCAATGATTCTCAGCTGTATATTGATCCGTTCATTAGGTGCTGTTGCTGACTTTAACCTGCCTAATCTCGCCCTGACATAAGCTGCGTCCTCTGCGTCCCTACACTAGTAAGAGCAGTGTGACGTGCGGCGCTACGTGACTCCAGCTTAAATAGAGGCTGGGTCACATGCCGCACTTGGCCAATCACAGCCATGCCATTAGTAGGCATGGCTGTGATGGGCTCTTAGAGCAAGATGTAAAACGTTAGCTGATTGGCTGCTTTGCAGCCCTTCAGAAAGCGGGAAGAAATCGACGAACAACGGACCCGAACCCGAACTTTTTTGAAAATGTCCGTGTTCGGGTCCGGGTCCCGGACACCCCAAAATTAGGTACGAACCCGAACGATGCTCGAACTGTTCGCTCAACACTACTCTCAAGACAACCTAAGTATGACAACAATAATAATAATTCATAAAAAATATTAGTGATAAAAAAAATTATCTAATTTAGTTATTCATATTCAATTGATGGCACCATGTTATAACCCTACTACTTAAAATAGATGACAAGTTCATAAAACACAAATCAAAACAATAGCAAGACAGATGGGTCTGAATAGTTAAAAAATAAATTAATGTTTAAAAGTCTGAAAGAGTCACTGTACTTTCACACAATTTCATTTTGCTAGAATTGTGTCTCTATTTTTAAATCACTTCATTTAAAATATATGCCTGCATCGACCTGAAATAAAAAATAAAGATGCAAAGTCATGACCACTACGGTTCTCACTTCTACCTCATTTCTAGTCTACTCCCTATTGTCAGACAAGATCTGTCACTAGTAAAAGAGACACTGAGAGGAAGTCAGGGCATGTCAGAGCTAGCTGAGATTGTGAGCCTGATAAAAGAATTGCTTCTACACTGCTTTTGAAGGTTATAGGAGCCTCCATTGTGTCTGTAAGGCCTCTTTAAGATGACCGAGTGGCTTTTTGAGTGTTTTGCGGGCTGTTTTTATCGGATCAATTTTTCCGTTTTTTGTTTCCGTTGTGTTTCCGTTTCGGTTCAGTTTTTCCAAATGGAATATACAGTATACAGTAATTACATAGAAAAAATTGGGCTGGGCTTAAAATTTTCAATAGATGGTGTGGCGAAACCAACCGCGCCACTGGGTTTTGGAGGGGACAGATTGCCAGCCTCTTGCCCCAGGATTATGGGCCCTCTCATCAGCCCACGCTAAACTTAAACCCCAGGGCGATTTGACTGTGTTTGTGGCATCTGAGCGCTGTTTGGATATATTGAGCGCTCAGATCCAAGCCATCTGGGGATATGTTAAATGTCTGTGTACTGTAAAGGGTGGGACATTATATATTGAATAGTGATGTCTGTCCTATTGTCCCCACGTGTGTATTGGCGATTTCCCTTTGTCCTGAGAGATAATTGAATGAGTCCTCGATTGTCTCCAGGACAGAAGACATTGTGTATTCTCCTGCCTGTGATGATTACATTAACCTGTGTAGGGTAATTGTATCACAGGCAGAGGGGAGGGATATGCTGGGGGTGTCTGTATTGTGCCATTGTGTGTGATTGGCTGCTGTATCCCGTGTCGCAGTCTTCCTTCTGGTCCCCTAGGGGAGTGTCCACCAGGTGGGAGACCTGCATAAATACCGGGCAGGTAGCCCTCAATAAAGAGAATTCCTGTTTAACCATTAATACGGAGCCTCGTCTCGTACTTGGGGGGAATTGCTACGTCAGAACGTTCTCTTGCCTGTTCCAGGAAAGGAGGACTTTGTATGGTTCCAGTTCGGTGGATTCCAGCGGTTTTGGGGGTGCTGTGCTCTTTGCCCAGGGGAATCGCCCGAACGGTATTAACCCTCACTATACCGGGTTATACCGTAACAGATGGTTCCGCAAAAAATGGAACGGATACGGAAGACATACGGATGCATTTTCGTATGCGTTCAGTTTTTTTCGCGGACCCATTGACTTGAATGGAGCCACGGATTGTGATTTGTGGGCAATAATAGGACATGTTCTATTTTTTTGTGGAATGGAAAAATGGAAATATGGAAACGGAATGCACACGGAAACACTTCCGTTTTATTTGTGGAACCATTAAAATGAATGGTTCCGTATACAGACCGTATACGGAACGCAAAAAAACAGTCCGTACACCCGCTAAAAAACGTTCGTGTGAAAGTGGTCTATGAGTTTCCTCTCCATATGTGTTCTATGAGCTCCAGATCTGAGAACAAACATAGTAGGGAGTAAAGGAAAGGATGTCACAGCAGTACAGTGCTTGCAGATTTCACAGAAAATATTTGCTCCCTCCTTCTGAGTGAAATGCATCTAGCTGTGCATCTGAAGCAAGGATTAATATGGCTGAAAAAGACTTTAGAAAAGATCAAAAAAATCAGTTCCTTTACAGTTATCATTGTACAAAGAGAACATCCATTATATGTACTTTTTGGGGGAAACTCAGGTATGCTTTAACTATAGTCCTTTTAGTCAGATGACAGGAAAATAAACCACAGGGCCTGCATGACCTCACAATTTAAAAAAAATAAGCAAAGCCCATTTAATTCTTCTTGATCTCCTAATAACACATGTACTTTCAGTCACATTATAGTCATTTAGCATAGTTACTTTTTTAGAGAGGCTTCAGAAGTGGCAGGGTTTGTTTGGCAGCAATAACATAGGTGTCTGCAAGCCCTGTTGAAATGAATGAAACTAACTTTCATTCACAGAAATATCTGCAACAAAAGAACTGTATAGTAAACAAACAAACAAAAAAAACACCATGAAAAACACTAAAGCATATTGCACATGTGAAAGAAATGCCAGACCCAGAGCACAAAAAAATGACAAAAGATGCAAAAGATCTAAAAAATGTGAGAAAACACCCACCTAAGGGCTCTTACACACATCTATCTCCATGCTGACATTTGTGAAATGGTTCATCCATGCAAATGTCAGTGAAGAATCCATGTTTGGTCTCTGTGTTCATTTTTTGTTTTCTGTGTGTCATCCATATTCCACTGAAACTGCTTGGCTAAAAATTTATTTTGCAGAGCATATTCAAGCAACAATTGGTGAAAACCACAGACCAAACATGGATGGCATCCTTGTTATGTCCATGGTTTTTACAAATCCATAGACTGTAATGTGAGACATTCGTAATCTCAGACAAAAATAGGACATACCGTACTTCTGTGGTGTCTGCGGCGCACCAGCCTGCACGGAAGAAATGGTGGATGGGCTGGAGAGGATGGGAGTGGTGGCTGAGGTAAATGATGGTAGAGTAGCCCTCAAGGTAGATAATCCTCAACCCCAACTCTCTCCTAGGCTAAGGGTGCAGTGGATGGAGGGACGCAACCCTTCTTCACCTCAGGGGAAACAATGGACTTGGGGCTTCTGCCTGGTGGTGGCTGGGGTGCCCTTAATGATGGATGTTTGGCAGGGTGCAAGACAGGAGGACATGGGAAAGGGGCTGGTGGATGGTGTAGGCAATGACCAGGCCCACTTGGTTAACACAAATAAGGTCTCTTTAATGAGGATGATGGGTATTGCAGTAGCACTGTTTCAACTAATTCACAAAGCTGTAATTCTCCAGAAGGCTCTGTAATCTTCCCAAATGACCAGAAAAAAAAGTGAAAAAATGATTTATAAATCCAGGAAAAGGATAGAGAGGAATCATTTCACAGCATCTTAGAGCAGGGAGAGACGTCAGAAGGCTCTAAGGACAGTGCTAGAAAAGCGATTTACAAGTGCAGGAAAAGATTATTTGGGGATCCAAATAACCATTATACAGCTCTGTCATTCAAGCAATTTGTTCTTGGTATTGGGGTGCAAGTGCTATGTTGAAAAGCCTTTAGTGGCCTATTTCAGTACAAAAAATGAAAAATATATACGCACTTCACTGTTGCACTTATTTATGGTGAAAGCAGTTAGTGGCCTATTTAAGTACAGAAAGAAAAATATATACGCACTTCACTGTTGCAGTTTTTTGTGGTGAAAGCGTTTACTGGCCTATTTCAGTACAAAAAAATATATATATACGCAGTTCACTGTTGCAGTTATTTGTAGTGAAAGCGTTTGGTTGCCTATTTCAGTACAAAAATAAAAATATATTTTTAGTTCACTTCTGCAGTTATATGTGTATAAAGCGATTAGTGGCCTATTTCAGTACAAAAAGAAAAATATATACGCATTTCACTGTTGCAGTGTTTTGTGGTGAAAGCATTTAG
Organism: Bufotes viridis; assembly: GCA_033119425.1. Lineage (NCBI taxonomy): Eukaryota > Metazoa > Chordata > Amphibia > Anura > Bufonidae > Bufotes > Bufotes viridis. The sequence continues at coordinate 344,129,037 of CM065593.1, forward strand.
TGCCCTATTTCAGTACAAAAAGAAACATATATACGCAGTTCACCGTTGCCGTTATTTGAGGTGAAACGTTTTGTGGCTTATTTCAGTGCAATAATAAAAATATATTCTCAGTTCACTTTTGCCGTTATTTGCAGTGAAAGTGTTTGGTTACCTATTTCAGTACAAAAATTTAAATATATTCTTAGTTCACTTCTGCAGTTATATGTGTATAAAGCATTTAGTGGCCTATTTCAATGCAAAAATAAAAATATATACACAGTTCACTGTTGCAGTTATTTGCTGTGAAAGTGTTTAGTGGCCTATTTAAGTACAAAAATAAAAATATATTCTCAGTTCACTTATTCAGGTATATGTGTTTAAAGCATTTAGTGGCCTATTTCAGTACAGAAAGAAAAATATATACAAACTTCACTGTTGCAGTTATATGTGGTGAAAGCATTTAGTGACCTATTTCAGTGCAAAAAGAAAAATATATACGCAGTTCACTGTTGCAGTTATATGTGTTGAAAGCATTTGGTGGCCTATTTCAGTACAGAAAAAAAAAATACGCACTTCACTGTTGCAGTTATTTGTGGTGAAAGCGTTTAGTGGCCTATTTCAGTACAAAAATAAAAATATATACGCATTTCACTGTTGCAGTGTTCTGTGGTGAAAGCGTTTAGAGGCCTATTTCAGTACAGAAAGAAAAAAATATACTCACTTCACTGTTGCAGTTATTTGTGGTGAAAGCGTTTAGTGGCATATTTCAGTGCAAAAAGAAAAATATATATGCATTTCACTGTTGCAGTGTTTTGTGGTGAAAGTGTTTAGTGGCCTATTTCAGTACAAAAAGAAAAATATATACGCAGTTCACTGTTGCCGTTATTTGTAGTGAAAGCGTTTAGTTGCCTAGTTCAGTATAAAAATTAAAATATATTCTTATTTCACTTCTGCAGTTATATGTGTATAAAGCGTTTATTGGCCAATTTCAGTACAGAAAGAAAAATATATACACACTTCACCGTTTCAATTATTTGTGGTGAAAGCGTTTATTGGCCTATTTCAGTGCAAAAAGAAAAATATATTCTCAGTTGACTTATGCAGGTATATATGTTGAAAGCATTTAGTGGCTTATTTCAGTACAGAAAGAAAAATATATACACACTTCACTGTTGAAGTTATATGTGGTGAAAGCGTTTAGTGGCCTATTTCAATGCAAAAAGTGAAATATATACACAGTTCACTGTTGCAGTTATTTGCTGTGAAAGTGTTTAGTGGCCTATTTCAGTACAAAAATATAAATATATTCTCAGTTCACTTATTCAGGTATATGTGTTGAAAACTTTTAGTTGCCTATTTCAGTACAGAAGGAAAAATATATACACACTTCTCTGTTGCAGTTATATGTGGTGAAAGCGTTTAGTGGCCTATTTCAGTGCAAAAAGAAAAATATATACGCAGTTCACTGTTGCAGTTATATGTGTTGAAAGCATTTAGTGGCATATTTCAGTGCAGAAAGAAAAATATATACACACTTCTCAGTTGCAGTTATATGTGGTGAAAGCGTTTAGTGGCCTATTTCAGTGCAAAAAGAAAAATATATACGCAGTTCACTGTTGCAGTTATATGTGTTGAAAGCATTTATTGGCCTATTTCAGTGCAGAAAGAAATATATACGCAGCTCACTGTTGCAGTTATTTGTGGTGAAAGCGTTTAGTGGCCTATTTCAGTACAAAAAGAAAGATATATACGCATTTCACTATTGCAGTGTTTTGTGGTGAAAGCGTTTAGGGTCCTATTTCAGTACAGAAAGAAAAATATATACACACTTCACTGTTGAAGTTATATGTGGTGAAAGCGTTTAGTGGCCTATTTCAATGCAAAAAGTGAAATATATACACAGTTCACTGCTGCAGTTATTTGCTGTGAAAGTGTTTAGTGGCCTATTTCAGTACAAAAATATAAATATATTCTCAGTTCACTTATTCAGGTATATGTGTTTGTAACTTTTAGTGGCCTATTTCAGTACAGAAAGAAAAATATATACACACTTCTCAGTTGCAGTTATATGTGGTGAAAGCGTTTAGTGGCCTATTTCAGTGCAAAAAGAAAAATATATACGCAGTTCACTGTTGCAGTTATATGTGTTGAAAGCATTTAGTGGCCTATTTCAGTGCAGAAAGAAATATATACGCACCTCACTGTTGCAGTTATTTGTGGTGAAAGCGTTTACTGGCATATTTCAGTGCAAAAAGAAAAATATATATGCAGTTTACTGTTGCAGTGTTTTGTGGTGAAAGTGTTTAGTGGCCTATTTCAGTATAAAAAGAAAAATATATATGCAGTTCACTGTTGCCGTTATTTGTAGTGAAAGCGTTTGGTTACCTAGTTCAGTATAAAAATTTAAATATATTCTTATTTCACTTCTGCAGTTATATGTGTATAAAGCGTTTATTGGCCAATTTCAGTACAGAAAGAAAAATATATACACACTTCACCGTTGCAGTTATTTGTGGTGAAAGCGTTTAGTGGCCTATTTCAGTACAAAAATAAAAATATATTCTCAGTTCACTTATGCAGGTATATGTGTTGAAATCATTTAGTGGCCTATTTCAGTACAGAAAGAAAAATATATACACACTTCACGGTTGCAGTTATATGTGGTGAAAGCATTTAGTGGCCTATTTCAGTGCAAAAAGAATAATATATACGCAGTTCACTGTTGCAGTTATATGTGTTGAAAGCATTTAGTGGCCTATTTCAGTACAGAAAGAAAAATATATACGCACTTCACTGTTGCAGTTATTTGTGGTGAAAGCGTTTAGTGGCCAATTTCAGGACAAAAAGAAAAATATATACGCATTTCACTGTTGCAGTGTTTTGTGGTGAAAGCGTTTAGTGGCCTATTTCAGTACAGAAAGAAAAAAATATACACACTTCACTGTTGCAGTTATTTGTGGTGAAAGTGTGGCCTATTTCAGTGCAGAAAGAAAAATATATATGCAGTTTACTGTTGCAGTTATTGTTGTGAAAGCGTTTAGTAGCCTATTTCAGTACAAAAAGAGAAATATATACGCATTTCACTGTTGCAGTGTTTTGTGTTGAAAGTGTTTAGTGGCCTATTTTAGTACAAAAATAAAAATATATTCTCAGTTCACTTATTCAGGTATATGTGTTGAAAGCATTTAGTGGCCTATTTCAGTACAGAAAGAAAAATATACACACTTCACTGTTGCAGTGTTTTGTGGTGAAAGCGTTTAGTGGCCTATTTCAGTACAAAAAGAGAAATATATGCGCATTTCACTGTTGCAGTGTTTTGTGGTGAAAGTGTTTAGTTGCCTATTTCAGTACAAAAATAAAAATATATTCTCAGTTCCCTTATGCAGGTATATGTGTTGAAAGCATTTAGTGGCCTATTTCAGTACAGAAAGAAAAATATATGCGCACTTCACTGTTGCAGTTATTTGTGGTGAAAGCGTATAGTGCCCTTTTTCAGTGCAAAAAGAAAAATATATACGCAGTTCACTGTTGCAGTTATTTGTGGTTAAAGCGTTTAGTGGCCTATTTCAGTACAAAAATAAAAAATATATTCTCAGTTAACTTCTACAGTTATTTGTGGTGACAGCGTTTAGTGGCCTATTTCAGTACAGAAAAAAAAATATATACGCACTTAACTGTTGCAGGTATTTGTGGTAAAAGCTTTTAATGGCCTATTTTAGTACAATAAGAAAAATATATACACACTTCACTGTTGCAGTTATTTGTGGTGAAAGCGTTTAGTGGCCTATTTCAGTACAAAAATAAAAATGTATTCGTCGATTTTAGGGGTGTTTTAATTTGCTTTTAATTTATTTAGTTCAGCTAAAAGTATGTCAGACAGAGAAGTGCCAGGCCATGCACAGAGGAGTGGCAGAGGCCTAAATGTTTCTGGAACAGGCAGAGGTCTCAGCAGAGTAAGGGGGCATGGCAACAGGAGTCGCAGCAAGAGGCGGTCTTGTCTTGTACAGCATCCCAGCGGTTCTTGATTGGTTAACTCATCCACTTCATCCTAGGTGACATCAGTCAACCTCAGACAACAGTCGGTGGGTTCGTCAGACACAACCCTTAGTTGGCATGGCCCCGGAGCAGGCCCTGTGCCTTCACCTGTTCTCAACCTGCCTCTGTCCTTTGCTGTTCACTCAGCCACAGAAGTATTGTTTGCTGTGGGCTCAGCTCCACAATAGAGCAAGAACAAGCTACTAGAGGACAGTCAGCAGCTACTTCCCAGCCAAGATCTGGAGGCGACATCTGCCGCTTCCTCCGCTAGGCGTGCAAGTAGTCATGACGAGAGTGGAGTGGGAGGTGGTGTTGCGAGCGGCCAGGCTCCTGACCCAGAGCCATGGAGGAGGATATCAGTGACGTGCAGACAGTACTCGGTGATGATGAAGCCGATCTCACTTGGGAGCTGGGTGCAGAAGGGGCTTCATCATCATCGGGAGAAGAGAGTGGCAGCTTGCCCCTGAGGCAGCGGCTGAGCCAGCAAGGTGGTAGCATGGCTGGGAGTCAGCAGGGTGGCAGCAGTGGGAGGTCGGGAGCTTCGCAGGAGCCTACCTGCCTGGGAACTAGTTGTGCAGCGGTTCACAGAGGCAGCGGCGGTAGCAGTCAGTCAGTGCAGACTGTTGGGGGGAAAATCACCTACTTGGCGGTGTGGCAATACTTTGTTAAGCCGCCGGAGGAGGTGAACTTGGTGAATATGTTGAATCTGTTGGAAGAAGGTGAAGCATGGCCAGGGTGCCAATGGTGGCACTACGGCCCTGCATCAACATATGCAGCGTCGCCATACAGTGGCCTGGGAGAACTGTGGCTCGGACGTGGTGGTCCACCCTGCCGCAGCAACCGCTGAATCACCCAGTGGCAAGCACTTCAGGCAGTCAAGGCTCCACTATCTCAGCTGAAGGGAGCTGTCTGTCGTTCCCATCTTCAGCCGATCCAGAAGTAAAAAAAGGCAGTACCAGCCGTGCACAAATATGTAGAACAGAATGTGTGCCAGTCCTTGAGCCTGCCAAAGTGCACAGCAGCGCCGACGTGTGGAGCTGTAACTACGGTCATGGACAATACATGTCCTTTACGGCCCCACTGGGGGAATGTAGTTCCTGCAAAGCCACACCAGCAACTTGGCCAGATCACGCCGCTTCCGCCTCCACATTGTCATGCTGTTGGTCCTGCGACAATGTCCACTTCTGTCTCCTCATCCTAACCATGTTCTCAGCCTCCACTGTAGGGACAAGTCACTGTGCCTCTCCAGCATACCACATGTGCAGGGCACATGGGTGTCACGCTGTTCTGCACCTGGTTTGCCGTGGCGAACAGAGTCACACAGGGAAGGAACTGCTCTGTGTGATTCATCAAGAAATCGAATCCTAGCTCTCTCCGCGACAACTTAAAGTCAAAACCATTGTGATCGACAATGGGAAGAACATGGTGTCGGCGTTGCACCCTGTGTGGCACACGTGTTAAATCTGGTTGTCAAGCGGTTCCTGAATCTTCCACCCATCTGCAAGACATCCTAAAAATGTCCAGGAAACTTTGCATGCACTTCAGCCACTCATACACCGCAAAGCACACCTTCCTTGAGCTGCAGCGGCAGAACGGCGTCCTCCAACATAGGCTGATATGAGACGTTTCCACCAGTTAGAATTCCACCCTCCATATGTTGGACTGCCTATACGAACAGAGATAGACCTTCAACAATTTCTTGATGATCCAAGCGGATAGGGTTACTCCCCTGTGTAACTTCGATATCAGCCAGTAGCAGCTCATGCGTGACACCTGCAATTTGCTCAATTTGCCCTTTGAGGACGCCATGTTATTTGTCAATCGCTAGGAGTATGGGATGAACGGAGCCATTCCACAGCTTCATGTCCTAGAACAGATGGTGGTAACAATGGCTGGTCAGGGGACAGGAGACATGTCCCCTAGATCTCACGGCCACATGAGCCCTGAGGGGGCTGAACTGGAAGAGGTGGAGGAGGGGGAGGAGGACATTGAAGCACAGGCAATGTGTACCGAAATGGGTGGCTTTTCTTCTCAGCTGACAGGAGAGGAGGAGGACTAGCAGCCAGAGGAGCTACAGAGCGATGAGGAAGACGAGACAAAGGACCCAGACACACCGTGGCAGTATGCAGTGGAGATGGAGGCAGGGAGTCCCTCTGAGTCACTTGCACAAATGGCCTGATGCATGCTCACTTGCTTGTGTAGTGACAGCCGCATTGTCATCATTCGCTCATCTCTAGAGACTAGCCACAGATATAATAAAGTTAATTAGTAGTTTGCATATTAATATCATTATGGGAGTTTACAAGCCTGTTCCACTTTTATAGAATATTTATCATTCACTATGCTAAGTTACAATTATATATGAATGACACTTTCTTTGGAAACAACATGCTGCTGACAATCAATAGGGCTCATCGCAGGTTATCTGCCTAGCAGCATGTCCACGGTACATGAAGCAACCTATTTATGGTGATGCAGTCACTTCTCAATTGCTAGTTGGCTTCACGATTTGTGGTCTACATCATATTTATTTGTATTTTTTCATTCACTGTAGGATTTTAAATTAATTTATAAGTACACTTGCTGAAAGGGAAGAAAATGAAATGACCTAATTATAGACTAAATAGATGCCCTCTGGCTAGCATCCAATTATTTCAACCATCTGAGCCACTAAGTTTAATGAGGGCTTAAGCTTTTCCAGGTCAAGTTCAGTGGGCTGCTTGCTACTGTAGGCAGGAATAGATTTATGATTGCCTACTCATCATCATACTACTCAGATCAAGAATTAAGAAGCTAAGATGTATACATTATGCATGATTTTCCAAGTTATGTCAAATTGTTAGGGGGGGATGCTCTAATGAAGAGGAACCTGTTATATGTGTGTTCTTACCTACTGGTAGAAAAATATTCGGGTAATTTAAGGTACTATTTAGATTGCAAGAATTTCCATAATGGCCTTCTGTGTCTGCTTTAGAGCATACAAAAAAAATCAGTCTTGCAAAGCTTATTTAATACAAGCATATTTGCTATCAGTAAGACACATATAGTGCATATCAACTCAACCTATTTTACTCAGAATCACCTATTTTTATCTTTCCTTACCCAGTCACAGGATCGCTATTATTTTTGCTTGGTCTATGGCTCCAAGTGGCAGGGCAGTGGAAATGTCATTAAGCCTAGCCCTATCAATCAGTGCAGAGGGTGCGTCAGTTGCAGAGAGCGCTGAGCCTCTAGGTGTAATGGCAACGCCCCCATTGCTCCTTACGGCTCATATGCATACATTAAAACCATTTTTCTCTGTAATCCGGGCACATATGAACATGATACCAACACAGATGTCTTAGTAACATTACATAGTAACATAGTATGTAAGGTTGGAAAAAGACATATGTCTGTCTAGTTCAGCCTGTTATCCTGAAAGTTGATCCAGAGAAAGGCAAAAAAAAAACCCTATGAGGTAGAAGCCAATTTTCTACATTTTAGAACAGAAAAATCCCTTCCTGATTCCAATGAGCAAATCCGAATAACTCCCTCAATCAACGACTCTTCTCCAGAAATCTAATAACTATAGCCTGTAATATTATTATACTCCAGGAATACATCCAGGTCCTCTTGAACTGTGTTAGTTAATTCACCATCACCACCTCCTCAGGCAGAGTTCCATAGTCTCACTGCTCTTACCGTAAAGAATCCTCTTCTGTGTTTGTGTAGAATCCTTCTTTTCTCTAGACGCAGAGGATGATGGGAGAGCATTCTGTACTGACCTCTGATATATTTATACATAGTTTTTAGATTGCCCCTCAATCATCTTTTTTCTAAACTTAATAACACTAATTTTGATAATCTTTATGGGTACTGTAGTCCACCCATTCAAAATTTTACTTTAGTTGCTCTCCTCTGAACTTCCCGGAGTGGGGGCTTTAGACCGGACTTTACAAAAAGACAAACCCCTCCATCACTCTGACAATCCTTTCTAAACAGTCTGTAAGCTTCTACGTTAACCGCCCAGTCAAAGCTATCATTAAGCCATATCTCAGTTATTCCCACTATGTCATAGTCCTCCTCACACATCACTAATTCCAGTTCTCCAGTTCTATTAGTCAGGCTTCTGTCATTAGTATACATACAACTAAGAGGTTTTTGTATATTTTTTACCCTACACCTTTCCTTATAAACTGTCCTAGTCCCTCCTTCAGTTCCTCTTTCAGTTTCCTTCAATCTTCAGCTGCCATGTGCGCATGTAAGAGGTCAGCCAGTTTCATAGGTACAAAACTGCTTGCAGACACCCCAGGGCTTCAATGAGCATTAAACTAGGGGTTTTATAAAGGTTTTCAAATGATCATTTTGCTTTAAATGAATTTGTCATGTTCTCATTTATTAATTAATCGTATTGGGCTTGACAATTTATTCCGGAAACAACGGAAACATTACATTTAGCTATCAAAGGGAAAATAAAAATAACATGTAAACACAAAGAAGTGTAAAGGAAGCATTCTTAATTATGCATTTGATTTTCTAATTTTCTACATTTCATTTACAAGATCAAACGCAGCACAGTTCTGAGCCTTTTAGGTGTAATTAAAGATTTACTTTTAGACGAGGGAGGTGATCATCAGTCCTGTTCTGAGGAATATAATTGCATCTTCACGTATATCTATAATGTCAGCATAAAAAAAAAAAAGAACATCCATTTTTAATTAAATTATTGTGTTACTGACAGAAGATAAAATTGTTTGCCAACTCAAAAAATTAAAGGGGTATGCAGATCTCAAATATTTACAGCATCTCTTCAGAATATGCCATAAATGTCTGATAAATGCAGCTCCCAAACTGGTACTAAGGTCTCGCCACATGGTTCTCAAGGGAGAGTGAACACTCACAATCAGCACGGACAGCATCATAGCAGTGAAGTTCACTACTCCCCTTGAGAATTGAGTATCGGTGGCCGTACCTAGGGGCAGATGACAGGCAAATGTGGCCTAATATGTTTTGATAATGTATCTTCTCTTTGACACGTGAAGAACCTGGAAAAAAGGTTCCTCTTCCTGTTTCGAACCATCTAGGGGTTGGGTCATCTAATGAGCCTAATTAGCTGTCAGTTAACTCACAAAGGGCTTACAGCCCACAGAAGATGATGCTAGCCTTCTTTTGAGTGATGTGTACAGTATAAGGGCTGAGAGGCGTGTATATCCCATCCAAATACCTCAGCTGGGTGAGATAACTGGAATCCAGAAAGCTGCAGTGGTTTCAGCAAAGTGTAGTTTGCTGCCCAGAGGAGCGCGTCTGACACTTTATTGTGGAGCTTGTGAACTTCAATAGTGATGAGCAGCAATTGAATAATATTTGCATACTCCTCCCCGACGGTTATGCAGGAAGAGACTTTAGACAGAAAGAGAAGAGGGCCATAACTACCACCAATGCCTAGATCTGTACATTGTTATCTGGAAGAAATGCTCTGTGTACAGTTGGAACTGTGCATGACAGACCATGTGGAAAGGTTGTGGATGGAGTATACATTTCACCTAGGTTTGTAACCTCATCTACTGTATGTAAAGCAACATGGTAGTAGGGCCTGGATTGCTGGAGTTGGGGAAAAAAGGTTGTGGTCCCACTCCACTTACTTCACTCATCATTTTTAGACTGGCTCATTAGGAGCACCTGGGTGAGGTCTATAAGAAAGGTCAGAGCCTCACAGGACTCCTTCCTGGGGAAAGGATCAAGTTCTATGAACCTGTGAGAATATGGATCTACACATCTACCGAATAATAAAACTGACTGTGATCAGTTTCCACAAAGCTACCATGTGGACTGCAACTTTACTGTTCTGTTCCTGCTGCAGAGAGAGACAGACGTCTACCCCATGAGATGACAATCCCACTACCTAATCTCTTACATGTGTTTTGCTATCATTGGATATACTACGTACTGATATATACAAATATATACTACAACTCCTATTTTACACCTATTTTAAAAAGATGTTTATTCTGCTACCGCCACCCTGGTCACTGACTCCTGCAGCATACGCCAACCATTACACTCTACACACCCTGCCTCACACCCATACAAACATTCAACATCACGGACACCCTGACTACAGTCATGCAGAACCCCAACATCAGGATGTGCCCCAGTAGAAGAAAGGGTGATCCCTCCTTTCACTGCACGGCCCTAGGGAGCAACGGTGGGAGGAAAGCCACTGTCTGTAACAGCCAGAGCCACCACCACTAATGGGGAAAAAAGAAAAAAAAATGTTTTATTCCATTCACCTGGATATTTTGTAGAAAGAGAGAGGGTAAATCTGTGTGGTCTCTCCTTCACCCATGCCGTTACAAGGTTACAAATTTCCTGTTCTGCAAAATTCGCTCCACACGGCTGTCATAAACAGAAGTGTGTAATTAGTTCTCCTTTGCTAATACTGTAAAATACTTTTATAAAAATACATTCTTAGGGCACACACAATTCATTTTAAATCCATGTTTGTGCTTTAGTAGACATTACCTTCCTCTGTCTCAATAGGAGCCATAAATAAGACTGCTGACTTGTGACTGGTGTGTCTTAGCCATTATACTGACTTGACAAGTTCCAGCTTTAGAATAACAAGTGCTTGACAACTATGTTTATGCAGCAGCACTTTGGGATTTCTGCGCTCTAATGTAGCTTCACATGACATTACTAATGTAATGGCTTAACGTTATTTAGACTCCTATCGCTATCCCCAGAGTAAATCGTAACATTAATCTTTGTGTCTTGTGTTTGGAAGCAGACATTTTTCATATGAGATCTCGCTAGAATAAGGTTTTACGAAATGCATAAATCCAGTAAGACCATTGATAATGCGTTTAAAAGAAACTGAAATTCACAATATCCTAGTTTTTGTAAAAAATGAAGCATTTCTTTGCTGAACTCAGACAGTTCTTCAAAAGCAGCATATGAACTACTAAGCTGGATTGTAAAATGCAAGGTCATCCATTAGGTGGATATAAAGCTATCTCCGGGAGTACCACAGAAAATGAATGGATAGGAGAGAGCATGCACAAACCACAGGTTATTTGGCTTTATTGATGATATCAGGTTTAGACCCTGAGAGTAATCATCTCTGGTGGGCCCAAAGAATCTCAGTTCCACACTGCACTCCAATGCAAATGGGGGAACATGGGGCACTAAAGGGGACATATTAGCTCTTCTGACATATCTCCTTAACTAAATACTTTTCTAGGGCATCTTTTCCTAGATTGTAACATTCTACTATTATTTACTCCTAGTAAATGTAGCACTATTCAAGGTACGAATTGAATGTGTGTCCCAGTCTTCACAGACACTATCCAATCAGTGCTGCCAGTGTCAGACTGTGTAGGGATACACAAAAGTAATGGTTACATCCTGTTAACAATTTATTCATGCATTTCTAGGAGGAATGACACAGTGCAGAGTGCAAATAAGATAGCTGCGTATTGTTATTTAACCCCTTAAGGACGAAGGGCGTACATGTACGCCCTTCGTCCGCACTTTAAAGATGGCGCCCGCTCCCGCACGGAGCGGGCGCATGAGCTGCGGGTAAACGCTTGATTCATCAAGCTGACACCCGCAGCTCATGTCCGTGACCGGCAGCGATGCCGATCGCGGACATTTAACCCCTCAGATGCCGTGGTCAATCCTGACCACGGCATCTGATCACGCAAAAACCGAAAGTTTCACTTTCGGTTTTGCTCGGCTCCCTGATGGCCACAAGGGGAGCCGAGCATGCATGTAGTACCCTAGGTTTCTGTGAATGAAACCTAGGTTACTACACAGTATTCCTATGGAGCCTATGACTGTAATAGGCTCCATAGGAAATATGCGATTTTCTCATATATTCCAATGCTATTGCATTGGAATATATGAGAATAGCAATCTGATGATTGCATCTTATAGTTCCCTATGGGAACTATAAGAAAGTGGTAAAAAAAAAAAAAAAGTTTAAAAATAAAAATTAAATAAAAAAATATAAAATTCAAATCACCCCCTTTCCCCAAAATGAAAATAAAATAAATAAAAAAATAAAAAATTACACATAATGGGTGTCGCAATGTGCGAAAACGCCCATACTATAATAATATTAAAAATATTCACCATACGGTAAACATAAAAACGAAAGAAAGCGTCCAAATGGCTAATTCGCCATTTTGGACGCTTCATTTCCTAAAAAAATGAATAAAAGTGATCAAAACATCATACGCACCCCATAATGGTATCAATTAAAAGTTCAGATTGCCCCGCAAAAAATGAGCCCCTACACTGCTCCGTACGCATAATTACAAAAAAGTTATAGGGGTCAAAACATGGCGACAAAAAAATAAAATAAAAAAATTCCCACTTTAAATTTTTTTTTCACTATCAAAACGCAAGAAAATCTATACATATTAGGTATTGCCGGATTCGTACTGACCTGAAGAATAAAATTAACCAGTCAGTTTTATCGCAAATCGAACGTTGTAATTTAAAAACCCGTAAAACTGTGGTGAAATTTTTTTTTTTTTTTTCAATTTCACCCCATTTGGAATTTTTTTCCCGTTTCTCACTACATCACATGCAAAAATAAATGGTAGCGTTAAAAAGTACAACTTGTCCCGCAAAAAATAAGCCGTCATATGGCTATGTGAGCGGAAATATAAAAATGTTATGGCTTTTGGAAGGCAGGGAGCGCAAAACAAAAACGCAAAAATCCCAAAACCCCCGGTCCTTAAGGGGTTAATGGATAACATACGTATTTTGTACAACAGATGTAGCTAAGGAGGCGATACTGGTCTTAAGGAGACTTATCGGCAATCTTCCATAGGAAAAAGTATGACAATACTGTAGGTATCTCTCATACAGTATATTGACTTAGAGACCTACTGCCAAAAGGTGGACTAGAGAGATGGTTCTTTTTCCCTGGGAGAAACTTATATGCCAACAGATGTTTAAGGAGTGGTGACAACTCTTCTTTAAATTGAATATGCAGCTCTGGACTCATACGGACTCAATCTATGATTCCCATTGTGTGGTAGGTGGACCACCACAGCGGTATTTCAAAGTGTAGGGTGGAACAAGTAGAAATACATATGTGTCACAAAACTTTCAAATAACTTTTTTTATTCCTTCCTTTTTCAATTCTTCTTTCCGTCTTAGACAGTGGCCCCATTGGCTGAATGGCCGTTAAAAAAGGCAATATGATGCAATATGGCATTTTGGGTTTAAAAAATATCATTCACCTCATCCACTTGCTCACGCAGAGGCAGTCGCTGATGACGTCACCACAAGATCATGCAGGGAGCGTGCGCTGACGTCATCACGCTCATCGTAGGTCCTTTGCGGGTCTTTTTCAAAAAAGAGAGGAGCGGACTGCCTCTGCACTAGCAAGGGAATGAGGTAAATATTTTTTTGTTTCCGTTCTTTCTAAGACAACTCCAGCAGCCATTTTAGAAAAACTGATCCATTACCACGAAGCACAAGGAAATTCGGCTTAGTTTAGAATAAAAATTTTCCTAAAATTTTTAACAAATTTCACTTTGAATGCTTTGCTTCGCTCAATGCTAGTGTCCACACATTCAGGACAAGGAATAAATTTCCTCTATGTATTTTTTTACTTCCTAGGATACTCTTAGGTTGCACTCTTTAGAATTTTGTCTTCCATAGAAGACCATGGAACCCTGACAAAAATGTGACACTCATTTCATAAAGTTAGCAATACGGATATAATTATCTATTTTTCTTGACTCAACATTGGTTCCATCAGTGTCATTAGTAATGTAGTTGATGATGGAAACACCACCATCCATTATTGTATTTATATTAACAGCCCTTTTAAATAACAGTGGACCATTAATAACAACCAATATAAAGACTAAAGACGTCTTGTGTATAGAAGGGGGTATGACGCTACTAATTATAGCTATGGGTTGACAACTGTTTATAAAGACTGCGTGAAAAAGTGTCAAAATAACATGGGAGTTATGTTTGTTGGATGTGTCTGGCATGGATGCTTAATATAAATATTAAATGACTAATTGGCAGTACAGTAATTGAGATGGATGAGGGATCATTAGGCTAGAATTTGGAGAATGACACTATTGTTTTACAGACAACATCTACTATATGGTAGGTCCACCTAGTTAATCTATTATTTGGTTGGTCCATAGCCTTAAGTTTTGTAAAAATTTCAAGGAGGATCTAAATCAAAATTTTTGGTGATTTAGTTCTGGCAAATTTTTGAGAAAGAGAGAGAAAGAGAAATAGAGAGACACAGAGGGAGACATTTAAAAAATGTTAAACGAGAGGAAATGGGAGAGAGACCTCAGAGTGTCATACGTAAAACTTTCAGACCCATTGGAACACATACAAGTTGGGTACAAATATGATTTAGATCCGATTCGAATTGGTGGGACGATTTGCTCATCTCTAGTCATCTACATAAATAGATAATTTTAGTAAATACAAAATCATTTTTCTCCTTTTCTTGAACTTCACTGATTCTTTTCTTGAGCTTCACTGAATTTTGATTGTGTACACAGGACAACGTGAAAACAGACCAAACAGGAACTTTAGTCTCTTCTCCACATTATTTTCTCATGCTATGTCTCAAGAAAAGGAAACACCTACTCAGAATACATTAGGTGGTGTCTGCTTCTCAAAAGTATGCCCATAATTGCAGTGATATGATATGCTATGCTTTGTGGAGGAACTAAGGATTTACTAGAGCTGTAGTTCATGAAAACTTTGCCATTTTTAACCTAGCAAACCATTGTAACAACAGAAGTCAGATTTCCAGGATCTTCACACAAAGTCAAAGCTCTCCGTTCTATAAACTTTCTTTGATGTGATATGAAGCATGATGTCTTCTGTGATTTTTTTTCAAAAGACTTTAATCTCAAAGTATAATCTTCATGAATCATAGCTTTAGGGCAAAAGGTGGCAAAACAATGAGAAAATATTGTGAATGATCATATGTCCTATAAACAACGGATTTAAAATTGTGTCATTTTAATTCCGCTAGTATCCAGTACTAGATCAAGGCCATCCTAGGGCCAGGACAGAGACCAAATAATTGTACCAAAGTGCCTGTAAAATATGAGAGGTTTCAAGCAACAAATACATCAAAAGAAGCAAATGTACAATGTTTTTTATGTCAAAAAAATATTTCTATTTAGCCTGTTAGGGCATATGGATATCATAGAGCGTATCCCCAAAGCATTAGCCACATCTATCGTCTACACCAGATAGAAGCTAACACACAGTATATGAAATATGTTATCGGTGGTCACTTTTCAATGGCAGTTATCTGACATATCTACATTGACAAAAGTGATGCTCAGTAGGATACATGTAGGTTTCCATTTACTTTTAGGGTGGTGCTACACAGCAATTTTGGCCGCAACAAGCATGACCAAAAGTACTTATGGAACAGAGAAGCAGTAGTGGACTGAAGTCACTTGGGACCACCAGAGGAAATGATTCTGAGGTTTCCCCTTTGTGTATACAGGACCTTAAGGGCCCTGTTTTACTAGGGGTCAATTATTGTTACAGCTTCGGCCCACAAGAAGATCCTCTGGTACTTTGGTGGGCCAGTCTGACCTTGCAAACAAGCCTCAAAACATAATGAAACTGAAAGAGATCACTGTGCAACTTGAAAGTCGCCATGACTATGACCTCAGAATCACAAAAAATCCAATACTGCTGGAAAGTTTGTGATTCTGAGGTCATGGTGGTGGCATCTTGCAAGTTACCACATTAAATGCATTCAGAGAGTTTTCAGACCCTTCATATGTTTAACATTTTGTTATGTTGTGGACTTGTGCTCAAATAATAATAAAAAATCAAGTGCTCTCCTATCAATCTGCACTCAAAATCCCAAATGAGAAACTGAAAACCTTTAGAGATTTATGCAAATTTATTAAAAAGGAAAAAAGCTAAATTTTACATGAACATAAGTATTCAGACTTTCAGACCCAATTGAAATTTAGCCCTGTGTGTCTCCCATTTCTCTAGCTTATCTTTGAGATGTTTCTATACCTTGATTGGACTCCACCTGTGATAAATTCAGTTTATTGGACTTGACACACCCCTTTCTATAAAAGAACAGAAGAGTAAAAATCAAGCTATGAGTAGGAATGAACTGCCTGTAGAGATCAGAAACAGGACTGTATGGATCTGAAGAAGGGTACAAAAACATTTCTTCTGCACTGAAAATTTTATGACCTCCATAATTCTTAAATGAAAGAAGTTTGGAACAACCAGAAATCTTCCTAAAACTGACAACCCCACCAAACTAAGTATTGAGGTAGAAGATCATTGGTAAGAGAGGCAACCAAGAACCCAATAGTCACTCTGGCTGAGTTCCAATGATCCTGTGTGCAGATGGGAGAAACTTCTAGAAGGTCAACCATTACCACAGCACTCCACCAATTTGGGCTTTATGGCAGAGTGGCCAGAAAGAAGCCTATCTTCAGTAAAGGACACATGAAAGCCCACCTGGAGTATGTAAAAAAGAACACCTAAAGGACTCTCACAATGTAAGAAACACAATTCTCTGGTCTGATGAAACCAAAATTGAACCTTTTGACATAAACCAAGCACATGTCCCCAATGTTATCCATACAGTAAAGTAGGATGGCGGCAGAATCATGCTGTGGGAGTGTTTCTCAGTAGCTGGGACAGGGAGACTGGTCAGGGTTGAGAGAAAGCTGAATAGAGCAAAGTACAGAAATATTCTTAATGAAAGCCTGATCCAGAGTGCTCTGGGCCTCAGACTGGGCTGAAGGTTCACCTTTCAACAAGACAATGACCCTAAGCACACAGCCAAGACAACACTGGAGTGGCTAATGGACAACTCTATGAATGTTTTTGAGTGGCCCTGACAGAGCCCTGACTTGTAACACAATCAAACAACTCTGGACTGGATGGATCCGAAAATTTCTATCTTCCAACTGTCCCTATCCAACCTAACAGAGCTTGAGAGGATCTGCGGAAAAGAATGGCAAAAACTCCCCAAATCCAGGTGTGCAAAGACTGGAGGCTGTTATCGCTGTCAAAGGTGCTTCAACTAAGTCCCGAGTAAAGGGTCTAAATACTTATGTTAATGCAAGATTTTAGTTTTTCTTTTTCAATAAATTAGCAAAGATTTTGAACATTCTGTTTTAACTTTGTTATTATGGGGTATTGAGTGCAAAATGATGTTTTGTTTTTTTATTTTAGAACAAGGCCGCAATATAGCAAAGTCAGAAAAAAGTGAAAGTGTCTGAAGACTTTCCGAATCCACTGTATGGAGTGGCTTCAGCTCCTGAACTCCTGAGCCTGTATCTTATTGTCCCTGTGCACATCCGACAAAAATTTAAACACAAAATCTGAACACAGAACCTGGGTATAGCAAAAGAAAAATGTTTTTATTTTATTTTAAATATTGAAATTAAAAGTTTTAAAAAATAACTGTTCCCATTTATCATATAAATATGTAAATTAAAAATAGTCATAATTTGTATTGTCACATCCATTATAATCTAAACTGTTAAAATATCATGTTATTTATTCCAAAATAGTATTTATTAAAAATGACAGAATTGTTGTTTTTCTTTTGTCCACCTCGTCTCCCCAAGAAAACTGAATAAAAAAGGTCAAAAACTATGTACCCCAAAATGGTACCAATAAAACATTTTTGGAGCGGCCATCACACATTTTGAGAACAAATGGGGCTATTCACATGGCTGTTATTTAAGCACCCAGTGAAAAGTGGACATCAAAAAATAGAACGTACTTTTTTTGGCCATTTTCATAGCCAGAAGGACCCGATTGAAATAAATGGGGCCATTTAACGTCCGTTAGACAAGAGCGCACCCATCTATTGGCTGTTAAAAATGTGTATGGTAGTGAAAAACTGCCTTTTAGGGGTTAAAAAAATACTCACCTCATCCACTTGCATGTGCAGAGGCAGTCACTCCTCTCGTGATGCTAAAGTACCTGCTGAAAGCCCTGCACTGTGCAGTGTAATGATGTCACCATGTGGTCCCAGCTAACTCTTGATGTGGTAGCTCATGCTGCACAGTACTCCCCCCACATTTAGATGGTTTGGCTGGACCCCCTCAACTATCTGCATAGGCAGTATATCTTACAACACTGGGCTAGGAACTGATGTGATTTGAGTTTACAGCATGTATAGATCTTCGGTATGTCAAATGTTGACACTGTACCTACAAGAAATATGGCTTAGAGAAAAGTCAGTTATAGTACAGAACATTTTATGGCACCAGTATTTTAAAAATAGCAACTGTAGTCAGTGCAGAAGTAGCAATCACACCTGACCTTGGTTTCTGCTATATAAGAAGAACCCAGGGTTATAAATTGTAGATAGGACCTGCTATAAAATGGGCTAGGAGCTTCAAGTTATGTCTCTGATAGAGATGAACATTTCCTAAAATTTGTTTTGGTCCAATTCGTCTGAATTGGCAAAAAAAAATAAAAAAAAAAATATTTGAGTATGAATCAATTAAAAGAGCTTTAAATGCCTGGAATATCTATCTCTATTTCTCTCTACCTTTCTCTTTCCCTCTCTCAAAAAATTCTGCCCAAATGAAACAGAAGATTTTGGGGCAAAATTTTGATTTTAACAAATCGACTCACTCATCCCTAGACCCTGATTTTATAATAAAGAGCAATTGTGGACCTAAGTGCAATCATCAGGTTCCTAATAAATATGTAATAATGCTGACTTAGGGTACTTTCACACTTGCGTTGAAGGATTCCGTGAGGCAGTTCCATCCACGGAACTGCCCGACGGATCCGTTAAAACATTTAAAAATTGATTTCATTTGCAAACAGATCTGTTTGCAGATCCGTTTGACAATTGTATTGAAATAACGGATCCGTCTTTCCGTTGTCATCCGTAAAAACTGATCCATTTTTTATTAGTTTTAAAGGTCTGTGCATGCGCAGAGTGAAAGAACGGATCCGTTAATGCATCAATTTTCAGTGTCGGATCCGCCCTTAATACATTTCAATGGAAATTAATGGCAGATCCGTCATTCCGTCCGCATTTTTGGATGGAGATAAAAATACAACATGCTGCGCTTTTATCTGCATCCAAAAAACGTGAAAGGACTGAACTGAAGACAAACTGATGCAAACTAAATGAATTGCTTTCCATTCAGAATGCATTAGGATAAAACTGATCATTTTTTTTTCTGTTATTGAGCCCCGAGGATGGAACTCAATGATGGAAAACTTTGACGCTAGTGTGAAAGTACCCTTAATTGTTACTCTATATTATTTACTTTGCTTCCTTTACTATGGAAAAGTTATTTTGGTTTTTAAGGAGCCTTGGAGCTGGGAGAGCAGGGCACACTATGTATTTAATGGTCCAAGCACTTGAGGTATTTGCTGAAGGTAAAGTATCTTGACTTCAGCAGATGTCCTGCACATACTATCTGTGTTACATAGATCGAGTTTCAGCTTTCCAGTGTTTCCCATCTCAATGGACATTCATGTTGCCAGCTGGACAGACATTGTTTAGATGGAAATCTTTCAGTTTTACATTCAGGAAATGTTACAGCTTTATGAAAGACTGGGCTTTGGTTCCACAGCAGATGTCAGTAAAGTGAAATGCACATATAGTCACATACTAAACAAAGAAACACTTAGCAAATTATTTTATTGCTAAAACAGCTAGTAATAAAACTACATTTATTAACATACCATATACCTGCGTGCAACCCCGACACAACATTCCCTCCCCAAAACAAAATTATATTCTTGTTGGTTTTGTAACCAAATACATCCAAAATTCTGTAAAAAAAAATATATATCATACTACACTTTTATTGGAGCCGGAACTCCAGAGCTCTGTATCCCCTGCATAGACACACAATACATGCTCACTTCCACTAGAGGAGGCATGGGAACTTACTTCATACTGGCTCTTTATCATTAAGATGAGCTGGTAACTCAATAAAGATATATTAAGAAATTAATCAGCACAGAATTTTGAAGCTATTTAGATTAAAAAAAACCATAAAATGTTTAAGAACAGTCAATTTGGGCTATTTGCAACCTCTAGATTACTTTTAATAAGGGTTGGACATCTTCTTGATGTGCAGTAGGTCACATATGATATCATCTTTGTATCAAAAATAATAAGTGTCTCCCTATATATCATTTCTAATAAATATTGTTACTTCTCTAGTCTATATCTTTCTGTCACTATCTATCTATCTATCTATCTATCTATCTATCTATCTTTCTTTCTACATATTAATACATTATTATGCAAATAAATATAAACAGACAGTTGTGCCTGAAAGTTTTTGAACCCTTCAGAATTTTATAGATTTCTGCATAAATTTGGCCTAAAATTTCATCATATTTTATACAAGTCACAAAAGTAGATAGTAGTAGAGTCAAAAAGATTAGATCTGGTCATTTATTTATTGAGGAAATTATCCAACATGACATGTCTATAAGTTGGAAAAGTACTGTATGCTTTTAGGATTAAGAGTTAATTTGAAGGTGAAACAAGAGTTAAATGTTTTCAATCAATGCACTTACAATCAGGTGTGAGAGGGCAACTAAGAAAAGGGATCTATAAAAGTCTTCACATTACAGGTTAGTGAAAGAGTATCATGGCACGAGCAAATGGCATTTCTGAGGACCTCCGAAGAAGAGTTGTTGATGCTCATCAGGCTGGAAAAGGTTACTAAACCATCTCTAAACAGTTTGGACTCCAATCCACTGTCAGATTGTGTACAAATGAAGGAAATTCAAGAGCATTATTACCCTCAACAGGGGTTGTCGACAATCGAAGATTAAGTCAAGAACAAGGTGTGTAATAGTCCACGAGGTCAGAAAGGAACCCAAGGTATGCTCTAAGCAACTAAAGGTCTTTCTCACATTAGATAATGTTAATGTTCATGATTCCACCATCAGAAGCACAGTAAACAACAATGGTGCGCATGGCAGGATTGCAAGGAGAGAGCTGCTTCTTTCCAAAAAGAATACTGCTGCCCATCTGCAGTTTGCTAAAGATCACCTGGGTAAGCCAGAAGGCTATTGAAATAAGTAGTGTTACAGTATCTTTGGAGAAAGGAGAACATGTAATCCCAGCATAAAAACCTTCTCCCATCTGTGAAACATGGGTGGTTGTGGAATCATGGTTTGGGCTTATTTTACTGCATCTGGGCAAAGGCAGCTTGCCATCATTGATGGAGCAATGAATTCTGAAATATATTGGAAAATTTGAAAGGAAAATGTTAGGAAATCTGTCCATGAGCTGAATTTCAAGAGAACATGAGTAATACAGAAAGACAATGACCCAAATGACACAAGATGTTCTACCAAAGAATAGTTAAAAAATAATAAAGTTAAAGTTTTGAACCTGCCAAGTCACAGTCCTGACCTTAATCCAATAGAAATGTTGTGGAAGGACCTGAAATGAACAGTTCATGGAAGGAAACCCACCAATATAACATAGCTGAAGTTGTTTTGTATGGAGGAATGCGCTAAAAAACCTCCAAGCAGATGTACATGACTAATCATCAACAATTACTGGAAACATTTACTTACAGTTACTACTGCAGAAGGGGGGATAGTAACACCATATATTGAAAGCAAAGGTTCTCATACCTTTGCTACTCACAGACATGTAATATTGGATCATTTTCCTCACTAAATAAATGACCAAGTTTAATATGCAAGTCAGGTCAATAAATATTGGGACATCAGCACAATTCTAACATTTTTGGCTCTATACACCACCACAATGGATTTGAAATGAAACAAGCAAGATGTGCTTTAACTGCAGACTGTCAGCTTTAATTTGAGAGTATTAACATCCAAATCAAGTGAACGGTGAAGGAATTACAACAGTTTGCATATGTGCCTCCCACTTGTTGGGGGACCAAAAGTAATGGGACAGAATAATAATCATAAATCAAACTTTCACTTTTTAATACTTGGTTGCAAATCCTTTGCAGTCAATTACAGCCTGAAGTCTTTAATGCATAGACATCACCAGACGCTGGGTTTCATCCCTGGTGATACTCTGCCAGGACTCTACTGCAATGGACCAAAAAAAGGCAAGAAAAAATGATATACATGTGAAATGTATACACCTCAGGAGGGCGCCAATTTTTAATTACTCCCAGTCAAATAACAGAGGTAGAGCTGGATGACCACTGGTATAGTGCTACTGGGTCATGTTAGTTGGTAACAAAGGCATATAGTAATGTTATATTAGCATTAAAAAATATAATGGTTTGAGTGAACTATTAAAAACGATAACCTTTAAAAACAGGGTGCCAAAGGTGGGAATAACCTACTTCACCCAGGAGGTGCCGGACGGGATAAGCACAAGACACCCGCCGTATCACCTCCTGCGCCTGGATCGCTTTGAGATTCTAAGAAGAAGCCGCGGGATCAAAGGATGCCTTCTGGTACAACTTCTTTATTGGATGTGAGACAGGGTATGGGTAAAACAAGATGGCTCAACGTGTTTCGGGGGTAAGAAATCCCCCTTCCTCAGGAGCATATATACACAGATTGTTTGGTCCCTTTTATTAGTCAAAAAAGGCGCCAAAAAAATGTCGGGGACGTCACTTCCGGTGATCGTCAGATCCGGTTTGCGCTCCAGCCTGGAACGCATCGGGAGCGGCGTCCCCGGTGTCAATATAATTAATAAAACAAGTAGATACACAATAAATATTACTAAAAAAAAACTTGTATGCTCAAATCTTATAGAAATATAAAATGCAATGAAAAATAAGAGTCTTAGAGTTATGGTGACGTCACTTCCGGTTAGCGTGACCTCCGGTTCATAAATGATATCCACGGAAGTATTGAAAAGGAAATGCTAAAGAGCCCTCTAGAGGTAATGTATTAATATGGTAGAGTAAAGGGTAGGTATGCCCTGGATGAGAGATTAATTGTACCTGCTGGACTGGATAAGCTGTGGACGTCACATCCGGTTGCTGGAACTTCCGGTTCAGCTTCAGGGACCACTTTTACATCCAAAATAAGGGCACTGCCATGGGCACAAAATTTGCCCCATCATACGCTAACTTATTTGTAGGGCTTTTCGAAGAATCTTTGGGCCTCATTACTCATAGGAACATTATCTTCTATAAAAGATATATAGATGATGTCATCTTAATCTGGAACGGTACGATTATCGATTTAAATAAGTTTATTGAGGACCTAAACAAGAACAGTTGGGGACTGGAGTTTAGTTCAGAGGTGAACAAAAACGAAGCTATCTTTCTGGACCTCCACATAGAGATAGTGGCAAAGAGGATAACCACAAAGACCCATTTTAAAAAGGTCGACTCAAATAGCTATCTCGACTATTCGAGCTGCCACTACTCCAAGTGGAAGCAGAATATACCCTTTGGTCAAATGAAAAGGATAAGGAGAAACTGTTCGGATAACAAAACAGCGAAAGAACAAATAACACTTTTAAAAAACAGGTTTAAAGAAAAGGGCTACCCCAAGGGCCTAATTAACACCTCGGCAAAGAGAGCATTAGCACTAGACCAGAAAACCGCACTAAAACCCAACCCACTAAAAACTATAGAGGATTCAAAATTCCAATTCAATCTCATAACCCGCTACAATGTTCACCATCAAGATATCAGACAGGTTTTGAACAAACACTGGAACATATTACTTAAGGATCCAATACTAAAAGATATCCTCCCTAAACAGCCCACGATTACTTTCAGAAGGGCTAAAACGCTTAATAATCAGATTGCTCCTTCTTGCCCCAATCTTGAAAATAAAATAATCAAGGGGAAAAGGCCAGTTGCCACCACCAAAGTGGGAATACGCAAATGCGGGCAAAGAAAGTGCCTCTGTTGCCCTATGATCACACATGGCACAGGTGCCATACATATCCCGAAAATTGGGGGAACACAGGGAGACTCTTGGAATATTAGACAAGACCTCCATTGCGGAACCAAAAATGTGGTCTATCTCCTAAGTTGTCCCTGTGGACTCAAATATGTGGGGAGAACAACCCAAGCTGTAAGGGAAAGAATGAATGAACACCGATCTAACATTAGACGCAGCATCTTAACACATAGTGTTTCCCGACATTTTTTCGAGAAACATGACAGTGATCCATCTATGCTAAGAGTATCCACTTTAGAATATGTCCCTTTTTCATACCAGAAATTGTGCCGCAAAGAAATGTACTGGATTTTTGTCTTAAACACCTTGGCCCCCTTTGGGTTGAATGAAGCCCTAGAACACTCTAATTATTGACAAGGGTACAATATTACCACTGATGATCTAAGTTATGTTTTACCTCATCATATTATCCACATACCATATTATTATCACTATATAACCATTATATTATACCATAGTATACATTCTCGATATTTATCTTGATGATTGTTTTTATTTCTATTTAATGTAAATGTCATTTTTTTATCCAATTTCATCATTTTAGCAATCCTTTATTTTTGATCGATTATAATGGCCACACCTAGTTTGGATACTATCACATTAGCTTCTAAACTTTCTTTAAAACATATACCCCCACGCCCTCTCTTTATTTAAATATGATACACATCTTTATGCTGCTGCTCCTAGCGGTACGTCATTTCCGGTGCGTTCCAGTTTGGAACGCAAACCGGAAGTTCCAGCAACCGGATGTGACGTCCACAGCTTATCCAGTCCAGCAGGTACAATTAATCTCTCATCCAGGGCATACCTACCCTTTACTCTACCATATTAATACATTACCTCTAGAGGGCTCTTTTGCATTTCTTTTTCAATACTTCCGTGGATATCATTTATGAACCGGAGGTCACGCTAACCGGAAGTGATGTCACCATAACTCTAAGACTCTTATTTTTCATTGCATTTTATATTTCTATAAGATTTGAGCATACAAGTTTTTTTTAGTAATATTTATTGTGTATCTACTTGTTTTATTAATTTTATTGACACCGGGGACGCCGCTCACGATGCGTTTCAGGCTGGAGCGCAAACCGGATCTGACGATCACCGGAAGTGACGTCCCCGACATTTTTTTGGCGCCTTTTTTGACTAATAAAAGGGACCAAACAATCTGTGTATATATGCTCCTGAGGAAGGGGGATTTCTAACCCCCGAAACGCGTTGAGCCATCTTGTTTTACCCATACCCTGTCTCACATCCAATAAAGAAGTTGTACCAGAAGGCATCCTTTGATCCCGCGGCTTCTTCTTAGAATCTCAAAGCGATCCAGGCGCAGGAGGTGATACGGCGGGTGTCTTGTGCTTATCCCGTCCGGCACCTCCTGGGTGAAGTAAGTTATTCCCACCTTTGGCACCCTGTTTTTAAAGGTTATCGTTTTTAATAGTTCACTCAAACCATTATATTTTTTAATGCTAATATAACATTACTATATGCCTTTGTTACCAACTAACATGACCCAGTAGCACTATACCAGTGGTCATCCAGCTCTACCTCTGTTATTTGACTGGGAGTAATTAAAAATTGGCGCCCTCTTGAGGTGTATACATTTCACATGTATATCATTTTTTCTTGCCTTTTTTTGGTCCATTACTGACACCCACAGAGGATCGTCTCCCCTGTGGGTTATCCCTCGGCAGCCCTTTTTTTATTGCTCCCAACGGCTCTGTCACTCCGTCACCCTCCCTCTTTTTCATTCTTGTCCACCTGTGGCGCCCCTATTGTTAAACCCAGTTCTCCACAAGACCTGTGTTTAACCCTCTCCTTTTATTCTATTCTACTATAGGACTCTACTGCAACAGTCTTTAGTTCCTGCTTGTTCTTGGGGAATTTTCCCTTCAGTTTTGTCTTCAGCGAGTAAAATGCATGCTCAATCGGATTCGGGTCAGGTGATTGACTTGGCCATTGCATAACATTCCACTTTTTTCCCTTAAAAAACTCTTTAGTTGCTTTTGCAGTATGCTTTGGGTCATTGTCCATCTGCAATGTGAAGCGCCATCCAAAGAGTTCAGAAGCATTTGGCTGAATACGAGCAGATAATATTGCCAGAAACACTTCAGAATTCACCCTGCTGCTTTTGTCATCAGTCACGTCATCAATAAATACAAGAGAACCAGTTCCATTGGCAGCCATACATGCCCACGCCATGACACAACAACCACCATGCTTCACTGATGAGGTGGTATGCTTAGGATCATGAGTAGTTCCTTTCCTTCTCCTTACTCTTCTCTTCCCATCACTCTGGTAGAAGTTGATCTTGGTCTTATATGTTCATATGATGTTGTTCCAGAACTGTGAAGGCTTTTTTAGATGTTGTTTGGCAAACTCTAATCTGGCCTTCCTGTTTTTGAGGCTTACCAATGGTTTCCATCTTGTGGTGAACCCTCTGTATTCACTCTGGTGAAGTCTTCTCTTGATTGTTGACTTTGACACATATACACCTACCTCCTGGAAAGTGTTCTTGATCTGGCCAACTGTTGTGAAGGGTGTTTTCTTCACCAGGGAAATAATTATTCGGTCATCCACCACAGTTTTTTTCTGTGGTATACCGGGTCTTTTGGTATTGCTGAGCTCACTGGTGCGTTCCTTCTTTTTAAGAATGTTCCAAACAGTTGTTTTGGCCACGCCTACGGTTTTTGCTATCTCTCTGATGGGTTTGTTTTGTTTTTTCAGCCTACTGATGGCTTGCTTCACTGATAGTGACAGCTCTTTGGATCTCATCTTGAGAGTTCACAGCAACAGATTCCAAATGCAAATAGCACACTTGAAATGAACTCTGGACCTTTTATCTGCTCATTGAAATTGGGATAATGAGGGAATAAATATCTGTAAAGAATTCTCTGGGAATACATATGTAACTGAATCAACATCAGGTAATTAGGTCATTATACCCAGCATGGGGTCAAAGGTGTTGATTACTGATGTCGCGAACATAAAATTTTCCGTTCGCGAACAGCGAACACGAACTTCCGCAAATGTTCGCGAACGTGTGAACAGTGCGAACCGCTATAAACTTTAATAGACAGGCGAATTTTAAAAACCAAAGGGACTCCTTCTGGCCACAATAGTGATGGAAAAGTTGTTTCAAGGGGACTAACACCTGGACTGTGACATGCCGAAGGGGGATCCATGGCAAAACCTCAATGGAAAAATACCTAGTTGACGCAGAGTGTGGTAGTTGTAATTGCAATGCGATTAATACAGGTTATATTAATCGCATTGCGAATTCAACTTAGAGCTGGGTTCCTAATGGTTGTATTGTTATAAATTCTAGCAATACAACCATTAGGAACCGAGCTCTAAGTTGAATTCGCAATGCGATTAATATTACCTGAATTAATCGCATTGGGATTACAACTTAGATCTGTTCCTAATGGTTGTATTGCTAGAGTATAACGAAGATTGCGAATATAGCGCTATATTCTCAATCTTCGTTATATTCTAGCAATACAACAACCATTAGGAACTCAGCTCTAAGTTTAATTCGCAATGCGATTAATATAACCTGTATTAATCGCATTGCGATTACAACTTAGAGCTAAGTTCCTAATGGTTGTATTGCTAGAATATAACGAATATTGAGAATATAGCGCTATATTAGCAATCTTCGTTATATTCTAGCAATACAATCATTAGGAACAGATCTAATTTGTAATCCCAATGCGATTAATACAGGTTATAGTAATCGCATTGCGATTACACTTACTAACACTGCAGCTTCAGAATGAATCTAAGATGGATGCCGTCCTTGCTTTTTGATAGGAGGTGGAAGGGTCTGGGAGGGAGACTGTTGTACTAGCCCTAAAAAGGGCTTTTTGGGGTGCTGTCAGGACGCTGTCCTTACAGCAGAGATCTGATGAGTCTTTCAGGACTGGAGTGGTCACTGAATACACTAGCCTAGCTATTGATTTCCCTATTAAATCAGCAGCAACTACACTCTCCCTCCTCTCACTAAGACTGCAGCTTCCGAATGAATCTAAAATGGATGCTGTCCAGGAGATGGGAGGGTCTGGGAGGGAGGGTATGCTGCTGACTGACTGGAATGTGTCTGCTGACTGTGAGGTACAGGGTCAAAGTTTACTCAATGATAGGAGGTGATAGGAAGCTATGTTCGTCGGGAACTATTCGCCGGTGAATTGTTTGGGACATCTTATTTGCGAATTCAACTTAGAGATGGGTTCCTAATGGTTGTTGTATTGCTAGAATATACGTTATAATCTAGCAATACAACCATTAGGAACTCAGCTCTAAGTTGTAATCGCAATGCGAATAATACTTACAATTATTAATTGCTTTGCGAATCCATTTGATGCCTCTATTTGATTGTATATGACGGTTGACTATGACTACCACCAACGTTTTGCTGCCTCCAAAGCAAGATATCTGAACCCCGCAGGGGCCATTTGGGTGTTTTTGATAAAAAAAAACGCATCAAAAACGCATCTGCATTTTTTTAATTTTTTAATTTTTTATTTTATTTTTTTGTGTATTTTGCCACATTTGGTTGCATATTTACATTTGGTATAGGCAAATATGGTAGTCTAGATCATGTGTCTATACCAAAACCTAGGATCATTGTTTGACAGCATATTTTCTAAGCCATGTAGCTGAATATAGATTTGGGCAGAGTCATGATCTAGACTACCATATTTGCCTATACCAAATGTAAATATGCAACCAAATGTGGCAAAATACACAAAAAAATAAAATAAAAAATGAAAAAATTATATTAATCGCATTGAGAATTCAACTTAGATCTGAGTTCCTAATGGTTGTTGTATTGCTAGAATATAACGAAGGTTGAGAATATAATGCTATATTCGTTATCTTCGTTATATTCTAGCAATACAACCATTAGGAAATCAGATCTAAGTTGTAATCGCAATGCGAATAATACAGGTTACAATTACTATTACTGCAGCTTCAGAATGAATCTAAGATGGATGCTGTCCTTGCGTTTAGATAGGAGGTGGGAGGGTCTGGGAGGGAGGGTATGCTGATTGGCTGGAATGTGTCTGTTGACTGTGAGGTACAGGATCAAAGTTTGCTCAATAATAAAGTATAGGGGCGAACATCGAATATGTTCGCCCGCCGCGGCGGACGCAAACAAGCTATGTTCGCCGGGAACTGTTCGCCGGCGAATAGTTCGGGTCATCTCTAGTGTTGATTATGCTGGGTATAATGACCTAATTACCAGATGTTGATTCAGTTACATATTTATTCCCAGAGAATTCTTGTACAAGTCACTCAGAATTGAGAAAGCTCGTTGGAAGAACGAGTGAAACGTTTTCAAGAAATCTACAGCAAGTCCAGTTGCCTTGATTTATTCTTTACAGATATACCATGACCTGGATAAATGAGAACCTTCACAGACAATGAGGGAATAACACACTCCTGGCCATGGAACAGCTGAGAAGCCAATTGTCACATTACTTTTCGTCCCTTAACAAGTGGGAGGCACATATGCAAACTGTTGTAATTTCTATACCGTTCACCTGATTTGGATGTAAATACCCTCAAATTAAAGCTGTCAATCTGCAGTTAAAGCACATCTTGTTCGTTTCATTTCAAATCCATTGTGGTGGTGTATAGAGCCAAACATGTTAGAATTATGTCGATGTCCCAATATTTATGTATATATATATATATATATATATATATATATATATATATATATATTTATGTCTATCTATTGTTGAATACTTCTGCTCTTAGTCCTGAAGCTTTCCCATGGTATCTGTCTTCCACCACACACCACATGATGTCAACGAGTTGTTTCTCAAAGTAGTTACAGCCAAATCACCAGGGATAAAAAAAAAATCTGGGGTTTCAGCCAGCCAAGTTCCTTCTAAAATGATATTCTCATTATTTAGGATGTTATTTATTTGTACATTTATATAGAAATAATTCATTTCTCAATGATCCCCACAAATTCATAGCAAAACAATATTATAATAAAGCATGTAGTAATAATAAAAATGTGCAAGCAGAGTCTCAGAGTGAAAATTAAGAACAAGTAGGATCCACTACAGAATATGCAGCTGCTCGGGACTCATTGCTTCTCTGGAAGAAAATCTAAGATCTCATTGATGTGAAATTTGGCCCCTGAAGCAGTTGTGTCCTTCTGCTGGTGTGCCAAACTGTATAAGAGAAAGTAACATTTTCATTATCTAAAAAAATATATATATATTTACCTATATTTTCTCTTGTGTACCGTTATACCTAGTACAGGATATTCTCTAATGCATAGCAGGTACTTTAATAATGTGGAATACAAGAGAAAGAAAATGTACTACACTCTAGTGGATTCGGTATTATTAGGTTAGTCTGCCCTAGAATCATAGAGCATCACAGAAAGTACCTACATTCCCATAGTACAACAAATGGGATTTCACTGAAATCCCTTTATATAACCATGTGGGAATGTATAGGTAGAAGGTAGGTCTAATGGTAATGTCCCTGGTAATTGTACAGTATGCAATGGAGACAGGTCCTCTTCAAGACCTTAATTGAGTTGAGCTTTGTACGATCTCTACTTAGTTAGAAGGGTCCCTCCCACCTGCTATGGATGAGCTAATTTAAAACATAAAAAATAGGCAAGAGTAAGGATCTGAGCTACTTGGACAAGAACAATGGCTAGATGACTGATTCAGAGCTTCTCCAAAATGACAGGTCTTTTGAGGTATTCCTAAAATCTGGTAGTCCAAGAGAGGAAATGGTTATAAGATCAAGGCTTATTGATAGTGTTGAGCAAACCCGTACCAAAAGTTCGGGTTCGAGTTCGGTGTTCGGGCATTTAATGAAGCTTGTTAAAAGGCTGCAGGCCAGCCAATCAACAAGCTTTTAAGCTGTGGGCACTTAGAATCCATCACAGCCACGCCTATTAATGGCATAGCTGTGATTATCCAGTGCATCATGTGACCCAGCCTCTATACAAGCTGGATTAAATGTAGCACCGCCCATCAGCTCTGAGTAATGCAGGGACAGGAAGCAGGCAGCTGAAGTAAGGGAGAATGTTAGGAATCTCATCTGGCTATTTATTCTGTGGGTGACCTATAGCAATTTTTTGGTGGGTGCAATGCACCATCTTTGTACCCACATCAAAAATATAATAGTTAATCCATCTGTTAGATTGGTACGTGACATATACCCATTTTTTGTGTGAGATACACCTGCACTGCATCCGTGACAGGGAAATTAATATAGTTAATCTGTCTATTAGATCGGTGGGTGACATGGACCCATTTTTTGTGTTAGTGAGTGACCTCAAAGAATGAGGAGAGCGTCAAATAAGGGACTTAGCCCTGGTTGTGGTGCTGCTGGTTTGGTGGAGCTCCTGTTGCAGGGAGAGGACATGGTCTATCTGTGCCAGCTACACGTTCAAATGAAACACCTTCCTCAGGTGCACGTAGGAGACAGAATGTTCAGTGTTATTTTGTAGGCCCAAATACTGGTGTATAAATGGTGAGGCCAGAACATGTAGAGGCGGTAGTAGATTCGGTGGCTGACAGTGCCTCCAGTTCTTTTCTCATTCCAGTCCCCTGCTGAAAGCGCAGAGTTGGCATCTGAAGCCCATGGGCATCTGTCTTTTCCCTCACCCCCTTGCAAGTTAGCCAAGCAGTCTGAGCCCCAAGTCATGCAGCAGTCTCTTATGCTTTTTGAAAACTTAGGCCATCCACCTAGCCCTGCCCAAGAAGTGGAAGAGATTGAGTGCACTGATGTCCAACCACTCATGTTTCAGGATGTGGATGTGGGAGACCACCGCAGCACGTCTCTGATGATGACGAAACAAAGGTGCCAACTGCTGTGGCTTTCTGGAGTGTGCAGACTGGCAAGGAGGGCAGAGGTGAACTGTG
Organism: Bufotes viridis; assembly: GCA_033119425.1. Lineage (NCBI taxonomy): Eukaryota > Metazoa > Chordata > Amphibia > Anura > Bufonidae > Bufotes > Bufotes viridis. The sequence continues at coordinate 344,160,866 of CM065593.1, forward strand.
GGTGGAAGATGATTTGAAGGATCATGAGGTCCTAGACCCCATATTGAGTCAAGGTCATGCGAGTGACATATGCAGTTTGGAGGAAGAGGTAGTGGTTACACAGCGCCAGCCGCACAGAAAAAGTCGGAGCAGGGTGAAAAAGCAGAGTGGCCATCCCCTAGCCAGTACGCCTGCTACTGCCCACCGCACCTAAAGAATGAGCACACCAAAGCCAGCTCCAAGGAGTTCCCTGACGTGGCAGTTCTTCAGACAATGTGCTGACGACAAGACGAGAGTGGTTTGCACGCTGTGCAATCGGAGCCTGAAGCAAGGCATAAATGTTCTAAACCTGAGCACCACCTGCATGACCAGACATCTAAATGCAGAGCACCAGCTGCAGTGGAGTACACACCTCAAAAACTACGAAACATCTCAGGCTCCCTCTGCTCCCTCTTCTGCTGTGGTCTTGGCCTCTTCCTCCCCTTCTGGAGTGACAGTGACACCTGCCACCCCACAAACAGATGATGTGGCAGCAACACCACCACCTCCACCACAGTCACCATGACCAAGCATCTCCATACTGTCCCATGGAAGCGTTCTGCTGGCCATCCCCCAGACACTGAAGAGAAAGAGGAAGTACCCCCTACCCACCAATGATCCCTGTCCCTGAATGCCAGCATTTAAAAATTCCTGGCCTTTGAAATGGTGTCATTCCGTCTGGTGGAGAAAACCTTATGGCGGTGGCTGTCCCACAGTACGTGGTTCCAAGCCGCCACTACTTTTCCAGGCGAGCGATCCCTGCCCTGCACAACCAAGGGGCAGACAAATCAGGTGTACACAGCGCAACACCATCTGTGGCAAGGTCCACATAACCACCAATACGTGAACCAGTAAGCACGGGCTGGGACGTTATATCTCCCTAACAGCACACCGGGTAAATGCAGTGGCGGCTGGGCCTGAGGCGGATAGCAGTTTGGCGCATGTCCTTTCGCTACCGAGGATTGCGGGACGTTTCTCGTTGCCTCCTCCACCTACTCTGCTTCCTCCTCTACCGCCTCCTAATCCGGTCAGTGTAACACCTGCACCAGAAAGTGTGGCCCGTCTGCGTTCTCACCCTGCTGTTGATCGCCTGTCTGCGCTACAGCGTAACTTCGGCCTTCCTGCTCACCACCTCATATACGACGTACCCACATCTTGGAACTCCACCTTGCACATGCTGGAGAGACTGTGCATGCAGCAGCAGGCGATAGTGGAGTTTCAGCTGCAGCACGCACGGGTGAGTCGCTATGCAGAACAACATCACTTCACCCCTAACGAGTGGGCCTCCATGCGGGACGTGTGTGCCGTGTTGTGCTGTTTCGAGTACTCCACCAACATGGCCAGTGCCAATGACGCCATCCTCAACATTACTATCCCACTTCTAAGTCTCCTTGAAAAAACGCTTTGGGCGATGATGGAAGAGGATGTGGCATGGGAGGAAGAGGAGGAGGAAGAGGGATCATTTCCACGGTTATCAGGCCAGTCATTTACAAGTGTCTCGGAGGATCGGTTCCTGCTCCAACAGAGTCCAGGTACACAACTGTCCAGTCAGAACACAGTTCTAGAGGATGAGGAGGAGGAGGATGATGAGGAGGAGGAACCATGTTCACAGCAGGGTGGTATCCAAAGCAGCTCATGGGGATCACTAGAGCGTGGCTGGGGGGATACATTAGACGCAGACGATACACCTCCCACAGAGGACAGCTTGTCGTTGCCTCTGGGCAGACTGGCACACATGAGCGACTACATGCCCCAGTGGCTGCGCAACGACTGCCGAGTAGCCCACATTCTAACCAGTGCTGATTACTGAGTGGCCACCCTTCTGGATCCCCGCTACAAGGACAACGTGCTGTCCTTAATTCCGTCACTGGAGCGTGATCGTAAGATGCTCGAGTACAAGCGCACACTGGTAGACGAGCTGCTGATGGCATTCCCACCTGACAGTGGGGGCTCAGTAAAAGCACAAGGCGAAGGCAGAGGAGGAGGAAGAAGTCGCCAATGCAGCTGGGGCACCGCCAGCACCTCAGAAGGGAGGTTAGCATGGCCAAAATGTGGAAAATCTTTTTCAACACGCCATAACAACAGCACCACTGGCTGATATGGAACGTCTTAGCAGGAGGCAGCATTTCAGCAACATGGTGGAACAGTACATGTGCACACGCCTACACTTACTGACTGATTGGTCTGCCCCATTCAACTTCTGGGTCTCTTCTGTCCACATGGCTTGAGCTTGCCCTTTACGCCTTGGAGGTGCTGACCTGCCCTGCGGCCACTGTATTGTCTGAACGTGTGTTTAGCATGGCAAGAGGGGTGATCACAGACAAGCGCAGCCATCTGTCCACAGCCAACATAGACAAGCTCTCGCTCATTAAAATGAACCAGGCATGGATCCCATAGGACTTGTCCGTACCTTGTGCTGAATAGACAAGTATACCGGCCACATCCAGCCATTTTTATACTCCACCGCACTTTTCTTTGTGTTCTCTTTTCCATTTCCCAATGTTTTGGGGCCTTCGCAAATTTATAAAGTATAAAGAAAGAAAGAAAGAAAAAAAACAAAAACAGTCTTGACCATCTCCTCCTCCACCGCCGCTTTCACCTACACTGCCACATCTGCCGCCTCCTCAACCTCCTACTCCACTTTGACCTCCGCCTCCTTGTTCAAGATTGTTATTTTGTACAATCCCTTTAAGGTACCATATGATCTATTAACAAAGAATACTATACATACCAGCAGAGCTTCTCTTTGACATAAATCTTCACCTTCTGCAAAATTAAAATCCCCAACAATTTGCTCAGTAGCCACAAATGGCCCTCAGGCTACCTCAGACTACTTGTAGAATCCTCTACAAAACTGTTACCAGCTGCAGATACTATTGTGCACTCAGAGATGGAATTGGCATTTCTGGGTCTCCAAACAAAGTTGTGTAAACTACGATATTTGCCCAACTTGTACAGCCTTTACCTATTTTATGTTCCCCAGCACAGTATAATGCCCCCTTATGTGCCTTCAACATAGTATAATAGTCCCTTATGTGCCCCCACGTTGACGTCGACCCCTCAGTGCAGATACACTATTTATCCTGAGGTTAAAGAAGAGCTACAGCAAAGGTCCTCTGCTTTCTGGGGTCCCACACATTTGTGTGGTTTGTGTGATAGTAATGACCACCACTGTGTGTACTAGTAACACCATGGAGTTTGTAGTGGCATCAGGGAGTTTACTAGAACTTAATACCATGAGTAAACCATATAATTGGCAATTACATATCTAGCTGTTGCCACAGATGGGCTGTTGGGTTACATGATGGACAGACAGAAAATCACTGCAGCATAGAAGCAAACAATAACTGATGGGGACCAGGAACACCTAGCATGGCAATGGTCTTCATTTTAAAAGGTGAATATCATATGCTTTGTTATTTTGCTATTTGCAGCCTCTGGACAAGTTTTATTGATGCTTGGACAGCCCGTTCCAATGCAGATTGAGACATGCAACATTGTCCTTCCATCAATGATAGTATTTTTTAATTTTTTTATTTTATTTCATTTGCATATTTGATGCCAATCATTCTACACCTCTCTATATAATCACTATCTCCCTTATCGGTGCTCTTTGTATTCACCTACAGCCTCAGTGTGCATCCATCAGTTGGTCCCTCTGAAATATTGACTATTCCACAAGGCCTCCTTCCTCTCTGATGTGGTCCATACACCTAATTTATTAATTTGCTCTCTATCACTGATGTTTCTCCACTCCTGTTCCTCTCAGTTTCCCAATACTTCTTTGTTCCCCAGCCTACTAAGATTTTCCCTTTCTACATAAAGACAGAGGAGAAAATATATATTTTGTATTCTGACGATGAAAGTGAAGTCTTCTCCTCAAGAAAGTATGAAAGCTTTATTGCATTTAACAATTGCAGCCTGTCATTCACTGAGTCGGTTGATCAAATACCCCTTTACAATAATTTATATCAAGGCCAGCTGTGTTGTTCTTCCTATAGAGACCCTTGAATCAATTAAGGTACATGTCACCTCTGCACACGGAAGTATACAGATTCCAAGGTCTTACATTAGCTTTTTCCTGTATGACTTTACTAGTACATAAAGAAATGCTATTATATTGGATGATGATGTGAATTTGTCATGGTTGTATCATTTTATGTTAGCTACTTCATCCTATCCTAAAGAAAATAGAGCGCTATCATATGTACATTAGTACTGTAAAACCATTGTCTTATCAAATTACACCGCAACTACCAGTAAAGTAACTTACTAATTGTCTTTGAACCGCTGATCCCAGTAAGAAGGGGTCATCATTATCCTCATCTCTAGGACAGAGTGGACAGTGGTTATAAAGAGTGCCTCTCACACTGGATGAGTTACACGACCTTCTGATTTTAATGGGAGATGTGGAAATTGGACATAGGTGTCAGCCAAATACTCTTGCTACTCTCCCTACACACCACATATTTTCACTGGGGAGAGTGGAGAAAATTACTGTCAGACTTCTTTGCTTTGCTGGTGTCATTCCAGGGGAATGAAAGGATCTGGTGAAAATTTTTTTTTTTTTCCTGATTCTTCTCTATCCCCAAAAACTGTAGGTTTGGCAAATAATACTAAAAATAAACAACCCTTTTTAAGATATTGATAAGCTATTCTTATGTTAGATTATCAATATCAGATTGGTGGGGTCGAACACTATATTGTGGGAACCTCAGCTACCAGAAATAAAACAATGTTAGGAGCCGGATATGTAAAGCTCCACTGTATAGTAACCATGCCAAGTTACTACAGCTCAGCTCCTAAACACTTAAAAGTTAGGCCATCAATATATTGATGATAAAGAAAAAAAAAACATTGGGCACAAGAGAACTTCACAGCTAGCACCTCTTGATTAATCAGTCCTAGTATATCACAGTATACATGTTAAGAAGTCTGGGATAGGGTCAGGACCCTTCAAATATGAGTATATGTTTGAATTTATTGTAAGTGTCCACAGCTTCTCAGGTAACTTTGCTGTACAGAAAATGCACAACAAACTTAGGGTTATCTTAAATTTCCTTTCAGAACTGAGCGTGCTGAAAATCACTTTCTCAATGTACTGATGCTTAATACAAGCACCTGAAAGACTGCATGTCTCAAAATTGTGGTGTGTCTCTAGTTCGTCCATCAGCCACCATGGGGATCTTTGACAGTCAGGAGCTCACACAGATTTCAGGAATAATTTACACCAGTTTTCTGGTGTGCCAGGCCACCTAGTAATGTGATTTGACGTCAGACGTCATATCATCAGACCTGGGCGTGAAGACAATAGGACTATGAAGACCCCATTGTATCAGAAACTTGGGTTGTGGCTTTCACTGTCAGTGGAACACTGCAACACTTGCTGTTAGGGAGGCTATATGTCTTGTTGTTCAAGAACAAAACTGTTTGGTAACATTGGTGTTGTGGCATTAATGAGGCACTGTGGCTGGATTTTTATTCATGGAGAGTGTTGTGCATGTGTCACGACCTGTTGTTCGGTCATGACACTGTTGCGCCGCATGTGGTTGCCAGCGGCAAGGTTTGTTGTTGCCGCATGTGAGGGCTATGTTGTTGTTGGCCTCACGTGCATTTGCCGCTGGCAACAGGGTCGTTACTGCTTGCGGGTCTGTTTTCCCCTTTTGTGCACTTCCCCTTCTTTGGTGTGTACAGGGTTAACGTGTGTTTGTTAGGTGTGGTGGGTGTGACCTCAGGCCTCCTTATATGTTGGTGTGGTGGAGCCTGAGGTCAGATTTGTTTTTTTGTCTGTCTGTGTAGGAGCTCTGCTCCCTGGCAGAATGTCAGTTTGTGTGAGCCACCCTTATTTGTTATATTGTTTATTGATTGTTCATTGCTTGTTGTATATGGTTTCCCCTCCTGTGTGCATCCGCTAGCCCTTCCCCCACCTGGTGTATGTTTTGGTGTGGGTTTGCGTGTAGGTTTGTGTTTCAGTGTGTGCTCTGGAAGGGGCTTGCTTACCCGGAGTGGTATAGCTTAAACCAGATGGTGTGCTGCCCTGCCAGGATCTCCCCCATGCATCTGGTGTCCGCATGGGGGTCCAGGAGGTCCTGGTGCTGGTTCGGCATCTCCAGTGCGGCAAGTAAGTGTGGGCTTTGTGGATGTGGTTTGCTCTGTTACTTACCTGTCGTGCGTGCGTACACTGTCTGGTTCCCGGCTGCTGTGGGGCCTCTGGAGACGCCTGCTCATCCGTTGTCCTGGATGAGCGGGTGGTCTCTGCCCTCTCACCATCCTAGGGCAATACAAGGACGCCAGGGCTCTAGGTTCCTGAGTTATGGGCCCTTCTACCATCAGGGTCGGCCCATACAGATAGGAGACCAGGGCAGTATAGGGACCCACTAGGAGGTGACCTGCTCCCTGTTCCCTGTATCTTGGCCTAGCAGCCGCGGACATTGCACGGTGGGGGGTTTCCTCCACTCCCCACTGTGACAGTCTGGCATTGTCAAAGTAACAGTTAGCCTGGAATTGTGAAGTGGGGCAGTGTGGCTGGCATTGGTGGTGTCAATGTGGGTGGCACTGGAAAAGTAATGGTTAAACGTGTTCTCTGGTTCTATAATGAATTTTTTTATGTGACAGAGTACTCTAAACACTGCATATTTCTGCCCCATATACAGTAACTGTTTATTATGTCAGTCAGCACTTACCTTCGCTTGTTCTCGGCATCACTGCATCCTAGCACGATGTTTACAGGCAGAACTTCCTGTTTTCTTCAGCTTCCTGTTATGTTTACTAAACCAATGTAGTATGCTTGGCCCTGTGATATTTTACAAGGCTTGCTCTGCCTGTTAAACTGTTCCCTCTGTTCCCCTAAATGTCTCCTCGCTATGTTTATTGCAAAGCATGCTGGGTTTGGTTAGCTGATGAAAACAGGAAGTTTTGTGTGTAAACTTCCTGACAGGATGCAGTGATGTTGAGAATAGGGGAAGGAAAGTGCTAACATGAAAAACAGGTAATGCAGCAGGTATATACAGCAGAAATAGCTGTTTTGGAGCACTGCCAATTATATTAGGAGACCAAATAACTCATTTAATAGTAGTAAAGGTGTAGCTAGGCTATCCTTCATCTGGAACTCCAGTCCTGTATCTAGCCAAGGTAGAGTGGTATGTTAATGCTTCCAGCATTCATCATCCCTAGCTATGCCCCTGGTAAAGTCAGTGGGTAGGGTTGACAAGGTAGTCTAGACAGGGAGCTTGCTGCAACTCCTGAATCTTGTATCTAGGGCTGTATTCAGTAGTAGGTGGTATTGCATGTAGTGAACAATCTTGTATCTGCAGTATGTCCACAACATTTTAACAATGCGGAACCATTTGGTAGCTGTTCACACTTTGCTCACATTAGCAAGCAACACACTGCTATTATTACCAAGTGCAGACAACACTTCAACAACAGTAAGGGTCATGCACTAATCTAAATACTAAAGTAAAAGTGCCAGTCATCTGAAATTCTTTGTGGCCTGTATCTGAGTCAATTGGCAAAATATCAACTTCCATTTATGTTTTACTGGTTTTGATTTCCATGCACCTCCCTTGAGTGTAGTGCACATTCTTGTAAGGTGATACATCGGCATTGTAGGAGCTAAAAGTCCTAAGTTTAATGGGTTTGCTTCTTTAGTGGTTATTTTTCCTTGGAAAAACAAATGCATTAAAATTCTGGTAGCAGTATATATATCATATTTTCAAGGTATAAAATATCACACTGAGACATTAGGCAATTCCAGTTGGTTAGGTTAATGACAGCGTGAGTGCAATGTGCTAGAGACATCAGCCTCACAATAATAAGATTAATGAGGTGCAGTCACCGGAGCGCTCTGATTTGTGATGATTTTAGCAGCTCTTTAAAATGATCATAAAAATTTGCATGAAAATTGTCAGATATTTGAAGCAAGACGAAATATGAAAATTGTAAATGAGAGTTTTGATCACATTAATTTCAAGGAATCAAAAATGCAAGCTAAGGCTTATACAGTCGGGCACATTCTTCAGTAGGTGTGAGGTTAGGTCGGTTCAGCTTTGTCTATGTGGGTGTCCTAGTAGCATATTATGGTAAGGCACACCCCTATATTTTGCCATGTATTATGCCACATTAAAGAGTAGCGCAGACACTGGAGTGGTGTCTTGTCATGGAATACTTGGAAACTTGGCTGACTGAGAGGTTAAAAGCATAACGTTTCAGCACATCACTCAATCTGTACTTGGTAATTGTGAAAACTAGACCACTATCTTATACAGTTTCACAAGACTGGATCTCTCTGTAGAGCATTTTCCAAGAAGCCCCCACAGATTGAAACCATAGATGCTGCATTGGTTACTAATGAGAATTTTATATTCCATGAAAAGGTATTTCTTTGGTAAGAAGATATGGCATAGCACTTGAACATGTCATGACTTCATGATTATTGGGGGTCCAGCATCTGATACTCACACCCATCAGAATACATTGGCCCTGATTTATCAAGCCTTCACTTCAGAAATTGGGCTTTTGTGACTTTTTGCATTTGAACGCCGCTCCCTCCAATTTTGAAATATGGGTTGCAAAGTGAGCTGTTAATGAATTTCACTCCATGATTTATTATTGAAACTGTTTTAAAAAGTCGCAATCTCATTCCAGTAGGAGGGTGGAGTGTTAGGTTTAAGCATAAGACAAATTTATCAAACATGTGACATTTAATAAATGTGGCATAAAGTACACCAACACAGACTTACGCAAAACTGACTTCAGATATTACCCACATGATAAATCCCCCCACTTTTTCCATTGTTGTGCAGGGATCTGTGTTCTAAGGATTGGTAGGTTTGTGGAGTTGCATATTGGGAACTGTATGCATTGTTAACCGGTTCGCTACCAGCACCGTACATCGGGCAGGTGCAAGAGCTGCGCCAGCCCGATCAGGTGCAGGGGTCCAGCAGTGACTAATAGCCGAACCCCTGCTGTATGCGCATTTTTGCGAATGTCCTTCTGCCCCCGAGGATTGCTGGGCATTTCTCTTTGTATCCTGTTACCTCCTCCTCCTACTCAGCTCCCTCTTCCTCTACCTCCTCCTCATCCACCGGGCGTAACACCTTCACCACCCACAGCAGCACAGCCAGGGGGAAACGACAGCAGGGACAAACCCTGCACCGTGCAGGAGCTGTGGACAGGTATGGAACCACAGCCCGGCCTGGTGTTGTGCACTAATGGGCGAAATATACTAGCAGGTCTGGGCCTAGCCGGTTTGACACACATCCCCTGCCTGCGACATGTGCTGAATTTGGGGTGCAGAAATTCCTAAACACCAGACAGTGAAAATCAATTCAGTTAACCGAACACACACAACACCCCCAGCCCCCCTTTCACTCAAACCATTAACAAACTATTTACAAATTTTCTTAAAAACATATTAAACTAACTATAATGCAGCTAAACTTACTATATAAACAAACAAAACTATATACACGCCTTATCCTTAACTTAAGGCCAGTGACATCCAAGTGGCTTGAAGGGAGGGTTCCTGCACCAACATAGTCCCTGACCTGGAACACAATTGTCCAGCCAGGGCACAGTTCTGGAGGATGAGGAGGATAAGTAGGATAAGGAGGAGTAGGAGGAACCATGTTCTCAGCAGGATGGCAACCAAGCCAGCTCACGGGCAGCTGGGTCACCATCAGCACCTCAGAAGGCTGGGTTAGCATTGGCGAAATGTGGGAAAGCTTTGTCATCACACCACAACAATAAGTGCACTTGAGTACAAGAATGTTTGGTTGAGGCCGGTAAAAATGTCTATTCTGCACAAGTTACAGACAAGTCTTGTGGGATCCAAGCCTGGTTCATTTTAATGAACGTTAATGTTGATCACGAATTTTCTAATTGCAAATTTTGATCGCGAATATCGGCACTTCGAGAATTCGCGAATATTTAGAATATCGCAAAATATATTCGCAATTGCAAATATTTGTTTTTATGCAAACTTGTTATATGCAAATTTTCGCAATAATGATGTCAGTATTTTCTTATTGTGAAAATTCGCATATAAAAAATTTGTATAAATTTGCATACAAATTCGCATAAACTGGCATTTAAAAGATAACTTTTAAATACCAGTTTATGCAAATTTTTATGCAAATTTGTATGCAAATTTGTATGCAATTTTTTTCAATCAAGAAAATAATGACTAGAGATTACGAATTTGCGAATTTTCGAATATATGGCGAATATTCGGCCAAATATTTGCGAAATATTGCAAATTCGAATATTGCCCTTGCCGCTCATCACTAAATGAACGTGAGCTTGTCCACGTTGGCTGTGAACAGGCGGCTGCATTTGTCTAATGACACCCCCTGCCGTCTTAAATACACGTTTAGACAATACACTGGCTGCAGGGCAGGCCAGCACCTCCAAGGCATAAGGGGCAAGCTCAGGCCATGTGGAAAATTTGGAGACCCAGAAGTTGAATGGGGCAGAACCATCAGTCAGTAAGTTTAGGCGTGTGCACATTTACTGTTCCACCATGTTGTTCAAATGCTGTCTCCTGCTAAGACGTTTCATATCAGCTGTTGGTGCCGCTTGCAGTGGCGACAAAGCATTTCCACATGTCGGCCATGCTAACCCTGCCTTCTGAGGTGCTTGCCGTGACCCAGCTGTGTTGGCGACCTCTTCTTCCTCCTCCTCCTATGCCTTCGCCTTGTGCTTCCACTTGTCCCCCTGTGTCAGTTGGGAATGCCCTCAGGAGCGCATCTACCAGCGTGCACTTGTAGTTGCGCATCTTCCTATCACGCTCCAGTGAGGGAATTAAGGATGGCACATTGTCTTTGTAATGGGGATCAAGCAGGGTGGCAACCCAGTAGTCAGCACAATATAAAATGTGGGCATCTCTGCGGTCATTGTGCAGACACTGCAGCATGTAGTCTCTCATGTGTGCCAGGCTGCCCAGAGGTAAGGATAAGCTGTTCTCTGTGGGTGGTGTATTGTCTGTGTCCTCCGTATCCCCCCAGAAATGCTCCAGTGATGGCCATGAGCTGCATTGGGTGCCACCCTGCTGTAAACCCGGTTCCTCCTCATCCTCCTCCTCTACCTCATGCTCCTCCCCCTCCTCGTCCTCCGGAACTGTGCCCTGGCTGGCCAAATGTGTACCTGGCCTCTGCTGGTGCAGAAACCCACCCTCTGAGCCACTTCGGAATGACTGGCCTGAAACTCTTTGAAATGCACCCTCTTCCTCCTCCTCTTCCTCCTGTGCCACATACTCTTCCATCATCGCCCTAAGTGTTTTTTCAAGGAGACATAGAAGTGATATTGTAATGCTAAGAATGGCATCATCACCACTGGCCATGTAGGTTGAGTACTCGAAACACTGCAACAAGGCACACAGGTCTCGCACGGAGGCCCACTCATTGGGTAAAGTGGTGCTGTTCCGCAAAGCGACTGACCCGTTCCTGCTGCAGCTGAAACTCCACTATCACCTGCTGCTGCTCGCACAGTCTCTCCAGCATATGCAAAGTGAAGTTCCACCTCGGGGGCACGTCACATATGAGGCGCGAAACGGGAAGGCCGAAGTTTTGCTGCAGCACAGACAGCAGCAGGGTGAGAATGCCGAAAGCGAGCAGAGACGGACCGCACTTTCTGCAGCAGCTCTGACATGTCTGGGTAGTTTTTAAGGAATTTCTGCACCATCAAATTCAGCACATGCCTCAGACAACGGATGTGCGTCAGACCGGCTAGTCCCAGAGCTCCAATGAGATTTCGCCCATTATCGCACACCACCAGGCCGGGCTTGAGGCTCACTGGCAGCAACCACTCATCGGTCTGTTCTTCTATGCCCCTACACAGCTCCTGTTCGGTGTGGGGTTTGTCTCCCAAACACATGAGTTTTAAAACCGCCTGCTGACGTTTACCCCTGGCTTTGCTAAAGTTGGTGGTGAAAGTCTTTCGCTGACAAGATGAGGAGCTGGTAGAAGAGGTGGAGGAGGTAGAGGAGTAGTAGTAGGAGGCAACAGGAGGCAAAGAATAATGCCCTGCGATCCTCAGTGGTGGAAGGACATGCGCCAAACCGCTACCTGCCTCGTGCCCAGCCTCCACTACGTTTACCCAGTGTGTAGTTAGGGAGATATAGCATCCCTGCCCGTGCTTACTGGTCCATGTATCTGTGGTTATGTGGACCTTTCCACAGATGGCGTTGCGCAGTGCACACTTGATTTTATCCTCCACTTGGTTGTGCAGGGAAGGGACGGCTCGCCTGGAAAAGTAGTGGCGGCTGGGAACGACGTACTGTGGGACAGCCACCACCATCAGCTGTTTAAAACAGTCCATCTCCACCAGACGGAATGACAGCATTTCAAAGGCCGGTAATTTTGAAATGCTGGCATTCAGGGCCAGGGATTGAGGGTGGGTAGGTGGGTATTTCCTCTTTCTCTCCAGTGTTTGGGAGATGGACAGCTGAACGTCTGACATGGTGGAGATGCTTGGTGATGGTGACGGAGGTGGTGTTGGCACATCCTCTGTTTGCTGGGTGGCAGGTGCCACTGTGACTCCAGAGGTGGAGGAAGAGACAGAGACAGCAGCAGAAGAGGAAGCAGGAGGAGCCTGAGACCTTTCTTGGTTTTTAAGGTGTTTACTCCACTGCAGTTCGTGCTTTGCATGTAGATGCCTGGTCATGCAGGTTGTGCTAAGGTTTATAATGTTTATGCCTCGCTTCAGGCTCTGATGGCACAATGTGCAAACCACTCGTGTCTTGTTTTCAGGACATTTTCTGAAGAACTGCCATGGCATTTAACTCCTTGGAGCTGGCTTTAGTGTGCTCGGTCTCTGGGTGCAGTGGGCAGTAGCATGCATACTGTCTCTGGAACGGCCGCTCCACTTTGCACCCTGCTCCCTGTTTTGCTGTGCTTTTGCCTCTGTACGACCACCGCCTCTTCCTCAGAACTGCATATGTCACTAGCATGACCTTGAGTCCAGTTGGGGTCTAGGACCTTATCATCCACCACATCATCTTCCACCCATTCTTAACCCCTTCACTCCTCGTCGGTCTACACACTGCAGAAAGCCGCAGCAGTTGGTACCTGTGTTTCGTCATCATCAGATATGTGCTGCCGTGGTATTCCCATTTCCTCATCCTGCAACATAAGTGGTTGGGCATCAGTGCACTCAGTGTCTTCCACTTCTGGGACAGGGCTATGTGGATGGCCCGGGGAAACCCTGCCAGCAGAGTCATTAAAAAGCATAAGAGTCTGCTGCATGACTTAGAGCTCAGATTGCTTGGCTGATTTGCAAGGGGGTAAGGTGAAAGACTGATGGGCATGGGCTGCAGGTGCCAACTCTGAGCTTTTTGCAGAAGACTCGTGGGAGATAATGTGAAGGAACTGGAGCCACTGTCGGCCACCCATCACGTGATCCATGCGCATGGGGCGCTCTGACATCATTCTGGAGCACTCCGGGAGCCGCACGGGCGGTAAGTATACTGCTCCCCCGCTCCCCACTACTACTATGGCAACCAGGACTTTAATAGCGTCCTGGCTGCCATAGTAACACTGAAAGCATTTTGAAGACTTTAAATGCTTTCAGTTCACTTGCGTTGTTACGGATCCGGCGGGCACTTCCGGCTACGGAAGTGCACACCCGATCCTAACAACGCAAGTGTGAAAGAGGCCTTAAGCAATTACTCATTGGAAGAAATAAAACTTTTCATTTTCACAGTTAAGTGTTTCCAAATTCTGTAAAACGCTTAGGGGGCCAAAGTGGTCAGTACCTCCCTAATATATTCTTTAAGGGGCGTAGTTTCCAAAATGGGTTCACATTTTAAGGGTTTCCACTGTAGGGGTACATTAGGATTTCTTATAATACAAAAGGGTGCCTAAAAACCATTCAAAATCTGCCTCCAAAATCCATATGGCGCTGTTTTCTTTCTGACCACTGGCACATGCCCAGAGAGCAGTTTACAGCCACATATTGGGTATTTCTTTAAACTGCAGAATCAAAGTAATGCATATTGAGCAGAAAAAGAAAGATTCCAGCACTCCAGTAAATTCAGTTTAAAAAGCCTTGGCATCCTTTATTTTCGGTGGACGTAATCAACATACAAGGATAAGTTTTTCCAGCATGATTACACCTGTGCAGCGGTCAAATGCATATTGAGGTTTATTTTGTTGTTAACCCTTGCTTTGTTGCAAGAGAAAATTGTCAAGCATAAAAAATGTACCAAAAAAGTGACATGTTGAAATTTCACCTCCATTAATTTTTGTGGAACACCTCAAGGGTTAACAAAGTTTTTAACATGAGTTTTGAATAATTTAAGGGGTATAGTTTATAAAATGGGGTCATTAATGGGTGGTTTACACTATGTAAGCCCCTCAAAATCACTTTATAACTGAATTGGTGCTTAAAAAAAATGTTTTCGGAAATTTTGGTGAAAATTGGAAAAATGCTTCTAAAACTCGAAGCCTTCTAATGTCCTAAAAGAATAAAATGACATTTACAAAATTATTCCAACATAAAGCAGAAATATGGGGAATGTTGATTGATAACTATTTCATGAGGTATTACTATCTGTATTTAATGTAGGAAAATTCAAATTTAGAAAATTGTGAATTTTTCCAAATTGTTGGTACATTTTGGATCATTTTATAAATAAAGGTGAAATATATTGACTATGCGGCTATCATGAAGTACAATGTGTCACGAGAAAACAATCTCAGAATGGCTTGGATAAGTAGAAGCATTCCAAAGTTATTACCACATAAAGTGACGCATGTCAGATTTGCAAAAAATCGGCCTGGGATTTAAGATGAAAAGTGGCTCGGTAGTGAAAGGGTTAAAGCCCTATTCACACGTCTGCAATGTTCGTCCGCACCCATTCCGCAAATCTGTGGAACGGGTGCGGACCCATTAATTTTGAATGGGGACGTGATGGATGCGGAGAGCACACACTGTGCTCTCCGCATCCGCATTTGCGGAGCGTGCCGCCGATCTTCCGGCCGGCGGCTCCGCAATAATATAGAGCATGTCCTATTCTTGCCCGCAATTGCGGACAAGTATAGGCATCTCTATAGGGCTGTTGGCAAGGTGTGTTGCGGATCCGCAACACACTACGGACATGTGAATTAGGCCTAAAGCAAAGGGTTGCAGTGGTGGAGAGATACTTTGTATAGGCTTGGTCATACCATAATTGTTATGAAGTAGCACCTTAGTGAGTGGGTAACTTATTGCCCCTACCTAGGTTCGTCAGAGCGTGCATGTGGTGCATGAATGGTATGACAGACTTCGCAGTAGTCCAAGGGTGGTTATAAATATTCCCCAAGTTCCCACAAGGTCAGTTAGGGTATGGCACCTATAAGCAGAGTCGGACAGGGGTGCCTAGGGCCCTCTAGTAAAATTAATTCTAAGGGCCCACTTTACAGCTACGTGGTGATATTACCTGATCGTACAGTGGTAGGTAGCATCAAGACCTTACAAGATGCCTAATCATGGGGTCCCTGCGGTGACTTCAAGAAAGCATGTCCCTGGGTAAAGAGTATACTGACCAGTATGCCTCTTTACCTAGAAGTCATCTCAACCACCTGATGCATCTATAATAATAAGGTGGATAGTTTAATAAATAATTTACCCATTTTTAATATGAACATAGGCTGGTTGAGATGCTGTATGCTGCGTATCTATATGTCGTGAAGTCAGTCCAGTTTATCAGGTGTTATGTGTTACTGAGCAAAGTGGTAGACTTTGGCTAGGTGTAGCTGTTGGTGGTCTGAGATGAAGCAGAGATTGAATTTTATTTGCCGCAAATTTTCTCTTGCTTCATGGTAACAAACCGATTTTCCCTGAATGGTGTTAAAAAATAAAAAAATATCTTACCTCAAAGTTACCTCACTCGTTTGAGTGCTGGATGCTGCATGAAATCCCGTGTGCGATGATGTATGATGTCACCGCGAAAGCTGTCATTGCACCGACTACTTACAAAGCTTACTTGCGCTTTGTGACAAAGTAATTTGTCACAAAGTGGATTTTTTTTGTAGAATTAGGTGAAGAAGCTGTATCGAATTTTTCAATACTTCGTTCATCACTTTACATAGCCTTTAATAGAATGAAGAAAAAACATACTGACACCAAGATATAACTTCTCGTCCTCCAAATCACTGATAAGACTGGCCTCATGCACACGACCGTTTTTTTATGCTGTCCGCAAAAAGGGGTTCCGTTGTTCAGTGATCCGTGTCCGTTTTTGCCTTCCGTTGTGTTTCCGTGTGTCTTCCGTTTTTTTTAGCGGACATGACGCAAAAGATTTTACCAAAAGACAGGCTGACAAATTTTGCCAAGTGCCTGCCAAGGGATCCGCAAAAAAAACGGACGCGGAACGCGGATGACACACGTATGGCCATCCGCATTTTTTCACGGTCCCATTGACTTGAATGGGTCTGTGAACTGTTTTTCACGGACAAGAATAGGACAGGTTATATTTTTTTGACGGACTGGAATCACCAACGCGGAGGACAAACGGTGCATTTGCCGAGTTTTCCACGGACCCATTGAAAACCAATGGGTCCGCAGAAAATCACGAAAAACGGAGCAATGGACACAAAGTCAAACAACGGTCGTGTGCATGAGGCCTAAATGTATGCCTGCAGATTACATTGCATTTTCATGGTTACAGGTGCCTTTTAAGAGATGCAGTCTTCTTAACAAATTTGGGTCATCTTCTGACAGTCTGTGCGACGGAAAATCAAATCTATGAGCTGGCTTACAGTTGTGTTCAAAATTATTCAACCCCCAATGCTGTAAAGGGTTTTAGGGAATTTAGTGTACATTTGTAATTGTGTTCAGAATAAAATCTTACAAGGACTTTTTACCAAAATGCAACTAAAATCACACCAATTGTTTTTGTAATACAGTATTAAATGTTTTGTGATTTCTTCATTGACACAGAACACAGTGTCAAGGAGCAGCAATCAAGCATAATAAGCACCAATTAGGCAGATGTAAAGTGACTGTGATACTCAGCTCCTTCTAGACATTTACTGGTGTGTTTACAAACATGGTAAAGGATGGTCCAGGAAGACAAGAGAAGAGGTGATTTCTCTTCACAGGAAGGGCAATGGCTATAAGAAGATTGCAAAGATGTTAAACATACCAAGAGACACCATAGGAAGCATCATTCGCAAATTCAAGGCAAAGGGCACTGTTGAAACGCTACCTGGTCGTGGCAGAAAGAAGATGCTGACTTCGACTGCTGTGCGCTACCTGAAGCGCAAAGTGTTGAAAAGTCCCCGTGTGACTGCTGAGGAACTGAAGAAAGATTTGTCAGATGCGGGTACTGAAGTTTCAGCTCAGACAATAAGGCGCACACTGCGTAATGAAGGCCTCCATGCCAGAACTCCCAGGCGCACCCCCTTGCTGTCTCCAAAGAATAAGAAGAGTCGACTGCAGTATGCCAAAAGTCATGTGGACAAACCACAAAAGGTTTGGGATAGTGTTCTGTGGACTGATGAAACAAAATTAGAACTGTTTGGGGCCATGGATCAACGCTATGTTTGGAGGAGGAAGAACAAGGCCTATGAAGAAAAGAACACCTTGCCTACTGTGAAGCATGGTGGGGGGTCAATCATGCTTTCGGGCTGTTTTGGTTCTACAGGTACAGGGAAGCTTCAGCATGTGCAAGGTACCATGAATTCTCTTCAGTACCAGGAGATATTGGATGAAAATGTGATGCAGTCCGTCACAAACCTGAGGCTTGGGAGACGTTGGACCTTTCAACAGGACAATGATCCCAAGCATACCTCCAAGTCCACTAGAGCATGGTTGCAGATTAAAGCCTGGAACATTTTGAAGTGGCCATCGCAGTCACCAGACTTAAATCCGATTAAGAACCTCTGGTGGGACTTAAAGAAAGCAGTTGCAGCGCACAAGCCTGAGAATGTGACTGAACTGGAGGCTTTTGCCCATGAAGAATGGGCGAAGATACCCGTAGATCGCTGCAAGACACTTGTGTCAAGCTATGCTTCACGTTTAAAAGCTGTTATAACTGGAAAAGGATGTTGTACTAAGTACTAAGATTGAATGTCACTTGGGGGTTGAATAAAACTGATAATGATGTGAGCACAGAAAAGACATTTGTGGTTATTTCATCATAAATGTTATGTTATATTTGTCTGACTTACAAGTGCCTCTTTGATTTAATTGTAAACAAGATGACTGAAATGATCAAAATCAATGTCAAACTGGCCAAAACACTCAATTTCAGTGGGGGTTGAATAATTTTGAACACAACTGTATATTTGCACTATAACTTACACCAATTTGTGGCATACATTATAGAAAATCTTTTTGGCTGCGGGAAATCACGCCCTTCACACTATGCCCTACTGATTAAAAAAATAGAGCTGTGAACAGCGTAAGAAAACAAAGTATTTTTGGGGCAGATTTACTAATCCTATAAATGGTGTAAACGTAGGCTGTTTAGACCTGCACCAGATCTATCACAGGGGCTCAGGCTGGATGATAAATCTGGTGCAGTTTAAAACAGAATTTAAAGTTAGAATTGTGGTACAATTTTGGTGCTAAATGGTGCATCTTAGACCATATTCCATTTTATACTAAATCATGTCCCTTCCCACTAAGTCCTGCTGCCAGAGTCCGAGATGAAAACTTTATTGAAGACAACGGGTTTCGGCACTGAATCAGTGCCTTTTATAGTAATCAGCAAAGTATAGAGCTACTGCAGACCTACTGCAGATCAGATAGTGTGGGCCTATCCTGTGGATAGGCCATCACTTGTAAAGTAGTGGACGACCCTTTTAAGGAGCAATTTTCAATGGTCAAAACTATAATTTAGCATTTGGTGGGGGTTTTATAACAGCACAAAACTTGCATTAAAAGTAGTGCACAGTTTTTGTCTTGCTGTAACCCAGCTCTCATACCGGAAACTGTCCAAATCCCCACTGGATTCCATTATAGTCAATGGGGTCTGGCGGTGTATGGCGGGATATGGTTAAGTCTGGCAGGCTGTTCCTCTGCCGAAACAGCCAGCTGGATAGCTCTAGCGCAGGTGTGAAACTGGCCTTAGAGACAATTTTATGCTAGTTGATATTGTATAGGAGCAAGGTCAATGGATCAGTATATAAACTGAGAAAGAATACTAGGAAACAGACCCCTTAAGTCACTGTTACAATTTGACCTTAAAAATAATGTGTAAGTAAGTACCCGCAGCTCATGCTTAGCGGCTTATTATTTCCCATAATGCTTACTGCTTGACCACTTTTTTATCTTAGCTCCATTAGGGAAAAAACTGTGATTTGTGAGTACAACCAGGGCCGTCTTTAATATTGATTGGACCCTGGGCAAGAATTTACTTGGGCCCCCTGGATCCCGCCTTCCCACACCTTAGCATGCAATCACACCCTCCACCACCACATACACAACGTCATCAATACAATGCACAGGAATGTGAGTATATCATAGCCAACCCACTGCTTTCCCATAGAGAAGCATTGGGAGGCTATTGAACATGCGTGGCTTCATAGCGATGCTTCGAATCAATGCATTTCTATGAGAAGTGTTTAGCGTGAATGCCAGTGTTGCATGTTGTACAAAACTGGACTAGGAAGCACCTCTAGTGGCCGTCTGATGAGTGGCCACTAGGGGTATTCCTTGGCAGTAATATAAACACTACCTTTTTTTCTGAAAAGACTCTGTTTACATAAAAAACTTGAAGAGACATGCTATAGACCAGATCTACTACGTTTAGCTGTTGTGCCTCTGGTGACTATAGTGTCCCTTAATATAGAGGGGAAAAAAAGAATTAGCACAAAAGTATCAAATAAAATTGATGTATCATTATTCAAAAGATTAAAAAAGCACAACTTCTGCAGATTGCATTTTGCAGATTACTTTTTTTTTTACACTGTGCAGATAATACTGTACTACTAACCACTCCATCCCCCTCCCACCCCCTCCTCCACCCCCATCCCCTCCCTTCTCAACCACCCAGCACCCTTACTGACATAAAACAAGCAATATATTTAGTATAGCTTACAGTGAATTACTGTAAATACTTACAGGTCTGAAGACTGCAGCAGGCTCAGGATCAGTGCTCTGGGCAGCTGAGCTCAGGGCTGGAAGTGGGCACCACTCTGCAGTTCGGCTCACCCTAGCGTTGCAGTGCCTCCGTGTGATGTCACGGCGCGTGGCGTATGCAAAGGGCAGGCGAGGTCGGGAGGAGGAGCAAGCAAGTAAGTCCTTCACTATGCAAACCATGCCGCTCGCATAGTAAAGGATAGGATCAGGACATGGAGCCGGTGGAGCGGCAGTGGCATATCGTGGGTTGCCAGCACCCGTTGCAAGCCAAGTATTGTACCCCCCCCCAACCTGTGGCCATGCCCCTTTTTACAGATAATGTAGTAGATATAACTTGCAGTCATACTTAACACCACAGATAACACAGTGATAATGTAGTAGATGGGTGTGAGCCCCCAGAATTCAGAACACACACAGTGTGACCTGAAGTCTTGGTCCAGGCTGCTACAGTGTGGGCCAAATTCTATATATGTATATTACTACAGAACATACAGGGTAATATGGCGCCCCATACCTCTTATATCCAGTGACATCTCCTTTGATGTAGATGTTCTCCTTCCTCGTCTCCTCCTTTCAGACCTTCAGACCAGACCACCATTTTTCAGCCATTTCTCGTCTCTGCAGTTTGACAAAAAAAATCTTAGTTTACAACTTTTCCATTATCCTCCCATCTTTTGGACAAATTATCCTATGACCCCCAATACTGTGCCGCTGTGCGCCCCAATATTATACTGCAGAAACCGATAAACCCCCTGATAATACTAGTACCACACAGATAATACCCCCTTCAATAATTATTGGCATACAGTGCCCCCAAAAATAATTGTGGTAAGCTGATACTGTCCCAAGGTGCCCCCACAGTAATAGTGCTCCCAAAAGTCCCACCAATAGTAATAATTTTCTGCTAGAGCACACATTGTAGCAATAATGCTCCTACAGTACCCACAACATGTCCCCACTATGCTTCAGAAGTAATAATGCTCCCATAGTGCCTATACTAGTAATCATGTTCCCCATAGATCCCCAGTAGTAATAATTCTAGTTATAATGTGCCAGTGCAAAAAATACATTTTAATGCCCCCAGTTGAGATAATGTCCCCATAGCGTCTCCATAATGTGGCATTATAAAATACCCCTAAATAGTGCCCCTAGTAAATTCCCCCATAGCGCTCCTCTCCCCCCTTCCTCCTATTGCCCCCATAGTGTACCAGTATAAAATGCCCCATATATAGTGCCCCAGTAGATGCCCTCAGTGTCCCCCATAATTTGCAAGTATAAAATACCCCTTCTTAGTGCCCCCATAGATAAGCCCATAGTACTCCTCTCTCTCCTTCACCATAGTACCCACCATAATGTGTCCCAGTATAAATGTCCCCTATACAGAGCCCTCCATATAAAATACCCCTTCTTTGTAGAAGCCCCATAGTGTTCCTCTCCCCCCTTCCCCCATAGTGACCCCCATATATAATACCCCTTCTTTGTGGCCTCAGTAGATGCCCCCATAGTGCCCCCAATAATGTGCCATTAAGATGTGCTCCCATAGATGCCCCTATAGAGCGACACAATAATGTGCCAGTAAAAAGTGCCACCAATAATGTGCCAGTAAGAAGTGCCCCCATAGATGCCCCCACAGTGCTTCCCAATAATGTGCCAGAAAGATGTGCCACCATAGATGTCCCCCAATCATGTGCCAGTAACAAGTGCCCCCATAGATGCCCCCAATCATGTGCCTTAAGAAGTACCCTCATAGTGCCACCCAATAATGTGCCAGTAAGAAGTGCCCCCATAGATGCCCCCCTATCATGTGCCAGTAAGAAAATTTCATGTGGACAAGTCTGGGGAATGCAGTGGCCATAACCCCTTGCTCACAGTTTTCTCCTCTGTAAACAGTTCATGAACCCGTTCAGTGAGCTCTGTGAAGTGCCGCATGTTGCCCCATCTTGTTGGAAAAAGCAGGACATTTTTTCTTCTGGTATTAGTTGGTTGTAAAACTGTCCTAAGATGTCTAGGTAAATTATCGTATTCACAGTTGATTAGAAGACAATTGGACCCACTATTAGTGTTTCTGACATTTGGCACCAAGCACCAATTTTCTGGTTGTTAAGTGGTGTTTCGTGAGTCAAATGGGGATTTTCAGTGGACTAGTACCTCATATTCTTGGAATTTACGTGACCTGATAACTGAAACCCAGCTTGATCCGACATGAAGTCCAGCAATGGGTCCAAATATCTGTCAGCAATCATAGTCAGCAACTAAGTCCAGTAAGTTCCACATTTAGCTTTGTTAGACTCTTTCAGTTCCTGCACACATGTTATTCCGTACAGTTTCAGGTTCAGAGATTTCAGCAATCACTTCGTGATACACCATCTTGCTGAGACAGTCTTCGAGATGATTTTTGGAGGCTACTTGCAATGTTTAGCTGGTGGTTTTGTTCCTGAGTGCTTGTCAGCAAAAGTCTCTTGCGTTTCCTTAAAGGGGTTGTCTCATCTCAGACAATGGGGGCATAGCCCTCCACCACTTTCGGGGCTCCATTCTTGATATAGGTGTGGGTCCCAGTGGTGGGAACCGCAACTATCAGACAATGGAGGCATATCCTAGTGATATGCCCCATTGTCTGAGATGAGACAACTCCTTTACTCAATCTGCTTCGCACATAGCCTTCCACAATCACTATTCGCTATTCCAGGAAGAACACTATCTTTCTGATACAATAGGACACTTTTATCAAACTGAATAAATCTGTCTTAGTTGCCCATAGCAACCAATAAGAGCTCAGCTTTAAGTTTCTACAGGGCTCTATAAAAATGAAAGCTAAGCTCTGATTGGTTGTTGTGGACAATTGATTTACTATTAGGCAGTTTGATTTGGAGATTTTGTAGGCGGGCTACTTTTTTCGTGGACCTCCCTGTAGTAAGTAGATAGGTTATCGTCCTTTTCTGAGCTAACATCTTTTCATTTGTAATAATTGTTTGTAACATTGGGTGGCATGGGGGTGCTGTGTTCGAATCCAACCAAAGACATCTACTGAAGTTTGTATGTTCTCCCTGTGTTCACGTGATTTTGCTCGAGGTTCTCCAGGTTTCCTCCCACACCTCAAAAACATACTGACAGGTTAAAGGGGATGTCCCATGTAGATATTTCTGGCATATCCATGGGATCTGCTGCTATCTCAAGCACAGGGCCCTGCCATGAATGGAGAGCAAACTGTGCATGTGCAGCGTTCTTCATTCATGGCTATGGGATATCCAATAGCCGTGAATAGCTATGTCTTGAATTCCCATAGTGGTGAATAGAGGGGTGGCAGTACATGCACATTATCCTTTCCATTCAGTGCCACGGGGATACATAACAGTGAATGGAGATGATGCTGTGCATGCTTGGCGTGCTTTCCGTTCATTTTGGGGACCCCATTCTTGAGATAGGAGTGAGACCTGCACCTACCAGGCATTTATAGCATGTCCTATTGATATGCCATAAATGATGGGTATAGCCCTTTAATTGAAAATTTATGAAAATTGGCACTATTGTGGGTGTCTGAAATAAGGAAATTAGATTGTGCGCCCTACTGGGGATGGGAACTGTTGTGAGTGATTACCATCTCCGTACAACACTGCTGAAAATGTTGGTGCTATATAAGCAGAAGGAAATAATCTTTCAAATAATTCATACACATAACTGGAACTATAAATTCCATCCCTTTAGGTCCATTTCATGACACAGTCCCATGAAAAAATACTGGTTAAAGGGGTTGTCCAACGAAACATATTCTACAGTTTCCAAACCAGCACCTGGATCTGAAGATTTTTGTAAAAGCATGTAATTAAAAATTTTGTGTAATTAAAATGTATCTGTATAGCGCAACCTGCTGTTTTTTTCCCCTTATTTCTCTGTCTGGCTCACTGAGATGGCCGCACATGCTCAGTTTCATCCTTTACTTGCCTCCTGAGCTGTGATAGGGAGAGAGCTGCAGTAGAGGGAATGCCCCTGATCTGCAGCAGAAAGGACACTCCGCTGGAGCTGCCAGCTTGATATAAATCTAGAAGAGCAATCGGAGCAACAAATGGGTAGATCTTTTGATCGATGTGAGGTACAGGGTTCTAGCTTTGTTAGAAAGAGGTAGCCATGTACCATGTATATGATGTCTGATTTTTATTTTTTACATTAATCATGGGATAACCGTTTTAAGATCATATATATATATATATATATATATATATATATATATATATATATGAACAGAAAAATGGTGAGCAGCACACTGAGAAAGTGGGTGCAATTCCTCCCAAAATTGCCTCTGACCAAAGGCATGTATAGAGTGAAGAAACGGCAGGCAGCACTCCGGATATCGTGAAAAAAACCGTGGTTTATTAACCCAAAAGCAGTAGCAACGTTTCAGCTCTCACTATGGAGCCTTTGTCAAGCCATATTCACACGTGTTCCAATGCCAAGATATATAGTGCCTTCAATAATGTTTCCATTAAGACAGTGATTGGTATAATTATATAAAAATATTGTATAAACAATAAACTGTGGTATACAAAATTCAATTACATGATTGTGTCACATTGTATAAACATCATGATAAAACTACTGCTAAGTGATTATACATACTTTTTAGAGATATCAGCTTGCCATAAAGAAAGTTGTGAACCTGGAGCATGAGAAGACGCAGGACGCGATTTTTTACATATTTATTACTACTTGCAATTTTTCTGTTTCCATGGGCAACGCTACTTACATGAGGCGGCGGTGGCTATGTAATTCTGGTATTTGATTCTCTATTTGGGACGTTTCTCCTTGAATTTTTTTTGGGTGTATAGTTCGGGATTTGACAGGAGGATTGGGGTCTCCTTCCGCGATCCGCGATCTTCCTGTTCTAACAGGACAGCCATTTTTCACTGCGAGGGATCGCAGCGTGATGGAGTGTCCCCCGATTCCTTTTAACACCATTAGAGTATTCTATATTGAGGTGCACCACTATAGTTTGACATACTTGGTGGTTGCACTCTGGTTTAGTTACTCTGTGTATTTCTTACTATATGGGATAGCGTCCTGGTTACTAAGAGGCGTGATCATTCACGTCATCGAAGATAGGACTCTGCGCATGTCCGCGGGAGGCCACGCCGTCCATGTTTGTTCCTGGCCCTGGTAACAAAGTTCTCTGACAAGACCATTTCCTGGATCTCGCGAGACTACGCTAGTTTGGCGCATGCCCAGTACATTGACATCCACGCTCAGCGGACCTGCCATTGACTCATGCTCCAAGTATGTTTTTAACAAACTTTTTTTGATCACCTATCAGGTGTAATCAGGTGTATTTGATTAATTAATTTCACATGATCATGGATCTATGAATATTACACTGTATGTATAATCACTTAGCACGAGTTTTATCATGATGTTTATACAATGTGACACAATCATGTAATTGAATTTTGTATACCACGGTTTATTGTTTATACAATATTTTTATATAATTATACCAATCACTGTCTTAATGGAAACATTATTGAAGGTACTATATATCTTGGCATTGGAACACGTGTGAATATGGCTTGACAAAGGCTCCATAGTGAGAGCTGAAACGTTGCTACTGCTTTTGGGTTAATAAACCACGTTTTTTTTTCACGATATCCGGAGTGCTGCCTGCCGTTTCTTCACTCTATATATATATATATATATATATACACACTGTATATATTATTATTATTGATTACAGTTATTCCTCAAATTATGGTATTGTGACTGACTGTAACCACATTTCAGTCAGAATCAGATTTCAAGTATTAATTCATGACAAAAAGTTATAATTAGTGTTGAGTGAATTGAAGTCCTCCAAATTTCAGGGAAAATTCAATTTGCCGCAAAGCTGAAATTCCTCGTGCTTCGCGGTCCCTGAAATGGCAGTAAAAAATAATAAAAAAAAAAGCATACTTAGCTCATCCCTTTGAGCGCGAGCCGCCATCTTGATTGTAGATCTTGTGTGAAATCCCGTGTGTGGTGACATATGACTTGGCTGCGCAAGATGGTGACGGCCGGCTCTTCACGATTAAATGGATAAGGTATGATTTCATTTTTTATTTTTTTATTTTACACTTTAATATTAATGTCAGATGCTGCGATCAGCTATGAACGCGGCATCTGAGGGATATAATGGCGGGGAGGCATGCAATCGCCATTCCCTGTCATTTCACCCACTACTTACAAAGAAGTGCAATTCGTGACAAAGTAATTTACCACAAAACAAATTTTTTGTAAAATTCAGCGAAGCGTCTGAATCGAATTTTCCAATACTTTGCTCGTCACTAGTTATAATCTGCAGTTTTCTAGCATGGTCACATGCATGATATCTGGTCCTTGTCATTTCTTGATAAATGAGAAGTTTCAGCTGCTCATTATAAAACCAGCAGTGAATCCTGGCAGCATTTGTAAGTGTAGCATTGGCAACATTACAGTAGCAATATTACCAACAGTTTTTCCCAATGAAGAAACAATAAGAAAAAAATATAATATTTTATTTTTATTTTTTTCTTACCATAGTTTACTTCCAGTAAATGTTGGGAACAAATGAAAAAAAAAGTGCCAACTTCTTCTCAGTTAGTTATAAACCCCTCTGGTTTGCCTGCAGGTATCAAGCTGCTTAAATCACTCATGCTAATTATTTGGCAGAGAATACTAGACAGCTAAAAATGTAATTAAGGACAAATTAATTAAAATTCAAATACTGCTAGGGAAATATTGAAGCATTTCGGATTTTCAGTTTGCAACCCATAGAAGAGTTCTCTAGCTCAGTTGTAACTTATGCAATTCAGATTTTAATATATAATTCAAATTAAATTTTTCTATGTAATATAAATATAATATATATTTATATAAATATATATTATTATATTATATTTAGGCACAGAAGACATTGAAGACTATAGATCCTTTTATTTGAATAGATGAATTGCTCATAACAAGCACCAATCAACAATATAGGATATTGATTGGCACTCATTTACCATATTCTTCGTACTATAAGACCCACCAGACTAGGATGCACCTAAGTTTTAGAAGTGGTAAAATAAGAAAACATTTTTTTTTTCATCACACCTCAGATCAGACCCCCAATCCTCATCAGACCCCCATTCTTTATCAGACTTCAGATCCGACCCGAAAAAACCAGACCCCCAAGCCCCATCAGAACTCAGATCAGAAAGAGGAGAGGAACTCCCAATACACAATAATCTGTATTCCTGCAAGATGTGATCCTTGGGCATGTTTACCTTGGACTATGATTAGGATTCAGGAACAAATATTTATATGAACATTCATATAAGCCGTACGCTCCATAGAGTTGGGCTTAATGGCAGAGTGACCAGAAGAAAGCCATTACTTTCAGCTAAAATCAAAAATGCACGTTGTGAGTTTGCGAAAAGGCATGTGGGAGACTCCCAAAATGTATGGAGGAAGGTGCTCTGGTGTCATAAGACTAAAATTGAACTTTTTGGCCATCAAAGAAAATGCTATGTCTGGCGCAAACCCAACACATCACATCACCCAAAGAACACCATCCCCACAGTGAAACATGGTGGTGGCAGCATCATGCTGTGGGGATGTTTTTTAGCAGCCGGGACTGGGAAACTGGTCAGAGTTGAGGGAAAGATGGATGGTGCTAAATACAGGGATATTCTTGAGCAAAACCTATACCACTCTGTGCGTGATTTGAGGCTAGGACGTAGGTTTACCTTCCAGCAGAACTGCCTAGTCAAAGCCCGGATCTAAACCCAATAGAAAATCTGTGGTCAGACTTAAAAATTGCTGTTCACAAGTGCAAACTATCCAATTTGAAGGAGGTGGAGCAGGTTTGCAAGGAGGAATGGGCAAAAATCCCAGTGGTAAGACGTGGCAAGCTCATAGAGAATTATCCAAAGCGACTGTCACGACTGTGACTGATCCAGACAGGTCTGGGAGGAGAAGGTCGCAGCGACTTGCTACTCGCGATAGCTTGTGAGTTTGCTCCGTGGTTCAGGGTATGTCATCCGGGTTTTGCCTTGTGAACCTTTTTGTCCTGACTGGGAGTTTGTAGGCATTCTTCTCAGGTTAGTGCTGTCTGCCACTCCCAGCTACTATATTAGTTTCAGTTTCACTTGCAGTCATTTCCAGATATAGTCCTTACTTCCAGTGCTATTCTGACCTTTGAAGGAGATCATTTGACGGTATTGCTGTGGAGCTCTTGTCTGGCGTGGACTGTCGTTATTGGGATCATCTTCTCTGCTCGTGACTGGATAAGTGACTAGTGCTCCCATCTGCCTTTCCCCAGTCTAGTCTTCTGAGGGTGACTCAGGGTTTAGGCATCCTGCTTGCCGCACGGGTTTACACCCCGTCTAGGGTATCAGGGCAGACAGGTGCCAGCTTAGGGTTTGTCAGGGGTGGCCGTTCTATTTCCCATCCATAGATAAGGGTCCCCCTTCCCCTCCGTCTGGTGCGACACGACTGCTGCTGGGTTAGCGGTCGTGACAGCGACTTAGAGCTGTGAATGACGCAAAAGGTGGCTCTACAAAGTATAGACTTTAGGTGGGTGAATAGTTATGAACTTTGACTTTTTCTGTTATTGTGTCCTTGTTGTTGTTTGCTTAACAATAAAAAAAAAAGTCTTCAAAGCTGTGGACATGTTCTGTATATTAAATGATGCAAATCTTCAAACAATCCATGTTAATTTCAGGTTGTGACGCATCAAAAAACGAAAAAAGTCAAGGAGGTGAATACTTTTGCAAGTCTCTGTACGTCTTTTTTCAGCCATATTTTTCTCCCCATAAGACTAGCCACACCCGGTTACTGTCACTAAGGGGCTGACTAGCTTGTTAACTCTTTACTCTCCATACACAACCTCCGAGATACACAATGCATAAAGTATAGTACATTAATCCTTTGCAGTGGACTTTCAGGACAGCGTCTAGTTTTGATTTACCACTCCTCCATGCTGATTCCACTCCTGTTTCTACCCCAGAATCAGCAGTTCTATGGGAGTTGCTTAACTTCCAATGTTAGGGTCAGTGGCAAGTGGGCACTCTGGCATTAGGATTGACAGGACCTGCTGCTTTCAACCTTTTTATGGGGTCCTCTACTTTGTCATTGCTGCCAACTTATCATTCATCGAAATATACATACAATATCAATGCCATGGCTAAGAAAAGTGGATTTCATATATTTCTTTTTCAGGGGCATACACAAGTTAAGTTTCCCAGTGCGTGTGCATCAAATACTCCCAGGCAATTCAGACTGCAAAGTGCCCCTCCTCAGGTCTCTGACAAATTTACATTATTTTTTTTTTGCTTAATAAGACTTTAACCAACGTCTATGTTGGAAAAAGTCGAGCAGGTGCGTCATAAATATGGCACTCTTTCTGTGCACTATATATTTCAATGTATTTATACCAGATGACTGGTAAAAATACCTTTATGAATCTGTTGCTTCCCTTCACACAAATATGATAAAATAGTTGCAGCCACCACTAATGGGTGCACAGGGCATAGTAGTTTACACAATTGCCATAGGCTGCAATGGAAGCTGTGAATAATACCTCTGAGCTCCCCCTGGTGGCATCTACTGGAAAATATAGTGATAGTAGTTCAGTGCCAAATAACATAGCCTGTTCTGTGTGGTCTGCCTCTATAGTAGGTATGCTGCTGTTCTCTTTCTGTTTTAGCCTTCTTTTTCTTCATTTTTTTAGCTTTGAAGTGAAAAAAGCATGCTGGTAAGCACAAAATGAGAATTAAAAAAAAAGTCATTTTTTATGACTAAATATACCATAGCCTGCAATGCGTACTGTAGGCATGACCCCTTAGCTCTAATGCATATTATATGTTGAGCTGCCTGTTGTATTAGAACGCCCTGTGTGATTATGGCAGATACAGGTGAGTTTTTTTATCTGTGCTTTGATAACACAGCTTTTACACCGCTTTCCAGACCCTTCTAATTTACCTTTACAAATGAGAAGTCAAATGCACGCAGCGCTGCACAGTTCAAATCTGATGCTTGTCTTCTGAAGGATTAATGAATGAAGAAGCCTGTCCTCTCTTATTTATATGAGGAACAGACAAGGGAAAAGTGGAATGCGAAAAGTGAAAAACGGTTGAGGGTTCTTGCCCCTCCTCAGGACAAGGCAGAGGACTGGATGGCTGGATGACATTGCCTTAGATACAGATCGGGGGGCGGGGGGAGTTCAAATGAATGGGGTAAAGTCCAGCTACTTAAAGCACAAAATCCTTTATTTCATGCGGTAAAATCCAATGCAAGATGAGGTATACAGTCTACGCGTTTCGGACTACACAATCTGGGTCCTTACTTATGACATTTGATGTATAAAAAACCCACTATTTTATAACCATGTAATCCACCAATCCACAAATATCTGCAGATCACATGGTCAACAGCAAAGGGTTATCCTTAAAACATGGACTAAAGACTAGTGAACATATAAGAAAAAAAAAGAGAAAATTTTTTCATAGTGCATAGAAACATAAACAATGCGAACATATATTAACGATTATTGTAAAATCAAATCATATTTTTTATTTAAACTTGTAGTTCCCAATTCAAACATCCAATATGCTTCTCGGCTCAAAAGCTTACGTGTGCGGTCTCATCAGTCACCCTTGCCACTCCCTGAACTACAAGAGAAGCAGTATCAGCCTTATGAACCGTAGCAGAATTGGAATCATCTGATTCAGTTTAAGAGGCAGGTCATGTTTCTTCCCATGCCGATACGACGCAAGCAACTACGGGCAAAAGCCCAGAATACAACATGCCGCAGTCAGAAAACGGCGGACGGGGAGAAAACATCTCACAACAAGCGTGAGTGAATGAGTTACAGGTAATCAACCTATCTTCAACGATTCTTTCTCAGAAACAATTGAACTCATTGAAAAGGGGGCTTTCTTTTTCACCGACTTACCACTTTGATCTTTATCAGACAATTGTAGATGTAAACCGTCTGGCACGCAACTTAACTATGAAAAAGAATTTTCAGTCTGTGGGAAACTCAGAGCCTGGCAACTCACAGCATGAAAATGCTGACATACTTTGTGCATCCCAATGCCCGATGGATTTCAGTGAACTAGCACATATCTCCCTTCTCCAAGAAATGTGATTTAAGGAGCAGGTTGACTAATGCTAATTTATCAGTTGCTTTTAAAACTTACAATAGGGATTTTTATCCCATACAATCGAGATCCCCTGCTCTAGACTAGTGATGAGCGGCAGGGGCAATATTCCAATTTGCGATATTTTGAGAATATTTGGGTGAATATTCATCATAAATTCGAGAATCGATTATTTTCTTGATTGCGAGGGTGGGGCACAGCCGCCGTTCGTGCCAAGGCTGGAGGACACGGTGGGGAGGGAATAAGTAGTGGCCAACGCCCCTCCCACAAATACAGGCTGAACTTCTTAGCCTTACTACTTGTGTTAGGTGCTGCGGCCTAGGAATAGGAGACGACGATGACCATCCTGGAGCCTAGATGAACTGACCATAACTATCAACTGGCTGATGTGTGCCCGGAGCCAGGACGGGGTAGGCCTGGAGGGGGCAAAAAGAGGAGCGGAACTTGTAGGAAAGATGTATTGTGATCGTAAAACAACCAAGGTGCCAGTTGGAGGATGCTACAGACCAACTCAACACATATGACTGCTGCCATGACGACATCCGCTCTGGTACCTACTGCTCGATCCGGACCGAAGGCGTGAGAAGTGACTTCCTGCCTTGAAGAAGGGCCCAAAATGACCACCGACGATAGTGTGTGTTTTTTTTTTTTTTTTTTTTACTGAGCTGTCGAGCTAAGCCGGTGGCAGAGCTGCGCCCCATACCTGAACTCGATGAAGGACTGACTTACCTGAAGGACGCCACCTACCGGAACCGAAGACACGACCCAAACTGGCACGAACCAGTAGAAACCTCTAAGCAAATGGCAAGAAGGCATGGCCCGGACGTACCAAGCGAACAGCGGAAGGTACTGGCTGACAGGACGTGACCTGGCGCACCAGCTAGACCACCAGACAAGGCAGCATTGACAGACGGCCTGAGAGAATTAGGAAGACAACAGAGCAGAAAAGAGAGACAAAACCGTCCAACATGATACCGAAAGAACATGACCTGAACGATTCAAGCGACAATACATGAATGATTCAAGACCTGAGCAATTCAGGCGACTGTACGTGAGTGAAATATGACCTGAGCGATTCAGGCAACAAAACATGAATGGATCATGGCCTGAACGACTCAGGCGGCTGTACCTGTGTGATATATCACCTGAGCAATTCAGGCAACTATACATAAATGATTCATTACCTGAGCGATTCAGGCGACTGTACATGAGTGATACATGACCTGAGCGATTCAGGCAACTGTACATGAATGACACATGACCTGAGCGATCCAGGCAACCATACGTTAATGATACATGACCTGAGAGATTCGGGCAACAGTACATGGAGGATTAAGGAACCTGCGTGATTCTGGCAACTGTACCTGAAACTCGTGGCCTGGGCGGCTCAGGCAACTGTACAGGAATGGAACATGGCCCAAGTGATTAAGGCAACTATACAAGAATGATTCAAAACCTGAGCAACTCAGGCAACTATACATGAATGATTAATGGCCCGAGCGATTCGGGCAATTGTACATGGATGATACAAGACCCGAGCGATTCAGGCAACTATATATGGATGATTCAAGACCTGAGCGACTCAGGCAACAGTACATGAATGATTCATGGCCCGAGCGACTCAGGCGACTGTGTATGAACAATACCTGACCTGAGCGATTCAGGCAACAATACGAGCACGAAGCATGACCTGAGCGATTCAGGCGACCATACATGACTGATAAAGGACCTGAGCGATTCAGGGACCAACATACTGAAAGAAGCATGGCCTGAGCGAATCAGGCAACTAAACATGAGATGAAACAAGACCTTAGCGATTCAGGCAACTAAACATAAGATGAAACAAGACCTGAGCGATTCAGGGGCCAGCATTAACTGAATGAAGCATGGCCTGAGCGATTCAGGCAATTAATGAATGATATAAGACATGGGCGGTTCAGGCAACCAAACATGAATGATATATGAAATGAGAGACTCAGGCGACAACACCTGAGCGATTCAGGCAATTGCACATGAATGATTCATGACCCGAGTGACTCAGGCGACCATACATGAATGGTTCAAGACCTGAGCGCCTCAGGAAACTATACATGAACGATTCATGGCCCGACATGAACGATTCAGGCAACTGCACATGAATGGTATGTGACCCGAGCGAATGAAACATGACCTGAGCGATTCAGTTAACTACACATGAATGATTCAAGACCTGAGCGACTCAGGCAACTAAACATGAATGACTCATGGCCTGAGCGACTCAAGCAACTGTACCTGGATGAAACGTGACCTGAGCGATTCAGGCAACTAAAACTGACTGAAAAAGACCTGAGCAATTCAGAAACCAATGTACTGAAAGAGCATGGCCTGAGCGATTCAGGCAACTAAACATGAGAAGAGACAAGACCTGAGCGATTCACGGACCAACACCACTGAATGACCTGAGTGACTCAGGCAACCTAAACAAGAAAGAAAAAGTGACCTGAGCGACTCAGGCCACCCATGCATTGAATAATACCTGACCTAAGCGGTTCTGGATCCAGCATTAACTGAGAGAAGCATGGCCTGAGCGACTCAGGCAAACATACATGAATGATATAAGACCTGAGCAATTCAGGCAACCATACATGAATGATACAGACCTGAGTGAGCCAGGTAATAATACATGAATTATTCATGACCCGAGCGAACCAGGCAACTATACATGAATGATTCAAGACCTGAGTGACTCAGGCAAAATACAAGGCTGACGCATGGCCTGAGCGAATCAGGGACCAACATCATCCTGAATGAAACATATTCTGAGCAATTCAGGCCACTATACATGAATGACTCATGAGTGACATGGGTGTTTCAGGTAGCTATAGATAAATGATACCTGAACTGAGCGATTCAGGAACCAACATTTTGCTAAGTGAAGCATGGCCTAAGTGATTCAGGCAATTATGCAGGAATGAAATATAACATGAGCGATTCAGGCGATTTATATAGTAAAAGAAACATGACCTACGCGATGCCGGGACCAACTTGTACTGAATGAAGCATAACCTGAGCAATTCCGGCGTTTGCACGTGAATGAAAACGTAACCTGGACAATCCGGAGACCAAGATTATACTGAATGAAGCATGACCTGAGAACTCAGGGAATATACATGAATGATACCTGACCTGAGCGATTCAGGCAACGACACAAGAATGATGCATGACCTGAGCGAATCAGGCAGTTATACATTGCATGGTACACGACCCGAGCAACTTAGGGATCAACATTGCACTGAATGAAGCATGACCCGAGTGATTCGGGGAATATACATGAATGATACCTGACCTGAGCGATTCAGGCAACAATACATGGATGATGCATGACCTGAGCGAATCAGGCAGTTATACATTGCATGATACATAACACAAGTAAAGGAACTTGCCCTGAGTGAATCTGGAAACCCGGTTAGCACAGAATGGAGCAGACTGGAGTGATGTATATAAGTGAGACATGACCTGCATGGAACAGGAACAAGGTTACCTGGCTAGGAGGAGAAACCTGGGTGATTCGGGTGAATGTACCTGAATGAATACATGACCTGAGCGATTCAAGTAATTAAAACTTGAATAAAGCGTGACCTGAGCAAATCAGGTGATCATGCATGAATGAAGCGTGACCTGCGCGGATTCAGGTGATTACGCATGAGTGAAAGTCGTGACCTGAGGAATTCAGGTAATTTATACATGAATGACAACATGCCGTGATTGCAGGCAATTCAGGTGACTATACGCAAATGACAACGTGCCTGAGCGATTCAGGTGGTAATACGTGAAAATAACGTGTACCTGAGCTGTTCGGGCGGTAATACGTGGATGGCCCCACACCTAAACGAAACGTGTAGGAACACGGTTAGAGCGTGGGTCGGGACCCCCTGCCGCCTAGAAGGAAAAAAAAAAGACTATATGTAATCTCTAGGCAATTAAGACACCTGAACGACTCGGGAGGCCCGTGGGGGAATGGCACGAAGACTGAAACAGACCGGCACTGGCCCGCGGGCGGGTAGCGGGACCAACCCCTGGACCACCTGAATAATCCAGGTGACGCCTAGCCGGCGCACCACATGCCCTAGGGACTGGAGCCGGCGCCCCGCAGTCCAGGACAACATGGTGCCACCAGAAGGACCAATTATATATTATTTCATAACTTTTTTTTTTCTTTTTTTTACAACGCACCCCTAACTTCCATATGTATAACACACCTTTTTTTTTTTTTTTATATCCAAACGTGCCCAAACTTCTATATGTATAAGACACCGCTTTTTTTTTCTTTTTCTTCTGGCCAGTTAGTAACTGACCGGCTGCACAAACTGCCCCTCATGCAGCACTGCCTGGGAGAGACATCCAGCCCCCCCCGGCAGACCACCAGCAGGGGAGCCCTGTCTGCCGGCGGTTGGATGCCTTGATAAACCGCAAACTGTGCCCTGGAACTCAGGCCCTCAGCGCGCCGCCGCCTAATCAGCCCGGGCGTGCTGGGAGGAGAGACGGGTGCCCCCTGTTGGTGGGAGCCTGAACCTTACCCGAGCATGCCAGTCAGGG
The DNA here is from genome assembly GCA_033119425.1 of Bufotes viridis. Lineage (NCBI taxonomy): Eukaryota > Metazoa > Chordata > Amphibia > Anura > Bufonidae > Bufotes > Bufotes viridis. The sequence goes on from CM065593.1 coordinate 344,196,673, forward strand.
ACCGGAATGCCGGTGGGGAGGTCCGGAGGTAGCCCTGCGCCGCGGTGAGGAGGAAACAAACTTACCACCCAGCGTTGCGATGCCCGCGACAGGGAACCGGAAGTAGGAAGTAACGCCACGCAAGGAGCCGGCGGAGAGAGCGCAGCACAGCCGCCGTTCGTACCGAGGCTGGAGGACATGGTGGGGAGGGAATAAGTAGTGGCCTACGCCCCTCCCACAAATACAGGCTGAACTTCTCAGCCTTACTACTTGTCTGACTTACAAGTGCCTCTTTGATTTAATTGTAAACAAGATGACTGAAAGGATCAAAATCAATGTCAAACTGGCCAAAACACTCAATTTCAGTGGGGGTTGAATAATTTTGAACACAACTGTATAACCATGGAAACAAGCAGTGTATAATGTGATGGAAAAATGAATCCAGCCAACAAATGAAGCAATATGGATAGTAACAATACTTTAGTAAGTGCCTTGTAATAACTTTCACCACATGATAAATGCGATTTGCTGAAGTGAAACAACTGCTTTAAGTTGCTATGTCATAATGTGGCTCCCAGTATTAATAATGCTCCCATTACTGCCCCCCAGTAATATTAATGCCCCATTCACATCCCCAGAATCAATAATGCCCCATTAGTGCCCCTAGTAATAGAAATGTCTCCATTAGTGCACCCCAGAATTAATAATGCCCCCATTAGAGCCCCCCAGAATTAATAGAGCCCCCATTATAGCCCCCAGAATTAATAGAGCCCCCATTATAGCCCCCCAGTAATAAGATGAGTTTTTTTTTTTTTTTCTTAACGCAAGTGGGTGGAGGGGACGGGAGTTAAAGGCTGTACTAATGAGCATTCCACAATGAAAGCGCACATTAGTAACAGTCCATATAGGAAAATACCGGCAATTATTATTGCTGGTAGAAAAAAAATTATGTAACTATGTAACTGGCAATGGGCACTAAATTACTGGCTTGGCCAAAGAGTTACTGGCCGGGTGGCAACCCTAGCTGGGTTCCAGAAGTGCCACCAACAAGCAACTCTGACTTGGCCAGGGTTAAATACAGTCTTGAGATCGCGGGCGTATCTATATTACTCACGAGGGGAATGAAGACAAGAGGAGGGGTGGGGGGTGCACAATTGGGTAGTATGTCCAACACAATTGTATATTGGATAATTAAAGGAAAAAGGTGCTCACCTTTTGAGGTTGTGCTATAAATAGGCACAACCCTACTGTAGGCTTTTTAGGATTATGGACCCTTTTTACCGGGACTGCAGCCGCAGAACGAATTTCTTTGGGATCGGAGGCCCAATCCCCCAAAGGATGCTTATAGGAAAAAGGTGTTCTGGTCAGGCGCGAAATCACTGGGATAGCCATTCCTTGAAGATCAGTTCTTCTTTATTTTTATATATATATATAAATAAAGAAGAACTGATCTTCAAGGACCAGCTATCCCAGTGATTTTGCGCCTGACCAGAACACCTTTTTCCTATAGGGTTAAATACAGGGCTATAGTAGCAAACTGAGGTGAAGGAAAGAGTAAGGAAAGATCTGCTCTTAATTTTTATTTCTATTCTTTGATGCTGTTTTTTAATGTGATAGCTTTATAGAATTTGATGTAACATTAAAAAATCAATATGCAATAATGTAACAATATAAAACAGTTTATAATGGGGTGGTGACTAGATGTTAGTGTGCTGTATATGTTCACAGTGTTATCATCACTTTCACAAGAATCATTATGATCATCATTATCTGCTCATTCAGCAACGGAATTACTGCCACCATCATTATTCATTATAATCATTATCCTATAATTCACCTCACTGCCTCTAAGATGAAAATTGAGAAAGACATGCAGAATTATAACATGAAGAGAAGACTCGAGACTCAACTGGGGCCCTGTGGTTCTCCGTTGAATGAAGTGGTGATCACATATGTGGACTCCCATTCCATTCAAATCTATGAGATAGCAAAGCACTTGTACTTGGATATTATGGATAGAGGATAAGTGTCAGTGGTGGGAAAATCATTTTCAAGAGTCACTGAGCATTTAAAAAACTTTACATTAATCAATAGTACAGCGTGGTTTTATGAGGAATAACACTATTTATGGCCATTATATCACTTGTAGATGACATCTTTATCAGTTTTCCTACTTTCCGTATATCTAATTTGCACTTCTCTCAGATATGGTGGATGGAGACTAGCTACCATCAACTGCACACAGAAAATAGAGGAGAATATCCTTCCTAACTGTCTCACAGTCACAAAGAAACAGGCCCAGGATAAAGGAGGACATTATAGAGAAGTACTAACCTGTATTTTTGTGAATAAAATGAAGCACTTTACTGCTGAGCTATATCCTTCCTATGTAGTTGTGCTGTCTCTCTTTGTCTGTGCCTGTCTCTGCAACTCCTGCTCACTCCTATCCCCTCCTGCTCCATAGACTTACATTTTCTCAATAATAAAAGATATTACAAAGGTTCTTGTGGTCGCTTGTACTACTCATTTATGCAAAGTTGTGTGAAAAGCTACAACTTGTATTTTATTATTATTAGCTTTAAAGGGCTTCTGTCACCCCTGTGGTAAGGTGCAAGGTACCGTTGTCGACGGGAGGTATGTGTCACCGAGGTTCCTGGCCTCGGTGAGGTAAGAGCCGGGTTTTTTGTGTCAGCAGCAGCTAGTGCTGCTTGACATTGTTAGTTAGTTTGGCTGCAAAGCCAATCCGGGCCGGCTCTTACTGGGAGTAGGCAAAGAGTTGGGTGGGTGCTTACTCCCCACGGTCCAGGCCGGACTTTATCCGGGCCTTTAAAAGGCAGCCTCCTCAGCAGCTGAGGGGGTGATTATCCTGGAGCTGGTGTTAGGCTGTGGAATCATCTGAGTTTGGGAGTTCTGATCTATTCTGTGCTGTGTGGAGTTCACGCTGGAAGCAAGAGCCCAAGCAAGGAGGAGTGCAGACGGCCTGGAAGCATGAGGTCGATCGCCTTGCGGCTGGACTGACAGCCAGGTGCGAACCTGCACCTAAAACCTCCCAGGTGACTGGAGCCTGTTTTGGACTGTCTTGTTTTTCCTCATGATTTCTTATGTGTGTGAACTAACACCAAGAGACTGTTTATTGTTTATTTTGTGCAAAGTGTGAATAAAACACTGGTTATTGCACTTTCTGGACTCCTTGTTTGCCTCTGTACTGCACCCGCACCGCTATCTACCAGAGCGACTCCCCACATTTGGTGTCGGATGCGGGCATGCGCAGTGAGGCTGGCGTGAACGCCGAAAATTTTTGTTTTTGCTGGGCACGACTGGATGTCCTATATTAGGCCGGCAAAGTTGCAGCCTGTGTTCCCGGACAAAATGGAGGCGGTTGTAAAAGCCCTTGTGGAGGCTAACTTGCAGCAGCGGGAGGCCAACAAGCAGCAGCAGGAGACCAACCAGCTACTACTACAGCAGGTGATGGCCTTACAAGCTGCAGGAGCGTCCCACCACGACCATGATGCCCGGAAGCGGTCCGTGCAGCGATTCCCAAGATGACTCCCGAGGATGATGCTGAGACCTATCTGGCGGTCTTTGAGAAGGTAGCCGTGAGGGAGAAGTTACCCCGTGACCAGTGGGCCGAGGTGGTCGCTCCGTTCCTGGCATCCGGACCCCAGCAGGTTTTTTTGACCTATCAGATGACCAGGCTGCTGATTACCCCACGGTGAAGGGGGAGATCCTGGCCAGACTGGGGGTAAACGTGTTGGTCCGGGCTCAGCGGGTCCACCAGTGGGACTTTAAAGCGGCTGAACCCGCCAGGCCGCAGTACTATGAGTTGCTGCACAGGTTGCAAAAGTGGCTGCAGCCTGAGGTTCTAAGTCCGGCTGCTATGCTGGACCGTCTGCTGGCCGACATCTTTTGGAGGGCCCTGCCTTATCCCCTCCAGCACTGGGTCGGCCAGGCGTCTCCGGTATGTGCCCTGGAGATGGTCGACCTGGTGGAGCGTTACGAGGCCACCAGAAACCTGCAGGGGAGTCTTGCTGGGAAGGGGTCAGTCAAACCCCGGAGGCCTCCACCCCAGTTCCGACGTCCGGCGACAGAGAGGCCTGCACGGAATGTACCCCTGCGGATCCGCCTCCCGTGGTATGCTGGAGGTGTCAGGAGCCAGGCCACATCAGGGCCGACTGTCCGCATCGGGGTGAGCCGATGGAAGGGAACTACGGCTATCGCCACTCCCTGTATGCACGGAAGCTGTGTGCAACTGGCACCCGTGAGGTGCAGGACAATAACCACCTGTGTCAGGTAGAGGTGGGAGATTCTCTGGCGGTGGCCCTGCTGGACTCCGGGAGTCTAGTCTCCCTGGTAAGGGCTGCCCTGGTACGGCCTGCGGAGTATACCGGCCGTAAAATCGGGGTCCTGTGCATCCACGGAGACCTAAAAGACTACCCCACTGCACTAGTGACTTTGTCCACAGCGGCTGGTAAGTGGACCCACGAGGTGGCTGTCGCTACTAAACTCCCACACGAACTGATACTTGGGAGGGACTTCCCAGGTTTTCCGGCGCTGTGGCCGGCAATAAAGGTATCTGAGGGACCCGAGACAGGGGTAACCCTAGTAGAGTGGCCTGATACCACTGGAAGGCCAGAACCCTGGGAGCCCGAATCTGAAGGGCCAGCGGTAGGGGTGACCACTGCTCCAGCGGTAGAGGGGAGGCAACCCCACTGAGGGTAATGGTGGGAGACACGGAGGACTTGCCACCGGGACCTGAGTTGGCAGACCTCAATGTCTCCGGGGAAAATTTTGGGACCGCACAACACCGGGACCAAACCCTAACCAGGGCCTGGGAAAGTGTTGTAATGATTGACGGTAAACCCCAGAAACCTGGGGCTGAATTAATGTTCCCACGATTTATTGTTCTTCAGGATATGTTGTATCGGGTGAACCAAATCCGAGGTGAGCCCGTTGAACAGTTGGTGGTGCCCACCGCATATCGCAAGCTTGTTATGGAGCTTGCCCACCAACATGTTCTTGGGGGACACATGGGGTGGCAGAAAACGCAGGACCGCGTACTACAGCGATTTTACTGGCCCGGTTTGTTTAAGGAAGTAGAGGAGTTCTGTAAGTCCTGTCCGACCTGTCAGGTAAATAGCCCCCAGCCGCATTACAGAAGTCCCCTGGTCCCTCTCCCAATAATTGAGGTCCCATTTGAGCGTATTGCCATGGATCTGGTCGGACCCGTACCGAAGTCTGCTAGGGGTCACCAACATATCCTGGTGATTCTGGACTATGCTACTCGATATCCAGAGGCGGTGCCTCTGCGACATACCTCGGCTAAGCTCATTGCAAAAGAGTTAATGGAAATGTTTTCCCGTGTGGGCCTGCCAAAAGAGATTCTGACCGACCAAGGGACCCCTTTATGTCCAAAGTTATGAGGGAACTGTGTAAATTGTTGCGTATAAAGCAGTTAAGGACGTCCGTTTACCATCCGCAAACAGACGGTCTTGTCGAAAGGTTTAACCAAACTCTAAAAAATATGTTAAAAGGGTGGTGTCCAGAGATGGGAAGGACTGGGACCTGCTTCTGCCCTATCTCATGTTCGCCGTGCGAGAGGTGCCCCAGGCCTCTACTGGGTTCTCGCCCTTCGAACTGCTTTATGGCAGACACCCTCGGGGCCTGTTGGATATCGCCAAGGAAGCGTGGGAACAACAGCCTGTCCCCCACAAAAGTGTCATTGAGTATGTCACCCAGATGCAGGACCGGATGGAAAGGGTGTTGCCGCTGGTCCGGGAGCATATGGAGGCAGCGCAACAAGCCCAGAGTAGGGTGTATAATCGTCAGGCTCGGGTACGGAACTTCAACCCGGGAGATCGGGTTTTGGTTCTGGTGCCCACCCTTGACAGCAAGTTCCTAGCTAGGTGGCAGGGCCCCTATGAGGTTATCGAGAAGGTAGGGGAAGTAAATTACAAAGTACACCAGCCAGGCGGTGCAAGCCGGAGCAGGTGTACCACGTGAATTTACTGAAGCCGTGGAAAGACAGGGACACGGCCGACGACAACAGCCCCCGGCCAGGGCTTCTAGGTGACAAGGGTCCAGCCCCACAGTTCGAGGCCTGCGAAGCGGTAGCCACGGTAAAAATTGCAGACAGCCTGTCTTCCAAACAAGTTCAGGAAGTCAGGGAGTTCATCAGTCGGAACACGGATGTGTTCTCGGACCTCCCTGGCCGCACGTCTCTCATCCAACATGACATCGTCACTGAGCCTCAGGCCAAAATCCGGTTAAAACCATACCGGGTACCCGAGGCTCGGCGACGGGCCATCGCGGAGGAAGTGCAATTAATGTTGTTGAAGCTCGATGTCATTGAGGAATCGAAAAGTGAGTGGGTCAGTCCCATAGTTCTAATACCCAAGCCGGATGGGACTTTGCGGTTCTGCAACGATTTTCGCAAATTAAATGAAGTGTCCAAGTTCGATGCGTATCCCATGCCCCGGGTAGACGAGCTTGTTGAGAATCTAGGGCAAGCCCGTTATTTTTCTGTGCTAGACCTCACTAAAGGATACTGGCAAGTACCCTTAACGGAGGCGGCCAAGGAAAAAACCGCTTTTGTTACCCCGCAGGGCCTGTATCATTACAAGGTGTTACCCTTTGGCCTGCATGGCGCCCCCGCCACCTTCCAAAGGTTAATGGATATTGTGCTGCGATCTCATCGTCGGTACGCCTCGGCCTACTTAGATGATGTAATCATCCACAGCACCGACTGGGAAAACCATTTGCCCAAAGTGCAGGCGGTAGTAGATGCCCTGAGGAAAGCTGGTCTAACCGCCAATCCAAAGAAGTGTGCGATTGGGTTGGAAGAGACCAAATATCTGGGATATGTTATTGGGCGCGGAGTCATCAAGCCGCAGGTAACTAAGGTAGAGGCCATTCGTAACTGGCCCCGACCGGTCACCACCAGGCAGGTAAAGTCCTTCCTGGGAATTGTAGGGTACTACATGCGGTTTGTGCACCACTTTGCCACAATAGCAGCAACGTTGACAGTTGAAGGGGCGGAAGTCGGGGAAGGTTAGCTGGAATGAGAAGGCGGAGGAGGCTTTCTCCGCGTTGAAGTCGGTCCTGTGTGGGTCCCCAGTTTTGGTGACACCCGACTTCAACAGGGAGTTCGTCGTTCTGACGGATGCCTCGGAGGTAGGTCTCGGTGCAGTACTGTCTCAGGAGGTCAATGGGGAAGAACATCCCGTTGTCTTCCTGAGCCGTAAACTCACCCCAGCCGAGACCAGGTATAGTATAGTGGAGAGGGAGTGCCTGGCTATCAAGTGGGCACTCGAATCTCTCCGCTATTACCTGTTAGGGAGGAGGTTCCGTCTGGTGACCGACCATTCCCCTCTCAAGTGGATGAGCCAGGCCAAGGAGAGGAATGCTCGGGTCACCAGGTGGTTCCTGTCCTTGCAAAATTTTAAATTTTCGGTGGAACACAGGGCAGGCTGCTTGCAGGGTAACGCAGATGCCCTGTCCCGTGTCCACTGCCTCACATGTGTTCACCCCCTCAGGGTTGAACAAAGGGGGGGGGTATGTGGTAAGGTGCAAGGTACAGTTGTCGACGGGAGGTATGTGTCACCGAGGTTCCTGGCCTCGGTGAGGTAAGAGCCGGGTTTTTTGTGTCAGCAGCAGCTAGTGCTGCTTGACATTGTTTGTTAGTTTGGCTGCAAAGCCAATCCGGGCCGGCTCTTACTGGGAGTAGGCAAAGAGTTGGGTGGGTGCTTACTCCCCACGGTCCAGGCCGGACTTTATCCGGGTCTTTAAAAGGCAGCCTCCTCAGCAGCTGAGGGGGTGATTATCCTAGAGCTGGTGTTAGGCTGTGGAATCATCTGAGTTTGGGAGTTCTGATCCATTCTGTGCTGTGTGGATTTCACGCTGGAAGCAAGAGCCCAAGCAAGGAGGAGTGCAGACGGCCTGGAAGCATGAGGTCGATCGCCTTGCGGCTGGACTGACAGCCAGGTGCGAACCTGCTCCTAAAACCTCCCAGGTGACTGGAGCCTGTTTTGGACTGTCTTGTTTTTCCTCATGATTTCTTATGTGTGTGAACTAACACCAAGAGACTGTTTATTGTTTATTTTGTGCAAAGTGTGAATAAAACACTGGTTATTGCACTTTCTGGACTCCTTGTTTGCCTCTGTACTGCACCCGCACCGCTATCTACCAGAGCGACTCCCCACACCCCCAAAATGCATTTTTCATCAGCTGACATTAGCTATTTACTGTCAGCTGATCTCAAACATACTTTTCTTATATTCCCCTGTGATTTCGTTATTTAAAAATTCTTACTTTTATTATATGCAAATATCTTCACTACCAGCAAGTTGGGCGGTAACTTGCTGGTAGCCACCGCATCTTCCAGTTGCCGACAAGCCTCCTCTCCTCTTGATAGACAGGGCCAGCGAGCGCTCTCCTGCCGCTGGCCCTGTCTTCTTATTAAGTCCCGCGCCTGCGCCATAACATTCTTCAATTGGCTCAGGCGTACTGAGTGAAGGACGCCAGCTCCGTCCTCAGTGCACCTGCGCCAATTACATCATGGGTGTACTGTGACGTAATCGGCGCAGGCGCACTGAGCACGGAGCAGGCGTCCTTCACTCAATACGCCTGCGCCGATTGAAGAATGTTATGGCGCAGGCACGGGACTTAGTAAGAAGACAGGGCCAGCGGCAGGAGAGCGCTCGCTGGCCCTGTCTATCAAGAGGAGAGGAGGCTTGTTGGCAACTGGAGGATGCGGCGGCTACCAGCAAGTTACCGCCCAACTTGCTGGTAGTGAAGATATTTGCATATAATAACAGTAAGAGTTTTAAAAGAACGAAATCACAGGGGAATATAGGAAAAGTATGTTTGAGATCAGCTGACATTAGCAAATAGATAATGTCAGCTGATGAACAATGCATTTTGGGGGTGACAGATGCCCTTTAAAATAACACACTATACTCTAGAGTTGGGTGGGCGGTTCTACTCAGACACTGACACACTGAAGCTGTCAATTACTGATAGGACTGCCCAATGGACTCTAAGCATAGAAAGAACAGCAATATAAATAAATTAAATTCAAATTGTGCTGAATGTTTCTACACAAGCTATTAATTTGCTCTTCTCCTCCTGCTCCAAAATATACTACTTCAAGATCACACACCATGTTCAACGTGACAGGTTCCCTACATCATGAGAAAAATACTAAGCTGGTTTTGGTTTTCTATTGTCTGTTACTAAGACGACTAGCAATCATTTGATTACTGCTTCTGTAAAAGTAGCCATGCTGCTATTTACCACAGTTCAGTGCTATTGGGCCCTATAAATTCTAGGTATGTCCTACCTTTATTGTGAAATTTCTGGAATTTGGGTTCATATAGTTATTTAATACCAAACCCCTACTCAGTGTATCCAGGCAATTACGTAATACAACAATGGAACAACTAAGTGTAATGCATTTCGACTTTGACCTGGTTGAAAATTTTTGATTACTGGTTAGAAGACGCTGCTGCAAAAAGCTTCTTTGAGGCGCATTATTCCCATTCAGATATTTTTTCCTTTGACATTTGAACAATGATGAAAGGTTGAAAACAAGGGAGACCTCCCATGCTCACCTCCTTGCGTCTGCTGCCCTTTTCAGAAATTTCAAGTATCCTAATTTCTAAAGACCTGATATAACGGAGTTTTAATTTCCTTTGCTTTCCTTTAATTGTTACATATGTCATTATAGAACGATCATTCATTACTGTGCTGAAAGATGACTTACTATTGGGACAATGGGGACATATGTGCAAATGATACTAAAATGAATTGACATGTCCTGGTTGTGTTTCATTTATACAATAAATGATGAAAAGAGCATTGAGTAGAAGGAATTTGATTGTGGTATAATTACCACCAACTGTTTCTATAGAGCGGCAAGTATAGATATATGGTACCAAAGTGATCAATTATAGTGGCAGCTGGATTATCTTGTGTAGCTTCCTGCTGTGTTTTCTATTACCTTTATGTTGGGGATATTGAAGAAGCTGACAAAGAAATGATAGCTTTTCTGAAGATCGCCAGCTTGGATCTTGATTGATTTCCTCTAATAATCAAATGGTTTTCAGAAAAAAATGTACACTGATGAGGATATATCGGTCGCTTTATAAGCCTGCTGGAGCCCTTGGAAATGGCCAGCTATCGGTATTGACTTGGATCAGGACAAGCTGATATTTACTAACAACTCAACATAATTGGTAATGTTCAGTAACCCTTTCCTGACCACCCCGTGACTATATACATCCGGGTTGTCATCTTTTATCTCTGAATGGACGGTTTTAAAATGTTATTGCAGACAGTGCAGATGGATACTAATCGTGCCCACTGTGAAAGATGTGCCCCCCATAGAGATAGCAGGGATTGTTTTTCACCATCCCCACCATTCCCGTTGCTCTATAAACAGCACTGTGTATAGAGATCAGGAAGCCGCAATGCTACTTCTTGCTCCAGTCCCAGCACTCATTTAATTGCCAGGAGTCTGCAGGAGCTGCTAAGTGTGCCAGGAGTCTGTACAACCTCTCTGGGGGATGTATTCCCCCTGTAGCTGGGACTTATATGCCAGCTATGGTTACAGGAGAAATCTGCAGTTGCAATGTAATTAGAGAAGAGCGGATTTCTCAAAAATTCGATTCTGCCGGTTCGCCGAATTGTTTTAAAAAATTCGGTTCGATCTAAATTTATTTGTGGCGAATCACGTTAAATGGCTATGAGTGTGAACTCAGCCTCACGGGTCAATGTAAGCATCAAGAAGAATGGCACTCCTTTTACACCATCGGCAGCTAATTCCACATAGATGTCTACAGAACCTGTTCTATTAAACGCGTATACAAGAAGAGCCCCCCAACAGTGGAGAGGGTGTCAGCAGCAAGTTTGTGTTGAAGTCAATAATTATTTTGCCCTACCTCTAATCCATCAGAACAATAACCCCCCAAAAACGGATCCTATCTGTGGAGCATCCGCCTTCACTCGGTCAGCATTTGGTCAGTAATCCATCAGTATTGCTAAAGCCAAAAAAAACAGTAGTGGATCCAAAACAGATATGACATGTGAAGGGAACATTTGCAAGTCTTTGCAAGTGTTTTTACCCACTCCTGCTTTTGGCTACCAAATTACAGTATAATTCTGATGCAAAATAGGGACCATGTCATGCAGGCCTTACAGCTGCTACATAGAAAGGATCCGTTGTGCGTCTCATTTTTCCTTTCTTCTGACAGATCAGAAGAAGGGTCAAATAAATGATGATGTCAGCCAGGCCGAAAGGCAAAGTAATGTCTCAGTCATGAAGTGGAGAGGGTGGGATCAGCCTAAGAAGTCCACAGAGTGGCCCAATGACAGAGTGTGGAGGAGGCGGCAGCATCAGAATCAGGAAGAGGCCAGAGAGTGGCACAATGACAGTGTGGAGGTGGTGAAAGAATCAGGAGGCCACAGAGTGGCACAATGACAGAGTGTGGAGGTGGCAGCAGCAGCATCAGGAGGAGGCCACAGTGTGGCACAATGACAGTGTGGGGGTGGCAGCAGCATCATCAGGAGGCCACAGAGTGGCACAATGACAGAGTTTGGAGGTGGCGGCAGCAGCATCAGGAGGAGGCATCATTTAGGCCTCTGCCACTTCCCTATGCAGGGCCTTGCACTTCTCTGACTGACCTACTGTTAGATCAAATAAATAATAAAAAGGAAATTAAAACACTCCAAAAAAGTTTGTAATTTTCTCACTTCACCACACAATGGCTAATATAAGCCCTTATTTTTTCCACTAATACACGCCAAAAAGGGATTTAGTACATATAACTGCACCGCTGAATGGCAAATATATATCTTTTTCCCACTAATACATGCCAAAAAGGGCTTTAAAACATATAACTGCACCAATGAACAATAAAGATATATTTTTTGCCACTAAAAAACGCCAAAAAGAGCTGTAATTTTCTCACTTCACCACACAACGGCAAATACTTTTTTTTCGTGCCACTAATACACGCAAAAAGGGCTTTAGAACATATAACTGCACTGATGAATGGCAAATAGGCTCTTACATTTTTCCACTTATACACTCGATAAAAGTCTTTAGAACATAAAACTATACCGTGGAACAGCAAATAATATATTTTTTTTTGCCACTAATACATGTCAAAAAGGGCTGTAATTTTCTCACTTCACCACACAATGGCAAATACTTTTTTTGTGCCACAAATACATGCAAAAAAGGGCTTTAGAACATATAACTGCATCACTGTATGGCAAATATATATTTTTTGGCCACTAATACATGCCAAAAAGGGCTTTAGAACATATAACTGCACCGCTGAACGGCAAATATATATATTTTTTGCCACTAATACACGCCAAAAAGTGCTGTAATTTTCTCACTTCCCCACACAACGGCAAATACTTTTTTTTGTGCCACTAATACATGCCAAACAGGGCTTTAGATCATATAACTGCACCGCTGAACGGCAAATAATATATATTTTTTTGCCACTAATGCACACCAAAAGAGGCTTTAGAACCTATAACTGAACTGCTGAACGGCAAATAGGCCCTTACATTTTTCCACTTATACACTCCACAAAAGGCTTCAGAACATATAACTGCACCGCTGAACGGCAAATAATATATATTTTTTTGCCACTAATGCACACCAAAAGAGGCTTTAGAACATATAACTTCACCGCTGAACGGCAAATAGGCCCTTACTTTTTTCCACTTATACACTCAACAAAATTCTTTAGAACATATAACTGCACCGCTGAACGGCAAATAATACATATTTTTTGCCTCTAATGCACACCAAAAGGGGCTTTAGAACATATAACTGCACCGCTGAACGGAAAATAGGCCCTTACTTTTTTCCACTTATACACTACACAAAGGCTTTAGAACATATAACTGCACCTCTGAACGGCAAATAATATATATATTTTTTGCCACTAATACATGCCAAAAAGGACATGCGTAAAAATGCCCTGTGAAATCCTAAAGGTACTCGTTGGAATTAGGGCCCCTTTGCGCATCTTGGCTGCAAAAAAGTGTCACTCATGTGGTATCGCCGTACTCAGGAGAAGTAGGGCAATGTGTTTTGGGGTGTATTTTTACATATACCTATACTGTGTGTGAGAAATATCGCTGTAAACGACAACTTTTTAATTTTTTTTATACAAAGTTGTCAATTTACAGAGATATTTCTCTCACCCAGCATGGGTATATGTAAAAATACACCTTAAAACACATTTCCGAGTACGGCAATACCACATGTGTGACACTTTTTTGCAGCCAAGATGCGCAAAGGGGCCCAAATTCCAATGAGTAACTTTTAGGAGGGCATTTTTACGCATTTTTCTTCTCATGCTTTAGGGCCCCTAAAATGCCAGGGCAGTATAAATACCCCACATGTGACCCCATTTTGGAAAGAAGACAGCCCAAGGAATTCCATGAGGGGAATGGCGAGTTCATAGAAGATTTTTTTTTTGGCACAAGTTAGTGGAAATTTATTTTTTATTGTTTTTTCTCACAAACTCTCCCTTTCCGCTAACTTTTGACAAAAAGTTTAATTTTTCATGGACTCACTATGCCCCTCAGCGAATACCTGCATTCACAGGAAGTCTCGCGTCTCGCGAGATGACGCGCCAATGCGTCGTATCAGAACTACAGGACCGCCCGCAGGACGCATCCCTGCGTTAGGCGGTCCTGTAGTGGTTAAGGAGCGCCAACACCCTGCTTAAGCGACCCATCTTAAGATTGGAGCTCAGGACACATGATCTTGTCCAGTAAATGAGGCAGAGTGTCTTCAAACATTATGTCCACATCTTGTTTTATGGTCCAGAGCCTGTCACAACCATGGGTGGTCAGTAGGCACTGCTAGAATGCTTCCCCAGTCATGGCTATGGACCCTATTTAAAGAGCTCACATGCCATAACTGGGGAAAGGATTCCACCACCACTACCCATGGTGGTGATGTGCTCTGGACCAGAAGACAAAGAAGATAAGAAGTGTTAGAGATGAAGATGGAAGCTCCATCTTGTTTACTGGACTGGGTCATGTGACCACTTTTCCAGTCTGGAGATACAGTCCACACTGGTAAGTAGAGTCTATTACAACCTGAAATATATACACTAATATAATGATCTATAATTAATTTAGATGGGAAAAGCCCTTCAAACTTACTTAAGTATTTATCTTAGACTTAGCATAGACAAGTATTGCTTACCATTTTATCTTATTTTGATTTTCCAATTTGTAAAAATTTGTGGCTCTCATTTTTGGCTAACACTCTGTAGTTATCAACTAAGACTCACAGGGCTGTTCTGGGGTAGCTCTGATTATGGTATACTTTAGGTATGTCCTAAAAACTACCTGTCCAATTTGTTAAAATCCACATAATAAAGAAAACATATTATTTATAGTGCTCAGTGAACCACACAAAACATCCTTCTTTTAAAAAGATTATTAAATTATAAATTATTTATATGTTCCAGCAGTAATCAAAGCAATGCCAATGGAAAAAGTTATTGCCTGGAAAAATCAAAATAAACTGTTCTTAAGGGCAAAATTAGCCGTGTCCTTTAAGAGGTTGTGCCAAGTTTAGAAGTTATCCCCTATCCACATGATAGGGGATAAGTTACTGATCCCTAGGGGTTTGACTGCTGGAACCTCCACCTATCCCGAGAGTGGGGGTCCCATTCCCCAATCTACTGAAGCGGCAAGTTGGGCATGCACACTGTCACATCATTCATTCTCTATGGGACAGCCAGAGATAGCCAATAGAGTCGAATGAATCAAAGTCCACAAAGTAGATAAATTTGATTTGTGGTCGGGGCTTAAACATGAAGGAATCACCCCTACCCACTGGATACCTAAAAGCGGTTAGAATGTCAGAACCGCGACGCTGAAGGGATGCCTGAAGGGGGGCATCCCCTGGTGTGAGATAGTGAAAATAAGGGTGGGTAGGGTGGGTACGCTGGAGACGACGTTCACTGTGGGAGGAGACGCCCGGCCAGATATAGTCATCATCGCCCCTCCCACAAATACAGGGCAATAAATCAGCCTTAACACTTGTGGTCGGGGCTTAAACATGAAGGAATGACCCCTACCTACTGGATACCTAAAAGCGGTTAGAATTATCCCTGAAGGGACGCCTAAAGGGGGCCAAAAAGGACAACAAACTCGATCAAAGAGCTTTATTACAACCTCCAATTGCGATTTGGCTACCAACGTGCGAGCTGCAGCCAGGGTAATGGGATAGGAAGTAGTGAAGCATACCGAGGCATTGTGGCACCGTAGACGTCCGCTTTGGGAAACTTGTGAAAGAGAATTAGCTCAGGACAGGGCACCGGCTGCTATATTTTGGATTCGGGTACATGAATGTGTGTAATGAATTTGGTGTAGTAACGAGCGAAGCACCTGACACCTAACAAAACATATCAGTTGGACCAAGCCGTTAATCAAATCTCCATGACCGCGACATTGACATAAACATACATCATGTAACCAGCCCATCCCGACCCCCTGCATACACAGTGTAACCAGCCCATGCCAACCCCCTGCATACACAGCTGCCATTATAGGATAAAGTTCAATCAACGCTGAAATCTGTGGAACCCGGGATCAACCAACCTCACTCGTCCACCCACCAGCTAGCCAGTGGGGGTCAAAAAAAGGGGCAGCAAAACCTGAGTTTGACGTGGCCTCAGGAAACTAGGAGAATTACTGTATACCTCTGGAATAAAATAGAAATACCATACCAATGCCTGAGAAAGTGGTCCCACATGGAAAGTCAGCAATCGCCTGAACATCAAGGCATATATAAACACTTGATCCTGGAGAGATAAACGTAAGAAACCCTTTAATATTTACCAATGCCACTAACATGGTATCATGGTGAACTGATGAAATAACGAGTCGAATACATATGCGTAAAAACGTGTGTTAAGCGTAACCCTATTCGGAATCTGTCGCCGAATCCGCAGTGCGGACCAACATCCTAACAGTGCCCCTATACATATAAACTAAACACACATATATATGTTTTTTTTTTTTTTTTTTTTAAACTAACACTGGAGCCTGAACTTACACTTTGCCCCGCGCTTCCTGCTGTGGCCACATAGAGTGCGCCAGAGCCACAACTATGCGTGTCTGTGGAACCCAGCCAGCAGCTCAGAGCGTGGGGCAGAGGTGAGTGCATGCCTGAATAGTGCGGGAAGAGAGACTGACTAAAACAGACGCCGTGCATGCTATGCACCCCACCTCACTAGTAGCTCTGCGTGAGGAAAACACATGACAGCCAGCTGCAGAGCAGAGCGAGGGGCAGAGGTGAGTGCATGGTCGAGTGACCCCTGTAAGCGACTCCTGTGACGTGCTTTCCACATAGTGTAATCTCACACTAAAGCTATATTAAGAAGCCTGACATACCCTGACTAGAACACTAGACTCAATGTCCCTTCCCCATAATAAATGTATGTTTTTTTTGTTTCTCTGACAATTCATTTATTTTATAACACACCCTCTTTTTTTTTTTTAAACACACACTCTTCCTGAACCTTACTACTCCCCCTCACTGAGTGAATTCACCTGTGCGCCCCCTGGATAGAAACAACATGCTGAAGCCTAATTTGTCCGCCCCCCCCCTGCCTGTCTAACAGCACAGCGGCCTGTGCAATACTTGTGCCCTGCACCCTACGTGTCATGCCGCGTGGGGAGAAGAGCGTGTCTCCCTGGCAGACCGCTCCGGTACGGTGCTGCTCCCCCTTACCCAGGAAGCCGACACACCGCCGGCCGGACTTAAAGCAACGATGCTGCTGGATGAGGCAGCTACTTATTTGGACCGTAGAAAGTCGGGGCCTGGAACTGCCGTGTAGCGCTGCACCCTTGTTACTCCCTGAGGACGGTAAGTAGAGCTCCCACACCATACGCTGGAGACAACGTTCACTGTGGGAGGAGATGCCTGGCCAGATATAGTCATTATCTCCCCTCCCACAAATACAGGCCAATACAGACCTTTCCTTGTTCTTCGCGGTAGCAAATTGATTTAACCTGAAATAGTATTTTTTTAAAAATCATACTTACCTGATCCATTTGCTCCCAACAGGCAGCCTGCCGCCAGCTTGATCGCGGACGAAATCCCGTGCTCCAAACCTTTAATCAAGATGGCAGCACTTTATATCAGATGCCACACATGTATAAATGCGGCATCTGAGGGGTACAATGATGGGGGGTAGTGCAATTGCCACTCCCTGTCATTGCACCCACTAATTACAAATAAATGCGCTTCATGACGAAGTTTAATAAAATTTATTAAAACTTTGCTCATCTCTAATAGCCAAGTATAGCAATCCGTTTCTTATCCCCTATCCTGAGGTTAGGGGATAGCTTCTAAACTTGGCACAACCCCTTTAAGAGGTTAAAGTTGCACTTTATGAAATAGTTAAAGGCTAATTCTATTAAAGAGAAATGGAGAATGCTTTGCCTCTCATTCCCAGCATGTGCAGTGATAAGTAATGGCAGCTGTCTTGCAAGGAATGACAGATATTTTGTATGGCTGTAAACTGAGATAAGGCATTACTTTAGATTAACACTGAAGTCAGGATCCCGCATATATAAAATCTCTGCTATCCCCTATACTGCTCGGTATGATATGTAATAATACTAAATGTCAGCTGTGTAGTCTGGAATGGCACTTATTTCTTAATGATACACATACATATTTCTTAGCAATTTCCTTACAGTTCCATCTATCTGTATGCCTTTCCTCAGTGACCAAATGGAGATCTATGGAATGATAATTTAATACCCATACTAATCCGTAATACCATTACATTTGAGCACAAGGTATTCTATGTTTTACACATAACTACTGTGTAATTAAGCAAGCTTGTGGGGGAACATGAGTCTGTAGGATTCCTACACTTACAGATTTGGCCGTGACTCAATTGTCAGTGAATGATTAGGAAGGCAGAGCCGGCATGAAGGAGTCAGTATTGAGAGATTATTTATTCTAATATGCTGGACACTTTAGGCAGTACCCAAGGGTCCATGACCCTTAAGCCAGTTGGAACAACAATGTCTTCCAAAAAAAAAAAATGTGTAAGTAGAAACCTAGTCTAACATAATGGTTGGTAGGGGTTCACAGGAGTACCATGGGGCCAGAGTTTGTGGTGGTCCAATTTAGGTTCAAGAACATTGTACCTTTTTGTGGTGAATAACGATATGGTGGCTTTTTGCTACATAGTAAGTTTTCTGCTATATGGTGCTATTAAGCATACCTTTTAATTTTTGCTACTTATACTGCTGTTTTAATTTTCTTATTTAGTTAAGGGTCCTATGCAGTTGTAGTACTTTCAATAAAGGCATACCATGACGGCTAAGAGGTTCTGGGGTGAAAAACCTGCATTTTCATGCAGCAGCCACTAGGGGAAGCTCAGTACAAAGTCATTATAATAGCTTCCATTGCACAGTATAAATTCCTATGCACTGAGCTCCCCCTAGTGGTAGCTGCAGGCAGCCAGGTTTGTGATATGTGAAATGAAGCTGGATAATGTATCAATGTATTTATGTTAGTTGTCTGCTGTAAATCCATTAAGAAATTTGCTGTTCAGGATGAACACCATATTTTGGAAGCACTTGCTCCACATTTTCCAAAACGGAAGTTGAATAAAGTGGGTGAGGCTGAGGAAAAAAAAAATTAAATAATTTTTTAAAATTTAAATTTATTTTCCTGATAAAAAATTCAAATTTATTTTCCTGATAAAAAATTCAAATTTATTTTCCTGATTAAAAAAAATTGTAAATTTATGAGAAATCTGGGGCACTTTGCTTTGCATACCGCATTGCCTGGGAGTAATCAACGCACGTCCTCTGTGAAATGGTATGCCTCTGGTCCTATGAATTAAAGTTACACGGTGGCTCAGTGGTTAGCACTGGTGCCTTACAGCGCTGGGGTACTAGTTTTGCGGATCGGCGGTTTGCGGACCACAAAACACCAACGGTCGTGTGCATGAGGCCTTCGGGGTTCAAGACATTAAACTCCAGAGGGACCAGATCACTCTGAGACTGCCTCTGTCTTTATTTGACATTTACTTGCACCACAGTGCTATTTCATAGACACTCTATGGTGTTTTAATGCAGTTATCTACTCAGCTATTAACCCCTGATGATGCACATCTACTCGAATAATAGCTCTGTGTATTTTTTTACTTGTTTGCCAGATTTGGTAAACACGCTGAGTATTGATTTAGTGCTTATCGGTGTTAGGTGTGTGTTTTGGATGCAGGCTGAGTAACAATAGGAGTGACAAGTCCCTGGATCTATCAGGTTCTGATCCAGAGACTTGGCGCTCTATTTAAATCCCCTGCTGGCGAAACACCTTTGCCAGTTATAGTTTTACTCCCTTGCTGTGTTCCAGGTTCTGTCTGTGTGTATTGGATTGTTGATCTTGACCTCAGCTTGCTTTTCTGACCTCCCTGTGTCTAGTGATTCTGTACCATGTTACCCGTCTGGCTGGGTTTTAAGCCATGCTAGTCAGTTAATGTTTAGGAAAAATATATATGGATACAGAGTTATCATTGTGATTGTTTGCAAATATGTGAAAGAAAAGTTACAAGTATACTCCAGTCCCCGGTGGCATACAAATTCACTGAACCTCTGAAATAAATATGATTTTGACTGAAAAATGTATTTGTGACATATGGTGTGTGACATTTTGTAAATTTGTTGGAAAAAAAAGATTTAAAAAGCAAACACTCAAAATAAAAGTGAAATAAAAATTGCAAGTTTACTCCATCTATAGGGTTAGTAAACCTGCTCCAGTGAACTACAGTACTACTGTCATTTTAAATACTTAGGGGTTATACACACACACCTGGTGGGAAGCTGGTACTTGAACAAAGTAGTGTATTAAAGACATTACCCACTTTACTTTCACAATTTTAATTTTGTGCCATAGTTATGAATAGTGCGTTATTTGTTTACATTTTTCATAAATTGTGAATGATGCGTAAAAGGTTGTTAAATACGGCCAGGATTGTGAAGATCTTTTCTCGGTCTACGGCAATATAGCAATAACAAATGACAAGACAGGACAGGTGCACACTGCGGTCTTAAGTAGTGTTGAGCGAACAGTTCGAGCATCGTTCGGGTTCGTACCGAATTTTGGGGTGTCCGGGACCCGGACCCGAACCCGGACATTTTAAAAAAAGTTAGGGTTCGGGTTCGTCGTTCGGCATGTATTTAGGCGCATTTTGAAAGGCTGCAAAGCAGCCAATCAACATGCATCATACTACTTGCCCTAAGATGCCATCGCAGCCATGCCTACTATTGGCAAGGCTGTGATTGGCCGAGTGCAGCATGTGACTCAGCCTCTTTATAAGCTTGTG
Organism: Bufotes viridis; assembly: GCA_033119425.1. Classification (NCBI taxonomy): domain Eukaryota; kingdom Metazoa; phylum Chordata; class Amphibia; order Anura; family Bufonidae; genus Bufotes; species Bufotes viridis. Next base: position 344,217,051 of record CM065593.1, read on the forward strand.
CGCACGTCGGGACGTGCTCACTCCCGATGTGAATAGAACAGGGATAGACGCAGCTGATGCTAGGGCGAGAATAGGCAGGGATAATTGAATAACTGGAAGCAAATTTCTCTCCTCCACCTGTGATTCATCTGAACAACTGCAGCTGAGCTGCTTTTTTGATAGGGATTGGCTATTTTTAGAGTGGCCAGAGTGATTTTTCCATCCACATGTACCTGGGCTGACCGCCGGCCGCCATTTTGCGACTTGTAGTGCTGCAGCAGAAGCTGCCACAGTGTGCATTCCAAAGCTCCAAACAAGTCAGACATCTATACCTGGGATTCAGACCAATAGCGATTTAGCAGCACAGTCCAAGGCAATTTTTTTTAAAGGTTGTGCAGACCATTTTGTGGCACATGTTACTGGGCTGATAGGCGGCGGCCATCTTGGGACTAGTGCTGCAGCACAATCTCTCCCAACGTCCATTAATCACTTGTAATAGTGGTCTGTGCCATAGAAATCCTACATCAGGGACTTGGGTGTGCTTGTGTCACCCCAACTAATACCAGTCCACCTGTAATCCATACAGTCAAAAGACTGAAAGTATTCCAGTGAGGGAATTTTTTTTTTATTTAAAAAAGGCCAAGTTAGTTTATCTGGCGTTCAATATACTAGATACAGTTAGGCCTGCGTTTCATACATCTGGAATTAGCAAATTAATGTGCTGGGGTTGGGAAAACATATATGTACCCATACTAGAATCTGTCAAAGAAAGCGGTACTCACATATAACAGTCATTCCATCTGTAATCCATACAGTCAAAAGACTGAAAGTATTCCAGTGAGGGAATTTTTTTTTATTTAAAAAAGGCCAAGTTAGTTTATCTGGCGTTCAATATACTAGATACAGTTAGGCCTGCGTTTCATACATCTGGAATTAGCAAATTAATGTGCTGGGGTTGGGAAAACATATATGTACCCATACTAGAATCTGTCAAAGAAAGCGGTACTCACATATAACAGTCATTCCATCTGTAATCCATACAGTCAAAAGACTGAAAGTATTCCAGTGAGGGAATTTTTTTTTATTTAAAAAGGCCAAGTTAGTTTATCTGGCGTTCAACATACTAGATACAGTTAGGCCTGCGTTTCATACATCTGGAATTAGCAAATTAATGTGCTGGGGTTGGGAAAACATATATGTACCCATACTAGAATCTGTCAAAGAAAGCGGTACTCACATATAACAGTCATTCCATCTGTAATCCATACAGTCAAAAGACTGAAAGTATTCCAGTGAGGGAATTTTTTTTATTTAAAAAGGCCAAGTTAGTTTATCTGGCGTTCAATATACTAGATACAGTTAGGCCTGCGTTTCATACATCTGGAATTAGCAAATTAATGTGCTGGGGTTGGGAAAACATATATGTACCCATACTAGAATCTGTCAAAGAAAGCGGTACTCACATATAACAGTCATTCCATCTGTAATCCATACAGTCAAAAGACTGAAAGTATTCCAGTGAGGGAATTTTTTTATTTAAAAAGGCCAAGTTAGTTTATCTGGCGTTCAATATACTAGATACAGTTAGGCCTGCGTTTCATACATCTGGAATTAGCAAATTAATGTGCTGGGGTTGGGAAAACATATATGTACCCATACTAGAATCTGTCAAAGAAAGCGGTACTCACATATAACAGTCATTCCATCTGTAATCCATACAGTCAAAAGACTGAAAGTATTCCAGTGAGGGAATTTTTTTATTTAAAAAAGGCCAAGTTAGTTTATCTGGCATTCAATATACTAGATACAGTTAGGCCTGCGTTTCATACATCTGGAATTAGCAAACTAATGTGCTGGGGTTGGGAAAACATATATGTACCCATACTAGAATCTGTCAAAGAAAGCGGTACTCACATATAACAGTCATTCCATCTGTAATCCATACAGTCAAAAGACTGAAAGTATTCCAGTGAGGGAATTTTTTTATTTAAAAAGGCCAAGTTAGTTTATCTGGCGTTCAATATACTAGATACAGTTAGGCCTGCGTTTCATACATCTGGAATTAGCAAACTAATGTGCTGGGGTTGGGAAAACATATATGTACCTATACTAGAATCTGTCAAAGAAAGCGGTACTCACATATAACAGTCATTCCATCTGTAATCCATACAGTCAAAAGACTGAAAGTATTCCAGTGAGGGAATTTTTTATTTAAAAAAGGCCAAGTTAGTTTATCTGGCGTTCAATATACTAGATACAGTTAGGCCTACGTTTCATACATCTGGAATTAGCAAACTAATGTGCTGGGGTTGGGAAAACATATATGTACCCATACTAGAATCTGTCAAAGAAAGCGGTACTCACATATAACAGTCATTCCATCTGTAATCCATACAGTCAAAAGACTGAAAGTATTCCAGTGAGGGAATTTTTTTATTTAAAAAGGCCAAGTTAGTTTATCTGGCGTTCAATATACTAGATACAGTTAGGCCTGCGTTTCATACATCTGGAATTAGCAAATTAATGTGCTGGGGTTGGGAAAACATATATGTACCCATACTAGAATCTGTCAAAGAAAGCGGTACTCACATATAACAGTCATTCCATCTGTAATCCATACAGTCAAAAGACTGAAAGTATTCCAGTGAGGGAATTTTTTTATTTAAAAAGGCCAAGTTAGTTTATCTGGCGTTCAATATACTAGATACAGTTAGGCCTGCGTTTCATACATCTGGAATTAGCAAATTAATGTGCTGGGGTTGGGAAAACATATATGTACCCATACTAGAATCTGTCAAAGAAAGCAGTACTCACATATAACAGTCATTCCATCTGTAATCCATACAGTCAAAAGACTGAAAGTATTCCAGTGAGGGAATTTTTTTTATTTAAAAAGGCCAAGTTAGTTTATCTGGCGTTCAATATACTAGATACAGTTAGGCCATGCGTTTCATACATCTGGAATTAGCAAATTAATGTGCTGGGGTTGGGAAAACATATATGTACCCATACTAGAATCTGTCAAAGAAAGCGGTACTCACATATAACAGTCATTCCATCTGAAATCCATACAGTGAAAAGCCATAAAGTATTCCAGTGAGGGAATTTTTTTTATTTAAAAAGGCCAAGTTAGTTTATCTGGCACGGCAGGGGGCGTCATTACTGACAAGCGCAGCCGCCTGTCCACAGCCAACGTGGACAAGCTGACCTTCATAAAGATGAACCAGGCATGGATCCCACAGGACCTGTCCCTCCCTTGTGCAGAGTAGTCCTTATTAACTGCCTAAAACATGTCTTGTTGTGCTACGGGCCACTTCTTTATTTGATACAAATTTTATGAAACCCACAGTTGAATGAAACTCTTCTCTGTCTGGGCGCCGGGGCCTAACCAGATGAAAGTGGCCGGTTAAACTAACGGGTGACATGAAGCCATAACCTCTGCCATGCTACCTCTGTCTTCTGTCTGGGTGCTGAGGCCTAAGTCAAATAAAGCGGTCTTCTGCTGTGCTGGGGGATATGAAGCTAATCTCTGACCTCTCTCCTCTGTCTGGGTCCAAAGGCCTAAATCACTGAAAGAGGCCTTCTCCTGTGGTGTGTGATATGATGCCAGAATATGTGCTGTGGGGCCTCTCTCCTCTTCATGGGTGCAGGGGTCAAAAAAACTAAATTGTGGCCTACTCCTGTGGTGGTTGATATGATGCCTGATTCTCTGATGTGGAACCTCTCTCCTCTGTTTGGGTGAAGGGGTCAAAGTAACTAAATGGTGGCTTCTCCTGTGGTGGTTGATATGATGCCTGATTCTCTGCTGTGAAACCTCTCTCCTCCATCTGGGTGTAGGGGTCAAAGTCTTTCAAAGTCGCCTTCTCCTGTGCTGATTGATATAAAGCTGATGGTTGTGCCATCTGACATGGTTGCCAGGGTCTGATTCAATGGGGGCCTACTCCTGTGGTGGGTGATCTAAATGCCTGATTCTCTGCTGTGAAACCTCTCTCCTCCGTCTGGGTGTAGGGGTCAAAGTCTTTCAAAGTCGCCTTCTCCTGTGCTGATTGATATGAAGCTGATGGTTGTGCCATCTGACATTGTTGCCGGGGTCCCATTAAATTGGGGCCTACTCCTGTGGTGGGTGATCTAAATGCCTGATTCTCTGCTGTGTAATCTCTCTCCTCCGTCTGGGTGTAGGGGTCAAAGTAACTAAATGGTGGCCTACTCCTGTGGTGGGTGATATGATGCCAGAATATGTGCTGTGGGGCCTCTCTACTCTTCCTGGGTGCAGGGGTCAAAGTAACTCAATGGTGGCTTCTCCTGTGGTGGCTGATATGATGCCAGAATATGTGCTGTGGTGCCTCTCTCCTCCTACTGGGTGCAGGGGTCAAAGTAACTAAATGGTGGCTTCTCCTGTGGTGGTTGATATGATGCCTGATTCTCTGCTGTGAAACCTCTCTCCTCCATCTGGGTGTAGGGGTCAAAGTCTTTGAAAGTCGCCTTCTCCTGTGCTGATTGATATAAAGCTTATGCTTGTGCCATCTGACATGGTTGCCGGGGTCTGATTCAATGGTGGCCTACTCCTGTGGTGGGTGATCTAAATGCCTGATTCTCTGCTGTTTAACCTCTCTCCTCCGTCTGGGTGTAGGGGTCAAAGTAACTAAATGGTGGCCTACTCCTGTGGTGGGTGATATGATGCCAGAATATGTGCTGTGGGGCCTCTCTCCTCTTCCTGGGTGCAGGGGTCAAAGTAACTCAATGGTGGCTTCTCCTGTGGTGGCTGATATGATGCCAGAATATGTGCTGTGGTGCCTCTCTCCTCTGTCTGGGTCCAAAGGCCTAAATCACTGAAAGAGGCCTTCTCCTGTGGTGTGTGATATGATGCCAGAATATGTGCTGTGGTGCCTCTCTCCTCTTCCTGGGTGCGGGGGTCAAAGTAACTCAATGGTGGCTTCTCCTGTGGTGGCTGATATGATGCCAGAATATGTGCTGTGGGGCCTCTCTCCTCTTCCTGGGTGCAGGGTCAAAGTAACTCAATGGTGGCTTCTCCTGTGGTGGTTAGTATGATGCCAGAATATGTGCTGTGGGGCCTCTCTCCTCTTCCTGGGTGCAGGGGTCAAAGTAACTCAATGGTGGCTTCTCCTGTGGTGGCTGATATGATGCCAGAATATGTGCTGTGGGGCCTCTCTCCTCTTCCTGGGTGCAGGGGTCAAAGTAACTAAATGGTGGCTTCTCCTGTGGTGGTTGATATGATGCCTGATTCTCTGCTGTGTAACCTCTCTCCTCCGTCTGGGTGTAGGGGTCAAAGTAACTAAATGGTGGCCTACTCCTGTGGTGGGTGATATGATGCCTGGTTCTCTGCTGTGGGACCTCTCTCCTTTGTCTGGGTGCTGTGGTCAAAATAATAGTAAGTGACCTTCTCCATTGGTGGGTGACTTGAAGCCTGATTCTGTGCTATGGGACCTCACTCCAATTAATATTGTTTAATTTTTATTTATTTTATGTTAACTTATCATTTCCCTATCTACATTTGTTTGCAGGGGATTTAACTACATTTTGCTGCCTTTTGCAGCCCTCTAGCCCTTTCCGGGTGTGTTTTACAGCCTTTTTAGTGCCCAAAAGTTCGGGTCCCCATTGACTTCTATGGGGTTCGGGTTCGGGATGAAGTTCAGGTCGAGTTCGGATCCCGAACCCGAACATTTTTCGAAAGTTCGGCCGAACTCGTCGAACCCGAACATCCAGGTGTTCGCTCAACTCTAGTCTTAAGCCCTCAAACTTATGTTAAAATTGAGAGATTAGTCAACATGGCCGGCAGTGGAGGACATGTCTTAAGCCCAAGCACCACGCCAAGGTTTCTCAAGTAGCTCGGGACCTAACACTCACCTACCTGTGCCATATGGGCAATACCAGGAGCCAGTGGGCAAAAATTACAGGAAAGTACAGTATAGGCCGGCTCACAGCAAATTCTTCAATTACCTCCAGCATGAAACCATGCCTGCAATAGGAGGAGGGAGAAGGCTGTGAGCCCCACCCAAGACTGGCTGATATGGCCCAGGCCTCACAGGTGCACCTAAATGTAGCCTGCGGATGGAAAACAGGCTACATTTACATAACAGTTTATACACCTCCACAAATTATATATACACAAAAAAACCGAAAGGTGGCATGAAGCAGGATGTGCTCAACCCAAAAATGCAGTTGTGCATATATATACAGGGGAGCAGATCCTGCACTTGTGGCCCATTGCTAATGGCAATCCCCAGCAAAAATGCATACTGTGGAGGATGCCCGCAGCGGACCACAAGTACCACAATAGACATCCTACACGGTCTAAGGCAGCCTGTAGAGAAGATGTGACACACAGTACTGCATCATATGATGGTGTAAGTGGCAAAACACACAGGGATTCATACACGGATATGGAATTAGACCACATTTTTAACGCTATTTTACACCATTTTTTATACCACCTTGAAACTGGTATATTTTTTGATACAACATGACCTAGGCAGGGCCAGGACTTGGCTCAAATTATGTGTAGATCAAAAAGGTCAGAAAAATTGGCTTGAATAAAGGCATGTCTAAAATGAAGCACTTTACAACACTTTTAGAAACAGGACTTTAATATATGCCATGCAACAGACTTTCGACAAAAACACAGGCACAATGGTCGATGGATTCCAAACACAAGTAATACATTATGTCTGCTCCACTGTATTCACAAGTTGATCAATCTACTTGTGCTGGAGATTTAAAGGGGTTGTTCACATTCAGAGCTCTTTTGAGCAGACCACAAATGACCAGACCTGCGGAGGAAAGTATACTTACCTGGCCCCTGCCACAAGATTTTGCCTTCTTTACTTCCCTTCCAATGCTTTCTTGCTCCATCCCCATGTGTCAACATCCTGTTTGGCCACTGCAGCTAAAGACTGACCGCAGTGGGAATGTTACCCCAAGTGTCAGGCGATCCAGTGACGTAACACACTTGGGACTTGTCACAGCTTCAATCATTGGCAGCAGCAGGCACGTGACCTACGTTAAACAGAATGTTGACATGCGGGGACATGGGTGGTCCAAGGAAACAGAACTCAGTTGCAAGGAGAAGGTGAGTATGCTTCCCTCTGCAGGTTTGGTCAGGTGGGGGTTGGGGTTTCTGGCAGAAAGGCGGACTCCTGCATAGCGGAAACCGGACAGATTCATCCGAATGCTGGTCATTGACTTCTATTATGATGGAATGCATAACGGAATGCCTCTACAGGCTCAGCTCTACTAGTGATGAGCGGCATAGGCAATATTCAAATTCAGGATATTTCGCAAATTTTTGGCTGAATATTCGCCATAAATTCGCAAATTTGAGAATTCATAATCTCCAGTAATTATTTACTTGATTGTGAAAATCGGCAATGTTATATATTCGCGATAAAAATTCACGATTAGAATATTCGCAATCAACACTAAGGTGTAGGCAACTTTCCTATTGGTTGCTAGGGATGTTGCTAAGTGCCGATATTTGCGGTAAATTCACGATAAATTCGCGATTAGAATATTCGCAATAAACACTATTCACAAATACGAATTTAAAGCACTATATTCTAAATGTTCACAAAATCTTTCAAAGTGGCGATATTCACAACTCGAATATTCGCGCTCAACACTAATCTCTAGTTTTAAACACTTTGTATAGAAGGGAACAGCCATGGTCATGTACAACCCCTTTAAACAATTTTTAAGAAATGTATGTGCAAGTTTATGAGGAACCAAGAACTATCCTTACATGACACTTACATAGCATTTTTTATTATTGGCCACTGCAATGTGTTACGAGAGGTATTTTTCGTCCCCTTAGTAGCAGCTTAAATCTTGGTTGCTCTGAATGGGCGGTAATATCCTAGCAGGGAGATCGCTGTAAGTGAGCAGTTCATCGTTTGCAAACACAGTATTTTATTTATGTAATTGCTTTTACAGATCATGGATAACCTGCGACATTTCATGCTTGGGTTTTCTTTCTTAAACATGAAGGCTTAGGCAAATTCATTATTTATCCAGCAGCAATCAATAAAAATGACTCCAAAATGTGCAGAAATAACACAAAACCGACTGATCATACTCCCCGCTGTGTAAAAAAAGAATGTATACAAAGCAATTCCTACGGCGTTTACCCATGGTCTAAATTCCAGAGTGCAAAATGGACTCTTGAACCTGGACATACCACTGCTTTCTACCTACTGTTATATAGTACACATAGCTGTCTATGGAGCTATACTGTAGCTCTGTATGCCACTGATTTTAAACCTGACATGGCATATCCTGTATTGTATTTTTTATTAACCTAGTAACAATTGCCACGGCCCGGGAGGAGTGGAATGGAGGATGGGAGTGGTAATGGCTCTAGCTGCAACAGTTATTCACATAAATCACAGTGACAATCCTCACACCTATGTTCCCTAGTAGTGTTGAGCAAATAGATCCGAATTTCAGGAAAAATTTGATTCGCTACAAAGCCGAATTTCATCATGATTCGTGGTAGCAAATCGATTTTCCATGAAATGGTGTTAAAAATAAAAAAAATCATACTAACATACTTACCTCATCCATTTAATCGCAAAGACACTGGCCTGGTCATCTAGCTCGAAGATCCCACGTGAAATCTCACGCGTGGTGAAATATGACGTCACCTTGCCAGCCGATTTGATGATGTCATCATGTGCTGCGCGAGATTTCACGCTGGATCTTCAAGCAAGATGGCCGCGGCGGCCTCCTTACAATCAAATGGAGGAGGTAAGTACGATTTATTTATTTTTTTAATTGCAAACACTAAAATGCTTTAAAATGAATTTTCTATCAGCGATGAACGCGGCATCTGGGGGGTTCAATGACTGGGGCGGTACAATCGCAGTTCCCTGTCATTGCACCCACTATTTACAAAGAAATGCGCACATTTTTTTTTTGTAAAATTCAGCAAAGCAACCAAATCGAATTTTAGAGAACTTTGTTCATCTCTAGTCCCTAAGGCCGGGCAGTGCCAGGAGGGCCCACCCTTTCTTCTCGCGGGGCACCTCCTTATGTTTGGATTCCTGTCTGATAGTAGTTTGGGGTATCCGTGGTGTTGTGCGTTTGGTATGGATGGTAAAGCAGGAGATGTAGGTGCTGTAGCCGGCGAATGGTGCTGCAGTCAGTAACCAGACCAGTTATAGAAGCCATCTGGCCTGAGTTAAAAGCCTTTAGAGCTATGCTTTACAGCAACCATCCTGGACCATAGACACAATAGGCTGTAGGGGAGGTGTTGACTTCTATAAGAGAGTTTTCTAGGCATGCTCTGTAACCGGTGCACAGTGTCGGAGTGGGATGCTTAGGGCCCACTAATTCTGGGGCCCACTGCTGAATTCCTCTTGACTTTGTCCATGGTCTTCTTAGCTATGTAAGACAGGGACAAATGTTCAGTCAGCAACAGATTGCAGCCTACAAGATGATTAAAGAGAATCTGTCAGCTCCAAAACACACCCCAAACTAGAGTAAGTGGTGTATAATATGAGTCTGACTGTGTAAATTTTATCTTCATATTTGATTGCATTCTAAAACTGTGCTCCCACCGACCAGCAGTAAAATGTATTGAGAAGACTCCTCTCCATTTTGTGCATGAGAACTGGAGTCATCTCAGGGCATTTTACTATTTATATGGATGGGTAGTCTGATTAAAGAGTATCTGCAGAGAAAACATCATCTTGACTGGCCCGGTCAATTAAAGTGAAGAGGGTGAGGCAGTTTAACGGCAACACCCCCCTTGTTTCTAGAGGCTCATTTGCATTTATAAAACATCATTTTTATCAGCAATGCGGGCACATGTGAACATGGGACCAAAACAGATGTCTTCAGCTGCTAAGTGCCCATCTAACAGGTTGGCCAGCTGACAGATGCCCTTAAAGGTGATATTCTCTATCTATGTAGTCAGTCTACTATGCCATGGACCACTTGTTCACCAAATATACAGTCACAGACATGGACCACTTGTGCAGGGGGTGGCGGACTAGGGTCCCCCATTCTGGCACAGGGGCCCATGGGGGGTTTCACCCACTTCCCTGTAGGCCAGTAGGCCAGTCTGAGCCTGAGCACAGATGTTATTGTACAAGGAAGGAGTAGATAATTTGTGACCTTTTGTGAATTGGGGATCCCATGTTATCTATATATATATATATATATATATTATATAATTTTTCAGCATTCATCTCATTATCATAATAGGCAGAATTAAAATGACAGTTTGTGTATATATATATATATATATATAGTGTGTGTGTACTAGCAGAAGGACCCGGCTTTGCACACGTATATTTCATCTACTTCGTTCCATGTTTCCATGTGTCGTAAAAAGACATCAACAGTATCCCCCATAACAGTGACCTCTACAGTACCCGCCCCTTTAACAGTGACCTCCACAGTACCTGCGCCTTTAACAGTGACCTCCATAGTGCCCGCCCCTTTAACAGTGACCTCCACAGTGTCCGCCCCTTTAACAGTAACCTCCACAGTGACTTCCCCTTTAACAGTGACCACCACAGTGCCTGCCGCTTTAACATTAACCACCCCTTTAACAGTGACCTCCACAGTGTCCACTCCTTTAACAGTGACCTCCACAGTGCCCGCCCCTTTAACAGTGACTGCCCCTTTAACAGTGACCTCCAAATTAACCGCCCCTTTAACAGTGAGTGCCACAGTGCCCGCCCATTTAACCCCTTATGGATCGGGCTCATTTTCACCATAATGACCAGGCCATTTTTTGCAAATCTGACCAGTGTGAACTTATGTGTCAATAACTTTAAAACGCTTTTACTTATCCAGGCCATTTTGAGATTGTTTTTTAGTCACATATTGTACTTCATGTCACTGGTAAAATGAAGTAAAAAAAATTAATTTTAATTTATAAAAAAAATACCAAATTTACCAAAAATTTTGAAAAACTTGCAATTTTCCAAGTTTCAATTTCTCTACTTCTATAATACATAGTAATACTGCCAAAAAAAGTTATTAATTTACATTCCCCATATGTCTACTTCATGTTTGGATCCTTTTGGGAATGCCATTTTATTTTTTGGGGACGTTACAAGGCTTAGAAGTTTAGAAGCAAATCTTGAAAATTTTCAGAAATTTTCAAAATTGCACTTTTTAGGGACCAGTTCAGGTCTGAAGTCACTTTGTGAGGCTTGCATAATAGAGACCAGCCAAACTACACCATTCAGGGTATTCAAAACTGATTTTAAAAATGTTGTTAACCCTTTAGGTGTTTCACAAGACTTATTGGCAAATGGAGATGAAATTTCAGAATTGCAATTTTTTGGCAAATTTTCCATTTTAATCGATTTTTTACAGTAACTAGTCAAGGGATAACAGCCGAACAAAACCCAATATTTATTGCCCTGATTCTGTAGTTTTCAGAAACACCCCATATGTGGTTGTAAACTACTGTATGGCCAGACGGCAGGGCGTAGAGGGAAAGGAGCGCTGTGTGGTTTTTGGAAGGCAGATTTTGCTGGACTGGTTTCTCTACACCATGTCCCATTTGAAGCCCCCTGATGCCCTCCTGGGGTAGAAACTCTATAAAGGTGACCCCATTTTGGAAACTACATCCATCAAGGTATTCAAAAATGATTTTACAAATGTCGTTAACCCTTTAGGTGTTTCACAAGAGTTATTGGCAAATGGAGCTAAAATTTCAGAATTTAGATTTTTTGGCAAATTTTCCATTTTAATCAATTTTTTCCAGTAACTAAGCAAGGGTTAACAGCCAAACAAAACCCAATATTTTTTGCCCTGATTCTGTAGTTTGCCCCATACGTGGTCGTAAACTGCTGTAAGGCCAAACGGCAGGGCATAGAAGGAAAGGAGGGCTGTGTAGTTTTTGGAAGGCAGATTTTGCTGGACTGGTTTTTAGACACCATGTCCCATTTGAAGTCCACCTGGTGCACCCCTAGAGTACTCCAAAAAAGTGACCCCATTTTGGAAACTATGCGATAAGGTGGCATTTTTGTTGGTACTATTTTAGGGTAACTATGATTTTTGGTTGCCCTATATTACACTTTTTTTGAGGCAAGGTAACAAAAAAATAGAAATTCTGAAATTTCATCTCCATTTGCCAATAACTCTTGTGGAACACCTAATGCCTCATTCACACAGCAGTGTTTCCCGGACGTGTGCTGTACGTGTTCTCCGCGGACAGCATACGTCCCCATTCATTTGAATGTGAGTATTCACACATCAGTGTTTTAGCACGGTCCGTGGGTCCGTGTTTTCAGCACGGTATGCATGTCCTATCTTGTCCGTCTTCACGGATCCCTCACGCCCATTATAGTCAATGAGTCCGAGAAAACCACGGATGCAGCACGGATGCCATCCGTGTTGCATCCGTGTTTCACGGATCATTAAAGAAGGATTGTTTGAATATTATTTTCCAGCTGCTCAGTGTCAGTGAAAAACGGATGGCACACGGTCAGCAAAAAACGGACCCACGGACCCAACATGGATCTGTCACGGGAAAAACACGGATTGAATACTGTCCGTGTTACCACTGATCCAACACTGACACTGATTTGTGAATGAGGCATAAAGGGTAAACAAAGTTTGTAAAGTCAGTTTTGAATACCTTGAGAGGTGTAGTTTCTTAGATGGAGTCACTTTTTTGGAGTTTCTACTGTAGGCGTGCATCAGAGGGGCTTCAAATGGGACATGGTGTCAAAAAAACAGTCCAGCAAAATCTGCCTTCCAAAAACCATATGGCATTCCTTTCCATCTGCGCCCTGCCGTTTGGCCATACAGTAGTTTACGACCACATATGGGGTGTTTCTGCAAACTACAAAATCAGCGCAATAAATATTGAGTTTTGTTTGCCTGTTAACCCTTGCTTTGTTACTGAAAAAATGGATTAAAATGGAAAATTAAAAAAAAAATAGCTGGTTTGGCACAGTTTTTATTTTTTGTTATTTACAGCGTTGATCTCACAGGTTAGATCGTGTGCTATTTCTGTAGAGCAGGTAGTTACGGTCGCGACAATACCAAATATGACTACTTTTTTGGGGTTTTTGTTTCAGTTTTACATAATAAAACATTATTTTTTAAAAAGATTTTTTGTGTCTCCACATTCTGAAAGCCATATTGTTTTTTTTTTGTTTTTTTTTGGGCGACTGTCATATGTAGGCCTGAGCCCCAAGTCATGCAGCAGTCTCTTATGCTTTTTGATTACTCTGCTGGAATGGTTTCCGTGGGCCGTCAACCTTGTACAGCCCCAGAAGTGGAAGAGATTGAGTGCACTGATGTCAAACCACTTATGTTTCAGGATGTGGACATGGGAGGACCATGATGACGAAATACAGGTGCCAACTGCTGCAGCTTTCAGCAGTGTGCAGAACAGCAATTAGGGCATGGGTGAAGTGTGGGTGGAAGATGATTTGAAGGATGATTAGGTCCTAGACCCCACATGGAATCAAGGTCATGCGAGGGACGTATTCAGTTCGGAGGAAGAGGTGGTGGTCACACAGCGCCAGCTGCACAGCAAAAGAGGGAGCAGGGTGCAAAAGCAGAATGAGTGTCCCCTAGCCAGTACACCTGCTACTGCCCACCGCACCTAGGGACTAAGCACACCAAAGCCAGATCCAAGGAGTTCCCTGGCATGGCAGTTCTTCAGACAATGTGCTGACGACAAGACGCGATTGGTTTGCACGCTGTGCAATCGGAGCCTGAGGTGACGCCTAAATGTTCTAAACCTGAGCACCACCTGCATGACCAGGCACCTAAATGCAAAGCACAAGCTGCAGTGGAGTAAACACCTCAAAAACCACAAAAGATCTCGGGCTCCTCCTTCTCCCTCTTCTGCTGCGGTCTCAGCCTCTTCCTCCCCCTCTGGAGTGACAGTGGCACCTGCCACCCGACAAACAGAGGAGGTGGCAGCAACAACACCATTGTCACCGTCACCAAGCTTCTTCACACTGTCCCATGGAACCGTTCAGCTGTCCATCCCCTTAACACTGAAGAGAAAGAGGAAGTACCCCTCTACGCACCCTGGCCCTGAATGCCAGTTTTTAAAAATTCCTGGCCTTTGAAATGCTGTCATTCTGTCTGATGTAGACAGAGACTTTTAAAAACCTTATGGCTGTCTCACAGTATGTGGTTCCCAGCCTCTACTACTTTTCCAGGAGAGCCATCCCTGCCCTGCACAACCAAGTGGCGAACAAAAACAGGTGTGCACTGCGCAACGCCATCTGTGGCAAGGTCCACATAACCACTAACACGTGGACCAGTAAGCACGGGCAGGGACGTTATATCTCCCTAACAGCACACTGGGTAAATGCAGTAGCGGCTGGGCCTGAGGCATATAGCAGTTTGGCACATATCCTTCCGCCAACGAGGATTGCAGGATGTTTTCTCGTTTCCTCCTGTTGCCTCCTCCTCCTACTCTGCTTCCTCCTTTACTGCCTCCTCATCTGGTCAGCGTAACACTTACACCACCAACTTCAGCACAGCCAGGGGAAAACGACAGCAGGCTGTTTTGAAACTCATCCGTTTGGGGTAAAAACCTGACACCGCGCAGGAGCACTGGATGGGTATGGAATAACAGACTGATGAGTGGTTGGTGCCACTGAGCCTCAATCCTGGCATGGTTGTGTGCGATAACGGGCGAAATCTCGTAGACGCTCTGGGCATAGCCAGTTTGACACACATCCCTTGCCGGCGCATGTGCTGAATTTGGTGGTGCAGAGGTTCCTGAAAAATTACCCCGATATGTCAGAGCTGCTGTAGAAAGTGCTGGCCGTCTGTGCGCGCTTTCGGCATTCTCACCCTTCTGCTGCTCGCCTGTCTGCGCTGCAGCGTAACTTCGGCCTTCCTGCTCACCACCTAATATGCGACGTACCCACTAGGTGGAACTTCACCTTGCACATGCTGGAGAGACTGTGTGAACAGCAGCAGGCGATAGTGGAGTTTCAGCTGCAGCAAGCACGGGTAAGTTGCTCTGCGGAACAGCACCACTTTACCACCAACGAGTGGGCCTCCATGCGGGACGTGTGTGCCGTGTTTAGCTGTTTTGAGTACTTCACCAACATGGCCAATGCCAATGACGCCATCCTCAGCGTTACTATCCCACTTCTATGTCTCCTTGTAAAAACACTTTAGGCCATGATGGAAGAGGATGTGGCACAGGATTATCAGGTCAGTCATTCATGGTTTTCAGGCCAGTCATTCACAAGTGGCTCGGAGGGTGGGTTCCTGCTCCAACATAGGCCAGGTACACAACTGTCCAGCTAGGACACAGTTCTGGAGGATGAGGAGGAGGATTTTGATGAGGAAGAACCGTGTTCACAGCCGGGTGGCATCCAAAGCAGCTCATGGGCATCACTGGAGCTTGCCTGGGGGCATACAGAGGACATAGACGTTACATCTCCCACAGAGGACAGCTTGTCGTTGCCTCTGGGCAGCCTGGCACACATGAGCGACTACATGCTGCAGTGCCTGCGCAACTACCGCCGAGTTGCCCACATTCTAACCAGTGCTGATTACTGGGTGGCCATCCTGCTGGATACCCGCTACAAAGACAATGTTCTGTCCTTAATTCCATCACTGAAGCGTGATCGGAAGATGCGAAAATACAAGTACGAGATAGACGAGCTGATAATGGCATTCCCATCTGACAGCGGGGGCTCCGTGGAACCACAAGGCGAAGGCAGAGGAGGAAGAAGTCGCCAACACAGCTGATGAACAGCCAGCACCTCAGAAGGGAGGTTAGCATGGCCGAAATGTGGAAAATCTTTGTCAACACCCCACAACAACCATCACCACCAGCTGATATGGAACGTCTTAGCAGGAGGCAGCATTCCAGCAACATGGTGGAACAGTACATGTGCACATGCCTACACGTACTGATTGGTCTGTCCTATTCAACTTCTAGGTCTCCGAATTGGGCACATGGCCTGAGTTTGCCCTTTACTCCTTGGAGGTGCTGGCCTGCCCTGCGGCCAGTGTATTGTCCAAACGTGTGTTTAGCACGGCAAGGGAGTGATCACAGACAAGCGCAGCCGCCTGTCCACAGCCAACGTGGACGAGCTCACGTTCATTAAAATGAACAAAGCATAGATCCCACAGGACTTGTCCGTACCTTGTGCCGAATAGACAAGTATACCGGCCACATCCAGCCATTTTTATACCCCAAATTTTTAAAAAATAAATAAAGGAAAAAACAAAAAACAAAAACTGTCTTAGCTATCTCCTCTTCCTCCACCGCCGATTCCACCTACACCGCCACGTCTACCCCCTCCTCAACCTCCTACTCCACTTTGACCTCCGCGTCCTAGTGGAAGATTATCATTTTTTTCTATTATATGTTATTTTAAGTCATTTCCCTACCCACTTTTGTTTGCAGGGAAAATGCCCTGCTCTTACCCTCATTTTCCTTCCTTTTGCAGCCCTCTAGCCCTTACTATTACTATTTTACAAACCATTTTAGTGCACCAAAGTTTGGGTCCCCATTGACTTTGACCCAAAGTTCGGCCGAACCCGAACATCCATGGGTCCACTAATCCCTACCCACGGGCCCTATAGCGGCTGCATAGTCTGCCTCTATTGGAGGTACACCACTTTTCACCTGACAAACTTATGTAGTGTTTGTTAATGTTTAAATAAGCATTGCCCATGTGCTGAAGGTCATGCCATTTGCATGGTTCAACCATGGACTTTGCACTTTAATTGGTGGCCTTCTAGTTCTAACATATGGCTAGAAATCCCCTTTTTAGTGTCTTCAAGTAATGCATACACAAACAGATGTGGCTAAACTCCCTGAGAGCATAAAATCCCTGTGAAGTCACAACCCAGGACTACAGAGTAGACGTCAGAGACCCACTACACAATGGAGGTACCAAGTGGATTGAGTTGAAACTGAAACCTTGAGCTAACCAAAGTCACACCTGCTTGTAATTGCCAAACAAGCTAGAGGACCAGTTTCTCCAGCTTCCTTTTCATTTGGATGGACCCATGAATAACACCTGCCAGAAAACAGTACAGCAATCAGTCATCCCCATCCAAAGAGTAGAGAGCCGGAACAATCGGCCACATTGGACACTTAGATAAAAAGTTCCTAAGAGAGAATATCTCCGTAAAACATAAAAAACGAACTGACGGGAAAGTTCTGGAGGTAGCTCCTCTGATCACTGCCGAAATGACTGTTTTCCATTCCTTTCCAGAGACTGTAGTAATCATGATGTTTCTCTGTTGAGATGAAACTGAGAACAAGCAGGCAGGAAACATTTTTCAGATGGAGCTGTGAAATTGTCCAATGTCCCTCCAGACTCCAATATATCAAAGAAGAAAGGAGTTTGCCATCATCCACTTCCCATGCAACACCACGTATTGACCCACATAGTTTTAGGGTGCCTTCACAGGCGAGAGGTTTTGTTGCAGAAACATTCTGCCACTAAAAATCATTCATCTTAATGGGGCTTGCAGACATTCCCTCTGTTACCCACCAAAACAACCCCATTCAGAGGAATGGAACTGCAATTCTTTGCAACAAAATTTGTTGTGTGTGAAGGTGACCTTAAAAGTGCAAATTTCTCTGTCAATTGACTCCCATTATTTATAGCTAATGCTATCACTAAGCAAATACACCCTGCAGTACTATTTTAAACAGACAATTCATATAGGAAGTTTGCGTCTCTAATATAGTCAACCCAAAGAAGGTTTTATACATACAAAATAAATAGCTACAGTATTTTTTTAAAAAAAAGAAACTAAACACATTTACTAAGATTTAGACAGCCCACCTTTAGGACTAGAAAATATAAGGTTTCTGCCACCGTTTTGTCTATTATCTATCTATCTATCTATCTATCTATCTATCTATCTATCTATCTATCTCTACTTATCTACCTATGTACAGCCTTTGTTTATTTTTGTTCACCCAAAATAAGCTTTCCATGGCAAGTGTGGTGAATAAATAATAGGAAGAAAACAATGTGGATGGAATGTAGAAATCTAATTTTCTATCCTGTTCAGACTGTCAACTATGCCTTTCATTTAATTATTGGAAGATGTCTTTCATCTGACTTCATCTCCCAGAAGAATGGTCCAGTGATTTAGAAGCCAGAAGCAGATTGACTGTTCCTCTGCTTCTTCCGTTCCTAAGCCAGCAGAAATTGCCGTTTCTCCCCTCACATGGCAAAATGACCATATCTCTCGTTTCAATCCACCCTTCCTCTTGTATAAGGAGCAAGACATGTATTATGTGCACAGAGCCAATGATTTGTCATTGCCAGCTTTCTAGGGCACTGATCAGGATGGTTATGTTCCTGTCTTCTAAGCCATGGCTAGGAGACATAGAACAGTTAGTTTTTAGACAAAATGAATAAAAGTAGCAGTGTTTGGGCATATTGTCATGAGAGAATGCAATTGGTGGTGATTCATATCTGGAAGAAGCCACCTTGGGACCTTAAACACAGCCAACAAAAACAGATGGCTCGGAGCAATTCTCAACCTAGGTAGGGTGTAAGCTGCGAGAAGGAGATTTATTTTTTTGTTTTGTCATACTAATTATATAAAAGAAGAACTATATTACATATATCTATTCTTATATAAATAGCTGGAAAGCGATCTCAAATATCTGTCAAGTAAACTTTGGCAGGTTGCCCAGTCGTAGGTTCTTTATCACTTTTTGGTCTTCCTCCTCATCTGTATCAGCAATGCCTTTGAATATATAGTGCATTTGGAAATTTTTCATAACCTTTTCACTTATTTCACATTTTGTTATGATGCCGCCTTGTGCTAAAATAAAAGTTGAAATTATTTCCCATCATTCTGCACTCAAGACCCCATAATGACAAAGTGAAAACAGATATTTTTTGCTAATTTATTGAAAAGGAAAAATGAAAATCTTGCACTGATATAAGTATTCAGACCCTTTACTCAGGACTTAATTGAAGTGCCTTTGGCAGCCATTACAGCCTCCAGTCTTCTTGGGTATGATACCCCAAGGTTTGCACACCTGGATTTGGGGATTTTCTGCCATTTTTTTCTACTGATCTCAACAAGCTCCAGAAGGTTGGATAGGGATCGTCGGTGGAAAACCATTTTCAGGGCTTTCCCTCAACTCTAACCAGTCTCCTTGTCCCAGAAGCTGAAAAACACCCCCACAGCATGATTCACTGTAGGGAATGTATTGGACAGTGCCTGGTTTCTTCCAAACATGACCTTTAGAACTGAGGGCAAAGAGTTCAATCCTGGTTTCATCAGACAAGAGAATTTTGTTTCTCACAGTTAGAGGGTCTTTTAGGTGCTTTTTTGCAAACCTCCATGTGTCTTTTACTGGAAGTCTTCTTTGGGACATTCTGCCATAAAGCCAAGATTGATGGAGTGCTCCAGTGATCGTTGACCTTTTGGAAATTTTTCCTATCTGCACACAGGATCTTTGGAGCTCAGAGTGACCATTGGGTTCTTAGTCACCTTTATTATCTAGGCCCTTTACTCTGATTACTTAGTTTAGTAGGGCGGCCATCTTTAGAAAGAGTGCTGGTTGTTCCTAACTTCTTCAATTTAAGAATTCTGCATGGAGACCACTGTACTCTTGGGATCTTTTAGTGCTGCAGAATGTTTTTGTAACCTTCTCTAGATCTGTGCCTCAGCACAACCCTGTCTCTGAGCTCTACAGGTAGTTCTTTCCTCTTCAAGGCATGTTTTTGCTCTAATAGGCATTGTCAGCTACGAGACATTATATAGACAGGGCTGTGTCTTTCCACATCATGTCCAATCAACTAAATTTACCCCAGGTGGGCTCCAGTCAAGGTGTAGATACGTCTCCAAGATAATCAAGAGAAATGGGAGGCCCCCATAGCTAAATTTCAAGTGTCATAGCAAAGGGTCTAAATACTTCCGTGCATGCAAAATTAGAATTTTTCCTTTTTAATAAATTTGTAAACATTTCTAAAATCAGTTTTTACTTTCTCATTGTGAGAGATTGAGTGCAGATTGATGGGGAAAACTTAGATTTGTTTTTTACATTTTAGCACAAGACTGCAACATAACAAACTGTGAAAAAAGTGAAAGGGTATGAAGACTTTCTAAATGCACTGTATCTTCGCCGAGGAGTTTGGGTAGTGAACATTTACACAAATGATAGCAAAAAAAATTCATTTTAGGTTTGCGCAATATCAAGATGGTTAGGTACAAGAACCTTATATTTGTTTAAGATGAACACATTCTTCAAATATATCTTTTCAGTACCTTTACACAGCGACAGTCCCAGTGCTTGGACAACTGCATATGTCCCAATAAATGGGAAAATGAAAAGATCAAGGGTGTCAAAAATGAAAGTTCAGTAATTATGCCCATGACTGAGAAAGAAGTTTTTGCAGCTGGAAATGCATAAGCATCTCTTTAGGATGTCTTGCTGTACATTGCACTTTTTAATGTAAACAAAGTAACAAACTTGGTTTTATTTTCCCAATTGGTTTTATTTTTCCTCTAGATAAATGCTGCATATACTCCTTTTTAATCTGAGTCTGTCACAATACCGTGCTGCGGTGCTAGCCACAGAGAGTAGACACAATGATTTACAAAATGTTAGTGAATTTAAAGGGTTTCTGTAATCAGGTTTACACATTATAAGCTGTCTGACATTAGCTATGTACTAATGTCAGAGCAGCTTGATAATGTGTTTTTTATGTAAATCCGAGTTATATTTATGCTAAAAAAACGTATTTTTATAATATGTAAATTAGCCTCTAGGAGCAGGGGGGGCGTTGCCCTGCTCCTAGAGGCTCCGTGGGCCAACCTGCTGCCACGCCCCTTCTTTCCTTGATTGACAGTGCCGGGCAGCGATCCTCTGCTGCCTCCGGCACTGTCTCCTTGCGAAATCCCATGCCTGCGCCGCCGCAGGCGCGGTGAGCAGAGGACAGCAGGCACCAGCGTATAATGTGTAAACCTGATGACAGAAACCCTTTAATTACCTCGTCTACACATCTGCATTGACTAGCGAAGAGAGAACCCTAAATTTCTGACTAGAGATGAGCGAATCGGACGATGTGGAATGCGATCTGAATTTCAGGAATTATTCGATTTGCACCGAATACGAATTTCCTCACGCTTCGTGGTAACAAATCACATTTTTTCCTAAAATGGCTGCTGCACGTGTGAGGACATGGAGCAAGGAACTCTGGGAAGGCGGGATCACCCACAATGCCATGCATGCAGCAAATCAGCAGCCAGTCCTGTGATGTCACAGCCCTATAAATACCCTCAGCCAGCTTGGATTCTGCCATTTTCCAGTGTACTTAGTGCAGGATGAGAAGTCAGCAGGCGCTAGGGAAGGTACTACAAAAAACTTTATTGTGCTAAAAAAAAAAAAAAGATTTACAAGTGCAGGGAAAGATTATTGACGGTGTAGGGAAAGGATAGGGATGAATCATTCCTCAGCATTTATGTTGAGCAGGGTTCAGTAGGGGAGGTTACAGCCTGGGTAAAAGGAACAATCCTATTACACCTTGCTGCACTGGCTGGGAACCCAAATTGCCATTATACAGCTCTGTAATTCCAGCAAACCATTCTTGTTATTGGGGTGCAAGTGCTGTTTGATACAGCCATTAATTGGGTTTATTACAAGGAAACATTTCTATTTGCCCTTGTGGGGTGCAGTTATATGTTCTAAAGCATTTTTTGGCTTAAATTAGTGGGAAAAAAGGGCTTATTAGCCATTGTGTCGTGAAGTGCGAAAATTTCAGCCCTTCTTGTCGCGTATTAGTGGCAAAAGAAAAATATATTTGTCGTTCAGCATTGCAGTTAAATGTTCTAAAGCCCCTTTTTCGTGCATTATTGGCTAGAGTAAAATATATTTGATGTTTTGATATTTGATGTGCAGTTATATGTTCTAAAGCCTTTTGTGGCGTGCATAAGTGTAAAAGAAAAATATATTTGCCATTTAGTGGTGCAGTTATATGTTCTAAATCCTTTTGTGGCATGTATTAGTGGCAAAATAAAAATATATTTGCCATTCAGCGGTGCAGTTACATGTTCTAAAGCCTTTTGTGGCGTGTATTAGGGGCAAAATAAAAATATATTTGCCAATCAGCAGTGCAGTTATATAATTGAAAGCCCTTTTTGTGGTGTAATAGTGGCAAAATAAAAATATATTTGCCGTTCAGCGGTGCAGTTATATGTTCTACAGTCTTTTGTGGCATGCATTAGTGGCAAAATAAAGTTATATTTGATGTTCAGCAGTGCATATATGTTCTAAAGCCATTTGTGGCGTGTATAAGTGGAAAAAGACAAATATATTTGCCGTTCAGCGGTGCAGTTATATGTTCTACTAAAGACTTTTGTGGCATGTATTAGTGGCAAAATAAAAATATATTTGCCGTTCAGCGGCGCAGTTATATGTTCTAAAGCCTTTTGTGGCGTGTATAAGTAGAAAATGAAAAATATATTCGCCGTTCAGCGGTGCAGTTATATGATCTAAAACCTTTTGTAGCGTGTATTAGTGGAAAAAGAAAAAGATATTTGCTGTTCAGCGGTGCAGTTATATGTTATAAAGCCCCTTTTTTTGTGTGTTAGTAGGAAAAAGGGGCTTATTAGCTGTTGTATGAAGTGAGAAAATGACAGACTTTTTCCGGGTGTTTTAATTTCCTTCTAATTTCTTTATTTGACCTAACAGTATGTCAGACAGAGTAGTGCCAGGCCCTGCACAGGGGAGTGTCAGAGGCCTAAATGTTTCTGGCGCAGGCAGAGGTCACAGCAGAGTAAGGGGTCATGGCAGCAGGGGTCACTGCGAGAGCCTTAGCTCCCACTGTAGCTCCGCCCTGTGCCCTCACCTGTCCCTAACCTGCCTTTGTCCTTTTCTGTTCCATCAGCGAGAGAAGTATTGTATGCTGTGGGCTCAGCTCCACTATACTGCAAGAACGAGCTACTAAAGGACAGTCAGCAGTTACTGGCCAACCAAAATGTGGAGGAGACATCCGCCGCTTCCTCCACTTGGTGGGCAAGTAGTGATGAGGAGAGTATCGTGCGAGCTGGTGTCGCGAGCGGTCAGGATCATGACCCGGAGACGGTTGAGGAGGACATCAGTGATGTGAAGACAGTACTCGATGATGATGATGATGTATCGGATCGCACTTGGGAGCCGGGTGATGAAGGGGCTTCATTATCATCGGAAGAAGAGAGGGGTAAGTTGCTAGCGTGGGCGGGAGTCAGCAGGGTGGCAGCAGTGGGAGGTCGGGAGCCAAACAGGCCCAGGGTAGACCACCCGATTTGTAGGAGCCTACCTGCCCGGGAAGTAGTGGTGCACGGGTTCACGGACGCAGCGTCGTTAGCAGTCAGTCAGTGCGGAGTGTTGGGGGTAAAATCACCTACTTGGTGGTGTGGCAGTATTTTGTTAAGCTGCCGGAGGAGGTGAACATGGACATATCTAGAATCTGTGGGCAGAAGATGAAGCGTGGCCAGGGTGAAAATGTTGGCATCACGGCCCTGCATCAACATATGCAGCGTCACCATAAAGTGACCTGGGAGAACCGTGGCTCCAATGTGGTGGTCCAGCCTGCCGCAGCAACCGCTGCATCACCCAGTGGCATGCAGCCAATTTTAGGCAGTCAAGGCTCCACCACCTTAGCCAAAGGGATCTGTCTGTCTTTCACATCATCTGCTGGTCCTGATGCTCCTGCTCCACGCCCTCCTACTCCTCATCAGTCATTCCGCCAGCAATCGATCACCGAAGCTATTGCCAAAAGACAACAGTATGCATGCACTCATCCAACGGCGTGGAAGCTGAACGTGCGCCTGTCCAAGTTGCTGATGCTGCAGTCCCTCCCTTTCCAAGTGGTGGACTCTGCACCTTTCAGAGAACTGATGGCTTGTGCTGAGCCCAGGTGGAGTGTCCCAAGCCGTTATTTCTTTGCCAAAAAGGCAGCACCAGCCCTGCACACATATGTAGAACAGAAGGTGGGCCAGTCCTTGAGTCTGTCAGTGTCTGCCAAAGTGCACTGAAGTGCCGACATGTGGAGCTGTAACTACGGTCAGGGACAATACATGTCCTTTATGGCCCACTGTGTGAATGTGGTTCCTGCTCAGCAACACCAGCAACTTGGCCAGATGATGACGCTTTCGCCTCCACATTCTCACGTCGTTGGTCCTGCGACAATGTCCGCCTCTGCCTCCTCAACCTCCACGTGTCCTCAGCCTCCACTGCAGGGACAATTTACAGTGCCCCTCCAGCATACCACGTGTGCAGGGCACAGCTTTGTCATGCTGTTCTGCACCTCGTTTGCCTGGGCGAACGGAGTCACACAGGGTAGGACCTTCTCCGTGTCCTTCATCAAAAAATCGAAACTATGGTGACCAGCAACGGGAAGAACATAATGTCGGCGCTGAGCTATGTGCCCTGCATGGCACATGTGTTCAATATGGTTGTCAAGCGGTTCCTGAAGTCTTCCACACATCTGCAAGACTAAAAATGGCCAGGAAACTTTGCATGCACTTCAGCCACTTGTACACCCTCCTTGAGCTGCATAGGCTGATATGCAACATTTCCACCCGTCGGAATTCCACCCTCCATATGTTGGACCACCTATACGAACATAGAAAGGCCATAACCGATTTCTTGATGATCCTGTGTAACTTCGATGTCAGCCAGTGGCAGCTCAAGGGTGACACATGCCGTTTGCTCAGGCCCTTTGAGGAGGCCACATTATTGTCAGTCGCCAGAACTATGGTATGAGTGATGCCTGGCTGACATCATAATTTATTTGACCCTTCTTCTGAACAGTCAAAAGGAAGGAAAAATAAGACGCACAATGGATCCTATCTGTGTGGCAGCTGTAAGGCCTATATGGTCCCATCAGAATTGGCTTGTGATTTGGTAGCCAATAGCAGGAGTGGGTACAAAACACAGAAGACATGCAAATATTCCATTCATGTGTTCTGATGGATCAGAGTAAGGGCAAAATAATCAGTGACGTCAACACAAACTTACTGCTGACACCCTCTCCAGTCTGTCGGGGGGCTCTACTTGTATTAGCGTTTAATAGAACAGGTTCGGTAGACATCTATGTGGAATCATCTGATGATGGTGTAAAAAGAGTGCGCTCCTTCTTGGCGCTAACATCGACCTGTAAGGCTAAGTTAATACTTGAGTTATTTGGTCAGTTTTGGCCCATGACTGCCCAAATAAGTGGAGTGTGCAGTGATTCTAGCGACGCCTGTCATCTGTATGTTATACTGACTCACAGTATTGTTTCAGTACCACAGCATGCTCACAAAGACGATTGAATGTAATTTATTGAGTGCTGACCAGCACCAAGTGTACATGTATATTGATTGACTGAAATAAAGTTGTCTTCAGTACCACAGCAGACTCCCTATGCGTGTTAGAGCAAGGCACAGTGTTCTACACCACTACAAAGGCTCTCTGCAGCCAGGAAGTAGCTGTTTTTTAATGCGTCTCGCAGCGAATAAATTCGTATCGAGCAGAGTTTTTCCAGAAAATTCGGCGAACCGACCAAATATAATTTTTATTTTAAAAAAATTCGCTCATCTCTATTTCTGAACTTGTGGTACTCTGACATACTATTTGGACTCTTTGTATGGCATAATTTGCTTATCTGTTGTAGGGATTAGCTCTGGTCTCGGGGATCATTCACAAAAAGATTCTTCTTTACCACTTGATTTCCGGTCCAAACAGTGTGATTTATTTTGGCACACGGCATAACAAAATAAACAGAATACAAAATAAACACCTTGCCTGTCTGGGCTCTTCCTACAAATCAGCAGTGGGTCCCTAACTCACTGAAAGCGCTGTTCACACACAGTCCCACAGCCTTACAGGCTATACCAAGTCCATTACCTTTATTGGGGGAGTGTGGCCCAGCAGTCCTCCCGACTCTGGCCTTGTGACCCATCAGCCCAGGAGTCACGCCGTCCCCCAATGTCTCGGCTAGCAACTAGCCCGTGGCCCCTCAGCCAACCCAGCTGAAACCACTCGCACAGAGCCTCTGCACTAGGCCTCTGTGTTACACCACTCTCTCTCCAGAGTGAGCTCCCCCAAGTCCAGCAAGTCCCGGACTAAATTCAATTGCTGGATGTTAGCAAGTCCCGGACTGGAACATGGGGAACAGACACCCACCCAGCACATTGCCTGTTCCCAGTAAAAGCCTGCTCTGAATTAGCTGGAACCAGCTATACTATCTATTATGGTGTCCACCAACTACTTTAGTGGACACCTAAACTAGGGTCTTTACTCCACCAAGGCTGGGAACCTTGGTGACACATTCCTTGGTGACAACCCTGTTTACACATGGAACACACATGCTTCTTTTGGACTTCACAGCCCATAACATTATTCACATTGCCACACTGTTCAATACTTGTTTAACTTGTACTTTGAATTTATAGAAAATCTGTGGGAGTCTGATTCCCAGCCAATCATAAGTTTGAAGGGGCTATGGCGCTCCAGTGAGCACTGCTGCCTACTGGAGCACCTTGGCTTCTTCAAACAGCTGATCGGCGAGGGTGCTGGTAGATCCCCACCAAATAATTGACGACTTATCATGAGGATGGGTCATTATTATTGTACTCTCAGAAAACTCCTTTAAATAATAAATTTAGTTTAAAATGTGAATTTTAGATTTAGTTCTTCCACACAGTTGGTAACTATTGGTAATACATTTTGCCAATTTATTAATATACTTTGTACATGTGTTACAGTCTATATGCCTGGCTATATTTTTCTAAAGATTTTTTTTTTTTTTCAATGTACATTTCTAATTTGCAGTGAGGAACTTTCTTTGGTGCCCTAAGTGAAATCTTGGACCAAAGTTCATGCTTAATTTATGAGGCTTATCATCAGGATACAAATTAATTTTGGAAAGTTAATCCTTTAAACAGCCAAAAGATACATTCCTTGGCCTTGTAATTTATGGATTATTTTGATTTACTTGTGTCTCTGATTGATTTTCCATAAAGATGATCTAGACGCAGCAGTAACAAACAGCTTTGTGTTCATCCCCTGAGACACTTCCATAATCACATTCCAGACAGTGCACTTTGCAACAAAAAACTCATAAAACATACAATAGCAAAAAATGTTTTAAGAAATTCCAAGAAACAGTTTTGTTTTGTTTTGTAGTCAAGAGATCCTCCATGATATGCATCATACGCCTTGTTTAAGAAATGGTGATTAATACATCTTTAAGGTTGGAAGAAAGATCTAGTATAACACTGGGTTAAAACCTGAGCGTATTTTAGCGCGTTTCTGCAAATAGGAAACGCGCGTCATACGCGCGTTTGTGATTCTGGAGACCAATAGAAAAAGGCATATCTACACTTTAATGCGCGTTTTACGCGCTGTGGTAAGGTGCAAGGTGTCATATGCGATGGCAGGTACGTGTCACCGAGGTTGCTGGCCTCGGTGAGGTGAGAGTCGGGTTTTTGTCTGCAGCAGCTAGTGCTGTTTTGACTCTTTTAAATAGCATGGCTGCAAAGCCGATCCGGGCCGGCTCTTACTGGGAGCAGCTAAAGAGTAGGGTGGGTGGCTGCTCCCCACGGTCCAGTCCGAGTTTTGGGCTGGGTATAAAACACAGCCATCAGCTGTGTCTGAGGTGATTATCCTGGAGCCTGCAAACAGGGCTGAGGAATTCTCTGTCCTGGAGGAAGGAGCTCAGCAAGGTGGTGGTTCCCTGCAACCTGAAGGAGGAATCGCCTGCGGCTGAACCGACTGCTAGGTGTGAACCCGCACTTGAACCACCCAAGGTGACTGGACCCTGTGTTGGCCTGTTTTTGGTCTTGCCACATGATTTCTGTTGTGTGTGAACTGTCACCAAGAGACTGTTTTCATTTCTGGTGTGCAAGTGTGAATAAAACACTGTTTGATGCACAATCTGGACTCCTTGTTTTGCCTCTAAACTGCACCCGCACCGCTGTCTACCAGAGCGACTCCCCACATTTGGTGTCGGATGCGGGCATGCGCAGTGAGGCTGGCGTGAACGCCGAACTTTGTTTTGCTGAGCAAAAGTGCATGTCCTATATTAAGCCGGCAAAGTTGCAGCCTGTGATCCCCGACAAAATGGAGGCGGCTGTGAAAGCCCTCATAGAGGCTAACGTGCAGCAGCGGGAGACCAACCAGCTACTGCTACAGCACGTGATGGCGTTGCAAGTGGCAGGAGTGTCCCACCGCGTCCACGATGCCCGGAAAGCTGTCCGTGCCGCGATCCCTAAGATGACCCCCTCGGATGATGTTGAGACCTATCTGGCGGTGTTCGAGAAGGTGGCCGTGAGGGAGAAATTACCCGAGAACAGTGGGCAGAGGTCGTCGCTCCGTTCCTGGCGTCCGGACCCCAGCAAGTTTTTTTGATTTGGCAGACGACCAGGCTGCTGACTATTCCACGGTGAAGGGGAGATCCTGGCCAGACTGGGGGTAAACGTGTTGGTCCGGGCTCAGCGTGTCCACCAGTGGGACTTTAACGTGGCTGAACCCGCCAGGCCGCAGTACTATGAGTTGCTGCACAGGTTGAAAAAATGGCTGCAGCCTGAGGCTCTGAGTCCGACTGCTATGCTGGACCGGCTGCTGGCTGACATGTTTTGGAGGGCCTTGCCTTACCCCCTTCAACACTGGATCGGCCAGGTATCCCCCACCAATGCCCTTGAGATGGTCGACCTGGTGGAACGATATGAGGCCACCAGAAACCTGCAGGGGGGTTCTTTTGGGAGGGGGCCAGTCAAACCCCGCAAATCTCCACCCTAGTCCTGGCGGCCGGCCAAACCCGCCCGGGAGGTACCTCTTGCAGATCCGTCCCCAGTGGTCTGCTGGCAGTGTCGGGAGCCTGGACACATAAGGGCCAACTGTCCACAGTGGGGGGAACCCATGGAGACTAATTATGGGTACCGGGCTTCCATGTATGCCCGGAGACTGTGTGCGACCGGCATCCCAGAGACAATGGACAGTCGTCATCTGTGCCAGGTGCAAGTCGGGGATAACTTGGCAGTGGCGCTGTTGGACTCAGGGAGCCTGGTAACCCTGGTAAGTGCTGCCCTGGTACAGCCCACCCAGTATACGGGCCGGAAAGTTGGGGTGGTGTGCATACACGGAGACTTAAAGGACTATCCCACTGCTGAAATGTCTCTGTCCACGGCGGCCGGCACCTGGACTTGTGAAGTGGCGATCTCCGCCAAACTACCGTATGAACTAATAATTGGGAGAGACTTCCCTGGTTTTCCGTCACTATGGCCTGAGGTGAAAGTGACTAATAGCCCTGAGACAGGGGTAACCCTAGCAGAGTGGCCTGGTTCCTGTGGGAGGCCAGAGCCCTGGGAGCCCGAGTCCGAAGGGCCTGCGGTAGGGGTGACCACCACTTCTGTGATAGAGGGGGAGGCACCCCCACTGAGTGTAATGGTGGGAGACATGGAGGACTTGCCACCAGGTCCTGAGTTGGCAGACCTCCACGTCTCCGGAGATAATTTTGGGACCGCCCAACACCGGGACCAAACCCTCACCAGGGCCTGGGAGAATGTGCTGGAAATTGATGGTAAACCCCAGAAACCAGGGGCTGAATTAATGTTCCCACGATTTATTGTTCTGCAGGATATGTTGTATCGGGTGAACCAAATCCGAGGTGAACCTGTTGAACAGTTGGTGGTGCCCACAGCGTATCGCAAGCTTGTCATGGAGCTTGCCCACCAACATGTTCTTGGGGACACCTGGGGTGGCAGAAAACCCAGGACCGCATACTGCAGCGGTTTTATTGGCCCGGTGTGTTCAAGGAGGTAGAAGATTATTGTAAGTCCTGTCCAACCTGTCAGATAACTAGCCCCCAGCCACATTTCCGTAGTCCTCTGGTACCTCTGCCAATTATTGAAGTACCGTTTGAGCGAATCGCTATGGATCTAATTGGGCCTGTACCAAAGTCTGCCAGGGGCCACCAACACATTCTGGTAGTTCTCGACTATGCCACTCGGTATCCGGAGGCGGTGCCTCTGCGACATACCTCAGCTAGGCTCATTGCCAAAGAGTTAATGGAGATGTTTTCCCGTGTGGGCCTGCCAAAAGAGGTTCTGACAGACCAAGGGACCCCTTTTATGTCCAAAGTAATGAGGGAACTGTGTAAATTGTTGCGTATAAAGCAGTTACGGACGTCCGTTTACCATCCGCAAACAGACGGTCTTGTGGAGAGGTTTAACCAAACTCTAAAAAATATGTTAAAGAGGGTGGTGTCTAGAGATGGGAAGGACTGGGATCTGCTTCTGCCCTATCTCATGTTCGCAGTGCGAGAGGTGCCCCAGGCCTCTACTGGGTTCTCGCCCTTCGAACTGCTTTATGGCAGACACCCTCGGGGCCTGTTGGATATCGCCAAGGAAGCATGGGAACAACAGCCTGTCCCCCACAAAAGTGTCATTGAGTATGTCGCCCAGATGCAGGAACGGATGGAAAGGGTGTTGCCCTTGGTCCGGGAGCATATGGAGGCAGCGCAACAAGCCCAGAGTAGGGTGTACAATCGTCAGGCTCGGGTGCGGGACTTCAATCCGGGAGATCGGGTTTTGGTTCTGGTACCCACCCTTGACTGCAAATTCCTAGCTAGGTGGCAGGGCCCCTATGAGGTGATCGAGAAGGTAGGGGAAGTGAATTACAAGGTACACCAGCCAGGCGGCGCAAGCCGGAGCAGGTGTACCACGTGAATTTACTTAAGCCGTGGAAAGATAGGGACGCGGCCGACGACCCCAGCCCCCGGCCAGGGCTTCTAGGTGAAAAGGGTCCAGCCCCACAGTTCGAGGCCTGTGAAGCCGTAACCACGGTAAAAATTGCAGACAGCCTGTCTTCCAAACAAGTTCAGGAAGTCAGGGAGTTCCTCAGTCGGAACACGGATGTGTTCTCGGACCTCCCTGGCCGCACGTCTCTCATCCGACATGACATCGTCACTGAGCCTCAGGCCAAGGTCCGGTTAAAACCATACCGGGTACCCGAGGCTCGGCGGCGGGCCATCGCGGAGGAAGTGCAGTTAATGTTGAAGCTCGATGTCATTGAGGAGTCGAAAAGTGAGTGGGCCAGTCCCATAGTCCTAATACCCAAGCCGGATGGGACGTTGCGGTTCTGCAACGACTTTCATAAGTTAAATGAAGTATCCAAGTTTGACGCGTATCCCATGCCCCGAGTAGACGAGCTTGTTGAAAGTTTAGGACAAGCCCGTTATTTTTCTGTGCTGGACCTCACTAAAGGGTACTGGCAGGTACCCTTAACGGAGTCGGCTAAGGAAAAACCGCATTTGTTACCCACGCAGGGCCTGTATCACTACAAGGTGTTACCCTTTGGCCTGCATGGCGCCCCCGCCACTTTCCAAAGGTTAATGGACATAGTGCTGCGACCACATCGTCGGTGCGCCTCGGCCTACTTAGATGATGTAGTCATCCACAGCACCGACTGGGAAAGCCATTTACCCAAGGTGCAGGCGGTAGTGGATGCCCTGAGGAAAGCCGGACTGACCGCTAACCCAAAGAAGTGCTCCATAGGGTTAGAGGAGACAAAATATCTGGGATATGTAATTGGGCGGGAGTTATCAAACCTCAGGTAACTAAGGTAGAGGCCATTCGTAACTGGCCCCGACCGGTCACCACCAGGCAGGTAAAGTCGTTCCTGGGGATTGTAGGTTACTACATGAGGTTTGTGCCCCACTTTGCCACAATAGCAGCGCCATTGACAGACCTGTTGAAGGGGCGAAAGTCTGGGAGGCTTAGCTGGAGTGAGAAGGCGGAGGAGGCTTTCTCCGCGTTGAAGTCGGCCCTGTGTGGGTCCCCGGTTTTGGTGACACCCGACTTCAACAAGGAGTTTGTCGTACAGACCGACGCCTCGGAGGTAGGCCTCGGTGCGGTACTGTCTCAGGAGGTCAACGGGGAAGAACATCCCGTTGTCTTCCTGAGCCGTAAGCTCAGTCCCGCCGAGTCCAGATATAGTATAGTGGAGAGGGAGTGCCTGGCTATCAAGTGGGCACTCGAATCTCTCCGCTACTACCTGTTAGGGAGGAGGTTCCGTCTGGTGACCGACCATTCCCCCTCAAATGGATGAGTCAGGCCAAGGAGAGGAATGCTCGGGTCACCAGGTGGTTCCTATCTCTTCAAAATTTCAAGTTTTCCGTGGAACACAGGGCAGGCCGCTTGCAGGGCAACGCAGATGCCCTGTCCCGCGTCCACTGCCTTACGTGTGTTCACCCCCTCAGGGTTGAACAAAGGGGGGGGGTATGTGGTAAGGTGCAAGG
Organism: Bufotes viridis; assembly: GCA_033119425.1. Lineage (NCBI taxonomy): Eukaryota > Metazoa > Chordata > Amphibia > Anura > Bufonidae > Bufotes > Bufotes viridis. The sequence goes on from CM065593.1 coordinate 344,249,258, forward strand.
TGTCATATGCGATGGCAGGTACGTGTCACCGAGGTTGCTGGCCTCGGTGAGGTGAGAGTCGGGTTTTTGTCTGCAGCAGCTAGTGCTGTTTTGACTCTTTTAAATAGCATGGCTGCAAAGCCGATCCGGGCCGGCTCTTACTGGGAGCAGCTAAAGAATAGGGTGGGTGGCTGCTCCCCACGGTCCAGTCCGAGTTTTGGGCTGGGTATAAAACACAGCCATCAGCTGTGTCTGAGGTGATTATCCTGGAGCCTGCAAACAGGGCTGAGGAATTCTCTGTCCTGGAGGAAGGAGCTCAGCAAGGTGGTGGTTCCCTGCAACCTGAAGGAGGAATCGCCTGCGGCTGAACCGACTGCTAGGTGTGAACCCGCACTTGAACCACCCAAGGTGACTGGACCCTGTGTTGGCCTGTTTTTGGTCTTGCCACATGATTTCTGTTGTGTGTGAACTGTCACCAAGAGACTGTTTTCATTTCTGGTGTGCAAGTGTGAATAAAACACTGTTTGATGCACAATCTGGACTCCTTGTTTTGCCTCTAAACTGCACCCGCACCGCTGTCTACCAGAGCGACTCCCCACAGCGCGTTCCCATTAAAGTCTATGGGAGGAAAAGCGCGACAAACGCCCAAAAAAACGCTCCTGAACGAGCTTATGCGTCGGGCGTTTTACAGCGCGTTTTTACGTGCTGTAAAATGCTCAAGTGTGAACCACTCCCATAGGGATGCATTGGTTTTCAGCTGTTGAGCGTTTTACAGCACGTTTGAACGCGCTGAAAAACGCTCAGGTGTGAACCTAGGGTAAAGGAAGGGAGTCTATGACAAGCATGGTTTTGATGAGGTTTTAGTAGGCTTAGATGTTGACACCCTCAATCTGTACTGACACCCAACTCTTTCTACAGACCTTTTGGCATGCAATGGGGCTCTTCTTAAATGTTTCTGCAAATTCTTTGGCTTAGGGCTGCAGATTTAAGATATGGCTCTCACAGCAGAAAGGTCTTACTGCCATCAAAATACAAACAACATTGCATAATACCAAGCTTACTAACTCCAGCTCATGTCCTTGTAGATTCTGGACCTTCTGAGTTTCCTTCTCTCTGGAGCACTTTTGATGATAAAGTTGCTTCATTGTGCAGTACACCAGACCTGGGGGTACCTGTGATTGTTATGAAATGTTATATTAAAGAGGTTATCCAACACTTACAAATGCTCCCTCATCTGCCGGGCCCTTCATACTGATTCTACTTACCTGTCTCCCCACTCTCTGTGCTGCTTCTGGTCCCCGCACCATCACAGCTTCTTCCCATGCGTGGATAAAAACATCTGGTGTGGGGGCAGCCAATGGCAGGTGGTGATGGGCACAAGCCTCCCTAGTATCGAGGGTGACACTAGAGAGGCTCATCACTGCCTGCCATTGGCTCCCCCCCCCTCCCCACAGACACACACTGAATGTTTTCATCTACGCACAGGGAGAAGCAGCTGCAGCTGTGTCGGGACCAGGAGCGCCACAGGAAGCTCAGAGCCAGGTCAGTATAATCAGTGTGAGGGGACCGGCATATGGGGGAGCATTTGGTAGTGTTGGATAACCCCTTTAATGTTATGCCATGTTATGTTATGTATGCATACCAGCATGTAGAGGTATGGTTGTCCGTTAACAACCTTGTTCCTCCTCTTGAGCTGGTCCTGTTTCTGCCAGCATTGAGAGTTCTAGAAAGGATGGTGAAGAGGAAGGAAGCACGTCCAATTGCTGCGACTCAAAGGGTCTTAGGGACCATCAAGTGACCCTTGCTCCTGAGAGGCTACTACTTCAGAAAGACTTCAAGAGCAACCAGCTTTCCCAATGGCTACAGTGTGATTTATAGCAGAGTTACCAGCAAGTCACAGATTTTGCTGCAGGTGAGGGAATACAGTTTAGACACCTATCAGCTAGATAACATCCAGGTCAGACAAACTCCAGGCTTATAGCTGTTAGCCAGACGTGCAAGGGAGAGCAAGATAGCTTATCTGAGGTGCCCTTAACTGGCACTTTGCGAGTCACCATACCTCATCATCTGGGGGCAGATATGGTTCTTTTTACAGACTGCTTCTGAATATACAAGTTCTATTTTTCATTAAATAAACAGAGTCTTTTACACCTTTTATACTTTTACTTCTAGCCTTATTCTTCAAACCACCTTTCCACTGCACTGATGCAAAGGGATCAATGGTCTTAGGGAGTACAACATCTCATCAGGGTCACTACCACTCCCATCCTCTGCACCAGCTCCTCAGGGGCTCCCTGCACTTGGTTGTAGAAGTTTCAGAGTTGAATGTTTGCTGGCTTGGGTCTAGCTCTGAGGAGCTTGCTCATGTAGATGTAATGGGCAGTGGGTGTGGACCCACTGTGCTAACTAACCAATTTGACTTTGGGCTAAACCTAAGGATATTGTCCTTGTGGTTTCATGTTTTTCAGCCTTTAGCCCCTGTACAGGGAACAACCAGGCCACTACCTCCTGGAGTAGTCCTGGTGTAGTTAGCTGCTAACCCACTAGGGTCAGAGACACCAGTGCAAAGAACAAAGGAATCAGGCAAAGGACGTAGTCTGAATATAGTCCAAGGTCTGGGTAAGCTGAGTATGTGTGTATTACAGATAGCAATTCCAAGTTCAGGGCAAGCAGTAAGGAGCATAATTGATAGTCAGGCAAGGTGCAGTACATGGGAAGTCAGACAAGAGAACAAACCTTTGAGGTTACTAGACACTAGACAACCTCAAAGCTCATACCAAGAAGTGAATACAGGGCTCAGCTAAATAGGAAGGTTGATCATATCCTTAATCAAAAGCTGGGCTGGGAGCACTAGAAGAGGATTAACTCTCACAGTGCTGAAAGGAAGTTCACTGAGAGCTAGTCTCCATACACACAGGGAGGGTACAGTGACATCTGTGCTTGCCCAGGACAGTAAGACAGCGGAGGGCAAGGATCTGCATCATGGCAGTAGGTATTCACTGTTTCTCAAGGAGAACAATACTGACTAACTAACCTAACAGGGGGAAGAACCAGGTCCATCTCATGGCAACCTACCAGGTGTTAAGCCTTAATTGTCCATACAATGTCCATGCCATTAGGTATACAAATACAACAAATCACATAGAAGCCAGAAAACGGGTGTATATCTGATAGTAAGTAACCCTCTAAAGCTTGTTTTAGGAATAGGCTATCAATGTTTCAAGCTAGCCACACACAGTGTAACATTGGCCTAACCTGCCGATTTCACCAGATTAGCTGACCATGTATTGTTCAGGGGATCCTTCCAACTTTCCACTGATGGCAACTATCAGGGGAAAGAAGGGCTGTTGGATTTCAACCTGTCTGATCCCTTTGTTCTCAGGGACTATAAGTTGCCACTAGATGTGTCAGGCAGTGACTTATTCCACTCTACCCATATAGAATGCGTGCATGCCAAGCCAAACACGCTTGTGTGAAATAGGACAGCAATTCAGATGACATATTTTATACTACATAGTAGAAATTGCCATTTCAATTTATAGCAGAAAATATGTGTATTTTAATTAACACTGGTTAGTCTGGAATGAGTTCTGACAGCTACGGTATAATTTTTGAATAGAGGGCAGTTTATGTAATGTGCTAAATAATACATTAGTTGTTCATTATTGCACTGTTGTAATTAAAGGGCCATGATGTTAATATAAAATGACATTTTCCTAACAAATGAAGGAAGGGGTTTGACATAAAAGTATATAAAGCGCCTCATTCAGATTGATTACAAGCTAGGTTTCTTAAAAGCACATCCGTGATTTTTAGGTATTTGCTATGTTTCTGAAGGCAGTAGAGTATTATGGTCACAATAATGCACCTAATAGGATTCAGATGCTAGACTAATGAGACATTTTATGTATTGACCACTATATCATGTTATGCCTTTGCATCACAGTACATTATGAATGTAATATTATGGTTTTTATTTTTTTTTGTAATTATTGGAACTCTTTTTCATAGCATTTTTTGCCCCTTAGAAGCCCCATGAAGAAAAAATAATTGGAAGATGCAGTGTGGTATTAGTTGGTAAAGGATTTGTTTCTTCAAATTTAAACCAGTCTTAGTATAACTGTAATGATTATAGGTGCCGCGCGATGCTCTCCCTATTGTCCCCCTCCTATGTGTCACATAGGAGGGGGACAATAGGGAGAGCATCGCGCGGCACCTATAATCATTACAGTTGCAACTTAGTAAAATAACAGTGGGAGCGATACCACTGCGGTACCGCAGCGAGAGACTTAATCCACATCAGGTGTAGCGCCAGTGCAACAACCTTCAGTCTTAGTATAAGTTGATCCAACAATAAGCTAGGTGAAGCTGGTTCTGGCCATACATGTAGTAGAAATGTAGTATTACAGGTTGGCCATTGAAATTATGGTCTTTCTATGAACACATTGGAGACCTCAAATATGCTGCCTTCTACGAATATGCTATTTTTACAAACATATTTAAAGAGGTTGTGTCACAAAACATGTTCTACGTTTTTTTTCCAACCAGCACCTGTATCTGGAAACTTTTATAATTGCATGTAATTAAAAATGTAGTATAGCCACTAAGCTATTCAATAAATTGTATCTGTATAGTGCCACCTGCTGTTTGTTCTTTTACTTATTTTTTTGTTTTTCTTGCTGAGCATTCAAACGGGCTAAGTTTAAATCTTCAACTGCCACCGGCCATATGCTCTGTTAGAAATGGTATCGGTTACAAGGAGAGAGCTGCAGCAGAAAAGACATGCCTCCCTAAGATACCAAGCTGAAGATTATCTAGTTGAGGAAGTGGAACAATAAATGGGGAGATCTCTGGCCGGTTCTAGCTTTGTTAGAAGAAGATAGTCATGTACTATATTATGTCTGATTTTCATTTTTACATCCATCATGGCATAAACCCTTTAATGATACAGATGTGGCAGATGTTGTGGGCTCAAACACCGTAAAAAGTCAAATTTAGCTCTGTTACATCTGCATCTTACGTGACAAGCTGAAAAATAGTAATAACGTGAGGAGTGTCATTGCTGTGATGTTCAAGGTTTTCTATAATTTAGCAATTTTATAGTATTTAAATATATAATATGAGTTTCAAGAGAGCTCTAAAAATTCAAGCCAAAAGTAGACTGATTTTACAAGGCACGTCCAATCATTTTATATGCTTTAAACCGCTTACTTCCTTTAAGCACATGGAAAAAAAGCACAAAAAATGAATTTGCACTAGTTAATTAAGCTTGAACTGGTGTGTTCCCAGCTGGCATCACGGTGACTGTGAGTCAACATTAGTCGAATGACCTCATCATCAGGGTTTTGTGCTTCTTCTGCGCCGGCTTACGGTAAAGTAGGATTCTCACAGCTGGAAGTTGTTTCTGTTTGGTTTCTATATGCTAAAATAGTATACAGGGAAGTTTCAATGAAGCACATTCAACAAGACAACCCACTATTATATTCATTGCAAAACATACTAATTAGAGATGAGTGAATCAATTCTAAACTAATAAACTCCATTATGAATTTCCCAAAAAAACTGTATTCTAGCAAGCTTTTATGATTCTTTTTGGACAAATCGCTCCAAATGGCAGCCTCTATTTTAGAGGTCAGAAGAGAGAGAGAGGAAGGTGTCTGTTATAAAAAAGGGATACTTTTTGGACTGTTTTCTAATTAAAAAATACCAAAAAAAGACAGTTCTCTGTTATTTAGGAATTCCGTTATGACAAAATTTTAGGACGGAATGTAAAACGGAAGCTGTTTTTCTCCATCCTAATACATGTCTATCGGCACATATAACGGTTCAATTTTGTTCCGTTATACATGACGGAAAAGATAGTCCTGTCAACTGGAACCTATAACGGAATTCCATAATGCCAGTGTGAAACTGCCCTAAAGCTGTTTGTTACCACCTCCTACCATCCGTTTGCCCATAGACATAAATATCACTGTCAGTCTCATGTTACTGATGCTGTCTTGGCATTAAAGAGCTTAAAAGGGGTTGGATACAGTCCTAGAAGACCTCAAAATGTCATACACAACTTTTTAGGGACCTTCGGGCAATTTCGATTCAGGCTGAATTAGTTCAGTCCCAAATCGAATCTGAAGACTGATTCATGTGAATCAGGGCCGAGATGAATTTTGAAGAAATTCACTAATTTCTAATACTAATCTTAAATATGCCCCTTTCACTAAGTGGCTCCATTGACTGGTTGCCGAAAAAGGTATACTTACTTTTGTTGCTGCAATTTAGGACAAGTCCCAAACTATGGGACTTCAACACGTTGCCTGTGGGATTCAAATTGGTTAATAAGTTTCCCCTCGTGCCAAGGGATGCAGCTGACCTAAGAATGAAACAGCAAGACACCTTGCTGGTTAAAAGATTTTCTGCCTGGTAACGCCCGTAGAGCCAATTTTATTAGTTGTACATTGGGGATCTAGCCACCACCCCTTTAACCATCATTTTTAATATGACCAATTAGAATCATTTAATAAAGTAGCCAATTACAAATAAAGAGACAGAATACAGAAATAAATTCAGACACCTTCCTATGTATGTCATAGTATCATGCTTACTCAAGCAGGTTCTTCCTATTTGCAAAATTCAAGCTTGATTTATTGTTCCTATAAATGGTAAATGGTTTCGTAATTGGTTAATGAAAAACAACAAACTGTTTACTTCGAAAGTACCGATACAAAAAGGAGAAGGAGACAAAATGGATGTCTCTTGAAGTAAAACTGTGTTCAACTCAAACCAATTTCTCTCACACTTTTAATTTCAATAAGAACTGTGTCTCTACTAAAAGGATAATGTAATGGTTATTCTCTACTACGCTGTATCTGAAGTTCCATCTGCTTGCCTGGCCAGCCTTCTGACCTGTCTAGACATTGCTCTTGTCTAAAAGATGGCTGCAGATGGAGGAGCATTTGATGAGACACATCATTCCACTTCTTACACTGTATCGTGTCCCATCGCATGTCCTGCCAACTGTAGCCATCTTATACATAGGAGCCCCATCTGGGTGGGACACAGGGCCAAGCAAGGAGTGACTTTAAAAAGTGGAACACAACTTCAAAAAAGCATATCAATAAGTAGCATAATATTATCATTAACTTACACCGGTTTACGCACGGTTTACATTAGCAATGAAGTGGCCAACAGCTGTAGAAAGTTTCACATCTTGTAGTGGCCATGACGTCAGACCAAAACTGTGATCAGCAGTTACCATTGGACAGCTACTTCTCAATCTATTTTGCATGAATGGAGAGAGAGCAAAATGTCTATCAATGTGATCTCTACATTTACAAAAAACATGAAAAGTAAGAAAACACAAAAGAAAGAAAGAAAGAAAGAAAGAAAGAAAGAAAGAAAGAAAGAAAAGAAAGAAAGAAAGAAAGAAAGAAAGAAAATAGAAAGGAAACTAAAGAAAGAAGAGAAAAAAGACAGGAATGAAGGAAGGAAGGGAAAAAGAAAGGAAAGAAAAAACAAATAAATAAAAAGAAAAAAAGGAAGAAAATACAAAAAGAAAAATGAATGAAAGAAAAAGAGAAAAAGAATAGATAGATGATAGATGTTGGTCAGGTGAACATTTAATAAAGTGAAGTATTTTTGGAATTGTATATCTTTGGTATAATCCACTACATTCAATATTTTAAATAAATTCTATGCATGTGAAAGTCTGTTGTAATGGGAAATATGTAAGACTAACATTAAAGAAAATAAATGATGTGACTGAGTAAAAACTTGGTTATTTTCTAATGTACCCAGGCTTTCTACTGTGATAAAAATTGGCTCTTCTACTGGAATGTAATACTTGTGAGAACATTCTTCAAAGCCTGTTTTAGAAGCACAGCCAAATAATCAGAGAATGTATATTTTCATCTTTACATTCAATAAAAAGCCATCAAAAACATGTAAAAATATTCATTGACAGCCACATAATATTTTTCCCTAGATATAAAATGAGATAATTAATGCTTGATTATTACTTGCATTTGTATTTTCCACTAATGAGTTGCCCAATGTTATAACTTCCTAGAGAGGAAATGATAGAGCTGCAATGCTGATTCTGACTTAAGAATTTAAAAAGTAATTCAGAATAAAATGTATAGACAGTTTGTTTAAAACTAGCTTTTTTAAAAAAATATATACATTTGCAGTGCTTTAATCCTCACGTATGGAGCATATCTCATTTTTTCCATTGGTACCGCTTCTTATCTTTTCTCCTAATTCACTAGTAGGAAGTTTATCATTGTCTGCTATGTTGTAGATACAGTGGAGATGTAGCCCAGTCTTGGTAACTGTGACTACCAGCCTGTCAGAAAACATTAAAGCGACCCTCCGACTCAAGAAAAGAAAAATCACATTAACTGAGAAATGAATAGAACACTTACCTGGTGACCTCTTTGTCATCTTTTCATCTAGAGATCCATTAATTTCCATGTTTCTCTTTTTCCATTTAAAATGGCCGTACCTCTTCTCAGACTACCTGGTACATACTGTGCATTTGGCAGCCCAAGATACTTCCTGCTGGCCTCAGATTGGCCAGCACTGTTTACAGGAGCAGTGCTGGTCAATCCAAGAGCAAGGCTAGACAAGCAGTAAGTTTCTTGGACTACTGATGCACATTGTGCAGCAGGTAGTCTGAGAAGCGGTTCTACCATCTTGGATAATAGAAGAAAAGACAACAGAATCGATGGATCTGCAGCTGAAAATATTAAAAGGAGGTCACAATGTAAATGTTCTGATCATTCCAAAGTTACTGTGATTTTTTTTTCTTGAACAGGAGGGTCACTTTAACCCTTTTGCTGTCAGGTGTCAGACATTTTGCACGTCTGGTAGACACTTTTCACATGTTTCACCAGCACAAATGAAACAGAAAAAACAACAGAAAAACATCATACTACTACTAACCCAGCCATACCTATATTGTCTGAAAGTTGATTAAAAAAATTGGTTGATTCGAAAAATGGTAATACGCTAGTGCAATATGGCCTTTTTGGTTTAAAAAAATCACTCACCCTATCCACTTGCTCATGCGAAGGCAGTCTGCTCCTCTCTTGATTGAAAGACCTGCGCTGAGCACAATGACATAACAACACTCTCCCAGCGTGATCACATGGTGACGCCATTCTAGGAAAAATGATTTGTTACCACGAAGTGTTAGGAAATTCAGCTTAGTTGAGAATCTAATTTTTCCAAATTCCACTTCGGGTGCTTCACTTTCCTCAAAACTATTTGTGAACAGGAATTTTTTAACTAAAAAAAATCAAACATTGCACCTGATACTCATATCCATTCAGAAGTTTACATACAAAAACAATGTAAAAATAATATGTCAAGGGTGTTCTGCCCTTACCAGTTTATATAACGTATACCACAAGCACGTGTATCAGCATCAACTTGTCCTCTCACACACGCCATGCAATATTTGGCCATCATCCACAAATTTGTGTCACCAAAATCTGCATTTTAACAGATAACACAGAGTACCCAGTATAAAAATAATACACACAACCACTTTCATGCAACTTTGCAGTGATCATTAAGGCATAATCAAAAATTGCCTGCAAGTTTTGATTTGCAAAGAAAACCTGTAATCTAGTAGAGTAATACAATATAAAATACACTCTGCAAAATAATGTTAGATGTGTGGAGTTCATACCACATGTCTACATTCACTGCTGCAAGTCTTGAAGAAATGCAAAAATCACAGAAGTGTGCCAACCAACTTTTGCATGCAAATATATAGGTATATCATTTTCCACCCCCCTATATGCAAAGCGGTATCTTCCAGGGAAAGAGAACGAGAACCATCTCATTAGCACCACCTTCTAGAAGTTGCTCCCTATGAGTCAAAGTCCACCTTTTCAAAAAGCTTTGGAACATGACAAGAGAAAATATCCAAGCCAAATATCAATCCATAGACAGCTGTTTGGGGTTGTTTGCCCCTTATCAGCACAAAGTAGGATTCTGTTTGGCTAAGTGTGATGACTTGAAGGCAGCTAAGACAGGATACTGGCTCTCCTTAAAGAGACCAGCCGTGTATGGAGACTTGTTGGCAATCCTCCATGGGAAAAAATATTCAAAGATGTATCTCCCAGGGAAAGGGCCCCAATCTTACTAGTGTCACCTTCTGGAAGTGGTTGTCTATAAGTCTAAGTCTGGCTTTTCAACAGGAAGGAGCAACCGGTTTTACAATATAGAAAGCTAGAAACTGGATCAAAATCTTCTAAAATTATGCAAAATGAAGATTATAGAAAATGATGCAACCAGTATAGAAAAAGCAAGTCCTTATATAAAAATTTAGGGAAAACTGATCGAAGCTGCATATCAGTTTCTATGTAGAGAACACAAGCTTTTTCAGGGTCCTGTAGAGCACTAGTGATGAGCGGGAGGTGCCATATTCGATTTCGAGATATTTTGCGAATATTCGATTGAATATTCATCATATATTCGTCGAAATCGAATATTCGTCATTATTTTATATATTGCAAATGTTATGCGAATTTATATTCGCATCGCAAATTAAACTTAGAGCTGGGTTCCTAATGGTTGTCAACCATTAGTAATTCAGCTCTAAGTTAAATTCGCCATGCGATTAATATAACCTAGTAACAATAGGGGGGCACACTGCTCCACTTGGGTCATACACAGAGTGACTTCACTGATACATCAAGTGTAAAATTGATACATCAAGTTTAAAATTTTATTAATAAAACCGTGTGAATGTCCCAGTGAACTCAGTGCAATAAAGAACTCAGTGCAAACCTATGCAAGCTTAATTTTGTTCAGTGCAAATCTCTGCAAACTAAATTTTAATAAGACTCCTTCATAAATCCTCTTATAACACATCTAGCAAATAACCCTAAAGTGGCTAAAAACAACAGTCCATAGTTGGATAGCTGCCAATAAGGTTCCGATAAGGTTTCTAATAGCTCCGCTTTCGCTCCAGTCTATATCAGGTGCAAAGCTAAAGGTAAACTGGCTAATGGTCCCGATACAGGCGGAGCGGCCCTTCTTCTTGGGTCGCAATGTACCTTAGCGTACTTCCACAGTCTCACAATAAGTGTTTAGATAGAGTATATCATTACAGCCGCATGAATTTTCTTCTTACCTCCTTCCCGGCGTTTGTCAGTTTGTTGCCCTCCGCGCGTGTGAGCCTTCCTGGCACCACTGGCGTCCCACGTGGTGTCGGTCCTAATCGTGGCGTCCCACGTGACCTGAGGCTAAGCGGAGCGAGTCGGGGATAGGAGGAATAGCTGTTGCCGGGTCCTAGCACCTGAGGATGACAATTTCTTCTGGCGCTTACAGGCGGCAATTTCTTCAGTACTGCGGCGGATAGGGAATGTTATTCAATATACATCAAGGTCCGGACTTGATAGAACTGGTCAGTAATCCCAGACGCGTTTCGGGGGTCTCCCCTTCTTCAGTGGATACTGACCCTATGTTTTTTAGATCCTTAAATAGGAATGAGCTCTTCAACAATCAATGGCAGTATTCAAAATGTGGACCGGATAATTCCCATACATTTTAGAGTGTGAACTGGATAAATCCCATACGTTTTAAAAACAAAACACTGAATAAAAACATATATAAACATAATAAAAACAAAATCATCAGATTAATATAACCTGTATTACTCGCATTGCGAATTCATCTTAGAGCTAAGTTCCTAATGGTTGTATTGCTAGAATATAACGAAGATGATGAATATCACGAATTCACGAATATAACACTATATTCTCAATCTTCATTATATTCTAGCAATACAGCCATTAGCAACTCAGCTCTAAGTTGAATTCGCGAAGCGAGCATATACTCGCATTGCGAATTTATCTTAGAGCTAAGTTCCTAATAGTTGTATTGCTAGAATATAACGAAGATGACGAATATCACGAATTCACGAATATAGCACTATATTCTCAATCTTCGTTATATTCTAGCAACAACTATTAGGAACTCAGCTCTAAGTTGAATTCGCAATGCGATTAATATAACCTGTATTGCTCGCATTGCGAATTCAACTTAAAGCTGGGTTCCTAATGGTTGTATTGCTAGAATATAACGAATATCGCAATGCGAATAATTCAGGTTATATTAATCGCATTGCGATTACAACTTAGTCAAATTTGTGAGATCGTGATTCTCACATCCGACAGTACATTTTAGCATGGAGGCGTTCCCATGCACACAGGAAGTCGGCAGAAACGGCAACGGGCATTGACTGGAGCTGGCAGGGAGCCAGGAATCCTCCGGACAGGTAAGAACAGCTTTTGGGAAGTGGGAAGCAAACCAGAGAACAACAAGGATTAACATCTAAAAAAAAAACAAAAAAACTAATATTCGAAATTGCAAATATATAGCGCTATATTCGCAATATTCGCAAATTAGCGAATTTGCGATATTCGCAATAAAAATTCGCTATTCGAATATTCGTGCTCAACACTATAGAGCACACACAATTTTAATAAAAAAAGGAGCTTCCCTCATTTGGTGTCCAAAGGAATAGCATAGGTAAAGAATACTAAAGAATATGTAGTACTTGCTGTATTGTAAAGAAGTTCTACTAGAAAGACAATTAGTGCATCACTTCAGTAATACAGGGGTTTTACCAGTGAAATAAATAAAATCTTTCAATCACATGTGGCTCAGAATGGCACTGTTGTTAGCATTGTATTTTGAATGCAAGTTATAATGGGCCGGGAAAGTCCATTATATGCATGCATGTGAGATTAAATCAATTTATGGCAGTGTGTTCAGCACTTTACCACTCCACGCATATACAGCCTGTTCCGTTCAACACATATGCAGCCTGTATCAAGCTTTTATGACCGGAGATATATTTTTTCTTTGCTCTGCCAGGACCTACGTGGCGTCCCACGTGGTCCGCAACCCTCCTCGTAGCATCCCATGTGACAGAGGCGATGGAAGTTCACTGGGTCCTAGCGTCCGGACCGTAAGGTGAAGCAGCTGATCCTGGCTGGTAATAACTTGAAAGTCCACAGGGTATATTTGTATTAGACCAGTATCGGCCCAAATATGTCTCTCACTGTTCTGTACCAGACACGTTTCGGGCTAAATCTGCCCCTTCCTCAGTGAACTTTCTTTGCCTCCGTCAAGTGGGATGCCACCAGGTGCATTGCAGACCACGTGGGACGCCGCGTAGGTCCTGGCAGCGCAAAGAGAGAATATATCTCCCGGACGGCTCCAGTCAGGAAAGCTTGATACAGGATGGAACAGGCTGCATATGCGTGGTGGTAAAATACTGAACACACAGCCATAACTTTATTTAATCGCACATGCATGCAGTATATTGGCCGCATATTCCAGTATATTTACAGCATACAGTCTGCTATAATTAAATACCCCCTTGATGAATGAGGTCTGGATATCAGGCACCTATATGCTAAAAGGCTTACCTGGTATATTGCTACAATAAGTGATTTATTCACGTTATACAAAGGTGGACAGTCTCATTAGAAGATTGTACTCAAAAAATAGAGGTGTATTTATTTAGCTGAGACTATATATATCCAATTGAGTCTGCACAGTTCAGCAACCCCAATATCCACATAGATTTATGGTAGGACTATACCCCAACAATGGGGGTCCATTCACACAATTGGGACCATACTGTGCAGTACTCATAATATATACCTTTATATAAGGGGACATCTGTTAAGGATTGCACATGCAATTGTTTTTAACTCTTTTTACATTTTTAATTTTTTGTTTTATTATTAAATGTGGTTTTATTGGTTATGTTTCCATTACATTATCTATAGATTTTTAATTTGAGAATAAAAGGGTTTTATGTCATTGGTACATTCATATTGGTGCATGTATTGCCAGTTATTGAGTGCCCCCCGTTCTTCTATTTAACAATAATTTTTAATACTACGGAATTGGGGTGTGCTCCAGCCCATTTCCTGGTATCTGGGTAGAGCCGCTAAGATTTTATTCATTATGAGGATGTTATAACTTGAGGAAGCACAATACATTCTTAATAGTAATTGTTGTATGTTGTAGAATCCATTCTACCTGTGCTTTATCAACCATTGTTACAATTCTAAGGCTAGTTTCACACTTTTGCTAAACCAACTTGACAGGCTGTTCTAGCAGAAGAACAGCCTCCTGGAGTTCACCAAGATAGCCGGTTAGAACCATGTGCCCACTGGACCCCATAGACTAAGGATCCCATCCCTGCTGCTTCTGGTCATTTGTGGATTGGAAGTGTTATGTCCTGTCCCTCATTACATGCATCTTTGCTTCCATTCACTGGGCTCAGCAGTGATGTGTTCCTAAGTGGGACATTACTGATGAAGCCAATGAATGGCTCCAGTGGTGAATATGATAAGAGATGGAGCATCTCAGTTCTGGTCCATCCGTTTCAGAAGGGAGAAGACTAGAGATGAGCAAATTGATTTGTATGACAGGGCTGGGAATCTCACCCGGCAGTTGCCCGCATGAATAGTTGCTGTTCCAGAGCAGCAGATCCTCTGCGTTTGCACTGCTACTTGGAACAGCAATGCAGCCATGAGACAATACCTTTGACTCTGGAACAGGGCACCAGTAACTAGACAAGGTTTTCTTTTTGGCAGAGCAGTTTGAGGATATCAACTGCAATCCTAGTGGAGGTTGGACAACCCCTTTAAGAACTCAATAGCTTTACTGTGCATCCCCACTTTAACTCCCACTCTCAATCCTGGTCACAGCTCTCATGTCTCCTAGTGGTGGATATGGGCCTTAATCCCTCTATTCTTGAAGTTGTAGATCTTGCAAACTCATCACCTCCTCCTTGCTGCTCCTTCTTGGGGACAAGAAGCCAGTCGCTACCTGTTTTAGTCACTCCTAAACTAAGAACCACTGATCTAATTCCCAATAAACAACTTAGAATAAAGTCAGTCTATTAATTTTCCAACATCACGATGTGGCAGAATAGATGCAAGGACCTACAGTGTTTATAGGGATGTAGGGGGAAGGTTATTATCAAATTCATATTTTTAAAACATTTTAATCCCCTGGTCTCTTTACTACTTTGTTAACGTAAGCTCTATGTGTATTTCCGGTAATTCCACTTTTTGCTTTTGTTATATCGTAACTGGCAACACAAATTTATCAAAACAAGCCAGAAATCTTTTCATCCATATTTTTATAATATAAGCTGTGGCTGAATTTCCCTGTTGCTTATAGGACGATATTAAGCTACTTTAGAAGTGACAGCATTGATTTATTTGCACCAACTGTACTCATATAGCCTGTCACTAAAAACAGGCATCTACATGACTGCAAGTTAGACTAGGGTGACCATAAATCTGCCACTGCCAAAAACAGGCACCATCCATCTATTTATATTTAACAGAACTGTTCACAACCAGTAGAAGTAAGGCGATTGTGTTTATTCTCATGCCAGAATCTGTTAGCAAACCCATTCATTCTAAAAGCAATAGAGGTTCATTGAAGCGGGAAATACACTGCCTACAAGAGAAAACGAAAAAATATTAAGAAAGAGCAGGAAAATAAAAAAGGTGAATATGTAGGAACATGTCATTCCTTCACTGGTTTTGTAAATTTTAACAGTGTTGAACTGTAGTGTCTAGGGCCCACCACTGAAACACAATTTGGGGACCCATGCAAATATCATCTGACCCCCATTTGTAACTCCCTGTAGCCTGCTGAATTTTGTGTCTACCAGCCGTGCCTATTCCATTTCTTCTACAGTCAAAACAATAACACTGGTGGGCAAATGAATCAGATGTTGATTGGCAGGATGTAAAGAACATTTTTTGCCACATTAATGGGGCTCTAACAAATCAGTGGCACTCAAAATGTAGAATGTAGTTTTACTATGGAATCTTTCTCAATGTCGTTACCAAACTGTGCTTAAAGAAATAATGCAGTTTATTACCAAAAAGGTCAATTTGAAAAGGGCTATATAAAAAGCTAAGGCACTGCACTTCTTGAAATCTCTAAAATTGCCCTCCCCTACCACAACAGATTATTAATGTAACATCTGCAGTCTGTGTCCATCGCTGCTCTACCAGTTTTGTTAAGTTGTTATTAATTGAACTACTACAGCTCCCATTCTTGCCCTCACTAGTGCTCCACTCCCGTCCTTGCTCTGTATTCTGCTACACAGCTGCTTCTAATATGCTTCTGCTATAACTCTGTGATGCTGACCTCATTTCCGTGCCTGAGCAATAGGGTTTCTAGTTCGCTAAATTCCTTAGAAAGGTGTGCTATTTCCTGTTGTCTGCCCTTGTAACAACCTGTGCCTGTTTATTGTTGTGAATACCTGCTGCAAGCCCTGACCTTGGACCTGTTTCACAGATTCGCACAAACTGCATGCCATAACCTCGGCCGATTACTGACTCCATGTTTTGCTTGTTCCTTTTTTGCTTTGCAATGGTGTCTCTGATCCCTGTAGGTTAGCTGTCAACCACATTGGTACCACTCCAAGAAGTAGCAGTCTGGTGCTTCCCTACAGTGAATTCCAGATTTCTGTACAGGGACAGAAAGGTGAATACCAGGGAGCCGCCAGGATAATACCCTTAGGTTTAGCCCAAAGTTAAACCTGGTTGACATAGAGGTCCCACACCTACTGCTATAACAGCTGGCTATATTGTACAGCAGTCTATAGACTGTGACTTAGCTAATAAAGCTCTGTCTGACCGAGGAGGGAAATGGAAACTTTTGATATACTATAACAGTGCTTTTCAGCTGGGTATACTAACTAAAACTGAGCAAAAGTATTTTACTTTGGGTAGCAAAACATGAACCCATTATTACTTAAAACTTCAAAGTGTACTGAAACATATAACAAAAATTACCAAAAGTATCCCTCATAGTCATAAAACATTAATTTTTTAAATGACCAATGGTAATTTGCTGAAATGACAAAAGGAGCATTCAGTGATAATTTTTTTGTGATTACTCCTGTCACAAAGGGAATTATTATTTCTCTGTATTATTTGCCTGCTATATATATATTTTTTTTTTACCAGTCGCTAGTCACTATATTTTTCAATGCCATTAGCTTTTTACCTACATTGGGTAAAAAAGACATTCTGATACATGGTTTTGGTTAATGAAGGAAAAAGTTTGGGAAATACTGGGCGGAAACATTGTTACAGAGACCATTTTTAAGGGGGTATTTTAAAATGTGTGTTTATATACATATTTTTACTATTTTTTACATACATATTTAACACATTTTTCTAGTTCATGTGTTTTTATTTATTCCTATGATTTTATCAATGTATAAAAATGATATTTTTACATTTGTCATTTCATGAACATTTTCAAATATACTCATAGAACAGTAGATAATATCTTTGGAAAAGCAAAAGATTTTTTACATTATCAGAGTTCATTAGACCACCCACCATTGCAAAATAGTTGAAATATTCTTGGAATGGGAAATTTATGTATCTTATTGCATTTCTGGGTATCATTTTCCTGGTCATATCTATGTTCCTTACTTTTGATGAGGACAACTTTTAACTGTTTTATGACATTATTCTTTCCATTCCTCCCTTCTGACTTAGGCCTAAAAAATTGATTTATTTCAATAGAAATAATAAATCTGAATAATTGTAGAAATTTCAGTTTCTAATCAAAACACCCTTATTACAATCAACGCCTTATTTATTTTCATCTGATTTCTTTGTTAAGTGGACACAGCTGTAAGGTGTAAGGTCTTCCAAAAACCCCAGGGTGGTCTAGCAGAAATTATACGAAAGAAGAAAATAAGAAATAAAATGAATTACAAAAGGTTCCTCATTTGTAAATTTCTACAGTCCGTGATAGAGAATATTCTGTTTGAAGTTTATGTTAGTTTTAAGCCAAAATCCTGAGAAAATATCGAAAGATTATGTTTATCCTTGGTGAAAGTCTGAAGTTTCAAATTCTTTTGGACATAGCAAACTTGGTTTCATTTTACTTTTCTTAATTTCTAAGGAATTATTCTTGGAAACATCTAGTGTGTTCTGTAGTTAATATTTACATGTAGATTGCTGGGCTGGATGCAATTCATGTGAAACTAGACATTCTACAAGGGACCTAACAGTTTGGAGAAGAAATGATGGACAATTAAATTTTTAAAATTTCAGTTTAAGTGGAATTTTAACCTATGGCAGTTACATGGAGAGTTAAGAATTTAACAGTGGAAATGTTAGTAAAGTAGCCCATCTCAGACATTGAATCTAAGCCAAGGTCTCATACACAATTTCTTTTGGCTTTGTATTATGTCCGTAGTTAGTCGGTGCCTAATATGGAGCCAAGCTTAATCTATCCAGCTATTCAAAGCTTGTATGGATACCCACACGTATTTATTTTATTTTTTTCAATAGACAGCATGTCCCCATGAATGCTGACTTATAAAGTTCATTCCTCATAGGTGCACTGTTTTGAGAGCTTCTAAAAGGAAATGGCACCAGATTAGGGAAGTACATTTCAATCTGGTAATATTATGGCAGGAAAGTAAGCGAATTAAGAAAACTCTAGAAAGCTTTATAGTGTCTAAGGTATATATCTGTACTTTATAGTACGTTAAAGAAGCTCAATTTCAAGATGTGACAGAAAGAAAGGATAAAATAATGGTAGAACTGAAACAGAAACTACCAGTCATTTTACAGGGAAATAAAATATTTGACAAAAAGAAGTTTCAGACTGGTGTACCAAATGACTGTAGATTATCCATAATTCTTATATATTATATGAAACCAATGACAACCATTTGCAATGCTCTTTTCTCAGAGATTCAAATCATAGGGATAGTTGCTTGGCGGCGGTGACTCCCTGGGAAGTCAATGGCTGCCATATAGGCGCTCGACCCCAGCACACAACACACACCCTAGTAATTTCATAAAAAGCCAATTTGCCTATGCGTATAATTTTTGGAATATAGTAGAAAACCAGAATACCTAGAGGAAACCCGCGCAAACGTGTGGAGAACAGACAAACTCCATACAAAGACTCAAACCAAAGATTCAAAGACTAGTGTTGAGCGAATCAAAGTTTCTAAAGTGAATGTGTTCGTCACCTCACCGGCCTGGGGCGCGGTGACATGATGAAATGACTTGATAAGAGATTTTGCACGATGTCCTCAATCAAGATGGTAGTGTCGGTCTCTCCGCAATCAAATGGATAAGACATAATTTTAATCTCAGATGCAGTGATCAGAGATGAACGTGGCATCTAAGGGGTTCAACGATGGGGGTGGCACAATCGCTGTCCCCCGTCATTGTGCCCGCTACATACAAAGGAATGCACTTAGTAATTTATTTGTGAAATTCGGCGAAGCAGGCGAATCGAGTTTTTCATAACTTCCCTCATGTCTACCCAAGACCCCAGCACTGCAGGGAACCAGTGCTAACGACTGAGCACAAACACCACAGGGTACAGAAGGCCCAACAAATTACAAGCCAACCTAAAGCTGACTCCGAAGAAGGTTACTTCCTGATATGTTCTGTCACTTTCTTTAGGCTAATTAAAAAATAATACATAGTGATATGGCTTATGTGCAATGTTGTTGGCAAAATATGCTAAACCTGGACATCAAATTAGTAAAAATATAAAAAATAACTACCAATAAAATACGGCCCAAGGTCTAATAGTGTTATAATAGTGTTTTTTTTTTAAATAAGAATTCTGGACTATGAAGGACCATGGATAAAACGTAATTTTACATTGCAGTTTTCTATAATTAAAGGGATTGTCTACCTTGGACAATTGTTACATAAGGTTCTTACAATGAGAAAATTATTACAGGGTTTGCTGCTAGGACACCCAATAATCAGCTGCAATCTGTCAACAGATTTTGTAGAATATGCTCAATTTACCTGCAGCCCACCCTAAGAGAAAAAAGGCATTACACTTTATTATCAAAATTATTTTTGAAATCAATGCTATTCATAAAATGCAACAACATGCTTTGTTCCCTAGTGCAAAAGAATCTCTTTGACGATGCTGTCTGTTCTGGTTTAGAAAATGATGCTGTACAAACACATACATTTTATTTAGTTAAGCACTGTATATACAGTACCATCATAATGGATCAGATCAATAAGTAGGTAAAAATGAATTATCAATATAGTTATGAGGTTCTAGACATTAACAACACATAGTGTTGCTGTATATATTAATTCTATGTCATTTTCAGACTAACAAGCAGAAACAATCTGACAATCAACAGTCTACTAAATGATTTAATATTGTACACCAGGAGACTAAGAGCAGGATATGCAAGTCCCCCCAATCGCATTAAACCTTTCAACAGGGAATATCTGTCACTTCAGACAACAGAAAGTTGTTAATTCTAGCAATGAGAAATCATATGGATTCTTGCTGCAAAAAATATAAATTGGGACAATTTTAAAATCATACTTGCCATATTTAAATGGTCACTAACTTTTCAAATAACTTTGTATAAATCATTAGTACAAGTGACGCGGTTGCCAGCTGTTCAGACCCCTGCACTGGCGTGCTAAGTGGGGGCGGTCCGCCCCAGGTGCTGCAGTCCAGAAACAATGAGCGCTTCCATCAATACAGATGGAAGCGCTCATTGCTAGATCGCAGGGAGCTGGGTCCTGTCCAGCTCAGCTCCCCTTGCTCCTTCCCTCCATCAGGCTGGCAGCGTTCTGAATGGTGAATCAGGAAGACTTGCTCCACCATTCAGCCTGTAGGCAAATATTGCGCTGCTGGCCTGTGTGGGTGGAGCCTGCTGTTTGGGAATCTGCATAAGCTCCGCCCACATAGTGCTGCAGAGCGATCTGTGCCTGCAGGGAAGAGAGGACTGTGATCTTCAGGAATGGGACAAGGTGAGTACCGGTAGTTACTGTGTTTTTTTTTTTTTTTAACACAGAGGGGGCCCAATGGACATGTCTACTGTGACGGGGCACAATGGTCATTTCTACTCTGGAGAAAGCACAGAGGGCATTTCTACTATTAAGGGGGCACAATGGGGATTTCTACTATGGAGGGGGCACAGAGTGCATTATTACTGTGAAAGGGGCACAATGGGCATTATTACTGTGAAGGGGCACAATGGGCATTACTATTATTAAGGGGGCACAATGGGCATTATTACTATTAAGGGGGCAAAATTGGCATTATTACTTTAAAGGGGGTACAATGGGAATTACTACTATTAAGGGGCATTTTTTTACTGGGAATTATTACTATGAAGGGTGCACAATGGGGATTATTACTATGAAGGGGGCACAATGGGGATTATTACTATAAAGGGGCACAATGGGGATTATTACTATGAAGGGGCACAATGGGGATTATTACTATGAAGTGGCACAATAGGGATTATTACTATAAAGGGGGCACAATGGGGGTTATTACTGTGAAGGGGGCACAAAGAGGGCATTATAACTGTTAAGGGGAACAGATAGGTCATTACTACTGTGAAAGGGCACTTAGGGTATTCATACTCTTTGGGGAGGAACTAAGGAGGCATTGCAATGTGTCAGGGGCACTATGGAACATCATAATATGTGGGGGCACCAAAGGATCACCCTGCTGTAAGGGTGCACTTAGGTGTATCATACTCTGTGGAGCACTAAAGGGATATCATACTGTCTGAGGGGCATCATTATTGTTAGGGGCACTGAAAAGGACATTCTTACTGTTTGGTCGGCAAAAAGGAGATTAGGTGGATTATTGTAAAAAAAAATATATATAATGGGGTAGCTCTACATGCAAATGATGTTGTCCTTGCTTATATATTTTTTTGCAGCTCTGACCTTCATCCTACAGCAGACTCAGGGATGTGGACCTTTACAAAACGTACTTGAGTACCCCTGTTCTAGAGTGATCAATTGTTTATTTTCTTTCCTATTTTGTAAAATGACAAACAATGTCTGATCCAGGTGTCAATTTATTTATAAATTCCTAATTGGAATAATACAGTAATAGTATAAGAGTATATGCTCCAGAATTGATATTTCATGGGGAATCTAACAATGTTACCCAACAAGATATGTCAGGAAAAGTGATGGGTCATCGGTAATTCGGAAATTTCTAATTGGGCATTGCATACTTTTATAAAAAAAAAACACTGTTTTAAGGTAAGGTTCAATGCACAGAGAAAAAAAAACACTTTTTATTTATTATGTTAAAAAAAGGTTAAAATATAAAAAAACAGCAATTGTAGAAAGGAGCAAAGTGGAAAACTTTATATTTTTCATTTTCACAATTTTCTTGCTTCTAATGAAATAAA
Organism: Bufotes viridis; assembly: GCA_033119425.1. Lineage (NCBI taxonomy): Eukaryota > Metazoa > Chordata > Amphibia > Anura > Bufonidae > Bufotes > Bufotes viridis. The sequence continues at coordinate 344,271,492 of CM065593.1, forward strand.
AAACAAAACAAAAAGAACATATCAGATGGAATTAGACATGAGGAAACAAATAAGGGAAAACATGAGAAGTAATAAGAACGAAAAAGGAAATAGCTTGTTTTTCTTTCTTCCAGGCCGCCCCTCCGGTACTTGACATCAGCAAAATTGAGGGAAATATGTTCCTAATTGTAGGGCAGTGGTTGTTTACCTAAAGCGGTGACATGAACTGTCACTCAAGTCATGTTTACCTAGCCCCTTTATGATATTTCGTACAATTAAATTGGTTACTTATGTGGTGTTAAAGGAATACATCCTTCATTAGGAAGCCTACCATGGGTTGGATCCCCCTTCAGGGACATAATTTGATGAAAAAGATATTTTCCAGTGAATAGTGTTATTTATTTTGGGACATTATGATGCGGTTAACAGAAGCCTTATGTTAAAAAATGATGTGTCAAGAGCATAATAAAATTCACATTACTGTGCAAGAGAAACAATAATTGTAATACATTTTGTTTTTGGAATATTTAAGAATTCCTATTATATATTGTAAAATCCATTTGGCTAGCGTCTCACATTATTCATGATTATTTAGGAAAATGCAGAGCTTGGAGAAATTGTTGTAAGTCAAGAGTTAAGATCAACATCCTATATTTTGCCTCCAGCTATTTTATTTCACGGAATTAAATAAGTCTGCCTCTGGGTCCTTAATACTTTCTTACATGACTTTGTGAAAGTTTTCTTTGTAATATTTTTTTTTCAAAAATGAATATTTATGATACATATTAGAGGTTAGCAAATGAGGATGAACTTTGACATGAAGAATAATTCAATAAGATAAAGGACAGGGTAAGCACACACAGCAAGGCCACCTTAAAATTACAAAGAGGGTGGAGATAATATATCATTTCATTAAGACGAGTATTCTTCTTTAAAAAAAAATGCAAAATTTGGAGCAAATCCTTTTTGCACAAAAATGTTGACTTTTTGTAATTTTATACTATAGAAAAATAGATGAGGTTAGCTATGACAATTCCATATACTGTATGCCAGATTTATCAACTGCAAAGTCACAAAAAAAGTCACAATCTTACACCAGTAGGGGGTTGGTGTAATACAAAATGGAGAAACATTTCTATATTTCTAAAGTGAAAAAAGTATGCAAATCTATCAAACTACATGCATTATTTGATAAATTTGGCACAAATTGCATCAATGCAAACTCCAGCAAGACTGAAATTTCACTCATGATAAATTCTCTCTTTGGTATTAGCTATGGTGGTGGTGGTGGTGGGGGGGGGGGGGTTGTGGTGTCAGATGTAGCAGTTTTATCCAGACTCCCTCTGCTACATAAGAAGTCTCCATTATTATAAAGGTCATTTGACTATGCTGTAACTAATGCCTGGGCTTAAAGGATAACTGTCACATTTAGACCCAAATTTCAGTTTTCATATATGTAGTTACTAATATGATAATATTCCTGAATCAATAACTATTAGACTTACTTACCCCTTATTTAATAAGATTCAGCCCTTAGCAACCAGTCTGCATAAAACTGCAATTTCACTATCCTGTTAAAATGGCCGCCCTCAGCCCTGAGGCTAATCCATAGGACACCTGCAGTGAAGTTAGTGAAGACCAGCACTGTATAGGGGGGTCTTGCAGTGAAGTTCCCAGGTCTGGCTGAAGCCTGTAGTCCTCTTACAAGCTCTCCTCTTATCAGATAAGGCTGTCATTTATACACTGAGCAGCCGGCATATGTACATTCTCCAGAACTGCTAAGGGAGTGTCTGCCAAGCACAGGCATGTGGAAAAGTTCACACACACAGCCCAGCACTGTTATCTCCTGTCAGGAAGAACCTGGCTTTTTATACATTCCCTTACAATGCTGACTCACTATCAGTTCCCAGTGCACGCAGCGTGCTCCGTCCTCTATCTGGTAGACGGAAGGAGCCTAGCAACCTGATTTTATCTCAGGTAAATATAGCCAATACTGGGGACTTTTAGGTGGCTTTTAGGGGTTATTTATTAAACAATCAGAAATTAAAACAGGGCCAACAAGGTAATATTGATCACCAAAATCCAATAGTAAAAAAAAAAAAATTTGACAGTTATACTTTAAGCAATGATGTATAAGAATATACAATATTCCAATGCATTATAGTTAAAAATATAAGATCAAAATTCAAAGTCCACAAACAGGAAAAGTATTACATTAAATGAACATCGTCAAAAAATGGCAATAATTAGCATAATAATAAACTCAATTTATTTTTATTAAATATCAGAATCACGTAAACCACATATGTGGTTCTTAAAGAAAATGTGTTACGTAAAGTTTTTTTCTGCCAGTTAAAACCAGATACCAGTACATCTCCTTTTTTCTCATCTCTTTTTATTTGCAGATTGTATTTTCTGAACATGATTTTGGGGACAGCCATCTAGCCTAAGCCATTCTTAAAGGGGTTCTTCGGGAATTAAGAAAATGAAAATACCTAAATATTACTTTATTATAAATATATTCCCAAATACCTTTCATTAGCTATATTGGTTCGTTTTGTCTGGGGAGCAATCATTAGGAGAAATAAAATGGCCACCGTCCTATTACTACACACAAAACCTGTCCTAGTCAACACAGAAGGACAAATTACTCACAACACTTAGCTGAAGAGATGCCTCATCCTCCTCAATACTCTGCTTGTCAGGGATTATCATCCTGAATACAGCTGATAAGATCTTCAGCTGAATCTCTGAAGGAAAGGAGCTCATGAGGAGGCATGAAATACAGAGAGGACGCCCAGGACAGACTGTGGTAATGTCGGGCTGTGGTAAAGCACACTGCATACAAATGCTGCTGCTCATTTCTCACATCTCCACCATCCTCTCTGTACTTCATGTCTCCTCATGAACTCTATTCCTACAAAGATTCAGATGAAGCTCATATTAAACTGTATTCAGGATTCTGTGATGCCTTATAGTACAGAGAGGATGGTGGAGATGTGAGTAATGAGCAGCAGCATTTGTATGCAGTGTCCCTTACCACAGCCCGACATTACCACAGTCTGTCCTGTGATGCCTTATTTTGGTTTATACATTCACCCTCTGAATTGCGGAATATGGTGGTACTACATTAATAAAGTTTAATAATATTATGAATTACAACTTCCTCTCCCGTTCACTACAATGGGACAAACAGCTGTAATTACACTGCACCACCACTACCATGTAGACTGGTGTAAAGTAGAACTGGCTTACTTGCCGATAGCAACCAATCAGTTTCCTTTATTGAATTTTCAAAGTTCCTTTAGAAAAAAAAAAGGTGGAACCTGATTGGTTGCTATGGCCCACTAAGCCAGTTCCTTTACACCAGTTTTGATAAATCTCCACCCAATGTGTGTAGTAGTGTTGAGCGCAAATATTCGAATAGCGAATATTTTTAACGAATATTGGCACTTCGCTAATTTGAGAATATTTAGAATATATTGCTATATATTCGTAAAAATGAATATTCAGTTTTTTTTTTTCCCCTTTTTAAAAAAAATCAGAACCCAAAAATAAGATACCGTTAACGAAGATAGAGAATATAACGCTATGTTCTCTATCTTTGTTAATTCTAGCAAGTCAACAAATAGGAAAGTCATAGCCCGCTCAAAGTGTCATTCGCAGTACGCAAATATTACATTATGTAATATTCGCGTACTGCGAATGAAACTTTGAACGGAGTATAACTACTTTCCTATTGGTTGGCTTGCTAGAATTAACGAAGATAGAGAATATAGCGCTATATTCGTATTTGTTATCTTCTCTAATTCTAGCAATACAAGTAAACTTGCCTATACACAGCTCTAAGTTGGATGCGCAATGCGAGAATATTAAGTAATATTAGTCGCATTGCGAATCTAACTTAGAGCGGGGTATATGCAACTTACTTTGCTATTGTTTGGCGGGGTAGAATTAACGAATATGCCGAATACGCATATAGCGCTATATTCTCTAATTCTAGCAAGCCAACCCAATAGCAAAGTTGACTGTACCCAGCTCTAAGTTAGATGCGCAATGCGAAAATATTACTTTGCCTATTTTTGGCAATGAATAGAATAATGAGTCAGTATTCTATTTATTGAAAAAAACTGGTAAAAGTAATATTTTCGCATTGCGCATTGAACTTAGAGCTGGGTACAGTCAACTTTCCTGTTGGCTTGCTAGAATTAGTGAATATAGAGCATATAGTGCTTTCTTCTTCGTCTTGCAGCAGCACAGAAGGGATATTTCCCGTCCCAGTAACTCTATTATAGGACCGCCCACCTAGAAAAAAATCGAACAATTAAACAATTAACAGAATTGTCAATACCCTAGGTACTCTATATGAGGAGTCAGGGCACTGCACCAATTGTGTTTTTTCTAATCCTTACTCTAGCAGGTGATGGTCTCACCTTGCTGCCCACCTGGAAAGGACTTGAGCCTTGCGTTGTTCAGGCTCCATCAGTCTGGCTAGTGTGTTCCTAGCCCAGACCTGATATAGTGCATTGTGGCTTTGCCTACCAGCATGTATGCCTGGTAATGCCTGTAGCAGGTCGCCGGTTGGTGTCCAGTGCGTCTGCCTGGCTGACCTACATCCCAGTATACAGAGAGTGACAGCCGGGAAAGTATTGGGCTGTCTGCCAGCGCTTTGCCTGGCTCATTCCTGTTATTTCTGCAGTAAGTGTTGGGAGTTTTAAAAAAAAACTTACATTCCCCGTGTGATGCGCTTCATGCTCTGTGAAGTAGGTATAGACGCGCGCGTGCGCACATCCTCTTATTCCTCCGCTTCTGATGTTGCTGGCGCAGGCGCACTGTTTCTCCCTGTGAGGCGGACAGGTCTCTTATGATGTCATCTCGTTGGGGGCGTGGCTTGGAGCTTGGGCAGCAATTTCAAATTCAAAAGCCTATTTATAGACTCAGAGGCTGTTTAAACACTGCTGTAGTGCCAGGCAGCCGAGTTCTGAGTCTCTAAAGGTATTGCTGCCCCATTTAGCCTGCTCTTTATGGTTATCTGCATTTTAAAAAGAGTGTTTTTTCTCTACAGATGTCGAGCCAGAAGAGCCATAAAAAGAGAAAGCACCGTGTTTGTGCAGGTTGTAGATTGCCGCTTCCAGACGATTTACAAGACGACATCTGCGATCTGTGTGCAGAGAAGTTACGCAAGCCTGTTCCGCAGCCTGCAAGATCTAAGCTATGCATCACTTGTTTACAGCCCGAAGCGGTATCTAATATCTGTATGGATTGTAGTCCGCAGGACACATTAGCAGAAGAAGCAAGAAAGTTTTTTGCCTGGTTTAAAAAGAACATGCAGAATGTGGCTTCTACTTCTGGTAGCAAAAAAAGTAATCATCACCATCATCATTCAGATGATCTGTCACAGTCGTCAGCAGTTTCTCTCAGTCTGACCTATCTTCAGATTCAGATGCCGGCAGTGAAGAGTTTTTTCTTCTAAAAAAGGACTCAGCAGAAAAACTCATTAGACGTGTAAAACGTTGTCTTGAAACTAATGATCAGGAGGAGTTAGTGCAAGATAAAGGAAACCTGTATTACTTTCCTAAAAAGAAATCTAGAGTTCTTCCTACTCATCCGGTTTTAAAGACCATTATGGAAAGAGAATGGAAGAGACCCGATAAACGCCTGGACTTAGGACCTCGCTTTAAGTCCTTATACAAACTAGACCCGGCAGCATCGGAGGAATGGGAATTGCCTGCTAAAGTTGATCCAGCGGTTGCACGTCTCTCCAAAAGATCGTTTTTTTCCGTCAGATGATTCTTCCCTATTAAAAGACCCTATGGACCGGAAAGCGGACACCTTCCTAAAAAGATCACATTGCAACCTCGCTTCCCTGCAGAAAGCGGTTATGTCCTCAGTTCCTGTTGCAAGAGCTTTGAGAGTCTGGCTCAGCGAACTATCTAGAGACATCCAAGCAGGAGTAGCAAGCATGAATTATTAGATCAAGTGTCAAACTTAAAGACGGCTGCATAGTTTCTTTGTGATTTTCCCCTTGATGTTACAAAGATCTCAGCCAAGAACATGGCTTTAGCGAATTCAACTAGAAAATCGATATGGTTAAAACCTTGGACGGGAGATGCTTCCTCAAAATCCAATTTTTTTTCTCTCCCATTTGAACCGGGAAAGTTAATAGGATCCCAGTTGGATAAGATCCTGGAAGAGAATAAGAAAGAGAAGGCTTTAGCATTTCCGCAAACTTTCAGGCCCAGAACTACTAGATTTCGTAACCAAAGAGGAAGATCCTCCTTTCAGGGACATAATAGACATGAGCAAGGAAAGAAGTATCGTTTCCGTTACCAGGACAAGGGAAAGAAGAAGACCTCTGAGACCCCTGCCGGCAGTTCAAAATTCTGACGTCAGGCCTGCCCTTACTGTTGGCGCAAGGTTAAGAAACTTTTATACGAAATGGGAGAGTGTCACATCAGACAACTGGGTTTTGAATCTCAGCAAGAACGGCTATTCACTCGAATTCAATCATCTTCCAACATAGTAACATAGTAACATAGTATATAAGACCGAAAAAAGACATTTGTCCATCCAGTTCGGCCTGTTTCCTACAAGTTGATCCAGAGGAAGGCAAAAAAACCCTGTGAGGCAGAAGCCAATTTTCCTCACTTAAGGGGAAAAAAAATTCCTTCCCGACTCCAATCAGGCAATCAGAATAACTCCCTGGATCAACGACCCCTCTCTAGTAGCTATAGCCTGTAATATTATTACACTCCAGAAATAAATCCAGTCCCCTCTTGAATTCCTTTATTGTACTCACCATCACCACCTCCTCAGGCAGAGAGTTCCATAGTCTCACTGCTCTTACAGTGAAGAATCCTTTTCTATGTTTGTGTACAAACCTTCTTTCCTCCAGACGCAGAGGATGTCCCCTTGTCACAGTCACAGTCCTGGGGATAAATAGATGATGGGAGAGATCTCTGTACTGACCCCTGATATATTTATACATAGTTATTAGATCTCCCCTCAGTCGTCTTTTTCTAAAGTGAATAACCCTAATTTTGATAACCTTTCAGGGTACTGTAGATCCCTCATTCCAGTTATTACTTTAGTTGCCCTCCTCTGAACCCTCTCCAGCTCTGCTATGTCTGTCTTGTTCACAGGAGCCCAGAACTGTACACAGTACTCCATGTGTGGTCTAACCAGTGATTTGTAAAGTGGTAGGACTATGTTCTCATCACGGGCGTCTATGCCCCTTTGATGCAACCCATTATCTTATTGGCCTTGGCAGTAGCTGCCTGACACTGGTTTTTGCAGCTTAATTTGCTGTTTATTAAAATTCCTAGATCCTTTTCCATGTCAGTGTTACCGAGTGTTTTACCATTTAATATGTACGGGTGACTTGCATTATTCCTTCCCATGTGCATAACTTTACATTTGTCAGTGTTAAACCTCATCTGCCATTTTTCTGCCCAAGCCTCCAATCTATCCAGATCCCTCTGTAGCAGAAAACTGTCCTCTTCAGTGTTCATTACTTTACACAGTTTAGTGTCATCTGCAAAAATAGATATTTTACTGTGCAGGCCTTCTACAAGATCATTAATAAATATATTGAAGAGAATAGGGCCCAATACTGACCCCAAGAGATAGGTTCCTGTTGAACACCACGGAAGATTCAAGGATTATGCCTCTTCTTCAGGAGTTCCTACAGATGGATGCTCTGGAAAGAGTTCCAGAAGAAGAAGACTATTCAGGACTCTATTCAAAAGTTTTTCCAGTTCGGAAACCAGACGGCAGGTGGCGCCTCATCATAGACTTAAGGTTTCTAAACAACCACTTAAGAAAGTTAAAATTCAAAATGGACAACATACGATCTGTCCTGAGCATCCTGCAGCCTGGAGAAGTGATGGCATCCATAGATTTGAAGGATGCATACCTTCATATAACCATCCACGAAGAATCAAGGAGATTTCTCAGGGTGGCGGTCAAGACCCAGCATCAGATTTGGCACTATCAATTCAAAGCTCTTCCCTTCGGGCTATCCCCGGCCCCTCGTATCTTCATGAAGGTTGTGGTTGTCCTAATAGCGGCCCTGAGAGTTCATGGCCTAAGGATAGTGCCATATCTGGATGATTGGTTACTGATTGCAGCTTCCCAAGAAATTCTGAGGTCAGATCTACACACGGCCTTGAATCTACTTCAGCAAGTAGGGTTCATAGTCAACTTAAAGAAGTCACAGCTTGTCCCCACTACGAGAATCCAGTTCCTGGGTCTTTTAATAGATTCAGAACTAATGAGGGTGTTTCTTCCTCCCCTCAAAGTGGCTCAGATTGTCCGGAGAATTCAGTCATTGATCTCTACAATGAAAGTATCTATCCGTTCGGCGATGAGAACCCTAGGATTATTGATGGCTGCTATAGAAGCAGTTCCATGGGCAAAAGCTCACATGAGAGACCTGCAAAGAGAAATTCTCCACTGTTGGGACAAGAATCCCAAGTCTCTAACTGTTATGATGAGAATATCGTATGCAACGTGCAGAAGCCTGTGGTGGACAAGAGAAGAAAATCTAATAAGAGGAAGAGAATTCCGCATCATGCAAAGATTGGTGATAACCACAGATGCTTCCCGCAGAGGTTGGGGTGTGCACATGGAAGACCGGTGGATTCAGGGGGAATGGTCGTTAACCACGATTAAGAGATCCTCAAACTTCAGGGAACTGCAAGCCATTCAACTAGCCTTGCAACATTTCAAGCCCTATCTCTACCACAAAGCAGTTCTCCTGCAGACAGACAATGCGACAGCAGCTTATTATGTGAACAAACTAGGGGGAACGCGTTGTCTTCTCTCTACAGTCCATTTGCGACAGGATAATGTCTTGGGCAGAGCCAGTCCTACACAACTTAGTGGATGTTCACATCAAGGGCTCCGAGAATGTCGCGGCAGATCAGCTCAGTCGACGGAGAGTGTGTCCAGGAGAATGGGAGTTGATCCCGAAATACTTCACTCTAATAGTGGAGAAATGGGGCCGTCCAGAATGGGATGTGTTCGCAACAAGAAAGAACAAGAAGGTCCTGAAGTTTTGTTCACTCAGGAGAGCGGACAGACCCGACTGTCTGGATGCCTTCTCTCTCAATTGGAGCCACAAGTTTATTTACCTTTTTCCTCCCATACCAGTATATCCTCAGGTCATACCAAAACTCCTCTCAGAAGCACCGGAAGTGATACTAATAGCCCCGTATTGGCCCCGCAGGGCTTGGTTTTCTGTCATGTCTCAACTTTCTAAATAAATGTGGAGCCCCAGTTATGGGTCTACAACACAATGAAAGCCAGATATCCCTCAAAGGAAGGAAAACCAAGCAAAGGGGTGTCTCCATTACAGAGATCACCAAATCCACCATATTAAGTGGCCCCCATGTCAAGATCCCGCTTTTTTACAAGCTTTAAGGATGTGACAGGGAAAACCTAAGCTAGGTATCCATCCACAGACAGCTGTTTCGGGGTGTTGCCCCTCATCAGTGTGGAGTAGGATTCTGGCTAACCGGGAGCAATGCCTGTGTTGAGACTCTTAAGTGAGGCTCCGCGGTGTTTTTTGTAGCTGGTCTCCCTGAGATCAGCTATTGTTGTGTTTATGTCTCAACTTTCGAAAGGCGAGCACTGGACTTTGCCTCTGTACCCAGATCTTCTTCTACAGGGAGACCTTTATCATCCTCAACTGAACAAGTTGCATCTAACCGTTTGGTACCTGAAAGGGAAAGATTAAAGGAGAAAGGTCTTTCGGATGAAGTCATTTCCACGTTGTTGTCCTCCAGAAAGCAATCTACTATTTCAGTTTACAACAAATTATGGAGAAGATTTTCATCCTGGTTGCAGGAGAAAGGGTTACACTAATCTCTATCAACTCTATTTTACAATTCCTACAAGAGGAGCACCAAAAAGGTTTGAAGCCTAACACGTTGAGAGTTCACATGACAGCCATTAATGGCTGTACAGATGGCCAATATGCAGGAGTCGCCCTAATAGCAAGATTCTTTAGAGCTCTGAAGAAGTTGAGGCCTTCTGTTATACCTCCTATGCCCATCTGGGAATTATCTCTGGTCCTAAATAGACTTACGGGTCCTCCTTTTGAACCCATTGCCGAAGTAGATCTTAGCTGGTTGTCCTACAAGATCCTTTTTCTCATTTCCATCACGTGTGCAAAAAGACTAGGAGAGTTGCAGGCATTGTCTTCCAGAGAACCATATCTGAAAATTTTGCCAAATGGTGTCAGACTTAGAACCATGCCGTCATTTAGACCAAAGGTTGCGTCTTCAAGTAACATCATTAGAGAATCCGTTCTTCCAGTATTCTACCCTGACCCAAAGTCAGACGAAGAAATAAGACTCTATACTCTGGACATTCGTAGAGTATTAATTTGCTATCTGGAAAGGCTAAAAGAATTCTGGAAAGAAGAAAATGTATTCATTTTATTTTCTGGCCCGAGGAAGGGCATGAAAGCCTCAAAGGACACTTTGGGTCGTTGGATTAAAACAACCATCTCAGAAGCTTACATCTTAGACGGTAAATAACTGCCTCAACCATTAAGGGCCCATTCCACCAGAGCGGCTTTTACATCTTGGGCAGAGAGACAGCAAGTTGATCTCTTAGACATCTGCAACGCAGCTTTCTGGACTTCATCTTCTACGTTTGTTCGTCACTACAGGCTTGACAATGGAGCTGAGAACTCGGCCTTCAGCACAGCAGTATTGTCAGCAGTAAAAGAGAGCTTTCCCCCCCTTTAATTTCTATGTTATATCCCTTCTGTGCTGCTGCAGGACGAAGAAGAAAGTTGGAATTTTACTTACGTAATTGTACTTTCTTCGAGTCCGAAGGCCGCACACTAACCCTCCCATTAAATTTTACTTGCATGAGTTGGTCTACGTTATTACACAATTGGTGCAGTGCCCTGACTCCTCATATAGAGTACCTAGGGTATTGACAATTCTGTTAATTGTTTAATTGTTAGATTTTTTTTCTAGGTGGGCGGTCCTATAATGGAACGGGAAATATCCCTTCTGTGCTGCCTTCGGTCTCGAAGAAAGTACAATTACGTAAGTAAAATTCCGACTATATTAGTATTCGTCATATTCGTTAATTCTTCCCAGCCAAGTAAACTTGCATATACACAGCTCTAAGTTGGATGGGCAATGCGAGGATTTTAAGTAATATTAGTCAGAATGCGCATCTAACTTAGAGCTCTGTATATGCAAGTTTACTTGGCTGGGAAGAATTAACGAATATGACGAATAGGAATAGAGCACTATATTCACTATATTCGCCAATTCTAGAAAGCCAAACAATAGAAAAGTTTCCTTTTTTACCCCATTCAAAGTTCAATTCGCAATATGCGAATAATTAAATCGCATATTATTCGCGATAAATAGAATAATGGCGAATATTCGATTATCGACGAATATATGATGAATACTCAATCGAATTTTCAGGAAATATCGCAAAATCAAATATGGCACCTCCCGCTCATCACTAGTGTTTAGCCTCTGCACACATGAGGTGCCCTTTTCTTCAGATATTCCTCATGGGGATGTGACTTGCCTGTGTTCTCCAGCAACAATGTGGATTGCATGCTCCTGGACTCCTTTAAAGGAGTTGTCTCATCTCAAACAATGGGGGCATCTCACTAGGATATGCCCCCCTTGTCTGATAGGGTCTGGGACCTGCACCTATCTCCTAAATGGAGGCCTGAAAGTGGTGGAGGGTGCACAGCATGTGAGCAGCTGCTCTCCATTCATTTATATGGGGCCACTAAAAATAGCTGAAGCAGCAGTGAAGAGGAACAGTAGCCGGTCGTGCGCATTGTGCTCCCATTCACTTCTATGCGAAGAGAGCTTGGTGGTGGCCAGACATGAGTCCTCCAGCCACCACTTTGGCCCTCTCTGCTCCTGATTTAGGTGTGGGTTCCAGTAGTGGGACCTTCACCTATCAGACAATGGGAACATATCCTAGCAATATGCCCCCATTGTCTCAGACAATATTACCCCATCAAGCTCCACTTGTAACCAGCTGCCGTTCTGCTCTGTGCCAGAACCATGATGCCATAATGTCTGTCATGTCTCTGGTTTTCCCCCCTGGTTGCTTTGCTACTCAGGTTCTGGAACTGAATTATACCCCCTGTCCCTGCACACACGTGCACACACTGGGGCAGTATTCTCTGCCCACTACCTGCCTGGGTTAAATCTCCTTCCATGACTAATGAATTAGCTCCCTCTGCTGGAGCTAGATGTTACAGCGGTGTCTCCATGTACTACATAATGAGACAGAAGTGCATTGTTTTATTGTGATCTCCCTAATGAGCCGTCTCTGTATGACATTTCCGGAAACCTCCATAACCTTCAAATTGATCCCTATTGGTTCACTCACTGGTTAGGCTCATTAAATGTATACATCTGTGCTGCATGTAGACTACTAAAGCCACTGGCGCTGCTTAAAATGTGTCAAAATTCTGCTATTGTCACCTTCTAAAACTATACACAGAGTAAATAAAGTTATTACACCTGATAGAAAGGTGTCCCTTGCTCTGCAAGTCACCATTCAGTCTTACAGGTTTAGCGTCCTGAAGATCCATGAGCCATTGCAGCTGGCAGCTGGAGTCATAAGTCACATTACACTCCTCTTTCTTTGTAATTTTGACAACCTTACTATTAACTGACACGAGGAAACAGAGAGGTAATGATTTCCCCAGTGCTACAACAATTTATACAGTTTCCAAACGTTTTATAGACTTAATGGCTGATAGCAAACCGCAGAAAACATAGTTTTACTAGTATTCTTATTAGAACATGTGTCTTATATTAGTCAGAGACAGAACACTGCTGAGAATGAAACTGGCTCTGAGTTGTTTCAGAAGTAATGACCAATGTTGTCCATCTGGTCTTCTGAAATGTGTAGCATCGTGTATGGCTATAGATTAATCAGCAAATCAATATCAGAACCAGAGGTGGACTGGGAACTTAAAGTGGCCCTGGAAAAACCTAACAGTGGCCCCAAAGTTGTAGGTAGGTCCAAATTGACAAAAGCTGGGGCAACACAAGTAGACGGGGCCAATACAAGTTGGCAGGGTCAATAATACCATAGTACAGCACATACCATTCCACAGAACCAAATACCACAATGCAGCACAAAATATCTCCCCAGAAGCTGTCCCCCTGCGGTGGCCATCAAGAGCTGCCACAGTCTGTCCTCCACCTTCAGTTGTCTCCAATATGGTTATGGAGCAGTGGGCTTAGGAAGTAAGATGTGGGCCACAACACCAAGATAGCCCTACTGTACCTTCAGTGTGTAGCGTGAACTTCCGGTAATAATGACCCCTTATTGTTCCTCCAGTAGTATCTACCTGACCAGTGGCTGTGAGGAGAGCTTGAGTGGCCCGGCAGGCAGCGGCCCACTGGGAAAATTCCCTGTAGGGTCTTTGGCCAGTCCACCCCTGATTAGACAATATTTATGCAATATAACTGGAGGTATATCATACTCAACCTAGAGAAAAAGTTTAATAAATGAAAGGAACACTCCTGGAAAAATAGATATATAGGCCCAGATTTACTAATGTATCTGCTTCAAAAATCTGTTTAAAAAGAGTAAAAACTGATGCTTCTAGGGTTTCTACATTTTTTCCCACATGCTTGAAAAGGGGACAGAGGCTTAGCTGTTAGGGTGGGGCTTCATGGAGGGGGCAGGCCTAAATTGCACCATTTTACGTCAAAATTGAACAACAATTTTGCCATAAAACTGTCTCAAAGTGAACCAATCAATAATTAGTAGAGTCAAAATAAAAATGTCTATCCCTTGCCGCGAGTTTGTGTACTTGGAATGAGGTTGGCAATGACGGAGTCTCAAACCTAAAGGGGTTTTGCCACTTCAGCAAATAGCACTTATTATGCAGAGAAAGCTTCCATGGTTACGACCACCCTGCAGTCCAGCAGCATGGCTTGCACACTATAGAAAAAAGTATTAGCCTACGTGAGCTCCCATGGTCCCGGCCACAAGAGAAGCTGGCATTTTTTGTTATAGTGTGGAAGCACGGCCACCACTGATGGATTGTAGAGTGGTTATAAGTAACCATGGAGACAAGCAGTGTATAATGTGATGGAAAAATGAACCCAGCCAGCAAAGGAAGCAATATGGACAATCACAATACATTAGTAAGTGGCTTATATTAACTTTCTCTACCTGATAAATGCCACTTGCTAAAGTGAGACAGCCCTTTAAGACCTCCTCCAGTCAACTATCAGTGACTGAGAGCTACGTACAGTACATACTTTATGTATACACACTTAGGCCTCATGCACACAAACGTATTTTCGGTTTGCATTTTTTACGAATCTAATGAGGACCCATTTATTTCTATGGGGCCACAAAAAAAAATGTGGACAGCATATGAATGTTATATGTGTGGTGTCTGCATCCACTAATGATGTAGAGAAAGTTAATACAAGGCACTCACTAATATATTGTTATTATCCATATTGTCTTCTTTGCTGGCTTGATTCATTTTTTCATAACATTATAACCTGCTTGTTTCCATGGTTACAACCTTCCTGCAATCCATCAGTGATGCTCGTGCTTGCACACAATAAGAAAAAATTCAAGCCTCTCTAGTGATTGGGACCATCGGAGCTCACGTAAGCTGGTGCTTATTTCTATAGCGTGCAAGCACAGCCACCATTGCTGGACTGCAGATTTAGAGCCTTATTGGGAAGAGGTGCTGATGTGAAGGATGACAATTTCTGTACAGCGCTACAAAATATGTTAATGTTATATAAGAAACCGGAAAAAAAGATTTAACATGGCATTTATCGTAAAAAAGAATTATGGTATAATAATGAAAAAAGTAAAGGCCACTGTAATCAGGAATAGTGATGAGCGGCAGGGGCAATATTCGAATTTGTGATATTTTGCAAATATTTCGGCGAATATCGGTCATAGATTCGCCATTATTTTCCTGATTGAGAAAATCGGAAATGTAATATGCGCGTATTGCGCGCGCAATACAGGCGTGGGTCACTTTTGCTACATTTTTCAAGCTGCTAGAAGTTTTCTGAGACTGTAGAAAATGA
The DNA here is from genome assembly GCA_033119425.1 of Bufotes viridis. Classification (NCBI taxonomy): domain Eukaryota; kingdom Metazoa; phylum Chordata; class Amphibia; order Anura; family Bufonidae; genus Bufotes; species Bufotes viridis. The sequence continues at coordinate 344,286,557 of CM065593.1, forward strand.
TTGGCACAGCAGAACATTACAGTAGCTTTATATGCAAATACAGTGCTCCGACATATTCGCGATTGGGCAAATCGGCAATGAATGATGCACAAATTTTGGCGCAATACGTGCAACTTCACATTTTAGCAGGTCTGACTACATATTAGTGATTGGTGCACTAAGTATTGTTGTGAACTTGTGACATCACAGCACTATGTCTGTAGCATGTATCTATGGACAGCAGAACACTATATCACTATCTAACACCCTGCACTGGAACCTATCAGCTACACTATATCACTATTTAACCTACACTGACTATCTCCCACTAACTATCTGTATTATATATAAGAGATAACTATCTGATGTAATTAAATAAGGATCCAGATGACTCAGCAAAGCACAGAGCACAGCAATGACACTGCTGGGGAGGTTCTTATATAGTAAGGGGTAGACAACTTTCCTATTGGTTGCTATGGATGTTCCTAAGCTCAGACAAAGACATTGTAGCCTTCTCATTGGCCCACAAGCAAGAAGCAGGGAGGGATCATGGGTTCAGATTTTAAAAAAAAATCTAGAATATTCGCGAATACGAATATAGAGAGCTATGTTCTAAATCTTCGCGAATTCTCGAAAGTAGCAATATTTATAACGCCCAACACTTATCAGGAATGACTTAAGATGGCCCGGTGTTCAGGCAGTGTGAGCACCGACGGATGATACTACAGGGAGATATGTGGCCGATAACTGGGCATCTTTTATCCCAAGCGTTTGCTTGTTCATATGCAGATCGATTGCTCGTTGTTATGAATGCTCGTTCCCAATAATTGGCCAGAAATCGTGCAGTCTCATAGGGGCTTGGAGCTTCCAAATCTGTCTATGTTGGGAATTTAGAGCTTTGTATCAGAATAACACTCAGTTCACACTTTCACGTAAAACGCCGCTTTCGAACGCGCAAAAAAACGCACAACAGTACAGGAACCATGCATTCCAATGGAGGTGGTTCACACTTGCGCGTTTTAATGCGCGTTCGTAGGCGCCTATAAACGTCCGACGCATAGGCAAGTATGTCCGCGTTGATTCGGGCGTTTATCCAGCGTTTGGTTCCAATAGACTTCAATGGGAAACGCGATAGGAGTGTTGTTCGGGCATTTGTGCAGCGTAAAACGCGCCTATGGATGCGGGTTTTACAAAGTTTTCAACATGCTGAATCAGCCACCATGGAATGTCACACCTCTAAAGCACTCAGATTGGCCAAACTATATCATTGATCATTGGCCAACTATGCAGTCAATTACATAAACGCGCGTCAAACGCGCCTACACTATTTACCAAAACGCTTGAAAAAACGCGCCTACACGCCAGTCTTGAACGCACCAAAAACGCTAGGCTTCAAAACGCTCAGGTCTGAACCCAGTGTAACAGACACCTTCTTCTTCTGAACTTTTTAAAGATATATGCTTTGTAATCTATCTATCTGTCTATTTAAAGTATCATTTTCGTAAAAAGGTCCTTTTTATGGTTTGATGTTTGGTCACTTCTGAACTGCTGCCACTCCGCATACTACCCCACCGACAGTACTGCCCTGATTCCTATCTGTCTTTGTTTCATGTATTTTAAAAGAATATTAACACTCACACTAGCATTATCCTTGGTTGTTGTTACATTTCAATGACCAAAAGAAATAATCACAACCTCAGGTACTCCCTTTTCGTTGTCCCCTCCCTGCACACGGAGTATTATCCAGGCTGCACATTTCTACCATGTTGTAAACACCATATTGTAAGCAAAGAGCTCATACCCTCAGCCCAGCAGTACTCCTCTCCGGAGAGTTTTCTGTCCAGCCCTTTATGTAAACTGCATACTAAAATTTGGCATTTCATAATTTCCTCATGCCCTTGTTGCTGAAGATGTGATCTGAGAGGTCAGAGGGGTTTCCAAGTGTCTGTTTCATCATTTTAATTAATAAAAGTTTGGGGAGCTTGAATTACGACTGGAAAATCATTGTTTGGTATGTGCTAATGTGAAAATCTGTGCTCTTAATTGACTTTGAAGATCACGCCTGTAAGATGATCAGATCAAATATAGGTCCAACTAAGTAAAAATGTCGGCAATGCAACACCCGCCATTCTTATGGACATGTGTCCCACAATGCTATGTTTGTCAGAAAAAGGGTAACTGGAAGCAAGTCAGGAAATGTAACTGATGGTTTAGTTGTATCTGTCATGTAGCATTCAGATGACTAAGGCCCCTTGCAGACGAGTCTGTCAGGATTATGTCCGGATGCGTTCAGTGAAAACTGCGCGATTTTGCGGTTGCGGATGCGATGCGATTTATACATAGCCCCATTCACTTCTATGGGGCCAGCGTTGTGGGAAAATCGCAGAATATAACACATGCTGCGATTTTTATGCAACGCAAAAGTGATGCGTGAAAACCACCACTCATGTGCACAGACCCATTTGAATTAATGGGTCCGGATTCCGTGCGGGCGCAATGCGTTTGCATCACGCATTGATTCTTGCTTATGTGAAAGGGGCCTAACAGTTACATCTAATTCAGCATTGCTCAAGGGCAATGCAATGGAGGCCACTGCCTAAGGCTACAGCATATTGAATACCCAACTGTTTTATAACCTGACCCTATGACCCTCAAGAGTGTAACTGGTCGGCATCCTCTGCGATTTAACCGCATATACTGATGTAGTATGCTCTTTATTGTCTGCACTCATAGTTACGGTTCCCACATTTCAAGTGATCATGATGATAATAAGTATCATATCGATAATAAGTATCATAAGTATAAGTATTGATTAGTGTTAAAGAAAATTGGTAAATCAAACATAAAAATTATAGATAGTCATAGGGTCAACAGTTAACTTTTCCTCTTGAAATGGATTGCTATTAGGTTTAAATTTGCATTTAGAAATGTCCTCCTACATATGGTTCTTGCAGTGATGGGTTGTAGTGTTTCTGTTCTTTTTGGCTTGTTATTCTGACTGCTGTATGTTTTCCTCCTTGTCTGCACTCAGCCCAGGCTGGAGGATCTGCCCGCCCCGTAGACTTGGACACTTTCCTCTGTGTAAGGGCTCATGCACATTGTTTTGCGGTCTGCAAATTCCTTTTCCGCATTTTGCAGAACGGAGCGACCGGACCATAATAATATACTTGTCTGTAATGCGGACAATAATAGGACAGGTTTTATTTTTTTGTGGAAAGGATATGCGAACAGAACGCAGACGGATTAATTTTTTTTTTATTTTTTACGGCCCCATTGAAGTGAATGGTTCTGCATACGGGCCTAAAAAAAAAAATGGAGCGGACACTGACAAAAAATATGTTCATATGCATGAGCCCTCACTAGGGCTGTGTAAGGGTTCGCCTACATGTTCAGGTTTCCTGATGCAGTTTTGGAAGCCAAAATCAGGAGTGGATCATAAAAGAAGGTGAATTATAAAGGACAGATACCACTTCTCCTGTTTTTTGAATTTACTCCTGTTTCTTGCTTCCAAAACTGCATCAGAAAACCTGGGTGTGTGGCTGTACACTTAATAATTGAGACCCTCTCTCCCTCACTCTCTCTCTGTATATATATATATATATTAATGTAAGCAGCACAGCGTTCCAATAGTTACGGTGTGCCAGAGGCTGTAGAAGCGATCAACTATCCAAAAAGATAAACAATGAAAAAATTCCCCAAAACTCCCAAAATAAGTAAAATAACAGTAGTGTTCTTTAATCACCAGACAGCAACATTTCAGTCCTCTTACTGTGACTTTATTCAAGCTGTGATCACTACTTGACAAAAGTCACAGTGATACCTCATGCACACGACCGTTGTTTGATTCCGTGTCCGTTGAACCGTTTTTCGTGCTTTTCTGCGGACCCATTGGTTTTTAATGGGTCCGTGGAAAACTCATCAAATGCACCGTTTGTCCTCCGCGTCCGTGGTCCATGATTACTGTTCGTCAAAAAAAAAATAACCTGTCCTATTCTTGTCCGCGAAAAACGGTTTGCGGACCCATTCAAGTCAATGGGACCGTGAAAAAATGCGGAGGAACATCCGACTGTCATCCGCGTCCGCGAACTGCATATATATTCTATTATCCTGGGTGCAGATATTAAAATTACCCTTTTTTTTTCCTTCCTTTTTTTTCTGGCGGACCACGGAAACACAACAGGAATGGGAACCTCATTTTGCGGACCGCTAAAAACAACTGTCGTGTGCATGAGGCCTAAGAGGACTGAAACGTCATTGTCTGGTGATTAAAGAACACTACTTTTATTTTACTTCTTTTGGGAGTGCCGTGGAATTTTTTCATGATATATATCCTAAATAATAAAAGCGCAGTGTGAGTGCATTGTGTCCGTGTGTGTGTCAACAGTTTTGCACTGAGCATGCGTGGCGGGGCAACCAATCAGGGCACAGCACTCCACACGTGACTGCACCGCCCACAGCATCGCACCAACCAATCAGGACTGGGCGCTGACACTGCTTTAAATAACTGTTTATCCACTTCCATGCCGAAGTCCTTAGGGACCGCTGTCCTGGAAGGGGCTAACCATCAGGCCGTTGCTCTGCCCTGGCAGTGGCCCAATGCTTGAAGGGTTAATGCCCCCCCCCCCGCACACAACACCCCCGCCCCCCCCCTTTCAAGATGCAGAGCACGCAGCACCCCCCCCCCTTTTCAGCCTTTAAGGATGGCAGAGTGGCAGTGGGGTAGAGTGTTAGCTGTAATGTACCCAAAAAATAAAAAAACATAGCTTTCAGAAAATGAAAAACATGATTTTTTTTCAAAATGCTTTTATTGTGTAAAATAACATTTAAAAAATGCACATATTAGGCATCGCTGTGTCCATAACAACCTGCTCTGTAAAAATAGTATGTGAGCTAACACGTTTAATGAACGCTGTAAAAAAAATCTAATAAAAAATGTGCCAAAAAAGCTATTTTTTATCACCTCACATCACAAAAAGTGTAATACCAAGCGATCAAAAATTCATATGTGCCCCAAAATGGTACCAATCAAACTATTATCTCTTCCAGCAAAAAACGATACCCTACCTAAGACAATCGCCCAAAATAAAAAAATATGGCTTTCAGAAAATGGAAACACAAAAAAATGATTAAAAAAAATAATAATTATTATTGTGTAAATCCAAAATAAAATTTAAAAAATACACTTATTAGGTATGGCCGCGTTGTTACGACCTGCTCTATAAAAATATCACATTATCTACTTTGGCAGGTGATATTGTAAAAAAAACTAATAATACTGTAAAAACTGTGCCAGAACAGCCATTTTTTGGTTACCTTGCCTCATAAAAAGAGTAATATATACACACACACAAAATGCACAACTACCTCTAGCAAAAGATTTCTATACTGCAGGAATAACCCTAATAATAACACGCCCCCTGGACCGCTCACACCAGTGCCCACCAATCAGGACATGACGCTCTACATGCAGCCTGCGCTGCCCACACCTGCGCGCCAGCAAGCAGGTCGGAGCACCATAATTTCTGTTCGTCAGTCCCAGCCGCCATTTCTGTTTGTCAGTTACAGCACTATCAGCCATGTAGAGTAGAGCAGTGTTTCCCAACCAGTGTGCCTCCAGCTGTTGCAAAACTACAACTCCCAGCATTCCCGCACAGCCAAAGGCTGCCCGGGCATGCTGGGAGTTGTAGTTTTGCAACAGCTGGAGGCACACTGGTTGGCAAACACTGGAGTAGAGCCCCTGTCAGCAGTCTGACCTACCAATCGCTACCGGCAATCTTAGCACCAGCAGTCAGTGCCAGTCATACAGCCACAGCCACCATTCACAGTGCCAGCAGTGCCAGCCACTAGTCAGTGCCAGCCATCTCAACCATCAGTCAGAGCCACCAGCCACAGCCACCAGTCTCAGCCACCAGTCAGTGACAGCAGTCTCAGCTACAGCCAGGACTCAGTGACAGCAGTCTCAGCCACAGCCAGCACTTAATGCCAGCAGTCTCAGCCACAAGCCGCAGCCAGCAGTCTCAGCCATAGCCACTAGACAGTGACAGCAGTCTCAGATGCAGCCATCAGTCTGAGCCACAGCCACCAGTCAGGGCCGGCAGTCTCCGCCACAGCCAGCGCTCAGTGCCAGCAGTCTTAGCCACAAGCCACAGCCAGCAATCTCAGCCACCAGTCAGTGCAAGCAGTCTTAGCCACCAGCCGCAGCCAGCAATCTCAGCCACAGCCAGCAGTCAGTGCCACCCGTCTTAACCATCAGTCAGTGCCAGCAGTCTCAGCCACAGCCACCAGTCTCGGTCACCAGACACACCAGCACTGGTCAGAGCCACAGCCATCAGTTAGTGCAAGCAGTCTCAGCCACAGTCAGCAGTCAGTTCCACTATATATATATATATATATATATATATATACACACACACAACATGACAATTCAATCCGCACACATTTCTTGTTCATTTGCAAGCTGGTTTCCATCTTGTTCCTGTTGTAAATTTAGGGTGGTTTAACCTAAATTGAGCTTTTGGGGATTTTTGCATCTTTTTATTTTTTACTTTTTTAAGCACCCAGTTGTTAGTTCTGATGCCTACATTGCATTATAAAATTCATTACATACAAAGCGTTCAGTTAGGGGGTGTTTTTGCACTTCTTTTGAGTGTTTCCAGTGTTTGTTTGTTAAATGCAGCTACATATTAATATTATTATTTTTTTTAATTTTTCCCCAAGTTTCTCTACAGGACTTGGGAAATGCCATGTTTAAATTAATCTGTCATTATGAAAACCGATCAAAATGCCTTGTATAGTGCTATCTTAGCTGAATGTAAAGCTACCTTTAACTTAGTGATTGGCTACTTCACTCTGGGAAAAAAAAGTACTTTTAATGTGTATTGAGGGCAGATTCAAGACACTGTGTGCATACTTGTTCCTCCTGCTTTCTCTTCCCGCCCCTCCCTCTCCTTGATTGACAGGGCTAGGGTGAGATGACTATGCAGGAACCGGGCCTATCAATAAAGAAGTAGAGGGAGGGAGGAGGAGTAAGGGTGCACAGAGTAGTTTGGGCCCACCAACATAATGGCTTATTTGCATATGCAATAAAAATACATTCTTTCCAGAATTAAGCAATGGATTGCTAAGTGAAAGCTGAGCCAGTCCTAAAAGGGAAAAAAAAAAAATTTCAGCAAAAGCCAATAAAACTGCTAAAAACTTTTTTTTTTTAAATCCCAAACTTCTTGTGAAGGAAGCCTTAAAGTGACTCACCAAGTTACCCTCAGTTACCCATAAAATTTATGATTTGGAATCATCATGGCCCCAAAGATCACTTTTAAGAATGTCATTATACCTGAATGCATTATTCCTACATGGAAGTCATTATAGGGATTTTTTCCATATGTCCTATTAGGAAATATCATAGGTAGGGTCTCTATTTGGGACCCTCCTGTATTGACCAGAGTAGTATCTCTGCTGGACCATGTATTACATGCTCAGCCGTTCCATTGAATACATTTACTCTGCAAGTAATGATGGACTGCAGCCAGGGGCATAACTACCACAGCGGCAGACCATGCGACTGCTATCGGACCCAGGGCAATAGGGGGCCCAGTTGGGATCATTCCCCCCTTCTATTGGGTTAAAAACTTGGTCAGGACTCTACCCTATAAAGCAGGGATGGAGAATCTCCAGCCTGAGGGCTGTATGCAGCCCCCAGGATCATTTCATGTGGCCCCCACCTCCTGCCAGAACATATTGTGAAAATGCCAATGACCGCTTCTATTATAGCAGCGTTTATTAGCCTGCGGGAGGCATGGGCAGGTGAGAAGAAGCACTGCACTGGCTGTCCTTACCTTCCCTGGTCTTCTTCCTGACATGTAGACGTGCACTATGACTTGACGCTGTGCGCTTTCAGTTCACAGTACAGCGCGGCAGGTAGAAAAACAGGGAGGTTAAGTAAATCTGCCAAGAGACAGCGCCGTCCGGAGCTGGAGAGGAAAGTTTATTTATTTATTTTAAATGTCTGATCTGAGGTTTGATTGGGACTTATCTGAGGCCAATGGAGGATGGGGAGGGTCTGATCTGAGTCTGGGGGTGCTTATCTGAGGCTAGGGAGGGTCTGATGAGGGTCTGATCTGAGGCTGGGGATCTGATGGGGGCTGATCTGAGGCTGGGGGTTCTGATCTGAGTCTGGTTTGAGGATGGGGAGGTCTGATCTGAGGCTGGGGGTCTGATGGGAGTCTGATCTGAAGCTAGGGAGGGTCTGATTTGGGTCTTATCTGAGGCTGGGAGGTCTGATGGGAGTCTGATCTGAGGCTTATGTAGTCTGGGGGGGTCTGATAGAAGTCTGATTTGAGGCTGATGGAGGTGGGGAGCAGATCTGAGGCTGAAAAAGGGACAAAGGCAGGGACAGTTGCGAAGAAAGAGGCAGGGAGAGTGAAAGCTGTGTGAACCCCTCTCTGGACCCCCTGGGATGAGCTACCTGCCATTAATGCCAAATAAAGAACTAAATAAGTAACATTCTGAACTTATAAATTAGACTGCTGTGTGTGGTCAAAATGACACCTGTACTATATGTATTAAATATAGTGCAGGCTCCATTTTGTGCTGCAAAATACAGCGCTTTAGATTTTTTTAAATTGAAGCGCAATTTCTGTAACTTACCCCTAAGTCAATTATATCTTCGGCCAAATAAAGTAGTCCAATTATAAGTTGACAATTTTGTATGGCCCGCGAATGATGTTACAAATATCCAAATGGACCTTGGCAGCAAAAAGGTTCCCTATCCCTGCTCTAAAAAAACTACTTTTAGCAAATGAGGCAGTGGAAAAAATTTCCCACGGGTCAATGAAAGGGGTTTAGGCAGAAACCCTTCTGTCCTGTGTGGGGGACCTGGTTTGATCCTTGCTATGGGGCCCTACTTCTCTATGTAATCCACTGACTGCAGCTTTTTCCTCCAGAATTATTGCTGAGGTTTCTAAAGCCACAACTACTTCAGGTTGCCTTACCACCTAGTCAATTCCTTTAAATAATTGCTAACAGGTTCACATAATCTGATTACCGTACATGTTCTCATACACAGTATGTTATACAATTGCATTTCCTCCACAGATATCTTCTTTGGCCTAAATGCATGTATTTCCGTTGTTTGTCCATATGTGTCTGTTGACAGCACAGGCTAATGACAAAACAGTCACAGCTGCAGAAGCCATTAGACTGCAGCGCCAAAATCTAGTTTCAAGGGGCTTAGTATATAATAGATTTCTATATGTATAGCAGACATACTGGAGTCTTTCCAGACAGGCATCCAATGATATCTAGAACACACACATTGTACACCGGACATCAGTGACCATTCCCAGACAACTGCAATTCCATCCTGGGAAAGAGGAACAGACAGAAAAATCTATCTATCTATCTATCTATCTATCTATCTATCTATCTATCTATCGTGCAAGACATAGGTAAAGACAGGACATTGACAGGACAATCTTTGCCCACAACATGCGGATTGCGGACCTATTGAATTGATGCGGTGTGCACATGGCCAGTGCCTATGTTTTGCGGATCCACAGTTTTCAGTCCGCAAAACTGACAAGGCCGTTAGAGATGAGCGAATCAAAGCTGACGAAGTGGATCCGAATTTCAGGAAAAAATCTTTTTGCATCGAATCCGAATTTTCTCACGCTTCATGGTAACAAATCGCATTTTTTCCTAAAATGTCTGCTGCACGTGTTTGGACATGGAGCAAGGAACTCTGGGAATAAGGGATCACCCATAATGCCATGCATGCAGCCAATCATCAGCCAGCCCTGTGATTTCACAGTCCTCTAAATAGCCTCAGCCATCTTGGATTCAGACATTTTCCAGTGTACCTAGTGCAGGGAAAGACGCAGGCGCTAGGGACAGTGGTAGAAAAGACTTTAAAACTTTTATTTTGCAGTATAGAAGTTCAGGAAAACGATAGGGAGGAATCATTCCACAGTATTGAAGCAGAACAGGGTTTTAGTAGGGGAGTTTATAGCCTAGGTAATAGGTAATAGGGCAGGTAGGAGGTATATGACGCTGTGTGTCCGCGTCATCCATTGCCAAGCAACAGGAAGACGCGTAGCACAGCTACTAAGCCTGATAACTTGACTTGTTTAACAGTAGAGCATTGTTGCTCGATCAAAGGATATTTTGGCAGGATCAGGGGCGTAACTATAGGAGGACGATCATGCCTCAATCAAATGTACATGCCCTATTATCGGGTCAGGCATGTACATTTGTGGGCATAGTACCGCCCGGTGTGTACCTGTATGTAGTAATACAGGATACACCTGTACATATAGATATACCAATGTACATGATTATTTTTATACATATATGTGTGGCCTAATCCTTTAAATGAAGCAACCATAGCTCAATTGTTCATTGAGGCCATTAGGATACACCGTCTTCGGATAATATATCCATTTGCCTCACATTGCAAAATTCTTTTATCCCAGTTTCCCTTTCTGCCGGATTGTTTTATTAGGTCAATTCCCATAAATTCAAGAGAATCTGGTCTTCCATCATGTTCAAACCTGACATGACGGGAGACTGATGTCTCTCTCTCATTTGTGATGTCACCAATATGTTCTCCTATCCTACGCCTTAGTTCTCTCCTGGTCTTTCCAATGTATTCCTTTCCACATTTGCAGGTAATCTTGTAGATAACCCCCGGGCATCTTCAATCAATTAAGTGGACATTAAGTGGTTAGTAAAAGGTGGATCATGCTTTGTTGTGATCCTTCACTCAGAACGAACTGTGACAGCTTTCGTTTTGTGTTCCCTTTATTTTCACTCTAGTTGACTCTCTAAGACGACATTTCCCCTGAGGAGTCCCTGTATAACGGGACGAAACATGTTGGAACTTTAGAGAGGGATATAATTAGGGAAACAGGCCCCCAATAGGGACAGGTTCCTGACGGGGTCGCCCCTATCGGGGCGGGTGCTTTGTATTACTGATAGGCAGGGAGTAATAGCCCCTATCCCAATACAAGATCTAGGGTGTAATCTAGGGCCATGTAGCTCCCTGTTTCAATGAAACAACTCCTACAGTAATACAAGCCTAACTGCACCATTGAAACCGTCTGGATTTCTACAGACGGTCGTAGCAGACTGATTGACATCCCGGGACCGGGTAAGATCTTTCCAATTCCTTTACCATAATGACTGTCTGTCTACAGATATCTACTGAGATATTATCACTGTTAATTAGAGCACTTTATTTTGGGTTTCATCGGTTTTAACCGTTAACTAGTAAAAGTTATGTTTTAAATTGCACAGTTCTTGTATTGGTATTTCTATATAAGTAGCTGAGGCCTAATAGTTGTACTATACCAGTATACAATTTTTGAGGTTTTGATTGTAGTTATATGTTCTAAAGCCTTTTTTGGCATGTATAAGTGTGAAAAATAAGGGCCTATTTGCCTTTCAGTGATACAGTTATATGTTCTAAAGCCCTTTTTTGCGTGCATTAGTGAAAACAAAAAAGGGTGCTTATTAGCCGTTGTGTGGTGAAGTGAGAAAATGACAGACTTTTTTGGGGTGTTTTAAATTCTTTTTTATTTATTTATTTGCTCTAACAGAATGTCAGACAGAGAAGTGCCAGACCCTCCACAGGGGAGTGGCAGAGGCCTAAATATTTCTGGCGCAGGCACAGGTCACAGCAGAGTAAGGAGGCATGGCAGCAGGAGTCGCAGCGAGAGGCCTGAGCTCCCGGTGTCATCTAGCGGTCGTGTCTTGACCAGCAACCCAGCGGTTTTTGAATGGTTGACTCGGTTATCCACTTCTTCCCAAGTCAAGAGTCGGTGGGTTCGTCAGACACAACCTTTAGTTGGCATGGCCCGGGAGCAGGCCCTGTACCCTCACCTGTCCTCAACCTGCTTCTGTCCTTTTCTATTACCCCAGCCAGAGAAGTATTATATGCTGTGGGCTCAGCTCCACTATACAGCAAGGACGAGCTACTAGAGGACAGTCAGCAGCTACTGGCAGTCTAGTAGTGATGAGGAGAGTGGCGTGGAGCTGATGTTGCGAGTGGTCCGGCTCCTGACCCAGAGACCGTTGAGAAGGACATCAGTAATGTGCAGACAGTACTTGATGATGTAGCTGATCGCACTTGGGAGCCGGTGGAATTAGGGGATTCATCATCATCGGGAGAACAGGGTGGCATCTTGCCTGTGAGGCAGTGACGGAGCCAGAAAGTCGCTAGAGTGACAGGGAGTAAGCAGGGTGGCAGCAGTGGGAGGTCAGAAGCCAAACGTGCCACCCTCTTTGCAGGAGCCTACCTGCCCGGAAAGTGTTGGTGCAGGGGTTCATGGAAGCAGTGGCGGTAGCAGTTAGTCAGTGCGGAGTGTTGGGGGTAAAATCACAGTTCCATCAGTGACAGTTTTTTGTTAAGCCGCTGGGGGAGGTGAACATGGCCATTTGTCAAATCTACGGGCAGAAGGTGAAGCGTGGCCAGGGTCCAATGTTGGTTCTGCGTTAACATATTCAGCATCACCATAAAGTGGCCTGGGAGAACCGTGGCTCCGATGTGGTGGTCCAGCTTGCCGCAGCAACCGCTGCATCACCCAGTGGCACACACCCGATTTCAGGCAGTTAAGGCTCCACCACCTCGGCCGAAGGGAGCTGTCTGTCCTTCCCATCATCTGCTGGTCCTGATGCTCCTGCTCCTCCTACTCTGCGTCAGTCATTCCATTAACAATCGATCACCGAAGTGATTGCCAAGAGACAACAGTATGCGTGCACTCATCCAACGGCGCAGAGGCTGAATGTGCTGGATTCCAAGTGGTGGACTCTGCACCTTTCAGAGAACTGATGGCTTGTGCCGAGTCGAGGTGGAGAGTCCCAAACCGTTATTTATTTGCCAAAAAAAGGCAGTACCAGCCCTGCACACGTATATAGAAGCCTGTCGCTGTCTGCCAAAGTGCACGGCATCGCCGAAGTGTGGAGCTGTAACTACGGTCATGGACAATACATGTCCTTTACGGTCCACTGGATGAATGTAGTTCTTAAACAGCCACACCAGCAACTTGGCCAGGTGATGCCGCTTCCGCCTCCACATAATCACGCCATTGGTCCTGCGACAATGTCTGCCTCTGCCTTCTCATCCTCCACCGTATCCTCAGCCTCCACTGTAGGGACAATTCACAGTGCCCTTCTAGCATACCACACGTGCAGGGCACGGCGGTGTCACGCTGTTCTGCACCTCGTTTGCCTGGTGCGAACGGAGTCACACAGGGGAGGAACTGCTCAGTGTCCTTCATAAAGAAATAGAATCTTGGCTTTCTCTGCGACAACTCAAAATCGGAACCATGGTGACTAGAGTTGAGCGAACTTCTGTTTTAAGTTCAGCTTTCAAAGTTCGGGTTCGGGTTATCCAAGCATCCTGTTATGGATTCCGCTACCACAGACCATAACGGCATTTGGAACACGGGGTGAAGGACCTGGGGTGATGTCACCTTCATGTGATCAGTGCAAGGGGCGTGGCTCAGTACTGGATTGGATAAGAGGTCGCAGGCTACCACCTCTTATCTAATCCAGGTCCTCCGTGTTGTCCAAGGTTCGGGTTCATTAAAGAATCCCCTTATGGATTCCAAATGCCGTTATGGTCCGTGGTAGCGGAATCCATAACGGGATGCTTGGATAACCCGAACCCAAACTTTGGAAAACGAACTTAAAACAGAAGTTTGCTCAACTCTAATGGTGACCAACAACGGGAAGGACATGGTGTCGGCGCTGCGTCAAGGAGGGCTGAGCAATGCGTCCTGCATGACACACGTGTTTAATCTGGTTGTCAAGCGGTTCCTGAAGTCTTCCACCCATCTGCAAAACATCCTAAAAATGGCCAGGAAACTTTGCATGCACTTCAGCCACTCGTATATAGCAAAGCACACCCTCCTTGAGATGCAGTGGCAGAACGGCATACTCCGACATAGGCTGATATTCGACGTTTCCACCCGTTGGAATCCAACCCTCCATATGTTGGACGGACTACACGAGCAGAGAACGGCCATAAACGATTTCTTGTTGTTCCAAGCGGACAGGAGTACTCCCCTGTGTAACTTCAATGTCAGCCAGTGGCAGCTAATGTGTGATACCTGCCGTTTGCTCAGGCCCTTTGAGGAGGCCACATTATTTGTCAGTCACCAGGACTATGGGATGAACAACGTCATTCTGCTGTTTCATGTCCTGGAAAAGATGCTGGTAAATCTGTCTGTTCAGGGGACTGGGGATGTAGTGCCTACATCTCACGGCCACATGAGCCCTGTGGGGGCTGAACTGGAGGAGGAGGAGGACATTGGAGCACAAGCAATGTGTAGCGAAATGGGTGGTTCTTCTACACAGGTGACAGAAGAGGAGGAGCATGAGCCGACAGAGGAGCAACAGGGCGATAAGGAAGACAAGGCAGAGGACCTAGAAACATTGTGGCTGTATGCAGTGGAAATGGAGGCAGGGAGTCCCTCTGAGTCACTTGCACAAATGGACCCATACATGTTCACTTGCCTGCATGGTGACAGCTGAATTGTCACCATTTGTCAGAGGGATCACTTCTAGCTCTCCACCCTATTGGACCCTTGCTACCAGTCCAAAATGAGGGATTTTTTTACACCCACTAAGAGGCAGGACAAACTGAACTACTATAGAGACATCCTATATAGTCAGTTGGCAGCTGCCTATCTGTGCCATCATCCATCCTCTCGTAGGTCTGGCGGGGGGGGGGGGCCTCTACCATGTCTGCTGCAGCAGGGTGGGGAAGTAGGAGCAGTTCCAGCTCCATCAGCAGCAACTTGAGCCGCACAAATATTCGAATCGCGAATTTTAAACGCGAATATCGCCACTTCGAGAATTTGTGAAGATTTAGAATATAGTGCTATATACAGTATTTGTATTTGCGAATATTCTAGATTTTTTTCATTCTGAACTCATGATTCCTTCCTGCTTCTTGCTTGTGAGCCAATGAGAAGGATGCAATGTCTTTGTCTGAGCTTAGGAACTTCCCTAGCAACCAATAGGAAAATTGCCTACTTCTTACTATATAAGAACCTCCCCAGCAGTCATTTTCTTCTTTTAGTTCTGAGAGAGTCAGCAGTGTCATTGCTGTGCTCTGTGCTTTTCTGTGTCATTACATTACATAGTTAGTTAGTTAGCCTATATAATACAGATAGTTAGTAGGAGATAGTCAGTGTAGGTTAGATTGTGATATAGTGTAGTGTAGCTGATAGGTTCCAGTGCAGGGTGTTAGGTTCTGCTGTCCATACACACAAGCTACAGGCAAGTTCACAACAATACTTAGAGCACCAATCACTAAGATGTAGTCAGACCTGCTAAACTGTGAAGTTGCACGTAATGCATAAAAACATGCGCATTATTAATTCCTGATTTGCGCAATCGCTAATATTTCAGAGCACTCTATCTGCATATAAAGCTATTGTAATGTTCTGCCATGCCAACCATTTTCTCCAGTCTCAGGAAACTGCTAGCAGCTTGAAAAATGTAGCAAGAGTGACCAACGCCTGTATTGCAGGCGCATTACACGAATATTACATTGCCGATTTTCGCAATCAAGAAAATAATTGTGAAATCTCAAATTCGCGAATTTATTACGTATATTCACCCAAATATTCGCAAAATATCGCAAATTCAAATATTGCCTCTGCCTCTCATCACTACTGGCTACCTGCCTCAGCTACTATTCTGATGCAGCCACTCACCTAATGCCACACATCTGATGCCAAGTGCTTCTTCTTTCACCCACCATTTTCAGCTGGTACTGGTATTGCCACCCACTTCCCCACTCTGTCACCGGGTCACTCTGTGGTCTCCTGATACTGCTGCCACCTCCATACTATGTTGCCTTGCCACTCGGTGGTCTCCTGATGCTGCTGCCACCTCCACATTATGTCACCTTGCCACCCTGTGGTCTTCTGGTGCTTCTGCCACCCCCACACTATGTCACCTTGCCATTCTGTGGGTCTCCTGATGCTGCTGCTACCTCAACACTATGTCACCTTGCCAGTCTTTGGCCTCCTGATGCTGCTGCTGCCACCTCCACACTGGCATTGTACTACCCTGTGGCCTCCTCCTGATGCTGCTGCAGCCACCTCCATACTCTGTCATTGTGCCACTCTGTGGCCTCTAGTGATGAGCGGCATAGGCAATATTTGTTTTTGCGATATTTGGTGAATTTTTCGCTTAATATTCCCAATAAATTTGTGAATTCTAGAATTCACGATCTCCAGTCATTATTTTCGCAATTGCACAAATCGGCACTAATGATGAGCATTTGTTTTGCGCAATACGTGCAACTTCACATTTTGTCAGGACTGAGTAAATATTACTAATTGGTGCATTGGTGTATTGTTGTGACATCAGCTACACTATCTAACCTACACTGATTATCTCCCACTAACTATCTGTATTATATATATGAGCTAACTAACTATCTAATGTAACTCAATTAGGATCTAGATGAGTCTGTAAAGCACAGAGCACAAAACACAGAAGACATGCAAATATTCCATTCACGTGTCATCTCTGTTTTGGATCCACTCCTGTTTTTTTGGGATTTAGCAATACTGATGGATTACTGACCAAATGCTGACTGAGTGAAGGTGGATGCTTCACAGACAGGATCCGCTTTTTGGGGGTTATTGTTCTAACGGATCAGAGGAAGGGAAAAATAATCAGTGACGTCAACACAAACTTACGGCTGACACCCTCTCCACTCTGTCGGGGGGGCTCTACTTTAAACGTTTAATAGAACAGGTTCTGTAGACATCTATGTGGAATCAGCTGCCGACGGTGTAAAAGGAGTGCGCTTATTCTTGACGCTAACATTGACCTGTAAGGCTGAGATTGGTCAGTTTTGGCCCCGTAACTGCCCAAATAAGTGAAGTGTGCAGTGATTCTAAGAGCGACGCCTGTCATTTGCATGTCATACTGACTCACAGTATTGTTTCACTACCACAGCAGACTCCCTATGCGTGTTACTTCAAGGCACAGTGTTCTACACCTCTATAAAGGCTCTCTGCAGCCAGGAAATTGCTGTTACTTAACGCGATTTGCCACAAATAAATTCGGATCGAACCAAATTGTTTAAAAAAAATTGACGAACCGGCCAAATCGAATTTTTGAGAAATTTGCTCATCTCTAACGGCCGCGACACAGTGATACAAATGTGGCCTACTTAGACACAGGATTTTATAGACTGGGAGGCAATTAAAGTTATTAACTGACAAAAGGCCAAACTGTACTGCTTTTCAGGTAGGAGAGATGCTTATGGAATTAATGCATGCCACCCACAGACAGTACGTCTTCAGCCCACCCAGTGCTGGTAAATAGTGCTGTGCATATCCATACACCAGAAGATACACTTCAAGCAACTTTATAATTAATGTTTTGTAATAAATAACTTATGTTAACATATTATAACATATTTTTTGTTGAGGGACTTTGGGCAATTCTTTGGACTCAAGCGCCAAGATTTTCGAAAGTATTAATATATATATTCATGTTTGGTATGGCTGGGTTGGTAAAAAATATCCAGTAAATAGCCACACAATTCTATCAGTATAGTGAAACCTGTTGTTTGTTCTTTTCCTTATTTCCATGTCCACCTGAGGTAGTCGCACATGTTCAGTTTAAAACTTCAACTGTCACCAGCCTAATCTTCTCTTAGAGGCTGTGACAGTTAAAGGTGTTCTTCACTTTGTTACAACTGATGATCTATCCTCAGGATAGATCATCAGCATCTGATCGGCCGGGGTCCGACACTCAGCATTGCACTGTGTCAGCAGAAGCTGCAGCAACTAACAGAGGCTTCTCCCACCCCAGTCAGTCACTAGAGCTGCAGACATGGCTGACTGAGGGGTGAGAAGCACCCCGGGTGCTCCCAGCTCACCTTCCATGCAGAAAGTTCTTCCCTCTCCTCCCTGGCCGCTGATGGGGTGTAACTTAATGGATGCAGGGGCTTGGCTTTGTTGTGATGGGGAGTGGCTTTAGTGAGGTGGGGTGTGGTTTTTCATTTGGGGGCATGGACGGAGAGGTGTGGCTTTCTTGGGTGAAGCCAGTGGCCATCCTAGACATGCCCCCTAAGAAAGGACATGCCCCTGAGCTGCCAGCTTGAAATAAATCTAGCAGCACAATTGTAGCAGTGGATGGGGAGATCCCTGGATCCATGTGAGGTACAGGGCTGGTTATAGCTTTGTTAGAAAGAGATTGTCATATGCTATATGATGTACTCATATGATGACCTATTTAAGGGAAATTAGGTGTGACTTAGTGTGAAGGGCGTAGCCTAATATGCAATATACCATAGATTAAAAGTTTGGTGCAAAGTAAGCTAACTGATAGACAAAAGTGTGTAGTTATGCTGCCTGTGATAAATTTGGTGCATCTTTGAACTCTCTAGTCTAAGTGGGTAATGTAATAACGTGTAACTTTTTGCTCTCAAATTTACAAAATGTTGTAAGCCATTTGCCTGGTTACTGTTGATCAATGTGTTTGTGAGATGATTATATGGTACTTATAATATTTGTTGTAATTCTGCACCATTTTCTGTATTTTCTAAGTTATGCCCCCTTGTTTACAATGTCTTTTCTGCTGTCCACACAGAGGTCCTGTCCATAAAATGGCTGCTGATGGAAGGGCATGTGATCCAGCAAATCACCTCCATGTGATGCCTCTTCCGTAAAAATACAATGCACCTGCCATCTGCACTTGCACTGTTGGGAGTTTAGAGCAGGTGCAGAGTGTTTGAATGGAAGTGATTTGCCTGGTCACATGACCCTCCATCAGCAGCCATCTTAGGGACAGAACCTCTGTGTAGACAACAGAAAAGACCTGGCAAACAAGGGGGCATACCTTATGAAATATAGAAAATGGAGCAAAATTGCAACAAAGGCTATATTAATAAGTGCCATATAATCATCTCACAAACATATTGGTCAACAGTAAGCAGATAGTGGCCAACCCCTTTACATTTGTCACAGGGAATACTGGTGCATTATTCAGATTGAAGTTTAATCATATTTATAACAAAGGCTCTGTCAGTTTGTATGCCACCAGGGGACTGGAGTACACTGTTTGTGACTTTATAAAAAAAACGTTGCTATGATAAATCTGGCTAAAAATTTAGCTCTTGCCACCAAATGTCTTGCCGTCCCTTTGTAAATGAAAACTGGTGGGCATGGCACAAGCCACCCTAAAATGGAGCAAATATGGCATAAATGCAGTGCAAACCCCTACAGCACTCACCCGACAAAACATGCGAAACCACTTCCTTTTTCTGATATATTACTCCCTGTGTTTATGCTGTCTACATTTTAGATAAGATTAGTGAATCTGTCCCAATGGAGTCTTTGGAGTCTCTGTCCCATCTGGATGGGACTTTCTATGCGAGAGTCGAGGGGTTTTGGTTCCTTTGGCCTTTTCATTATGCGAATTGGGTCATGGCTCATGGACCTCAATGACTTCTTCTGACTTGAATTTTCCAGGTTCAAGATTTCCTGAAAATCAGAGAGAAGAATCAATAAGTATAGGGGGAATTGCCTTTAACCTTCTGTAATAGTAAGGTGCCGAGCGCATTGTGGAGCGAGTGTAGTGTAAAGTTTATATAGTAAATGTACAAGTCATAGCTGCCATCGGTAGTGAAAGATGGCAATAAATAATTCAGCAGTGACTACAGCTATTAGCCACTTGTTTTTCTTCAGCAGTTCAGCCATATATATGACCTAACACCGGGAAGCCGTCACTGATGAGGACAGGAATGACATGTCAGCATTTACCAGCAATGATTTGCAGTCATTAATGTTACATGCGACTTTTATTTCAAGTGTCTGTGCTTTCCACAACAACACTATAGCGCCACCTAGTGTCCCCATCAAAAATACAGCAACACCAGCTTTGTTATATACGGCATTAGCAAGCATGATCTACACTGCACTTCTGTCTTTTTGGCTATATAAGCAGTGTCTAAAGCAGACTCTTGGATTCCTGCCAGCACTGAATATTGAAGATTTCACACAGCTGCTGCTAAAAGACCCCATGGACAGGCCCACCAGTTGCTCTCTGGATGATAGATGATAGCCTGAGCAGGGCCCGGGCTCACTAATAACAGAAGCGAGTCAGACTAACCATCAAGTCAATGTAAAGTTTCATTTAAATGAACAAGAATCTAATAATACTAGCACAAGGATGACCTGGCTGCCTGAATTTTAAAGGTGCGGCCACATGGTCCGGTTTCCTGATGCAGTTTTGGAAGTCAAAATCAGGAGTGGATCATAAAAGGAGAGAAAGTTTAAAGGACAGATATGACTCCTCTTGTGTTCTGAATTTTTGGTGATTTTTATTTTCACTTTTGCTTTGATTTTCCATGCTACTATCTAGGTTTAAAGAATAACTAAACATCAACCAACCTTTTTTTTAATGTTGCAGACATTTTAAAAAGAATTTTTCTAATATGCTTTATTGATAGCTTTTGTCTTTTTGCCTAAACCTGGACCTTTTTTTGCCTTTCTACATGGCTTTTGCCTAAACTTCAGTTTTCTTAAGTGCTTTAGAATCAATACATTCGTTCACCACTGGCAAGTTGTACGGATTCCACTGTACTGGTGGAATGGGGCCGCAGTAAGTGATGTACGGATCTCTGCTCCTGCCTGTGGGCCATGGACTTGGTTAAATCCTGGCACAGTACTGACCAATATGCTATGCCAGGATTTAGCTAACTGGAGTCCTGCCTGAACCGTTCTGCTCAGCTGAAAACTCTGAGTAGCACATCGTTAAAGGAGAGCTTTCAACTGTGCAAAGCAGCACAGGCAGCATGTCATGCAAAGGCCTTCTGATAGTTTGTGCAGACACTGTTTGCCGCCCTAGGCTTGGGATCTGACATCCAATTTTACTTGCCATACAGAATGGATCACTGTGCATCATTCTTCTAATCAGCTGATCCATCCATGCAGAGGCTCGCCTCTGTACAACTTAACTTTTAATATACATAGATAAAAACATAAATCATGAAAATCACAAGCTTGGGCCCTCACAAACATTAATAATAATGAGCCAAAAAATAATAAAAAATCAGGAGTGGTCCGGATAAGGGGAGGTTTCTGTCCCTAAGGAAACCCTCACTACCCCTAATTACAGGGGAACACCATGATGGTGGGTGTACCCTGCACTGAAACCTACCCCTAATGTTTCCCTAATACACCCTATAATGTCCCGACGCATTTTCCCCCTGTCGAGTTCATCAGGGGACCAAAAAGGCACAATAGTGTATGGGGATGCTGATAAGATTTGCTCCAGGTCCAGTGCAAAAAAACAATACACAGGACAATCAAAATCAAACCCACCACAGGTCTTATAAGATACAATTTATAGTACAAAGGAACTAGTGGGAATCACCCATCTATATGTGAAAGATAAGCCAAAAAGAATAAATATATATTCAGGTCCAAACGGGACCACTCACAATTCTGGGTGGTACAGGGGAATGCAGCAAAAAATCAATGCTGGCAGCAGCAATGATACAGCTGTACTCCAATGTTTGTGACCATCGATGACCATGTGTTGCGCGATATTCATGTTGTGCCAAAGTCTTGCGACATTTTTTATAATGACTGAGAATGGTGTCACAATGCGACATGTGACATGTAACTGAGGGACGTCAGTCGCACAAAAATCCAACTTGGAGTTTAAGCGCGGTACCATTGACAATCATTATAAAAATGTTGTGTGATTTTGGTGTGACAGTAACACGGCTGGATTTCTTGTGACTGTCGCAGCGACCTCATTCATTTCTATGGGATCACCACTACTCAGTGTTCCTGGCCGTGACCAATGTCGCAGTGTAGCCATAGCCGAAACATAAACATTTTAATACATAAGTAACAGCAAAAATTACACCCAGGCTACCCAGGGGTCTCAGAAAGAAAACAGGGAAATTACGCTTTGCTTTATATATAGTAGTATGACTGCTGCAATATGCTGAACATAATACGAGATGGAAAAGGCCATTTCATCCAAACTATTGCATCATCAGTGCTACTATTGTGTCAGCTGAGAACTGATCTGAGGCTGCAGAAAAATATCTTCTTTTCCTTATAGCGAAAATAAATATAGGGAAATATTTCATCAGAAAATGACCTATTGTTTAAATTAGATTTTTATGTTTAACATATTTTTAAAGAATTTTTGGTGGTTATTTTTTAACTTTCCATTAAAATAGCTAAATTTAAAAGAAGAAAAAATAAATCCCTGCAGTTTTTTCACTGGCCACTAAGCCTAACAATTGGCATCACTTCTTTCTCTGTACAGATCACTTTACTGCAGTAATATATTATTATAATCCTTCCTGTAATGATTAGGAGATATCACCTCTGTATATAGATAAGACAGGATCCACCATTCACAATAGGCGATTGTCAAATCTTACAGTATCTATTTTTTCCTTGTACAATGATCTCTGCTCATAGAAACATAGAAACATAGAATATGTCGGCAGATAAGAACCATTTGGCCCATCTAGTCTGCCCAATATGCTGAATACTATGAATAGCCCCAGGCCCTATCTTATATAAAATAAATGTGGAGCCCCAGTTATGGGTCTACAACACAATGAAAGCCAGATATCCCTCAAAGGAAGGAAAACCAAGCGAAGGGGTGTCTCCATTACAGAGATCACCAAATCCACCATATTAAGTGGCCCCTATGTCAAGATCCCGCTTTTTTAAAAGCTTTAAGGATGTGACAGGGAAAACCTAAGCTAGGTATCCATCCACAGACAGCTGTTTCGGGGTGTTGCCCCTCATCAGTGTGGAGTAGGACTCTGGCTAACCGGGAGCAATGCCTCGGAGACCACTCAAACACAACAATAGCTGATCTCAGGGAGACCAGCTACAAAACACCGCGGAGCCTCACTTAAGAGTCTCAACACAGCAATCCGAAGTGCAAAGTTCCCTGGGAAACAGGAATATGCAAAATAAATGTGGAGCCCCAGTTATGGGTCTACAACACAATGAAAGCCAGATATCCTCAAAGGAAGGAAAACTAAGCAAAGGGGTGTCTCCATTACAGAGATCACCAAATCCACCATATTAAGTGGCCCCTATGTCAAGATCCCGCTTTTTACAAGCTTTAAGGATGTGACAGGGAAAACCTAAGCTAGGTATCCATCCACAGACAGCTGTTTCGGGGTGTTGCCCCTCATCAGTGTGGAGTAGGATTCTGGCTAACCGGGAGCAATGCCTCGGAGACCACTCAAACACAACAATAGCTGATCTCAGGGAGACCAGCTACAAAACACCGCGGAGCCTCACTTAAGAGTCTCAACACAGCAATCCGAAGTGCAAAGTTCCCTGGGAAACAGGAATATGCAAAATAAATGTGGAGCCCCAGTTATGGGTCTACAACACAATGAAAGCCAGATATCCCTCAAAGGAAGGAAAACTAAGCAAAGGGGTGTCTCCATTACAGAGATCACCAAATCCACCATATTAAGTGGCCCCTATGTCAAGATCCCGCTTTTTACAAGCTTTAAGGATGTGACAGGGAAAACCTAAGCTAGGTATCCATCCACAGACAGCTGTTTCGGGTGTTGCCCCTCATCAGTGTGGAGTAGGATTCTGGCTAACCGGGAGCAATGCCTCGGAGACCACTCAAACACAACAATAGCTGATCTCAGGGAGACCAGCTACAAAACACCGCGGAGCCTCACTTAAGAGTCTCAACACAGCAATCCGAAGTGCAAAGTTCCCTGGGAAACAGGAATATGCAAAATAAATGTGGAGCCCCAGTTATGGGTCTACAACACAATGAAAGCCAGATATCCCTCAAAGGAAGGAAAACTAAGCAAAGGGGTGTCTCCATTACAAACAACCACCGCTGAGCCTCCCTTAAGAGTCTCAACACAGCAATCCGACAGGCAAAATTCCGCTGGGAAACAGGAATATGCTAACATAAGTGTGGAGCCCCAGTTAGTGGGTCTACAACACAATGAAAGCCAGATATCCCTCAAAGGAAGGAAAACCAAGCAAAGGGGTGTCTCCATTACAGAGATCACCAAATCCACCATATTAAGTGGCCCCTATGTCAAGATCCCGCTTTTTACAAGCTTTAAGGATGTGACAGGGAAAACCTAAGCTAGGTATCCATCCACAGACAGCTGTTTCAGGTGTTGCCCCTCATCAGTGTGGAGTAGGATTCTGGCTAACCGGGAGCAATGCCTCGGAGACCACTCAAACACAACAATAGCTGATCTCAGGGAGACCAGCTACAAAACACCGCGGAGCCTCACTTAAGAGTCTCAACACAGCAATCCGAAGTGCAAAGTTCCCTGGGAAACAGGAATATGCAAAATAAATGTGGAGCCCCAGTTATGGGTCTACAACACAATGAAAGCCAGATATCCTCAAAGGAAGGAAAACTAAGCAAAGGGGTGTCTCCATTACAGAGATCACCAAATCCACCATATTAAGTGGCCCCTATGTCAAGATCCCGCTTTTTACAAGCTTTAAGGATGTGACAGGAAAACCTAAGCTAGGTATCCATCCACAGACAGCTGTTTCGGGTGTTGCCCTCATCAGTGTGGAGTAGGATTCTGGCTAACCGGGAGCAATGCCTCGGAGACCACTCAAACACAACAATAGCTGATCTCAGGGAGACCAGCTACAAAACACCGCGGAGCCTCACTTAAGAGTCTCAACACAGCAATCCGAAGTGCAAAGTTCCCTGGGAAACAGGAATATGCAAAATAAATGTGGAGCCCCAGTTATGGGTCTACAACACAATGAAAGCCAGATATCCCTCAAAGGAAGGAAAACTAAGCGAAGGGGTGTCTCCATTACAGAGATCACCAAATCCACCATATTAAGTGGCCCCTATGTCAAGATCCCGCTTTTTACAAGCTTTAAGGATGTGACAGGAAAACCTAAGCTAGGGTATCCATCCACAGACAGCTGTTTCGGGTGTTGCCCTCATCAGTGTGGGAGTAGGATTCTGGCTAACCGGGAGCAATGCCTCGGAGACCACTCAAACACAACAATAGCTGATCTCGCGCCCATAAACACAATGGTAGCCAGATATCCTCAAAGGAAGGAAAACTAAGCGAAGGGGTGTCTCCATTACAGAGATCACCAAATCCACCATATTAAGTGGCCCCTATGTCAAGATCCCGCTTTTACAAGCTTTAAGGATGTGACAGGAAAACCTAAGCTAGGTATCCATCCTGGGGCTCCACATTTATTTTGCATATTCCTGTTTCCCAGGGAACTTTGCACTTCGGATTGCTGTGTTGAGACTCTTAAGTGAGGCTCCGCGGTAGCTTTTTGTAGCTGGTCTCCTGAGATCAGCTATTGTTGTGTTTGAGTGGTCTCCGAGGCATTGCTCCCGGTTAGCCAGAATCCTACTCCACACTGATGAGGGGCAACACCCCGAAACAGCTGTCTGTGGATGGATACCTAGCTTAGGTTTTCCTGTCACATCCTTAAAGCTTGTAAAAAGCGGGATCTTGACATAGGGGCCACTTAATATGGTGGATTTGGTGATCTCTGTAATGGAGACACCCCTTCGCTTGGTTTTCCTTCCTTTGAGGGATATCTGGCTTTCATTGTGTTGTAGACCCATAACTGGGGCTCCACATTTATTTTGCATATTCCTGTTTCCCAGGGAACTTTGCACTTCGGATTGCTGTGTTGAGACTCTTAAGTGAGGCTCCGCTGGTAGTTTTTTGTAGCTGGTCTCCTGAGATCAGCTATTGTTGTGTTTGGAGTGGTCTCCGAGGCATTGCTCCCGGTTAGCCAGAATCCTACTCCACACTGATGAGGGGCAACACCTCGAAACAGCTGTCTGTGGATGGATACCTAGCTTAGGTTTTCCTGTCACATCCTTAAAGCTTGTAAAAAAGCGGGATCTTGACATAGGGGCCACTTAATATGGTGGATTTGGTGATCTCTGTAATGGAGACACCCCTTTGCTTGGTTTTCCTTCCTTTGAGGGATATCTGGCTTTCATTGTGTTGTAGACCCATGACTGGGGCTCCACATTTATTTTGCATATTCCTGTTTCCCAGGGAACTTTGCACTTCGGATTGCTGTGTTGAGACTCTTAAGGGAGGCTCCGCGGTGTTTTTTGTAGCTGGTCTCCCTGAGATCAGCTATTGTTGTGTTTGAGCTATCTTATATAAAGGATGGCCTTATGCCTATCCCATGCATGCTTAAACTCCTTCACTGTATTTGCAGCTACAACTTCTGCAGGAAGGCTATTCCATGCGTCCACTACTCTTTCAGTAAAGTAATACTTCCTGATATTACTTTTAAACCTTTGCCCCTCTAATTTAAAACTATGTCCTCTTGTAGCAGTTTTTCTTCTTTTAAATATTCTCTCCTCTTTTACCGTGATGCTTCCCTTTATGTATTTAAAAGTTTCTATCATATCCCCTCTGTCTCTTCTTACTTCCAAGCTATACATGTTAAGGTCCTTTAACCTTTCCTGGTAAGTTTTGTCCTGCAATCCATGTACTAGTTTAGTAGCTCTTCTCTGAACTCTCCAAAGTTTCAATATCCTTCTGCAGATATGGTCTCCAGTACTGCACACAATACTCCAAATGAGGTCTCACTAGTGCTCTGTAGAGCGGCACGAGCACCTCCCTCTTTCTACTGTTAATGCCTCTCCCTATACACCCAAGCATTCTGCTGGCATTACCTGCTGCTCTATGACATTGTCTGCCCACCTTTAGGTCGTCTGATATAATGACCCCTAAATCCCTTTCCTCAGATACTGAGGTTAGTACTGTATCACTGATTTTATATTCTGCTCTTGGGTTTTTACGCCCCAGGTGCATTATCTTGCACTTATCGACATTAAATTTTAGTTGCCAGATTTTTGACCATTCCTCTAGTTTTCCTAAATCCTTTTCCATTTGGTGTATCCCTCCAGGAACATCAACCCTGTTACAAATCTTTGTGTCATCAGCAAAAAGACACACCTTACCATTGAGGCCTTCTGCAATTTCGCTGATAAAGATATTAAACAATATGGGTCCCAGAACAGATCCCTGAGGTACCCCACTGGTAACAATACCATGGTCTGAATATACTCCATTGACTACAACCCTCCGTTTCATGTCACAGAGCATGCCTAGAAAACTCTACAACAGAAGTCAATAGGGTCAGCTCCAGACCACTGTGTCTATGGGGCTGCCGTAAAACTATTTTTTTCTAATGCTTGGTAAATGCTGTTAAGAACAGCCCAGGCAAGATGGCCGTCCTCATAATCAAGTTTAGAAATCAGAATTAAAAAATATCTTTACTCAGAAGTCAGAAAATAAAGTCAGATTTAAAAAAAGGATGTGTGTTTCCATTAACCTGTCTAGATATTTTTGGATGACTGCTTGTTTCAAGTGAGAGCGCACAGGTGATCCTTTTTTTAAATTATTATGACATGTTTAATAGATATAAGATGTAAATTATGCACTATATTACTATAACTCTCAGGGGATTTAGGACGTTTACTGCATTTTGTAAAGTATCCTTACAGCACTTTTTGCTTTGTAGGGTATTCTTAGTATATCTAGTTTGTGCTAGCGTATTATCTCTTTGTAAAACAGTAGCAAACCAGAGACGAGTATATTTGTATTCTATTGTAATGTATATACATCCAACTGTAAAATAAGTTAAAGTACATATTTATTGTGACTGCCAACCTCTTTTTATTATTTTTAAGCAATGACTCTTATTTTACAAATACATTTATTTACTGTATCACATATATAAAATAATTATTTAGCCGAGTGTTATTTTAATACGTTCATACATTATATTTGGTTGAATTATTTTTATTTATTATACGGAGTTTATCATACTTTGGACCTTCATATTGTTTTTGTATCATTTTATAGACAATAGTATACTGTATATTCAGAGTTCACTTTGCACATTTTCACTAGATAACAGTCAAACTGTGATTTATATATACGTGTTTATTAAATTATTAAACCCCTGAATAGATTATTAATTTTGGAGCTATACTTAGGCCTGGATGCTTTATAAATCCCTTCACCTCATCTTTTACTTTACTTATGCTCTATGTTGGTAATGTTTGCAAAATATATATCTTTGTTTGCGCTTTATGTGTGAGCCTCTCATGTTTTTTATGATAATTCATGCATTTTAATAGATGATGTTAAGCCTGTTTCACATTTGCGTTGGTAAATCCAGTTTTGAGATTCGACAGAGGATCTTAATACCGAAATTAAACTGGTTTTGCACATTAGTATACATTCGTTCCGTTAGAATGCAGTTGTGTGAAATCACAACGGAACAAACTGGATCCGTCATTAAATACATTGAAAGATAATGGGTGACGGATCAGTATCTTTAAGATCCTAAAAAAAGCGGATTTGTCACCATTGACATACATTTGTTATAGTGAAGGATCTGGTTTGTTCCGTTTCGATGACTGGACACAAAATCCCAGCTTGCTGCCGTTTGGTGTCTGGTTAGTAAACGGAATGCTGATAGAACGGAAGATATCCTCATACATGTTTCCATTCAGAATGCATTAGGACTAAACAGAACCATTTTTTTCCAGTTTTGAGATCCTCAGATCTCAACATGAGAAATCAACAACACAAGTGTGAAAAAGGCCTTAGTCTTTGATCGTTGGCAGAATGGAAAGCATGGGTAGGGTGGTAGACAGGGCTGATGAAGAAGATATAGGGAGATGTAACACTGTGGATAAAAGTGCAAAGTTTAAATAGTATTTTATAGCATGTAGTGTGCAGTGACTGGCACATGGACAGGAAGATAAGCCTGGCTGTTGTGTTCAGAATGGAATGGAGTGGGAGGGAGTGATGCGTAATGAGTTACAATAATCAAGACAAGAAAGAATCAGAGCAACAATGAAAGTTTTTGCTGTTTCCACAGTAAGAAAAAGATAAATGATGTGTACATGAGCTCCAAAATAGATACACCCTTAAAAAAAAAACATAAAAAAAAACCTGTGAGAAGACCACCCCCTCTATCCAGATCAGATTTTCTGAGCCATATTTTCGATTCCTTCATGAATTATGCATACTGGCTGGCTATGTTCTTCGAGATGACAACCCAACCCCCCTCGAAACCCACTTTTCAATGCTAATTTGAGTGGTTGTCTCAAAAAGGTTTCACTAGATGTCCAGGAGGCAACACATAAAATAAATGCATAAATATGTAAATAAATAATCATATTATTAATTATTATTAATTATTAAGTAAATAAATAAAGACCTCACACTGGTCGTCTTTCATTCACCGAAACTGAAATAGTTAACACTATAACATTACTGAACTTGCTTTGTGAATTTGTGGTAACATGAGGCTCTGCTATATTTACTGAAAATCAGGAAGGTCACTGAATCAAACCTATATAATGGCTGTAATCCTCTGCTCATACAATTTCTGCATTATCTTGTTTACTTAAGCCCCGCTCTTGTGAGGAGCACAAATGGTATATGTATCTAGTGCCATCTGTCCGCCAGACAAGCACCCTTCACATGATGAAGTGCAGAGCTGCAGACTCCTTAATATTATTATACATGAGAGAGAACCGGGGAGGCGGCTGCACCTGCACAAGATGCTTGACCAGTTACTAATCTAGATGTAGCATTAACACAATAATCATCTCTTAATTTGACAACAGCTGTGGGTGATATTTTACTAAATATTCACACATGGAACTAATTTAGAGAACAAGGAAAGGAAGGAGAATACGCCATTGTCTGTAATGAGCATCCTTTCATGGAGTCCTCCGAGAAGACAAAAAAATGTAATTTTGTTACATTCAATACATTTAAAAGGCAAGAACATGGGTTTTTCTTTTAGCTCAAATGTGGTTAAATTGAACTCTTTGCCATCGGTTTACTACACTAAATGTAATTACGGGCAATCTAATTTACTCAGTGAATAACTTTTCTTAATCTTCTTTGTACACATTACATATCCTAATGCTTCTGTTCAATGTTACAGTTAATAGCAGCATAGAAAATAATCTTTTGCACATATTGCAACATAATATACCTAGTATATAAACAGAAACAAGATTATATATTATACAAGAACATTAATATTAATAGATTTTAATGGGAAAACCAGGAAGCGGCATAGCAAAGATTAAGCTAATAAAATATTGCATAATGGAAATAAATTATTTTAAGCTTAAAGTTATTGTCCACTTTTTTTTATGTAAATAGGTCTAAATGCTTAGTTAATTTAGTAATGTAATATCAATATCTCTATTTTTCACTTTTTATTTAGATACAGCACTCCCAATCTCTTGAATAAATATAGATTCAAATGGAACCACAACTAGAGGGAGCTTACTGTATACTGTATAAATTGAACTCAATAATAGTCCACTATGCAGTAAGCTCCTAAGCTCCCCCTGGTGGAGAATTTTACTGTTTAAGACTATGGCTATGTAGGACATTTAGAAGAACATTTATAGGTATAAATTACGGAAGAGGAAATTTATTCTATTGGTTTGGAATTTGTCCCAAATTCCCTAAAAAGTTCAGATTGAAACTAAGCCAAAAGATGTTTGTGATGTTTCAGTCCTCTTACTGGGACTTTTCTCAAGCAATATAAAAGTGCAATGTACATATATGTATACAACTGAATAATAATCAGATAATTAACAACAAAAAAAAAAATCATGGTTTATACATAAATAGAGAAAATGGATATCATCATAATTCATATAACAATATATAGTGAATAACCATGTGCATTATATAATCATATTAGTATTAAAATATATAAGTTCAGGGCTTAATAGACAGGTAGAAATCAGACAGACAGTAGGGGAAATAAGTATTTGATACACTGGCGATTTTGCAAGTTTTCCCACCTAAAAAGAATCAAGAGGTCTGTAATTTCTATCGTAGGTAAACTAACTGTGAGAGTCCGAGTCTGTGAGAGTCTGGGAAGGGGACTGAGCCACATATATATATGCAGGAGGGCTAGGATTGGTCAGCGAGGTCACACGATCTAACCCATAAAGCACAGAAACTATATTTATTAAAACAATAAAAAGTCTTATAGTTACTTCTTTCTGCTATATATATATATATATATATATATATATATATATCTCAATCGCTATATATATACATATAGAAACACACTACAATATACAACAACAGCACTGTAATAAACCTAATTATACTAGACAAAATACACAAGCCCCAATATATTTCCACCCCAAAATCTCTAGCTAAACATACACTCATACACACAATAACAGTGCCCTCCCAACCTCTCTATAAGCTGTCCCTAAAGGGTAAAAAAGGTTAAATACAATGCTAGGGTAACAGGGTAGCAATGCAGGGGTTAAATCAGGGCAGGGATAAGGGGTTTGGGGCTATGCAGGGATATGGCAATATAGGAGTTAAAACAGGATAGGCAGGGCGACGCAGGAGTTTGGCACTGTAAGGGTAAATTCAGGATAGAAAGGGCAATGCAGGGGTTAAATGAAGTGATAGCGGCACTGCAAAGGTAAATTCAGGGGAACAAGGAAATATTGCAGGGTAATGCAGGGGTTAATATATCATTGTTGGCAGTGGGATATAGGCATAACAGGGTTCTTGTTGGTCTAGGGGGTAGGGAAAAGGTTACTCAACCAGCTCCAGTGGTAATGCTTGTTTTCCAGGGCTTGATGTGCAAGCCTTCTACAAGATCATTAATAAATATATTGAAGAGAATAGGGCCCAATACTGACCCCACAGTGACCCAATTTGAGTGTGTACAGTTAATAACCACCCTCTGTTTTCTATCACTCAGCCAGTTACTTACCCACATTTTCTCCCAGTCCAAGCATTCTCGTTTTATGTACTAACCTTTTATGTGGCACAGTATAAAATGCTTTGGAGAAGTCAAGACTCAAGATATACAACATCCATTTATTCACTGCGGTCAAGTCTAAAACTTACCTCCTCATAGAAACTGATTAAATTATGACCGATTCCTGATGAACTGTGCTGATATGGTGTTATACACTTATTTTCATTGAGATACTCAAGAATAGTATCTCTTAGAAAACCTCAAACAGTTTACTCACGACAGATGTTAGACTTACCGGCCTATAGTTTCCAGGTTCTGTTTTTGACTCCGTTTTGAATATTGGCACCACATTTGCTAAGTGCCAATCTTGGTGAACACTCCCTGCCATTATTTTCTAGTCCATCAATATCAGAAATAAGGGTCTTAATTCTCTTAGGATATCAAGTTTTATGCCATCTAGACCTAGTGATTTGTCCATTTTAATCTTTTTAAGATCCTGCTGTACTTCTTCTTGGGTCAGACAGGTCACTTTTAATAGGGAATTTATTTTGACACTCTGCTTTTTATCTGACAGTTTATTTTCCTCATCGCTCTCTACAACTCCTCCCCCATTACTCTGTCAGGGCCCAACACTTTCAGGTGCCATTTATATAACTGAAGTTACATTTAGAGTGACATTCCTATCAAAATGAATTTAGCTATACTGAATGTTTATGAACTCCCAGGAAAGGACAGATCGAGCTGTCAGAGCAGTTATCTTTAGACCCAAATGAGTAAAATGCTATGATAAAAATGTCCATATTCTTGAAATAGCACCATCGTGAATATCCTCTGTTTTTTGTGTTTGGAGCAGTTAATTGCATAATAAATACTTTATATTGTTCACTACCTGAGATTTTGTGATATATTCAGCTACTGGGCAGGCGAAGGAAGTATCTAGAGACGACATTCCAGGGAAACCCTTGCTGTCTGAGGGCGAGCATTATCCTGCTGAAAAATGCCAAATAGAAGCCCTGCCATGAGAGGCAACACATGTGGCTGCAGGATGTCCTGCACACATCGCTGGGCTAATAGTGTTACACATATCACTACTAGGGTTGAATGACTGTTCTATATGATGGCTCCACAGATTATCACACCAGTAGTTGGGGCAGCTTCTCATTAGACAGCAAAGGCAGGATTAATGCACTTACCACAATGCCTCCATACTTGAATTTGACCACCGTGGATACCAAACAGAACTTGAATTAATCGCTAAAGAAGATAAGGGTCTAGTCTGTAGCAGTCCTGGTTTCTTGTTCATGAAAATAGAGAGTTTCTTGTTCATGAAACCACCTCAAACGAAGGTGACAATGGCTGGCTATCAATGGCAGGACATGTAATGGGCACCATAACACCAAATTCCCTTCTGCTATGTGTCTCAAAATGTTACAGACAGAGACAAAGGTGTGTAAAGTGTGAGTCCCCTTTTATGGATGTTGGACAATGAAACTTTGGGAGATGCTCATGCTTGTTGGCTGACCAAATGATCCTCTCTACTGGTGGTCTGTCTGGACCATTTGGAGCTTGTTCCCCCACATAATAACTGCTCCCAGCTCTTCCTAATAGCTAGGTCAGAACAGTCTAGATCGAAAGCAATTTGCCAAAATGATCACCCTGCTTATCTCAGTCCAATGATGTGCCCCCTCTCAAATTCTCTCGACAAAATGTATTTGAGTGTGTTGCATGTTTCTAACTGGGGGAGCTCCTCCGCATGTGGTTCGCAGCGAGCAGCCATCCCCAGCAAAAATTGCATACAATGGAGGATGCCGGCGCGGACCACATGCACCACACAAACATCCTACACAAAATCAATCAATGTGCGGATAAAAATATATCAAACACATAAATCACTGTGGTAATGGAGACTGTAAACAAGTGCTGCTGCTCATTAGCCACACCTCACCCTCCTCTCATGTCTCCTAATCATCTCTATTCCCACAGAGATTCAGGATGAGACAGCACTACGGCTTATTGTGGTGAAGTAACTTGTCCTCCCGTGTGATTGAGACAGGTTTTGTGAGTACTGATAGGATGGCTGCTATTTTATTTCTCCTAAGGATTGCTTCCTAGACAAAACAAGCCATTCTAAGTTATGAAAGGTATTTGTGAATATATTTATTATAAAATAATATTTAAGTATTTTCATATTTTTTTTTATTCCTGGAGAACCCCTTTAAGCTTGTTGGTTGGATTAAACTGGTTGTCACCCAACATTCGGGAGCAGATGTTACATAAAATTGAAAAACTAGGCAAGAAGAAGGTGAGAGGTGAGGAATAGAAATATTTCATATTACATCCAATTGACAAAAAAGATCACATATTTGCAAAAAAAAATCATTTTTTCACTGCTGTACTAAATAGCTTTGACATTTCAAGATACAGTACGTTTGTTTAAAAAATAAAATACTTTTGACATTTACAAATTTCAGCTTAGTTTAAACATCACAAACCACAAGAAATTCAGCAATTGTTTGTATATTTAAAGTCCATGTCGTTTACAAGGAGGAGACATGCATATCACACACATAAAATATGCTAGAAAATAAGCGTGTTTGTAGTAGACAATGAAATGTGGGGTAATCTTAATCTCCCCACTTCCCCCTACTCTCTTACCAGTGGTTAATGTCTGCCATGTATGCACCAGTAATATTTCTCTGCAACTATTCATCCTGGGAAAAAAAAGAAATATATCATTTAACTTAGCTTGATCAACCCTACCAGGCAATATTCCTACTTTAATAGGCTTGATCATTTTGACAGATGCTCCTTAAAGGGGTTGTACATTGGCATAATACTGATGACCTATCCTTAACATAGGTCACCAGTATAAAATCGGTGGGGTTTTGACTCCCAGCACCCCTGCAGATCAGCTGTTCGAAGGGGTTGTGGAGCTTGTGGGAGCCCTTCGTCCTCTTTAGCATTTATCTGCATCCCATCTTCCTTGTATTGACGGTGCAGTATAATTACAACTGTTGTCCCTGCTTGTCTCTTCCTCTTCCATTGAAGAGGACGCAGTGCTTGCATTAGCTCCATGACCCCTTCAAACAGCTGATCGTCAGGGGTGTCAGGAGTCAGACCCCCACCGATCTGATACTGGTGAGTGACCTATTCTGAGGATAGTCCACAAATGAACAGCAGCACTCCTTCAGTTCCAAAAAATCAAGTGTGTTTATTCACCAAAATGCATCATAAAAGAGTGACGTTTCGACTCCTATAAGTCTTTTTCAAGCTTGAAAAAGACTCAGGAGAGTCGAACCATCACTCTGTTATAATGCATTTTGGTGAATAAACACACTTGATTTTTTTGGAACTGAAGGAGTGCTGCAGTTCATTTGTGGACTTATCACTGGGACCATAAAGCTGAGGTCCGACACTGCTTGCACCCATGAGTCCCTTTGAGCATTATCCCGACCCCTACTACATTAGGTAACGTAGTGCTGCTCCAATATGAAATTTTTGTGCTATTCTGAGAATAGGTCATAAATATTATGATAATCCACAAACCCTTTAAAGAGCAGTTGTGGTCGGATTGGCTATCAGAAAGGTGTACCTAACCTATCTAACCCTATTTACAACAAGCAGTAGAGTAATTCCATAACTGCTGTGGTAGGGCAGCCTAAAGGGGCCACCTTAATGTGAAGTGACTGTAATATGGTGTGGGTGGGTGAAATCAGCTGAATCGGCGTCAGCCTGGGCCCACAGGTGCCTATAAATAGCCTTGTAATCAGCCTCCCCTCCCACAAATGCAGCAAATATATTTACTTAATACTTGTGGTCGGATCGGCTATCAGAAAGGTGTGCCTAACCTATCGAACCCTATCTACAACAAGCAGTAGAGTTATGCCATAACTGCTGTGGTAGGGCAGCC
Source organism: Bufotes viridis (assembly GCA_033119425.1). NCBI lineage: Eukaryota > Metazoa > Chordata > Amphibia > Anura > Bufonidae > Bufotes > Bufotes viridis. Next base: position 344,322,263 of record CM065593.1, read on the forward strand.
TAAAATATATACATACAGTTACGACACCCATTTTTGAATGCAAAAGACATTTCACGATGAAGGTGCGGAATATACTGTACATATTACAGTGACTTCCATCTACCTTACCTCTTGTCATGTGCACCGGCACATCGTTCTTGGAGGTAGCTAATGCTGATACGATTGAAAGAGTGGCCGGTAATCAGAAACGATTTACTCCTATGTTGACTAACAACATATGAACAGATTACGAGAAAGTCTGAATCCTGAGAGCTGCAGACTGAAACAAACAATAGTGAATCTGTTGGAAGGGCCTAAATGAACTCCAACCATTCGCCAAGGGCCCTGATTGGACACCAACTGTTCCTGGTGGCAAAATACTTCACCTCTACTTATTCCCCAGGCCACACTTTTTTTTTATATATAAGGACGCAAAAGTTAGAATATGGCATATGCCGTCTTACTCTAGTAGTAGATTAAGCTAAAAGTGTAAACTCACCAGGCCTGGGGAACCATAAACACGAATACATGACTATTTCAATTAACAAGCTAATGTTGCCTGTAATAAGGACAGAGAACATGCACACCATACCTGCAGTTGTGACAAGAAATAAGCTTAAGGTCGTGATAAACTATGTATGCTGCGCCTGTAGTCATGATAGGACTTGTCGTGTCTGTGGATGTGACAGACTTCGTAAAATGCACCTAAATCAGGGCTGGTGCAAGGATTTTTGCCGCCCTAGGCAAGATAAAAATTGCGCCCCCCCCCTTATCAGATGATCTGCCCATATCATGACATCACATATGTTCTACCCCTTTCTCAGCATTTAAATTAAAAGAGAGTTATATGTTGCAATAAAGCCCCCTATTAAGAATGGTGGAGAATAACTATAATGTCCCAGTAGCCAATTGCCCCCCCCTATAATGTGCCAGTAGCCAAATAGCCAATGCCATTGCCCATTGCCAATTTGCCAGCCAGTTCAGAGTAGCCCCCATCATGTAGTCCATGTCCACCATTCATGATTATGGGGGCACTATGCCTTTTGCCAGCCAGTCCAGACCATAATTAACCCCCCCCCCCTTACCTTACCTAACCTCCTGGTCTGGACCTGTCCTCCTGAGTCCTCCTCCTCGGCTGCAGGGAATCGCGCAAGGCTCCCGTCTCCAGCGCTGCTGATGTCCCACCTCCAGCGCAGCGGCTCGAGTCAGGCGGCGCGATGACATGACGTCATCAGTGAGCATAGTATTAATGTAATGCAACAGCAGACGAATGAACGCAGCTCTAGTAGTGAATAGTGTTGATCACGAATTTTCGAATTGCGAATTTTAATTGCGAATATCGGCAGTTCGAAAATTTGCGAATATTTAGAATATAGTGAAATATATTGACTATTGAAATAATGACTGGGGATTACGAATTAGCGAACTTTTCGAATATATGGCGAATATTCGCTCAAATATTCGCAAAATATCGCGAATTCGAATATTGCCCCTGCCGCTCATCACTAGTATTGAATGGAGTATAGGACAAAATGTAAGTGCAGACACACGGACGTAGCTTTGAAGGTAACAATCCTAACCACAATCATTCGACCATTAGCGCCCAACCCCCTTCACCCCAGAGGGCTACAAGTAACGGACCTTGTATCCAAGTCCGATCCTACCGTGAATGCCTGCACTCGCCTGGAACCTTCTGCCAATGCCCAGGCGCGAACGGACCTCCACATGATACTGCAGGAGTTTGTTTTTTTTTAAAGCGATGGTCACAACACCACCTCGTGTTCGCCTAAGAAAAACATAAACGTGGTTGAACATAAACCCTGATGCAATGCCAATTAAACATAGCACGGAACTGCTGACACATGCGTGCCCATAAAATAATGTTTATAGATTAAACGCACTTACATACAAGAGCATCGGAACTCAAATACAGACTCCTTAACCAAATCTGCTTGGGCCCCTATATACAGACCACTGATACACATTTACCAACAACTTGCATGTCTGGCGCTAACTGCAGATGTGCGCCCCACATGTAAAACAGGTGACATTAAACATGCAGCCATTTTTTTTTTTTATCATGCTCATTTCTGCCTAACTTTAGGCATATATCGTAGCAATAACTATGTATACAGCAGACCCTGATCGAGCCTCCACACGATGCTGCTGCATTTATTTATTTTTTTTAAATCGACCATTGATACTCATTTACCATCACTTGTGTATCACTAGTGTGCCTAGCTTGAGCCAACTGCAGACACGCGCCCCGCATGTAAACCAGGTAACAGAAGACATACAACTATACCTACTCTAAGCACATGCTACCTCAATAACTGTATGCAATGGCCCCCACAGGCCTCTGAATAGCTGGACAAACAATACTAACAACCATCGTTCGACCATTAGCGCCCAAACTCTGCTACATCCCAGAGCGCTACATGTCGTGGACCGCAGCGTGGGTCCCGTGCAAACAACTCCGATCCTACCATGAATACCAGCGCCCTCCTGAGACATTCTGCTGTCGCCCATCCGTAAGGAGTCTCTATACCATGCTGCTGTATCCTAGAGCTGACTCAGAGGTAGTGAAATCAGCTGAATCGGCGTCAGCCTGGGCCCACAGGTGCCTATAAATTGCCTTGTAATCAGCCTCCCCTCCCACAAATGCAGCAAATATATTTGCATAATACGTGTCAGAATGATCAACTGTATTGAACTAGGCATATTGTCTGGTAGGGTTAATTATGCTGAGTAAAATTATACATCTTTTCTTCTTCCCTAGGTTAAATAGTTGCAGAAAGCTGGCTGTAGCACTTGGAGCAATACTAGTGATAGGCCCTTATACTCTTTGTACTCCACCTTGCCTGCCAGAGCTAAGCGAATACCTGCTGATGATGACCAAGATAAAGTTTGGAAACTGTTTGGATTACCATTTATGCCAAGTAAAGCTGTGTTCAACATTCAACATTACTACAAAGTCTGGACTCCATTTATTCTACTTATTCATCATTTAAGTTCAGCAACCCCTTTTTTCACTTGCTTCGGACTACACCTTGTCTGGGATCCAAGGATATCCAGGTAGGAGCACCATGACACGGGTCTATAACATCTACAGAGACACTGTAGGCCACTCTTAGAGGAGGTAGGACACGTGGCACAGTGGATTCACACCTGCTGGTTTGTGACAGTATACTGAGGCTATGGACCCCGCTGGTCACCCCAAGCCTGTTGTTCAGGAATTGTTACATGAAGAGATGCGTCAGAGCAAATGTCAGGATGTCATAATGCAGTTCATGCAAAATGTTGCTGCTCGTTTGGATGCCATCTATTCTCCAGCTACTGCAGGGTCGCCAATTGCTGCTACTCCTGCAATTCCCACACCGGTGAATTCGGATTTGTGTGCCGCTCGTGTGCAACTCCCTCTGCCATCACGCTATGATAGAGATCCAAAAACCTGTCGTGGAACCAGTGTCTGATCCACTTTGAGTTGCATGGGCAGAAGTTTCCCACTCAGTGGTCCAAGATTGCCTTCATTGTGTCCCTGCTGTCTGATGAGGCCCTCGCTTGGGCAAATCCTATTTGGGAACATGGAGGTCCATAGACCACTAATCTGCAGTCTTTCCTGGCTACCTTCCGGCAGGTTTTGAAGAGCCCGGCCACACATCCTCTGCTGCATCAGCCCTGCTGCGTCTACGACTTGGTTTTTTGTCTGTGGGGCAGTGAGCCATCCAGTTTCGTACCCTGGCTGCCAAACTTGCATGGAACAGTGAGGCTCAACTGGCGGTGTTCTAGGAGGGCCTTTCTGAACGGATTAAGGATTAATTAGCTGGTCGCGACCGTCCATCTGTGAGATTGAGAAACAGCTCCCATTGTTTAATCACTGTGAGTGGATTAACCTGTTACGGACACAGGGTGTACAGGTACGCCCTGATTTCCAAGTCCTTAAGGACACATGGCATACAAATAATTCAGCAGGCACTCTGTGACAATGCCGAGGGGGGTCCTGTAACCCCCACCCCTGTATCGACGATCGCAGCAAACCGCGGGTCAATTCAGACCTGCGTTTTTGCGTTTCCGGGTTATTCGGGTCTCCGGTCATCCAATAACCCGGAATAGGATGGTGAACGGTGGTGTGATAATACACCACCAATCACCATCCTTAGATCCTGAGAGGTGATGGTGACATCACCTCTCAGAATCGCATCCCATTGGCTAGACGGGCGGGCGGGGGTTAACTTCCCCCAGCTCTGCTATCCTCCTCCACACTGCTTACGTGGAAGAGAGAGCAGCCCTCTGTCCAGCTCTGAGCCATCACCCCCACCTGAGCCACCATAGTGCCATCTGGCACTAAAAAGGTACTAGGGACAGGTTTAGGAAAAGCTTAGATTAGGCAGGGAGACTAAGGGATAGTTTAGCATTACCCTGATCGGGTGTCTGGGGTCCACAGCACACTAAGGTGTGTTACCCTAGAACCCCCAGGGGTGCAGCAGTTTGTCCCCCTGCTCCCCCACCCCCCACCCCCTCACACACAATTTTTTTGGGGCGCAAGCGCTTTTTTGTGTGCATGCGCCGACTGTGGCCGTCACTGTTAGCCTCTGGCCACTGTTAGCGCATCGCTCACCATCGTTCATCGCTCGGACCGCTGATCAGCGAATTTGAATCTTTATTTTTATTTTTTCACATTTTTTTGGGCTTTTATTTTTTAAAATTTATTTATTTATGTTAGGTTTAGGGGTAAGTGAATGTGAACACCCGTTACCCCACACACTCACACACACACTCCCCTATGGCCTGCCGGACGTTCTCGGCTGAGGAGGCATACGCTCAGCTTCTCTCCGACTCCAACAGAACCAGTGAGGACGAGGATGACCCCACTTTCCTCTTGTCATCCACGTCATCCTCATCATAGTGATGATGATGAGCCCCCAAGGCGGTGGAGATGCCACCAGACGGAGCAAGGGGCCCCCATGCCAGGGACCCTGTGGCCCAAACTAGTATGAACAGCCCTGGGGCTCGTACTAGTTTTCCAGCCCACCAGATAAGTCCACCTGAGCCCCCTACCGGTGAACTTGTCTGGTGTACCTCAGAGGATTTTAAGCCCATGATTCCTGACTTTGTTGGCCAACCAGGAATCCAGATTCGCACAGTGGGCTTCACTGAATATGACTTTTTTTTTTTTTCAGTGACCACTTTGTGAATCTGATGGTGGAGCAAATGAACTTGTACGCCCAACAGTTTATTGCTCAACACCCGGGCTCCATTTTGGCTAGGTCCAGTGGCTGCACCCCGGTCAGTGCAGCCAAGATGAGGATGTTTTGAGGCCTTGTGCTGCACATGGGCTTATTCAAAAAACCCAGTGTCAGGCTGTACTGGAGTGGGGACATCCTCTACCAGACACAACAATAGCTTATCTCAGGGAGACGAGCTACAAAAAACACCGCGGAGCCTCACTTAAGAGTCTCAACACAGCAATCCAAAGTGCAAAGCTCCCTGGGAAACAGGAATATGCAAAATAAATGTGGAGCCCCAGTATTGGGTCTACAACACAATGAAAGCCAGATATCCCTCAAAGGAAGAAAAACCAGTACCCTGAGATCAGCTATTGTTGTGTTTGAGTAGTCTCCGAGGCATTGCTCCCGGTTAGCCAGAATACTACTCCGCACTGATGAGGGGCAACACCCCGAAACAGCTGTCTGTGGATGGATAACTGGCTTAGGTTTTCCCCGTCAGATCCTTAAAGCTTGTAAAAAAGCGGGATCTTGACATAGGGGCCACTTAATATGGTGGATTTGGTGATCTCTGTAATTGAGACACCCCTTTGCTTGGTTTTCCTTCCTTTGAGGGATATCTGGCTTTTATTGTGTTGTAGACCCATAACTGGGGCTCCACATTTATTTTGCATATTCCTGTTTCCCAGGGAGCTTTGCACTTCAGATTGCTGTGTTGAGACTCTTAAAGGGCTTCTGTCACCCCCCTTAACCCATTTTTCACTAGCTGACATTAGCTATTTGCTAATGTCAGCTGAGTTGAAATATATATTTTTTACCTTATCTGAAGCTGGCAATTCTGTTAAAAAGGCACTTTTATAATATTCAAATCATCTTCGCTACCAGCAAGTTGGGCGTAAACTTGCTGGTAGCCGCCGCATCTAGATGAGTTATGCACGCCCCCTTCCTCGTTTGATAGACAGGGCCAGCGCTTTCTCCTCCTCGCACTGGCCCTGTCTGAAGATGAAATCCCGCGCCTGCGCCGTACCGCTCAGTAGTCGGCGCAGGCGCTCTGAGTGAAGGACGCGAGCTTTGCCGCTCCGTCCTCAGTGCGCCTGCGCCGATTACGTCACCGCTACACCCGCTTCCCTTCCTGTGCCAGGTACTGCGGCAATGGTCCTCAAGCCTGATTGTATTGTCTACTACAATCGGTATATGGGAGGAGTTGATCTCTCTGATCAAGTCCTCAAGCCATATAACGCCATGCGCAAAACCCGGACATGGTACAAAAAAGTGAGGTCTACTTGGTGCAGGTTGCCTTGTACAACTCTTTGTTACCAGCGCTGTCCCGTAGCACTGGTAACACAGGGAAATTCCTCCAGTTCTATGATGCAATCCTCAAGGCCCTGATCTTTTCTGACCGGGAAAGAGCAGGCCGTAGTACCTCGGGAACTGAGGGTGCCCAGAGCATCACTGGCCAACACTTTTCAGGTGTGGTCCCCCATACTGGAAAGAAGGGACGGTCCCCAAAAAAGTGCAGAGTGTGTCACAGGAGTGGGATACGGAAGTACACCACCACTCAGTGTGACACGTGCCCTGATCATCCGGTCCTCCCCTCTGCCTCAGGGAGTACCACACTTCCATGGAGTACTACATTTATAATCCCCTTCCCCAATTTTAATTCTATTTAGCCACAGACAATCGCCCAGAAAATAAAAATAAAAACTATGGCTCTCAGACTTTGGCTCTCCGACACTAAAACAAATGTATTTATTTTTTTAAAACTAAAATAAATAAAAAAATATTAGGTATTGCCGTGTCCATAAGAATCTGCTCTATAAAAATACCCCATGACCTAACCCCTCAGATGAACACAGTCACAAAAATAAAATAAAAATGGTGTAAAAAAAGCCATTTATTTGTCACCTTACATCACAAAAAGTGTAATAGCAAGCGATCAAAAATTCATATGCACCCAAAATGCACCCAAAAATAGTGCCAATAAAACTGTCCTCTCATCCTGCAAAAAATGAGCCCCTAAAGGGGTAAAAAACCCCTAAAGGGGTAAAAAAGTTTTTAAAATCAGTTTTTAATACCTTGAGGGGTGTAGTTTCTTAGGTGGGGTCATTTTAATGGAGTTTATACTCTAGGGGTGCATCAAGAGGGCTTTAAATGGGACATGATGTAAAAAAAAAAAGGGCCATCAAAATCTGCCTTCCAAAACCATATGACGTTCCTTTCCTTATGCGACCTGCCGTTTGGTCATACAGCAGTTTACGACCACATATGGGGTGTTTCTATAAACTAGAGAATCAGGGAAATAAATATGGAGTTTTGTTTGGCTGTTAACCCCTGCTTTATTACTGGAAAAAATTTATTAAAATGGAAAATTTGCCAAAAAATTGAAATTCTGAAATTTCATCTCTATTTGCCAATAACTCTTGTTGAAAAAGGGATAACAAAGTTTGTAAAGTTTTGAATACCTTGAGGGGTGTAGCTTCTAAAATGGGGTCATTTTTGGGTGGTTTCTATTATGTAAGCCTCACAAAGTGACTTCAGACCTGAACTGGTCCTTAAAAAGTGGGTTTTGGAAGATTTGCTTCCAAACTTCTAAGCCTTGTAACTCCCCCAAAAAATAAAATGGCATTCCCACCATGATCCAAGCATGAAGTAGAATATAGGGGAATGTAAATTAATAACTATTTTTGGAGGTATTACTATGTATTATAGAAGGGTAAATTTGGTATTTATTTTTTAAATAAAAAAATTAAATGAAATTTTTTGACTGCATTTTACCAGTGTTATAAAGTACAATATGTGACGAAAAAACAGGTTTAGAATGGCCTGGATAAGTAAAAGCGTTTTAAACTTATTTACACATAAATTGACACTGGTCAGATTTGCAAAAAATGGCCTGGTCCTTAAAGTGAAAATGAGCCCAGTCCTTAAGGGGTTAAAGGGGTCGTCTAGAATAAAAGTTTTTTTTCCAAAACACTTTACTCACTATAAGGGTCCATTCACAAGTCCGATTTTGCAATCCGATTACGTTCCGAAAAAAATCGGAACGTTTAATCGGATCTATCCATTGCAATGGCCTCCGCAAAAATACGGATAGCACTCATGGTGCTGTCCGCATCCGTGACTCTGTTCCGTTCCTGGGGATCCTTGCATGCGGATCCTGAAAAAAGAAACACCTTGTCCAACTTTCTGTCCAACTTTCCGTTCTGTTTTCCCATTGTAGTCAATGGATCCACAAAATAAACGGAAGACATGCAGTTTTGTCATCCAATTTTGCGGATCCGTTTACCCTAGCAACATGTATTCCTCCTCCAAAAAAACAGAAAAATTAAAACACGAAACGGATTCAAATGCACTTTAGTACAAAAACGGAAGGTTGTACAGAAAAATGGATCCGCAAAAAAACTGAACGTTTATCTGGAAAGGTAAAAATACTGACGTGTGAATAGACCCTTAATAGCTGTTTCAAGGTCCCCCCAGAAGTTTTTATGATTTTTCCGACTTCAGCCAGGCACCGACAGTCCCCCACTGCTTGTTGACATCTCTGTTTATGTGCGGTAACTTCCCGCCGCAATGCCTTCTGGGTTCCAGCACAGCGCAGCATCGCGTGATTTCTGGTGTCTGTCTGCTCCTCTGTGCGTCCGCCCCCCTGATTCATATGCCGCCTCCTTCATTGATAATAAAGCACCCTGCCCGGTGATGTCACCGGACCAGAGGGGCATGGTTTAGCGCATTTTTTTGCCGCCCAGTTACCGCCCTAGAGGCTTAGAACAGGACGGTAGTTAGATATTTAGGGTCTCTGTTTTGTGTCAGGTCTAAACAGTTGCTACTGGTGCTACAAGGACTCCATTATTAATAGGGACATTGCACATTTGGAAGTTGATAAACACCCCTACGAACTCCATCTAGTTCAGTGTCTTGTTAAGGAGTAATCATCAGGCACGTGCTATGGGAGGGGGAAATAATATAAAGTATGGTAAGATTGTGAACTGTTGTGTTATACCGAAGGCCAGCCTGTACTAAGCATCCACCCAATTGTTTGTGTTAGTTTCAGTATTAATAATAGGTACGGCGAGGCAGTTTTAGTTGTGCCCGCCAGATAAAAGTTGTGTGAAATTTCCGCGGGCATCCATCAGGGGGCCCTGTTCTGTGCAACACAAGGGTCTCAGCCTTCGGGCTGGGTGTATGTAAATCTATTTTATGTTCTCAGCTTTTTGTGGTTGTGTTTATTACCACGTGTTAGTAAAATTCAGTTTTTGCAAAAGTTGGTGTCAGAGTTGCTTTCCTCGTTCGTGACTTCACTGTATCCTGGGGAGCCCACCCCGTTACACGGCTTACACATCTACTCTGAATGACCTGATCCCCTTGGCAACGATAAGGATAGATATGCGTTTGAGGAAATGTTTTAAGGAGGTCGCAGGCACCAGAAGACCACCTCGTTTGGCTACATCCTTCCAGAGGCCGGTACTTACTTTAGTGTCCATCTCATCTGAAGAGTCCATGTAAATAGAACGCCTTCGATTGTCTAACCAGAAAGATTTATGCCGCAAAGCAGATAACCTGTGTCTGTATTGTGGAGGCAAGGCCCACTTTGTGTGTAATTGCCCACAGAGGCCGGGAAATGCCAATGTCTCCTGTGTCTGTCCCTGTGTGTGTCTGTCCCTGTGTGTGTGTCTGTCCCTGTGTCTGTGTGTCTGTCCCTGTGTGTATGTGTGCCCATGTGTGTGTGTGTGTGTGTGTGTCTGTCCCTGTGTGTGTGTCCGTCCCTTTGTCCATCCCTGTTTGTGTCCGTTCCTGTGTGTATGTGTGTCCCTGTGTGTGTATCTGTCCCAGTGTGTATTTGACCGCCCCTGTGTGTGTGTGTATATGTCTGTCCCTGTGTGTGTTTGACCATCCCAGTGTGTGTGTCCTTGTGTGTATGTGTCTGTCCTTGTGTGTATGCGTCTGTCCCTGTGTATCTATCTGTCCCTGTATGTGTCTCTCCCTATGTGTCTGTGTGTCTCTCCATGTGTGTGTGTGTCCCTGTATGTGTGTCTCTCCCTGTGTTCCACCATCACCATGCCCACAGTGTTCATATGCCTTGACGCAGCTGCATCAGGACGTTCTGCGTGGGGCAAGAAGAAGATGACGGAAGAGGAGGTAGCGCCGCCAGCATGGAGTCTGAGGGAGAGGCACATGGAGGCAAACTAAAGACGTAGGTAATACTACCACATGATCTACTCTAGTGTCATCTGTGGATTTAGATAGGACTGCAGGTAACACTACCACATTATTAGCACTAGTGTCATCTGTGGTTTTACATAGGACTGAAGGTAACACTAACATTATTAGCACTAGTGTCATCTGTAGTCTTACATAGGACTGCAGGTAACACTACCACATTATCAGCACTAGTGTTATCTGTGGTTTCACATAGGACTGCGGCTAACACTACCACATTATCAGCACTAGTGTTATCTGTGGTTTTAAATAGGACTCCAGGTAACACTACTACATTTTCTGTACTCAGATAGCCATGACTGTGTTATCTGTGCTGTTAGATAGGACTGCAGGTGATATATACTATATTATCTGTACTCAGAGAGTTATCAATGTGTAAGGGGGCCCACTGAGACTTTATAGCCCAAGGGCCCACATGAACCATGAGCCGGCCCTGCTCACAAGGGTCACAGTGTCTGTGCCTGCATTCTTGGACTCTGGGTCAGCTGGTAACTTCATTCAGCAGGCTCTGGTCCATCAATATCAGCTTCCTACCATCCATCTAGAAAGGCCTCTGTCAGTGGCTTCCGTAAATGGACTGCCACTCCCTGAACCTGTGCTTTCTGTTACTATGCCCCTTAAGTTGCAAATACGGGTTCTGCATTCAGAGATGATCTCCTTCTATGTGCTGCCAGCGTCCGTGAATCCGGTTATCCTTTGTCTTCCCTGGCTGCGTCAGCACACTCCAGTTCTGGACTGGCACTCCGATTAGATTCTGCGTTGGGGATCATCCTGCCAGTCCACCTGATTATCAGAGGTCTGACCTGCTTCCTCGCCTACTGTACCTGTAGACCTGCCTGGACTTCTGCAGCAGTATGCCAGTTTTGCAGATGTCTTCAGTAAGAAAGAAGCAGAGACCCTGCCTTCTCATCAGCCTTATGATTGTCCGATTGACCTTCTGTAACAGACAAAACCTACGGCTGACCTTCTGCCTGATGCCACTCCTCCTCGCGGTCGAGTCTACCCACTCTCACTTTCTGAGACCCAAGCGATATCTGAATACATCAAGGAGGATCTCGAGAGGGGGGTTATCCTGAAATCTACTTTACCAGCCAGTGCCGGGTTCTTCTTTGTGCAGAAAAAAGATGGATCCTTACGGCCCGGTATTGACTATCGAGGTCTGAATAAGGTCACAGTCAAGAATCGATACCCTCTTCTGCTAATCTCCGAACTCTTTGACAGGATCCGGGGAGCTAATGTCTTCATAAAATTCGACCTGCGCGATGCATACAACCTTATCCGCTTTCGAAAGGGCGATGAGTGGAAGACTGCTTTTAACACTCGTGATGGACACTACAAGTATCTCGTCATGCCCTTCGGTCTGAGCAATGCTCCCGCGGTATTCCAGGAGTTGGTAAATAATATCTTCCGGGACCTGCTCTATGTCTGCGTGATAGTGTACCTGGACGATATACTAATCTATTGTCCAGATTTGACCACTCACTGGAAGCATGTACGTTTAGTTTTACAGCGGTTAAAAGAGAAATGACTTTATGCCAAACTCAAGAAATTCATCTTTTAAAAATCTACCGTACCGTTCCTCGGATACATAATCTCGGATGCCGGGTTGCAGATGGATCCTGAAAGATTGAATGCAATAATGGACTGGCCCCGCCCACAGGATCTTCGTGCAATACAGGGCTTCCTTGAATTTGCTAGTTTCTATCGTTAGTTCATCCTGAATTTTCATCTCCTACATCTCCGATCTCTGCTCTTTCTAAGAAAGGGGTGAATGCCAGAGTCTGGACTCTCGAGGCGGAGGCTTCTGCACCTGTTCTAGGTTATCCCGATCTATCCTGCCAATTCTTTTTAGAAGTGGACGCCTCCTCCATAGGAGCCGGTGCTGTTTTACTACAGAAAGGTTCCAAGGGCAAGATATTAACATGTGAATTTTCCTCCAAGCTCTTCTCTCCTGCTGAGAGGAATTACTGTATAGGAGATAGAGAGCTTCTGGCCATAAAACTTGCCTTGGAGGAGTGGCATTATTTATTGGAGAGGGCCCAGCATCCAGTGATAATCTTCATCACAAGAACCTTACATATCTGCTGACGGCCCAGCGTCTGAACCCCTTGCCAAGCCAAATGGGCACTCTTCTTCTCCCATTTTGATTTTGATCTTCACTTTCGCCCAGCCAAAAAGAACATCAAGGCGGATGCTCTGTCTCGGTCATTTGACTTCCCCGACCAGCAGGAGGAGCCCCAGTACATTATAGATCCTGCTCGCTTGATCACAGTGGCTCCTGTCCTGGTAAAAGACATCCCTTCCGGGAAGAAATTTGTGCGATCTGCCAAGAGAAAAGTATTCTAGCTCGAGGGCACAACTCCAAACAGGCTGGTGACCCAGGGATCTGCAAAACCACAGAACTTTTGTCTCGCCACTACTGGTGGCCCACACTGTTGTGCGTGATTATGTGTCTGTCTGCACCATCTGTGCTCAGAATAAAGTCTCCAAGACCAACCCACGCAGGCTGTTGTTACCTCTTCCTGTTCCTGATGCCCCATGGCAACACATTGCCATGGACTTTGTTACACATCTGCCCTCTTCTGCCGGATATAAAGCTATCTGTATGGACTCAAGAAGAGGGGGCGTATGGGGGGGGGGGGCGGATACTGTAACATCAGCTGCTGTTCCATTGTTTTTGCTTCTGAAAGACCGAGAGGTCGAAACGGTGCAATTTTTGGTGAATAAACCAGCATTGAAGACCGGCGAGTGCTGCAGTTTTATTTTTGATTTATTCTGGATGATTTGGGGACACAGACTTGTGTTCATCGCGAATATTCTAATCGCGAATATTCTAGATAGAAAACTCCCCAGCAGCCATTTTCTGCTGTTTTTTGCAGTGTCATTGCTGTGCTCTGTACTTTGCTGAGTCATCTGGATCCTTATTCAAATACATTAGATAGTTAGTTAGCTCATATGTATAATACAGATAGTTAGTGGGAACTAGTCAGTGTAGGTTAGAGATATAGTGTAGCTGAGTGCTGGGTGTTAGGTAGTGTGATAGGAATTACTGTGCTGTTATAGGGATTAGTGTCTAGCAGCTTAAAAAATGTAGCAAAAGTGAGCCACGCCTGTATTGCGCGCGCAATATGCAAATATTACATTGCGGATTTTCGCAATAAAGAAAATAATGACTGGAGATCAAGAATTCTAAAATTAGCGAATTTATGGCGAATATTAGGCCAAAATTTTGCTAAATATTGCAAAAAACGAATATTGCCTATGCTACTCATCACAATCCAACACTGCGGGCACCACCACCATAGAGACGTTTTGCTATAGATCTGCTGCTTTTTTTCTTTTTTGAGATGTTTCCCAGTTTACTGACGCGGTCCCGGTCGCCGTGTTCAGTGGTGATCTGCTTCTCAGCCCTGGCCTTAGCATGCTTGATGCTTGTTCCCGGCAGCACTTCCTTAGGGCTGGTGCTTGTCACTTCCTGTGCTTCATGGGTTAGGTCATGTAACCTCGCTGACCAATCCTAGCCCTCCTGCACATATATAAGTGACTCAGTCATCTTCCGAGATGCCTCAGTGTCAAGGATCTTCTGTCCTGCTAAGGTTCCTGATATCTGCTTGTGTTCCTGTGTTCCTGACTCGTACTTGTGTTCCTGGACTCTGCTATCTGTTTGATCTTTGCCGGCTTGCCTTGACTCTCCTGTTGCCGACCCAGATTGCCTGACCTGTACCTGTGCCGCCTGCCCTGACCTTTTGCCTGTTTGACTTTGCCTCTGCCTCATCCTTCGGCCCTGCACTGTTGCTCCTGGTTACGACTCAGCCTGCTGACAACGCCTGTACCTCTGGTACCTTGCTCAGGTACCTCCTGGTCTGCTTGGACCAGCTACCTCTTATGACAATCCTCCTCAAGAGGTAGCCCCACCATCAGGGGTACTGTAAAGATCTAGGTATTCACCTAGACAACGCCCTTAGAGGAGGCACAGTGGGTTCACACCCGCTGATACGTGACACAACCTTTATTTCTTCATTTCTATAAACACTTGAACTGCATTATACATACTGTGCAATGGGCTCTGAATAAATAAAAGGAAAAGCCCTTTAGGAAAAGGATATTCCGAGAAGCATCTGTGTTTGCTTAGGACTAAAACATATTGCTATTATTAGAATACCCGGCCTGGGAGTCTGATAAATAATTATCATATCCTTCCTTGGACATTAACATGGCATGATTACTCCCAAGTACTGTATATTCTAAGGGTGTACTGATAAATGATACTAATTACACAATGTAGGAGATGTATAAATGTTTCTTCAACTTGCTTGGTACTCACATGTCATACTGCAAGCCCACTGGTTATGTCAGGCATCTCTTAAAAGATATGACATGAACAGCATCGCCACGCATGGCACCATATGGTGCCTCCATGATCTGTCCGTGATACAGAACATGATGGAGAATGCCACCAATTTTTTTCTCACAAATATTTATTAAATCTTCTGTGTGCATATTAAATGAGGTAAAGTATATTATCAGTTCTCATAACAGAACCTTAATGGGTACAGAATTACAAAATGGGTATAGTCAGGGCCGGCTCCAGGTTCATGTGGTCCCTTGGGCAATAAATCCAGTGGGCCCCCTTCAGGCTTTTTTTACATTCACATGTCCCCCTGTGGCTCCCACACGGTATAATGATCCCCAGTGGCACCACACACAGTATAATGACTACTAGTGGCCCTTCACACAGTATAATGACCCCCAGTGGCCCCACACACAGTATAATGACCCCACAGTAGCCCTCCATTCAGAATAATAACCCCCAGTCACACACACCCACATTCAGAATATTGAACCCCAGTTGTCCCCACACTGGGGGTTATACTGTATGGAGGGGGGCACTGGGGGTCATTATACTGTATAGTGGTCACTGGGGTATATTATATTGAATGGGGGCTCTGGGGGTCATTACACTGTGTAAGGGGCCCACACAGTATAATGACCCCGTAGTGCTCCTCCATTCAGAATAATGACCCCCAGTCACCCCCCATTAAGAATAATGACTCCCAGTCACCCCCAACACTGGGGGTTAAACTGTATAAAGGGGGCACTAGGGGTCGTTATATTGAATGGGGGCTCTGGGGCTCATTATACTGTATGGAGGGTCAATAGGGATCATTATACTAAATGGATTCACTGGCGGTCATTATACTGTGTAAGGGACCTTCACAGTGTACTAATGACCCTCCCAGTGGCCCCCTCACATACCTATCATTGCTGGAGCAGGGTAGAAGAGGGGCACAATACGGGGTGAGGGGCACAGTACAGGGTGGAGGGCACAGTCACATAAGCCTGTGACATTAGAAGGTCCTTATGGTGCATGCGGTTAAGACACCACCATATTGAGAGGCAGAGGAGTGACACAGGGTCGGGAGCCATGGATGGACAGGAGGGGTGAACACAGCAAGTAGGTGGAAGGGGCTCTGAGGGGGATTCATATAAGAAGTAGTTGCAGGAGGTCTGTGCAGGGCAGCAATAGGAGACAGGAGCTCTGGATACATGAGGGAAGAAAGGAGACAGCAAGGGCCCCTGTGATAGTACGGGATATGGGGGGAAGTGTCATGGAGGCAAACTGCTTAATGAAGCAGTAAAACAAAAAGCATGAATCTGCTTGTCTACTACAACATCCACCAGCACCTGTAGGAGTTCCCTGTCCCACAGACAAAAGGCAGTCACAGTGCAGACTCACTACTCACTGACAAATTGTGTTCACGCTTCTACTCCATGCCTGTGATCTTCTCTCCTCACTATCCTCAGGCAGATTGTGTAGAGGGGGCGTGTCTGAGTTTCTGCAGTTGCCTCATTTGACTATCAGAGCACCCTCCAGAAGGGGTACTGCGTAAGTGAAATGACAGCAGCTCCAGCAATGAGTTCTTCCATCTCTATTGATGGAAGTGCTAATAGCAATCTCAGTGGGTCCCTCCAGAAGCAGTGGACCCCGGCAGCTGCCTGGCCTTGCCGGGTGCTAGCACCGGGCATGGGTATGGTCAATATCAGACTATAGTACCTTGTGCTCACCAGAGGCTATGATTCTGAGGGTGCACCCTCAATCTATGCTAAACATGTTCTTGGTGATAATAATCTTGGTGATCATCATTACACATGCAGGACATATCTTCATTAAGTTCTAATCATAAGAAACAGACCTGAGTGGCAAGCCCTAATGTCAGCTTCCAATGGGATTGATTTCTACTGGACCTTTAATGCTCATTATTGTGTCAGTGCCTTTTACTACCAACAGATCTGGTACTCAGGTGAGCCAGTTTTATTCTGGGTACACTAGAGAAGAAACTTATGTTGGTGGTCGATGCCTGCTGATATCTCCCTGCAATCTGGGGACATGGCCCCCAGAACACTCATCCTTTCTCCTGCTCCAAGTCTCGTATAGTCTGGACCCACCAGCATCCTTCTGCTCCTGCTCAAAGGGTTAACCGCCAGAGTAGTGCTGCTCTGTCCACTCAGCAGAGACTGAGGTCTGCCTTCCTCCACTCTGCTATTCTTACTGTAGGGTGCATGCTTCATCTGGCTTTTAAAGGGCCAGCACACACAATAATCTTTCCCAGCCTATGCCTGTCTACCTGGGTATTTAAGGCACCTTCCTCTTTGGGAGGGTGCCTTAGCTATACAGTCATGGCCAAAAGTTTTGAGAATTACATAAATATTGAAAATTGGAAAAGATGCTGCTTAAGTTTTTTTAATAGCAATTTGCATATACTCCAGAATGTTATGAAAAGTGATCAGATGAATTGTATAGTCCTTTTTTGCCATGAAAATTAACTTAATCCCAAAAAAAACTTTCCACTGCATTTCATTGCTGTCATTAAAGGACCTGCTGAGATCATTTCAGTAATCGTCTTGTTAACTCAGGTGAGAATGTTGACGAGCACAAGGCTGGAGATCATTATGTCAGGCTGATTGGGTTAAAATGGCAGACTTGACATGTTAAAAGGAGGGTGATGCTTGAAATCATTGTTCTTCCATTGTTAACCATGGTGACCTGCAAAGAAACGCGTGCAGCCATCATTGCTTTGCAAAAAAATGACTTCACAGGCAAGGATATTGTGGCTACTAAGATTGCACCTCAATCAACAATTTATAGGATCATCAAGAACTTCAAGGAAAGAGGTTCAATTCTTGTTAAGAAGGCTTCAGGGCGTCCAAGAAAGTCCAGCAAGTGCCAGGATCGTCTCCTAAAGAGGATTCAGCTGCGGGATCGGAGTGCCACCAGTGCAGAGCTTGCTCAGTAAAGGCAGCAGGCAGGTGTGAGCGCATCTGCACGCACAGTGAGGCAAAGACTTTTGGAAGATGGCCTGGTGTCAAGAAGGGCAGCACAGAAGCCACTTCTCTCCAAAAAAACATCAGGGACAGATTGATCTTCTGCAGAAACTATGGTGAATGGACTGCTAAGGACTGGGGCAAAGTCATATTCTCCGATAAAGCCTCTTTCCGATTGTTTGGGACATCTGGAAAAATGCTTGTCTGGAGAAGAAAAGGTGAGCGCTACCATCAGTCCTGTGTCATGCCAACAGTAAAGCATCCTGAGACCATTCATGTGTGGGGTTGCTTCTCATCCAATGGAGTGGGCTCAATCACAATTTTGCCCAAAAACACAGCCATGAATAAAGAATGGTACCAAAACACCGTGCTATAAGGCAAAAGTGATAACTAAGTGGCTCGGGGACCAAAACATTGACATTTTGGGTCCATGGCCTGGAAACTCCCCAGATCTTAATCCCATTGAGAACTTGTGGTCAATCCTCAAGAGGCGGGTGGACAAACAAAAACCCACTAATTCTGACAAACTCCAAGAAGTGATTATGAAAGAATGGGTTGCTATCAGTCAGGAATTAGCTCAGAAGTTGATTGAGAGCATGCCCAGTCGAATTGCAGAGGTCCTGAAAAAGAAGGGCCAACACTGCAAATACTGACTATTTGCATAAATGTCATGTAATTGTTGATAAAAGCCTTTGAAACATATGAAGTGCGTGTAATTATATTTCACAACATCACAGAAACAACTGAAACAAAGATCTAAAAGCAGTTTAGCAGCAAACTTTGTGAAAACTAATATTTGTGTCATTCTCAAAACTTTTGGCCACGACTTGTAGCTTCTGGTAGTTTAGTTTCCTGCAAAGGCGAGCTATTTGTCTTTCTTACTCTCCTGTGCAACCGTCTATCTCCAGATATGACCCTTTACTGCCTTACCTGATCTGTGTCGGATCTGCATACTGACCCTAGCTGCCTGTTCTGAACATTGGAGTGACTTGGAATTTTGCAAACTCTGCTTGCTCTGACTTGGTTTGTCCCTGACTGCGCTGGTGTTTCACACCGGTGTCTCCTGACCTCCATGAGTCAGCAGTTACTTGAACAGAGACTACTTCAAGAGTTAGTGGCATGGTCGTTCCCCTGCGGTGAAGTGCAGATATTTGTATAGGGGGTTAAAGGTTAAAACCAGTCAATCCACTTACTCTAGCAGTTAGGAGTGGACCTAAGTAAAATATGATTGGTATGAACAGTGGATTCATATCTACTTCATAACAGAAACCAAATGCTAACTATACTGGGTGGATATTGGATAATCAGGGCAAGATTACAATTTGCCAAGGATACGTTGTCAAATGCCAGGGCTTCTAGATCAATCTGCTCTTGATTGACAAAGCAATTATAAGATTTTTTTAGTCAGAAACCCAGAAGAGATTTGGTGGAAACTAAAGACAGCATTTCACCAACTGTAAAACATGGTGTTGGAAATGTTATGGTTAACTGTATTATAGAATTCGCTTTGAATTTCTCACAGTACTAGAAGGTCCTTGAGTAGAATGTGAGACAATCTGTCAGAAGACTGAAGCTCAGCCAAAAGTGAGCCTTCCAATATGATGACTGGATAAAAAAGAGATATACTGTAGGATTCTTGAATGGTCAGGTTTATGCTTGGACCTCATATCAATTGAGATGTTCTTGGGGATTTGGCTGTGCGTGCAAGAAAGCCCTCAAGCATCATACAGCTGAAAAAAGTGGGTAAAATGGGTAAAATGTCATAGGCTGGTAGACATTTATCAGAAAGATCCGCTGAAGGTTGCCTCTGCCAAAGTTAGCAGTACCAGAAATTAGAGAACTTCTATTTTCCACAGAAGAAAATGGCACATCTAAGAGTTATATCAACTTTATCTTTATATTCTGTTTTCTTACCTCATTTCTTCAGTCTTATCAGCTTCTTCTCTAATTGTTTTCCAAATTTGACAGTAATAAATGAGCCTCATTACAACTGCTGTAAAGATTGTCACAAATCTTTACCAAACTCCTAAATTGTGAATCTGTCAAACAATGCAATGTTAAAGGTGGAAGCAAGGTCTTGATGCAAAGCAGGCACTTTCATCCTGGAAGTCCTGAAGAAATAGGTTATGATTAGAGATGAACAAATGAATTATATATTAGAGATAAGTGAACAAATTCTAACAAATCAAATTTGTTCAAAATCAGCCTTCTAGAGGCTAGCCTGCTGCTCAAGAGACTAGAACCTCCCTCTTTCTTGACAGGGCCATTTCACCTGGCCCCTGGAATTCCATTCCTCTGAGTATTAGGGAAAGGGCAAAGCATCTGCTGCTGGTACCTGATACCAACTGCACATGACACACTAATCAGTGTTGGACTGGGGTACCAAGGAACCAACAATAAAATACATTCTGGTTTGTATAGCTACATTCAAAACCCCCCCTGACCCCCATTCACAAACACATTTTTTCCATAGTAGCCAGCTGCCTAGCCTGTGCCTCAAACTGTTCTGTCCTGTACCACATGGTCACACAACAGCTGGCAGCAGCAAGATGACTGATTATGGGGTCCCCTTAATGACTTCGAGAAGGTGGGTCTCTAGGGACATATGATACTGGCTGGTCTGTATCTGTGCCAAAATTCAACTCAATGGGTCTATACTAATAGAGCAGTTTTTTGGACCAGTGAGATCGGTTGAGATGCGTTATGCTGCCTATCTGTATGTAGTACAGTCTACTGTGCCATGTGCCATTTGTGCAGGGCTTGGAGGTTCACCCTTGCTCTGCTTGGAGGCTGCATCCTTGCTGTTCCCCTGTGGGCCAGTCAGAGCCTGGTTAATATCTGGGTACACCTGGAAGTGGAGGCAGTACTCCTCTATCTGAAGCCCCCAACTCCACCTTTAGGTGTACACAGATGTCAGTGGCCTATGTGCAATAAGTATCTGTATTGCTTAGGTAGCAGCTGCAGATCCTCTGCACTTGTGGTTAAACACAGAGAACATGCTTGAGATTGCCCTGTCAATCAAGGGGGAGGAGGGGGTCTCTTGAGCAGTGGGGCCAGCCCCTTGGTGCTCCAGATGGCAGAGTTTGAATATCATAGCATTAATCCAAGACTGTTGGTATTACCAGGAGTAACCCAGGGAAAAGGGGGGGTATTAACCCACTCTACTTCTGGCCCACTACCAACACCACCAACCCCTTTAAATAACGACACTGGCACCGTTCTTCCTTTGACCACTTTTATTTCTTTGTTGGGTGGTAATCGGCCACAGCTAATAATAAAAATGCCAACCATAAACCTTAGAACCGTGCGATCTGCCAGCCGCTGGACTCCCAGCGTGCAGATCCGCTCATTTCCTCCAATACCTCTCTGTTGTCTCAAACTGCCACCAGCTGTAACTTAAAATATCAACCAGGCAGGAACATATCCTGCATACGATATAACAACCAAATTGACACAGAAACGCAACTGAAAACCACAATCTTACCGACAGCCTGAAGGGAGAGAGGGACGGAGGGTGGGACACAGTGCTTCCGCTTAATGAGGAAGAAGAAGGTGGGAACAGCTTAAATATGAAATTAACCCCGCCTCCTCCCCAGCCCGGACACCACATTTAACCCCTTCCTTCATCAATAGCCCTATTGAAAACCAAAAGGGGCCAGAAACCCTATACAGGGGAAAGGGGGGTTAGGAAAGGGAAAAAAAAGGGGGGGGGGCACCAGTCCCTATCCATCCTCCATAAACAGTCCGTTGGCCACCAGACTGTTGGTATTACCAGGAGTAACCCAGGGAAAGGGGGGGGGGGGGATTAACCGGCTCTATCTCTGGCCCACTACCAACACCACCAACCCCTTTAAATAACGACACTGACACCGTTCTTCCTTTTACCACTTTTATTTCTTTGTTTGGTGGTAATCGACCACAGCTAATAATTCAAACGGCAACCATAAACCTTAGAACTGTGCGATCTGCCAGCCGCTGGACTCCCAGCAGGCAGTTCTGCTCATTTCATCCAATACCTCTCCATTGTCTCAAACTGCCGCCACGGAGGAGAACCGCCCTCAAACGGGGCTCCGACCACCACCCAACAAAAACATGGCCTGCTCAAATCTATCCTGAAGACCGGAGAGGAAAACATCCAGACCGATATCAGAAAGGTGAACTCTGTCCGGCCTCATCAAAGAGCGATTATCACCCTCCAGCTCGCGGTGACGAACCACCATTCCTCCCCGGGACCTAACAAAACAGAAAATACGCATGTTCACAGTTCTCCAACACCTCTCAACCGCCGCCCCACCCTGCCAAACCATGCGTGGAACAAATTCAGACCACACTACAACCAACTCCCGAAAAAACGACGGAAACCGTTCCAAATCGGACCGCATTAGGGTCAACAATTCCACTAATGGCACAGACCCCACGTCATTTCCACCCACATGTATGACCAGGATCACCGGACCACTGGCGTGCAAGCCAATATCCACTACTTGTGAAAGAAGTTGAGACCATCTCAAGCCATGGATTCCTCTCCACAAGACGTCCACTTCCCGGAAACCGAGGGATCTCCCGCCAGGCCGGCAGTCGGCCCTCTGCGCCGCCCAGAAAATATAAGAATGGCCGACTATCCAAACCACCGGTCGCCCCGGACCTGCAAGAATCACATCGTTGCTCAACGTCTGAAATCACAAAAAAGACTATACTTAATTTTTCTTTTTTCTTTATTTATTTTATAACAATAAATCCGGCCTAACATATCTGGCAACGCAAGCCGATTTCCACCTACCAATTCTTTTAACCTCCGATTCGGGTAGGCCTGCCCTAGCAGCTTCAGTAGTCGCCCCAATACGAAACGAATGGGTACCGAATTCCTTTGGATCCACCCTTAATAACTCTAAACAGGACTGTAAAACCTTAGTAAACTGGAACTTAGGCCTCTTTCACACTTGCGTTCTGAGGATCCGGCAGGCACTTCCGTCCTGCCAGATCCGTCAGAACGCAAGTCGCCTGAAAGCATTAGAAGACTGATCAGGATCCTGATCAGTCTTTGAAATGCTTTGAGGTTACTATGGCAGCCAGGACACTATTAAAGTCCTGGTTGCCATAGTAGTAGTGGGGAGCGGGGGAGCGGTTTACTTACAGTCCCTGCGGCTCCCGGGGCGCTCCAGAATGACGTCAGAGCGCCCCATGCGCATGGATCACGTGATCCATGCGATCATGTGATCCATGCATGTGGGGCGCCTTGACGTCACTCTGGAGCGCCCCGGGAGCCGCACGGACTGTAAGTATACTGCTCCCCCGCTCCCCACTACACTTTACCATGGCAGCCGGGACTTTAGCGTCCTGGCTGCCATGGTAACCATTGAGAAAAAGCTAAACGTTGGATCAGGCGATGTGCAGAAACAACGTTTAGCTTAAGGCCGGATCCGGATTAATGCCTTTCAATGGCCATTATTTCCGGATCCGGCCTTGCAGCAAGTGTTTAGGATTTTTGGCCGGAGCAAAAAGCGCAGCATGCTGCGGTATTTTCTCCGGCCAAAAAACGTTCCGGTCCTGAACTGAAGACATCCTGATGCATCCTGAACAGATTTCTCTCCATTCAGAATGCATTGGGATAATCCTGATCAGGATTTTTCCGGCATAGAGACCCGACGACGGATCTCTATGCCAAAAAACAAAAACGCTAGTGTGAAAGAGCCCTTAGTCAGAGGGGAACCATCTGCATGCGCTAAAAATTTGCGACACAGCAGGCGCATCGCGCTGTAGCAAATCACCAGGCGGAACGGACAAGCAACCTCCGGACCCGGACGCAGGTAATCCAGGCCCCCCTCCCAAACTGGTCCGCCTTGGAACGAACAACCCGAATCCTGAAGGAATCATTGCCCAATACCACGTCCTCACAAGAAAGACCACCCGCTCTAAGACCCGAGGGAGCAAACAACTCACCAACTCGGAGATCTGCAAAAACGGCGACACTAAAACTACACGTGAACAACATTGTCTCAAAAGGCCGAGATGCAAACCTCGGGAAGCTTGGCAATAAGTCGGCCCAACAGGTTAAACAGATAGGGTGCCAACTCTCTTGCGATACAAACTCCTTCCTCCAACCCCTCAACGCCTGGCGAATAATAAACTGCTTAGTGACATCCAACCAGCCGCGCAATTTGAAATGAAAGGAGACACCTGACAACCGTCGCTGCGCAACCGCTGCAGAAACACGTGTAGCCCTCAAATGCAACAACCACTCAATTGTCTCTACCACGAGAACGCACATCTCTGGAACCCACCATTCCACACCATGCAGCCCATGCCTTACCATGCGCCTGCCATGTAGCAGGGGAGACCGATGATCAGACCAAAGACATCAGCTGTTGTTCACCAACTCCCACAGGAAAGATTGGCATCTCTTGCCCTCCGGATCGGCTGCCGGCAGAAGGGAACGAAATTCCAGCCAACGAAAAAGTGAAAGGGCATCATCAACTGTATTCTCCACCCCCGGAACATGATGAGCCCTGAAATAGATATTGTACTCAAGGCACCACAACACTAGGTGACCCAGTAGGGATAAAACAGGAAGGGAAGAGGAAGACAAGCTGTTGACAGCGTACAAAACGTTTAAATTGTCAGTCCAAAAGGAGACATGTTTGTTGGACAACCTGTTCCCCCACAACTCTATGATCGGGAATGATCGGGAAAAGCTCCAGTAGGGCGAGGTTCTTACACAGCCCAGATTATCGCCATGAAACAGGCCACTCATCGGCACACCATTCAGTCCCCAAAATCGTCCCAAAACCGCAAGAGCTGGAGGCATCCGAAAACAGGGACAATTCCGAATTAGGGGTTACCCCAGACATGTAACAGGTGTGGCCATTATAAGATTGCAGAAAAGCCTTCCAAACCCGCAAATCCTCCTTCATTGAATTAGTGGAAAACATAATGGGCCCAACAGAGACTGCAACTGGAGAAGGGTAACTTTATTAACCATCAAAAACCCATCAATCAAGCCCAGAAGCTTCTAAAGCTTCTCCAACGGCAACCGGAAGACCATGTCCATCGTATCGATTTCGATTCCCAAAAAAGACAAACGTGAAACCTTCTTAGGGACCACACCAGCAGGGAAACACGCAAATTAGGAAAGGGCAAGTCAGCAAACGGGCCCCTAATCCTACCTAAGGACACTTCCATTGCGACTTTCTCCCTAAGGACCTCTGGCAACTCCCAAGCTGATTTCAGATTAACCGAAAAAACTGGGGAACGATTAAGGACAAAAGGAATAAAGAAACGAAAGGAAAAACCAAACTGAAGTTGGGCAGCCGCTTGCTTATTGGGGTACCTGTCTAACCAGGGGCCCATCTATGCCACGCTCACCAGGGTCCTTGTAGCCTCCCTGCTCGACTGACTTGGAATTCTTAATGGAAGGGTGGGTGCACCTACTCGCTGGATGAGGCCCACCACAGGCGGAGCACTCGTGCTTAAATCTACACAACCCGGCGAACCTGCAGTTACCCTTGTTAAATAACCAACAAGACCCGGGGCGGCGGATGGCCACCGGTCCATGGGAAGAAGATCCCCCTGAACCAGTGGCCGCTGCTGGAAAGGGAGGAGGTCTCTGCGATACCATCAACCTCAACCACACATCCGTCGCCTTAACCCCCCCAACCCATCTCAGGATGTAACGCCAAGCGATGCCGAAACTCCTCATCATACCGCCACCAAGCGCTACCCCCATGAGATTTATAAGCACTATAAATTATATCCTGAAACAAAAAGCTTAGACCATCGTTCAGGATGCCGCTGCCCCATAACGCAACCCAGAACAGAAAAAGCCTGCAACCAATTGTTCATGGTTCTAGTCACCCTGGGCCTGCGCTCAGAAGGCTTCTCCGAAAAACGCCGTTCCTTGTCTACCGTATGTTGATCTACAGAAACGAGAGACCAAATATCTATGAACTGATTGGCCCATATCTTATCCCGCACCGTCTCATTTAAGTGGTTGCCAAGGAAGTTTACCCCGCAAAAACACAAATCCTTATGAACCCCCGCCAAAACAGGCGCCGGTTTAGCTATGGGAGAAGGGGCGTGTGTCGGTTGGGTAGGCTGCTGCAACCGCTCCAACAGAGTTTTTAACAGATCCGCAGTACTAGCATCCCCAGCACCCGCCCCCACTCACCAGACGATGATGGTACTGGCATCACCGGAGGAACAGAAACCGGAACCTCGGGCTGAAGAGACGCTGCCGGAACCAGGCTACGCTCCCTGGAAGAAGGACGAGACGTCCGCCTCTTGCGACGAGAACGCAATGTGCGACCAGACTCCCCCGAAGCCAAAACCGATCCATCAGATGAAGACGGTGACTGCCACCTGCTCTCCTGGGACGAGGAAGAGCTACAGCACACCCTGCGTTGGCGTGACCACTGGGGAGGCGGGGGAGGGGCAGGAAATGCTGAAGGAGGCAATGCTGAAGGAAGCAATGCAGTGGATGGAGAGAGTGCTTCCTGCAGACCAGCCATATCAGTTATGGGTGGTGGGTCCGCCGAGCGGAACGCCTGCCCACCGATGAAGCACTGGGGCAGAAGACAGCAGCAACTTCCCCAGCAGCGCCTTCATCAATAGCCCTATTGAAAACCAAAAGGGGCCAGAAACCATATACAGGGGAAAAGGGGGTTAGGAAAGGGAAAAAAAGGGGGGGGGGGCACCAGTCCCTGTCCACCCTCCTTAAACAGTCAGGTGGCCACCAATCTTTTAGGATTTTGGCCAACATGAATCGCTCTGGACATTTTACAGTTCAGAAGACAGAGATTAAGGTGTATACTACAAAAGAAGGGATCATTTTTTTATTTTTTTTAAATAATAAAAAATCCCACAGTGCAGTGTGTCATTAATCAGGCTGTTTGTTACCACCGCCCACCATCCGTTTACCCATAGCCCCTATATGTTGCTGTCACTTTGACATTTTGACATTACTAATGCTGTCTTGGTGCTAGAGAGCTTGACAGGGGTTGTATACAGCTCTAGGAGACCTCAGAGTGTCATACATGGGTTTTCAGGGCAATTGGGACACTTTTGATTCAAATACATTTATATGGGTCAAATCAAATCTGGTGGCTGATTTGACTAAATCAGGTATTGAACAGATTTTTGTAAATTCCCTTATCATTGTAATCCCTGGCGATTCTTCTGTCATGTATGTTGCATGTGTGTGTTGTTCTTGTATGGTATATAATACACAAGCTCTATGACTGCCTGATGTGTGTGCTGAGTGCTGCACCTCTCTGATGTGTGAACTTCACCTATGAAATGTGTGTGCTGCGCATGTCTGACTTTACAGCTGCAGTATGTGTGTTCCACACTGTAAACAGTGGCGTACCGCCAATATAGGCAGACCACGCCGTTGCTATGGGGCCCGTGGCACTGGGGGGCCCGGAGTGCAGAGAAGGCCCCGCCCACACCATTTGGCCCCACCCACTCACTCTTTTATGTCAAAATGAATTAATATGCTTTTCTTTCTGCACGCTCTAGCCCCCCCCCCTTCTCCTTCCCGCGCTGCTAGCCCAGTTTCTCTGACCTGACCCAGGCTGCGGAATCGGGATCAAGCCAGCCTGCAAGTAATGCTCGCTGGCTAATCAGTGCAAGGCAACTCTGTTGAGGCAGCTGCTGATTGGCCAGTGCTTAGTCTGAGTGTAGGAGGCGGGAGAATCAAGTCGCCACAGTCTGAGAGACTCACCCAGTCCCAGAACAGCCGCAGGTCTGCAGACCGCATTGAAGGAGTGAGGTGGAGTCAGCAGGAGGACTGCTGCGCTGGGGAGCTGCTGAAGCGCCCTGAAGGCTGCCTGGCCCTGAAGGAAGGGACTAGTCAGTAGAGTTGAGCGAACACCTGGGGACCCGAACTTTTGGGCACTTAAATGGCTGTAAAATAGCCCTGGAAAGGGCTAGAGGGCTGCAAAAGGCAGCAACATGTAGGAAAATGCCCTGCAAACATATGTGAATAGGGAAATGACTGCAAATAAAATAAAATACAGAAAAATAATAAATAAACATTCTAAACTTGAGCCCAAGTGACTGACAGTGGCACCTGTCACCCAACAAACAGAGGATGTTGCAGCAACGCCACCACATCTGTCATTGTCACCAAGCATCTCCACCAAATCCCATGAAAGTGTTCAGCTATCAGCTGTCCATCTCCCAAACACTGGAGAGAAAAAGAAATAGAAAGAGGAAGTACCCCCCTACCCATGGCTCTGAATACCTTATCTCAAACTTGCTGGTCCTTTGAAATGCTGCCATTCTGTCTGGTGGACAGTTTTAAAAACCTTATGGTGGTGGCTATCTCACAGTACGTGTATTCCAGCCGCCGCTACTTTTGCAGGCGAGCCATCCCTTCCCTGCACAACCAAATGGCGGACAAAATCAAGTGTGCACTGCGCAACGCTATCTGTGGCAACGTCCACATAACCAACAACACAGTGGGTAAATGTAGCGGCTGGCCCAAAGGCGGATAGCATTTTTGCTAATGTCCTTCCGCCCCCAAGGATTGCTGGGCATTTCTCTTTGTATCCTGTTACCTCCTCCTCCTTCTCGGACTCCTCCTCCTCTACCTCCTCCTTATCCACTCAGCGTAACACCTTCACCACCCACAACAGCACAGCCAGGGGGAAACGACAGCAGGTTGTTTTAAAACTTGTGTGTTTGTGGGACAAACCCCGCACCGAGCTGGAGCTGTGGACAAACATGGAACAACAGACCAACCATTGGTTGGTGCCACTGAGCCTCCAGCCCGGCCTGGTGTTGTGCGCTAAAGGGCAAAATATACTAGCAGGTGTGGGCCTAGCCGCTTTGACACACATCCCCTGCCTGCCACATGTGCCGAATTTGGGGTGCAGAAATTCCTAAACACCAGACAGTGAAAATCAATTCAGTTAATCGAACACACACAACCCTCCACCCCCTTTCACTCAAACCATTAACAAACTATTTACAAATTTTCTTAAAAACAAATTAAAATAACTATAATGCAGCTAAACTTACTATATAAACAAACAAAACTATATACACGCCTTATCCTTAATTTAAGGCCAGTGACATCCAAGTGGCTCGAAGGGAGGGTTCCTGCACCAACATAGTCCCTGGCCTGGAACACAATTGTCCAGCAAGGGCACAGTTCTGGAGGATGAGGAGGATAAGTAGGATGAGGAGGGGGATGAGGAGGAACCGTGTTCTCAGCGGGATGGCACCCAAGCCAGCACACGGGCAGCTGGGTCACCATCAACACCTCAGAAGGCAGGGTTAGCATGGGCAAAATGTGGGAAAGCTTTGTCATCACGCCACAACAACCTGCACCACCAGCAGATCTGGAACGTCTTAGCAGGAGGCAGCATTTTAGCAACATGGTGGAAGAGTACACGTATTTCCTGATGGGTTTGCCCAGGGGCGTAGCTACAGGGAAGTGTGGGAAGCACATGGCTTTGGGTCCCTGACCTAGAAGGGGCCTATCCAGGAGGAGGACTAAAAGACTTTGTCAGGACCCCCTCAACAGTATTATACAATGAAATAATATACAGTGGCAGTATAGACAGTGTAGAAAGCGGATGGAAAATAAACCCAAACAGCCTCACACCCTACACACAAACCATTAACAAACTATTTACAAATTTACTTAAAAACATATTAAAATAACAATAAGGCAGCTAAACTAACCATATAAAGAAACAAAACTATATACACGCCTTATCCTTAACTTAAGGCCAACCAAATATAAGTGGCTCGGAGGGTGGGTATCTGATCCAACATAGGCCCTGGCCTGGAACACAATTGTCCAGCCAGGACACAGTTCTGGAGGATAAGGAAGAGGAGTAGGAGGAACGCTGGGGGATACAGAGGACACAGACGATATACCTCCCTCAAAGAGGATAGCTTGTCCTTGCCTCTGGGAAGCCTGGCAGACATGAGCGACTACATGCTGCAGTGCCTGCCCAACGACTGCCCAGTTACTGCCACATTCTAGCTTGTGCTGATTACTGGGTGGCCAACCTGCCGCATCCCCGTTACAAGGACAATGTGCCGTCCTTAATTCCCTCACTAGAGTGTAAAAGGAAGATGAGCCCGCTAGTAGACACGCTGCTGATGGCATTTACACCTGACACCGGGGACTCAGTGGAAGCACAAGGTGAAGGCAGTGGAGGAGGAGGAAGAATTTGCCAATGCAGCTGGGTCACCAGCAACACCTCAGTAGGCAGGGTTAGCATGGGCAAAATGTGGAAAAGCTTTGTCATCACGCCACAACAACCTGCACCACCAGCAGATCTAGAACATCTTAGCAGCAGGCAGCATTTCAGCAACATGGTGGAACAGTACACGTACTGACTGATGGGTCTGCCTAGGGGAATAGCTACAGGGGAAGCAGGGGAAGCAACTGCTTTGGGTGGGGCCGTGACCTAGAAAGGGCCCATCCAGGAGGAGGACTAACAGTATTATACCATGAAATTATATACAGTGGCAGTATAGACAGTGTAGAAAGCGAATGGAACAGCTGCTGGGCCTGGTCTGAGAGAGCGATCTTTAGTAGACACAGGCATGGCGGCATGAAAATAAGGGGTTTGCGCAAAAATTACTGGGAGGGGGGCACCATTCAAAAATTTGCTGTGGTGCCCAATTATTTCTAGCTACGCCACTGGGTCTGCCCCATTCAACTTCTGGGTCATCAAATTGGGCACATGTCATGAGGTTGCCCTTTACATCTTGGAGGTGCTGGCCTGCCCTGCAGCCACTGTATTGTCTGAACTTGTGTTTAGCATGGCTGGTGGCATTATCACAGACAAGCGCAGCAGCCTGTCCACAGACAATGTGGGCAAGCTTTCGTTTATTAAAAAGAACAAGGCATGGTTCCAACAGAACTTGTTTGTACCTTATGCAGATTAGACATGTATACCGGCCTCACCCAACCATTATACTACTGTGCACTTACACTTTTTTTTTTTTTATATTTTCCCAATGTTTTGGGGTCTACACTAATTTATTTAAAAAAATTAAAATTAAAAAACTGTTATTGGCAACTACCTTTGGCTTCACAGCCCAAAAAGGCTTTATTTCATGCAAGAATGTAACAGCCAATTGTAAGTTCCCTGTCAGTTATGCAGTGCAGGGGTTTGTACCTGGGAAAAATGGTAATATTTCACCCAACTATTTAAAATCTATCCTTTGCCGGACAGTATTAAACTCGGCCAGCCACTGGTGGGACACCAGATTTAGGGGATTGCTATTTTTGCAATTGAATTTCACCCCAGAACAAAATCTATCCTTTGCCGGACACTATTAAACTTGGCCAGCCACAGCTGAAACCACTGATTTACGGTATTGATATTTTTGCAATTGAATTTCACCCCAGAAAAATATTTATCCTTTGCAGGACACTATTAAACTTGGCCAGCCATTGCTGGGAAACCAGATTTAGGGGATTGCTATTTTGGCAATAGAATTTCACCCCAGAACAAAATCTATCCTTTGCCGGACACTATTAAACTTGGCCAGCCACTGCTGGGACATCAGATTTAGGGGATTGCTATTTTGGCAATTGAATTTCACCCCAGAACAAAATCTATTCTTTGCCGGACACTATTTAACTTGGCCAGCCACTGCTGGGACACCAGATTTAGGGGATTGCTATTCTGGAAATTGAATTTCACTCCAGAAAAAAAAAATATCCATTGCCGGACACTATTAAACTTGGCCAGCCACAGCTGAAACCACTGATTTATGGTATTGCTATTTTGGCAATTGAATTTCACCAAAGAAAAATATCTATCCTTTGCCGGACAGTATTAAACTTAGCCAGCCACAGTTGGAACACCAGATTTAGGGGATTGCTATTTTGGCAATTGAATTTCACTCCAGAAAAAAAAAATATCCATTGCCGGACACTATTAAACTTGGCCAGCCACAGCTGAAACCACTGATTTATGGTATTGCTATTTTGGCAATTGAATTTCACCAAAGAAAAATATCTATCCTTTGCCGGACAGTATTAAACTTAGCCAGCCACAGTTGGAACACCAGATTTAGGGGATTGCTATTTTGGCAATTGAATTTCACCACAGAAAAAAATCTATCCTTTGCCCGACAGCAGACAGTATTATACTTGGCTAGCCACAGCTGGAACACCAGATTTAGGGGATTGCTATTTTGGCAATTGAATTTCTCCCCTCAATAAAATATAGAAATTGCTATCCTGCATTTCTAGGGGTGACAATAAGCACAGCCAAGCCCCTGATGTAGGATATAGCAAAAAAAAACTAGTATGGATGGATTGATGGACTTGGTGGCAGCTTGTGCTGGTGCACCACAAGACACAAAATGGCCGCCGATCACCCCAGAAAAAAGGGACAGAAAAATGCTCTATGCAGCCTAAAAACCAGTGAGCAATTAACTAGCAGAAGTTGAATGATTCACAGCTGTAGATCGATCACTTCATTAGGTGTTTTTGCTGAGTTTTCCCTGCCTAATCTCGCCCTCACAGCAGCTGCATCCTATCCCTACACTAATCAGAGCAGAGTGACGTGCGGCGTTACGTGACTCCAGCTTAAATAGAGGCTGGGTCACATGCTGCACTTGGCCAATCACAGCCATGTCATTAGTAGGCATGGCTGTGATGGCTTCTTAGGGCAAGAAGTAAAACGCTAGCTGATTGTCTGTTGTGCAGCCCTTCAGAAAGCGGGAAGAAATCGCTGAACAACGGACCCGAACCCGAACTTTTTTGAAAATGTTCGGGTTCAGGTCCGTGTTCCGAACACCCCAAAATTTGGTACGAACCCAGACTATACAGTTCGGGTTCGCTCAACTCTAATAGTCAGGACTCGCTGAGAGAGATTGGTATGTCATACAGTCAGTCACACACACTTCTTAGTTCATGATGTGGCATGTGGAAGTGGCCCAGCAAGAGAGAGGATCCATAGGGAGGGTATGGGGACAGTGACACGCTTCACTCCTGTCCTCTATGAGTCCCAAAATGCCCCCCAAAATGGCCAAGGGGGGCGGGGTGGGACAGATTGACCTCAAAGTGTGACACAGGAAAGGGTGCCTGTATGAGTCTCCCCTCCCCCCAGGTCCACTATGATGAGCCTCCCCAACTGGGCCCAATGCCTACCAAAATGGCTGGGGGGGAGGAAATCACACTGGCCTCTATGAGCCCCCCCCTTCCTTAGTCCTTTATGAGCCTCCCAATGCCCTCCAAAATGTCCTGCAAGGTGTTAGAGGGGTTAACCACTAATGCCCCCCCAAAATGTACGAATACGTACGAATGTGGGGGGTGGCAGAGGAGGAGCCAGGACAGGAGGTGGGATAGGCCAGGGGTGGTTTGTGGGCAGGGTTAGGGGCCCAATTCAGATTCTAGCTATGGGGCCCAGTGACTTTTATGTACGCTCCTGACTGTAAATGTGATGCGCTTTTCTGATACTTGTGTTTCATACTGTATGCTGGATGCGCTGTGCTTTTCTGATATGTCTGTTCCATACTGTATATGTGCTGTGCTTTTCTGATATGTGTGTTTAATACTGTATATGCGCTGTGCTTTCTGATATTTGCATTCAATACTGTATATCCGCTGTGCTTTTCTGATATGTGTGTTCAATAC
This sequence comes from Bufotes viridis, assembly GCA_033119425.1. Lineage (NCBI taxonomy): Eukaryota > Metazoa > Chordata > Amphibia > Anura > Bufonidae > Bufotes > Bufotes viridis. The sequence goes on from CM065593.1 coordinate 344,355,623, forward strand.
TGTATATTTGCTGTGCTTTCTGATATGTCTATTCCATACTGTATATATGCTGTGCTTTTCTGTTATGTCTGTTCCATACTGTATATGTGCTGTGCTTTTCTGATATGTGTGTTCAATACTGAATATTTGCTGTGCTTTCTGATATGTCTGTTCCATACTGTATATGTGCTGTGCTTTTCTTATATGTGCGTTCAATACTGTATATTTGCTGTGCTTTCTGATATGTCTGTTCCATACTGTATATTCTTATATGGTGAGTACAATAAAGGAATTCAAGAGGGGCCTGGATGTATTTCTGGAGCGTAATAATATTTTAGGCTATAGCTACTAGAGAGGGGTCATTGATCCAGGGAGTTATTCTGACTGCCTGATTGGAGTCGGGAAGGAATTTTTTCCCCTTAAGTGGGGAAAATTGGCTCTACCTCACAGGGGTTTTTTGCCTTCCTCTGGATCAACTTGCAGAAAACAGGTCGAACTGGATGGACAAATGTCTTTTTTCGGCCTTATATACTATGTTACTATGTATATGTGCGTTCAATACTGTATATTTGCTGTGGTTTCTGATATGTCTATTCCATACTGTATATGTGCTGTGCTTTTCTGATATGTGTGTTCAATACTGTATATGTGCTGTGCTTTCTGATATGTGTCTTCAATACTGTATATGTGCTGTGCTTTCTGATATGTGTGTCCAATTCTGTATATTTGCTGTGGTTTCTGATATGTCTATTCCATACTGTATATGTGCTGTGCTTTTCTGATATGTCTGTTCCATACTGTATATGCGCTGTGCTTTTCTGATATGTGCATTCAATACTGTATATGCGCTGTGCTTTTCTGATATGTCTGTTACTACTGTATATGCGCTGTGCTTTTCTGATATGTCTGTTCCATACTGTATATGCGCTGTGCTTTTCTTGATATGTGCGTTCAAGACTGTATATTTGCTGTGCTTTTCTGATATGTGCATTCAATACTGTATATGTGATGTGCTTTTCTGATATGTGCGTTCAATACTGTATATGTGCTGTGCTTTTCTGATGTGCGTTCAATACTGTATATGTGCTGTGCTTTTCCGATATGTACGTTCAATACTGTGTATATGCTGTGCTTTTCTTAAGATTCTTGGACACACGTTCTATGGCTGCCGTTTTCTACCTTATAATGAAAGCCTCAATGTCTTTTTCTTCATACCGTACAAAAAAAAAAACTGAAAAAAAAAAAACTGAAACCAATTAAGTGACATGTTTATCAAATCATTATGTGATTAGAGGCGAGGAGATGTCACCATTCTTTCAACCACTGTGAAATAGAACCGAACTAAACACCTGTTAAAACATGGGGTAAAGCGACAGGTGACAGGCAAAGCGCCCGGCGATGATTACCAATAACCTGATGAGGGTTCAGAGCAGATATATAATACTACAGGAAATGAGTGCCTTGTCTCATTTACTAAACACATCACAAGCCGACCAAATTAGTAGGTCTTCTCAATCAATGACTAAATGTTTGATTAAATGCCAAGGAGGTAAGAGGAGACTGGTGTGTGCTGATATTAATTGCGCCGCTTCCATCGCCTTGAAAGCTATTAGGGATCTATCAGTGATTTTCATGTAATTGTCAGGACGCAGTGAAGCCTGTGTCTCTGCTTCAAATAAGAAAATGCAGGAAGGGATTTTGTGGGATTATGGCAATTGTTCGCACAGCTATATTTAATTAAGGTGAACCGGCCTTTTGTATTAATCCTGAACAATTACAAACTCCCCTTAAGAAGATATCAGGTTCGCAATATTGTACAAGCTACTCATAGGAGATATCATGCCTTAAATATATTTTTGTGTCCCAAAGGCCTAGAAAGTCTATTTTGTGACTTTCCGAAGCCAGAACTCTAGAGCGCAGGGCTTGATAAATTCTCACGATTAGGTTTTACACACAACTGCAACTAATTCCACTGAGGTAGGCTACATGCACACGGCAGTTTTTTTTTGCGGTCCGCAAAACATGGTTCCGTTGTTCCGTGATCCGTGTCCGTTTTTGCTTCCGTTGTGTTTCCGTGTGTCTTCCGTTTTTTTTAGCGGACATGACCCAAAAGATTTTACAAAAAGACAGGCTGACAATTTTTCCCAAGTGCCTGCCAAGGGATCCGCAAAAAAAACGGACACGGAACGCGGATGACACACGGATGGCCATCCGCATTTTTCACGGACCCATTGACTTGAATGGGTCCGTGAACCGTTTTTCACGGACAAGAATAGGACAGGTTATATTTTTTTGACGGACTGGAATCACGGACCACGGACGCGGAGGACAAACGGTGCATTTGCCGAGGTTTCCACGGACCCATTGAAAACCAATGGGTCCGCAGAAAATCACGAAAAACGGAGCAACGGACACGTAGTCAAACAACGGTCGTGTGCATGAGGCCTTAGAGGTTACCATTAGAGATGAGCGAAGCATTGGAAAATTCAATTTGGCTGCTTTGCTGAATTTTACAAAAAAAATTAGCTTTGTGACAAATTACATAACACAGTGTACAAAAAAAATCATACTTACCTGATCCATTTGCTCATGATGGGCTAGCTGCCGCCATCTTGCTTGGAGATCTGGCTTCAAATCTCGCACAGCCCAAGATGACATCATCCCGCTGGCCAGCGTGGTGACGTCATAGGTCACCACACACAGGATTTCGGCTGCAAAGTTCAAGCAAGATGGAGGCGGCCAGCCTATCACAAGCAAATGGATCAGGTAAGTATTTTTTTAACATTTTATTTTACACCGTTTTATGTATATCAGATACCACGATCATGTATGAACTTGACATCTGAGTGGTACAATGACAGAGAGTGGCGCAATAACCGCACCGCACCCAATACTTAAAAAGAAATGCACTTCATGACGAAGTAATTAATCACAAAGCAAATTGTTTTTGTAAAATTCGGTGAAGCAGCCGAATATAATTTTCCAATACTTCACTCATCTCTAATGGTAACCTCTAGTGCAACAGTCAGCAACCAATGGCACCCCAGCTGTTGGGAACCACAATCCCCAGCATGTACCATTCACTTGTATGGGAGTTCCAGTAACAGCTGAGCAAGCGTACTTGCTTAAAGGGCATCTGTCAGCAGATTTGTACCTATGAAACTGGCTGACCTGTTACATGTGCGCTTGTCAGCTGAAGACATCTGTGTTGGTCCCATGTTAATATATGCCCTCAGTGCTGAGAAAAATTATGTTTTAATACATGAAAATGAGCAACTAGGAGCAACGAGGGCGTTGCTGTTACACCTAGAGGCTCAGCTCTTTCTGCAACTGCCACGTCCTCTGCACTTTGTTTGACAAGGCCATGCAGTGTAAACATGAACGGTCCCACCTGGTCCTGTCATGAAGTGCAAAGATGGGGTCCTCCAGATGATCCTCTGGTTCACATTTGGATTGGAACAGTCTAACCCTTGAAATATAAAGAATGTTGGTACGTGAAGTGAATATATTTTTTTGAAGCCAGGATGGCAAAGTACGAGTTTCATGCAAACTAAGAAATTAATTAAAGGCCAACCTTTAAATCGCAACACAAACATCCTTCCACTCCTAAAGTACTCACTTGAGATCATTTTCCATCTCTAACTCTTCATTTTCCTTGGCCTGCTTGATGTTCCACTCTCCTTCTTCCAGTATGTTGTGTATACAGCTGCAAGAATCACTTCATTTCCTCACTTGTGTACCTTTCCGTCCTCCTACTTTCATGAACTTGTATCAACATTATGTACAATTAATGGCTCGTGCACATAGCCACATTACAGTTCTGTATAAGCTCTACGTTGTGTGGAGCCATAAAGCTGCACCGAAAGAAATCCCTGGTCTAAAAATGAACCCTATGGAATATGCCAGATACTGTGTTCTATTAGGTGCTGTGTTATGGAGGTATTCTCCCCTAGCAATATTTAATCTAGGTAAGAAAACCTCCATAACATGGTGCCATAAGGAGGAGTGTCTACAGCTCTGTAAGAGAGATCAATAGGGACTAGTGTTGGGCGAGCATGCTCAGCCGAACACCAATTTGGCTTGAGCATATCGATGATCGGCACATCGCCGTGTTCGGCCAAACACTGTGTGTTCTCGAGCGCAATGCTCGAGTCTCTTCCCCATGCGGGGAAGTACTGGCACTCACTGTAATGCCGTAGCCATGTTGGTTACTGGCATTACAGTGATTGGCTGGCCGGAATGCTATATATACTGTAGCACCCGATGACACATGTTCGGCTCAGTCTTAGTCAGGGAGAGCTGTGCTGCAGAAGGGACAGATAGGGTATGGAGTGAAATCATAATATTTTAGGGTAAAAACTTGTTAGAGAAATCACAGAAAAAACTATATATAAACCATCCTGCACGATATGGTATTAAATGCGTGGCTGAATATGGCTACATTTACAAAATCACAGAAAAAAATGCTCTATAATAATAGATGCAAGCAGAACATATGGACTAAGCCCTCACTCTTGATAAAATCTGAGACACTTGGTCAATACATTTTGTTAAAAATACATCTAAGCCCACCTACCGGCGACAAGGTGGTCTCAGTTCAGACGGGTTCCTATGCTAACCTGTTCATTTCCTATGCTAACCTATTTATGCTGTAGCGCATTTTTAAGGAGCACAGTCACGCACATATGGTGTGCTGCCCCTCGTTACCTCCATGTGCATCAGCAACCGGTGGGAGGAGAGACACACACACCTATTAATCAAGGTCACCTATTAGATAGGTGGGGCAAAAGTGCACTTGAATATCACTCCCAGTATAGGAGTGTATCCACACATGAAGGTGCCACTCCTTCAAGACAAATCAAACAAATCACAGAAAAAACTCTATTTAAACCATCCTGCACAATATGGTATTAAATGTGTGGATGTATATGGCTACATTTACAAAATCACGGAAAATAATGCACTATAATAATAGATGCAAGCATAACATATGGAATAAGCCCGCCTGGTAGGTGGGCTTAGATGTATTTTGATCAAAATGTATTGACCAAGTGTCTCAGATCTTATCAAGAGTGAGGGATTAGTCCATATATTATGCTTGCATCTATTATTATAGTGCATTATTTTCTGTGATTTTGAAAAAACTTGATAGAGACCCAAAAGTCCTTTTAAGGACTATTGTTGTATCTCGCAGCAATATAATTATTTGCGTAATCTGTGCTAAATTGTGGGGAATTATTAGAGACCCAAAAGTCCTTTTAAGGACTATAGTTGTATCTGGCTGCAATATATATTATTAGCGCTACCTGTGCTAAATTGCGTGCAATTGTTAGTGCCGCTTCTAATAGTGACACAACCTCTGCTACATCTTTATTTAAAATTTGCACAGCCTAAATATCTGTGACATTCAGGCCAATAGTTTGCGACATTAAATGCGCCACATCTCCTGTATAACATTTGTGCATCCTAAATATCAGTGACATTCATTCGGTGTAATTTTTTATTAGCCGGTGGTGACAGCGACATTACTTGCACTATACCTCCTGTATAACGTGTTGGCATCCTAAATATCAGTGACATTCATTCAGTGTAAATTTTTATTAGCCCATGGTGACAGCGACATTACTTGTGCTACACCTCCTGTATCACATGTGCGCATCCTAAATATCAGTGACATTCATTCAGTGTAATTTTTTATTAGCCGGTGGTGACAGCGACATTACTTGCGCTATACCTCCTGTATAACGTTTGTGCATCCTAAATATCAGTGACATTCATTCAGTGTAATTTTTTATTAGCCGTGGTGACAGCGACATTACTTGAGCTATACCTCCTGTATAACGTGTGGGAATCCTAAATATCAGTGACATTCATTAAGTGTAATTTTTTATTAGCCCATGGTGACAGCGACATTACTTGCGCTATACCTCCTGTATAACGTGTACACATCCTAAATATTAGTGACATTCATTCAGTGTAATTTTTTATTAGCCGTGGTGACAGCGACATTACTTGCGCTATACCTCCTGTATAACGTGTGGGAATCCTAAATATCAGTGACATTCATTCAATGTAATTTTTTATTAGCCCATGGTGACAGCAACATTACTTGCGCTACACCTCCTGTATACCGTGTGTGCATCCTAAATGTTAGTGACATTCATTCAGTGTAATTTTTTATTAGCCCGTGGTGACAGCGGCATTACTTTCGCTATACCTCGTGTGTAACGTGTGCACATCCTAAATATCAGTGACATTCATTCAGTGTAATTTTTTATTAGCCGGTGGTGACAGCGACATTACTTGTGCTATACCTCCTGTATAACGTGTGCACATCCTAAATGTCAGTAACATTCATTCAGTGTAATTTTTTATTAGCCCGTAGTGACAGCCACATTAATTGCGCTATACCTCGTGTGTTACGTGTGCGCATCCTAAATATCAGTGACATTCATTTAGTGTAATTTTTTATTAGCCGGTGGTGATAGCGACATTACTTGCGCTATACCTCCTGTATAATGTGTGGGCATCCTAAATATCAGTGACATTCATTCAGTATAATTTTTATTAGCCCATGGTGACAGCGACATTACTTGCGCTATACCTCGGGTGTTACGTGTGCGCATCCTAAATATCAGTGACATTCATTCAGTGTAATTTTTTATAAGCCGGTGGTGACAGCGACATTGCTTGAGCTCTACCTCCTGTATAATGTGTGGGCATCCTAAATATCAGTGACATTCATTCAGTGTAATTTTTTATCAGCCCGTGGTGACAGCAACATTACTTGTGCTACACTTCCTGTATAACGTGTGCGCATCTAAAATTTCAGTGACATTCATTCAGTGTAATTTTTTATCAGCCCGTGGTGACAGCGACATTACTTGTGCTATACCTCCTGTATAACATTTGTGCATCCTAAATATCAGTGACATTCATTCAGTGTAATTTTTTATCTGCCTCCTCCTCCACTTCCACCTCTGAATTATCATCTTGCAGCACCAGTCAGCCATCAGTTAGTAGCTGGAAGCAGTGTTGCACTGCAGTGGGGTAGCGGCAACAGGCCGTGCTTAAACTGATCTGCTTAGGTGACAAACAGCACACCGCCGCAGAGCTGTGGCAGGGGATAAGGGACCAGACTGAGCTGTGGCTCTCAACACTCAACCTACAACCAGGCATGCTTGTGTCTGATAATGGCCATAACTTGGTGGTGGCTTTGGAGTTCGGCAAGCTCATGCACATACCATACCTAGCCCACGTGTTCAACCTAGTGGTTCAGCGGTTTCTCAAAACCTACCCCAATTTGCCTGAGCTACTGGTGAAGGTGCGCCGTGTGTGTGCCCATTTCCGCAAGTCATTGACAGCTTCCGCCGGTCTGGCAACGCTGCAGCAGCACTTACAATTGCCAGCTCACCGACTGTTGTGCGACATAAGCACACACAGTAACTCGACGTTCCACATGTTGGCCAGGCTTTGTGGACATCAGAGGGCAGTAGTGGAGTACCAGCTGCAACATGGTCGTCGTCTTTCCAGTCAGCTTCCGCTCTTCACAAGCGACGAGTGGGTATTGATGTCTGCCCTCTGTGAGGTTTTGCACAACTTTGAGGAATCAACACAGATGTGAGCGGCAATAACACTATTATCAGCATAACCATCCCACTTTTGTGTCTACTCAAACGCTCGCTGCTCACAATTAAGGCGGATGCTTTGCATGGGGAAGAGGTGAAAATGGTGAAAGACAGTACACAGGTTAATAGCCAGACCACCCTCATTTCATCTTCTTAGCGCAAATTGAATGATGAGGAGGAGGAGCAGGAGACGGTTGCCTCCACTACAGAGGGTAGTACCGATGGAAGTTTTATTCCAACTGTTCAGCGTGGATGGGTTAAAGAGGAGGAAGAGGATGAGGAGATTTAAAGTCATCCTCCTGATGAGGACAGCAAAGTCTTGTCTGTTGGGACTCTGTCACACATGGCTGACTTTATGTTAGACTGCCTTTCTCGTGACCCTCGCGTTGTATGCATTTTGGCCAACACCAAATACTGGTTGTTCACCCTTCTCGACCCCCGCTACAAAGAGAACTTCTCATCTCTGATTCCTGTGGTGGAGAGGATGAGCAAAATGGTGCAATACCAGAAGGTCCTTGTGGAAAAATTGCTCCAAAAATTTCCAGCTGACAACACTGGCTGCAGAGTAAGTAGTTCCTTGGCCAACCAAGGAGGGGAGACGAGGGGAACACACAGCAGTTCCAACAGAGGCAGGGCAATACTCTCCAAGACCTGGGACAGTTTTATGACCCCCCGCTAGCACCCTCAACCTGATGCATAGCCCAGTGTCACAAGGAGGGAAAAATTTTGGAAGATGGTGAAGGAGTAAATAGCAGAGCATGTCAGTGTCCTTAGTGATTCCTCTGTGCCTTACAACTATTAGGTGTCCAAGCTGGACACATGGCACGAACTGGCGCTCTACGCCTTGGAGGAGCTGGCCTGCCCCATTGCCAGCGTTTTGTCAAAGCGTGTATTTAGTGCTGCTGGGAGCATAATAACTAATAAGCGCATCCGCCTGTAAACTGAAAATGCTGACCGGTTGGTATAAAAATGAACAATGGTATAAAAATGAAGGATCCCAGCGAGTGCTATTCAATTCTTCAGGCTTTATTATCGCATATCAAATGTAGTAAATGGACATATGCTGATGAAGGCTGGACGGGCCGAAACGCGTCCATTTACTACATTTGATATGCGATAATAAAGCCTGAAGAATTGAATAGCACTCGCTGGGATCCTTTATTTTTATACCAGTATTCATCTATCCACGTGCGGGTGCGCTATCTTGTCGAGTGCCGGCTACCATTGACTTTGACCTATAAAAATGAACAAGGCCTGGATTGCCCCTGACTTATCAACTCCACCAGAGGAAAGCGAATGAACAAAAAGGCACTCTAAATGTGGCTTTCATGGTGTATTGAATACACTGTATTGCCATACACTCCTTCCACCACTAAAAAGGGTATATGGTTCAATCTCCCTTTTCTCCTCCCCCTCCTCCATCCTATCAACATGCTTATTAGGCTGCCCTCGCTCCTAATGTTTTATAGGGTCAGCAGCAGGCCCTCAACCATAATGTTTTTGAGGGTCACCAGCAGGCCCTCAACCATAATGTTTATGAGGGTAAACAACAGGCCCTCGCCAATAATGTTTTTGAGAGTAACCAGCAGGCCCTCGTCCATAATGTTTTAGATGGTCACCAGCTGGCCCTTGTTCTTAATGTTTTAGAGGGTCACCAGCAGGCCCTTACTCCTAATGATTTTGAGGGTTGCCAGCAGCCCTCGTCCATAATGTTTTAGAGGGTCACCAGCAGTCTCTTGTTCATAACGTTTTAGAGGGTCAGATCAGCAGCAGGCATTTACCCCTAATGTTTTAGAGGTTCAGTTCAGCAGCAGGCCCTCGCCCATAATGTTTTAGATGGTCAGTTCAGCAGCAGGCCCTCAACCCTAATATTTTAGATGGTCAGCTCGGGAGCAGGCACTCGCCCATAATGTTTTAGATGGTCAGATCAGCATCAGCAGCCCTCGCCTCTGATGTTTTAGATGATCAAATCAGCTGCAGGCACTCGCCCATAATGTTTTAGAGGGTCAGCTCAGCAGCAGGCCCCCCCCCTAATGTTTTAGATGGTCAGATCATCAGCAGGCCCTCGCCCTAGTGTTCTAGAGGGTTACCAGCAGGCCCTTGCTCCTAATGTTTTTGAGGGTCACCAGCATAGGCTTTATGAGTGTAGGAATCCCACTACGTGAACAATTGTACCACAATGTTAATGAGGCCCTCCTTTATGTGATATACAGGTTGTATTGGAGTGCCTATTCCTTGTAATTGTTGGCAGCACTTTATATACAAGTAAATATACAGGAACGAATGTTTCTTAACAATTTTTCCTCTGAAATCGATTTTGTCTTTGGTTTTGTGCGTAATATTGTCATTCTGTAAAAGTGGTGTACTACTCGGACAACATCTGGTGATCCCTCAGCCTTGCTTCTCTGTTTCTCAGAGGCTTCTTTTGTCCTTTTTCTACTCCATATTTTGTTTTCCAGAATACCTAATTTCTAAGATTCTTACTCCTGGTTCCTGCCAGGTTTAAGCAGGATAATATCTCTGCCTCCAACACTTCTATAATCTAGACACTTTATGGTCTTTTTCTATTGGCTTTCTTAAAGAGGTTTGCCCTTCTGGGACATTGATGGCATATTATTAGGATATGCCATCAATGTCAGGTGTGGGTCCCAGTCCTATCTAGAGAACAGGGCCCTCAAACGGAAGGAGAGCACAGCGCTGAAAAAAGTTGAGCCTGAAAAAGTCGAGCCAGTGCTCAGCTATTATCAGAACTCCCATAGTGGTGAATGGAGGTTGGCTGTGCATGTTCTCTTTGGCAGTCCCATTCAGGAGATATGAGCAGGTCCAAATGTGCATCAGTAATGCAGGTAACCCTTTAACTTTTTCTCCCATTTCCACCCCTATAATCTTAAAATTTGATCAAAAAGATGCAAAAATTGAAATGATGTTGATTAAGTTTAATATATATACCTGTATATATATATTTTTTCTTTTTTTTCCATGAACTTTCAGGCAAGCGGGAAAGGGTGCTCTACACCTCCAAAACTTGGCAAAAGAAGAAAGTGATATATTATTCTCCATACAATACATTCTTTAAAGTGGTCAAGATGTTCTTTTCCCTCTAATCCTCATTTATACTCCTTAGCCATTTGTCCAGGATTAAATTAGCTGCAATTTGGAGAAAAGGAATGAAAGGCGGCACATTGAGTAGATATCACTTGTTATCTGAATAGAGATTGCTCGGAACCTTTCATAGGGATTCAGTAAGCCTCAAGGGGAGCGCCATGTGAATTGTTAGACTGTCACTCTGCAACAAAGTCTATCAGCTGGTCCTCCCACAGGAAAAGGAGGCAAAAGACAATGCATTAAATAGAACTCACCCAGTCCATTAAAATAAAAAAGGAGTTAAGCATTTCTTGTTAAAACTGTTATTTCTGTGATTTCATACAGTAAAGCTATGGCTGGTGGTACGGATGAAGTAATTTCCAAATGCAATGTATTGAGATCATTTTTTTTTAAATTTCCATCTTTCCTTTATTGTAAATGTGAATGAACGTTAATGGATGGAGCAGAAAATTTAACCTCGGCACTTTAATTGGTCTCTTAATTAACACCACTTGGCTTTTCTCCAGCAAGCAGAAAGAAAATATTCTGGAGGAAGGAGATCAGAAGGAATGTATTGCAAGGAGGCACTAAAGCTGGTGTCAGGAATTTTTAGGTTTACATTGCATTAGCCCATTTTGATACATTTCGATGTGACCGGACTACCATTAGTAATGAAAGAGGCGCCTCATCATATAATGAAGCAACATTGTATAACATGGTCTCAATGCCCGGCCCTTGTGTAAAGCCATCCTCTCCAGAAGATGAAATGAGGCCGGGAAACATTTATGCATAATGATAAGCACATGGTTTGGGGTTCTAATCTGAGTATGCGACTTCAAAAAATGGAAAAGAAGGCACAATGACGTAGGGTTAAAGAGGAAATTGTAGGGTTCATTCTGCTGTCTTGTGAAAATCGGTTGCACCATTCCAGACTTTTATTCCTTATGCAAATGAATACTTCTGTGCACTGAGGGGTGTGGCCAGAGAAGCATGGAGAGCTAGGCCCCACCCCTCAGTGCCCTGAAGCCTTCATTTGCATAAGGAATAAAAGTATTTTTCTCTGGAACACAGCAACAGATTTACACCTAAAATATTATTTTAATCAGCATGATCAACCCAATCATAGAGTATGCCTGGTTATCTAGGGTTAATTGAGGTTAGTGCAACTGCTGCTGCTGACAAATGTTTAAAAGTGAAAAAAGTGAGCAAGTAATGTCTGAGTAATAAACATTTTTAAAAAATTTGAATTATCTCTAAAACAGGGCCACCAAAGTAAACGAGTGCACATTGCACAAGCGCGGCCACCTTCCAATCACTTCTATGGGGGGGTGCCGAAAATAGATGAGCACTGGCTCGGTTATTTCTGGAACTTCCATAGAGGTGAATGGAGAGGTGTCCATACTTGCTTAGTGCACTCTCCATTCACTTTTGTTGGAGCTCTGGAAATACGTAGCTGTAAGTGAACGTGTTTGCCCAGCTTTTTTGGAAATGCAATAGAATAGCCAGAACGCCATGCATGCGCGTTTCCTCAGTTTGGGGCTTCAATATTCTGACCCTTGTAACTTTTTTTTTATAGTTACATCTACACAGCTGTATGAGTTCTTATTTTATTTTGTGGGAGGAACTATACTTTGATTTATATCATTTATATTTAGATTTAGTGGCATGTGTATGACTTTTTGATTAGTTCTTATTCAATTTTTTGGGAGAAGTGAAGGGGAAAATAACACAGCAAATCAACCATTTCAGTTTTTTTTCCCCATTATGCTGTTGGCCGTACCGTATAAATACTTTACTTTAATAGTATGGGGGTTTTCAGACGTGACAATGCCTATCATTTTTTTATTATTCATATGTATGTTAATTTTGAGGAAAGAGGGCAACATTTTTTCTATTATATATTTATTATTTATTATATATAATATTAAATATGTATTATATACACTTTTAAAAATTGTAGGCCTATGGTGGCCTATCCACAAGCAATCATTAGATTGCCATTTCTGTTTCGCTATGGAATTTGATTGATTGCTAAAAAAAAAATCAGTATATTCCAATGCTGCCACCTGCAGGCCTACATGGGAATATGTCTGTAAAAGCATGACTTTAAAGACCCTAGGGAAGCAGTTAAAAATAAACAGATTTCCAGCATGGTTCTGAATTTCCACCATGTTGTGATATTACCAGGAAGAACACCACAGCTCCATTCATTTGTTTTTTACATGTGTATGATTAATTTATTTTATTTGGCTGCTTGATGACATAAAAATGGAACAAAATTCCCCAAGTTCCAAAAAGCAAAGCAGTCCTAGTCATGGGAGTAATCATTCAACAGTTCCGAGTTGTTGCAAAACTGAAAGTGATTTATTTCAGAGGGGTCTATGTCATCATTTCTGGTCCACGGAGACCTTCCTCTGTCTGCATTAGGGACTGGAATGCTGATATACAAACAACATAAATAATGCACTCGTATTTTGTTAGCCCCCCGGAGTGTTGACTGAGTGCACAGTGGATGTGTCCCTTCTACTGACACTAGACAGAGCACTGGAGGTGTTGATGTATTTGTACTTGGAGATGTTTTTGAAGGCCTGTCTTGTGGGTTCCTGCTGTGTATTACATAGGACAGCAATTTAAATACAGATTATAATTTATGAAATATTTCTCATGAGGCCAAACTTTCGATATCAATTTCCCATGTCCTTCTTCTTTGCTTCCAAGCCATATATTTATAGTGTGCCTCCATCAAGAAGTGTTTTTATACCTCTTATGTAATACAGTTTAGAAAGGCCTGGGCATCTGTTATGCTAAGAGATTAGTATGTGCACCTTCAGGCACCATTTTGCAGTTTACCGTATATATGGAATTTATAAAACATTGTCCAACTTTTTTAAATGCAATATACAGTATTATTGATTCCGAGGTACAACAAGTATTATAGTCCAGAGCTGCATTAAAAATTTTGCAAGCTTCAGACCTGAAATCACCCAGAATTTTTTGCTGGTTCATTTTCTGTTTAGAGCCTGCTGATAATGTCTATTATGTATACCTCCCAAGTGTCCCTCTTTTGGAGGGACAGTCCCTTTTTTTTTTTTACCAAAGTGCCTAAGTCCCTCTCTGATCCTGGAATGTCCCTCTTTTTTAACTAGGAAATAAATATGCATTAATAACCTTACTGAATTGCTTCTTACTAAACTATGTCTGGTTTCTAACTGTACATTAGGCTTCACCAATTGCCGGGCACTGCAGTTCTGATGGCTCCAGGTTCCCATTGCACCCCACTTCTGCTACTATCTTGAAATGGCTGTGAATGCTGCTCACTGGCTGCAACAATGACCTGCACCAGCCAGTAACTGGATCATTCACACTTTTGACCATTTAAAAAGTTGCAAGGTATGCATTATGCCAAGTGCCATCAATAAGCTAGGCATTGTACAATAATCTGATTTTGGGAAAGTGAAGTATCCCATTGCATTTTACAAATTCTGCTAAACTATTAGAGATGTACCTAACTTGCTCTCTGTTTCCGAAAGCAACCATCATAATTGTCTAGAATATAATACAGCTCATACTATGAGATTGGTACAAGATAAGTAATATGGTCCAGTGAAGTAGGTACCTCTTTTCCCATCGCACATAATGTTGACGAAAGATAATGTGCTACTTGGTTTTCCAATTTATTGGATGACCAGTAGATTGTCTTTGTGCTAGTCAGCTTTTAAAGGAGTTTTTCAGGACTTAGATATTGATGACTAATCCTAAGGAGAGGTTATCAATGTTAAATTGGTGCTGGTCCGACACCCGGCATCCTCACCAATCAGCTGTTTTGGACATCTGTCGGTGCCAGAAACTACATAGTTGATGATCTGGAAACAGAAGGCTCCATCCACTGTGCAGTTTCTGGTGCCAGCATGCTGCAGTTCAGGTCCCATTCAGGGGCGTAGCTAAACGCTTATGGGCCCCGGTGCAAGAGTTCAGCATGTGCCCCCCTTCCCTCAGTGCTTTTTGGGCCCCCCATGCCAAATTATTGACCCTTCCCTCCATCCAGCGGTGTAACTTGACCTGTATGTACTTTCTATAATATCAGCGTCTTCTTATTTGGCACAAGGGTCTTTGGGCCCCCTTAGGCTCCTGGGCCGCATAGTGACTGCTACCTCTACAGCCCCTATAGCTATGCCCCTGGTCCCATTCATTTGATTGGGAGCTGCAGTACCGTACCCCGGCACAGATATTGACAGTGAGCAGAGCCTTCTGTTTCCAACTATGTCTACTGTTTCCTTCAGGTGCCCGGAACAGCTGATCAGTGGGTTGCCGTCCATCAATCTGGTGATTGATGATCTATGATAGGCCATCAATATCTAGGTCCTGGAGAACCCATTTAATAATTTAATTTATAATGTCAACATATTCCAAAATTTTAATAGAAACACTGGGCACTCTCTGATATTTGGAAAATTAAATTGAAATGTATTAATCCTAGGTAAAATAAAAGGGAACAAAATAAAATTGTGTCAGCAATGTCTCTAAAAAGCTATCTGCCAACCATCAAACGTAAGATCAAGGGACCATGAGTACAGTAAAAAGCCGGCAAATAGTGAGAACAACCACAAATCCTTCTTCAGATAGTATTAAATATCGACCTAATCAAGGGGGATAGAGTCCGTATCACTATCCACCTTGGAGGTGGTATATTCCCAATGTTCTTCTCAATGTTCTTCTCTACTTATGTAGATTGGGTGAATCTATTTCACTGTGAGCACCTCGGCGTGGTAACCTATTGCTCTTGTTGCGACACATCATTATTATTATATATTCCAAAATTTTACAGTTAATTCATCATTAACATTGGATACACTGTGCTGCCTGACAAATTGCATGCTTTCAGGATGTGATGGTACTCTCGGCAGTCTCCTGCCCCTTGTCTTGGCCTTAGGTAGCATCTGAGCCCTGTAGAATGTGCATTCAATTAACATGACGTTGTATCTCCATTACTCCCTAACCGATGCATGAATGCTGTAGTAGTGAAGCTGATGCCACAACAACTATTTACTAGTATACTTTATGTGTATATTTTATGTGTATTTTATTTTTATTTGCCCTAATGCAAAGCTTGTAACAGGACCCCCCACTTAAAAAAAAAAGTTTAATTCACATTTTTATATTAAACTTTTTATTTTAGAATTTTTATATTTTTTACTTTTATTTTTCTATGTCACTATCTACATTTTTGTATATAATCCTGAAAATTTTACACTGGCAACTAGGCTTAAAATATGTTTAGATTTCCTGTCTTTTGAGAGCAGCTACATGGGCCATAGACACAATGGACAGGAGCTGGCTCTATTGACTTATAAGGAAGAGTAACCATGCTCTGTGACCCCTGCAGAGGACAGAAGGGAGTAGATAAGCTGTGATTTCACCTATTGTCTATGGCAGGTCCTGTGTTATCTATACAGAGGTGTTATCTATATAGAGGTGTTATCTGTCATTGCAATTCAGCCTGTGGTGATATTGATAATAGCTACTGAAAAGCTACAGAACAGGAAGTCATGATTACCTATTATTAGACTTAGTAGCCGATGTAAAAATTGCAGGATTGTATACATTTTTTTTTATATAGAGAGTGACATGGAAAAAAAAAAAACTCACCAAAGACTCTAAA